>CM060401.1:13499026-18299026 GCA_030545235.1 Helianthus tuberosus | reverse complement strand
GCCAACTAGGAAAAAGCCAGCTCGAGAGCACTGACGGCTTGGAAAATAAGTGGCTATAAAAGTTATCTAAGAAATGATGTTTTAAATTAAATAAAATAGGGTTTGTCCCTATAAATGTATTGTAATAAGAAACTTGGGTTTTTGCACATGAGTTGATTTATATCAAATATGGTGGTTTTACTCTGATAAACATTTCCTAACTACGGTCCTGATGTAAATTCCGCTGCAAGATTAAATAACCTGATACCACCACTACTGAGTTCGCGTTCGCCCGTTCCCGGGACAGATAAGGGATCGGGGGTTGCGACAGAAGGTGGTATCAGAGCCTAGCCACTGGTCTGAGCCAAAGAAGTGTTCTGCTAACACTTAAATTTTAAATTTTGTGTTAGGAAATAAATTACGGAAATACGTGTATAACAGTAATTATGTGTTATGTGTTATTTGACTATTTGTTAGTTTTCAGTATGAGTGATCAAGGACCCTCAGATCTGAACCGTCAATTATCTGATTCACCTAAGAGTGAAGGTACATCATCACAGCCTGCCCTTTCGGGGTATTCTGCTGATCAGGAGGATGGAATATTTGCCTTTAGAGCTCAATCTGAAGAACCATTTCCTAATAAGAAACGAGGATGGTTCAATAAAGAAGCTTTTGCTCGTAGGAAGAGAATGCGAAAATTGCAACAGCAAAGGGCTTTAGCAGCTATTAAGCGAGAGACAGATGCCCATACTCAAGATATGCTAAATAGAAGCCTAGCTAATTTCCATATCTTAGCTACGACTGCTGCTGACCCAAGTCTGGAACAACTAGTAGCCCCACAACCACAAAACCCAGAACAACCTATGGAGATAGAAAATCAGGAAAACCAAGTGGAGATGCACGACTTTAATCCAGAAGAAATCCCTAGAGTGCCTGCACCAAACCCTCTAGACCCGAATTACGACCCCTGGTGGGACGACAATAGGGATTTTGTGCAACGTTATCCTATCCAGGATTATCCACCCATACAGAACATAGAAGCTTACCCAGGTATGGACCCTTTAGATCCCTATTACCAAGATGATTATATTAGGGAAATATTAGAGGATCCTTACCAATTTCAGGCACCCACACCCCCATATCAGGAACACGTACCCTAGATTCCAAACCCAGTCCGAGAACCTGCACCCCCAATGAGTGCAGAAAATGTCCAAGAACTTTGGACTTTCGGGGAGGAAATCTTAGAAAGCAGTGAGAGAATGCGTCAAGTGGGAGAGCGTCTCGTATGGAAATACGATGAACGTAATATGGATTTTTGGATAAATCCATATCCGTGAATGAGATGGTAAAACGATGGTAGTAATAATAATATAATAAAATAAAATTATGTGTGTACGGATGCATAGTACTATTAGTGTAATTTTCTTTCTGTTGGTATTGTAATTTTATTTCTGTACTAGTGTGTAATAGACGCATAATAGTATATGAAAAGAGTATAGTTGCAATGATCGACGCTTTTGGTAAAAATGCGTGTCATGTGATTAACTATATTAAGATATTAATTGTGATATTAATATGGGATACTTGTTTAAAATTCAGATGGCCGACGAAGAAAATCAAAGAAATCTGAATAACGATAACCAGAGTAACATTAACGTGGTTAATGAAAATCCCAATAACAATGGGAACCAGATGGATAATAGTGTTATCCAACACATTGTAGCACAAGGAATTATAGATGCAATGCCATTTATTCTTCAAACTGTTAAAGATGCTGATAATAAAAGTAAGCATAGCAGTAAGCGACCAAGTGAACCAGAACATAGCGTGAACAATGGACCTGTACTTCAATTGCCTATTCCCAAAAGAAGAAGAACCATGCCTTATGGTTGTTCTTATAAAGAATTCTGGTCTTGTAAACCAATGAAATTCTTGGGCAATGAAGGGGCCATTGCAACCTTACGCTGGATAGAGAAAACTGAGGCAGTATTAAGGATAAGCAAGTGTGCTGAAGAAGATAAAATACTGTTTGCTTCTAATCTGTTTAAGAATGCAGCACTAGAATGATGGAACACTATCCTCCAGACAAGAGGAAGTGATCAAACCTACGATATGGAATGGGAAGAATTTAAGAACAAGGTAGAAAGGAAATTCTGCCCACCCAATGAGAAGGAACAGATAGCAAACAAATTCCTAAACCTTAGGATGACTGGTGTGGATAGTAAGGGATACACTAAAATATTCTTTGAATATGCTAGAATAGTGCCAACTCTTGCCTCGCCAGAACCAGTTTTAATTTCCCGTTATATATGGGGATTAATTGGGGAGATAAGACACGTAGTCAAGGCAGCTAGACCTTAAACCATAGAAGAAGCTGTAGAACTAGCCAACACCTTGACAGATGAATTAGTCCGTACCCAAGAAGAGGATCAAAGAAGGAGCCTAACCCAGAAATTGACTCAAGAATTTCGTTCTGGAAATTCTAACCGTGGAAGAAATGTAGGTTCTACCTCTGCACCCTACTGTAGGAATTGCAAAAGAAAGCATTCAGGAAAATGCTCTATATACTGTAACTTTTGCAAGATATCTGGACACAAGGAAAAAGACTGCAGGAAGAAAAATAGCAGGATATGCTACAATTGCGGAGAACAAGGTCACATCAAGCCTAATTGCCCAAAATTAGCTCCAGCTGCAGACAACAAGAATACTAAAAATGCTAGAGCATTTGTTTTGACTGCAGATGAAGCCTGGATGATTCTAGATGTCATAGCCGGTACGTTCTTAGTTAATGATGTTTTTGCTAAAGTATTATTTGACTCTGGTGCAAACCAAAGTTTTATTAATACATCATTTTGCAAATTTCTAAATAAGTCATTAACTAAACTACCACAAGAATGTCTAGTAGAAACAGCTAATGGAGAAACCGTTAGAATTTCTGAAATCTTGCAGGGAGCAAGTATAGAAATTTCAAATCAGAAATTTATTGCAAATCTTTATCTCATGAATCTGGTAGGATTTGATGTTGTTTTAGGAATGGATTGGTTAATAGCTAATAAGGCCAGTATATTATGTGATCAAAAAGTAATTCAAGTAAATTCACCAAAAGGAAAAATGATCACAATTAAAGGAGATAAATCCTCTAGGATCAAAAAATTCATCTCTGTGATGAAAACTGCAAGTTTTATAAGAAAAGGTTCTATAGTGTATTTGATTTCTATAATCACTAACACTAAAGGAAAAGAATTAAATGATATTCTAGTAGTATCTCAGTTTTCAGATATCTTTCCAGAAGAATTGCCAGGGCAACCTCCAGACAGAGAAGTTGAATTCAGAATTCACCTGCTACCAGGAACATCACCAATTGCCAAAGCACCTTACCGTTTGGCACCTGCAGAGATGCAAGAATTAAAGAAACAATTGGACGAATTGTTGGAAAAAGGATTCATACAGCCAATTTCGTCGCCATGGGGAGCGCCGATACTGTTTGTTAAAAAGGACGGATCAATGCGTATGTGCATTGACTACCGTGAATTAAACAAAGTCACGATTAAGAATCGGTACCCATTACCGAGAATCGATGATCTGTTTGATCAACTGCAAGGAGCTTGATTTTTCTCTAAAATCGATTTAAGGTCAGGATATCATCAATTAAAGGTACAGGAAGAGGATATTCCTAAGACCGCATTTAGACAAGGTATGGTCATTATGAATTTACTGTTATGCCATTTGGTTTAACCAATACCCCAGCTGCATTTATGGACATGATGAACCGAATATGTAAGCCATATTTGGATAAATTCATAATTGTATTCATAGATGATATTCTAATATATTCTAAGAATAAAGAGGATCATGCAAAACATTTGCACGCACTTTTAAGTTTATTAAGAAAGGAAAAACTTTATGCTAAATTCAATAAGTGCGAATTTTGGTTAGAACAGGTACAATTCCTTGGACACCTAGTCAATCATGAAGGAATTCATGTAGATCCAACAAAGATTGAAGTAATTACTAAATGGAAAACCCCTGAGTCACCAACTGAGGTTAGAAGTTTCATAGGATTGGCCGGTTATTATAGAAGGTTTATTCAAGATTTTTCTAGAATAGCCATTCCCTTAACTAAGCTAACCTGTAAATCTGTTAAGTTTGAATGGGGATTAAAACAAGAAGAAGCGTTTAGAATCCTTAAGCAAAGATTAACCCATACACCTATATTAGCATTACCAGAAGGAACTGAAGACTTTGTAGTCTACTGTGATGCTTCTAAATTAGGTTATGGATGTGTGTTGATGCAACGCCAAAAAGTTATAGCTTACGCATCTAGACAACTTAAGAATCATGAAGAGAATTATTCAACCCATGATTTAGAATTTGGAGCCATAATTTTTTCTCTTAAGATTTGGAGACATTACCTTTATGGTAGTAAGTTTACCATATTCACTGATCATAAGAGTTTAAGGTATGTTTTCAAGCAAAAAGAGTTGAATATGAGACAAAGACGCTGGATGGAATTTCTTATTGACTATGATTGTAATATCCAGTATCATGAAGGAAAAGCAAATGTAGTAGCAGATGCTTTAAGCCGAAAATATCATGAAAAACCAAAAAGAGTACGTTCTCTTAAATTAAATCTGCAAGTAGATTTAAATGATCAGATAAAAGAAGCACAAGAATCAGTAATCAAGGATGATTCTGAAAAATTAAAAGGTATGTTAAAAAGAATTAGAACAAGGAACAGATGGAATTTGGAGATTCCATGAAAAGAGAATGTGGATACCTAAATTAGGAAACCTGCGTAACCGTATATTAGAAGAAGCCCATAAGTCTAAATATACGATGCATCCAGGAAGTGATAAAATGTACCAGGATTTAAGGAAAAATTTCTGGTGGATAGGAATGAAAAAGGATATAGCAACCTATGTTTCTAAATGTTTAACTTGCTCACAAGTTAAAGCTGAACATCAGAAACCCTCAGGTTTGTTACAGCAATTAGAAATGCCAGTTTGGAAATGGGAATTTATAACCATGGATTTTGTTACTAAATTACCCAAAACTAGGAAAGGAAATGATACAATCTGGGTGATTGTAGATAGGCTAACCAAATCAGCTCATTTTCTACCAATGAAGGAAACAATTAGTATGGAACAATTATCTAAATTGTATGTAAATGAAATTGTTTCTTTACATGGAATTCCTTTATCAATTGTTTCTGATAGAGATAGTCGATTTACATCTCATTTTTTGTCAAGTTTCCAAAAGGCAATGGGGACCAAGTTACAGCTAAGTACGGCCTATCATCCACAAACGGATGGACAAAGCGAAAGGACAATTCAAACAATGGAAGACATGCTTAGAGCTTGTGTAATTGACTTTGGAGGTAATTGGGATGATCATTTACCTTTAATAGAATTTTCTTATAATAATAGTTATCACACAAGTATCAATGCTGCATCATTCGAAGCACTTTATGGGAGAAAGTGTCGAACCCCAGTCTGTTGGGCAGAAATTGGGGAAAAACAACTATCTGGACCTGAGATAGTACAAGAAACAACCGACTAGATTATTCAAGTCAAGGAACGACTGAAAGCAGCACGTGATCGACAAAAGAGTTATGCCAATAACAGACGCAAGCCATAGGAGTTTCAGGTAGGAGATAAAGTATTGTTGAAAGTCTCTCCTTGGAAAGGAGTAGTAAGATTCATAAAAAGGGGAAAGCTAAGTCCCAGGTATATTGGACCTTTCAAAATTATTAGAAAAATAGGACCCGTTGCCTATCAGCTACAACTGACAGAGGAAATGGCAGGAATACATGATGTGTTTCATGTATCTAATCTTAAAAAATGTTTAGCTGATGAATCACTGATAGTGCCTCTTAAGGATATAGAGGTAAATGAACAACTCAAGTTTGTAGAAAGACCTCTACAGATTGAAGACAGGAAAGTCAAGAATCTCAAACACAAAAGATTAGTTCTAGTCAAAGTAAAGTGGGACTCCAAAAGAGGACCTGAATATACATGGAAGCTTGAGTCAGAAATGCAAAGGAAATACCCGTATTTGTTTCAGTAGATCTCGAGGACGAGCTCTAAAGTAAGGTGGGGAGAATGTAACAACCCTCGGTAAAACCGACACCCTCATAATATTTTTGACACTCTATTATATCTTAAATTGTCCCAATATGTCTTATATAATACCCCGTATGTGAAAACCGAGCCCAAAATAGATTATAACATATAAAAGAAAATAAAAATCTGAATTTAGAGCTGAGGCGGGCCGCGTAGGTAGGGCCGTTCAAACCGCTCGGCGCTCGTCGCTCGCTCGACGCTCGTTCGGAAATTGCTCGGAAAATGCTCGTTCGATTTGATGCTCGGTTGTAAACGAGCCGCTCTGCTCGGTTCGGTTTGTAAACGAGCCAAGCATGAGCAAAGGTCCGCTCGGTTCGGTTCGGCTCGAATTATTATTTTTAGTTAGTATATATATATATATAAATATATATACACACACACATATACACATACATGTATATACACAAATATAAATTATACACACACACCAATATTTATACACACATACATATATACTTAAATATAAATTAAATTTATAGTTTTATATATACGACTCTATTAGATTTTGGTCAACTATATACAAATTTAGAACTATATCTATACGTACTAACCAGATCACACTAATAAAAAAATTAATATCAAATCTAAAAGTTAAACCCTAAAGAGATAAACGACATTTTGCTCATCGCCTCAATGTTTCATGTCGTTACCCTAAGTCAATCGTTTCATGCTCTCAATGTCATTGTTCGTGCAATATGATCATCCCACCTCAAGCTCACGCGGGCCGCGAGAGCTCGTGAAACGCGGATACACCAGATGCCGACACGTGTCGACATTGTGGCAAGTCTACAAGCTGACCGGACCAAGCTATAGTGTTGACCAAGGTTGACGCGGGCCGCGTAACATTGGCCTGTGTCTCACGCGGGCCGCGACAGAACCCAATATCACAACTATAAATAGAACGTATCAGTTTTCGTTTTCCGTCGCTCACAAATCATTCTCAATCTCGAATTCTCTGATATTAGGCATAATTTTCAAGTATTATACCCCCTAATTAGCGAGGTTCTGCTCCGTTGTAAGTATTATAACCCCAGTTTCATAATAGTTACGCTGCCCGATTGATTTAGGGTTCCGTAACAACTGTCGTGGTTCTGCCCGACGTAGTTGTTGGAATGCCGTCTCGGGGAGGGTATTATTAATAATTTCAAAGGGTTATGATACTAACCAATGTACATTTGTATAAATTATAGATTATATCCAGGAAACCCTTACGAGAAGCCTAAGATAGCAATGTGAGTTTATCCTCTTTTTGATAATGTTTTTGGAATGTTTTACAAAACCTTAATTATTTTACAATGCGATTAAGCAGTGATTGAGTCTTTGTAGTTCTTCAATTACTGCCGGTATTTGGGGTTTTGTATACAAAATTTATTACTTGCGAGTAGTAAGTCGGAATGACAGTACGTTACCATTGGACGACGAGTAGCCAATGTGTAATATGACCCACAAGTCAAGGATTGACAGTACTGAATGAGTAATTGTGTAGAAATAAACAATGTGATCGCTCTCAATACAGTCTTAACTGATAAAATGTTTCTTGATTAAACTGGGATTCACTTACCAGTATTTCCCGCTGACAAAATATTTTTAAAACATGTTTCAAGTAACACAATGTGAAAGCCAACTGGGAAAAAGCCAGCTCGAGAGCACTGACGGCTTGGAAAATAAGTGGCTATAAAAGTTATCTAAGAAATGATGTTTTAAATTAAATAAAAAAGGGTTTGTCCCTATAAATGTATTGTAATAAGAAACTTGGGTTTTTGCCCATGAGTTGATTAATATCAAATATGGTGGTTTTACTCTGATAAACATTTCCTAACTACGGTCCTGATGTAAATTCCGCTGCAAGATTAAATAACCTGATACCACCACTACTGAGTTCGCATCCGCCCGTTCCCAGGACAGATAAGGGATCGGGGGTTGCGACATACATCTTCTGTCTCTCAAACTAACCACTCACACTCCCCACTAAATACCATACCCACTACTCAACACACTCCACCCCAACCCAACCAACCTGATGCACCACTGGTTGACAAAACACCGGTACACACCACCCACACACCTACTCCAATTACCCAACCGGAGGCACCACCCGTTGAACCAACACAACCACCACCTACAAATGCCCACCGTATGCAAACGTGGTCCAAGGCCGGTGTTTCTAAACCTAACCCCCGTTACAATCTTGCCACCCTTTCCAACATCTCTCCTATTCCAACCTCCCATACCAAAGCTCTATCGGACCCTAACTGGCTTCGCGCCATGAATGATGAATTTAATGCTTTACATGTTAATAATACATGGGAGTTAGTACCCAGACCCATTAATAATCCGGTTATTAGATCACTGTGGCTTTTTCGCCATAAATTAAAAGCGGATGGCACCTTGGAGCGCTACAAAGCGCGGCTTGTTTGTAATGGAAAATCTCAAACTATTGGCATAGATTGCACCGACACTTTCAGCCCGGTCGTCAAACCCGCTACAATCCGAACCGTGTTATCCTTAGCAGTCTCCCGTTCGTGGCCAATACACCAATTGAATGTAAAAAATGCTTTCCTCAATGGTAATTTGCAAGAAACTGTCTACATGCATCAACCGGCAGGATTTGTCGACCCCAACCATCCGCACCATGTTTGTCGGCTAAAAAAATCATTATACGGTCTGAAACAAGCACCGCGGGCTTGGTACACTCGGTTCTCCGTATTCATTACTTCTTTGGGATTTCGAAATAGCATGTGTGACACATCACTTTTTATTTATCAAAATGGTCATCAACTTGCTTACCTTTTATTATATGTGGACGATATCGTGCTAACTGCAAGTCATCCCGATATTTTGCAACACTTCATTGGTAAGCTATCCGCTGAATTTGCTATGTCCGACCTGGGGTCTCTTCATCACTTTCTCGGCATTACCGTGACTCGTGATCATCATTCATTATTCCTAGCTCAGACTCAATATGCTAGAGACATTCTTCATCGCGCTAACATGACCGCTTGAAAACCTTGTCACACACATGTGGATACCAACTCCAAGCTCAGCGCTTCTGATGGAAACCTCTTACCCGATGGCACGTTATACTGAAGTCTTGCCGGTGCTCTTCAATACCTCACTATTACATGGCCGGACCTTTCTTATGCGGTTCAACAAATTTGCCTATTCATGCATGCTCCGCGTGACACTCATTTTGCTTTCATGAAACGGGTTCTTCGATACATTCATGGAACCATCGATCTTGGTTTGCGTATATCGGCCTCCACAACTACTTCATTGGTTGCCTACTCGGATGCTGATTGGGGGGATGCCCCGACACACGCCGTTCGACCTCGGGTAATTGCATCTTTCTTGGTGACAACCTTATTTCGTGGTCCTCCAAACGTCAAGTGACTATATCTCGGTCTAGTGCGGAAGCTGAGTACAAGGGGGTGGCAAACGCAGTCGCTGAAGCTACATGGATTCGAAATCTTCTTCTTGAATTATGCACTCCAACTCTCAAGGCCACAATAGTTTTTTGCGACAACATATCAGCAGTGTACTTGTCGGGAAATCCTGTTCAGCATCAACGCATAAAGCACGTAGAGATGGATATTCACTTCGTTCGTGAGAAGGTGCAACTTGGCCACATTCGGGTGCTCCACGTCCCATCTCCGCAACAATACGCTGACATTTTCACCAAGGGGTTACCGCGATACCTCTTTGAAACGTTCCGGTCCAGCTTGAACGTCTCTGCCTATCAACGATCAAGCTGAGGGGGAATATTAGCAAAACAGATTGCCAGTATTATTTTTTAGTAAATTTGTTAATTGGTTTACTCATTCTGCTTTCTAGGAGTGATTGGTTGTTTATTTGGCTACTTATATGGTTTGTATTTCTCGTGAAAGGCAGTCAAGAAAATAAGAATTATTCAATGTTTATCAGTTTTGTGGTTGTGGGATGGAGGTGGTTTAGAGAGAGAAAGAAAGATGAGAGAGATGCAGAATTTAGAGAAAAATGAGAGATAAAAGAGGGAGAAAGAAATCTAATTAAAAAATTAGTTTTCCTTTTTTTAACTATAAGGGTATTTTGGTCATTTAACAATATTTAACTAAAAAATTATAACAGTGTTAAAATTTGGACTCAAATGGTTAAGAAAAGTGGGTATAGGGACTTAGGGCGTTAAACATTTTGATTTTGGACTCAAGTGGTTAAAACCACTAAAACACAAGGACTCAAAAAGTAATTTACCCTTCTTTTTATTTTGTAATACTTATTTGGTTATTACATGCATTTCTGATAAAAAAAAGTTTAGTAAAAATGTTGACTATATTTTAACAATCTCCATTATAATAAGACCGACAAAAATCTAGGTCGATCAAATTCAGTGATGTAGAGAATCGCAGTCGATCGAAACCTTTGTTAGATGGACTGTTTGATACAGCTGTTTTCTAATTATCTATATTTTACTTTTGTTTCAGTTCGATATGACCGTGAATTTGGGATTAGTTACTATTTTTTTTTTCACTTGATCTAAGACCAATGTTTATATGTTCCAGGTTCTTTGATCATGGGTAATTTACGATGAGTTGGAAATGAAACTTGAAAGCTTTCGTAACTATGGAGTTAAAGATTTGGTTTAAATCTTTAAAGCTTTCTTCAGTGCCTAAAAAATTCAGAAAAGGGCATTGAAGATGGCACTGAGTTATGGGAATGGATGATGACGATGAATTCAATTTGGCTCATTCTATATACACCCCCTCTAATTACTAATTACACCCCTCCCTATAAAAATATTACATCAATGAATAAAAAATTTTATTTTGTTTTTAGTCTATTTTATCTTTTAATTAACAACTTTTGTTAAGTTTTAGCTTTTTTGTCTTTTAGTTGTCTTTTTTTTTATCTTTTATTTAGTGACTAGGTTTTTACCCGGGATTGCTTCCCGGGCTCGGGAAAGTTATTTAGATTAATTAATTACTATTTGTTTGTAATACGACCACATTACATCAACCATCTCATTCAATTCAACAACAATGACTTCAAATCACCGGATTAGATCATGAACTCATATTAGAGGACAAACAAAACCACAACAGGACCATATGAATAATATAATTTCCACTTTTACATCAATGCACTTACATGATAGGGTGATTTGGGATTTTCAAAAAAATCTTTGTTTTTGTACCTCTTTTACAAAATAAGATGTTGACCAAATTTGAAACAGATGTTAACCAAAAGTCAATAAGATATTGACAAATAGTCAAACAGATGTTGAGCTTAAACAGATGTTTGGTTTAAGGCCAAACATCTGTTTATGGCCAAACATCTGTTTAAGGTCAAACATCTGTTTAAGTCCAAATATCTGATATAGAATAAGAACATCTGTTTAAGGCAAAACATCTGTTTAAGTCGAAACATCTGATACAAAAGGCCAAACATCTGTTTAAGCCTTAAAAGACCAAATAGTTTTAACCCAACAGTGGTTTTAAACCACCATTTTAACCAAACAGCGGTTTCGACCACAGTTTTCTGAACAGTAGTTCCAAACATCTGTGGACATCAATCTGTTGACCAAAGTCAACAGATTTATCAACCACTGTTTTATTTTCAAACATCTGTTCCCAATAACAGAGCTTTGATCATTTAAACATACATTTGCCAATATTACAAACTTTTACACTCTCAAACCTAAATATTTATAAAAAGTACAAGTGTTAAACAGCATACAAAGTTCATCCATCTGTTGACCCAATTCAACAGATGTATCAACCACTGTTTAATTTTGAAACACCGGTTCTCAATAACAAAGCTTTGATCATTTAAACCGACCTTTGCCAATATTACAAGAATTTACACTCTCAAACATCGATATTCATTTACTTAATTTTAATAACAAACATTATTAATAATTTTAACACAACTAATTATATAAAAGATACAATTGTCAAAAAAGATAATAGCATTCAATAAAATACAGGATCCTAATTCCTAATCTATTGGTGAAACAGTAGTTTCGATAAGTAAAGCTCCTTTCGGACCATTGTAGTTGTCAACATGTTGGAGGTATTTCAGAAGTTCGTTGGTGAGATCAACTTCAATCATATCCCCCCAGATGCTTGTTATCAACCACTTGTTGTCTTCAATTATATTAGTACTTCGGCGTGCATCTACGTAACCAACTACACGAGGATTATTGAAAACAAACATCTTCTTCCAGCCTTCTTCTTCATATCTGAGCAAATCAGCAGTTAGCTCAGCAGACTTTCCAATAACAATCAAATGCAACCTCTTTTCAATGGTCAAAAAATGCCCTTGGCAAGGATTGACTACAATACTCTCAGGAAAGTGAAGCATTCTGAAAGTCTCACTAACAACATCAAAACAAACGATGTTCCTCTCACCTAGTGGATACCAATAATTTGAAACCATAAAAATGGTTTTATCAGCATAAACTCCTGTAGACCATGAATAACGACTTGAACTATAATTGTTTACGATACTGAAATTTATTGTTGTCCATGACTCACGACGTCGTGAGTAAACACGAGCAGCAGTTACATTACGGTAACATCTGATGTTCAGCACTTTGAGATCATTGAACTGATCAAAATAAATTCCACCGGTATCAGAGTTTCGATGATGATTATAATTAAAGTAGTCATGACACAAAACCTTATACTGCCTGATAGTTGGATTCCAAAGAATCAACTGACAGCAAATCCCTTCATTGGAAACTAACAACAACCCATTAAATGAAGATAGAATACGTAAGAAGCTAGAGTGGACATTGTTAGGAAAACTTAAGGTTTAACTACTAACAACATCCAACTTACCACCAACTACGTTGTCAATGACAATTGACGTGTCTTTAAAGGATAATAGTTTCTTTTGTACTGAATCTCCACTTCGAAGAGCATGCATCATCTGAAATGCATGACTTGACAATTCCCTATAAAAATTCTTGGAAAGACACTTGAAACGGCAAATATCTTCTGTAGAAAGCCTTGTGAAAATCTCGTCAACAATCACTTGAAACCCAAATTTTTCCATCCTGCAAAGAGCCTTGTGAAAATCTCGTCAACAAAATTTTTGAAGATGATTGAGTAGATAGATGAAAATGGTAATGATCAAAACCTCTGCGAAATCTATTTTATATACCCAATGAAGAAGGCTTTGACTAAATACATCGTCAGACGAAAGAATATCATGCGACACTTATTAGGCTTTTAATGCATTTACACGGGAAAAATATAAAATTAAACACGTTATTATAATTACAATTAACCTATTCATTTACCTATAAGACGCCTTTAGCATAAGACAGAAGTGATTGCTTAACGTGCATTAATTGCAAAGTATATATCCCAAGGCATTTTGAATTTGAAATTACCGGCAATTTCAAAACCACTGCTATGGTATATGTTTGCCAAAGGAAATATCTGCTAAGTTATACTTTCTTGGCTATGGGCAGTAGTTTGCTGATCTGATTTGAAAGAAATTGTCATGATGAGTTTTCTAATAGAAACAGAGTATGAGTTAAAAATTTTCTGCAAATAATAATTATTTTAACATGTTCTCAACTGATAATTCAAACACATAAGTAAACCCTTCTTGAATGTATAGCAATAAACATTTAAAATCGTATTAGTAGCAAGATAGGATTTAAATTAACATAGATTAAACAATATAAAGTTCATCAATAGGAATGTACATACCAGTTGCTGAAGAAAAAATAATAAAACCGCAGGTGATTGAAGTGTAGAAGATGGAGGAAAAGAAAATTGAAACCCTAGAAAATGACTGGGGAGAAGTGATTTTTGAAAGAAGAGATGATAGATGTTTGATGTGTAATGATGATGAAGAAATACTGACGGTTGTGCTTTTAACAAAAGTAGTTTGACTTTGGTCAAACAGACTTTGGTCAAACAGCGTTTTAACATTCCTCAAACAGTGTTTTATCTATTATAATTAGCTTTCAACATAAGTAGCTTGACTTCGGTCAAACAGGGTTTTAACATTGCTCACAATGATTACAACCTAGTAAACACTTCTTTGTAAACAACATTACTTATTTGTTGGTTTTCCAACAGCGTCGAATATTAGTATTTTAACACCTTCTCTGGTCTTGACCCTTGATAATGCAACATACAACTGACCATGAGTGAAGACAGGATCTTTCAAATAAAGACCAACCTTTGATAACGTTTGTCCTTGACACTTGTTAATTGTCATAGCAAAACAAACTGATAAAGGAAATTGTCTTTGTTGAAATTGAAAAGGTATTTTTTTGTCAAACGGGATCATATTAATCCTTAGAATAAAAACTCTCATGCCAATGTTCCTACCAGATATAACTTGAGCTTCTATAACTCGTTTACCAAGAAAAGTAATTTGAAGCCATGAATTTAGAATTAATAACGCAAACTACAGTTAAGTCAAACAGCTGATGGAAAACTTTTAAGCACTGCTAGTGATTAAAACACTGATGGTACTTAACCAATAATAGTGAACTACAGATTTTTAACAACTGCTACTGCAGTAAACAGTAGATACAGAAGCAGGTATTAAGGATTAAGTGTTAAGGAAGAGCAGTGGTTAACATCTGCTGATATCACCCCAAAACTTATAAAATATGTTGAAAAAAAGTAATATTTATGTTTAGAGAAAAATGCAATTTGCGTCCCTGTGATATGTGTGAAACATCAACTTGAGCCCCTAAATTCATTTTTTGGTTTTTTGAGCCCTTGATCTTATAAATTCATAACAGTTTGAGTCCCTCCCTCACACTTCCCTATGTTGACTGTTTGACAATTGTGAAATATCCTTTAATTACCCTAAAGACCGATCACACTTCTCAAAAATATCTGAAAATCTCTACTCCGAACACCAATCATCATCTTCATCTTCATTGAATCTCCTCACCAAACATTTGTTGTTATAACAATCCAAGGTAAAATCACATACCTAAAACATGATCGACACTATGGTTTACCCTCTGTTCTTGTTAGATGCTTGTGTAACCCTATGTAAGTTGATGTTTGATGATATCTCATTTTCACCACTGTATGAAAGTAACAGCTTTTGTGTGAAAATATTGTTTGATTATTGTGGGAAATATTGTTTGATTATTGTGGGTTTTTGGCTCGGGTATCAAAACAGAGGTTTGGGTTTTGGTTATTATAAAGGTTTGTTTGTGATGTTTTTGGTTTTATCTGTTTATTAATACTGGTTTTTTGGTTTTTGGCGTTAATCTAAGATTGTTTTTGTGTTATAGTTTGTTTGAAATGTTTAAAATATACAATCGATTAAAACAGGGACAGGTTTCTTAAGTATCTGCTGTTAATGTTGAAATCTGAGTTTCTTAAGTCTCTGCTATTCATGTTGAAATTTGGGTATGGTTGTTGTTTTGATTCTCATATAAAGTTGGTTAAAGACTATATGTTTTGGGTTCATCGTATTGGTCATTTGAATGTGTTTTCTTCATTTCAGATCAACTGTGTTTTGGGTTCCTCATCTTGGGTTCATCATATATGTATACTTATATGCATTATGAAAGTACTGTATCAGCCGTCTTACTATGGATATTTTTATTGTACAGAATGGCTGCGGATGTAAAGATACGCAAAACACCAACTACGAAAACATTGGCGAGAATACTTGACAACCTCCTAGAAGTTAGTGCGATGCACATAAGGAAGTGATTGATCAGAACGATCAATTGCTAAAACATAAGCTGTTTGTTGCATATGAATGAATATAACCCCAGTGGCAGATATGAAAATACCAAGCTTGGGAATTTCAAGGAAAATCGAAGAGCTACACCAAAAAGGGGGTTATCAGCTACATTCCGAAATGCACCATTCACTCCTTGAGTTTTCATTATAAAGAAATTTGAAAACTCGTTGTATGTTACAATCTTTTGTTTTCGAGTCTGTAAGTTCTGTCAAGTCTACCAAGTTGGATATCCTTCTATGTTTCTAGGTATGACGTTTTGTGTCCGTTATGTATGTTTAACATAATGCAAGTGTGCATTTATGTTGGCTTTAATTGTAATAATGAATTTAACATGAATTTAAACTGAATAAAGCAAAATACTGTTAAGTGAAACTACTGTTAAGCGAAACTACTGTTATGTGAAACTACTGTTAAGTGAAACAGCTGATGAAAAACTTGTAAGCACTGCTAGTGATTAAAACACTAAGGGTACTTAACAACTGATAGTGAACTACTAATGGTTAACAACTGCTGATGTAGTAGTCAGTGGATAGAGAATCGTGATTAAGGATTAAGTGATGCTACTTAACAACTGATACATGAGTTAAGGATTAAGTGATGCTACTTAACAACTGATACATGAGTTAAGAAGTTATAATTTCACTTACTATGTAAATTTCATTGAGATGAATTAGCTGCCGTAGAAGATGAACGTGAATTCTTTGACATCTCAATATTTATTTAACAATATAGATAATAATATGCAAAGAAAGATCATAGTCATTATAATATTAGAACATAACAGTATAATAAGCAGATAAGTTTTCAGTATTTTCAAAACCACACAATGAGTCTAAAACATAACCCACCAAACACCCAAAAGCAACAAAACGAAAACCATAAGTTCAACATGGCAACAGCATATGAAATCAACACGTAAATGTATCTGAAAATACTGAAAAAACTATTTTTCAATCTTTGGAATCAAAAGCGTCGAAACACCAGCATCTTCATCCTGACAAAGTTCATCACTGATGCGGCGCTTTGTCGAGGAGCAACCTAATGCATCATCCACATCGAACACTTCAAGAATTTTACGTTTTGTTTCATCTGAAGAGGGATTCTTAGTGCCTACCAGTGGTTGGGATAAAGGGGTAACATTGTCACCACAGCATGACATCTCATCCTGATATAAAAAGACAATAAGTACTAACGTTTCAAAAAATTTAGTACAAATAAACAAATTCTCATATTACCTTCATAAGGTCAACAGGAGTAGACAAACCGCAGGAATCTGGAACATCCAACGATTCGGACTGCTCATGCTTTAAGTACATAATACACAATAACATAAAATACACACAATGGTATAAATCTATTTCAAAAAGATATAACTATAAAATTAAAAGATTCACATAATGAAGATTTAAACCTGGTTAAGAGTGAATTTGGCGGAAAGCGCAGCAAGGATCTCATCATCGTTAGTGGCCATTGAAATACCATAGTTTTCAACCTGATGCTCAATGTTATAGTCTTTAACACTTATGATGAAAGCATACCTCTTTCCAATCAATGTGTCAAAGATCTCAGGATATGGGTTCGGTATGTCTCCAGAATTAACAACCTATGATTTTATCAAAATTAATATAAATTACAATAAGCAGAATGATTCCATAATTGAGAACATAGAATTTTATAAAAATTAATTTTAAGTTATATTAACTACATGGCCAAACAACTGAATGCATGTATTTGTTACCTGATCTTGGATTGTAAGTAACTCTTTTGCAGATTTGTTAAGAATCTTGTAAGCTTCGAAATCAAACAGTGTCAAAGACACAGTACCGGAAGAGTCTTGCACCCTAATAGGTATCTTGAACCTATCAAAGTTAAAAACAAATGAAAACATTAGTATTACTAATATGAACCGTTCATATTAGTATTTAGTATAAGGAAATAAAAAACTGTAATCTCAAACCGCGGAATAGAATAGATGTCGACTCCTCCACATTTATCATTTGTACAAACCAACGATTTTGCATGATCAACATCAAATGAACCATCCGCATTTTCTTTCGTTACAAATCTTTCCTCCACACCTGACTTACAGTGGTTACAACCATTGTAATACCAAAGTTTATCAGTGCATATAGCTGTGATTGTGGCAAGAATCAAAACCTTCTTTGTCTATCAATATCAAACAAAAATAATAACACTTAGAAAAGAGTATAAAAAAACTCAGCATGTAGAGTACTTATAAGAAAATACACACCGTTGATATCGTTCCAAGGAAACCAATAAGCATGAAATCAGGGTTACTAAGAAACTCATCTTCAACACTTGAGATAACATTTGAACTAACATGCTCATTTGATGAAGATGAAGTTGAAATTTTCTCTACATACCTAAACAGATTCATGCGATCAAATTAAAACGTAAAAATTAAATGTAAGTACAAAATAATAATATTCAATGTTTATATGCATATTACTAACTATACCTCTTCCTAAAAGAGGAAATCTCTTCAATGTCAGTGTCAATAAAAAGTCTGCTCAGCTCAAACCCATTTGCAACTCCACGCTTGCCTGAATTTAAAAATAAAAACAAATGTAGATCAATATAAATACTGTCAAATTTAAAATATATAAATAAATACAACTTTTAAATTACTAAAGATAAAAAAAATTAAACTAATTAAGTTTAAATTGTACCTTTGTAAAGGTTAACCATACCAAAATGACAAAGGATAACAACATATTTCTCTCTTTTCTTATCATTCATGTAAGCAAACATGTCAATAGCAAAACCATCCCACAAAGTAACCGGACACTTTTGGCCTCTAAAAATATTAACATAAAACATAATAACATCAAGCAACCTTATAATGCTTTAAACGTCAAAATGCAACAACTTAATAAAAAGAACGCACTCAAGATCTTCAAGTCTAAGATTAAGTCTCTTGCCCTTGCTCCCATCCTTCTTTGACGTATCCTCTAGATTGAAACATACATCCACATAACCAATCCAATCTATAAACAAAAATATGTTGTTAAAAGAAAACAGCATTAAGAAGTGATAACAATAAAAAAAACAATAAGACAAAACAATAGATATATATCATGTAGTGATTTACATACCAATAACTGTATTTACTTCAATTTTATTTTTAACAACATCCTTGAGGTTAACGAAATTAAAACGGTATTTCGGTCCAGACCAGTCAAAGCATTTCTCAACAGAAGTATAGAAATAAAGTGATATTTTGTCATTTCTCTTGGTATACTTAGCAGAGGACTTATTAGTAGCAAGAGAAGGTTTGGTGATAAGAAGACATTCATCCAACTGAAGGAAGTCTTTGAATTTTCCAAGCATTTTATGCAAACAGCTGGCTTGTATCATAGTTCCCTAAGAATATGAAACATCCGATTAAATAAAAAAGGTGTTATACTAATTTGGATATTCATATGTCCAAAAAAATGATAAGACAACTATATACGGTACCATCTCATCCATGAAGATCATATCAAGACGATATATTTCATTTTTGTTATCATTCATCATCTTCTTCGAAATGCTAACAATCTTAACTCTAATCGAATAGTTGTTTGAGAATGTATTAAGATCGTTAAGCATGGTAACCTTTGCAACCTCCATTTGAAGACTGTACATAAAAAAAAGAATCTTGTAAATAATAAGTATTGCTAAACGTAATATGCTAATAATACAATAAGCATGGATGTTCTTAAAAAAAATATCAAGGTTGGAATTCAAGGTTACCGATTATCCTTTCTAAATTTTAACTGAATGCAGTGGCAAATGTAATTTCAAAGGTAGGGAGTGTATATCCCTATATGCTGCTTTATTAAAATAATAAAATATTAGAAATGATATGCAAAATAAAAAAAATAAAAAAAAAGAGAAAGAACGTCAATTTTAAATTACCATTTTGTATATTTATCATTTCAAAATTCAAAATTACTGACTTGATTTCAAAGCAATTGTCATAATGACTTTTCTATATTTTATTTTAAATTTAATTAAGAAATAATAACCATCAATTTGAAATGATGTGATAAATACTGTTACATCAAAGTGTATAGGAATGTTATTAGTATAAACATGAAACAACTGTTCAATTAATAGTACAGATCAAACCACTGGAGTGAGGACTGTTCCGAAACACTGTTACATAGTAAAAACAACTGTTCCAAAACACTGTTACATATAAACACTGATGCCATAAAAATGGTTACATATAAAATACTGAGGTGATGACATCTAACAACCTAACAGTCTATAAAAAATTGATGCGGAACTCCTGTAGCATATAAACACTGTTAACATAAACAAATAAACAAACGTTGATGCTGAACCACTATTGTAGTTTGACACTGTTGTTGGACGTCATAAATTTCAGATTTAATTTCAAAGGTATGCAAAGTAATTAAATATTAGAAAGGACATGCAAAGTAGAAAAAAAAGAGAGAGAGAGAGAACCAAAATTTTAAATTACCATTTTGCAAATTTTAAATTTCAAAATTACTGACATTATCAGTAACTACTGACTTGATTTGAAAGCAAATGCCATAATGAGTTTTTTAAATTCTATTTTAACTTTAATCAAGATATAATAACCGTCAATTTGAAATTCAAAATTTGCTTAATCAAATGTCCAAAGCTCAAGAAATCAGCATTAATTACTGATTTGATTTGAAACAAATAGTCATCAAGAATTTTTTTTTATTTTTTATTTTAAATTTAAATTTTATCATGAAAATAATGTTGGTGGAACTCTTGTAGGTAATTGGAATGTAAAGATTAGGTACAATGGTAAGTTGATTGTAATTCTAGTTTTCATTTCATAATTTGATTGTAATACTATACCCAAACAATCAAGATGAGGAGCTTACTATTAATCAAAGTGTATATGAATTTTATTAGTATAAAGATGAAACAACTGTTCAATTAATAGTACAGATCAAACCACTGAATTGATGTGATAAATAGAGTTACATATAAACAACAGTCCTAAACACTGTTAAATATAAATTAAATATAAACACTGATGCCATAAAAATGGTCACATATAAAACACTGAGGTGATGACATCTAACAACCTATCAGTCTTTACAACATTGATGCGGAAAACACTGTTACATATAAACATTGCTAACATAAACAAATAAACAATAGAAAAACTAAAGTTAATGCTGAACCACTGTTGTTGTACGTCATAAATTTCAGATTTAATTTCAAACGTAAGTAGTGTATATTCTTATATGCTGCTTTATTAAAGTAATTAAATATTAGAAATGATATGCAAAGTAGGAAAAAAAAAAGAGAGAACGAAAATTTTAAATTACCATTTTGAATATTTTGAATTTCAAAATTACTGATATTATCAATAACTACTGACTTGATTTGAAAACAAATGTCATCATGACTTTTTAAAATTTTATTTAAACTTTAATCAAGATATAATAACCGTCAATTTGAAATTCAAAATTTGCTTAATCAAATGTCCAAAGCTCAAGAAATCAGCATTAATTACTGATTTGATTTGGAACAAATAGACATCAAGATTATTTTTTATTTTTTAATTTAACTTTAAATTTTATCATGAAAATAATTTTGGTGGAACTCTTATGTCATTGGAATGTAAAGATCAGGTAAAATGGTAATTTGATTGCAATTCTAGTTTTCATTTAATAATTTCAATCTATTACTAATTAACAACATCAATAATAAAAATGTGAGCAGTTACTATTTTTTAGGGAAACCGCTGATTGTCCATATCAGTGGATGTAAAAAATGTAAAAGTGACCAGTGGCTATTTTTTCCGATCAGTGGAAACGGAGGTTGTCTCTCAGTATAAAGAAACGGAGGTTGTCTCTCAGCAGTGGATAACATTTAACAATCAGAAGTTTGAACCAAAACAGTGGTTCCAACAGACTTTAACAATCAGATGTTTGAACCAAAACAGTGGTTCCAACAGACTTTAACAATCAGATGTTTGAACCAAAACAGTGGTTCCAACAGACTTTTAAGGATTAATGAAAACTATCATTTTTTACTATTTTAAATATCTTTGACCTTAAACAAATATTTCACCTTCAATATCAGTTGTTTGGAGATAAACAGATATTTGACCTTAAACAAATGTTTGAACATAAAAACATATTTCCTGTCCAAGAAATGTTTGACGATAAATAGAGGTTTGCCCATAAACGACCTTAAACAGATGTTTGAACATAAAAACATATTTCATGTTAAACAAATGTTTGACGATAAATAGAGGTTTGCCCATAAACATCTCTTTGTAAAAAAAAAAAAAGACGAATTTAAAAAACATTATATCCAAATAATCATAATGAGGAACTTATTTAACATCCAAGTGTACTACATTTTTATTTAATAGTATAAAAATCAAACAACTGTTGTATTTATAATACAGATCAAACAAATAACGAGTTGTGATAAATATTGTTACATATAAACACCTCATAAGAAACACTGATAATTAAATACTAAAGTTACATAAGAACCACTGATAATTAAATACTAAATTTAAATCCGTTGTAGATGCCGAACCACTGCTGATACTAAACAGTCGTTTTCCTTTGGTTAATCAAACTCTAGGTACATAAAGTCAATCATTGTATATCTCCAACAATCGACATGAACTCCATGGAAGGACTCAATGCATTAACATCAGGATTTATAGAAAGCTGATCTCTAGTGAACAGACCAAGATGCAGTACATGAAAACACTTCTTCAGCTGGTGAAGAAGAGCCCTGTCCTCATATACTTAATCCTTAACTTTGTTTATAAAGAACTGTGGTTTAAACCAAACTTTATGCTTCTTTTAATACAAAAAAGGCAGGAAAGACCATTGCTCTAGTATATTACAACAGTAGCAGATCCTTTCTTGGACAAGTCATCATCATCTGCTGCACAAGTCAATTATAATCATCATTTACTCATAAGAAAAAATTATTTTAACTGTAAATTTAATAATCTTTCTTTGTGTTTAATTAAACTTTAAACTTCTTTGATTACAAACCTATAATAACCCGCAACATATTGTATGAATTTCAAACAAATGTGATTAGACTGAAATATAAAGCGACAATTAGAGTATATCACTTGATAATTAAAAACTCAAAATTTGGAAATCGGAGTAGCAAAAAACACATACTTTAAACGATGTTGGAACAATGATACTGGAAAGGACAGTAGAACAATCACCATCATTATCATCTGCAACAGATCATTGAAAATAATCATTTAGTAACAACTCAAATAACAAAACTTAAGTAAAAATCAAAAACAAAAACACATACCATGATTATGGAGAACCATTAGCCGGCGACACATCTCTTGATCTAACTCTCGAACGAAACCCTAACAATGGTTACATGAAAAGACACAAAACACAAAGGATTAGTATAAATAACAGGAAATCATGAAACTATTTCAACTAAAAAAAAGAAGAACAAACCTTTTGATGAAGTAATCGATGAACAAAAGATGATTTTATGGTGGCGTCTGGAAGAAGATTAAGGTTTGTGAAATTTGAATTTGAATCGCCTGAATATAGAGAGAGAAAGAACCCTAGGCGTTTGTAAAGAAATATCAGAAGTGAGAAGAGAGGTTATATAAGGAAAAGGGGATGGCACTGTTGGGCGGGAAAAGAGAACTGAGGATGCCCTAATCAAGTAACACGTGGCCCAAATAACTTTCATTTATTATATATAATAGATTAGTTATATATTACTTATTATTATTATTATAACTAGTTTTATTAATATAACTAATTATTTATCCAATTACATTTATAGTAGTAACAGAAATTATAAAAAATAAGTGCATTCTTACAAAATTATATCATTAAACATTTTACATACCGAACTTTAATCTACAACATAATATGTAGCAGGTTGTGCTATCCAAGAATTATACATATTTTGACGTGATTCAAATATATTATCCCAGCGAGCCGCATCATTTTCTCTCATTAATGTCCATAGGTTGTTTGTGGTGGCAATTGGATACTCTCCTTGCAATTCTACCATTCTAAAATGGCCACCATTCACGTGTGCAATTGAACTTTTTTTTTCTGGGAACTGGTGAGGGCCTCTCCAAAGCGAAAAACAAGTCGAACTGTTTCTTTTTTCTTTAGATACAAATTGAACGATTACGTTAAACTTGTTCGCAATCAAGAATCATGCCTCTGGCATAATCATTCAATGTTTTTTTGGTGCAACCCCTTACCCTGACCAAGCCAAGGACGTAAACACATTTTCAAATTAGCCACAGAAAGCTTTAGTGTACTTATTTCTAAACTGGAGTAGCTCTTCCAACAGTGATTTTCGGATAAATAACCATTCATCTTCATTGTACCCTAGAGCATAAGCCGTCGCCCAGTATCTTGGTCATGAACGGACTTGGTTCACCAGGAACTTGGTAGTTCACAAATGGACAGGTGTAACTCACTTTATCATCATACTCCTTGAACGGTTTTTTTCCTTATTATCTTGATTTATGAACGGACTTGGTTCACCAGACACTTGGTAGTTCACGTATGGACTGATATAACCTATAAGTTAGTCTAAATATATTTTCTTACTTTTTTTAATAGTATTTACAATTTATAAACTATAAGTAAAAAGTAATAATAATAATAATAATAAATTCATCGCTGCTTCAAAATAGTAAATGCAATAATATGGGGGTGTATAATAAAAAATTACTAAATTATATATAAAATTTATTTTTCATTTCTCTTTTATAACAATTAATTTCACCTAAAATATGGTTTTTTTAATAACTTATTAACATTTTACTTTTGAAAAATATGAAAAGACAACCTTGTTTTACTTCTTTTTGAACATTCAGATAAGTTTTATTAAAAACCGAGTTCGTTCAAATTTTTTTTTATAAATATTTTATATTCAAATAAATATTTAAAAAAAATAATAATAATAATAATAATAATAATAATAATAATTACTATTATAATAATAAATGATCACTACTAGTAAATAATAATAATTAAAAAGACAACAAAAAGACAAAAAAAACAATAAAATGTTAATTTGTGATATAATGATGTGATGTTTTTAAAGGGGGTATAGTTAGTAATTAGGGGGATGCATTTAGTAGCACCCTTAAATTTTGATGTTTGGATAAATAGATTTTGATTTTAAATAAAAACAAAAATTATTGTGTTTTAAAGTTAAATAAATAAATAATGACTTCTCTCCTTTTTTTTCAAAGTATAATGTTTTAATTAAAAAAATAAAGTGAAAGCCAAATCACATTTATATAATCCATATATAAATATTAGGAGTTAAAAGAAAAGGTTTTAATCTAATTACGCAAGACTGAAACATTATATCAAATTTGAGTGATTTTAGAAAGATAAAAAAAAGTTTTAATGACTTAATCAGAAATCTTTACAAACTTGATTACATTTACTAGTATTAAGCCCCTGAGTTGCAGCGGTTGTCATAAAACTGTCTTAAGTAGTAGCAATACTATACCATTGTCAGCGACCACCAAAACCGAAAAAGCTCGTAAAAACAAAATAGATAAAAACGGAAAAAAATAACGCCAAGCGAAAAGCAGACGTAAAATCTTTGAATCACGCACACTCGTTGCTGAGAAATTAAACCGAAAAGTAAAACATAGAAAAAATAACTAAATTCATCCAGGACCCGCATGTTGGACGAACTTGTCAAACACAGAAAAATAGATGTCACACGACGGGTCAGTCAAACGGGAAAAAATATACGAAAAAATGTTGAACCCACACGCACGTTACAGTGCGTTAACTCACAAAATTTAGAACGAAACAAAAAACTTGGGAAAGATGAAAAGTATGGTGGAACAAAATTGAAAATAAAAAAAGAGTTGGGAATAAATTGTAAAAGATGAAAAACTTTGGGTTAAAAATAAAAAAAACAAAGAGTCAAAATTGCAAAATTGAAGTTATTTATTAATTTTAGATAAAGATAAGGATAAAAATAAGGGATAACTATATATCGTTTATTAATTAATATTAACATTAAAAGAAATTTATTAAACAAATATAAATAAAATTTAGAGTTAATTACTGTTTTCGTCCATGTGGTTTGTCAAAAATCACTATTTCAGTCCATTAGTTTAAAATTTACGATTTCAGTCCCTGTGGTTTTACTTTCGTAACCATTTCAGTCCCTGTGGTTTCACTTTCGTAACCATTTCAATCCATTATTTTGTTAAGTACAGGGACTGAAATGGTTACGGACGTGAAACCACAGGGACTGAAATCGCAATTTTTAAACTAATGGACTGAAATAGTGATTTTTGACAAACTACATGGATGAAAACAGTATTTAACTATAAAATTTATGAGGTTGAAGGAGAGAATGCCATGTGGCATTATTTGGAGTCTTTTATTATAAGTTAGATTAGATATAAATTTACCCCCTTATTTACATAGTCTTAAAATGAATGGTCGGTGGGTTTCCCACCTATCATTCTAACCCCCTAAACTTTTAATAAATTACAATTTAGCCCTAGATTTCTAATTAATTTTAAAAACTTTTTATTTTTAGCTTTTCTAATCTTTTGGCAAATGACAATTTCAACCTTATACTTCTAATTCATTTTAAAACTTTTGGATTTTTTACTTCAAATCCTTCAATTTTTTACTTGAAACACTACTAACCCTCATCTTTAAGTAAGTTAAACACTCATTGACCCGAAAACCTTTATTTATTATTATAAATTTTAAAAGGCATGGTCGTGTTCCGGCAATGCCTTTTTCACTTGAGCCCCCTTACTTTATAGATTTTATACATCCAACCCCTATCTTTTAGTAAGTGACATGTTGATTTTTGGTAATTGTCAACTTTAACACCCTATCTTTTCTACTTAATAACTTTACACCTCATCTTCTCTAATATTTTTAATTCTTTTGTTTAAATTACTTTTATAACTTTACACCGCAACGTGCGAGACATTGTACTCTTCCTTATCTATGTCTAACCACGTTAAAGTCACGAACTTAACGTGTGTGACATAGTAAAAGAAAAGGTCATGTCATGCGTGCGGGCCCCACAAGTTAAAATCATCAGTGTGATGTGTGTAACGAAGTCGTAAACGTGTTGTTGCCGCCGCAACGCGCGGCACCGATAAATATCTAGTTGAATATGATAATATAAGATTTTACATATTGCTACCCTCTTATGTGATCAAATAATTTCAGGCTGTAAAACTCTCATTTAGTGACCAACTCAATGTAGATTAAAAAAAAAAAGGATTTTGTAATTATACAGTAGTGTATAAATTATAACCGAAGCTACATATATGCAAACACACTCAAGTATCATTTGATAATTGATAGGCATATATTTACTTGCTATTAAATACATAACTTCTATTAACGAGACAAAAAAATGGAATGCGTGACCATTTTTAGCTTTTTTAAGGTTTCGGTATATCTATATTTTTTAAAAAAGATTCGTATATAAAATCGGGCATGTTTTTGGAATCATATGTTATAGCGAGTGACATTATCGTTGTGTACCATGACGAACCCAACCACTTATAAACGAACAACATTATTGCCGGTGTTAGACCATAATATCAGCCGATATTATGGGCATTCTTTTGACAGCCTTGTGATTGATTGAAAGCCTTGTGATTGATTGACAGCCTTGCAATATCCCTGATTAGCCCTGTATAGTTTCCGTAGATATCTACCTTTCTGTATTATAAATAGGCACTTGTATCCTTTGTAAAAGTCAAGCAAATATACAATACACATTCTTACATGGTATCGATCTAGCTGCCATCCTCCTCCTACTTTCTCCTTTCTTCCCTTTCTTTTTTTCCCCTTTGTTCATCCTCATGGCCTGGGTGACAAATCCTCAACACCTGCACCTCAAACACTTCACCCTGTCTACACGGTCACAAATATCCTACACGGTCACAAATATCCAACACAAGGTCCGTGTTCTTGACGGCGTCAAAGTCTCATACCCGTCATGGGTCAAGCTTTTTACGCTCCATGCCGAAGGGTATGATGTGGTTGACCACATCGACGGTACGCCGGCCCCGGCCAAAGAAGCTGCTGACTTTGCCTCGTGGAAGAAGATTGATGCGGTTGTACTACAATGGATTTACGGGACACTCTCGGACGATTTGTTAGTTCGAGTCTTGGAAGACAAATCCACTGCATATGCAGCATGGGAACGGGTCAAAAACCTGTTCTTGAACAACAAAGGCTCTCGAGCCGTCTCCCTACAACACGAACTCACAAACCTTACCCTATCCGTTATGCCAGATCTTGACTCCTACTGTCAGCGTATTCGCGAACTCGCTGACCAATTGGCTGCTGTTGACTGCCCGCTCACCAACACTCAACGGATCCTTCATCTTGTTCGCGGTCTACCCCGTGAATACAACACCACGGCATCAATCCTTAACCAATCTCTGCCACCATGGGAATCTGCCGTTGAACAACTACAATCCGAAGCTCGCCGCATATCCGCATGGGAAACCCTCACACCATCTCCTCTGGTCGCCGCTGCTATTACCTCTCAACCCCACCGAGACACTCCTCCAAATCGTGACACCTCATCACCACCCCCACGTGATTCTCGTGAACAGAGGGACAACCGTCGCTCTTCTGGTCGTCGTGACTCCAACAGAAACCACAGGTCCAATACTCGTCACAATGGGTAGGCCCAATCAAGACACTATCAGGCCCAAGCTCCCTTTAATCCCTACTAGGCTCCCCAGCAACAGTTTGCACCTTATTAGGCACCGCCTCCTTGTCCATTTCCCACCCAGCCTTTGGCTTAGCAGTGGGACTCAAGGCCCAACTCGAGGTCCAATCACAGCAATCACTCAGCCTCATCCAACAGTCATGCAACCCATGCCAACCTAGCTGAGACGGATCCAATGGACCCAACCAGTCTCACGAACACGATGCAGGCTCTATCCATGGACACTTCTGGTAATGGTCAATGGCATTTTGACACAGGTGCGAGTTCTCACATAACTTATGATAAAAATAAACTTACTACTTTCTCTAATTATTCGCCTATAGCGTCATTATTTGTGGGAAATGGTAATAAAATTCCAGTTATGGGTTCGGGGTCTTCATCTATACCCACACCATCTCGACCATTACACTTAAAATCCGTTTTGTTTAATCCAAATATCATTAAAAACCTTATCTCCGTACGTCGGTTTAATATTGATAATAATACTTCCATTGAATTTGACCCTTTTGGATTCTCTGTGAAGGACTACAAGGATGGCACGATCCTGAGCCATCAAGACAGTACACGTGTTCTTTACCCACTCACCTCCAATGCTTCCGCCACCGCCTGCTTCGCTTCAAATCAAGAATCTCCATTTTGGCACAATCGACTTGGACACCCGGGTCAACTCGTAACGGAGTTTCTTCGCTCAAAACATTTTATTGCTTACAATAAATCACAATCGTCAATTGTGTGTGAATCTTGTCAATTATCTAAACATAAACGCTTACCATTTTCTACTTCTACAACACATACTTTGCTGCCCTTTGCTATTTTACACTGTGACTTGTGGACATCCCCAATTTTGAGTCATGCGGGTTACAAATATTATATGGTCTTAACTGATGATTTTACTCAATACACATGGGTTTACCCATTGAAATTTAAATCTGAAACTTTTACCAAATTTACTCATTTCCATCAGTTCGTCAAAACACAATTCAACTTACCTATCAAATCTTTTCAATGCGATATGGGGGGGGGGGGGGGAATTTGACAACCACAATTTTAAAAACTTCACAACACAAAACGGCATTCAACTACTTCATGCCCACACACATCCCAACAAAATGGGAAATCCGAGTGCATGATTCGTCACTTAAACGAAATCATGTTCACCCTTCTCACCCATGCCAAACTACCCTCTAGCTTTTGGGTCGAAGCGCTTCACACGACTTCTTACATCCACAACATCCTACCCACCAAGATACACAAATATCTTACCCCCACCTCTCTCCTCTACCTTAGACAACCCGCCTATGATCACCTACGAGTGTTCGGTTGCCTTTGTTACCCATACCTAACCGCCACCCGTCCACATAAGCTTGCTCACAGATCCACACCATGTGTATTCCTCGGGTACCCCGCAAACTACCGAGGGTACCGCTGTCTTAAGATTGCAACTGGCAAAACAATATTCTCGTGACACGTCACATTTGACGAAACGCACCTCCCGTTTGCCACTCCCTCTCGACCGCCACCGATTCACACTTTCCTTGACCCATCTCCCATTATTTTCACATAACCAACACCAACCCCAACCAGCCCAAGCTCTAACCCACCACCCCCTCCCAACAGCCCACCATCACAAATGCCAAATACCCATGGCCCAAATCCTCACACTACTCACCACAGTCCATCTCCCATTTTCCACCCGATCTCCGACTCTCCATCGATACTTGGGCCGCACCCCTCCTCCGACCAGTATCAACAAAACACACGTAATTCCCCCCAACATTCGCCTCCTCACGACTCACCACCCCCACCCCTCCCCCTCCCCCACCCCCACCCCTAGCCCCAAACCAACTCTACCCACCCCATGCAAACCCGATCTCAATCGGGCATTTTCAAACCGCGACACCCCATATCTCTTAATACCGAAACCTCTCCCAACATCTCTTTTCTACCAAAATCACACCTCACCGCCCTTAACGACCCTAACTGGAAAATTGCCATGACTAATGAATATGAAGCCCTATTGGCAAATAATACATGGGAACTGGTACCGCGGCCTAGTGATGCACCTGTTATCCGTTGTATGTGGTTGTTTAAACACAAATATCATGTCGATGGGACCCTCAAACGGCACAAAGCCCGACTAGTGGTAAATGGTAAAAGTCAGACCGTGGGCATCGACTGTGATGAGACGTTTAGTCCAGTAGTTAAACCTACCACGATTCGCAAGGTTTTGAGCCTTGCTACATCAAGGGCCTGGCCCATCCATCTATTGGATGTCAAGAACGCATTCCTTCATGGTCATTTAAAAGAAACAGTGTACATGTTTCAACCACCGGGGTTCACATCATCCTCTCATCCTAAACATGTTTGCAAGTTGAAAAGGTCTTTATATGGTTTGAAACAAGCACCGCGAGCTTGGTACCAACGGTTTGCGGGTTACCTCTCCAAATGTGGCTTCACCAGCAGTGTCTGCGACAATTCATTATTTGTCTACCATAAAGGTGACCGAGTTGCGTACTTACTTTTATATGTCGACGATATCATCCTAACCGCCTCCAATGACTCCTTGTTACGGAGTATTATTAGCTCGTTGTTAGCAGAGTTCAACATGATAGACCTTGGCCATTTACACCACTTTCTTGGTATCGCAGTACACAAACAGAAGAGTGGCTTGCTCCTCTCTCAGTCCACTTATGCAGAAGATATTTTGGCTCGTGCAAACATGAGGAACTGTAACCCCGTTAGCACTCCAGTTGAAGTTGGTTCAAAACTAAGTGCAACTGATGGCGTCCCATTTGCCGATGGATCTTTATATCGTAGCCTGGTGATCGGAGTGTCGCGCTCCAGTCAAAGATAATATTTATAAGCCCTATTTACCTTTAACAAATAGCTAGTGGTAGCAAGGGGTCGAACCACGAAGAGTATGTGGTTTGCGAAAGGATTTGGATGAATTCTCAAAAGATGTCACAATTATGAAGCTTGCTATTTTGTTTTTGTGTATTTTTGTTTAATTGAAAAGATGTGAATTGAAATTACTAAAGTAATTGGGTTGATAACTACTAATGATTAACAATTGCAAGAATGTAATTAAATGTTTAAACAAGATAGAGAAAACAAGGCTGACACCCGGTTCGGTAATTGCAATCCTAGGGTTCTTACACGTTTTAAATTTGATTTACTTGAATGTGTTATTAACGGATTTCTATCATCAAAGCTTAGGTTCCAATTGCTATCAACGCATATCACGGACCACAATGCACTTCGTTACTTCGGACAAGTAAAACCTTTTGAATGACAAGGCATAACTGCACAAACTTGTTTTGCAAAGTCAAATTTCATAACTCACTCGACAATTCACAAATATAGTTCAAATGCAAGACAATTATCAATCAATTCAGATACAATTCAAGTTGTCACAAAATCAAACTAAAACATTGTTCAAAACCCTAGACTTACAATAACCTACACCGGGGTGGAACCTCCAAGGAATTAGCCGCTCATGGTTGAAGAGGCACGATCAACGGATGCTCGAGACTTGAATTGGGTCATCTTGAAGCTTGGATATGGATGAATGGATGAATGGTTAGGGTTTGTGGATAGTTGGTGATGGTGAAGTGAATGATTGATGGAATTAGGGTTGTGTGAATGAATGTGATAATGATTCGGGTGTTGATTCGTGATGGTAGGTGGATTGGTGATGATTCGGTAGGTGTATATGGCTCCAAGATCTCAATTCAACTCAAAAGATAGTGTAACTCCCGTTTTTGGTTGGTCCAAACTCATAAAACTCGAACCTAACACCTAAGAGCCAAAAATTCGCGATTGAAGAATCAGAGGCCCGTCGCCGATGGTGTGTGCACTTTCCGAAAACGGCCGACGACCTAACACGCTGTCTACGGGCATTTCAGGCGACGCAGATTTCTACGGGGCGTCGCTGACGGCCCATATGGGCGTCGACGACGGTGCTCCTATGTTTCACTTTCCGTTTTTCGAGTTTCTTGCTCCCGGTTGACCCGTTGCGCATTCCGGTGGTTCGGTTTTCGTCCTGGTGACTTGTAAAGTTCCCAAAAAGCTCCTTAAACTCCTCTAGACCTGCAAAATATATATCTAATCAAAAGTAGGCTATTCGGAATTAAAACTTGCGTAAAACTATCAAATTAAACAATTACGATCACCGGTTTTCAACCACGTATCACCTGGTCGGTGCATTATAGTACCTCACCATCACCCGACCAGATATTGCGTATGCAGTTCAACAAGTATGCCTCTTCATGCATGCACCTCGAGAGCCACACTTTCAGCTTCTCAAACGTATACTGAGATACATCAAAGGCACGTTATCCCAAGGACTTCTTCTCACGCCGACCAAGTCCACGAACCTGGCAGCATACACAGACGCCGATTGGGCTGGGTGCCCTGACTCACGCCAGTCCACTTCTGGCTATTGTGTGTACATGGGCGACAATCTTACGCCGATTGGGCTGGGTGCCCTGACCTACTATATCTCGATCCAGCGCTGAGGCCGAATACCGGGGCGTTGCAAATACCGTTGCAGAACTAAGTTGGATTCACAACCAACTATCAGAACTGCATCTTCCTGTCCACACTGCTTCAATCATTTACTGTGACAACATCTCCGCACTATACCTAGCCGATAACCCTGTGCAACACCAACGAACCAAACACATTGAATTGGATATCCACTTTGTTCGGGAAAAAGTTCTCCTTGGCACAGTAAAAGTCCTTCACGTTCCAGCAGATTATCAGTACGCGAACATCTTCACCAAAAGGTTACCGAAGCACTTGTTTCAACGTTTTCGATCCAGTTTATGCCTTCGAACGCCTACGGCTCAAACTGCGGGGGACTGTTAGACCATAATATCAGCCGATATTATGGGCATTCTTTGGACAGCCTTGTGATTGATTGACAGCCTTGTGATTGATTGACAGCCTTGCAATATCCCTGATTATTAGCCCTGTATAGTTTCCGTAGATATCTACCTTTCTGTATTATAAATAGGCACTTGTATCCTTTGTAAAAGTCAAGCAAATATACAATACACATTCTTACAGCCGGTACAGTACGGTATCGGTGTCCACTTTTATGTTTTTTGACAAGCCAAACCGATAATGACCGTGGAGAAAAATGACCACACTTTCACCGCGAAGCGCGATGGGAAAAACGTAGTTCATTATAAATGTGTGCATCTGCTATCAATAGTACCGATCCAATAAATGTGTGCATCTGATATCAATAGTGCTGATTCAATAATTCAATCTTGGTGACTTTAAAATTTGAATCACTTAACTTGTTTGTCCATTTTCTTTTTGGTTAAACTTTTTAATAACCCAAATTGTTACCACATAATTAGGATGGAGTATATCATCTGGTTTAAATGCTTCATTTTTTATTTAAAATAACTTTTTAATAACCCTTGCTTTTCGAAACTTTCCTTATTTTAAAAGTTTGTTTGTATTTCTACTTATAGAAACTTGTAATTCTCTTGTATTCGTCTTTCATTCCAATCATTGTAATCAGAGACTTGAATCATAATAAAACTTGATCTTTTCATACATACTTGTTATGCAATACTCGTTACACGTGCAAACTTGATATATTCATACGCAAACTCCTACTTATTATACATGCAAATTCAGTTTATACAAGAACTAGGTTATAACCCCGTATATTACACGGTGTTGAATAAATAAATTTTATATACTAAATATTAAAACAATATATCTTTAAAACCTCATTTATTGTACGGGTTGAATAAACATAATTTTATATATTAAATAATAAAAAATTATATCTGTAAGAACCATATTGTACGGGTTGAATAAATGTAATTTTATATACCAAATAAAAAAAGTTATATCTTTAAAACCATGTGTATTACACGGGTTGAATAAATGTAATATTGTTTACCAAATAATAAAATAATACGTCTTTAAAAAACCTCATTTATTACATGGGTTGAATAAATGCAATTTTATATACCAAACAATAAAAAAATTACATCTTTAAAAATATGCGCATTACACGGTTTGAATAAATGTAATTTTCTGTACTAAATAATAAAAAATATATATCTTAAAAAAACCCCATGTATTGTACGAATTGAATAAATCAAATTTTATATATCAAATAATAAAAAGTTATATCTTAAAAAACCTCATGTGTTACATGGGTCGAGTAAATGTAATTTTGTATAGTGAAAATAAAAATAATTAATATATTAATACAAAGTTTGGTTTTGGTGATAAAAAATAGATTATTCTGTTGTTGCAAAATTTGTTAACGAATTCTCAATAAATTTAACCCTTTATTTAAAACTCCGTAAATGTATAAATGATAAATAATATTAGTTAATTTTATTTTAAGTTTCGTAAAATTTATTTGATACCTATAATATGAGATATTAAATTAAATAATATTTAATATGAGGGTTATCTATAATTAATTAGAAGAGATTAAATTAAAATAATAATTATCTATAACAAATTGCCTAATATGGTGACAAGTGTCTCTAAAGTGGTTTCTTTTATTATAGAGTATAGATTATTCATGCGTTATACTTATGCATTGCACTTGCACGCTTAAAACCAGCAATATACGTGAAATCAAACTCAGACCTTCAAGCAACTGGGTCTGTCATGCGAAGTCAGGGCCAGCTTTTGGGCCGGCCATCCCGTGCCGACGCTGGAGGCCTAAATTATCAAAGGGCCCGAAAAGTTTTTATAAGCTTTTTATACATACTAAATTATATATTTAGTATATGCATCCACTCATTATGCAAAAAATTATTGGTGTTGGATTGGTAAAAACTATCTCAAGATAATGTAGAGGTCTCAAGTTCAAGTCTTGGCTCCAACACCAAGGTTTAATTTTTTTTAATTCATTTCCCTCTTAACTACAATTTTGGGCCTAATTCTTTTTGTCGCCCGAGGCCTAAATTTTTTTAAGAGTTCTCGGGGACGGCTCTGTGCGAAGGGAGCCCCATTCGCACGAAAGGGGCCATCCGCCCAAAGCCCAGTCGCCCAAAGGTCCGTTCCAAGCCCATTTAAGCCTATAAATATGTGGAGTGTTAAATTTTGTTTACCTATTCTACTTATATAATGACTTATTTTTGCCTCCATGTAGGATGCAGTCCTATAACGTTAGACAATTATGGCGTTTTTGAAAAGAAAAATAAATTCAAGTACCGATGTAGTGGGCTTTAATTACAATGTTAGTAATAAATTTTTCGTCACCTCAGTCTACTGTTTGTTCGTCTTCATCTGTCTGTATCATGTCCCATCTAAAATAATGCTTGTAAAACCTCAAGATGTCATAAATTTTATTATAATTGTAGAGTTTGGCGTTTGTGGCATCTTGGCGTTTTACAAGTATTTTTTTAGAGAAATAATGTATTTTTATTGGAAAATTAGAAAACAAACCACAGAAAGAAAAAAATTAGAAGCGAAAAAAATAAATTAAAAATCCTAATCGAATCTCTCTTTCAAATCTTCACTGTCACCGGTCTCTTTCTTCTTTGAAACTACAAGAACCGTCAAAATATATGGCGTTTTTGACTTTTGGTGTGATTTATTTTGTTTTTTTGTTGTCGAAGTAACTTTTTTGTGGATGTTTTGAACACAAAATGACGTGATTTTTTTTGTTTGGTCGTCATCTTTATCTTTATTCTACTCTTCAGTGTCATCGGTCTCTTCATGCCATTCAAATACTCATCAAGAACAAAGCACAGAAAATGGCATATGTATGTCATCAGTCTCTTTTTCTTGAAGATTTGTTTATCTCATGCAGCAAAATATTATTGAGTTACACCCCTCAGCTAACAATCCATTCGGTAAAACTTCACGCAGAAAAATATTGAATATCCAACAAACAATGTTTGCCATTTTTGATTTTTTAATTTTTTGGCGTTTTACAGTGAGTGGTATTTGGGGAACTATGGCATTTGTTTTTTGGTTTAATCAATGGAAGGTGCTCAGACGTTTCGGTTTATAGGATGTATTTGACGCGTAGTTTAGGCGGGATATCATTAATAAGTGCAATTAATAAAATATCTATCGTTTTCACTTACTGTTTGTATTTCTTGTTTTGCTCAGCTTTATCTGTTAAATCTGTAACACGTCCCATCTTTAATGGCGTTTTATATCTTTAATGACGTTTTATATTTAATGGCGTTTTATTAGTTGGCGTTATGTATTTTGTTGGAGTTTTATATTTAATGGCGTTTTATGGGAGAAACAATGTTTACCCTTTTTACCCTTAGTGAAACACGTTCCAACTAATAAAATTGATGTTATTTACGAAAACGTCACCACGCCAATCTTGTCCACAGATTGTTTTGATCTGACGATCCATAAGCGTTCTCACTATTCTCACACTTTTCATCGTTTTCCTTAAAATCTTGACCCTATACATATAGCAATTTAACACTAACAATTCAGTATACTCTTCTACCATTAACAAATTAACCTTTTACAACTTGCAAAACACAAACAATTGTAGCAAGTAGAAACTGAATAAGACTTAAAACATTAACAACTAACAATTAAGACTAAAAACACTAATAGCAACAATAAGAAGAAAGACGAATGGTAGTAATAAGAAGAAATGTACTGATACTGGGAAAATCGTTTATATATTGGTCAAATATCGGTGCAATATCGGTCAATATCACTGATATTATATGTACCGATATTTTGACCAATATTTTGCACCGTTATCTCGGTAGGGGACTGGTAACGATATATTACTGATAAATCGTGATATATCGAGATATTAACTACATAGCTTACACGATATATTTTGAACTTTTTATCTTTGTAATATTTTTACTTTCTAATATACATGCACTTTTATGTTTTCTAATATCTTTTATGCAAAAAAAAAAAAAAAGACTCTAGCAGTCCCTTAAAAAACGGATCTATACCAAAAAATACCCGGAAACCGGGTTTTTTAATACCCGAAAATAGGGTAATTTTGATACCCGGGCATAGGGTACCCATACTTGAACCCTACCTGGAACCGGTTATACCGGGTATGGTTTTTCAGGCCAATACCCGGACCAGAATCTGACCCAGTTATTGACAATATCCGAAAAATCCTACCTGGTCAAACCCGTACCCAAATCCATACCTAAAACTGGGTATTAAAAAAACCCTGGTATTGTGCACCTCTTAGGCCAGGGGGTGTGGTATACCGCCCCTGGCCACATCATCTTCGTTAGCGCCCCACACCCATCCCCTGCCCGCCATTGAGGGGGGGCGCTATACATGCCTCGCTAGCCCAGTAACGAGCCAAAATGCGCGTTGTTCGAGATTTTTGGACAAAAGTGACCGTTGGCAAACGGTTGATTTTATTAAAAAAAATTAATTTTTAATTTTAACACTATAAATATACTACCTTCTTTACTCAAATATTCATCCATTCTCCGTCTATTCTCCATCTCAAAACTTTACAAACTTTATCATATTCACACAATGTTTCCAAACAATCAAAACCCGTGGGATCCCAACGATCCATTTTGGGGTAGTTAGCAAACAACGAGTAAGAAGAACGATACCGAAGAGACCCACGAACAGGTGAGGTTGGGTATTATCCGATGCCACCTACCACCCCAACCTCCCCTCATCCGACCACGCCACCGATTCCCAGATTTTTTGGATACTATTCCCCACCGCCATTTTCCCCCAAAACATACTCCAAACTCAAAACATACCCCAAACCCAAAACGTACCCGAAACGCAAAACCTACCCCAAACCCAACCCACTTCCTCAAAAGGTGGACGATCTAGAAGGCACATTAAGAAGGGCAAGAACGAAGTACGTGCTCCCAAGACGATTGAGAGGTGGATGCTTACGGAAGAACTTGCATTGTCACAAGCATGGATCGACGTGTCGGAGGATCCGATTGTTTGTAATTTTCTCTCCATTCGTTTTTTTGTAAATATATTTTTATAAATATACTTTTATAAATATTTTTTTATTTGTATTTTGTTGTTACTATTTTTTTTTTCATATTTTAGCAACCGACCAAGATATATCCGTAATTTGGAGGCGTGTACGTGAGAAGTTTTTCGCCGTAATGGGTGGTGGTGAATATTGTAAGGTCTAAACTTTTAAAAGAAAGTAACGGGCTTTGTTTGACAAAATACTAAACGGGTCGAATAATTCATAAGTAAAATTTCTGTATTTAAATCGTGGTAGCTAACGAAGTAGTTACAAAAAGATTTCCACAACCCAACATTTCATAACCAACTACATAGTCTTTAACTACTAGTTTAACATCTAACAACTACCGGGTTAAGTTACTTACAAAAGACCCGTTTTTAACAAAAGACATCATTTAACAAAAGTTTAAACCATAACTAAGGTCTTCGCAGAAGCGTGCAACATAAGTGTGTTCGGACCAAGTAGTGCCATCCATCAAGTAGCTTTACCTACATACAACCAATCAATTAGACATTTTAATTAGATAATTCATACGACATCAAGTTACTAGTCGGACTGCAAGAAGACCTTTTTAAACCTTCATTCGAACATGACTTTCTCAACTTAGCACATTATCCTTTCTCACTCATTCAACCCATATCCATATCGTGTATTCGATTTACACTAACTCAATACAAGTATACGGCTTCGACTATAAAATAATAACGTTTTACATTAATACATGCTAATAATATTTTGTAAGCAAAGAACTTACCTTTGTCGTTGTTCGTTTGCGATCCGGAGCGACTTGAGCTTTCTTCTTTTATTCCTACAATCCCAAATCAACTTACTTTAAATCTCACGTCTTGTTTACATTCCTTTCTTAACATAAATGCATTAACAACTAAAGTTTCTAAATTCTAGCAATGTAGTATTGCCTAACATGAGATTCATTTCGTTCAAGCATTTTAACAAACGCTTGGCGTGCGTAATACTAATCAAGCATAGTGTACAAGTATCATAAGCATAACTTAGCCATTTTATATCAATATCATCAAGATCATCAAACTCTATAATTTTCCATGTGACATTCATTTTAAATCGTTTCCAACTAACAATCCCTTGTTATGAACATCATCATATATAACCATTATGCTAATTTACATAAAACTCTACATAATTCCTCTTAACATTACACTTTCAAGTGGGTTTTCATATTGACTATAAATCTAGTTTATTTCAAGCATCAATCAGGTTCTAAATGATGTTCTTAATCCTTATTCATACTAATTCCACATAAGATTGTGAATTTCTTGAAAACCCTTTACATACAAGATCATAAAATTACAAATTTCGACTTACCTTATGTTTAGAGTGCTTAGATGATCAAGAATCAGTGTTCATGCATACAATCAGGCTTCGATTTCCCTTTCAATTCACTGATTTTGCTAAGTAAGAGGGTTTCTCCTCTTTTCTTCTTGTTCCAATCGACCCACACACACACCAGTAAGTGTGTGTGGTGTGTTTTTGTGTTTTTAATAAGTTTACTTTCATTATTTACATATTCCACCCCTCATATTAGCATACTTATTTCTAAATGGCCAAAACTTGTTTCTCTTAGTTAAAAATTCTAATTTATTTTCTAACTAGATTCACTTCCTAGTTATTTCTTAAAACATATTATAGCAATATAAATATGCACACATATAATTAAATTTGGGGGCGTTACAAGTCCACCCCCCTTAAAATAGGTTTCGTCCCCGAAACCTGATTACATACCAAACAAAGACGGGTAGAACCTTCTCATCTCATCCTCTGGTTCCCAGGTGAGATCCGACCCTTTTCTGTGTTGCCATTGAACTAAAACTTGCTTGATTTCTTTGTTACGAAGAGTCTTTACCTTGGAATCCTTTATAGCTACCGGTCTTTCAATGTAATTCATTTTCTCGCCTATTTCAATGTCTTCAAGCGGTACATGAGTCGTTTCATCCGAAAGACACTTTCGTAATTGTGATACATGGAAAGTGTTATGAATTCCTTCTAATGTTGAGGGTAGTTCTAACCGGTAGGCTACCTTTCCAACTCGAGCTAAAATCTTGAATGGCCCAGTATATCGAGGACCCAATTTTCCTCGCTTACGAAATCAAATTATGCCTTTCCACGGGGATACTTTCAACAATACTCGGTCCCCCACTTGGAACTCAATAGGGCGCCTTCTTTTGTCCGCATAGGACTTTTGTCGATCTTGCACTGCTTTTAATCAGGCCCGTACTATGTCGATCTTTTCATTAGTTATTGCTACTACATCTTTAGGTGCGAGTTCTCTTTGTCCCACTTCTCCCCAATAAACAGGGGTTCTACACTTTCTCCCATACAACATTTCATACGGCGCCATTTGTATGCTACTTTGGTAGCTGTTGTTATACGAGAACTCCGCTAATGGCAAATGTTCATCCCAATTTCCCCCGAAATCCATAACGCACGCTCTCAACATGTCTACAAGAGTCTGAATGGTCCGTTCGGATTAACCATCCGTTTGTGGGTGATATGCGGTACTCACATGCAATTGGGTACCCATTCCTTCATGAAATTTCCGCCAGTAATGGGAGGTAAATCACGTATCCCGGTCCGACACAATAGACACCGGTACACCGTGGCGAGAAACGATCTCATTCACATAAATTTCCGCTAACATTTCCGAGGAATAAGTCTCCCGAATGGGTAGGAAATAGGCGCTTTTGGTAAGGCGATCGACAACGACCCATATCGCGTCATGCCCTTTTCTTGTTTTAGGAAGTTTGGTTACAAGATCCATGGTTACATTTTCCCATTTCCATACCGGGATTTCTAAGGGTTGCAATTTCCCGTATGGTTTTTGATGTTCCGCCTTTACTTGGGAACATGTCAAGCATTTAGATATGTACTTAACAATGTCATGTTTCATTCCCGGCCACCAATAATTTTCTTTCAAATCCCGGTACATTTTAGTGGCTCCCGGATGAACCGAGTAACGGGACTTATGTGCTTCTTCCAATAATAAGGTCTTTGCTTCACAATGTCGTGGTATCCAAACCCACCCATACCTTGTTTTTAATCCGCTCGCGTTTACTTCAAGTTTATTATCGAACCCTTTCGTCCTTTCACTTTTCGGATCACCTACATTCAAGGACTCATCTTGCGCCTTTCGTATTGTTTCGAGGAGGTTTGGCGTGACTATCATTCTCATCGACTTTACCCGAATAGGCGGTGGGTATTCTTTCCGACTTAATGCATCCGCCACAACATTGGCTTTACCCGGATGGTAAAGAATGTCGCAATCGTAATCCTTGATCAATTCTAGCCACCTTCGTTGCCTCATATTAAGATCTTTTTGCTCAAAAAAGTATTTAAGGCTTTTGTGATCTGAATAAATTGTATACTTTGTTCCATACAAATAATGCCTCCAGATTTTTAAGGCAAAAACTACCGCAGCCAGTTCTAAATCATGGGTTGGATAGTTAATTTCATGATGTTTCAGTTGTCTTGAAGCGTAGGCAATAACTTTGCCTCGTTGCATCAAGACACATCCCAACCCTTGATGAGATGCATCCGCGTAAACCACTAAGTCTTCCGTTCCCTCTGGCAGGGTTAATACGGGAGAGCTTGACAATTTCTCTTTTAACATTCGGAAAGCTTTTTGTTGATCATCACCCCATTCAAACTTTTCTTCCTTCTTTGTCAGTTTGGTTAAAGGGAGGGCTATTTTGGAGAAATCTTGGATGAATCTCCGATAATAGCCGGCTAGACCGAGAAAACTTCTTATTTCACTAGCATTCTTCGGGGGTACCCATTTTATCACGGCTTCCACTTTAGAAGGATCCATCAAAATCCCTTTTTCATTAATTACATGGCCTAAGAACTGCACTTCCCTGAGCCAAAATGCACATTTAGAAAACTTAGCGTATAATCTTTCCTTTCGAAGCGTCTGAAGTACCTGACATAGATGACTCGCATGTTCAGACTCGCTACGAGAGTATACTAAAATGTCATCAATAAACACTATGACGAACTGATCTAGCATATTTCGGCATACTTTATTCATTAGATCCATAAAAGCGGCCGGAGCGTTAGTTAACCCGAATGACATTACTAAAAATTCATAATGTCCGTAACGGGTTCTGAACGCGGTCTTAGGTACATCCTCTTCCCTCACTCGTACTTGATGGTAACCCGATCGCAAGTCGATCTCTGAGAACCAACTTGCCCCTTGTAATTGATCGAATAGATCATCTATTCTCGGAAGGGGATATCGGTTCTTTATCGTGAGTTTGTTGAGCTCACGATAGTCGATGCACATTCTCATCAGCCCATCCTTCTTTTTAACGAACAAAACGGGCGCCCCCCATGGGGACACGCTAGGGCGTATGAAGCCCTTGTCAAGAAGTTCTTGTAATTGGACCATTAATTCCCGTACTTCCGCGGGTGCCAACCGGTAAGGGGCCTTGGCTACCGGTTTGACATTTTGTTCCAACTCAATACGGAATTCGACTTCCCGCTAGGGTGGAAGTCCCGGCAATTCATCCGGAAACACATCCGGGAATTCATTCACTATCTTAGTATCTTCATTCCTTAAAGCACCTAATTTCGTATTGACAACATAAGCTAAGAATGCCTTACTTCCATTCTTCACATACTTAACCGCTTCTAAGATAGTACAGAATTTTGCCTCTACCTCCCTTTCCCCATGAATACTTACCCGCCTTCCCTTAGGAGATGTCACATGAATGATTTTGCTTTCGCACAAGATTTCCGCGTGAAAGCGGGATAACCAATCCATACCTACTACTACCTTGAATTCTCCTAAGACCATGGGAATCAAATCAATGTAAAAATCCTCATCCTTGATAGTAATTTTACAATTTCTACATATCTCATGCAAAAGGTAACTCTTACAGTCGGCTATTTCTACCTCTAAAGGTGTAAGCATTCTTTCTATCATGAATAAAGGGGAATGTATAAACTCGGTCGAAATGAATGATCTACTAGCCCCAGTATCAAACAACACATATGTAGGTATAGAGTTTATCATAAAGATACCTGACACCACATTCGGGTGAGCTCTAGCTTCTTCCGTAGAAATTTGGAACATTCTTCCTTTAGCTTTAGCGGGCTCTTCCTTCTTTCCTTCTTTCTTCACCCCTTGTTTGAGTTTTGGGCATTCGGCCTTCACATGGCCCGATTCATTACAGTTGTAGCACACTCTCTTGGGATTTGGGAAATTATAATACGGATGCCCTTCTTGTCCGCAGTTGTAACATCCTTTCCTTCCCAATAAACATTCACCCGAATGGGGTTTCCCACATGTTTTACATCGTGGAAACCCTCCCTTAGAAGCCTCTTTCTTTCCTTGATCGTGTGTTTTAGGTTTCATGGAAGTGCCTTGTGTTGATCCTTTCTCGATTTGTCTTTTCTCCCCGCGTTCAACTTGTCTCTTCAACTCAATTTCCCTATCCCTTGCCAAATCGATAAGCTCGTCCAAAGTTTCACATTTGGAAGGATTTATGAACTCACGATATTCAGCCTTTAGCATTGTCACGACCCCCGACCCCACGCTGGACGGAATCGGGAGCCGCGAAGCAGTTCAGTGGTACCGGTGGTTATTTAGAAAAGTAGTGCAGCAGAAATTTCATCAGGACCGTGAGTTAGGAAAAATATCAGAGTTTAGAAAACACCGGATTTTATTTATTAAATAGATGGGATAAAACCATGTTTTGAAAGTTAGCTTTAATATGGGATAAACCCGAATACATAAAACAAAATTGATAAATTAAGCCACTTCTGTAAGCCTTTTTGGTGCCGTATCCAACTCTTATTCCGATCTACTGTAATTACCTGAAACGCGTTTTAAAAAGATTTGGTCAGCAGGAAATACTGGTGAGTTCATTCATTTTTGTACAAAATGACATATTGTTATAATATACAGTATTAAGGGTGATTATATTGTTTCTATCAACCAATTACCCCAAATCGGTATTTGTCACTCGACCGTATCTGTGACTATGGTCAGATTACCCATTGGCTAACCCGTTGTCCAATGGTGACGGGTATCAAGTAATGTATACAAAACCCCACATACCGGCAGTAATTGAAGATTACAAAGACTTAATCCCTGTAATTATAACTTTTGAAATAAATAGAGTTTTGGAAACAATTTGGTAAAAAGAAGAATGACTCACCTTGTTAGCATATAGTCTTGATTAAACAAGCATCTACTTTGTAGTTCTGAATCCTCTGATGATTAAGCATCCATTTTGATTGTAAGTGTACGGAGTAGAGTTTCGAGTAGTTAAACATTTAGTTTAACAGAGTGGAATACGTATTAGTGTAAAACCACATCAAACCTAATGATGGTCACGAGATCAGAACCTTAACGAAATTCACAAAGTATAGTCCTGTTTTGACAGCTCTTTGGCATTCGTTTAACGAAATTCACAAAGTATAGTCTTGTTTAGACAGCACTTGGGCATTCGTTTAACGAAATTCACAAAGTACAGCACTTTGGCATTCGTTAGTTGGTTCCAGAATCGATCGGACAGAATATCGTCTCGGTGATTATTGGTTAGAACACTGACGTATAGAGAGAAGAATAGAAGGAATGAGCAAAGAAAATGAATTCCTAGGCTTCCTATTTATAGGTAAGAAGTATGAAATTTCTAGGAAGTTTCCTTTAGCTTTTCTAGGAAGTTACCTATACATTTTCTAGGAAGCTTCCTACCCATATATATATCTTCTTATACCTTCCTTGCACCTTCCTTTGATATTATCTATCTCATATATATTTATTTTCATGTATATCTATTTAGGTGTTTAATTTACTTACTTAATTAATCTTACTTAGCTTAATTAATCTCGCTTAGCTTAATTAATCTCGCTTAGCTTAATTAATCTAGCTTAACTGATTAAGTTTAACTTATCTATTAAGGTTTCTTAACCGCTAAGTTATCTTAACTACTAAGTTTACTTAACCACTAAGTTTTCCTTTACTATTAAGTTTACTTAATCGCTAAGTATTCTAGCTTAGTAGTTCTCTGGTTACAAGTTCTAATTTCTAGCTACAATGGAACTCGTATTAGTGTATTACTCAATTCATCTTTAACGATAATCACGAGATCAAAACTCACAACGAATGACAAAGTATAGCCAAATATTGGCAGCAGTTAAACATCCATTGGATTAGTTTCAATCGATCGGATAGGGTATCGTACCAGTGATTAGAGTTATTACCCTAATAACAGGTAGAGTTTCGGGATTTAGAAGGTATAATCCCAAGCTACTATTTACTATAATAAAAGCTGGAGGAAAGAAAAGAATTGAGCAGTTTGAAACGTAGCAGTGATCGAGTTAATACCCTGGATTCGTAGCAGCGTCTTGACATCGAAAAACTCGTTTTCAGCAGAATATGACCGTTTTGAGACTGAGATTTCGAACACAGAAGCAAGTCCCATGCACAGGCTACTTATAGCAACATTTTAGGTTTTACGCGGCCCGTGTAAACCTTAACATGAATCTTACGCGGCCCGCGAGGGCCATAAAGGCAGCAGTAGGGTTTGCTGAGTCATCGGTGGTCTTGACACGTGGACGACACGTGTCCCTTAAGCTTATCCAGAGACTTTCAAGTTGTCGCGGCCCGCGTAGCCTTACCTTATGGCTTACGCGGCCCGCGTGAAATCCAATTTTCTTGATTTCTTGACTTTTTATGCTCATTAGGGTATCAGGGGTCTGGGTTTTCACTTACGGGTCGATTTGAGACATTTTTGCAGGTCCTTACATCCTCCCCACCTTGTTTTAAATCTCGTCCTCGAGATTTGGGCTACTATATCTCTTTTAGAGTTATGTCATGTTTTAGTTAATAAGAACAGTTCTAAGATGAATACGTGTTTTACAATAATTAGGGCTCAATGGTTCAACTGAATTAGTTCAAGAAGTTGATGTCAAATGAATGAGATGAAATGATATAGTTTCTAAGGTGATTAGGTTCAAGTGAATGTTTACAAGTTGTGAATGATTTTTAGAAACAATAGAATTTACTGTCAACAGAAAATTTACTTTGATTGTCAACTGAGGAAGACTCAGAATCAACAAGCTCGAATGAAGTACGAAAATGATTTGTCAACTATCGAATTATGATATGAGAAAAATCAATGTGTTGACATTTATTGAATAGCAAAGCTACATCGAAATACAACTGAGTTTAGTGTATTATTGTCTTAATACATAGTTGTATTAAGACCACTTTCAAGGAAGAGTTAAGCGAAAGGTATTTATATAGATTAGCTCAAGCTACAAGTCTATACCGACGCCACAAGGTGTCGTAGTGATCGGAATAATAATAGCGGTGATTGGACGAGTTCACCGTGTTTTAAATCAAATGAAGTAAGTCCAAATGTTTGTTTCAAACAAATCTAGTAGGATTTTTGATTGAAATTGAAACAATTGAATAATGTTTTTTTTTTCGATTGAAGATGATAAAGCAATAAATATCATAAAAGGCTCGATTGATGCTGTAAGAACCATTAAGAGATACACTGAAATATGACATGAATTTGTGTATCACTATCTTAGCACACGATTGTGTTAAGATTACTTTTATAGGATAAACCAACAAAGCGGATTCAATATAAATAAATAAATAATTAAATCCGTATACGATGTGTGCAAACAAGATTAGCGCAAGCTTCAATTTTGTGAAAACGTCACCACAAGGTGATCGTGATCAAAGAAACGATTTAATGAAGTCGAAGACCAAAAAAGCCTGTTATGGTTCAAAGTAATTGAAGTGCTTGTTGGGATTATTTCGAAGATGATGGCTTCAATTCATCATATGGGACTTTGAATTGAATATGTAATGCGAGCAAGTTCAAACAATTGAACTTGGTTAAAACAAAACGAGTTCATGTATCAATAAGAAAGTTCTGACATGGTCACAACAAAAACCATGTATGCCATGAAAAAAGAAAATTGATTTTTTCAAGAAATTCATTGACTCGATATCAAAGAGTCATCGTTTTGCAAAAACACGGTTCACAATGCAAAGATCAAGTATAGCGGAATGATATATGAGTTTTAATAAAACAACAAATTGGAATGAAGCCCTCCTATGGTCTTCATAATTCAAACTAACCACATGCGCAACAAACAGTGCATGTGTAACATGTGGATTTACCAAGAAATGAAACAACCAAATATTCTCGATTATGAAAGAAATCCTCATGATGACCATTAGGAGAGTAGAAATGCAAAAGTCTATTTACTATATGCAGATATCTGAATTTTAACAAAAGGAATTTAAGAATTTTATCTGGAATTTTGTGTGATAACCGTTGTTAAGTGACATTACCAGGGAATGTCGAATAAAATGAAATAGGGGGATTGTAAAGGTATGTGACTTCTTTTGCAGCGTCAAGAATTGGATTAGACTATGCACCGATTGTTGTCAAATCTTGTTCTATCGTACCTCAGCAAGATTCATGTTGTTTATAGGATCACGTGGCCAAGTGCTGCTTTTTTATTAGTAGTTCTTCCACTGACGGGATTCGTATTGGTGTCGTCATGCCCAATTATATTTTCCAAAGGTCTTGCCTTGAAAGTCGTGTGTGATATATTTCGACGTCTGTGGACGTATAACTTAAGTTTCATGTGTTTTCTTGTGTACTAGCACAACTTTACATGCTTCTTACTTATGTTAATAGTATATGGTAACACATTGGAAATTCTTATACTTTTGATGGCGTCTCATCTTAAAGGGTTTCCATTGTTTATATTGTCGCACGAGTTACGAGGTAGATGATCAAACGAAATAATGAATTATAGATATATGTAAGAGATTCCTGATAAAGAAATCTAGAATTATTATTGACACTTATGTTCGTGATTTATTTTAAATTGTCAATCGTTATGGCTTTTGGAATTCATTATAGATATACATATCTATATAATCATACATACCATTCATAAGGTCAATGTATTTTACAGATTCATATTTCCAAAAACAAGTCAGATATCAGGTCATGATACTATTTAGGGAAATCTTGGCACTTGTTTGACATATTATATACCCCGTCTTATCCGGTTCTCGCTGGAGAGGTGACCCTATTATATCCGGACAAGCTGGAGAGTCTGCTACAACATGCCCAGTCTTGCCAGAGAAGAAATTTGTATTTCCCATAAATAGTATTTTTTTTCAAGATTTTAAAAGTGCCTCTTTTATTAAGGCTTTCATCCAGAATCAAGGAAATTTGTATTCCTATAACATATCTTATTCTAGACCAAGTAGTATCAATAAACAAGAATTAACAGCAATTAAGTGTTATTGCTTATTTATCGTACTTTGCAATGTTCTAATCATTATTCTTACGGCATACCAATATCTATCACATTATACTTATACAAGTAGTTAGCTCATCTTGAAGCTCATATTAAGGCATCTTTCTTAGGTTCAAGTCTAAATACTATCCTGAGTGCTACCAGAAAATATCAAGTTCCTAACTCTTTGTTTAAACTTAGGTATTTTATTACAACACCTAATTGCTTAAACAAGTGGCTCTGATACCACCTTCTGTCATGACCCCCGACCCCACCCTGGACGGAATCGAGAGCCGTGAAGCAGTTCAGTGGTACCGGTGGTTATTTAGAAAAGTAGTGCAGCGGAAATTTCATCAGGACCATGAGTTAGGAAAAATATCAGAGTTTAGAAAACACCGGATTTTATTTATTAAATAGATGGGATAAAACCATGTTTTGAAAGGTAGCTTTAATATGTGATAACCTGAATACATAAAACAACTTTTCTTAATTTAATTTAATTGATAAATTAAGCCACTTCTGTAAGCCTTTTTGGTGCCGTATCCAACTCTTATTCCGATCTACTGTAATTACCTGAAACGCGTTTTAAAAAGATTTGGTCAGCAAGAAATACTGGTGAGTTCATTCATTTTTGTACTAAATGACACATTGTTATAATATATAGTATTAAGGGTGATTATATTGATTCTATCAACCAATTACCCCAAATCGGTATTTGTCACTCGACTGTATCTGTGACTATGATCAGATCACCCATTGGCTAACCCGTTGTCCAATGGTGACGGGTATCAAGTAATGTATACAAAACCCCACATACCGGCAGTAATTGAAGATTACAAAGACTTAATCCCTGTAATTATGACTTTTGAAATAAATAGAGTTTTGGAAATAATTTGGTAAAAAGAAGAATGACTCACCTTGTTAGCATATAGTCTTAATTAAACAAGCATCTACTTTGTAGTTCTGAATCCTCTGATGATTAAGCATCCATTTTGATTGTAAGTGTACGGGGTAGAGTTTCGAGTAGTTAAACATTTAGTTTAACAGAGTGGAATACGTATTAGTGTAAAACCACATCAAACCTAACGATGGTCACAAGATCAGAACCTTAACGAAATTCACAAAGTATAGTCCTGTTTAGACAGCTCTTTGGCATTCGTTTAACGAAATTCACAAAGTACAGAACTTTGGCATTCGTTAGTTGGTTCCAGAATCGATCGGACAGAATATCGTCTCGGTAATTATTGGTTAGAACACCGACGTACAGAGAGAAGAATAGAAGGAATGAGCAAAGAAAATGAATTCCTAGGCTTCCTATTTATAGGTAAGAAGTATGAAATTTCTAGGAAGTTTCCTTTAGCTTTTCTAGGAAGTTACCTATACATTTTCTAGGAAGCTTCCTACCCATATATATATCTTCTTATACCTTCCTTGCACCTTCCTTTGATATTATCTATCTCATATATATTTATTTTCATGTATATCTATTTAGGTGTTTAATTTACTTACTTAATTAATCTTACTTAGCTTAATTAATCTCGCTTAGCTTAATTAATCTCGCTTAGCTTAATTAATCTAGCTTAACTGATTAAGTTTAACTTATCTATTAAGGTTTCTTAACCGCTAAGTTATCTTAACTACTAAGTTTACTTAACCACTAAGTTTTCCTTAACTATTAAGTTTACTTAATCGCTAAGTATTCTAGCTTAGTAGTTCTCTGGTTACAAGTTCTAATTTCTAGCTACAATGGAACTCGTATTAGTGTATTAGTCAATTCAACTTTAACGATAATCACGAGATCAAAACTCACAACGAATGACAAAGTATAGCCAAATATTGGCAGCACTTAAACATCCATTGGATTAGTTTCAATCGATCGGATAGGGTATCGTACCAGTGATTAGAGTTATTACCCTAATAACGGGCAGAGTTTCGGGATTTAGAAGGTATAATCCCGAGCTACTATTTACTATAATAAAAGCTGGAGGAAAGAAAAGAGTTGAGCAGTTTGAAATGTAGCAGTGATCGAGTTAATACCCTGGATTCATAGCAGCGTCTTGACATCGAAAAACTCGTTTTCAGCAGAATATACCGTTTTGAGACTGAGATTTCGAACACAGAAGCAAGTCCCATGCACAGGCTACTTATAGCAACATTTTAGGTTTTACGCGGCCCGCGTAAACCTTAACATGAATCTTACGCGGCCCGCGAGGGCCATAAAGGCGGCAGTAGGGTTTGCTGAGTCATTGGTGGTCTTGACACGTGTCCCTTAAGCTTATCCGGAGACTTTCAAGTTGTCGCGGCCCGCGTAGCCTTACCTTATGGCTTACGCGGCCCGCGTGAAATCCAATTTTCTTGATTTCTTGATTTTTCATGCTCATTAGGGTTTCAGTGGTCCGGGTTTTCACTTACGGGTCGATTTGGGACATTTTTGCAGGTCCTTACAAGCATACCATGATAACGGATAATCTTCTTCCTCTCCGTTCCGACTATTTTCTCCGCAAAACTTCAGCTGGTCAAGGAAAGTATTTGTGATCTCATCGATTGTTTCATCCTTTTGTCGGAGTCGGAGGAAATCTTCTTGCATTCGATCCACGGCTGATTGTGGACAATGGTATTTGATAAAAGGTTTCTTAAATTATTGCCAAGTCAAAGTTTGAACATTATACTCGCCAATCTCTTTACTATACGCATCCCACCAATCTTTAGCCCTTCGTAACAGTTGCCCCGTGGCAAACATGACTTGATCTTCTTTATCACAATGAGTACGAATGAACACTCCCTCCATATTGGCTATCCATCTTTGACATTCAATGGGATCAATTTCTCCACTATAAGTCGAAGGCTTACATGCCATGAAATCCTTGTATGTGCACCGTCGTGCTTCCTTCTTGCCTTGAATCCCGGTTATCATTTATTTCAACTCATCTACCTTACTTGTTACCATAGCCTCCACCCTACTTAACACTTGGCTCTCCACTTCTTGCGCTAGCTTCGAAACATTTGCATCAAACGCCTTCACTACTTCATCCGAAATTATCTTGTTTAACTCATTTCGAGTTATCCGTTCTGTGGTATCCGTGTTTCCTCCACTTGCCATCTACAATTAAATATTCATGTTAATCATCATTACATTCATTCTCCTTATCTTTCTATACATCATTCGTTCTTAATAATTCATTCTCATAAGTCATAAACCCATCCAATCTTTCTTTACAACATTCTAAATGCGTTAATTACTTCATTCGTTCATGTACAAGACTCCCCATTCTTTCACAAATTCATCATTAAAACATGTTAGCTATCTTGAATTCTTAGTTTCATAATCAATTTGAGGCGTTACTAGTGTTTAACGAAGACTTAGAACTGAATTAAAGGGCCTCACACATCAAACTAGCAAATCAGAAAAAGCAGATAAGGAGATGCCGTCGCCGACGGCACATATGTGCATCGCCGACGGCCTCTAGAAAGTCGTGTCGCTGAAATTGTGCGTAGGCAGCAAGTTAACCCGTCGGATGAAATGGGTGCCGTCGCCGACGCCACAAGGGGCCGTCGCCGACGGTCCTTCTGATCTGCAGACGCTGTTCAGCTTACAATTTTCATTTCCAGGCCTTCTTTCAACCCGAAATGGTTCCGTGGATCCCCGAAACCTCCCGTAACATTCCTTAACATCTCAATCAAATAATTATTGTATATTAACCATAATCTCTTCCCGTTTTCCATCAAAGTCGTAGCTCAAAATCCTTAAGTCACTTACTTGCGTGGCGCTTTGGAACGAACACACTTTCACAAGAGCTTTCGGTTTGAGTCCAAGCACCATAACTTGCTCGAATCTCTCAAACCTAGGCTCTGATACCAACTTGTAAGGTCTAAACTTTTAAAAGAAAGTAACGGGCTTCGTTTGACAAAATACTAAACGGGTCGAATAATTCATAAGTAAAATTTCTGTATTTACATCGTGGTAGCTAACGAAGTGGTTACAAAAAGATTTCCACAACCCAGCATTTCATAACCAACTACATAGTCTTTAACTACTAGTTTAACATCTAACAACTACCGGGTTAAGTTACTTACAAAAGACCCGTTTTTAACAAAAGACATCATTTAACAAAAGTTTAAACCATAACTAAGGTCTTCGCGGAAGCGTGCAACATAAGTGTGTTCGGACCAAGTAGTGCCATCCATCAAGTAGCTTTACCTACAACCAATCAATTAGACATTTTAATTAGATAATTCATACGACATCAAGTTACTAGTCGGACTACAAGAAGACCTTTTTAAACCTTCATTCGAACATGACTTTCTCAACTTAGCACATTATCCTTTCTAACTCATTCAACCCATATCCATATCGTGTATTCGATTTTCACTAACTCAATACAAGTATACGGCTTCGACTATAAAATAATAACGTTTTACATTAATACATGCTAATAATATTTTGTAAGCAAAGAACTTACCTTTGTCGTTGTTCGTTTGCGATCCGGAGCGACTTGAGCTTTCTTCTTTTATTCCTACAATCCCAAATCAACTTACTTTAAATCTCACGTCTTGTTTACATTCATTTCTTAACATAAATGCATTAACAACTAAAGTTTCTAAATTCTAGCAATGTAGTATTGCCTAACATGAGATTCATTTCGTTCAAGCATTTTAACAAAAGCTTGGCGTGCGTACTACTAATCAAGCATAGTGTACAAGTATCATAAGCATAACTTAGCCATTTTATATCAATATCATCAAGATCATCAAACTCTATAATTTTCCATGTGACATTCATTTTAAATCGTTTCCAACTAACAATCCCTTGTTATGAACATCATCATATATAACAATTATGCTAATTTACATAAAACTCTACATAATTCATCTTAACATTACACTTTCAAGTGGGTTTTCATATTGACTATAAATCTAGTTTATTTCAAGCATCAATCAGGTTCTAAATGATGTTCTTAATCCTTATTCATACTAATTCCACATAAGATTGTGAATTTCTTGAAAACCCTTTACATACAAGATCATAAAATTACAAATTTCGACTTACCTTATGTTTAGAGTGCTTAGATGATCAAGAATCAGTGTTCATGCATACAATCAGGCTTCGATTTCCCTTTCAATTCACTGATTTTGCTAAGTTAGAGGGTTTCCCCTCTTTTCTTCTTGTTCCAATCAACCCACATACAGTAAGTGTGTGTGGTGTGTTTTTGTGTTTTTTAATAAGTTTACTTTCATTATTTACATATTCCACCTCTCATATTAGCATACTTATTTTTAAATGGCCAAAACTTGTTTCTCTTAGTTAAAAATTCTAATTTATTTTCTAACTAGATTCACTTCCTAGTTATTTCTTAAAACATATTATAGAAATATAAATATGCACACATATAATTAAATTCCAGGGCGTTACAAATATCGTTTGGCTGACTCATTTTCAAGCAAGTGCACCGTAATGCAGCCCAAGATTAACAACTTCCACAACACATATAATAGTCTCGTCAACAATTATACAAGAAGAAGCGGTTCAAGCGACGTGGACATTATGACCGCCGCCCACAATGAATATAGATTGTATCATGGGCATCCGTTTACGATGATACCTTTGTGGGAGCTTATTCGCAAATCTCCCAAGTGGCATCTTGTACCACCGTTTGACCCAACGGCCCATAGGTTAAAACGGTCCAAACCAACAACGGCTAACGAACTATCTGAGTCCGATGCTCGTACTACTATTAACCTAAACGACGAGTTCGATGATTTCAATTTTTGAAGAACCGCAAGAGCAGACACGACCACGAGGCACATCTTCTTCAACGCCATCGGATAGCCCGTCAAGGTTGGACGAGTTCGACGATAGACTCAACCGGCTTCTCTCGATCAAGGAAAAGGAGCATGAACTTAGAATGGAGAAACAAATCTAGTAAGATGTGAAGTTTCTCAAGAAAGGCTTTTCTAACCTACCGGAGGAGGACCGAGTCATTTTAGAGGCCCGTAAGGCAAAAATCCGAGCCAATTATACGTAGTTTTTCTATTTTCAAGTAGGTTATTTTTTAAGTAACTTTGTAGTTTTTTTATTTTTTAATTACTTTGTAATGTTTTATTTATTTTATCGAAATTATGTTTTTTTTTTATTTTGTTTTAAATAAAATTGGCATATAAATTAAAAAAATACAAAATATAATTAGGTAATGATGATGAGGGCTTTAAACCATTGCATACAAGCTAAAGGGAGAGCCTTTAAAGCCCCCTTATGAGGTGGCGACTAGGTAAACCTGACATGACGTAATAAAGACCATAGGGGGACTGGGCTTTAAACCACACCCCGTAGCTTATCAATTTTAGAGACGTAGGCCCAAGTGGATACTTTATTTGGATCAAGTGGAAGTCAAGGAATTGGGCCTGTACCTCCTCAGGCGACATTGCCTTGTCGTTTGTTGTGATTGAAATCTATTTGGTGTTATCCTTTGGGCCAATACAAAGTGTTTGTGGAGAGCTGCAGATTTAATTGTGGGAGGCCAAAGTTGGCGAATGGGTTGATTTGGGTCGTGGTTTATCTCAACCAGGTTAAACAAAAAATAAAATAAAACCAACTAAAAAGGGAAATAGAAGAAACTTGTTTCAGAAGATAAATATGGTGTAATACTTTAATATATAGCCGATAATAGTTGAAATCACTAAAACTCGGTTGATTGCTTGAACAACCACTAATACTCGTGCTTCGATGCCCAGGACCGATTGAATATTAGGATCCTTATTTTGGATGTTTGGATGGACAACTTGGATTCTGCACATGTATGTGCAGAGAACCCATAAAAGGGAAAAAACACAACCCACACTTTTTTTAACGGCAAATTTGGATCACTGACGGATATATACTCCCCTTTTTTTAAATGAATGTTCAGTGGGTATTTATATCCACAGATCTGACAGTCATAAAACCAACACACACAACTCTCTAATTAACAGCTGATATACCAGTTTGACTTTTTATCTTTGACTTTGATATTTTGACTCCTAAATTATCTTGATTACATAATTCCAACATGCTTCAACATTTGATTGCCTGAAATTGCACACTTGAATTGCTTGAACAACAATTAATATAATGTGTGCACTCTTAAGAAATCATACCTTGAAATCACTGATCGATTTGAGTCACAAGCTTGACATATGAACTCCATTGATTACTTCACCATCGGTTTCCTGAAAGAACTTCGTTCACGCGTAAGAACATTGTTGATTTATGTTTGACTATATGCTTGTTTGTGGATCAGCTCCTATGGGCCTTTGGGAACTCCAAATCATCCTTGAGTACCCCAAGGAGACTCATATTGCGGGTGCCTGTGTTATTCACAACTAACGTAGCAGGAGGCCGTGTATCTTGACATATCTGTCAAGGATGTAAAACCATAGGACTCAAGCCGCCACCTAGACCCAATAATACGCAGACCTTTCAATTCAAAAATGCTTTGGGGAAGACGACTTATGCCCGCGCCTTCTATATCCAACCCTTTCAAACACTCCAAACGTCCAAGTTGCTCTGGCAATTTTTCAACAAGAATACAGTAGGCGAGAAGTAGATATTTTAAACATTTCATGTTACAAATGCTGTTTGGAATTTCACGTAAGGATATACACTCTGTTAGGTTTAACTCTTCTAAACACTCTAATCTGCCAAGATCCTTGGGTAACTGCTCCAGAAGCAAACATGATTTAAGGTTAAGAGATTTCAGATGTTTCAACATACAAATACTATCTGGAAGATGCTTAATCTCTTTCATCCACAAAGTTAGCTCCTCTAGACTGTCTAACTGGTACAGGTCCTTGGGAACCATCGGAATTCTGCCTTCAAGTTTAAGCACTCTTAATTGTTGTAACCCACAAATGCTTGCTGAAAAAGACTCAAGGTTTGTGCAAGCACATACACCAAAAGAAATAAGCTTCTCAAGATTTCCACTCCTAGAGGGTAGAGGTTCGTTATATTTACATTTAAAACAAAATTTTGGCAGATTATTATTCGGATGCAGTGGACATATATCTAGGAACTGTGCCATCAATTCTAACTTGGCAAAAGCGTCAAGACCAGGAAATTCAATCCCTTTGTCAACAAAAAAATATTCAAACCTCGAGCAACCACTCAAGTCTAAGAAGACAAGCTTTTCTAGACATCCCACTGGAGCGTGAATTTCTTGAAGACAATAACATTCTTTTAGATCTAACCTCTCAAGATTTTGAGTCAGCCCAAGGTTAAGTTTACTAACTTTACAACCACTTAGGTTGAAAATTTTGAGCTTTGGGCATTCAACATGCATGTGGAGTTCTACAAAGTCACTACATCCTCTAAGATCTAAAAACTCAAGACTTGGAGTCAACCCAAGGTCAATGTTACTCACCATAGAACCACCTAGTTCGAGAAATTTGAGCTTTGGACATTCAACGGGCATCCAAAGTTTTACAAAGTCATTACATCTTTCAAGATGTAACCTCTCTAGATTTGGAGTCAGCCCAAGGTTAAGGTTAGTCAACTTAGAACCACGGAGGTCGAGGACTTTGAGCTTTGGGCATTCAGTCGGAACGAGGAGTTCCACAAAGTTATAACATTCTCGAAGATCTAACCTCTCTAGATTTGGAGTCAGCCCAAGGTCAAAGTTACTCAACTTAGAACCACTAAGGTCTATGAACTTGAGCTTTGGACATTCAACAGGCATGTAGAGTTTTACAAAGTCCCTACAGCCTTCAAGATCTAACAGGATGAGATTTGGAGTCAACTCAAGGTCAAAGGTTCTCAATTGTGAAAGTTGGAGTTCAAGGAATCTGAGTTTATTAAGAACCTATCACAACAAAGAAAAAAATGATGAATATTAGTGTAATGACAAAAATCTAAAAAACTAATACATAATAATGCATGATGGAAGACAACCAATCAACTACTATAAATAAAGAAAATTTAAGAAAACCAGGGTAGAAAAAAATATACCTTTTTTTCTCCCCCTTCCCAGAGTTGAGTGATCTTGCTCCCAAACATTTTTAGGTTAACGAGCTTATCTGCTCGAAAGGTTTTAGGTAAACACCTAAAAGGGTAAGAAACCCAATGTAGAGATTGTAAGGTATCTGGCAGGTATTTATTATCTTCATTAACGACGCCTTCATCTGTATAACCATTAACCACGTAAAGTAATCTAAGTTCCTTCATGTTTCTAAGACCTTTCATAATAATAGTTGGATGGAGATCCGTATCCTCCATTTTCATACTTCTTGTTGCTTCAGTACCCTATAGATAAAACGCAAACATGAAAATTTTGTCTTAACAAGTAAAATTGTGTTAGCAATTCCCCTTACAAATAAATGTAAACTTACCAAGTCATTAAGCAATATATCTTCAATTTCCTCTTTTACCCATAAGCGGTTATGTTTGTTAGGCTCGTCAAGATGCAGACGACGAACAATATTTCTGCCCATTTCTTCTATATGGTCATGCAAGTGCAAACAATCAATATCAGAAATAGTTATAAGAGATTTTTGCTCAAGAACTCTTAAACCTATTTCAGCATGAAATCCACAGCTTTCAAGTATCCTTATTGCATCATCTTTCGGTTCACCTTTCAGTATGCATGCAACATCTAAGAATATTTCTTTATGATCATTCTCTAGACCATTATAGCTTAGTTCCAATTTTTCCAAAGTTTCCTTTAACGGAATTGTTTTTAGTCTTTCTATGGCATCTACCCATTCACGCTCGATTCTACCACAAAGAAATGAACCCAATACTTTGATTGTTAAGGGAAGACCAGCCGCATAATGTACAACCATTCTTGATAGCTCTTCATACCCTTGAGTTGGAATCTCTCTCCCAAAAGCATACCTACATAAGAGGCACATTGCTTCCTCATGCGATAAAAGATTGACATTATGAATATAATCGACTCGGTGTGCTACCAACACTTGCTCATCTCGTGTTGTAATGATGATTCTACTTCCTGGCTTAAACCAATTACGAACAGCTGCTACCGCCTCAAGCTGCACTATATCGTCCACATCATCTAAAACAATAAGCACCTTTCTACTACACATCATCTTTTTCATCATATTTTTCCCATCGGAAACACTTTTTACAACAATGCTTTGATCATTTAAAACATCCGAGAGGACCTTTTTCTGCAATTCCTTCAAACCAGATAAAGAGCTTTTTGAAACGTCTCGGACATTCTCCACAAAACTTATACCTTCAAACCAAATGGATATATGATCAAAAATAGCAGTAGCCAAAGTCGTCTTCCCGCCACCTCCCATCCCCTTGATTCCTATCATCCGAATATCATCAAAACCGATTTCTAAAGAGGAAAGTACATCCTTTACTCGGGTCTCCATGCCTACTAAGTTCTCATCAACACTCTGATTGATGAAACTTAGCTTTAGTGAAATGTCTATAACAATTTTTTCAATGAATTTTGCTTCATGCCTGCGTGTTAACATATAATTCAATTAAATTGCTCAAAGTCCCGCATGAACATTTATTTAATATCTATTACATACAATCATATATGAAGTGATAACCTGGATGTCCCTATTAAACACCCAAATAGAAAGAAACAAAACTAAAGAATATCTCTCCATCTCCTAGCAGATTAGAAAAAGAAGTTACCCATCAAGAGTGGTTTTCAACTCCCACCCAGCCAGGCCTGCTGCTTCTTTCAGAGTATCTCTCCATCTCCCAGCAGCCTCTTCCTCTACATGTTTAGCAAAAGCTTCTCCAACTGGCCCACTTTGGTTGCGGACTTCGGTGGGTTCCACATCGTAGAAGATGGGGTAAGCAGTCTGCTCGGTAGTCTTTTGGCACTCCATAATCTTTACGAGTTCGTCCAAGCACCATGATGAAGACGCATAGCTCTTGGAGAAAACAATGATGTGAAATCTCGATTCTTCAATGGATCTGACGAGCTGATCACTAATCCTTTTCCCTTTCTCGATCCTTTCATCATCTTTATAAGTGTTAATGCCTTTCTGCTGAAGAGCATGATAGAGATGATCAACAAAGGTCTTGCGGGTGTCTTCACCCCTGAAACTCAAAAACACATCATACTTGAAGCTCTTTTGAATGGAAAAAGCTGAAGTAGATGCCATTGAAAGTATGCTTCAAGGATGAAATGAAATGAAATCTGTATGTGAACTGATAATCCACAGGAACCTAGACAGCAGGTTGGAAAAACAGGTTGGGGACAAGATTCTTAATTTTAGGATAAAAAAATAAGAGGGTATACCTAACCCTTCTTGAAGTTTGTTGAATACACGTGATGACCATTCACTATTGTAGTGATATTAATTTTTTTAATTTACTTTGCATAGTTATGTGCGTTAGAGGTTTAAAGGTGTGTATTTATATGGATATAAAATAAACCGTAAAAAGTAGGCATTTTATATATTTGAAGTCAACTATGACATTATTTATTTTAGTGGATATAATACATGCAAATCATACTTATATATATATGAAATAACCTTTGGCGTCATTTCTTAACTTCCAACATGAAAAAAAGGAACTAAAGTGTCTGTACTTGCTATATTAATTATAATAATGATGATTAACTTAATTAGTTATTTTACTGAAAGTGAATTCAACTACAATTAACTGAGCCAGTTTTTCAATGGGCTTAAATAATAGAGCAGTACTAACCTGGTGGCCCAAGGAAGGCATTGGTCAGGAGCCCAGGTCCAGATGGATGAAATGAAGAGGTTGGGCAGGTATCGAAATTTTTTCGAACTGACCTCTCTATACTTAGTTGCCTAGTAAGAGAGATGGCATCACCTTTTTCACAAGATATGTTCAAACGGCATCTATAATGCGTTTATCGGTTAAACTCTACCTTACCATTGGATGCGGTGTGGTGTGGTGCAGATGGTCCAAAGGCAGCCCAGAACCTTTCGTGGTTTACATTTTAGACTCGCCAGAACCTTGGACCCCAACCGTATGTAGCTAACGGGTCGGTACATATATACACACAAGTATAATCGCCGGTGAGCTATCGGAACCTCAAGAACCGTTTAACACATTAACCTCGTGATCGTCGAGTACAGATATCCCGTTCTTGGTACCCTGAGATCTCTTGTTTTCCTAGTGTTGATTCATCATATTCAGCCATTTTTGTTGCCTCTGATACCTTAAGTTCCAATGGTGGATGCACATGAACATTAGTGGATCTTGATTCTGCATAGAATGAGACTGTGAACCAAGACAGGCAAAATCACTGCAAGGAATCTCAAACTCAGGATAATTTGATTTATTCAAATGTACAACTAAATTGCAGCCAACTTCATACGCATATTTGGAGTATAAGACATAAACGCAAGTGACCAACCTGTTGCAACTTTGATGCATATAAATTATGTATATATAGTATGAGGTGCAACTTCGACCAAAAAAATATAGACAAGGTCTCATAAGTCTAGACCTATATTTGCATATTCCTCGAAAGAGAAGCCGTTCTTACGCACACTGAGAAATATTATGCAGGACATCAAAACTTTTGACACCGAGAGATATAGAGCATTCAAATCCTAACCATCAAATTATACATACATTCCACTAAAAAACAACTCCTATATCAATATATTTCCACTAAAAACAAATATTTTTTCTCTCTCCTTTCAATTAAATAATATTATCATTACATTTTTCTCTCACTTCCACTAACAACCACTTTCAAAATATATTAAAAAATTATAACGGGTGAACAGTGTCCCCCCAAATATACAGATGAACAGTAACATTTTCTCTCTCCTCTACTCACAACCACTTTTTATACCCTTTATAATATAAAAACCCCTGCTCACATAATTTGATGGTTAGGATGTGAATGCTTTATGTCTACATCCTCTCTGCTTAATTTTACCCTAAGATTTTTATATATAAAAATACTAATTTTGGTTGAGGGACATTTTTTGTTACAGAATGAGAAAATATTTTAGAATTTATATAAGTATTAACCGTAACTTAAAGTTTTATAATTTTACTAGGTTATAACCCCGTGTATTACACGGGTTGAATAACTGAATTTTATATACTAAATAATATAACATTATATATTTAAAAACCTCCTTTATTGCACGGGTTGAATAAATATAATTTTATATATTAAATAATAAAAAGTTATATCTATAAGAACCATATTCTACGGGTTGAAAAAATATAATTTTATTTACCAAATAAAAAAGTTATATCTTTAAAATCACGTGTATTACACGGGTTGAATAAATATAATAATGTTTAACAAATAATAAAATAATACATCTTTAAAAAACCTCATTTATTGCACGGATTGAATAAATGTAATTTTATATACCAAATAATAAAAAAGTTACATATTTAAAAATATGTGTATTACACGAATTGAATAAATGTAATTTTCTATACTAAATAATAAAAAATATATATACTTAAAAAAACTCCGTTTATTGTACGAATTGAATAAATCTAATTTTATATATCAAATTGTACGGGTTGAATAAATGTAGTTTTATATACCAAATAAAAAAGTTATATCTTTAAAACCACGTGTATTACACGGGTTGAATAAATGTAATATTGTTTACCAAATAATAAAAAAAAATTACATCTTTATAAATATGCGCATTACACGGTTTGAATAAGTGTAATTTTCTGTACTAAATAATAAAAAAAATATATATCCTTAAAAATCCTTGTGTATTGTACGAATTCAATAAATCTAATTTTATATATCAAATAATAAAAAGTTGTATCTTAAAAAACCTCATGTATTAAATGGGTCGAGTAAATATAATTTTGTATAGTGAAAATAAAAATATTTAATATATTAATACAAAGTTTGGTTTTTATTGAAATTGGTATGTGTGTACAATTTTTTTTCAATAACATATATATATATCGATTTTTTTTTTAAATATCGAATCCCTCGAAATCACGGGCATTATGTGAAAGTTCTCCCCGCACACCATGCCGGCTATAGGTGTGTGGCTTGTTGTAAAATAAAAGAGTACAAATAATAAAAATTATTGAATGTTGAAAATCCAAAGCGTTTGGTTAGCCTCTTAGTTCATAAAATATTGAATTTTTTTTTAACTTTCGCGGCAAAGTGAATAATAGTGGAGATTTATGCGGGTCCAATGAAATAAACGAATATCATTTAAAGATAGTTTTTGGTATACCAGAAAATTCATAAGATATTAAACTAATAATATTTAGTAGAATAGTTATCTATAATATAAGATATTAAACTAAATAATATTAAACTAAAATAATAATTATCTATAAGGAGATGATCTAATATGATGACAAGTGTCCCAAAAGTGGTTTCTTTTATTATAGAAGTATAGATTCTCTTTTGAAAATTTCATCAAAAACCGGACACTGAGACCTACATCTATTGCACTTGGTACGGAACCAATCAAGTTTAAATTCATCTAAAAGTTAGGTGTTCTAAGTCAGAGATTGATGTAGACTAGAAAACGGGATAGGAAATCGGACCTGTTGATTCATGAAGAATACCGAAATTGGGATTTTCACACACAAAACACATACTAGTGAATTGGGAGAGAAAAATGACTGTTCATATATTCCAAAACTGATTTGTTTTCTCCCATTACATCCATATAAATAACAAGGTAAATTGAAAACGGGTCTCAAAAAACACTTGGGCCAAAAGCTAGAACGAAATAAAAGTCCACCAAAAGCAATAAAAAACATAAAACGATAAATAACTCATAGAAATAAGCGTTTTTGGGCCTGAACGATGACCCAAACCGCGTACGGCGTTTGTAGAAAGATGGGCCTCGCTCTCACAATCGTTTCGCCTGGTCGCACGCCCAAAACGGACCCCCGTAGCCCCAAGTTAGAGCCATTTTAGTAAAACCCCTTTTGTCACACGATCTTGGGCCTCCAAATATAAGATGGCCCGATCCTCCACACTTGGGCCCGCATCAAAGATTGAGGTAAAGTGCCATCAATAATTCTATTTAATAACTAGAAGACATAAAAGAAAGAACAAGATCGGATCGGGATAGTGCTATGTAAAATAGCAATAACTTAACCTATCACTATGTACTAGCAAACAGAGAATTCAAAAAAAAAAAAAAAACTTGTGCAGAAAAAATTACCTGGAACAATATTAAGAGGTCCCTTGCCATTGATCAGAACTCCATCTGGCATACCATGCTACTTTCCAGCACCAAGAGAAGCTGAAAATGATTTGTTACAGAAGAGATGAAAACAATACATTACAAGTACAACTAAACTGGATTTCCCACTTCCTGCATATAAGATAATAATTTTCTGAATGAATTGTCTTGTATATTTCTCCTCCATTTATAATACAAGATACAACGAATATATGGAAAGCGAATAATTCTATTCCTAAATTAACGCTATACAATAATACAATTATATAAGCTATTACACCCCCCGCAGTCTTGACGTTCGGTGGACGAATGTTGAGACTGTTTCGAAAGTCATCAAAGAGAACGCGAGGGAGACCTTTAGTGAAGATATCTGCAATCTGGAACAGAAAGGGTACGTGTAAGATTCGAACGCACCCCCGTTGTACCTGCTCACGAGCGAAATGGATGTCTAGCTCAATGTGTTTAGTTCGTTGATGCTGAACTGGATTACTGGACAAATATATGGCGCTGACATTATCACAGTAGACCAAGGTGGCACGAGACAAGGGACGGTTGAGCTCCAATAGAAGGTTGTGAAGCCAACAAATCTCAGCAACTACATTAGCAACGCCTCGATATTCAGCTTCAGCACTTGATCGAGAGACAGTGGGCTGGCGTTTCGACGACCAAGAGAGAAAAGTGTCCCCAAGATAAACATAGTAACCAGAGGTGGAGTGTCTAGTGTCTGGGCAACCAGCCCAATCAGCATCAGTGTAGGCAATTAGAGACAGGCCCTGAGCCGAACTTAGATGCAGGCCGTAGTCTAGTGTACCCTGAAGATACCGAATGATGCGTTTGAGGGCATTCCAGTGAGCCTCTGTAGGAGAGTGCATCTGCATACAAATTTGCTGAACTGCATAGGAGATATCAGGACGAGTGAAAGTGAGGTACTGAAGAGCACCCGCTAAACTGCGATATGTAGTGGGGTCACAAAAGGGAGACGCAGAAGTAGCGCCTAATTTGGAATTTGTGTCAACAGGGGTAGCCACAGGTTTGCATGAATCCATAGCTGCCCGATGTATGATGTCTTTGGCATATGCTTGCTAAACAGGAACATGCGGTTACCTGTGCGAGTGACAGAAATTCCCAGAAAATAAGTGAGAGGACCCAAGTCTTTCAGAGCAAAATTCTCCAGCAAGAGAAGTAATGAGACGTTGGCGCAGGGAATCAGATGAGGTGGCCAGGATGATATCATCAACATAAATGAGAAGATAAGATGTATCCGGTCCTTGCCGATAAATAAACAAAGATGTGTCAGACTTACTTTGGAAGAACCCTTGCAACAAGACAAAGTCAGTAAAACGTTGGAACCACGCGCGTGGAGCCTGTTTAAGTCCATAGAGAGACTTTTTCAGACGACACACGTGATCAGGGAACTTTGGGTTGCGAAACCCCATGGGCTAGTACATGTAAACGGTCTCAGCCAAGTGCCCATGAAGAAATGCGTTAGTGACATCCAACTGGTGAATTGACCATGACTGAGAGAGAGCCAAGGTGAGAACCAAGCGTATGGTAGCCGGTTTAACAACCGGACAGAAGGTGTCACTACAATCTATGCCAACCTGCTGACTTCGGCCATTACAGACCAAACGTGCCTTGTACCATTCTAGAGAGCCGTCGGACTGAAACTTATGTTTAAACAACCACATACAACGAATAATATTCATATCAGGCCGATGAGGAACCAAATCCCAAGTCCCATTTTTAATTAGTGCACTAAATTCGTTAGACATGGCATTAAACCAATCCGGGGAGGACAAGGCGGCTTGAGGGAATTTGCATATGGGGTGATGGTGGTAGTGTAGAGGTTGAGAGGTTGGTTTGGTTTGGAGATGCCGTCCATGGCACGTGTGCGCATGGTACGGACGGGTGGCCGGTGGTGGTGGTGGTGGAGGTGGAGGTGGTGGAGGTAAAACCGATTGAGTCGGGTGGTGTCCTTCCACAGGTACGGATGTCGACGGAGTAGTGTTGTGGGCCGGGGCCATTTGGGAGGTGTGGGCAGGTTGAGGACGTGGACAGCGGGAGTATGTGATGGGTTGGGCCGGTGTGGAGTTGGGGCTAGTGGAATGGGTCGTAGAAGAATGAGAGTGGGCCAGTTCGGTGGATTGAGTCGAAATAGAAGGTTGGTCCGGCGGGGATATACTTGGCCAAAGTAGAGGGCTAAACAGTGGAGTGAGAAAGTCATAGGCTTGGGGCTGAGGTGGTGAAGTTGTGGTGTAAGGACATATGGTTTCCTCAAACTGGACGTGCCTGGAAATAAAGATGGAATTGGAGGTGAGATCGAAGCATTTGTAGCCCCGATGGTTTGGTGGATAGCCAAGAAACAGCATGGGTTTAGAGCGGTCAGCAAGTTTATGAATAGTAGTGGAGGGAAGTAGTGGGTAACATAGGCAGCCGAACACCCGAAGGTGATCATATGTGGGGTCGCAGTTATATAGGCGGGTAGTTGTCACACCCCGATATTTCCACATATTACCTGTGGGCCCGGTGGGGAGTATCGTGACGTATTTGATATCATCATAGTCAATTTATCACAGTTTAAATGCACAGCAGAAGTCTAAAAGTAATAATATTACAAACCGAATGTAAGTAACATGAGTATTACAAACGAAATGTAAAAGGATCCACAGGCGGATCAAAACAAAGGAAAATATTGTTCAACAGATTTTTAAAGTGATAAGGCTTACATAAATCCTTATTTAATTCACTCAGGAGTAGCCAGCCTATTCCGCCTAGTACCTGCACTTAACCTTTTGGAAAATACGTCAGTTTGCACTGGTAAATACAATTAACTGACACTTTTGAAAATGTTTTAAGAAAATTGATCTAAATGCACAAGGCACAAATAATCTTTTATAACTTGGGATAATTATTTAGAAATAAACTTGTAAAAGAATTACATGTTTGTTATACGTTCAGTAGCCTGGGCTGAATACCGGATTAAAGATTAATAGACACACCACATAATATATCCCACGGTGAGTTATTCTCGAACAGGCGGGTACATTATTTTTACATACGCACTGGCAGGTGTATGCCTACACCCCGTGCTTAAGTCGTGGCCATTTCAATGAATGAGCCGAGAATATCCAGGACATGGTCATTAACCCCCCAAAGGCTTAAAACAAACAAAACTGATTAAACGGGTTATCTCAATGATTTAACCTTCATATGATTAAAAATTCAATACCCGACCAAGCGGTATTTTATATACCGTACCCCAAGCCCGTATAAGGGAAAATAAGTTAAAAGTATTTACCTGAGCAAATTATACAAATTTATCCCAGCCCTATACAATCAGCAAGTGCAAATATCTTTTACTGGGCTCCTAAATCTGGAACGAAGGTTTTAATAACCTATTAGATTCCTAACGGGTCTTACTTAAGTTTAAACTTAGACCGGTTAGTTTTAAAGGAAGATATACGGTTCAAAACGCATGATTAAGCGAAGACCGGATTAGAATGTGGTTTAGAACCGACAAGTATGAAGACTTGTATAATATGGGTTTGACCCGTTTCGGTCAATTTATGCAAACTAAACACATTCTGGATTTTGAGGTAAAAATGATAAGGTTTGACCCGTTTCGGTCAATTTATGCAAACTAGTCACATAAATCGTACCGAACGCGAAAATGCATAACGGGTAACCAAAAAAGTCATGTACAAGTTTCCTAAGTTAATATGCTTAAAATGTGTTATGATATCAGTAGGATACCTTCCATTATGCCCAAAACGAATTTAAAATCAATTTATGCCCCGTATGGGTATTTTGGTCATTTTAAAGGTTATAAAAGAGACTAAATATTAATCTGAGGTTTTGGTCTAAAATAATCAGTAAAAATATTCATTTTTTGCAAGTCATATCAGTAGGGTATTGCATATATGTGAAATTTATCATTTATAACTAAACTATGCACCGTAGGGGCATTTTGGTCATTTCACATAAGCTTTAAAGGTCAAATTTGGAAATCTGAGTTCAAAACTTTTACTTACTGTTAAAGTATAAAAATTTTCTTAAAACATCAGTAGGTATTAAGTCTTATGTGTCAAAAATAGTTTTAACCCATACTATGCGTTTAAAACGCGTAAAAAGTCGGTTTTAGGCGATATTCGGGTTATATAGGGAAAGCTGAGATTTTTATCAGTCCTGAAGGCTTAAAATATTTTATTTAACATATAAAATCAGTAGCAAAAATTTTGGTATCAAAATGTTATGTAAAACTCATTTTATTAGCAAAAAGGGTATAACCGTCAATTACCGAACCAAGGCAAGAACCCTATGTTATGAACAGTTTAAAAATAAATAAAAATCTTCAAAAATCCCAAAATATTATATTACATCAGTGCGTAAAAGGTTTGGTGTAAAAATTTGGGTTTAAATAGGCTTTATGCTAAATATGCCGTTTAATTAATAAAAAGCTTTCAAATTACGATATTGAGCATAACTCCTAATTTAGACCTCAAACTGATATCAAATTTTTAGGACAAGTTTATAAATCAGTAATAAAGGTTTTTGTCCTCTCACATTTTCAAAAATATCGTTTTAATGTCAAAAGGGCATAATGGTCAATATTTAAGCATTTAACGGAAACATGCAAATGAATCGGATAATTAAGGAACCATGTAGTATAACCTCAGAGGGTTTTACTAACTTATAATATGGCCCTAAAGAAACCTTAAGGCATATCTAAAACAAGCTAAATCGGGTCAGAACTAAAAGTCAAAGCAAAAGTCTTCTTTTGCGACTTTCGGTTCCGAACCGAGCCTAAACTCAGAATTGTCGGGTTGAACATGCTTAGACATGTTCTTACATTATTTACCAAGTTATTTTAGTGTTAAAACATGTTCCATAACCTCTACATTATCAGTTATGTGTTTATTTGCAAAAATAGCTTTCTGTTGACTTTTTAATATTAAGTTTGACCCGACAATTGACCAAGTTAGAGTGATAATCAGGGGGTGCCCTTTTAAGGACTTATTACCCACATAATTACAAACTCATAGCCACTTTCAATTCGAAAAATGACTGGACCATTAGTGATTAATCACTAAGTCAAAGCTTAATTACGACGGCTTTGACTTTTGGTCATTAAGCTAATGAAACTTGAACTAGAGAAGCTAAGAATACTTACAAAGGCTCTTAGCACGAATTAGGAACTTGAGGAAACTTGCTTGAGCTCCAGGAAGTCCCAGAGGAGTGTTTTGAGAATGAGCACCAAGAACTAGCAAACAAGAAGCTTATATAGGAATTTAAAACTCATAAGATCATTCCAACAAAGTCTACAAATGATTCCTGATCTCCCCAGGTGTCCCCTATGCATGTAAAACCATTGGTTCAGTCCCTGAATTCGAAAACCAGCTTCCTAAGGCGGTGCAACAGGCTGTACATGCAACTGTCTTTATTATCTGCATCTGGTAGTCGGACGCGGGCCGCGTATGCCTTAACAGAAGCCTACGCGGGCCGCGTAGAAGGCTAATCCGGTAAAAAGTTTGGCAGCTTTGCAGTTTTGATCCCTGGTTCAAATAATCTTTATTTTACTGTCGTTTATTGCACTTTGGACCCCCATAGTTAACTTTTAAGGACCTTGGGTCATATACTAACTTCGTTAGGCTCCCGGTTAGTCGTACGATCACCCGAAAAGTCTTGTTATCATTGAAACTCCACAACATTCATATCTAATATTCTTGTGAGCGGAATATTAAATTATTTACAATGTTTTTGGGTTCGTTAAAGGTCACTCAGAGGTAACTTTAACATGTTGACACTTTTAACCCCTATGCTTTGCAAGATCCTTATTTTTAACACAAACGACTTCCAATTACCGATAAATTATTCGTTAAAGAATACGAACGTCGTGTGAGGTCAATCAGAGGCACAAGAATGGCATGTTGACACTTTGGATCCCTTTATTCACATATTTACATTGTTTGGCAACTTCAGTCCCTCTTAATCAAAACCTTATGCGTTGAAAGTCCATGACACGTGTCTTCATTATATTGGTCGCGTTTTTACGAGGTGTTACATCCTCACCCCCTTAAAAGAAATCTCGACCTCGAGATTTACTGAAATAAATGAGGGTACTTCTGTTTCATTATGGACTCAACCTCCCACGTGTATTCGGGACCCCTACGGGCATCCCATTTAACCTTTACAATCGGTACGTGCTTCTTTCTAAGCTTCTTAACCTGTTGATCCTCGATCGACAAAGGCTTTTCAACAAACTTTAAGCTCTCATCAATATGCACATCCTTATGTGACATGACTAATGATTCATCAGCTAGACACTTCTTCAGATTGCAGATGTGGAACACATTATGAATTCCACTGAGCTCTTCAGGCAGGTTTAATTTGTAAGCCACTGTTCTGACACATTCGATGATCTCGAATGGTCCTATATATCTGGGGCTCAACTTGCCTTTCTTGCCAAATCGTATTACCCCTTTCCAGGGTGATACCTTAAGTAACACTTTGTCACCAACCTCGAATTTCAGAGGTTTACGCCTTTTATCTGCGTAGCTTTTCTGCCTATCCCTGGCAGCTTTGAGACGATCACGTATCTGCATAATCTTATATGTCATCTCCAGGACTATATCAGGTCCTGTTAGTTGGACATCTCCAACTTCTGCCCAACATACGGGCGTCCTGCACTTTCTTCCATACAAAGCTTCAAAAGGTGCAGCTTGTATACTGGAATGATAGCTGTTATTATACGAAAACTCTATTAATGAAAGATGATCATCCCAACTTCCACCTAAATCAATAACATAAGCCCTTAACATATCTTCCAGCGTTTTAATTGTACGCTCGCTTTGACCATCCGTCTGAGGATGATACGCAGTGCTGAAGTTTAATCGAGTGCCTAGGGGTTGCTGAAAGCTTTTCCAAAAATGCGATGTATATCTCGTATCCCTATCAGAGATGATAGACACTGGCACCCCATGAAGAGATACAATCTCATCCACGTACAGCTGAGCTAACTTATTTGAGCTGTGTGTTTCCTTAATAGGTAAGAAGTGAGCTGACTTAGTCAGTCTATCTACTATAACCCAAATAGTATCATTTCCTCGCTTTATCTTTGGTAACTTAGTGATAAAATCCATAGTTACCATTTCCCACTTCCAGGTGGGAAGTTCAGGCTATTATAGCAAACCTGATGGCTTCTGGTGTTCTGCCTTAACTTGAGCACACGTCAGACATTTGGCCACGTAAGTGGCTATAGATTTCTTCAAACCTATGATATCATCATAGTCAATTTATCACAGTTTAAATGCACAGCAGAAGTATGTGATGGGTTGGGCTGGTGTGGAGTTGGGGCTAGTGGAATGGGCCGTAGAAGAATGAGAGTGGGCCGGTTGGTTGGATTGAGTCGAAATAGAAGGTTGGTCCGGCTGGGATATACTTGGCCAAAGTAGAGGGTTAAACGGTGGAGTGAGAAAGTCATAGGCTTGGGGCTGAGGTGGTGAAGTTGTGGCGTAAGGAAATATGGTTTCCTCAAACTGGACGTGCCTGGAAATAAAGATGGAATTGGAGGTGAGATCGAAGCATTTGTAGCCCCGATGGTTTGGTGGATAGTGATACGTGGTTGAAAACCGGTGTTCGTTATTGCGTAACTTTATGTTTTTACATAAGTTTCAATCTTGAATGGCCTACTTTTAATAAGATTTGTGTTTATGCAGGTTTAACGAAGTTTAAGGAGCTTTTCGGGAGCTTTACGAGTCACCGGGTCTCAAACCGAAGCATCAGGACGCGTTACAGATCAACCGGAAGTGCGAAACGAAGAAATCAGAGAAGCAGGCTGGAGAGCCCGTCGCCGACGGGTCCCAAGCCGTCGGCGACGGCCCCTAGAAACACCCGTCGGCTGAAATTTCCCGTAACCAGTCATTTAACCCGTCGGACGAAAACCCCATCAGGAGAACCCGTCGGCGACGGGGTCAGGCCCGTCGGCGACGGGCATCAAATTCTTCAAACGCGAATTTTGATGATTTGGGGGTTAAGCTCGATTTTGATTGGTCCTTCAGCATGGATTTCGTAAGTTACAACTATTTTGGAGTTCAAACCTTGTTCTTGGAGCCATTACCATCCATCAATCATCAATCATTCTATCATCTACCATCACTACATCATTGGAATCAAGATCATCACCATCATCCATCCTTAATCACCAATTCCTCCATAAACCCTAATTCTCCATACTTCACCATTACCTATCATTCCACAAACCCTAATCATCCACCATTCATTCATCCATCAAGCTTCAAGATGCTTTCATTCACGCTCCAAACATCCGGTGATCAAGCTTCTTCAACCATGAGCGGCTAATCATCTCGGTTTCACCCCGGTGTAGGTAGTTGTTAATTCTAGGGTTTCGAATTGTTCTTGTTTCAACTTAGTGACAATTTGTGTTTGATTTTTGAAACTTTTGACAATAGTGTTACATTTGTTGCGAATTCGTAAATTGTCGAACGATGTTAAAAGTTATGACTTTGCGAAATGGTGATATGTAATTGTGCATTGTCGTGGTTAGGATTTACTTGTGTTGATTACAAAGTGTATTCTTGTCCGTTCTTCGGGACGTTGATAGTTATTAGCACCTAAGTCACGGTACACTAAATCCGTTAATCGAATGCATTTGAGTTGAATCTAAAATTTGTAGAAATCCTAGGTTAGCAATTACCGAAACCGGGTGTGATTCCTTTTCCTTATTATTGTTCTCGTAATCAATTTTCTCATAATTGTTAATCATTAGTTGTTAATCAATTTAATCAATTCACTTAGTCTAAACTCACTTCTCTCAATTAAACAAAAATATAAAAACATTCTAGTAAGCTTCATAAATCGTGACATTTGTTCTAATTCATTCGAATCCATACACAAACCACAGACTCTTCGTGGTTCGACCCCTCACTACCACTAGCTATTTGTTAAGGGTAATTAAGGCATATAAATATTATCTTTGACCGGAGCGCGACAGTCCGATCAAATTTTGGCGCCGTTGCCGGGGAGTGCGTGCGCTTTGTGTTTGGATTATTGTTTGAATTTCGTGATTATCTGTTTAAATTGTCTAGTTTCTTTTTGCACTTTGTCTTTTTCCTTGTTACACTGGTGTGTTACTTGTGCAGGTTACAGGTAGTGTATGCATACGCGAAACGCCGGGAGGACTTCACCTTTAGTCTACGAACCGGAAATCGAAAGAGTTGCAAGGAGAAATTTAGCAAGCCGGTTAGAGGCAACACTTGCTTCTAATCAAACCAACCAAACACCATAATTAACACCGACCGTTGAAACTGATTCAATGGCTAACCAAAATTCCAACCAAAACCCAAACCAATTCCAATACCGAAGCAACTTCAATCCCGCCCCAAATGTTCAACCTTTACCTCAAGAGAGACCGGGTGGTAACAACAATGGACTACCCACACCACCATTTCAAAACCAAAATCCCAATAACACCCAAAGAACACCCCAACAACAAAACCTTCATCGACACAACTCCTTACCCTTAAACCTTGATGATCGAAATGTCAATTCCGACCGCCGAGGCAACCGAGATCGTGGCAATCCCGCGAACGAAGATCCATTCTTCAACGTAGACGATTTAAGGAACGCCATCCCCGATGATGAGCCGTTTAGTGTTCCCGGTTACCAATCGCCGGAACATGTAAGCATTCATACGGAAAATTCGGACGACGGGGGGTACTATGATGATCGGGCTAACGATGATGAAGATTGGGGATACGTGAATCGGGGTAATGGCTACAATGCAAGAGGGTATGAAGATGAGGAATTTGGCTATCAAAATGCCAACTATGTGGGAGATGATGACTATGGGTATGGGAATAGAAGAAATGACGGTTATGAGAACAACCGCCAACCACGAAACAACAATCAACGGAACCGAAATGATGGGTTTTACAACAACAACAATAACAACAATGGTAACCCTAATCGGATTCCTCGTTTCATGGGAGGAGGTAACCAAAGAGATAACCAAGGTGGGAATCGAAGAGATGAAAGAAGGAATGATAGAAGGGACAACCGAAGAGTGGTTGATCAAGAAGTTAATGGTCCCCATCGTCGTCAACAACCTCCACGGGGAGTGAATGATCGTTTTAGGCCGGTCGTCACCGAGAACGACTCACCAATCGTTTGTGAGAGGAGGATGTTTGATTGTAAACCACATTACATCAACATACTTCCTCATTTTAATGGAAGGTCTAACGACGAACCATACACACATTTGGCGGAGTTTTCTTCTATTTGCAGCACTATTGGGGGGCATAACTTCGCACTAGAGGAGGTCAAACTTCGTTTGTTCCAATTTTCATTGAAAGACAAAGCGAAGCAATGGTTCCTTACACTTCCAGCCAATAGCATTCACACATGGGGAGAAATGCAACAAGCTTTTCTAGATGAGTATTATTCAATGGCAAAGACCGACGATGCTCGTGATGAAATTAGGTCTTTTCGCCAATTATCGGGCGAACCATTGCATGAAGCCTTCACAAGATTTAGGGAGTTGATGCGAAAGTGCCCACATCATCAAATAGAGAAGTGGGAGTTGGTCATGTGTTTTGTACAGGGTCTAGACGACAACACATGGAACCGACTTGAATCAACGAGCAACGGGACCCTTCTAAGCAACCATGAAGACGATGATTGGGAGTTCTTGGAACGGATGAGTAAACGGTCGAAAGAAAAGGAATCGGCCGATAGAGCAAAGAAACATCCCATCTCCCGGTCACTTCCCGATCTCGACTCTAAAGATCGGATTTCTACCTTAGAGCGGGAAATGGCTCGAATGAAGAAGAAGGAAGTTAGTGCGGTTCAATTTGAGGTGTGTGAAGATTGTGGTGATATTGGACATAGAGCGGAGCAATGTCCAACGGGGTCGAGTGACTACACCGAGGAAGTCAACCAAGTGTATGGAGATCGGTAGCAATATGACATGAACTCCAACACTTACCATCCGGGCTTGAGAAATCACCCTAATTTCCGGTATGGTAATGCCTCAAATCAAATGAACCCGAATTTTCAATCGGGTAATCAAGGAGGTCAAGGTGGGTCGTCGTACAATAATCGTCAAGGTTGTAACCAAGAGGGTTACCAAAGGAATTACAACCAAGGTGGTAACCAAGGGTATCAAAACCGTGAAGGCAACTATCAACGGGGTTACAACCAAAGTGGTAATGGGGGTGGTGCGTCTAACTCCCAAGGTGATGATTCGATTAGCTCGAAACTAGACGCTATCATGAACACTATGAGCACTCTCACCAAATCGCATCAAGAACTTAGAACTGAAATGCGAAATTCAAACCAGGAAATTAAAATTGAAATGCGGAAAGAGTTTGAGGTGAGAGACAAATCCCAAAAGGCATTAGAGAAGCAAGTGGGGCAACTTGCTCAAGAGATGGCTCAAGTTCGAGGAAGTGGAGGAGGACTTCCAAGTGACACCACGGTGAACCCTAAGCATCAAGGGTCGAACTCGAGGAACACGCGTGAGGTACCAATAAATAAAATTTCTTTACGTAGTGGTCGAGTCATAGATAGTGGTGTCGAGCCACCATCACCCAAGTTTGTTGAAGGGGTGGTGGAAGATGCGAGTGATGATGAAGGTCAAAATGGTCAAACGGGTCCAAAGAAAAATGATGTTAAAATTAATAATAATACACCCATTGTGACCATTCCCGTTCCAAAGGCTAAGGAAAAGGGTGTGGAGGTTAATACCGCCCCTTATCCCGAAGCTTTGTTGGGACCATCTAAGAAAGTGGTAAACAAACGAGGCCCACAACAAGAAGAGATGTGGGAAATTTTTAAATAAGTCAAAATCAATTTACCACTCTTAGATGCAATTAAGCAAGTACCTTCATATGCTAAATACTTGAAGGATTTATACACCCAAAAGCGGACTCACAAGTTTCCTAAGAAACTTGATTTAACCGAAAATGTGAGTTCGATTCTTTCGGGTGCACTTCCACCAAAACTTCAATATCCGGGGGCGCCCATTATTTCAATACAAGTTGGTGAATTTAAAATGACACGGGCACTTTTGGATCTTGGGGCAAGTGTGAGTATCTTGCCGGGTAGTTTATGTAACAACCCTATTTTTATCATATAATAATTATAGGTTTTTTTAAATTTATTACCCACTAGTAACTAGTTTATTTTTAATATAAATATTCAACCCAAATAGTTTTAAACATTATTTTATATAGTTTGTTGAAATCTTATATTAATTAATTGGCTTGTATATGAGTGCCATTTCTAATAAAATAAAAGTCTATAAAAATTTATACTATTAGATAGGTAACTTACGGGTAGGTTGACCGTAAGAAATATGAAGTTCTTAGATGGGCCTAGGAACCATACAATAAATTAAATACATTGTATTTTGAACCTACTCTACTTTTAATAAAACTTAGACCCAAATGTAGACAAAAATATTCTCGTTCTAATAACATATTTATTATTTTCTAGAACGCTATATTTTAGAAGTTAGAAACGCCAAATAAGTGAAGCAGTTAAATTAATTATAAATATATAAAATAAATCACAATTCAATTTCCAATTTGAAATGATGTGTGTAGACAGAAGACGTGTCTACATATTAAACTAAACAATTAATTGATGGATACTTGTGAAGTATGATAGATACGTGTCTTTCATATATTAAAGAATAGAATGATATAAGGAAATATATAGACGTGTCTTCATACTAGAAATTGAGAAACAAAAGAATAAATATGAATGCAACATGTGTTTTAAGAATGATACGTGGACAGTTATAAGTAACTTCATTCAACTATAAACAGGAGTATAAACTTTCGATATTTCTGTGAATTCCCTTCTTCTCTCGAGCATTTCCCCTTTTGTCTCTTCCTATATATTTTTATTATTTATACAATAATAATAAAGCCCTGTCCCGTTTTAAGTGTTTTAACTCCCGATCACCGCTACCCTTTCCGATTGATCTGAGCCTCATAACATATGTCAGGGCTCTGCCCGACTAAGTTGTTGAGGTTCTGTCTCGTGAAATAGGGACAAGGTTGAATGAGGGGTACTATACTTAACACGAGTACAAATATATATATATATATATATATATATATATATATTTTAAATAGCTCCGAAGTTATACCCAAAATTCTACCAGGAGGTTTTCTAGTTGAACCCTAAAGTTACAAAGTGGGTCCATTATCTTTTCTCACTATTTTATCCCTTTTTATCCCAAACCATAACAACTCTCACCAAAACTATTATATTTTATTATTGTTATTATTATTTATATTTTCTTTAATAAGAAACTCTAATTAAGACCCCTAAGTGTTCCAGCATAAACCTTAATATTTTCAGAACAATCAGAATCAGGATCAGGGCCCCTAAAACTCAGGGGGGGTAAAACCCTAGTTACAATTATCCACATAACTATCTGTCAAAATCGAATTTTACAATTTCGTCAAGTCAGCAAGGCTAGTTAAACACGTAGCTACCCTATGGAAATAGGTGGACCGTCGCGCTACGCGACGCCCATAAGGGTAACCCGTCGCGCTACGCGACGGGGTCAAAATCTCAGTATAAATAGAGGGCTTTGGGACTTGATTTCTGGAGTTGGAACGACGTTCAAATTCAATTCGTGCGCCAAGATATCTTCTGTTTACTACAAACACACACAATCACGAAACGCTGCTATGATACAGGGTATTAACTTGATCGCTGCTATGATTCAATGTCCGATTGATTGAAACTATCCGACCGGATGTTTAATTGCTATCCTTTGTCATTAGTCGTGATTCCGACAGGATGTTTGAGTACCACCCGAACTCGGGGAATACTCTGTCATTCGTTGTGAATCCGATAGATGTTTAAGTGATTGCACTTTGTCATTCGTTGTGAGGGTTTTAATCTCGTGAGTTATCGTAATTGCTGTATTAAGTTACTTACCTAGTTCATGGGCACTAGGTTACAAGGCTAATCAATAGGCTAAGCTCTGCCTGTAGAAATCTGCAATATATCAATGCTTATAGACTAAACTTTGGCCGTATGAATCTGCATGCTTAGAAAGTGAGTCATTCTCTTTTTATCAAATCTATTTACAAAAAGCATGTTTATTTCAAAGTTATAATTACAGGGATTAAGTCTTTGTAATCACCAAACGTACAGCCGGTATGTGGGGTTTTGTATACCTTACTTGATAATCGTCACCATTGGGGCAGCCAATGGGGGATATGACCATAGTCACAGATCCGGTCGAGTGACAAATACCGTGGGTAGTTGGTTTGATATCAGAAACATTGTAATCGCTCTTAATACTGTAAATTATAAAAAACGTGTCGTTTTAGCAAAATGAATGAACTCACCAGTATTTCCCGCTGACAAAACCTTTTTCAAACATGTTTCAGGTAATTACAGTAGATTGAAGTAAGAAATGGATACGGCACTGAAAGGCTTCAAGAAGTGGCTTATTAATTTAAATCAAATTAAGAAATATTGTTTTATGTAATAAAATTTATCTTTATTAAAGCTACCATTGTAAAACATGGGTTTATCCCATCTATTTAATAAATAAAATCCGGTGTTTTCTAAACTCTGATATTTTTCCTAACTCACGGTCCTGATGAAATTTCCGCTGCAATATTTTTCAAAATAATCACCGGTACCACTTGGCTGTTCGCGGCTCCCGATTCCGTCCAGGGTGGGTCGGGGGTCGTGACAGAAGGTGGTATCAGAGCCACTGATTTAAGTCAATAGGTGTTGTAATAAAATACCTAAACAAAGAGTTAGGAACTTGATATTTTATGGTAGCACACATGATAGCATTTAGACTTGAACTTAAGAAAAGATACCTTAGTATAAGCTTCGATTTAATCTAAGTACTTATGAAAATAAAGTGTGGTAGGTTTTGATATGCCGCAAGAATGACAATTAGAATATTGCAGGCAATAGCACTTAATTGCTATTAATTCTTGCTTAGTGATATTACTTGGTCTAGAATAAGATATGTTACGGGAATACAAATTTCCTTGATTCTGGATAAAAGCTCTAATAAAAGAGGCATTTTTAAAAATCTTGAAAAGATACTATTTATGGGAAATAGAAAATTTTCTCCGACAAGACTGGGTATGGTGAAGCAGACTCTCCAGCATGTCCGGATATACTGGGATTACTTCTCCGGCGCGAACCGGATAAGACAGGGTATATAATATGTCAAACAAGTGACAAGATTTCCCTAAATGGTATCATGACCTGATATCTGATTTGTTTTTGGAAATATAAATATGTTAAATACATAGACCTTATAGAGGGTATGTATATTACAGCATGTGAAATATATGATTATATAGATATATATATCTATAAGGAATTTCAAAAGTCAATTAAGAATAAAGCACAGGCATATGTGTCAATAATAAATCTAGATTTCTTTATTAGGAATCTCTTTTCCGATATCAAACATTATTTCGTTTGATCATCTACCTCGTAACTCGTGCGACAATATAAACAATGGAAACCCGTTAAGTTGGGATACCATCACAAGTATAATAATTACCAAATGCGTTACCATAAACTATTAACGCAAATAAAAAGCATGTAAAGTTGTGCTAGAGCACAAGAAAACACATAAAACTTAAATTATACTTCCACACACATCGAAGTATATCACACACGACTTCCAAGGCAAGACCTTTGGAAAATATAAATTGGGCACGATAACACCAATGCTAATTCCGTCAGTAGAAGAACTACTAATCAAAAAGAAACACTTTGCCACGTAATCTTACAGACGACACGAATCTCACTGAGGTACGTTGTAACAGGATTTCACAACCATCGGTGCACAGTTTAATCAGAGTCATAATTATTATCACTGAAAAAGGAGTCGCATACCTTTACAAATTCCCTATTTCATTTTATTCACATTCCTTGATAATGTCACTTAACAACGGTTATCACACAAAATTCCAGATAAAAGTTCCTATATTTCTTTTGTTAAAATTCTGACTTCTGCATATAATAAGTTGACTTTCGCATTTCTACTTTTCCTAACGGTCATCATACCATGAGGATTTCTTTCATAGTAGTGAATATTGATTTATTTCAATTCTTAGTAAGAGTCACACGTTACACATGCACTATTTATTTCGCATATGATTCGTTTGATTTATAAAGACCACTGGAGGGCTTCATTCCAATTTGTTATTTTATCCAAACTCAAATATCAATTCGCTATACTTGATTTTGGCACTGTGAACCGTATTATTCCAAAACGATGACTCTTTGATATCGAGTCAATAAAATTTCTATATATGGAAATTTATATAAGTAATTACTTTATAATATTACTTAAACCATTGAGGTAAAGAAGTTATATTTTTATGTTGAAGTATACTCTCATTTAAGTTTACGTTCAGTTATTTATTATTGATAATTAATATTAGTTTTATTATTAATAATAAATTAATAACAGAAGGGTTAGTATTATTTTTAGGGTTATTGTCAGGGGCAGGTATTGAATAGCCTAGCCTTAGTTAGGCATGGACTGGCCACCTATGCTTAAACAAGGCAGCACTAACCAATATCCACCCATGATAATGACTAGTTGATATATAAATTAAGTCATCATACTTATTTAGTAAATTGTAATTATATATAAAAATATTTTACTTTGTACTGTAAGGGAAGACATATTTTCATAAACAATACAAGAATTAGAGGGAAGAATAAAATTATATAAATAATTGTCTATCACATGTTTTGTGGTAACTATGTACCGTAACACTCTGGCAAGAAAATAACCATATAAGAATAATATGGTAGTCATCAACTACGTTGGGTTAGGAAAACGTTGTAATATATAAGAATAGTCCCTGTTTTCACTTATTTACAACATTTGTAAATACATTTACAACGTTATATGGTTTCAAAATGAAAACAAGTAATCACATAAAATCGACCCATTAAAGTGTTATATATATACAAAATATTTTATAAATACTTTTGTACAATAAATATTTTTACACCTTTATTTACAACTTTCATTTAACGTTATAAATAATAGTGGTTTCTTTTACAAAATAATAATACCAAAATATTTTGTAATAACTTCATTTCAGTGTTTTGTAATATATATTACATAGTAAATATAAGTTATTTTACATAGTATAGTAAAATACTAAAATAATATTTATTTAAAAGTGGTGACCATTTACATATAGTAAAAATACGTAACAAATAATATATATTACATTTACAAATATAATATAATGGTTGGTCATGCCAAAACAACTTATTCTTATTATATTTCACATAGTATGAAAAATATGGTCACTAATAATGTACTATCACATTGTTTCACAATTAAAACAACTTGGAACTCTAAACAATGATACACTAACTCTATTGTCTTTTGGTGTATCTTTACAATTCACTCATCTCAACATTTTGATTTTCTCATATCATAAATATTTGACAAATCATTTTTCATGCTTTTATTTTATTTTTAACCTATAAATTCTAAGTCTTCCTCAGTTGCCAATCAAAGTAAACTTTCTTTTGACAAAGAATTTTATTAATTCTAAAAGTCCTTCACATTCATTTTAAAATATCTATTAATCATATATCTTTTGGCTTGAACCTAGTCACTTTAGAAATTATAACATTTCATCTCATTCGTTTGTCATCAATTTCTTGAACTAATTCAGTTGAACCATTGAATCCTACTTCTGGTACAACTCGTGTTCACAAAATTTGATATTTTAAGTCAATGTCATCTACCTTAATATTGTTTTTATTGACTAAAATATGACATAAGTCTAAAAGAAATATCATAACCCAAATCTCAAGGACGAGATTTAAAACAAGGTGGGGAGAATGTAACAACCCTATTTTTATCATATAATAATTATAGGTTTATTTAAATTTATTACCCACTAGTAACTAGTTTATTTTTAACATAAATATTCAACCCAAATAGTTTAAACATTATTTTATATAGTTGGTTGAAATCTTATATTAATTAATTGGCTTGTATATGAGTACCCTTTCTAATAAAATAAAAGTCTATAAAAATTTATACTATTAGATAGGTAACTTACGGGTAGGTTGACCGTAAGAAATATGAAGTTCTTAGATGGGCCTAGGAACCATATAATAAATTAAATACATTGTATTTTGAACCTACTCTACTTTTAATGAAACTTAGACCCAAATGTAGACAAAAATATTATCGTTCTAATAACATATTTATTATTTTCTAGAACGCTATATTTTAGAAGTTAGAAACGCCAAATAAGTGAAGCAGTTAAATTAATTATAAATATATAAAATAAATCACAATTCAATTTCCAATTTGAAATGATGTGTGTAGACAGAAGACGTGTCTGCATATTAAACTAAACAATTAATTGATGGATACTTGTGAAGTATGATAGATACGTGTCTTTCATCTATACTATTATAAAAAGGAGAAGTGACGTACAAGATGGTAATTTTACCATATTTACAGGTTATAAAACACAATATACAAGAATGTTTAAGCCATTTTAAAGGGATTTCACCAAAAATTTTAAGACACTATAGGGGCAACATTGGGATTTCACATGAAATTCTAAAGAACCCTAATATTGAATGAGTCTTTTCAATATTGGAAACGGTTTGTCAAACAAAGAACAGCAAATCGATTTGTGCTCCGTAGCCGGATCATACAGGGAACAACAAATTGAAGAACAAAACTCTTATCGCCTCTCCTCTCCTCTCCATCTGCTCTCTCTCTCTCTCTCTGGCGATCAAAGGTGGATCTAGGGTTTTTCAGTGCTTTTGTTTTGCAAGAAATTTTAAAACCGTGCCGATTCCTTGAATGCAGAGTTGCACTTAGGGTTTTTCAATGCTTTTGTCTTGCAGATTTAAATTTCATCTCATCACATGTGGGTTCCTCTGATGTTATCCTTTTTTTGTGGGAGAAAGAGTGAGCGGGAGAGAAGAATAGGCAGAGGAGTGAGAGAATGGAAGAGGGAGCTGACCAAGATGACGATGGTGGATGAACTTCGCGAAAGTGTCTAGACATGGGGGGTTATCGGCATAAACATGGAAGGTGGAGGCAAGAAAAAAGATAGGGTAGTCATCTGGCTTTAAAAGCCTTCTTTGTTAGTCTTCCTAGATTTTGTTATTCTTTATATCTCAAATCATACATATACGACTGGTAATGTATTTATATTCGTGTTTGCAGGGCTTCGCTTTTTTAAAGAAGTAAAAGATAATAATTCAAGTGATAGGGTAAGTTTCCCTATTGTTTACAAACATTAAAAATGTTTGGAAAACTTATTTTTTGAATAATTTCTATTATTGTTTTCAGCAGTAGGCTGCTCGACCAGCTATAATGGAAGTTGGTGAGGTTAAGTGAACTTCAGAGGCTGTATTTAGCACTTTCTAATTGTCATAGAAAAGGTATTAACAGTTATTACTCTATGTTCAAAAGTATGTTTGTGGATAGTTCCAGCTGCGTGGCTCTACAGTTGTTATTCATACGTCTCCACCAGACGTCTGCCATCTCCACTTGCTACGTGATTGTTCTTCGTATGGATCATCTCGCTCTCCGTCATCAAAAGGGAAAGATGCCTAAGCCAATATGTATGCTTGGTTGAAGGTGGTCATTGTGGTGTGATTAGAGAAGGATGTGATGGCTAATGCCTAACGGAACGTATATTTGGTTGAACAGATGTGTGATTTTGAAGTGGTGTGATTAGAGAAGGATGCGATGGCTAATGCCTAACGGAACGTATATTTGGTTGAACAGATGTGTGATTTTGAAGTAGATAGCTCATGATATTATGTAGGCTGCCACCATATTAATGCTCCAGCAACCAGCTAAACAAACAACGTGAGATCAAGATGATTAAAGAAATAACTAGCCTATCATGGCTATACTTCTCAGTGCTATCTAAACAGTTCCTCCTTTTTAAAGTATATTTTACATTGTTTCATTGGGCCTTATTCTTGTTTCATGTCATGAGTTTATCTTCATCTGCAAACGAGCCGAGCCCAAGCTTGACCAGGCTCGAGCTCGTTTAACCTACTCGTTTTTTATTTATTAATTAATTTTTATTTATTATTATTATTTGATGTAAAATTTACTGATCTGAATTTAGGGGCATGAGGTTTGGAATTGGTGAATTTTGGTGAATTCAGGTGGGGAGGGTAAGTGAGAATTGAGAAGATGACGGATGCTCGGTTACAACAGTTCACCGAGAAATGATGAAGATGAGGATGAGAGTGAAGGTGGTGATGATTTGGTGGTGAGGAGGAGGAGGAGGTCGGATCTTGAAGGCGATGATCTAGCGGAGATGTCTGCGGCGAGAAGACGACAGTCGCGGATTTTGAGCAGGTGGGTTGCCCGACAAGCACAGGAGATGATCACCACGAGAGAGCGAAGGACTCGGGAGAATGAGTTGATGGCGCTTCATTCAAGTCGCGGATTTTGAGCAGCTATTAATCATCTGAAAGCGGTTCAAGATACTCCTGAGCTTCGTTCCGCCATTGAAGAGATTCAGGTATTTCTACATTGCTTTCTGCTTGATTGATTTCACAGTTTCAAAACATAAATGTATTTGTTTGTGTGATTGTAAGAGCATATGGTATTGTATGATTGATGGTTCATTACGTCGTTTACTAGGACATATTAACTTGAAGTTTTGACCTTGTGATCTTATTCGAATACGTGTGCAGCCTGAGAGAATCACATTTGGCCTAAAGGTTGATCAAAGTAAACCAATTTATAATGCTTTCAAGGTCATGAAGGATTCACCAGACTAGACTGGGCAACACTGAGTGATGCTCGTAAACGAATAGTTGAATGTAAGCATCATCAATAGATGGGTTGCCAGCTACCGCTCTTGGATTGGCCGCACAAATAGCCACATCAAAGGTTCCCGAGCACAACTAATTAGTTGTTACCTTTCGATCCTGATTAGCACAAAGCATTAATCTTTTACTTAGTTTACTCTTTCTACCGATTTAGGGTCATGAAAATGCCACTGCTGAAAATGGGCCATGGATGATAACATTAAACGGGCCAAGTTTCATGTCTGTTATGCAACGTGCTAAGAATCGGGCTTTGCGGGAGGAAATTTACCGTGCTTATGTAACACGTGCTTCAAGTGGAGATTTAGATAATACTCCGGTTATTGAACAAATTTTGAAGCTTAGTTTAGCAAAGGCTAAGCTTCTGGATATAATAACAACGCAGAGGTTTAAACTTTAAATATTTGTTTTTAACAATTTAGTTGCTATCTAAATAAACTTCAGTTTTGTTTATTTATATTGTTACTTATTATGAAGCCTTAATCATTAGTTAAGCATGGCTACAAAGATGGCCACTGTTGACAAAGCAGAAGAGCTGCCCGAAAAGTTAAGGAGTGCTTCTTGTATTTAAATATTTTGTTATTAAGGTTGTATTATATCCAGTGGCGGGTCTAGAAGAAAGATTCAGGGTATTCCAATTTTTTTTTAAATTCGTATAAAGAATTGCATAGGCGGATAATGAGAACCACACCTAATATATTATAATTTTTTATTGTTTTAAGGTTTGAATAATATTCTCATTCCGTATTATCGACTCCGCAGCAACGCGCGGGTTTCCCACTAGTATATTAAAGAATAGAATGATATAAGGAAATATATAGACGTGTCTTCATACTAGAAATTGAGAAACAAAAGAATAAATATGAATGCAACATGTGTTTTAAGAATGATACGTGGACAGTTATAAGTAACTTCATTCAACTATAAATAGGAGTATAAACTTTCGACATTTCTGTGAATTCCCTTCTTCTCTCGAGCATTTCCCCTTTTGTCTCTTCCTATATATTTTTATTATTTATACAATAATAATAAAGCCCTGTCCCGTTTTAAGTGTTTTAACTCCCGATCACCGTTACCCTTTCCGATTGATCTGACCCTCATAACATATGTCAGGGCTCTTCCCGACTAAGTTGTTGGGGTTCTGTCTCGTGAAATAGGGACAAGGTTGAATGAGGGGTACTATACTTAACACGAGTACAAATATATATATATATATATATATATTAAATAGCTCCAAAGTTATACCCAAAATTCTACCAGGAGGTTTTCTAGTTGAACCCTAAAGTTACAAAGTGGGTCCATTATCTTTTCTCACTATTTTATCCCTTTTTATCCCAAACCATAACAACTCTCACCAAAACTATTATATTTTATTATTGTTATTATTATTTATATTTTCTTTAATAAGAAACTCTAATTAAGACCCCTAAGTGTTCCAGCATAAACCTTAATATTTTCAGAACAATCAGAATCAGGATCAGGGCCCCTAAAACTCAGGGGGGTAAAACCCTAGTTACAATTATCCACATAACTATCTGTCAAAATCAAATTTTACAATTTCGTCAAGTCAACAAGGCTAGTTAAACACGTAGCTACCCTATGGAAATAGGTGGACCGTCGCGCTACGCGACGCCCATAAGGGTAACCCGTCGCGCTACGCGACGGGGTCAAAATCTCAGTATAAATAGAGGGCTTTGGGACTTGATTTCTGGAGTTGGAACGACGTTCAAATTCAATTCGTGCGCCAAGATATCTTCTGTTTACTACAAACACACACAATCACAAAACGCTGCTATGATACAGGGTATTTACTTGATCGCTGCTATGATTCAATGTCCTATCGATTGAAACTATCCGACCGGATGTTTAAATGCTATCATTTGTCATTAGTAGTGATTCCGACAGGATGTTTGAGTACCACCCGAACTCGGGGAATACTCTGTCATTCGTTGTGAATCTGATAGATGTTTAAGTGATTGCACTTTGTCATTCGTTGTGAGGGTTTTAATCTCGTGAGTTATCGTAATTGTTGTATTAAGTTACTTACCTAGTTCGTGTGCACTAGGTTACAAGGCTAATTAATAGGCTAAGCTCTGCCTGTAGAAATCTGCAATATATCAATGTTTATAGACTAAACTTTGGCCGTATGAATCTGCATGCTTAGAAAGTGAGTCATTCTCTTTTTATCAAATCTATTTACAAAAAGCTTGTTTATTTCAAAGTTATAATTACAGGGATTAAGTCTTTGTAATCACCAAACGTACAGCCGGTATGTGGGGTTTTGTATACATTACTTGATAATCGTCACCATTGGGGCAGCCAATGGGGGATATGACCATAGTCACAGATCCGGTCGAGTGACAAATACCGTGGGTAGTTGGTTTGATATCAGAAACATTGTAATCGCTCTTAATACTGTAAATTATAACAAACGTGTCGTTTTAGCAAAATGAATGAACTCACCAGTATTTCCCGCTGACAAAACCTTTTTCAAACATGTTTCAGGTAATTACAGTAGATTGAAGTAAGAAATGGATACGGCACTGAAAGGCTTCAAGAAGTGGCTTATTAATTTAAATCAAATTAAGAAATATTGTTTTATGTAATAAAATTTATCTTTATTAAAGCTACCATTGTAAAACATGGGTTTATCCCATCTATTTAATAAATAAAATCCGGTGTTTTCTAAACTCTGATATTTTTCCTAACTCACGGTCCTGATGAAATTTCCGCTGCAATATTTTTCAAAATAATCACCGGTACCACTTGGCTGTTCGCGGCTCCCGATTCCGTCCAGGGTGGGTCGGGGGTCGTGACAGTTTATATGACCAATATGATTTTGGTCCACTTCAAGTGTCAAACACCACCGTGGTGTTAGCCGACTTGACCCCTAAACTACCCCGTGGGATAGTCACGGATGTAATAGTCAAGGTCGAGGACTTTTACTATCCGGTTGACTTTCTTGTATTAGATTATGTTTCTTTAGACCGAACCAAGCAACCAACGGTGATCCTCGGTCGACCATTTTTGGCAACATCGAATGCCCAAATTAATTGTAAATCGGGCACGGTCGACATGACTTTTGGTAACCGTCGGTTGCGGTTAAATATCTTTTCGGGATTAACGGATCCTCTAGTTAGCGATGAATGCTACATGGCGGACATCGTTGACGAGTGTATACCTCTATGCGACATTAGTGTCGAAAAGGAAAACACAATAGAGGAATGTTACATGTTTGACAGGTTACAAGGAGAGACAAATCGGAGCATGGATGAAGAAGTGAAAGAGTTGGAGGTTATGGTGGCAAAAGAAGGAAGGCCCACTTGGACACATCAAGTGGAAAGTCTTCCAGAAACCATTGATACAAAGTTGAAGCCATCGTTGGAAGAACCTCCGGTGCTAGAGTTGAAAGTGCTACCCAAGCATCTTAAATATGCTTATGTGGGTGAAGGTAGCACGCTCCCGGTAATTATTGCATCTAACTTGACCGGGGAGCAAGAAGAGAAGTTGATGAGAATTTTGGTCACTCATAGAGCCGCTATCGGGTGGACCATTGCGGACTTGAAGGGAATTAGTCCCTTGGTAGTGATGCACAAGATCATCACGGAAGACGGTATGAGTCCTTCTCGCGACACACAAAGGAGACTAAATCCGAACATGCGAGAAGTGGTGAAGAAGGAAGTATTGAAGTGGCTAGATGCGGGTATTATATACCCTATCTCGGATAGCCAATGGGTGAGCCCGACACAAACAGTTCCTAAGAAGGCGGGTATTCAATTCGTCACAAATGACGCAGGTGAAGAGGTCGCCACTCGGCCGGTAACCGGGTGGCGTATTTGTATTGATTATAGGAAGTTAAATGCTGCAACTTCCAAAGATCATTTCCCCTTGCCATTTATTGACCAAATAGTTGAGAAATTGGCCGGGCAAAAATTTTATTGTTTTCTGGATGGTTATTCCGGATACAATCAAATTGCTATACATACGGAAGACCAAGCAAAGACTACTTTTACTTGTCCATACGGTACTTTTGCATTTAGGCGAATGCCCTTTGGACTTTGTAATGCCCCCGCCACCTTCCAAAGGTGTATGATGAGTATCTTTTCAGATATGGTGGGGGAGTCTTTGGAAATCTTCATGGATGATTTCTCAATATTTGGATCGTCATTTGATGCATGCCTTGACCAACTCGAAAAAGTTTTAGAAAGATGTGTTGAGAAAAATCTTGTTTTGAGTTGGGAAAAGAGCCATTTTATGGTTCAAGAAGGGATTGTGTTGGGGCATGTCGTCTCGAGTCGTGGGATTGAGGTGGATAGAGCAAAGGTGCAAGTCATATCCACTTTGCCTTATCCTACAAGTGTTAAGGGTGTTCGGTCGTTTTTGGGACACGCGGGGTTTTATAGGAGGTTCATAAAAAGCTTTAGTGATATAACAAAACCCCTATGCAATTTGTTGTTAAAAGATAAAACATTTGATTTTGATAAAAATTGCCAAAATGCCTTTAACATTTTGAAGAAAAAGTTGGTGGAGGCCCCAATCTTGCAATCACCAAATTGGTCGTTACCATTCAAAATTATGTGTGATGCAAATGATTATGCGGTGGGGCCGTATTGGGTCAAAGGGTAGACAAGAAACCGGTTGCCATTTACTACGCAAGTAAGACTCTCTCAGATGCACAATTAAATTATACAACTATCGAGAAAGAGCTACTTGCGGTGGTATATGCGTTGGATAAATTTCGTGCTTATATATGGGGTACTAAGGTTATTGTGTATTCTGACCATTCTGCAGTTAGGTATCTCATGGACAAGAAGGATGCGAAGCCGAGGTTAATCCGATGGGTTCTCTTGCTACAAGAATTTGACTTGGAGATTAGAGACAAGAAAGGGAGTGAGAATGTGGTTGCGGACCACTTATCTCGATTGATTGTGGAGGAGGATTCTTCCCGTGAAGAGATTAATGAGTCATTTCCCGATGAGCATATTATGAAATTGGACAAGTTACCTTGGTATGCTAACATTGTGAATTATCTTGTTACAGGTGATTTACCGGCACATTGGGATAGACGGAAGAGGCAACACTTCATGTCTCAAATCAAGTACTACCGATTGGAAGAACCGCACTTGTGGAGAGAATGTGCGGATCAAGTGATTAGAATATGCATAGATGATGAAGAAATTCCAAGCGTGTTGCATCATCTACATTCGTTTGCATGTGGTGGCCATTTTAGTGGCCACAAAACGGGTCATAAAGTGTTAAATAGTGGTCTTTATTGGCCTACTATTTTTAAAGATGCAAATGAGTTTTCCAAGAATTGTATAGAGTGTCAGAAATTAGGGGGTATTTCAAAAAGGGACGAAATGCCCATGCAACCAATCCTTGTAGTCGATGTTTTCGATGTATGGGGTATTGATTTCACGGGCCCATTCCCCAATTCCTATGGCAATTTGTATATCTTGGTGGCCGTTGACTATGTTTCAAAATGGGTCGAAGCAATAGCCACCAAGACAAACGACCATTCTGTAGTGTGTAACTTTGTTCAAACCAATATTTTCTCAAGGTTTGGGATTCCTCGTGTCATCATAAGTGATGGAGGATCTCATTTTAAAAATTTTCGGTTTGGGAAACTTCTAAAGCGGTTTGGTGTTGACCATAGGATTGCTACCCCCTATCACCCGCAAACAAGCGGGCAAGTTGAGGTGTCAAATAGGCAAATCAAAGAAATTTTGCAAAAGACCGTGCGGGCGGACCGTAAGGATTGGTCAATTAAGTTGAACGATGCTTTATGGGCCTACCGTACGGCACATAAGACACCTATTGGCACTACACCTTACCGGTTGGTTTACGGTAAAAATTGTCATTTACCGGTTGAACTCGTGCACAAATCATTATGGGCTATTAAGGAAGTTAATGTTTAATATGATGATGCAGGTAAGGAAAGGAAGCTCAAGTTGTGTGAGTTGGAGGAGCTAAGGGAAATGGCATACGAATGCGCGTCCAAGTATAAGGATGGGATGAAGAAAGCGCATGATGCCAAGTTGAGAAAGAAAGAGTTCGAGGTGGGCCAAAAGGTGTGGCTTTACAATTCGAAGCTCAAGTTCTTTCCCGGAAAGCTCCGGAGCAAATGGATGGGACCCTATGTGATCACCCGGGTAGGACAATTGGGTGATGTTACAATCGAGGACCCGAATGATGGGATACGACAAACGGTAAATGGACATCGGCTAAAACCGTTTCTTGATGGTAACGAGAAGGTAGATGAAAGCAAGGAATCGGTGAGCTTCGTGGTAAGCATCCCGGTTTATGAGGTCGAGTGATAAGGACCGGTAACATTTTGTGTAAAGTTATGTACAATTATTTTTTTGTTTGTGTGTGTTTTTTTTTTTTTTTTTTTGATTAATCGTTTTCGTTTCATACTAATCTCTCTTGATTGTGTGAAGTCCGGACATTCCAAACGGGTCATGAAGACACAAGGTATGTTTTTAGGCTTTGTTATGTGCATTGAGGACAATACACGACTTTTCGGGGGGTGGTAGGGCCGTTAACGGTTTTCGTGTTTTCGTGTTTTAAAATTTTAATTTATAAAATTTCACAAAAAGATTTTTAATAATTTTTAGGAATTTTTATGGTACATAATCCCTTTACAAAAGTTCATAATTTTCTCTCTATTTTTCAAAAAAAAAAAAATTGTTTTTGAAAAAATCATAACCCGTCGGCGACGGGGTAACACCCGTCCGGGACGGGCTCCCGTTAAGGCCGTCGGCCAAACAACCCCGTAGACAGGAGATTAAGCCGTCGGAGCCACTCAGCATTTCCCTTACCCGTCGGCGACGGGGTGGGACCCGTCGGCGACGGGTTCTCTTTTTGTCTCCGCACCTGATTCATCTCTAGGCCATATAACTGAACCAAAACCCATTTTTACTCAACCAAACACAACCTAAACTCCATATACACCATCAATTCGACCCACATTCACCCAATATCGTTCAACTCACATAAAAATCCCTGCCACTCTCTTTCCTAACTCACCTACCATCTTCATCTTCTTCACATCTCCCTCAAGAACCCTAGATCCTCTAATTCTCATAACTTTCTCAAATCTCCACCAAATCACCTGATTCTTGAGTCCATTCTGAGTAATTTTTCGAGAGGAACAAAACCCCCAACACGGTTTTCATCAATTCTTGCTATTTTGCAAAATTTCTGGGCGTGTTACTTAGGGTTTTTGAAGGGGTGTTCATCAATTCCTTTGCTTTACATATTTTCATAGTTTTTCTTGTTCCAACAACACAAAGGTATGGATTATCCTTAATTTTATGCATGAGTATCATATGTTAGTGTTTTTCTTCCAAAATTTTAAACTTTTTAGTTTAAGAGTAGGTTGTTTAGACAATGTATGTTGTTCTCGCATGATTTTGAATAAGATTAGTTGTTTTGGATGGAATTTGAGCATGTTATAACTATAGTGAAGTGATTACACTTGTTATGTACATGATTGAACATGAAGGTGATGTTGAATTTTGTTGAACTTATAAGAAATTGCAAGTTAACAAGGAAATTGATAAGTATATGATAAAATGAGCGACTTTGGAAGTTTAAAAAGGCGATTTTACATTCACTTGTTAATTAAAAATTTCAACATCACACATCATGTTCAAAGTTTGAGAGTTTAGTAAAGGTTTGGGCTTATATTGATGTTTTGCTTGTTTGTGATTGTAGTTATGGCTGGTGGTAAAAGAAAAAGGACTACAAGGCAAGCTTCATCATCGGGAGTCGGTTCTTCTTCCGGTTTAATACCGAGGAAGTGGGAGCAATTAAGCTCCGTAGAAGAGAATGATGCGAGATTGTATAGACAAGATTGGGAGTGGGCAAAGTTCAGGGATAGCAAAAACACCAAGGTCTGGGATGAGGAGAAGAACAAACCCCTATCGGCTTATCAAGATAGGAAGTTAGAGGCCAAACTTTGGAAATGGAAGATTGTCAACAATGTCAGTACCTCAGTTCCGGAAAGGACTCTATGTGAAAGAGTGGTGAATGTCGAAGAGTTCAGACAAATCGGAATTGTGCAAATGTTTGAACGCCTAGGATGGGAAAGGGTGCTTGATTGGTGCGAAGATAACACTTCGCGGATATATTTGGCGGAGGTGTGCGAGTGGTTGTCGACGTTGAGGTTTATGAATAAAGATAGTCCTCCTGCTAAGTGGAAATTCGTTGGTAAAACAAGCCGGGGGGTAATGACGATGTCCTTTGAAACAATCAACTGCATTGCACGCTTCGATTCTTTGGGTGTGCAAGCATATGACTATCCAACTATGCAACAATTTTTGGATAATCATATGAATGATGGTGATCCGGAGCAGATGACCGCGGTTGTTTTACCTTACCATGATGGAGGAGAAGCAAAGAGAAATAAAATGACGATTGAGGGAAAGATTCTACAAGGGATTTCTGTTGAGAACATTTTGGTGAGGTTTGGTGATCGTGGAGGTGTTAGAGCGAGTGACTGTAGGGTGGTGCACTCTTTGCTATACGGGACCCCTACATTGTCATGGAGACACATAGTGATGATGAATACGTGGGCTACTCGGGAGACGTCCCAGAGGCGTTTTATTCCATACGCACGCCTCATTAGTGCCATGATTGTTCAACAAAATTTCTTACCACCGGAATCACTATGGGTAACTAAACCGTTGGAGGAAATTAACAAGGCCTCCATGAGGAAGAACTGGAAGATAGAGGTTAAGCTCTCAGGGAACAAGTATGTTATGACCGACAAGATGGGTCATAAGTATGAGTTTCTTGCTTCAGGGGCACGACCGGAATCGAGAGAAGATGAAGAGATGGGTGATGAAGAGGAGGAAACTGAGCCCTCCGGTCCACAAAGACCAAGACAGAGATACATGAGGCCGCATAGGGAAATTAATGCAGATGTTGCGGGCTTTGTGAATATGAGACGGGTGCCTTCCTACAAAAATTTTTATCGGGGACAGCAAGAGATATATGACAATGTCTCTGCATGCATAGGTGAAGGCCGAGAGTATAACCGAAGGAGGGAAGCTTAGGAGGAGACACAGGGATCCCAAACGCAGGAGTATTGGGCAGTTCAAGCAGCCCATCGGGAGAGAATGAATAAGTTTGTGGAAGAGCAACAGTTGTTCCAAGCAATGCAGAGGTCACACATGGAACAGTTGGCGAAGATGCAAGAGGATGAGGCAGCCCAAAGACGGGCATGGGAGGAAGCAGAGGCAACGCGTCAAAATGAAGCAAGAGAATTGGAACGACGCCGCTGGAGTGCCTTGTATGTCTCTCAACAAATGGCTATTAATAATGCCAAGGTGCTCCATGATCAGGAGCGACACCAAAGAGACTATCAGGCCGGTCTCCCCTATGCCGAACACTCGGGATGGACCAATTACCCCGACCTTCCCCGCCCACAAGGCCCATCCGACCCGACTCCTCACTGGCCCGAAGCGGTAGGCTCCAGCTTTATCCCGATCCCTTACCAACCACCGCCTCAAGGGGAGCAGAGTCCACTCGATAACTATAGGGAAATGTTTGAGGCCCTCACTGGTTATCAATACCAGCCTAACCCGCCAGTTGATCCCAATGAGCGATATCAGCGGTAGAGGTATGGTATGTTTTGTGTTGTTGTTGTTGTATACTTTGGTTCTTTATTTCTGTGTCGTTTTTATTTACTTTCTGCCTAGTTAAATGAACGTTGTGGGTATGTTCCCTATATAACCCACACGAGACCTCTCGTCCTCTCAAGCTATTGGGGGGTTTAAAAGGGCTTGTTGCATGAGCTAAATGCAACCGTGATTCCTACGAAAGTGAGTTAGGTTTATTGTTGTTGTAAATTATTTTTCCACATAAATCAAAGTAAAATAAGGTATGACTTGGTAATAATTTCATAAAAGTGGTAGAGCTAGGTAACAAACAAATTTTGATGGTTGTGAGAAGCATGCTTCTACACAAGGGTTAAGATTTGTAGGTATATCGGGTTCGTGGGACAACCACTTTCATGAAGAGAAGAGGAGCACACGAGGAATGAGCTCAGAAATCAGGTGCATACGTTTCTTTTTACTTCTGATTTTTAGTTAGCAAATAAGTGGAATGTATTTTGTATATTATTTTTCCGGGGTGAAATTTTTGGGGGAATTAGCCGTGTCACATCCCTTGTGCGTTTAATACTCTAGTTCTTACACATTGAGGACAATGTTTACCTCAAGTGTGGGGATGGGGGAGTAGTAAAAGTTTTTGATTTTGACCCGTTCATTTAAATACTACACATTAAGGACAATGTGTACCTCAAGTGTGGGGATGGGGGAAAATTTCAAAAAATTTTCAAAAATATCTTGTTTCAAAAGCGATCTTAAAGCACAAGTAACTAAGTCAACGAGGGATGTCACAACCCATTTGGTCTTTTGTCATGGTCAAGTTCAAATTAATAACATGACGGGTATTTAACGGGTGGTTATTTGGGAATAATCCGCCTAAGAAACTAGCATATCATGCATGTCACATACCATACCCTTCATATATGTGAGGTTTTGAGCCACTTTTACATCATAGAATTACATATTTATGTTTCTTTGTTTGAGTGGACCATTAGTCATGTATTGTAGAACTTGCATCTTTTGATACGTTCGAGACCATAGACCGAATACAAGCACGAGAATGATTAAGGCATTAGGTAAACCTTTTCCTTTTACACCATTTTTATATCCTTACCCAAAAATTATCCCTTAGTAGCCAATTTTGAGCCTAATCCTTTCGTTTGACCACCCTATAGCCCATAGCCTTAAACCTTTTTTCTTTTAAACCCGTGTGATGGAAATTCGATTATAGGAGTCGTATTTGTATAGTTATTTTTTATTGTTTGCATAAATAAAAAAAATAAAAAAAAACAGAAAATGTTATGAAAAAGAGTGAAAAAACGTTGAGAAAAACACAAAAAGAAGTATTAGTAGTTGGTGAATAAAAGGCGAAAAGTTGTTGCCTCATAATTGGTGTTTATATTTAGTTTTGTTTAAGTTAGTGTTTTGTAATAAAAATCGAATTTTTCATCACCTTAGCCACTTTAAAATATCCCATTTCCTACCTTTAGCCCAGCCCCGTTACAACCCTTACAAAGACCTTATGACTTGTGCTTAGTATTTGTGATCGGTGGTGGAGAATGATTGAGTTGCAAGCCTATGCGGGTACGTGTTCTAATCGGTGTTGAGCGAGTAATTGTTGAAGTGTTAATACATTATACATATTAGCCAATTTTAAGCCGAGTGGAGAGAACATTGTGAGGGATTTGTATGATTTGTTAGTTTTACGGGCGGGTTAATCTTGGATAACCATTATTATATGTGATTATTCACTTAATCGGTAAATATGTGAAAATTGTAAAAGGTTTGAACTTTTGTATGACATTAGACCTTAACTTTTGTCGGCGACGGGCATCAAATTCTTCAAACGCGAATTTTGATGATTTGGGGGTTAAGCTCGATTTTGATTGGTCCTTCAGCATGGATTTCGTAAGTTACAACTATTTTGGAGTTCAAACCTTGTTCTTGGAGCCATTACCATCCATCAATCATCAATCATTCTATCATCTACCATCACTACATCATTGGAATCAAGATCATCACCATCATCCATCCTTAATCACCAATTCCTCCATAAACCCTAATTCTCCATACTTCACCATTACCTATCATTCCACAAACCCTAATCATCCACCATTCATTCATCCATCAAGCTTCAAGATGCTTTCATTCACGCTCCAAACATCCGGTGATCAAGCTTCTTCAACCATGAGCGGCTAATCATCTCGGTTTCACCCCGGTGTAGGTAGTTGTTAATTCTAGGGTTTCGAATTGTTCTTGTTTCAACTTAGTGACAATTTGTGTTTGATTTTTGAAACTTTTGACAATAGTGTTACATTTGTTGCGAATTCGTAAATTGTCGAACGATGTTAAAAGTTATGACTTTGCGAAATGGTGATATGTAATTGTGCATTGTCGTGGTTAGGATTTACTTGTGTTGATTACAAAGTGTATTCTTGTCCGTTCTTCGGGACATTGATAGTTATTAGCACCTAAGTCACGGTACACTAAATCCGTTAATCGAATGCATTTGAGTTGAATCTAAAATTTATAGAAATCCTAGGTTAGCAATTACCGAAACCGGGTGTGATTCCTTTTCCTTATTATTGTTCTGGTAATCAATTTTCTCATAATTGTTAATCATTAGTTGTTAATCAATTTAATCAATTCACTTAGTCTAAACTCACATCTCTCAATTAAACAAAAATACAAAAACATTCTAGTAAGCTTCATAAATCGTGACATTTGTTCTAATTCATTCGAATCCATACACAAACCACAGACTCTTCGTGGTTCGACCCCACACTACCACTAGCTATTTGTTAAGGGTAATTAGGGCATATAAATATTATCTTTGACCGGAGCGCGACAGTCCGATCAGATAGCCAAGAAACAGCATGGGTTTGGAGCGGTCAGCAAGTTTATGAATAGAAGTGGAGGGAAGTAGTGGGTAACATAGGCAGCCGAACACCCGAAGGTGATCATATGTGGGGTCGCAGTTATATAGGGGGGTAGTTGTCACACCCCGATATTTCCACATATTACCGGTGGGCTCGGTGGGGAGTATCGTGACGTAGTTGATATCATCATAGTCAATTTATCACAGTTTAAATGCACAGCGGAAGTCTAAAAGTAATAATATTACAAACCGAATGAAAGTAACATGAGTATTACAAACGGAATGTAAAAGGATCCACAGGCGGATCAAAACAAAGGAAAATATTGTTCAACAGATTTTTAAAGTGATAAGGCTTGCATAAATCCTAATTTAATTCACTCAGGAGTAGCTAACCTATTCCGCCTAGTACCTGCACTCAACCTTTTGGAAAATACGTCAGTTTACACTAGTAAATACAATTAACTGACACTTTTGAAAATGTCTTAAGAAAATTGATCTAAATGCACAAGGCACAAATAATCTTTTATAACTTGGGATAATTATTTAGAAATAAACTTGTAAAAGAATTACATGTTTGTTATACGTTCAGTAGCACGGGCTGAATACCAGATTAAAGATTAATAGACACACCACATAATATATCCCACGGCGAGTTATTCTCGAACAGGCGGGTACATTATTTTTACATACGCACCGGCAGGTGTATGCCTACACCCCGTGCTTAAGTCGTGGCCATTTCAATGAATGAGCCGAGGATATCCAGGACATGGTCATGAACCCCCCAAAGGCTTAAAACAAACAAAACTGATTAAACGGGTTATCTCAATGATTTAACCTTCATATGATTAAAAATTCAATACCCGACCAAGCGGTATTTTATATACCGTACCCCAAGCCCGTATAAGGGAAAATAAGTTAAAAGTATTTACCTAAGCAAATTATACAAATTTATCCCAGCTGTATACAATCAACAAGTGAAAATATCTTTTACTTGTCTCCTAAATCTGGAACGAAGGTTTTAATAACCTATTAGATTCCTAACGGGTCTTACTTAAGTTTAAACTTAGACCGGTTAGTTTTAAAGGAAGATATACGGTTCAAAACGAATGATTAAGCGAAGACCGGATTAGAATGTGGTTTAGACCCGAAAAGTATGAAGACTTGTATAATATGGGTAAACTAAACACATTCTGTATTTTGAGGTAAAAATGATAAGGTTTGACCCGTTTCGGTCAATTTATGCAAACTAGTCACATAAACCGTACCGAACGCGAAAATGCATAACGGGTAACCAACAAAGTCATGTACAGGTTTTCTAAGTTAATATACTTAAAATGTGTTATGATATCAGTAGGATACCTTCCATTATGCCCAAAACGAATTTAAAATCAATTTATGCCCCGTAGGGGTATTTTGGTCATTTTAAAGGTTATAAAAGAGACTAAATATTAATCTGAGGTTCTGGTCTAAAATGATCAGTAAAAATATTCATTTTTGCAAGTCATATCAGTAGGGTATTGCATATATGTGAAATTTATCATTTATAACTAAACTATGCACCGTAGGGGCATTTTGGTCATTTCACATACACTTTAAAGGTCAAATTTGGAAATCTGAGTTCAAAACTTTTACTTACTGTTAAAGTATAAAAATTTTCTTAAAACATCAGTAGGTATTAAGTCTTATGTGTCAAAAATAGTTTTAACCCATACTATGCGTTTAAAAAGCGTAAAAAGTCGGTTTTAGGCGATTTTCGGGTTATATAGGGAAAGCTGAGATTTTTATCAGTCCAGAAGGCTTAAAATATTTTATTTAACATATAAAATCAGTAGCAAAAAGTTTGGTATCAAAATGTTATGTAAAACTCATTTTATTAGCAAAAAGGGTATAACCGTCAATTACCGAACCAAGGCAAGAACCCTATGTTATGATCAGTTTAAAAATAAATAAAAATCTTCAAAAATCTCAAAATATTATATTACATCAGTGGGTAAAAGGTTTGGTGTAAAAATTTGGGTTTAAATAGGCTTTATGCTAAATATGCCGTTTAATTAATAAAAAGCTTTCAAATTACGATATTGAGCATAACTCCTAATTTAGACCTCAAACTGATATCAAATTTTTAGGACAAGTTTATAAATCAGTAATAAAGGTTTTTGTCCTCTCACACTTTCAAAAATCTCGTTTTAATGTCAAAAGGACATAATGGTCAATATTTAAGCATTTAACGGAAACATGCAAATGAATCGGATAATTAAGGAACCATGTAGTATAACCTCAGAGGGTTTTACTAACTTATAATATGGCCCTAAAGAAACCTTAAGGCATATCTAAAACAAGCTAAATCGGGTCAGAACTGAAAGTCAAAGCAAAAGTCTTCTTTTGCGACTTTCGGTTCCGAACCGAGCCTAAACTCAGAATTGGCGGGTAGAACATGCTTAGACATGTTCTTAGATTATTTACCAAGTTATTTTAGTGTTAAAACGTGTTCCATAACCTCTACATTATCAGTTATGTGTTTATTTGCAAAAATAGCTTTCTGTTGACTTTTTAATATTAAGTTTGACCCGACAATTAACCAAGTTAGAGTGATAATCAGGGGGTGCCCTTTTAGGGACTTATTACCCACATAATTACCAACTCATAGCCACTTTCAATTCGAAAAATGACTGGACCATTAGTGATTAATCACTAAGTCAAAGCTTAATTACGACGACTTTGACTTTTGGTCATTAAGCTAATGAAACTTGAACTAGAGAAGCTAAGAATGCTTACAAAGGCTCTTAGCACGAATTAGGAACTTGAGGAAACTTGCTTGAGCTCCAGGAAGTCCCAGAGGAGTGTTTTGAGAATGATTTTGAGAATGAGCACCAAGAACTAGCAAACAAGAAGCTTATATAGGAATTTAAAACTCATAAGATCATTCCAACAAAGTCTACAAATGATTCCTGATCACCCCAGGTGTCCACTATGCATGTAAAACCATTGGTTCAGTCCCTAAATTCGAAAACCAACTTCCTAAGGCGATGCAACTGGCTGTACATGCAGCTGTCTTTATTATATGCATCTGGTAGTCGGACGCGGGCCGCGTAGGCCTTAACAAAAGCCTACGCGGGCCGCGTAGAAGGCTAATCCGGTAAAAAGTTTGGCAGCTTTGTAGTTTTGGTCCCTGGTCCAAATAATCTTTATTTTACTTTCGTTTATTGCACTTTGGACCCCCATAGTTAACTTTTAAGGACCTTGGGTCACATACTAACTTCGTTAGGCTCCCGGTTAGTCGTATGATCACCCGAAAAGTCTTGTTATCATCGAAACTCCACAACATTCATATCTAATATTCTTGTGAGCGAAATATTAAATTATTTACAATGTTTTTGAGTTCGTTAAAGGTCACTCAGAGGTAACTTTAACATGTTGACACTTTTAACCCCTATGCTTTGCAAGATCCTTATTTTTAACACAAACGACTTCCAATGTCCGATAAATTATTCGTTAAAGAATACGAACGTCGTGTGAGGTCAATCAGAGGCACAAGAATGGCATGTTGATACTTTGGATCCCTTTATTCACATATTTACATTGTTTGGCAACTTCAGTCCCTCTTAATCAAAACCTTACGCGTTTAAAGTCCATGACACGTGTCTTCATTATATTGGTCGCGTTTTTACGAGGTGTTACAGTAGTGGGGGATTGAAAGTTATGGTGTTTGTTGGGTAAGATGTTGAGAAGGTAGGTTGCGGTTTCGAGGGCATGATGCCAAAAGGTGGGAGGTAACGAAGACTGTGCAAGTAAGGTGCGAACCATGTTATTGATTGTCCGTATTTTTCGTTCGGCTTTGCCATTTTGGGGTGAGGTGTATGGACAAGAGAAACGAAAGTGCATGCCTTGTTGGTGACAAAACGACTGGAAAGAAGCGTTTGCGTATTCCTTACCGTTGTCGCATTGAAATTGTTTAATTTTACGTTCAAATTGGGTGTTGATATGGTTGTTAAATTGAGTGAAGGTAGATAATACATGAGATTTGTTTGCAAGGGGATATGTCCATAAAAAATTCGTGAAATCATCTAGAAATAATATATAATAACGATGACTGCCGGTGCTTAAAATCGGAGAGGTCCACAAATCACTATGAACAATGTCAAAGGGTAAATGTGTTGCATTACAAGAAGAATTAAAAGGAAATTTAATACTTTTGCCAAAAACACATGGTTGACAAAGTAAGGTCTTATTTTTATTAAAAGAAATAGAAGAAAACAATCTTAAAGAATGCAATAAGTTGTCGCCCGGGTGCCCAAGGCGTTGATGCCAACGGTCTTGAGAAGTGACAGCAAGAGCAGTAGGTTGAGTGTTGGTTTTGGGAAGAGGAGCAGTCAAAGGATAGAGATCGCCCGAGCTATTGCATCTAAGGATGGGATCCTTGGTCTTGAGGTCCTTCACAGTAAAACCGAAAGGGTCAAATTCAATAGATAGTAAATTGTCGGTTGTAAGTTTACGGACAGAAATTAAGTTTTTAATTAATTATGGGGCAATAAGGACGTTGTTCAACTTGAGGGGTGGGTATGGTGGTGGTAGAGTATGGTTACCTTGTCCAACAACGGGGATTTTCATGCCATTTCCAACAATAATAAATTTATTAGTGCAAGAATTAAAAGAAGACGAGGAGATGTTACCTTGTGGAGTAGTGTAATGACCGGTAGCACCCGTGTCCATATAGCCGGTTGGATCTGGTTGTTGAAAGGACATGGTGTAGAGTGCTTGTTGTATGTCTGTTGGTGTGAAGCCTGCTGCATAGGCCTGATCGGGTCGAGGTCCAAGGATGCCCAGGTTGTTAGATGGTGTCGGGTTTGAGGGGTATGGGCAAGGGGGATGGTTGCTGTTGGTTACGGGCCAAGGTGAGGGTTGAGGTGAGAAGGCAGCCCATTGGTTGGCTGTCCAAGATGGTGGGAAAACAATATAGGGATGTGCAGGTGGGTTTCCAGAAGGGCGATTGTTACGGGTGTTATTGTTGGTTCGACCTCGACCTCGAGAGTGATTGCCCATGCCACGTCCACGGTTGGAGGGAGCAGCCGAGTAATCGACCTGGGAGGGAGAAGCCGTGGTGGCTGCCAGAGCCGTGGTGGACGAAAAATTTTCAAGACGGATATTGGAGAATTGTTGTTGGAGTTGAACTTGGCGAGCACTCTTGTTATCGTTGAAGTGATTGGCTATGGCTGTCCACGCCTGATGTGCGGTCTGTTTGGGTTTAAGAATTATAAGAAGGAGGTCATTGGAGATGGTGCCATAGATCCATTGAAGGACTATGGCATCAATACGGGACCATAGAGCAGCCGCCTTGACGTCAGCAGCAGCAACAGTGCTGGGTTTTAGGTGGTCGTACACTTGATAAGCCCTGCAATGGGCTTCAAAGAGAGCAGTCCATGTGGTGTAGTGAGTGGTCTCGGCTTCAAGGGTAATCGGGACCATATTTTTGATGTTGCTAACTGTCATGGCGGGATGAATCTTGGTGTCCATGACAGAACAGAAGGATCAAAGGGCAGAGGAAAGAAAGTGCGCGGAAGGCAGAGGGAGGAGAACTAGGGCCGACTGGATCAAAGGAAAAAACTTGATACCATATAAGATAATAATTTTCTGAATGAATTGTCTTGTATATTTCTCCTACATTTATAATACAAGATACAACGAATATATGGAAAGCGAATAATTCTATTCCTAAATTAACGCTATACAATAATACAATTATATACGCTATTACTGCATATTGGTGTTATGTGGCATAATATATTTATCTACAAATTGACAGCAAAAGCTCAAATGGCATCTTTATTTAATACACTACCATCTTCAGAAACAGAAAACTAACTGCAATGTTAACATTCTCTTCAACAAGTGGATTAGACGCCACAGCAGTAAGTTAGTACATATATGTTATAAGATACAACGTGACGAATAATCTGTAGCTGCTAAGAAATTTGATTACAGTACTTACTATAACATTACCTCAAACCCATCAATAGCACGTGAAACGTAAGTCAACATAGCAATTCATCAAGTCAAATACAAGATTAAGCTCGTATGGCATTTTATCAAATAGTTGGAGTGCACAACAGACTGTTCACATGTTTCCATTACTAAATGAAGCAAGAACCCCAAAATTGAAAACAGCAAATGAAGCATGTATGCCAAACATATTCAGATCAAGGTGGTAATTGGTTAACTTCGTTCATAAATCAAGTTAATCAGCGTATGCAGTCTTCACTCACCTAATGGTTACCAATCTGATCTCCAAAAGCTCGACAACAACAAAAATTAAAGAACTTTAGATATTATTCCAACTTGTTATATAAGAACTTTAGATGATTATACCCGATGGGCATTTTATGAGGCTATATACGAAATTACGCTTGTCTGTCATTTCGCCAAATAGTTGAAGCGCAAAATGCATCAAGTATTTCTTCTGTTCTGTCAAGTAAAGCCTAACGTCTAAATTTGGGAATACCAGAAAGTAACATGGATTGGAAATTCAAGATGAGGGGAAATTTTTTTTGGGTGGGGGGGATAGAGGTGTACAAAAAACGGGTTTTAGAACCGTAACCGGGAAAAAAAACCGAAACCGTTTTTGTAACCGGTTTTAGAACCGAACTAGCGGTTTGTGACCGGTTACTATTCTTGATCTGAAAAACCGTTTAATAACCGAAACCGGTTTTAAAAAACCGGTTTTAAAAAACCGGTTAATAACGGAAACCGGTTAAAAACAGGTTTTTTTTGGCAAAAACCGCTTAAAAACGGATCCCAACCGGTTACATCGGTTACTGTTTTGGACTTGAAAAACCGGTTAATAATTGAAACAGGTTATTAAAAAAACAGGTTTTTGTTTTGGATGAAAAAACCAGTTCAGTTAAAAACCAGACCGGTTTTTCAAAAAAAAAATCAATTTGTACACCTAGAGGGAGCTTAGGGGTTTTGGGATGAATAAAATAAAAACTATTGTAATATACAAAATAAATCTTAGATTAAGATTGAGATTTGAATAAAAGATATTATAATTCTGATTTTAAATAAAAGAAATTTAGGAGCACCAAACTTCATAGGGTCTAGGGTTTCTGCCATGAGATGATTGTATTTGGGGGATGGGGGGGGGGGGTATTTGTTAGGTTTGAGATCTTATTTTAGAACTAGGATTTTGCCCGCCGCGCGTTGCGGCGGCGCACGACCCACATATAGTAAGACAAAACACGATTCGTAAAACGCAGTGCGTAAAAGACAATTACAAAAAAAAAGTGTAAATCACAAAGGTAGGAGTTGTAGTCTAGGGGTTACAATTGCAATTTTTTAAAGTTTGGCGGGTGTAAAAATGGAGTAATAGTGCAAAGGGTAAAAGAGCAAAGTCTAAAAAGACAAAGTGTAAAAGTATAGGGGTGGTGGCGGAAATGTGTAAAAGATGAGGGGGGTGTTGGTGGAAATGTAAAAGAAGAGGGTTGGTGGTGTAACTGTGTAAGAGCTAAGGGGGTGATGGTGGAAAACCAAAGTAGAGGGTTGGTGCTGGCAAAGTTTGAAAGATGAGGTAGTGGTTTTGGAAATCCAAAGTAGAAGGTTTAGGGACTAAATTTGTCATTTTATGAAACTTTGAAGATACCAAAGTCAAGGGGCTAAAATTGCAACATCGTGAAAGTACGGGGGCAGGGAGGCAAAGCCGGTGGAAAACACGCGCGCGTTGCGGGGCAAGTACATTGTAAACATCGAACAGATTAGTCGAAGCATTATGTAATGCGTTAAACATATGAAAACGCACATTTTGATATATCCAATTTAACTCAATATAATTGTAGCTGGATAAAAATGTAACGTATATCGTATTTATATGTGACCCGACTCATACATAGGAAACGTACAAAAAAGCAAAAAAAAATGTGTTTCAAGGGAAAACTAACACGTGTAATCAAAAGTGATATTCATATCAACGGAAAAATTATACCCTTAGCGTGTTGCGGTAGGGACGAAACGTAGAATTGAAAACATACATAAAACAATCAAAAAAACAAAATATATTTGACCTGACTTGTTCCCCAAAAAAATTTACATCGAAACGTATACTAACTCGAATTTATACCGACACCTAAATTTTAATATTCATAATACAACCCGCGGGCGATGCGTCGTAGGCACGTTACAAACAGATTAGTCCAAGCGCTATGTCATGCGCAAACCATATGAAAGCGCATGTCTTGACGTATTCAGTTCAACTCAATGTATGGTTGAATCCGAACGTTTAGTTTTTTAAAAAAGAAATTAGCGAACGAAAATAATTAAAGAAATCAATAAGCTAAAAATGTATAGATATACGGTACAACGTTAAAGTTGAAACATTATAAACTTTTGAGATTAAACCTCAATGGTCTAATATTGCAATGTAATTGAAGTTTAACTTGGAAAGGAAATGGACTCAAAACACAATTTAACAAAACTAAAAGCAAAGGGCCAAAATGTATTTTACTCAAAGTATGGGTGAAAAATTGAAGTTTAACTTAGAAAGGAAAGAGACTCAAAACACAATTTAACAAAACTAAAAGCAAGGGGTCAAAATGTATTTTACTGAAAGTATGGGTGAAAAGAGGAAATGTCGAGACTCAAAACGCAATTTAACAAAACAAAAAGTAAGGGGCCAAAATGTATTTTACTCAAAGTATTGTGTGAAAAAGGGAAATGGCACATGCATGTCGGTGGCCTATGCCACCGACTTTGTGTTTTAAGTAAGTTTATAATAAGTGGGCAAGTGATAACATTTAATTGGGCCAAGGCGGACGTTATATGAGTAGTTGTGAATTGATTTGGGCTGGACTTTTAAACAACTATGAGGACAAGTGATGGTTCCTTTTATTTGGGCTGAGTTTGTTTTGTACTTGGGCCGCATATAAATTGTCATATTGGGTCATTCTATTTGTGAAGTTTATTCGGGCTAAGCTTTGATGTTCTATAAAAAAAAATATGAGTGTCAAATACGAGTTGCTTCATAAACAAACATGTTACCGAACTTTCACGAACATAAACAAACGAATATCGCATCTGTTTATGTTTGTTTGTTTAACTTACCAAAAGAATTTTTTTGTTCGTGTTTGTTCATTTATTAAAGGAACAAAGATAAACGAACTTTCTGCCGAACAAATTGTTCACTGAACGTTCGATTGTTTGCACCTCTAAAAACACCCAAAAAGTGACTGTAGCGAGAAACTTGTGTTTTAATATAAAACTAGTGGAACTCTCCTGCGCTTCGCGCCAGGAATTCCGTCGATATCGGTTCAGTTCGGTTCGTTACACTATTGTTACTCACTATAATAGTTGATGTTTTGTTTTGAACAAAAATTATACCAAAATATCAATAAAAATATTAAATGAGTAAACTCAAGTTATTAAACTGATTAATAAATTGATAATTAATAAATAAATCTTGAAACCGTTTTCAAATTATTATGGAATTAAACGACTCATGTTATTTTAAATGGACCTTTTAAAATTAGGTGTGTACAAATAATTTACCTTCAATTTAAAAATAAACATAAAACAAAGCACAAATTGACAATTGATGATCTAAAAAACAAACGTGTATAATAAATTTAGTTCATTAATAATCTTCATTAGTTAAAAAAGTAGAAACCATTAAACAAAATAAACGGCTTTGTTATTCTCAAGAAAACTATCCATCTCCTTCCTCCAAAACCATTTTGTTTTCTCTCTACAAAACCTAAACCTGTTTATCTCTCACTGCCCCACAACCATTACCGACTCCACATCAACATAGCCACCGCAAAACTTACTCTTCTCTTTCTCTACTCTGTCTATCTTTCACCCTCTATCTCCGATCAGATCTGAGCAATCAACACCACCGCAAACCGCCATCGCCATCGAAGAGCACCACAGCCGCCGCCATCGCTGAAGACAACCATTACCGTCGCTGGTTTGCATTGATCGTCTCTACCAATACCCGTGCTTTCTGTTGAGGGACCAAAGTTTAAAGGTTGAGAAGGACTTGTGGCAATCTCAAACACTTTGATACTTTACTATTGCACCGACCAGTTGTGAATATGACATGAAATGGTAATGATCCATTCCATTACCTCGTCCATTCCATTTTCCCGTCTATTCCATTACCCCATACCAAACAGACCTTGAGTCTCAAAAAGTAATTACTCTAACATAATATGATTAAAAAAAACCAGGATTGGTAATGACAACCTATAAAAGTAAAAGGATGTCAATTATAACTCACAAATGATAGATTTTAAGAATTACTTTCTCCAGACCCATATTTACAAAACCCAGAGAAACTGTCCATCAACAATAAGTACACTATGCAACAAAACGTGCACACTTATCTAACCATACTTTTTACTCTACTCACCACAATTGTTTCATAAAGTGAATTACGAAAATACCCTCAAGCAACGATGATCAGCGTGGAGATGAAGATCAGTGGCCGTGTAGGGGAACCCAAATAAGCTGGTTTGGAATCGTCCGATTCAAGCAACGATGATCAGCGTCGGTGGAGATGAAGATCAGTGGCGGTGTAGGGGAACCCAGTTTGAAGGGTGGAGTAGAGGAATGAGTCGGCGAACAAAAGCGTGGTGAATGTTATTGTATGAAAGTTAAAATTACGAAAATACCCCGACACTGTAGCAATCATACGTTATGAATTGATATATATAATAATAATAATAATTATTATTATTATTATTATTATTATTATTATTACTAAAAATGATTTTAATAGTTATTTTAGATTTTTTATGTTTAAATTTATTTTCCAACTTTAATTTTTCAGCACTTGAAAGATACGTTTAATAGCACCATTTAAAAGTGAGATACATTGCCTTGAAATTCAAAAATGAAACTAGATTTGGGGAATGTGCAAGTCTCGTAATATACAAGTTGAAAAGTCAACCTCAAAGTTTGAGATCGACTAATTGTAGTATAAGTGGGCCAAATGTTAGATGAGTTAATCGATTTGGACTGGACTTTTAAACAACTATGACGACAGGTAATGGCTGTCTTTATTTGGGCTGAATTTGTTTTGTATTTAGGCCGCATACAAATTTTCATATTGGGCCATTCTATTTGTGAAGTCTTTTTGGCCTACGCGTTGATGTTTCATAAAAACTTGTTCGGGTTTTCGGTGTCAAATATGGGTTGTTTCATAAATGAATGCATTACGAAACGTTTACAAACATCAATGAACGAACGTCGCCTTTGTTCATCTTCGTTTGTTTAACTTATCGAACAAAATTTCTTATTTGTGTTTGTTCATTTATCAAACGAACTTCCAGCAGAACGATTCAAGAACTGTTCGCTTGTTTACAGCCGTAAAAACACCCAAAAAGTGATTGTAGCGAGAAACTTGTGTTTTAATATAACTTATATTATTGTTATTATTATTATAAAAATACAATGTTTAACATAGCTCTTAAAAATGATTTTAATAGTTATTTAAGGTATTTTATGTTTAAATTTTTTCTTTCCACCATCAATTTTTCAACGTAGCTTGTTTAAAGCCGATGACCAGAACTCTTCAACTACTTAATCAGTTACAAGAATTAACATTAATTTCTATTTGTTGATGTCAATCAAGCTATAAAAACGAATCTAGCTATGTTAGATATAACAAGTGCAGGCATAAATCATCTTCCTCAGAGCATTTTTTTAATTGACAGTTTGTTATTTTGTATGGTGTAGTGATCTGCTTGAGTTGTTTGGTTTTACACCCCTGAAACACCAGGTGATTCAAGTCACAAACAAGTATTGTAACAGGTATTATGTTAAATTATTTATTAAACGTCTTACTTTGATTTGAATTGGTTGTAGAGTAATATTGATGGTAGGTAGGTGTTAAAAAAAGTAACTCAGTTCACAGTTCATGTGTATATAATATGGCTTCTTGGGTATTGTCTACTAATAAATTGTGTTTTTAGTTTTAATTTGGTTTGTTTGTAATTTCAGGATATAAGAAAGAGTATTAGCAGCTGGTAGATAGTTGAGTGGTGGGTTTGTAGTTTGTAGATAGTTCGTGGGTTGGAAGGCATATGCTAGAAAGCTGGAGGACTAATTCTGACATAATGTCAAACTTAAAAGAGTATAAAACAAGAAGTGTTAGGACAGATAATGTTGAAGCAATTGATCTGAGTTAAGGCGATTTCAGTTTTCCCCACATGGGCCGAGTTTTGGAACTTTTGAATAATCAATCTTTGTAAATTTTAGTTTGTGATCTTAGAATGTTTTCGTTATAATATATATTGAAAGGATTTACCAATATACCCAATTATGTATTCTTTATGTGTTAATTGCGCATTTTATTGAGATATACAACCGGGATTTTTCCACATGCTGTTATGGGATTCTTTTACGATACATATTCAACTTTTGGTTAGTGTCCCTTTGGAAGGTTTGGGCAAGACGGTACGTGTATGTGTGTATAAATATGTGTATGAAAAATGGGTCCGCATGAAATGTGACTCGAACACAACGCAGACCGAACTGACAAAAAGTTAAGCGGTGTCCAAAATAGGTCACACGAAAATGGCATATAATTGTTTGATTAACGCTGACCCGATCCGTCAACCCAAACATGGTCAGAAGTACAACCTTACTTTCACGTATGAAACAAGATGTCATTGCCTTCTAAAGATCAAGAAAAATACCGCGTATGCACTTTATTATCGTGATTCACCATACTGCCGTACTATGTGGGCCAAGTTTCTGTACTGCAAAAAAAAAACGAGTTACAAAAAAAAAAAAAGATCATGATTTCAGGGTAAAATGTTGTAGATTCTAAGACAATTATGACTATATAAATAAAAATAACTTGTTTCACATGATAAACACGGTGCAAAATATTATACCCAATAAATAAATATATTTTTCATTCTCTGTTAATTGACTTTAATAATTCCACACCAGCTATCGGAAAATTCCCATTGCTTGATGCTATATGACAAAAACAATACACTTTTGTGTATATTGGTACAATTCTTTCACTAACATACCAGAAATTAAAATCCAAAACGTTCTAAACATCATAATCTTACCTGAAATCACCAACGCATTATCAATCTGGGAAAACGATAAGACTTGAAATCACTAAAACTTGATAAATTTCTTGAATATCTACTAATACTTGTGCTTTAACATTTGCTTGCCTGAAATCACAGACATTCAAGGACTGATACATTTATAAATCACAAACTTAAATCGACTGTTTGAACATCAATTAGCATAATGCATCAATTTTAAGAAAGCATACCTTGAAAATCACTGATATTTAAGGAAATCACAAACTTAATGAAAACACTTGAACTTGATTGATTGCTTCAACATGGATTCTCTGAAAGAATTTCGAACGGGTCATAAGGTTGTTGATGTACGTAGGAGGAGGCCGTGTCTCCTAAGATTTCTTTCAGGCATGTAAACCCATAGCTCAAAAGCCGCCACCTAGACCATACAAGACACAGATCTTTCAACTGAAACATGCTGTGCGGAAGACGCCTTATGCCTGAACCTTCTATATTTAAAACTTCCAAACATTCTAAACGTCCGAGTTCCCCTGGCAATTTCTCAACTCGAAAACAAAAGGAGAGATTTAAACTTTTTAAACATTTCATGTTACAGATGCTGTTCGGAATATCTAGTAAGGATATACAGTCCGTTAGGTCTAACTCCTCTAAACCCTCTAATCTGCCAAGATCCATGGGTAACTGCTCCAAAAGCCAACAAGATATAAGATTAAGATATTTCAGATGCTTCAACATACAAATGTTATCTGGAAGATGCTTAATCTATTTCATGCACAAAGTTAGCTTCTCTAGCCCTTCTAACAGCCACAGATCCTTGGGTGCCTCTGGAATACTGCCTATAAGTGTAAGCTCTCCTAAACGTTGTAGACCACAAATAGTTGCTGAAAAAGACTCAAGGAATGTGCAAGCACAAAGACCAGAAGAAATGAGCTTCTCAACATTTCCACTAGATAAGGGTAGAGGCTCATCATATTCACATTTAACATGAAACATTGGCAACTTATTGTTGGGATGCAGTGGACATATATCTGTGGACTCTACAATCAGTTTTAACTTAACTATGCGATGATGATCAGATACCTTATAAGATTTGCCAAACAAAAAATATGCAAAGCTATTACAACTACTTAACTTTAAGTGGTAAAGATTGTTTAGACATCCCATTGGAGCAAGAATTTCTTGAAGATAATAACATTCTTCAAGAATTAACTCTTCAAGTTGTGGAGTCAACCCAAGGTTAAGGTTACTCACCTTAGAAGCACTGAGGTTGAGATATTTGAGATGTGGAAATTCAACGAGCATGTGGAGTTCTACCAAGTTATTACATCTACTAAGATCTAATTTCGAAATATTTGGAGTCAGCCCAAGGTTGAAGTTACTTAACTTTAAACCAGACAAGTAGAGGAATTTGAGCTTTGGACATTCAAAAGGCATGTGTAATTCAACAAAGTTTACGCAACCACCAAGATTTAAAGTCTCGATATTTGGAGTCAGCACAAGGTTAAGGTTACTCACCTTAGACCAACTTAGTTTGAGGCTCTTTAGCTTTGGACATTCAAAAGGCATGTGTAATTCAACAAAGTTTTCACAACCACGAAGATCTAAAGTCTCGAGATTTGGAGTCAGCACAAGGTTATGGTTACTCACCTTAGAACTACTTAAGTTAAGGACTTTTAGCTTTGAACACTCAAAAGGCATGTGGAGTTGTGCAAAGTTATAACATCCATTCAGATTTAACGTCTCAAGATATGGACATCCAGCGGGAATGTTGAGTTCTACAAAGGCCTCACATTCTTCAAGATGTAATGTTTCAAGATTTGGAGTCATCCCAAGGTCAAAGGTTGTCAAAGCTGAACGACTGAGGTCAAGAAATCTTAGTTTATTAAGAACCTATCATAAGGAAAAAAGAGGAATAATGTCAGTATAATCACAAAATATAGCATAATAATGAATCATCTAAACAACCAATCCACCAATAATCTACCTTTCTTTCTCCCCCTCCCCATAATTGAGAGATATTACTGACATTCATTTGAAGGTAAACAAGCTTATTTGCAGGTAAACAAGCTTATTTGCTTGAAATGTTTTAGGTAAACACTGAAAAGGGTATCCATCCCAATCTAGATATCGTAAAGTGTTTGGTAAGTATTGCTCAACCTGATTGGTTTCCAATGCGAAATCTACACCCACCTGAAGGAATCCAAGTCCCTTCATCTTTCTAAGCCCTTTCATAGTTGTAGCTAAATCAAGAGATAAATACTTCATTTTTATACTTCTAGTTGCTTCAGTGCCCTGCAAATAAAAGAGCTAACATGAAACTTTTGTCCTAACAGATAGAATTTGGTTGGGTTTTCTATCTTAAAAATAAACTTAAACTTTACCAAGTCATTAACCAATATATCTTCAATTTCCTCTTTAATCCATAATCGACTATGTTTGCCAGGCTCATCAGGATGCAAACGGCGAACGATATTCATGCCCATTTCTTCAATACGATCATGCATATCTAAACGCCCACGATCTGATACAGTTATCAATGATTTCTGCTCAAGAACTTTTAAAGCAAATCGAGCATGGAATCCACAACTTTCAAGTATATTGATTGCTTTGTCTTTTAATTCACCTTTCAATATGCATGCAACTTCTAGGAATACTTCTTTGTGATCATTCTCTAGACCAACATAGCTTATTTCCAATCTTTTCAAAGTTTTCTCTTCCGGAATTGTTTTTAATCTTTCTATGGCATCGTCCCATTCACACACCGCTTTACCACAAAGAGATGAACCCAACACTTTTATTGTTAAGGGAAGACCATCAGCATAATGTACAACTTTCCTCGATAACTCTTCATACTCTTGAATTGGAGCATCTTTCCCAAATGCATACCTACTGAAGAGGCAAATTGCTTCCTTATGTGATAACATATTGACATCATGAGTATAGTCCACTCGGTGTGCCTTCAACACTTGCTCATCCCTTGTCGTAATGATGATTCTACTTCCCAGCTCAAACCAAGTAGGCTCACCTGCTAACGCTTCAAGCTGACCTATATCATCCACATCATCAAGAACTAGAAGAACCTTTATTTTAACCATCCTCTTTTTTATCATACTTTTCCCATCAGCAACACCTGTTACAGTAATGCTTTTATCATTTAACACCTCTTGAAGGACCTGTTTTTGCAATTTCTTCAAACCAGAGCCTTTTGAACCTTCTCTGACATTCTCAACAAAGCTTTTACCTTCAAACTCACATTAGATATATGATCATAAACAGCTCTTGCCAAAGTCGTCTTTCCTACACCTCCCATTCCCTTGATCCCTAATATGCGAACATCATTACAACCAATTTCTAAAGATGAAAGAATGTTCTCTACCCGCATCGCCATGCCAACTAGCTTCCCATCAACGCTCGTATCGATAAAACATAGCTCTAGTGAAATGTATTCAACAATTTTTTGGATAAATTTTGCTTCATGCCTGTGTGTTAAAGAAGTTTCAATCAGATTACTCTCAATCCCACATGAACAGTTATCTTCAAATCTATATATAACATACAATAATATATGAAGAAAGAAAACAAACCAAAAAAAAAAGATATAAGATGAATGAATTACCCATCAACAGTGTTCTTCAACTCCCACCCAACCAGATCTGCTGCTTCTTTCAGAGCATTTCTCCATATACGAGCACCCTCTTTCTCTACATGTTTTTTAAAGGCTTCACCAACTGCCCCACTTTGGTGGCGGACTTCGGTGGGTTCCACATCATAGAAGACCGGGTAAGCAGTCTGCTCGGTCGTCTTCTTCTGGCACTCCATAATCTTTACCAGCTCCTCTAAGCACCATGATGAAGATGCATACTTCTTGGAGAATACAATTATGTGAAACCTCGAGTCTTCAATGGATGTGATGAGCTGATCATCGATCCTTTTCCCTTTCTTGATTTTTTCATCATCTTTGTAAGTTATAATGCCTCTTTGGTTAAGAGCAAGATAGAGGTGATCAACAAAAGTCTTACGAGTGTCTTCACCCCTAAAACTCAAAAACACATCGTACTTAAACCTCTTTTTAACAGATGAAGCTGAAGTAGATGCCATTGAATGAATGCTTGGAAAATCAAAAATAAGATGGAATTGTTATTGATCGAGAAAATTGTATGAACTGATAATGAGATGAACAATCAAGTTAGTAGAGCGTATGTTTGGAAAAACTTTATGATGGGTTGGGGACAAAAGGTTCTAATTTGCATAATAACAAAAACAAAGATGACAAAGAAAGAGACAGTACACTAACCCTCCTTTATAATTATTGATTACCCGTGAGTCACCGTGTATGGATATATTTATCTATTCCTTGAAAGAACATTGACCATAATACCACTAATTAATTTAGGCAAATTGGAAATAAATAATCCCACCTATCTAACTTTGGCCAATAATAATCGCAAATCAGTTATTAGCCGATAATAATCCGACCTCGTCCATGTTTTTTTGTAAAATACTCCACCGTTAAATCAACCTAACGTCGCTACAAAAAAGGGTGACGTGACTGCCACATGTTAAATGACTTAAATGACATGGATTATTTTAATCTCTTATTTGTTTTGTTGACCGAGTATAAAAGAGTTAATTATATTATAAAAGTAAACATCAAAATCCCCCACTAACATCATCTTCTTTTTGTAGCTCCCATTCTCCACCAATTTTGACAGCCCCTTCACCACCTCTGTTGACATCCCCAACTGAAATACAAGGACTAAAACACAGTGGATTCGAAACCTAGCTGCCACTCCAGGGTGCAGCCGATCAACACATCCACCAAGGTAATTCAATTATCTGACAGTTCTAGGAAGATATGCTACCGTTTCAAGCAACTAAATTGGATCTCATGTTACACTTTCAGTTTTTATAGCTTAAAATCACTTGTTTAATCTTTTTTGTTCCTCACAAAATCAATGATGGAAGAAAATGGAGTTTGAAGAGAAATCATCTAAAGAAGGTAGGTTTTAAAAGGACTGGGGTTTGTGCAGCCATCATAGAGAACAGAATAAGGGTTCTTTATTGATCCTTCTAAAACCCATGAACCCTCAATCGCAACTGGGTTTTTGGATTCCTTGAAGTTTGGGGTCAATGCCCCTTTTATACTCAGTCAACAAAACAAATAAGAGATTAAAATAATCCATGTCATTTAAAATAAGCCATGTCATTTGAGTTATTTAACATGTGGCAGCCACGTCACCCTTTTTTATAACGACGTTAGGTTGATTTAAAGGTGGAGTGTTTTACAAAAAACATGGACGAGGTCGGATTATTATTTTACTAAATTGTCACGGTATATGAAAGAATATCGACTTAACAAATTATTTTACTAAGAATTATTAGAATTTCAAATATCTGGGCCAGTTTCTTAGTGGGCTTAAAAATTAGAACAATGCTTGAACATAGTGGGCCGAAGAAGGCGGTGGGCGGCAGGAGCCCATGTCCGAATGGTAGTAGAAAAACTGAAATAAAAAGAGAAGTTCAACAAGTCAACAACCGACCTAAATCCTAATGTTCTTCACAATGATCCTGTACAATACAAAATATTGTTAGCAAAATGAAGCCATGAAAGTCTTCAACTTCATGCATACATTCAATCATTGGTAAAAGAAGCTTTAGCTGAATTGCATTTATACCTGACCCCACCCCTAGTTGTAACTCGGTAGTGACTGATCACAATCTAATTAAAACCATTAAACCATGTCTGGTCGGATATAGTTATATATGACGACAAAAGATCAAATACAAATACATTTAACATACAAAACGTACGAACTGAAGGTTTTGCTGAAAAAACGCGATGACATTTTTGTAATTATCAAAATTACTCTACAAATGATCTCATAGAGTAATTATCAAAATTACACTACAGATGATCTTGTAGGGTAATTTTGATATTTTGGGTAATATTGTAAAATGATCTTGTAGGGTAATTTTGATCTTCGTAGGGTAATTTTGTAAAGTATCATAATTACTCTACAAATGATCTTGTAGGGTAATTTTGAATTGTATGGTGTTTGATAAACTAGTAGAGTAATTTTGATACACTTGTAGAGTAATTTTGATAATCACCCTACAAGCACATTTTACAAGATCAAAATTAACCTACAAAATCACTTGTATGGTAATTTTGATAATTACTCTACGAGTAAACAATTACAAAAATGTCACCGCGTTTTTTTTACTTTTTCATGTCTTTCGTACGTTTTGTACGATAAGTGTAAACATACTTAAATTTATTAAAACCTATACTTATTATTTTATGTCGACAACATCGGCCCGACTGGATGGGGACTCAAACCTGGTGTGGGAGGCTATGGCAACCACCATTACTTATGTGGCAAAGGAGACTCTAGGGGTAACAACAGGAAAGACAGATTGACGTAAAGAGTCTTGGTGGTGGAATGATGAAGTACATATAAAGGATAAGCAAGAGAGCTTTAGGGATCTTTTCAGATGCACGGATGACGAGGAGCGTGTGAGATTGAGGGAGAGATACACAAAGGCCAAAAGGGAGGCGAAAAAAGCAGTGACTGAAGCAAAGAACACAGCTTATAAGTTGTATGAACGCCTAGAAACAAAGGAGGGGGAAAACGATATGTTCAAGATTGCCAAAGCTAGGGAGCGCAGGAGGCAAGATCTAGGGGTAGTGAAGTTTATAAAGGGAGAGGATGGACGTGTGTTAATCAAGGAACATGACATAAAGTCGAGATGGCAAACTTACTTCCAGAAACTTTTCAACGGCGATGGGACTTACCAACAGCAAAGAGACAACTCGACTACACAAAGACAACAACGAAATAACTGCTATTGCAGGCGTATTACACAGGGAGAGGTAATGGCAACATTTAAGAAGATGGGAAGGGCTAAGGCAGTGGGTCCGGACAACATACCAATTGAGGTGTGGAAGTGCTTGGGACATGATGGAGTTCAATGGCTAACTAACTTGTTCAATCTCATTTTCAAATCTGGAAGAATGCCAGACCAGTGGAGGAGTAGTATTGTAGTGCCTTTATATAAGAACAAAGAAGACGCCCAATGTTGTGGTAGTTATAGAGGGATTAAGTTGTTAAGCCACTATGAAATTATGGGAGAGGGTGATTGAGACTAGACTTAGAAGAGAAACCCAGGTTACGGTAAACCAATTTGGTTTCATGCCAGGGCGGTCAACTACAGAGGCGATACACATTCTAAGGAGATTGATGGAAAAATATAGAGAGAAAAATCGAGATCTACATATGGTGTTCATTGATTTAGAAAAGGCGTATGACAGTGTGCCAGTGCCACGTAGATTGATATGGGAAAGTTTAGAGGATAGAGGGGTACCTAGTAAGTATATAGACTTAATTAAGGAGGGTGGGGTTCTAGAGTGAACACTAATGTATTTGCGAACTGAGTGAACAAATCTTGGCCATTGGTTTACACACGTGGATGGCTGGGATTTAATCATCAAATCGTAAAATACACTAGTGTATTTCATCATCAAATCCTGGCCATTGATCTACACACATGTATGGCCAGGATTAGTTCGCTCAGTTCGCAAACTACACTAGTGTTCACTCTTGAACCTAATCCTAATTAAGGATATGTATGTTAAGACTAAAACTAGTGTTCGTGCACCAGTAGGGGATACATATTTCTTTACTGTGGAAGTAGGACTCCACCAAGGGTCAGTGTTGAACCCTTTTCTATTTGCGATTGTCTTAGATGAGTTGTCAAAGTCAATTCAGGAGTCCGTTCCGTGGTGCTTGCTTTTTGCAGACCATATTGTGCTGATAGAAGAAAGTAAACAAAGCTTGAAAGCGAGGTTGGAAGAATGTCGTGTAGCCTTAGAATGCAAAGGTTTGAGGATAAGTCGCTCAAAGACAGAGTACCTTTATTGTGATTTTAGCGGAGCAGGCGATGAACACGACACTCAGATTACCATTAAGGGCCAGGTGGTTCCACAGGCAACTAAGTTCAAGTATTTAGGATCGTTTGTTCAGAGTAATGGAAAGATAGACAGTGACGTAGCTCACCGTATCCAGGATGGATGATGTAGGTGGAGAGTAGCCACAGGGGTATTGTGTGACAAGAGGTTCCCTGATAAATTAAAAGGGAACTTTTATAGGGTTGCAATTAGACCCTCTATGGTATACGGAACAGATTGTTGGGCCATCAAGAAAATGCATGCTCGAAAGCTAGAGGTAGCGGAGATGAGGATGCTAAGATGGATGTGTGGGCATACTAGGTTGGACAAGTTAAGAAATGAGGTTTTTAGGGAAAGACTAAGAGTCGCTAGTATTTCAGACAAGATAAGGGAGGGGAGATTGAGATGGTTTGGGTATGTCAGGAGGAGGCAGACGACAGACCCGATTAGAATAGTTGAAACACTCACTGTAGATGGAAGGAGGAGTAGAGGCAGGCCGAAAATGACTTGGGATGAGCGGATTAGGCAAGATTTGATAGATTTGCACCTTTCTGAGGACATGGTCGAGGACAGAACTTCATGGAGACGTAGGATAAAGGTTAAGGACTTTTAGGAGTGTGGCCTGGTTTTTGGTTTAGGTTCTCGTCTTATGAGTTTAATTGTTCAGTTTGTATGAGGTGTGATATAGCTTTTATAAGTTCTCACCTAGTCCCGGTGTCGTAGTTTATTAGACAAATATATGATTAGTTTATAGTAGAGGGTTGTTTATGTAAATATGTAATCTATTTATACCTCTTGTAATCTCATTCATAATATCTTGGTTTTAAAAAGCGAGAGGCGCACAAAAGCGACGAGATCTAAAATTGAGGCGCGAAGCGCAAAGCGCAAAAGCGGTGGGTTTTTCGTACCCGAGGCGCAAGATGTTTATATAATTTTTTTATATATCCCATACATATCCCATAAGTTTTTAGCTTCCCTTAACCAAAATACAGCTATAAGAAAGGCTTTTATACCATTTTAATTAGATGTACAAGTCAAAAAACCCAAGGTACAACATTTTTATGCAGTAAAACGCCTAAGTTACATGAGGCGCGCGCCTGAGGCCAAAAAGCCCACAAAAAAACATCAAAAAATGCGCTTTTTGGTCGCTTCCTGTAATTACACAAGGCGAGAAGCAAAAAAGCCCCAGGCCCTGCGCCTTGTTGCGCCTTGCGCCTAGGCGCGCCTAGGGCGCGCTTTTTAAAACCAAGCATAATATACAAGATACAATTTCTACAATCACGTTCTCTTATCAATTCTAATTTGGTATCAGAGCTTTCTTCTCTGAAACCCTAGACTGCCGCCACCTTCTTCTCAGCCAGCACAGTCCCTGTTCTCTGAAACCCTAGACTGCCGCCACCTTCTTCTCAGCCGGCACAGTCCCTGTTTCTCTCTCTTTTTCAGCCAACACAATGGCCCTTCTTTAACCTTTCTCTGATGCAGCTAAAACTACCCACAATTCCCATAAGTTTGCATTCAAACTTTCTCCCACAAACTATGGCTACTGGAAAGCCATTCTGCAGCCCTTTTTGGTTACAAACAATCTGTATGGATATGTGGATGGTTCTATCCCTTGTCCATCAGCAACCATCACGCCTCCCTCACCATCAGCCGGCCAACCTACCCCCCACACCACAAGACAATCCGAACTACACCAACTGGATCTCCAATGATGCACATGTCAGAATGCTTCTCTTGTCAACTATTTCTGAATCAGCCTTTGGTCATGTTCAACACACTATCACATCACGTGATTTGTGGTTAGCCCTAGAACGAGCATATGCTCCAAACAACCATCTCACGTGAATTTACTCTCAAACAACAGCTTTTGAAGATTGCAATGAAAAGTGATGAATCATCGTCATCTTATCTTGAACGAGCACAAGAGTATGCTGATGCCCTGGCCAATATTGGTGAACCTGTCAAAGATAAAGATCTCGTTATGTTAGTTATTGCTGGCCTACGAGATGAATATCATAGTCTCAAAGGTAACATTGTTTCTCGCCAAGCCTTTTCTGGTAAGGAAAACCGAACCCGTACCCCCTACTCAAGCCTTTTCAGCCGTCACCAACCCTACCTCCCCTGCACCTAGCCTTCTCGGTCCCAGCCCCAACCCCACTATTCAGGCCCTCCAGCAACTTGTCAACCAACATAGCCTTCAGCCTAATCAAGTACCATTTGTTCCATCATCAGCCCAAGCCTACTACACCAATCGACCTAGTCATAACCGGGGTCAACACAGTAGTCGAGGTCAAAACAATAGACGTGGTCGGGGCTCTTACAACCAGACCCGAAGCTCATCCTACAACCAGAACCAAAACCACAACCCCTTTCCATGGGCTTCTACACAAACTATGGTTTATGGGACTTGTAATCGGTGTGGCATTGGTCACATCCCTTCTCACTGTCCAAACAGGGACCCTGCTACAACTCGTGGACGGTCACCATTAGCAAACTTCTCAGATGTTCGCTCTCAAGCTTCCTCATCTTATCGTCCGGACACAGGTTCTACTAACCATGTTGCTTCTGATCTTTCTAGTTTTGACTATTCTGAGCCATATCTAGGTGAGGATAATCTTCATGTTGGTGATGGTATGCCTCTTCCTATTCTTAATATTGGTTCAACTCGTTATTATTCACCAAATAAAACCTTTACACTCAAAAATATTCTTCACGTTCCACAAATTAAGCAAAATCTCCTTTCCATTCAACAATTCTGTCGTGATAATAATGTGGTTTTTGAATTTCACATTGATTTCTTTTCTGTGAAGGACAAATTTACACGCACTACCCTTCTCACGGGTCCCAGCAATGATGGTCTCTATACATTTTGTCTTCCACGGATTCAAGATATTCCCAAAGTTACTTTCTCCACTGCTCGTGCTTCCTCCAAGACTTGGCATCAAAGACTTGGACACCCTCATCATCAACTTTTAAATACTATGTTTTCCAACTATTGTTTACATGTTTCTGATAAACCTCGTAGTTCTGTTTGTGACTCTTGCTGTGTGGGAAAATCTTCCAAACTATCTTTACCTTCGTCCCACAATTCCCCGTCTTCACCCATGGTCCAACCATCCTCGCCCATTCCTACACCTCCACCTCCACCACCGCCTGCTCGCACACATCCACCAAATCTCCGCCCAAACCCAAAGAAACCTGACCGATACACTCCCTCAGCCCATCATACATACACTCCTGCTACCGAACCCGTCTCTTTCGATGTTGCCAACAAAGATCCCCACTGGCGGAAAGCTATGGCTGATGAATACTCAGCTCTGGTTAGAAATGGCACATGGTCTTTAGTACCGCGTAGTCCTAATACTAATATTGTGGATTGCAAATGGGTGTATAAAATGAAACAGGATCAAACGGGGACTGTCACGCGTTACAAGGCGCGTTTGGTTGCTAAGGGTTTTCGTCAGCAACCGGGCATAGATTATCATGATACGTTTAGCCCAGTTGTCAAGGCCACTACAATTCGTATTGTTTTGTCCATTGCTGTTACAAGAGGATGGTCTTTACGACAACTGGATGTACAAAATGCATTTTTACATAGGGATCTCAAAGAGACTGTTTATTTACAACAACCGCCCGGATTTGTTGACCCACAAAAACCTGATCACGTATATCTGCTTCACAAGTCCCTTTATGGACTTAAACAGGCACCCCGAGCGTGGTTTCATCAGCTCTCTACAGCTCTATGCGATATTGGTTTTCGAGGATCCAAAACTGATCCATCTTTGTTTATATACTCCTCGGGTAACATTTTATTATACATGTTGGTTTATGTGGATGACATTATTCTCACAGGCAATAATTCAGCTGCTATTGACAACGTGGTTCGTCGCTTAAGCACCTCCTTTGCTTTTCAAGATCTGGGGAATCTGTCTTATTTTCTGGGCATTGAGATTGTACATAGCAACAAAGACATTCTATTGTCTCAAAAAAAATATATTTTGGACTTGATTCGTCGGGCGAGACTCTCTAATGCTAAGCCAGTCCCGTCTCCCATGACCTCATCTGCTAATCTTACACTTGGTGACAGTTCCCCTTATGACAACCCGGTTCAATATCGACAAAAGGTTGGGGCACTGCAGTATGTTACATTGTCGCGACCAGATCTTGCATTTGCAGTCAACAAAGTCTGCCAATTTATGCATTCTCCTACGGTAAATCATTGGTCAGCAGTTAAACGAATATTACGGTATCTTCAGGGCACAATTGATCTTGGACTTTTACTACGCCATGATTCTGCTTCCTCTCTTCATGCCTTCTCCGATGCTGATTGGGCTGGTTGCCCGGATGACCGTCGCTCCACGGGGGGATATGCCATCTATTTGGGTAAAAATCTTATCTCTTGGGCTGCAAGTAAACAGAAGACCATCTCTCGGTCATCTACAGAATCAGAGTACAAAGCCATAGCAGACACTGTTGCTGAGCTAACTTGGATTGAGGCGATTTTACGCGAATTATGTTTTCCTGTTACAACTACTCCTACATTGTGGTGTGATAACTTGGGAGCTACTTATTTATCTGCAAATTCGGTCTTCCATGCTAGAACAAAACACGTTGAGATTGACTTTCACTTTGTTCGAGAAAAGGTGGCCCAACGATAACTGGGAGTTCGATTTATCTCTACACAGGATCAGATTGCTGATATCTTTACCAAGGCTTTACCTTCACAACGATTTTTACTTTTAAGGTCCAAGCTACAGGTCGAACCTCGGCCTTAGCTTGCTGGGGGATATTAGACAAATATATGATTAGTTTATAGTAGAGGGTTGTTTATGTAAATATGTAATCTATTTATACCTCTTGTAATCTCATTCATAATATACAAGATACAATTTCTACAATCACGTTCTCTTATCAAATCTAATTTAGTTTTACTAACACGTACTTATTCATTTATGTGTTTATTTTTATTATTTTTATTCCCCCCTTTTTTAGTACTTGTGTGCTTATATAATGTCCCAGAAGCTTGTCTTGATTATGGTTTTTAGAGTCGGGGGTCTCACTGGAAACAGCCTCTATCCCTGGGATAGAGGTAAGGCTAGCCTACATCCTACCCTCCCCAGACCCTATCAATAGCTTCGCTATAGGTGGGATTATACTGGGTATGGTTGTGGTTGTTATTATTTTATGTCCCTCCCTCAAAGGCTCAAATGAAATAGCCGTTTCCCCTTGTCCCAAAACACCCGATCCATCCGAGACCTCCATCGGGTTAACACCAAACATGACCTAGAAAGATAACCAATTCAAGGTTAAAGATGACGTGAAAAAGAACTTATTATAATGCATGCGAATCACAATTAAACACCAAGACCAAGAAATATAGACAAAGTATCCAAAGTCCAGACATATATTTGCATATTCATCATAGAATAACCACATATTTTGGCACCTAACACGTCTCAATGTGGAGTCCATAATAGAATTATGGATAATATGCTGACAATCAACCCGACATCACTTCAGACAGCCCATCTGCTGAATCTCATCATCAGATAGATTGTGGACTCTGTTTTAAGGCTAAATTAATTATACATGAAACAAATGATGAAGATTATGATGATGATCTGTAATTAAATATTTATACCTCAAAGTTAATCATGAAGAATAACTTACCTGGATCAGCACTATGTGTATTAGGTTAATTCCAACTGGAACAATGGAACTTGTAATTAAGAGGTCGCTTCACCATTGCATTGATCAGAACTCCGTCTGGCATAACGCGCTACTTTGCAGCATAAAGAGAACAACCTCTGAATGCCCTATTACACACAGAAGAGATAAAACCATAAATTAGACATACAAACATATTGGACATCTTCCATTTGACTATTCAGATGCTCAAAGGACATCTTAATTTAAAACACCAAGACACGTCTTCAGAAACAGAAGATGTTTACATGCAACCCGAGTTTTTGCATTGCAATGAAGTTTTACTTGCTTTGGAGTCCATTAGTCAAACTACATTCCAATCATTTATAAGTTTCAAGTGGTAAAATCATGCAATTGGTTAATTTAATTCATGAATTAAGTTAATCAGCCTATGCAATCTCCACCAATTGTTTACCAATCTGCTCTTCAAAAGCTTGACAACAACAAAAAATCAAAGAGCTTTAGATGATTATTCCAACTCCCTATAAAAGAAACCTTAAGTGTAACCTCAAGACTAAAAGAAAACTTCATTCTAACTTTAATAAACGGTTATTTTCAAAGCAAGAGCAGTTGGTATTCACAATAACAACAACAAAATTGACTACACTGTCAACATTCTCTTCAGCAAATGAATTAAACCCCATAGCAGTGAGTGCATATATATATATATATATCATGAAATACAAATCGATGAATAATCAATCTATACCCCCTAACAAATGATCTCGTAGAGTAATTATCAAAATTACCCTACAAATGATCTTGTAGGGTAATTTTGATATTTTGGGTAATTTTGTAAAATGATCTTGTAGGGTAAATTTGATCTTTGTAGGGTAATTTTGTAAAGTATCATAATTACTCTACAAATGATCTTGTAGGGTAATTTTGAATTGTATGTTGTTTGATAAACTGGTAGAGTAATTTTGATACACTTGTAGAGTAATTTTGATAATTACCCAACAAGCACATTTTACAAGATCAAAATTACCCTACAAAATCATTTCTAGGGTAATTTTGATAATTACTCTACGAGTAAATAATTACAAAAACGTCACCGCGCTTTTTTACTTTTTCATGCCTTTCGTACGTTTTGTACGATAAGTGTAAACATACTTAAATTTATTAAAACATATACTTATTATTTTATGTCCCTCCCTCAAAGGCTCAAATGAAATCACCGTTTCCCCTTGTCCCAAAACACCCGATCCATCCGAGACCTCCATCGGGTTAACACCAAACATGACCTAGAAAGATAATCAATTCAAGGTTAGATGTGGTGCATCTACTTTCGCTTACAATACAAAGATGAAGTGAAAAAGAACTTATTATAATGCATGCGAACCACAATTAAACACCAAGACCAAGAAATATAGACAAAGTATCAAAAGTCCAGACATATATTTGCATATTCATCATAGAATAACCACATATTTTGGCACCTACCAAGTCTCAATGTTGAGTCCATAATATGTTGAAAGAATAATCATGAAGAAGAACTTACCTGGATCAGCATTATGTGTATTAGGTTAATTCCAACTGGAACAATGGAACTTATAATTAAGAGGTCGCTTCACCATTGCATTGATCAGAACTCCGTCTGGCATAACGCGCTACTTTGCAGCATAAAGAGAACAACCTCTGAATGCCCTGTTACACACAGAAGAGATAAAACCATAAATTAGACATACAAACATATTGGACATCTTCCATTTGACTATTCAGATGCTCAAAGGACATCTTAATTTAAAACACCGAGACACGTCTTCAGAAACATAAGATGTTTACATGCAACCCGAGTTTTTGCAATGAAGTTTACTTGCTTTGGAGTCCATTAGTCAAACCACATTCCAATCATTTACAAGTTTCAACTGGTAAAATCATGCAATTGGTTAATTTAATTCATGAATTAAGGTAATCAGCCTATGCAATCTCCACCAATTGTTTACCAATCTGCTCTTCAAAAGCTTGACAACAACAAAAATCAAAGAGCTTTAGATGATTATTCCAACTCCCTATAAAAGAAACCTTAAGTGTAGACATGTGTAACCTCTCTGTTCCCGAGTCTCATTTAACAGGGGGAGGGGAAAGAAAACAGATGAAAATATGAAAAACCATGTTCCCGAGATTTTTTAAGAATAGAAGGGGAGGGGAAAGGAGGGAAAAGGGAAGAAAATTTGTACCTATATTCATCCTCTCAAATCGGAGAGATTAGAAGAGAAAATCTTATTAATTACTAAATTACCCTCATATCAAATTAAAATGTTTTATGTTTAAAGGGTATAATGATAAAATTGTTCCTTTCTTTTCTTTTCCTTCTAACTCGGGAACACATAAAATGTTTAATTTCTTATTTTTTTCCCTTTACTTTTTTCATTAAACTCGGGAACATAAAAAAAATCACATGTTTTCCTTCCTTTTCTCTTTTAATTCATTTTCTTTCCCCTCCCCCTGTTAAATGAGACTCGGGAAAAGAAAACTTCATTCTAACATTAATAAACAGTTATTTTCAAAGTAAGAGCAGTTGGTATTCACAATAACAAGAACAAAATTGACTACATTGTCAGCATTCTCTTCAGCAAATGAATTAAACCCCATAGCAGTGAGTGTATATATATCATGAAATACAACTCGATGAATAATCAATCTATACCCCCTAACTGCAAGAAATATCATAACAAAAATCAAACGGGATACATACAATGAGTAAGATACCCTGTTCAAGTTACACAGTCATCAGTAACATTATGAGGTTATATAGGAAATTGCGGTGGTATGGCATTTCATCGAACAGTTGGAGTAAACCCAAGCCCTAAAACTGTGAAAACGGCCTCAGAAATCAGATGATTTAAGAATCGTGGATCTACTACACCACCTGAACCATCGATCTAAATTGAGAGGCTTGGGTGGAAATTTGGGGGTTTGGAGATAAAGAAAAGATATTTTAAAATTCTGATTTTATTAAAGTTTTAAGATGCTTGGCAGGAAATTTAGGGGTTTGGGGATAAAGAAAAGATATTAAAATTCTTATTTTATTAAAGTTTTAATTGTAAACTAGTTGCGGAGTAGGAGTAGGGGTAGTAAAATTGTGCTACCAACGTTACAGGGTTGAGGGCGTAAAACTGTGCTAAGTAGCAACCGAACGACGATCAAAACCAGGAAAAATTGTAAAACAAAAAAAAAACGAATTTTTAACCTCAAATGACTCACGTGACATAAAAAGTAGACTAAGTCGAATTTATAATGACACATATAAGAAAGCTTAGGGGGTAAAAAAACCCGAGGAAACAATCGTGACCACCAAACACATACTAAGTATAAACCGAATGACAACAAAATTTCGGAAAAGGTATAAAATAAAAACTAACAAAAAAACTAAACATGTTTAACTTTTATGGTCAAATTATCATAAACCAAAATTTTGTTACAAAATTAAAAGAAAAAACACCAAAGTTTATTATGAAAAAAAAAACCCTAAAGACAAAACAAACAAAAGACAAAATACATGTCCTATTCATTGGAGTGTTGGAAATTAATACATAGAGACAATTTTGGCACAGGGGTGTTCATTGATTCGGTTTATAGTTTATTTGGTTCATTCGGTTCGGTTTATTCGGTTTTCAAATTTTTATACCCTAAACCAAAAATCAAACCAAACCAAACCAAACCAAATTAGGAATATGCAAACCGAACCAACCCAAACCAAATTCAATTCGGTTAGAAACCAAATAAACCAAATTTAACCAAATTGTACCTAAGTAATTTTTTCCTAATTTATGTTTATGTTTATGTTCTAACTTCCAAACATCAAACCAACAACGAATTTAAACATAAAAATATATAAATAGTGGGAACGCTCACGGCGTTGCAGCAGGTATCCGACTATATCTGATTAAATTGTAATGTGTATTACGAACCATAACCCTTCCAAGTTCCTAACATTTTCATTCCATAAAACCTGTGTTATGTGAGGCGGCACAATTTACAACACCGTGGAGTTGCCGTGGAGCATGTTGCCGATAGTGAATAGTGCGTTTGGATAAATAGGAGTATGATAAATAAAAATTGATTTTTTGATTCACTGGTTAAAAACAGGGACTCGGATATTGGTATTGCTGAGAGTGGAAGTTATATTACCGCGAAGATAGCAGCGGTGCGAGTCTCCATATTTCTCCGTTATGGAATTCTTTCCCATTAATTCTACAGATTAAGTGGACTTACCACCAGTTTAAACTCATTGAACATCAATTTGTTTGCTGCAACCATCACTATTGGTGACCCCATCAGTTTTGTTTTGAAGATGTTTACATCCTTCTTCATTCTTGATTGGAAGTCATCAAAAAGTTGGTTCAAAGGTTAGGCTTTGTTAAACTCGACAGTTTCTACGATCCAGGGGAGACCTATATCTCCACAAGATATATTTAACTTATTGGTTCGTCATTTCAAGTTTCTGTAGATGAAGATGACAAAAAAGAATGCAATGAGGGAGTAGAAGGCGATGTATGCAACTGGCTTTGAAAGAAAACGTTCTAAATGATTAGAAAACACATTTTATAAAATGAGAAAAACAAAGTTTTGAACACTGTCAATTCAATCACCTTATGGGTGAGATCTCACTCTTCTCACGCATTTCATAGTCCCTGGTTGCTGGAAACACCTCTATATTCTACCCATGTGATATGCCCAACACCCAAAAGAAATCACAAAACTTACACGCCAAATTCGAGTTAGACCTTTAAATACTTCAACACAAACTGTCACAAATCACAACATCCAGTGAGCCGAATCAACAGTTAATCAATCCATACGGGTCCTGCCCTCAAATTGAAACAATTGCTAGCCTGCTTTATAAACTATAGTTCAAGTATTTTGTAGGTGGTCTATATGAGTTATGCATACTAAATTTGTCATGAACAAAATGAAAGAACCAATGGTGTAAATATGAGCGGGTTGGGTCATTAATTAAAACAGGCTTGTATTATAATAAGGAAACTTTTGTGCAATTTTAAATGGGTAGCGTTGCATTGGGTTTGGTTGGGATGACCTGAAATCATGTAACATTTTTGCTTAAAATATATTATGTTAAATATTATTACTATTACTATAACTATTAGGTAGTGTTTAGTATGCAGCAATGAGAGGTGGAATGGAATGGATGATTACGAGGGAATGAAAAAAAGGGTGTTTGTTTGGTCAATGGAATGGAATCACCCATTCCAAAAGGCATTCCATTCCTTCAAAATCATTCCTTCCACCCCTCATTTTTTTTTCATTCCATCCCCTCTTGCACCATTCATCAACACCACAACCCACCACCTTCGCCACAACCCACCACCACCTACCACCGACGCCATCGCTGCCACCCGCCACCATCTCACCCCGACAGCCACCGTCGCCGCCGCCACCCACTCGCCACCGTTATCACCGACAACCGCGACCAATCGCCAACGCCACTCGCCGCCGCCAACGCCCACCACCATCGTCGACGCCACCACCAACAGCCACCTTGCTACCACCACCACTCGTCACCGCCGCACCGCCACTCGCCTCCACCACCACCACCCATCGTCGCCGCCGACACCCACCACCGCCACCTACAACCACCCACAATCACTACCACCGGCCACCACCACTCACCGCTGATTTTATTACTCCTTTTTTCTTGCTTACCGAACAATACATAATAAAAATTCATTCCATTCACACATGGTAACCAAACAAGACATGGAATGGTAATGATCCATTGCATTCCCTCGTTCATTCCATTACCTCGGCCATTCCATTCCTTCATCCATTTCATTACCGCATACCAAATAGACCCTTACTATTACTGTTACTGTTACTATTAGACTAAATTATGATTTTGACCCATGTGGTTATATCACTTTTACCCTTACTATTACTGTTACTGTTACTATTAGACTAAATTATGATTCTGAGCCTCCAACGTCTTTTTTTTTAACCCTTTTGGCTCCTAACACTAACCCCATCCATTTACTTTTAGAGGCCAAAAGGATTAGGAAAAAAAAGACGTTGAGGGCCAAAATGGTTAGAAAAAAAGACGTTGGGGGCTCAGATGTTAAAAGATTCCTTTTTAGGCTAAAAGGGTAAAAGTGAAATAACCACAGGGGCCAAAATTGTAATTTACTCTTATTATTATAGATATAATAATACACTAACAATTTAAATTTATGAAAAAAAAATAAAGTAGAAAGAAAATTTACTCTTTTATTACTATGTATTAATTTTGTTCTCATTAATATTAATTTAAAAATATTTTAGGCATTCAAATATTCATTTTGTTCTCATTAATATTTAACTATATTTTATTTGTATCTTTATTACTATTTGTACTCTTGAAAATTTTTGGTGACTTGCTTGATTAAATTTCCATCTTTGATTTTTCTTCTATATCGATAGTTTGGTACATAGCTTTTTTATTTTCTATCTTTATTACTATTTGTACTCTTGAAAATTTTTGGTGACTTGCTTGATTAAATTTCCATCTTTGATTTTTCTTCTATATCGATAGTTTGGTACATAGCTTTTTTATATATCTAACCATCATCATGCACCAAAGAGCTTGTAATCTATTGGTATCAAATTCGGAAAACTATCCTTACCTATGAGTTTGAGGGTTCGAAATAGACAAACGTTATAGATTTTTATAAAGAGTATTTATAACCAATTAGTTAATAATGATGATTAACTTAATTAGTTATTTTACTGAAAGTGAATTCAATTACAATTAACTGAGCCAGTTTTTCAATGGGCTTAAATAATAGAGCAGTACTAACCTGGTGGCCCAAGGAAGGCATTGGTTAGGAGCCCAGGTCCAGATGGATGAAATGAAGAGGTTGGGCAGGTTTCGAAATTTTTTCGAACTGACCTCTCTACACTTAGTTGCGCCTAGTAAGAGAGATGGCATCATCTTTTTTCACAAGATATGTTCAAACGGCATCTATAATGCGTGTATCGGTTAAACTCTTCCTCACAAGATATGTGCTAGCAAACAGAGAATTCAAAAAAATAAATAAATAACTTGTGCAGAAAAAATGACCTTGAACAATATTAAGAGCTCCCTTGCCATTGATCAGAACTCCATCTGGCATACCATGCTACTTTCCAGCACCAATACATTACAAGTACAACTAACTAACAGAACAATAGCAAGAAGACCCGTACCGTATAATAGTGACACGAATGATAACTAGCCAAAGTTTTATCCCAACCCGATACCCCCCCCCCCCCCCCCCCCCCCCCCCCAACAATCATAAAAGGAGGCAGTTCCACAATGAGTGAAAAAGGCCATATAAAATATGTGATTAAAAAAAAGTCTCTTCATGTTAACAATCCCTCTAAATAAATTCTCCAACAAGTGCATAGACGGCACAAATATCAGCAGCTTTAGAGACGAGCAGAACATCTAATTCAACAGTCTCATTTTCATTCTCACAGTATCGAAGATTAGATTGTCTTCAAAGTTACAAAGCATCTCACAAATCACTCAACAATTCATGCATTCACTTTACTTTCTTGATATGTTAGAACGTCACTTGAAAAAGAGTACCTTGCTGGCCAAGTTTGTATACCTCTAAGGAACATTTCTGCTGATCACGAAAACAAAGTATCAATACATAATTTTTCGCAATTTAACAGAGTTGGTAAAAACAATAATAGGGCACTTGATGAGATCACCTAAAGATGATTGATTGCCAGAAACTCCATTGATCGCTTGAACATTGTGATTGTCTATCCGTGGTTCGACTTTGATTTGAATCGAAGTAATTTCTTTTAAATTAACACAGTTCCTGTAAATTAAAATTATCGTCGTGTCAGCTTAAAAATTCAAATAAAAGTAAGACAAATAGTATAATAATTGTTTCAATACCTGATTGTAAACCGGCTCTTATAGCCCGTCAGTAGCTCCTTGAAATCATGCCTGGAGTTCATAGAGGAGACTCATGTTTTGAGTACCTATATTATTCACAACTTCACGTAGCAGCAAGTCTTGTTACTGGAGACTGTTGACAAGGATGTAAAGCCATACGACTCAAGCCGCCACCTTGTCCCAATAATACGTAGTCCTTTCAATTCAAAAATGCTCTGAGGAAGACGACTTATGCCAGCACCTTCTATATTTAGCTCTTTCAAACATTCTAAACGTCCAAGTTCCTCAGGCAGTTTATCAACTAGAATACAATAGGGTATATGCAGATATTCTAAACTTCTTATCTGACAGATGTTGTTCGGAATATCTTGTAAGGATAAACAATCCGTCAGAATTAGCATCTCTAAACACTCTAACTCCCCATGATTTATGGGCAACTGCTCGAGAAGCCAACAAGAGCTAAGGTTAAGATAGTTCAGATGTTTCAACATACAAATGGTATCTGGAAGATGCTTAATCTCTTTCATAGACAAAGTTAGCTCCTGTAGACTTTCTAACTGGTATAGATCCTTGGGCACCTCTGGAAAACTGCCTTCAAGTGTAAGCTTTCTTAAACGTTGTAAACCACAAATGCTTGCTGAAAAAGACTCAAGGTTTGTGCAAGCACACATACCAAAAGAAAGAAGCTTCTCAAGATTTCCACTTGACGAGGGTAAAGGTTCTTCATAGAAACATTTAAACTGAAACTTCGGCAAATTATTATTGGGATGTAGTTGGCATTTATCTAACGACTCTGCAATCAGTTCTACTGTAGCTAAAGAATCAATACAAGGTAATACATAGTTGGAACCCACAAAACGTTCAAACCTCAAACAACCACTTAACTTTAAGTTGACAAGATTTTCTAGACATCCCACAGAAGCATGAATTTCTTGAAGATAATAGCATTTTTCAAGATCTAATCTCTCGAGTTGTGGGGTCAACCCCAAGTTAAGTTTACTCAATTTAGAACCACTGATGACAAGGGATTTTAGCGTGGAACATTTAATGGGCATGTGGAGTTCTACAAGATCTTTACATCCTCCAAGATCTAATGTCTTGAGTTGTGGAGTCAACCCCAAGTCAAGTTTAATCAACTTGGAACCACTGAGGACAAGGGAACACAACTTGGGACTTTCAATGGGCATGTGGAGTTCAACAAGGTCGATACATTCTCCAAGAAATGTCTCGAGCCGTGGAGTCAGCCCCATGTCAAATTTACTTAACTTAGAACCACTGAGGACAAGCGAATACAACTTGAGACATTCAACGGGAATGTGGAGTTCTACAAGGTCCTTACATTGTCTAAGATCTAATTTCTCGAGCTGTGGAGTCACCCCCAGGTCAAGTTTACTCAACTTAGAACCACTGAGGTCAAGGGACTTTAGCTTGGGACTTTCAACGGGCATGTGGAGTTCTACAAGGTCCTTACATTGTGTAAGATCTAATTTCTCGAGCTGTGGAGTCACCCCCAGGTCAAGTTTACTCAACTTAGAACCACTGAGGATGAGTGACTTCAGCTTGAGACTTTCAACTGGCATGTGGAGTTCTACGAAGTCATCACATTCACTTAGATCTAACCATTCAAGCTGTGGAGTCAACCCAAGGTCAAAGGTTCTTAACTTTGAATAATTAATTTTAAGGAATCTGAGCTCATTAAGAACCTATCATAAGAAAGAAAAAAAGGAAGAAAATGATCAATTTCAATGACAAAATATATTACAGTAAAGCATCACGAAATACAAATGATCAACCGCTATTCTACCTTCCCCCCCCCCCCCCCCCTTCTCCCATCGTTGAGAGATGTTGCTACAACCGATTTTAATAAATATTAACAAGCTTATTTGCTGGAAATTTTTAGAATACCATTTTTGTTCACTAACATAAATAACTATAAGTTTTTTTTTCATATTTAGTTAGATGGACTATGCAGATCCATAGTGTCTAACTAAAGTTGGAAGGGTTCATTCATTCTAAGAGTGCCGAAAGGAGAAAGATTTCCTAGGCATAGTGAAAGACCTTGTAGCTGATAAAATGTTTTAAAATTGTTTCTAAAAACTAATAAAGCATCATGGAAAACAATTAACTAACAATTATTCTACCTTTCTTTCTCCCCCTTCCCAGAGTTGAGAGATTTTGCTGCAATGCGTATCAATATTAACAACCTTACTTGCTGAGAATGTATTAGGTAAACACAAAAAAGGGTAACCATCCCAATGTAGAGATTGTAAGGTATTTGGTAAGTATATGTCAACTTCATTAGTAGTTTCCAGATCATTCCAGCAACGCACATAAAGAAACCTAAGTTTCTTCATCTTTCTAAGACCTTTCATAATTATAGTTGGATGAAGTTTTGTATACATCAATCGTATACTTAGTGTTGCTTTCGTACCCTGTTAATAAAAAAAATGACATGAATATTTTTCATAAAGAAAATCATGTTACTTTTCCACATTACAAATAAACTGAATCTTACCAACTTATTAACCAAGATATCTTCTATTTCCTTGGTATCCCAAAGCCGGTTATGCCTTTGAGGCTCACGAGGGTGTAAACGACGGACGATATTCCTGCCCATTTCTTCAATACGATCATGCATGTATATACAACCATACTTTGAAACAGTCATCAATGATTTCTGCTCAAGAACTTTTAAAGCAAATCGAGCATGGAATCCACAACTTTCCAGTATTCTAATTGCTTCGTCTTTTGTTTCACCTTTCAATATGCATGCAACTTCTAGGAATACTTCTTTGTGATCGTGCTCTAGACCAATAAAGCTTAGTTCCAGCCTTTTCAAAGTTTGCTTTTCTGGAATTGTTTTTAGTCTTTCTATGGCATCACTCCATTCACACTCTGTTTTACCACAAAGAGATGAACCCAAAACTTTGATTGTTAAGGGAAGCCCTGCAGCATAATGTACAACTTTTCTTGAGAGCTCTTCATACCCTTCGATTGGAATCTCTCTACCAAATGCATACTTACAGAAGAGGCGAATTCCTTCCTCGTGCGATAACAGATTGACATCATGAATAGACTTCACTCGGTGGGCTACCAACACATCCTCATCTCTTGTTGTAATGATGATTGTACTTCCTGACTTAAACCAACTATGCTCACCTGCTAACGCCTCAAGCTGCTCGATATCATCCACATCATCCAGAACAATAAGTACCTTTCTACTACCCAACATTTTTTTCATCATCATTTCTCCTTCGTAAACACTTGTTATATCAATGCTTTTATCATTCAACACATCTTTAAGGACCTGTTGTTGCAATTTCTTCAAACCAGAGCCTTTTGATGCTTCTCTGACATTCTCTACAAAGCTTTTACCTTCGTACCAAATGGAGATATAATTAAAAACAACTCTTGCCAAAGTCGTCTTCCCACCACCTCCAATCCCCTTGATCCCTATTACGTGAACATCATCAGAATCAGCTTCTATATTTGAAACTACATCCTTTAAACGGGTCTCCATGCCTATTAATTTTTCATCAACACTTGAATCAATGAAACGTAGCTCTAATGAAATGTCTTCAACAATTTTTTGGATAAACTTGGCTTCATGTCTGTGAGTTAAAAATAACTAATATGATTACTCAAAACCACACATAACATTTAATTCAAAATCTGTAACATACACATATAGATTCATATATGACGTAACAAGGACTTACCCATCAAAAGTAGTCTTCAACTCTCTCCCTGCCAAATCAGCTGCTTCTTTCAAAGCTTCTCTCCATCTTCCAGCTGCCTCTTCCTTTTCATGTTTGGCAAAGGCTTCTTTGACTGCCCCACTTTGGTGGCGAACTTCGGTGGGTTCCACATTAAAGAAAACGGGGTAAGCAGTCTGCTTGGTCTTCTTGTGGCACTCCATAATCTTGACGAGCTCGTCTAAGCACCACGATGAAGATGCATAGTTCTTGGAGAATACAATTATGTAAATTCTGGAGTCTTCAATGGACCTCATGAGCTGATCACTGATCCTTTTACCTTTCTCGATTTTCTCATCATCTTTGTAAGTTATAATGCCTCTTTGGTGAAAAGCATGATAGAGATGATCAACAAAGGTCTTACGAGTGTCTTCACCCCTAAAACTCAAAAAGACATCATAATTGAAACTCTTTTCAACGGATGAAGCTGAAGTAGAGGCCATTGAACGTATGCTTGAAAAATTGAATAAGATGGAATCTTTATTAATCGTGAGAAAATTATATGACTGAGAATGAGACGAATAATGAAATTAGCAGAGCCTTTACAAACAAGACAAATGTGTGGAAAAACTTTATGATTGGTTGGGGACAAAAGGTTCTAATTTGCATAATAACACACATATATGATGACAAAGATAAAGACAAAGATTACACCAACCCTTCTTTATAATTATCGATTACCTGTGAGTCACCGTATATGGATATGATTATCTATTGCCTCAAAGAACATCGACCATTGTAGTGGTATTAATTAATTTACTAACTTTTCATTGCAGTGGTATTAATTAATTTACAAATTTGTCATACTATATGATAAAAACAGTGACTTAATAAATTATTTAACTAAAAAATGATTAGAATTACAAATATCTGGGCCAGTTGTTTAGTGGGCCTAAAAATGTGTTAGAACCTAGTGGGCCGAAGAAGGCAGTGGGCAGGAGCCCATGTCCGAATGGTTGTAGAAACTAGAAAAACTGAGATAAAAAGAGAGGTTCATTCAACAACTCTTTCACAAAAGTTAGATACATGTAGAGGTGCACAAAATAACCGGTACCATAACCGTAACCGGTTAACCGATAGACCAGTTAACCAGATCATCAACAACCTGCTTCCATAAATCAACCCAACATATCTTATCACTTCACCAGAAAACAAAATTTAAAGCTTTTCTTTTGACTTTTGTAAGCTTCATGTATTTTGAGAGAATAAGATATGTTATTAAGAACATCCCACAATAACCACTAACTAGTTGAACTTTATCAACGAATCACAAAGAAGATCCATAACAGGAAAGTGTGAGCAGGAAATCTTCAAAAACTCAATCGTTTTTGTACCAATTTTGATTACAAAAATGTCAGAGATCCTGAATTTGAACCTGAAAACGTGTTCTAATACCTCTCAGGTGATGTAGTTCTCAACATCTTCTTCAAGCTCCTCGATCACCCGCATAACTGGTCGCGTCTCGCCTGCGGAATTACCAATCGGAAATCTTTGTCCCGAAACAATTGTGTCTGTTGGATGATCAAACGATTGCCATAACGTTTTGTTGAAGCCATCAACGAGGATTAAGTTGTCGGAATCTTGTAGTTGGAGGGAATCTACAGTGGGGTTGAGTTCCGACGTTGACCAGATGGGTTGGCCTGAATCGGAATAGACTGTTAAACCGGTGATGGAGAGGTGGATTTGGGAGAGATGGAGATGGGGTGGTTGCGATTGGCGGCCCAGACGACGGTGTGGGAGGCGGAGCGGTAGATGAGGAGGTAGAAAGATGGTGATGTGGGTTGTGGGTTGCATATTGTGGCGGTGTAAGTGTGGTTAGGTGATCGGAGCAAGTCGCCGGAGTTGTCGATTAGTTGGAACTGGGACGTGGTGAAGTTGGGGATGATGGAGCCGGTGTGGATTGTGGTAGAGTGGGTGTGTGAGGTTGTGGCTTAGGAACAGGTCACCTTGATTAAAAAAAATATATTAAATAAAAAGCATAAGAAAATACCAAAATACCCTCACATGCACTGCATGTGAGGGGAGTTAACAAGAAAAACAAACGACGTTTGTGTTAAAGGTTATAGTATGTCAGGAAAAAATGAACATAACGGTTAGGTTTGGCTGATTTGATAGTGAAAGGTATGATCTGCAGTTTAGGTATAACATAAAAGTTGATTTGTATGCCCTGCTTGCGGTGTGCGCATATAATGTATATATGTCTGGGCCCTCATGGGGCAAAAGTGAAATTGCACTAATTTTAACGTTATTTTACTAATTTCATGAGAATAATGTTAAAAGCGGCTTAGCGGCGGACGACTAATCATGCATCATGTGGTGGCGTTGATAGCCAAAAGACAATGGGGTACATGCACAAATTGGCCTTTGTCCCGATTGCTGAGTGTTATGTGTCTCATGTCCAAAGCTTTATACAAAACTACTATTGTGCCGGGGGTCTCATTGGAAGCAGTCTCTCTATTCCTACAGTAGATGTAAGGCTGTCTTCAACTTACTCTCCCCAGATCCTACCTTAGCTTTGCTATTGGTGAGATTTACCGAGTATGATGATGATGATAAAGGTTGATTTGTGCAATTTGAACTTTATAACATGTCTAATCCATCCCAATTTTCTACTATAGCCTAATTTTAGTTCATGATCCCGTACAATGCAAAATATTCTTAGCAAAATGAGGCGATGAAAGTCTTCCACTTAATGCATATGTTCAAGAACTTTACATCATTGGTAAAAGAAGCTTTAGGTAGCGAATTGAAGACAAATGATCAATAAGAACCCAAAGATCGAATATTAAAACAAATGCCTCCGAGAAGAGCATGTCCTTTGATACCGTATAAACATACTAGTATAAACTTTTAGTTCATCAATTTACTGGGCAATCACGTTTAACATACTAGTAATTATTATTATTATTATACTTCATTTTTTAGTGTAATTAGTTTAATTTAAAGGCAAATTGAATTTAAATAATCTCCGGTTTCTCAATTTGGCCGATAATAATCCTAAATCGGTTATTGGCCGATAATAATCCGAAATTGTCCGCTTTTGGCCGATAATAGTCTGCGTTAAATATAGCTCAACGGAGTTAAGTTTTTTTTTTCCCAAATTACAAACTAATGTTTTAGGGCTTTTGATTAGAACGAGAATATGAGTTGCTTGATGTAAAATTTACCTCGAAATACTGCAGCAAACGACGAAAACGGTGCTCGGGTGTTTAAACTTCTAATTAACAAAAATTAAGCCGTTTAATTCCAACTGGAACGTGGGAACTATATTTAAGATGTCCCTTCGCCATTGCACAGATCACAACTCCATCCGGCATACCGCCCTACTTTCCAGCATCAAGAGAATCTTTGAGTGTCCTGTTACATAGAAGAGATTAAACCATAAATTAGATGTCCAATTTCCTACATATTAGATGTTGTGTGGCATATAGAGTTATCTTCAATTCGACTATTCAGAAGCTCAAAGGACATCTTAACTTAAAACATTGAGACACATCTTCAGAAACAGAACATGTATTACTTATAACCCGAGTTTTCAGAATGAAGTTTTACTTGCTTTTGTGTTCATTACTCAAACTACATTCCACTCAATAATAAGGGTGTGGGGGGCGCTTTGCGGGGAGTCTAAGCGGGGAGTGGTTACCGCGCGGGGAGAGGTGCCGCCATCAAGGTTCACCGCATGGAGGGGATGGATTTGCGGTGAGAGGTTACCGCATGAGAGAGAGGAGAGAGAGAGGGGGTGATTGGTTGTTAATGTGGGTCCACTCTTTTTCCACTAATCATATTTTTTTCTTCTTTTTTTATAAAAAATAATTGTGTGAGTGGAGTGATGCCAACGTTTGAGTGCAAAATGGGGACTTAAGATGGGAGTTGACGTGGCGCTTGGTGATTGGGTGTGTGTAAGAGGGGTCACTCCCCTAAAAGAGGAGTGCCCCTCTCACCCTAAGTTTCAAGTGGTAGCATTATGCAATCGGTTCATTTTGTTCATAAATCAAGTTACAAGCCTATCTGCTCTCCAAAAGCTTGACGAAAACAAAATTAAAGAACTTTAGATGATTTTTTTTTATTTTTTTTATTTTTTTTACAAAGCAATGGCAGGTAGTCGGATAACAAGTTGCGCCGCCACCCCTTTTGAATAGAAAAACCAATTCTACTAAATACAAAGTTTGAAACCTTTAGCGACGAAGCATTACTATTAACGACTTTTTGAACCCGATTCAAAAGTTGCACAGCGACAGGAGCGAGACCACCAAAGGTTTCAAACGCAAACGGGACAAACACATGTTGATTCTCCAGGCAAGCTTTCTCATGTTTTGCCACTTTGCTCGCCTCTGCCTTGAGCACCGCTTGCCCTACGACAAAGCTCATGTCCTTGAGCCCGACAAGGGGGGAGACTCCAGTTAGATCTACACAAGCGTGTTTCCCCCTTCCCATCCAAACACAAGGATGTCCGCCGGGCGTAAAGTGGACCTCCCCTCTAAGGGGTCAGTCAGGCTGGAGCCTTCTTTTTGGCATAGATCCCGGCCCACTTAAGAACATCACATAACACATCTCTCACCCAATCATGCCGATATTTAAACCCTGGTAGCTCTTTACAGTGGATCGCGTGCTCGCCGAAAGAATCCAAACACGCTTTGCGGCATACCGGACATGGCTCGTCAACTGGGAACAAAGGAATCATCAGTCGGTATCTAAGGATAGCACGGTATTCCACAGCCGACATGTGTTGCCCCAAGCCTTCAATAGGTGCGATAGACAGAAAATCCTGAGCATGTGGGGCACGTAGACATTCAAACACAACTCTTTGCTGATGGGATAAAACAAACTTCTCTTCAAACCTCTTGACAATTTCGCCATATAAGGCATTCGCCAGAATTTTCTGGGATTTAGGAGGGGCCGTGTCTTTAATGTAGAAACCGCCAATATCAAGGTTGGGAAGAGAACTATGCAAAATGTCCAACGCACTCCTGTAATCGGAGTCTAAAACATCCCCGCCACATTCTCGGAGTATGTGGTCTTGTAAACCCTAAGATTGGGCCCTTGAAGCCACGAAAGCATATGAAGAGGCATCCTCGGCCGTACAAATCCCTAAGCCTCTGAACCGGGTCGGGAGAGAAGCCAAACTCATCAGCTCGACTGCACAGTTCGCTCTTTTAAGAGCCATACTACTAATAAACTCTGCATCATGACTAACGGCACCCCCCAGGAGTTTCACACCCAGCATCGGCCTCCCAATCCCCCGAGGGAATAAGCCCTCCTGAACCTTTACACCATTGCAGGTTGGCCAGAAAACTTCAGTTTTCTTTATATTAAGTTGAAGCCCTAAGGAAGGAACCTCAGCTCTGATGATATCTAAAGCATTAGCCACTTGGGTGGCATCTCCAATAAGAGTTCCGTCATCTAGGTACCAGGCGTGAAATAGAAGTTTGTAGCGATCCCTTATTCGGTGAACAAGGGGGTGTAGAACAAGGGCAAAAAGGAGGGGCCCCAAGGGGTCCCCCTGCTGAACGCCAGTAGTAGACCAAATAAACTCATCCCCCACATATAATCTAGCTGGTTGACCATATAAAAAATCGACCCACGTAGAAATAGAAGGACACCTTTTCCTTACCTCGTACAGTAGGGCTATCCTATCAACCAAATTAAAAGCGTTCGAAAAATCAACAGTAAGCATAGCAAGAGACCCATCTTGGTGGTACTCATTAAGGAACCTGTTCGCACTATGAAGAACGACCTCCACCCCACACGGAATCCCTACCCCAAACTGGAAATCGCCAAGGTATTTGGCCATCTCCTTCCCAACACCTTTCATGGCCACCTTGAAGATCACCCTCCTCCAAATCAACCCAACAGCGATAGGCCTAATCCCATTATCCGGTTTGAGAAGAGGTGTAAGAGGAGCAGAAGCAACAAACTCCGCCAGACTCCTCGGGCACCTCCCCCCAAGCACAAATTAACCATAGCTGAAGTAGCCCTAAGCAGGCTATCAGCAATCACATACCCCTCCCTGCAAAAGGCATCTAAAAGATGTTGGGCCCTTAAGCCGTCTCTCCCGCACGACGTACCTTTGGGGAAAGATTTAATACACCCGAGCACACAATCGGGCTCCACCATAAGAGGAGACTCAGAAGGCAAGGAGGCAGGCATGGAAGGTGGGGGCATACATGGGTGCTTAGCCACTAAAGCCTCCAGAGTATTCTTATTGAGATGGGCGACCCCCGAGGAGCATAAAACCTTAACCGCTGCAGTGAAATGACCATCAGCAACCTTACGTAAACATTGTTTCACATTGGTCCCCCCACACTCATTATCAATCTCAGTGCCCTTTTTGATTCCATCCGTAACCCCCCTCACGGGTTGATCAAACAACGACTGGACAAGAGTGGCAAAACCCTCATGATCACCCCACTGAGCCAAAGACCGCTGGATGCTAAGGCATTGGCCCGTCTTCCTATTGCCCGATCTCTTGTCCTGACGACCAGCAGTCTTGAACACCCGCAAGGTGCAACGTGGTAATATCAAAAGTCGAACCCATGCCTCAACAGAATCAGGCATAGCAACCACATTGTCCAAAGCTGCAGTTAAGACTTGGGCAAAATCCATACGACAACTAAGAGGGATACTCTTAACAGTCTTGATGGGGAGAGAGAAAAGACGGTCAAGCAAAGCAATATCTACACCTAACTCTTCCGACGAGGTATCAACGTTTTCAACACCGGGTCTAGTGATGCCAACAATAAAACCCTGTTCATCTCTCTCACCTGGCACAAACCGAATAACCTTATCCTCATGGTGGCACGCCCGACTGAAAGCATGAGGGCACATACACTCACCACATAACCATTGTCCGGACACCCTCAAAGCTTCACAAACAGAGGTAAAAAGATTAAGATCGTCAGCAATTGCACATCTCAAAGAATCTTTCCTCTCGTCTGAGCCTAAATGGTGACTCTTGATATGTGTCATTAACCTTGGGAATCCCTTAGCCCCCACCAAGCCATCGGGGCAACAATGAAACCGTCAGAAAGGACAAGGCCAGAAGCCACTACCATTAGAACCAATCATAACAAAACTAAGTAAGCGGAGTCGACACTTAGATAATGTCGCGTACGCCACCACCAATAAAGAAAACCCAACCCAAAAGGAAACGCAGCTGATGGGTCAAAAGGTAATTGATCCGCTACGCTAAAAAACCCCCAAAAATCACCTAGGCATTTCGTCGAACACCTTGCGTGCGAAGAAGAAAAACATAAAACTACAATCACCGGTAACAGTGGAGATCAATTAATATGTATGGTGGTGGTGGTGGTGACCCACCTGAGGCATGGCGTAGGCAATTCCCAGTTACCAATTAATTCTACATATCTTCACAATTAGTTATATACCTCGTACGCTCTTTACGGACATGAAGCTAGCTTGGATTTGGAAGGAAGCGAGGATGCGAGGGTCGGTAGAGCAGAGGAGCAGGTAGAGTGGACAGCACAATTAGATGATTATTCCAACTCCCTATATAAGAAGACTAAAAGAAAACTTCATTCTGACTTTAATAAAAAGTTTAGAACCAAAATACAGCAAATGTATGGAATATATTAGAGCAAGAGTAGTTTGATATTCATAATTACAAAAACAAAATTAACTGCAGTGTCAACATTCTCTTCAGCAAATCAATTAAACACCACAGCTGTCAGTGCACATACAATGAAATACAACTAGATGGATAATTACAAGAAGTATTATATAACAAAAAATAAAGAGATCTATACCTCATACAGACTAATGGGGTGTTTGGGATTCCTTCTCAATAAGGACTTATTGACTTATATAAGTCATAAGTGAGAAGTTAGAAATTCTAACTTCTCAAAAGTAACTTCTCAACACACAAAATCTTCTTAAATAAGTTGATCCAAACACAACAAAAACAACTTATTAACTTTTATAAGTCAATAAGTCATAAGTTGCTCCAAAATAAGCTAACCCAAACACCCCCTAAGATACCCTCTTGATTTTGCACAGCTTAACCAGTAGCACATATAATAAAACGTGAGCCACTGCCCAATGAGCATTTTATGAGGTTATATACGAAATTACAAATTACGCTTGTCTGTCATTTCGTCGAACAGTTGGAGTGCAGAATGCATCAGATGTTTTATCTGTCAGCCGAAGCCAAACTCTTAAAATTGTGAGCATGGCATAAAAAATCAAATAATTTAAGAACTCTGGATTAATACTACCAGAAGCAGAAAGTAAAATCAGATGTTTTATCAATTTATTTCTGACCCACTTTTTGTATCCAATATACTTTCATACAGATTCTTGTCTACCCTTATGTTCTGTTTGGGTCATCTTCAGGTAGTATCAACAAGAGATGCACAAAATACCTGGTTCCGGACCTAACCCGGAACCGGTTTCTACCCTACCGGACTCGGGGGTACATACCAGTTCCAGACCCCGGCTTAGAAAAAGGAACCGACCCGGAACCACCGGACCCGGTTCCACCTCTACCCAATCAAAACCGAGACCCGAACCGGACCCTGCCAAACCGGTCAAATACCCGAATGTACCTGGAACCGGTTCCTACCTTGCGCGGTTCTTGACTTTGTTGACCAAACCCGGACCCGGTTCCTACCCGGGTATAGAAAAAACCCGTTTTGTGCATCTTTAGTATCAACTATCATGTCTTACTCATATTTATACTTGGCAAAACAAATGAGTCAGGTCGGTGGGTGGGGTAATGGGTCATATGTTGGGGGTCATGCACAATTGCAGTGGAAGTTTTTATATCACTTGAATCTGGGTTCATGGTTTTGTACAGGAAGTGTGCAGAAACAACAATGTTGAACAAAGGGTATTCGAAATGGATTAAGAATGAAAGGACAATTCTTGGTAATAGAATGTCTTGATACCGGAAGTTGTTGCCGGATATCAAACTTATATACATAACAATTTGGCGGTTCCATTTGGCGGGAATAACTGCCATGGCAGTTTGAACTTGTACCCGCTTATCACCACCATATCGGTCATTATACATATCTAGAGTATAAGTTATAATATAAATACATAAATAGCATAATTAAGTTTAAATCTCAGTCTAACATCATACAGGGTTTGGGTCAGAATAGACCGTTTAAAAAAAATGTAATCTTGGTTCCGGTCAAACAGGTTTTGACCAAAATGTGTACAGGTTGAAAGCGGGTGTTCTAGAAAATGTCAATTTGATAAGACTGTTAGGATCGACAACACCCGTTGAACACGAATTGCGGAATACACACGAACAACTGAACTCTCGGACCACACACTCCCACTCTCTGCCACTCAAGAACACAAGGATATAACGTGGTTCGGTCGCTATACTGCAACCTACGTCCACCGGGTAACTAGGAGTTTATATTTCTAGGAGAGGTACATCTTTACAATACAAATCAATCTCTTATATAGAGATTAAGATGAGAATTTGTCAAACAAGAAATTAATCTGCAGAAGAAAAATTGGTTTCTTCCGCCTACTTCTTGACAGCCGCAAAACATGGCTGCTGCCTAACATGGCTGCTGCCTACACGTTTTCTGCCGCTACTTTGACAAACCCAAGAGTGGCTTCACACTCAACAATCTCCCACTTGAAGCCACGGGATAATCTTCACCTGTGCTTCAACTGTGCATCTGTATTTCTGTAAAAACTTTTAGCTGTTAGCTCCTTCCTAGTTACCCTGGCCTTTTCTTCAATTAACTTGAAGGCCCGTTGAAGCTCCTACTGAGCCTCAACTCATCAGTCATGGCTGAATCTGCCCCTGACCCGTTCTCTGTCTCTACCGGCTCCCACTGACACGAACTGCCGGATTCTGAGAAAACCTGAGAACTAACACTCTCCGAATAAAGCAGATAATTCACTGGAGAGACTTTTACCGCTGGAATACTGGTTCTCTTAACCCACTGTCTTCTGGTAACTCTGACTGAAGCACCACCTGTGCTCCCACTGCCACGAAAACCCCTGACTGGTTTCTCTGAACCTTTCCTAGCACGTTCAACCTGAATCTGACCTGTGGCTCTGGGTTTGCCATCTGCAAAGCAAACCTTCTTCTGCCCACGAGATTCTGTGAACCGGATCTTGGTCTTCTTCTGAACTGGGACGGTTACTCCCTCAGACGGTAAACTGACCATATACAACGAACCCCGTTTCTTTCCTCGAGCTACGACTAGATTTCCCTTTAGAACCTTCCACTGCCCGTTCCTGAACTTAACCTCGTGCCCCTGTTCATCCAACTGCCCAACAGAAATCAACTGTTTCTTCAGACTTGGAATTATCCGAACATCCTTCAAAGTCCATGAACCGACTGGAGTCTTCAGATCTAAGTCACCCATGCTCGTCACATCAAGAACCTCATCATTCGCTAGTCTTACCTTACCAAAATCACCTTCTTTCAGATTTCGCAGTGCTTCACTGCTGTGGGTAGCGTGAAATGAAGCACCCGAATCCATAACCCAGGAATCCACACTGCTCTCCACACTACAGATTAAAGCATCATCATATGTGTGGTCTACTGCAGCGTTAACTTCTTTCTTCTCATTTGGACATTGATTCCAAAAATGTCCTACCTCTTTGCAGTTCCAACAGGTTACATCACCTCGAGCCCTTGACTGACTCCTCTTTCTGTTCCTGCTCCCACTACCTCTGTTAGTCTTCCTTCCTCTGCCAACATTCAGTAATTCACTCGATGATCCACTTGAATTTCTCCTTCTGACGTCCTCGCCCAGAATAAGATCACGAATCCCTTCAAAAGTAAATTCGCTGGTACCTGATGAACTGGAAATCGCTGTAATAGTTCCGGACCAACTGTCTGGCAAGGAAGATAACAGTAGCAAAGCTTGAACTTCATCTTCGAATTTGATGCCCACTGACGCAAGTCTGGCCAAAATCGAATTCAACTTGTTGATGTGCTCTGTGACTGAACTGCCTTCCCTCATCCTAGTATTCACCAGCTCTCGAATCAGAAAGACCTTATTAGCTGCCGAAGGCTTCTCGTACATGTTAGATAGGGCTAACATCATACCACTAGTTGTGGTTTCCTTCATGATGTTGAATGCCACAGTCTTTGATAACGCCAATGTAACAACTGCCCTGGCTTTCCTGTCTTTTGATTCCCAATCTGCTGGTTCCACCTTTTCTGGTCTAACTCCTGATAACACAATATCAAGATCTTTTTGAACTAATAATGCCTCAATCTGCATCTTCCACCAGCTAAAATCTGTACCGTTAAACTTATCGATTTGAACTTTCCCGTCTTCTGCCATGTTAACAAACACGACTAACCGAAATTTAAATCGAAATAAAAACCGAAAATCAACACTGAAACAACCTAACCACGTCTGGTCTACGGTTCTGTTTCTTCGATCTTCAACGAAAACGATACTCTGAAAATTACTGCTGGTTCAACTGGTCAAAAAACTGATCTTGAAATTATAAACCTTCTACCCAATGCCCCAGAAAAAATTTTAGTTCTTTGAAAAAATAAAAGTTTGGCTAGTACTGCCAAAGGATTAAATAAAAAAGAACTAAACCCAATTATTAAGTTATTATTGATTTGTATTGTAAAGAACTAAACCCAATTAAATTATTGTTGAGTGTGAAGCCACTCTTGGGTTTGTCAAAGTAGCGGCAGAAAACGTGTAGGCAGCAGCCATGTTAGGCAGCAGCCATGTTTTGCGGCTGTCAAGAAGTAGGCGGAAGAAACCAATTTTTCTTCTGCAGATTAATTTCTTGTTTGACAAATTCTCATCTTAATCTCTATATAAGAGATTGATTTGTATTGTAAAGATGTACCTCTCCTAGAAATATAAACTCCTAGTTACCCGGTGGACGTAGGTTGCAGTATAGCGACCGAACCACGTTATATCCTTGTGTTCTTGAGTGGCAGAGAGTGAGAGTGTGTGGTCCGAGAGTTCAGTTGTTCGTGTGTATTCCGCAATTCGTGTTCAACGGGTGTTGTCGATCCTAACAACTGGTATCAGAGCTCAGGCTCTTGTTGTTGAACCGAACAGAAACCGAACAGTCAAGAACCGATCAGAACCGCCTCAACCGCCATCAGAACCGTCGCCACAGCCGGCAGAACCGCCGCTGTTTCTCCGACCAACCGGCAGCGTAGCCGTTGAACCCAGCCATCGATCGAAGTTTGAAGGTTGTCACCTGCTTGTTGCTTGATCGATTGAAGATAAAAAGAAGAGAAATAATTCTTTTATTTTTGTTTGATCTGTGAAAGTGTAGAAAACAACTTTTGAAAAGAAAATATGGTGGAAAGATTCTTTGTGGAGAAATAAAGTGCAAGAAGAAGAACGTGGCTTTGTTGACTATAAGAGAAAAAAAAAAGAATTTTTTTTGGTCCATAAGTTATTAAGTTTTATCAAACCAGCCCCTCAACTTAAAAGAAAATTGGTTTCTTCCGCCTACTTCTTGACAGCCGCAAAACATGGCTGCTGCCTAACATGGCTGCTGCCTACACGTTTTCTGCCGCTACTTTGACAAACCCAAGAGTGGCTTCACACTCAACAAAGACTTTATAAATACATGTAGACAACTAAAAGAGCTAAACTTTCACATATTCTATGTATTAAAGTTACACCCTTTTTATATCATAAAATTACAATAGATTGTTAATCAATTTAAAAGGAAACCAGATGACAAAAATTAGCAAGTTTAAAATCCATTACAAAGACATTTTCATACTTTATAATAATTCCATAGAAATTTTCAAACATAACCATGTTGTGCAAAACGACTTCAAGTGCCACTTTTTCTTCATAGACTCTCCTTTTCAAATCCGCTCCCATATGATCTATTAAATTATTTTGAACGGTATTCTTGAGCAAATGAACTATTCCCGAGCGGGTGGGAATTCCATGTTCTGTACCTCGGCTATAATGCTTGTTTATGTGTGAATCGATTGGTATGAGTACCCGTTTCTATGTAATATATAGACTTTCCGAGCGGGTGGTGTCACGATCAGTGTTGACCAGAATTTTGCTGCTGAACAGTTAATCATATTCTTGTAAATCATCGGTGTTGACCAGAAATGTTGCATTTTGGATTCTCTGTTTTCTCCGTCTTCTGTTACGATGTATGTTTGCTTCTTTTTCTTTGGCTAATCTGTTGCATGTGCGTGGTTCATATATGTTGATTTGAGTTTCATTTGAAACCAGCTTCGTAATTCACAACCTAAACCTCTACTAAACAAAACACAATTACTATAAGAATAACAAATCACATACCATTAAACAATCTTTTTAAAGAGTAATTTGGTAATTACCTGTGCAATCTAAGCCACGACTCCGCCGACTCTATTCTTAGCTGGAACATGAACATTTTCATATAAAACCTCTGCATGCCCGTGAGGTGCATCATCGAACCCAAATACAGTACGAGGCCTTAGTATTTTCACACCAGGAGTATTGATGGATACAATAACCATGGAATGCTGCTTATAAATTGGTGCATTGAAGTTAGTTTTCACCTGCATTACCATGTGGTCAAATCAGCAATACCATATTTGACCTAAGAAAGTCAAATCTCATCTTTTTTCTGCAGCCTAATATGTTGGTAGTGGATGTTCAAGAAACTTGTTTCACCTCAGCTAAGTAACTTATATACAACCTATAAACAATCGAGAATGTAGAGTTGTCGATTTTAACCCATTTTGTTTTTGTTTTATTCCAAATGCTTTCAAATGGGTCCAACGGGTCAAAACATTTTGCGGTTTTGGTAAATGGTTTCATTTAAATATTTAGGTCATTATTATGATAAAAAAACATTGTTGCCAAACAGTACGAACATCTTGTTAAATATATAAACAAAAAGAATGAGAAGAGACGCAAACCTATATAGATGATCCCCAGGTATAAATTTTAGTTATTTCATATATATTTATGTGCCTTAAAAACTCACTTTTTTATCAACTCTAAGGACCAGTTTGATGCCCATGTAAAGAGCTCCCATCAGCTGGACTGCAGGGATCTTTACGGGAAAACTGAACGGTGTAACTAACGCCACCTGCAATTAAAAATTTAACATGCATCAAGAAAATAAATATTAATAGAGTTAATAAATAATAAATTGAAAGTAATAATAATCTGTGAAGGGTGTCTTACGGGGCCATAAGGCCATCCGAAACCATGACTTTGGTTCCCAAGCTGATCCCCAGGTACTCTAAACGACCTTGCCATGAAACGCACCTATCTGAGATTTAAAAAAAAAAATTATTAGTAATAAGTAGAGAAATTTCACGTCATAAACATTCTCTCCATCTCCCAGCACCCTCTTTCTCTGCATGTTTTGTAAAGGCTTCTCCAACCACCCCACTTTGGTTTCGGACTTCGGTGGGTTCCACGTCATAGAAGATGGGGTACGCGGTATGCTCGGTCATCTTTTGGCACTCCATAATCTTTACGAGCTCGTCTAAGCACCATGATGAAGACGCATAGTTCTTGGAGAATACAATTATGTAAAATCTCGATTCTTCAATGGATGTGATGAGCTGATTAAAGTAGGGGCCCGAAAGGATTTGAAAGAGATGGCTGCCGAGGGCGTGGCTGCACTAGAACGGGTTGGGCAGGCTGAAATGTTGGTGGATGAGCTCGCTATTGACGAGAAGAATTTGGATGACAAGTTGTTGGAATATAAGCTAAACTAGAAAGTCTTGACTCGTTGGTACAATAACTCCTATAGGCTAATTAAGATGAGTTAAGTTTTAAGGATATAGCTTTTCCTATAATACTTGAGATTAGCTTGTTAAAAGATCACAAGACTATGGACTTATTTAGAGTGATCGCACACTTATTATATTATCATAATTATTGACTTATATTAAATTTTCCCTTGCTTATTTTCCTTGTAATGTCTCAAAAGTGTTATGAGTACAAAGTATACAATAATTAGCAACCGAATTCAATATGTTGTATTGATTAGTTTTTACACATGAACCGTCCATATTTTGTTGGAATCAAGGGTTTTTTAGCTTATAATTGAAAATAAAAATCAAGTTTCATATTTGTTTTATTTGAGTCTCTTAATTTTTATTGTAACGAAAAAAATGAAAAAAAAAACCCTTGATTCCAACAAAACATGGACGGTTTGTGTGTAAAAACTAATCAATACAACATATTGAATTCGGTTGCTATAGAAGGGGTTGTTGTACCAACGAGTTAAGATTGTCTAGTTTAGCTTACATTCCAACAGCTTGTCATCCAAATTCTTCTCGTCAATAGCAAGCTCATCCACCAACATTTCAGCCTGCCCAACCAGTTCTAGTGCAGCCACACACTTGGCATCTATCTCTTTCAAATCCTTTCAGGCCCCTACTTTAACCAAAAGGACGTGTTTTGTTATTTCCATAATCTCCACGAGCTCGTCTAAGCACCATGATGAAGACGCATAGTTCTTGGAGAATACAATTATGTAAAATCTCGATTCCCCTTTGACGATTTTTTCATCATCTTTGTAAGTAATAATGCTTTTTTTTGTTAAGAGCATGATATAGATGATCGACAAAGGTCCTACGAGTGTCTTCTCCCCTAAAACTCAAGAAAACATCATACTTGAACCACTTTTTAACTGATGAAGCTGAAGTAGATGTCATTGATCAATATTATAAGCTCAAAAGAACGGAAATAAAATACTCGAAGCTCTTTTGATTACAAGTACGGAAAGAGTCACTAGAATTTGAAATGAAACTTGAAAGCTTGTGCACCAGATGTATTGTACAGTACAACTTGCATATGCATGTGACTAAATCTGCAATTTCACAGCGAGTACTCTGCCATGATTATTGAAGTTTTGTAGTTTTCCCTGAATTTTCAAAGTAGTACAACTGTAGAACACCTCTCATCAGCAATGTAGTCTTGTACAGTACAAGTGGTAAATGCACACCTGATGCTTTTACAGTACCACCGAATCTTGAATATCTCAACACGGATTCTCTAATCAGAGATAGTAAATTTCATTGCAAGACTTTGCAACGTCTTGTCCTAAACAGTTTTCCAAGTAAAAAAGCAAAAGCTGAGCCAAATACTTTTTTTCTTTTCGGCCTTTGTTTAAGGCTACACGGTATGCAGACGGGATGAAGACGGGGACGGGGGTGGGCGGCATGGGGTGACGGAACGTCGAAGAAAGGGGACCCACCTGGAGGATCGTCCTGAACGTCGAAGAATGGACGTTGAAGACGGGGACGGGGACGAGGACGCAGGGGGCGGCATGGTGTTGGTTCCGGCGACGGACTGTGACGGAGGGGGACGACCCCCATACCGTCCAGCCTAAGCATCCATTTCAAGAGATATAATGATCACATTCAGATCAATGGTTTTGTAGTCACATGTTCACCACGCATTGATAGTTGTACCTTGTCGTGAACTTTGTTGTAAAAAGCTTAGTGCTTTTTACTAGTTGCATTTATAAACTTCTTGGTAATTTTCTATTTGATTTGATATGGTCAATAAAAAAACAAAATAAATAATGGATTTTAATAATCTAAACTATTAGTCGTTTGCCGGCAACAGTTTTAACTTCAAAAATAACCAGTGGTGGTCCTACCTTTTCACATATTGTAAACCACTGGACCTTTAGTAACATAACCTTAATTTCTTTTTGTCTCATTTTCCTTTTCTATTAGTAAAGGTCCATTGGTTTACAGTATGTGAAAAGGTGGTGCCACCACTGGTTATTTTTGAAGTTGGTACCGTTACCGACCAACTACTAATAGTTGGGATTATTAAAATCCATTATTCCAAAATAAAAATAAGGCTTCTAATCTACAGAGTAAGAGCATGTGTAATTAGGGTTATTAAAATAGTTTATAGTTGTCCTAACAAGTTGGTCTAGTGGTTAGTCACTTGGTTTCTCTTCTTGTGGTTTCAAGTTCAACTCTCACTAAAATCACTTTGAAGGACATTGGTGGTGGCAATAAAGTTTCGCCAGTTCGAAACCGAGCCGAATCGGGTTTTACCGCAGTTGGCCTTCGGGCGGCGGGTTTTCCCCGGAAATGGTGGCTTGTTGGCTCCGGTATGCATCCAACTCTGGCCGTTATGGAGGAGGTGATGCATTTGGTCGATTGAGGGCATCTCAGGATGTTTATCCGATGATTTAGTTGGTCGTTCAAAAAAAATAGTTTGTTGTTTGAACTCTCCTTGTAAAAGTGAAAATAACTCACTGGAGATTAGCTAATTTACAAACCAAATTAGCTCAGCTTGGATCTTTTACAACGGAGCTACCTACCTCAGCTCAGCTCAATTTAAGTTCTTTAATTTATTATGTATCATATACATATATACTTGTTCCTGAGTGATTGGTGCTTTTAGCTAGTCTACTCGTCACTTCATAAAAGCAGTTGTTATTCTGATTTAGTCCAATATGCAATCTATTTGTTGCACACTTCCGAATAGCAAGTCTAGGGATGTTTCAATACATATGGCTCCAAGATGCTCGTAAAATAATATAAAAAGTTGGCCTATTTAAAACAAACTTATTGATCATTATTACAATGATTAAAAACTTTATTTACTATATTAAGTAAACCATACATATAACGTCCAAAACTTTATAACGGTCAATACAGAAAATCAACGATACAAATTCTACGACAAATTTTGAATTTTTACAAATTCTTGAGAAAAGCAGTGGTCAAACATAAGAGTTGACCATTTTAAGATAATGACACAAAATCCAACATTTACAAAAGATGTAAAAGCATAAGTCTTTAGCTAATGTTTCCAACAACCATACTTAAAGTTTTAGAACAACAAAATTGACCCGTTTACAACTACAATGTAACACCTCGAAAATTTACGTCCAATAATGTACCGACACGTGTCATAGGCTTTGAATATGTGAAAAAGTACTTTAGAGGGACTAAAGTTGACAAACAGTGAAACTATGTGAATATAAGGGTCCAAAGTGTCAACGATGGATACATAGGCTCTACAATAACCCTACATGGTGTTTATAATCTTAAACGAATAAATCATGGATCATACGAAGAAGAAAATGAAAGAAAGTGAGGAATTACAAACTACAGGGGCTAAATGTGTCAACATGTTGAAAGTATACCTCTGAGTGACCTTTTGGCAAACCCGAAGCTTTGTAATGATAAAATATACTCACTAGAATATGTGATAAAAAATTCATAAGGTTTCGTTATCGTAAGAGAAAGTTATGATCAAAACCGTGCACGAAGGGTTAAATGCGTCAACGTTGAATTTCGTGACTTTTCGGGTAGGCACAAAGTTAACCAGGGACCTAACCAAGTTTGTAAATGTCCCAAGGTCCTTAAAAATCAGGTTTGAGGGTCAAGAATGCAAGAAAAATAAGCAAAACCACGTAACAAAGGACCAAGGACTGAATTGTAAATCTTGGAAATTTGTTTGGATGGTTGCCAACTTGTACGCGCCCCGCGTAAGTGGTCTCGCGCCCCGCGTACAACCCGCCAGCGAACAAAAATGCGCAGATGTCAGTTTTTCAGGTCTGTTTCGATTGATTACAGCTGTTATCTGATACCTGAGGCTCTCCAATGGTTTTACATGCATAGAGGGGCACCTGGACAGATCTTATAACATCTGTAGACTCTTGTGGCATCATCCTAAAAGATCAAAGTTGATATAAAAGGGACTTGAAGTGTAGCAACATTGTTCATTCACTTACAAACATTCACAAGTCCACTTCTGGAGCTCCTCTGATCAACCTCAGGCTTTCTAGTAATCTCTAATCGTAATTAGGACTCTTGTAAGTGTTCATAACCCTTTCTAATTCGTTTTAGCTTAGTTAATTAGCTTATAGTCAAACCATCGTAATTTAAGTTTGACTTCGCGATTAAATGAAATCCGCTCAGTCATTTCTTGAATTGAAAGTACCTATAAGTAGGTATTTATGTGGGTAACAAACCCTAAAAAGGGTACTTTAAGATTCCCACTCTAACTATGTAAGTCGAGTCAAAGCTTACTTTAAAAAGTCAACAGAATGTGTATTTTCAAATTTAAGCATAATTAGCAATGTAGGATACATGCAACCTGTTTGATCATTAAAATAACTTGGTAACTAATGTAAGAACATGTTCCAACATGATCAACTCGACAATTTTCAGTTTAAACCCGGATCGGAACCGAAAGTCGCATAATTTGACTTTTGCTTTGACTATCAGTTCTGATCCGTTTATGCATGTTTAAGATCTGCCTTAGAGCTTATTTTGGACCAGGTTTCATATAAGTATAACTCTCTGAGATTATACAACTTGGTTCAATACTTATCCGATTCATATGCATGTTTCCGATTAATGCTTAAATATTGACTATTATGCCCTTTTGACTATAAAACGTGATTTTTGAAAAAGTAAAAGAGTAGAAACCTTAGTTACTGATTTATAAACTTGCACCTAAAATTTGACATCAGTTTGAGGTCTAGATTAGAAGTTATGCTCATTAGCGTAATTTGAAATCTTTATGTTACTTAAACGGCGTAATTAGCGTATAACCTTTTTAAACCCACTTTTTGATATCAAACTTTTTACCCACTGATGTAATATAATATTTTGGGATTTTTGAAGATTTTTATTTAATTTTTGGCTGAGCATAACATAGGTCTCTAAGTTTAATTCGGTTAATACCGATTTTGCCCTTTTAAGCCATAAAATGAGTTTTACAAATCCTTTTGACCCCAAACCTTTTTCTACTGATTTTATTTGTTAAATAAAATATTTTGAGCCTTCTGGAATTATAAAAAAATATCAGCTTTCCTTTAAAAACCCGGAAATGGCTCCAAATCGCCTTTTTAAGCATTTTTAACGCATAGTATGTACTAACACTATATTAAACATATAAGGTTGATACCTACTGATATTTTTAGTATATTTTTATATAATAACAGTAAGTAAAAGTTTTTAAACTCAGATTTCCAGTTTTGACCTTTTTAGCCCTTGTGAAATTACCAAAATACCCCTAAGGTGCATAGTTTGGTTTTAAATGATAAATTTCACATATAGGTCATACCCTACTGTTATAACTTATTAAATTATGTGTATTTACTGTATAAATCAGACTTGTAACTCAGATTACTAATTAAACTCTTTTATAATCTTTTAAATGACCAAAATGCCCTTATGAGGCATAATTTGTGTTTAAATCCGTTTTGGGCATAATAGAAGATACCTTACTGATATCACAACATGTTTAAGGCATATTAACTCAGGGAACTTGCATATGACTCTTATGGTTACCCGTGACGCCCTTTCCGCGCTCGGTTCGATTTATGTAACTAGTTTGCATAAATTAACCGAAACGGGTCAAACCTTATCATCTTTGTCTCAAAATCCAGAATGTATTTAGTATACCCATATTATACAAGTATTCAAACTTGTCGGGTCTAAATCACATTCTATCCGGTCTTCGCTTAATCGTGCGTTTGAACCGTATCGTCCTTGAAAGCTAACCGGTCTAAGCTTAGGCTTAAATAAAGACCCGTTAGAAATCTAATAGGTTATTATAAACCTTTGTTCCAGAATAGAAGAACCAGTAAAAGCTACCTTCACTCGCTAATTGTGATTTATACTTACCAAGGTAAATACTTTTAACTTATTTTCCCTATACGGGCTTGGGGTACGGTATATAAAATACCGCTTGGTCCGGCATTAAATCTTTAATCGAATAGTGGTTAAATCCTTGATATGCTACGTTTTGAATGTGTTTTGTTTGCTTAAAGCCTTTGGGGGGTTAATGACCATGTCCCGGATATCCTTGGCATCATCTTACGAGATGGCCACGACCTAAGCACGGGGTGTAGGCGTACACCCGTCAGTGCCGAACCAAATAATGTGGTGTGTCTATTAATCTTTAACCCGGTCTACGGATCGGGCTACTGAACGCATAAGTAACATGTAATTCCCTTACAAGATTATATTCACATAATTATCCCAAGTTATAAAATATTTTTGTGCCACGTGCATTCAAATCAATTTTCAAACCTTTTCAAAATGAGTCACTTAAATTGTATTTACCAGTGTAAACTGACGTATTTTCCAAAAGGTTAAGTGCAAGTACTACGCGTACTAGGCTGGCTGTCTTCTAGCGTCCACAATAAGTCTCGCAAGCTTGGATGTCAATAAAACTGTTGAACAATATCTTCTTTATTTTGATCCGCCTGTGGATCCGTTTCAACTATTCGTTATATTTAATATTACATTTTATTAAAGTTGAAATGAATCTATCTTTGCTTCCGCTGTACATTTATATATTGTGTTGTTTGACTTATGATGATATCAACTACGTCACGATACTCCCCACCGGGCCCACCGGTGACACGTGGAAAATAGGGGTGTGACATAGTAGATCGGAAGCGCGTCGTGGGCGAGAAGTGCTAGTGTGTTCGTTCCAAGCGTTGCAAGCATCTAAAGTTGAGCCTTACCTACGAACATATCAACAGAAATCAATACAATAACAATTAACATAACTAACTAACTTCCAACAAACATGATGATCGTTCGTTTAACATAATTGCATATCTATTCTTTCGCAATTCTTTCTTATAATTATTATTTGCCAATTCAATTATTATCATCGTTCCGAATATGACATTCTTTCGCGCTTGACCCGTTTATAACGGGTCATTCACCTGGCCATTCTTTCATATAACATCCAACTTTGTTTAACCCGTTCACAACAGATTATTTGCATAACGATTCCTTATTTCTAACTTTGTCTTATATATTTGTCTTGTTGTATCACTTGTTTGTTTTTGACAGGTTGACAAAATGCCACCAAGGATGAAGGGAAAAGGCAGAGGAAAAGGGTCATATGTCGCCCCAAATGACCACGAGGCCGGACCGTCACACCGGCGAACACCATCCGATCCCAACAACCCGGGTCCTCAGGAGCCATGGAGGACCTACATTGAGCCTGCTAGGCGCTCAGTTTCACTGAGTACCTCCCCATCTATCCCACACTCTTTCGGGCCTCATTCTGAAAATGAGCCCCACAACTCCCACCAGTCCTACATCCCTCTTCAAGGACACAATTCACCATTTGACCACCTATCACCTGTTTTCCAGGGCCAGTTTAACCCTGCCGACTACCTAGGAGCAGCAGTGGGTTTTAACCCACTTGGACCCGAAGACCACTTTTCCGGTGGCAACGCGATGGACATAGATGAAGATACCGATCCTTCAATGCCACCATCCGGAACTCCTAACCATCCCATTGAAATTTTAGATGGGTCACCATTTGTGGGATCACCATATAATGGTCCCGACAGCTTCGAGGAGAAATTCCGGCAGTATGACTGGGTGTTTACCCTCAGCTACCACAACTCTCCCCTGCACCAGCCGCAGCACAACTCTCCCCTACACCAGCCGCAGCAGCTTCAGCAACAGCAAAATCCTTCTAAGGATTCCCGACTTGTCGCGGTCACTCCGCCGCCACCACCACCTCAGCTTCAGCCTCCCTCGCCCCCGAGGCGAAGGACAACGACCGTGCGAATATCCGCACGAGGGGGAGTGCGCATCAGCACCCCTCCACTTTCAAGTGGCAGCCGATACTCGCCAGTCCACGAAGAACCAGAGATGGGAGAATCTTCACACCCCGTCTCAGAAGTAGTCTCTGCGCCAGTCGCGCCACAACCACCAATGGGTTTTGGAGACCCAATCCCTGCTTACACTGGCGCGGCGGCGTACAATCCTTTCGAACAGCCGATCCACACAAATTACAACTTTACAGAAGATCCCTACTGGGTAGCTGCGAACTCTCTCCAACCGGGAGGTCACTATGGAGGTCCCTGGACTACGGGACACTCGACCTATGGATACCCATCATATGGGTATCAGCAACCACAGCCTCCTCAACCTCCGCATTATCAGCAACCACCGCAGACACCGGTGATGTCACCGCCACAATTTCAAGAAATCTTTCAAGGAATAAATGAGGTGCGACAAGAGGTGCGACATGAATTGCGGGAAGAACGTAGGCATAACCGTGGGATGTTCAAGAAAATGGTGGATTTGATCAAGGGAAAAAGCAAGAAGGATCACTAAATCCTTTGTTTGTTTGTTTTAGTGTTGTAATCATGTCCTTGCGAGGACATTTATTTCTGTACTCTGCCCCTGCGTGGGCATATTTCCTTTCTGTTCTGCCCCTGCGTGGGCATGTTTTTCTTTTGACCCCTGCGTGGGTTTGTTTGTTAATTTGGCCCCTGCGTGGGCGTGTTATTTATGTAAAAGTCCCGTTTAGGGCAAACTCGTACTAGTTGAATTTTAATTGGAATGGTTAATTTAAGTTTTTCATTTTAAATTATATGCATGAATATAATATATGAATAAATGAAAAATAACATTTATTATTTTAACTCACCATTTTAATAATAAGAATCTTAAAAGGTAAAACCTAGCTTGAATGTCATATTAAAGACCAGGCCAACATGGTAGAACCTGTTTTAAAAAGATTCAAATCTCTGTTAACATCTGCAAACATGTTAACACTCTTGACTAATGTGATCCGTGAGATCACACATGTCACCCTTTTAAATAAATTATCCAAATTTATATTTTTATATATATCTGATTATGACATAATGCCTACGGGCTATAACTAATGTCATATAAAACAAAAGGCAGCCGTAGTTTATAGACTCCCTGCCAATGAAGGGATTGATTGTTATTTTATTCAAACTTTAATCCTATAAGATCTAAATTTTAATTTAGAAAGTTGTCTACGTGACTAGGCCTATGTGCTATTATTAATTTACGATTTTGGATTATGATAAAGATCCTGAATAAGCATATATTTAATAAAATAACTAAAATGGCTATTAAAACCATGGTTAATAATCGTCAAGAACGATAATACTGTTTAGGTTTCTAAATGAACCTTGTCCTTATTTCCTTTATGTAGCAATTAAAACTACATGGCCAAGTCAGAAGAAATAAACAGTCGTCCAGAGGAAAACCCTGAAAATGTTAAAATACTGGTAACTGGTGCGGAACTGCAAGCATTAGTAGATAATGCTGTTACCAAAGCAATAAATAGGCAGTATAGTGAATCAAGCGGGACCCGAAGTAGGACCCGATCCGCACCACATTCCAAGCTAAAGACGCACTCGGAGGCTCATAGCAAACCGCCCTCTAAGAAAGATGAACCTAAGAAAGATGAGCTCAAAAAGGATGATGATCGACATTCATCTAATCACGACAGTGTTCCCTCAAAGAGGATGGTGTATGATGCCAAACCACATACCAAGTCCTATACTTACAAGTACTTTGTTTCTTGCAAACCCCGGGACTTCACCGGGGAGAAAGGAGCAATAGATTGTATGACTTGGTTGGGCGAAATGGACACAATTGTAGACATCAGCGGTTGTGCTGAAAGGGATGTAGTAAAATATGTATCCCAATCGTTTAAGGGAGAGGCACTGGCATGGTGGAAGTCTCTCATTCAAGCTGCCGGAAAGATCCCACTCTACAACTTGTCATGGAATCAGTTCGTTGCTCTCATTAAGGATAATTATTGCTCGCAGCACGAAGTAGAAAGAATCGAGTCAGATTTCTTATCATTGGTGATGAAGAATTTAGACTGTCAGGCTTACCTCACCAGTTTTTAATACTCTATCTCGGTTGGTTCCATATTTGGTCACCCCGGAACCAAAAAGGATTGCTCGCTTCATCGGGGTTTTAGCCCCAGAAATTAAAGCTAGTGTTAAGGCATCGAGGCCTGCTACCTTCAGATCAGCAGCTGATCTATCTCTATCTCTTACCTTGGACGTAGTCAGGTTGAGATCACTCAGGAATTCAGAAGAGAGTAAGAGGAAGCGTGAGGATGATACCTCCCGAAGACCTGACAAGAAGCACCGAGGAAGTAACGACCACAAGAAAGGGTCGGGGTCTAAGAAGGACGGGCAACAATCTGGGGATAAGCCCAAATGTAAGGTTTGCAAGAAGAACCATTTTGGGAGGTGTCGACTTGAGTCGAAATCCCAGCCTCAGCCGAGGCCCTGTGGGATTTGTAGATCTTTGGAACATAAGACTCTGGAGTGCAAAAAGCTGAAAGATGCAACATGTTACGGTTGCAATGAAAAAGGGCACATTAAGTCCAATTGCCCAAAGAACACCAAGAAAATCGAGGATGGGAAAAAGACCAATGCGAGGGTCTTCAAGATGGACGCTAAGGAAGCTGTTCAGGATGACAACGTGATTACAGGTACTTTTCTCGTAAATGATGTTTTTGCTAGAGTATTGTTTGATTCTGGAGCAGATAAGTCTTTTGTGGATAATAAGTTTTGTGAGTTGTTGAAATTGCCTGTAAAACCCTTAAGTGTGAAATATGAGGTGGAATTAGCTGATGGAACCATAGAAACCGCCTCAACTGTGTTAAATGGATGTGTTATATCCATTAGGAATCACTCTTTTCCTTTGTCCTTACTTCCCTTTAAGCTAGCTGGCTTTGATATAGTTATAGGTATGGATTGGTTATTGCATAACCAAGCCCAGATTATGTGCAGCAGAAAGCAAGTGGTAGTCAAAACTCCGTCTGGTGAGTCACTTACCATTCAAGGGGATACCCAGCATGGATTGCCTGAGCAAGTGTCCATGCTCAAGGCATCTAGATGCTTGAAGAAGGGTTGTGTTATTTATATGGCACAGGTTACTATTGATGAGCCAAAGCCCAAGATTGAAGACATCCCTATCATTTCGGAATATCCTGAAGTTTTTCCCGAAGAACTACCTGGTTTACCACCAGATAGGCAAGTGGAATTCCGAATTGACATCATCCCGGGTGCAGCACCAGTAGCGAGAGCGCCTTATAGGTTAGCACCAACGGAGATGAAGGAGTTAAGGACGCAATTAGATGATCTGCTAGCCAAAGGTTTTATTAGACCTAGTTCGTCTCCTTGGGGAGCGCCGATCTTGTTTGTCAAGAAGAAGGATGGATCGATGCGTCTGTGCATCGATTACCGTGAGCTTAATAAAGTCACTATCAAGAATAGGTATCCTTTGCCCAGGATTGACGATCTGTTCGATCAATTGCAAGGGGCAAGCTACTTCTCTAAGATCGACTTGAGGTCAGGCTATCATCAGTTGAAGGTCAAGGATGAAGATGTGCACAAGACTGCATTTAGGACTCGTTATGGTCATTACGAGTTCCTAGTGATGCCTTTTGGGCTCACTAATGCACCGGCCGCATTCATGGATCTCATGAATCGCGTCTGCAAGCCTTACTTAGATAAATTTGTCATCGTCTTCATTGACGACATTCTCATTTACTCAAAGAGCCAAGCTGACCACGAGAAACACCTTCGTTGTATTCTTAAACTTCTACATCATGAGAAACTCTACGCCAAATTTTCGAAGTGCGAATTTTGGCTTCGAGAAGTCCAATTCCTTGGACATGTGGTAAGTGAGCGTGGTATCCAAGTGGATCCCGCTAAGGTGGAAGCAGTTATGAATTGGCAAGAGCCAAAGACACCTACTGAGATTCGTAGCTTCCTAGGTTTAGCAGGATATTATAGGCGTTTTATCGAAAACTTCTCAAGGATTGCTGCGCCCCTAACTTCGTTGACACGTAAGAAGGTTAAGTTTGATTGGGGCCCTAAGCAGCAGGAATCCTTTGACATTCTTAAGAAAAAGTTGAGCAATGCACTAGTGTTAACATTGCCCGATGGTATAGAAGAATTCGTAGTATATTGTGATGCATCACACACTGGTATGGGCTGTGTACTCATGCAGAAAGGCAAGGTTATTGCCTACGCTTCAAGACAGCTAAAGGTGCATGAGAAAAATACACCACCCATGACTTAGAGCTGGGTGCCGTTGTATTTGCATTAAAACTATGGAGGCATTACTTGTATGGAACCAAGTGTGTGATCTATTCAGATCACAAGAGCCTTCAACATTTGTTCAATCAGAAGGACTTGAACATGCGACAAAGACGGTGGATGGAAACTTTAAATGATTACGACTGTGAGATAAGATACCATCCAGGCAAGGCAAATGTAGTTGCTAACGCCTTAAGCAGAAAAGAAAGAGTGAAGCCGATAAGAATCAATGCCAAGCGCATTGAAATAAGGAATAGTTTAAACGAAAGGGTGTTAGCTGTACAGAAGGAAGCTGTGTTGGAAGCTAACTATCCTGAAGAAAAGCTAGGAGTAACTGAGGAGCAGTTATCCTATGACAAGGACAGAATGCTAAGATTGAATGGACGAATATGGGTTCCAGTTTATGGAGGGCTTCGGGATGTTATCCTCCAGGAAGCCCACAGTTCCAAATATTCCGTTCATCTTGGAGCTGATAAGATGTACCAGGATCTAAAGGCAAACTACTGGTGGATTGGTTTGAAAAAGTCTGTAGCTGCCTATGTAGCTAAATGTTTGACTTGTGCGCAAGTCAAAGCTGAGCACCAGAAGCCGTCAGGTTTGTTACAACAGCCTGAAATTCCCACGTGGAAGTGGGAGATGGTGATAATGGATTTCATCACCAAATTGCCAAAGACAAGGAAGGGAAACGATACTATATGGGTCATAGTAGATAGACTGACCAAGTCAGCACATTTCCTACCCATTAAGGAAACTTACAGCTCCGACATGTTAGCTCAATTGTATGTTGATAAGATTGTAGCTCTGCATGGTGTACCAGTATCGATTATCTCCGACCGAGATACGAGATACACCTCTCATTTTTGGAAGAGTTTCCAACAGTCTTTGGGCACGCGCTTAAACTTTAGTACGGCTTACCATCCACAGACGGACGGACAGAGTGAGCGTACCATCCAAACGCTGGAAGACATGCTTCGAGCATGTGTGATTGATTTAGGTGGCAGTTGGGATAACCACCTACCATTGATCGAGTTCTCCTATAATAATAGCTACCATACTAGAATTAAGGTTGCGCCTTTTGAGGCATTATATGGTAGAAAATGCAGAACCCCTATATGTTGGGCAGAAGTAGGAGAAGTTCAATTATCAGGACCTGAGTTAGTCTTTGAAACGACGGACAAGATTGTCCAGATTCGCGATCACTTGAAACCTGCCCAAGATAGGCAGAAAAGCTACGCTGATCCAAAGCGTAAATCTTTTCACTTCGAAGTAGGTGACAAAGTATTGCTTAAAGTATCACCCTGGAAGGGGGTGATACGATTTGGTAAGAAGGGCAAGCTAAGCCCGAGATATATAGGACCTTTCGAGGTTATCGAACGTGTCGGGTCAGTTTCCTATAAGTTAAACTTACCTGAAGAGCTCAGTAGTATACATAATGTGTTCCACATCTGTAATCTGAAGAAGTGTTTCGCTGATGAATCACTGGTCATACCGCATACGGATGTACATATAGATGAGAGCTTGAAATTTGTGGAGAAACCATTGTCGATTGAGGATCGACAGGTGAAGAAGCTTCGAAGGAAGCATGTGCCTATTGTAAAAGTCAAATGGGATGCCCGTAGAGGTCCCGAATACACATGGGAGGTAGAATCCACGATGAAAGAAAAATACCCTCAATTGTTTCAGTAAATCTCGAGGTCGAGATTTCTTTTAAGGGGGTGAGGATGTAACACCTCGAAAATTTACGTCCAATAATGTACTGACACGTGTCATAGGCTTTGAATATGTGAAAAAGTACTTTAGAGGGACTAAAGTTGACAAACAGTGAAACTATGTGAATATAAGGGTCCAAAGTGTCAACGATGGATAAATAGGCTCTACAATAACCCTACATGGTGTTTATAATCTTAAACGAATAAATCATGGATCATACGAAGAAGAAAATGAAAGAAAGTGAGGAATTACAAACTACAGGGGCTAAATGTGTCAACATGTTGAAAGTATACCTCTGAGTGACCTTTTGGCAAACCCGAAGCTTTGTAATGATAAAATATACTCACTAGAATATGTGATAAAAATTTCATAAGGTTTCGTTATCGTATGAGAAAGTTATGATCAAAACCGTGCACGAAGGGTTAAATGCGTCAACGTTGAATTTCGTGACTTTTCGGGTAGGCACAAAGTTAACCAAGGACCTAACCAAGTTTGTAAATGTCCCAAGGTCCTTAAAAATCAGGTTTGAAGGTCAAGAATGCAAGAAAAATAAGCAAAACCACGTAACAAAGGATCAAGGACTGAATTGTAAATCTTGGAAATTTGTTTGGCTGGTTGCCAACTTGTACGCGCCCCGCGTACAACCCGCCAGCGAACAAAAATGCGCAGATATCAGTTTTTCAGGTCTGTTTCGATTGATTACAGCTGTTATCTGATACCTGAGGCTCTCCAATGGTTTTACATGCATAGAGGGGCATCTGGACAGATCTTATAACATCTGTAGACTCTTGTGGCATCATCCTAAAAGATCAAAGTTGATATAAAAGGGACTTGAAGTGTAGCAACATTGTTCATTCACTTACAAACATTCACAAGTCCACTTCTGGAGCTCCTCTGATCAACCTCAGGCTTTCTAGTAATCTCTAATCGTAATTAGGACTCTTGTAAGTGTTCATAACCCTTTCTAATTCGTTTTAGCTTAGTTAATTAGCTTATAGTCAAACCATCGTAATTTAAGTTTGACTTCGCGATTAAATGAAATCCGCTCAGTCATTTCTTGAATTGAAAGTACCTATAAGTAGGTATTTATGTGGGTAACAAACCCTTAAAAGGGTACTTTAAGATTCCCACTCTAACTATGTAAATTGTCGAGTCAAAGCTTACTTTAAAAAGTCAACAGAATGTGTATTTTCAAATTTAAGCATAATTAGCAATGTAGGATACATGCAACCTGTTTGATCATTAAAATAACTTGGTAACTAATGTAAGAACATGTTCCAACATGATCAACTCGACAATTTTCAGTTTAAACCCGGATCGGAACTGAAAGTCGCATAATTTGACTTTTGCTTTGACTATCAGTTCTGATCCGTTTATGCATGTTTAAGATCTGCCTTAGAGCTTATTTTGGACCAGGTTTCATATAAGTATAACTCTTTGAGATTATACAACTTGGTTCAATACTTATCCGATTCATATGCATGTTTCCGATTAATGCTTAAATATTGACTATTATGCCCTTTTGACTATAAAACGTGATTTTTGAAAAATTAAAAGAGTAGAAACCTTAGTTACTGATTTATAAACTTGCACCTAAAATTTGACATCAGTTTGAGGTCTAGATTAGAAGTTATGCTCATTAGCGTAATTTGAAAGCTTTATGTTACTTAAACGGCGTTATTAGCGTATAACCTATTTAAACCCACTTTTTGATATCAAAATTTTTACCCACTGATGTAATATAATATTTTGGGATTTTTGAAGATTTTTATTTAATTTTTGGCTGAGCATAACATAGGTCTCTAAGTTTAATTCGGTTAATACCGATTTTGCCCTTTTAAGCCATAAAGTGAGTTTTACAAATCCTTTTGACCCCAAACCTTTTTCTACTGATTTTATTTGTTAAATAAAATATTTTGAGCCTTCTGGAATTATAAAAAAATATCAGCTTTCCTTTAAAAACCCGGAAATGGCTCTAAATCACATTTTTAAACATTTTTAACGCATAGTATGTACTAACACTATATTAAACATATAAGGTTGATACCTACTGATATTTTTAGTATATTTTTATATAATAACAGTAAGTAAAAGTTTTTGAACTCAGATTTCCAGTTTTGACCTTTTTAGCCCTTGTGAAATTACCAAAATACCCCTAAGGTGCATAGTTTGGTTTTAAATGATAAATTTCACATATAGGTCATACCCTACTGTTATAACTTATTAAATTATGTGTATTTACTGTATAAATCAGACCTGTAACTCAGATTACTAATTAAACTCTTTTATAATCTTTTAAATGACCAAAATGCCCTTATGAGGCATAATTTGTGTTTAAATCCGTTTTGGGCATAATAGAAGATACCTTACTGATATCACAACATGTTTAAGGCATATTAACTCAGGGAACTTGCATATGACTCTTATGGTTACCCGTGACGCCCTTTCCGCGCTCGGTTCGGTTTATGTAACTAGTTTGCATAAATTGACCGAAACGGGTCAAACCTTATCATCTTTGTCTCAAAATCCAGAATGTATTTAGTATACCCATATTATACAAGTATTCAAACTTGTCGGGTCTAAATCACATTCTATCCGGTCTTCGCTTAATCGTGCGTTTGAACCGTATCGTCCTTGAAAGCTAACCGGTCTAAGCTTAGGCTTAAATAAAGACCCGTTAGAAATCTAATAGGTTATTATAAACCTTTGTTCCAGAATAGAAGAACCAGTAAAAGCTACCTTCACTCGCTAATTGTGATTTATACTTACCAAGGTAAATACTTTTAACTTATTTTCCCTATACGGGCTTGGGGTACGGTATATAAAATACCGCTTGGTCCGGCATTAAATCTTTAATCGAATAGTGGTTAAATCCTTGATATGCTACGTTTTGAATGTGTTTTGTTTGCTTAAAGCCTTTGGGGGGTTAATGACCATGTCCCGGATATCCTTGGCATCATCTTACGAGATGGCCACGACCTAAGCACGGGGTGTAGGCGTACACCCGTCAGTGCCGAACCAAATAATGTGGTGTGTCTATTAATCTTTAACCCGGTCTACGGATCGGGCTACTGAACGCATAAGTAACATGTAATTCCCTTACAAGATTATATTCACATAATTATCCCAAGTTATAAAATATTTTTGTGCCACGTGCATTCAAATCAATTTTCAAACCTTTTCAAAATGAGTCACTTAAATTGTATTTACCAGTGTAAACTGACGTATTTTCCAAAAGGTTAAGTGCAAGTACTACGCGTACTAGGCTGGCTGTCTTCTAGCGTCCACAATAAGTCTCGCAAGCTTGGATGTCAATAAAACTGTTGAACAATATCTTCTTTATTTTGATCCGCCTGTGGATCCGTTTCAACTATTCGTTATATTTAATATTACATTTTATTAAAGTTGAAATGAATCTATCTTTGCTTCCGCTGTACATTTATATATTGTGTTGTTTGACTTATGATGATATCAACTACGTCACGATACTCCCCACCGGGCCCACCGGTGACACGTGGAAAATAGGGGTGTGACATAGTAGATCGGAAGCGCGTCGTGGGCGAGAAGTGCTAGTGTGTTCGTTCCAAGCGTTGCAAGCATCTAAAGTTGAGCCTTACCTACGAACATATCAACAGAAATCAATACAATAACAATTAACATAACTAACTAACTTCCAACAAACATGATGATCGTTCGTTTAACATAATTGCATATCTATTCTTTCGCAATTCTTTCTTATAATTATTATTTGCCAATTCAATTATTATCATCGTTCCGAATATGACATTCTTTCGCGCTTGACCCGTTTATAACGGGTCATTCACCTGGCCATTCTTTCATATAACATCCAACTTTGTTTAACCCGTTCACAACAGATTATTTGCATAACGATTCCTTATTTCTTAACGTGCTAATAGTTTGACCCGTTCGTAACGGCCATTAGCGTATCCATTCTTAATGTTGACCTTCTAGTTGTTTGATCCGTTTACAACGAGTCAACAATATAACCTTTCTCTAGTATGGCATTCTAGTTGTTTGACCCGTTCACATCGAGTCGATGACATAATTCTTTCCAAACTTGACATTCTAATCGTTTGACCCGTTCGCATCGGGTCAATGACATGATCATTTTCTACATCTAGTATATATGCAATCCTTCTAACAAGGTTTAGATTTAGCAAGTAACGTACCCCGGTCTTGATTTTCTTATTGTTTCGTGTGACTTGAACCTTCTTCCTTTATCTCTGTACATAAACGTATTATAATTAGATTTCATGCCCCATGCTTACTTCACATATATCATCGGATAAGGCAACATAAACTTAACACTTGTGTCATTTACATACTCAAATCATGATCATTATATAAGGTCTAAAGTCAAATTGTAGAATTCCTAGTTGAGGCATTTCATCAAACACTTGGTGTGCATACCGCTAACCAAGCATTATGTATAAGTATTCAAAGCACATTCCTACTAATTCATGTCATAGATCATCATAGTCAATCAATTCACAAAATTCTCATTATATAACAATTTATTTATTACAACTCTACTTCATACAAGCTTATATGTTAACATTACACCTATTGTTGCATACATAATCATCATACTTTCTTATATTATCAATACAAGTGGGTTTTCATTATCAATCATCAAGATGAACGATTTCAATCTTATTTCTTGTTCTATAATGTGATTTTAACTTTCAATTATACTAATTTTCATATGAATTTCAAGATTGGTTGAAACCCACTTTCTTCATAATCATCAAATCGTAAAATTCGACTTACCACTTGTTAAAGAAGTTTAGATGATTAAGAATTAGGGTTCATGGACTAGTTTGGCTTTGAATTTCTCTTCCAATTTGTTGATTTCAAATCAAAAGGGGTTTTCCCCGTTTCTCCTGCCTTGGTTTGTAAATGCACCTCAGGTTGATAAACGTTGGATGCTGCCAAAAAATGAATCTTCAGGGACTTGTTCTACAATTTATTGAAAGATAGTCCAACAAATTTATTGAAAATGACCATTATGTAGCTTTAAGCCAAAATGGTTTAAGCCTTCTATTTTATACTATTGTAAGGGTTGACCGAATTGTAAAACTCATATTTAATTTTAAACTACCCCTAAGGGTCATTTACCCGATTTATCATTCGAGGGCGTTTTGGTCAACTTTATTCTTTTTAATCACGAAGGACATTTTAAAAGCTTGTTTTGACCAAGTATACTCTTTTAACCCGTATTCCATTTTAAATTCATTATGTCCGTAAGAACATAATATCTAAATTTCAGTTTGCTTGATATACCTCACTTTAGGTAATCCAAAGCCCACCCATGACTCGATTAACTCTTGTCGGACCTTAAATCCTCATTGAGAGTTTGACCGATTACACATACATGTCTCGGGTCATAGCATTGACCTGTTTTAATACCTTGCAATGCTAATTGCTAATTAAAATCAATGCAAGTCATACACTATTCTCCCTGTGAGCACAAAAACTCGACAAACGACCATTAGTCATTAATGTCAAATGGTGATAACATCGCCATTTTACCTGTTTGGCCTAAATGACCATTTTATAATTGTGGGATGGTATTTATTTGCCATCTCATCCATGTAGCCCGTTTCGGTTTACACCATACGATCAAATTACTTAAAAGTCGTCTCTTAATTTATTTGTCCCATCATGGCTTACACCATAGGATGTCTTTTTCAAAACTATTATTTATCCGTCAACTCGTGACCAAATTACCAATTTGTCCTTTTTAGCCATTATGGTTTACACCATAAGGTAACTTTTCAAATTCCTTGTTTATTCGTCATCATAAGACCGAATTACCATTTTACCACTTTTTATCATCAAATATGGCTTCTCACCATTTTCACTTGTTCTGACACGTATCATTCCACATCGGAACGTCATATTTCAAATACTAAATCACCTTGTTCTTAACCAATACAAAAAAGTAGGTGTTCTACTTAAAAGATGTAAGCTTTACATACATTGCATCCAATTATGTTTTTCTCGCGTACTTGATCCGTTTAACCTACTTCTTTCCCAAGCTTCCACCTAGCTTGTCAAGCGTCAAACTATCATTTATCATTCGCAAGATGGTTAGATTAGTCATCATTTATCGCGATTATTTCACCTTACGAATTTTATATCAAAATTATCATTCGATCTTAGTATAGGTCGGTTTGACTTTTAAAAGCCAACTGGGAGGGTGTTAAGCCAAGCCTTAGCTCGATCTTTAAGTGAAAAAGGAAACATCCTAAGGCGAATGGCGTCGTTTGATGCTCCACTGATCCGAAAAGTATCACATATTTCCAAGAAATTAGTAATATGTAGATGGGGATCCTCGTCCACAAGCCCATGGAAGGTTGCGGAGTTTTGGAGCATTTGTATCAAATGCGGCCGAAGTTCAAAGTTGTTGGCTTTGACATTCGGTGCATTGATAGCGGCGTCGAGATTGCCTACGGTGGGCCGTAGGTAATCCATGAGTGTACGTTGGTCCGCCATTGGAAGTGGGTCCCCCGAAACTTTCTCTTGATTTTTAGCTTTAAGTCTTTTTCTGAGAAAGCGTTCGGGTTCTTCTAGAGGTTCTTTTATGTCTCTACTAGAACTGGAGCTCATGCACTACGTAGGAGGTTCAAATGTGGCGCCTGGGTTCCAAGTCCTGCAATAAAAACAGAAAAAAACGTTGGTCAGAATGTTCGCCACGGCCCCGTGCTTGGTGAACACGGCCCGTGGTCAGAGATACAATGATTGTTTCCCGGATCACTGTTACTGGGAGTTGGACACGGCCCCGTGTTGCACCGACACGGCCCCGTGCTCAGCTCTCTGTAACTCGGAAAATAAAAACTGCCAGTAAGGATGCTGGGCACGACCCGTGTCCGACCAGGCACGACCCGTGCTGAGCTCTGCAGAAGCTGAAAAACAAAAAAAAATCCTAAAAAAAATGAAAAATAAGAAAAACGATTAGACCGTTGATTCCTAACTTTCTTAAAATCCTTGTGTCCCCGGCAGCGGCGCCAAAAACTTGATGCATAGTCGAGTGTTATATTTGTTAGGTGTATATTTTAAGCCCCTTTAACACTTTTTAGTCAAGTTTTAAATTTATAAAACACGATATTTACTAACACTAGACACACATATGGGCAAGTGCACCCATCGTGAGCGTAGTATAGTGTTGGTAAGATACGAGGTCGTCCAAGGACACAAGAGCTTTTAGTACCGGTTTATCCTCAACGTCTAATCAAATCAAAAAGTTTAGAAAAATGTTTTAAACTAAGAAAAATAAAAACTAACTAAAATGCTGAAAATAAAAATAAAAAGAAAAACAGATAGACAAGATGAATCACTTGGTTCCGACTCGTATCTAGTGTAACCTTTGATTATTTCCGCACTTTTGCACTATTTTAAGAGATTATCTTAGTTATTGTAGTAGGCCCCTCTTTTGAAGGTGACGTTACCCTCACCCCAGTAGTTTGAGTCAGCAAGGATACAATCCTAAAAGGGTGGATTATTGGAAGACAATTAATTAAGTTATTAATGCAAATTATGGTAGGCCCCTCTTTTGGAGGTGACGTTACCCTCGACTAAGTAGTCTGAATCAGTAGGGATACAGTCCTAAATAGCCGGGTTATAGTATTAATAGTAGTTAACTTATGAGGGGATCAAAGAGTTTGGACCCCCGCCATCCAATACCGCTAAGTATTGAAGGAGGTCCTACTAAATTTGACCCAGGTCCATTGCAGGACCTCTAAACGCTGAACAATGGCAAGACCTTTACCAAACCGTTCCCTTAACCCCCGACCAGGTAGCCAACATACCTCCATATAGACCGTGGAGATATGAATGGTGAAAATCTTTTATTTTATATAGACAGTAAAATAATTTCAAGACACCACGGACAAACGATAAAGAAAGATCACCTTCAACATAAGCAACTAGTTATAAAAGTCATTAATACGAAACCAAATAAAAAGTGAGAAAAGATTAAAAATAAAAAGTATTACACTAGACACTTTGTCTTCACCAAGTGATGTAAGAGACTTAGGCAAACATGGCCTTGATTGTCAAGAACTCTTACGATCAATCTTGGATCCCGAGACGACTCACACACTCTACGATGGACAATGGATGATGGTGGTGGATGATGGTGTTATGGTGGTGGTGGGTGGTGGGTGAAGTGTGAGAGAGGTGGTGTGCCAAGGGATGGTTTGAGCTTGAGCCAAGCACTTCTATTTATAGGCTGAACAGAAGCTCGGGCACGGCCCCGTGTCCAGTGGGCACGGCCCCGTGTCCACATCCTTCTCTTTCTTCATTTAATGCAGCTTTGTCTTATTAGTTGACCACGCCCCCGTGTCCGCTGAGCACGACCCCGTGTGCAGAAGAATCTTTGTACTATGAAGATTTGCCTAGATTGTGCGAATCTTATAGTTGACCACGGCCCCGTGTCCGCTGAGCACGGCCCCGTGGTGGGCAATAGAAGCTTCTACCACTTTGTCTTTTCTGCTGACACTTGGGCACGCCCCCATGCTGGCTGTGCACGGGGCGTGTTCAGGCTTCTGATTTCTTGTTTTGCTTGGGAAGATGCTGTCGTGGGGTCGGGCATGTCACGTCTTGTTCCTTTTCTTGTATTTATGTTAGATTTTGATGTCTTTTTGCTTCTTTTGTTAATTTGAGCTCATTTAATCCTGAAAATAAAAGGAAGACAAAAGCAAACTTTTTCCAACATTAGTACTAAAAAGGGTTAGTTTTATGCCTCATTTGATGAAATTTATATGTTACATTTTGAACACATCAAATACCCCCACACTTGAATCTTTGCTTGTCCTCAAGCAAAACTCTTTAATATGTGGCTATTACACTCCCAAATGGAATGGGTAGAGAAGAAGGTTTTTGGGCTTGTCGTAGAGTGTCGGGATTTCCAAGATTCTTTATTTAATTTTATTTTTATTTATTTACAATCCTATTCGTCATGATTTATTTAAAACTTTTCATAAGATAAATTACTTATTAGGGTATAACATGCCATTGTAAAATTCTATTTATATACAAGTTCACATACCTCACGGGGATCACTCAACACTCGGCCGAAAATGTATTTTTGTGGATCACTCGAGAGCGGCATGGAACTTACTCCTACCACAGGCTTGCCAAGCAATCAATCCTCGTCCTTTTTAACTTGTATACCTTTGTAAATATCAAGAGGACTTTGTGGGTGAAGGGTTAGGCTTGGGTTAAAGGTAGGTGGTTGGGTTGGTGGTTAGTGGTTAGTAGAAAAAGGGCGAAAAACGTAACAAGTGTCGGTTTTCGTAAGACTTTCTATTTTTGTAACTTTTATTTTGATGAAGCTATTATTCAAACCAAGTTATTTTTGATGAACTTGTTTGTTTATTTTCTTTTGCTTCATCCTCAACACAATTTTTTTTTTTTTTTTGAAAAGTCATACGAAAAATCGAACTTGTTACTAAAACAAAGGGTTAAAAATAAAAAGGTTTTGGTGGGTAAAAGGGTGTTTGGTTTGGGTTATGAAATGAAAAGGTTTAGGCTCAAAGGGGCTAACTAGGGGGATTTTGGGTAGGTGGTAAAAAAAATAATGGTGTAGAAATAAAAAGGGTTAGTCCTAATGCCTCCATCATTTACTTACTCGGGTTTAAGTTGGTAAGGACCGGGAATGTATCGTCATGGCAAGTTCTAGAGTCGTAAGAACCAAGCGGCTATTCACACAAGAAACGAAAAATGAGCATTTAGTCTAATGATATGTAATTGTATGCTCAATAAAGGCTCAAAACTCACTTTTGTGGGAATGGGTTTTTTATGTGATCAAGTATATATAATCAAATTTTAACTAAGCTTGTCATGCCTTTTCATAATTTTCTTATGTTGGTTCTTTTTATCACGACGCTATCGGTTGTAAATTCGTAAAAATATAACCTTTTTGAGAACTTGAATTTCCCGAGTTAAACCTAGACAAGTAAAAAAAATGAAAATTTTTGAAAAAAAAAATTAGGGTGATTAGCGATTCCAATAGAATTTTGTGTAAGGCTTGTATTTAGGACTTGTAAGATTCAAGGTTTTAGCATCCCCCCCACACTTAAATTACACATTGTCCTCAATGTGTCCCAAAAATAAGTTTTTAGGTTGATTGAATGTGTAAAAAAAAGGTGTAAAAAGCAAAAATTTTGTGTTACTGGGCGCTGAACACGGCCCCGTGTTGTCCGGGCACGGCCCCATGTTCAAGTGCCAGTAACAAAATTAAAACAAGAGAAACAGAAGTCTGGACACGGGGGCGTGTTGGGTGAACACGGCCCGTGTCCAGTTACCTGAACTGGGTCTTTTTCTGCAGACTGTGCAGCACGGGGCCGTGTTGGGTGGACACGGCCCGTGCCGAACTTTCTGTAAACGAAGAAATTTGTCGGACGGTTCTGTTTTCCTGTATGGAGTGCTGGTTCAAGTTTCCCTTGCATCCTTTGCCATCTCAAGTGTGTTTTATTCCTGGAAATTAAAACTAACTAGAAAACAAGAAAATTAATCTAAACTAAGGATAGTTCCGCGGAATGCCTCCGTGGTGCGCCACGTTTATAAGGGTCCTTGGCTAGACCCAAAGCCTGGTCACATGTTACCCAAGTGGGATGTATTGCATCCCATGTTACACCGTCGGAGAGCGTCATCCAAGCTCGAGTCTATGACCTTCATGTATTTGACCGGGTCTTCTTCCTCTACTTTCTTTCCACATTCAAACTTCACTTCCTCATCCCCAAACTTTAATGTTAACGTTCCGTCATTCATATTCACCACTGCTTGGGCGGTGGCTAGAAATGTCCTCCCAAGGATGAGAGGGACATCGGTGTCTTCTTCCATGTCTAGGATGACAAAGTCGGTTGGAAAAACGAAGTTGTCAACCTTGACCAGCAGATTTTCAGCGACACCTTGTGGAAATTTGACGGACCTGTCGGCGAGTTGTATGCTCATCTTTGTAGGGCTTGTTGTTCCTAGGCCGAGTCTTTTGAACATTGACGTGGGCATGAGGTTAATGCTAGCCCCAAGATCGGCTAATGCATTACGAACGGGGGACTTCCCAATCGAGCAAGGAATTGTGAAGCTCCCGGGATCGATTTTCTTTTATGGAAGTTTGTTGAGTACTAAAGCGGAGCATTCTTCGCCCAAGTTAACTAATTGAAATGATTCAATTTTCCTTTTGTGAGTGAGGAAATCCCTCATGAATTTTGCATATTTAGGCATTTGGGTTAGGACCTCAATAAAAGGAATATTAACATGCAATTGTTTTAGTAAACTTTCGAACTTTGCGAATTGCTCATCGGTCTTTTGACGATTTAACCTACCGGGGTACGGAATTGGAGGAGTCTTGATGGGCTCTTGATTTGGTGAAGGAGCTTTTTTCGGTTAAGTTATAGGTGAAGTCGTGCTTTGGCTGAGTTGACTTCCTTCAACCGGTGGTAATGTGGCATCCTCGGGACCCACGGTTCGGTTTCTCAATGTGATGAGGTGTACTTGCGCCTTTGGGTTGGTTTCGGTGTTACTTGGTAACGTGCCTTGTGGTCTCTCGGAGAAATTTTGAGCTAGTTGATTTAATTGTTTTTCAACGTTTTGAATGCTAGCTTGTTGATTTCTAAAATTCGATTCCAATTGTTGAAATCGATCCGAGTTTTTCTTTTCGGTGTCGGAGATGAGGCGAGATACGGTATCTTCAAGCCTTTTTCTTCCACCTTGTTGTTGAGAGAAATTTTGTGGTTGTTGAAAATTAGTTCGTTGGTTTTGTTGGTTACTACTATTGCCGGGATCTCTCCAACCAAGATTTGGGTGGTTACGCCCACCTTGGTTGTAGGTACCCGTTGGAGGACCTGACGGCCTAGGTCTATTATCAATGTAGTTTACCGTTTCTGCCTGTTCATCTAATTCTTTCATACAACTCTAATTTTCTAGTGACCCACCACACCCTTCACAAGCCATTACTGAGGCCGTTTTTGTCATTTCTAGCCTTTTGATTTTTGAAGAGAGGGCCTCGTTTTGGGCTTGTAAAGAGGTGCTTTCATCAACCTTATGGGCGCCCGGGGCAATAGATTTATTACCTCGGGGAGTGTGCCATTGAAAATTGGTTTGAGCAATTTCCTCAATTTAATTATATATTTCATTTGGGCGACGATTACCTAGAAGTCCCCCGGAGCTTGAATCAAGTGTTTGTCTTGTGTGTGGCAACAATCCATTGTAGAAAGTGGATACTTGTTGCCACACCGCTAGACCATGATGAGGACACTTTCTTAGAAGCTCCTTTAACCTTTCCCAAGTTTCATATAAGGATTCCCCATCCTCTTGTGAGTATGTATTAATTTCAGTCATTAGTTTAGCCGTTTTAGCAGGAGGGAAATACTTATATAGAAACTTTTGGGCTAGTTCATCCCAGGTGTTTACCGAGCCAACTGGGAGGGTGTTAAGCCAAGCCTTAGCTCGATCTTTAAGTGAAAAAGGAAACATCCTAAGGCGAATGGCGTCGTTTGATGCTCCATTGATCCGAAAAGTATCACATATTTCCAAGAAATTAGTAATATGTAGATGGGGATCCTCGTCCGCAAGCCCATGGAAGGTTGCGGAGTTTTGGAGCATTTGTATCAAATGCGGCCGAAGTTCGAAGTTGTTGGCTTTGACATTCGGTGCATTGATAGCGGCGTCGAGATTGCCTACGGTGGGCTGTAGGTAATCCATGAGTGTACGTTGGTCCGCCATTGGAAGTGGGTCCCCCGAAACTTTCTCTTGATTTTTAGCTTTAAGTCTTTTTCTGAGAAAGCGTTCGGGTTCTTCTAGAGGTTCTTTTATGTCTCTACTAGAACTGGAGCTCATGCACTACGTAGGAGGTTCAAATGTGGCGCCTGGGTTCCAAGTCCTGCAATAAAAACAGAAAAGAACGTTGGTCAGAATGTTCGCCACGGCCCCGTGCTTGGTGAACACGGCCCGTGGTCAGAGATACAGTGATTGTTTCCCGGATCCCTGTTACTGGGAGTTGGACACGGCCCCGTGTTGCACCGACACGGCCCCGTGCTCAGCTCTCTGTAACTCGGAAAATAAAAACTGCCAGTAAGGATGCTGGGCACGGCCAGGCACGGCCCGTGCTGAGCTCTGCAGAAGCTGAAAAACTAAGAAAAAAATCCTAAAAAAAATGAAAAATAAGAAAAACGATTAGGCCGTTGATTCCTAACTTTCTTAAAATCCTTGTGTCCCCGGCAGCGGCGCCAAAAACTTGATGCGTAGTCGAGTGTTATATTTGTTAGGTGTATATTTTAAGCCCCTTTAACACTTTTTAGTCAAGTTTTAAATTTATAAAACACGATATTTACTAACACTAGACACACATATGGGCAAGTGCACCCATCGTGAGCGTAGTATAGTGTTGGTAAGATACGAGGTCGTCCAAGGACACAAGAGCTTTTAGTATCGGTTTATCCTCAACGTCTAATCAAATCAAAAAGTTTAGAAAAATGTTTTAAACTAAGAAAAATAAAAACTAACTAAAATGCTGAAAATAAAAATAAAAAGAAAAACAGATAGACAAGATGAATCACTTGGTTCCGACTCGTATCTAGTGTAACCTTTGATTATTTCCGCACTTTTGCACTATTTTAAGAGATTATCTTAGTTATTGTAGTAGGCCCCTCTTTTGAAGGTGACGTTACCCTCACCCCAGTAGTTTGAGTCAGCAAGGATACAATCCTAAAAGGGTGGATTATTGGAAGACAATTAATTAAGTTATTAATGCAAATTATGGTAGGCCCCTCTTTTGGAGGTGACGTTACCCTCGACTAAGTAGTCTGAGTCAGTAGGGATACAGTCCTAAATAGCCGGGTTATAGTATTAATAGTAGTTAACTTATGAGGGGATCAAAGAGTTTGGACCCCCGCCATCCAATACCGCTAAGTATTGAAGGAGGTCCTACTAAATTTGACCCAGGTCCATTGCAGGACCTCTAAACGCTGAACAATGGCAAGACCTTTACCAAACCGTTCCCTTAACCCCCGACCAGGTAGCCAACATACCTCCATATAGACCGTGGAGATATGAATGGTGAAAATCTTTTATTTTATATAGACAGTAAAATAATTTCAAGACACCACGGACAAACGATAAAGAAAGATCACCTTCAACATAAGCAACTAGTTATTAAAGTCATTAATACGAAACCAAATAAAAAGTGCGAAAAGATTAAAAATAAAAAGTATTACACTAGACACTTTGTCTTCACCAAGTGATGTAAGAGACTTAGGCAAACATGGCCTTGATTGTCAAGAACTCTTACGATCAATCTTGGATCCCGAGACGACTCACACACTCTACGATGGACAATGGATGATGGTGTTATGGTGGTGGTGGGTGGTGGTGGGTGAAGTGTGAGAGAGGTGGTGTGCCAAGGGATGGTTTGAGCTTGAGCCAAGCACTTCTATTTATAGGCTGAACAGAAGCTCGGGCACGGCCCCGTGTCCAGTGGGCACGGCCCCGTGTCCACATCCTTCTCTTTCTTCATTTAATGCAGCTTTGTCTTATTAGTTGACCACGCCCCCGTGTCCGCTGAGCACGACCCCGTGTGCAGAAGAATCTTTGTACTATGAAGATTTGCCTAGATTGTGCGAATCTTATAGTTGACCACGGCCCCTTGTCCGCTGAGCACGGCCCCATGGTAGGCAATAGAAGCTTCTACCACTTTGTCTTTTCTGCTGACACTTGGGCACGCCCCCGTGCTGGCTAAGCACGGGGCGTGTTCAGGCTTCTGATTTCTTGTTTTGCTTGGGAAGATGCTGTCGTGGGGTCGGGCATGTCACGTCTTGTTCCTTTTCTTGTATTTATGTTAGATTTTGATGTCTTTTTGCTTCTTTTGTTAATTTGAGCTCATTTAATCCTGAAAATACAAAAGGAAGACAAAAGCACACTTTTTCCAACATTAGTACAAAAAAGGGTTAGTTTTATGCCTCATTTAATGAAATTTATATGTTACATTTTGAACACATCACAAACCCACAAATAAGTTTAACAACTCATTTAGGCATTTGGTTAATTACTCGGTAGGCACTATTCTTAGTCCACCATTATAACTACGTTCCCAAACCAAGTTCACACTATTGTTAACATCAAGTTAACATAGTTTCTACCATCATATGCTAATCTATCAATCATTATACATGTTCTTGGGAATGTTTCATTACCACAAAACAACCCATTACATCATATGTATGAAATCTACCCGAACATCAATTTTAGCCAAAGACTTTAAACATTCACATACACATGATGATTTCTAGCGTCTAATAACATTACTATTTCATCAACTCAATCATATCATCAAAACCCACTTCATAGTCTACTTGTTAATCACTTACAAGTAACCTTATATCACATATTTCATAATTTTCTTATGTTTAATGAAATTTAGCATACATCTATGCCTAATTTCATCTTTGGATCAACATCCAACAATCTAATTACAAGTAATCTACTTGTTTCAAATTACAACCCTCACCAATCTAGGTTTTAAGACATACCTTATGATCCCCTTGTCTAGGTGATCGTTAAAATGCGTTCATGCACTGATTTGGGTCTCGAATTGATCTTCAATTTGGTGGATTAAGCTTGAACAAGGGTTTTTCCCTTGTTCTTTCTCATGAGGATCGACCAACACACACACACACACACACACTATGTGTGTTGTGTTTTAATTCTTGTATTTTAAAATACAAGTTTCCTTTTTGGCAGCTTCGATCCCTCAAGTTTAGTTTTGATTAGATAAGGCTACAACTCATTGTTCTATTACTTATTTACATGTTATTAACTTGGTAAATTTGTTCCTAGTTATTTTGTTTACGAGTTAATTTTACCACCAACGGTATTTTTACCCGCTCATCCTCGGTTAATTCGGTTTAAATTAATAAACCCGTTTTCGAGGTGTTACAAGTCTACCCCCCTTAAAGAGGTTTAAATTAATAAACCCGTTCGACCTAATGAACTTATTTTAGGTGATCATTTGAGCATTGCTCATATTTTAACAATTTATTAGTATACCAGGAAGGTATGGTAATGTCTTTTGGCTCCAAAGTGCATGCGACTCTCATATGTAAGGCCTCATGGGCTAAATTCGCTATCACCCTGGTAAAGTGAATGTCGTGGCCGATGCACTTAGTCGTAAGTCTCATGTTAGTAGTATTGTTGCCTTCATGTCTCTAGCGATCTTCACACTTGCATTCGTGAAGCTCAATACTCATCAGCCAACGAAGGAACCTTGTTCGTCGAAATACGTGGTGCTACTGAAGATTAACTTGTGACTAAATCTGATGGTCTTCAATACTGTCATGATCGCATCTGGGTTCCAGATCGCGACAATCTTCGTGAACTTATCATGAACGAGGCACACAAATCCAAGTACTCGATTCATCCTGGCGCTAACAAGATGTATCATAATCCACGTACATCCTATTGGTGGCCTAGTATGAAGAGAGACATTGCCACGTATGTTGCCTTACCTGTTCGAAAGTCAAAGCCGAGCATCAACGACTTTCTGGTTTACTCGAACAACCTGAAATCCCCGTCTGTAAATGGGATAACATTGCTATGGATTTCATAACTAAACTTCCCCGAACACCGTCTGGTCACGATAGTATTTGGGTAATTATCGATCGTTTGACCAAGTCCACTCATTTCCTTCCTATTCATGAGGATTTCAAGGTTGAACGACTTTCTCGACTCTACGCTGACGAAATAATATGCCGTCATGGTATTCCTCTCGATATCATTTCTGATCATGATGGTCGTTTCACTTCGCGTCTTTGGCAAACTTTCCAGTCCGCTATGGTTCTCATTTGAATCTCAGTACGGCCTTTCATCCTCAAACGGATGGACAGACTGAACGTACTATCCAAACCCTTGAGGACATGCTTCGTTCTTGTGTCATCGACTTTGGTGGTAGTTGGGATGTGCATTTACCATTGATCGAATTCTCGTACAATAATAGCTACCACTCCAGTATTCAAATGGCTCCTTTTGAAGCATTGTATGGTCGCAAATGCCGATCTCCTTTAAGCTGGCATGAGATTCGTGACAAACAATTTACTGGTCCTGAGATCATTCAAGAAACAACGGATAAGATTCTCCAAATCCGTGTTAATCTACTCAAGGCTCGAAGTCGACAAAAGAGTTACGCTGACAAAAGATGCAAACCTTTGGAATTCAATGTTGGTGATCATGTACTACTCAAGGTATCTTGGGAAAGGAGCAGTTCGTTTTGGTAAAAAGGGAAAGCTTGCCCCTCGCTATGTTGGTCCTTTCAAGATACTCGAGAGGATTGGCAAGGTGGCATATCGACTCGATTTACCTCAAGAACTCAACAACGTTCATCAAACGTTTCATGTCTCGAATCTAAAGAAGTGTCTCGCTGAAGAAGGACTTCAGGTTCCTCTTGAAGATCTCCAAATCAACGACACTTTGCATTTTGTGGAGAAAACCGTCGAAATCATGGACCGAGGTGTCAAGAAACTGAGGCGCAGTCAAATTCCTATCGCTAAGGTTCGATGGGAAGGAAAACGTGACACTGAGTTTACTTGGGAACTCGAGAGTGATATGAAGACCAAGTATCCGCATCTTTTCGTTACTTTTTCCTAAATTTTGGGACAAAATTTCCTAAAGGAGGGAGACTGTAACGTCCGCATTTTCGCACTTTCTTATTTTAGCAAGACGTGTTGTACTTTCCATATTTAGACACTTGTACCCTCTTTGTAATCTACTTTCGTTACATTTGTAATTCGAGACTATTGATCATAACGAAAACGAAGCTATTTTGTGTATTCATATTAGACTTATGTGTAACTGTTAATCAATTTCTCGTTTGAACGAAATATTATTCAAGGATTCTTGATTCTATATTTATCGACACTTGATACTCGTTAGACCAGTTAAAACTCTTAAAATAATGAGATTCGGAAGCTTCGTGAAATGAATAATCGTTTAAAGGATTTTTTATCCTAATTTAAATTCGTTCATAAATACGGTTATTTATCGATCCAATTTTATTTAATTAAGAGTAAATTGCCATTTTAGTCCCTGAGTTTTGTCCAAATTTGCCATTTTAGTCCAAATAGTTTTTTTTTTTTTGCCTCTGGTTCCCTGACTTTTCCCTTTTGTTGCCATTTTGATCACATGCACTAACTCCATCTTTAACCAGGGGTATTTTGGGGATTTTCATTTTAAATGTTTTGAATTGCCATTTTGATCCAATTCCAAAAAATCAAAAAAATTCCAAAAATTCCAAAAAATTCTAAAAAATAATAAAAATTCTAAAAAATCATAAAAATTCTAAAAAATCATAAAAATTCTAAAAAATTCTAAAAAATCCAAAAAATCCGTTTCGGCGCGAACCGTTTCGAACCCGAACCGTTTCTACGCGAACCGTTTCTACGCGAACCGTTTCGACCCGTACCGTTTTGACCCGAACCGTTTCGAGCTGAACCGTTTCGACGCGAACCGTTTCGACCCGTACCGTTTCGAAGCTGAACCGTTTCGAGCCGAACCGTTTCGAGCCGAACCGTTTCGAGCCGAACCGTTTCGAGCCGAACCGTTTCGAGCCGAACCGTTTCGAGCCGAACCGTTTCGAGCCGAACCGTTTCGAGCCGTACCGTTTCGACCCGAACCGTTTCGAGCTCGAAACGGTTCGGTTCGAAACGGTTCAGCTCGAAACGGTTCGGTTCGATAAGGCACGGTTCGGTTCGAAACGGTACGGCTTGAAACGGTTCGGCTTCGAAACGATACGGCTTGAAACGGTTCGGCTTGAAACGGTTCGGCTTGAAACGGTTCAGCTTCGAAACGGTTCGGCACGGTTCGGTTCGAAACGGTACGGCTTGAAACGGTTCGGCTTCGAAACGATACGGCTTGAAACGGTTCGGCTTGAAACGGTTCAGCTTCGAAACGGTTCGGCTTGAAACGGTTTGGCTTCGAAACAGTACGGGTCGAAACGGTTCGCGTCGAAACGGTTCAGCTTCGAAACGGTACTGGTTGAAACGGTTCGGCTTGAAACGGTTCGGCTTCGAAACGGTACGGGTCGAAACGGTTCGCGTCGAAACGGTTCAGCTTCGAAACGGTTCAGCTTCGAAACGGTACGGCTCGAAACGGTTCGCGTCGAAACGGTTCCGCTCGAAACGGTTCGGGTCGAAACGGTACGGGTCGAAACGGTTCAGCTCGAAACGGTTCGGGTTCGAAACGGTTCGCGCCGAAATGGATTTTTTGGATTTTTTAGACTTTTTTAGAATTTTTATTATTTTTTGGAATTTTTTTGATTTTTTGGAATTGGATCAAAATGTCAATTGAAAACATTTAAAATGAAAATCCCCAAAATACCCCTGGTTAAAGAAGGAGTTTTTGGATGGAGTTAGTGTATGTGATCAAAATGGCAATAAAAGGGAAAAGTCAGGGACCCAGAGGCAAAAAAAAACTATTTGGACTAAAATGGCAAATTTTGACAAAACTCATGGACTAAAATGGCAATTTACTCTTTAATTAATTAAATTAATTAATATTGTTATATAAAAAGTTTATTTTATAATATCTAGTTAGTCTCGTTAGATATTAAAGTTAGTAAACTAATTTAGTTAGTTTAAACTATAAAGTTAGTTTCTCCGTTTAAACAACTTAACATAAGTCTATTAAAGTTCAGGGGCTGTTTGAGTAATTAACTGAAAGTATAATAACAGGGGCTGAATGTGTAATATATTAAAGTTTTATTTTCAAAAAAATATATGATGGAGACGGGGATCGAACCCGGGTCTCACACCTATCAGGTGCGCACACCAACCAGCTGAGCTATGCCTTCTTATTGAACTTAACCTGGCCCAAAATTTATTTAACATCTCGCTCAGATAGCCTGATCAGCGCGACCAGATGTCCAGCTCCCTGATGTTGGCGCTATTTTGGTTTTATTTGAGTTTAAACTCGAATTTAGCATTAATTATCCGACTACAATCTAACCTAAACCTTCCCTATAAATACCAAGTGTTCTCCAAGCCATTTATACTTTTCTAATCACTCAAATCACTCTCAAAATCCCTCTAATCAGCTGCTAATTTGAAGATTCGAGCAGAAACACAAACCTTCACAAAAGTATGCACAACTCTCTCATTTCTTAACGGTTTTCATCCATTCTTTTTCCCACTTGCTTGGAACAACCTTAGGAACATTTCCAGAGGTTTTCCATGGAAAACCAAGCCCTGGAATGTCGCCAAAAAGGCTCCAAAGTGGACTGTTTGTTTCTGATTTCGTTTAAACTTGTTAATCTCAGTTGAACTTGAGTCTAACTCATCTCAAACCTATGTCATAATGCTTATAACCTCATCTATGGTTAGTTAGGCTTAAAAACAAGGTTGAGACATGTTAAATCCGAGGTTAAAACCTCATAAACATTCTGTTTTAGTTAGGGTTTTACCCACAAGAAGTGTTCAAGCTTGAAGCTTGATGAATGTGTGATTGTTAGACTAGCTTGGGCTATCTTTCATAAAAATCCACTCACTTCTTGATGTTTTCTCATAGATTAGTTGTTGTATTTCATTATTCTTGTAAGTTCATGACCCTCCTTGCTGTTCATAACAACAAGTGTAGTGGTGAACAATAGAGGTACCTAAATGAAAGCTTTGTTCTTCCTACCTCATGTATGAATTCTATGACACATAGAGGTGCCTAAATGAAGACTTTAATCTTCAACCTCATGCTTGACATGTATGACATAGTAATACTCATATAACTTATGTATTATATACAACAAAACCAAACTCTTGATGATGAACAAATGGACATTGTCAAGTTAGTAAGTATATCATCTAAACATCATATGTGATGGATGATTATTTTCCTATGTCTATGCTCATGTTATTTAAATTCCGATTCTATAATCTTCCATTATTCCTCAAACTCACACACCTACGTTTTCTTCGTGTAGAAGGACAAGGAGCTCCAAATTAATCCATCCACCAACAACACTCGCGGGATTACCAAGTTGGAAAGCTTGCAAAAACCGTGAGCATACTCGATCCCTTTTCCTTTTAATCACTTTTGGGTGCAACATGTATACTATACAAACTACACTTCACTTTGAAACTATTTTAAACGAACTCTATCCATTATTGAAACATGAAACTATGTGTGATGCTTGTTAATCTCGTATGACATGTAACTATTTGTGTTGATATATGCTCAATAAATTTGATAGCCTACCTTAACAATTATAGCGTTATAGGATTAACGCACCGCCCACGAGACTTGGGGTATTGTTAAGTTAAACATGTTAACCTCCCGCGATACTTTGGGATAGGCAAAATTAAACGCGTTGGAAACTTGGGTTTGAACATATTGTTACACAATCTAGGCATACTAGTAACTCGCAATATTATGATTCATGTTGGATATGAGTAACTTTTTAGTCTATATTATGCTATGTAATCAAACTTGTATGCTCGCCAACTTTTTGTTGATATATTTTAATACATGTTGCAGGTTGATAGTTTGATGATGATGTAATGAAGAACAAAGATTAGGTGGACTTAGATACACACCTAAATTTAGTTTATCTTTTGATGTTATGTTTTGTTGAACTATGTTGTATTTCCTTGGAATCTTGTATGACATTTAGTCCATTTATGAAAATTTGAATTTTAGTCATATTGTCACATAGTGTTATGACGTTTTGAGCAATTTGTTCGTCTCATCCTGATGTTTCCACCATCGGTTGGGGTGTGACAGTGTAACACCCTAGTTTCTATTTAACGTTTATCGTGTAAATACCAACAATTAGATGTGTAGTTAAGACTACACACGCTATAAAAATACGAGTTTATTAAAACTTTTACAAATCATAGGTTATTCTACAAAACGTGATCGAATTCGTTGTTTAAAATCTACAACGTTGCAATGTGCGGAAGCGTGTATCTTTATCGTGTTCGGTTCTTCGTTGAGCTTGATCGTCTTCCGGCATCCCAGAAAGTACCTACATTTCATAAACATGAAATGCTTTAGTCATACGGTATTTAAAACGCATCTAAACGAGTCCGGAAAACAAAACTGATCAAAAATACATTTTTATACAAGGTCCACCGTAAATTACGGTGGACACCGTAATTTACGGTGGTCCTTGTTTTGATTTGTTTCCACCGTAGATCAGGGGTGTTTCACCGTAAACCATTTCAGGTCCACCGTAAATTACGGTGGCACCGTAATTTACGGTGGCACCTGCATCCCACCTTTCCATTTTGCCGTAATTTGACACGAATTCTTTCGTATCTTTCAAACCGTTTATCCGTTTGACCTACCGTTTCTTCCTACATGTTTGTAATTTGATTCTCCATCATATGGAGTTAAAACCCGACATTCGGCTTAACAAAATTTAAGACCTTTAAGTCTTCGGCTTATTACTCTTTTACCAAAATTTGACCCGTTTACGCATTTTATCAAACAAACGTATTTGTTTGATTCCTATATCACATACAACTCTTTAATTTAATATTACCTACCATTATAGGTTCTAATTATAGGTTTATTACACAATTTAAACCCATTTTCACTCGTATGCTTATTTTGACCCGTTAAGGATATTTTAAGCACTTTTAAACTCAAATTTCGCTTTTATTCCAATCTAGCGTTGTAACCTATATTTCTTATCTAGTACTCTTCCATCACAACTAAATGTGTGTTGGATTTAAAGTAGATATCTATGTGTTCCGGATTTATTTCCCTTGAAATATCATTTTACGGCAAAGACTCATATGGAGTCTTTTAGCCCAAGAATTACATCTTTCACTACCTATACTCGTTCTAAACTTTTGTTTAATCATAAGACTCCTTTCCAAACAACCTCTAAGGGTTGTTTGTTCAATTTAGCCTACAAGGGCGTTTTGGTCGATTTCGGTCCTTCTTTTACAATGAAGGGCTATCACCAATTATTCGACCAAATTAGCACTTTTCATACATCATAAATATGCGTACCTGGCTCGGATCAACAATTAGACCCAATTTTAATACCTTGCTTTATATTCGCTAATTAAGAACGATGCGAATATCCATTGGATGTCTATTCCTGTAAGCATATGACTCGACAAAAGAATCATTAGTCTATATAGTCAAAAGGTGTTGTCTACACCTTTTGACCCGTTTAGCCGAATTGACCATTTATCTTTGCGAGATGATATTTATTATCATCTCCTCTACATGACTCTTCCCGTTTAACACCGTAAGGTTATTTTAATTATAAACCGTGTATTGCTTTCGACATAATATGACCAAATTATCGATTTACTTCTTTTTTTTTAACCATTATTATGGTTTCTATCATCTTTGATTTTCTTGTTCCGTTCGACTACACGACGGAACATCATATTTCAATTGTTTAGATATCTCATTCATAATTTATATGATAAGAAAACATTTCCACAATTTAAGACTAGTGTAAGCTATACTTACCTTGCATCCGAATTATGCTTTTCCGCCATTCTTGCTTCGTTTGACCCGCTTCCTTTCCAAGCCTCCACCTAGCTTGTCAAGCGTCAAACTATCATCATAATTCGTAAGACGGTTATATTAGTCATCCTTAATTATGACTATTCCATCTTACATATTTTCTATCACAATTACCATTCGATCTTATTAATGGTCGGTTTGACTACTAAAAGTCAAACGCCCCTTAGCATATAAATGCACATTCAAGTTCTATCTATCAATTAGTAGCTAACATGATCTTATACACTTAGTTACATGAACATGGCTACCAAACTTCATCATAACATTCAAAACCCATTTCAATCATGAATGAACAAGTTCCCAAATCACTTAATTTGTTTGAGTGCCTTGTTTCTATTATCCAATATGATGATTTTAAACATAAACTTATCATCATCTTTACTATTACATAAAAACCCACTTCCTAGTTTACTTGTTAATCACATACAAGTGATATTACTTCAAGTTCTTCATGATTTCATCATATCTAACAAAACCCACTTCTAGTTACTTATGAACTCTTAACAAAATCCCTAATTTGTTCAAGTAGTTCATTCATATGAGTTAATATGATGTTTATAAACACCATTAGAACATCAATTTCATCAATTCAACCAAAACCCACTTAGCTCATAATAGGGTAATTATCAAATCCCTAGTTTGGCAACAATTCATCAAGATTTCTACTAGGGTTTGTTTCTAAACCAATATATAATCACAATAACACTCATAGATTCAACATTCATTGAAAAATCTCGATTATGATTGTTCATCATAATCTCAAAGTATCACCAAATCTGAAAATTCGACATACCTTGTGATCCCCACGACTAGGTGATCATTTATATGCGTTCATGCATCGATTTGGGTCTTGATTTGAGCTTCAATTTGTTGATTTGTTGAAGTTAGGGTTCTTGGCTCCTGGGAGCCTTTTCTTGGTCGACCAGAACACGCACCACACACACTTGTGTGTGTGTTGTGTTATTTTATTTAGTTTAATTAAAACCATTTCCAGGTTATCCCATTTTGGTCCCTCAACTTTACACAAGTTATTTAAAGGATATCTTAACCATATTTGTTCTATAAATGTCAAGACATTATCTAACTAGGTTAATACTCCTAGTTACTTGGTGGGTTCCGGGAGTTATAATCCGTAGTATTTTAAGTCCCGTTAACTCGGGCTCTTATAAACTTAATTCATCTAAACTTTGTTTCGCTTGTATCTAATATTAGGATTTCTTATTAAATCCCAAATATTTACCGGGTTATTTTTACTACTAGCGGCACTTTACCCGTCTTTTAGTATTAACGTGGGTTAATTACCAAACCCGTTTTCGGGGTGTTACAAGTCTACCCCCCTTAAAGAGGTTTCGTCCTCGAAACCTTGCTTATCTAGTTCATTGAGTTTCTAAACCCAATGCGTTTGACTTGAGTAATCTCTTAAGCATTACTCCTACTTTAACCAATTGTTATCATTACCAGAAAAATTATGGTAATGTCTTTTTGGTTACAGAACCTCTACGTATGTCATATGACATAATGCAACTTCGAAATAACGTAGTCTCGTTATTTCCACTAGTTCAGCTAATTTAGCGATATCCATCGCTTTCATATACCATCGAATTCCTTATGAATCCGTTAATTTGACCCGTTTAAGATCTTTAGTGAAATCTTTCACTTTTAGCAACAAATTCTTTTATTTTCAAATTTATCTATTCGGTTCAGCTATACCGAATCTATCGTTTACAAACAAACCAAATTTCTTGATTTGAATTGGTGACCTTAACCAGTCTCATTAACTAGTCTTATTAGTTCAGTTACTCTTATCACTTGCTTGGTTATAATGTGATTTTACTTCACATTACATTTACTAACCGTGATCATGTCACATCATGTTTAATTTGTATCAACCTTTCATTTTTGAGAATATCACTTTTCGAATATATCATCTTACGCCTATCAGTGTCAAGACTTGTATCTTTCATGCTTACTATTTAAATTCCTATCAGAATTTATGTTTGTAAAAAGAAACATTATTTCTTACTAAAACCGAAGTTTTAGTTTTAGGATCTTTTCTTTAACTTGTGTCAATCATCCATACCGGGATATTGACAGTCCGTAATTTAATCCTTTACAGTCCTAGTTTTTATGCGGGGATTCTTAACTGACTTCCTCGCTTTATTCCATTTAACCCGTAGGTTTTATCACTTAGCCTTATGGGCTATTTTTTATTAGACATTCACCTCTTTGGGGCGAAGTCCTTATACCTTCTTTCTAATCATGACCCGTGGGTCGTTTTAGTCCGTAGATCTCTCATCTGTTTATAACCTAAAGGTTATGTTGATCCCGTAGATCACTCTTTTTACTCGTGTCTTATTAAAATATATATTTAGTGTCAAAGCACTCTTTTTACGTTTGAAATTCATTTGTCTCAAGCTTATCGTTATCCGGCTTGCGCTTACTTACGCCTTCAAGCATTATACTTTATTCAACCCGTTCAATCTCAAAATAGTTGAATATGATTATCAGAATTTCTGTTTACGAAATTTTATGGTCTTTTAGTCATAACTCATAATCCGAGTCTTTTGACTTTAATTTCGTGTTCTCGTTTCTCGGCTTACGCATGTGTTTAATTCTTACCCATCAACCGGGTGTTTTACCAAAGTCGTTATTATTGCAATCCTCCCGGTATGCATTAAAATCTCGCTTCATTTTTATATTCTGACTTTGTCTTTAAGTTCGACGTTTTACAAAAATGACCCGTTAAGGGACATATTTGCATTTTCCGGGTTCGAGTGTAAGTACACTCCCTCCCATTGCTTGTCTAAATCATTTTCCATGCTTGCGTTTTATGGGTTCGAGTGTAAGTACACTCCCTCCCAATACTTGTCTAAATCATTTTACATGCTTGCGTTTTATGGGTTCAAGTGTAAGTACACTCCCTCCCAATACTTGTCTAAATCATTTTACATGCTTGCGTTTTATGGGTTCGAGTGTAAGTACACTCCCTCCCAATACTTGTCTAAATCATTTTACATGCTTGCGTTTTATGGGTTCGAGTGTAAGTACACTCCCTCCCAATACTTGTCTAAATCATTTTACATGCTTGCGTTTTATGGGTTCGAGTGTAAGTACACTCCCTCCCAATACTTGTCTAAATCATTTTACATGCTTGTTTGTCCTTTCACTCGGGCTCATTTTCCTAATGTAACACACTCCCGTCACTCGGTTGTGCGTTTACATTATTTTCAAATATTTTTCTTATCTGTTTCATTTGGGTACTTTTTAATTAGTCCCATTCACCCCGCCGTTACCACATCGGACATAACTGCGCTCATTATAAGAAGCTCATGCTATCATGTGTTCACTACTTACTTGGCCAGAGTAAGCGATCAACACGTGGTACGCGTGACCTTATTATAATTACCACATCACGTCCCATGTAAGCAACTCCTCAAATTATCTTCATGTTTATGGTTTCATTTGGTAAAACTTTATTTAATTGTTAGTTAACAATTATTAGTTTTAATCGTTTATCCTTGAACATGTACAATGTCCCTTTTTATGAACATTTATTCGCATTCATTGATGTGATCATTAATTTTCTCAATAGGATTTGTATTGAGAATACTTACTTGGATGATCACTCTCGTCCAAGTTTCTATATAAACAAGTCTTGTTATTCATTTGTTATTCATCATTGTGAATAACACATTTCCTATTAAATTTCTCTTGGAAATCAGGTTTTCCAAGTTCTGTCATATGTGTATGCAACCGTTATTACTTACGTGTTTGTTGCATATAACGACTCGTGCGATTAAATTTAAAAGTGTGCACCTGGTGATGCTTGCCCTAACGGGCTTCTCTTGTCATTAGTCTTGTTCGCGACCGTTACGCGATTTTGGTCCTTAATGAGTATGCTCTTCCTGTCGTACCCCGGAACGTTCCATCATCATATCCATAATTCATTTGACTCTCTTCGTCTTCAAACGCGAGTGTCCTTCATTTAAAACATTCACAAAAGTTAGTAAAGTCAACTTCAATAATCGCCCGTATTATAATACAAGGCATTTTCTACTATACACGTCAACGCGCGTATTTTCGTCAACCCTAACAATCATTTAATTTGGGGTAACGTATACCACACGATAGCTCTATGTGTTGTTTACAACACTTTAACATACTAACTAATAACGTACTTGTACTTACCGGATTTGCGATCAAGCTTCGAACCGAGCACTATTCTTTGTCAAGAGCATAAGGTTTAAGTCCAAGCATGGTTCCTCCCAACCATACTCGAATCTCTTAAACCAAGGCTCTGATACCAACTTGTAACACCCTAGTTTCTATTTAACGTTTATCGTGTAAATACCAACAATTAGATGTGTAGTTAAGACTACACACGCTATAAAAATACGAGTTTATTAAAACTTTTACAAATCATAGGTTATTCTACAAAACGTGATCGAATTCGTTGTTTAAAATCTACAACGTTGCAATGTGCGGAAGCGTGTATCTTTATCGTGTTCGGTTCTTCGCTGAGCTTGATCGTCTTCCGGCATCCCAGAAAGTACCTACATTTCATAAACATGAAATGCTTTAGTCATACGGTATTTAAAACGCATCTAAACGAGTCCGGAAAACAAAACTGATCAAAAATACATTTTTATACAAGGTCCACCGTAAATTACGGTGGACACCGTAATTTACGGTGGTCCTTGTTTTGATTTGTTTCCACCGTAGATCAGGGGTGTTTCACCGTAAACCATTTCAGGTCCACCGTAAATTACGGTGGCACCGTAATTTACGGTGGCACCTGCATCCCACCTTTCCATTTTGCCGTAATTTGACACGAATTCTTTCGTATCTTTCAAACCGTTTATCCGTTTGACCTACCGTTTCTTCCTACATGTTTGTAATTTGATTCTCCATCATATGGAGTTAAAACCCGACATTCGGCTTAACAAAATTTAAGACCTTTAAGTCTTCGGCTTATTACTCTTTTACCAAAATTTGACCCGTTTACGCATTTTATCAAACAAACGTATTTGTTTGATTCCTATATCACATACAACTCTTTAATTTAATATTACCTACCATTATAGGTTCTAATTATAGGTTTATTACACAATTTAAACCCATTTTCACTCGTATGCTTATTTTGACCCGTTAAGGATATTTTAAGCACTTTTAAACTCAAATTTCGCTTTTATTCCAATCTAGCGTTGTAACCTATATTTCTTATCTAGTACTCTTCCATCACAACTAAATGTGTGTTGGATTTAAAGTAGATATCTATGTGTTCCGGATTTATTTCCCTTGAAATATCATTTTACGGCAAAGACTCATATGGAGTCTTTTAGCCCAAGAATTACATCTTTCACTACCTATACTCGTTCTAAACTTTTGTTTAATCATAAGACTCCTTTCCAAACAACCTCTAAGGGTTGTTTGTTCAATTTAGCCTACAAGGGCGTTTTGGTCGATTTCGGTCCTTCTTTTACAATGAAGGGCTATCACCAATTATTCGACCAAATTAGCACTTTTCATACATCATAAATATGCGTACCTGGCTCGGATCAACAATTAGACCCAATTTTAATACCTTGCTTTATATTCGCTAATTAAGAACGATGCGAATATCCATTGGATGTCTATTCCTGTAAGCATATGACTCGACAAAAGAATCATTAGTCTATATAGTCAAAAGGTGTTGTCTACACCTTTTGACCCGTTTAGCCGAATTGACCATTTATCTTTGCGAGATGATATTTATTATCATCTCCTCTACATGACTCTTCCCGTTTAACACCGTAAGGTTATTTTAATTATAAACCGTGTATTGCTTTCGACATAATATGACCAAATTATCGATTTACTTCTTTTTTTTTAACCATTATTATGGTTTCTATCATCTTTGATTTTCTTGTTCCGTTCGACTACACGACGGAACATCATATTTCAATTGTTTAGATATCTCATTCATAATTTATATGATAAGAAAACATTTCCACAATTTAAGACTAGTGTAAGCTATACTTACCTTGCATCCGAATTATGCTTTTCCGCCATTCTTGCTTCGTTTGACCCGCTTCCTTTCCAAGCCTCCACCTAGCTTGTCAAGCGTCAAACTATCATCATAATTCGTAAGACGGTTATATTAGTCATCCTTAATTATGACTATTCCATCTTACATATTTTCTATCACAATTACCATTCGATCTTATTAATGGTCGGTTTGACTACTAAAAGTCAAACGCCCCTTAGCATATAAATGCACATTCAAGTTCTATCTATCAATTAGTAGCTAACATGATCTTATACACTTAGTTACATGAACATGGCTACCAAACTTCATCATAACATTCAAAACCCATTTCAATCATGAATGAACAAGTTCCCAAATCACTTAATTTGTTTGAGTGCCTTGTTTCTATTATCCAATATGATGATTTTAAACATAAACTTATCATCATCTTTACTATTACATAAAAACCCACTTCCTAGTTTACTTGTTAATCACATACAAGTGATATTACTTCAAGTTCTTCATGATTTCATCATATCTAACAAAACCCACTTCTAGTTACTTATGAACTCTTAACAAAATCCCTAATTTGTTCAAGTAGTTCATTCATATGAGTTAATATGATGTTTATAAACACCATTAGAACATCAATTTCATCAATTCAACCAAAACCCACTTAGCTCATAATAGGGTAATTATCAAATCCCTAGTTTGGCAACAATTCATCAAGATTTCTACTAGGGTTTGTTTCTAAACCAATATATAATCACAATAACACTCATAGATTCAACATTCATTGAAAAATCTCGATTATGATTGTTCATCATAATCTCAAAGTATCACCAAATCTGAAAATTCGACATACCTTGTGATCCCCACGACTAGGTGATCATTTATATGCGTTCATGCATCGATTTGGGTCTTGATTTGAGCTTCAATTTGTTGATTTGTTGAAGTTAGGGTTCTTGGCTCCTGGGAGCCTTTTCTTGGTCGACCAGAACACGCACCACACACACTTGTGTGTGTGTTGTGTTATTTTATTTAGTTTAATTAAAACCATTTCCAGGTTATCCCATTTTGGTCCCTCAACTTTACACAAGTTATTTAAAGGATATCTTAACCATATTTGTTCTATAAATGTCAAGACATTATCTAACTAGGTTAATACTCCTAGTTACTTGGTGGGTTCCGGGAGTTATAATCCGTAGTATTTTAAGTCCCGTTAACTCGGGCTCTTATAAACTTAATTCATCTAAACTTTGTTTCGCTTGTATCTAATATTAGGATTTCTTATTAAATCCCAAATATTTACCGGGTTATTTTTACTACTAGCGGCACTTTACCCGTCTTTTAGTATTAACGTGGGTTAATTACCAAACCCGTTTTCGGGGTGTTACAGACAGGTACCTCAACGCCCGACTAGCGCCTAGCGCTTTCTACAATATTGATTAAATGTATGTTGGATGGATTGAATTGATTGGCAACAAAACTGGAAGAGATGCTCGAATAAGCTGATAATTTGATTGGAAAAAAAGTGTGCAGTAAGGTGGAGAAAGCAAAGCCTCTTATTTGGTCAAAAGATAAGATAAGATTCCTCGTCTGAATTTCCAAGAAAAGGATATGAAGTTACAGTTAAATTTTCAAAGTCATTATGGTTTCTTTAGGTCTCGACCCAACTCACAAGTTTTATACAACTAAAAGGTATTCAAATAAAGTTATATTATATATTATAAATTTGTAACACTTCTATGCAAGTGGGTGTTGTATTGTATGCTTTATTAGTGTTTTATGCATTTAAAGTATTATACTTTCAATTTGTAACACTTCTATGCAAGTGGGTGTTGTATTGTATGCTTTATTAGTGTTTTATGCATTTAAAGTATTATACTTTCTGTGTTATCATGTATACATGTTTCATGTTTGCAGTTGCTTTTCAGTTTTGGGTTCTTTTATGCTTGTTGTAATCAATTATTTAGTTATAACTTATAAAGTGAATATATATTTTTCTATTTATTTATTTATTTATTTATTTATTTAGTTAGTTAGTTATAGTTTATCTATAGACTAAATATAACTTTTTACTATAATTGTAAAAGTGTGTTGTGTAACACGTTACGAAACATCATTTCTATGATTGCTGTGTAACTTCATGGACCATATGGATATGGACCAATCGTTGAAATTATTTACAAATCCAATTTTTTTTTTTCATTGATCCTTTTTGTTTATAATAGAGGCGAGCCCAGTTAAGACCCGATGGGACTCACAAATAAATCCTTATCGTCCGATCACTCGTCTAGTATTCTGTGTAATTTCGTAATTTTGTTTCTAGTCTATTATATGTTAAACTCTTTGACCCGCCAATGATGAAACTGTAGTTAACCGGGAAGGTTATTAGGGCTGTAAACAAACCGAACGTTCAGCGAACAGTTCGTGAACCGTTCGGCGGGAAGTTCGTTTATGTTCGTTCGTTTAATAAATGAACGAACATGAACAAGAAATTCCGTTCGATTAGTTAAATGAACGAACATGAACAAAGGTCTCGTTCGTTCAATTGTGTTCGTGAACGTTCGGTAAGGTGTTCGTGAACATTCTTTCATTTGCGTTCGTTTATGTTCGTATGTTCGTGTTTTAATTAAATATTTTTATACTTTCATATATTTTATCTATATTTTTTATACTATTAAACTTTTATTTATATCATTACCCTAACAATTAAACTAGGAAACCCTCTTTCACCTTGTTTATGCACCATTTCCCTTTCTTTTCTCATTATTTACATCGACGAATATGATCTACCTCCGTTCCACAATAAGGGATTCAAGCTCTAGTGCTACTATCTGGGCCATCCACTTTTATCCTTCATCGCGTTGCCAAATTTATTTGTGTTCGCTTGTGTTCGTGAACACGCTATTTTCCTTAATGAACGAACACGAACATAAAATCTTGTTCGGTAAGTGTTCATGAACCGTTCGTGAACACATTTATTTCCTTAACGAACGAACAAGGCCTCGTTCGTGTTCATTCGGTTCGTTTACAGCCCTAAAGGTTATGTCACTAGTCTCGTCACCATCCAAACCCATTTTCACTAAAAGAGAACTTCAAATTTGGACCAATTTCTCAAATTCACTTTCGAAACAGATTAATATCCTAGACTTGTAAAACCATGTATAACCAAATTAAACTAATCCCTTAAATTTGTCAAATTAATCTTTAGGTCAAAGCTGGTCAAATTGTGTAATTTCTGTTAAATTCACCATTCTTCATTTTCCCTCTTGAAGCAATAATTTAATCATTTAATACACTTTTAAGAATGATTGAAGGTCCACCCACTTACATAACTAGCATTATAATTTATACCCATTTATTAAGAGTATTCAATGACTATTTATCATAGTTTTGTGGCAAAACATCAAATACAAATAGCCTTATGGTACAAAACGTACGAAAGGCGTGAAAAAAAAAACGTGGTGACATTTTCGTAATTATTTACTCGTAGAGTAATCTTGTAGGGTAATTTTGATCTTCTAGGGTAATTTTGTAAAATGATCTCGTAGGGTAACTTTGATCCTTTACGGTAATTTTGTAGAGTATCATAATTACTCTACAAATGATCTTCTAAGGTAATTTTATCTTGTAGGGTAATTTTAATCTTGTAGGGTAATTTTGTAGAGTATCATAATTACTTTACAAATGATCTTGTATAGTAATTTGGATCTTGTAGAGTAATTTTGATCCTGTAGGGTAATTACGAAAATGCTACCGCGTTTTTTAACCTTTTCATGCTTTCATACGTTTTGTACGATAAGGCTATTTATACATGATCTTTACCCTATGTTTTATTGTCCTTATAATGTTACCAATTTAAATATACAATTATACATATACATATTAATATAAACTGATGATGAACAGTACTTCAACATTTTTTTTAATATTATAGTTTTTAAGTTTTCTTTATTTTATTGTTTTACTCCTTTAATTTATTATTTTATTGTTTCCTTATCTTATTATTTTAAGTTCTCATATAATATTATAGTTTTTTTAAGTTTTCATTATTTTAAGTTTTCTCATATAACATTTAAGATAATGTCTTAGCAACATTGATGCCCTGGCGGTCTCGACGGTATAACGTCGGTATCGGTATTCTTATTATCAGAACCGTTACTGATATTCGTATTTATGGTTTCTTTTTATTCTTCTCAGCGGTTCCGTTCGCAACGCGCTCGTAGTGATTTCAAAACACTTGTAAACACAGACTAAATAACAAAAGAAGTTCTTTAAACCTAGTTTTTTTTTAATTTTAATGTTTTTTATATATATTACGATGGCTTAAAGGTGAGGTCAAGAGAGACGGAAAGCAAAGAATGTTTTTTTATATTAACTAGTCAAAGTGTAATTTTAAAAAGTTGAGAACTAACGGTGAACTTTTACAAAACCACAGAGATTATCCGTGCATTTAACTAAAAAAATATCATTTAAAAAGATATCATAGAAAACAAAATTACTTATTAGCTGTTTATGCCCTTATAAATCTATCTACTATAATAAAAGAAACCAATAAGTGACACGTGTCATTCATTGAAGGCGTCTACAATTGTAATTTCCTACCTTTTCATACTTATCTTATATCAATTAATTAAATAATAAATAATCAATTAATATTAAATCTTATCTTACTTTGAATGTCAGATAGAATCATTCTATTTTTTCTAATAATATATTATCTTCAAATTTAAGTTATAAATTAAAGATATTTTTTAAATAATAACACAAAACAAAAAGTCCCATTTGAGTCCTTGTGGTTTGTGTAGTTTAACCATTTGAATCCAAAAACCAAAACTGTCTTAATTTGAGTCCCTGTGGTCTCTAATTTTAACCATTTGAGTCCCTGTGGTCTCTAATTTTAACCATTTGAATCCAAAAACCAAATGTTTCTGATTTGGATGTTGTTTACTTTTGGATTCAAATGGTTAAAATTAGAAACCACAGGGACTCAAATCAAGACAGTTTTGGTTTTTGGATTCAAATGGTTAAACTGCACAAACCACAAGGACTCAAATAGGAGTTTACTCAAACAATAATCTTAAACTTAAAAAAACAATAATACGCTCATATAAAAAATTTAAAGTACAAACAAAATCTACAAAATAACTTATTAAACATTATATCAAAAAATTAAAAAAAAAAAAACACTAATTAGGAAGAGAAGCTAATAATATAATTATGTTTTTGATTTTTCAAATTGGGGTTCTAATCAATTCGAATTAAACTTAACCAAGTTGGTGATTTGATTCGAATTAAACCGAACCAAATTTATGATTTTTTTTAAACGAATCCAATAGCATATTATTTACTATACAAAATTACATTTATTTAACTCGTGTAATACATGGTGTTTTTAAAGATATAACTTTTTTATTATTTAGTATATATTTGCCCCGCTTGCGGTATACAAGGTTACACAATTACATTTATTTAACCCGTGTAATATACAGTGTTTTTAAAGATATATTTTTTTTATTATTTAGTATATGTAATTAGATTTATTCAATCCGTACAATACACGGATTTTTATTATTTGGTATATAAAATTACATTTATTCAGTGCAATACATGTGGTTCTTAGAGATATAATTTTTTTATTATTTAATATATAAAATTACATTTGTTCAACTCGTGTAATAAACGAGATTTTCAATGAATAATTGTTTTAATTTAGTATATAAAATTACATTTATTCAACCCGTGTAATACACGGGGTTCTAACCTAGTTCATATATATTTTAATTACATGGTAAGTGTCATAAGCTTCTTTTATTGTAAGAAAATAAATAAATACAATTCTCATTATTATATATTGAATCCACGTTGAAGGACTCAAATGATCATCAAAAGTTACAAAAGCAAACACTATTGTCGCAGAAAATCAAAAGTTACAAAAGGAGGTGGCGTAAACCCATGTTATAATTTGATATATGACTGGTATTAAGTCCCCTGACGTTGAAGTGGGGGCGTAAAACTATGATAAATAGCACCAATGCCACACCATCGTTAGCAACAACCAACACTAAAGTTGTGACGTGTTAATGTAAAGAAATTAGACTGAAACATAAAACATAAAAAGTAATAACTAAGACGATTTAAGACCCGCACGTCGCGACGAACCTGTCAAACGGGAAAAAATTAATTCGACATAAAAACGTTGAACCACACATGCACGTTGCGCCATGTTTGCTCGCAAAATTTAGAACGAAGCATAAAACGAAACGTAAAAAACGTTGAACCACACACGCACGTTGCGTTGTGTTAACTCGTCAAATTTAGACCGAAACGTAAAACGAAAAATTTGTGAAATATGAAAAGTATAGGAGACCAAAGTTGAAAGTAAAAAAAGTTGTGAGTTTAAATTAGAAAATATAAAAACTTTTGGGTTAAAAGTAAAAAAAAAAAATAGTTTTGGGCTAAAAATAAAATATGAACTTTTTTTTTTTTGAAACCCCCCCCCTAAGCATAGGTTACAACATCCCTATGCAACAAAGTGTTCCTTAATTATAGTATTAAATTAAATAATAATCACTATGACTTAAAGGTGAGGTCAAGAGAGACAGAAAGCAAAGTAAAATGGGGGACATGAATGTTTTTTACGGAGAAAGTTACTCTACAAATAAAGTTAACGTACTAAACGTACGAATAACATGAAAAAGCAAAAAACATACGGTGATATTTTTGTAATTATCTGTTTCTAGGGTAATTATCAAAATTACTCTACAAATGTTCTTGTAGAGTAATTTTGATCAAAAAACTATACCTAACAAAAAAAAAAAAAAAAACCCAAAAAACCTAACCCCCCCAACCCCCCAAAAACCTAAATAAAAACCTAACCCCCCCCCCCCCCCCCCCAAAAAAAATAATAATAATAATAATAATAAATAAATAAAAGCTAAAAATTAAACCATAAAGCTAAACCCAATAACCAAATGCTAACAAAATTACTCTACAGAATCATTTTACAAAATTACTTTACAAGATCAAATTTACTCTATAGGATCATTTGTAGAGTAATTTTGAATTGTATGTTGTTTGACAAACTTGTAGAGTAATTTTGATAATTACCCTACAAGAACAAAATTACTCTAGAAGAACATTTTACAAAATTACTCTACAAAAGATCAAAATTACTCTACAGGATCATTTGTAGCGTAATTTTGATAGTTACTGATAATTACAAAAATGTCACCGCGTTTTTTTTTCTTTTCCTTCAGTTCGTACGTTTTGTAAATTAACTTTATTTGTATTCGATCTTTTACCGTTTTTTATAACCCTTTATTACGTATTTAATTCCTAGTATTTAAATTAAATAATAATAATTACGATGACTGTGAGGTCAAGAGAGACGGAAAACAAAGTAAAGTGGGGGACATGAATGTTTTTTATGGGTGTACTTATTGGCACACCAATGTGCATATATGTACACCAAAAAGTGATTTTTTGTTCTATATGCACACTCTGCAGTGTCGAGCTGTGTTCAAAGCGTGGCGTTTTGGTCCGGTCAACCAGATAAAGACTAACGGGTGTCTGACGGGTTTGTTGACCGGACCAAAACACCGAGATTTGGCCGCGTTTTGGTCCTGCCAACCGGTCAGTCTTTTGTCTGGTTGGCAAAACCAAAACGCGGCCAAATCTCGGAGTTTTGGTCCGGTCAACAGACCCGTCAGACACCCGTCGGTCTTTGTCTGGTTGACCGGACCAAAACGCCGCATTTTGGACACAGCTCGACACTGCAGGGTGTGCATATAAGACAAAAAACATTTTTTTGGGTGGCTATCTACACACCAAGTGTGTAGATAGTTTGAGCTATTTTTATTTATTACGTATTTAATTCCTTTTTTCTTTTAACGTTACATTCTTTTATTTTATTATTGTTTTTCGATTGTTATAATTTATTATAAACATATTTAAAGACTATAAAGTTGTTTTATTCAAAAGAAAATATATCCACCTAACTATTATTCTCTTTATACTTTATATATTCATGATTAAAATCCCTTTTCTTATTTAGCTAATATGAAATAAAGATGAAATGAATCACAAGTATTTATAATAAAACGTCTAATTCATTATTATTTTATACTAAATTATTACTAATGCTAATAACCTAGTTTTAGTTCAAGTTAAAATATTCTTTGTAAACGGTGTTACAAAGCAATGAAAGCCTTCAACTTCATGTAATACAATCAAGAAATTTACGTCATTGGTAAAAGAAGCTTTAGCAAGCGAATTGAATACCAACGATCAATAACAACCCAAAGATCGAACATGAAAACAAAAGCCTCCGAGAATAGCATTAGAGTGACTGATCACAATCTAATTTAACCTTTAAGCCATGTTTGGTCGGACATAATTGACAAACATAACATTTATAATTTTTTTAAAAAATATATGTACTAAGACCTTAAATATAATTATTATTTTAAGTCTCCTCCTCAATCGGCATTTGTCTCAACTGCTGAGTGTTATATGCCATATCGAGCCGGGGGGTCTCACTGGAAGCAGTCTCTCTATTTCGACGGGATAGAGGTAACGTTATCTACATCTTACCCTCCTCAGACACTACCTTAGCTTTGCTATTGGTGAGATTTACCGAGTATAAAAAGGAAACCATATTCAGTCATATTTATATTCTAGGGAAGATAGTTGTAAAAGTTATAAGGCCGTATGAAGAAATTATTAAGCCACTGTTTCCCCTAACTAAAAAGCAGTGTGTTTATATTAAGAAGTGCACTTTGCAGAATACAACCACTGCATTGCATAATAACTAAAATGTGTCGTAATCATTGTACACCTCTTACTGTAATTCAAACTTTGTTTCAGTTTCAGCCCTTAAAGTAAAAATTGACTAAAAGTAGTGTTTATTTTAAGTGCAATTTGCAGAATACAATATTGCATTGCATATAACTAAATCAATGTACACCACTTACTGTAGTTAAAACTTTGTTTCAGTTTCAGCAAAGTTAACACATATTATTAACCCAAAAAAAGAGCAGGAATTATTATTAAGATTAAAGATGAAAGATTGCATCTTGAAACAAGAAAACAGGAATTATTATTAAGATTAAAGATTTAAAGATGAAAGATTGCATCTTGAAAATACATATTATTAACCCAAAAAAAGAGCAGGAGTCGAACAGAGCAGAAGGGTAGCTGATTGGGTTTGTAACGTATTGGGCGGCCCTTATCGGGTCAGGTAGGATGAGTAACCCTCACAGTCTTCTGAAATCCGACCGCTTTGCTTTAGAGATGGGCATAATCGGGTATTCTTAAAACCCGGAACCGATTCCAACCCGGAACCGGGTATGGATACAAGTGACTGGAACCGGGTTCTCAGTGGAACCGGGTCCGGGTACAACCACATCATTTTTTTTATAACCGGTGTAACCGGTTTCGGGTACAATGGAACCGGGTCCGGGTACCGTGTGGAACCGGTTACGGGTACTATTTCTAACCGGTTACAGTGAGTATTTCAATAAAGCTGGTGTTTACTGTTAAGAACCGGTTCCACTGCAAAAGCTGTTTTTTTTTTTTTTTTTTAATTTTGTACCGTTATAACCGGTTTTGAAATATAAAAATCGATTTAGGAGCATACATTTCAATTTGCATCATCCAATCCATCCATCTTCTTTCTTCTGTAAACACATTCAAAGAACAATATGGCATCGGAAGAAGGAGTTGTTTTGATTTTAGAAACCAAGCGTAACCCCGCAATTTGGAAATATTTTGATTTGTGTTTGATGTCGGATAACCATGAGATGGCTCGGTGCAAGAATTGTGGGAAGTTCATGAAGGCGGCAGCAAACTCCACCCTCAAGAAGCATACCGACAAACATTGCCCGGTGACAAAGGCAAAAAAGGAAAAAAAGGGCGCAGGATCCGGTTCTTCTAATGTGTAGTTTGGTGGATCCGTTTGTTTACTTAGAGATGGGCATAATCGGGTATTCTTAAAACCCGGAACCGGTTCCAACCCGGAACCGGGTATGGATACAAGTGACTGGAACCGGGTTCTCAGTGGAACCGGGTCCGGGTACAACCCGGGTACACATCATTTTTTTATAACCGGTGTAACCGGTTTCGGGTACAATGGAACCGGGTCCGGGTACTGTGTGGAACCGGTTACGGGTACTATTTCTAACCGGTTACAGTGAGTATTTCAATAAAGCTGGTGTTTACTGTTAAGAACCGGTTCCACTGCAAAAGCTGTTTTTTTTTTAATTTTGTACCGTTATAACCGGTTTTGAAATATAAAAATCGATTTAGGAGCATACATTTCAATTTGCATCATCCAATCCATCCATCTTCTTTCTTCTGTAAACACATTCAAAGAACAATATGGCATCGGAAGAAGGAGTTGTTTTGATTTTAGAAACCAAGCGTAACCCCGCAATTTGGAAATATTTTGATTTGTGTTTGATGTCGGATAACCATGAGATGGCTCGGTGCAAGAATTGTGGGAAGTTCATGAAGGCGGCAGCAAACTCCACCCTCAAGAAGCATACCGACAAACATTGCCCGGTGACAAAGGCAAAAAAGGAAAAAAAGGGCGAAGGATCCGGTTCTTCTAATGTGTAGTTTGGTGGATCCGTTTGTTTACTTATGTTTGATGTGTTATGTTTTATGTGTGATGTTTGTTCAACTTTGTTGGTTTAACTTTATCAATGTAACCGTTTCGTTTGTGAAAAAAAATCGCATATATAATCGTTTAAGTAGTACAAAATCGGTTCCTTCGGTAATCAAAATCGGTTCGCATTTGTTTCGTAACAGAATCGGTTCCTCGGGACTGATCAGAATCGGTTCCTCAAATTTATTTTTTTGCTCGTTTGCTTGAGGACGGTGCGGCACTTTCACTTCCGCTACGCTTTGGTGCGGGCACTTTGGTACAATCGTCTTCGGAATCATTGGTCTCTACCTCGTCTTCCTCTTCATCCTCTTCTTCAATAATCTTGTGCTCCAACTCCACCTCGTCTTCGAGACTCGACTTGTGTTGAACACGATCAACGCCGTCCAAATGATCTTTTAGGTAAATTGCCATCTCTAGCGACTCCGGGGTTAATCTTGTTCTTCTAATCGACAATACCCTACCACTAAGAGAAAAAACACTTTCCGAAGCTACCGTGGAAGCTTGGACCGTTAGTAAATCACGAGCCATGGTGGCTAGAATCGGGAATTCCGATTCTTTAGACTTCCACCATGCCAAAATGTCAAAATTATTATACTCCTCGGCCGTCATAGTAAGTGCATCATCCCTTAGTTTATATCGGCCGAGTTCACTAGATGGTTCGTTACCCCTTTGTTGTTTCGCCGTTTCGTCTCTAACGACGTTCAACATGGTTATGATGGGGTCGGCAATTGTTTCATCGTTAGAGGCCGATGATGAAGCCCCGTTAAAAATGGTATGATTTTTTCCCCATACTTTTTTAAATAATGATCATAAAGTTTATTCAAAGATTCGTCGAAAACTTTTTTAGTTTTGGCTTTCAATGTTGGATTCTCCTCGTGCATATCCAACTTGTCGTAAATTTCATCAACTAACGCGTTAACACCCGCTACGTTTAAAATTGGGTTTAAAGCGGCGGCACATAAAAATACGGGTGGTAAGTCCAAAAAATATTTTTTAAATTTATTGATCATTGGTGTCAACATGTTCCTCAACATGTCACTTGAGTTTTCAAACTTTTTAAAATTAGTTGTTATCAAATATAATTCGGAAATAACTCGAGAACTAGTGGGATAATAAACACCGGAAATTAAAGTTGTTGATTTTTTGAAAACTTTTAAAAAATCACTTAGTGTTTGAATGTTATTCCAAGCCGTGTCGGGAAAAGGGTCGACTTGGTAGTCATCACTTAAAGTTGTATGAAATGCTTTTAAAGTGCCCATTTGTTTTAAAGCCATTTCAAACATATGACAAGTTGAATTCCAACGAGTTGGGATATCCCAATTAGGACCAATTAATTTTTGGTTAACTTCTTTACAAAGGTTTTTATAATCTTGATATCTTTCTTTACCACTTTTAAAAACATCTTGAAGCATAGTTCTAAAAGCTATAATAAAATCCGCTACAAATTTATTTTTTAAACCGTCTTGCACAACTAAATTAATAATATGAGCAACACATCTTGTGTGGAAAAAAACACCATCACAAATTGGTTTGTACTTCAACTTTAGTTTTTGGATCGCATTTGAGTTGTTTGAGGCGTTATCGAAAGATATTGAAAATATTTTATCCTCTAAACAATATTTTATAATTGTGGCATTCATAATTTTATAAATATTTTCTCCCGTATGAGGAGAAGGAAACTCTTCAAATGCGATCGTACGCTTCATCATTTGCCATGTATTGGGATCAACCGGAAACTCTGAGCATCGGGTAGGAACCGGGTCCGGGTCGGGTCCACTGGAATCGGGTAGGAACCGGTTTTTATGCCCATCTCTACTTTGCTTGATAGGGAAACAGGGGACGGATCGAACTTTTTTTTTGTTTCTAAAAAGTCTAAAATAGGGGAGTAAACAAGCCCAGAGGCTCGAGAGCTACTCGTTGTCGGCTCGGTTAAAAGCTCGAACGAGCCGAGCTTTAACGAGCTTGAGCGCGAGCTCAAGCCTGAAATAGAGCTCGTATATTTTTTATATATATAATATAATAATAATGATGATAACATTGGCGAGCTGAGCTCGAGCCGAGCTTTGGCTCATTTAAGCGATATTAAAGCGAGATCGAACCGAGCTTTTAACTCGTCTGAGGTTCTCAAAATATATCGAGCTGAGTCGAGCCAAGCTTTAGGTTTTACTTGCGAGCCGAGCCCAAGCTCAAATAAGTAGGCTCGAAACGAGCCGAGTTAGAGCTCGAGCTTCATAAAAACATGACGAGTCGAGCTCAGGCTCGGCCCGGCTCATTTGCACCCCTAGTCTAAAATATGTTTAAAAGCCCACCCACGGTTGGGTGGGTGGTGATTTTGGGTAATTAGTTTGGTTTTATTTGGGCCAAGCAGTTTTGTTTTTGTCTTTCCCAAATACTACTTATTACTGGCAGATCAATTTTACAGACGTAGGCTTAGTAGATACTTAATTTGGATCAAGTGGAAGTCTAAGAATTGGGCCGGTACATCCTCAGGCCACATTGCCTTGTCTTTTGTTGTGATTCAGGTCCATTTGGTGTTATCTTTTGGGCCAACTACAAATTGTTTGTGAATGGAGAGCAAATTTGGTATTTAATGGACTTGCTGGACGTCTCACATTGAAGGCCCATCTTGTGGCAAATTGTGAGGGATGTTAGAGTTAAGCCACATATTGAGCCCACGAGTTGTTCCATTCCACAAGATGCTCCAGTCCAAAGACACGAGAAAATAACCCAACATAAATAGAAATATATTACAAAAAAATATATATATTTTCAACAATTACAAAGCCATTGGAGAATAAGCCTATAGAAATAAAACCCAAGTAAAAAAAGAGTAACAAGTCTAAACATATAAAGCCATGCAAGGCCCAAACATATCACAAAAATATTCAGGTTTCGAAAACTATAGAATTCCGATTGATACTTACTAACAAGATCATAACCAGCAGCAGCAGTCCATGACAAACTCAGAATATAGAAACAACTGTTAGGACCGAGCACACACACGAATACGAACACAACACGTAAAGCAATAAACGAACACAAAGATTTACGTGGTTTGGTCTAAACTGACCTACGTCCACGGGTGGCAACTAGGATATTTTATTCAGGTGTTAAACATTACAAATAAAAGACATTTTTTATAGACTACACAATTATGGTTAAAACCCATAAAAAAATAAGTCCTTGGGCCGCGACGCGGTCTGACTACCCTTATTGTCGCGCCACACCTACGAGAAGTCTACAACATGTTGCTACAACAAATATAAGACCAAGAATAGTGACTGGGCTGTCTAGGAAAAAGGGTTCAATGGTTCCGAGTCGTGGGGTCCCCCCCCCCCCCCCCCCCCCCGTATGCAATACGTAGGGTTGGATCACTTTACTATTGATTGCTTTGAATTCTAGATTGAAGGATATGAAATCCAGAATGTTTGTATGCAATGTGATAGTGTTGAAGTGAGTGAAGAATAGAACATGTAAAGAACAAGTTCTAGAGATAAGAAGTGAGATTTCTGGAAGTTGGTAGCTGAATGATAAAGTGTTGTGATTTATAGGGAAGGAGCCAACTATAAGGAGAAACCATTGACCAGTGATCCAAGGCTGCATTGGAGGACTTGCCCTTTTTGGTAGGTTGAAGGCTTTGGACCTACGGATAAAAGAATGTCTCTTCCCACATGCACCTTTTGCGGCTGAGTGGGAGAGATCACACGTAAAGTGTGATCTGACCTGTCACTGTTTTGTGCTTTTTGCTGTTCACCATAGCTGGTCGTTTCCGAACCCTTTTACCTTTCAACCCTTTAAGCCGTGTTGCACTTTAGCCAGTTTATTAAGCTTGAGCTACCCACGTCATCAGAACCCAACATCAGCAACATTGATTTTCTCATTTTGACCAGATGAATAGCAGCTTCAGGCATTCAGCAACACAAAACATCTCAAATCAGAGTTTCCGTACCCTCATTACCAGTTGCACCTACAACAAGCATTGAAGAATTTGGGTATAAACGCCCAATGATATATAAATCTGAAATGCAGCACCAGCAAATACCAAAACAAACACCAGCGGATTTACAGACAGGAATACACTTCCTGATGAAGCAGGAGAGAACACGCGAATACAGATTTACATCCACCCATGATATTCTTATAGTGCCAGAACCAGCACCCGTGAGTCACCATCATCCGCAAAAAAAGTATTAATAAGTTGAAAAGAAAGATCAAAATAAGGGTGTAGGGAGTGGTTAAACACTTTGGAGTGGCAAACTAAAAAACCGACCAATCAGAGCGCGACATGTCAATCAGTCAAAAGTGTTTAAACTTTGCTGAAAAGTGTTGGCAATGGTTTAAACACTTGCTGAGTGGCAAACTTTTTTTTTTTTTTTTCTGTTTTTTTTTTTAAATTTAAGATAAAATGGAAAAAACATAGACTTTTTATAAAAAAAAATAAAGCATTACATTTTAAATAAAAATAAAGCATTACATCTTAAATAAAAATAAAACATTACATTTTAAATAAAATCTAACTTTAAAAAAATAACTAAAAATCACAAGGCCATCCATATTTTTTGCGATCTCACGTTTTCTAGCCAGTGTGATTGCCAACATAGCAGGGTGAACATTGTCGGTAGGCCGATTATACGTCTCCAAGTCCTTGTCGAACATTGTAGCTCGCAACGCCTCTCGTTGCTCATCCGCCAATGTCACACCCCAACCAATGGCGGAAACATCGGGATGAGACGAAGTGTGAAGATTGCTCGAGACTTCATAACACTATGTGACAATATTTATTTAATTCAAATTCATTGCAATGCTAAATTGTCATACAACATTTAAAATAGAAATAACAACATAACATCCAAAGATAAATAGATTAAAGGTGTGTATCTAGCCATCCTAACTTGATTCCTTCATAATCTTGACTATCAACCTGCAACATGTATTAAAATAAAATCAACAAAAAGTTGGCGAGTATACAAGTTTGATTACATAGCATAATAGAATAAAAACTCATATCCAATATAAACATTATAAAAATAGTTTCAGCCATGCTAGTTTACGCAGTCCAAGTGATAGCCCAAAGTTTCACAATGCGTTTAAGTGTCTCTCCCCAAGTTTAACGGGAGTTTCAAATGATACCCTAACAATACCCCTCGTGTACAAACGGGGGAGGTGCATTATTCCTATAGCCTATGCATAGTACTACCAATTGTTAGAGCGGACCCTTCACAAGGATTAAACGTTCACATAGCACAAGATAAGTATCACAAGTTTCATGTTTCATGCTTAAATGGATAGAGTATGTTTCAAATAAGTTTCAAGTGTCAAGTGCTTTGATATAGAATACATGTTGCACCCAAAGTGTTTAAAAGTAAAAATGGGTTCGAGTATACTCACAATATTGCATATACTTTCCGATTATCCAATTGTTGACGAGTGTAAGAGATTAGGAGGATGGAACACCGAAATCACCCTATGTGGGTAAACGAAAGTGTATGAGTGATTGGAATTAAGGCGGAGGATTTAAAGTGGAAAGTAGAATATATCTAGTTGATATAAATGTAAACATATATATATATATATATATGTATTTTATATAGTTTAAGTAATATTTCTAAATTAATTCTTTCAAAAATATTGTTGAAATGTTGTCCAAAAATAAAAATAATTATACATATGTATCTGTTTTATAAAAATTAGCCGAAGTTGATAGGTTTCGTTTTATAGAATTTACACGTTTCGTTTTACGGAATTTTACAAAAAAACGGGCAGAGTTTCCTCTGTTTTGGACGATCCCGACAATATAAGTTGTCGATATATTTGTCAAAATTCAATAAACACTTTACGAAACAATATAAATTATCATACAAAAGGGCTTATCATACAAAACATACGCTACGCTTCCAACCGTCCGATCAAGGGAATAATCACGCTTTGGACATGTAATCACGCATTGGAGTTGGTTTTTTTTGGAAAATCACGCATGAAACCAAAAATAACGCACGTTATATTGATCAAAAAATGTAATTACGCACGTTATACCCTTTGTCGCGTACGATAATGTAGGATAAGCCTTTTTGTACATTATACTTTCTCTATATATATATATCCATATATTTCTATTATGTTTACGAATCACATAAAGTTCGGTTCTACGATTAAAACAATGAATATATGCAAAATAGTGTACATAATATACGCGTCATTATACCGGATCGTCTGTTGACTGAGTTTGGCCAGTTGACTAATATTGACCGATTTGAACCGGGTGGGACTGAGTTGCACCGAGGCTGAGCCAAACATCGAATCTGAACCGAACATGAGTGATCGTTGACCCGAGCCGTTGACCAGTCGACTATTGTTGACCGAGACCCGAACTCGCACCGAAACTGAAACGAAGTAAATTCGACTTTGAAACTTAGGTAAACAAAACCCGAAACAGAATCCGATTTATGAAATAGAACTAAGACTTAACAAAATAACATTCAAAATCCTTACTGAAATCGAATGGACTGTGAACCCGAACCGAGACCGAACCGGACGACACAACATATGACCAAACCAAAACTGAATCGAATAAACTCAAACTTCTTACCTGCACCGAATCAAGACTTGACGTTGACTCGATGGACACTGAACCGGAGCTGACCTGCTGAACCGAAGCTCGAGTCTGACTCGACTCGAAGTTGTTGACCCGAACCGACCGGTTGATAGCGTTTGACCGACCCGAATCTGACATACTTCGAACATCATTCAGAACGGGAGAACTCGACTCGTCGGGTATAACGAAGTCGCGAGGGGGTGGGGCTGCAACCTTGGTTTTCGATGACGATAGGAGGTGAGGGTGACGGTAGTGCTTGATCGGGGCGAATGGGGGGTCATCGGAGCTCGCTGGACTTCGGTTACAGTCGCCGGAGTGTAAAGAGAGGGAGGAGGTTGTCGGGCTATGTGGGTGTGGCCGGTGAGGCTGACGCTGGAGTGGTCATCGGTGACCACATGTGAGAGAGGCGGGAGTTGGAGTGAAGGGGGCTAGGGTTCTCACGTATATGAAGAAGAAGAAGGTTTAGGTTTAAGTCCAATGTCAACTTTAGTCCCTGGTGTTTTATGTTGGGTCATAATGATCCCAAACATAATTAAAATGTTATCTTTCTCTTTAAATTATAAGTTTCAAGAAGTACAAAGAACTCCCTTAACTTGAAGGCTTTACTAACTTGATAAGTTAACTTGGTTAACTTACGTAGCCTTAAAACTCCAACTAAATCTAACGAAATTACTAGGTTATTTAATAAACTACCGAGTTTTTAACTTGAGGAACGAAAGAAAAGAAAAGGATTTAATTAGTTACAAATGAATAATTATATCGATAGTTGAGTCACGAAAATTCCATCGGTTTCAACGGTTAGGATTTAAGCTTTAAAACCGGACGGATTTAGGGAATCCGCTTTGCGCTTCTGGGGAGTAATCATAATAACCGGGTTGAGACATCCTCGGACCGTATTGCATCCAATTTTGGGTGGGTTGGGTATCATAACCGAAAGGTTGATGCATGGGTTGGTTAAAATAAAATGGAGGTTGGGTTTGATTCGCAAACCCAAGTTGCGGATTAAACGGGACACTAGTACCACCCGAACCACGTTTATCTTGAGCCCTCGACTTTGAACCGGACCCTACCATTTTCTTCTTGCCTTCACCCTTCTTTGAGCCTTCCATTGCAAACAAATTTTTTGAAAGTGTTGTGTATTGAAATGTGATCAGAATGCAAGTTCAAGTGTATTTGGGTAGTATTTATTGTGTAAATTTTTAAAACAAATTTTTTTTTCTTTGAATTATTACCGTTGGAGGACAAAAAAAGGGTCAAAAAGTTTGATTCCCGATTCGGCAGCAGGTCCCCGATTTCTTTAGTTTGCCGCGACTTTAAAACATCGGCGCCGGTGTTTGCCGATTGGCAAACACCTTTGCCGCCCCTTGCCGCATGCCACACCGTACACCCTAAAGCATTCGAACAACATTGTCAGCAGCAAGGAAATATTGGGTCAGCTTGCACCACGGCAGCAAATCACAGCCACAAATCAAAACTGAAATGTCTTCAACACACAACCCAACCTTAAAAAGTCCCATCAGTAGGAACATGATGAAAAATAGACCACTTAGCAGGAAATATATATATATAGAGAAAGGTTAACATACAAAAAGCCTTATCATACATCACGTAGGAGACAATGGTAACCGTTGGATCAGGGGTATAATCACGCATGGGACCACATAATCACGCATGGGACCACATGGGACCACATAATCACGCATGGGACCACATAATCACGCATAGGACTATAATCACGCACGTTCTATGATAATAACGCACGTTATATATTTTGTCATGTATGTTAATGTAGGTTAAGCTCTGAAGTACATTATACTTTCCCTATATATATATATAGATAGGACAAAGATCCATTAGGAACCACCGTTTATTGCGAGAACCTCGAGAACCAGTGTGAACACAAACAGTAATTCCTAAAAAAATCTAAAAAACACCCAATTTTTTTTTTCTATTTTTTTTTGAAAAAATCGCTATATTTTGTTAATAAAAAAATAAAAAAAATCAAAAAAAAATCGAGTAACAGTTATCCATGCACATGTGCATATGTATCATTTTTTTGTCAAATTCCGTAATTCATTACAAATAATAGTCAATTGCACTTTCATTTACACTACCACGTGTAATACACTACTTTTTACGTTAACAATATTAGAAATGCACATGTGCATCTATATGTATCAACATGAAATAAGGTGTTTTGGTACACTACTTTCTCTTTCATCTATCATTCCATCCATAATACACAAGCATGCACATGTGCATTTTTGTCATTTCTTTGACAAATTCCGTAATTCATTACACATATTAAACAATTGCACTTTCATTTACACTATCATATGTAATACACTACTTTTTACCTTACCAATATTAGAAATGCACATGTGCATTTATATGTATCAACATGAAATAAGGTGTTTTGGTACACTACTTTGAATACACTTTCCCTTTCATCTATCATACCATCCATAATACACTACCATTACCTCATACCATCCATAATACAATACCATTACCTCCTACCATCCATAATACAATACCATTAACAATATTTTCACTTTATTACATGTATGTAAACACCATTTATGCCATCCAATCAACATATTACATCATAAATTGATAACTATAACCAAACCATCAACCACTAGATATAACTAACCAAAAAACATGTATATGGGCCTACTTCTCCATTCAAAATCACAAATTTTTTGTACCAAAACACGTTATATCATGGTTATACCTAATGATGCACATGTGCATTTTGAATATTGGTAATGTAAAAAAGTAGTGTATTACTAATGGTAGTGTAAATTAAAGTTCAATTGTCTATTCCTGATAACGTATTACCGAATTTGTCGAAGTAATGATACATATGCACATGTGCATGGATAACTGTTACTTGAAAAAAAAAAAGGTTTTTTTTTTTTTTTTTTTTTTTATGGTAACGAAATATAGCGATTTTTTTTTAAAAAATTTTTTGAGGGCTTTTTTGATTTTTTTTTAGATTTTATTTTGTGTTCACATTGGTTCTCGCGGTTCTCGCAATAAGGGTGGTTCTCGCATGACCCTAATGAAGCACAACTGTCAAAATGCATCCTAACTAACAGAACAATAGCAAGAAGCCCATATAGTAATAACACAAATGAGAACTAGCCAAAGTTTTAGGGTCTACATATTTACACACCTTATTGCCTATTTGGACACCCTTCAAGACGCTTCGTATAGACCTATACGAGGCGTATAGCCTTTTTCAATTTCCAAGAGAATCTCTGATTATGTCATATTTTGTCTTATTTGCCTCGTATACGCCTCGTATAGGCCTATACTGGGCGTCTAGGCGAAAAAAGACCATTTAGCCCCTGATTTAGGCCTATACTGGGGGTAAATTGGTCTTTTTTACCTCTCTTATATGCCTAGTATAGGCCTATACTAGGCGTATATAAGGGTTTTTTTTTATTTTTTTTTAACAAACATTTTATACAATATTAATCGTTTTAGCAAACTTTTATACAAAAACAAGTTTTTTTATTTTAAATAATTAATATTAGGACCCCTCGTTGGTTTTTTTGGAGTTGAAAAATGGATGTTTTGGTAGGGTAATTTGATTGTTTTTGGAGGGTGATGTTTTTTGAGTAAAAAAATGGGTGTTTTGGTGGGGTAATTTGAGTTGGTTTTTAAGAAAAGTTTTATTTTTTTATAAAAATATTTTAAAATATTCGATCGTATCAAAAAAAACCAACGAGGGGTCCTAATATTAATTATTTAAAATAAAAAAAACTTGTTTTTGTATAAAAGTTTGCTAAAACGATTAATATTGTATAAAATGTTTGTTAAAAAAAAAAAAAAAAACCCTTCAAGACGCCCAGTATAGGGCTATACTGGGCGTCTATGTGGACCAAAAGACCATTAAACCCCTGAATTAGGCCTATACTGGGGGCAAAACAGGGCTATAATGGTCTTTTGGACCCCTCGTATACGCCCAGTATAGCTCTATACTGGGCGTCTATTATTATTTTTTTTTGTTTTCTTTTTTTAATATTTAAAAAGAGAACAAAAAAAAATAAAAATAGACGCCCGAGCTATACTGGGCGTATACTAGGGGTCCAAAAGACCATTATAGCCCTGTTTTGCCCCTAGTATAGGCCTAATTCAGGGGTTTAATGGTCTTTTGGTCCACATAGACGCCCAGTATAGCCCTATACTAGGCGTCTTGAAGGTTTTTTTTTTAACAAACATTTTATACAATATTAATCGTTTTAGCAAACTTTTATACAAAAACAAGTTTTTTTATTTTAAATAATTAATATTAGGACCCCTCGTTGGTTTTTTTTGATACGATCGAATATTTTAAAATATTTTTATAAAAAAATAAAACTTTTCTTAATAACTGTGACAACCCGCACTAAACCAGGTATCCGTACAACTTAATTAATGATTAATTACTGTTTAATTACTGTGCTTGTTTGAACTAGCTGATGAACTGCTACTTGAATACTGATACATGAACTTACTTGCATCATACTTGCTTGCTGTCACTACATTATTTACATGCTGAACCCTAGTGACAAACATGATGCACATAAAGCACAGTAGCACTAAACGGATACACAGTGAACATGCTGATATAACCAGCATCAGGCAGACACTGCCTCTAAGGCCTGTTAAGAGCCTCAAATATTTTGACTACACTGGTAGTGAGTGTAGGGTTATAAGGGTTGTGGAACTGCGTCTCTAGGAATAATATACACTGATTGGATGTGTCTAAAAACGTACTTTAAGTACAAAACACAGCACTTTAATAAATAATCCAGCTTCTAGCTGACTAGTAAAGTGCCAAATCATGGGGAAAATACTACTAGACACTTTCTAAAGTGTGGAAACAAAATGTGTCACTAAAAATAACAATAACGACACTTTAAAGCTTTTGTAACGCTTTAACGGATTACTATCCAACCGAACAACCGGACTTTACCCGGAACATGAAAATATTAATATTTTCACTACTTATATTTTTCTGAGCCAGTTAGGGTCCCTGATTACCCTAACACCCGTCATAACACGCTATATATTACCAACGAGGTTAAACACCTAACTTAACTTAGTTAACATAATTAACCTCCTAACTATCTACTTGAAATCGAACCAAGGACCCCCCCCCCCCCCAACCGATTCGGTCACCTAGTGACCACCCCATGTACTTGCAAGATTTGCTTAATCTAGTTTGCTAAATATCTAGGGGACATTGTGTCCATTGGATAATAACACTTGATTTGCCTATAAATACTAAAGATTACATAACATAATCTTCACCAACACATAATCACAAACTCACTCTCTCTTGCTCCCTATCCACTCTCGGCCGAACACCCCAGCCCCCTTACACCCACTTTCGGTCCTTGATCATTCCATTCCAAGTAGATACAAGCTTCACGGGTCGCGTATTAGGAGCTTTGGTGCACTCGGAACGCGAAGGACCACTTCCGTTAGCTTTTATCCACCCACTTTCCGTCAAGAATCTTCCCTAGCCTTGAGCTAGAGGTATAACATTTAAAACTCGTTTTTACACTTATCTAAAGTGGTTAAAAGGGTTCGTGTCGGTTAAATATCTATAACATACGTTTTGAAGCATTAAAGTCTAGTAAAAACTATAAAAATGGTGGTTAATAGCTTACAACTTGTGTAAAAGTTGTAGTACTTGAAAGATGTGTTTATCTAGACCCGATCTATGATTGTGGTAGCTCGGATCGCCATTTAACCCGGTTTGGTAAGATCGTTGGTCTTAACATAAGCTTGTTTTGGTTAGTACAAGGGTTAAAGGGTGAAACTCTACCACACTAGAGACATGAACTTGTGTAAAAATATTTTACTTGTGTAAAAGTGATTTAACTTGTACAATAGTGTTTAAAACTAGCGGATCTACGTATCTGCAAGTGGTATTTTCAAAGAACCACACATTTAAGAAACCATGTATTTGAAAGAAAGGATCTTACACTAACAAATATGATATTTTTATAAACCACAAGTGTGTAAACACTTGTGAAACAAAAAGATCCGACAAAGGACTAGCTTTGTCACTTGTTACTAGAAGTTGTAAAGACGGATTTCTCTAAACACGAGGTTTTTATGAGATTAAGGTTACTTTATATAAAGATCTACAAAATATAATGGGATTTACATTATAGATGCGGAAAAACTACAAGTTCATGCGATTATGCGATTTACATACTTATCGACTAGTTCGATGTGTCGGAAATTGTTTGATTGAATAAAGAAGTTGTTGAATTGATTTGTTAAAAGAAAATGATACGCTTGAAAGCGTGGCCACCTCCAGTTACAGAGGAAACTCTGGCGAAATTTTTCTAAAAACCTAACACTTAGAATTATTTACACAACAAGTGTTAGAACTATTTTTGACATATTCTCGAAATATAAATTTCGCCAGAACTTTAATTACTAAACATTCGGAGGTGGGATTTTCACAAAAATTAACGTGATAAATATATTTTGTCACAACACTGTTTATGATTATTTTGTGAAAATACATAAATATTATTTTAGAGTAAAAATAATATTTACAAGCGTTAATGATCCCAAAACTTTGCGAACGCTTTCACCATGAATATATAAGTTACACCGGTAATTACATTACCACAAGATTGATAAAACGTAACTTACGCACATGTATTGTATCCCCCATCCTTGGGAAGGAGTTTAACTACCAAGTATATACAAAAAGTAAACACGAAATAGTTGTCTAACTATTTCCCAAAAACATAAACTATAAAGCTAAGGCACGGCCGTCCGTCTAATAGTATTAGCACTTGTAGGTCGTCGCACAGCTTTCTGATTCAGGGATACTTGGTAGAGACGCTTCACTGTGAGTTCATGTCCCCCTTTTCTCTAACTGTTTTCAGTTTTTCTTAACTGCGGGGGTGAAATACGTGTTACTTTGATTACAAGTACTTTATACATGGTATGATTAACGTAAGGAGGTTTTAGATCATGTGAATGGGTAGGCGGAAACTTGAGGCCATTAATCCTCAGGGTAGGACCGAGGGACAGGAGCGGTAGATCTATCTGGGTGTAGCGAGCCCAGCCCCAGGCCCAAACAGAACGGACCTCGGGGTGACTTTGTGCCCAACGCATAAATCCGCTAGGTTTGAGTCTTCCTACTTGCATTTCACAACATGCTAATGGCCTTGCAAACCATTGGTGATCACAAGTCCTCTTACACTGCTACATACCAGGAAACTTTTATACTTACAAGTGTTTTACATACTCACTTACACATGAACTCGCTCAACATTATTGTTGATTTTTCAACTTACATGTATTTCAGGTAATTAACGAGATCTGGCACGGTATGGCATGTTTTCCGCTGCACTAGTTTCCGAGGTCATCCGGGGTTTAGGGGATGTGTCTCTTTCCTGGACAAGACACAGTCCTTAAACCATGTTTATGTTATGTTTCAGTTTGTAATGTTTGTTGAACAAGATTATGGTTGTCAGGGTATGTTAAAACAATGGTATTGTGTTTGGTTTTCAAAACTTAATGGATGATCTTGCATGTTTTTAACTCATATAGCTTTGGTATGATTAAGCTATGGTATTGAGAAGTCACACCGAAATTAACCACGCTTCCGCAAAGCCAGGGTGTGACAGCTTGGTATCAGAGCTCTGATCATAGCGAACTAGGATTCTTTCTCGAGTCTAGACTATGATCACTAGGGCTCTCACGAAAACATTTTTCTGCATACCACTTAAGTCCAGATCCAAAACTTTTTACAAACAAATGTTGAGCACATTTTATTAATTATAGGCTCAGCTTGGAGGGCTGAGGATCGGTCTGGAGGATCGAGGTGATCGAAGTAGTTGAGCACATTTTATTAATTATAGGCTCAGCTTGGAGGGCTGAGGATCGGTCTGGAGGATCGAGGTAATCGAGGTAGTTAAGCACGTTGGTTTGTTATAGGATCGATCTGGAGGATCGAGGCTCGGTCTAGGTGACCGAGGTAGTGGGCTAGCAAGGCTAGGAAGAGTAGGCTCAGTCATGACGACTGAGGAGCGATCTAAGTGGTCAAGGTGGAGGATAGAGCAGTCTTGTAGACTGGATGATATTGGCTAGTAAAACTAGGAGAATTACGTGATACCTTACTTGGTGACTTATGTGATTACTTGATTTATGGTTGACTATTTGTGCATGTTGTGTATATGTTACAGACGCATGGATTCTGCAGACACTGGTGGTTCAGGCACCACAGGCCCGAGGCCTATCGTTTCAGACGACATTGAGTCATCGGAGCACGAGGTTTATACGTCCGACTTCACCAGCACAGATGAGGACGATTTCCAGCCCTTTGCACTACCTGACGGTGCTGGCGAGCTCGCAGATGGTCCTATCGCCGGGGATCTACCACTGGCATTGATCCCTGCTCCTATACCGCTGGCTGCGTACCCAGCTTACGATTTACCCATCGACGATGAGGAGGATGATGTCGATATGTTTGATGAGGAGCCTTTCGAGGAGGATGCTCAGGGCGAGGCCCTTCCTGCCGCCGATCCCTTGTTGATCGCAGATGCTCCTGCCGCGGAGTCACCTGCTCACTCCCCAGTCGCGGACTCCTTTGAGTCTGTGGCCTCTGTACCCACACATGTCCAGAGTGCGCAGCACTTCTCTTATGGATCAGATTCTGATCATGCATCTTCTGTTGCCCCTATCCCCAGTTTCGCTTTTGACCATGATGATGAGGGGGATTCCGATCCTATGTTTCCCCCAGGATTCGACCCTGATCGTGACATAGAGTTTGTTCCGATGGATCAGTTTATGGAGGATCCAGTAGACGCTGTTGACCTATTTGATCCTATTGACCCAGATTTTGAGTTTGAGATGGCTTTTGATGACTTCGAGCCTGCCGTTGCTCCTGAGCAGGCAGCCGCTCTAGACCCTATACCCGAGCATGACCCAGTACATGCTGATATCCCTTTTGAGCCTGTTGTTGCTGATCTCCCTATAGATGTTCCTGTGATTGAGGGCGATCATGTTGCTGTTGATCCTGTCGTTCCTTTACCCGTTGGTGATATACCTGCTGACCATCCTATAGAGCACATTGCACCCGTTCACCCTGTTGTTGCTCCCTTATTTGATCCCGTCCCACTAGAGCCCGGACATGCACTGTTCGCGGCACATATGGATCCACCGGATGAGTCCGCACAGCACGGTTGGATACCGGCTGATGAGGATGTTCCACCTTTTCCTCCACAGATTCCTGTTGCTCCACACATTGACTTTTCATTTCAGGTTCCTATGTTTGTACCTCCAGCAGGGCCTGGAGAGGGTTCTTCAGCTCACCCTGATGGGCATGTACCGATGCCTATCCCTTTCATGCCTCAAACGTCATCCGTTCCACCCGCTTCTACTCCATTTCACGTGGCACCTTTCGACCCCACCAGCGAGCCATTTCTTTGGGCACCTGGCTCTGGTATGCCACCTACTGACCCCTACCATGCTTTTCACAGGGGATACACTATCGAGGACGTCTTGATGTCCTTCGTCGCACAGCACGAGTCCCACACACAGCGTATCCAGGAGCTCGAGAGAGCTCGGCTGTCATGTCAGTGTCATGGTCAGACACACTCTCCCCTACAGCCGTTTCGACCATTACCTCCAGATATTGCTGCCCGCCTCTTTACGTTAGAGCAGCAGATTGCTTCCGTTATCCGTACTCAGCGAGCCCAGGAGGAGGACTGGCTCCAGTTACGCCGCTTGTTTTACACCCACTTTCCCCCTCCTCCACCACCATCTGCATAGAGCTCACCAGTTACTGATTAGGTAGACGAGGATGAGAAGACGGCGATTGTTGGATTGCACAGCATTTTGGAGACCACTTTATGACTTTGACTTTTGTTGACATGTACTTGATGTTGTATTTGACACTGATTTGTTATGATTTTTGGACGGGGGTGATGTAGCCCCTAGTTGATGGATGATTGTATGACACTATGATGTACTGATACACTTACTCTGTGGTCTTGATGTATGACAATCGCAGTATTCTCATCATATCTGTTTCGCTTGATTACTTATTTGCATTGTTATGGTATGAGATGTGGATGATTGATATATGTGATGTATTGATGACATGAGATATTATGTGTTATTACTATTACTATTATAGTAAGACGTACGTACTGTAACATGGGATTTTTACTATGGCCTGACCAATGTGAACACATCTTTTAGAAGATGCCGCCGAAACGCCCAACACCAATGCCTACTAACGAGGCAGAGCTACAGCAAGTCATTGCAGCTGCCATAGCACAGTACGCAGCATCTCAGCCAGGAGCGAGCGGAAGTGTTAACCAAGGCAATAACAATCCACCTCACGGTAATACCAAGCCATTCGGACCTACCATGAACTAGTTGGGGATTTTAGCAATGATGCTAATGCCAATCACATGTTTAAACATACGTGCAGGATGCACCTACAAGCAGTTTTTAGACTGCAAACCGGTCAACTTCGATGGCACAGGAGGTGCAGTTGCCTTCACCCGTTGGGCTGAGAAAACCGATTCTGTTTTACGCATGAGCAAGTGCGCAGAGGATCAGCAAGTCACATACATTTCAGGGCTGTTTCTAGATGGAGCCCTATCCTGGTGGAATCTGCAAGTACAGACTCTGGCCGAAGCTGCCGCCTACGCGCTGACTTGGACCGAATTGAAAGAACTTATGCGCAAAAAGTACTGTTCTCGCGCGGAAATTCAAAGGTTGGAGACTGAATTTTGGCACCTAAAGATGGACGGTCCAAAGGTTGCGGAATACGTCCAAAGGTTTCACGACTTATCTCAAGTGGTTCCTTACATGGTTACGCCAGAATACAAGCGAATCGAGCGCTTCATTTGGGGTTTGGCTCCCCAAATCATAAGCATGGTAACCTCCTCCAAACCAGCGACTATCACTGAAGCCATCGATTTGAGCGTGGCTCTCACCGAGGAGGCGATTCGTTTGAACAAGTTTGATGAGATCAAGACGAAGAAGGCAGAGACTCACGTTGAGTCATCAGGAGGCAACAAAAGAAAGTTCTCGAACTTTAAACAGAGCATTGGCAGTGTTGGTAAGAAAGGGGAAACAAACGCACCAGCTCAGGTTACAGCTGGTAGTGGAAGGAAAGGAAGAGGATATATGGGCACCCAGCCCAAGTGTAATGCCTGCCAGCGTCACCATTCTGGCCGATGTGGGTTGAGGGTATGTGATTCGTGTGGAAAACCTGGCCACTTGAAGGATTCTTGTTGGGCCACTGCTGGCCGCGGAGGCCAGGGAGGATATGGAAATCGGAATGATGATCGTGGTGGAAATGGGAATCGCCCACAAGGAAATTTTGGAGGAAACAGAAACCGAGGTAACAATGCAAATCAGACTGGCAATGCCAACCAGAACAACACCCCAGCTGGAAATGGGGGTGGAAACGGGCAGAGACTCGGATGCTATAACTGCGGGGAAATCGAGCATTTTAAGAAGAACTGCCCAACGTTGAACCAAGCCCGTGGTAGAGTGTTCCAACTCGAAGCTAGGGAAGCACGCCAGGATCCCAATGTTGTTACCGGTACGTTCCCTATCAATCAACGCTATGCATCCGTTTTATTTGACACTGGTGCCGATTATAGCTTCGTATCGTTAGAATTTAAGAATATGCTTGGGTTAGCCGCTAATAAGTTAGATGTTCCGTATGCGATCGAATTAGCTAATGGAAAGTTAGTTGAAGCCAATGAAGTAATCAGAGGCTGTGTGATAGAATTGGGAGAACGTGAGTTTACTTTGGATCTACTACCAGTCCAATTGGGAAGCTTCGACGTGGTGGTAGGAATGGATTGGTTATCAGGCAACAAGGCTGAGATAGTATGTCACGAGAAAGTTGTTCGTATCCCAACCGATGATGGCGAGACAATTGTGGTTCACGGAGAGAAGCGTGACACACCGCTAAGATTTATCAGCTGCTTGAAAGCAAGGAAGTGTTTACAGAAAGGATGTGTTGCTTTTCTGGCACACATTGTGGATAAGAAGGCTGCTGAGCCAAGAATCGAAGACATCCCTGTCGTGAAGGAATATCCAGAAGTCTTCCCAGAAGACTTACCTGGACTGCCACCTCAGAGGCAAGTGGAGTTTCACATTGACTTAGTTCCAGGCGCAGCGCCTGTGGCTAAGGCACCTTATAGACTTGCTCCATCTGAGATGCAGGAATTGTCGACACAACTTCAAGAGTTGTTAGACAAGGGTTTTATCCGACCAAGCTTCTCGCCTTGGGGAGCTCCGGTCCTGTTTGTCAAGAAGAAGGACGGTAGTTTCCGTATGTGCATTGACTACAGGGAATTAAACAAGCTGACGATCAAGAATAGGTACCCTCTGCCAAGAATCGACGATCTGTTTGATCAACTACAAGGCTCAAGCTTTTACTCAAAGATCGATCTTCGATCTGGATACCATCAATTAAGGATACAGGAGGAAAGTATCCCGAAGACAGCCTTCAGAACTCGTTATGGGCACTACGAGTTCCTTGTTATGCCGTTTGGTTTGACAAACGCACCTGCAGTATTCATGGATCTAATGAATAGAGTTTGCAAGCCATACTTGGACAAGTTCGTGATTGTATTCATCGATGACATTTTGATTTATTCGAAAACGAAGGCTGAACACGAACAGCATCTTAGAGCCATTCTAGAACTGCTGAAGAAGGAACAACTGTACGCCAAATTCTCTAAGTGCGAGTTTTGGCTACGCGAAGTCCAATTCCTTGGGCACGTGGTGAATGGAGATGGAATCCACGTGGACCCAACAAAGATCGAGGCGATCAAGGATTGGGAAACGCCAAAGACGCCAACCGAGATTCGGCAATTCTTGGGTTTGGCTGGCTACTATCGGAGGTTCATCGAGGATTTTTCAAAGATCGCTCAACCATTGACACTCCTCACGCAGAAGGAAAGGACGTTTGATTGGGGAATCAAACAGGAAGAGGCATTCCAGATACTAAAAGATAAGCTCTGCAATGCGCCAATCTTAGCTCTACCGGAAGGTACTGATGACTTTGTGGTATACTGCGACGCATCGCGTCAAGGATTGGGTTGTGTGTTGATGTAACGCCAAAAGGTCATTGCTTACGCATCACGTCAACTGAAAGTGCACGAAAAGAACTATACCACGCATGATCTAGAGCTTGGCGCAGTGGTTTTTGCACTAAAGATCTGGAGACATTACCTTTATGGTACGAAGTGCACAATCTTCACCGATCACAAAAGCCTACAGCATATATTTAACCAGAAGGAGTTGAATATGAGGCAAAGACGATGGGTTGAGTTGCTAAACGACTACGACTGCGAGATAAAGTATCATCCAGGGAAGGCGAATGTAGTCGCCGATGCCCTAAGTCGTAAAGAAAGAATCAAGCCCATAAGGGTCAGGGTTTTGGAAATGATCATACGAACCGATCTTTCCTTGCGCATTCGTGCTGCACAAAAGGAAGCTCTCAAGGAGGGAAACCTTGAGGAAGAATATCTCCGTGGAATGGAAAAGCTTTTGGTACCAAACGAGGAAGGAACGTTATGTTTTGAGAAAAGGATTTGGGTTCCTCTGTTTGGTGGATTAAGGGAAGTTATTTTCGACGAAGCGCACAAGTCACGGTACTCTATCCACCCTGGATCGGATAAGATGTACCAGGATCTCAAGGAATATTATTGGTGGCCTAGGATGAAAGGCGATGTTGCTGTTTACGTGAGCAAATGTTTAACGTGCGCTAAGGTTAAAACGGAATACCAGAAGCCTTCAGGGCTACTGCAACAACCTGAGATTCCCAAGTGGAAGTGGGAACAAATCTCCATGGATTTTATTACAAAACTGCCAAGAACGCCAAGAGGCCATGATATGATTTGGGTGATTGTTGACCGCCTAACAAAGTCCGCACACTTTCTGCCAATCAAGGAGAAAGACAGTACTAGTAAACTTGCGGAAATATACATGAGAGAGATTGTCGCACGCCATGGAGTACCTCTCTCAATCATCTCTGATAGAGACGGAAGGTTTGTGTCAAGGATATGGCAATCCTTCCAAGAAGCCTTTGGCTCACAGTTGAATCTGAGCACTGCGTTCCATCCGCAAACTGACGGCCAGAGCGAGCGAACGATACAAACTTTGGAAGACATGCTGAGGGCATGTGTTATGGATTTGGGCGGTAGCTGGGATAAACACTTACCTTTGGTTGAATTCTCATACAACAACAGCTACCACACCAGTATTGGTGTCGCGCCATTTGAAGCCCTATACGGACGCAAGTGCCGATCACCCCTATGTTGGTCTGACGCAGGTGATAGGCAGCTTGCTGGTCCCGAGATCGTCCAAGAGACGACAGACAAGATTGCGCAAATACTTAAACGCATCGAAGCAGCTCGCCACAGACAAAAGGCCTATGCGGATCCAAACCGGAAGCATGTGGATTTCCAAGTTGGAGAAATGGTGTTATTGAAAGTTTCACCCTGGAAAGGGGTGGCACGCTTTGGGAAGCGTGGGAAGTTAAATCCGCGCTACATTGGTCCTTTCAGAATTCTGGAAAGAATTGGAACTGTAGCATACAAGTTGGACCTACCTGCTGAACTGAATGGTGTTCACGATACATTTCATGTATCCAATTTAAAGAAAAGTCCAACTCAAGTTGACGTTGCCATTCCCACCGACGAGATTCATGTTGACGGCACGCTCCACTTTGTTGAAGAACCTGTCGAGGTCACGGATTGGAAGGTTAACAAGACCCGCCGGAGCAGTGTCAAACTCGTCAAAGTTCGTTGGAATGCCAGACATGGTCCTGAATTCACCTGGGAACGTGAGGACCGGATGAAAGAGAAATACCCCCACTTATTTCCTAAGAACTCTGCATCTACAAGCAGAACTTAAATTTCGGGACGAAATTTATTTAACGGGGGGAGAATGTGACAACCCGCACTAAACCAGGTATCCGTACAACTTAATTAATGATTAATTACTGTTTAATTACTGTGCTTGTTTGAACTAGCTGATGAACTGCTACTTGAATACTGATACATGAACTTACTTGCATCATACTTGCTTGCTGTCACTACATTATTTACATGCTGAACCCTAGTGACAAACATGATGCACATAAAGCACAGTAGCACTAAACGGATACACAGTGAACATGCTGATATAACCAGCATCAGGCAGACACTGCCTCTAAGGCCTGTTAAGAGCCTCAAATATTTTGACTACACTGGTAGTGAGTGTAGGGTTATAAGGGTTGTGGAACTGCGTCTCTAGGAATAAGATACACTGATTGGATGTGCCTAAAAACGTACTTTAAGTACAAAACACAGCACTTTAATAAATAATCCAGCTTCTAGCTGACTAGTAAAGTGCCAAATCATGGGGAAAATACTACTAGACACTTTCTAAAGTGTGGAAACAAAATGTGTCACTAAAAATAACAATAACGACACTTTAAAGCTTTTGTAACGCTTTAACGGATTACTATCCAACCGAACAACCGGACTTTACCCGGAACATGAAAATATTAATATTTTCACTACTTATATTTTTCTGAGCCAGTTAGGGTCCCTGATTACCCTAACACCCGTCATAACACGCTATATATTACCAACGAGGTTAAACACCTAACTTAACTTAGTTAACATAATTAACCTCCTAACTATCTACTTGAAATCGAACCAAGGACCCCCCCCCCCCCAACCGATTCGGTCACCTAGTGACCACCCCATGTACTTGCAAGATTTGCTTAATCTAGTTTGCTAAATATCTAGGGGACATTGTGTCCATTGGATAATAACACTTGATTTGCCTATAAATACTAAAGATTACATAACATAATCTTCACCAACACATAATCACAAACTCACTCTCTCTTGCTCCCTATCCACTCTCGGCCGAACACCCCAGCCCCCTTACACCCACTTTCGGTCCTTGATCATTCCATTCCAAGTAGATACAAGCTTCACGGGTCGCGTATTAGGAGCTTTGGTGCACTCGGAACGCGAAGGACCACTTCCGTTAGCTTTTATCCACCCACTTTCCGTCAAGAATCTTCCCTAGCCTTGAGCTAGAGGTATAACATTTAAAACTCGTTTTTACACTTATCTAAAGTGGTTAAAAGGGTTCGTGTCGGTTAAATATCTATAACATACGTTTTGAAGCATTAAAGTCTAGTAAAAACTATAAAAATGGTGGTTAATAGCTTACAACTTGTGTAAAAGTTGTAGTACTTGAAAGATGTGTTTATCTAGACCCGATCTATGATTGTGGTAGCTCGGATCGCCATTTAACCCGGTTTGGTAAGATCGTTGGTCTTAACATAAGCTTGTTTTGGTTAGTACAAGGGTTAAAGGGTGAAACTCTACCACACTAGAGACATGAACTTGTGTAAAAATATTTTACTTGTGTAAAAGTGATTTAACTTGTACAATAGTGTTTAAAACTAGCGGATCTACGTATCTGCAAGTGGTATTTTCAAAGAACCACACATTTAAGAAACCATGTATTTGAAAGAAAGGATCTTACACTAACAAATATGATATTTTTATAAACCACAAGTGTGTAAACACTTGTGAAACAAAAAGATCCGACAAAGGACTAGCTTTGTCACTTGTTACTAGAAGTTGTAAAGACGGATTTCTCTAAACACGAGGTTTTTATGAGATTAAGGTTACTTTATATAAAGATCTACAAAATATAATGGGATTTACATTATAGATGCGGAAAAACTACAAGTTCATGCGATTATGCGATTTACATACTTATCGACTAGTTCGATGTGTCGGAAATTGTTTGATTGAATAAAGAAGTTGTTGAATTGATTTGTTAAAAGAAAATGATACGCTTGAAAGCGTGGCCACCTCCAGTTACAGAGGAAACTCTGGCGAAATTTTTCTAAAAACCTAACACTTAGAATTATTTACACAACAAGTGTTAGAACTATTTTTGACATATTCTCGAAATATAAATTTCGCCAGAACTTTAATTACTAAACATTCGGAGGTGGGATTTTCACAAAAATTAACGTGATAAATATATTTTGTCACAACACTGTTTATGATTATTTTGTGAAAATACATAAATATTATTTTAGAGTAAAAATAATATTTACAAGCGTTAATGATCCCAAAACTTTGCGAACGCTTTCACCATGAATATATAAGTTACACCGGTAATTACATTACCACAAGATTGATAAAACGTAACTTACGCACATGTATTGTATCCCCCATCCTTGGGAAGGAGTTTAACTACCAAGTATATACAAAAAGTAAACACGAAATAGTTGTCTAACTATTTCCCAAAAACATAAACTATAAAGCTAAGGCACGGCCGTCCGTCTAATAGTATTAGCACTTGTAGGTCGTCGCACAGCTTTCTGATTCAGGGATACTTGGTAGAGACGCTTCACTGTGAGTTCATGTCCCCCTTTTCTCTAACTGTTTTCAGTTTTTCTTAACTGCGGGGGTGAAATACGTGTTACTTTGATTACAAGTACTTTATACATGGTATGATTAACGTAAGGAGGTTTTAGATCATGTGAATGGGTAGGCGGAAACTTGAGGCCATTAATCCTCAGGGTAGGACCGAGGGACAGGAGCGGTAGATCTATCTGGGTGTAGCGAGCCCAGCCCCAGGCCCAAACAGAACGGACCTCGGGGTGACTTTGTGCCCAACGCATAAATCCGCTAGGTTTGAGTCTTCCTACTTGCATTTCACAACATGCTAATGGCCTTGCAAACCATTGGTGATCACAAGTCCTCTTACACTGCTACATACCAGGAAACTTTTATACTTACAAGTGTTTTACATACTCACTTACACATGAACTCGCTCAACATTATTGTTGATTTTTCAACTTACATGTATTTCAGGTAATTAACGAGATCTGGCACGGTATGGCATGTTTTCCGCTGCACTAGTTTCCGAGGTCATCCGGGGTTTAGGGGATGTGTCTCTTTCCTGGACAAGACACAGTCCTTAAACCATGTTTATGTTATGTTTCAGTTTGTAATGTTTGTTGAACAAGATTATGGTTGTCAGGGTATGTTAAAACAATGGTATTGTGTTTGGTTTTCAAAACTTAATGGATGATCTTGCATGTTTTTAACTCATATAGCTTTGGTATGATTAAGCTATGGTATTGAGAAGTCACACCGAAATTAACCACGCTTCCGCAAAGCCAGGGTGTGACAATAACAATAAAAAACTCATATTAATTATAATAACACTAATATTAATTATAAAAAACTCATATTAATATCAATAACCCTAATATTAATTATAAAAAACTCATATTAATTATAATAACACTAATATTAATTATAAAAAACTCATATTAATATCAATAACCCTAATATTAATTATAAAAAACTCATATTAATTATAATAACACTAATATTAATTATAAAAAACTCATATTAATTATAATAACACTAATATTAATTATAAAAAAACTCATATTAATTATAATAACACTAATATTAATTATGAAAAACTCATATTAATATCAATAACCCTAATATTAATTATAAAAAACTCATATTAATTATAATAACACTAATATTAATTATACGATGCCTATACGAGACCTATACGAGACTTATACTATACTATACGATACGATACAACACGATAGGCTTATACAAGACCTATACGAGACTTATACTACACTATACTATACGATACGATGCGATACAACACGATACTATAGGATACGATACCACATCCATAGGCCCATACAATGCCTATACGAGATTTATACTACACTATACGATACCATACGATATGATACGATACAATACAATACGATATTAGACTATTGGATAAGATACAACACTCGTATAGGACTATAGGTGTGGTTTAGGTCCCGTTTAGGCCTATAGGCTTATACAAGACCTATATGGGACCTATACTAGACTTATACTATACACTATACGATACGATACAACACCCGTATAGGTCGATAGGCCTATACAAGACCTATAAGGGACCTATACTACACTATATGATACGATAGTATCGTATTGTATCGTATTGTATCGTATAGTATAGTATTGTATCGTATCGTATAGTGTATAGTATAAGTCTCGTATGGGTCCCATATAGGTCTATACGAGAGCTATACGAGCCTTATACTACACTATACGATACGATACAATACAATACGATACGGTACTATAGGATATGATACAATGCCCGTATACGTCGATAGGCCTATACAAGACCTATAAGGGACCTATACGAGACCTATACTACACTATATGTTAAAAACAATGTAATATTTCTACGATTGAATATTTTTAAAGGCCGATCTTGAAAACGGTAAAATATTTTCATAAAAAAAATAAAACTTTTCTTAAAAAACAACTCAAATTACCCCACCAAAACACCTATTTTTTTACTCAAAAAACATCACCCTCAAAAAACAATCAAATTACCCTACCAAAACATCCATTTTTCAACTAAAAAAAACCAACCCGAGGTCCTAATATTAATTATTTAAAATAAAAAAACTTGTTTTTGTATAAAAGTTTGCTAAAAGGATTAATATTGTATAAAATGTTTGTAAAAAAAAAAAAAAAGAAAAAAAAAAAAAAAAAAAAAAACCCTTCAAGACGCCCAGTATAGGCCTATACGAGGCATATAAGGGACAAAGGGTCATATATGAGGCCTATACGAAGGGTCCTATACGCTCAGTATAGGCCTATACGAGGCGTATTGATGCAGTCAAACCAGAAGTGACATGAGTCAGACACTGATTTTGATGTAACCCTATACGCCTCGTATAGGCCTATACGAGGCCTATACGAGGCAAAGGGTGTCTAAATAGGCAGATAAGGTGTCTGGATAGTTTGAGCCAAGTTTTATCCCAACTCGATAACCCATTGACTCACCGGACAATAAAAAAGATTAAAAAATGCCATAAAATATGTGATTAAAGACAGGTTTCTCTTAAAGTTAACAGCCCCTCTAAATAAATTCTCCAACAAAAAGATCCAAAACCAAAATTTATTCCCTGTACCCATATAATTTATTATTTGAGTAATAGACATCGTACATATGTTTGCATATTCATTATAGAATTACCACAAATTTGGACACCTAACAAGTCTCAAAGTTGAGTCCATAATAGAATTATGGAGATTATGCTGACAATCAACCCCGCATCACTTCAGACAGCCCATCTGTTGAATCTCATCATAAATTAATATACTTTTAAAAAAATGATGAAGACTATGATGATGATCGGTAATTAATTATACCTCAAAGTTACCCCGATCCATTCTCCTCATTTTAATCAACGTCAAGAGTTTTTATGTACACAAAGATAGACTTTTTTTGGTTTTTCTATTGTATTAACCATTATGTTAATATAATCTATTTTTTCATCGCGAATTTCATCAAAATCCTACATGGACACCTGCATCCTACAACATGAGTTTTTACAACAAAGGTTTACTTCCTTTTGAGTTGAAGTTATTCTGAAGTTAAGAGTTCTAAATCATAAATTGACCTAAAGTGTCTTTAGTTTATTCATAAGAGGACATAAAAGAAAGAACAAAATCGAACAGCACATGTTTGGAACCATAATAAAGCATATGGTTGGAACATATTCAGAGCAAGAGCAGTTGATATTCACAATAACAAGAACAAAATTAACTGCACTGTCAACATTCTCTTCAGCAAATGAATTAAACCCCACAACACTGAGTGCATATTACAAGTATTATTATAACATAAATTAAAAGTGATATATAATTACCTCAGACTGACTAAGATACCCTGTAGGTTGCACACACAAGCTACCCTGTTAAGGTTGCACAGCTTGATCAATAACACATAAAAACATGAGCCACTGCCCAATAATCATTTTATGAGGATATATACGAAATTATGGTCCTATGGCATTTGATCGAACAGTTGGACTGCTCAATGCAGCGGATGTTTCATCTGTCAAGTGAAGCCAAACCCCTAACATTGTGAGAATCAGATCATTATAGAGAAGAATGTTAGGTTTATAGATATTTAAGAATCATGGATCATGATAGGGTACGAACTATATATCAAAGAAAGAAGCTAACTTTTAGGAGAGAAAAAGGAATTCAAATCTTCTTCTTATTATTATTGATACCGAACATGCATATATAATGCATAAACTTACAATAAGACCCCTTCTACTACCATAAAAGACTTGACACACCCATAACTAGAAAATAATAAGCAAGAATAATTAAAAGAAATAATATCGTAACAGATCAATGGTACCTGAACCAGAAAGTAACATGGATTCGAAATTGAAGATGACGAGAATTGGGTAATTGACAGATTTGGTGGAATATTTACTGTTGATGAAAAAGAGAATCAGTATAAAGTATAATATTGGTATCAAGTTGTATACTGCGTTACACCACCCGTAGTCGCCGTTATCCGGCGTTTAGTCCCCCAAAACACGCCCGAAAACGCCAAACCCCCATCCCTGCAGGCGTGTTTCGGCGTTTTTTTTTTGCAAAAAATGAGTTGAGGCGTTTTATATTTCACGCCGGAGAAGAAATGAGTTGACCAATGAGAGTTATCTCATTTTCCTTTTGCCAATCAATATTTTTACCATGCTTTTTAAATTTATTTAATTCTTTACACCACTATTAACATAATGCCCACATCTCACTACACCCATTTTAGAAAAACGCCGCATTGCTGACTGAGCTGACACATGACACACAACGTCCAAAAGTGAAACATTATTCACCCCAACGACTGCGCATGGTGTTATTAGGTTTGTTTATCACCTTTCACTTTTGTTGTTTTAACTATTAGAGGATATTGGGTATCACACATGAAAAATAACATTACAAAAGTTCCACTTTTTGCGTTGAAACACTTTTTACTTGACCCTAAAACTATCGAATGGAAAAGTTGATGTGAAGTGTTTCCCATTTCATATAAAATAATTGTACTATCCCATTTTTATTAGACCAGTGGGTATGGGGCACGGCGAGGCCCGGCGCCGGTCCCCCACACCACCCCCCTCATGCCCGGTTCGTCCCTACCGTCCTCCCCACGACGGTCTCGACGGGCCTCTCCTCCACACACCAAGCTATACATGCATACATATATATATATATATATATAAATAGGGTAAGGTTCATGCGAGCACCACCTTTATTGCGAGAACCAATGTGAACTCAACCTAAAATAGCTAAAAAAAAAACCTAAAAAAAACCTAACCTCCCCCCCCCCCCCCCCCCAAGCTAAATGCTAAAAACTAAAACCCCCAAAAAACCTAAAAAAACGTAACCCCCCCCCCCCCCCCACCCCCCTCCCCAAAAGCTAAAATACTAAAAACTAAACCCCCAAAAAACCTAAAAAAATCTAAAAAAAATCAATTTTTTTAAAAAAAAATTTTTATGTTAAAATCGCTACTTTTAGTAGCCAAAATAAAAAAAAATAAAATTTTTTTTTTTTTTGCTACTAAAAGTAGCGATTTTTTTATAAAAAATATGAAAAAAAAAATTGTGTGTTTTTTAGCTATTTTTAGTTGTGTTCACATTGGTTCTCGCGGTTCTCGCAATAAAGGGTGGTTCCTAACGGATCTTTGTCCTATATATATATATATATATATATTTAGCCCCATCATCCACCCCCTTGGTCCATCCCCTTTAGGCCCATCCTCACTTCCGGTGACGTGGCAGCCCATCCTCCGTCACCATACCTTCCAGTCTTAGGGTCTACATATTCACACACTCAAGTGGTTATTCACACACCCTTATATACGCCTCGTATAGGTCTATACGTCGCGTATAACCTTTTTCAATTTCCAAGAGAATCTTGGATTATGTCATCTTTTGTCTTATATGCCCCGTATATGCCTCGTATAGGCCTATATGGGGCGTATAGACGAAAAAGACCATTTTACCCCTGAATTAGGCCTAGACTGGGGGTAAATTGGTCTTTTTTGCCTCTCTTATATGCTCAGTATAGGCCTGTATGAGACGTATGTATATGATGCAAATTACCATTTTAGCCCTAAGTTAGGCCTAGATTGGGGGCAAGACAGGGCTATAATGGTCTTTTGAACCACTCTATACGCCCAGTCTAGCCCTATATGCGACATATATTTTTAATTTTTTTTGTTTTCTCTTTTTAATATCCATAACACTAATGTTAACTATAAAAAAATCATATTAATATCAATAACACTAATATTAATTATAATAACTCTAATATTCATTATAAAAAACTCATATTAATGATAATAACTCGTATAGGACTCTGATACCAATGTTACGTACCAAACGAGAGAACTCAACCCAAAAGACTAGTCTGGTGAGTGAGAGAGCCCATTTGGTATATAAACCCCACATTGATTGCCCATACAACCGATGTGGGCAGGGGCGGAACTAAAGGTACGTGAGCCGTAGCACGGGCTACGGGTGAAGTCCGTGTGCGTGATGTATTTTTTATATATATATTTTTTGGTTTTATACAAAAGATACCCCTAAAATAATACAAAGATACTCATAACCAACCCAAACTTATAAAATAAGGGAGCCCAATTGAAACAATGACTCAATTGATTAGATAAGCCCAACTGATTAGTCGATTAGATTAGCCCAAAAAACACAAAACTACGTATGGCGGCATTCTTTCTTATCATCGCTTAGGTTCTGGAAGAAAACCAAACGTCGCTGGTCATCTTTTACGCACTGTTCTCCTGTTTTGCTGCTGCCAATAACACCGGTTCCGGTAATTCCGCCCCTGCTTAGGTATTTTTTTTTTTGGAAAAATTACAAGTTTTGTCCTTTATCTTTATACCACTTTACAGGCGGTGTCCTTTTTAACGAATGTTGACAGACAGTGTCCTTTACTAGGTATTTTGTTACAAGTTTTGTCCTTTACACCAAACCCAGTTAAAAAACCATGTTAATTGTTGGCACGTGATAAGCACATAAGGGTAATTATGTCTTTTCGCCCCCACCACTTCATTTCCCCCTTTTATAACCCCTAGAAAACCCTAATTTCCTTTACTCTTCTCTATCTCTTTCTCTGTTATATCTCCTTCCCCCTGATTGTTCATTGATTGTTCATCATCACCATCGATTCATGCCCACAAATTCATGCCCATTGATTGTTCATCATCACCATCGAATCTAGAAGCCCATTTTTTTTCAATCTTCAAATCCTTTGAATCTGATTTAAAGCTTTGAATCTGAGATCGAAAACCCACAAATTAGATGGTTTTGAATATGAGATCGAAAGCTTTGAATTTGATTTAAAAGATGAAGGGTGGAACATTATGATGATTTTCTGTAAATAGGGATGAAGGATGGGTCTTCAGGTGCGGCTCGGGTGGAGGTGAACGAAGGGGTAGTGGGTGGTTGCTGTGGCGGTGAAGACGGTGGTGAATTGCCGTCGTTGTTTCTGGTCTTCAGGTGCGGCGGCCACCGTAGATACGTCTAGGCATTTGAAAGAAAAGAAGTGTTGAAAGATATTGTTGAATTTTGCTGCAAGAAAGAGATTATAAGGTAAAAAAAGAAGTGTTTCGGTTAAATGAGCTGATGATAATGTTAGGCATTTGAAAGAAAATTAATTAATGTTAATTTTCACCAAATTTAGGAATATAAGTTTATTATTAGAATCTGATTGATTCTCATCATGTCAAGTCGGCATCGGTTTCTTATACTCTTATTTATTTTAGCGAAATTGTAGGGGAAATTGGAGATTGATGAAAATTGGGGGAAATTGGAGATTGATGAAATTGTGAAAGTGTTTGACCGGAAATTGGGTTGAAAATGGCCGAATCTTAAACCAGGTTGTTCAATTGTTTGTTATGATATCACCGTGAGGTTTGTTTTGGAAAACTTAGACTAGGTTAAACATGGAAGGTTGGGGATTAATTGGAAACTTGCCGGTGGTGGTTGATGATGGCAGGTGGTGATTCAGGGTGGTGAACGGTGGTGCTTGATGGTGGTGGTTGCAGAACCATAAAGATAATAATAATAATAATAATAATTTTTAAAAATATTTTGTTTTATTCTTTTAAATAATATTAAATAAATGGGTAAAAAGACTAAAATACCCTTGGGTGACAAGATTTAACAAGAAAATCTAACTGGGTTAAGTCTAAAGGACAAAACGTGTAACAAAATTCCTTGTAAAGGGCAAGACTTGTCAACATTCGTTAAAAAGGATACCGCCTGAAAAGTGGTATAAAGATAAAGGACAAAACTTGTAATTTTTCCTTGTTTTTTAAAGTAAAAGACGACGATGTGATTAAACGATTTCAAGCTATGAAAAAAAAACACAAATTTATTAGGCACTTATTTTACTTTATTTATTTATTGTCTTTTTTTAATAATTTATTTATTATCGTTTTTTAATATTGTTGGTTGCACAGTAATTTTTTTTGGGGATACCCCTAATTTAATGGGCTAGTTCCGCCACTGGATGTGGGACAAGTCCCATACCTTGCAATGGTTTCGATCCATAACCGGAAATTTATGACAAATATAGCATTATAATAAACCATATAAAACAATGGACAGAATTATTTTACCTTTCTTTCTCCTCCTTCCCAGAGTTGAGAGATATTGCCCCCCTCCATTTGAAGGTTGACCAACTTATTTGCTTGCATTGTTTTAGGTAAACACCAAAAAGGTTATCTAGGCCAATGTAGAGATGGTAAAGTGTTTGGTAACTATTGGCAAACTTCATCAACTATCTATCTAGTCTCTATATGTAGGATCCACGAAAAGATATCTAAGTTCCTTATCTTTCTAAGACCTTTTATAATAATAGCTGGATCTAGATCCGTGTTCTGCACATCTATACTTCTTGTTGCTTTAGACCGGAAGGTATGGTGTGGGGAGGATGGGCCGCCACGTCACCTGCCACGTCACCGGGTGTGAAGATGGGCGGGCCTAAAGGGGATGGACCAAAGGGGTGGGGATGTGGCTAAATAGAAAACCCTCATTATTTTGGTAGAAAACTCTGGAAACCCAAATCTCCCCCCATTTTTACCCAACTTCCAGATATTTTTTTTTTTGAAAAAAATAACACATGTAATATACATGTTTTAGAGTGTTTTGGGCCAAAAAAAATCAAAAAAGCGCCGAAGGGATTTTTTTTTTTTAAAAATAAACAAATTTCAGCAATGTCCGGTCGCCTAACATGTGTTAGGCACAAAAGACAGAAATTGCTGAAATTTTTTTTTTTAAATTATCCCTTCGGCGCTTTTTTTATTTTCTTGGCCCAAAACTCTTAAAAACATGTATATTACATGTGTTATTTTTTTCAAAAAAAAAAATGTCGGAAGGTTGGGTTTTCTAGGGTTTTTTATATAGATAGGGTTTTCTATATAGCCTTGCCCTCAGGGGCGGACCCACATGGTCCGGATCGGGGTCCACGGACCCCAATGTTTTTTAAAAAATTAGTAGAACCGGTATGTTAATTTTATCAAGGACCCCATAAAATAAATTAGTTGGACCCCATAGTATTAAAAACAAAGATGGTGTGGTGGTAAATCCTTTTGTAATCTAACACATAGATCCCAAGTTCAAGTCTTACAAGTCTTGTTTTTTAGTTTTTTAATAAAGTAGTGGTTTAATGTCTACTAAATGCTTCTACATTATTTCTTAGCCCTGACCCGACTACGATTACCGACCCGAAAATTTTAATATTTGGTTGTGAAAAATTATTCGACAAAAAATGGACCCCAGAAAAAATAATCCTGGGTCCGCCACTGCTTGCCCTATGTATATATATATGTATGTATATATATGTATGTATATATATGTATGTATGTATATATATATAGGTCTGTGTGATGGATGGGGCCGGCGAGATCGTCCAAAACCAGACGCTGAAGACGGGGACGTGCCAAGGGGGGCGGTGGTCCGGGGCGGCGCCGTGCCTAGCCGGCCCTTGACCGTCCCCCATACCGACTAGTCTTAGTACCCTATAAGTAAAAATGCTAACATGAAAATTTTCACGTAACAAAAAAAATGTGTTATTATTCCGCCACAAAACAAACTTGATTTATATACCGAGTTCATGTATCGTATCAATACTATAACGAACCTAACCGATATCGATCGAATGCACGCGCACGAGAAACAACATAGTATATATAATTTGAAACCTTCTATGAATAGTGATTTTATTTTTATAATAATATATAGCTTTTATTATTTGAAACATTCTTTGAATGGTGAATTATTTTTATACTAATATATAGATTTTCTTAATATTTTATTATTTTAATATTGTAATAGTTTATTATTATGTATACCTTTAATTTTGAATATATTCTTATTTTTTATTTTCAATTTATTGACTGATTTTTTTTAAATTACTGATACCGTCCGAACAACATTGGTACCAATATCATATGACACTAGTTTAGGTTTTTTTTTTTTTTATTTATTTTTTTATTATAAAATGACGTCGGATTATGCGTTTCGTTTTTTATTGATTTCATTTTTATAATAACTAGTGATTTTTCCCCCCGCTTCCCGGCGGGCTTTCGGTCGGTATTCGTTCGGTTTGTTACGTTATTGACATTCGCTATAGTAATCAAAAGAGAAAACCTTACATCGATCGAAAACAATAGAAACGAATATCGATACTGCTACCGATGTTGTTTAGTTGATATCAGTTTGGTTGGTTTGCGTTCTATGTTTATTTTTTTCAACATTGCCATATAAACTTTATTGAAAAAGGCTATTATGCCGCTATTGTAACAAACCGAACCAAAACCGACTAAACAACATTTGTATTGGTACTTGTATTTATTTTATTACTTTTGCTTTTGATAAACTAAGATTGTATCGCTACCGTACCGAACAGAACAACCATATTGGTATGTATTGATTTTTATGTTTTCTTGTTTAATAACAAATATCGTGTCACAACCATAGTGAACCGAACTAAAACCAAAAAAACATCAATTCGGTACCGATATTTATTTTTGTTGTACGACATTATTAGTACTGATACCTATATTCATTTTTATGGTTTCTAGTTTCAAAAATCGTTCATTAATACAACTCTGTTTGTGACGATAAATGAATATCGGTATTAGTACCATGGCAATCTGGACTGATCGATACCGTTCGAACAACATCGGTGTGGGTACCCGTGTTTGGTTTTATCGTTTTTGGTTGATATAAAACACATATTGATTTCTATACCTAGTGCATGAATCGTACTGGTACTGTAACGAACCGATACCAATCCAATACCCGCGGTAACATATCTTCATAATGAGCCGGAAAATAACTTGGCATGCTAAAAAATAAATAAACATAGATACAGATTTAGATTTTTTTTATTTGAAAAGTTAACGAACGTACGTTATCACTAAAAATCATATTGAATGCTAAATACAATATTACTATTAAAAGATTAAAAAAAATAAATATCTAAGAATTATCATTATGTTCTTTTTTCTCTGGCGGGAGGGTGACAGTGATGGATGAGGTTGAAGATGATGGTGGGAGGGTGAGGTGGTGGCGTTTTTCCGGCGATGTGTGGTGGTGGTGGTGAAAGGTGGAGGTGGTGACTTGGGGAAGACGAAGAGGGTGGAGTGGGTGGTAGGTCCCACGTAAATTTTTAAATATTAATTATATTTTTTAACTTTTTAGTTATTTATTCAACCGTAAGGGTATTTAGGTCATTTCACACCCACTTAATAATGAAAAATAGCTAAGTTAGGGATAAAGAACATAATGTGTAGGGGTTTTCAAACATCGAGTACTTTTTTTATACTTTTTAAAAATAAAGAACACACTTTACAATCTAGTTTTAATATAAAGCATGATTTTTGTAATTTACTCTTTTACTTATAACATTACTAAGTTTTCCGTATTACTTTTGTCTTACATGTGCATTATTTTTAGATTTACATTTGACCCTACTGTAATTTATCTCCTCTCTATATAAAAGAAATTTCATTTATTTATTATATGGTTTATATATAAAGAATGATACATAATATGAATATTTAAATTCTAACTAGAATTAAGGCCGGTACCATGGCGGCCATAACTTGTATGGTCTGAACAATATCCCTATCTTTGTTGTTTTACCGAGTGTCACACCAATACCGTCGACATCGATCGAATTCCCGTAGTAACGTGCGGGAAACTCTACTAGTTATGTATTAATATGTTATTATGGCCTAACTGTAGCCATGTTTTGTGACTTTTGTCAGTTATGATGGCTCTGTTTGACTAATTGTCGCTATACATGAATACATACGACTACGGCTGACAAGTTAAGAATATGTTTGAAAAATTATAGAATGCTTCAACCAGTTACCGTTATATTTTACCAAGTACGACTGGTGTTTGATTTTGTTATTATCTTTTTTAGCTAAAAGGATAAAAAGCGTGACACACCCTAAACGTAGTTGATATTAAGGATGAAATATTCAATTTTCTCTACGTATCTATTATTGTCGTTCTATATTTTCATTGTTTTGACTCGCGTTTATCTAAGCGTGAACCCGTTTTCAGAGGTTGTCCATGAAAAAAAAATCTGTTTTGTTTTCACAGGTTGCTTTTAGATTAAACAAAAAGAAAAATCTGATTTGATACATAATTCAACGAAAATGTTTGACCATTGGTCAACTATCAAATGGGTAAAATGTAACCGACTTTTGAAAATTCCGGTACAGTTACATTTAAAATCTCATTGACTCTAATCACAAAATGTTGACCATGATTATCCTTTGTATTCAAGAGAACCGAATGAAAGAACCTGTTACATCTGTCAATTGCCTCCTTTCAGCAGAAAACAGCTCTCTGGATGATGCTCTGTGGTAGACGCCTTATGCTTGTACCTCTTATATCTATCTCTATTAAACGTTTCAAACGTCCAAGTTTCTCTGGCAATTTTTCAACTCGAATACAATTGGAGAGATGTAAATATTCTAAGCATTTCATGTTACAAATGCTATTCGGAATATCTCGTAAAGATATACAATCCTCTATGTATAACTCCACCAAACCCTCTAATCTGCCAAGATCATTGGGTAACTGCTCAAGAAGGAAACAAGATCCAAGTTTAAGAGATTTCAAATGTTTCAACTTAAAAATGCTATCTGGAAGACTCTTAATCCGTTTCAACCACAAATTTATCTCTTCTAGACTTTCTAACTGCCCCAGATCCAACAAACTCTTTACATCTTCCAAGATCTAACCTTTTGAGATTTGGAGTCAATCCAAGTTTAATGTTACGAACCTTAGAACCATGGAGGCTAAGAAATTTGAGCTTTGGACATTCAAAGGGCATATGGAGTTCTACAAGGTTTTTACATTCTTCCAGATTTAACCACTTGAGATGTGGAGTCATCCCAAGGTCAAAGTTACTCACCTTAGAATCATTGAGGACAAGGATTTCGAGGTTCGGACATTCATTAGGCATGTGGAGTTCTACATATTTATTACATCCTCCAATACATAATGTCTTAAGATGTGGAGTCATCCCAAGGTTTAAGTAGCTCACCTTAGAACCAATGAGGTCGAGAAATTCGAGGTTCGGGCATTTAACGGGCATGTGGAGATCTACAAAGTTATTACAGCCTCGAAGATTTAATGTCTCAAGATGTGGAGTCAACCCAAGGTTAAAGGTACTCACCATAGAACCACTCAGGTTGAGAAATTTGAGCTTTGGATATTCAACATGCATGCGCAATTCTGGAAATTCTTGACATCCTTCAAGATGTAACATCTCAAGATTTGGAGTCATCCCAAGGTCAAGGGTTCCCAGCTTTGAAAATCTAAGGTCAAGGAACCTTAGCTTATTAAGAACCTATCATAAGAAGATGGAAAATGATGAATATCAGGGTAATGATAAAATATTCATACCTAATATATAACGAACTAGTGCCATGTTTTCCCCACTCAATATAAAACATAATGTATTAAATATAGTAACTATATGGTAACTTATACGTAATTTCAATCATTTAATATTTCTTTTATATTAAATATACTAACAATTTAATATTATCTTTATTCAACACATGTAATACACTTGTTTCTAACCTAGTATCATAATAAAGCATCATGCAAAACAACTAAACAACGATTATTCTACCTTTCTTTCTCCCCCTTCCAAGAGTTGAGAGATATTGCTCAAACTCATTTCAAGGTTAACGAGTTTATATGCTCGAAACGTGTTAGGTAGAGACTGAAAAGGGTATCCACACCAATTTAGAGATTGTAAAGCATCTGGTAAGTATTGGCTAACTGCATCAACATTCCATCCTCCATCCTCCATATCCACTATTCACATACAGAAATCTAAGTTCGGTCATGTTTCTAAGACCTTTTATGACAATCGATGTATGGAGATCTGTATTCTTCAGTATAATACTTCTGGTTGCTTTAGTACCCTGTAAATTAAATTAAAAAAAAAGACGATTCATTTATGTCATAATAAATGAAAATGCTCTAGTTTTTCATCTTTTACATAAATTTGAACCTTACCGATTCATTAACCAATATATCTTCAATTTCCTCTTTAATCCATAATCGACTATGTCTCTTAGGATCATCAGGGTGCAAACGCCGAACAATATTCCTGCCCATTTCTTCTATATGGTCATGCAAATGCAACATCTCGTCCTCGTCGTCGTTATCATCATCATAAACAACCATAGATATAGTTATTAAAGATTTCTGTTCAAGAACTCTTAGACCAATCTGAGCACGAAATCCACAGCTTTCAAGTATTCTGATTGCATTCTTCTTTGTTTCGCCTTTTAGTATGCAAGCAATATCTAAAAAGATTTCTTTTTGATCATCCTCTAGACCATTATAACTTAGTTCCAATTTCTCCAAAGTTTCCTTCAAAGGAATTGTTTTTAGTCTTTCTAACGCATCTACCCATTCATTCTTACTTCTACCACAAAGATGTGAACCCAAAACTTTGATTGTTAAGGGAAGACCAGCAGCGTAATGTACAACTTTTCCGGATAACTCTCGGTATCCTTGATTTGGAATCTCCCTTCCAAACGCATACCTACTAAAGAGGCAAATTGCTTCGTCACCTGATAACAAACTAACATCATGAATAAAGTTAACTTTGTGTGCCTTTAACACTTGCTCGTCTCTTGTTGTGATGATAATTCTACTTCCTTGCTTAAACCAAGTAGGCTCACCTGCTAACGCTTCAAGCTGGCCTATATCATCCACATCATCTAGAACTATAAGAACCTTTTTACTACCAATAAATTTTTTCATCTTACTTTTTCCATCAGAAACACCAGCTACATCAATGTTGTCATCATTTAGCACATTTTTAAGGATCTGTTTTTGCAGTTTCCTTAAACCAGACGAAGAACGTTTTGAATCTTTGACATTCTCAACAAAGCTTTTACCATCAAACCAATTGGATATGTGATCAAAAACAGCTCTGGCTAAGGTCGTTTTCCCACCACCTCCCATCCCCTTGATCCCTATCATACGGACATCACCAGAATCAATTTCTAACGATGAAACTACATTCTTAACCCGGGTCCCCATGCCTACTAATTTCCCATCAACACTCGAATTGATAAAATGTGGCTTTAGTGAAATATCTTTAACAATTCTTTCGATGAATTTTGCTTCATGCCTGTGTGTTAAAAAAAGATTCAATCGATTACTCAAAATCTCATAAGCAGAGTTCAAATCTATAAACACAGTCATATATAATTAATAGCATAGTGATATACCCATGCCTCAGGTTCAATCTTCCAACAAACTATAAAGAAAGATAATTAAAGGATATAAGATGAAGGATTACCCATCGACAGTGTTTTTCAACTCCCACCCAGCCAGACCGGCTGCTTCTTTCAGAGCATCTCTCCATCTCCCGACACTCTCTTTCTCTACATGTTTTGCAAAGGCTTCTCCAACTGCCCCACTTTGGTTGCGGACTTCTGTGGGTTCCACATCATAGAAGACGGGGTAAGCAGTCTGATCCATTGTCTTCTGGCACTCCATAATCTTTACGAGCTCATCTAAGCACCACGAGGAAGATGCATAGTTCTTGGAGAAAACAATTATGTGAAATCTCGATTCTTCAATGGATCTGATGAGCTGATCATTTATCCTTTCTCCTTTCTGGATTCTTTCATCATCTTTGTAAGTTGTAACACCTTTCTGGCCAAGAGCATGATAGAGATGATCAACAAAGGTCTTGCGGGTGTCTTCACCCCTGAAACTCAAAAAAACATCATACTTGAAGCTCTTTTGAATAGAAAAAGCTGAAGTAGATGCCATTGAAAGTATGCTTCAAGGATGAAATGAAATGAAATCTGTATGTGAACTGATAATCCACAGAACCTAGACAACAAGTTGGAAAAACAGGTTGGGGACAAGATTCTTAATTTTAGGATAAAAAAAATAAGAGGGTATACCTAACCCTTCTTGAAGTTTTGAATACACGTGATGACCATTCACTATTGTAATGATATTAATTTTTTTTAATTTGCTTATTAATTTACTAATAGCTTTTTACATAGTTATGTGCGTTAAAGGCTTAAAGGTGTGTATTTATATGGATATTAAATAAACCGTAAAAAGTACGCCTTTTATATATTTGAAGTCAACTATGATATTATTAATTTTAGTGGGTAGAATACATGAAAATCATACTTATATATACATGAGACAACCTTAGGCGTCTTTTCATAACTTCCAACATGATAAAAGGGAACTAAAGTGTCTGTACTTGCTAGCTATATTGAATATAATAATTAACTCATTAGTTATTTTACTGAAAGTGAATTCAATTACAATTATCTGAGCCAGTTTTTCAATGGGCTTAAAAATGTGCTAAACTGGTGGCCCAAAGGCATTGGTTGGGCAGGTTTCGAAGAATTTTCAAACTGACCTCTCTATACTTAGTTGCCTAGTAAGAGAGATGACATCATCTTTTTCACAAGATATGTTCAAACGACATCTATGATGCGTGTATACACATGTTTAATTGTTAAAAACAGTATAGCGGTTAAACTTTACCTTGCCATTGGATGTGGCGTGACTTCTCAAGAACACTTGAAATGAGCAACTAGTCATATACCTCTAGTCAAGAGGAAAACCATGAAGATTCACACCACATTATATAGATACAAACTCAACTATGACATCTTTAGCCCTCGAGCTTTCACTCTTCTTCACTGCAACCCTCAAATCTTGCATCCTTTTAGAGCAGCAACCCCAGCTTATCCTCTGCCTCAACTTATCTTGTTTCTTGATGTCCTGAAAAGTGAAAGCACAAACTTAATAAAGAACTCTAATAACATAAATTATTTTCATGCTTGCTTTAATATAATATTCTATATTAGATGTTTCCTCCGTTTAAAATAATATTCGGAGGAAACACGTTGATACAGGTTAGTAGGCTGACCTAAACATGACCCAAATCCTTTTTTTATCATCATTGCTTCACAAATCCCTGAATAAGAAGTAGACTCTGTTGTTAATAATTTATACAAGAAACAAATTGTGATTTATTTTGCGAGTCCTATTAGGATCCGTCAATTGCTTGTAAAGGAAATTATATTCAGTAGGTTTCATAAAGTAAAAAACTGACTAAACGAATCGTTTCTTTTAAGTTCAAATTGCACAATACAGCACAAAATGCACTTAAGAATACATTGCATTGCATATCAGTAAAATGTAAAATAATCATTGTACCTTGCTAAATCCTACTCACAAACAGAGCACAAACAAAATATAGAGGATAACAATTTCACATTTTGACTTAAAAGTGCTATGAATAAAACACATTACTAATTTCATTATGAATCATACCATGTAATCTGTTCTAGTGAAGTGCCCTGATAATAAACAAGAATACCATCATCATCATACTCAGTATATCCCACCAATAGCAAAGCTAAGGTAGGGTCTGAGGAGGGTGAAATGTAGACAGCCTTACTTGATTGTAGTTTTGCATAGGAATAGAGAGGCTACTTCCAATGAGACCCCTGGCTTGATTGTAGTTTTGCATCAAGCCTTGGACATAAGGCACATAACACTAAGCAATTGAGACAAATGTCGATCAGTGCATGTACCCCCTTGTGTTTCGGCTATCAACGCCACCACATGATGCATGATTAACCATCCCCCTCTTTTAAGGTTGTTTTCACGAAATTAGTAAAATAACGTTAAAATTAGTGCACTTTCACTTTTGCCTCCTGAAGAAACACTGAACTAATTAGGGGATAATCAGTTTGGTTTATGTTCCTTGCATAGTGGTTAATCTTCTCATGGATTCCTGAGCTCCTTAATGACCGTGGTTAACTGCAAAACAAAACACCGTTACTCGTTAAGAGGGGAATGTGGGGGTTTCCCTCTTAACCGGGCTCCGGCGTGAGAATAAGCGACTGTGCTTTGGAGATAATTAAGTATTAAGTGAGAGTAGAGGGAATGGAATGAATTAACCTGTGGGGTGGAGGTCTCTATTTATAGCCGGAGAGGTGTAAGAGGGTGTGGGCTGATGGGCCTTGGGCCGGAAGGCGACAACATGGAGGATATGCTCCTTGTCTCACTGGTGTCGACCGTTAGTGGCTTCTAGGAGCTTTGTTGAGCTGGCGCAACGTGATTGGAGCCACGTGTCACTGTTGTCGGCCTGGTCGCCCTTCTGCCATCAGCAGGTAAGTGGAGATCGTGGGGCAGTTGTCTCTGCCCTATGATTGGTGCCACATAGGCGTCCTTAAGTACTTTTTGTCTCCTGCATGTCAGACGATCGTGAAGCACGATTGCGCAGGAACAGAAGGACCCTGATTGGCTCTTTTATTCTGCCATTTGTACCTTGTGTACTATCTGGAAAAGCCTCGCGCCGTAGTCACGCACGATTCTTGCTGAGCACGTTATTACCATGCGCGCGGCATGGGCTTTCAGATGTCCCTTTTAGGATGCTAAGTGTTGCTAACTGGAGTTTACTCTTGTGTGGACCTCGCGCCGCGCTACACAGGTATGCTGTAGCCCGCGCGAGGTTGGCGATCAGGAAAATTGCTGATCAAGGAGTATGGTCCCGCGCGACCTCATAGGGGATTGCGCGGCTTTTTGGGACCATACCCCTTCAAGTCCCCCCAGTCCAGTGCTGCACCATGCGCAAGGCAAGTGGTTGGAGCTCTGGACTTAAGAAAATAAAGTAGAGTGATGGTTTTGGCTTTGGTAGACGGCGCGCGTGTAAGTTGTTAGTTACTACGGCGCGGCTGCCAGGCTTGTTGTTGGCTTTTTCATGAAGTTTCTAATGATTTTGGGCGGGAGAAACCTCGAAGTTTGAATTTTCTGACAGGTTGGTGAAAAAGTCGCGGTTGGTGACGTTTGAGTTGACCCCTGACGGTTGTCATTAACTTGTCGCTGACGGTTCAGATTTTCGTCAGGAGAGTGAGGCCCACGCGCGCGTGGTAACCGTCACTCCGGGAAACGCGCCTTACATGGCGCTTTCTGGTTGGCCTTGCTTGCGGTGACTTCGGCACGGTTACCCATCGCATTAAATGCGATGGGTATATATATCTGGAGAGATTTGAGGCTCATCATTTTCTCTTACTATTCTTCTACTTCCTCTCAAATCTTCTCTGAATCTTCAAGTTTGAAGAACACGGTTGTAGCAGATCTTCAAGTTTTTGAAGAACGTTGTAGGAAATCATCAAGTTTTTGAAGAACATTGTAGCAGATCATCAAGCAGAAACTCAAAACCTTTGCTTTATTTATCGATGGCTGAAGAACAACATGAGGATATCCCCGGAGAAGAAGGTCCTGTGCCTGTTCTCCGGTGGGACTTAGGGCTTTTCGAACAACTTTCCCGTAGTTTCCGGTTCCCACCGGAGTGGGATGCCCGGTACCCCGATCAGAACCAAACGGCCGCTGACGCACCGCCTGGGTACATCACCTTATTCGAAGACTTCTTCCACCAGGGCAACTTCCGGTTGCCGGCGACTAACTTCATGGCTCATATTCTTCAATATTATGGGTTTCATATATCTCAAATGAGCCCACCTGGGATGGTCCGGGTTAGGCACTTCGAGTTCCTGTGTTGGGCTCATGGCATCGAGCCAACTGTTGACAAGTTTCGGGTCTTCTACACACTTCAGAGAAACATGGGTTTCTATTCCTTCGCTAGCCGAGGCGCGGCGAAGAAGATATTGCTAAATCCACCCAAGAGTTTCCATGACTGGAAACCAAAGTTTTTCTATATTCGGGAGGAGGTAGTTCCAATACCCATGACGTTTCGCGCCTGGACTGAACCGATCGTGAAGGAAGACTTGGCGATCCCCAAGACTGAGGCTTGGTACCGGGGGCTTACTGCCACCCCAAACCAAGTGTTTGGGGAGAATGTCTTGGTCGCGGCGCGGATGAGCGATCAGTGGCAGCCTGATAGCAAGGAGGTTCCTGTCTTGATGCTTGGTGACCAAGGTTAGGAATTCTTATTTTTAATTACCTTTCGGGGCTTGCGTTTTTCCTTATTATTATTTTTTTGCACGATTTATCTTGTAGAGGTGCGTTTGTATCAAGCTGCTTTTGCCGCTTTCGGCGGTAGGATGGGTGTACGCCCGCTTCAAGACGGAGAACAATATTGGTATGACCAGATAAGGGATAATTTTATGTATCCTGTTGCTAATGCATTCGCCTCGCCGCCTACCGCCACTGAAGGTGCGCATATACCTAACCCTCGTCCCTTGCGCTCTATCACTTCTGCTGGGAAAGAGGTTGTCTATCTTTCCAGCGAAGAGTCTGTGGGGTCTTCAACCGGGGAGTTAAGTTCCTGGTCTACCATCTTTGCAGGTGTGTTGCGCGATCTGGGTATCGACCCTGAAGAGAAGAAGAAGAAACCCCCAAAGAAGAAAAGGACGGGTGAGCCCGAAGTGACAAGCAAGAAGGGCGGGAGTAGCCGCGCAGCTGTTGGTAAAGGTAGTCTTCGTCTTCGTCAAAGTGACTTAAAAGATTATGTGATAATTAGTGACTCATTAGAGGGTTTGTCGCGCGTAGGCGAAGGTAGAGACGGAGCAGGTCGCTCAAAAGGTGAAGGTGGCGCGGGTTCTCGCAACCCGGATGCTGGCGCTACTCCTTCCTCTGCTGAGCATGCGGAAGAGGAAGAAGACGAAGCTGCTGGAAAGTTGATCAGCAGAAAAAGGACCAGGAGCGGGGCTACTGCTGGTGTGACTGTGGCGTCGAAGGCTGGAGGAGCTCTGGTGCTTGGTAAACAGAGCAATTTGCGCTCACTCTATCAGTTCTCTCCTGGTAAAGTTTGTTTTTTTTTTTTTTTTTTTTTTTTTTTGTGGCTTTCCTTGTCTTGACCCTTTGATTTATGTAGAGGGCAAGAAAAAGACCCCTGAGAAGGGTGTTGTTTTTACGGAGCCAGAATCAAAAAGGCCTAAGATTATCATCAAATCTTCCGAGACTGCTGGGGCTGAGCATGACAAGGGCAAACATGTTGCTGAGGTCGATAAGGCAAAGGCTGCCGAAGAGAAGAAGAAGGCTGATGAAGAGCGTAGGAAGAAAGTTGATGAAGACAGGAGGAAGGAAGCTGAGGCGAAGAAGAAAGCTGAGGAAGACCAGCGCCAGTCTGAAGAGGCGCGCAAGAACAAAGTTGCTGAAGAAAAGAGGAAGAAGGCAGAGCAGGAAAGGAAGAAAGCCGATGATGAGAAGAAAAAGGCTGAGCAGGAGAAAAGAGCTGCTGAGAAGGCTCTTGCTGATGCTGAGAAGGAGAAGGAGAAATCTGCTGCTGAGAGGCCTCCTGGTATTTCCATTACCAGAGGCGCGGGTTCAGGTTCATCTGCTGGTCGGGGTGGTGTGAAAGCTGTCGCGCCACCGCGCTCTCCGATAGGCCCCCGGGATACAGTGGGGGATATCTATTACAAGTCTTACACTGAAGAGGGTCGCGGTGATGCTCCGCACAATCCGCCTTGGGGTTTGAAGCAGAAGGATACTTTCCTCGAGTTTGCGCCTTGCCATGACTGGCTGGTGAATTCGATTCCTCCGGGGGAGATGGATCGTCAACGGGCGCGGACTCACAGTGGGCTCTATCATGCCTATGTTTTTGGTGAAGCCAACACCCGCGCCGCTAACCAAGAAATTGTCAGGGAATGGCGAACCATGGTTAGGGAGAGGGATGATTGGGAGAAGTATCGCGATCGCATACTGAGGCGTGCTGCTGACTTAGAGAAGTCTAGAGCTACGTTTGATGAGCAGAAGGCGAAGTTCGAGGCTGACCGAAAGTCTGAAGAGTGGGGGCGCGAGGCCCTGAAAAATAAACTTCATACTGCTGAACAGCAACTGGCTAAGGAGAAAGCCGAGTTCAAGCGCATATGTGCGAAAGATAACGAGCGCGCGGCTGCGGATCGTAACAAGATTGTCAACCTTGAAGCCAAGATTGTTGAGTTGACCGGCAAGGTCGAGGATGCGCAAGCTGCACAGGTTGCTAAGGAGCAGGTTGAGGTTTGTGCAACTTATACCTTTTCTCTGTACTTTGCCTTATAAAATAGTCTAAGTCCCTTTATTCATTTTAGGTTGAGTTGGCTGAGGTGAAGGCTCAGTTGTCAAGCAAAGATAAGGACCTGCATGCCAAGGATGTCGAGATTGCGGAATTGAAACGTCGCCTGAATGATCAGGTTGATAAATGCGAGTCCTTGGAGATTGATCTGGAGGCTGAGAAGGTTAAGGCCGCAACTGCTGAGGAGGCCAAGCAACGAGCTGAGGAAGCGCGTGATGTTAGCACTTCTGCCCTCAATGTAGCACAAACTAATTATGCTGAAGCTCAGGGCATTGTTGACACTCTCGTTTCTGAGGCCGAATGGATGCGCGGCCGTGGTGTAGTGCTGGTATGTTATCCTTTTTCCCTTCCAAAGGGTATATTGTTAGAAGTTTTTAATGCGCAAACTCTGCTGTAGATTGCTAACTCCATTCTCAATGCTGGAGAGCTGGATCGTGCTGTTGCTGCTTTGACCGATGCTGCGCGCGCTGTTGGTCACCGAGGAGGGTACCTAGAATGCGCACAACACGTTGAAGCAACACTTGGACAGGAGTTTGACGTCAGTCATTGTTCGGTTACCGACCAGGCTAGTGCCGCGCTGACACGCGCTGAACATGCTTATGACCACTTGTCACTGCCAGTGATGGATCTAGTTGCCAAGGCTTTGGAACATGATGACTGGTGCCAGCGCCTTAAGGGTATTCTTGATCCACCTATAACGGTTGAGTTATCAGATGAGGAGGTAGCTGAGAATGATGGCGATGATGAAGGCGATGGTGGCGACAAGCATGATGGTGATGATGTTTGAGATTGTTTCGAGTAGATAGGTTTTGTATGGCTTCGTGCCTTGTGAATTTCTGTTTCTGATGTAACTTCTTGCGCAGTCGCGCCTTTTAATGGATGACATTTGACTTTATTCCGTTTCGTTACAATTATTGCATTGTTGTTAGAAACTTAGGTTAAATTAGCGAGAATAAATGTAAGCGTGGCTCTTTTGTGAGTAACTGCCCGGTCTCGCGCTATGTTCGCGGAGGACCTTGGAGGCATGGCTGGAGTGTTTTCTTGCTAATCAGAAGTTTAACATGCATTTGTAACGAAAGAAGTCAGTCGTGATAAAAGAGCATGTCGTATGCTTTCATTGATTAAGTAGGCGCTTAGGCCAAGATACATTGCGTAAGTAGCAAAATAGGCGCTTAGCCAACATGAGTAATTACAAAGGCGCGTGGCCACATAGGTGGGTAATGGCGCAAGGCCGATAGTAGTTATATATAGCACTTGCGCAGTTGTTGCGCATTCCACGTGCGCGGAATGATGTGTCCGTCCAGGGTGCGTAATTTGTAAGCCCCTTTCCCTAGTACTTCATGAACCAAGTATGGGCCTTCCCATTTGGGTGCTAGTTTTCCTGGGCGTTCCGCGTTTGAGGCTTCGTTGTCTCGAAAAACATATTCCCCTGGAGTGAAGGTACATATGCGGACTCGCGCATTGTAGTACCTTTCTAGTTGCGTTTTGTACTTGGCTTCTTTGATTCGCGCAATTTCGCGCCTTTCTTCTAGCAAATCCAAGTCAAGACGACGCTCTGCCTCGTTGTTGATTGCGCTGACTGCTGTCAAGCGCGGAGAAGGCAGGCCAACTTCTGCCGGGATAACCGCTTCTGAGCCATAGACTAGGCTAAAAGGGGTCTCGCCGGTGCTTGTCTTTGGCATGGTCCGGTGGGCCCACAAGATACTTGGGAGCTCATCCACCCAGCCTCTTCGCTTCGTGCCCAATCGGGCCTTTATCCCATCGACGATACATTTGTTTACACTTTCGACCTGTCCGTTGGCCTGAGGATGCGCCACGGAGGAGAAAGTGTGTTCTATCTTCATCTCCTTCAACCACTTCTGGAGGTCCTCGGACGCAAAGTTGGTGCCGTTGTCTGTTACAATCTTGAGTGGGAGGCCAAACCTACAGATGATGTGTTCCCAAATGAACTTGCGCACCATCATGGCTGTAGTTGAAGAAACACTGAACTAATTAGGGGATAATCAGTTTGGTTTATGTTCCTTGCATAGTGGTTAATCTTCTCATGGATTCCTGAGCTCCTTAATGACCGTGGTTAACTGCAAAACAAAACACCGTTACTCGTTAAGAGGGGAATGTGGGGGTTTCCCTCTTAACCGGGCTCCGGCGTGAGAATAAGCGACTGTGCTTTGGAGATAATTAAGTATTAAGTGAGAGTAGAGGGAATGGAATGAATTAACCTGTGGGGTGGAGGTCTCTATTTATAGCCGGAGAGGTGTAAGAGGGTGTGGGCTGATGGGCCTTGGGCCGGAAGGCGACAACATGGAGGATATGCTCCTTGTCTCACTGGTGTCGACCGTTAGTGGCTTCTAGGAGCTTTGTTGAGCTGGCGCAACGTGATTGGAGCCACGTGTCACTGTTGTCGGCCTGGTCGCCCTTCTGCCATCAGCAGGTAAGTGGAGATCGTGGGGCAGTTGTCTCTGCCCTATGATTGGTGCCACATAGGCGTCCTTAAGTACTTTTTGTCTCCTGCATGTCAGACGATCGTGAAGCACGATTGCGCAGGAACAGAAGGACCCTGATTGGCTCTTTTATTCTGCCACTTGTACCTTGTGTACTATCTGGAAAAGCCTCGCGCCGTAGTCACGCACGATTCTTGCTGAGCACGTTATTACCATGCGCGCGGCATGGGCTTTCAGATGTCCCTTTTAGGATGCTAAGTGTTGCTAACTGGAGTTTACTCTTGTGTGGACCTCGCGCCGCGCTACACAGGTATGCTGTAGCCCGCGCGAGGTTGGCGATCAGGAAAATTGCTGATCAAGGAGTATGGTCCCGCGCGACCTCATAGGGGATTGCGCGGCTTTTTGGGACCATACCCCTTCACCTCCCGAGCGCCCACACATATATAAATTTATGAACATACCGCAAGCAGGGCGTAATAATAAACAAGAATACCATGGTTCGAAAACAAATGTAGAACAAAAAATTCTTAGTTTACAACTGATGAAAATGCAAATATACAGTTAAAAGTGTCTAATTGAAAATTTGAAATTGATTAATCATCTTCTGCCTTTAAACCTTAACAACACAAACAGGTTCAAATTGCAGCTGTTAAAAAAAAAAAAAAACCTTGCTAGTTTCAGCAGATAGATACAAAATAAAAACATCCATTATGGTTAAGGATCAAATATTACAAATGAAAATCACCCAATCGTTTAATTTTATAAAAAGGAAAGGAGGGTTACACAAATTTCGAACAAAAGGGTACCTGTTTGGCTTTGTAACCTGTTTGGCGTGCCTAATCGGATCGGGTCGGGTGAGTAACCCCTGACAATTTAATTCAAACCAACTGCTTCTTCCTCCGCATCTGATATCTCTGATAAAACGAGGATGTGAGAGGGTCGATTAGGGTTTAAAATTGGGACTGGAAGATTGAAATTTGGGAGGGAAATTGATACGAGGAAGAGAAATCTTTTGTTCTTAAAAAAAAAAACTAAGACCATGGGTATGGTGGGGCTTGGGTTAGGCATTTGGTGACACGTGGATTTTAGATATTAAAAACCCAAAGGCAAGTGTTTTAGCGGTATGGTGGGGCTTGGGTTGGGCGTGGCTGGGCGGCGTGGCCTAGCCACATCATCATTTTTTTATATATATTTTTATTTATAACTAAATAAAAAATAAACATACAACATATTTTTTTTTAAAATACATAAACATACATAATAATTATCAAAATAAAAAACAGTCATTCTTCGTCGTCTTCGTCGGTTTCGAACACAGGAATCGTTGAAACATGTTCCACCAAATCAGCTCGAAGGTTCTGATGTATATCCCTTGACTTTATTAAAAATTCATTTGCCGCTTTATCTTCGTCTGTTACGTTACCTTGTTGGGGGTCATCGTCCTCGTAGTAGGTAACGACCGCTCTACCTTCATCCTCCAAAATCATGTTGTGAAGAATGATACATGTGTACATCACGTTTCCAATCTGATCCTTGTCCCATAGTCGACAAGGCATTGCCAAAATTCGCCACCTTTTCTTCAAAACACCGAATGCTCGCTCGACGTCTTTACGTGCAGCCATCTGGACCCTGTTAAACTTTAATCTCTTTGGATCTGTGGTACCGTGTCTTGTGAACGATTTTACGAAAACCCCCCACTCTGGGTAAATCCCATCAACTAGGTAGTACCCGTACACGTACTCAATCCCGTTTACAAAGAAACTTCCTTTCGGTCATATTCCATTTACCCGATCAATGAAAAGAGGCGAGTGGTTTACGATGGTAATATCATAATGTGAACCTGGCATACCGAAGAACGCATGCCATATTCAAAGATCTTGGGACGCAACCGCTTCAAGCATGATGGCTGGCACCCCGTGAAATCCACTAGTGTGAGCACCTTGCCATTGGGTAGGACAAAGTTCCCAAGGCCATTTCATACAATCTAAACTACCTAGCATCCCGGGTAGCCCATGATAATCTGCGTGATGTTCCAATATTTGTTGCATGTCACTGAAGGAGGGCTTTCTCAAATATATTTTCCTATAAAGTTCTAGAATGCACGAACAAAAGTTGTGAAGAGTTTCTCTAGCTACACGTGCAGACATTTTTTAATAGTCATCCATAATGTCCGAACTATTGCCGTACGCTAACTGCCTAAGTGCGGCCGTGACCTTTTACCACGTACTAAATCCTAATTGCCCGGTGACATCGGGTTTTTGTTGGAAACAAACATATTTCTCCTCAAGATCTCTAGATATTCTTAAAAATAAATTTTTACTCATACGAAAACGACGCCTAAACATTTTTTCATCATACTTAGGTTCCGCTGAGAAGTAATCGCTTACCAACAAATCGTTAGCGGTGTGCCGTTCACGAGCGATGTACCTTCTCCTCCGTTTAGGTTGTTGAGTCTCTTCCTCATCGTCTTCGTCTTCCACGATAGCTTTCACCACCGCCGCTATCGTTTGTAGAAATATTTCCGCACCATCGTCAGACGATGATGACGATTCACTATAACTTGAAGAACTCATGGCAATAATGTGTTTTATGTTTTGATATTGTGTGAAAAAAAATGTTAAATGTGGTAAGTATTTATAAAGGAAAAAAAAGTTTTTTATTTTAAAAAGTAGCCACCAACGGCTACCCCAACGGCTAGCCAACGGCTACTTTTAATGGGCCAATCACAATCCGCCAACTCACCTTGCTCCCCCGCCCCACGCCCGGCTTGAAAGCCAAGCCCCAAGGGGCCACGCCCCAACCCAAGCCCACCCGGGGTGGTGACTTGGACGTTTTACCCCAACCCACGCCCAAACCCCCGCCCCATACCCCACGGCCTAAGAGTTAACTTTCTTTTTCGCCACAGGGTATGTTTGGGGTACGGACCTGTTAGAGGCTTTTTAGAAACTTTTATTTTAAGCTTTTAAGAAAAAACTCATACTCAATAAAAAGGCTTGTTTGATTGAAGAAACTTGAATCTTTTGGTTGAACGCTCCTATTACTTGCGTTTAAGAGGAGCTACAAGATTTTAGGGAAAAAATGACTATTTTAACCTTTAAAGATAGTAAAATTTTTAATGCACAAACTTTTTAAATTTTTAGTTATGTCCATTTTGGTCATTTTATTAAAAGCTCCAGCTACTCTGCCAAACACCAAATATATCTAAAAAGCTACATCTACCAGCTACAGCTACCAGCCACAAACCACCAGCCGCCAGCTACTTTTTCCAAAACATACCCTATGTGGTTGAGATGTTATTTCAGGTCAATTTTTTAAATTGCAACAGTTTCCTCCTGACGTTCTCGAAACGTGAGATTCAAGTTAAAAAAAACTAACCCCAGTTAAGAAAACAGTTAGCTCAGGGGTAAAATTGTCATTTTATGTATATTTTTATTTTTCATTTTTTAAAACTTCTATATTGTTGTTGTTACTATTATTAAATACTCCCTCCGTCCCATTTTAGATGTCATGGGACCCAAATCACACAGTTTAAGAAATATTTGAGTATATATTTTCTAAGCTGTAAAATGACAATAACGTCCTCAACTTATTTGGCTAAAAACCATTTTGTCTTACATGATACTAACCATTCGTGTTTTAAATTGCCGCCTACTTTTTGCCGCCACATTTTCATGGAACCAACAATTATACTTTTACTTGTATTGTTTAAAAATGTTTGAATCCTTTACATTTTCACTAATTTTAAATTGCCGCCTACTTTTTGCCTTCTGTTTGAAACACCCACAATAAAGTGTTTGAATCCTTTACATTTGCACTAATTTTCTTTATTCCATTAAACTATGGAACACTCAATAAACCCACGTACAAAAACAAACTTGACCAATGAGCAACGACAATCCATTTACCAAATGTTATTCCAACAAAGTGTCAATGGAGGATTGAAAAGTGAATTCACAAGGGATGTGGCGACACTCTTCTCTGTATCTACCAGGACTATAAGTCGCATTTGGCATGACGCTAAACTTCAACTTCAACATGGATAAGTTGTTGATGTATCTTCGAAGAGAGCTAATGTAATTAGACGAAAAAGGATACAAAACGATTTTACTCATGTCTCGCAAATCCCACTATGTCGTCGAACAAATATTCGGTCTCTAGCAAAAGCAATAAACGTTTCAAAATCAACAATGCATAGAAGAATTAAAGAAGGAGCTTTAAGACCACACACAAATGTGATCAAGCCGGATTTAACCGATAAGAATAAGAAAGCAAGGTTAGAGTTTTGTTTATCAATGGTTACTCGATCTTTGTCAAGTGCTAGTCCGACATTTTATGATATGTTTAATGTGATTCACATAGATGAAAAATGGTTTTATATGTCAAAACCATCCAAACGTTACTACCTTGTTCCCAACGAGGTTGAGCCGTTAAGAACATGTAATTCAAAAAAGTTTATCACAAAAGTAATGTTTCTAGCCGCAGTTGCACGACCAAGATACAATGCATCAGGTAATGAAGTGTTTTCGAGAAAGATCGGTATATTCCCATTCACAACTTTAGAACCTTCAAAACGGTCGAGTAAGAATCGTGTTGCTGGAACGTTAGTAACAAAACCTATCTTATCGGTGACTAAAGAAGTAACAAGGTCTTGGTTAATCGAGAAAGTACTACTGGCTATTAGATCTACATGGCCAAGAGATCACACGGGTCCAATTTTCATTCAACAAGACAATGCAAAGCCCCATATTGATGTCAATGATACGGAGTTCATGCACGAGACATCTAAAGATGGGTTTGATATCCGACTATGTTTTCAACCTCCAAACAGTCCAGATTTAAATGTGTTAGACCTCAGCTTCTTTCGGGCGATTCAATCTCTTCAGGAACAAGAGGTTTTAGGATCAATCGATGAATTGGTTAGTGCTGTTGAAACGTCTTTTGAAAGAATGCCATCACATGAGCTTAACAAAGTGTTTTTAACATTACAAACATGCATGAAAGAGATCATGAAAGTTCGAGGTGGCAATAATTATAAAACACCGTATATCGGCAAAGGTAAGTTAGAACGACAAGGGAATTTACCACTACAAATCGAGTGTGATGAGAACTTGATATATGAAGTCCTTTCGTATTTGGGTCATTAAAAGAATCGTATTTAAAGCTTCATGTCTTTTTTGTTTTTTGGTGGCAATGAAGATAAACAGAGCTTCATATTTACTCTAAAGCTTCATGTTCTTAAGGAAAAAGAAAGAAAATAAGTTTTTGTCTTTTCTTAGTTTTGTACTCGTACTACTCATGTATGGATGTAAAAAATGTGTATGTAATATGCTCACGTTTTGTAGTAAAATGAAGGCTCTGTTAATTAAATTGTCTTTTATATACCATTTAAATATTTGTATGTAATATTAAGGGCAAATTTGGAAATTGCATTTCTATTTCTGGAAATGGACATTTAAATTGGGACAACAAAAATTGGAAAGATGGACATTTAAAATGGGACGGAGGGAGTATAATAATAAAGGGAACGAGATTATAGTAAACTCCAATGACCGGAGTAGCAGGTTGATAAGAGATGGTGACGGAGGCTTGACAGGGCTACTCACCTGAACTACATTTCGCTTGTAGTACAAGCAGAATCATTGGGTATGTTGTTTAATGGTGATGAGCTTTACGGTGACGCTAAACAAACTTACAAACGTTAACGACGATAATTTGGTCACCGTTTGAACCTGCCAAGTTTGTATCTCCGTCAGTTTGTAGAAGATGATTGTCAACATCACATTTGTATCCCCTTTAAACACAGAAAAGTAACACCTTCTTCGGCCACCTCTACTGCTCCGACGAGTTTTCGGTTATTGTCACACCCCGACCGCGTAAAACAACAAAATGCGGCGGAAACGTCGGGGAGTGTCGTGGCAGAATCATTGTTTCATAACACATGGAAATTTTGAAGTTTTGTTTTAATTAAAGATTAACCATTTACATTGTCTTGAAATCTAAACAAAGAAATTAAACATAGTCTATCATTGTTATTAAGTCACTAAGGCCTCGTCCAGTCCTATGTGAGCATGCATCCTAGCAATCAACATTATTCAACAACACCTGAAACATATGTAAAAACAAAGTCAGCAATGAAATGCTGGCGAGCACATAGGTTTTATGAGTGTGTCGGATCCATGGCTAGTTTACATGTTGCAATACCTAATTAAAAACCCTGTTTTAAAAAAAGTTGTATAGTATTGCGACATAATTAACCAACTCAAATCAAGTTGGTTATAATTTGTAAAATCTCGTAGCCATGCTTCTTAACCCCAAAACATTTATTTAATTAAATCAAATCGTAAAACATCTCCTAAAAACTCGTTAATAAAACTCGTATGGTTTATATTATTCAGAAAACATCGTTTTGTGACATCGTTTCAAAATCATTTACCCAAGTGAACTAAATAACGCCATGGTATGTAATATGATGAAAACACTTATATATAAGAAGTACCAACGGCGTATCTACCATGTTTTCATCACATTACACCCGTCTCGTTATCTAAACACTAACCAAAAACCAATCGTTTACCCAAATCATTTAACTCGTTAAAATCGCTTCAGTCGTTTAAATCATTCTCGTTTTAATTGTGAAAACTACTTTTGGTAGTCTCGCTAATAACATCCAAACCTTCGTGACTCGACTATCTCGAAACTCGCATTAATAAACCACCAAAGGGTAAATTAACAATCACAGATTCAGTCGTTACCCACTTAACCCACACATAACCATGGGTCACCAAAGGGTAAATTAACAATCACAGATTCAGTCGTTACCCACTTAACCCACACATAACCATGGGTGTAGTCTGATAACGAGATTTTTCAGATCCTATGGAACCATAACCTAATAATGGTCGGTTCGGCCAAAACTAATGAATGTTATTCGTTATGTAATTACAACCAACAAGTTTATCCACATTATCGAAATCATTATTATTAATATAAACTATTTTAATCATTTTCGAAACCATCGATAAAACCTCGAAAACATTTAACACATATGAATCACCCCAAAACAATTGAAAACAGCAAAATAGGGGAACTATGTACTCACTTAAGAATGCTTATAAGTCTTGAACAACAACCAAGAAAAGCTAGAGGGAGCACGGAAACAATCGGCACCTAATATAGATAAATATATTAATAAACCGGACCTAAGTCGGAAGATCGGATAGGATGAGGTTTCGTAAACCAAATGAGTATTGGAACTCATATGATTTGGTTTAACAAAGCCCACATACTAAAACGAAACCTAACCTAAGTGCTTACGACCCATTACGACTCGTTTAGGTAGCTTACGCTACTTTAACGCGTCGTTCGCGTAAAACGCGTTCGGACCGCCTAACTAGTCCTATGACAAGTATTATATGCCTTAACATGTCTAATAATGTTACCTAATCAGTTTAGATGTGAAAATTTAGGTTACATATGCTTAAAATGAATTTATGCGTAAAAAGGGCATTTTGGTCATTTTCCTAAGGCATATAAATTACCTACCATACAACTAACTAAACGAAGTGACCATAAGGTATAACCTCGGAAAGGTTATTCCCTATACAACTATGGTCACAAAACATGTTCGGTCGGATCCTAACGATCGACCAAACGGTTCGGGTTTGAAACGAACTTCGTGTTGACCATTGACCGGTCAAAGCAGAAAGTCAAACACTGTTTGACTTTTACGCTTAAAAACGCATAAAAGCCTGAAAGAAACTTACAACGGGTCCAAGCTAGGAAGAACTTGATCTAAATACTCAGGTATGAAGCATAAAGCTTCAACTTAGAGCATAAAATTAGATCAAGGTGTAAGGAAAATGGAATGGGAGCTTGGGTATTTATAGATTTCGGAGAACCGTTAAGATCGTTTCTCGCATTTCGTGCCTTGATCTTGGCCCTCCACTTGGGCACATGGTTTTCAAAACCATGGGAATACTTAAAACCATCAAATTACAGCCTATAGAGTGCAAAACCATGGGTTAAAACCATCAAAACCTCAAAAATGGACCAAGTTCAATGTATCTGCCAGAAATTTCAAAAATGGTCCATGCACTTGTAAAACTTGATTTTTTTTGGCACTTTTAAGCCCCGTTAACCCCCATTTCAAGGCTCTAAAATGAAGTTAAAGTATAGGGAACTTGAAATGTGCTAAAAAATATCTCGGATGTCGGTTCGTTTGGTCGTACGGCTGCGTTGTTCGGTTAATTACGACGGAAATCGTAACGAACGCAAAAACGATCCAAATTACGCGACGAATGGAATTTTATCATGCCAATCACTAAAATAAAATATTTTAATGATTACATAAATTTTTGGATGTCCGGATATATTCAGAACGTAAGATATGCGCGAAAATGCTAACTTATGCACTTTTTGACGCTTTTAGTCTCTATTGATCAATAAAGTTTATTTTTAGCATACTGAACCCTTCAAATCCTATTTCTAAGCTATGTAAAGGATATTTAGGGTATGTTTAACTTATGATCAAGTTCCGGAATGTTCGTTACTATACAAATCGGTATAGTTTCGCAGTTTGACACAAATAGTCCCTGCGATCGAACAAACTTGATTTCGACACACCAAACGATCCAAAACTTATTTCTAAGTTATGTAAAGGTTATTTAAGGTATGTTGAGCCTATGTCACTATCCCGGAGTGTTTGTCGCGTTAAACTGATTACGTTTACGCATCAGTTTGCGTATAACTTTCTAGAAAGCGATTTAGAGCTCGAAATCGAACAAGAATTGATATGTGCAAATGATACATATATTTAAACAAATCCCAAGTATGAAACACAATATTTCATTGGTTAGGCATTTGTTTGATGGTCGTGGAGGCACAGATGTCACAGTCTCCCCTACTTCAGGAAATTTCGTCCCGAAATTTATTCAGAGGAAACTTGTGAGAGCTCGAAACATAAGGTCGAAAAGATAAAACAATACTGGTTGGGGTTCTGAACTTCTAGTAACTTTAAATAACATCATGCTTACAATGTAAGAGGGACACTTATATACAAGTATATGAAGTGCCATTGGTGCGTCCACCGTACCTCCATTACATTGTTCACGTTTCGTTATTGTTGCCACTATAGGTTCTTACACATGATAAATCTTACTGGGGTTCCTGTGCGCTGAATTTCATAATTATGTACGCGTCCATAATTACGTAATTCCTTGCATAGTCCGCACAGTGCATTTTATAATGTGTAGGGGAAAACCAAATGAACAAACCTGTGATGAGTGTGACTAGACCACCCTAGGGTCCCTTTAATTAAATAAATAAATGATTTCTTTAAATAGACCACCAAGGAGTCTTTTCAGTTATATCATCACATGCCATTCTTAACTAGATTCTGAATCAATCTTTTTAACTAGACAACTCAAAGGGTCCCTTTTGAATCATGGAATGGTACTATATAACCCAAGGGTCTTAACTACCACGTAGAAGCCCACTAAGGATTTAAGGTAGTACCTTTTGAATATCCTACTATGAATCCCTCATATGAAGATATGGAAGATTCTACGAGGATTTGGATAACGAAAATCGGATCACACAACAACATAAAAGAGAACACATAAACACATAATCACATAATTGTTTAACTTGACCTTTAATTTGTTATCTTTAGACATGGGTATTTAAAGCATACCAGGAATCCAATCCGTGGACTTCACTTGGTACTTTAAACATTTTCAAGAATCTAACTATGAAGATAGGAAGATCTTAATAGGAATTCGGCTTGTCCTTATTGAATTGTGATGTACGTCTTAAGGCGTACAAGGAATCTAATCAAGGGCTCCGATTTGGGCGATAATCATCCACAAGGATCTAATTGTGGGGATAAGAAGATCCTATATGGATTTTAGAATTTGAAGGGCGAGAGATGCTTCGAAACCTTGCACTAGACGTGCTTAAGTCGATACACGAGGTAGAATGCTCATGAAGTTAAGGTGCTAGATATGCCATGGCGACATATGAAGCAGAATTTGGAGGTTGGGTAATACGAGCAGAATGCTTTTCGAAAACTATGCATGGGGTTCTTTAGAAATATGTAATGTTTTTAAAATCTTACATAATACTTTTGAAGTCATACGGTAGATATATTAGGTAAATATGTTTATAAAATCATGTGGGATGAATTTTTGAAATTATGTATAAGGTTTTTGAAAACATGAATAATGCTTTTCGAAATCATGCACTTGATATACTAAGTAAATATATACTGGGTTAAAATCGTTTTCAAACTATATGAAATATTTTGAAATCATGAAGGTTGTTTTGAAAACCTATACTATGTATGTTGTTATGAAAACCAGAATGAAATGATATGGGTATGAAATTGAAGAAAATATCCTTAGTTATCTAACCAAGGATTTAAAAGTGATTACTGAAAATGTCACTTATTTTCTGTACTTCGTTTCTTAGAATGAAACGAGCACGAGGGAATCATGAGCGATCATATGAACGGGAGAACTACAAAAATAGTTCTTTGGTGTAGGTATCGTAGGGGTACGCCATACACACATGTAACTACACTTGTACATCAGAATTGTAAACAATGATTTATTTATAAACAAAACCGATTGTTTCAGAGTTCAAAGAAAACACAAAAAACATAAGCATAAGATTCAGATTTTTCAAAACGGCAGCTTCTCCCAATCAGCCAAATGCTCATCCGTGGGTCAGATTTGCATTGAAAATCTTTGGGTATTTGTACCTGACATAACCCGTCTCACCATAGGTGTAGCAAGTACCAGGAGGAAAATGAGCTCGTGCTGGATCTGCTGGTGCAGCAGTAGGATCTGCAACAGTTTTGCTTTGGATAGCAAAACGGCACATATTAACCGGATGTCCCCATCGTCCATAGTGGGTACATTTGAAGCAGGGTATGTGATTCAGATGATGACGGTTGCATCGATTGCACAAGGGAGCAGTTCCCAAGTACGGCTTCTTGGCTGGTGGTGCTGCCACCTGGCTAAGTTTTGCTTGATTTGGTGCCATGGCTGCGGGATCCTTTGAAGCTTTACGTTTCTTCGATTTTGGTGAAGGCTTGGCTTCTGCTTCATGTGGTGATTCTTGGGTAGCTTCATCCTGGAGACGAGACATGGCAATAGCTAATTCAACAGTCTTTAAGATTACTTCGCCTATTCGCTCGGCAAATTTGGTAGCCTGCTCGTACATCTGAGCGTCGCTGCGGTGAAGAGACATTCTGGAGGAAATGAAGGACATTGGAGGAAACAAGTGAAATGTTATCGGATAATGACAACGCATAAAAATTGCGATCATTTGTTTGTTACCTAAGGCAAACAAATGAGACGGTGACTAATCAAAGTAAGCGGGTCATATCAATGTATCGTGAAGACATGTTTTAGCCTATAAGTGGACACTCACCCCAAGAGTTCCCAGGTAAGAGTGACTGGTCCGATTATGTGGATTTGTACGAACACTCTAGCCTTAGACAGAAAACTCAGATTACAGGCATCCACCCTTCCAGATTGCACGTGTTCACATTATAAGACCCAACTTTGACGAGATTTTGAAAACTTAGAGGGTTCAAAACCTTATAATAAATCATCCTAGAACAGATGATTGGTTTTCAAAGCGGATTTGAAATTTGTGTTCTTGTTGTGGTTGTTACCTAAGGATAAGTGACGGTATTGTTTTAAGATCTAAACACAAGAATCTTGTGTTAGGGTCCTAGGAAGGTTATAGACTAGGTCAAATCATTACTAATAACCTAATTCCCTATAACCATGAGCTCTGATACCAACTCTTCTGTCACACCCCGACCGCGTAAAACAACAAACCGCGGCGGAAACGTCGGGGAGTGTCGTGGCAGAATCATTGTTTCATAACACATGGAAATTTTGAAGTTTTGTTTTAATTAAAGATTAATCATTTACATTGTCTTGAAATCTAAACAAACAAATTAAACATAGTCTATCATTGTTATTAAGTCACTAAGGCCTCGTCCAGTGCATGCATCCTAGCAATCAACATCATTCAACAACACCTTAAACATATGTAAAAACAAAGTCAGCAAAGAAATGCTGGCGAGCACATAGGTTTTATGAGTGTGTCGGATTCATGGCTAGTTTACATGTTGCAATACCTAATTAAAAACCCTGTTTTAACAAAAAGTTGTATAGTATTGCGACATAATTAACCAACTCAAATCAAGTTGGTTATAATTTGTAAAATCTCGTAGCCATGCTTCTTAACCCCAAAACACTTATTTAATTAAATCAAATCGTAAAACATCTCCTAAAAACTCGTTAATAAAACTCGTATGGTTTATATTATTCAGAAAACATCGTTGTGTGACATCGTTTCAAAATCATTTACCCAAGTGAACTAAATAACGCCACGGTATGTAATATGATGAAAACACTTATATATAAGAAGTACCAGCGGCGTATCTACCATGTTTTCATCACATTACATCCGTCTCGTTATCTAAACACTAACCAAAAACCAATCGTTTACCCAAATCGTTTAACTCGTTAAAATCGCTTCAGTCGTTTAAATCATTCTCGTTTTAATTGTGAAAACTACTTTTGGTCGTCTCGCTAATAACATCCAAACCTTCGTGACTCGACTATCTCGAAACTCGCATTAATAAACCACCAAAGGGTAAATTAACAATCACAGATTCAGTCGTTACCCACCTAACCCACACATAACCATGGGTGCAGTCTGATAACGAGATTTGTCAGATCCTATGGTACCATAACCTAATACTGGTCGGTTCGGCCAAAACTAATGAATGTTATTCGTTACGTAATTACAACCAACAAGTTTATCCACATTATCGAAATCGTTATTATTAATATAAACCTTTTTAATCATTTTCGAAACCATCGATAAAACCTCGAAAACATTTAACACATATGAATCACCCCAAAACAATTGAAAACAGTAAAATAGGGGAACTATGTACTCACTTGAGAATGCTTAGAAGTATTGAACAACAACCAAGCAAAGCTAGAGGGAGCACGGAAACAATCGGCACCTAATATAGATAACTATATTAATAAACCGGACCTAAGTCGGAAGATCGGATAGGATGAGGTTTCGTAAACCAAATGAGTATTGGAACTCATATGATTTGGTTTAACAAAGCCCACATACTAAAACGAAACTTAACCTAAGTACTTACGACCCATTACGACTCGTTTAGGTAGCTTACGCTACTTTAACGCGTCGTTCGCGTAAAACGCGTTCGGACCGCCTAACTAGTCCTATGACAAGTGTCGCAACCCCCGATCCCTGATCCCCGGGAACGGGCGGACGCGGTCACAGAGTTTCGGTGGTATCAGGGTTATTTAATCTCGCAGCGGAATTTTCATCAGGACCGTAGTTAGGAAATGTTTATCAGAGTAAAACCACCCCATTTAATATTAACAATCACATGGGTAAAACCCAAGTTTCTTATTACAATATATTTATAGGGACAAACCCTATTTTATTGAATTTAAAACATCGTTTATTAGGTAACTTTTATAGCCACATTTTTCCCAAGCGTTCAGTGCTCTCCAGCTGGCTTTCATTAATTGGCTGTTCACATTGTGTTACCTGTAACACGTTTTAAAAACATTTGTCAGTCGGAAATACTGGTGAGTGAATCCCAGTTTAATCAAGAAACATTTTATCAATTAAAACAGTATTGAGAGCGATCACATTGTTTATTTCTACACAATTACTCATTTAGTATTTGCCACTCGACCGGATCTATGGCTATGGTCAAATTACCCATTGGCTAACTCGTCGTCCAATGGTAATGCACTGTCATTCAGACTTACTACTACTCGTAGTAAATTTTGTATACAAAACCCCATAATACCGGCAGTAATTGAAGAATTACAAAGACTCAATCACCGCTTAATCACATTGTAAAACATTTTAGGTTTTGTAAAACATTCCAAAAAGGTTAACAAAAAGAGGATAAACTCACATTGCTGTCTTAGGCTTTTCGTAAGGGTTTCCTGAATATAATCTATAATTCATACAAATGTACATTGGTTAGTATCATAACCCTTTGAAAATATTAATAATACCCTCCCCGAGACGGCATTCCAACAACTACGTCAGGCAGTACCACGACAGTTGTTACGGAACCCTAAATCAATCGGGCAGCGTAACTATGATGAAACTGGGGTTATAATACTTACAACAGAGCAGAACCTCGCTAATTAGGGGTATAGTACCCGACTATAATGCCTCTAATTCAGAAAGTGAGATTGAGAAATGAAAAGTGAGCGACGGAAAACGAAACCCGACGACCTTCTTATATAGTTGTGATATTGGGTTTCCAGGCGGCCCGCGTAAGGTAAGGCTAAGCCTTACGCGGCCCGCGTCAACACACGGTCAACATATAGCTTAGCTGATTCGATACGTAGGTCCGCCACGATGATGACACGTGTCATCACCGGGCTGCGCCATGTTTCTTGATCTATCGCGGCCCGTGTCGACTATCAAAGACTCTTACGCGGCCCGCTTTAACTTAATAAATCAGCGGAGTCAACTTCAGTCTTAATACCGCCCGCGTGAGAGTTTGGGGTGGGTCTACGCGGCCCGCCTCAACTCCATTTTTCTTATTTTTATTTTATTTTATATGTTATAATCTATTTAGGGCTCGGTTTTCACATACGGGGTGTAATATAAGACACATTGGGACATTTTATAATATATTAGAGGGTCGGATATATTATGAGGGTGTTGGTTTTACCGAGGGTTGTTACAACAAGTATTATATGACTTAACATGTCTAATAATGTTACCTAATAAATTTAGATATGAAAATTTAGGTTACATATGCTTAAAATGAATTTATGCGTAAAAAGGGCATTTTGGTCATTTTCCTAAGGCATCTAAATTACCTATCATACAACTAACTAAACGAAGTGACCATAAGGTATAACCTCGGAAAGGTTATTCCCTATACAACTATAGTCACAAAACATGTTCAGTCGGATCCTAACGATCGACCAAACGGTTCGGGTTTGAAAGTCTAAGCGGTTGTTTAGACCGCTTATCTTATGACCCTATATAAGAACTAATCTAAAAGTGACGAGTTAAACATGCTAAACATGTTTAATGAAGTTTAGAAAACAAGTTTGATATCAAAACAAAGGGTTTTGATAACCAAGAATAGTTTGGTTGCAAAATACGCCTAAACGCGTATTTTGACCGAAACTATGACTCGTCACTAAGCCTAAATAACGTGGTAATCAGTAGGTATAGTCACAAAGGACTATGACCATCGTGATTACACTCACGTTACGAAGTTCAAACGAACTTCGTGTTGACCATTGACCGGTCAAAGCAGAAAGTCAAACACTGTTTGACTTTTACGCTTAAAAACGCATAAAAGCCTGAAAGAAACTTACAACGGGTCCAAGCTAGGAAGAACTTGATCTAAATACTCAGGCATGAAGCATAAAGCTTCAACTTAGAGCATAAAATTAGATCAAGGTGTAAGGAAAATGGAATGGGAGCTTGGGTATTTATAGATTTCGGAGAACCGTTAGGATCGTTTCTCGCATTTCGTGCCTTGATCTTGGCCCTCCACTTGGGCACATGGTTTTCAAAACCATGGGAATACTTAAAACCATCAAATTGCAGCCCATAGAGTGCAAAACCATGGGTTAAAACCATCAAAACCTCAAAAATGACCAAGTTCAATGTATCTGCCAGAAATTTCAAAAATGGTCCATGCACTTGTAAAACTTGATTTTTTTGGCACTTTTAAGCCCCGTTAACCCATTTCAAGGCTCTAAAATGAAGTTAAAGTATAGGGAACTTGAAATGTGCTCAAAAATATCTCGGATGTCGGTTCGTTTCGTCGTACGGTTGCGTTGTTCGGTTAATTACGACGGAAATCGTAACGAACGCAAAAACGATCCAAATTACGCGACGAATGGAATTTTATCATGCCAATCACTAAAATAAAATATTTTAATGATACATAAATTTTTGGATGTCCGGATATATTCAGAACGTAAGATATGCGCGAAAATGCAAACTTATGCACTTTTTGACGCTTTTAGTCTCTATTGATCAATAAAGTTTATTTTTAGCATACTGAACCCTTCAAAGCCTATTTCTAAGCTATGTAAAGGATATTTAGGGTATGTTTAACTTATGATCAAGTTCTGGAATGTTCGTTACTATACAAATCGGTATAGTTTTGCAGTTTGACACAAATAGTCCCTGCGATCGAACAAACTTGATTTCGACACACCAAACCATCCAAAACTTATTTCTAAGTTATGTAAAGGTTATTTAAGGTATGTTGAGCCTATGTCACTATCTCGGAGTGTTTGTCGCGTTAAACTAATTACGTTACGCATCAGTTTGCGTATAACTTTCCAGAAAGCGATTTAGAGCTCGAAATCGAACAAGAATTGATATGTGCAAATGATACACATATTTAAACAAATCCCAAGTTTGAAACACAATATTTCATTGGTTAGGCATTTGTTTGATGGCCGTGGAGGCACATATGTCACAGTTATCTTTCCTATCACTGTTGGACCTCTGTTCTAGCTCCAACCATTTTTCTCCAATCCGCTTGCCACCATAACAGATTGAATCCAAGAATCTCAGGTGATCGGTGTCCGGCGGTTCCATCATCGTCATCACCTATTCGTCTTCCCTGTATTACCGGAATCAACAACCATCTTTGTCATCTCCATCCACCACAATCACAACCCTTGCCTCTGGTAATCACGACCGTCACCATTGTTCTCTTTATACTCACTTTCGACACCATCATATCACCACAGGCGCTGCCTGCATCTTTATCATCGCTACTACTACTACTACTACTACTACTACTACTACTACATTTGTTATAATAATTATAATCTTTAAAAAAATGAAAATATACATAAAATGATAATTTTACCCCTGTGCTAACTGAGTTTTTTAATTGAGGTTAGTTTTTTGGACTGAAATGACACGTTCCGAAAACGTTTGGGAGGAAACAGGTGCAATTTTAACAATTGATCTGAAATAGCATAAGTGATCAAACCACAAGGACGAAAATGATAGTTAACTCTCAAAACTAAAAGAGGAAGTTAATATATGGTATTATATGTTTAATAGGGAGATTATTTAGCTCAAGGAAGTTAAGGTTGAGTTGGTGAATGCAGAAGAGCTGACATGTTGACCAAGGATTTGCCTGGGTCAAAGCTTATGGGATGTTAGGTAGTTGGAACTACTAGATAGTGGTTGATCATAGTGATAAGACCATGTGTCACCACCACGCCATAGGTTGTTTTCTGGTGTCAACTCAGACAAACCGCACCCCGCACACTGTCACACCCATGCGTGGTTGTGGGCGCTAGACTGTGCCCTTGTGGCTGGTCATGGCGTGGTGGGAGGAAAAGTAATTGATGGGTGGGCCGTATGGAGAGATTCTTTTACTATTTTAAGGTAGAATTTGAGATGAAGAGAATGTAGTTCTTTTGCTGATGAAATTGGCTATTTTATTTATTTATCAATTGATTCACTCTACTGTTTGTTTTATATATTTGATTTGTTTGAATTTTTAGTTAAGAATTCTTTAATCACGTGTAAACGCTTTTTAAAAGAAAATTTTCGTTAAAAAAAATTCTTAAAACGATTGTTGAGTTTTCGTAATTTTTTGAATAATAATGTTATTGGTAAATTACTTTTTGAGTCCATGTGTTTTAGGGGGTTTTAACTACTTGAGTCCAAAATCAAAATGTTTAACGCCCTGAGTCCCTAATGTTGCAGAGAGAGTGAGAGAGAGAGAGATAGAGAGTGTTTTGGGAACCTAAAATATTGGGTCCGACCTTTGACCCCGTAAGGCGACCGGGTCAACCTCCGGTCCGGTTCTGAAAACATTGCTTAAATGACCAAAATGTTATCCTCTCACTCTCACACACCCAATCTGATTCTCTCTCTTCCTCATCTTTTCTCATTCTTCTTTATCTCTCTCTCTCTTTCAGTAGATCTGCAACTTCATTCATACGACCTGCAACAGTTCGTTCGAAGCCCGATTAGATAACTCACGGCTTCTGATTTTTTTTATTAATGATTATAGGTTAGAACTTGAACATGGATTAAGGTTTTGAAGATCGTTTTTTTATCAGTAGTTCAATTAAAGGTTTGTTTTATTCAAGACTTCAAGCATGGTGTACAGTTATTGAGTTTTGGTGTTCACATGTGTTAAAGGTTACAGAGGCAATTACTATTAATTATGATTATTGGTGTTCAATTGTTATTTAGATTTTTTTGAATGGCTGGTGTTCAATTGTTCACAGTGGAACCATAGCCGCGAACTTCAAATCATCGCCAGTGGGTTTTTACAGATCTGTGCGGTTTAATGTTGCCGGCAATCTGAGAATTGAAGATCTGTTTAAATGGAATTGCCAGATCTGTTTAGTGGTCGGCGTTACAGGTCGTGTGGTGGTGGTGAGACGGTGGTGGGTGGTGTGGTGGTGATGGTGGTGGTGTTGATGGTGATGGAGGATGGAGGTGGTCATAATCAGATTAACAGGCCGTATTTAAAATCTAACGAATGCGTTTTGTAAGCCTGCACCAGATATGCTCTTTCTTCACTTGGCAATCATGAATTAACCTCCAAATCGACATGCGTTTTTGCTGCTTTTTATTTTGTTGAAACAGAGCATATTTAAATTTCAATTGCACTTCATTCAACAAATTACCACTGTGAAATCAGTAGTAACAACAAATTAGTTTTTTTATTTTTTAATTATAGGGGCAATTTGGTCATTTAGCAAAACTTAACAACAGAATTCTAACTGTGTTAGAATTTTGGACTCAAATGGTTAAGAAAAATGGCTATAAGGACTCAGGGCGTTAAACATTTTGATTTTGGACTCAAGTAGTTAAAACCAATAAAACACAGGGACTCAAAAAGTAATTTACTCTAATGTTTTTAATATTTAAAAGAAGTAAATATGATTAAATTTTTTGAATTGTTAATCCTGTTTTAATGAAACTTTATTTTTTAGTTTTAAATGTATGAAATACTATTTAGTTACACTTGTTAATATATAAATAATAATTAAATAATAATAACCTAATCACCAACCAAGCCCCCAATCAAGCCTCTCCTATTACTTTGGTATTTCTAAGTGAGAAAAAATTGTGTACCTATGTGTCAGCCATGTAACATCACTTTTTTCTCAACCAAGCCCATAACACATAGCCTGATGACAATGAAGTCAAAATGTTCTATTAGGTCAATGAAGTCAAAATGGTAGTTAATTTTATTAAGCAGGTAGTAGCTCAAGAAATAAGGCATGGGGGTATAACAGTCATTTAACAATTGATGTTTTAAAAGGTTCAGGGTTGTTTGCTTGCAACTGGAAACTACAGGGGCTGGAATCATAAGTTGTGAAAGTTGTTGTTGGCAAGGGTATTCAGTCATACTACAAAAACCTAACATATTTTTCATCTGTTTGCAACAAGGACCATCTTTGTTACGAGTTGGCAAATCCATACAATAAAACTGACTTTTGATTATGAATTTTCGATACTTGAGATCCGAAACCAGCCTCGTTTTGATCGGCTATATACATGTATATACCGACGTGTGGATTGAGATCGACACAACCCTACATACGTATTTACAATTTCCAAGTTTCTAAACTAACATAACAAGCTTTTGATTAAACACAAATACACTTTGACCCACAAACCTATTATATGATATTGACACTAAGACTCCTACATATAGTTTATTGCCCCTAATGTCCATACGGTTCATAATTCTTCTTTTTTTCACATGTTATTGCTGACTACACAACTTACAACATGCATACTGTTGATTGTAATCATATTTGGTTGATACTGTATCCAACTTGGTAGCTCTGATGTGTCAACTTTTTAGAGTTATTAAGTTCAAGAATTCATTACATTACAAAATGTATTAGAATTGAGTTAGAGCATTCACATCCCTTCCCCTATCTCCATTCCTATAATTACACTAAAAATCACTATTTTTTCTTTTTTCTTTCAATTAAATAATATTTTTTTACATCTTTATAATTATCTTTTCTCTTCACTCCACTCACAGCTACTTTCAAACAATTTTAAAAAATTACGGGGGATGAACAGTGTCCCCTAAAATTTACAGATAAACAGTAACATTTTCTCTCCTTCACTCACAACCGCTAAAAACCACTTTTCATAATATACAGAACTCCCTCACTTAAAAATAGGGGAATGGATGTGAATGCTCCTAGGTATTCAATAGCAATTGTTAGCAGCAGTTAGAAGGGTCTAAACTCTAAATGTAATTACTCAACCAAACAGTATGTTAGTTAAGCTGGTGAGTCGATCAACTCTCAAATCTACGTAAACAATCTTAGGGGGTGTTTGGGATTGCTTTTTCAACCTGATTTTTTGATTATTGTGTTCTGAAATCGCAAAAAATCTATTTTGAGTGTTTGGTAAAAAATTATTAAAAACTGATTTTTTGATTAATGCATAAGAATAAGCAGTGTATTGATTTTAATGAAATAATTCCATCTTCTCTGATATCTCTTCTTTCTCAAAACGGTATGGGCAAAGATACATATGGCTTAAAACATAAAACCATTGCAGAATAAGCCCACAGAAATTAAACTTGAGTCCAAAAATACTCAGGTCTTGAAAACTTTAGAATTCAGGTTGATACTTAATTACCAGCAACAACAATCCATGACAAACTCAGAATAAGCAGCAACATTGATTTTCTCATTTTGACTTTCATCAGGCATTCAGCAACACAACACAAAACATCTCAAATCAGAGTTTTCATATCCTCATTAATAGTTGTTATAGATCCCAGGAGACCATGAATTCAACCCACAATCAAGAACAAAATAACAAGAACAAGAAGGGAGGGAGAAACGCTAATAGGCAATTGTATTGAAACTGAACAATTTAATCTGATTAATATGCAAGATACTGCACAATTTTACAAACTGAAATTCTAGACCTATTTATACATACTGAAGAGGTACGTCTGAACTATCACGTCTCTTGAAAAATCATCGTGACCCTTTCCGCTAATCGATGTGTCTGCTTGTGTTTGGCGTTTCTTCTGATTGGTGTATCCATTCTGATGTGTCGCATCCCTTCACTTGTAGGTTATAATATTTGGTTCTAGACACAACTAACCCTTACACTTGATGGGAACAAACGCGAAGAAAACTTCGTTTGACCAAGAGTTTTCCCAAACTTGAATGAACCTGTGAGGATGCAAACAAATAGAGTATACCCACTACAATCTAAACAACTCGAAAACAATAACAAGAACACAAAATTTTAGCGTGGAAAACCTCTCAAGACGAGAGTAAAAACCACGGGACTACTAGAGCCGCTTCAAATCCACTATCACAAAATTAGAGCAATACAAAGTTTTCCCTAGGTTACTAGAGGCATACAATAAACATCGTATACTTGGAATCAACAACTTCAAGCATACGAAATCAAAACAAAGACAAAAGAAGGAATATCACCAAAATTCTGCAGCAGTGAACAGAGGATGAAAATCTTGAATTCCAGACGTGATTGACACAAATCCATCGTTGGATAAGGTCGCCCAGATGTTGTGATGACTGTGACAAAAAATTAGAATGATCCAACGGTTCAATCTATGGGAAATCGGCAATCTCTATAAATGGTTATGAAAATGACGAATGTCTTCTTTTGTGTGAGAGCTTTCGAGTGTTTTTTTTTGCTGCAATTGTGGGGTGATAACTGCTGAAACCTTTACCCACTTCTTTTATCCATACACAAAAAATAAGAATGGGCCATAAAAATAATTGATGGGCTTCCTCATTGGCCCAAAAAAGCCCAACAATTCTCCCCCTTTTGGCCTATGAGGAAGAGTTCGCCATCCGAGCGATCGAGCAACAAACCTTCAACTTTTCCCTTGCTAAAGCTTTAGTCAACATATCGAAACAATTATCATTAGTATGAACTTTATCAAGTTCAAACAATTTGTCTTCAATAGCATCTCTAATCCAATGATACCGCACATCAATATGTTTTGTCCATTTATGAAAAATAGAATTCTTCGCAAGGTGAATAGTGCTTTCATTATCACAGTGAACCACGTAGCGCTGTTGCTTTAAGCCAAGCTCTTGCGTAAATCTTTTCAACCACAATAGTTCTTTGCATGCTTCTGTTGCTGCCATATACTCAGCCTCAGTGGTAGACAAAACAACATACTTTTGTAGTCTTGACTGCCTTGAGACAGCTCCCCCTGCAAAAGTCAACAAATATCTAGAAGTGGATTTCATGTTGTCTTTGTTTCCCGGCATATCGAAATCTGTGTAACCAACAAGCATGGGCTTTCCATTTCCAAATGTTATACCCAATTTGGAAGAACCACGTAGGTATCTAAAAATCCACTTAACTGCTTCCCAATGCTTCTTACTTGGATTTGACAGAAACCGACTAATAACACCTACAACATGGCAATATCAGGTCCTGTACACACCATTGCATACATCAAGCTTCCAACCGCTGACGCGTATGGAACTTTATCCATGTCTTCAATCTCCTCATTCGAAGAAGGGCAATCTTTATCGGTTAGTTTAAAATTGGGAGTAAGAGGTGAACTAACTGATTTGGCTTTATCCATGTTGAACCTGCGAAGCACCTTCTCAATGTATTGTTCTTATGACATGTACAACTTCTTTGAAGCTCTATCTCTAGTAATCCGAATACCAAGAATTTGTTTTGTTGGCCCCAAGTCTTTCATAGAAAACGACTTGCTCAATTCCTTCTTCAGCTGAACAATTCTCTCTACATTCTTGCCTACAATCAACATATCATCAACATAGAGTAATAAAATGGTAAAATCATCATCACGAAACCTCGGAAAGAAAATACAGTGATCTGAAATAGTCTTTCGGTAGCCTTGCTTCCCCATAACAAACTCAAATTTCTTGTACCACTATCTTGGTGCTTGCTTCAACCCATAAAGACTTTTCTGAAGCTTACAGACATAGTCTTCTTTACCTTTATCCTGAAAACCTTCAGGTTGCTCCATATAGATTTCTTTATCCGAGTCACCATAAAGGAACGCTGTCTTGACATCCATTTGCTCAACCTCAAGATCAAGACTAGCTGCCAAACCAATAATCACAAGAATGGAACTCATCTTCACGACTGGAGAGAAAATCTCATCAAAATCAATACCCTTTCTCTGACTGAACCCTTTAACCACCAATCTGGCTTTGTACCTAGGCCGTGAGGTATGTTCTTCAGTCTTCACTTGGTAGACCCACTTGTTCTTCAAAACATTTTTGCCCTCGCCAACTTTACTAACTCAAAGGTATTGTTCTCATACAAGGAATTCATCTCATCTTGCATGGCTTCAACCCACTCCCTTTTGGGTTCATCTTCCAGGGCCTCTTCATAACACTCGGGCTCTCTCCCGTTAGTGAGCAAGACATACTCATCAGCATAATAATGGGTGGAAGGATGACGGTTTCTTGTAGACCGTCTGAGTGGGACAAATGTTGGCATACCTGGTACTGGTAACTCTGGATGAGAACCCACATCTAATTCTTGATGCTCTGGAACATCATTGTCGGTACCATGTTGTTCTTTATTTTGATTATCCTCTTCATTATACGACTCAGAGTGCTGTGGAGGAAGTGGATCCAAATCAGCAAGATCATCCGTATATTGAGGTGTCACACCCCGATATTTCAACATATTACCGGTGGGCCCGGTGGGGAGTATCGTGACGTAGTTGATATCATCATAGACAAACAACACAATATAATGGCACAGCGGAAGTCTTGGTAGAATAATTTCTACTACAAACCATAGTGTCCGAGTGTCCAAAATAAAGAATATACAGACTTGGTAGTAATAAAGATCCACAGGCGGATCATAAAACAAAATACAAGAAACTGAAATAACAGACTTCAGGCATTTAAGGATTTGCAAGATCCTCTTATTTGACACCAAATAGCTCCAGCCTAGTTTCGAGAGGTACCTCTCACTTGTCTTTGGAAAATACGTCAGTTTTCACTGGTAAATACAATTAACTGACTCATTTGGAAAAGAGTTTATGAAAATTGATTTAGGCGCACAAGGCACAAAACCTTTTATAACTTGGGACAATTCTTATTTAAAATCTTGTATGCCGATTTACATGTTTGTCATACAATTGGGGCCGTTTTGAAAGCCGGTCGTGATTAACCGACTCACCACATATAAAACTGTCACACCCCGATATTTCCACGTATTACCGGTGGGCCCGGTGGGGAGTATCGTGACGTAGTTGACATTATCATAGTCAAATAATCACAGTTCAATATACAGCGAAAGTCTAAAGTAAATAATAATACAAACCGATTTGAAAGTATAATAAAGTATTACACCACAGTTGTATACGGATCCACAGGCGAATCTTAAAACAGAAATATAAACATTGTTCAACAGACTTTAGACGCCTAGAACTTGCAAGATTCCTTATTAACGCCCTGAGCTCCCAGCCAATTACGTACAGTACCTGCCACTTAACCTTTTTGGAAAATACGTCAGTTTACACTGGTAAATACAATTAACTGACTCTTTTGAAAATCTTTATGAAAATTGATTTAAATGCACAAGGCACAAATATTCTTTTATATATTGAGACAATTATATTAATAACAATCTTGTATCAGATTTACATGTTTGTCCAACATTTAGGGCCGGTGATTATACAAACCGATCAAGATTAATCGACACACCACAAATATAACTCACAAGAAGTTACCTCACGAGTGAGTATATCTTTTACATACGCAACAGGAGGTGTTATGCCTACACCTTGTGCTTAAGTTGTGGCCATTTATACTTTTTAAATGAGCCAAGGATATCCAGGACACGGTCATTAACCCCCAATGTTATTTGTTATCAAGCAATACTGATTAAAACAGGATTATGCAATTTAATCATCTCCGATTAAAAGGTTTCTACACCCTACCTAGCGGTATTTTTATAATACCGTATCCCAAGCCCGTATAACGGAAAATAAGTAATTTATACTCAGCCGTATATTCTAATCAGCAAGCACAAGTACCTTAGACCGGTTAGTTTTAAGGAAAGGTTTACGGTTCAAAACGCAAGATTAAGCGAAGACCGGATTAGAATGTGATTTAGACCCGACAAGTATGGAGACTTGTATAATATGGGTAAACTAAACACATTCTGAATTTTGAAGTCAAAATGATATGGTTTGACCCGTTTCGGTTAATTTATGCAAACTAGTTACATAAACCGTACCGAACGCGAAAAATGTGTAACGGGTAACCAAATGAGTCATAATCATGTTTCACAAGTTAGTATGCTTTAAATATGTTGTGATATCAGTAGGATATCTTCCATTACGCCCAAAACGAGTTTAAAACCAATTTAAGCCCCGTAGGGGTATTTTGGTCATTTTAATGTTTATAAAAGAGGTTAAATAGTAATCTGAGGTTCTGGTCTAAAATGATCAGTAAAAATATTTATTTTGACAAGTTATACCAGTAAGATATCATACATATGTGAAATTTATCATTTATGACCAAACTATGCACCGTAGGGGCATTTTGGTCATTTCACATAGGCTTTAAGGGTCAAATTTGGAAATCTGAGTTCAAAACTTTTACTTACTGTTAAATTATAAAAATTTATTCATAACATCAGTAGGTAACAATCCTTAGGTGCCAAATATGGTTTTAAACTATACTATGCGCCTAAATCGCATAAAAGTCGGTATTTGATGGTATTCGGGTTAAATAAGTAAATCTGAGATTTTGAACAGCCTTTGCTGTTTAAAATAATTTATTTAATATATAAAATCAGTAGAAAGAGGTTTGATATCTAAAGGATGTGTAAAATTCATTTTATTAGGCAAAAGGGCGTAACCGTCAATTACCGAGTCAATGCAAGAACCCTATGTTATGATCATTTTAAAATTCAACAAAAATCTTCAAAAATTCCTAAATATTATATTACATCAGTAGGTAAAAGGTTTGGTGTAAAAATTTGGGTTTAAATAGGTTTTATGCCGAAAATGCCGTTTAATTAATAAAAAGGCTTCAATTTACGATTTTGAGCATAACTCCTAATTTAGACCTCAAAGGCTCAAACTGATTTCAAATTTTTAGGACATGTTTATAAATCAGTAATAAAGGTTTTTTGTCCTCTCACATTTTCAAAAATCTCGTTTTAATATCAAAAGGGCATAATGGTCAACTTTTAAGCATTTATCGGAAACATGCAATGAACTAGGATTTCTATGGAACCAGGTTGTATAACCTCAGAGGGTTATACTAACCTATAACATGGTCCTAAAGGAACCCTAAGGCATATCTATACTAAGCTGAATCAGGTCAGAACTGAAAGTCAAAGCAAAAGTCAACTTTTGCGACTTTCAGTTGCGAATCGAGCCTAAACTCAGAATTTGTTGGGTTGAACATGCCTAAACATGTTCTCATATTAATTACCAGGTTATTTAAGTGTTAAAACATGTTCCATAACTTCTGTATTATTAGTTATGAATTAATTAGTAAAAACTGACTTGTTTGACTTTTTATTAAGAAGTTTGACCCGACAATTGACTGAGTAAACGTGGTAATTAGGAGGTGCCCTTTTGAGGGTTTAACACCTACCTAATTACGGTCACGTAGCCATGTTTGTTGCGAACAATGGCTCAACCGTTTAAAAGTCAAAGCGTTTATCGCAAACGCTTGACTTTTCGGTTTTCTAAACAAAATAAAAATAACTAGCCACAAGAGGACACTTACAAAGGGTCTAATGGACTGAAAGAAGGTTCCTAAAAGCTCAGGATCCTCCTTGAATCAGAGAGCAAGCAGATATGCAATGAAATGTGACAAGTGAGCCAAAACAAGTGGGTATATATAGGATTTTGAGAACCGTTAGGATCGTTCCTCGATAAACAAGCTTCAATCTGGTCCGTACAAGTATTACCCATTGTTTTGGTAATCTATGGGTGCCCAAAACATCCCCTAGATTGTTAAAAACCACTTGCAATTCAGTAAAACCCAGCTGCTGATTTGAAAAACTGGTTTTGCAGGTCTGATGGGCTTACACGCCCCACGTAGACTCAGAGAGAGTCTTACGCGGCCCGCCTTAACTGGTCAGATCAGCAAACATGTTCAGAAAATGCAGTTTCAGTCCCTGTACTTGTTAAATGTCATTTCTGACTCATTTAAGGCCCGTTAACCTTATTTCAAGGCTCTACAATGATTCCTAAACATAAGGGACATGAAACATGCTCAAAAATATGTCGGATGTCGATTCGTTTGGTCGTACGGTTGCGTCGTTCGGCTGATTACGACGAAACACGAACGGACGCAAAAAACGATCCAAATTACGCGACTAATGGAATTTTATCATGCCGATCATTAAAATAAAATATTTTAATGATTACATAAATTTTTGGATATCCAGATATATTCAGAACGTAAGATATGTGCGAAAATGCAAACTTGTGCACTTTTTGACGCTTTTAGTCCCTGTTGATCAAATAAGTTTATTTTTGCGCACCAAACACCTCTAAGCCTATTTCTAAGCTATGTAAAGGATATTTAGGGCATGTTTAACTTATGATCATATTCGGGAAGGTTCGATATCATACGCATCGACAGACTTTTGCAGTTTGACGCAAATAGTCCTTCTAATGCGCAAACTTGCGCATATCATCGTTTAATAGCATCGAAGCCTTACCTAATCCATATTAGGTATTCATGAAAGTATTATTAACCATCACGATGCTCTGGGTTCGTTAAAAGGTCATTCAGAGGTATAATTAAACATATTGACGCTTTTAACCCCTTAAACTTGCAAAGTTGCGCGTAACGTCACTTAAAGGCATAAAAACCTTAGACGGCCAATACTTGGCATTCCCGAGAGTATAATCAGATATCATGAAGCTCCCGGTTTGTTAAAAGGTCACTCAGAGGTAAGAATTAACATGTTGACACTTTTAATCCTTCATTGCGCAAACTTTCAATTAATTACGCAAACGGCTACTCTTGAGCAACAAATGGCCCATTTGTGAATATGATTACCACGTAATGTTATTCAGAGGCTTATTATAAGCATTTTAACATTTCCAGCCCTTCTATAATCAAAGTTTTTGATTTTTTTCGAAAAATTAGTCCCTTAAATTCAACGTTTGACTTTATTAGGTTTATTACACGTGTCAATACATCATTGGACGTGTTTTTACGAGGTGTTACATCCTCACCCCCTTAAAAGAAATCTCGACCTCGAGATTTGCTAAAGTAATGGAAGTACTTTCTGACGTATCATGGACTTAACCTCCATAGCATATTTGGGCCTATAAGGGCATCTCAGTTGACCTATACAATAGGCACATACTTTCTTTCGGAGCTCCCTAACCTGTCGATTCTTAATCGATACAGGTCTCTAAACAAACAATAAATCTACATATCATTATGTGATAATGCTTCTTGACTTATCTACGAAACATATCCTTAAATCACTAGTGTGGGACACATTGATTCCATTAAGCTCCTCAGGTAAGTTTTAGCTTATAGGTTACCATTCTTGATGTATTTGATTTCCTCGAATGATTCTATATATCAGAGCTTAACTAGCCTGTTGTATTAACTTTTCAGCGCACTCTTCCAGGGTGATACTTTCTGTTGAATCTTATTCCTTATCAAGAACTTAAGAGGGTTGCGACTTTCATCAATCCTTGATTTTCCGCCGATTACTGGAAACTTTCAGATGATTATGAATTCGTATGATCACATTCGTCGTTTCCATGGAAATTTTAGGTCCTTCTAATTTGGACTTACCAAACTTCTGTCCAACAACAGATGTTTAACACCCCATCTATACAAGGTCTCCAAAGGAGCAGCCTTGAAACTTATATAACAACTATTATAGAAAAGCTTATTTAATGTGAGATGGTTATTCCAACTACTGCTTGAGACCAATCTTAAGGAATAGCTAATCCTTACGGTTAGTCGAAAAAAAAATCGACGATCCTGGGCAGCTGATGGCGATTCTTAATTGTTGCCTAAATAGGGTTGCGGTAATCATTGCATAAGCAAAATGAATCGTCTTTCCTAATTAATAATATTGGAACTCTCGGAATATTGAATTAAGCTTTATGAACCTCTATCTTAAAACTCACTTAACTAGGGTTTCGATTCTTCTAATGATGGTACTAGCCGTCCTGGAGATTTCATAATAATGCAGCCCTATGTGGGATGTATATCTTAACTCTACTTGCCTTTCAGGAGGTAAACATGGTAGTCCTTGGAGAAGATAATCAAGACACAAGGAGATTACAGAGATTTTCCAAATCTCAGGCTCCGGTTCATCTATCATTGCCTGTGTCAGATGAGTGACACATTTACCTTACAAATCCATGGATACCTTATTTAGTGACACTTATTTGGACATTTCCCTTCTGGATATCTTCTTTGAATACCATTAGCTGACTTTAGTACAATATGAGTATTGGAATATCTCAGTGGTTCCATGCATTAAACCTCCATACTGATCAGGCATGGAAGCAATCTATGAAACATATTAAGATACACCAATCCTCATATGGAGTTTTTATCATACCATCTGGTATTCGCAGTTGATAGAAATCAAAGAGATATCGAACTAACGTATACTGACGTACTCCATCTGGAGAGAGAGTACTCTAGAATTTTATGACTGGAGATTTCTGGCAGGAACAGAAGAAATAATTTCTTTGATTTTCGTCTGTAAGTTTCACCTTACACTTAATATCTGGGGTTCTTATGGAAGGTTTTAAAAGTTTGCTATACTTATAATTTATGAAGGATTTATTGGTACCCGAATCAAAACAGAACTCTTTAGCACTTATATTACCAGTGACTGATAAGGAATGTACCTGGTGTCATTATTGATATGGACTGTCTCAGGCATTTATCGGGAGAGTTTAAGCGCTTTCATTCTTAGGCTTTCTATCCTTAGCCAGACCTCCCTTGGCATATTCAGGGCACGTAGTCTTGATATGGCCTTTCTCGTTACAGCCGTAGCAGACTGCATCCTTTATGTCCTTGCAATCCAACGTTTTATGCTCACTTGATTTGCAGATCCCACAAGGTAGAGGTTGAGATTCAAATCTGCATTTCCCGTAATGGCGCTTCTTGCAGGTCTTGCATATAGGTTTCTTGTCGAACTTTTGTTTGTTCATCTTAAGCTCAAGCTTGCTCTTTTTCTTAGAAGTATGTGAGTTATCTTCCTCCCTTTTCCTTTTTAGTTCATTCTTTGCATCCGAGGTATGAACAAGATCCTTCTCGTGAGTAAGGGAGTGTAGTCTTAAATGGGATTTGGAGCAAGTAGCATCGGGTTCTTTAAACTTTTTCACAACCTTTCTCACAGCCTTTCCAACAGCTGCGTTAATCATAGCTTTGAGGACATCTTTGTTAATTTTGAGGTTCACAATTATAGCATCATTAGCATGTGTCGCATCATCAATGACACGATCGACGGTTGTCTTATTCGAGTTTGTCATACTCGAGACTTGGTTCCTGTTATGATGTTATCATTCTGTACTGTCTTCTGGGTGTTCATCTGGAAGACTCATGCGTTTGTTTTCTTGGCCTCTTCAGGCTTCCTTGTAAGCTTTGGGCAGTTGGTTTTGATATGCCCTTCCTCGTTACAGTTGTAACAAGTCGCGTTCTTCAACTCCTTGCAATCTAAAGTCTTGTGACCCTTGGTCTTGCAAATTCCACACAGTTTAGCACGTGGGTCGATTGTACATTTTCCAGAATGTTGTTTTCTGCAGTTACTGCATTTAGGCCTGTTATTAGATTGACTCGAGTTTTTCCTAAACTCGGAATCTTTCCTGTGCTCCGAACTTCCCTTTTTCTTCTTGTCAGATCGATGAGAGTCCTTCTCATCTCCTTTTCTTTTTCCTTCGCTAGAAGTCTGGACAGACTTATTCCTGATTGCATCTAAAGTGAGGGATAAGGATAAGTCCATCGCGGACCTATATGTGGTAGGCCTAGATGCTTTAACATTTCCCTTAATCTCCGGTGCTAGGCCTGCAATAAAATGCGCTATGCGTTTAGGTTCAGGGGTGACTAAATAGGGAACTAGGCGGGACACAGTGTTGAAACTTGTCACATATGCCTGACAATCTAAATTCATCATGACCAGAGTCAAGAAGTCTGTTTCTATCCTTTCTACCTCATGCTGAGGACAGAAGTTTTCCTTGATCAGTGTAACAAATTGATCCCAAGACAAGTTATAAAGTAGGATCTTCCCAGTAGCTTGGATTAGTGACCTCCACCAAGCTAGAGCTTCTCCTTTAAAAGATTGTGAAACAAACTTCACAATGTCTTGCTCTGCACATCCACTAATATCAACAACGGTGTCCATCTCATCAAGCCACGTCATGCAATCGATGGCTCCCTTTTCTCATGTGAAGTCTCTGGGTTTGCAGGAGACAAAATGTTGGTGCATATGTCTGTCGACTTCGTCTTGTATCGAGTCTTGTAATAGTTTAGAAAGATCAGGGCACGAAGTACGAGAAAAGTGAGAAATATGTGGGATGTGACCATTTCGCACGAAATGGAATTTGTCCATTTCGTACGAAATGGAACTGGTCAATTCGCACGAAATGGTGAATGCCATTTCGCACGAAATCCCATTTCGTGTGAGTCTGTTTCGTGCGGAATGGGCAGCCTATAAATAGGTGTCTTGGTTATTTCATTTGTAACGATTCGATTCCGGTAGCGAAGCTCTGCCGAAGTGTCTCCAACATTGTAAAACAATCTGATATCAATACAAGAGACAAATTAAAGTGATTCTGTGTGCAAATTAGCTGAAATAACTTCGATACGTCTGTTTTCGCCTTTCGTATTTGACTTGAACTCTTCTGAACGACCCGTTTGGTCGTGCAAACGATCCTACAAGTGGTATCAGAGCTCAGGAGGAAGAGTTCTTACCATTTCAGCTGAAAATTCTGATTTCTACACCTTCTTTTCAAAATTAACTGAGTTTTCACGGATAAAATGGCTTGATTTTCAAATATAACGTGCGAAACAGTGTTTTAACAAATCCTTGAAAGAATCAGACCTAAATTCGAAGTAAAACTTGATCAATTTGTTGAAAAACTGTCCGAATCGTGTGACGTCATATTCATTTCGCACGAATTGGTATCATTTCGTTTGAAGTTGCTGCCATTTCGCACGAAACGGTACAACAGATCTTCATTTCGTACGAAATAGACTTTCATTTCGCACCAAGGAGCATTTCGTTTGAAGAGTTCTTCATTTCGAACGGATTGAACAGAATAGACCTCATTTCGTACGAATTGCATCCATTTCGCACCAAGTCGTTCATTCCGTTTGAAAAATCCATTTCGCTTGAAAAGTTCATTCCGCTTGAAGAGTTCATTTCGTTTGAAAGACTGAATTTGTGAACTTTTGATAACTGAATCATGGAAAACGAGTTCTACAATGCCTTTGCTAGTCCGATGACTGTGGCTCAGAGTACGTTGCTAGAAAATGAAATGGGCACTACACAAAAACCGCCTAAGCTTATGAGAATTGAGGAGTATAGTGGATGGGCAGAACGTTTTGAAAATTGGGTTCAAGCATATTACCTAGATGCATGGGAATATACTGAATTTCGATATATTAGACCGGTTAAAGACAACGGACAGAAAGTTGACATAAGAGAACTAGATGTTGATAAGAAAAAGAAATACAAAAATGAAAAGTTGATGGTTAGTCTCTTGCAACAAGCTATTAAGGAAGAAATCTTGATTTTACTTCAACACAACGGAAGTGCTCATTCGATATGGAAAGAATTAAGATCAAAGTTTGTTGGAAGTAAAGAAATGATCAAGAACAAAATGTCGCTTTTGAAGAAAGAATTTGATCTATTCCGTGGATTAAGAACTGAAAACACCAAGCAGATTATCGAAAGATAAAGAAGAATTGATTGAAAAGTTGGCTGATGCGTTGCCACAAGATGTTTGGGGCACGTATCTTATGATGTTGAAAAATAAACCTGAATTTGACAATCTAACGCTGAGCGGATTTATTGAACAACTCGAAGCTCAAGAGATGGAACAACGAAAAATAGCAAGAATGAAGAACTATGATGGTGAACAAGACATTGGTCTGTATTACAAAGGTGGTGTTAGTGATAGGACCAACATTGCTCCAAAGATTGAAACTGCTTTCAATGCCAAAAGTTCTTCTGAAAATTCATCTCAGGGATCAAGTAGCAAAACGGGATTTTCTTCCTATCCATCGTTCGATCCAAATTTTTCAGCAACCAAGAGTGGTAAAGTTCTACAATGCAATATTGCACTAAATCTTGAGAATGATCAAAATTACTCGGAAGAAGTTGCAAAAAGTCACATGTCTTTGTTGGTAACTGTGTTAGAGTCGTATGGGAGTTTAGTTGCAGGAAGGATCGAAAATCCAATGTTGACAAAAGAGGATTACGATCAGATCGATGCTGAGGAAATGGAATTAATGGATATAAAATGGTGTTTGGCGAGCGTGTTGAGAAGAGCTGAGAAATTTAAACAGATCACTGGAAGAGATGATTTCCCTGATGCTAATGTTTCTACTTTAGGATTTGATAAATCTAAATTTACTTGTTTTCGTTGTAGGGAAAAAGGGCATTTCAAGCGTGAATGCACAAACCGCGAAGCAAGTGGAGCTCAGAATCCATTCGGGAACAATGATTACTATCGAAAGCGATTTATCATCAAGTTGCTCAACAGCCGGATCAACAACAATCGCCACAAACTTCACATGCTAGAAAGGAGATTGAAGATTCAAAGAAAGCTTATCTAGTTAATCAAGATGATGAACGGTCGGCAAAAGGATTTAGTTGGGACAAATATATTTCAACTGATAGTAAAGCATGTCTGATAAATCAAGATGATGAAAGACTTCCAGAAGGTTTTAGCTGGGACAAATATTGTCCAGTTGAGAATATTTCAAATGCTAAAGCTTTTGTTGCTCAAGTTGTTGAAGATGATGATAATGATTATTGGGCAAATAGTATGAAAGAGCATTTAAAATATCTAGCCGAGAGAGATGCTGAAAGGGCTCAAATGGCACAGAAGAAGATTGAAAAACAAGATGATCGTGATGTTAATAATTCGTATGATGCAGAAAGAATGAGAGAGCTTTTGAAATTTCAAGCTGAAAGAGATGCAGAAAGAAGGAACGGTATGAGTGATTAAGAAGAGGTTCGAGTGATAAAACAGATAGAAATTCCAGCTTTCGAGATTAAAAAGGAAGCTGTTGCTGAAAAGGTGTCTGAGAATTGTGAAAACTGTGAGATTATGAAAAAGCAAAACAGTGAGTTGATTCACAACATGAACAGGTTGAAAGAATCATACGATGTCTTAAACAAATCCATGAATCAATATAACGAGTTAAGCAGTGAACAAGCTACAGCCATGAAGACACTCAATGGAGCATACATGATAAAACAGGATATGATTAATTATTACATTGATATGTATGCTGAGCTTAAAAAGAAATTGGAAATTCAGATAATAGAAACAGAAAGAGTAAATAAGTTGTTAAAAAGTTACTCATGTTCTACTTATGTGATTGATAAGATTTATCCTACAGTGGCAGGTATGAAGATATTTGAAGAAGAAACATCTGAAGAAAAGAAGTTCGAAACAAAAGCAGATACCGAAGTGAAGAATTCTGGTAAGAAACAAAGTGTTGGTTATAACAAGTGTCCACCTCCGTTTGAAAATGCATATTCTCCACGAAATCCAAATTCAGAAAGAATAAAAAAGGCAACCAATTTACAATGGGAATCTAAGTCTTCAGATAACTTGCCAGACAATATTGATGTTACTTTCACATCATCCGACACTGATCATGAGTCCGAGTTAATAAAGAAAGTGGTCGATCAGGTGTTGGAAAAAGATGAAACTGAGGAGTCAAAGTCGGAGTCAAACTCAGAGTCAAAGTCCAACACGTCAAGTCCAACAGTAAAAAAAGGCAAACGGGTTTACAATAAAGAATTTCTTTTGTCAAAGAATAATTTGAATGATGAAACGTTTAAAGTAGCATATACTTTGAATGATTCAGACAAATTATTTTCTGATAATGAATTTCCAATAAGAGGTGTCAAAACTGAAATGATAAAAAAAGGTTTTCAAACTAACAGAAATTAATATTTCTGAAATAAAAGATGTAAATCTTAATGAAATACCTAGAAAATACACCTCAAGAGATCAACAGAGATCAAACAAGAAAAAAGGTTATAATTCTGGTTCAGGTTATCGAAAGAAACCTAACCATAATGGTAACTTCAAAAAGAAAGGTCTTGGGTTTATTCCACCAGAAAATTATAAAAATGAGAAAACTTATACACCAAAAACTGTTTTTGTTTCAGGGTCAAGTTCGGAAGTTGAGGAGAAGAGCTCATTCTGGAAGCAATCGAACAAAGAATTCCTTGCGAAGAAGCAAGAAGGAATTAAGAATGAAGCTGCTCAGAAGAAAGAGACAAGAACCTGTTATAACTGCAAAGTAGTTGGACACATTCCCCGAAACTATTCAAAGGCAACCAACACACAACAGGGAGTGTCTCTTAAACTCAAAGAAAAAGTTGTTGAGAAAACCAAACCACCAACTGGAAAATTCAAAGTTTTTGAAAATTCTACATATGAAGTTGGTGAATGTTCCAAAAGATCTTACAAAAGAAAAGCAAAACTTGACAACCGCAAGTGGGTTGTTAAGAAAACAAGTGTAAAATCTAGCGATGATTCTGATTCATCAAAATCAGAGGAGCTATCTTCTGGCGATGAATCTGATTCCACAAAGTCAGAGGAGCCACAGATTGATCTAAAAGGTGAGAAATCAGTGCCGCCAATGGATGATGCAAACTTTCCACCATTGCGGGCTGATAATTTTAAACAAAAAGTTGGGAAAGTTGAAATTTCAAATCAATTCTATTCTGACAAGAAAGAATTTGATGTTGAAAAAGCTTTCAACGGGAAGGTGAAACACATTTTTGGAAAGATGGTCGAGGGTAAGGCCAAAGGAGTGAAAGAACTCTATGATTCCAAAAAGAAAGTTCGCAAGCTTGTTGAAAGTGATGGTGAAGATGAGAAAATCACACCTAAGGCTGGTCAGGCTTGGGTGTCTATATTCTTCGAGGAGTAAAAACCTGACTTGCCGGAGTTCCCAAGTTGGTAATCGTGGATCATGAATCGGCATTTTTTCTTGAGAAATTCACTACGGTGATATTTCGACTTATAAGTGGTATTCTTATTCTTGATATAGGCATCTTTCTTGAAAAAGTTTAATCAAGGACATTAAGTTGTACTTGATTTAACTTTCATACAAGTGATTAAAAAAAAAAAAACAATGTGATGAATGATACCCTTAACCTACAAGTGGTAGTGTTGATGAGAACCTACAAGAGGTTCCTGATCTTTCAAGTGGTTAATCAAGGTCATTAAGTTGAACTTGATTGAACCCGATCATACTAGTTGTTGAGAAAAACAAAGTGATGGCGAATTGAAATCACAATGGGAAAATAGTTTGTTGTCAGGGGGAGTTCTGATTGTTTATGCCAAGTGGATGGCGAATTGAAGCGATTCACATCAGTTTGTCAGTTTACTTTGTACAGTTTGCACTTTTCAAATTTTCCCGTAAAATAAAAAATTGAAACATATTTTTTGATTTTAGGGGGAGTAGAAAATTTTAGAAATTTCGAAAATTTGAAAAAATTCAAAAACATGATAAAATCTATAAAACGACAAAAACATTGTAAAAAAAAGAGTTTTGTTTTAAAGAGAGGAAATGATAGTACATCAGTAGACAGTTACGGTATGCTAAAGAAATGTAATGTTTAAACTGCATTAAGCGGTCTCACTGATGATATGCCGATAGGTTTTTACACATTTAGTAGACTTTTTCGGGATATAAACTTAAATTTCATACTTGCTTATTTCGTGGGTAAACAAATCTTGGATATATGGGTAACCCCCGAAATCTTGTTTGAAAGGTCACTCTTTCTGAGATACTAGGTCTTTATACTCAGTGATATCTGGGGTATTATCCCGGGACTTCTGATTTTGCGTCAGCAATGGCCTAGTCCCTGTATAATACTTTCTGCATGCTTGAAATAAAAGCACACCCTTAGCATAAAAAATGATAAAAAATCGAAAAGATTAAATCATGTGCTGTTGTAAAGAAGATCCCCAAGGGGGACACACCAAAGTCGAGCCTTCATCTCTGCAAAAGAAAAAATTGAGCTCTCAAGGTTTCGCAATTCACCCCTTACAGATATCATCTAGGTATACTCACCTGTAAGACTGAATATTGGGATCTGGATACGGGATATATTCAAGAGGTGGGACACATGAATGAGTTTAAATTCTTAATACACCTAACTCGTATCCTGAATCAGTTGAAATTTGTGTGAGAATTTAAGTGGATCAATATATCGACAATCTAAGTGAACTGTTTAATTCTTAATGTGTAACTAAGCTCAACGGTACTTGTGACTTGTCAAAATCTGATATGATCCTCTTACACAAACTCACAAAAATATTGTATGTAAATATTTCCTTACTGCATTTCATTAAAGAAAAGTCCAAAAAGATTTTTAGTGTGTTTTAGCATAAAATTTTGAAAAATTCAAAAAGATTTTATTTCATCTTATTTTCGACAACTGATGTTGAAAAGCTGATTTTCAAAATTCCGAGTGCTAAATATGATGAACAGCAGGGTTAGGAGAATTTGTTCAGAAAAAAGAAAAATATATTCCTTCAAGTGGTTAATCAGAAATTATAAGTGTTAAATCATTTTGAACAATATCTACAAGTGATCTATAAATTTGTCAAATTGTTAAAATTATGAAATTTATTTTGAGGTAGAGTACTGTGCAAGTTAGCCAGGTTCCGATACCTGAGGATTATCAGTATAAGATTGCAGCTGAAAACCAGGTTACGATCTTAGAACCTGTGAAAGTTATAAGAGCCAGGCTTCTGATTCAAAGGCTGTGAATTCCAGACTACGATCCCAGCTTATCGAAAGGGGAAGTCTGAAGATGTAAGAGCTTGTTTCTGATCCTGGATCAATAAAAGCTACTGATGCTGAAGAACTTAAGGAATCAAGATATCTGGTCAAGAGAATTAGAGGAGTAAAGAGCCAGGTTGCGATTCTGGAAGAGAAGAGAAGATAGAGAGATTGATGCTTACCATGGAGAATACTTTGGAGAGAGCGAACAAACTGATCAAGACTGAAGATGTTCTGAAGACTCGTCATCGAAGACTCGTCGACATCCAAGGGGGAGTCTGTTGGTGCATATGTCTGTCGACTTCGTCTTGTATCGAGTCTTGTAATAGTTTAGAAAGATCAGGGCACGAAGTACGAGAAAACTGAGAAATATGTGGGATGTGACCATTTCGCACGAAATGGAATTTTTCCATTTCATACGAAATGGAACTGGTCAATTCGCACGAAATGGTGAATGCCATTTCGCACGAAATGCCATTTCGTGTGAGTCTGTTTCGTGTGGAATAGGCAGCCTATAAATAGGTGTCTTGGTTATTTCATTTGTAACGATTCGATTCCGGTAGCGAAGCTCTGCCGAAGTGTCTCCAGCATTGTAAAACGATCTGATATCAATACAAGAGACAATTTAAAGTGATTCTGTGTGCAAATCAGCTGAAATAACTTCGATACGTCTGTTTTCGCCTTTCGTATTTGACTAGAACTCTTCTGAACGACTCGTTTGGTCGTGTAAACGATCCTACACAAAATATTTATACGAACAGGTTTTAACCCGGGGCTCCTGATTGAGCACAACCTGCCGAGATGGTACACTCTTCTGATTTGAAGAATGATGAGATTCGCTATTTCGAGCTGTATTAGTCTTAGAGGGTGAATTTGAGTGTGGTACTGACTGAGTTCTGCTACTGGTACCACTTGATTCATTATCTCGTCTATCCAGAGCTCGAGTAACGGCATTGTCTATTAATGCCTGTAGTTCTGCACCAGCTATATTAACTCTGGTTGTATCATTATTCCCCCTCGGGTGGTTGTTAACCTCATCTGATCCAGCCATGTAGCTTGTTTTCTATAAAACAATTGTCAAGAATTTTGCTTAGAAGTCTATTTTGGAATCATCATTTCCGATGATTCATTAACCATGGTATAAATAGACCACATTGGTTAATTTGATAATTAGGTTTATTTTTAAACTTTTCTTTAAAATTAATCCAGCTATAAGCTATTAAGGATATTGAAATGGCACAAAAGGCCTTGTCACGGGGACAGTTTTGAATTTTTATAAGCCATGATCTTATAGGATCGAGGCACTAAGGTTTGAACACAGTTCATTACCTTTCTTGATAGAGAGTCAAAGACTACAACTGTCTTTTGTCTTTTGGGACAATAGATATAGCCCGTAGGCATTTCATCACTAAGGGATGTTTATGATATGATCATCTTAATTGATGATTTGAACCCATGATTCTAGATCATTAGGCTAAATAAGGGATTGGAAATTCCCAATATAAAGATGACAAGTGTGATTTTATCGCATCATTGTTGTCAGGAGTGTTAACATGTTTTCAGATGTTAACAAGGATCTGAATCTTTTAAATAGGTTTTACCATCATGGCCATGTCTAAAATGACATATAGGCTAGGTCATACCTTTATGATTCTTTTTTAATATATACTGGTAGATCAATTACAAAAAGGAATGATATTTTGATTTATTTCATATATTATATTCATATATAATGATAAAAATGAAATTTAAATAAAATACTCCAATAAATTTTAAAAGGAGTACATAATTGCCCTAAATGGGACCTGAAAGAAATAACATTGTCCACGAAGGGACTAAAAGATAAATATGTCCTTATAAGGACTAGTAAGGAAACAAAATTCAGCAAAAGGAGTTTCTTCTTCACTTTATTTCTGAATGTTTTCTCCTTGGTTGCACATTTATCCTAGCCGCGGTACGAAGCTCGGCATTTCTAGGCTTCGGATGTGGAGAATTTCCATTACGGCTTCTTTGCTTGGCAGCATATTCAAAATACATAAAATCGAAAACAGTATTTTACTAAATAGGGATGAGAGTATTCCTATGTTAAGTCTAGACTCAGAAGGTCAAGGAATGTGCTACTGTGTCATTGAGACTAAACACAAAAGGCTAGTGTTTAATTCACTCAATGTTGGCTCTGATACCAACCTGTCACACCCCGATATTTCCACGTATTACCGGTGGGCCCGGTGGGGAGTATCGTGACATAGTTGATATCATCATAGTCAAATAATCAAAGTTCAATGCACAGCGGAAGTCTAAAGTAAATAATAATACAAACCGATTCGAAAGTATAATAAAGTATTACACCACGGTTGTATACGGATCCACAGGCAGATCTTAAAACAGAAATATAAACATTGTTCATCAGACTTTAGACGCCTAGAACTTGCAAGATTCCTTATTAACGCCCTGAGCTCCCAGCCAATCACGTACAGTACCTGCCGCTTAACCTTTTTGGAAAATACGTCAGTTTACATTGGTAAATACAATTAATTGACTCTTTTGAAAATCTTTATGAAAATTGATTTAAATGCACAAGGCACAAATATTCTTTTATATCTTGGGACAATTATATTAATAACAATCTTGTATCAGATTTACATGTTTGTCCAACATTTAGGGCCGGTGATTATACAAACCGATCAAGATTAATCGACACACCACAAATATAACTCACAAGAAGTTACCTCACGAGTGAGTATATCTTTTACATATGCAACAGGAGGTGTTATGCCTACACCTTGTGCTTAAGTTGTGGCCATTTACACTTTTTAAATGAGCCAAGGATATCCAGGACACGGTCATTAACCCCCAATGTTATTTGTTATCAAGCAATACTGATTAAAACGGGATTATGCAATTTAATCATCTCCGATTAAAAGGTTTCTACACCCGACCAAGCGGTATTTTTATAATACCGTATCCCAAGCCCGTATAACGGAAAATAAGTTAAAAGTATTTACCTGAGCTAAAATGCAATTTATACTCAGCCGTATATTCTAATCAGCAAGCACAAGTACCTCTACTGGAGCTCTGAATCTGGAACGAAGGTTTTATTAACCTATTAGATTCCTAACGGGTCTTATTTAAGTTGTAACTTAGACCGGTTAGTTTTAAGGAAAGGTTTACGGTTCAAAACGCAAGATTAAGCGAAGACCGGATTAGAATGTGATTTAGACCCGACAAGTATGGATACTTGTATAATATGGGTAAACTAAACACATTCTGAATTTTGAAGTCAAAATGATATGGTTTGACCCGTTTCGGTTAATTTACGCAAACTAGTTACATAAACCGTACCGAACGCGAAAAATGCGTAACGGGTAACCAAATGAGTCATAATCATGTTTCACAAGTTAGTATGCTTTAAATATGTTGTGATATCAGTAGGATATCATCCTTTATGCCCAAAACGAGTTTAAAACCAATTTAAGCCCCGTAGGGGTATTTTGGTCATTTTAATGTTTATAAAAGAGGTTAAATAGTAATCTGAGGTTCTGGTCTAAAATGATCAGTAAAAATATTTATTTTGACAAGTTATACCGGTAAGATATCACACATATGTGAAATTTATCATTTATGACCAAACTATGCACCGTAGGGGCATTTTGGTCATTTCACATAGGCTTTAAGGGTCAAATTTGGAAATCTGAGTTCAAAACTTTTACTTACTATTAAAGTATAAAAATTTATTCATAACATCAGTAGGTAACAAGCCTTAGGTGCCAAATATGGTTTTAAACCATACTATGCGCCTAAATCGCATAAAAGTCGGTATTTGACGGTATTCGGGTTAAATAAGTAATCTGAGATTTTGAATAGCCTTTCAGTTTAAAATAATTTATTTAATATATAAAATCAGTAGAAAGAGGTTTGATATGTAAAGGATATGTAAAATTCATTTTATTAGGCAAAAGGGCGTAACCGTCAATTACCGAGTCAATGCAAGAACCCTATGTTATGATCATTTAAAAATTCAACAAAAATCTTCAAAAATTCCTAAATATTATATTACATCAGTGGGTAAAAGGTTTGGTCTAAAAATTTGGGTTTAAATAGGTTTTATGCCGAAAATGCCGTTTAATTAATAAAAAGGCTTCAATTTACGATTTTGAGCATAATTCCTAATTTAGATCTCAAACTGATGTCAAATTTTTAGGACATGTTTATAAATCAGTAATAAAGGTTTTTTTGTCCTCTCACATTTTAAAAAATCTTGTTTTAATATCAAAAGGGCATAATGGTCAACTTTTAAGCATTTATCGGAAACATGCAATGAACTAGGATTTCTATGGAACCAGGTTGTATAACCTCAGAGGGTTATACTAACCTATAACATGGTCCTAAAGGAACCCTAAGGAATATCTAAACTAAGCTAAATCGGGTCAGAACTGAAAGTCAAAGCAAAAGTCAACTTTTGCGACTTTCAGTTGCGAATCGAGCCTAAACTCAGAATTTGTCGGGTTGAACATGCCTAAACATGTTCTCATATTAATTACCAGGTTATTTAAGTGTTAAAACATGTTCCATAACTTCTGTATTATTAGTTATGAATTAATTAGTAAAAACTGACTCGTTTGAATTTTTATTAAGAAGTTTGACCCGTCAATTGACAATTAGGAGGTGCCCTTTTGAGGGTTTAACACCTACCTAATTACGGTCACGTAGCCATGTTCGTTGCGAACAATGGCTCAACCGTTTAAAAGTCAAAGCGTTTATCGCAAACGTTTGACTTTTCGATTTTCTAAGCAAAATAAAAATAACTAGCCACAAGAGGACACTTACAAAGGGTCCAATGGACTGAATAAAGGTTCCTAAAAGCTCAGGATCCTCCTTGAATCAGAGAGCAAGCAGATATGTAATGAAATGTGACAAGTGAGCCAAAACAAGTGGGTATACATAGGATTTTGAGAACCGTTAGGATCGTTCCTCGATAAACGAGCTTCAATCTGGTCCGTACAAGTATTACCCATTGTTTTGGTAATCTATGGGTGCCCAAAACAGCCCCTAGATTGTTAAAAACCACTTGCAATTCAGTAAAACCCAGCTGCTGATTTGAAAAACTGGTTTTGCAGGTCTGATGGGCTTACACGCCCCACGTAGACTCAGAGTGAGCCTTACGCGACCCGCCTTAACTGGTCATATCAGTAAACATGTTCAGAAAATGCAGTTTCAGTCCCTGTACTTGTTAAATGTCATTTCTGACTCATTTAAGGCTCGTTAACCTCATTTCAAGGCTCTACAATGATGCCTAAACATAAGGGACATGAAACATGCTCAAAAACATGTCGGATGTCAGTTCGTTTGGTCGTACGGTTGCGTCGTTCGGCTAATTACGACGAAACACGAACGGACGCGAAAAACGATCCAAATTACGCGACTAATGGAATTTTATCACGCCGATCATTAAAATAAAATATTTTAATGATTACATAAATTTTTGGATGTCCAGATATATTCAGAACGTAAGATATGTGCGAAAATGCAAACTTGTGCACTTTTTGACGCTTTTAGTCTCTGTTGATCAAATAAGTTTATTTTTGCGCACCAAACACCTCTAAGCCTATTTCTAAGCTATGTAAAGGATATTTAGGGCATGTTTAACTTATGATCATATTCTGGAAGGTTCGATATCATACGAATCGACAGACTTTTGCAGTTTGACGCAAATAGTCCTTCTAATGCGCAAACTTGCGCATATCATCGTTTAATAGCATCGAAGCCTTACCTAATCCATATTAGGTATTCATGAAAGTATTATTAACCATCAAGATGCTTCGGGTTCGTTAAAAGGTCATTCAGAGGTATAATTAAACATATTGACGCTTTTAACCCCTTAAACTTGCAAAGTTGCGCGTAACGTCACTTAAAGGCATAAAAACCTTAGACGGCCAATACTTGGAATTTTCGAGAGTATAATCAGATATCATGAAGCTCCCGGTTTGTTAAAAGGTCACTCAGAGGTAAGAATTAACATGTTGACACTTTTAATCCTTCATTGCGTAAACTTTCAATTAATTACGCAAACGGCTATTCTTGAGCAACAAATTGCCCATTTGTGAATATGATTACCACGTAATGTTATTCAGAGGCTTATAATAAGCATGTTAACATTTCCAGTCCTTCTATAATCAAAGTTTTTGATATTTTTCGAAAAATTAGACCCTTAAATTCAACGTTTGACTTTATTAGGGTTTATTACACGTGTCAATACATCATTGGACGTGTTTTTACGAGGTGTTACAAAAACCCACAAAGGAGTTATCCCCAACATGTGGGTTATTTATTATTTAGCATTTGCATCTGTCGGGTGTATGCCTACACCCCGTGCATAGGTCGTGGCCATTATTAACTTTAATGAGCCGAGGATATCCAGGACACGGTCGTTAACCCCCAAAGTTTATGTTATCAAACAAAACAGATTAAAACGGGTTATACAGATTTATTATATCACAATCCGATTAAATGATCTCATACCCGACCAAGCGGTAGTAATTTGCCGTATCCCAAGCCCGTATAGGGAAAATAAGTTAAAAGTATTTACCTGAGCTAGATGTATAAGGATGCAACTCAGCCGTATAATCCTAAAGCCTTATGAAATACCTTCTACTGAAGCTACGCAATCTGTATGGAAGGTTTATTAACCTATTAGGATACTAACGGGTCTTTATTTAAGTCAAAGACTTAGACCGGTTAGTTTGAATGATACTTTACGGTTCGATACGCTAGATCAAGTGGAGACCGGAATAGAATGTGATTTAGACCCGAAAAGTTGGATGCTTGTATAATATGGGTAAATTAAACACATTCTGGATTTTGACGACTTGATGATAAGGTTAAACCCATTTCGGCTAATTTATGTAAACTAGTTACATAAACCGAACCGAACGCAAAAAATGCATAACGGGTAACCAAATGAATTATATATAGGTCTCATATGTTATTATGCTTAAAATATGTCAATGCATCAGTAGTATGTTAACATATATGCCCAAAAAGTATTTAAAACCAATTTAAGTCCCGTAAGGGCATTTTGGTCATTTTAATGTTTATAAAATAGGTTTTAAGGTAAACTGAGGTTCTGGTCAAAAACATTCAGTAAAAATATTCATTTTATCAAATTATATCAGTAAGATATCATACATATGTGAGGTTTACCATTTATGACCAAACTATGCCCCGAAAGGGTATTTTGGTCATTACACATATGCTTTTAAGGACGTTTTGGAAGTCTGAGTTCATGACTTATACTTACTGTAATAATATTAAAATTTATTTAAAAATTCAGTAGGTAACAAGTCTTAGGTGTTAAATATGGTTTGAAACCATACTATGCACCTAATTAGCGTAAAAGTCGCTAATTGACGATAATTAAGAATGTTTATGTAAATATGAGATTTTGATCAGTCTTAAATGCTTAAAATAATTTATTTAATATATAAGATCAGTAGAAAAAGGTTTGGCATTCAAATCATTTGTTAATATCATTTTATGCATGAAAAGGGTATTATCGTCATTTACCGAATTACACAAGAACTCCATGATATGGTCAGATTATAATCTGACCAAAAATCTAAAAAATCCCTAAAAATAATATCTTAATAGTAGGTAATGAGTTTTGGGTCAAAATCCATGTTTAAACATGTCTTATGCAAGAAAGCGTAATTTAATTATTAAAAACTTTCAATTTACGATATCGAGCATAACTTCTGTTTTTATGACCATAATCTGATGTCAAAATTTCGGGACATACTTATATATCAGTAATGAAGGTTTTTGTCCTCTCACATTTTCAAAATTCTTATTTATATGTCAAAAGGGCAAAATGGGCATTTATAAGCATAATAACGGACATGAGCATATAATTCAAAGTAAAAATGACCAGGTAGTAAAACTACAGAGGGTAATACTATAACATATTGTGGTCTTAGTGGAAGCTTAAAACATGGAAGAAATAAGCTTAATCGGGTCAGAGCTGAAAGTTAAAGCAATAGTCAAGCTTTTGCGACTTTCGGTTGCGAACCGACCTTAGACTTAGAATTGTCGGTTTGAATCTGTTTGAACATGTTCTAATAATAATTACTAAGTTATTAGAGTGTTAAAATATAATTTATAACCTCTGTATTATTAGTTTTAATTATATATCCTGTTTCTGTCCAGTTTGACTTTTTAAGTAAATAGTTTGACCCGACAATTAACTAAGCAAACGAAATAATTGGGAGGTGCCCTTTTAAGGGTTAATCATCTACCTAATTATGGTCACACAACCACATTCAATTCGGACAGTGGCTGGACCATTTGAGATTAAACCAAAGGTCAAAGCTAATTTAAGATAACTTTGACTTTTCGGTTTTTAGACTAAAATCTGAACTAAAGAAGGGGGCTAAGACACTTACAAAGGGTCCTAGCTATCTTTTCTACAAACTTGAGTTCCCTTCTTGGCCAGGAGACTCCAGATGAGAGTGTAGTGAAAGTTTCAAGTGAATGAGCAAATGAACTAGTGCATGAGAAGGTCTATTTATACTTGAAGAACACCATCTAAGATCATCACAGGTGTTTTGGAATGATCCCAGATGAATACATGTGTCCTAGTGGTATTCTAAAACCAACAACAAGCTCCTGGTATCGATTTGGATGAGTTTAAGTCGGTTATGAGCAGAAACCTGTAGCTGGCAACATAAATATGAGCTGGGCAGTCTCTCGGGGACCGCGTAGGATTCAAAGGGGATCTACGCGCCCCGCGACAACGTTGAAAACAGGTTAAAATTGTTTCAGCTTTGACAGTTTCAGTCCCTGGTCCTTTGTAACTTTATTTAACTTTATTTTAGGCACAAAAGGCACTTGTAGTTAGTTTGTAGAGGACCATGGGAGTATAACCAAACTCCGTTAGGCCCGGTTTCATTAAACGATCACCGATATACTAGTTTCATCACAATGACGCTTTTAACCCAAATTCGTGAATACTTGCGTAACGATCTCGAAACCATGTGAAACAGATATCATTTATTCTCGAGAGTATATTTGAACATTACGAAGCCCCGGGGTTCGTTAAAAGGTCACTCAGAGGTAAGAATTAACATGTTGAGACGTTTAACCCCTGTATCTTGTAAACTTTCGTTTACTCTCACAAACGGCTTCTTATATTCGAATAATTACTCATTTAAGAACATATTCTTCGTGTGTGGTCATTCAGAGGCATAAGTTTGGCATGTTGACACTTTTAGTCCCTTTGGACTAAATCTTTCACACGATTAGGGTTTAGGACACGTGTCTTCACATAATTGGACGTGAATATACGAGGTGTTACATCCTCACCCCCTTAAAAGAAATCTCGACCCGGAGATTTACTGAAATAAGTGAGGGTACTTTTGTCGTATAGTGGACTCCACCTCCCATGTATATTCGTGGCCTCTACGGGCATCCCATTTAACTTTCACAATTGGCGCGTGCTTTCTTCGGAGCTTTTTAACCTGCCGATCTTCGATCGATAAAGGTCTTTCAACAAACCGCAGGCTTTCATCAATTTGTACATCCTTATGAGATATTGCTAGCAATTCATCAGCTAGACATTTCTTTAAGTTACAAATGTGGAACACGTTGTGAATTCCACTAAGTTCCTCAGGCAAGTTTAGCTTATAAGCTACACTGCCGACACGTTCGATGATCTCGAATGGTCCAATATACCTTGGGCTTAGCTTGCCCTTCTTACCAAAAGGCATCACACCTTTCCAGGGTGATACTTTTAGTAAAAATTTGTCGCCTACCTCGAACTTTAGAGGTTTTCGTCTTTTATCTGCATAACTTTTCTGCCTATCTCTGGCAGCTTTTAGGCGTTCACGAATTTGGACAATCTTGTCCGTGGTTTCAAGGAATATCTCAGGTCCTGATAATTGAACTTCTCTAACTTCTGCCCAACAAAGAGGCGTTCTATACTTCCTCCCATACAATGCCTCAAAAGGTGCGGCATGTATACTAGTATGGTAACTATTGTTATAAGAGAACCCAATTAAGGGTAGGTGGTCATCCCGGCTACCACCTAAATCAATGACGCATGCACGAAGCATGTCTTCCAATGTTTGAATTGTACGCTCACTTTGTCCATCCGTCTGAGGATGGTAAGCTGTACTGAAATTCAAACGAGTGCCTAATGATTGTTGGAAGCTTTTCCAAAAATGAGATGTATATCTAGTATCTCTATCAGATATAATAGATACTGGTACTCCGTGGAGAGATACAATTTCATCCACATATAACTGAGCTAGCTTGTCGGAGCTATGAGTCTCCTTGATGGGTAAGAAATGCGCTGACTTAGTCAGTCTGTCAACTATGACCCATATAGAATTATTTCCATGCCTTGTTTTAGGTAACTTAGTTATAAAATCCATGGTCACCATTTCCTAATTTCAAGTGGGAAGTTCTGGCTGTTGTAGCAAACCCGATGGCTTTTGATGTTCAGCTTTAATCTGAGCCCAAGTCAGACACTTAGCTACATGTGTGGCTATAGATTTCTTCAAACCTATCCACCAGTAATTGGCTTTCAAATCTTGATACATTTTGTCACCTCCAGGGTGAACTGAATATTTGGAGTTATGGGCTTCTTGGAGGATTACATCCCTAAGCCCTCCATGAATGGGGACCCAGATTCTACCATTTAATCTAAGGATTCCATCTTTGCCAGGTGATAACTGTTCAGCGGTTACACCTAGCTTTTCACTTGGATAGTTAGCTTCTAAACAGCTTCCTTCTGAGCAGCCAACAGTCTTTCATTCAAGTTGTTCTTAAGTTCAATACTCTTGGCATTAATCCTTATAGGTTTGATCCTTTCTTTTCGGCTCAATGCATCTGCGACTACATTCGCTTTACCAGGATGGTAGCGAATTTCACAATCGTAGTCATTTAAGGTTTCCATCCAACGACGTTGCCTCATATTGAGATCTTTTGAGTAAACAAGTGCTGGAGACTTTTGTGATCCGAAAAAATCACACATTTGGTTCCATATAAATAGTGTCTCCACAACTTTAGTGAAAATACAACAGCACCCAACTCCAGATCATGGGTGGTGTAATTCTTTTCATGCACTTTCAGTTGTCGTGATGCATAGGCAATCACTTTGCCTCTCTGCATAAGCACACAGCCCATGCCAGTGTGCGAAGCATCACAATAAACGACGGACTCTTCTATTCCTTCAGGTAACGTCAACACTGGAGCATTGCTCAATTTGTGCTTAAGGATATCAAAGGATTCTTGTTGTTTAGGACTCCAATCGAATTTTACATTCTTACGGGTAAGAGTAGTTAGGGGTGCAGCTACCCTTGAAAAGTTTTCAACGAATCTTCTGTAGTATCCTGCTAATCCTAGGAAGCTACGAATCTCAGTAGGCGTCTTAGGTACTTCCCAATTCATTATTGCTTATATCTTAGCGGGATCCACTTGGATACCATGCTCACTTACTACATGTCCAAGGAATTGGACTTCACGAAGCCAGAACTCACATTTGGAGAACTTAGCATACAGCTTTTCTTCTTGTAGTAACCCTAGGATACATCGGAGGCGTTTCTCATGATCAGCTTGATTCCGAGAATAAATAAGTATGTCGTCTATGAAGACAATGACAAACTTGTCTAGATATGGCTTGCAGACTCTATTCATGAGGTCCATGAATGTTGCAGGTGCATTAGTGAGCCCGAAAGGCATCACTAAGAACTCATAGTGGCCATACCTCGTTCTAAACGCGGTTTTAGGTACATCTTCAGTTTTAACCTTAAGTTGGTGATATCCTGATCTTAAATCAATCTTCGAGAAGAAGCTTGCTCCTTGGAGTTGGTCGAACAAATCGTTAATCCTGGGCAACGGATAACGGTTCTTAATTGTTACTTTGTTTAGCTCACGGTAATCAATGCACAGACGCATTGAACCATCCTTCTTTTTCACGAACAGTATGGGTGCTCCCCAAGGCGACGTGCTGGGTTGTATAAAATATGACAACCCGAGTTTTCAAGGCCTCTATTTGACTTAACCTATCACATATTATTTACAAAAGTGTGTTTTTATATAATTGGTGTGCATTAAATTTGAGTATATGTTGATAATGTGCTTTATGTTAATTTATGTTTTATAATTAAATATGTAACCTTGGCTTAACACCCCTGCCCTCACGAAAACACTTCATGTTTTTTGTCACCCACATCTTATCGAAAACACAAGGTGTTTTCGTACACCATGAGGCCAACGAAAACAAGAGTGGGCTTGGCCCAGTAACTATAAGATATAGTTTTGTTTATAACCTATACGCGAGATCAGTATTCGGCAAAAACCCTAACCACCTCTCACATTCTCCCTCTCTCTACCCTTTGAACCTGACGGCAATCTCTAGCTCTTTGGGAACCGTTGCTAGCCTCTTGTCATAACTGGTTAGTGTATTATCTCGGTGATTGATTGTTGTTACGTATATTGGATGAATTGTTATATAATTCCTGCAAACTGATATGTATATTAGATGATGTGCATGTAAGATGATCGGCTGAGATGTGATGTTGTTTGGGGATTTAATTGAACTGTATGATTAGGGATCCTGATAATGATAATCTGATGTTATGATTGTTTGTGCTAAGCCTGCTCATGATTGATCGGATGATTTGTACAATCTAATCTGATTGAATGATGATTTTGTAAAACGTCCGTGTTGGATCTGATTGTTGTATTACTGCTCATGATCGACTGGGTTATATATATATAGATGTACGTCTAAATGTTGAGTTGAATGATGATTCTGTTTACATGCTAGTTAGATGATAACTCTTGTTGCACTAATAATTGAGTAAATTATGTGATGATATTGGTTATTCTAATTGAACGATTGTTGGTTGAAACCGTCAAAACTGTTAGTGTTGATTAGGGTTGCTTTGAACGTAACTGTTGTTGATGACGATGATGTAACTGACGAAAACCCACCACCCATGAAAACACTACCCGACAAAATCAAGAGCTGACGAAATCACAATGACCAGACGAAAACACCCAGTGCTTTCGTCAAAACCCAAGCCTGACGAAATCACTTTGGGATTTCGTCACCCTAGTGATTTCGCCAATAAGTGTCTTCGCCAAATAGGGTTTTCGGCTAATGATCTGTAACTAGTATGTTAAATCTGTTACTTGTTAACTCCGTTAGTTATTAACTCTGTTAAGATATGCATGTAACTCTGTTAAGTTTATCAACCTTGTTAGTTATTAATTCTGTTAAACATGTAACATTGTTAGTGTGTAAATTCTGTTAAGTGTGTTAACTCAACTATGCATGTTAGTTCTATTGATCCTAGTTAACGCTGTTAACACGGTTAAGTGTACCAAGACTGTTAATGAATAATTAAGTTAAAGTAAACTGAGGAAGCCTATAATGTAGAACTTGAATTGCATGAATCGATTAACTGCTTATGTGTTACATGATGTTAACTGTCAAGCACACCTTGTGACATAAAGTGTATGTGAAACCTTACAAACATGTACTGATTGAGTATACGTGCATACTATAGGACTTGACTGATTTCTTGTGAGCACATAGTTTAGCATATCGAGCAAACCAAGGTGAGTTCACACTCTCTCCAAGGCATGGGATTCCCAAGGGTTGGGAATGGGTTAATGAATTAAACGGTAACTACAACCTCGCGTATTCTCCTTGGGTAGGATACGTACGGCCATCCACAGTAGGTAGGATGCCAAGATTACACATTGGACCAAAATTCTATCATGAAGTCCCTCATTTATATCGACTTAATCGCCGAGGCCTATGGCGAGCGGGTCATTAGTTAATAGCGCTATTAGGTTTAACAAACCTCACACCGTGCCAGTCGGACGGGCGTGTACTAATGGACTATGGGCAAAGGGTCAATGCTGATAGACATTGACTTAGGGCACCACTTACATTTTCGTAGTAGTCGATACGCACGGTCTAGTAACACATGGGAAGCCCCCACTAATCTTCGCAAACATGTCTGGGAGATCGCGATACGAATTAATACGATACATGGTTTACAAAACGAACATATGATTTACGAAACTAATACTATAACTAAACAACCAACTGTGAACTCGCTCAACTTTGTTGTTGACTCATTGTTACATGCCTTGCAGGTCGTTAGGTACTCATGGAGCTTGCACAGGGAGGCGCGGTCGTTGTGGGACATGGCAGTGTGTGTGCCATGCTAAAAACATTACTTTATTTCGTACTTAATACTTACATTGGGTTTTACAATTATGCTTCCGCTAAACACTTAACTACGTTTTTGATTTGAAACACCTTTCATATTGTGTGGTTGGATTTTACTTGTTACTTGTTATGTTCAATATGATTGGTGGCTTGATCCTGGTCAGTCATGCCTCCAAGCGGTGATACTCCGCATGTGGATTTTGGGGGTGTGACACCAATAAGTCATCCAATTGGGTTCTTAGTTCTTTCATTTCTGTAGGTGCTAAACGGTAAGGAGCTCGTGCAATCGGTGCTGCTCCTGGAAGAATGTCTATCCTGAATTCGACTTGTCTCTCAGGAGTTAATCCAGGTAGTTAATTAGGAAAAACATTAGGGTATTCAGAAATGATGGGAATGTCTTCAATCTTAGGTTTAGGTTTATCAACCGTCACTTATGCCATGTAGATGACACATCCATTCTTCAGACACTGGGATGCCTTAAGTACAGACATATTGTCGGGTAAACCATAGTGTGTATCTCCATGAATGGTGATCCTTTCACCAGAGGGGGCTTTGATGTTAACTAGTTTCTTATCACAGGCAATTTGGGCTTGGTTATGCGATAACCAATCCATACCTAGAACTACATCAAACCCAGCCAATTTTATTGGCAAAAGAGATAGCGGAATAGAATGATTCTTAATGAATATAAAGCATCCATCAAGAAGAGTTGATGCGGTTTCTAAGGTACCATCTACGAGTTCTACCTCATACTTAATGTCTAGGGTCTTAATAGGTAGATTCAGCGACTTACAAAACTTATGGTCTACAAATTATTTATTAGCACCTGAATCAAATAAAACTCTAGCATATATATCATTAATGAGAAAAGTACCTGTTATAACTTTATCATCATTCACCGCCTCCCTGGCGTTCATCTGAAAGACCCTAGCATTGGTTTTCTTTGCCTCATCAGGCTTCTTAGCATTTTTAGGGCAATTGGTCTTGATGTGCCCTTTTTCATTGCAACCATAACAAGTTGCATCCTTGATGTTTCGGCATTCCACAGTTTTGTGCCCTTTCTTTTTGCAAACTCTGCAAGGCTTGGCTTGCGGATCCAGATTGCACTTTCTGAAGTGCCTCTTATCACATGTTTTACATCTGGGCTTGTCACCTGACTGCCCTTTCTTGAAACCAGAGTTTCCTTTCTTACTTTTATTCGATTGGTGGGATTGGCCCTCCTCCCTCTTCCTCTTCCCTTCCTCGGTGATCTTCTTTGACCTACTCCTTATGACATCGATAGTAAGTGATAATGGCAGATCCACAACCGATCTATATGTAGTTGGTTTAGAAGCCTTGACATTCCCCTTAATCTCAGGGGCTAAACCACCTAAAAAACGTGCAATACGTTTGGGTTCTAGGGTGACCAAGTAATGGACGAGGCTGGACATTGAGTTAAAACTGGTCACATAAGACCTGCAATCCAAATATTTCATCACCAGAGTGAGGAAGTCAGTCTCCACCCTTTCTACCTCATGTTGTGGACAATAAGTGTCCTTCATAAGATCAACAAATTGATTCCAGGAAAGGTTATACAGTGGAACCTTTCCTGTGGATTGTACTGAAGCTTTCCACCATGTCAAGGCGTCACCCTTGAAGGACTGAGATGCAAACTTAACGATGTCCTCCTTGGCGCACCCGTTGATATCGATCACGGTTTCTATCTCGTCTAACCACTTCATGCAGTCAATAGCTCCCTTTTCCCCAGTAAAATCCCTTGGTTTACAAGAGACAAAGTATTTTTATGTACAACCCTTGTTATACCTGGGAGCCTGATCATGAACAATCTTTTGAGATTCACTTCTTTGATTGGACGAATGTTGTGATTCATCCTTTCGTGATGTATGTGGTTTCGAGTGGGACTTGGAATGAGTTTTAGACCGAACATTACTTGGTTCTTTGAATGCATTGTTCATAGCTTCATTAACTGTCGTGTTTATCATGGCTTGTAGTTCAGCGCCCGTAACATGTATCCTTGTGTCGTTATTGTTTCCCTCAACTGGGTGACTATTAACTTCATCGGAACCAGCCATGGTTTGAACGCTAAACAAGTAATAATGAGTTGTTTAGATTATATATGATGAATCATCATATTTGATGATTAAATAGCCATGGTGTAAATAAACCATATAGGCCAATATAATATGGGAATTTATTTGATTATGTTTTGTCTAGGTCATAACGGACCATTATTAAACGGAATATAATCCTTTATTTATTAGACATGGGACATAGTCACATCTGTCAATCTCATAACGACATTTATCACATATATAGCACGAAGGCATGTCTCGAAGGACATTTAAATGGCACAAAGGCCTTGTCTCTAGGACAATTTTAAAACATAATCAATGATCCTTAGGATCAGAAATTCTAAGAGTCGAACTTAGTTCATCGCCTTTTGGACAAGAAGTTATAGAGTATCACTTTCTTTGTCATGAATATATATTAGTCCGTAGACAGATCATCTCAAATGGATGTTTTGTAAGAACATCATATTTGAGGTTGATAGCCACGATTCACATTGATCATTTAGGCTTTGAAAGTGGCTTGGAAAGATCCAAGTACTTGTGGAAGCTAGTGTGGTCTCTTAGGTCACACTGCCCGGAATGCTAACATGTTTTCAGATGTTAACAAGGAATTGTTGTCTTGAAAAGGTTATACCATCATAGCCATTGATATTATGGCTAGGTTATACATTTAAGAACTTCTTTTGAAATTTCATTGGCAGATCAATTTAATATTGAAATGATATTTGCATGATGATGTAATAATGTACACATATAAAAATCTCAAAAGAAATTCCATTAAAATACTAAACGATTACAAAAAAAAAGTGCCCTAAACGGGTCTTTGAAATACACTGTCCACGCAGGGACTAAAGAAAAGAAACAAGTCCCCGCAGGGACTAAAATAAAGGAAATGTCCACGTAGGGACTTAATTGAAACTACAATAAAATAAAATAAAGATCTTCAATGATCCTTCTTTCCTTTGATAAGCTTTACAAGTCCTTTAAAGAACTTGTTGGTCTTTTTGTCACGTTCATTTCCTTGGCGCTCAACTTCTTCCATCCGATGTAAGATTTCTTAAATTTGGGGTTGTTGGGGTGGAGGTTGAGGTCGATATTGAGGGTATTGATACCCTTGAATAGGATACCCAGTTGGGTATGCTGGTGGATATGGTGAGGGATAAAGGGCATTAAAGTGAGCTGCCTCAAGATATGGATCCTGGGTAGGAGCTTGATAATCATAACCAGTAGGAGTGTGATACTCAAACGGGTTATACCCAGACGAACCTGGGTAAGTAGGTATGGGGTTTTCATAACCCACTGGAGGTGGTGGTGGTGCAAAGGTAGCCGGTGTGGTATCGATTTCCGGCACTGCGTGTGAAGGTCCACCCATCTGTGGATCTTCATGAATCGGAGGGTAGGTGCTTGAAGCTTGTGGGGAACTAAATCTTGGTCCCCCTCGCACGGACATGCGTGCGGTTCTCCTTTGTCTTGGTGGCTCAGGAGGTTGTTGAGGTGGTTCCTCAACTAGTAGTGGTGGTGGAGTTACCGCTTCGAAGTGCGGCTCTTCATGTGGCTGCTGCGGTGGTGTGTTGTGAAAGTAAGGGGTGTATGCAAACTCCCACTGCCCAAACCATTCCTGAAACGAATCGGGACCCTTGTAGGGAGATCCCGTAAAAGACGACCCGCTTGATATTTCGATGGGGTGCGTAGGCGTCCCCGTTGGTAGCATTTGTGGATCTGGATCATCATCCATATCCATGTCTTGAGAGAAGTGGTCCTCGGGGCCCAACGGATTGAAATCCGGTGGTGTGTTGATGTAATCATTCGGGTTGAATTGACCCGGTGAGTAAAACTGTTGAGAACCAGAATGGTGAAAAGAATGAGAGTGAAGCGAGTGATGTGAATGATGTGAGTGGTGAGAATGGTGAGAATGTTGGGGCTCTTCTTGAACAGGCGGCCCAAAAGAAGGGTGAAATGAGGGCGATGAACTTAGCGAGACAGATCGCCTCGCAGGTTGTAAGGATTGACTCCAATCATCATTCGAATCGGAGGTGCTAAATGACGCCGATGGTGTGTGTCTATGTGAGGGTCCAGCGTACCCTGATGGTCCTCCTCTCATAGGACCTTTTCCTTTGCCTCTAACACGTGGTGGCATTTGTACAAACCTGTCAAATCAAGAAAACGAAATATAAACTACAAAATAAAAGTTAGGAATGACAAAGAAGGTTAAGAATATTCCTAGGTCATATGCCTAGACTCGAAAGTCTAAGGAATGTGCTATTGTGTCATTGAGATTAAACACAAAAGGCTAGTGTTTAATTCACTCAATGTTGGCTCTGATACCAACCTGTCACACCCCGATATTTCCACATATTACCGGTGGGCCCGGTGGGGAGTATCGTGACGTAGTTGATATCATCATAGACAAACAACACAATATAATAGCACAGCGGAAGTCTTGGTAGAATAATTTCTATTACAAACCATAGTGTCCGAGTGTCCAAAATAAAGAATATACAGACTTGGTAGTAATAGAGATCCACAGGCGGATCATAAAACAAAATACAAGAAACTGAAATAATAGACTTCAGGCATCTAAGGATTTGCAAGATCCTCTTATTTGACACCAAATAGCTCCAGCCTAGTTTCGAGAGGTACCTGTCACTTGTCTTTGGAAAATACGGCAGTTTTCACTGGTAAATACAATTAACTGACTCATTTGGAAAAAAGTTTATGAAAATTGATTTAGGCGCACAAGGCACAAAACCTTTTATAACTTGGGACAATTCTTATTTAAAATCTTGTATACCGATTTACATGTTTGTCATACAATTGGGGCTGGTTTGGAAGCCGGCCGTGATTAACCGACTCACCACATATAAAACCCACAAAGGAGTTATCCCCAACATGTGGGTTATTTATTATTTAGCATTTGCATCTGTCGGGTGTATGCCTACACCCCGTGCATAGGTCGTGGCCATTATTAACTTTAATGAGCCGAGGATATCCAGGACACGGTCGTTAATCCCTAAAGTTTATGTTATCAAACAAAACAGATTAAAACGGGTTATGCAGATTTATTATTTCACAATCCGATTAAATGATCTCATACCCGACCAAGCGGTAATAATTTACCGTATCCCAAGCCCGTATAGGGAAAATAAGTTAAAAGTTTTTACCTGAGCTAGATGTATAAGGATGCAACTCAGTCGTATAATCCTAAAGCCTTATGAAATACCTTCTACTGAAGCTACTCAATCTGTATGGAAGGTTTATTAACCTATTAGGATATTAACGGGTCTTTATTTAAGTCAAGGACTTAGACCAGTTAGTTTGAAGGATACTTTACGGTTCGAAACACTAGATCAAGCGGAGACCGGAATAGAATGTGATTTAGACCCGACAAGTTGGATACTTGTATAATATGGGTAAATTAAACACATTCTGGATTTTTACGATTTGATGATAAGGTTAAACCCATTTCGGCTAATTTATGTAAACTAGTTACATAAACCGAACCGAACGCATAAAATGCATAACGGGTAACCAAATGAATTATATACAGGTCTCATATGTTATTATGCTTAAAATATGTCAATGCATCAGTAGGATTTTAACATATATGCCCAAAAAGTATTTAAAACCAATTTAAGTCCCGTAAGGGCATTTTGGTCATTTTAATGTTTATAAAAGAGGTTTTAAGGTAAACTGAGGTTCTAGTCTAAAACATTCAGTAAAAATATTCATTTTATCAAATTATATCAGTAAGATATCATACATATGTGAGGTTTACCATTTATGACCAAAATATGCCCCAAAAGGGTATTTTGGTCATTACACATATGCTTTTAAGGACGTTTTTGGAGGTATGAGTTCATGACTTGTACTTACTGTAATAATATTAAAATGTATTTAAAAATTCAGTAGGTAACAAGTCTTAGGTGTTAAATATGGTTTGAAACCATACTGTGCACCTAATTAGCGTAAAAGTCACTAATTGACGATAATTAAGAATGTTTATGTAAATATGAGATTTTGATCAGTCTTAAATGCTCAAAATAATTTATTTAATATATAAGATCAGTAGAAAAAGGTTTGGCATTCAAATCATTTGTTAATCTCATTTTATGCATGAAAAGGGTATTATCGTCATTTACCGAATTACACAAGAACTCCATGATATGGTCAGATTATAATCTGACCAAAAATCTTAAAAATCCCTAAAAATAATATCTTAACAGTAGGTAATGAGTTTTGGGTCAAAATCGATGTTTAAACATGTCTTATGCAAGATAGCGTAATTTAATTAATAAAAACTTTCAATTTACGATATCGAGCATAACTTCTGTTTGAGACCATAATCTGATGTCAAAATTTCGGGACATACTTATATATCAGTAATGAAGGTTTTTGTCCTCTCACATTTTCAAAATTCTTATTTATATGTCAAAAGGGCAAAATGGGCATTTATAAGCATAATAACGAACATGAGCATATAATTCAAAGTATAAATGACCAGGTAGTAAAACTACGAAGGTTAATACTATAACATATTGTGGTCTTAATGGAAGCTTAAAACATGGAAGAAATAAGCTTAATCGGGTCAGAGCTGAAAGTCAAAGCAATAGTCAAGCTTTTGCGACTTTCGGTTGCGAACCGACCTTAGACTTAGAATTGTCGGTTTGAATCTGTTTGAACATGTTCTAATATAAATTACTAAGTTATTAGAGTGTTAAAATATAATTTATAACCTCTATATTATTAATTTTAATTATATATCCTGTTTCTGTCCAGATTGACTTTTTAAGTAAATAGTTTGACCCGACAATTAACTAAGCAAACGAAATAATTAGGAGGTGCCCTTTTAAGGGTTAATCATCCACCTAATTATGGTCACACAACCACATTCAATTCGGACAGTGGCTGGACCATTTGAGATTAAACCAAAGGTCAAAGCTAATTTAAGATAACTTTGACTTTTCGGTTTTTAGACTAAAATCTGAACTAAAGAAGGGGGCTAAGACACTTACAAAGGGTCCTAGCTATCTTTTCTACAAACTTGAGTTCCCTTCTTGGCCAGGAGACTCCAGATGAGAGTGTAGTGAAAGTTTCAAGTGAATGAGCAAATGAACTAGTGCATGAGAAGGTCTATTTATACTTGAAGAACACTATCTAAGATCATCACAGGTGTTTTGGAATGATCCCAGATGAATACATGTGTCCTAGTGGTATTCTAAAACCAACAACAAGCTCCTGGCATCGATTTGGATGAGTTTAAGTCGGCTATGAGCAGAAACCTGCAGCTGGCAACATAAATCTGAGCTGGGCAGTCTCTCGCGGGCCGCGTAGGATTCAAAGGGGATCTACGCGCCCCGTGACAACCTTGAAAACAGGTTAAAATTGTTTCAGCTTTGACAGTTTCAGTCCCTGGTCCTTTGTAACTTTATTTTAGGCACAAAAGGCCCTTGTAGTTAGTTTGTAGAGGACCATAGGAGTATAACCAAACTCCGTTAGGCCCGGTTTCATTAAACGATCACGATATACTAGTTTCATCACAATGGCGCTTTTAACCCAAATTCGTGAATACTTGCGTAACGATCTCGAAACCATGTGAAACTGATATCATTTATTCTCGAGAGTGTATTTGAACATTACGAAGCCCTGGGGTTCGTTAAAAGGTCACTCAGAGGTAAGAATTAACATGTTGACACGTTTAACCCCTGTATCTTGTAAACTTTCGTTTACTCTCACAAACGGCTTCTTATATTCGAATAATTACTCATTTAAGAACATATTCTTCGTGTGTGGTCATTCAGGGGCATAAGTTTGGCATGTTGACACTTTTAGTCCCTTTGGACTAAATCTTTCACACGATTAGGGTTTAGGACACCTGTCTTCACATAATTGGACGTGAATTTACGAGGTGTTACATGAGGAACTATCTTTGTCTTCTCAATATTTTTCAAACTTTGATCTTCAATAAAATCAGCATCGAAACTTCTTATGAGTTCCTTCGAGATTGGATCATAAAACCTGTATCCAAACTCATCTCCCCCATAACCAAGGAATATACATGGCTTGGTTTTCATCAAGCTTTGTTCTTTCATCTTTGGGAATATGCACAAAAGCCTTGCATCCAAAGACCTACAGATCATCGTATAAAATATCTTTGCCACTCCAAACCCTGTCAGGAACATCAATAGACAAAGGAACACAAGGAGTACGATTAATAACATTTACTATGGTGTTCAAAGCTTCACCCCAAAAGGAATTAGGCAACCCTGCATGTGACAACAAACATCTAACCCTTTCATCCAATGTTCTATTCATCTGCTCTGCTAAACCATTCAACTGAGGTGTCTTTGGAGGAGTCTTTTGGTGCCGAATACCTTTCTTTCTACAATAAGGATCAAAAGGACAAATGTACTCACCACCATTATCTGTTCATATACACTTGGGCTTCTTCTCAGTTTGTCTCTCAACTAAGGCATGAAACTGGTTAAACACATCTAATACTTGATCTTTAGACTTCAAAGTATAGGCCCAAACTTTTCTCGAATGATCATCGATAAAAGTGACAAAGTACAAGCAGGCCCCACGTATTCTAGTCTTCATAGGACCACAAACATCCGAATGTATTAAATCAAGTATATTGTCTCTCCTATGAGGAGGGCGACTCTTGAAAGAAACTTTTTTTGCATACCTTCCAGACAATGAGAACACTTCTTCAAATGAACATCTTGCAAATCAGGCAAAACATCCTTCTTCAACAAAATAGACATCCTTTTTTCACTCATGTGAGTAAGTCTCATATGACATAAGTCGGTCATATCGACATTCGCTAACAAATTGACCGAGTCTTTGGAGATCTTCGGATGTGTTCTGTATAACTTTGAACTTCTTTTACCTTTTTCCACGATCAAAGAACCACGAGGGAGTTTCCAAACACCATCATCAAAGGTACTATGGTAACCATCATCATCAAGTAAACCTGCGGAGATAAAATTGAGTCCAATATCTGGAACATGTTTTACATTGTGTAAAACCAACTCCATCCCAGTGTCAAACTTCAAGCAAACATCCCCAACACCTACAATCTTTGATACCCCATTATTACCCATCTTAACAACGCCAAAGTCACCAGGGGTATAAGATGAATAAAATTCCCTTTGTGATGTACATGACACATAGCACCACTGTCAACAACCTAACTTGAATCATCATGTGTAATGTTCACCATATCATAATCACAAAAAATGGAGAACTCTTCAGTAGCAGTATTAACTTCAGCAGTGTCATTGCCACCATCATCCTTTTTATGATTGTTCTTTTGATTTTTGTAATTAGCTTTCTTGTTCTCCTTTTTTAATTGTCTGCAAAATTTAATTGTGTGTCCTTTCCTACCACAATGATGACACTCATAATCAACAAACTTACCTCTGGACTTGCTATGATGCTTCCCTTTGTAACTCGGACCTCTACTTTGACCTCTCCCCCTACTCTCTGTGACCAAGACATCGGATTGTGAAGAGGAACCTTGTGATTTTCTTCTCATCTCTTCATTTAAAATACTGCCTTTAGCCAATTCCATTGTAATGATACCATTAGCTGCAGTGTTGGACAATGATGTCCTAAAAGTCTCCCAAGAGTCCGGTAAAGTACCAAGAAGCCATAAGCCTTGTATCTCGTCTTCAAACTTAATACCCATTCCTGCAAGCTGATTAATAAGACCCTGAAATACATTCAAATGATCAGTGACAGGAGTTCCATCATTGTACTTCAAATTTATCAACTGTTTAATCAAGAACATTTTATTGTTTCCGGTCTTCCGAGCATACAACTCCTCAAGCTTGTTCCACAAAGTAAGAACGTGAGTCTCACCGCTAATATGGTTCAAAACATTATCGTCAACCCATTGGCGAATATAATCACAAACCTTTCTGTGCAATATATTCCACTCTTCATCTGTTTTATCATCCGGTTTGTCAGTATTAAAAACAGGCATATAATAATCCTTCACATAAAGGAGATCTTCCATCTTGCCTTTCCAAACATGATAATTAGAACCATTCAAATTTACAATCCTATTTGTATTAGCTTCCATCGTTCAAACAAGTCTTAACCCAATAACAAGAGCCAATGGCTCTAATACCACTATGATGGGAAAAAACGGACAAACGGTAAACACAAATGCGGAAGCAAACTTCGCTTGACTAAGAGTTTTCCCAAACTTGAATGAACCTGTGAGGATGCAAACAAATAGGGTATACCAACTACAATCTAAACAACCCGAAAACAATAACAAGAACACCAAATTTTAGCGTGGAAAACCTCTCAAAACGAGAGTAAAAACCACGGGACTACTAGAGCCGCTTCAAATCCTCTATCACAAAATTAGAGCAATACAATGTCTTCCCTCGGTATACTAGAAGCATACAATAAACATCATATACTTGGAATCAACAACTTCAAGCATATGGAATCAAAACAAAGACAAAACAAGGAATATAACCAAAATTCTGCAGCAGTGAACAGAGGACGAAAAGCTCAACTTCCAGATGCGATTGACACAAACCCATCATTGGATAAGGTCGCCCAAATGTTGTGCTGACTGTGTCCAAAAATCGGAACGATCCAACGGTTCAATCTCCGGGATATCGACAATCTCTGCTGCTGGGTATGAAAGTGACGAATTTCTTCTTCTTTTGTGTGAGAGCTTTTGAGTGTGTTTTTGTTGCAATTGTGGGGTGATAACTGCTGAAACCCTTGCCCACTTCTTTTATTCATACACAAAAATAAGAATGGGCCATAAAAATAATTGATGGGCTTCCTCATTGGCCCAAAAAAACCCAACAACACTATGACGTAACTTCTAATTAAAACGTAAATATACTTTATACTAATTACATTCTGACCCGTATCTTCTTTTTCAAACTTGATCAACAGGACTTATACAATTAAAGTCCAACAGTTGCAGCTACAGCAGGCATTGCAGAATTTGGGCATAAATGCCCAACGACAAATAATTCTGAAATGCAGCACCAGCAAATACCAAAACAAACAGCAGTGGATTCACAGACAGGAACACATTTCCTGATGCAGCAGAAGAGAACACGCGAATGCAGAATTACAACCACCATGAAATTCTTGCAGATGGAATCTTTTCAGCTACATTTTAACTTGAACCGGGATTATCATTATCATCTAACCATGATTCTAAAACTCCTAGCTAATTGATACACGCTATTAGACATAACTTCACTAAGATCATTAATTTCTTCTTGTGGTTTGCCAACATCAGAGAAGTTTATTAATGAATCAGTATTGTTATCGTCGCTTTCACTTGCAACACTCTCGTTCTCAGTCCCAGTTGATGTAGTGACAGAATCTTCCGAATAGTAACTGCTTTCTTCGTTCAAAGATCCAGATTCAACGTAGGAATCACTGGTTTCAGCCTGAGTGGGTTCCTTTAGAGTTTTGACCAAATCAGAGTCAGTCAAACTACAAAGCTCGGGAAGAGGTTCATACCCTGGAGCTGCATGGAAAACTATTTGCGAAAGAGAACCTGGAAGGTAAAACCAGTTATTAACCATTTCGGTTGATGGTTAAATTTTCTCTCCGAAAACATGTTCTGCAAGTAAAAGTCGTATGTCATTATTGTCGGGTTCTCCTCTACTCCGCTGGAACTAAAGCAGCATGACAAAAGTTTTCTTAAAAGAAAAACACGGCCTGGTCGTTTAAATCAAATTTGGCGAGTTCAAGCACGTAGTTTAGTATGCTTTTTGCAGTGTGAAAACCTTCCACTTTAGGATTTAGAAGAACCTGGAACAAAAATCACATTGTATAATGAAAGGTATATATTTTATGTAATTGTATCTATTAATAAAAAAGTTTTCATTAAAAAAGGCTATTTAGTACATCATACCTTAACAACAACATTTAGAATATGGTATTTTGTTTCAATGGACTCAGAAGGAAAGCCTCAAGCTAGAAATCGTAGAATCACGGGTACCATTTTTGGAATGATATTTCCAATAGAGTTCTATTCACTTGCTATCGGGCCACATGTACCTTGATTGCATCTAAATATCGAATCAAAAAGATAATGGTCTGAAGTAAAAAGCAATGAGCTAGCAAATTGCATTGCATGACAACCATAATATAATCATATGGCATAAAAGGTACGACCTAACAAAATATCTAAATGATATAAACCATAGGTGGCCAAAATAGGCGGGTTGGGTAACATGTCAAAACAGGTCACTTTGACATATGGGAAATGGCTTTGGTTGACCCATATTAGACTGAATATTAAAGGCTGTTCACATAGCTGTATTGGATTAATTATGTTCACACAATTGTATTGCATTAATTAGATTAAGTCTAGAATATCTATATATATCTTGTCCTACATTGTGTAATACACATTCCACAACCCAATACAAGTTTAAATTTGGTATCAGAGCTCAGGAAAGCAGCCACCAGAAAACACAACCGGAGGGGCGGCTGGCCACCGCCGCCGCCCTACCACTACCACCATCAACAAGCGCTCAGTCTTCATCTTCATCTCCTACTCCCATCCCGTCACCTTAACAACCATCTTCTCCCTATCACCACCACAAACAACAGCAGCGGCAGCAGCTCTAATCAGCAGCAGCAGCAGCAGAAACCCTAAACGCCGCCTACCACCCTTTCAAACCTTAGCAGCCACGACCTCTAACCCTAGCAGCCGCAGTCGGCACAAATCCCTAGCCGACACATCTACAACAACAAACTACTACAACAACCAACAACTTACCTCCCTGCGTTTAGGGTTGCAGAAATAACCTGCCACATAACCCTAAATGCCGTCACAGCCACCACAACGGTGCCATCGCCGCCACCATTCAACGGTGGCAGATTTTTCTGGCGATAAGGGAGAAGACCGATGAGGGAAAACAAATCCCAGTTAAGTTTCGTGTGAAGGGGAACAAACCCCATAACAACAGATCTGGGCTGAGGGGAACAACCGGTGAAGGCTGCTGTTTTGTAATGGGTACTGGGTAGTCTAAAAAAAAAAAAGGGCAGAAGCAGTAACGGGTGGAAGCAAGGTGGAGAAGCATGAAGACCTACTATCTTTATGTTTTACGTTTTTATTTTTCAAACAAAGTCGCTCCCCATCAGATCGCATTCTCTTTCTGAAGTCCAAGCTAAAAGTCGGTCCCCGGCCTTAGCTTGCGGGGGAATATTAGACTGAATATTAAAGGCTGTTCACACAGCTGTATTGGATTAATTATGTTCACAAAATTGTATTGCATTAATTAGATTAGGTCTAGAATATCTATATATATCTTGTCCTACATTGTGTAATACACATTCCACAACCCAATACAAGTTTAATTACCCAAACACCTTTTGTCCAATTTTGTTAGGTTTTTTCTTTGTAATTAGAATGTCGAATATGATTAAAAATTAAATTATTTCAATAATAATCTAATTTGTTGCGCAAAAAGCTATTTTATGCATTAAAAATACACTTTGGATAAGTTTCAACCAGCTTGGCCCATTCGACCCACTTTCTTTGAAGCTAACTAATTAAAATTTACTCATTAGAGATAATACACAATTTATATCAACCCATTTGTAAGTCAATAGGTCAATACTGCCACCATATTATAAAACATTTAGAACCATAATGAATTGTCTAGGTTATCACTATCATTATAATCAAGCAAAAAACTTTAAATTATATTTGGAAATGTACATTCTCGTGATTGAGTGGATCTTGTTTTATGGTATCTGATAGACTTCCATGATTTAAGGAATTTAGTTTACTAAATTCTTGTGCCCCACCATTAATTGGTTTCCCATTATTTGGTTTCCCACCATTCCATGCTTTACGTTGGTTCCCCACCTAGTCTCTTGTATATTTAGAATGATGGTAGTGTGAATCCGTTTGTTATTTTGTATATATAGTATGGCATGTGATAAATGAAAGAGCAAAGTTGATCATTAACAAATTCTCATGGTATCAGCCTAATTTCCTGGGCAATTTTTTTTCTTTTCCCCTTTCTGGTCACCGTCCCTTCTTCCTCCTTCTTCCACTATGACTTCCAGCCAACAAACAACAATCCCTCTTCACTCTCTACTACACTTCATCCCCATTAAACTATCCCCCACAAACTACCTGTCATGGAAAAACCAAATCCAACCCGTTCTCTCCTCTCAAGGGTTGTTCGGTCATGTTGACGGGTCCACCGCGACTCCTCCTCAAAACATCACCGTCAATGACAAAACCTCCGTTAATCCCGACTTTAGCACATGGACAGAAAAAGATCAAACTGTCCGCCTCCTCATTCAATCCTCTCTTTCCGAAGAAGCTATGACTGAAATCATCGGACTCACCTCGGCCAAAGACATTTGGCTCGCTCTCGAAAATGCTTACAGCAATTCTTCATTAGAGCGTGTTTACACTCTTCAAGATACCCTCCGACAGATGCAAAAAGGTTCCGCCACTGTTGCCGAATATGGTCGCAAGTTTAAATCTCTCTCTGACCAACTTGCCGCCATCGGCCATCCACCATCCGAGAATGACAAATGTCACTGGTTCCTTCGGGGACTAGGAAATGAGTTTCAAAACTTCTCCACTGTCCACCGTGCACTCTCCGGTACCAGTGTCTTCCGTGATCTCCTTGCCAAAGCCGAAAATCATGAGATTTTTGTTCAAACCATGAATGTTTCTTCCACGGCAGCCTTCACGGCCCAATCCGTCAAATCTGGTAACTCCTCTCGCAACTTTCAATCCTCTTATTCTACTAATCGTGGTCGCTCTCGAGGCATCGGTCGAGGTCGTGTTCGACGTCCACCTCACTGCCAATTATGCAGGAAGGATGGCCATTATGCAAACGTGTGTCCAAATCTTTCCACCTATGCACAACGTGCACCCATCCTTGATGCCAATCTTGCACAAGCATTCCATGCTCAGTGCCACGTGACTCAAAACCATCCGGATTGGACCACTGATACCGGAGCGACAGCCCACATGACTCCCACTTCGGATGATCTTGCCAATATCCATGGTGCAACGGGTAAAAACTTTGTTTCCTTTGGAAATGGAACCTCTTTACCTGTCACCCATATTGGTAATACAACTGTTCAAAATAACATTCCTTTAAAAAATGTTCTAGTTGTTCCACATATCACCAAACGATTGCTTTCGGTTAGCCAACTTACACATGATTCTCCAGTCGACGTTCTCTTTTCTAATCATTTTTTCCATATCCAGGATCGCCTCACGAAGCAAATCCTAGCAAAAGGAACATGTGAAAATGGATTTTATATTCTGCGTGAGGGACAACAGGCCTTCATGGCATCCCATTCGTCTCATCATCTCAAAGCCTCCTTTGAAAAGTGGCATAATCGTCTTGGTCATGTGTCGTTTGACGTTATTTCTAAATTGCATAACAGTGGTCGTTTATTTGTTACTTCGTTGCTACCGAAACCCGGTCTTTGTTCGCCTTGTCAATTGTCGAAATCTCATCTTTTACCATTTGAGTTGAATAATAAACGTAGTTTGCATGCTCTTGATTTAATACATTGTGATCTTTGGGGACCCGCTCCCGTTGTGTCAACCGATGGATATCGTTATTATGCAGTTTTTATAGACGACTATTCTAGGTTCACATGGATGTATCCACTCACTCATAAATCGGAATTTTGCAGTGTTTTATTAACCTTTGTACCCTTTGTTCAAAATCAACTAGCATGCAAAATTAAAGTATTTCAATCTGATGGCGGAACAGAATTCACAAACAACCGGGTTCAAAAATTTTTACAAGAACAAGGGATACACCATCGACTCTCGTGTCCCCATACTCCGGAACAAAACGGCTGGGGGGAAGTAAGAGCCAGCAATTTGGAAATGTACATTCTCGTGATTGAGTGGATCTTGTTTTATGGTATCTTTGATGGATGTAATTGCTTCATCATCCATGGATCCAGAGGTACTATTAATGGATTTTGCAAACTTTAAAATAATTTAAGCTCAAAACAGGAAATTTCAAATAAAATACATAAATGATTAATGACTAACTGGGGGGAAGTAAGAGCCAGCAATCCTTCCACACAAGTGTTTGCTACTTGAGGATTCCTCTTAGCACACAGACTGATAGCAGCAACCGTATCTGCAGCAAATCTCCTGTCGGGATCTCTCACATAATCGTACAAATATACTTATCGTAAGCAAAAGTAAATTATATTCAACAATAGTAAAATGAGCACGGTTTAATGCAACTGAACAATAATTGATATGTACCTGGATTGATGCATCAATAGCAATGGAAGAAAGGATTTCAAGTTTTAGAGCTTTAACTTGATATGCATCTGAAGAGCTTATAACTGTCAGATTTCAAAACCATAGAAGTAGCAGCAGTCCATTACAAACTCAGAATAAGCAGCAACATGATATTCTCATTTTAACCAGATGAATAGCAGCATTTGGAATTAGGTTCACAACAACACAAAACATCTCAATCAGAGATTTCATATCCTCAGTATCAGCTGCAGCAGCAGCTACAGAGTCTGGGTATAAACAGCCATTGGCAAATAAAAAACAAAATGCAGCACCAGCAAATACCAAAACAAACAGCAGTGGATTCACAGACAGGAATACCTTTCCTGATGTAGCAGAAGAGAACACGCGAATGCAGATTTTCAACCACCCATGATACTCTTATAATGCCAGGAGCAGCAACAGTGAGTCACCATCATCTGCAAAGAAACAAATAACAATAAGTTGAAAAGCAAGATCAAAATGAAGCACCCGACTAACATTGTCAGCAGCAAGGAAATACTGGGTCACCTTGCACCATGGCAGAAAATTACAGCCACAAATCAACAATGAAATGTCTCCAACATGGAACCCAATCATAAAAAATTCCAACAGTAGGAACAACCGAACAAGATGACAAAAAACCAGTCAGCAGGAAACATATGTATCACCCCTTGCACCATAATCGCATAAATGAAGCTAGAAAGCCAAAATGCATCCAAATGAGCAGCAGCAGAACAATAGCAAGAAGACCCATATACTAGAAACACAAATGTTGACTAGCCAAAGTTTTATCCCAAACCAATAACCCACTGACCCACAGGACAATACAAAAGATCAAAATAAAAAAGACACGGGCTATCTGAATATTCCTAAAAATTCAGGAATTCAGGGTTTTTGCACCAAGGGAAGGAACACGGAAACAACACCAAAGCCAACAAAGAAACCCTGGTGAAGCCAGCCTTATAACTCCCGAGTTGGTGCTAACCTCCAGCACTAGAATCATCCTAAATTCCCACCACCATCAAACACCATATTCCAAACAAAAGCCCAGAATATACCAAAAGAGGTAAAAAAAAAATTATAGATAACAAAGACACAGACCTAAAGACGAAAAGAGGAGAAAAAAGAAGCAGACCACCAAATGAACACCAGAAAAACTAAGCAATAAAGAATAGCATATGAAATCTACCTATTCATCCCTTATAACACCAACCCAACCCAAGAATAAGCAAAATGATACCCCCCCCCCCCCCCCCCCCCCCACACACACACACATAGAGGCTCAAAAAGGAGGCAATTCCACAATGAGTGAAATAGGCCATATAAAATATGAGAATAAATACAATTTTCTCTCCAAGTTAACAACCGCTCGAAGAATTCTCCAACAATAGCATAGTCTGCCTAACCAATACTTCCCGCAGCCTTCCGAAAGATCCAAAACCAAAATTTATTCCTTATACCTGTGTAACTCTATTTCAGATTCCAAACATCAGCAGCTTTAAAGACATGGGCAGAGCAGCTAATTCGATCGTCTCGTCCTCATACCAGCACACCATGGGCTATTGTTATGAATTCTAGCATTTATTTCCTGCCAAATATAACAAATGGAAGCAGCAATGAAAAGGTTAGAATCAGACAAGTAATTAAAACAATTTTCACAGCGAAAAAAAAAGAGTACTCGCCTAAGTTAGGGTGCAATCCAGCAGTGTTACTAAATTTTCAAGAGCCTTCTTTTGGATACCCGCAGAATTACAATCAACATCGGCAAAAATATTAGATTTCCGCGCAACACATAAGTGGGTCAGCCTCATTTATCCACACATCCGATGGTAAATCCACTATTTCTCCTAAATTCCGTAAATCAAATAAAAAAGTTACAAGAATTGATAGGTTTGAACATCAGTTAATACAATACATTCATTTCTAAGAAAGCATACCTTGAAAGTACCAAAACTCAACCGGTCTAGGGCAAATGATAATAGTTCACTTGATGAAAACACGTGAGCTTGATCGATTGCTTAAACATAGACTAAGACTTGTGCTTCAACATCAATTTCCTGAAAAAGCATCAATCACTCTGTGACCACTTTGTTGATTTCGGACAATTTAATGCCTACATAAAACACTACTTTCCATCAATATCACTCTGTGACCACTTCAAATCTCAAATCAAAGACCACTAACAAAAACATTAAGAGAATACCTGTTACGATACTTGTTTGTGAGTGCCTTTGTTGATCATAGCTAAATGAAGCAGACAGCACTGTATCTTGAAACATTTGTCACAGATGTAAAGCCAATCGACTCAATCTGGTCCCTAGACCATACAATACCCAGGCCTTTCAATTGAAAAATGCTATGGGGAAGATGAATTATGCCTGTGCCAGCTATATTTAACCCTTTCAAACATTGTAAACGTCCAAGTTCCTCTGGCAAATTCTTAACTAGAATACAATCTCTGAGACTTAAAAGTTTTAAACATTTCATCTTACAGATGTTGTTTGGAATATTTCATAAGGATATACAATCCTCTATGCCTATCTCCTCTAAAAACTCAAATCTGTCAAGATCTTTAGGTAACTGCTCAAGAAGCCAACAAGATTGAAGTTTAAGATGTTCCAGATGTCTCAACATATAGATGTTAATTATCTAGAAGATGCTTAATCTCTTTAATTGACAAACTTAGCACCCTTAGACTTTCTAACTTCTTGAGATGTGGTGTCAACCCAAGTTCAAGGTTGCTCAACTTAGCACACCTAAGGTCGAGGAATTGGAGCTTTGGACATTCAATTAGCATATGGAACTCTGCAAAGTCATTATGTTCTTCAAGATTTAACTTCTCAAGATGTGGAGTCAGACCAAGATTAAGGTAACTCAAATTAGAACCACTGAGGTACATGAATTTAAGGTTTGCAAATTCGATGGGCATCCAGAGGTCTAGAAGGTCATTACATTGTCCAAGAGAAAATGACTCGAGATGTGGAGTAAGCCCAAGGTTAAGGTTACTCAACTTAGAACCAACGACAGTGAGGAATTTGAGGTTCAGACATTCAGTAGGCATCTGGAGTTCCAAGGATTCAATACATCCTGTTAGGAAACTTTATTTGTAAGTATTGAAGAAAATCACAATCAACTGGATCTATGAAGAGATCACAGTCCTGAAGATCACGAACGAGAAAAAGAAGATCAGATGGGACAACTGGAATGCACAGCATCTACTTCAAAGAATCACAAGTTGATCAAGAGCTAAATGGATTATCAGAAAAGGTCACTTCTGATGAATCTGATGATATTTCTGATGAAATATCATCAGCTTATGACAATTCTGATCATCAGAATTTTCTGATGATATGTTCACCAGAATTTCTGATGGAGTGGTTTATCAGAAATTCTGATGAAAACCCCACTTGTCTGAAATCAGCTCTATCCTGCCACACTTACCGAAGCAAGTTGACATTATTGGATATCATGATGAAAAAGACAACTTGAACGTTGGATTCAATGAATATGTCAATTGGGCACTTTTTGCAGGACCAATTGCATGAATAAACTATTGTTTATTCATGCACCCAGCCTTCTATAAATAGAAGGCCCAACCAAGAGAAGCAAAGTGAGTTTGAAGCTTAGCATTCACACATACACCCAAACTCCATTGCCCTCTCACCCACAGAATTCAAGATTCATTTGTATTAGATAATAATCTTACAATCACCTTGTAAACCATTTTGTTTCAAAGTGATATAAACTTGATAATTCTGTAGGTCTTGTTTCTTGAAAGTCTGATTTCCATTTCCGCACATCTTTTTCACATCTACTGAAATCACTTGCCATATTACGTGAAAAGAAGTTGTTAAGGCCATACTGGGTCCAACAATTGGTATCAAAGCCGATTGAATAAACTATTTTCAAACGATCAATCGCTCATCTTCTTTTCTCTAAATATGGCCAGCTTTCAATCCTGGAATAATGCTTTTAACATTGGTTCTATGTCTAAACCTCCGACTCTGGTCAGAGAGGAATACCCCCAATGGAAAATCAGGAGGTCAATTTCCTTAATGGTCATGACCGATATCTGTTTCAATCCATTGAAAGGGGTCCACATATACCAATGACTGTAATACCTGCTATTCCAGCAACTGACCAATCACCTGCTATCCCTGCCTCCCAAGCTCCCAAAAGTGAAATACTTTGGAGTGACGAAGACAAGGAAAAGGTGGCTGGGGATGAAAGGGCAAAGTCACTTTTATTTATGGCCATCTCCAATGACATATTTTCACAAGTTGATGCATGTGCATCAGCTAAGGAAATATGGGATCAGTTGGAAAATCTTTGTGAAGGAGGAGAAAGGATGAGAAGAAACAAGAGAACAAATAATGTCTCATCTTATGAAAGGTTTAAAAGTTTGCCAAATGAAAAATTAAATGATACATATCAAATATTTACAAAACTTTTAAACGAGCTAAAGAAATTAGGAATAACTAAGTCAAATGATGAAAGAAACATAAAATTTCTTGATGCCCTTCCTAGAGAATGGAGAAGTCTAACCATGACTTTATCATCAACTTTAGAACTAGGAAACATGAGACTTCATGACTTATACAGCATCTTGGTCCCCAGAGAGGAAGAAATATTTGAAAAAACCATTCAAAGAGGGGGATCTTTAGCTCTTATCTCAAACTCACAAAGATCAACAATTTCCAATGATCCACAACCTTCCAACAGCCAAAATCTTGAAACTTCTGATACATCATCAGACTTTTCAGCTTTTGCTGAAGCAATAGCACTGCTCACCAAAACATTTGAGCAGAGGTTGAGGGGAGGTAGCCAGAGGTACCAGAGAAGTGACAGAGGAAGGACGGATGGGAGATCTAAAGAGGAATTTAGGTCTAAGGATAAAGGGAAGGCTGAAGTTGTGTGTTACAAGTGCAAGCAGAAAGGTCATTATGCATCAGAATGCAAGACCAAAAAGCTGAAGGATGTTGCCTATTATGAAAAAAAGCTTGAATAAGCAAAGAAACAGCAACAAGTAAGCTTAATTGCTGGAACAGATACATGGTTATCTGATGATTCTTCTGATGATGAAGAAGAAGAATTGGCAAATTTCTGCCTCATGGCACTTTCTGAAGGTCTACCAGAAACTTCAGAACAAAAGGTAAATTTAGACAATCTTGACCTTGAAAACAAGCTAAATAAGCTCTTGTCAGATTTTCTAAGTCTGCAAGAAAAACATCAATCAGATATTAGAAAATCTAATGAGTTGCAAAGGACCTTCAATAAAATCATTCTTGAAAACCAACTACTTATAGAGGACAGTTTAGATCTAAGAGCAAAAATTGTGTTTTATGAAAATGAAAGAAAAGATCTTTACAAGAAAATCAACGACAAAGAAATCAATGTAAGAGGTTTTCAACAAGCTAAAGAATTCATAAATTTTATTGAGTCCTATTAGTATTAGACAACATGATTAGTCATGATTAAAGTTCATTTGATTATGCTGTATTACCTGTTCACTTTAAGTACCTGTTCACTTTAAGCTGTCCACCATGAGCTGTCCAACATGGACTGCCCATTAGTAGTTGTCTAGTATGTCTTTATATATCAGTGTATCAGCTTGTATTCAGATATACAATAGTAATAACAATCACAATACAATTGCATACAATCTGTTATCAAGTTTATCTTGGTATCAGAGCTTCCTGCTGACAACCTCCACAGCTGCTCTTCTGATTACAACCCACAGCCACAGCTGCTCCTCTTTTTTTTTTCTTCTGATTACAACCCACAGCCACAGTTATTCCTCTTCTGATTACAACCCACAGCCACAGCTGCTCCTCTATTTTTTTTCCCAATCAGCCACAGCTGCTCCTCTATCATCGGTCCACAATGACCATCACCGCCTTCACATCTACAGACAAAACAACCCACAACTCTCACAAGTTTGGGTTCAAATTGAGTCCTACCAATTACGGTTTCTGGAAGACTATGATCCAACCCTTTCTAATCACAAATGATCTTTTTGATTACATTGATGGTTCCCTAATCTGTCCACCTAAAATCCTTCCCTCTACATCCTCTGCCTCTGACAAAGAACCTGCAACCAAACCTCAAAACAACCCAGACTATTCTGCTTGGATCTCGAATGATGCTCACATTCATATGCTCCTGTTTCCACCATCTCTGAGGCATCATTTAAGCATGTCCAAGGTGATACTTCTCGTGAACTTTGGCTGGCCTTGGAACGTGCTTATGCACCACACACATCCTCTCGAGAATACACTCTTAAAACCCAACTTCTCAAGATTGAGATGAAGCCAGAAGAGACATCCGCTGATTATCTTACACGGGCACAAGAATACTCAGATGCCCTAGCAAACATTGGTGAGCCAATGAAAGACAAAGATATTGTTATGCTTGTTATTGCAGGTCTAAGAGAAGAATATAACTCTTTGAAACCCAACCTAATTGGAAGGCAGCCCTGTGTTACTCTCTTAGAACTTCCAAGCCTCCTTGCAGACTACGAGTACATGATAACAAAGGCTGTTCCTGTCATTCCAGCAGTTCAAGCATTTTTGGCTACTGCCAACCAAAATTCCTCACATTCTAACAGCAGCTCAAGCACCCAACTACCTGATGAAACCATCAAGTCTCTTCAGCAATTAATGACCCATCTGGGCTTTACTGTTCAACCTGCATCACAATCCAATCAGGCATTTTACACTAACCGTGGATCTGCCACCCGTGGGGCGTACAATCGCCGAGGCCGTGGCCGGTACAACTACCATCAAAACAACCGCCAATCTGGCCCTAACACATGCACTGATTCTAGATTTTCTTGGGCATCTAATCAGAATACAGTCTACGGTTCTTGCAACAGGTGTGGCATTGGGCACGTTCCTTCACAATGTCCCAACCGTGACCCAGGCACTATTCGTCCACCACGACAGCCTCCTCAAGCAAACTATGCTGATCATCATTCACAAACATCATCTTGGCTGCCAGATACTGGTGCTAGCAGTCATGTGGCACCTAATCTCAATGGCTTTGAGGACTTTGAACCTTATCATGGTAAGGATTCTCTAGTTGTTGGTAATGGCACAAGTTTACCCATTCTTCATATTGCCTCTACAAAATTTGAATCACCCAATAAAACCCTTTCCATTAACAAAATTCTTCATGTTCCTGAAATCAAACGAAACCTTCTTTCTGTACAACGTTTTTGTGAAGACAATAATGTCTTCTTTGAATTTCATGCTACCTTTTTTTGTGTGAAGGATACGGTTACCCGCACTATCCTCCTCACGGGTCCAAGTAAAGACGGGCTCTACTCAATTCATTTTCCAAAGTTTCATCCTGTTTCACATGTTGCATTTTCAACTATTCGAGCATCTCCTACAACTTGGCATCAAAGACTTGGACATCCTCACTCTCAACTTTTAAAGTCGATGATTTCAAAACATAGTCTTCCTGTTACAAATTCTGTTTTTCCTTTCTGTAACTCATGTCCTATGGGAAAATCTTCAAAAATGCATTTGTCCTCTTCAAACTATAAAAGTTCATGTGTTTTGGATTTAGTGTTTTGTGATGTTTGGGGTCCAGCCCCAGTTGCTTCCTTTTATGGACATCGTTATTTTTTGCTTTGTGTTGACCATTACACCAGATACATGTGGCTTTTTCCTCTTAAACAAAAATCTGATGTTTTCACCACCTTTAAACAGTTTCATTCAATGGTTGAACGATAGTTTAAAACGCACTTAAAAACTGCCCAAACAGATTGGGGAGGGGAATTTCGCAACTTGTCATCATTTTTTAAAACCCTTGGCATCATACATCGTCTCTCCTGCCCGCACACAAGCGAGCAAAATGGCTTTGTTGAGAGACGCCACCGTCATGTGGTCGAGACTGGCCTCACACTATTGGCACAATCTGGTGTTCCAATGCGCTTCTGGAATTTTGCATTTGAAACTGCAGCATACCTGATTAACCGCATGCCCTCTCGCACTTCCTCACACATCTCACCTCTAGAACAACTCTTTCATCATAAACCTGATCTTTCTTTCTTACGCGTCTTTGGATGCCAATGTTTCCCTCACCTACGTCCATATAATCCGCACAAAATGGATTTTCGCTCTCTACCTTGTATATTTCTCGGGTATAGCTCATCTCACCATGGCTACCAATGTCTTGATCCCACTACCAACCGTCTTTACATTGCTCGGCATGTCCGGTTCAACGAGGCATGTTTTCCATATCTCCAACCACGTGCATCTTCCAACCCCTCACCTTCACCTGATCCTTACTTTTCCTCCTATCCATCTCATACCCCCCCTTCTACACCATCCCCCTAATCATCTAACCCCAACACTGCCCAGCCTGAAGCCACAAGTTCACCAGACGTACAACCTGCTACCACCCCACCAACATCTCCAATCAGCTTACCCGCAATACAACCTGACATTAACCCACCAAAATCCGCCTCTACAAATCAAAACCAAGACAACTTTGAGGCTTCCCAATCTGCCTCTCCATTATCCACCATTCCCGAACAACCACCCTTACCACAACCACCTCTCCAATACACATACAGCCGTCGTCACACTCAACCAATCTCCACCACCCAATCTATCACTGATTCCCCACACCCTGGAGCTCAAACTCGTTCCCGACCCTCCAACCTAAGACAAAATCCTAAACCTAGGACTCCCTACAATGCCTCGGCTTTTCATACTGCCACCAACTCAACACCAACCGAACCTTCAACCTTCGCTGTTGCCAACAAAAATCCTCACTGGCGCGCTGCCATGATCGAGGAATTCAAAGCCTTAAGGAGCAATGGTACATGGACTCTAGTACCACCTGTCCCTAATGCCAATATTGTCGATTGTAAGTGGGTGTACAGGTTAAAACGTGATGAACATGGCAACATCAAACGCTACAAAGCTCGTCTAGTAGCAAAGGGTTTCAACCAACAACAGGGAATCGATTACCATGAGACATTTAGCCCCGTGGTTAAATCCACTACGGTCCGTGTGGTTAAATCCACTACGGTCCATGTGGTTTTATCTCTTGCCGTATCAAGGAAATGGCCACTTAGACAACTTGATGTGCAGAATGCCTTTTTACACGGTGATCTTAAAGAAACTGTTTATCTGCGCCAACCACCAGGTTTTATAGATTCCCAAAAACCGGATCATCTATGCTTGCTTCACAAGTCCTTATATGGTCTCAAACAAGCTCCTAGGGCTTGGTTTAATCGCCTTTCGGGGGCACTATTACAGCTTGGGTTCTCGGGTTCTAAGACGGATCCATCCTTATTTATTTACTCCCATCATGGTGCCTTACTTTATATGCTTGTCTATGTAGATGATATTATTCTCACCGGTAACAATCCGAGGCTGATCAATCATATCATTCAACAATTAAGCACCAAGTTTGCGATCCAAGACATGGGTCAACTTTCATACTTCTTGGGCATTGAGGTAGTTCCCAAAGGTAATGATCTGATTCTCTCTCAGAAGAAATATATCTCAGACCTTATTCACAAGGCAGGCCTTTCTCAATGCAAACCAGTTAACTCTCCAATGGACATCAATTCCAATTTAGCCCTTGGTGACAGCCCTCAGCTTGCTGGTCCTGCTCAATTTAGACAGATAGTTGGAGCCTTACAGTACTTGACTCTCTCTAGACCAGACATTACCTTTGCAGTCAACAAAGTTTGTCAGTTTATGCACTCTCCAACTGAAAATCACTGGTCTGCAGTCAAAAGGATTCTTCGGTATCTTCAAGGCACTTCTAATTTTGGTCTTTTTATTCAGCAAAATTCAGCCCCTGTCATCCATGCATACACGGATGCTCATGATCACTCTCTTACTGCCTTTTCTGATGCCGACTGGGCTGGCTCTCTTGATGACCGTCGATCCACGGGGGGATATGCCATCTATCTTGGCTCCAATCTCATTTCATGGCGTGCCCGTAAACAACGCACCGTCTCTAGGTCATCCACAGAAGCAGAATACAAAGCCTTAGCAGATACTGTCGCTGAGCTAACATGGCTAGAGGCTCTTCTGAAAGAACTTCACGTTTCTATGACATCAGCTCCCATCTTATGGTGTGACAATCTAGGGGCTACCTATCTTTCAGCAAATCCCATCTTTGATGCCCGTACAAAATATGTGGAAATTGATTTTCATTTCGTTAGAGAAAAGGTGGCTCAAAAACAACTCTCGGTTCAGTTTATAAAGACAGAAGATCAGATTGCAGATGTGTTCACCAAGCCCTTATCCTCAAAACGGTTCTTGCTTCTTAGATCCAAGCTACAGGTCACTCCCTGGCCTTAGCTTGCGGGGGAATATTAGTATTAGACAACATGATTAGTCATGATTAAAGTTCATTTGATTATGCTGTATTACCTGTTCACTTTAAGCTGTCCACCATGAGCTGTCCAACATGGACTGCCCATTAGTAGTTGTCTAGTATGTCTTTATATATCAGTGTATCAGCTTGTATTCAGATATACAATAGTAATAACAATCACAATACAATTGCATACAATCTGTTATCAAGTTTATCTAGTCCACACCAAAGAACAAAGGAGAGGGTTTAGGTTATACAAGATCAAATAGAAATAAACCCACTGTCTTTGTAAAAGCAACTCATCAGATTTCTGATAAATTTATATCAGAATATGATTCTGAATCTTGCAAAAACAACAACCTGTTCTGAATACTCTTTTGAAAAACCAAACTTCAAATCAAACATAAGTGAATGCAGTCAAAAATCTGTAAAGACTCCAGAAGCAGTTCACTCATCTTTTCAAAATTATCCTATCAATCCATCACAAGAAGAAATATCAGAAAATTCTGATAAATCTTGTATGTGTGTTGACATACTGAAGCTTGTTCAACACCATCTTCAAAAGAAAAACAAAAAATCTGTTAGTGGCTCAGCATATAACAGAATTTCTGATGCAAAACCAAGAAGAAGAAGTAGAAAGAAATCAATTATTATTCCATCAGAAAATGTACCCAAGCATGCCTGGGTACCAAAATCCCTCTAATCATTCCATTTCAGGACCATCATGTGCAGCGGATCTGGTACTGCGACTCAGGAAGCTCCAAGCACATGACTGGGGACAGGAGCTTACTCAGCAACTTTGTTCCAAAGCTGGGTAGAATGGTAAATTTTGGGAATGGAGTGAAAGGGAGGATAATGGGATATGGATGTATAAGGTATGGATGTCTGATCATAGAGAAAGTAGCCTATGTGGAAGGCTTAAAGTATAATTTGCTGAGTTGTGGTTAGTTCTGTGACAAAGGTTTTCAGGTAACCTTTTTACCAGAAAAATGCTTGTTAATAGGTATAGATGATAATAAAATCTATTTAAGTGGAAAAAGAATAAGAAAATCAATTTACTATTTTGATTTCAAAGAAGAAAGTGAACATCCAAAATTATGTTTATTTTCAAAAATCAACAAAGGTAGTAGTTGGTTATGGCACAAAAGGCTAGCCCACTTAAATTTCAAAAACCTAAGCAAACTAGCAAGCAAAGGTCTGGTAAAAGGATTGCCTTTAATATCCTCAAAGAAGGATAAAATTTGTGAAGCATGTGAGATGGGTAAATCCAAGAGAAGCTCACATAAATCAATTTCTGAGTCTTCAATTTCACAAAATTTGGAACTTTTACACATGGATTTGTGTGGACCCATAAGTACAGAAAGTTTTTCTGGAAAGAAATATATACTAGTAATAGTAGATGACTTTTTCAGGTACACATGGGTAGAATTTTTGAGAAAGAAAAGTGAAACTCCTGATCTGATCATTAATTTTATCAAGAAAATTGAAAATCTGTTAAAACTAACAGTCAGAAGGATCAGATCAGACAATGGAACAGAATTTAAGAATTCAAAAATTCAGAGTTTTCTTGTAAGCAAAGGAATCTCTCATGATTTTTCTGCTCCTAGAACACCTCAACAGAATGGGGTGGTTGAAAGAAGGAATAGGACCTTGGTAGAAGCTGCCAGAACTATGCTTGCTTATGCCAAGCTGCCCACTCATTTTTGGGCAGAAGCTATAGCAAATGCATGTTTTACCCAAAACAGAACCATTATCAACAAAAGGCACAACAAAACACCTTACAACATTATCAATGGAAGAATTCCAAGTGTAAAATTTTTGCATACATTTGGTTGTAGATGTTTTGTTTTCAATGATTATGAAAGCCTTGAAAAATTTGACAGAAAAGTAGAAAAAGGTATTTTTCTTGGTTACTCCTTGTCCTCAAAAGCATATAGAGTTTTTATTCTCAACACAAGAACAATCAGAGAAAGTCTGTATGTTTCATTTGATGACTCATCAGAAACAGAGGTTTCTAATGAATATATGAAAGAAATAAATTTTTCTGAAAATCAAGAAAATTATGAACATCTCTTTGAAATGATAACTGAAGATTTCCTAGACCATGATAATTCTTTCAAAAACAAATCAAAAGATTCTTCAGGTACTAACTCTGCAGAACAAATGTGTAGTACATCAGAAAACCAGAATTCTGATATCTTACACACAAATGAGGCACCTGTTCAGGGGGAAACTTCAAACCCATCAGAACCAACAACCTTTCACAACAAGCTAAGATGGATCAAAGTACATGTTCATTCTGACATCATTGGCAACCCTGCAGATGGTGTCAGAACAAGATCTGCTACTGCACATGAATGTGCATTTTCTGGGTTCTTAAGCAAAGTAGAACCAAAATCTGTCAAAGATGCTCTAAGTGACCCAGACTGGATTCAGGCCATGCAAGAAGAGCTTGATCAATTTGAAAGGAGCAAGGTATGGGATCTGGTACCCAAGCCAAAAGACAAATCTGTCATAGGCTCAAAATGGGTATTCAGGAATAAATCTGGTGAGAATGGCATAATCACAAGGAACAAAGCAAGGTTAGTGGTCAAGGGTTACTGTCAACAAGAAGGTATTGATTATGATGAAACTTTTGCACCAGTAGCTAGATTAGAAGCTGTTAGAATTTTTCTTGCTTATACTGCATCCAAGGATTTAAAAGTTTATCAAATGGATGTAAAATCAGCTTTTCTGAATGGTAAAATTGAGGAAGAAGTTTATGTGCATCAACCAGAAGGCTTTGTTGATCCAAAATTTCAAAATCATGTTTACAGATTAAACAAAGCTTTGTATGGGTTGAAGCAAGCTCCAAGAGCCTGGTATGAAACTTTATCAAACTTCTTACTCAATTCTGGGTTTACCAAAGGAACTATTGATACCACACTTTTCCTCAAAACACACAAAGGTCATACTTTGCTGGTCCAGATATATGTAGATGACATCATATTTGGATCAACAAATGAAAAATTTTGTAACAAATTTCAAAAGTTGATGACCAGCCACTTTGAAATGAGTATGATGGGTGAGTTAACCTTTTTCTTAGGGTTACAAGTTAAACAAAGAATTGATGGAATATTTTTGAGTCAATCAAAATAAGTGAAAACAATTCTACAAAAATACTCACTTGAAAACTGCTCTGTTTCAAAAACTCCCATGGCAACAGGGAACAAGTTAGATTCTGACAAGGATGGTATAAGTGTTGATATTAAAACCTATAGAGGGATGATAGGATCCCTGCTATATTTAACTGCAAGCAGACCAGATATCATGTTTGCAACATGCTTTTTGGCCAGATATCAATGTGATCCCAAAGAATCCCATCTAAAAGCTGTAAAAAGGGTTTTCAAATATCTAAAAGGCACATCAGAACTTGGTCTCTGGTATCCAAAGGATACAAACCTTGAATTAATTGCATTCACAGATGCAGATTATGCAGGGTGTAAAATTGACAGGAAAAGCACATCTGGTGCATGTCAACTCCTGGGAGAAAAATTGGTATGTTGGGCAAGCAAGAAACAAAATTGTGTTGCCACATCAACAGCAGAATCAGAATATGTAGCAGCAGCAAGTTGTTGTTCACAAGTGCTGTGGATGCAAACTCAACTGAAAGATTATGGAGTAACTCTGACAAGAATTCCAATTCTATGTGACTCAAAGAGTGCTATTGCAATAACAGAAAATCCAGTTCATCACTCAAGGACCAAACACATAGATGTCAGATGTCACTTCATAAAAGATCATGTGGAGAAAGGTAACATTGAAATGTATTTTGTACCAACTGAAAACCAAATTGCTGATATCTTTACAAAGCCTCTTGATGAAAAGAGACACAATTTTTTGATCAGCAAACTTGGTATGGTTAATCTAAATGATGAAGATTTTTCAGAAAAGACAAAAACACAAATTGAAAACCAAATTGATGATCATCAAAGATCTGATAATCAGAGATCAAATCAACTGGTTTCTGAAAAAACAATCCATCAATCTGATGGAACATCAGAAAATCTGATGAATCATCAATAAATGATGATTTATCAGATAATCTGAAGAAATGTCAGAATATCTGGAGAAATCACCAGAAATTCTGATATAAAATCAGAAACCAGGTTGAAACATCAGAATAAGTTGTAATCATCTTAATCCTTCATCTTCATGCACATCCCGCACATTGTATAATATTCATTTATGAGTATATTTTTCTTTTGTATTTTTTTTATTTATTAAAAAAACAAAAAGGGGGAAATGTAACATGCTTAAAGATAAAATTCTATATTGCTGAAAAAATGAACCGTCACTAGAATTTTTTTTTCAGATTATTGAATTCTATTTTTTCTGCCAATGCATGCAACGTCATTTTTTCATAAGAAACTTGAGTGACACGTGGGCACTAAAATGATTAGGAGCTATGAAAGTAGCCGCCTAGTTATTAAATGCTTACTCACACATTGGGGCTTAGTAGACTGTCACATTTACTGCAACAAATATCGTCTTAATTGAAGAGAAGAATTTTTTTTATTGCTGTTAATATTATTCATAAGGAACTATCACTTTCATCTATATATATTAACAACCTGAAAAGAATTTGTTTCATACCAAAATCATCTCTTCAAAAGCCCCTCGACAGAATCTTCTTATCTTAAAATGGGTCGCCCAAAATTGATGAAAGCAACTCAATTCCCTCTTCCTTTTCACAGACTTCATAATCTTAGATTAAGATCCAACCTGGAAGGACCTGCATAGGAGGACTGCAGGTTTGTGTACAATATGATCATGCAAAGTCCGTTGGGTTTTGCTGTATCATCACATGTCACCATTTCTGGTGGAACTCTGAAATCATTTTTAGTGGTACTTTCATGTGGATAGAAAGTGAGGTTATGGGGGTCAAAATTACCCTAAAAGATGAAACAATAAGAAATGTCCTCAAACTGGGTAATGGTCATGAAAGCAAATTCCTGGATAAGGCAGATGTGCAACAGACCTTGACTGAAATGGGATATCAAACATACAACTCGTCAAGGGCGGTTAGCAAATCTGGGTTTATACCACCTTTCCAATTTTTAGTAACACAGCTAAGTGTCTACTTTTCCAAAAAGATTGGACACTTCAATGAGCTGTCCCATAGGATGATGGAAGTGATTTATGCTGTTGTACAGGAAAAACCTTACAACTATGCTAAGTTTCTCATGAGAGACCTAGTAGCAAACATCCACGACCGTCAACCTTTTCTGATCTACCCTCGATTCGTAACCAAAGTGATCACCAGTCAGCTGGACTTCGGAGGAGTAAGAAGCTGCTATCCAAGGACCGAGCTGGTACTTCAAGAGTCTACCCTGGTGCCATCAACGAATCACACGGGTCGAGTAACCAGTCTTTGGTTATATGTGAAGTGTATGTACAACGTGCTGGAAGAGGAGGAGGAGTAGTAGTTGTTTGTTTTTTTTGCTGTGTGTTTTATTTTATTTTTTTTCTGAAAGTTTTCTTTTATCTAATTTTTTTTTACAAAAACATGTCAATAGATCTAGGGGAACTAAAACAAACATGTCTGATAAAAACAAAGAAAATCTGGTGGAAATTCAAAAAGAAATCTGACAAGTATTTGATGGAACTCAGAAAATCTGATGATCAATCAGAAAATCTGGTAATTATTCAGAAAACTCATCAAGCTATACAAATCTGCTCATTCACCAGAAAATTTTTCATAGTGATCAGAAAATCTGAAAATAAATCAGAAAATCAATTTTTTTTCTCACTTAAAAATCAGGAAACTTGACAAATCATCAGAAAATATTGTCTTTAACCAGAATTTGAAGAAACTTATGACCATTTAAATTTTTTTTGAAATAAGTTTCTTTCAAAATATTTTTTTTCTGAGGACTGGAACAAGCTGTATGAAAAATACTTCCTGTATATCAGAACAAAGGTATGGAGTTCAGAACTGCAGAACAGCAATGTAAGTCGAAATCTCAGAACTCTACTCATTCCCTCTCATCTCAAAAAAAAAAAAAAAAAAAAAAAAAAACTGATGATTCATTCTCTGTAAATGAATCAAATGCATTCTGATGGTATATGAAGAAAATACAACTTTCAACAACTTTTTTAAGAATTTTCTGATATATATATCATTATGAGAAAAACCTGGGAAGATGCACAAAAGGTTTCTATTGGACATTTTTAAACAAAAGGGGTCCCACATGGAGAAAAGGTACAAGTTGGATATTAGTGTTTATCCTCAAAAACATGGGAATCTCTAAGTCTTTTAAAGGATTTACATTCAATTAGAGATAAACCAAAAGTTTCTTAAAAACGGTTATTTCCTTAAAAAGATTAAAACGTCATTAAGGTGTCATTAACCACCTTGAACACAAACAACCCACGATACACACTCAAAAATCTCTGTCTGTATATCCTATAAATACCTCATTAAAAAACAGAGACTTCCATCCTCAACCTTCAAATTCAAAACCCTAAAATCCTTTTCCGAAACCAAAACCCAAATTCTCAATGGCAGCTATCAACATCAACATACTACCAGTTGAACACACTGTTCCCTTCATCACTGAAGCTGAATTTCTTCCATTAAAGAGCAACAATGAAGCAATGAATGATAATATCGAACACTACAAAAAAAAAGCCATCTAGTGGCATACACTTTTAGTGGCATCTAACTTTTATGCCATTAATTTAGGTTTTAGTGGCACTTTAAGTATGCCGCATTTGCTTAACACCCACTTTTAGTGGCATTTAGGTATTATGCCACTAATTAATACTTTTAATGGCACTTCTATGCGTGCCATAATTGCGTGACATCCACTTTTAGTAGCATTTAATATGTTTATGCCATTGATTCACACTTTCAATTTCAACATAAATTTTCCCTCTCTTAGTGGCACTTTTGCGTATGCCTCAGGAACCGACCCGCACGTCCTTTACTACACGGTTTAGTTTATACCTGTTTAGTGGATCGGTTCCACGGTCTCGTGGGTTGACCCGTGGACTGCTTAATTCTAAGATGACAGTTTCATCTTTTAAAGTTTGCTCTCATGAAAGAAGCAAATAAAAATATTAAATGAAAATATGATGGCTCTTCGTTAGGCATATTAAAATAAAAAAAAAATACTATGTTCTAAATAAATATGTCAAAATAAAATAATAAAATTTATAACAAAAATAGATTAAAAAATATAAAACTAAAAATTTTTGGATAAAAATAAGTAAATAATGGTGATCTGATTCATCTGTGGGTTAAATTAAGTAAATATTATTTGAGTAAAAAAAGATATTATTTGAGTTTACCTCCAAAATTTTCCCCCAAATTTAATTCCCTCCAACTTTAACCTGATTTCACTCGTTGCTTTCTAATCTGCCCATATTCCTCCCAAAATAAGTTTCTGTTTGATGTGCGATGATCATCAGTTAAGGATGATTTTTAGGTCCGTTTTCAGCTAAACTTGTAGTTACTAGTCACTAACCGTTTCTATGCGAACCGTTTCTACGCGTACCGTTTCGACGCGTACCGTTTCAAACCAAACAAAATTGCCCCTTGATGTACAATCTCTTTCTAAAAAAATTTGACCAACTCGACCCGAACTCGTTCCTACCCGAACCCGTTTCGACCCGAACCAAAACAACTCCTTTTATAATTGACCCGTTTTGACCCGAACCAGTTTTGACCCATAACCCGACCCAACCCGACCCGTTTGCCGGGTCTAGTTGTCACACCACACCTTTGATCTTGATATAATAAGTGGTATGATGTGATCGCTTGATGATCGGTAATATCTATACTTTAGGACCGAGGGTGACACACGTATTGCGTTTTTAGTGGTTTTTGTCAATAAAAGAGGGCTTAAAATACTGTCAACGACCTAATTAAAAATGATAACTAAGTGTTAACTACCATAAATTCACCTTGCATTACCATCATTGACTATCACTTAACCAACATTGGTTGTGCTTGACCAAGATTGACTTAATCGGCCTTATTGGTCACTATTGGCTCTAATCCACCATCAATGACCCTAATACATTAGCAATGGGCTTAAAATATGAGCGAAGGTCTGCTCGGTTCGCCTCCTAATCATAAGTGGACCAAGTAATGGGCCTAAAGGATCATCATTTATGACACGACTAGAAAAACAACCTGAACCTAATACAAAATTCATGGGTTTGGGTTTAGTCTAAATGACCTTGGATTAGTTTTAGATTGTACCGCGAACCTGCTTATCTAAATGGGCAGAGTTCATGTAGAACCTGGCGGGTTGGCAGATTGACCCGTTTAACCAGGGTCGGCCCTAAGAATTCGTGTACCCTGTTCGAGCTCCAAAAAATGTGCCCTTAGGCCTTAACGAAATTGGGTATTGAGCTCAATAAAGGTCTAAATCTAATGTCTATTGGCTAATAACTAATCTAAAGTATAAGAATAATTTTGTAAGTGGGCGTATCTTGGTGTTTGTATAGGTATACCCTATTAAAAAAGAAATTTTTACGTATACATATCGGGGTTTTTTCGAGAAATAGCGTGCCCTCCGAAATATCGGGCCCTGGCCGGTGGTCCTCCCCGCCCACCCCAGGGCCGGCCCTGCATTTAACACATTTATATTATATTTTAATTTTTTAAAAAATGACAATTTTAGTTTTAAATAAAAATATGTTTCCTTTTAATTCAATTATAAAATAATACTAGGATTTTGACCCGCCGCGCGTTGCGGCGGCGTCGAAAGTTAAAGTAACTCGTATTTATACTGTATATTTGACCCGACTCTTTACTTAAAAAAATTGCATCGCCATCGAATGAGAACGTATTATATTTGACCCGGCTTGCTTTCAAATACAGTTTGCGAACGTACACAAAATAAGTATACAACGTATTATTTTTTACCAGACTCGCTTGAGAACAAAGTTTATGTCAAAACGTGAGTCATTTACGTTGAAACGTGAATTTTAAAACGACATGTACGTTAAAACTGCAATACATAACGCGTTACGTCGGCGGCACCTTAGTTGTTTATAGCTGACGACACGTTATGTGATGCGTTAACCACATAAAACACGTGTTTGACGTATCCGATCAAACTCAGTGTAACCTATATAAGCATTGTGGTTACAATGTACAATGATGAAATTAACATGTGATGCCCGCACGTGACATTACACGTTTTTTACTTTGTTACACACAGTGCGTTCGTGAAATTAACGTCGTTAGATATATATATATATATATAGAGAGAGAGAGAGAGAGAGAAAGTATAATGTACAAAAGGCCTTATCGTACATTAACGTACGCGACCAAGTGTATAACATGCGTAATTACAATTTTGATCAAAATAACGTGCGTGATTTTGGATTCCATGCGTGATTATAAAAAAAAAAACTGATCCCATGCGTGATTATGTGTTCCCATGCGTGATTATATGTTCCATGCGTGATTATACCCTGATCCGACGGTTACGCTTGTCGCGTATGTGAAGTACGATAAGGCTTTTTGTATGTTAACCTTTCCCTATATATATATATATATATATATATATATATATGGCTCGCTCATTGCAATGTAAAGTTGTAACAATATTTTAGACAACCGTGTAAAATCGTAAAAGTAATTTAGACATTAATATGGTTAGACATAGATAAAAAAAAGTATATTAATGTGTGACGCTATGGTCTAAAGTCGTAAAAGCAATTCAAATAAAATGAGACGTTAAGTTATTAAGTAGAAAAAAATGGCAGATCAAAGTTGTCAATTACCAAAAGTTAAAAATGAATGCTTAAGTTACCTAGTTTGAAAGTGAATTGAAAGAACTATAAGTATATGGGTTAAAGAGTAAAAGTATAGGAATTAGAATTGGAATATATGAAAATTGAAAGAAGATAAATGTATAGGAGCTAATTGTGTATTTTTATAAAAGTTGAGGACTTAAAGACAACGGTCCTCCACCGACCTTTGTCTGTAAGATTATATAAATAAATAAATAAATTAGCATGATCTGGTTTTTAATTAATATATTCGATGTTTAAATAATTGAACTGATTGGTTAGCCGAAAATGTTCCTCTTTGACCCTGTGACATTTATTCAACTATTATTAGCAAGCAATAACCGAATGATTCTATTATAGAGATGAAAGACAATTCATATGGATATTCTATTATAGAGATTTTTTTTGAAAGGCAAGGAACGATGTGTCAACTACCGTGACACCGGACGCCGTGGCCAGGATCGACTACTCGACCGCCGCCAGCCTCTTGGCTCTCCTAGATCCATGGAAACCCGACCTTCACCCGCCTGAAAGCACGACAGTGGAATAATCGGTAAAACCTTGCCTCTCATTCAAGACGAACCGGCGCCACTCGTGTTCGCCATTCACCTGGATGCCGCAGAAAATAATGAGAAGAGTGGCAGTCGAACCTGGATCACAAAGAACACCAAGTTTTTCCCCAACCACTCCACCAGTACCTCATTTGCCAATTCTATTATTGAGATGAAAGTCAAAATTCATATGGATATAAGTAGGTCTCGTTTTGAAGTTTGAACTTATCATCTATTCATATAAATATAATAAAATATAATAGAGAAGATGAGTAATAAAATTATATAATTGAACTTTTGTTATTCAGTTACCAGAGAAAGGGTAGGTGTAAACCACCGACATTTCTTTTTCATATTATACTAGTTTTTTACCCACGCCGCGCGTTGCGGTGGCGACATCACGTCACACGCGTGACGATGATGACATTGATGTGTGGCGCGCCACTCGTGACGTGTGAATTTACCTTTGAAAGAAATAAACCAAAAAATACCTTGAAGTGACACCTGCGATCTCATCCTAGCTTTGCAAGCTGATTCAATACACAATAATACAAACTAAAGTTAATTTGAAAAGCCCAAAAAAATAACAAACAAAGAAATAAAAACAACTATTCGAGTACTAATTTCAAATTATGTTGGCATGATTTAGCAACTAATAACCAAGTCAGTGATAGATTGGTATAATCAGTTTACATCTATCAATCCTACGAATCTGAAACATAATTAAATAACTTACATTTGGTGGAGTTTTGTGGTTCCTTTAGAGCATTTCACCAAGAGGAAAACAAACCCAAAACAGATTACAAACCTACTGGTTGCCATGTGATATCAGGCGACCATCTCCTAGCATCATAGCATGAGTATATTGCCCAATCACTTTGTCAAAGCAAAGTAAATCACACGAAGAGGCATTCAAGCTAAGTATATAGCCAAAACTATTCAAGTAGGGAAAAATTAAAGGACAATGTCAACAAAGGACCGTTAGCATACAAAACAAAGGAACAATGAGGCTCAGATATGTGAAGCTTATGCCCCGCCAAGATACGGAATACCTCATCTTCAAAATGAAGAGGATAAACTGCCATGGCTGCATAGTCCGACTGTGATGCAAGCACTTAAACACCACAGCATGTCGGCTGCCCCGCCAAGACACGGAATATCTCATCTTCAAAATGAAGAGGATAAACCACCATGGCTGCATAGTCCGATTGTGATGTAAAAGCACAGACAAATACATGCCAACACTGAATAGTGCACAAAGAGTGAGTTATCATCATAGCCCCTAAAATAAAAAGATACAATAATCATTCTACACATGCCGACTAACAAAACAAAGTATGAATCACTCATTCTTTGATGTTTGCAAGGTGGTCCATAAACTGATAGCAAATAGGCCGAATCTTTTGACTATAGTGATCCACACGTATGTAAATCATCAACCCCTGTAGATTTGACAAACAATCAAAACATTCAAACAAAAAAATCTCAAAAATTCAATTGAAAAGGACTTTGAAGTGACCAACACCAAGAATTACCTCTCGGATAGTGAGTTTGTGATTGCCCTTTTTAGTAGCAGAGCAATGTTGAGCAGCTCCCAGTTTGTTTTTTCTGAATTCTTCCCATGTCATATCAGCATATTATGTTCCAACCAGCAACTAACAAAATCATATTTTGGTCTCCAATAACTTAATACATACATGGATTCACATGGCTAAGGCTAAAGTCAAACCCCACACGGCTATTGTTTACTAATCAATGTAAAAAAGGAACTCTGTTGTGATCTAGACAATAGACACACGAAGGAAATTACTACTTGCAGAAAGAATTACATAGTTGAAAAAACTCACCGTTGACTCCAAGAGTATAGGATAGCCCCTTGCTGTTGTGCGATCTAATCGTCTCCAAACTTTGAGCGAAAATCGAGTACATGTGCTTCATTTCCTCACTACTTTGGTACTTCCTTCCGTACCTGTTCGTTCCATAATTCAAGAAGAAAAAGTCAAACATCAATCCATCCATTTAATGAATTTTTCAACTTGACAATAACATACAAAATCTCTGCCACTACAACTTCAAGTAATGCATACATACACACTAATTTTTCATTTGAAAGAAGAATGCAACTCATATCCTTCAATCTTACATTACTGGTGGCAAAATAATAATAAAAAATAATAAAACTCATTTTCTGTAAGAACAGATTAGAACAAATATGCAAACAAACTGTCATTGTCACTTAAATGTCAGCAAAAGCACAATCATACACACAAAAAAAAATGATACACTAACATAGATAATATCGACTACAAACATAGCCAAATCATTGAACAATAAATTAATAACAAAACCCCAAATAAATAGTAAATTAGTAATATCAAAAGGATCTAATCTAATGAACCAATCAGTTAACATAACACCACTAAAAATAATCCACTACCAGCATAGCCAAATCATTGAAAAATAAGTTAATAACAAAAAAAAAAAAAAGTTGACACACTACCAACAACAGAACCAAAATCATTGAACAATAAACTAATAAAAAACAGAACATCAGATATATAATTAAATGATCTACAGAAACCCTAATTTTAGGACTAACAAACTCGTTTGGAGATTGCAGATACATAAACCCTAAAATCCATAAATTAAACAATAATCACAGAAAATTGACCTGAGAAGGAGGAGGAGCAACAGAAAAACCAAGGTCGGCGGCGATTGAGAGGGCATCGGACATACCACCAAGTCGCCGGAGAGGTTTTCTTCCCACCCAACTACCGTCGCTTCCTTGAATCGACGCCATTTTCAGTTATATGACTTGGCGGATCCAACACTTTGTTTTGTGATCTTCGTGGCTGAAGTTTCATAACCAATGGGTATGTCGGTTATCATTTAATAGCGGTTGGGTTATATCGGTTATGGTGGTTATTTTGCTCACCCCTATATCTAGGTATTGCCGTACAAAAAAAACCTAATTCTCTATATCGAATACTTACTGATGAGTGACAATAAACCTATAAATCGATGGAAAACATACACATAACAGCATCGATATAGTATCGAGACAGGGTTTCAGTATAATATTACCGTCAAATAGCATGATAGGCCTTGTATCTTGTTCGAAGAAACTTGATGTCGCCTCCACCCAATCCACCGCTTCTGGCGGAGAAGATAGACTGGCCAGAACCGAAGATCGACGACGACTGGTGGATCTAAACCGTACTATCGGCGGCAACACGGTAAGCCGCGCGGTGGTAGCAGCAACAACGGGAACTGCAGGAATGAGCGCCATGTCGACTTTCTGTTATTCTTCAGGTTTCATTTCTAAATTCTAGAATGGTGTTTGAGGATTGAAAATTAAAGTTTAACCGTATTGATAGCAGAGGAAGAAAAGGAACGATCTGGAAGAGAAGGTTTTAATAAGAGATAAAAGAGAAAGGGTAGGTGGCAAAAGCCACCGACCTTTCTCTTAAATATATATAAAATAAATTGTATATTTGGATATGGGTGGCTAATTTCTAACTGGGAGAATAGGGGTTCGATCCCACTAACAAGGCAAGTGGTAACATTTAGCTGTCAAAAATAAAAACTTATTTGAACTTCTAAAATTTAACTTTTTAATTACGCTCCCGCTTCGCACTTAGGCGGCAATTAGAATTGTAAAACCTTTTTTTGCCCCTTACTTGAAATCTGCAGTAATTAACCCTAATTTAAGATCGAAGGAAGAGTTGTTCAATCGCTAGAAGAATTCAACCGCCGGTGATAGAAGGGATACATAGGACGGCCAGGAGGGTTACGATTGGGTTCAATAGCAACTTCAAACACCTTCAATCTTAGGTCAGTAAATGGCAAAATATAAATGTTTTTACTCAGTTGATCAACATGTGTGATTGTGTGTATATGTTCCATGATTGAGGCTTGTTTGTGTTATTAACTAGAGATCCAATTGATAGCAGTGGATATTCGATTATGACTTGTGGGATCCAATTGATGTTTTTTTTGCTTTGGTAATTAACAACAGTAAATAAAAAATCAGCATTAACATCAAAACTATTTGATTATTAACTGATGATCGACTTGTATCCGCTGATGTTGCGTCGTGCAACCGAAGCGGCTGCTGCGCTGTTGCCTCTGCAGTTGCGTCGTGCAGCCGACGCCGCTGCTGTTGCGCTAGTAGCAAGCGAAGCTATTCTACTAATCCAGAAGATGCTGAAGTAGTGTACCTGAAGGATAATGTGACGATTCATCCAACTCAATATGCTGCAGAAATGATCAGTGGGCGTTTGAAGTTGATTAACCAAGGTTCTTTACTGTTTATGGTAATGTTCTCTTGTTTTGACGTTGAAGGATAATGTGACGAAAGGATCAGTGGGCGTTTGAAGTTGAAGGATAACGTGACGATTCATCCAACTCAATATGCTGAACTTGACGATTCATCCAACTCAATATACTACTATAGATGCATTTTATGGTGGACCTGGAATAAGTATGAATTGGTTTTACCCAACTCATTTTGACCTGAGTTGTTTTGACCAATTTGACCCATTTATATTATATTTTAATTTTTTTTAAATGTGTTTTTATATGACAAGTTGAATTAGTCGGGTATTTTTAGGCATCCGAACACGACCCGTTTGGTACCTCTTACCCTCACTGACTATAGACGATAATGTTATAGCTTAAATTATTAACCTGTTCACAATTAAATAGATCAGAATTCGGCCGAGGAGCATAATAAACAACTTTTAATAATTTAAACTGCCCATCATGAGTGTTAAATCTAACTTCACATTTACCATTCACAGCAAGTTAGTAAGTTTTTGTTAATGGGGTAAATAATGATATTTGTATTGCATCTTTTTTGAATAGATATTATGGGTATGCGCAAGGGGCTACATATCATTTCTACGGACCTCGGTGAAACTGTTGAAGACCATGGTGAAGACAATGTTGAAGACAATGGTGACGACCATGGTGACGACAATGTTGAAGACCATGGTGATGGTGATGACACTGTTGAAAACCATGGTGAAGATAAGGTTGAAGACCATGGCTGCCAATCAAATTCTCATGATGGTAATGAGTATTTGCGATTAAGACAATTGACGATTGAGAAGAACAATAAAAAACTAAGAGAACTAGGAATTAAAAACATTATAAAGTCTTCAGCTAGTTTGGAAGAAAGTCAAAAAAAAAAAACCATGAAGAAGGTAATTTGATTATCAAAACTTAATTTATTTTATTTTATATACACATGTTGTCTAATGAAAATAAATTTGTTATAGCAATACCGTCCACAATATATTCCACCAATGTCTTCGAATAGAGTTGCTAATCTAATAAAGCTACGTCGAGTCGTTGCTCCAAATGTCTCTCAAAAGCTTTCCTCAACTTCAAATACAACAAAACCGAATAAACAACCAACAGTTACCATGAGTGAAATAATCAAAGGTGATAAAGGAGGAGCAAAGAAAAAGTTGGTTCTTGTTGATGAGGATGATGAGATATTTCAAGGTATCATTTTGTTGTTCATAAAGTTATTTTAATTAATAATATCTTTTATATTAATTTACTCTATTATTTTTATGAAGGGGATACAGAAGTAGATGATGTTGATCAACATGAGATACAGATGGAAGATCATGACTATTCTAATGATGAAGACAGTATTCATGAACAAATACAAGGCCCTGAAAAACAAAAGGCAACAAGGTCTAATATAAAAGGTAATAGTATAGGTAGGCGTAAGAGGCTACATATCACTTCTACCATCTCAACTGAGCGTGTTGAAGACCATGTTGACGACGACCAAGTTGAAGACCACCAAGTTTTTGAAACTCAAGGTCATCAAGCTAGTGAAATACAAGGTAAAAATTGTACACAATTTGTAATGATGTTTTAGACACAAAACAATAGCATATATGTTCAAATTTGTTAATAGACCGTTTTTTGTACCTGTTTGTTTTTTTTTCGAATTTGTTAGGTGCTCCTAAAAGGGTTCGAGGCTATACAACAAAAGCTGAAATTTGGAAGATGGATAGTACAAAAAGAATAGCTGTCACATTCAACAAGTTTGGAAAGCCTGTTGGGGCTGAAGCTAATGAACTTGCTCAATTACTTGGGACGCTCGCGAGGATGGCTGATCATGTATCCATAGAATATTCTGACCGGAGGAAAGTTCCAATACAAAAAAAAGAGGACATGTATTCACTCGTTAAGGTATATGTCTTTATCAAGTTTCAAAATGTATTAGTAGATAAGCTAAGAGGTATATTCTAATTTACATATAATTTTTGTTTGTAGTCTAAATTTGTTATTCATCCAAATGAAACAAACAAGATTAAAAATTGGATCTTTCATAGCATCGGAAGAAAATGGAAAGAATGGAAAGGTTCGTTAAAGGCATGTGCATATGATCCAAGCCTTACTGTTAATGAAATTGTGGCACAACAAGTTAAAAATGATGACCGAGTGAATCCAACTCAATTTAAAGAACTTGTTACTCGTTGGTTCACTCCGGAATTTCAGGTAACAATGATGTAATGTTGATTTCTTATTAAATATATATAATTATGGAATTAGATCGAAGAAGTCTTATCATGTATAACTTTACCATTTACTGTAGAGTACATGCGGTGTTAAAAGAATGAGCCGCTCAAAGATGAAGGAGCCTCATGTTAGTGGGACAAAGTCGTTTGCTAGACTTGCTCATGAAATGGTATTATTCGAGATTTTTTTTATTTATTAATTTTTTAATATTTTGGTTTTTATTTCCCTTACTAACCATCAAACGTAAATAATAGGCGACGAAGAATAATGGTATATATCCAACACGAGGAGAAATGTATATAAAAACTCGCACTCGTAAAGATGGAAGCATTGTTGATGATAACGCTACTCAAGTTGTGGTAATGTATTTTAATGTTCTTATATATCATGGGTGTGTTTAATTTTCTTATGATTATCTATTTTGTTATGTGTTTAATTAGGCTTCATTAAAAAAAATTACAAATGACTTTACAACCACACCCGGCGATCTAGCTGATTTTACAAACGATGACTACTCAAAAGTTAAAGGCCCGGAGAAAAGAGGATACGTTCGATTAGTTGGAAGGATGCCAGCCGCAAAAAGTAACGCGACATATTCACAAACTAATGATCAGCTAAAGAGTGTTATCCAAACTAATGATCAACTAAAGAGTCTTGTCAATGCTATGGCTATCATCATCCAAGAACATATCCCCAATGCAAATTTATCTTCGGTTCTTAGTAATATAAACATGCAGGTAATTACATACATGACCATTATTTGTTCTTTTACGAATATATATTTATGTACTAGCATTTATTTGATTTATATGTTTTAGGTCCCTGGTATTGGGTCTTTGGTCCATAACAACTCTTTATCATCTTCAAGAAGTCAATATGATAATGGTAATCACTTTTAACTAGTTACTTTTTTAAAACTATTTCGGAATATTTAATGGATATGATTATGTTGTAATATTGGTTTGAAATTGATTAGCCAAAACTTTCCATTTTACAGGGCAAGAAAGTCGTTTGGACAATTGATCTTAAAGTTTTGTTGACATTGCAATTAAGGTAATATGTTGGTTTTTTGTCTAATTGTTAGGTATTCGAGTCAATTATAAACGGTATTATATGTTTGTTTTTTTTATCTAATTGTTAGGTGTTCAGGCCATTATTATACATGTTTTTCTTTTGAATCAAGAACAATGATTTTAAATAACTTTTAGAATTTTTTTTAAATCAATACTAATACTTGTTTATATGGTTGATGATCGTAGGGTAGATATCATGAGAAGCTTTGGAGCTAAGTTTTATGATACTAGAATTTTCACCCAAAAGAACGTTTAGACTTCTTGTTTAAATAATTGGAATTTGGAATATGTTAATTATTCACGATGTTTTCCTAACATTTGAAATATGTTTTGGATCGAACTTATTATTGAAGTTATGATATTATGAATTTTACATTTACAATTTTATCTTTTATTTTATATTTAATATTGTAAATAATGTAATTTTTATGTCAAATTATGTGCCACTAAATATAGTAGATATATTTAAATCGAAATAGTTTTCACCAACACAATATTTGTGCCATAAAAGATTTTTTATATCGTGGCAAAAAAAGTGCCACTAAAACTAGTATAGATATGTGGCTATGATTACTTTTTAGAGGCACAAAAATTGTGCCACAAAAGTTTTTTTTATATTGTGGCAAAAATTTAAGTGCCACTAAAAGTCCAAAAACTTTGTGCGGCAGATCCAAAAAGTGCCACTAAAAGGCTTTAGCGTCAGCGATTCTAGTGTCACTTTTTTTGTGTGCCACCCATTCCTACATGGGTCTTTAGTGGCACTTTTTTGTTTTTTTATGGCACTTTTTGTATGTCATTAAATGGCTTTTTTTTGTAGTGTATGATATGAAGTGTCAAATTCTCATTGAATTTCTAACAAGATGTCCAATAGCTCAAGCTCTTACAAAGACCAGAGAGGTACCAGAAGAACTCATCCAGCAAGTTGTAAAAACTCTCAAAATCTCAAGTCAAACCGAGCTATCAGCACATGTATGGGGAAATATCTTTATTACAATTTCACCAGAGACGATAAGGGAATGTTTGGAACTACCCTTGAATCATAGCTATGAAAAAGCACCAGAAAAAGAAGATATGTTCTCACAACTTGATGCTGTAATGGATTACAAAACAAAGATTTCAAAGATCAATGAATTCAAGAGAAACAAGCTACCTGCCATCTGGCAAGTTTTAATGGAAATTTTGAACAAGTGTCTATCATCGAAGATTGGTGGTACAGATCAGATAAATATGAACATTCTAACAATCATGTTCAGTCTCATTAATGGGTTGAACATTGATTTTGGAGCAGAATTATTTATCTTGATCAGAAGATCAATTCTGACTAAAATTGGAAGAATAGATTCACATCTACCCTTCCCAAGATTTCTGTCAATCATAATTTCTGATGCTTTTTCAAAAAGAAATATAGAAGTTCCAGCATCAGAAAACATGTGGAAGACAGAAATTATGAGACCTTGGACTGCTGCAGGGTCTTGGAAGTCAGATTATGATGTGCCTGTTCTGTCAGAAAAGATGATGAATCTGATACCTGAAGATTCACCATACAGAGCAGAGTACTTGAAAATGTTGAACAAGAGGCCAGAAAACAAAGGAGTTTTTGGAAATGTGTCCCCCATGGAGCATGATGCACAAGAATCAAGCACACCAAGAATGGAACAGCAGGGTGAATCTGATCCTCATCCAGCTGATGAAGATGTGCATATGAGTCCTGTGACAGAAGAACATCATGCAAACGACTCATAAATAGGAGAAACAGGTGCACAACATTCTAAAATAAACATATTTTATGATTCTGAAAGTGATTCTGGTGAATCAATTCAAGGAAAACATGAAATTTTACATAGAGGCACTGTTTCTACAAAACAAAATGTGAGTGGAACCAATAACCCATTTTCTGAATCAGATTCTGAGGAAGAAAATATGGTAACAACAGGTGGAGATCAGTCAGCTGATCAAGGAAACCTGGGTGAGAAAACTAAGAGTTTCTCAACAACTCATGGAGAACCTGAAAAGGTTCAAGGATATGCGGAAAACCAGGACTTGAATGTGTTTCAATTTTCTGGTGAGGATACAGAGAATTTGGATTCTTCCAATCCTCTTAACCTCAGAACAGCAGAAAATGTGTTTTCTGCTGGTGTTAGAAGGAGAACATCTGTTGTTTCTCCTATTTCCCAAGGACATCAATCGATATCTCCTAAACAACTTCACAAGGAACTTGAAGATCCAACTGCTACTGAGAAGACAGTCACAGAAGAAAAACTTGATCTGATACTGAAAGAAATCAGAAATCAAAAATCAGACATCAAAGTTCTATCAGAAACTGTCAAAGCTGTGCAGAAGCAAACAAAAGACAATGCTGCAGCTCTCAACAAACTGCAAAAGTCATCAGAAAACAGAGAGAGTTCATCAGAATTGGAAAAGACTCTCAAGGAACTGCATGATATCAAGAAAAAGATGGCTGAGATTGCAACTGCAGGAGAAAGCTCAAGTTAAGGGAAGATTTTTGAAGAAATCCAGTTCCTCAGAGCCAACAACAGCAGCATGGCTGAGGCTTTTGAGAAACTGTTGATGGAATTAACTGCCCAAAGAAATCAAGAAAACCAGGAGTTTCAGAAAATGAAGAAACAAGAAGAAACAAATACTCAAATTCTCACTAATATTCATTTGTTAGTAGAGAGATTGCAGTATAATGTTGCTAGAATAGCAAAAGTTAATCTTCATGAACTAAATGCCCCAATTCCACAAGAAAGACAAACAAGGAGATCAGAAACTCCTCAACAACACTCAGAAACCATTCAACAAGTTCAAACCAAACAAACAGAAACTTCAACCATTCAAAAACAGAAGCAACCCATGGGTCCACCTCCAGATAAACAAAAGTTACTTATGGGTCCTCCACCAAATGTCCCAAAGCCAGATAGTTCAAGGGTTCAACAGAAAGAAAATGTTCCAGTTCAGTCTTCCTCTACAGCCATCACAGGAGAAACAGAGTTCAGCATAAAGATGGATACAAAAGAGAAAAGACGAATGGAACATGAAGTGACTTCATCAAAAAGGCCAAGAAAAGAAATGATAGAAGATTCAGAAGGGAACATCAGAGAAATGGATGTGATGAAAGGTGATCTACACACTATTATGTACCCTGAAGAACACCTAAAGAATTACTATTGGAAAGGTCCAGAAGACAACCCAAAGAGACCACTCTCTCCATTGAGTAAAGGTATTGTCGAAAACAGAAACAATGGATGTTGGGAAATTCTACACAAGAAAATGACCAATCCAATAGTAGCAATTGAAAGAATTGACACTATGGCCACTGGAGGAGGTATCCTAGGTTATGAAGCACAAAACAAGTATACCCTGATCAGAAAAGACAACAGTGAACAAAAGGTTACTGATGCATATCTGGCTGATGATATTCACCCATTAGGAATAGTCAAAATGAAGAATATCATTGATGAAATGAAAGGAAGTTCAGTTGTGGTCAGAAGAGCCCTTGAAAGTCTCAAAAGTGCAGGAGCAAAATTATACAAAAGGGCTGCACTGGCAGACTTTGATCTATGTATCAATTTTGAGTACAGCAACAAGGTGCTAATACCTCCTCCGAACACTTCAATTCCAGCTGAAATCCCTTCCAAACTAGTAAGAACTGGAGCAATCTTTGATCAACCAGAAATATGTGTAGTCTTCAAAGATGCTAATGAAGAGAAAGCTCTATTCAGAATCAGTGAAATATGCAGGTATTCAAATCAAACTCTAAAATATATAAGGAACTGCATGAATGAAAAACAAGAGCAGCTCAAGAAGAAGGGAAAGAACAATGAACAGCTGAGAAAAACAATTGAAGAAAGCATTGAAAACTGGATGGAAGCAAGAGGATGGTACAAAGAAATGTACAAAGAAACTCAAAAGGCAATTGATCACAAGAAAAGGCTGAAACTAGGTGACAAATACAGAAGTGGAGTGAAGATCAATTAATGATTTGATGAGATTAAATTCCTGTTTTTGAACAATATTTTTTTTTGTCTGTTTTATGGTTGGTTTGACTATGTTCTATGTTTCTGAACTTAGTTGTTTTTAAATTTCTCTTTCAAGAAAGTTGTTTATGTTAGATATAGAGATAGTTCATTTTCTTACAATACTTAAGGGGAAACTGTTAGGAAACTTTATTTGTAAGTATTGAAGAAAATCACAATCAACTGGATCTATGAAGAGATCACAGTCCTGAAGATCACGAACGAGAAAAAGAAGATCAGATGGGACAACTGGAATGCACAGCATCTACTTCAAAGAATCACAAATTGATCAAGAGCTAAATGGATTATCAGAAAATGTCACTTCTGATGAATCTGATGATATTTCTGATGAAATATCATCAGCTTATAACAATTCTGATCATCAGAATTTTCTGATGATATGTTCACCAGAATTTCTGATGGAGTGGTTTATCAGAAATTCTGATGAAAACCCCACTTGTCTGAAATCAGCTCTATCCTGCCACACTTACCGAAGCAAGTTGACATTATTGGATATCATGATGAAAAAGACAACTTGAACGTTCGATTCAATGAATATGTCAATTGGGCACTTTTTGCAGGACCAATTGCATGAATAAACTATTGTTTATTCATGCACCCAGCCTTCTATAAATAGAAGGCCTAACCAAGAGAAGCAAAGTGAGTTTGAAGCTTAGCATTCACACATACACCCAAACTCCATTGCCCTCTCACCCACAGAATTCAAGATTCATTTGTATTAGATAATAATCTTACAATCACCTTGTAAACCATTTTGTTTCAAAGTGATATAAACTTGATAATTCTATAGGTCTTGTTTCTTGAAAGTCTGATTTCCATTTCCGCACATCTTTTTCACATCTACTGAAATCACTTGCCATATTACGTGAAAAGAAGTTGTTAAGGCCATACTGGGTCCAACACATCCTCTAACATTTAATGTCTCAAGTTGTGGAGTCAGCCCAAGGTTAAGGTTACTCAACTTAGAACCACTAAGGTCAAGGAATTTGAGCTTTGGACATACAACGGGCATTTGGAGTTCCACAAAGTCTTTACAGCCATTAAGATCTAATATCTCCAGATATGGAGTCAGCCCAAGATTAAGTTTATTCACCTTAGAACAACTGATATTAAGGACTTTGAGATTTGCACATTCAACAGGAATTTGAAGTTCTACAAAGTCACTACATTGTCCAAGAGCAAGTGTCTTAAGATATGGAGTAAGCCCAAGGTTAAACTTTCTTACCTTGGAACCACCGAGGTAAAGGAATTTGAGATTTGGACATTTAACTGATATTTGGAGCTCTACAAAGTCTTTACATCCAGTAAGATCTAATGTCTCTAGATATGGAGTAAGCCCAAGGTAAAGGTTATGCACCTTAGAACCATGGAGGTTGAGTAATTTGAGCAATGGACATTCGACAGGTATATGAAGTTCTACAAAGTCATTGCATTTAGAAAATATTAGTGTCTCAAGATATGGAGCGAGTCCAAGGTTAAAGTTACTCAACTTACAACCAGATAGGTAGAGTAATTTGAGCTTTGGACATTCAGCTGGCATCTGAAGTTCCACAAAACCTTTACATCCATAAAGGTATAACGTCTCGAGATGTGGAGTAAGCCCAAGGTTAAGGTTACTATCCTTAGAACCACTGAGGTCGAGGAATTTTAGGTTTGAACACTCAATGGGCATCTGGATTTCCACAAAGTCACTACATTGACCAAGAGCAAGCGTTTCAAGATGTGGAGTTCGCCCAATGTTACACTTACTCAACTTAGAACCACTAGCGCCCAAATATTTGAGCTTCGGACAATCAACGGGCATTTGAAGTTCAACAAAGTCTTTACATCCATTTAGATCTAACGTCTCAAGATGTGGAGTGAGCCCAACATTAAAAGTACACACCTTAGAACCACTAAGGTTGAGAAATTTGAGCTTTGAACATTCGATGGGTATGTAAAGTTCTACAAAGTCATTACATTGTGCAAGAGCAAGTGTCTCGAGATGTAGAGTAAGTTCAAGGTCAAACTTTCTCAACTTGGAATCACGGAGGTTCATGAATTTGAGATTTAGACATTTAATTGGCATTTGGAGTTCTACAAAGTCTTTACATCCATTAAGATCTAACGTCTCAAGATTTGGGGTAAGCTCAAGATTAAGATTTCTTACCTTTGTATCTCTTAGGCTGAGGAAGTTGAGATTTAGACTTTCGACAGGCATCCGGATTTCTAAAAGTTATTGCATTCAGCAAGTCGTAGTTTCTCAAGATATGGAGTGAGCCCAATGTTAAAGTTACTCACCTTACAGCCAGATAAGTCTAGTAATCTAAGCTTCGGACATTGAATAGGCATCTGAAGTTCCACAAAATCTTTACATCCATAAAGGTATAGCATTTCAAGATGTAGAGTAAGCCCAAGGTTAAGGTTTTTAACCTTGGAACCACTAAGGTCGAGGAACTTGAGGTTTGGACACTCAACGGGCATCTGGATTTCCACAAATTCACAACATTTACCAAGAGCAAGTGTCTCAAGATGTGGAGTTAGCCCAAAGTCATGGTTACTTAACTTAGAACTGCTGGCACCCAAATATTTGAGCTTCGGACAAACAACGGGCATTTGAAGTTCTACAAAATCTTTACATCCATTTAGATCTAACGTCTCAAGATGTGGGGTAAGCCCAAGATTAAAAGTACAAACATTAGAACTACTAAGGCTTAGAAATATAAGCTTTGAACATTCGATAGGCATTTGGTGTTCTACAAAGTCATTACATCCATAAAGGTATAACCTCTCAAGATGTGGAGTAAGCCCAAGGTTAAGGTTACTAACCTTAGAACCACTAAAGTCGAGGAACTTGAGGTTTGGACACTCAACGGGCATCTGGATTTCCACAAATTCACGACATTGACCAAGAGCAAGTGTCTCAAGATGTGGAGTTAGCCCAAAGTCATGGTTACTTAAGTTAGAACCGCTGGCACCCAAATATTTGAGCTTCAGACAAACAACAAGCATTTGAAGTTCAACAAAGTCTTTACATCCATTTAGATCTAACGTCTCCAGATGTGGAGTTCGCCCAAAGTTATGATTACTTATCTTAGAACCACTAGCGCCCAAATATTTGAGATTCGGACAAACAACGGGCATTTAAAGTTCAACAAAGTCTTTACATCCATTTAGGTCTAATGTCTTTAGATGTGGGGTAAGCCCAAGATTAAAAGTACACACCTTAGAACCACTAAGGTTGAGACATTTTAGCTTTGGACATTCGATGGGCATGTGGAGTTCTACAAACTCACTACATTGTCCGAGAGCTAGTGTCTCGAGATGTGGAGTAAGCCTAAGGTTAAAGTTTCTCAACTTGGAACCTTCGAGGTACAAGAATTTGAGGTTCCGACATTTAACCGGCATTTGGAGTTCTACAAAGTCATTACATCCATTAAGATCTAATGTCTCAAGTTGTGGAGTAAGCCCAAGATTGAGATTACTGACCTTTGTATTACCAAGGTCGAGGAAGTTGAGATTTAGAATTTCAATGGGAATCTTGAGTTCTACAAAATCACGACAATATCTAAGAGCCAACATCTTAAGATGTGGAGTAAGACTAAGATCAAATGTTCTCAACTTTAAAACACTGAGCTCAAGGAATCTGAGCTTATTACAAACCTATCATAAGAAGACATAAAATAGATAAATATCAATGTAATGACAAAATATAAGTTTAAAAGCATCATGAAAAACAAACAATCAACCATTATTCTACCTTTTCTTTTCCCCCTTCCCACATTTGAGAGATGTCGGTGAATTGCATCTGATGCTTAACACGTCCACAAAAAAAGGGTGATTAACCCATCGTAGAGATCGTAAAGAATCAGATAAGTATAGGCATGATTCATCAATTTGAATTTCCGTTCGATCCCAATCCATGGAAAGTAATCTTAGTTATGTCATCTTTCTTAGACCTTTCATAATTATAGTTGGAGAAATATTCATAGATTCCAAAGCTATACTTCTTGTTGCTTCAGTGCCCTGCAAATAAAAAAGGGCAAGTTAAATTTTTGTCATAACAAATAAAGACATGCTAGTTTTCCATTTTACAAATAAATTTGAACCATTCCAATTCATTAACCAATATATCTTCAATTTCCTTTCTGATCCATAATCGACTATGTTTGTTACGCTCATCAGGGTGCAAACGACGAACTATATTTCTGGACATTTCTTCTATATGGTCATGCAAGTGTAGAGAGCCATAATCAGAGATCGTAATCAAAGATTTCTGCTCAAGAACTCTTAAACCAATTTTAGCATTAAATCCACAACTTACAAGTATTCTGATTGCATCATTTTTCATTCTATTTTTCAGTATACATGCAACATCTAGAAAAATTTCTTTCTGGTCATTTTCTAGACCATTATAGCTTAGTTCCAGTTTCTCCAAAGTTTCCTTCAACGGAATTATTTTTAATCTTTCTAGGGCATCTACCCATTCACTCTTGCTTCTACCACAAATATGTAAACCCAAAACTTTGAGTGTTAAGGGAAGACCAGCAGCATAATGAATAACTTATCTTGATAACTCTTCATAGCCTAAAGCTAGAGTCTTTCCCTTAAATGCGTACATACTAAATAGGCAAATTGCTTCCTCATGTGATAGTAGGTTGACATCAAGAACTAAGTTCACTTCGTGTGCTACTGGTGTGTGTTAGGTGTGATATGTTTTTATCTATATTTTTTAGCCCTTTTTAACACATTAATCAAGTTTTAAATTTATAAAACACGATATTCTACTAACACTTAAGCACACACATGGGCAAGTGCACCCATCGTGAGCGTAGTATAGTGTTGGTAAGATACCGAGGTCGTCCAAGGACACAAAAGCTTTTAGTACCGGTTTATCCTCAACGTCTAATCAAATCAAAAGTTTAGAAAAGATTTTTAACATGAAAAATAAAAACTTAAAATGCTGAAAAATAAAAATAAAAATAAAACAGATAGACAAGATGAATCAATTGGATCCGACTCGCCTTTAGTATAACCTTTGATGAATTTCGCACTTTTGCACTTTTTAAGAGATTATCTTAGTTATAGTAGTAGGCCCCTCTTTTGAAGGTGACGTTACCCTCAACCCAGTAGTTTGAGTCAGCAAGGATACAATCCTAAAGGGTCGGAATATTGGAAGATAATTAATTAAGTTATTAATGTATATTGTGGTAGGCCCCTCTTTTGAAGGTGACGTTACCCTCGGCTAAGTGGTTTGAGTCAGCAGGGATACAATCCCAATTAGCCGGATTAGAGTATTAATAGTAGTTTACATATGAGGGGATCAAGCTATTCGCACCCCCGCCATCCAATACCGGTGGGTATTGAAGGAGTTCCTAGTAAGCTTGACCTAGGTCCTTGCAGGATCTATACACTAAACAAGGCAATAATACTTACCAAACCATTCCCTTAACCCCCGACCAGGTAGCCAACATATCTCTATATAGACCGTAGAGATATGAATGGTGAAAATCTTTTATTTTATATAGACAGTAAAATAAGGCCAAGACACCACGGACAAATGATAAGGAAGTTTCACCTTCATCATAAGAAACTAGTTATTAAAGTCATTAATACAAAACCAAATAAAAAGTGCGAAAAGATAAAAAAAAAAAAACAAAAGTATTACACTAAATGCTTGTCTTCACCAAGTGATTTAAAAGACTTAGGCAAACATCGTCTTTGATTGTCAAGAACTCTTACTATCAATCTTGGATCCCGAGACTACTACACACACTCTATGATGCACTACTAGAAAATAGGCCTTATGCAACTTTTTACAAGCAACCTTTCTTAGATGAGTTGCATTTGATTCTAATGCAACATCATTGAACATAAAGGTTGCATTAGAAGATCTAATGCAACCTTTTTCATAAAAAGTTGCAAAATTATATTAGATTTGCAACCTTTTTATTAAACAGTTGCGAATATACTAAAAAATGCGACATTTTATTGTTATGTATGGGACTTTAATAGTTTAAACCATATAAACTATTTAAAAGAATTACGTTTCATGATTTTTATTTAATTTATAATTAGCTTTAGTTTTTACATATCTAGTTAGAACATATATATTAATTTATTCAAAAGTTATATGATTATCTGTTTAATCTCTTTACTATTCTTTTTCTTTTATTTTTTACTTTCCCTCTTATTTTACTTAATTTCCCCCTGGGTAGTTTCCCCCAAATTGATTTCCATCTCCCCAAAATTAACCGCTCACATTTTCGATCTTCATTCATCGATTTCCTTCATTCTTCCCTTTCAGCCCTAATCTCGATGGACAAAGATGGTGACGGCGGATACCGCGATGGTGGTCATAGCTTCACTCCTTGTCGATAGAGATTCAACCATTGTGATTCTCGATACAGTTGCTTTGATAGCAGGGCTTACAATCCTAGGTATTGCTACTCATCCTTGTTTTACCTTTCAGTTACTTAATACGCACAACATATATACATTAGTATACCAGATTTTGTTAAGCATCAAATTAATTTTTTGTTCTAACTATGTTTTTTATGATGTAATTCCATTTAAGTTTCTGAAATTTTACTTGACTTCAGTGATATCAAGACTTTAGGATCTTTTGAAGGATCATGTAAACTGTATCACTTTTTTATACGGGCACTTCAACATCATACTATGTTGATTATAAGAACTATGATGTTTATTACTAGATTAAAGCACTTAATAAATTTGATATACCAGAGTGCATACCAAGTGATCGAAATCAATGCCATAAAGAAGCCAGAATAAGTCTATTTTGTTCTGTGTTGTGTAGTTGTTTGGTGTTTGCTTTTTAGTAGCAGTTTTATTAACTCTTAGTCAATATGATATACCGCTTACGACTAAATGTGTGAAAGATTAGTCGTAGAGGTAAATCATTAACGATCTTTACACTACAAGAAATACTTGCAATTCCGGCGACCCCTTTAGTGGCGACTTCGGAAAAGTCAAAGTCGCCGCTAAAGGTTGTAATCCGCGTCCCCTTTTCATTATCAGTCCTTTGTCTTTATTTTTTAAAGATTGGTGGGTATGGGGCGTGGGTTGTGGCGTTGAAGGGGGTTTAACGGCGGCTACACCACCCTGGATCGGTGTTGGGATTGGCGTTGCTCGCTTGGCGTGGATATTCTGTCTGGCGTGGGGCGAGGGGGCTGGGTGACATGGCGGACTGTGGTAGGCTGGTTCAAAGTAAAGAGTTTAAACAACAAAAAAATTCCACTTGGTTGGCCACGCCCAGCTAAACGACTCCCCACCACACCCCTAGTTTTTGAGTATTAGCTTGTGGATCCCATCCTTGCCACGTGTCGAGCAATGCCCCCAACCCAAGCCCCTCCACACCCCATAGTCTAAGTTAAAGTTAACATGAAATTTCATAATTGCAGCTATTGTAATCTTTTGTGTGTAGCTAGGTCCAGGTTTACATATGGTGTCTATATGACATAGGTGCATTAAATTCTATTCTCTCTTTTTGAGTAAGTTGACAGAGCTTTGGGTTTTTATCAGAAACCATATACAACAATTGATCGAGAGCATACTCCAAGATATGTAAGCAGAGGGCTGATTTGAGTTATATTTTTAAACGGGTTATTTGGATCATATAATAAATCAACCTACCTACTTGTAAATGGATCAGTTTGGGTTATGTATTAATTATTAAATCAACTTTTTTACTTGTATACCGGTTGATTTGGGTATTATTTTAACTCAGCCTATTTAATTATAAACAAGTCGATTTGTGTTGTATTTTAACTCAACCTATATACTTGTAAATAGGTCGTTTCGGGCTCACGGGCTGTATATTAAAACAGCCTATTTATTTGTGTAGAAGTCGATTAGGTTATATTTCATAGATACCCATTAGGTATTTAATTTATTTTAACAAATACATGCATTATATCGAACAACCACCATCTTTCACCAAAAACAGTAAGTTAACTTATACTTGCGTATGGATACATGTTCAAAATGTTAAAATTTTAGATTATAATAAAAAGAAGAAAAAACATTTAACTCCTTTATTTTATTGTAACTACTTTTTTTTGCATTTATCATGGTTTACTCAATAAATATTTATTATTTTTTTGTACATGTAGAGAGCTAGCTACACATGCTTACATAGATAGAAGTTGGTGTTGGTTTTGACTCCAACGCAGAATGTTGGAATAGAGTTCACTCAAGTGATGGTGCACTAGCATGTCTAGACATGGGGTTGTTCAGACACCAACGTAAGGTAAGTTCAATTATGTTGTGAGCTTATAACATCAGCATGGATCATTTTAACATTCCTCATTAATATGAAATACTAGCGAGAATTATAGGTATATAGTGATTTCTATTTTACTTGCTAATATTGTCTTTATTGATGAACATGTAGCATCATTGCTTGGTATTAACAACTAGGACATGAGTGTCTCTCAAGGCAACAGATACCTGTTGCTGAAAATGTGCAAAGAGACTTTCGAAGGGGCTGGTGGAATTATTGAAAGCAAACTTTGAAGCTGAGAAAACCAATTGTTGGAAATGTGCAAATAGATTGAAGTTCATGAAAGAAAAAAGGTTGAACTTGACGCGATAGGAAAAGATATTGATAGCCAACAACAAAACTTGGAAGCGAGGTTATGAAGCAACTACCAACTGAAAATCGAGACAAGTAGAATGTTTTCATTTTTCTTTATTATTCTACTTGACACATTGTGTTAACTATATTGTTATTTGAGTCTGGACAAGTGTGTTAAAGTACACTATTTGACTATCAATGATTATTGTTTCTGTGCGATTGAATGCATATTAATTAATAGCAATTGAATTTACGTTATAAAGTTGCATTTGTTGTAAAAAAAGGTTTCCTTTTTTTTCTTTTAAAAATATAATAATGGTTGCATTAAGTCTAGAAAAATGTTGCATTTTTTTTAACTAAACAATAATAAAAGTTGCATTTAAGTATACAAAAAGTCGCATTTGAGTGTGGAAAAGGTTGCAATTTTTGTAACTAAACTATAATAAAAGTTGCATTAAAATGTAAAAAAGTTGCATACTAAAAAGGTTGCATTTGATTAGTAAATGCAACACTTTCAAAAAATGTTGCATTAGGTGTTGAAAAGGTTGCATTAGATCTAATGCAACTGTTTCTAATGCAGCCCCAGATAAAAGGTTGCATCAGTCCTAATGCAACTTTTTCAAAGCCTAATGCAACATTTTACCAGGGTTACAATAGCCTCATTTTCTTGTAGTGATGGATGATGGTGGTGGATGTGGGTTGTGATGGTGGTGGAGTGTGGATGAAGTGTGAGAGAGGTGGTTTGCCAAGGGATGCCTTTGAAGTGAACCAAGCACCCATATTTATAGCATGCACAGAAGCCCGGACACGGCCCCGTGTCTATCCCTATTCTCTTTCTTCATTAATTGCATTTGTCTGCATTAGCTCCACACGCCCCCGTGTCCGCTGGGCTCGGCCCCGTGTGCAGAAGCGTATCTGTACTATCAAGATTTGCTTGGATTCTTCAAATCTTAGCGTTGACCACGCCCCTGTGTCGGGAATAGAAGCTTCTATAGCTTTGTCCTTTCTGCAAACATCTGAGCACGCCCGCGTGTCCATCCGGCACGGGGCCGTGTTCAGCCTTCTGTTAGCTTTGTTTTTTGCTTGGGAAGATGCTATCGAGGGGTCGGGCATGCCACGTTTATTCATTTTCTTGTATTTATGTTAGATTTTGCTGCATATTTGCTTCTTTTGTTCGTTTACGCTTATTTACTCCTGAAAATACAAAAGGAAGACAAAAGCATACTTTTTCAACATTAGTACTAAAAAGGGTTAGTTTTATGCCTCATTTAATGTAATTTATATGTTGCATTTTGCACACATCAGCTACCAACACTTGCTCATCTCTTGTTGTGATGATGATTCTACTTCCAGGCTTAAACCAATTAAGATTACAAGCTAACGCCTCAAGTTGTTCTATATGATCCACATCATCTAGAACAACAAGAAATTTTCTACTACGCAACATCCTTTTTATTATACTTTTCCCATCGGAAACACTTTTTACATCAAATATTTTGATCATTTAACACATCTTGACGGACTTGTTTTTGCAATTCCTTCAAACCAAAGCGTATTGAACCTTCTCTGACATTCTCAACAAAGATTTTACATTCAAACAAAATAGATATATGGTCAAATACTGCTCTAGCCAACCAATACCAAATTGGTACTGGTACCGAAAATACCAGTTACAGTACCGGTATATGAAGGTAAAAACGGTAGCGAACCGGTACCGGGAATGCCAAAAGTCGTACCGAATTGTTACTTAAGATCTTTCGGTTCGGGAAATTCGGTACCAGTACCCAATCTCATTTGCTTATTTCTGACCACAGGTTTCATACGAACAACATTATTACCATACAACTTTTTTGGTTGATTTTCTTTTGGTTATCTTTTAGTGTTTTTTTCTATATTTTCTTTTTATTCTTGTCAAAGGTTTCCGTACGCAACGCGCTCGTAGTGATTTTAAAACACATGTAAACACAGACTAAACAACAAAAGACGTTCGCCGCAACGCGGCGATAGTAAAAACTAGTTATGTGAAATCTTGATTCTTCTATTGATCTGATAAGCTGAACACTAATCCTTTCCCCCTTCTCGATTCTTTCATCGTCTTTGTAAGTTAAAATGCCGTTCTGCTGAAGGGCATGAAATAGATGATCAAGAAAGGTTTTGCGGGTGTCTTCACCCCGGAAACTTAAAAAGACATCGTACTTGAAGGATTGAACAAACTGAAATCTTTACTAATTGGTGAAAAGTTTATGAACGGAATGGAAACAAAGTTGGAAGAGATGATCGAATAAGCCTTCAAGAGTTGACATTTTGTCTTGTCTGGGAATAAAACGTGCAACTACGTGGAGAGTTGACATTTTGATTGTGAATGTTCAACAAAAAAATAAAAAAATAAAAAAAGTCTTGTCTGGGAATAAAACGTGCAACTACGTGGAGAGTTGACATTTTGATTGTGAATGTTCAACAAAAAAGTAAAAAAATAAAAAAATAAAAAAAAATTTAGTTGTAATACATGTTAGATTGTAGTTGGAGATCGCTAAACAGAACCATAGAAAATATATTTAATTTAATCCATGAAGCGTAATAATAAATTATTTAAAATACGATGTTGACAAATACCTACCGTTTACCGTTTGGCCTGTTATGCACTTCTAAAAATAATATAATACTAAGACAATCCGTAGTGGGGCGGTATGCCCAAGCATGGCGCCGCGAAAACGCCCGGAACACCAATACTTGGGGCGCTATCAAGGAGAAATGGGGGAGTGGCGCGAGATTTATAGCGGCGGTATGAAAGAAAGATTTAAGGGTTTGACCAATCAAAAGGCTTTAAGGGTTTTTATGATTAATTAATAAAAATGAAAATTAATAATTAGGTATTAATGGGTAGGGGCTTTATGACTACGGGCTCTAGTGATAGCCCCTGTGTGACGTGGCACGACACGTGTCGCATAACGCCCCACAAGGGGCTTTATGACTACGGATGGCCTAATAAAAATTATTGGGTAAATTACAGTTTTCGTCCTTTATGTTTGTATCAGATTTCAATGGATGACCTTTAACTTTAATAATTACAGTCACAGTCCTTTATTTGTAAAACTCGTTACACTATACGTCCTTTGGCCCTAACCTTGTTAAAAATTTTCAGTTAAGTTGGCATGTGCCTTGAAAATGTGGGCAATTTAGTAATTTTACTAATCAATTTAACAAACAAAGATAAAAAATTCTGGTAAATCTCTCTTTTCTACACCTCTGTACTCTCTCTTCCTTCTCACCATCTCAATCCATCAATCCATCTTCATCTCAGATCTAGATCTAGATCTGAATCTATAAACCTACTCGTCAAAATTAGTCCTCCCATATTTACCTACAAGCAAATAAGGCTCCAATAACTTTCAACAATTCAATAACATCTTCCGGTTTAGTTTCACATATCAACAACAATCAAACACTCAACTTACACCAAACTCTTCAACTACTACTGTCCCAAACCTAAAAGTAACCTCACATTTCAACAATCAAACACCTTAACATTCACTAAATCAATCACAATCAAATTAAAACACATTAACAAAACTGTTGATCTCAATTCTCACACACAATAATTGAGTAAATGTAGCACGAATAACCGAACTGAACCTTGTTCAACGGTTACCGGATCCTTGAGCTTAGGTTTCGCCTCACTCTGTACATAAAACCGCCGTTTCCTATAACCGGTTTTAGCAGTTGCGGTGAAGAACAGCTGATTCGATGCGTTGCTGGTGATATTGAGATCGATCAACCGTGAAATTGAAGAACGATTCGATAATGTCAGTGCTGTTCCACCGCGAGTTGAAGCGTGTAAATTAAGATTTGCTTAACTATCTGAGAAATGGATTATTCTTTGTGTATAGTCAAGTAACAGTTCCAATTTTGTTGGGATGAGTAGCAATTTTGGGTTACCTGTTGATTTTGTTGCAAAACCACACAGATCTGAATATCTGGTTGTGGAATGTGCCTTCCAAATTTAAAATCCAAAATGGATGGCTACAACTTATTCAACTATGGATGGTTATGCAAGAGTCCATAATGGATGATTAAAATCTATTCAACTATGGATGGTTATACAATCAAATATGGATGGCAAGCATGCTCTATAAAAGGACTTGAAATCTTTCATTTTAAGATGTACCAAATCACACAACACCACCACCACAACACACAAATATATATGTGATAGAGATACAAAAATTCTCTATATTCTCTATGTATTTTTCTTTTCTCCAAACTCTGTAAACACTGCAAGTTATAGTGAATTGTTTCTCGGCTTCCGCCACCCGTGGTTTTTCCCGATTTGGGTTTTCCACGTAAATCCCCGAATCACTTTTATTTTATTTCCTACCTCTAAAATTACCCGGTGCTTGATCACACTTGTTACATTAATTCCCTTCCGCGTCGAACTAATATTATTAATTACTGCTCGGATCTTTGGGGCGAGTTTTCACACTCTTTTACCACAATTGGTATCAGAGCATCCGGGTTTTAATATTAGTTTATTGGAATTATTTTATCAAGTGATAAATCATGTCTACAATGAAATTCGATATTCCGTTGTTAGATCGAAACACCAGGTTTTCCTTTATGGCAAGTAAAGATGAGAGATGTTCTAATTCAGATGGATTTACATAAGGCGCTTTTGGGTTTCGAAAAGATGCCCACGTCATGGACCGATGAAGAAAAGGAGATGAAAGATCTCAAGGCACTATCCCAGATTCGTTTGCACTTATCAAACGATGTTTTGCAAGATGTTTTAAAAGAAACTTCAGCGGCTTCTTTATGGCTAAAGTTGGAGCAATTATTGATGACTAAGAGCTTACCAAACAAGTTGCATCTAAAGCAACGGTTGTTCAATCTTAAAATGATTGAAGGTGGTTCTTTAGCTGAACATATTTCCACATTCAAAGAGTTAGTTAATAACTTAGAGAATATGGATGTTCAGTATGAAGATGAAGACTTGGCTTTATTTTTGCTGTCATCATTGCCCGAATCCTACAGCCATTTTCGTGATACTATCATATATAGCCGTGACACTCTTGTCTTAGATGAAGTTTATACAGCTTTGGATTCAAAAGAAAAAATGAAGCATATTACAGGTGGTGTTTCTAGTGATGCGAATGCCGAAGGTTTAAATGCCAGAGGAAGAACAACTGATAGGGGTAAAAACCCTCAATCTTCCAACAGAACGAGATCCAAGTCTAAAGGCAAACGAAAGTTTTGCAATTATTGTCATAAGAAGGGACATACAATTGATGAATGTTTCAAGTTGAAGAATAAAGAGAAAGCAGCAGCATATGGTAAACAAGCTAGCACTTCGGGTGAAGCTGATGTAGCAGAGGCTGGTTGTATTGGAGAACTCCTGACAGTTTATTCAGATAAACTGGATTCCACTGATGAATGGATACTTGATTCTGGTTGTACTTTTCATATGTGTCACAACAGAAGTTAGTTTTATACATTTGAAAAGGTTAACCAGGGTTATGTCTTAATGGGCAACAATTCTACATGTCCAGTTGTTGGACATGGCTCAGTCAGAATCCGTATGTTTGACGGAGTTATCCGAACCATTGGGAATGTTAGATATGTTCCTGACCTCAGAAGAAACTTGTTATCTCTCAGTTCCTTTGATAAAAAGGGATATGAGTTTGCTGGTAAAGGTGGAGTTCTCAGGGTATTTAAAGATGGTTCCGACAAACTGAGGGCCAAGCGAAAAACCTCAGACCTCTACTTTCTTGATGGGCAAACAATTTCGAGTGATGTTGCTGTTGTTTCAAAGTCTCTTTCTGATCCAGATCAGTCCCGTCTTTGGCATCTTCGACTCGGCCATATGAGTTTTCCAGGCATGTCCGAATTGAGTCGAAGAGGATTACTTGGTGAACAAAAGATTGTTGATTTAGAGTTCTGTGAAGACTGTGTGTATGGCAAGGCAAACTGGGTGAGTTTTGCAAGTGGTATTCATACAACAAAAGGACCACTTGACTATGTCCACTCGGATTTATGGGGACCGGCTCGAGTTGCTTCGAAAGGTGGAGCTAATTATATGCTCACTATCATTGATGATTTCTCCAGGAAGGTGTGGTCTTTCTTCTTAAAACACAAGGGAGACGTTTTTTCTACCTTCAGAAACTGGAAAGTTCAGGTTGAAAAGCAGTCAGGATTGGTGGTAAAGTATCTTCGCACGGATAATGGACTTGAGTTTTGCTCAGAAGAGTTTAATGCCTATTGCCGAAATGAAGGCATCACTCGACACCGCACGGTGGTCCATACACCTCAACAAAATGGTGTAGCCGAAAGGATGAATCGCACCATTATGGAGAAGGTCCGGTGTATGCTTTCTAATTCCAAACTGCCAAAGTCTTTTTGGGCGGAGGCTGCTTCGACTGCTTGCTATCTTATCAACCGATCACCATCACGAGCAATTGAGAAGAAAACTTCGTTTGAGTTATGGTCCGGAAAACCTGCCGATTATACAGTTTTAAAACCTTTTGGATGTCCAGCGTATGCACGTGTTGACAATGGGAAGTTAGAACCGAGAGCAATCAAATGCATTTTTCTTGGGTACAATCAGGGGGTAAAAGGTTACAAGTTATGGAGCTTTAAACTGAAGAAAGTTATTATCTCAAGAGATGTTACTTTTGATGAGTCTAGTATGATTCAACCAATTGTAGAGTCTTCAAAAGCTACAGATACATCTGATGCATCATCCGAAGCAAGAAAAGAGCAATCTCAAGTGGAGGTGGAGCTTCCTACTCCATCTACTACCGATCAGAGTACATTTGAGCATCAAGAGTCTTCCTCGCCAGATGAGCATGTTGTTGTTGAGGATTCAACACCTTCACAACCACAAGCTACTACTCCAAGCATTGCGAGAGATAGGCCGAGAAGACAAATTGTTCCTCCGAAGAGGTATGCTGAATCTGATCTTGTTGCTTATGCTCTTACTGTTGCTGCCGATATTGAGTCAGGAATGGATCCTGTTAATTATGATGAGGCTATCAAGTCTAAAGACTCAAGTGATTGGATGATTGCTATGCATAATGAGATGGAATCCTTGCAAAGAAATGGTACTTGGGACTTAGTTCCTATTCCGAAAGGGAAAAGGCCAGTTAAATGCAAGTGGGTTTACAAGCTCAAAGAACCTATCAACCCAACCGAGAAACCAAGGTACAAAGCTCGGTTAGTAGCTAAAGGCTACAGTCAGATTCCTGGCATTGATTATACTGACATTTATTCCCCAGTTGTCAAACATACTTCCATTCGTGTATTGTTGGGGTTGGTTGCTTCTAATGATTATGAGTTAGAGCAACTTGATGTTACTACAGCTTTTTTAAATGGTGAGCTTGAGGAAGAGATTTTTATGCAACAGCCCGAAGGCTTTGTAGTTCCAGGCAAGGAGAACTACGTGTGTAAATTGAATAAATCTCTTTATGGCCTCAAGCAGTCTCCTAGACAATGGTATAAAAGGTTTGATTCATTTATGACCAGTCACGAATTCAAAAGGTGCACCCGTGATAGCTGCGTTTATTACAAGAATTGTGACGATGGTTCAATGATCTACTTACTTTTATACGTGGATGGCATGTTGATCGCAGCGAAAGATATGAAGGAGATTCAGAAATTAAAAGACCAGTTGAAAGCTGATTTTGAAATGAAGGACTTAGGAGCTGCCAAAAAGATCTTAGGTATGGAAATTGTTCGTGACAGGAAGTCTAGGGTCTTGCATCTTTCTCAGAAAAGTTATATTGAGAAAGTCCTAAGACGCTTCAATATGCATGAAGCAAAACCTGTCAACACACCTTTTGCAGCTCATTTCAAGCTATCATCCGCTTTGAGTCCTACTACTGAGACTGATATGGCTTATATGGCACGCGTACCATACTCTAGTGCTGTTGGATCTTTGATGTATGCTATGATTTGCACGCGCCCTGATTTGGTTTATGCTGTTAGCATGGTCAGTAGATATATGGTGAACCCGGGGAAAGAACACTGGAAAGCAGTACAATGGATCTTTCGTTATTTGCACTGTACGTCTTCTATGTGTCTACGTTATGGTAAATCTAACACAGGGGTACTTGGATATGTTGATTCAGATCATGGCAAAGATTTGGATAAACGAAGATCGATTACAGGGTATGTGTTTACTTTGCATGGTTGTGCTATTAGTTGGAAAGCACAGTTACAGTCTACAGTTGCGCTGTCTTCTACTGAGGCAGAATATATGGCGATTACAGAAGCAGTTAAGGAAGATATCTGGTTGAAGGGATTATTTAAAGAACTCGATGATAGAATAAAGGTTACCACAATTTTCTGTGATAATCAAAGTGCTATGTTCTTGAGCAAAGATCAAATGTTTCATGACCGAACAAAGCACATTGATATTCGTTATCATTTTGTGCGTGATATCATTGAGAAAGGTGATTGTGTCATAGACAAGATTGATACAAATTATAATCCCGCTGATGTGTTCACCAAAAGTCTCCCAATTGCCAAGTTCAAACTATGTTTGGACTTGATGGGTGTTTCTGATCGCAATTGAGCCAGATAGGCTCGAGGTGGAGGAAGTATTTTATTTTTCGGAAACAATTTTTCTCTATATAGTTATTGCAGGTTCTTTTGGAGTTTGATGAGGTGTACAACCAATCTATGACTTGCTGCAATTTGAAGTCAAGGTGGAGATTGTGGAATGTGCCTTCCAAATTTAAAATCCAAAATGGATGGCTACAACTTATTCAACTATGGATGGTTATGCAAGAGTCCATAATGGATGATTAAAATCTATTCAACTATGGATGGTTATACAATCAAATATGGATGGCAAGCATGCTCTATAAAAGGACTTGAAATCTTTCATTTTAAGATGTACCAAATCACACAACACCACCACCACAACACACAAATACATATGTGATAGAGATACAAAAATTCTCTATATTCTCTATGTATTTTTCTTTTCTCCAAACTCTGTAAACACTGCAAGTTATAGTGAATTGTTTCTCGGCTTCCGCCACCCGTGGTTTTTCCCGATTTGGGTTTTCCACGTAAATCCCAGAATCACTTTTATTTTATTTCCTACCTCTAAAATTACCCGGTGCTTGATCACACTTGTTACATTAATTCCCTTCCGCGTCGAACTAGTATTATTAATTACTGCTCGGATCTTTGGGGCGAGTTTTCACACTCTTTTACCACACTGGTTGTGGTCAGAGGCGGTGGTGGCGATGGCTCCGATCGTAGTGGTGGTAAAAAAGGGTGGTGATGTTTTCATCAGATGAGGTGTTTTCTCTCATGGAATCAACAACGTACACAAGACTGTGGTCGTGGGGGGTTTGTTGGAGAGAGAGAGAGAGAGAGAGAGAGGAGATGAGGATGGTTTAGGTTTATAGATTTTTTTTTAATTTTGATATTTTTTTATGTATTAAATGACTGTTTTGCCCTCACATGGGTTGCATATGATTTCACTTAACTGAAAGTTTTAACCAGGTTAGGGTCAAAGGACGTAAGATGTAACGAGTTTCGCAAATAAAGGACTGTGACTGTAATTATTGAAGTTAAAGGTCATCCATTGCAACCCGTCACAAACATAAAGGACGAAAAGTGTAATTTACCCAAAATTATTTGGGTGAAACACCCCTAGTGATAAAATGTAAAATAAAAGGTAAAGAATGGAGTTGACATGCTCAATTGGGAGGACCCAAAAATAGAAATTCATATATATGTATTAATTTACAACATAACCGATGAACAGTTGATTATTAACGGCGTCACATGCTTTACTTCTTCACTTTCTGGCTTTAGAAGCAGCAGAGACAGAGAGAGTGAGTGAGATAGATAACTGATAGAGAGAGAGAGAGAGAGAGTAGATCGACGGAGATGAAAGGTCGGCCATGCTCTCCGGCCGGCCGTTCTGTTCTGTGGAGACGATGGTAAGGATTCCTGCGAGACGGTGATATGTCTTTATGCGACAGCAACGGACGCCGGCGTTAGAGTTGCGATGATCGATTTTGTTCGAGGAAGGGGAAACAGAGGTGGGTTTCGATGATGAGGTGACCGGTGGTCCGATAATGATGATGGTGAAGGTGATGTTTATCGGCCGCGGCGATGGTTTTGCGATGAAGACATCTCCTCCGTCATCACACAAACCATCGGCCGTCAACTCCACAACGTCGCCTCCTTTCTTGCTCCACCCCCATAACAACCTTACTCTTCCCCTACGCCGCCGCTGCCACTGCGCTCCGATGTGTCGCCGTCATCGTACGAAGGGTTTAAGAACGATCTTGCTGAAATTGGGGATAGTTTAAAAACTCTGTTATCGCCCAAGAAAGCTGTCACTGGGATTTCTAAATTGGCTTCCAATTTGTTTCAGTTTGATAAAAAAGGTGATCTTGATCCGGTTGATGCTGTGGGGGTTACTGATGATGTTGTTGATTTTGTTCGAGAGGTTTCTGTTCGCCCTCAGTTTTGGGTTGATTTCCCTTTGTCTTTACAACATAAAGGTATGATTTTTATTATTCTTTTTTGTAGGAATTGTTATGTTCTTGATATTAGTTTAATGGGTATTTAAATGCTTTAAATCTTGGATTTAATTTGTTCATTTTTTATGATCTTTGTGGTCATATTTGATTAGAATTGCTGAAGTTTTGTGATATTGCTTTTACTGACTGCATATGATCAGTTACTGTTAATTGACTCATGAGCCTAATTTTTTTTTTTAGCAATTGTTATGTTCTTGTGATCAATTTTAGTGGGTGTATGATCTTTGTGGTTATATTTGATCAAGAATTGCAGAAAGTTTTGTGATATTGCCTTTTACTGACTGCGTATGATCAGTCACTGTTAGTAGACTCATGAGCCCCCAATCTGATTGTTAGCGTCTATGTGTCAAGAGATAGTATAGGATAGAAAGTAGAAAGTGAAAGAGAGACAGAAGAAAGAGAGAAACGCAAGAGAGACCGTCAGTGACGTTAAGTTGTTATTTGTTAAGGGTTGTGGTGTGGTTCCAACGACGGTAATGAGCGCCAGCGGAAAGGACGTCACTGGATATTGTTTGTTGTTATCGGCAGAGTATCGGAGTCGGGAATAAAAGCTTGGAAAGTTAACTATTGGGGAAGTCCGGCCAGCGGTGAACAGTGATGGTTGATAGTGTTTGGTAACACATGTTAGTGTAGGGATGGTGGAGGTTGATGCTGGACAATGGCAATGGAGGTGGCAGTCAGAGTTCTGAGAGGTGCTTAAGTTTTACTAATCAAAGTTTGTGAGAATTAGGCGCTTAAGTTAGTGTAAATTAAGGAGACACCAATGCTGTTAGTTTGATGGTTGTCTTGCTTTTGACAATAGGAACTAAAGCGTTTATAGGTTCTATTATTATTGCCAATAGTGGAGTTGATTTTATAAACATACAAGTCTGAAGTGTGAGATTTTGTTTGTTGGATTGTTTTCGATGGAAGATTTGCATTATGTCCTTTGCTTTTGTGACAATTTAAGATCTTTGTAGAAACTATTATTTTTGATAATTTTGAATAAGTAGTAATTAGAAGCAATACATGAAAAAAAAATCACAAAAAGTCGTCTCTCCAGCACTTTAGACGTATACATGTGTGAGACATAAGGAGCAAAAACCAACGGACTACATATATTTATACGAACACATAAAATTGAATATATTACTTTGGACTCAAGGTATGCATAAACCTGATATGATTATTATTGAATGTATGTCTAAATGCGACATAGGTGACATGGGATACATATAAATATATTTACACACATGAGTTGATTGGCTTGGACAACTAGCCATGACACACGGCACTTTAGACGTATACACAATTAGGTGATAAGACACGAGACTTGGAGATATACACATAAGTACACGTACCATGCCTACAAAATTTATTAAAAATTGGGTCACCCCACCGCGAAGCGTGGGTGTTAGCCGCTAGTTTGTAATAAACTAAATTATTAAGTGGGTTAACCTTCCATGAGGAAGCTCACCAAACACTATACAATGCATCCCCCTTCTTTCTCTCTTTTCCTTAATAAAAACATAATAAATTCAAGTTTAGGTCATTTTATAATAAAATGTATTCAATGGTTCGTTTGATGATTTAATGTTTCATTCATGAGCGAAGCTTTTAAGGGGCGGGAGAGGTGGCCGACACCCCCTCTCCCCCAATTTTTTATACAGTAGTGAAGAGTATGTAGTTTTCGTATAATTTTTTTTGGGTATATACGTTTTCGACCCCCCGGTTTTATAGAAATTTTTAGGTCCGGTGACTTCCGCCCACCGGTCAGAAATCTCAAGCTTCGCCATCCAAATGGTATTCGAATGTTGTGCAACTAGTTTAAACCAAATAAAATAAATTATTCTAAAAGAATATAATACTAATAAAACTGGTTTAGCCGTTTAGGTGAAGCATCGAAAATTTATATCACTCCAAAATATGAGACTCTTTGTAGCTACCACCAACCTTTAAACTCCTGTTACTGTTTTGTTTAGATCATAAGTTTCAAAAATAAATAACGAGTTAAATGTCATTTTAGTCTTTGTGTTTTTTGTCATTTTGACAGTTTACTTCAAAGGTTTCATTTTTCATATGTAGGTCCAAAAAGGTTTCACCGTTGCCATTTTAGTCCAATGGGTTAATTTCATTCCTTTTTTCTGTTAACCAGAAGGGCAATTTAGTCATTTTATATGTAATTCTGTTAATTAGAAGGGCAATTCAGCCATATAAAATGATCAAATTGCCCTTCTCGATAACAAAAAAAATGGAAGAAATTAACCCGGACTAACATAGCAACGGTTAAACCTTTTTAGACTCACATGCGAATAAAGAAACCTTTAAACTAAACTAGTAAAATGGTTCAAACCATAGATACTAAAATTACATTTAACTCATAACGAACTCTGCCTCGGTTTTTTTATTTTTGTCCAACGAAGAAAAAGTTGAGTCACACGTAGGGTTGTAAACGAACCGAACGAACACGAACAAGGCCATGTTTGTGTTCGTTCGTTAAGGAAATTAAAATGTTCGCGAACTGTTCACGAACGCTTACCGAACATAAGTTTATGTTCGTGTTCGTTCGTTAAGGAAATTCAGTTGTTCACGAACAGTTCGTGAACACTAGTCTCGAACACAAACAAACGCAAACGATGAATATAAGTATTTAACTTGAAAATAAAAAAAATAAAAACATCGTTATCCTTAAATATTGGATATAAATAGTTAAATACAACTATCAAATGATAAATCAAATTACAAAAAGTCTACTAGACCACCAAACGATGAATCAAGTTTAACTAATTTAGACATAATTATCCCCAAAAATGTCTTAGAATGTCCAAATTTTAGCTAACTTAGAAAAAATAGGATTTCAAGGTTTCAATATGTTTAGATAAAATGTTTATTATTTATTATTTTTTTGATATAATCAAACTAATACGAACGAACGTAAACGAACATATTACCGAACGTTCACGAACGTAGTCGAACGAACGAGACCTGTGTTTGTGTTCGTTCGCTAAGCTAACCGAACGAAATTTTTTGTTCGTGTTCGTTCATTAAGCTAGTCGAACGAACACAAACGAACTTCCCGCCGAACGGTTCACAAACTGTTCGCTGAACGTTCTGTTCGTTTACAGCCCTAGTCACACGAATCACGATGAAGCTGAGCTATATTGACCCAAACTGGGCTATATTACCTCCTAGGCCTGCTATCACCTACAACCACTGCCATCACCAGCCCATGTCATCTATTGGCCCAAATCATGTTGAATTAACTCTTTCAACGCAAAAAAGAAATCTTTGAGGTTGAATTTTGTAACAGTTTTGGTCCGAAACACTAACTCTGTTCCTTTTTTTTGTTAAGTGTAAAGATATTTTAGTACTTTTACACCTTCTAGGTTGTTTATGTAAATTATAAAGTTGTTTTTAATATATAAGGGCTATTTATGTAAATGAGTATGTTTTTATTTGTATATATTAAAAAAACTAGTGGTATGAAAACCGACGCGTTTCGCCGGTGCTTCATCTTGTTATATTACAATACTGACGCTAGTTATAGCAACTGAAAAAGGAAAAACAAATAAATATAATTGTGAATTCGTGATATAACCAAAAGAATATCAACAGGTGATCTACATCGATTGAAACAATTGTTTGGTAGTAATCGATTCGGTTCGTTAGGGTACGACCACGAAACTAGCATGCACTCATATAACATATATAAAAAATCAAAATGTACACTCTATTTTGAATGCAACTCTACTCTCAACAAAATTTATAACCAAACGTCTGAAAAAAATTAAGCAAATTTACGAATTTGATTTTTTTAAGTTAACAAACGCGAGTTATTGAAGAAAAATTATATAACACAAATTAAAAAATAATAAAAAAGAAGTTGCCACATGGCAACATCTTTGTGGTTCAACCACCATTCATTAGGTTACTTTTTTAAATAAATAAATAAATGATAATGATAATAATAATGATAATGATAATTATATAGTATAAATTAAAAAAACAATAATAAAAAATAGTTGCCACATGGCAAGTTCTTAGTGGTTCAACCATTCTTTTTTAATATATTTTGTGATAATTGTGATAATGATAACGATAATGCTTTTATTATTATTTTTTATTTTGTTATTTTTACGATATTTATCCAATATAACTCGTTTTAATTATATAAATAAATATGACTTTTCTAAAAGCGTTTCTTTTTTCTAAACGTGTTTTTAAGATCATTTGTTTTTCAAACTTTTTTTAAACGTTCATTTTTAATATTGTTTATTTTAATCGTTCGAGTCCATTTGTTTTCAAAATTCATTCATTTTTAATTCTTTTATTTATTAAAATCGTTCAATTTTTTAATCAATCTTTTTAACTTACTTTTTAAATCTTTAGTTTTTTTTTATAAAAGTCTTTTTAAGATGTTCATGATAGAAATCATTCATTTGTTTATTTCAAATCATTCGTTTTTTGTTCAGTTATAAATTTTAATTGTTTGTTTCTGGATTTCTGTAATAAAAAACCGTTACTGTAATACTCAAAAATTTGAAAACCGTAAAATACTAAAATAACGAGTAAATATGTCGGATTTAAAACAAATTACCTTATAATACAAAAAACAACATCGAACACACTGTTTCAAATAATACGTCACATCTTTTGAGATGTCGGAACGGGAATTCAACCGGTAAACACAACGCGTGCAACTGACATGTCGGTTAGTTTTCTTAATAAAACCAAGAATTCTCCCGCTTACGATGGTACGTTTCGCGGTCGGTCACCCCCGGTTCCAACATTCGAGATACGATTAAATTCGGAAATGAAGGCAGCGACCATTTTCGTTCTCCTCGAAATACAGTAATTTTTTTATGGAATTTATCATTTATGTTATGATTCATTCAAAAAACATGAAAACAAAGTATGATTTGGGTAAAGGAAAATAATAATCAAAATTGTGTAAGGGTGAACGGGGCGCTTTGCGGGGAGGGGTTCGGTGAGGCGAGTCCCCAAGCGGGAACATCGCCGCCGACCCCTCGGGGAGCGTAAGCGGGGAGTGGGGAGCGGTGGGTGTTCACCGCACAAGTTTTCAATTTTTGAACGTTGGGCAACGGTCATTAACGAAAAAAAAAAATTCAATTTTAACCTATAAATAACCAACTAAATCTAATTTTTTACCACACAAATTCTCAATCTTATTCCTCTAAAATTCTTTCAAATACAACACAAAGCCAAACCGAGCAATGGAGAACCAACCCCGCGAAGCCAAGAAAAAGTCCGTCGGCTCTAACACTAAGGGACGCGGCTTGCAACCGTCTCGTGGTGGTTCGAGCGGTGCAAGTGCACAACCACAACCTTCGGATATACTACACAACCCCCGTTTTTTTACCCACAACCTTCACACCCCTCCTTTTACAACACCCAACCACAACCCCCTTTCGGCTATTTCCAAAATTTGTTATCAATGGATCCTCAAGCCCCCGCCTTCGACCCGTTTGGTTTTCGTTCCCCACAAGTTCCATCTCCACGAGAAAATGTTGAACATCCTCTACCTATTTACGAGGACGAGGACGAGGAAGTAGTGCCCGAAACTCAAAATTTGGGCGACTATGAAGATGACACCGGCGACGATGAATATAATGTGAATGAAGACGCCGACAACGAAGAAGATGACGCTCGGGGTAAAAAGGCAAAAATGGAGCGCCAATCTTGGTCAAAATACCAAGAAGAGGCGTTGGCGAATGCGTGGGTACATTGCTCTACCGACAAAAAGAAGGGCAATCAACAAACCCGCAATGGTTTTTGGCGTAAGATTTTAGATCATTATAACGCCACCGTTGGTGGAAGTAACCGGACCGTGCATCAAGTACGGTCTAAATGGATACCGATGATGGCGAAAATAAACCATTTCAACGGCCTATACCAACAAGCGGTAAAAATTATATTTTTTAACGTTGTATATTTTTTAAATTTGTTTACTAAGTTCATATGTTTTTAACACTTGTTATTTTATAATATGTAGGATCGCACACGAGATAGCGGGTGTAACGATCTCAACGTGATGAAAATCGCTTTAAAGGATTTTCAAAATAAATATCCGAGCGGTTTTCAACATGTCGAGGCATGGGAGGTCGTTCGAAAACACGACAAATGGGCCCAAGTCCCATTGTTGGGTGAGGAAGGGGAAGGTTCGGCACAAAAAAGAAAGTCCATTGACGTGGACCCTTCCATACCCGATATGAACGAAGACCCCTCGCCACAAAGAACACAACGGCGAGACAAGTGTCAAGCGACATCGTCCGAGGGCTCGGCTGAGTTGGCGGCACAATTCAAAGAGTACACCGCCATTAAAGAAGCGAAGCACGCGATTGAATTGGAGGTGATTAAATTGAGGAAGAAAAGAGAGTCGGAGGCTCGCGATCTCATAACGGAACAACGCGAGACGATGTGAAACTACGCGCACGATCAAGATATGAAAACATTCCTCAAGCCGCACGACGATGCTCCGCCGGAAATGTTGCCATTCATCCTCGCCCGAAAGCGCGAGATCGCTAACAAGTACGGGTGGCCGTGCAATTTCTAAAATTTTTATGTAGTATTGCGATGTAATTTTTATTTTATTAAATGAAATGTAATTTTTTATTTTATGTAAATTATGTTTTACTTTTTATAAAAATATTTTCTTAATTAAAAAAATAAAAAAACAAGTCCCCCAAGAGAGGAGTGCCGCCATCAAATTGAGGGTGTGGGGGGAGTTTAGTGGGGAGTTGACGTGGCGCGTGCTGATTGGCTGTGGGTAAGAGAGGTCACTCCCCACTTAGAGGAGTGCCCCTTACACCCTAATGAGAATGTTTGAATCGTGATGAGAAGACTTTAATGAAATGTTGCAGGGACTTGATCTAAAAGATTTGTGTTTCTCGTTTAATACATTTTAAAAACGACTAAAGGATTATCATTTCTAACGATACGTTTTATCTATTAGGGGACCCGGGGTGGGGATGTTTTTGTGCGTGATAAAAGTCTTCAACGCGTGAAACAAACAAACAAACCACTGCTACCAACAAATTTCAACGCGTGAATTGTTGTTTCCGTGATAAAATTGACGCGTGATGGAAGGAAGGATGTGAGGGGGTGTGAGAGTTTATTGTTGGGTGTTGTGAGTGATGACCATTTCCACTAAAAAAAGGTTGTGAGTGATGGAATAATGGTTGATTACATGACGGAAATGATTGAATGTTGTGCGTCATAGATGGGTGGTGAGTGATAAACACCCATACCCCTTACAGATTACCTAAAAATTTTCCATGTCATATTTATAAATGTTTTTAAATTGAAATTTTGCATGTGAACTGATAATCCACAGGAACTGATGTGTGTAAAATGCAACATATAAATTACATCAAATAAGACATAAAACTAACCCCTTTTTAGTACTAATGTTGGAAAAAAGTGCGCTTTTGTCTTCCTTTTGTATTTTCAGGATTAAATGAGCTCAAATGAACAAAAAAAGCAAAAAGACAGCTAAATCTAACATAATTACAAGAAAAGGAATAAACGTGGCATGCCCGATCCCTCGACAGCATCTTCCCAAGCAAAAACAAGATAACAGAAGACTGAACACGCCCCGTGCTCACTGAGCACGGGGGCGTGCCCAAGTGTCTGCAGAAAAGACAAAATTGTAGAAGCTTCTATTTCCCAACACGGGGCGTGCCCAGCGGACACGGGGGCGTAGTCAACTAATACAGACAAACTGCATTAAATGAAGAAAGAGAAGATGGGTGGACACGGGGCCGTGTCCGGGCTTCTGTTCAGGCTATAAATAGGGGTGCTTGGCTCATTTGCAAACCATCCCTTGACAAACCACCTCTCTCACACTTCACCCACCCTTCACCACCATCACAACCCACATCCACCACCATCATCCATCATCGTCCATCATAGAGTGTGTGTAGTAGTCTCGGGATCCAAGATTGATAGTAAGAGTTCTTGACAATCGAAGGCCATGTTTGCCTAAGTCTCTTACATCACTTGGTGAAGACAAGCATTTAGTGTAATACTTTTTATTTTTAATCTTTTCGCACTTTTTAATTGGTTTTGTATTAATGATTTTAATAACTAGTTTCTTATGTTGAAGGTGAATCTTCCTTATCATTTGTCCGTGGTGTCTTGGCATTATTTTACTGTCTATATAAAATTAAAGATTTACACCATTCATATTTCCACGGTCTATATGGAGATATGTTGGCTACCTGGTCGGGGGTTAAGGGAATGGTTTGGTAAGCGTCTTGCCTTTGTTCAGTGTATAGATCCTGCCAGGACCTGGGTCAAGCTTAGTAGGACCTCCTTCAAGACCCACTGGTATTGGATGACGGGGGTTCGAATTTCTTGATCCCCTCATATGTAAACTACTATTAATACATTAACCCGGCTATTTAGGATTGTATCCTTGCTGACTCAAACTACTTAGCCGAGGGTAACGTCACCTTCAAAAGAGGGGCCTACCATATTACGCATTAATAACTTAATTAATTATCTTTCAATAATCCAACCCTTTAGGATTGTATCCTTGCTGACTCAAACTACTGGGTTGAGGGTAACGTCACCTTCAAAAGAGGGGCCTACTACTATAACTAAGATAATCTCTTAAAAAAAGTGCAAAAGTGCGGAAATAATCAAAGGTTATACTAAAGGCGAGTCGGATCCAAGTGATTCATCTTGTATATCTGTTTTTATTTTATTTTTATTTTCAGCATTTTTAGTTTTTATTTTCTAGTTTAAAAACCCTTTTTCTAAACTTTTGATTTGATTAGACGTTGAAGATAAACCGGTATTAAAAGCTCTTGTGTCCTTGGACGACCTCGGTATCTTACCAACGCTATACTACGCTCACGATGGGTGCACTTGCCCATATGTGTGTTTGCTGTTAGTAAAATATCGTGTTTTATAAATTTAAAACTTGACTAACGTGTAAAAAAGGGCTAAAAATATATATAAAAATCTATCACACCGCACGCACATCAAGAACCTAGACAACATGTTGGAAAAACATGTTGGGGACAAGATTCTTAATTTTAGGATAAAAAAAAATAACAGGGTATACCTAACCCTTCTTGAAGTTTGTTGAATACACGTGATTACCATTCACCATTGTAGTGATATTAATTTTTTTTAATTTACTTATTAATTAACTAATAACTTTTTGCATATTTCCTCATAGCCCAGTGGTGTTGGGCCGGTTTGTCCTCCTAGAGGTCACCGGTTCGACTCCCGCTTGTGGCGAAAGGGGGTAGGGACACCCGTGCGCAATGATGGTGAAAAACCCACCGAGGAGGGTTTGATCCTGAGCGTCACCCCGGTTTTCACCCGGCTGTTACTCCAGCGAGGCAACTCGTGTGGAGGCAGTACGGTTTCCGGGGGAACGCCATCCAAGTCTGATACCGTACGGGGCCCGATAGAACATCGTCGGCAGATCTTGGCTGGGGGAAACCGTCTATGACGGGGTTCAGTGACAATGGGTCACTCATTAACAAAAGTCACCGTTCAAAAAAAAATATAGATATAAAATAAACCGTAAAAGTAGACATTTATATATTTGAAGTCAACTATGACATTATTTATTTTAGTGGATATAATACATGTAAATCATACTTATATATACATGAAATAACCTTAGGAGTCATTTCTTAACTTCCAACATGAAAAAAAGGAACTAAAGTGTCTGTACTTGCTATATTAATTATAATAATGATGATTAACTTAATTAGTTATTTTACTGAAAGTGAATTCAATTACATTTAACTGAGCCAGTTTTTCAATGGGCTTAAATAATAGAGCAGTACTAACCTGGTGGCCCAAGGAAGGCATTGGTTAGGAGCCCAGGTCCAGATGGTTGAAATGAAGAGGTTGGGCAGGTTTCGAAATTTTTTTCGAACTGACCTCTCTATACTTAGTTGCCTAGTAAGAGAGATGGCATCATCTTTTTCACAAGATATGTTCAAACGGCATCTATGGTGCGTGTATCGGTTAAACTCTACCTTACCATAGGATGCGGTGTGGTGTGGTGTGGTGCAGATGGTCCAAAGGCGGCCCAGAACCTTTCGTGGTTTACATTTTAGACCCGCCAGAACCTTGGACCCCAACCGTGTGAAGCTAACGGGTTGGTACATAGAATCATTGTTTCACAACACATGGGAAACGTCGTGGAGTGTCGTAAAACAACGAACCGCGACCAAATGTCCCAATCGCCCACAATGGGTACATTTATTGACATGGTGTTTGATTCAAATGATGACGGTTGCATTTGTTGCACAAAGGTGCGGTGCCAGCATAGGTTTTCCTAGCACGAGGCTGTGCTGGTTGGTTGGGGGCAACTTGATCATTCTGAGCAACTACAACGAAGTTCTGTGAAGCCTTACGCTTCTTCGGCTTCTTGGAGGACTCGGTCTGCTTATCCTTTGGTTCTTCTTGTGCAGTCTTGTCTGATGGTTTCTTGTCGCCTTTTCGGAAAAGTTTACCCTTCCTGATCTGAGATGACAAACCGTAAAGTAAAGACATGATATTGATGCAATCAGAAGATCAAGATGATCGAGTTGCAGCTAACCACTCATCAACACCAAAAGGATCTGAAGTATTGAAGATCAAAAGATTCACCAACATCATTCAAGGGGGAGTTTGTTGATACACTTCCTGCTTGTGACACGTGAAGACTTTGAAGATCCTACAACATGAAGAGCGAACCTTCACCAGCAACATCCAAGGGGGAGTTTGTTGATACAGTTTTGTGTGGATGTGGCTCGGTTTGATTCGGCTCAAGACCGACGTCGCGACATTACTCCGTCGTGCGCCCCAAAGATCGACACACGAAGCACGAAGAGCCGCGAAATAACCGGTTTTCGTTTTAGATGAAAATAACCGGTTCGGTTAATAACCGAAACCGGTTTTTAAAAAAAACCGATTTGTACACCTCTATTGGGCCATGCACCTCACTAGGGGTGCTAAACAGGTCGTGTTTGCGGGTTGGTGGGTTCAACCCGACCCGAATCCGAAAATTTCACACGAACCCGAACTCGACCCTAACCCGAAAATCGTATCATACATATTAACACGAACACGACCCGAAGTTTTGTGAGTTAACCCGAACACGACCTGTTCAATCCAAATTTTTTAATTTATTTATGAAACTAATATATTAAAATTAAAATTTACTTAAAAAACACTAATGTTTATAACTCAATTATATTTAAATTATAAAATCTCATGTTAATTTCTCTTTTTAAGTTTTAATTATGACATAAAATACATACTCTATTTAAATTATGACATAAAATATATTGTAAAAAAAAATAATATATGTTGGGATTGAACCCTATCAGAGGAACAGATAATTAAAGCCAAAACTGGATCAGAGCAGTGGATCCAGAATAAGCAGACGTTTACAGATTAGTTCATGCAAATCTCTCCCCTTGAAAGTGGCTTTGTATCTGCTGATCTCCTATCTACTGATCTTACCAAGTGCTGATCCACAACTGCTGCCTTGCATCTACTGCCAAGTGTTAAAGACTGATAGAAGACCAAAGCTCTGCTGACTCAATCTACTGCCTTGAGTCAAGTACTGCTGATCCGGACAAGCACTGCTGGGTTCACAGCAGTGGAAGGATGCAGCAGCGGTTTATGTGTCTTTTATGTATTAGATTGTAATAGCAGTAGTTACTACATCAGTGTTTGTATAGATCAGAGGTTAGAGTTTGTTAGGAGGTTAGATGTCACTTTCATGGTGACGTCAGCTAAGATGCTCAGTGGTTTGCAAGTGCCTATAAATAGTTCAGTACTTTGTACTGTTCTATTAGCTCTTTCACCACATCGTCTTCTTTGCACGAACAAACTACTGAGCTCTGGCTGAGGGGGAGTTTGCATTCTTACATCAATCATTGTAATCGTTGTTGAAATAAATTCAATCCTTCGATTCATTGTGTAAAGATGTTTGATTAAAGTATTACTCTCATTTGATTGTATGCAAAGTTTGCTTTCATCTTATTTCCGCTGCACAACTCTTTCATTTTCCATCTTAATTTCAAACAAAAGTACAATAAAAAAGAAACTCAGATCCAACAATTGGTATCAGAGCTTGGACAGTCAAATTTGATTTAACAATCATTTTGACGTAAATAGTTCAGCTCATAACAGTTGATACTGATCGTTTGTTTGTCCATTGAAAAACAGAACAAGGATTAATCACCATTAAAGTTGATTTCTCAGTGTCTGTAAAACAACAAGAATGACGTCACAATCTCAGGATGATAAAAACAACATCGGCTCGCTTTTTAAACCACCTATGCTAAAAAGAAATGAGTACAACATCTGGCAGAGGAGGATGGGACACATCCTCGCTCAACAAAGCACAGGTTGTTGGAAATCTGTCATTTATGGTCCCCATGTTCCTTCAGTGCCAAGTGCTGAAGATGCTAAAAAGTTCGTTCCAAAACCAGTTGAAAATTATACCGAAACCGACTTTCAAAAGATCGAACTAGATGCTAAAGCGTTTAGCATCGTAGCATCTGCGCTGCCCAATGAGATATATGCTGGACTGTTACATTGTAACAGTGCCAAAGAATTATGGGACGCACTTAAGGAACAATTTGGGGGAACTGAGGAAGTAATAGAAAACAATAGGGAAATCCTGAACCAACAGTATGAAACATTTTGCTACGTTAAAGGTGAATCACTAACGCAACAATTTGAGCGTTTCAGCTGTCTCATCAGTGAACTGAGGCTTGTTAACACCACTTTTACAAACTCAACTCAAAATAGCAGGTTCCTCAGGTCATTGCCAGAAAAATGGGACACCATAGCTTTTGTCACCCGAAACTCACCTGAATTCAAGGATCTGACCTTGACCCAACTCCACGGTCGACTTCTGACCTATGAAAGGGAGTTGAACCAGAAAAGGAGGTTACAAGAGTCGGGAAAAGTTACCGATGATTACACTTTCGGTAATACTGCTCTTCTGGGTCAAGAAGAATCTGGGAGCAGTGGTAAGGATCAGAGTTTTGATCACTTCATTGACATAACTGTTGGTGCAAATTTTAACAACCCTGATCCTCACTCTGCTAGTTATGCATTCACTGCAAATGAAAACCAGATGTCAGACAATTTAAGTTTTGAACTAAATGATTTGCAACATTTTGATCCCACTGATTTAGAGGAAATGGACATCCTGCACCAACTGGCTTTGCTAAGTGTCAGAACTAGCAAGTTCTACAAAAGAACAGGGCGAAAATTCCCAGGTTTGCATGGGAATCTAAGGGTTGGGTTGGATAAATCGAAAATCAAGTGCTATAAGTGTAATAGGTTGGGACATTTCGCTAGGGACTGTAGGAGTCAAACTACTGGTCCCATAATTACTCATCCTAGCTCAAATCCTAGACCTCAAAACCAAAACACTGTGCACTATGCCCAATATGCCCCAGCAGCTCAAGTGAACACTGCTCACTATGCTGCTGCCCCTGTGCCAGTACATTATGTCCAAACTACTGTTCCACAAATCCAATATGTTCAAACCCCTGCTCCACAGGTACAAGTGCAACCTGTTGCACCTCAAACCACTGCTCCAGCAGCAGCACAACCAGATCAACAAAGTTTTTTCACTCAAGGGTTTGTTGACTGGAGCAGTATGCCTGAAGACCTTAATGATGAAAATTTTGCACTCTATGCTTCTAATGATTCTTCCTATGATGAGTTTTGTTTGATGGCTTTAGAGTCAATACAGGAGGGGGTTGAAACTGAGGAGGAACAGCAGTGCTCTGAAACAGTGGAAGAGGTGACTGAAGCAGTGGTTACTGCTGTGGCTGGTGAACTACTGTTGGGAGAAAGTTCAGGTACCCTGATTGAACCAATGACAGATCCATGGTCCATAGAGGACAAAGAAGAAGAGAAAGAAGAAAAGGCTGGTGAAAAGAAGGTAAAAGCTGAAGATGATGAAGATCATCAATGTGATTGTGCAATGATGGCAGCTGCCAAGGTATCTCCTCAAGTTCTTGAAAAACTGTGTTCTGACAATTGCATAATTGCTTTTGCTAACATTAAAGAGGTGAATGAAAACCTTCGGGATAAAATCTTGTCTGATGAGGTCAAATTTGAAAGGTCTTTAAAAGAACTTAAAAACAAATTGACTGAAAAAGAAAAAGAGAACAGCTGTCTAAAAGAAGAGCAGAGTATAACCAAAACCCAACTTCAAACTATGGTAGAAAAATACCAAGTTTGTAAAAAGGAGTTGGAGTCCGCCCAGATTACTTGTGAAAGATGGGTGGAATCCTGCAAAGGATATGAGGTTATGCTTGAAAAACAGAGAAAAAGCAATGTGAAGTTTGGGGTTGGGTATAGAAAACATGATGATGAAAACACTGTTTTTGAAAACTCTGTTCAAACCACTGATGTAACCACTGAGTTCATCCCCAAAAACAAGAATGGCCAAGAAGTGAAAATCACTGACAAACTTGGTAACAAAATCACACTTGACAGACCAATGGAATCCTCTACTTTTGTGGAGCTTGAAGAATACCAGTTTAAACCAAAATGGTCTGATGAGTGTGACATTCTTGAAAATTTCAAGCCAATGGACTTTACATCAATTGATGGTGTCAAGGCTCCAAAAGCTAAAGTCATTCCTCTCAAGGACATCCCAACAGTGGTTAAAACCTCTGCTGCAAAGGAGTCTGAAAAAAGAAAGAAGAAAGAAAAAATTGATAACTTGTTTTGTGAATTCTGTGAAAAAAGGAATCATCTAACAAAAGATTGTTTCCACTTGAAAGCTTATGATTTAAACAGAACAAGTGTCATAGTTTCAGCTGAAGGTTGCATTGTCTGTGGTAAAACAAACCACAAAACTCAAGCATGTGTGTATCTCAAAAACTTTGATGTGAAAAAGAATGAGTACATTGCTAAAACATCCTTGAGTCCATCATCATCATCAACATCTGTCAAATTCACCAAGAAACAACCACTGTTTGTGCCAGTTCAAACAGCTGTTACAAAACAGCTGAACCAAACATCTGTCAAAAGAGATGTTCAGGTTACTGATGCACCCCCTGCCAATCAGTTCAGAAAAGGCAGAGAAAAACAGTCTTACCAAAGGATTCCTCACGTTTATGAGGCCCACAAAAGGCCTTCTAAACCCAAAGTGAACAAGCATCCTTTTGGTTACCAGCAGATGATTGGTCAGGACCCACAACAGTGGTTAGAGAAACACTGTCCTAAAACAGTTCAAACCCCTGACCTAATCACTGTCCATCATCTTGCATCCATCCCAGACACTGTTGAGACCCCATCCAAAGCCTTGTTGGCTTTGGAGACCTTAATGAACTAATCCTTTTACTTCATGTGCAGGGAGCTTCTGCATGCTTTGATAGTCTTTGGTATGTAGATAGTGGAGGCTCCAGGCACATGACAGGATGTAAAGCCCTCCTCAAAGACTTTAAAATCCATGGAGGGGGTGATATATCCTTTGGGAATAATAGTAAAGGAAAAGTTCTAGGGTCGGGTACAGTGGAGTCTGGAAAAGTAAAATTTGAAAATGTCAATCTAATAGACAATCTAAAATTCAACCTTCTGAGTGTGTCCCAAATGAGTGACAAGGGCTTTGGGTCATTCTTCACAAAAGATTGTTGTAGGATTGTTGGACCAGAAATGGTCAAAAAGATTGAAGCAATAATCAGAACTGGTCAAACTAAACTTGTTGCTCAAAGAAGTGGCAATGTTTATGTTGTTGACATGTCAAAAGAGTGTCCCAGAGCTGATGCCTGTCTGTTCTCAGCTGCCTCTAACAAAGAGACAGAACTTTGGCACAGAAGGCTGGGACACACAAATCTTAAGACAATCACAGAAATTTCAAAAAATGGTTTGGTGAGAGGCCTACCACAAAAATTGTTTTCATGTCCTGAACATTGCATTTCCTGTTTAAAAGGAAAACAGCATAAAAGTTCTTACAAGTCCATTGAAGAGTCCAAAACAACCCAGTGTTTGCAAATGCTACACATGGATTTGTTTGGCCCAGTTCAAGTCATGAGCCTCAAAAAGAAAAAATATTGTTTGGTTATTGTTGATGACTTTTCTAGGTTCACATGGACTTTATTTTTGCACTCAAAAGATGAAACTGCAGGCATTTTGCAAGACTTTGTAATACAGGTTGAAAAGCAATTTGACCTTCCAGTGAAAAGCTTTAGGAGTGACAATGGCACAGAATTCAAAAATAGGGAGTTGGATGCCTTCTGTGTGAAGAAAGGGATTGTAAGGCAGTACAGCATCCCAAGAACACCAGAGCAGAATGGGGTAGTGGAAAGGAAGAACAGAACTCTGATTGAGGCTGCCAGAACCATGCTTGCAGATTCAGGTTTGCCATTAACTTTCTGGGCAGAGGCAGTAAACACTGCTTGCTATGTTCAGAACAGAGTTTTAATAAACCCCAGGCACAAAAAGACTGCCTATGAAATTCTGTATAAAATTAAACCACTGATCTCATACTTCAAAGTGTTTGGCTGGCCATGCTTTATTTTGAACTTAAAAGATTCCATTTCAAAATTTGCAGCCAAAGTTGATTGTGGTTATCATCTGGGATACTCAACCACTGCCAAGGCCTACAAAGTGTTCAATACACGGACCAAGGCAGTGGAGGAGACCTTGAATGTAAAGTTCAATGAACTTTCATCAATGAAAATCCCAGCAAACCCTGCAGATCTGTTTGATCTTGAAAAATTCACTTTTGAAAATACTGCTGTCAAGACTAACAGTGCAGGTCCATCAGAAGATACAACACCAGACTATGGGTATGAAATCATCATCCCTCAAAGGTCTGCCACAAAGGGAAAAGCACCAGCTGTTCAAAACAGTTGTCAAAGCTCAACCACTGCTACCTCAACAGTTGTTAACCAAAGTAGCCCATCAACCACTGTTTCCACATCCTCAAACACTGCTGACAAAAGTCCTCAAACAATGGATAAAAGTCAGCAGTTGTCCACATCAATACCTCCTATACCACCACCTTTTGAAACCACTGCTGGATCATCAAAGTCCCCAGCAGTGGTTAGCTCAGATGATACACATTTGCAGCCTTCACCAACAAATGCCATCATACCATACCAAGGAGATTTAATCTTCTTGAGATCTCATCCACCTGATCAAATCATTGGCAACATAAATGAAGGGGTGCTCACAAGAAGCCAAACCCAAAACATTTGTCTTTTTGCTGGTTTTCTATCACTCCATCAGCCAGTCAAGTACCAAGAGGCACTGAAAGACAACAGCTGGGTAGAAGCCATGCAAGAGGAGCTCCAACAGTTTAAAAGACAACAAGTATGGGAGCTTGTACCACTGCCAGAAGAGGTTAGTCCCATTGGCACAAAGTGGGTCTTCAAGAACAAAACTGATGAAAGGGGTATTGTTGTCAAGAATAAAGTCAGGCTTGTGGTTCAAGGTTACAGACAGGAAGAGGGGATTGATTATGATGAAACATTTGCCCCTGTTGCAAGATTGGAAGCCATTAGACTGTTCCTGGCCTTTGCTGTTAACCACAATATGAAGGTGTTTCAAATGGATATCAAAAGTGCTTTCCTCTATGGTACAATTCAAGAAGAGGTGTATGTTTGTCAACCTCCAGGTTTTGAGGATCCATTTTATCCAGATCATGTCTACAGGCTAAACAAAGCCTTGTATGGCTTGAAACAAGCACCAAGGGCCTGGTATGAAACTCTTTCCAACTTCCTACTCTCAAATGGTTTCAAAAGAGGTACCATTGATAAAACACTGTTTTTAAAATGGAGAGGGAAGGATTTAATGATTGTCTAGATTTATGTGGATGACATTATTTTTGGAAGCACATGTAACTCAATGTGTGAAGAGTTTAGAGAACTCATGACAGCTGAGTTTGAAATGAGTGCTATGGGTGAGCTGCAATGCTTTCTTGGTCTCCAAGTACAGCAATTGCAAAATGGAACTTTCATTCATCAAAGCAAATATGCTAAAGAACTTTTAACCAAATTTGATATGAATGATTGTAAACCATGCAGCACACCCATGGCAACAAATAAGCTGGTCATGTCTGATGAAAAAGATGAGCTGATTGACCAAACACTTTATAGAAGCATGATTGGGTCTTTATTGTACCTAACTGCATCTAGACCAGACATCATGTTTGCAACATGTGTCTGTGCAAGAAGTCATTCAGCTCCCAGAAAATCAAATCTCATTGCTGTAAAAAGGATCTTCAGATACATAAAAGGTGCTCCCACACTTGCTATCTGGTATCCAGCTAATGGGAACATCAAGCTTTCAGGTTTCTCAGACAGTGACTTTGCTGGATGTCACACCACAAGGAAGTCCACATCAGGAGGGTGCCAGTTTCTAGGTGATTGCTTAGTTTCATGGCAAAGCAAAAAGCAAGCAGCTGTTTCAACATCCACTGCTGAAGCTGAATACATTGCTGCTGCAAGCTGTACAGCCCAACTCCTGTGGCTTCAAAATCAGTTGCTGGATTTTGGTATTACTGCCTTAAAGACACCACTCATGTTGGACAGTCAGGCAGCAGAAAATATCATCAAAAATCCAGTTTCCCATTCAACCACCAAACACATCGACATCAGACATCACTTTGTGAGGGACTGCTATGAAAAAGGTTTGATTTCTCTGCATCATGTCCCAACTAAAGACCAGCTGGCTGATGTGCTCACAAAAGCACTTGATACAGCCACTTTTGAAAGTTTGGTCTCTAGAATTGGGATGCTGAACATGGAATAACAAGCAACATCTTGTTTTTCTATGAATAAAAGAAACAAAATGTTTTCAGAAAATCAAAACTCCATCCTTAAAAATAGCTAAAAATGAAAATTTTTCATTAAAGTCCTTAAAAGTCTGCCATTAACCACTGATGTTTCAAAAGTCTGTTCTACTTCAAAAGTCTGTCCACTGCTGAAAGTCAACCCCTGCTCTCTCATTTGATAAACTCTGTTGTTCAAAAGCAGTGTCTTATCCACTGATATGCTATCCACTGATAGTGAAAATCATCCACTGCTTTCATACCACTGCCTTCATCTGTCCCTATCACAAAAGTACTGTCCTTCACTTTCAACAGGGGTTGTTACGTGGACAGTACATATTGGTCAGACCTTTTGTAACGGCTGCCACTTCAGCATTCACTTTCTTCCCTATAAAATCCCCCACTCACCATCAAAACAGGGTTTTACTGTCGAATTGAATTCTTAAAAATTCTCTTCTCAAAGCAGTTTTTCTTCACATTTCTTCACAAATTTCTTCGATCAATCATCCTCAAAATGACAAAATCAAAGAGATCTTCAAAACCCTCATCCAAATCATCATCGAAAACAGCCTCTCAAAAGGCAATCTCCACTGAAATTCCACATAAACCATCTCACAATCTCCTGGGTCTTCTCACAAAACCAGGAACCACCAACGTTTTCGATTCCACCATTGATCTCATGGCAAAATCAAAGTACAAAACTTTGTTCACTGCCGATGCACCAATCTATTTGGCGACCCAAAGGGAGTTCTGGAAAAATGCAACCCTTGAAAAACAAGGAGACACTGCAACCACCATAACCTCTCTTATAAAGGGTAAAGCTGTCCAAATCACGCCACAATCCATTTCAGAGGTCTTTCAACTCGGTGATCAGGAAGGTAAAATTTCTTTCACTAAAACCGAGTTACAAACTGACTTCATTGAGAGAGGGTATGAAGCCACAATGATGAAGAAAATTACCTTAGAAAAAGGTTATTTTCCTTCTGCAACCAGATTTTTATTTCATACCCTCCTATTATGTGTTTCAAACAAAACCACTTATTTCAATGAAATCCCTTTAAAGATTCAAAATCTGGGATATGCAATTCTTCAAGGAGAAAATTTTAACTATTCTCGGGAAATTTTCAAAGATTTGGTTAATAATGTTGAAACAAAATCATTCTTACTGTTTCCAAGGTTTTTAAGTTACTATTTTTCAAAGAAATTCAGTAAGGATGATTTAGCTGTAATAAACCAAGGTGATTCTATTCAAATAAACAGTTTAACCACTGAAACTTTTTCAAGAATGTTAGCACCTTGCAAAACACAAGCAGAGGTGCCTGAGCAGATTTTAGCAGTTACAACTGCTCCTCAGGTATCTGCTGCTGAGCCCACTGCTCAAGGTGATCAAAGCAGCAGCACAACTGTTTTGAAACCCACACCTAAAATTACCAAAAAGCCAACAAAAAGAAAAACACAAAAACCCCCCCAAACCCATCAAAAAGGCATCTCTGGAGGATGAGATAACAGAGCTTCTGCCAGTGACAACACAAAAGTCACAAGAAACCACTGCTGCTACTTCCTCACAGCAGTTGGTACAAATATCTCAACCCATACCCAAAACTCCTCCTGTTTCTTCACAAAAAGAACAGGTTGTACAAATAGGGCCTCCACATCATGATGCTCTGGAAACACTCGTTTCTATCATCCACAGTCCACTGCCCGGGACACATCCTATTTCTACACCAATCCTCACATCCAAAATTCCCTCACCAATAAAACCACTGTTGGATGCAATTGATTTGAACCAGGCATTATCCAGTCCTTCTCAATCACCTATCAATGAGAATATACCTCAACAACTGACTGGGTCTGATGTATCAATCTTTGCTAACCCACCAACACAACCTGAGGAGGTTACACCCCTTGAGTTACAAGTAACTCTTGGTGGTAATCCAAGTGAAGCAGCCACTACAACTGTTACACCCACTGGGTTACATTTGGACAGTGGTTACATTCATAAGACTTCCTTGGAGGCAATTCCTTTTATAGCACCTCTGCCAACCACCAGTGGATTTATTTATCCTACTGGCAACATCAAAAGGTTGTCAAGTGTTGAAGGAAGAAGACCCCAGTACCAAGAAAAAGGGGCATCAGTGGTTAATGTTTGGAGTATATTCCCTACATCTACCACTGATAAAACCACTGCTAGTGGGAAATCAGAATATCCCATTAACTTGGGTGATGGTTTAAAGTACCAGAAATTGACGGATCGTATTGCAAAGCTTGATAACTCTGTTGCAGAACTCAAAAATATGCTACAACAGGTGTTACAAGTTCAGAAGGTACAATCAACTGCTGTTCCACCTCAAGCACCTGCTCCACAAAGGACACCTGCTACAAATGAGCTCTGGAATCTATTTCAATCTTTTCTCCACCATCAAACACAATTAGCAGATCAGCAACATGAAAAACATGTACAACAGCTGAGAAATGCAATGGAGTCAAGGTTCAAGAACACTCAGGCTGACTTAAAGGCTCTCAAAACTCAGATCTTGCAAACCACTGGCACTGCTCCTCCAAAAGTACGCTTCATTTATGACCTCCCAGAAGATAATGCCAAAAAGGGGGAGAAAATTAAGGAGTGGAAAAAGAAGGGTATAGAAGATGGTCTTTATCTTGAACCAGAGAATTCAAACATGACCAAAAAGATCCCTTTGCCAGATGGCAGCAAGAAGATTGATGTGACAACAAATGCACTAGCTAAAGCAGTTGCAAGTGTGAAAAGAGATAGAGAGGCCAAAAGGAAAGCCAGGGTGGACAGAATGGATCATCCAGATCAGGGTACTTCTGGGTCAAGGGATCATGAAAGTCTTATTGAGGAAAAGAAGAGGCCTACTAGAAAAGTAAGGCAACCCAAATCCATTCCAACCAGACGTTCAAAGTCTGCTCAAAAACCACCATACAAAACAGCTGATGCAGCAGGAGTTACAAAAACTACTGCTTGCCAAACAGTTGTTCCATCAACACACACCACTTCAACACACACAACATCCACTACTTTACCATCATCACCACCAAAAACAACACCTGCTGACATACAGCAGAAGACAGCAGATGTTATAACATCTGTTGTAATGACAACAGTGGTTGAAACACCAGTTGTTTCAACAGCTGTTAGTCAATCACAATCCACTGCCACGACATCTACCACCACTGTTCCATCCAAAACATCATCAGTCTCTCCTAAACCAAAAAGGAGAAGGCTAATTTTAAAAGATGATGACACATCACCACCACAAACATCTTCAAAATCTTTTGCTCTTGTCACCATACCAAAACCTGTTCCTCTCTCTTCAGTTCCAATGTACAAGCCCTTACCTCCTGCAGGTGTTCAATTTCCTCTTGAACTAGCAGCTGTTAGAGATGAAATAAAATCCTTCTACTATGAGGATGACCCTGCAAAAAGGAGTTTGCCATCAATAAAGGGATATCCTTGGCCTAAAAATGTTGATGAATACTTGGAAATCAAAGCCAAGCAAGCAGAGGATATCTCAAAAAGAAACACACAAGGGAAGTCTGACAAAGAAATTTCAAGAAATTTTCAATATCTGCTCACACAAGTCAGATCCCTAGAGCAATTTGCAAAAAATGTTAGTCAACAAATTTCTGAAAGAGCAGCTGAATCTCTGAAGAAAGACTACATTGAAAGCATCATGGCTCACAAAAAGTACAAAGGAGAGAGATATATGTACAAAGAGTGGACTGTTCCTGAGCTTGAAGATGAAGCTGCAAGAATTCAAGACATGATCAAAAGGAAGGTCACTCACACTCCTCCTAACTGGGCAAAGTTTAGAAAGAATGTACCTGACAAACAGATAGAACTGCAAAGAATGAAAGAGGAACTGGTTGCTGCTGATTATGGAAACAAAAGACAAGTGGCTAGATGGAAAGAAGATGTGGTCAGGGCTACTTACAAAAAGTTGGAACAATTAAGAAAGAAAGATCCCACAGTTCCTCAAAAGCCTGACTATTCTAAAGCAGAGGTTTCTAAAAGACCACCAAAGCTGCAAGTCAAAAGAACCACTACTCCAGCTGGTGCTGCCATCTACAAAAGAAGGAGCAAAAACCAGTTTAGCATGGAAACAATTCAAGATCTATTAGCTGGAGATGCCATTGTAAAAGCAGGCATGGAAGTAATGATAAAAGAAGATCTTGAATTGGAACAAACTGCAAGTGCTGCTCAGCAAGCCATGAATAGGCCAGCCTCACCAAATACTTCTGCAAATAAACATCTCCCAAGAAACCCACCAGGCTCAAAAATACAAAAGTGGGAAACTGACAAACAGACCTGCGTATTGACCTTGCTCAGGTCTGGTGGAGTAGTGGAGAAAATATCAAGGGAACAAGCTCTTGGCCTGAGTCTTGAAGATTTGCAGGATCTCCTTGATCTTCCACTTAGCAGGGATGATGAAGATACAGATGCCCTAGACTTTGAATTACAATTTAAAGGTCAGATAAGGGAACTGTTGATGAGGCAATAAAGATTTCCACAAATAATGAAGAGTTTTGGCATTATCTGTTCCAGGGGGAGATTGTTGGGATTGAACCCTATCAGAGGAACAGATAATTAAAGCCAAAACTGGATCAGAGCAGTGGATCCAGAATAAGCAGACGTTTACAGATTAGTTCATGCAAATCTCTCCCCTTGAAAGTGGCTTTGTATCTGCTGATCTCCTATCTACTGATCTTACCAAGTGCTGATCCACAACTGCTGCCTTGCATCTACTGCCAAGTGTTAAAGACTGATAGAAGACCAAAGCTCTGCTGACTCAATCTACTGCCTTGAGTCAAGTACTGCTGATCCGGACAAGCACTGCTGGGTTCACAGCAGTGGAAGGATGCAGCAGCGGTTTATGTGTCTTTTATGTATTAGATTGTAATAGCAGTAGTTACTACATCAGTGTTTGTATAGATCAGAGGTTAGAGTTTGTTAGGAGGTTAGATGTCACTTTCATGGTGACGTCAGCTAAGATGCTCAGTGGTTTGCAAGTGCCTATAAATAGTTCAGTACTTTGTACTGTTCTATTAGCTCTTTCACCACATCGTCTTCTTTGCACGAACAAACTACTGAGCTCTGGCTGAGGGGGAGTTTGCATTCTTACATCAATCATTGTAATCGTTGTTGAAATAAATTCAATCCTTCGATTCATTGTGTAAAGATGTTTGATTAAAGTATTACTCTCATTTGATTGTATGCAAAGTTTGCTTTCATCTTATTTCCGCTGCACAACTCTTTCATTTTTCATCTTAATTTCAAACAAAAGTACAATAAAAAAGAAACTCAGATCCAACAATATAATATAAATATGTTAAATGGGTCAACCCGCCAACCCGACCGGGTTGACCCGAACCCGACCCGTTAACCTAAACGGGTGCGTGGGTTCAACCTGAAACTGACCCGAACCCGTTAAATCTAAACCTAAACCCGCGAATTTCGTGTTAGGTTCGTATCGTGTTTTCGGGTCATGTTAGAAATTTACACCCCTACACCTAACATATATTCCTTATGTTTTTATTGGGCCTAGTACTTAGTTTGGGCCAGGTTCTTCGTGGATAATGAAATGCCATACAAACGAAGAATTAAGCAACGAATAAACTAGATGATTCGCAGGTTTACTTATCCCGAAGAACCATCTCCATTTTTCATGGTTTTCATGGACGAAAGACTAATGTCTTTCGTGGGCTCATATCTTTTGTGGGCTAAGTATGGGCCCATTAGCATCTTTCGTTCTGTGGCTATAAAAGGATATATGCATAACAGTTTAGAGAGAAGAGTGCACACCAGTTTGGTTTGAGAGAAACTTATTGTATTATCTTTTGTAAACAAACTCTTCTGGTTGAATACATTGAAGCTTTAAACATTGAATCTTGTTCGTGTATTTTGTGTTCTCAGCTTGGTTGCATACCCACTTGGATTCCGCACTTGCGAGTATGTTTCGATAACAAGGAAGTAGGTTAACTTGATCCTCCGAGTGGACCTACAATTTCCCATTTAACAGCCATCTCGCAATGCAAGAGTCTAGATCGACTTAGTTATTGTTTTCTTTGTTTTACGTGTTAAGTGCGTGGTTCAACATTGTTTCGTCTACTTTTCGTTCGGTTTTATATTTTGTTATTTATTTTATATTTAATACAAACTTTTCTGATGTTGATGGTCGCTCACGATGGTGTGGCATTAGTACTACTTGGTATGGTTTTATGCCCTCCGCCGCATTGTGGGGGGCTTAATACTAGTTAATATTAATGAGGATGACGAGGGTGAGGAAGTTGAGTTGCATCGACCACCCGATAGAAGACGTGAGAAAAGGGGGAAGGACGCAGTCGTCTTCGGTGAGTGTCGAAATGAAACAAGATTTTGAAGATATGAACCGACGACTACAAGACATACGAGACCTTGGCCATAGGCGTTTGGAACAATGCAAGAAAGAAACGGCGGAAACAAAAAGTTTGTCGCGCTACAAGAAGCGAGACAAATGGAGAAAGATATCGAGTTTATGTCTAAACCGATCGATTACCTCCAAGGAGATGCGTTGATCCTAGCTCAAATGCGTAGGCAACAACAAATCCTTGACAAATACTGACTTTAGATCTAGATTTTGCATTTTGGTTTTGAATTTTTAGTATTTTAGTTAGTGGTAATGTAATTTTTATTTATTTAATGAAATATTATTTGTTTTAATTTTCAACTAGGATAGATAAATACATAATTGAGTAATCATTGTATAGGGCACTATGAGTATTATACCGTTATACCCATTTTAACTTCAAGCACCATAATAGGTCTTTCCTGAATGGACTGACACATGTCTGGCTTGGGTTTGCATCCAACTCTAAACGTTACGGAGGAGTGAATACATTTACTTAAAGAAGGCAGTAAAAGATGGTTATTCGATGATTTAGTTTTTTTTTGGAAAATAAAACTTCATTAAAATACATCTCCGACCCAAACGGGCAAATGCCAAACAAAACTACACCCCCGACCCAAATGGGCAAAGGGCAAAATTACAACATATACATAGGATATTTAAACCACTCCTCCCAACTAATATATTTACATGACGGTCTATTTTTAACCCATCCAAATCCTCTCGACTTAATCTCTATCATAATTTCTTGCGGGCTTCTCCTGATCTGATTGTAGACCAACTCGTTCCTACCTTTTCCAAATACACCAACACGAAATAATTACCAACCTAAGGATAATCTTTTTCATTTTCTTTCCAACCTGAAGAGTATTATGTATATCCATTAAACCTTTGAATTCGAAAGCAAAGATCAAGGGAATGTTGCACCAAGCACTGACAGCCGCCCACACCCGAATAGCCACCAAACATGCAGTGAATAAAAGATCCCCCGTTTCCTCATACTTGTCGCCGAAAGGGCACATAACCGAAGCAATATCCACGTTCCTTCTTCTCAAATTATCTCTGGTTGCAAGCCTATCCAAGTTACCCCTACAAGCCATTATATTACATTTGAGGGGCACCCATTTGCACCATTCGAAGTTAGGAAGATGACTGAGATCCCTATCTGAAATTAACGCCTTTTTTACCGAATTCACCAAGAAACCTTCTTGACTGTCAACGTTCCATGACCACGAGTCCTTATCGTCGGACAATCTCACCATGTTGATAACATCTTGACAATCCTGCCATTCCTTAAGCTCTGTATCAGACTCGGGTTGTCTAACCCAATTCCAAGAATAGCCGGCATTTCCATATGCCGTAGCAATTCTATCCGTAACTCTGTAAGTTTTACACGAATCTAGAAAAAACAGGTGTGGCCATCTTTCCATGAAAGGAAGATCGCCCACCCAGGTGTCCATCCAAAAACGAATATCAACCCCATTCCACACTTTACCCAGAATCATCCGATTTAAACCCTTCCCATTTAATTTTATTTTGGAAATCAATTTCACAATGTTATTCCAACAACCCGCATAATTACCGTTCAGCGGCAGAAAGCTTTTTTGATTGTTTATACTATGACAAGCTTCCGCCACTTTCCTCCATAGATTTTGAATTTCGACCCATATCTCCAACCTCACTTATACAGGAGAGCCTCATTAACTTCTTTAAATCTGTTAATACCCTACCCTCCTTTTTTCTTGGGCTAAGTGACTCAGTCCCAGGCCACCCAGTTCATTTTGTTATTTTTACTAGATCCCGTTAAAAGAAACTTTCTCATTTTAGCTTCAAGAATCTTACTTATACCGATCAGGGCTTTATATAAATAAAAGTAATATATAAGAAGACTCTCCAGAACAGAATTAATCAAACTAAGCCTCCCCCTTAGACATAGTTTTAGCTTTTCAAACTGACAAACTTTTATCGAAAATCTCAACAATAGGGTCCCAGTTGCTAATTCTATTCATATTGGCCCCCACTGTGATACCGAAGTAAGAAAGCAGGATGTTATCAGTGTTACACCAAATCACATTAACCATATCGTTGATATTACAGTTATCCACATACAACTCATATAAGTTTGATTTGTAAAGGTTAATTTTTAGGCCCGAACACACATAAAAAATTCTATGACATATAGGTGCTGTTTGTTTTTTGGCCAGAAGTACTTCTGGCCACTTATGTCTGCGCGACGCAGACGCGCGCAGACGTTTGATGTCTGCAGCTTGTTTGTTTTCTCGCAGACCTTTCATTAAAAAAGGTCTGCGAGACCTCTTCTTGGAGCAGACATGGACCCAAGTCTTCTTGGAACCTCTTCACCACGCAAACCTCTTCACCTCCAAATCTGCCACCACCATCTCCACCTCCGCCACCATCTCCACCTCCAACAAAACCCCCAAATCTGCTCCACCTCCACCTCCACTCCGCCACCACCTCTGCTCCACCTCCACTCCGCCACCACCTCCGACATCATCATCAACATCACAAACAAAACCCCCAAATCGACAACCCTCATCATCATCAACATCGATCTGTGGAAAAACCCTAAATCGAAAACCCTCATCATCATCATAAACAGAAGGTAAAGAAATAGAAGGGGGCGGTTACCGTGAATCCCGTCAAACCGAATCACCACCACCGCCGTTCCATTCTTCTTCTGGTTCTCCTCTCTCTCACTTCTAGTCTCTCTCTCATCTCGGTGGTGGTGGTGCTCCGTGTCGTCAATCGAAGGGGAACTAGTGGGTGATTGTGTCGATGACCTGCTAGTGGAGACGAACGGACGGAGAGGTCCGCCGGATGCCGGTGTTCGGCTCTGGTCATCAGACCGAGAAGATGGAGAATGAGGGAGTATGGGGGTGTTGGCTATAGTTTGTGAAAAAGGAACTAGGGTTTCTTGAAGTTGAAGAAGAAAGAGAGAGGAGGGAAGAATCTGGGCGGTGGTGGTGAAGTGGTGGCGGTGGTGAAGTGGTGGCGGTGGTGAAGTGAAAGCAGAGAGATGTCTGGTGTGTGTTGTGTGTGTAATGTGTGTGAAGAGGTTTATGTATAAAAAAAAAACAAACCCTCTTCTTCTTGCAGACTGCAGACCTTTGGTCCACCTCTTCTCCTGCAGATGTGGTCCGCAGACTGCAGACCTTTTCCTACAGAAAAAACAAACAGAACCATAGCCACATTCATCACATTACCACTATCCCACTCCTCCAACATGTGAGCGTCATCAGTGTTAAAAAATGGTTGACAAAAGGAAGGAGTTAAATATTCATATTACTATGCACATATGGGGTAGGTAGGGGTAGGTATAGATGTAGTTTATTTTTTTTAATAGCAACATGTAGTTGATGCTAAAAAAATAGTAAAGAAAGTTTATGCACAGATCGGTAGGTATAGATGATCTAGTTGATTCCTTTAAAAAAAAAAAGATGATCTAGTTGACGTTACAAAAAATAGTTAAAAAGATAGTTGACTAAAGGAAGGAGTTAAATATTCATTACTATGCACAGATGATGGGGTAGGAAATGATTCATTACTTCAAATTACCCATATACGTAGGGATGACAATGGGTCGGGTTCGGGTCGGGTATTGGTAATCCCATACCCATACCCGGTTATAAAATCGTGTCCCATACCCGACACAATACCCGTCGGGTATTTGTCGGGTAATTACCCTTCGGGTATCGGGTATACCCGTGGATACCGGGTATACCCATTAATTTGTTAAATGATATACGTTGGGATTTCTAAATACATTTTTTTTACTATTATAATTATTATATAATTTTATTTACACAACACCTATTATAAATTAAAAATGTACAGTACATATATATAAGTTTTATCATAAATTAATAATAACTTTATTATACTTATACACTTACATGTATATACTTCACAACATACAAAATATAAATACTATTATATACAAAATATAAATACTATTATCGAATGCATATACTAAAAGAAAAATTATTTTTTTCACATTATGAACATACTAAAATAAATCAACAACAGACAAGTGTTAATGGAAAATAAAAATATAAATTAAAAAAATCGAGTATATAGTTCGGGTAAACGGGTATGGGGTTTCAGGTAATCGGGTCGGGTATCACCTAATCCCATACCCGACCCATACCCGCGAAAATTTTTAAAACTAATCCCATACCCGGCCCAATACCCGTCGGGTATCAGGTATACCCGTCCCATTTGTGTCGGGTTTCGGATATACTCGGGTATTTTTGCCATCCCTACATATACGCCAAACTTTATATCGAAGTTGACATTAACCATTGACTATTCACATGGAGTTAAAAAATCCAGTTTTAGAGGAGGCGGGGTGGCACGTTATTTTTTCGTGATAGCCATTTATCACGCGTGGTAGACCTTAGAACACCACCGCCACTCAAGTTTATAACGCGTGCAATATTCCACGCGTGGATTTTATCACGCCGTGGAAAATGGGTGTTGTGAGGGAACATGGGGGTTTATTTTTGGGTGTTGTGAGTGATAGGCAATGCCACTAAAAAAGGTTGTGAGTGGATGACATGGCGGAACTTGATTGGGTGCTTGTGAGTGGTGGAATTCTATCACTAGTGACCACCCCCACCCCCTTATATATCATAATTCATGAATGTTCACATGGAGTTAAAAAGTCCGGTTTTATATATATCATGAAATAGATGTTCAAACTTCAAACCATCTAAAAGCTTATAGTTGTTGTTCTCTTTGACGCTACAAACCATCTAAAAGCTTATAGTTGTTGTTCTCTTTGACGCAGAGGTTAGTCACCACTCACCATGTCATGCAATTGCAGTTAGGTTTTAAATTTTCAGTCATTATTAATTGATGTTGTAACTGTACAGATGAGCCGGCAGCCATCCCCCCAGCCGCTGCACCCACTGCCACCGTCACATCAGCCACAACAATCACAACTGCAACCACAAGCCCAGCCACAGCAGCCCCCACCACCACCACCACCACCGTTGCCACAGCCCCCACCTCAGCAGCGTCAATTTCTGAAGCTACCTTGCCTAGATCTATATGAAGGTATAAGTTTATCTCTGTTCCTTTTTTTAAGTACTAAAGTGCAATTTAGCCTTTTATTGCTCCTATGTTACACCACATTTTTACTTTGAAAAAGAACGCATTTCCTAGGTTGAGCTGGGTACCAACCGGTACCGAAAATACCGGAACCGAAAATCTCCAAAAACGGCTACCGCGGTATAAAAAATACTCGGTACGTACCGGTACCAAAAACCTCAAAAGTTGGTACCAAGTTGGTACCGAAAATACCCGATACCGTTAAATTCGGTGCCCGATACCCTTTGCTCCTTCCTAATATTTCCCATAGTCACCAAGGCTCCAAATTTGTCACCTGTTGTGAGACCGTTTTAAAATATCAACTTAACGAATTATGAAAATTAAGTAATTTTCACTACATTATTTGTTTCATTTATCTAGCATTACTTTTTTATGTAAACTTTTTTTTATTGAACATTTGAACTTACATTAAGATAGATAGATGGTAAACGGTTAATAAGCTACGCCGCTAAAAAGATGTAATCTGTTTCCAGTTCTCTTACACAAAAACTTAACTGACACCTGTACAACATGTGAGTTTAATTTTTTTTAGCAACTTCATAAGTGAATTCTTGAGGACCTAATTAAGTTCTCACTCCTAACTAATTAAGTACTTATTGTAACTACATTAAAGGACCTAGAGAAGATTACCTCAATTTCGGTGTCCCTCTATATGAAGCATCCCTTAAATGCAACTGGAAAGATGCTAAGGCCATTCTTGAAGTGAGACGAGACTTGGTAAGGTATAGTATCACAGAAAACGGGGAAACACCGCTTCACGTAGCGGCATCCGTGAAAGATGATTCCAAACGTGTGGAAGAGTTTGTGAAAAACCTGGTGGCAATGATGGGACAAGATGACTTGGAACTTCAAAACAAAACTTACAATACCGCCCTCTATTTAGCAGCTTGTGCTGGAAATTTGAAAACCGTTAAGATTATGGCAGAGGCGAACGTGAGATTGTTCAAAATTCCTGGTGTTGCAGGAACGATGCCACTATATGCAGCCGCTTTGCATGGAAATAAAGATGTAGTTGAATATATATATGAAGAAACCAAGATTTTGGATCATGAACAAGGTTGGAATCCTGAAAATCGCAGCTGGCTAGTTGCAAAATGCGTCGAGATTAACATGTTCGGTAAGCATTTTGCTAACATGATTTAAACTGAACTGTATTTTTATTAGTAGTGGTAGTGGTAGTATTATTAAAAGTGGTAGTGGTAGTAGAAGTAGATTGGCCTTAGGATTAATGTTGAAGATGACAGTTTATGCTGCTTAAGGTTTAACACCGTTTGTGTTGGTTTAGGTCCTCACTAAACACTCTCACAACTTACGATCTGTTTGTGTGTGAAAGAATGAAAACTGCAGAGAAGGAAAAACTTGTTGTTTATTCGATGAAAGGATACATAACAAAAACCTTAACTCTAATATTTATACTAAACAATTAAACACATGCAAATTAAACTTGATCAACTCCATAAAATTAGCAACACCTTCCAACGTGCACATCCAAGATTAATAAACGTGACTTTTATCCGTTAATCATGCAACTATTGTTGACCCGTTCCATGACCCGATAACATCACGAACCGTGACCCGTAAACAAACTCGATTAATCCAACATTCACCCCCTTAATCGGTTTGTTCACACCACTCGTTCGCGACACCCGAATCACCGTCTCCTCTCGAACCATCTCAACTTCTACCGGACACCTGATCTTCACCTCGATCACGTCCAAAGTCTCTTTCTACTCTACCTATCCCGGACACCCCGGTCTTCACCTCGACCACGTCCAAAGTCGTCTCTGATCGTGATTTCACTATTCTGTCAAACCCTTCCTTGATAAGCACCACTTGCGTATCAACCACCAACTAGACACCAGCCACCCGCTGCACCGTCTTCGAGTCGCTAAACAAATATCTCAACCACCTGCTGTTTCGTTTCGACCGCGCTACACCTGTTGGTTTTTCTGCCCTAAGAATTCGACGCCTCCTTGCGATTATTCTCCTAGGCAAGAAAGAGTATCCGACAAATAAAATACACGATCTCTTCTTCGTTCTTCGATCAACAAACTGGGTTGACAAGCCCGCTGATTTGACCTGAATCTCGACTCGTCTCCGCTACCCTCTTGACCCACTAGAACGGTAACCTTCGAAACCACCGACCTGCGATCACCTAGTTCTCTCCGATCACTGCTGATCTGTCACCTCCGATCACTGCACACCGGTAACCTCTGATCACTACAGCCTTTTCTTCCACTTTAATCACAACTAACAGACACGAGACACACCGATGTTCACCCGTCACCCCGTCTTCCAAACCGGTACTCTCCGCACGACAACGATTGACACGAACCACCTCCCGGTCTCTGTCTTCTGCTGTATAACGATCCCGAACCCTTCTTTAACACCTGCCCTCCACCGACCGACACACCCGCCGGCGGCGGAGGCTTCCTCCGATCTTCTCGAGCCCTAGGCTCTGATACCAAATGTTGGTTCAGGTCCCTCACTAAACACTCTCACAACTTACGATCTGTTTGTGTGTGAAAGAATGAAAACTGCAGAGAATGAAAAACTTGTTGTTTATTCGACGAAAGGGCACATAACAAAAACCTTAACTCTAATATTTATACTAAACAATTAAACACATGCAAATTAAACTTGATCAACTCCAGAAAATTAGCAACACCTTCCAACATGCACATCCAAGATTAATAAACGTGCAGCTTTTTAAACGTGGCTTTTATCCGTTAATCATGCAACTATTGTTGACCCGTTCCATGACCCAATAACATCACGAACCGTGACCCGTAACGACCATTTGTATGTTTATATATAGGTATTCCAGAAAACTTAAGGGTACCAAGATTCATCCAATTTGCTTCAATTAATCTATATGACATAGTTCACGATTTTATTAGAGTGATATTAATAGATAATAGTAACGAGGGTAAGGATCCACTAAAAAGTGAATTTTGCCTAACTAGCCTAATAAATATTGTGATAATGACGTGTGACATTTCTTATAAGTAGAAGTAGGAAGAAATGACATTTTGGTACTAAAACATTTTGTTCCTTATAAGTAGGAGTATGAAAATGACTTGTGACACCCCTTTTTTTTTTTTTTAAATACAACAAAAAAAATGTATCACAAAAAAATTCAGTACAAAAAAAGATGGCACAAAAAAATTCAGTACAAAAAAAATATAGCACAAAAAAATCTACTACAAAAAATACAGCACAAAAAATTTAGATAAAAAAAATTAAGATAAAAAATTCAGCACAAAAATGTAGTACAAAAATTCAGCACAAAAAATTTAGTACAAAAATGTAGTTTAAAAATCCAGCACAAAAAAATGTTATACAACACAGAAATACAACACATTTTTGTGGGTTTTTTAGTTGTCATATTTTATATAGCAATATAGTACTCAAATTAAAGATAAAATGACGCTTGATTTTATGGTGAAATTTTTATGAAAAAATAGTGTCTTATAAAAATGTTAGAGTAAACTGCCATTTTGGTCCCTGAGGTTTGGCCACTTTTGCCACATTAGTCCAAATCTCAAACTTTTTGCAATTGGGTCCATGTGGTTTCAGTTTTGTTGCCATTTTAGTCCAAAAATAAAATCAGCTCAGATTTCTCAAAAACAAACCTGGTTTTTTGTCCTTTTCCTCAGGGGCAAATTGGTCATTTTATGAGTTATTATAACAAATTGTTAATTAAAATAAATAATCCCTTATCATTTCCCTAAAACATCATCTTCTCTAAATAATCCCTTTCGAAGGATTCTCCGATTCAAGAAACAGAAGAAGTTGAGCAACCACATGCGATGTTAATAGGCTTCTGTCACCATAGATTCAACTCCGACCACCGTACTCCGCCTCATAACCACCACTTCTGCACATGCCTCTCCGGACCACCATCCTGATCCGAACCATCAAAACCACATTCAATTCCCAAATCACAGATTGACATGAAATCGTCCCAGATCACATTCACTTCCACCTGCATTTTAAACCCTAGCTTTTTGTAACAGATTGGTATATAACATTATCCCCAAAATCAGCAAACATTAACATCCTTATCTATGTTGTCAAAGGCGCAAGGCGCACTCAAGGCGCAAAGGCCTCGCCCGGAGCCTAGGCGCAAGGCGCTTAAAAAGCGAGAGATTTTTTAAGCGAGGCGCATAGTATTAATATAGTATTTTTAGGAGTTTTATACATGTTTAGAGCTAGTTTAATAATAAGTATCAACAATTATTACATTAATATTGTTTTATAAATATAATAAAAATATAATATGTATATATAATTCATACAAGAAAAGGGATAGAAGTTAAAAAATAAAAAAATCTGAGCAAGTGAAAACCAATAAATTAATATATCAAAACAATAGTTTAAATTTTTAAGCTTAAGGAAAGGTAGCAATCGTGGAGAAAAATAATCAATAACAAAGAAAATGGAAAGCACAAAAAGTCAAATATAACAAAAATAAATAAGGAAACCCAATAAACTAAAAAAGAAAACCCAAATAATAAAACCCTAAAAGGGTGTCGTCAAAAAAGAACATCGTTCTTGCGACTAGAAGAAAAAAAAGAACCGGAGAAGAATGTAGGAGCAGAAGGTGATTGTTGTTGTTCAATAGGTTTGTTTCTTCTATTTATCTTCTTTATTGCGCCTAAGCCCACGCCTTTTTCTCGCCTGCGCCTGGCTCTGGGCGCTCGCCTGAGCTGCGTTTTTTCAAAAAAAGCCCAGATTGTCGCCTGAGCCACCACCAGGCGCTATCACTGCGCCTCGCTACGCCTGAGCGCCTAGGCGCGCGCCCGACGCGCTTTTGACAACATAGATCCTTATGTGTGTGACAAAATCTAACCTGCAACAACTTCTTTAAAAGAGTGACGTAGAATCGAACCCCAAATCAGCAAACATCGCTAGCTTTCTGTAACAGATTGGTATATAACATTATCCCCAAAATCAGCAAACATTAACATCCTTATGTGTGTGTGTGAGAATCTAACCAGCAATAACTTCTTTAAAAGAGTGACGTAGAATGGAACCCCAAATCAACAAACATCACCGTAAATCAAACCTGCAACAACATCAATGTGCGGCGGCGTTGATGACGTGACGTATACGGCTAGGGTTCCGACGAATGATGTGCGGCGGCGTTGATGAACATCGTCCCCCAAATCAGCAAACATTAACATCATTCCCGCGTTGATTGAAGAGAGAGAGGGAGGGTTCGTCGGAGTTCCAACAGTGGCCGGCGGGGATCTGGTCGGGTTCTGGATCTACGACCTCCAATTTTTTAGAAACCACCACCCGTCGCCGCTAAGGGAGGAGGTGGTGGAGGTTGGCTGGGATACAAAGGTGGTGGTGGAGGTTGATTGAAGAAAGAGAAGGTGGCGGTGGTGTTGCTCAAGAGAGAGAGATAGAGGGGTATTTATAGAGAGAGACAGAGGGGTATTTAAATTGACCATTTTGTCCCTGAGGAAAAGGACAAAAAACCAGGGTTTTTTTTTAGAAATCTGACCTGATTTCATTTTTGGACCAAAATGGCAATAAAAATGAAACCACAGAGATCCAGATGCAAAAACTTTGAGATTTGAACTAAAGTGGCAAAGCTGCCCAAACCTTAGGGACCAAAATGGTAGTTTACTCAAAAAGTTATAAACGTTTATAAAATGAGGGTGAAATATGCATGTGTCTTACACGTGGAGAGAGAGTCAATAAATAAGATTTTCCCAAAATATCATTGCACTCCTCTTTTTTCCTATATTCTCATCTTAACCATTGATTTGAAAAATAGATAGTTAAGATTTCTTCTCAGCACTCTATTAATCTTGTCATTCCATTACTAACACCACCATTACTAACACCAATTAGATTACTTTGCATAGAATATATGATTAGAAATTAAGATCACGTTAAGAACAATATAATTCTTAACAATAAGAGTTATAATCAACAGGGGAAGGATCCACTAAAAAGTCGATTTTGCCTAAGTAGCCTAAGAAGGATTGTGATGATGACATGTGACACTCCCAATAAGTAAGAATAAATGGCATTTTGGTCCTTATAAATAGGAGTGAAAATGACATGTGGCACACCTTTTGTTTTTTTAAAATAAAACAAAAAAATCTAATACAAAAACATATAGCACAAAAAATCTAGTACAAAAAAATATAGATATAGCCAAAAACATGTAGTACAAAAAAAATCTACTACAAAAAATATAGCACGAAAAAATTTAGCAAAAAAATGTAGTACAAAAAAAAATCCAACACAAAAAATTGAGAAAAAAAAATTCAGCACAAAAAAATTAGCACAAAAATATAATACAAAAATCAAGTACAAAAAATGTTATACAAAATAGAAATACAACACATTTTAGTGGGTTTTTTTAGTCTTCAAATTTTATATAGCAATATGGTACTTAAAATTAAAGATAAAAAGACGCTCGATTTTATGGTGATTTTTTTGTGAAAAAATAATGTCGTATAAAAAAGTTATGAACGTTTAAAAAATAGGAGTGGAATATGCATGTGCCTTGCATGTGGAGGGTGAAAATCCATAAATAGGATTTTCCCAAGATACCCTTGCACTCCTCTTTTCTCCAACACTTTCATCTTAACCATTGATTTAAAAAATGAATGGTTATGGTTCCTTCTCATCCACTTAGACAAAAATAAACTTTTTATTTTATCTTATCCCATAATCAACATATACGCTTTTTGAATAATTAAAAACTTAAGGTTATGTCAACGAATTAATGTAATTAGTTTAATTTTTCTTTCATGTTAGTTGGTTTTTGTAGTATAACATTTATCCTAACAAAAGGATTGTTAATTCTTTCTTTTCAGATACGGCACTAAAGATCGTAAAAAGGTATCCCGACATTGATGCTGGTATGGTACTTGTGGTTTTGGCCCGAAAGCCTGAAGCTTTTCATGAAAAAAAATCTAGTGTCATGGTTGCCATCAAGTCAGGTAATCAACTATGTCTAAGTACTCGATTTAACTTTTGATGTCCGTAAAAAGTTGAGAACCTGAATCATTTTTGACCTATGATTATATTTTTTTTTTGTTCGAATGATTAATGTGGTTTCAAGTGAGTGTTTCGTCTTAAATTGAAAGTTATAGTTGGAGTGCAAAAAATAATAGTTATCATTGTTGATATTTTATCTAGTTTCATTATTATTAAAAAGAGTTAAATACAATGTTAGTCCCTGTGGTTTGTGGAAAATAACAATCTCGGGTATAAATAGTTTAAATTAACAGGTTGAGGTTTTAACGTTTGATTTTGTAACATCCTAGGGCCTTAAGCCTAACAGTTGTTAAATACTAACTGAAAACTTAGATTATTTTCGTAATTTCAGAACGTAGTACCCAACTTTGTTAATTTGGAAGACCACAGGTACTAACCTCGTAATTAACTCTTACAATATTTAAAACACAATTGTTATTTTTTCTATTTTTATTTAACTATTTTTTTAATTATTGAACTAAATAATTTTTAAAATGGTGAAAAAAGTAATATATTCTAAAAGATTATCTAGTTCTTATTATATAAAACTAGCTTTAATAATGTTTGAATATAAAATACTAGGGGTGTTCACGCTTCTTGATTATATGGTCGATTTTTTTTCTAAACTTTCGGTCGGTCGGTTTCAAAAGTTTGAAACCGTATTGAACGGTTTGGTTTACAATTTATACAAAAAAAATGGTCGTAAAAAACCGAACCGGGCCATATCTTACTTTTTTAATATATAAATAAATAAATATGCATATATACACGCATAAAAAATAAAATTTTGGCAATGTGATAAATAGAGCCCGTCTCTTCATTTGAAAAATATGATTTCATCGCAGCTAGTTTTCATTTTGCTGTGATAGAACTATTTTTAGCTATTTTGATCTAGTTTTGGACAACTTGTTTTAAGAATATTTTGGACAGCTTTTTGCTTTTTGTAAACTGGAGACTAGCAATTTATTTTGGACACTTCTATTGTGAAATGGCACTTTGGCAGCTACTATTTTTTAGCTATAGTTATATGTTGTAGCTTTTATTTTTTGGGTTATTGAATTTTAATAATCTGAAGTTTCACCAATTGGCCACTAATAATCTCAACTTCAAAAATTCCCTGTAACAATCCCAACTTGTAAGATTTTGGCCCCCAATAATCCTTTGCTAACTGGGTTATAACCCAGTTAGTTTTTTGCTGACATGGCTGATGACGTGGACAAAACTTTGTTATTTGTTGACTTGGCTGCTTATGTGGCACCATCACCACCTCCACTTCCTCCTACACTACCACCACCATCTCCTCCAGCCACCACCATCACCCACCACCATCACCTCTGACCACCTCCACCTCCACCCACCACCATCACCACCTCCACTTCCTCCGCCACCACTGCCATCTCCACCAACACCGCCGTCATCTCCACCCACCACCACTGCCATTTTCGCCACCATCTACCATCGCCATCTCAGATTCATCCCCACCTTTGTCACCTGACCGACAACCACCCCCGTATCGGCGGTTCTCAAACCTGACCTAACCGTCACTGATGAAGGATCCAGAACCGTGGGAATAAGGCTAATTTCATTGTTGTTGTTGGAGCAGAGGTCGATATGGTGGAGCGGATGCTGATGTGGTGGAGCGGAAATAGGGTTAATTCCATTGTTGTTGTTGCAGAGGTTCTGATTTCATTGGAGATTGAAGGATTATGGGAATGGATGGTAGGTGGTGGTCGGAGGGGATTGAAGATGGTGGTTGTGCGGTGGGAGCTGGGTGGTCGGAGGGAATTGAAGATGGTGGTTGTGCGGTGGGAGTTGGGTGGTTGTGGTGGTAGTGAGGTAGTGGAGTGGTGGTGGTGAAGATGGTGAGTGTCTGTGTATGTATATATATAATTAAAAAAAAATATATTTTTTTCATATCAATATCCACATCATCCACATAATGAGCCAACTTATTTTTTTACACATCAGCGTCCACATCAGCATCCACGTCATCAAAAACTAACCAAGTTAGCAAAGGATCATTGGGGGCCAAAATCTTACAAGTTGGGATTGTTACAGGGAATTTTTGAAGTTGAGATTATTAGTGGCCAACAGGTGAAACTTCGGATTATTAAAATCCAATAACCCTTATTTTTTTCCCTAGTGAATCATGTATATATTTGGTTGTAGCTTCTTGTATTTATTTTGGTGTGTATATGTTTGAAAACTTGAATAAAGGGGTTGGGCCTAAAAGGCTTAAACCGTGAAACTGTACCGGAACCGGAACCAAACCGTAATAACGGTTCAATTTGGCTATATTTTTCGACGGTTCGGTTTTAATGATAAAAAACAGTTACTTTACGTATAAACTTGCTAATTTACATATAAGCTAATTACGGAAATGACTTCAAATTAGCTTTAATTACGTTAATTATGTTAGTTACGTTTAACTATTTAAAAAATGTTTTAATTAAATAATTAAAAAGTTTAGTTAAATTATAAGTGAAAAAGAAAAATTGTGTTTTAAATTTTAAAAGAGTTAATCTTGTGCTTAATAAAATGGGTAGTCCTTGTGGTTTCTCCAAGTTCAAGGTTGGGTATCAAATTCTTAGTTAGTTTTTAACGACAATTAACCTTAAGGCCCTAGGATGTTACAAAATCAAACGTTAAAGCCTTAGGTTGTTACTTTATACGATTAGTACCTGAGGTTATTACTTTCTACAAACCACAGGGACTAACGATGTAGTTAACTCTATTTAAAATGTAAATAGCTTTTATATATGATTCATTAATTTTAAAAAGGTTATGATATGTCATAGGGAGCCGTTAAAATGAAAACCACCCCCAGCTAAGAGAATCACGAGAATCACTTTCCAACAATTGATCTTTAGAGATGGATGGATGAGATTAAAAGTTATAAAAACAATATTAAATTCTTTTTGCCTTATTATGTTTTTAATATTTTAATGTCAAAAGTGCAGTTTAATAAATTTGTTTGTTTTGTCTTATTGTATATATATATTGTTATTTATTACTTTTTTTGTCTTATTAAATTAATTGTTTTTTTATTAAAATCGGATTTCTTAATTAAAAAACATTTTAAAATATGATTTTTTTTTACAAAAAACAATTTTTGTCAGGATTTTTTTACAAAAAAAACTTTTTTACGAGCCGTTTTCTACGCGCCGTTTTTTACGCCTCGGTTTTACGCGCCGTTTTTACGCCCGGTTTTACGCGCCGTTTTTTTACGCCCGGTTTTACGCGCCGTTTTTTACGCCCCGTGTTTTACGCGTCGTTTTTTACGCCTCGTTTTTACGCCCGGTTTTACGCACCTTTTTACGCCCGGTTTTACGTGCTGTTTTTTACGCCCCGTTTTTACGCGCCGTTTTACGCCCCCGTATTTACGCGTCGTTTTATCACCCTATTTTTTTACGAGCCGTTTTTTACGCCCCGATTTTACGCGTCGTTTTTTACACCCTATTTTTTACGTGCTGTTTTTTTACGCGCCGTTTTTTACGCACCGTTTTTTTCGCCCAGTATTTACGCGCCGTTTTTTACACACACGTTTTTAAACTTTTTTACGGTTTTAAACTTTTTTTTACGAAAACTTTTTTTACGGTTTTAAACTTTTTTTTATAAAAAAACTTTTTTACAAAAACTCTTTAACATAGAACAAAAATTTATACGGAAATTTTTTTACGATATTAACCTTTTTTTTACAAATTTTTTTTTTACACACACGTTTTTAGAGTTTTTTTAAGTTTTTTTTATGAAAACTTTTTTTACGGTTTTAAACTTTTTTTTTTACAAAAAACTTTTTTACAAAAATTTTTTTATTATAATTTTTTTTACAAATGACAAATTTATACAAAAACTTTTTTACGGTTTTAACCTTTTTTTTTTTTACAAAACCTTTTTTTTACACACATGTTTTTAAACTTTTTTACATTTTTTATGAAAACTTTTTTTACGGTTTTAAACTTTTTACAAAATTTTTCTACAAAATAACAAAAAGTGGAGAGAGAAATGTGAAGATAGAGAAATCGAAGAGAGAGAAATTGAAAAGACTTTAAAGAGGAGAGAGAGATGATTTGATAGTTTTGATTAAATGACTATATTACCACCCTCTTGGTTGTCATTATCTGATTGGTGGAGAGTGGTTCTCGCAACTGGGGTGGTTTTCATTTTAGCGGCCCCCTGTCATAAGTTTTCTGGAACTAGGGCTGCAAACGAACCAAACGTTTGGCGAACAGTTCGTGAACCGTTCGGCCGAAAGTCCGTTTGTGTCCGTTCGTATACTAAACAAACGAACACGAACAAGAACTTTCGTTCGTTTAGTTAAATGAACAAACTTGAACAGAGGTCGTGTTCGTTCGTTTATGTTTGTGAACGTTCGGTTACGTGTTCGTTTGTGTTCGATACTTCATTAGTGTTTTTAGTTTTTATATTTATTTAAATACTTCAAAATCTGACAAATTAAATATCTAATAAGTGTCGGTGTATTATATAATCTGTTCATGAACGATTGTTTGTGTTCGTTTGTTTCCATTTGTGTTCATGAACAATAGTTTGTGCTCATTTGTGTTCGTCAACGTTCATTGCTTAAAATTAACAAACAAACACGAACAAGTTCATTTCCTTAACAAACGAACACGAACATAAAATCTCGTTCGATAAGTGTTCGTGAACGGTTCGTGAACACATATATTTCTTAACAAACGAACACGAACAAGGTCTTGTTCGTGTTCGTTCGGTTCGTTTGCAGCCCTATCTGGAACAATAATGTATAGCGTTATCTAGGTTTTGTATAATTAGTTGTTACTCGTTGATGTTTAGTGATTGGTATCATGAATTTGCCCTCTTTAACATCTGTTTGTTGGTCTCAGTTTTTGCATTTATTTGTTTAAAGAGAGCTTCTAAAAAAGAGGGTAATGCATTGCCACTGCTAAGATTCATTTGGGATGATGTTGTGAAAAAGCCTAAAAAGGAAATTGATAAAATACTCAGAGGGCCACCAGATTCGAATAAGAATGACACCAAGTCCAAGACAGTTTCTGGATGTGGCGTTGAAGTTATGCAACTTCGAAAAATCATTTCTGACCATTTGGAAAACATGAAAGTTGAAACCAATAACCTACCTAGAGGTCTGTCAGAGAGTCAACTGACGCTCTGCGTTTACAAGATCTTATTTCTGAAAGTCTTGTGAACATGCATGTTAAAACCCAAAAGATTAACCTAGACCATCCAAACTCAATTATACACGACAAAAAGCCAATTTCTAATAGGGAACGACTGGCACTGGAACTACAACGGCTCATTTTCAAACATATTGCAGATATGGATGACAATGTACTGGGGATAATCAAGATCCCTCAATTGGAAATGAGGGGTACAAGACTAAAAACATGCATTTTTGAGCATATTGGGAATATGAGTAAAGAAACCGACAGAATTATCAAAACGTATGATAGGCAAACATACTCTTCTCGGATATTGTTTATTGCTGCAGAAAAGGGAAATACTATTTTTTTAGTTGAGCTCATCCGTCGATATCCTGATTTGGTTTGGAAGATAAATGATAACGATCAAAGTATATTTCATGTTGCCGTGAAACATCGGCACAATGAAATCTACAACCTTTTGCATGAGATAGGCGCAATGAAGGATTTGGTAACTTCTTTCCGAGATATGGATGGCAACAATATGTGGCACGTAGCTGCAAAGACTGCCACAGAAGAGCGACTTGCAGTTGTGTCAGGAGTTGCTTTCCAGATGCAACTAGAGCTATCATGGTTCCATGTATATATTCCTCTCCAATCTTTTAAGATTCTATTTTCTTCTCTCGTTTTATAACCTAAAGAGAGTAGTTTATAACTATTATAGTTTGTTTTGCAGGAAGTAAAGAAAATGATCCCTCTTTCACAGAGACTACGAGAGAACGTAGATGGTTTAACACCGCATGAGATATTCACCAAGGAACACAAAAATCTAGCCAGACTAAGTGAGGAGTGGATGAAAGGAACGGCTAGTCAATGTATGGTTGTTGCAGCGCTTATTGCAACCATAGTATTTGCGGCAACTTTTACAATTCCCGGTGGATATGACCAAACCAGTGGTATCCCAATCTTTCATTCGAAAGCAACCTTTTCGGTTTTCGTTGTGGCAGATGCCATATCTCTAATCTCATCCTCAGCTTCAATTCTCATTTTCTTATCAATTCTGACGTCACGATATGCTGAAAATGATTTTTTGGAATCATTACCTAGAAAGCTCCTATTGGGTCTAGCAACTCTTTTTCTATCTATAACAACCATGATGGTAACTTTTGGTGTCAGTTTTTTCGTACTTTATGGTAAGGGTAATTCGTTATGGATGCCAATCCTCATCTGTGTGTTTGTTGTGTCTCCGGTCCTCTTGTATGTACGATTACAGTATCGATTGTTTATCGATCTAATTCGCTCGGCATATCTTACTAGGTACCTATTTAAGCCCCAGAAACATCTTCTTTATTATGAAAACCCCAAGTTCTAACCATAGTCGTTTCCAAATGATAACGGGTATCTTGAAGATGTGAATTCATTCAATGGTTGTAATTTGCATATGATTATGTAATTTTTTTTCTAAAGATGAATTAATATGATTTGTAGAATAGATGTTATTTTTGCTTCCAACAAAAATCCTTTGAGGTTTGATTTAAACCAATCCAACAATTAAATGTAACCAATTAATACTTGGTTTCTAAAATACGAAACAAAATTTTTATACTGCCTCAAGAACTTAAATGAACTAGCCAAATTATATTCTTTTCGAATGGTTTCATAATTTAGTTTATACACCTAGCTGATTAGGGCCCTTTTCACTAGTTGGAGCCCAAAAGCTTAACAAGTTACTTACAAGAAGATTAAATACAAAAGTCATCAACTCATCATGTAAGTTATTGTCACAATTAACATGTATCTACAAATTGCCCCTTTTGACAATAGTTTGATGATCTTCAAATTGACTCAGTTAGCTGGTTTCTAGCTCCCTACACGCACTTCCTTCTTTACACACAACTTGACAACCCTTTTAAACTGGAATGCTTCTTTTTCATGATCTTTGTAAAACTAAATATGATTTTGTGTATGATCTTCAAGTCTTTTTCTTAGAAGTTTCTCATATTCATCATGTGATCGATGATGTGTAGAATTTCCCCTTTCTTTTTGTTAACAACTATGGTATGATGATCAAACATAACAACAACAAGATGTAGCGACAAAAACAACGACAAAATCTTATTTATCCAACCCAAAATCAATACCCCACAAATACCAAAAGGTCTTACAAACTGTAAGATCAAGAACAAACAAACAATACAATGAATATCCCGATGATCATCCACAGATCATCAATACCAAGAGTACAATCTACCTGAGATACAGGCGACAGATAAGAACAATGATCTGAACATATCAATAGCAACAACTATAAGAAACCCTAAAATATAGAGAGAACCAGAGAATATGCGTAAAGGTGAAAGAGGAGAGAATGAATGAATTCTCCAGAACTCAGCCTTTTATATGTGGTCCCTCAAATGTTACACTTTGCCCCAAAAGTTCTCTCCAAGATGATCGGGGTCCCTGAGATGTTACATAATAACTCTCATACTTTCACCTTCTAACAACCCATTGCAACAACTTAACAAACTTATAACAACCAGGCTGGGCCCTTTGAATAACACAAATAAGTCCATCCAGATATATAAATAGAAGCCCAAATAAATGATGTTATTAACCCAACATATTTCAACATCCTCCTTTCATTCAATTGGCTTAAACAAATTTGTCAACCCCATTTTCTTACAAAACATTTCATGTTGAGTACTACTCAACCCTTTAGTGAACAAGTCTGCAAGTTGATTTTCTGAATCAATTTTTTCTGTTGTTATAAACTCGGATGCAATTTTTTCTCTCAAAAAATATAAATCAATTTCAAAATGCTTTGTTCTTTCATGGAATACCGGGTTTGCTGCTATAGATATAGCAGCACTACTGTCACAGTACAACTTTATAGGTAAATCACAATGCACATTCAACTCACTAAGCAAATTCACAATCCTAACAAGTTCACACGTGGCAGAGCACATGGCTCTAGACTCAGCTTCTCCGGGTAGATCTAGAAACAGTACTCTGTTTCTTGCTTTTCCAAGAAACTAGATTTCCACCGAAGAAAACACAAAAACCAGTGATAGACTTTCTAGTATCTAAACACTTAGCCCATTCAGAATCAGCAAAACATGTTTAATCAAACACACTATTTTTCTTAAACATAAGACCACGTCCAGGACACAATTTCAAATATCTCAACAATCTCAAGGCAACTTTGAGATGAACAACAGTGGGTTTGTGCATCAATTGACTCAAGTATTGCACGTAATAACTTATATCAGGACGAGTAAGAGACAAATAAATCAACTTCCCAACTAACTTTTGATAATTGGTAATGTCAATTAATTCCTCATTACTACTATTAGTCTTAGCATTAATGACATGACTTAATTCAATTGGTGTGTTAACTAGTTTGCATCCAAGATAACCAAACTCAGACAACAATTCCAAAGAATATTTTCTTTGATTTAAACATATACCAGCATTATCATAAACCACTTCTAACCCTAGAAAATACCTAAGAATACCCAAATCTTTAATTTGGAAACTATCACTAAGAAGCTTTTTAATCCTACTAATTTCCTCATCATTATTTCAAGTAATTACAATATCATCAACATATACAAGTAGGACAACAAATACAGAACTGTTAGACAGAATATACAACGAATGATTACAACAACTTTGCACAAAACCTACACTAATGAGAACATCAGTTAAATTTTCATTCCATTTCCTTGGAGCTTGTTTTAACCCATATAAAGATTTAACAAGTTTACACACCTTGGTTTCATTTTTAGAGTAGTAACCTTCAGGAAGGGTGATATAAACATCCTCAGATATCGTTCCATACAAAACGCAGTATTAACATCTAATTGATATAACGACCAACCATTTTGAACATCAAGACTCAAAACACATCTGACCGTAACCATTTTAACTACATGTGAGAAAGTCTCACCAAAATCTAACCGTTCTCTTTGGTTGTACCCCTTTGCAACCAAACGAGCCTTATATCTCTCAATTTTCCCATTTGCTTTATATTTAAGTTTATAAATCCATTTGCAGCCTATGGGTTTCCTATTAGTAGGTAAATCCAACCGTGTTTTATTCCTATGTAAAGCTTCCATTTCTATATTCATAGCTTCAACCCATTTAGGATCTTTTTAAGCTTCACTATATGAACACGGTTCAACAGACTTATTTAAATTGCTACAAAAACAAATATTATCAGCAGATAAACAAGTATAACTAACAACTTTACCTATGTCATATTTTACACTACTATTAAGCACACAATCTTGAAAACGTTTAGGAACATAAGTATTCCTAGAAGACCTTCTAAGACTAGTAAACGTTCCCACAGATGGGTTGACCTTAGCATCTGACACAGCAGTGTCCTCTGCCTCGCCAGACTCCGCCCTATCACGACTATCTACACTAGACTCTAAGTTATGACCTAAGTCAGTTGGTCCAAGAGTGGCTGATGTAGAGGGAACTGGTTGTTGATCATCACTGACTATGTCATGAGATCTAATTGTACCCTCTTCATCATTGGGAATTTGTGATACTTCAAGTGTGTATACTTCATACAGATCAAAAAATTTTACATGATTTAAACTTTTATCAATTACCACTTGATCAATTTTATCACTAAGGAGTTTAGATTTGAAAGGATAAACATGCTCGTAAAACTTTACATCTCTAAAAAAAAAGATTTTTTTCTCATCTAAACTCCATAGTTTATATCATTTTTTAACATTTGAATATCCAATAAGAACACACTTATCAGCATGATAAGCAAATTTATCAGACTCATTTAAGACTGTGCTAAAGCATAAACACCTAAAAGACCTCAGATGGGACAAGGAGGGTTGAAAACCGAACATAAGTTCATAAGGCCTCTTTCCTACTAACACAGAAAACGGAAGCTTGTTGACTAAATACACAGCAGTTAGCACACAATCACTCCAAAAATTCAGTGGTAGATCACCCTGGAACATCAAGGCTCTGACTATGTTTAAAAGATGCCTATGTTTCAGTTCAGTTACACCATTTTGCTGTGGTGTATATGAACAAAAGTTTGATGTATAATACCCTTTTCCTTACAAAAAAACATTTATCTGATTATTCACAAATTCAGTTCCATTATCACGACGAAACACATTTATTTTTGTTTTAAATTGAGTTAAAACAAGTTCATAAAAAACTTTTAGATTTTCAAAAACTTTCATTTTATTTTTAAGTAGATAACACCAAACTGATCTAGAATAATCATTAACAACAGTTAAAAAAAATACTTGTACCCTTCATAACTAGTAACTCTATAAGGACCCCATAAGTCTAAGTGTATTAGATCACTAACACTCTTAGACTTATGATCACTAAATGGAAAAGGTACCCTAACTTGTTTAGATTTGTGACAAATTTCAATGGACCATGTTCAACAGATTTAATACCTAAACTATCTTTTAAAACAGCCAGAACATGATCTGAAGGGTGTCCTAATCTACTGTGCCACATATTGGACTTTAAAACACTACTAAAACACATATTCACAAAATTACCATACCTACCAACAAAGTATAGCCCATTATCTTGACTACCAATCACTAGGATTTTCTTTGATTTCAAATCCTGTAGCATGCAATTATTCTCATTAAACAAAACAGCAACATTATTGTCTTTGGCCAATTTATGCACAGAAAGCAAATTAACACTATACCCAGGAACGTAAAAAATATATTTTAAAACCACATTGTTAATCAGCTTTAAATCACCAATTTTCAAAACATTACACTAGTCCCATTGGGATGATTAACTTTTAAACCACATTCAGATACATCAATACAACGAATCATATCTTTATCAGTTTTAATTATGTGTTGATTTGCTCCTGAATCAACAACCTAACTATAATCATGTTCAAAACTGATAACACTAGAACAACTAACAAAATTATTCACACAAAAAGACTCACCTCCCTTATTAGACTTCAACTGATCTCCCCCAGATTTCTCACCAAATAAACTTATCAACTTAGAAATCTGCTCAGGAGTAAAAGGTAAAGCAGATGCAACAGAACTAGATGGAGCAGCAGTCAAATTAGACTTATTACCTCCATTATTTCTACCAGACTGACCAACAGACCTTTTTTTCATACCAGGAGAATAACCAATAATCTCAAAACAACGATCAATAGTGTGACCTATCATATTGCAACTAATACATTTTAGGTCTGGATTAGGTCCCCTAAAGTTCCTTTTTTAGGGTCAAAAGACTGATTTGACTTAGTTACAAAAGAAACAGATTGACTCTTTGACCCACTACATGAAAGCCTATGAGACTCCTCTCTAGAAATCAAAGCATATGCAGCTTTGACTGAAGGAAATGGTTCTCTTGTCAATAAATTTGTCCTTACAGGCTGATGCACATCATCAAGGCTCATAAGGAACTACATCAGTTTTATTAAGGTTGAAAAATCATTGTAGTCTTTGGCTGCTTAACAAGAACATGAAGGTAGATGCACAATTGCATCAAATTGCTTCCACATTGTTGTCAATTTATTATAGTATTTAGCCACAGTACTACCATTATGAGAAATACAACTAAATTTTTTTATTCAAATTATAAACAATAGAACCATCTACCTTATCATAAGTCTCTGTCAAGTCTGTCCAATCTTCTGAAGCAAGTTTGGAAAAGACTTAACCTAAAAACAGTTCACCAGACACAGAATTTAATAACCAAGTTAACACTAAAGAGTTGCATCTATCCCATTGGGCAGCCAACACATCATCATCATTAGGTTTTTCACACTTACCATCTATAAAGCCATATTTATTTTTGGCTTCTAGTGCAAGCTTCATTGCACAAGACCAAACAACATAATTCGCAGTCCCTTTAGGTTTTATACTAACTATGGTCAAGGCACTTGAATCACTAAGATGCAAGTAAAGAGGGTTTCCTATATCTAATCTATTAATTAGAGTAACATACGTACTAGCAAGTTCACCCATAATGACAAAACAACAGATGTAAAATGCACAAACATATAAGAAGATAACAAAACATAACACAAAGGGAACACAAGTTATCAATAGATAACAGATCACAAAAGTAAACAACAATAACAGAAAGAAGTGCCTAGGGCGAAGTTGAGTCGGGGACCAGATTCCAGGGTCATCACTCTATGGTTGATGACTATCGTGAACGTCAATCAAAAACCTATTTAACCTAAATAGATAGGATAAACAGGGTATCGAACCAAAGGAGTATTGTAGAAAGCGTTATGTACTACGAATTACGAAAAATGAAGTTGTAAACAGTAGGAGAAACAATAGTTCCTCCGGATTTTAGATTCAAAGCAATGACAATTACGTCTTTAAGTTGTGACAATCACACAGACATGATTGTTGAATTCGAATAACTGATTGTGATTACCCTAAGACTACTTACTTCGATTGTAAAAACAACGAAAGGTTATCATAAGAACAATCAATTGGAATTACTAACCCTAACCCCTGTCAAATGTATCTCAATTACTAGAAATTTTGGGAATTGAATGAATTAGAATCAAGAATTAAGTAAAACCAATCAGTTATAATTCAATTTATCAACTTCAAATGGTAAAAAAACATCGAATGCTTAGATTACCGATGTTCACAATTGTTTCAAACACATAAAAGTCAATACTTACAAGAATCCTCCATCCGGAGGAAACCACTAAAAACTTAGCCACCCATGATAGTTGGTTGATCGTCAAACGCTTGAGAAACGGCTGAATTCATGTTCAATTCAGTTGTTGTAAAGAGAATGATGGTGTTGGTGATGAAAGTTGAAAGCCAAAGTGCCTATTTTTGCCTCCAAAATCCGTCCGTGATTAAGTGGAGTTGAAATTAGGGTTTAAAACCCTTTTATCCCACGCATCAAAAGTCAACATCCATGTTTCCTAACTCCCCGCCGTAGGCTACGGTCATTAGACCGTAACTTACGGTTTACCGTAACTTACGGTTTACCAATGTTGAAACTCTTGTTATCACCCGTAAGTCACATTGTTGAAACATAAGTCACATTTGAGACCTGCTGTAAACATATTAACCTTCACATGTAGACCATAGGCTATGGTCCAACGACCGTATCTTACGTCGTGTCTCATCAGCCCATACTTAACTTGATTCCAACTTCCAATAATTGCCACAATTGCCCCTAGACTTCAATCTTTTATATTTCTCGCGCATCCACGATACTTTATGACCCGAGACAACTCCCGAACATTACCGTTCACCTTGTTTACCATTCTCGAACATTCCGTTCCATTTTCGTGCAATCTAACTTCACCGAATTAAGCATTTATCCTACAAAAACCACAATCTCCCGTAGTTATCACATTCAAAGCATATAGACACCTAAAACGCAATAAAATATGTAAGATAAGAACATTAACGCTCGGTTTTCAACCTCTCCATCACATTCCCACACTTAACAATCCTTGTCCTCAAGCAACCGTCACAAACATTACTTACCATATTAACAAATCACCTTCAAATCCCTTACCGAATTCACAATTCAAGGTCCCAAGTCATACCCGTCCCATAGACTGACACAATCGAGGTTGACATTCCGACAGTTAGATAATATATCTTTGAAACAACTTTAAGACTTGCCTAACTAAAACTAACATGCTTATGATACTACACACATGCCACACGCCCCTCACAATAATCACTCCTCTCGGTTTTATCTAAACTAGCATGTAATGTGCTAGTATACATTTCGCTCAGAACCAAATATGCTAACTTGCAATCATAAGCTTATATAGCAATCACACCCCCACTGTATCAAATAACGCAACACATATCAAAAGGACTTTTGGGTTTTAGGTTAAGGGTAAAGGTAAGGAAATATTTTTAGATTTTTATATTTATGTGGCGAACACAAACGAATATACCAAACACACAATTGGGCAAATGCACCCATCGTAAGCGTAGTATAGCGTTGGTAAGATACCGAGGTTAGGGATGAGATTTTTTACCGAAATACCGGTACCGTACCGTACCGATCATAAACGGTACCGGTATCGGTAATAGATTTTTCGAAATTCGGTATCGGTAAAAAACGGTATCGGTACCGGTATTTTTCGGTAAATACCGGTATTAATACCGAATTTTATAATCATCGGTAAAAAGCATGGAATCCATTGAAGTAAGTTAATTTCTTAATGGTTTGGTTATAAATTATCAATATATATTTTCTTATTTTTAGATTTTTAATATCTTTGTGTTTGGTTGTGTACGGAGACCACACTATTGTTGAGGAAACACCTTTTGTCGAACTTGATGGTGACTCGGAATTGGGTAAAAGTCGAACCCATGGATTTTAATATGTTTACCTTTTTTTTACATTCCTCTATATATTACTCTAGTTCAGTTAATAATGGATGGGTTGCACATGATATTTTTTTAGGTAAAACAATGAATGACACCAAAGCGGTACCAATGTGGTAAAGTACCGAAATACCGGTACCGATACCGGTACCATACCGGTACTGAATCTATAAATACGGTACGGTAATCGGTATCCACATTTCCTCAATTTCGGTAACGGTATTTACGGTATCGGTACCGGTACGGTACCGGTATCGTACCAATCTCATCCCTAACCGAGGTCGTCCAAGGATACAAGAGCTTTTAGTACCGGTTTATCCTCAACGTCGAATCAGTCTAAAATTTTTGAGAAAAAGGTTTGAAACATAAAAATAAAAACTAAAAATGCAGAAATAAAAAAAAACAGATAGACAAGATGAATCACTTGGATCCGACTCGCCTTTAATGTATCCTTTGATGGTTTTTGCACTTTCGGATTTTTTAAGAGATTATCTTAGTTATAGTAGTAGGCCCCTCTTTTGAAGGTGACGTTACCCTCAACCCAGCGGTTTGAGTCAGCAAGGACACAATTCCAAAGGGTCGGAATATTGAAAGATAATTAATTAAGTTATTAATGCGAAAAGTGGTAGGCCCCTCTTTTGAAGGTGACGTTACCCTCGGCTAAGTGGTTTGAGTCAGCTGGAATACAATCCCAGGTAGCTGGTTTAATGTATTAATAGTAGTTTACATATGAGGGGTTCAAGCCATTCGTACCCCCGCCATCCAATACCAGTGGGTATTGAAGGAGGTCCTAGTAAGCTATAACCAGGTCCTTGCAGGATCTATACACTGAACAAGGTAAGAACCTTACTAAACCATTCCCTTAACCCCCGACCAGGTAGCCAACATGCCTCTGTATAGACCGTAGAGACATGAATGATGCAATCTTTTACTTTATATAGACAGTAAAGTAACGCCAAGACATCACGGACAAATGATAAAGAAAATTCACCTTCAACATAAGAAACTAGTTATTAAAGTCATTAATACAAAACCAAATAAAAAGTACCAAAGGATTAAAAATCAAAAGTAATACATAAAAGACTTGTCTTCACCAAGTGATGTAAGAGGCTTAACCAAACATGGCCTTTGATTAGTAAGAACCCTTACGATCAATCTTGGATCCCGAGACTACTACACACTTTAAAGATGGATGGTGGATGATGGTGGTGGGTGTTGGTGTTATAGTGGTGGCAAAGTGGGAGAGTAGTGGTTTGCCAAAGGATGCCTTTGAAGTGAGCCAAGCACCCCTATTTATAGCCTGCACAGAGCTCTGGCCACGACCCCGTGTCCAGTGGGCACGCCCCCGTGGCCAGACTTTTCTCTTCCTTCATTAAATGCAGTTGTCAGCAGAGGGTCCCACACGGCCTTGTGTCCAGTGGGCACGGCCCCGTGGACAAAATTGTATCTGTACTATCAAGATTTTGCAAGATTCTGCATATCTTAGCATTGACCACGCCCCGTGTTGAGCTGGGCACGCCCCCGTGGTGGGCGTAGAAGCTTCTACAGGTTTGTTTTTCTTCAGGCACCTGACCACGCCCCCGTGTCCAGTGGGCACAGCCCTGTGGTCAGTCCTCTGTTGTCTTGTTTTTGCTTTGGGGATGCTGCCGAGGGGTCGGGCATGTCACGTTTATTCCTTTTCTTTGTATTGATGTTGGTTTTGGCTGTATATTAGTTCCTTTTGTTTGTTTGAGCTCGTTTAGTCCTTTAAATTCAAAAGGAAGACAAAAACACACTTTTTCCAACATTAATACTAAAAAAGGGTTAGTTTTATGCCTCATTTGATGTAATTTATATGTTACATTTTGCACACATCAAATACCTCCACACTTGAATCTTTGCTTGTCCTCAAGCAAAACTCCTTAACATGTGGCTTTATACACCCAAATGGAAGAGGTAGAAGATAAGTTTTGGGCTTATCTTGAGTGTCGGGAATCTAAGATCTTTATTGGGTTTTATTTTTATTTTATTTACAATCTTATTCGTCATGATTTATTTTGAATAATTTATAAGAAAAATTACTTATTTGGGCATAATATGCCTCTTTAAAATTCCATTTATATACAAGTTCATATACCTCACGGGAGATCACTCAACACTCGGCTGAAGATGTATTTTTGTGAAACACTCGAGACCGGCATGGAACTTACTTCTACCATATGCTTGCCAAGCAATCAAATCTCCTCCTTTTTAACTATAAACCTTCATAAATATCAAGAGGACTTTGGGAAAGGGTTAGGCTTTGGCTAAGGGTAGGTGGTTTTGGTTAGTGGTTTGTAAAAATGGCTAAAAGCGTAAAAAGCGTTGGTCATCGTAAAACTTTTTGTTTTTGTGACTTTTATTCAAACTAAGCACATTCAAACAAAGTTTCTTTGAGTAACTTGTTTGTTTATTGCAAGACTTTCATTTTTTTTATAGGAAACGTCACAAGATAACCGAGCTTTTTACTAAAACAAAGGGGTTGAAAAAGAAAAGGGGTTTTGGTGGGTAAAGGGTGTTTGTTTTGTGGGTTTTGAAATGAAAAGGTTTAGGCAACTAGGGGGATTTTGGGTAGGTGATAAAACAATGAAAAATAATGGTGTTGAAAAGAAAATGGGTTAGTCCTAATGCCTCCATTATTTACTTACTTGGGTTCAAGTTGGTAAGGACCGGGATTGTATCATCGTGGCAAGTTCTAGAGTCGTAAGAACCAAGCGACTATTCACACAAGAAACTAAAAATGAGCATTTAGTTTAAAGATATATGCTTGTATACTCAATAAAGGCTCAAAACTCACTTGTTGTGGGAATGGGTTTATAATGTGATCAAGTATATATAATCAAATTTTAATTAGATTTTTCATGCCTTTTCATAATTTTCTTATTTGGTTCTTTTTATCACGACGCTATCGGTTGCAAATTTGTAAAAATATAATCAAATTTTAATTAGATTTGTCATGCATTTTCATAATTTTCTTATTTGGTTCTTTTTATCACGACGCTATCGGTTGTAAATTTGTAAAAATATAACCTTTTTCCAGACACAAACCGTTTACCCCTTCAATTTCATCTTTTTCGGTTCAAAAACAAGGGTTTGAGGTTTCTGTTTGAAATCGGGCAAATCTACAAACAATTTCAGTTGATTTACTTCCTAAACATGCAACTATACTAATACTAACAGATCTAAGCAAAAATTTGGGGTTTGGTTCGGTTCAAGTTCAAGAACCCTAGATTTTTCCCCGAATTTTTGATGTTAATCTACATGCAAATCGTTAAACTAACTAACTAAGATGATAGAATCATACCTTGTTGATGTTGGACAGAGAAAAGACGTGAAAATCTGCAGAGATTCTCGGAGGAACCAGAGAGTTTTCGGGGAAACGGGTCGTGGTGAAATGAAAATGAGAAGACAAAAGGGGCCCGTGCTCGCTGGGCACGGCCTCGTGGGCGGCTAAAAATCACACACACACACACACACATATATATATATATATATTAGTGCCCGTGTGAGTGACCTGTTTCCCAAAACTTGGTTTAGAAATCTTACCGATTTTTGAAGCTTTCCCGAAGTCCTTTACCTACATGACATGATGTTAGTATGCAAACCTTTGTTTATTCCTCTACCGCTTGTAGCGATATCTCTTCCTCTTCATCCTCAATGAATACTTGATAAAGCTTTAGCCATTGTCCATTGACTTTTAATGGAAGTCCATTTCGAGATTTAATCTCAATAGCACCGTGTGGAAAAATATGGGTGATAGAAAAAGGTCCCGACCACCTAGACTTTAACTTCGCGGGAAATAGTCGAAGTCGTGAATTAAACAATAGAACCTGATCTCCTACTCGAAATTCATTAGGTTTAATATGTTTATCATGCAAGTTTTTCATTCTTTCCTTATAAATTTCGGAGTTAGAGTATGCTTGATTCCTTAATTCGTCTAATTCATTTAATTGATAAAATTGATTCTTTCCGGCAATTTCAATGTCTAAGTTTACGTTTCTTAATGCCCTGTAGGCTTTGTGTGTTATTTCTACTGGAAAATGACAACTTTTTCCATAGACAAGCTTGTATTGGGTGGTACCTATGGTTGTTTTATATGCGGTTCGAAAAGCCCATAAACCGTCATCTAATTTATCGGCCCATTCTTTTTTATTTAATCCTACGGTTTTTTCAAGTATTCTTTTTAAACCTCGATTAGTCACTTCGGCTTGTCCATTTTTCTGAGGGTGATATGCGGTTGAGATCCGATAATAGACCCCATATCTTGTTAAATTTTTTTCAAGTTGATTGTTACAAAAATGGGTACCCCTATCACTTATTAACGCTTTTGGAGTTCCGAAACGAGAAAATAGTCGTTTCAGGAATCTTACCACAACTCTTCCATCATTTGTTGGAAGAGCTTCGGCTTCGGACCATTTTGACAAGTAATCCACTGCCACAAGTATATATTTGTTTCCTTTTGACGGTGGGAAAGGTCCCATAAATTCTAGTCCCCACACATAAAAAATTTCACAAACAAGAATGCCATTTTGTGGCATTTCGTTTTTGGAAGAAATATTACCTCACCGTTGGCATGCATCACATGTCTTGATAAGACTTTGGGAGTCTTTGTAAATGCTTCGCCAATAGAATCCTGAATCAAATACCTTTCGTGCGGTACTAGCAGCACCATGATGTCCTCCGTATGGTACTTCGTGACAATGGCGGAGAATTTTTCTTGCTTCACTACCATGTACGCATCGTCGGATAAGTTGGTAGGCACACATTTTGAAAAGATAAGGATCTTCCCAAAAATAATGCTTTACATCGGCAAAGAATTTTTTCTTTGATGATGTGACCATCCTTTTGTGACTATTCCACTTGCTACGTAGTTGGCGTAGTCGGCGTACCATGGTTCTTCTCGGTATTCCACAATTTCTAAGGATTCCGTTGGGAATTTTTCATTGATGATCTCGTCTCTAGTTGCCTCCAAAGCTGGATCTTCCAAGCGAGATAGATGATCTGCAGCAGTGTTTCTGCTCCTCTTGTATCTTTTATTTCAATGTCAAATTCTTGGAGGAGTAGAATCCATCTGATTAAACGTGGTTTGGCGACCTGTTTTTTAAAGAGATAACGAATGGCTGCATGATCTGTATAAACTATTGTTTTAGAAAGAACAAGATAAGAACAAAATTTATCAAAAGCAAATACTACAGCTAGTAATTCTTTTTCAGTTGTAGTGTAATTTTCTTGTGCATCGTTAAGTGTTTTACTAGCGTAGTATATTAGGTGAAAATGCTTACCTTTTCGTTGTCCCAAGACAGCTCCAACTGCAAAGTCACTTGCATTGCACATGATTTCGAAAGGTAATTTCCAATCAGGCGCTATCATGATTGGTGCATTGACTAGCATTTCTTTTAGTGTTAAAAATGCTTGATTGCAATCCTTGTCAAAGATGAAAGGACCATCTTTTTCAAGTAATTTTGTTAGAGGTCTTGAGATTTTAGAAAAGTCTTTGATAAATCGTCTATAAAATCCGGCATGTCCTAGAAAACTTCTGATGGCTCTAACGGAGGATGGGGGTGGTAATCGGGAGATGGTGTCTATTTTAGCCCGATTAACCTCCATTCCTTCGCTTGATATTTTGTGACCGAGTACTATTCCCTCCATTACCATGAAATGGCATTTTTCCCAATTAAGGGCGAGGTTAGTTTCCTCACATCGGGATAGCATTCGTTCAAGGTTATCGAGGCATTGGTCGTATGAATCTCCAAAGTTAGAAAAGTCGTCCATGAAGACTTCCATAGTCTTTTCTATCATATCATGGAAGATGGCCACCATGCAACGTTGGAAAGTTGCGGGGGCATTACATAGACCAAAAGGCATGCATCGATAAGCAAAAGTTCCGTAGGGACATGTGAATGTTGTCTTTTCTTGGTTTTCGGGAGCTATCGGTATTTGAAAGTAACCTGAAAAACCATCTAAAAAACAATAAAATTTGTGACCGGATAATCTTTCTAACATTTGATCAATAAAAGGTAAGGGAAAATGATATTTCCTGGTTGCCTCATTTAATCATAATCTATATAAACTCTCCATCCGGTCACGGTTCTTGTTGGTATTAATTCATTTTTTTGTTAGTGACCACCGTCATACCTCCTTTCTTGGAAACTACTTGGACGGGACTTACCCAAGGGCTATCGGAAATTGGGTAGATGAGTCCGGCGTCAAGTAGTTTGATGACTTCGTTTTTAACCACCTTTACTCTTCGTTGTGTTTGTATTACCGATTTATAGTCATCATTCATCAAAATTTTGTGCGTGCACATGGAATGGCTTATTCCTTTAATATATACATGCTTCCATGCGATCGCGTTTTTGTGTTTTTTCAAAAGTGTAATTAATTTTTCTTTTTCTAAACTAGTTAATTTTGAAGAAATAATTACAGGTAGCTTACCATCCTTATCGAGAAAATCATATTCTAAACCTTTTAGGAGTTATTTGAGCTCAAGTGATGGGTCTTTAGGAGACTCCTTATTTGGTTGCTCATTTTGGTCAAGAACCAAAAAGGTTTGTTCAATGGCGACCTCTTCTTCGACAAAGTGGTCGATTTCATCTTCCGTATTGGGTGGTTCATCTTCATCTTCAATTAGGGGGTCGTCGTTGCTGATTGGATATTTCATTGATTGGTCAAGATCGACATATTTTTTGTCGGCCCCTAATTGAATGGGTAGGTTGTTTTGCTTCCGGCTAATCAAAGCTTTGTGGGTTTTCACAATAGGTCGTCCCAACACGAGTGGAGCATTATCAAGAATGACGAAGTCGGTTGGGACTACCGTTTGATTAGTTTGAACTAACACATCTTCAACTACTCCCATTGATTTTATTATTTTCCGATTAGAAAAAAAATGGGTATTTGAAGTGGAGAAAAATCACTAATACTTAATTTTTCAAAACTGTAGTTTGGCATTATATTAACACAAAGATCTTTATCAATTGTAATACTACTAATAAAGGTGTTTTGAAAAAAACATGAAACCAGTGTAATGTTAATTTCAAATGGATCATCTTTTATTAGCGTCGTTTGATCATTTGTTAACTTAATGCTTACCATTTCGTCAATTCTAGTGTTAGTGTTTAACTCTTTTAAAAACTTAGCATGAGTAGGTACCAAACAATGGTTTTCGAAAGAAGGTGTTAAGAGATTAATTTCTTGAAACTTAGACTCTTTTTGAAGATTAGCGTTTTCGGACTAACCTTTTTCGTTGTTTGGTTCATGCGTCGGTTTTTCACTTACTTGTTCTTCCATTTTTACCTTTTCTACTATTACCTCTATAGTACAAACTATCTTTTCCCTCGCGCGGGATTCTTTTATGTAACGTTCGATAGTTTTGAGGTGTTCTATTATTCTTTCGGCTACGGAGAAGATAGTTGGTGGTTCGTTAAAGTGAGCGGGATAAGTATCCCAAAAGCCTGAGTGCGAAAGTTCGATCCTTGGTCCTTCATAATACTCATATGAGGTAGGTGGTTCACACCATTGTTCCTCATAGTAAGTATATGATGGAGAAGGTTCATACCTTGGTTCTTCATAGTATGTGTATGAAGTGGAAGGTTCGTACCTAGGCTCCTCATGGTATGTATACGAATGGGATGGTTTGAAGAGGTTACAATATTGTACCGAGTGAGGATTACCACAAATGGTACAATACTCTTCTTCATAATCATCCTCTTCATAGTAGTAATTGTACCCTCCTGAGTATTGATCCGTAAGAATCACTCATCAGTCCAAAAAGAGTCTTGGGACTAGAAAAAAAAATAAAAACGGAAACTGAGGCTCACCACGGCCCCATGTTCAGTGAGCACGGCCCCGTGGTCAGATTTTGTATCTGGGCGTTTTAAAAAATTATTACTGGTTTGGTTCAGCACGGGGGCGTGTTCAGTGAGCACGACCCCATGTTCAGACTCTGTATCTGGGTGTCTTGAAATGTTTTTGTTGTTTTTATGCAGCATAGGGCGTGTTCAGTGAGCACGGCCCCGTGTTCATGTAACGCCCAGCATCCCTGATCTTTCAGCTTTTGTCAATTTTAGCCCTTATACTATGTGACTCTTGACACCTTTGATACTTATGAAACTTTAAGCTATGATACTCGAGTCTTATTGATTTTTGGATACTTGATACTATGAAACTTGACTCTTGAAACTTGATTCTTGATACTTAATCTAGATACTTGATTCTTGATACTTGACTCTTGATTCTTGACACTTGACTCTTGATTCTTGATACTTGGTGCTTGACTCTTGAGACTCGTGAAACTTGAGACTTGGTTGAACGAGAGACTGGAGTCTTGTCACTGGCGGAAACTATGAAACTTGGAAACTTTTATGTTAGTGATGTAATCTAGTTGTGTGATACTATTACCCAACAATACGCAACGCAACGCTTAATCTAACCCGCAAACGAATCAGAGACAGGAACGCAGAAAGGATAGGATTGACCAAATGGCAATCCGATCGGATGGCAATATCGGATGACAATACGATCGGATAGCCACTCGATCAGATCACCATCCGATCCGTTGCAACCTGCCTTCACTTCTCCACTCTAACACTATAAATAGGCCTGTCACATCATTCATTGATGTGACAGCCTCCTCACTCGAACCAGAGGCACGCACTCCACTTTTTCTTCATTTCTCGACGATTCCGGTACGTTTTACACTAGATTCTTGTACATCCTTGATCTACACATCATTCTCTACACGATTCTCCTTTGAAATCTTACTTTTCACCATGAAATCTTACTTTTCACCATGAAATCTCTAAGTTTTGAGCTCTTGAAGGTGATGTCATCATGGCGGTTGTACCAAACTGCTATGTGACGTCATTCTAGCCAAGAACTAACTCAGATCTAAGGAATTTCAAGTGTTTTACACTAAATCTTTACGAAATCTATGATTTTCAACTAAAACTTATGTGTACCTTCATCTTTTCTTAACTTTTCACTTGAAAACGATGGAATCCGGATCTAAATGGACCATAGACTTGATGATTAGTCTTGAGTCGGTTTGGGGAAAGATTGTCACCAGAGAAGATGACCGAAGTACGGATTCCGACATAAACATCAAGAACAGACATCTGTACGGACTGGGGTGATTCCCACCCGATCGGAACGGCTGTATACTGATGTGTTTACCGTTGTCTCAATACGTACCACGTCGTTAAGGATTAATCAGAAACTTAGAGACTTTACAAGTTTGGAAACGAGACAAGGACAACCAGATCGAGTGGCAATCCGATCGGATAGCCATTCGATTGAACCGCCATCCGATCGAGTGACACTTGCCTCTTAAGACTTTAACACTTGATGCTTGAATCTTTGATCGTCGAGTGGCAATCCGATCGGATAGCCATCCGATCGAATCGCCATCCGATCAAAGTGACAATGTACCTTAGAAACTTACTCAGAAACTTTGAACTTGAAAATCTTGACACTTGGACCGAACGACCACCCGATCGGATGGCAGTCCGTTTCCCCCACTCACAAGTCACACCAATCGAATGGCAATCCGATCGGATAACCATCCGATCGAACTGCCATCCGATCCAGTGACTGATTCGACACTTTGCGCAATCTCGTTGTTTTGTCCGACACTTATCTGTTGTAATCTAATCAGGCTAATCCTAAAGAGCTCCCTTTGATCCAATAACACTCTAAATTGTTAAGCAATCACTGTGAGTATACTCGATCCCTTTTTGGTTTTAAACTTTTGGGATGCAATATGTATTCTATTAAACTATGATACTTGAAACTTTGGAATCTAAACTCTATCCTATGTGTATGTGAAACATATGATTCTTGGTTCTTGATTCTTTGTGCTATGTGAACGTTTAATCCAGAGTGTGTAGTTCCGCCTTAACAATAGTTGCGCTATAGGAGATGCACCTCCCCATTATTCTCGGGGGTATTGTTAGGAGGATTCTAGTTTTCCTTGAGACTTGGGAAAACACTAAAGCATCGGGATACTTGGGCTATCACTGGTTGGACTGCGAACACTAGCACGGCTGAAACTATATTTGTTATCATTTACATTATGGATATGAGTCTTTTGAATCTATTATGCTATATACTCACACTTGTATACTCGCCAATACTTTTGTATTGATATTTTAATTCATGTTGCAGGCTGATAGGATGCTGATCAAGAACATGCTAGGATGCTGCTTAGAAACACATCTTAGTTAATCTAGAATCTTTTGGACAATATTTGAAATGGTTGTAATTGATATTTTATGGTTGAGACGTTGATGTTTAGACAATGTTTGAATCAATCTAATTTATATCAAAATATCTAGTATTATGGAATCTCATGAGCAATCTGAACGCTTAGTGCTCGCACCCCGATGTTTTCGCCATCGGTTGGGGTGTGACAGATTGGTATCAGAGCCATAACTATAGGGAATTAGGATAAGTAGGAATACTTGCCCTAGTCTATAGTTCTAGGAATCTTGACTCTTATCTGTTGTTTAAGACTTATGTATTCTACCGTACATGCTTCCTAGCATCACAGTTCCTGCTAAACATTACATGCCTTCCCTAAGGCTGACACAATATACACTTGGAAACTTTGAAAACACTGCTAGCTGGTGTTTGTATTTTGTACGAGATTGACCCTCAAGACAGGAGTGACATCCTAACCTTGAAGGTAAAATTTCCATAATATATTCTAATGTATCTTATATGTTTATAAGTACGGATGTATTTAGGGTACGAAGTTGTCAAGTTAGAGGTGAAACTCATATCTTGATAACTAGTCCCACTCCTTGATTTTTCATGTCTCGCCAAAGTCTCAAAATTTCCAATCAACTAAGGGCATGAAATGACCAAAAGGACGAATATCGTAGGCCTAACATCGATGACGAATTTGTCTAAGTAAGTCAAGACACGTTGCCTTAATTCGAAAGGGGTTCGAAACACTTTGGTTCGTCATCGTTCCTCTACCCGGAACACTCTATGTTTTATGAGCCTATCTTTTATGTTATTTCGATTTTCATGTGGGTTTAAACTTGATTCTCGTTTATTTTGGAGACTTTTACACGAATCGCACGTTGTCCGCAATCTAAAACGATAATAATCTCTCAAGATCGAACTAAATTTATGAAGCTTTATCTATTGTGTAATCTATGTGGAATCAATAATCTATGTTAAAATCGTGTTGCCATGAAACATTGTGCATGGCACCGAAGTACGAGATAGAAGTGATATGGCCGAAACATGGTGGATACGCCGCTTGTACTTCCTATATATAAGTGTTTCTGCCATATTGCCAAGTTTCGTGCCACGTGCCATGAAGAATCAGTGCTTTGGTGACACACGAAGATAGTTTGATTCAAGCTATGGGAGACTTTTGAGTAATCTATGTGAAACTATTTGGTCAATTTATGTGGGATGTGTTATGTGAGTGTCAAAACACGGTGCATGACACTGAAGTACGAGGTGGAAGTAATGTGGTCGAAACATGGTGGATACGCCGCTGGTACTTCCTATATATAAGTGTTTCTGCCATGTTACCAAATCTCGTACCACGTGCTATTAGGGAATTCGTGTTTTGGCGACTCACAGGGATAGTTGTTGGAGACCGATTCTTGATTCTATGAGATACTTTGGCTACGATGCATGAAACTATCTGGTTAATCTATGAGTGATGTGTTTGTGGGAGGCAAAGCACAGTACATGACACCGAAGTACGGGACGGAGGTGGCGTGACCGAAACATGGTGGATACGCCGCTGGTACTTCCTATATATAAGTGCTTCTGTCATGTTGCCAAACTTTCGTATCACGTGCCATGGGAGGTCTGTGTTTTGTAGCTCACGGTAGTGTTTTATCTGATTAGGAACGTGTTGAATCTATTAGACTATGAGAGACTATTTGTTTAATCTATGTGTACTCTAGTGCGTATGTGATGTTTTGAGGAGCAAAGGACGAAACGTAGCCTAGCACCGAATACGAGACGTACGTGACATGTCCGAAACATGGTGGATACACCGCTGGTACTTCCTATATATAAGTGTTTCTGGCATGTTACCGAACTTTCGTGCTACGTGCTACGTGCTAAGTAAAATTCGTGGTTTTGCGGACTCGTGTTGGGAATCTAAATCTATGGAATCTAATGTTGTGGTTGGCGAAATATGACACCGACGACAAGACAGAGGTGGCGTGGTCGAAACATAGTGGATACGTCGCTGGTACTTCCTATATATAAGTGTTTCTACCACGTTTCCAAACTTTCGTAACACGTGCCATATGGGATTCGTTGTTGAATAGTAATCTATGTTGAGACTAATTGAGTAATCTATGTGGAATCTATGGAATCTAAAGTGTTGGAATCTAAAACTATGGAATCTAATGTTGTGAAATCTAATGCTATGGAATCTAAGGTTGTGGTTAACGAGGCATGACACCGATGACGAGACGGAAGTGGCATGATTGAAGCATGGTGGATACGCCGCTGGTACTTCCTATATATAAGTGCTTCCGTCATGTTGTCGAACTTTCGTGCACGTGCCATGCGGGATATCGTTGTTTTGTGATAAGTTGTTAATTCTAGTCTTTTGGAATCTATTGGAATCTATGTGAATCTACCGGGTTAATCTACGTGTGTACAATGATGATGAGTGTGATGCGACACGTAACATGACACCGAATACGAGGCAGAAGCGATATGCCCAAAGCGTGGTGGATACGCCACTGATACTTCCTATATATAAGCGCTTCTGACATGTTGCCAAACTTCGTACAACGTGCCATGCGAAGGTCATGGGTTTGTAGTGCGAATCTATTGGAATCTACGTGAAACTAGTTAAATCTTGAGTCTTTATTCTATCACGTGTAAAATTGTATATCTAGTCTTATACGATCTTTGTCCTTAGATGTCTTCTCGGAAGATGTCCGACTCTCTCAGAAGATCCAGAGAAAGCTCTCAGAAGAAGATGATATCTTTTATGGATGACCAGTTTGCTCGTGTCATGCCAAAGATCATCTCTGAGATCCAAGGATCAACTACTCCTCCCTCCTCTGCTGACTCTAAAACGGACAAGCCAAGGTCTGTGAAGTTCAACTACAAACATTTTGTCTCATGCAATCCTAAGTCCTTCACGGGCAGTGATGGGGTTACCGCCATGCTGGAATGGTTTGACAACATCGAGGTTACCTTCATTAACAGCGAATGCCTAGAACATTTGAAGACTAGGAGCGCAACTGGCATGTTTCAAGGCAGAGCCCTAGAGTGGTGGACGAACGAGAGAAATATTTTTCTCAAATGAAGAAGCCTATGTTCTTCCATGGGCTGAGGTGCGAGAATTGATGATGCTTGAATTCTGCCCTCCCCATGAACAACTAAAGCTTGAAGAAGAATTCTGGCATCTGAAACAGATTGGCGATGATAACCTGGCTTACACTACTCGGTTTAAGCAACTGAGTGTGATCGTGCCTCACTTGGTTTCTACTCCAAAGCGCATGATACCCAAGTACATCAATGGGTTACCTCCTGCTATGCGTGATTCGATTGAAGCAGCTCAGCTCACCAACGTTGAAGAAGTCTACCGTCTTCCAGCAAGCTTAAACAACAACCGAGTTCGTGATAAACAGTTTGGAAACTCTGCTCCCTCTAAGTCTGCAAACCAAGCTACTCAGCAGCCTAGTGGCAGCAAGAACAAGAAGAGAAAGTCTCAGGGTTCAGGGTGCAATGCGGTTGTCCCTGCTGTAAACCCTGCTGCTAAGCCTGCTGCTGCTGCTGCTAATCCCCCAGCTCCTGAGAACAAGAAGCAATACACTGGGCCTCACCCTAAGTGTGCTACTTGTAACTATCATCATCCTGCTACTGTTGCTTGTCGTTTGTGTACCATCTGCAATCGCTACGGTCACACGACTCCCTACTGTCGCCAAGCTAACCCTGCCCAACCAGCTCAGGCAGCTTTACCAGCTCTTCCAGCTCCTCCGCAGAATCCGAGGCCAATCAACAGTGTTCGTGCATGCTTTAAGTGTGGAGATACTACTCATCTTCGTAATCAGTACCCTCAGCTGAACCAGGAGCAACAGCAAGCCCCGAGGGGCCGTACTTTCAATCTAAATGCAAATCAGGCTCGCAACGACAATGATGTGGTGAATGGTACGTTTCTCGTTAATAATCTTTACGCTTTGATCCTATTTGATACTGGTGCAGATAAAAGCTTTGTGTCCTTAGAATTCGAGTCTTTGCTAAACTGTACACGCTCCAAGCTACCTAAGTCGTTTTCGATAGAGGTTGCCAATGGCAAATCTATTCTAGTTGATTCTATCCTCCGTGATTGTTCCCTGACTCTTAACAATCACGTTTTCGCTGTTGACCTCATACCCATGAAACTGGGTAGTTTCGACGTTATCATAGGCATGGACTGGTTGCGTAAGAACCATGCTGAAATCGCCTGTCAGGAGAAGTGTGTTCATTTACCTCTCCCGTCCGGTGATACTCTGTACGTTTATGGAGACCAGCCTTCTAAGGGACTGAAGCTGATGTCATGCACTCAAGCGAACAGATACTTACGTAAACCATACCTTGCCTTCCTGGCCCACATTGTGGAAAAGAAAAGCAAGGGAAAGAGCATAAGTGAAGTTCCAGGGGTGTGTGATTTCCCTGACGTCTTTCCTGAAGATCTTCATGGTCTTCCTCCTCCTCGTCCTGTTGACTTTCGTATTGATCTTGTACCTGGCGCAACTCCGGTTGCTAAGGCTCCTTATAGACTTGCACCCTCTGAGATGCAAGAATTGTCTAGTCAGCTGCAAGAATTACTCGATGAGGGCTTTATTCGTCCAAGTACCTCTCTGTGGGGTGCTCCTGTGCTGTTCGTCAAAAAGAAAGATGGATCCTTTCGTATGTGTATCGACTATCGTGAACTTAATAAGCTTACCATTAAGAATCGTTATCCTCTGCCCCGTATTGATGATCTATTCGACCAACTACAAGGCGCGTCCTGTTTCTCTAAAATCGACCTTAGATCTAGATACCATCAGTTACGAGTTCTCGATGAAGATATTCCTAAGACAGCCTTTCGCACTCGCTATGGACACTACGAGTTCGTAGTTATGCCTTTTGGTTTGACCAATGTGCCCGCTGTGTTCATGGATCTTATGAATCGTGTTTGCAAACCCTATCTTGATAGTTTTGTGATAGTCTTTATTGATGATATTCTTATTTATTCTAAAACTAGAGCCGACCATGAACGACATTTACGCTTGATGCTTGAACTTTTGCGTAGTCAACGATTGTATGCTAAATTTACTAAGTGTGAATTTTGGATTGAAGAAGTGCAATTTCTTGGGCACGTTGTTAGTAAACGAGGTATTCATGTTGACCCTTCTAAAATCGAAGCTGTGAAGAATTGGAGTACGCCTAAATAAGCATCTGAGATTCGTTCTTTCTTGGGATTGGCGGGTTATTACCGCCGATTCATCTCATACTTTTCAAAGATTGCCATTCCTCTTACTTCCTTGACCCAGAAAGAGAAACCTTTTGCTTGGGGTCCCGAGCAAGAGGAATCTTTTCAGACTCTTAAACATCTTCTCTGTAATGCTCCTGTCCTCGCTCTCCCTGATGGGAATGACGACTTCGTGGTATATTGCGATGCCTCGAACCGTGGCTTGGGCTGCGTGCTCATGCAACGGGACAAGGTAATCACTTATGCTTCCCGACAACTCAAGGTACATGAGAAGAATTATACTACTCACGATCTGGAGCTTGGTTCGGTTGTGTTTGCGTTAAAGATATGGCGACACTATCTATATGGAACAAAGTGTGTGGTTTTCACTGACCACAAGAGCCTACAACATATATTTGACCAAAAAGAACTGAATATGCGACAGAGGCGTTGGGTGGAACTGCTTAACGACTACGACTGCGAAATTCGCTACCATCCTGGCAAGGCGAATGTCATGGCCGACGCACTTAGTCGTAAGGCTCATGCTAGTGGTATCTTTTTTTCTCAAATCTCTAGTGATCTTCATACTTGTATTCGTGACGCTAAGTATTCTTCAGCAAATGAAGGCAGTATATTCGTTGAAGTACAAGGTGCTTCTATTGATCAGCTTGTGACTAAACCTTATGGACTTCAATACTATCTCAATTGCATCTGGGTGCCAGATAGCGACAATCTTCGTGAGCTCATCATGAATGAGGCTCACAAGTCCAGATACTCAATTCATCCTGGTGCTGATAAGATGTACCATGATCTGCGCATGACCTATTGGTGGCCCGGTATGAAGAGGGACATAGCTGTGTACGTTTCTAAGTTCCTCACTTGCTCAAAGGTCAAAGCTGAGCATCAGCGTCCTTCTAGCCTCCTGGAGCAACCCGAGATCCCGGTATGGAAATGGGATAGCATTGCTATGGACTTCATCACTAAACTACCTCGTACACCGTCAGGTCATGACAGTATATGGGTAATTGTTGACCGTTTAACCAAGTCAGCTCACTTCCTCCCTATTCGTGAGGATTTCAAAGTGGAGAAACTTGCTCGAATCTATACAGATGAGATTATATGTCGTCATGGCATACCTTTAGACATAATCTCAGATCGTGATGGTCGTTTCACTTCTCGTCTTTGGCAAACCTTTCAATCCGCTATGGGTTCGCATTTGAATCTAAGTACGGCTTTCCATCCCCAAACAGATGGGCACACAGAACGTACTATTCAAACCCTAGAGGATATGCTCCGTTCTTACGTCATTGACTTTGGTGGTAATTGGGATGTACATTTACCATTGATTGAGTTCTCGTATAACAACAGCTATCATTCCAGTATTCAGATGGCTCCTTTCGAAGCTTTATATGGTCGCAAGTGCCGATCTCCTCTCAGCTGGCATGAGGTTGGTGAAAAGCAATTTACTGGCCCTGAAATCATTCAAGAGACAACGGATAAGATTCTTCAGGTCCGTGATAACTTGATCAAGGCTAGGAGCAGACAAAAAAGCTATACTGATAAAAGGCGCAAGCCTTTGGAATTTGATGTTAGTGATCGGGTTCTCTTCAAGGTATCTCCCTGGAAGGGAGTAGTCCGCTTTGGTAAGAAGGGAAAGCTCGCTCCTCGCTATGTGGGTCCTTTCAAGATACTCGAAAGGATTGGCAAGGTAGCGTACCAACTCGACTTGCCACAGGAACTAAACAACATACATCCGGTGTTCCACGTGTCTAATATTCGCAAATGCTTAGTCGACAAGGAACTTCAGGTTCCCCTCAAAGACTTGCAAATAAATGAGATGCTGCATATTGTGGAGAAACCGGTCGAAATCATGGACCAGAGTACCAAGTGATTAAGGCGCAGCAAGATTCCCATTGTCAATGTTCGATGGGAAGGAAAGCGTGGTGCCGAGTTCACTTGGGAGCTCAAAAGTGAGATGAAGACCAAGTACCCACATTTGTTTCCAGAGTCTTCCTCTTATATTTCGGGGACGAAATCTCCTAAAGGAGGGGAGACTGTAACGCCCAGCTTCCCTGAACTTTCAGCTTTTGTCAATTTTAGCCCTTATACTATGTGAAACTTTAAGCTATGATACTCGAGTCTTATTGATTTTTGGATACTTGATACTATGAAACTTGACTCTTGAAACTTGATTCTTGATACTTAATCAAGATACTTGATTCTTGATACTTGAATCTTGATTCTTGACACTTGACTCTTGATTCTTGATACTTGGTGCTTGACTCTTGAGACTCGTGAAACTTGAGACTTGGTTGAACGAGAGACTGGAGTCTTGTCACTGGCGGAAACTATGAAACATGGAAACTTTTGTGTTAGTGATGTAATCTAGTTGTGTGATACTATTACCCAACAATATGCAACGCTTAATCTAACTCGCAAACGAATCAAAGACAGGAACGCGGAAAGGATGGGATTGACCAAATGGCAATCTGATCGGATGACCATCCGATCGGATGACAATCCGATCGGATAGCCACTCGATCGGATCACCATCCGATCCGTTGCAACATGCCTTCACTTCTCCACTCTGACACTATAAATAGGCCTGTCACATCATTCATTGATGTGACAGCCTCCTCACTCGAACCAGACGCACGCACTCCACTTTTTCTTCATTTCTCGACGATTCCGGTACGTTTTACACTAGATTCTTGTACATCCTTGATCTACACATCATTCTTTACACGATTTTCCTTCGAAATCTTACTTTTCACCATGAAATCTCTAAGTTTTGAGCTCTTGAAGGTGATGTCATCATGGCGGTTGTACCAAACTGCTATGTGACATCATTCTAGCCAAGAACTAACTCAAATCTAAGGAATTTCATGTGTTTTACACTAAATCTTTACGAAATCTATGATTTTCAACTAAAACTTATGTGTACCTTCATCTTTTCTTAACTTTTCACTTGAAAACGGTGGAATCCGGATCTAAACGGACTATAGACTTGATGATTAGTCTGGAGTCGGTCTAGGGAAAGATTGTCACCGGAGAAGATGACCAGAGTATGGATTCCGACATAAACATCAAGAACAGACATCTGTACGGACTGGGGTGATTCCCACCCGATCGGAACGGCTGTATACTGATGTGTTTACCGTTGTCTCAATACGTACCACGTCGTCAAGGTTTAATCAGAAACTTAGAAACTTTACAAGTTTGGAAACGAGACAAGGACAACCCGATCGAGTGGCAATCCAATCGGATAGCCATCCGATCGAACCGCCATCCGATCGAGTGACACTTGCCTCTTAAGACTTTAACACTTGATGCTTGGATCTTTGATCATCGAGTGGCAATCCGATCGGATAGCCATCCGATCGAATCGCCATCCGATCAAAGTGACAATGTACCTTAGAAACTTACTCAGAAACTTTGAACTTGAAAATCTTGACACTTGGACCGAACGACCACCCAATCGGATGACCACCCGATCGGATGGCAGTCCGTTTCCCCCACTCACAAGTCACACCAATCGAATGGCAATCCGATCGGATAGCCATCCGATCAAACTTCCATCCGATGCAGTGACTAATTCGACACTTTGCGCAATCTCATTGTTTTGTCCGACACTTATCTGTTGTAATCTAATCAGGCTAATCATAAAGAGCTCCCTTTGATCCAATAACAATCTAAATTGTTAAGCAATCACTGTGAGTATACTCGATCCCTTTGTGGTTTTAAACTTTTGGGATGCAACATGTATTCTATTAAACTATGATACTTGAAACTTTAGAATCTAAACTCTATCCTATGTGTATGTAAAACATGTGATTCTTGATTCTTGATTATTTGTGCTATGTGAACGTTTAATCCAGAGGGTGTAGTTCCGCCTTAACAATAGTAGCGCTATAGGAGATGCACCTCCCCATTATTCTCGGGGGTATTGTTAGGAGGATTCTAGTTTTTCTTGAGACTTGGGAAAACACTAAAGCATCGGGATACTTGGGCTATCACTGGATGGACTGCGAACACTAGCACGGCTGAAACTATTTTTGTTATCATTTACATTATGGATATGAGTCTTTTGAATCTATTATGCTATATACTCAAACTTGTATACTCACCAATACTTTTGTATTGATATTTTAATACATGTTGCAGGCTTATAGGATGCTGATCAAGAACATGTTAGGATGCTGCTTAGAAACACATCTTAGTTAATCTAGAATCTTTTGGACAATATTTGAAATTGTTGTATTTGATATTTTATGGTTGAGACGTTGATGTTTAGACAATGTTTGAATCAATCTAATATATATCGAAATATCTAGTATTATGGAATCTCATGAGCAATCTGAACGCTTAGTGCTCGCACCCCGATGTTTCCGCCATCGGTTGGGGTGTGACAGTTCAGACCACTGTAATGCAAAAAGTTCCTAAAAGTGTAAAAATATGCGCACAGTTTTAAAAAGGTTTTGAAAAATCATTAGGCCGTCGATTTTAAGCTTTCTTAAAATCCTTGTGTCCCCAGCAGCGGCGCCAAAAACTTGGTGTGAGTTTGGTGTGATATGATTTTATTAATATTTTTAGCCCATTTTACGTATTAATCAGGTTTTAAATTTATAAAACACGATATTCTACTAACACTAAACACACACTTGGGCAAGTGCACCCATCGTGAGCGTAGTATACCGTTGGTAAGATACCGAGGTCGTCCAAGGACAGAAGAGCTTTTAGTACCGGTCTATCCTCAGTGTCTAATCAGTCTAAGATTTTTGAGAAAAGGTTTGAAACATAAAAATAAAAACTAAAAATGCAGAAATAAAATAAAAACAGATAGACAAGATGAATCACTTAGATCTGACTCGCCTTTAATGTATCCTTTGATGATTTTTTCACTTTCGGACTTCTTAAGAGATTATCTTAGTTATAGTAGTAGGCCCATCTTTTGAAAGTGACGTTACCCTCAACCCAGTGGTTTGAGTCAGCAAGGATACAATCCCAAAGGGTCGGAATATTGAAAGATAATTAATTAAGTTATTAATGCGAAAACTGGTAGGCCCCTCTTTTGAAGGTGGCGTTACCCTCGGCTTAGTGGTTTGAGTCAGCAGGGATACAATCCCAAGTAGCCGGTTTAATGTATTAATAGTAGTTTACATATGAGGGGTTCAAGCCATTCGTACACCCGCCATCCAATACCAGTGGGTATTGAAGGAGGTCCTAGTAAGCTTGAACCAGGTCCTTGCAGGATATATACACTAAACAAGGAAAGAACCTTACTAAACCATTCCCTTAACCGACCAGGTAGTCAACATGCCTCTATATAGACCGTAGAGACATGATTGATGCAATCTTTTACTTTATATAGACAGTAAAGTAACGCCAAGACACCACGGACAAATGATAAAGAAAATTCACCTTCAACATAAGAAACTAGTTATTAAAGTCATTAATACAAAACCAAATAAAAAGTGCCGAAAGATTAAAAATCAAAAGTAATACATAAAAGACTTGTCTTCACCAAGTGATGTAAGAGGCTTAGCCATATATGGTCTTTGATTGGTAAGAACCCTCACGATCAATCTTGGATCCAGAGACTACTACACACTCTAAAGATGGATGATGGATGATGGTGCTGGGTGTTGAAGTGGTGGCAAAGTGGGAGAGTAGTGGTTTGCCAAGAGATGCCTTTGAAGTGAGCCAAGCACCCCTATTTATAGCCTGCATAGAGCTCTGGCTACGACCCTGTGTCAAGTGGGCACGCCCCCGTGGCCAGCCTTTTCTCTTACTTCATTAAATGCAGTTGTCAGCAGAGGGTCCCACACGGCCCCTGTCCAGTGGGCACGGCCCCGTGGTCAGAATCGTATCTATACTATCAAGATTTTGCAAGATTCTGCGTAACTTAGCGTTGACCATGCCCCGTGTTGAGCTGGGCATGCCCCCGTGGTGGGCGTAGAAGCTTCTACAGGTTTGTCTTTTCTGCAGGCACCTGACCACGCCCCCATGTCCAGTGGGCACGGCCCCGTGGTCAGTCCTCTGTTGGCTTGTTTTTTCTTTGGGGATGCTGCCGAGGGGTCGGGCATGTCACGTTTATTCCTTTTCTTTGTATTTATGTTAGTTTTGGCTGTATATTTGTTCCTTTTGCTCGTTTGAGCTCATTTGGTCCTGTAAATTCAAAAGGAAGACAAAAACACACTTTTTCCAACATTAGTACAAAAAAAGGGTTAGTTTTATGCCTCATTTGATGTAATTTATATGTTACATTTTACACACATCACTTGTCATTCATGGTTGATAATTCAAACGGGTCACATGAGGTGTAACGAACGAAAGGTATAAGGTTCAGCATGGGTAACTAAGGTAGGTTAGATAAACAATCAACAGATAACACAATGAAGGGATCCTAATGCCTTTACCATCTATGTGCATACGCTAAACCACAGTCTCAGCATGTATGAAACCACACAAGTTCTAACACAAAGCAACATATGGCCTACTCTCAGCAAATAAACAGTTATTGCAATTCAAACATCACTTCTAGTAGGCTCAAATATCTCACAGAACGAAAGGAAATTGGGTTACCGACATATGGCATGTGTAATTCCTAAAGCATGTTACCCCTAGTTAGGCATCTCTTCTCAACTATTTTATAAAACCTGCCAGAAATACCCTCATGAAACTTTAAGGGACATCCATGACTAGGGATCTCGATTAGCTTAATGTCAGCAAGAAACCTTTAAGTAATTGAAAATTTTCAGTTTTCCACTTTTTCAACCGCTTTCACCCTTCAAGCGTTTTCAACCGCTAATCCCTCCCAGGTTACCACATCCCAACACTTGGGATATATTATCCCCAATGTATGGTTCTTTTTATAACCTAACTCGGGCACCACCTATATCAACCTATGAGCAACTAACCCAACCAACCAACCAACCAAACAACACAATTAAACAAAACAAGCAGAAATAAAAATTATCCAAACAAAGAAAAGTACAAAGGATCAAGCACATGGACCTGATCAAGTAAACAGCAGGATCAGTGAGTACTCAGTGGTATGATGGTCCTGGTGGGTGACCGTAGTACCCTCCAAGATGCTCGTAGAATGCACTCATATCAAAAATATCTGCCAGCCCACCTACTGCTGGCTCTCCTGCAATGATGACTGTTGTTGCTGCGACTGCTACGACGGGTATTCATACCCGACGGTTGGTACGGGTAAGAACTCTAGTAATGGGGCGCCGTATACTCTGATGGCACCCACATGGACCCATGCACTTGTGGCGTCAGATGCCTCGCCATGCCTGGCTGATACGGAGGCTCACTGCTGTAATCCACGTATGGTGGATTTTCCACGTAAGGCACACCCATGCAGTAATCCTGATGCATCCTCAGCTGATTTTCATCGTATGCTCGCATGTTTAAGTCCATTTCTTGACTCATATGGCGAATCTGATCCAGTCGGGTGTTGTGTTCCAACAACTCCCGGTGCTACCGCTCCCTTTCCGTATCATGCCTTGAACCCCGATCATATATAGACTTTTGAAAAGTTTCCCAAGTCGCATATTCCGATGGACAACTACTCTCCACCCTCGCTTGCATCTGGTCATCAAATACCCCCCATGAATATGCCGACTATCTCGGCTCTTTGACCTGCCTACTCGACTCTTCACCAGTGAGAAGTCCCGTTTCTCTTTTCCTTCTCAATAACTCCTCATCACTCGAATCTTGATCATCCATCTCCCCTCGACTGGGTGTTTGCTTACCCCAATGAAGCACTTTCACTTTTGCTTTATCTACGAACTGCAACTTGTGCTATAACTTTATCTTCTTTTACATTAACCGCTCACTCTTACAGACATCCACGATTGAAAATATTGTATGTGGCTTGCTGTAACGATGTTCACCCGGCTGAATTGCCCCGTGTTTCTCCAGTAAAGCGCTCAACAGTCGCACGCATGGAATAAACTTCTTATTCTTTTGATTCCGAACTTGCCACACGTCCATGATTACCATTTGCATAAAAGAAAAATGTAACTGCCTAGTCATCAGTGCATACAGCACCGGAGGCTCCCATTTCCTTATTGCCACTCGATCCCCCGTCCTGGGTGTCACATTGGTAATCAAAAAACTCAATAATAAATGTACAACTGGCTTCAGGTTATCACGCTATATTGCCACCCCCTTATTTAACATGAACAATTCGGAGAACATCACATTATCTTCCACTAACTTCTCTGTATGTAAGTAATAATCATTTGGATCCACAACCCGGTAGAAATTGTCAGCTTTTGAGTCAAACTTAGCCAACAACCTCATAGTAACGGGAGACAAAGTGGCCGGTTTATTATTCACTTTACCAGTTAGAGTCGTGGTCCTTGGCGGATTGCATCCGTTATTCTTCGTTAAAGTGCTCATCAATTCCATAACACTCTTCACATACACCTCTCCACTAAGATTACCCTTGAAATTAACCACATCTTCCCAACCGAGTGCCGTGAACTTCTCGAAGAACCCTAATACCTTAAAGTCCGACCCCAAAACCAATTTTTCAAAGCACATGTTCTCCTTGATGGAGTGGTCGTCCCCCATTTTATCATAGAACAATATCGGTTGGAGTTCCACTGACAATTTACTTAACGGCCCTTTTTCCAAAACAACCTTATACGGAATATCACCATGATGCACTACCTCCTGCTCTTCGTGAACCTCCTGAGTTTCCTCCATAGGCGTATCACGTATCGACACGCCCGTCGTTCTTCGTTTCTTCGATGCGGCCGAGACAGATGATGATTCCCCCGCCTTTTCCTTTCTTGGTCTTGTTTCTTTAACCATCCTGCATTCACAAACCAACACCCAAATCAAGTAAGTTTAACAATACGAGATTTAAACAAGTGTGTAATACCAACAACTTCCCTACACTTGTTTCTAAGGCTACTCGGCTTGTTGAAATCCCCCTCTAAGCATATTCATGTAATTATAAAGCACGAATTTTAACTTATAAGTCACGAAGTTTCACTAAGTCACTATCTTTAGGATTTAACAAGACCTGTTCAACAACTTATAACATCATCTAGTAGCCATAAATTTCATTCGGCAAACATTTGGTCTTATACGATCACATCAAAGTTCAATATTTATCGATGATTCATGGGCAACCTCACAAATACATATTCACATTCTCAGTTTCAAGCATAAAATTTCATATCCCATTAATGTCTCACACATATACCAACTCACCTTCAATAATCTTGCAAAATATTGATTAAAAACGTACCTTTGCTGTTTATAAATGCTAGATTATGCTTCAATTGCAACCAATTGTACTCTAAATCAAAACCCCAAAATTTAGAAAGTTAGGGTTCGTCACCCTCTTCTCTGAATTCTCTTAGACGTACGCAAATCGAATAAAAAAAATGTTAGGGTTTTGTTCTCCTTGAAAAATCACACAGATTAGGCTTTTGAATGGATCGATTTGATTGAGAAACAAGAAAGTTAGAGTAGGAGGTGGCTACGGAGGATTGAGGGTTTTAGAGGAAGAAGATGATGATAATAAGGAGTTTGTGGTGAGGAACATATTCAACTCTGACGTAAAGTAGATGTTATGGGTCGGATCCAACTAAATTTGGATTTAATTCATCTCTTGGATCAAGTACTTACCCGGCCCGACGTCCCCATATTACCTTCCGCTCCGTTGTAACTTACGGGAATGGACATAGATTACGGTTTCATTTCCCTGTTGAATTCAAACTTTTCAAACCGTAAGCTACGGTATGTAACCGTAACCTATGGTATAACAGCTCTGTCCAAACAACCTCCCCATACCGTAGCCTACGGTCGGGGAACGTAGCTTACGGTTCGACTATTTTTTTTAAATGGTTTGAATGATCTTTTATGGTTTTCCTTGAAAATTTTTCTTTTTGATTTACTCGCCTGCTCCACCCCCCTTTAAATATTCGTGTCATCCTCGACACATAGTCTAGTTCTCAGACATACCTGGGTGTCTTCAACTTCCCCACACTTGCTCGATGTTGTGGGTGTACTTTCCAAAAATCCTTCAAATCAATAAAACAAAACAACAGGAAGTAGAGAATGACAAAATGAAATATGTACCGTTATCCGGGTTGCCTCCCGGTAGCGCTAAATTTTTAGTCTTCAGCCGGACGTCTCGGGACCCTCAGTCGGTCGTGTAATCCGGTGAGCTTGTAAGGAAGCTCACCTCATCTGTTGATTACGTGTTCAGATCATCACATCTCTAAATTTTCCCACACGTACGATCACAAATGGACCCATCCACTTGCTTTTCAGCTTTCCTAGAAACAATTTAAGACGTGAATTGAATAACCATACCTTTTGACCCACTACGAAGATTAAACGCCTCAACTTTGCATCATGCACTTCTTTCATCTTGTCTTTATACGCAGCTGCCGTATCATACGCCTCGTTGTGTAACTCTCCAAGCTCACATAGCTTCAATTGCCGGTGTGCACCGGCATCAGTATAATCTGTATTAACCTGTTTAATGGCCCATAGTGCACGATGTGTGATTCCATTGGCAAGTGACAACCTTTGCCATACACCAATCTATTGGGTGTAGTGCCAATAGGAGTTTTAAACGCGGTACGATATGCCCACAAGGCGTCATCCAGTTTGGTTGACCAATCCTTGCGGTCAGCTCGCACGGTTTTCTGTAAAATTTCTCTTATTTGTCTTTTTGAAACTTCAACCTGTCTACTAGTCTGTGGATGATACGGTGTTGTTATTCGGTGGTCCACGTCATACCGTTTGAGAAGTTTGCCAAAGTGAAAGTTTTTAAAATGTGATCCCCCATCACTTATGATCACACGGGGAATTCCAAACCTTGAAAAGATATTTGATTGGACAAACTTACACACAACGGAATGGTCATTTGTTCGGGTGGCGATTGCTTCGACCCACTTCAAAACATAATCAAACACCACCAGAATATATTGGTTACCACACGAATTGGGGAACGGGCCCATGAAATCAATGCCCCATACATCGAAAATATCCACAACCAAGATTGGTTGCATGGGCATCTCGTTCCTCTTAGAAATCCCACCCATTTTCTAACAATTCACACAATGTTTGGTGAACTCAAAAGCATCTTTAAACAAAGTAGGCCAATAAAGGCCACATTCAAGAACCCAGTGACCCGTCTTTTGACCACTAAAATAGACACCGCATGCTGATGAGTGGGCGTGTTGTAGCACTTCCAAAAACTCCGTCTCTGGGATGCATCTTCTGATGATCTAGTCTGCACCGATCTTGAACAAGTCTGGCTCATCCTAAATATATTGCTTCACCTGAATAAGGAACTGTTGCTTCTTTCTCTTGTTCCAAGCTTCGGGCACTGTACCAGAGACCAAATAATTAGCAAAGTTAGCATACCAAGGGGCAGTGTTGACAAAAATAATATGTTCATCTGGGAAGTATTCATTGATTTCGGGTGTTATGTCCTCTACTCCTGAAGTTAGTCGAGACAAATGATCAGCTACAATATTTTCACACCCCTTTTTATCCCTGATATCAAGTTAAACTCTTGCAACAGTAGGATCCACCGAATCAACCTCGGTTAGGCATCCTTCTTCTCCATCAAATATCTCAATGCACTGAGATCAGAGTAAACGATTACCTTACTTCCCCAGATATAAGACCGGAATTTGTCTAAAGCAAAGAGAATAGCAAGCAACTCTTTCTCTGTTGTTGTGTAATTTAATTGTGCATCAGAGAGAGTTTTGCTTACATAGTAGATAACGACCGGTTTCTTATCTACTCTTTGACCTAGTACAGCCCCGATAGCAAAATCACTTGCATCACACATTATTTCAAAAGGTTTTGTCCAATCGGGTGATTGCAAGATCGGGGCTTGTACTAACTGTTCCTTTAGTACATTAAAAGCTTTTAAACATTCATCATTAAAGTCAAAAGGAACATCTTTCAGTAATAAGTTACATAAAGGTTTCGTTATAACACTAAAGCTCTTAATAAACCTACGGTAAAATCTGGCGTGTCCTAAAAAGGAACGGACGCCTTTGACATTTGTAGGGGGAGGTATGTGAAATTTGTGCCTTTACGACCCTTGTACAATTCCGAACAATTTCAAACCTAATGAAATATTGTGTTGCATATCTGGGATTGTATAATTACATATGACATTTACACATATCAAATCTTGTATGATTCCGAACTCTCGAGAAGCTTTTCTGGAAGTTTTACGTAAACTATTACGCAAACGTAATCAGTTTAATGCAAAGTACACTATGAAATAGTGACATAAGCTAAACATACCCTAAATATCCTTTACATAACTTAGAAATAAGTTTTGAAGGGTTTGGTATGTCAAAAACAAGTTTATTCGATCACAGGGACTATTTATGACAAACTACGAAAGTCTGCCGATTCTCGTAGCAACGTACACTCCGAAACAAGGACATAAGCTAAACATACCCTAAATACCCTTAACATAGCTTAGAAATAAGTTTTGGAGGGTTCGGTATGTGAAAATGTGCTTATTTGATCATAGGGACTAAAAGCGTCAAAACTGCGAAAGTATGCAAATTTGCGTATTTTCTGCACACAGACCATATCCGCACATCCAAAAAAAATTTTAATCATTAAAATATTGTATTTTAGTGATGGGAATGCAAAAATACCATTCGTTTCGCAATTACGATCGTTTTCGCGTCCGTCCGAACTTTCGTCATACTTGAGAGCAAAACGTGACCGTACGACCGAACGAACCGACATCCACAATATTTCCAAGCATATTTCAAGTCCCCTATGCTATAACATCCTTATAATACCTGAATCTGAGGCTAACGGGGGTTATACGCGTCAAAAACACATTAAACAAGTTGTAGGGACCAAAACTGCCAACAGATGAAACTAGCTCGCGGGGCGCAACTCCTGAGGAGTTCTGGGTCGCAGGGTGTGATAGTAGGAGCTAGGCAGAACGTTGTTTTCATTGAAATAAGCTGAATTGCATGGTTTTGTTTGATTGTTTTCTTGTTTGGGGACCAAGTTATGTATTCTCCAAGGTTTGCAACCTGGTCCAAACACATGTAAGGACAAGATTAATCCTTGGGTAACACATAATACACTTGTCAAGATCCTACAACTTCACTACAACTATAAATAGGGATGATCTTCACTTCAATCCTTGCTCATTCATTCTTTTCTCCCTTATCTGCTTTACTTGCAGGCTACCACTTTGTTGGAGGCTTCCTAACTGAGTTTTCTTCATCCTAGAACACAATTGAGTGTTCTTCCTGGTCTTGTTCATTTATTTTAGCTATTTCAAGCTAAAAGTCAAACAGTGTTTGACTTTCAGCTTTGACCATTAGTTGGTCAAGTCAAAGTTCAATTGAACTTTGCAACGTGATCGTAATCATGATGGTTATAATCCCTAGCAATTATACCTACTGATTACCACGTTTACTAGTCGAAGTGACGAGTCAAAGTCTCGGTCAAAATGCACGTTTATGTGCATTTTATGACAGAACTATTTTCGGGTATCAAAACACTTTGTTTTGATATCAAAACAGTTTTTTAACTTAGTTAAACATGTTTTAACATGTTTAACTCGTCACTTCTAGTTTAGTGCTTATTTAGGGTCGTAAGTCGAGCAGTTTGACCACCGCTTTGACTTTCGAATCCGACCCGTTTGGTCGATCATTAGGATCCAACCAAACACATATTTGTGACCATGGTTGTATAGGGAATAACCTCCTGAGGTTATACCTTATGGTCACTTTGTTTGGTTAGTTGTATGATAGGTTGTTTATATGCCTTTAGAAAATGACCAAAATGCCCTTTTTACGCATAAACTCAATTTAAGCATATGTAACCTAAATTTTGACACTTAAAATGATATTGCAACATTATTAAACATGTTAAGGCATATAAGACTTATCATAGGACTAGTTTGACCATCCGAACGCGCATTTGCGCAAATGACACGTTAAAGTAGCGTAAACTACGTTAACGGGTCATAACGGGTCAAAAGCACTTAGGATTCATTCCAAATATGATTTCACATTTTCATGATTTCAAGCTATATGATTTCACATACATAGTACTTATCTTTTGACGAATTAAAACTGTTATCTATGGCTTAAATACTGATTTTCAAACTTTGTAAGACTATTGTGGTGCGTATATATATACTTATACATAATGATCAAGCCGATTGGTAGTATGATATAGCGCTATAGGACTTGACACCCCATTCCTGTTGTACGGAATGTAAGAAACCAAAGTTTAAACCAAATAGATTTTGCCTTTGTAGTAAATCTATAGTCACTAAAGTGTAGTTTGATACACTAGGTTTGAATGTATTGCCAAATGTCCACAATATGCTTTTACAAAGGTTTTCCAATTAAGCCATAAACTTATCTTTTGTTGATTTCCTAAACTAAAGTATATTTTTGATATACTACCAAAGCATAGTTTGATATGCTATTTTTAAACCAAGGTATAGTTTGATATGCTATTTAAACCAAAGTATAGTTTGATATACTACCAAATCATAATTTAAGTATATTTCGATATACTTCCAAAGCATAGTTTGATATGCTCCCAATGTGATATTGTTTACTAAAGTATAGTTTGATACACTACCGAATCACCATTTAAGTATATTTCGATATACTTCCAAAGCATAATTTGATATACTCCCAATGTGATATTGTTTACCAAAGTATAGTTTGATATACTACCGACTTTGTTATTTCCTAAACCAAAGTATATTTTGATGTACTACTAAAGCATAGTTTGATATGCTATTTTCAAACCAAAGCATAGTATGATATGCTATTTTCAAACCAAAGTATAGTTTGATATACTACCGATTTTTTCATTCTTAAACCAAGGTATATTTTTTATATACTACCAAATCTATTATTTCATTAACCAAAGTATATTTTGATATACCATCAATTCAACTATTTCAAAACCAAAGTATATTTTGATATACTACTTATTCTATTATTTCAAAACCAAAGTATATTTTATATATACTACAAACCTTTTTATCAAAGCAAAGTATTTTAGAAACCAAACTTTTATCAAGGATTCATGGCTATTTTTGCAAACATATAATCATTTATTATGATATCCAAAGCCATGAATCTAATTCACAAAACCTATGTTACTCATAGGCATTTTTATGCTGACGTTTTATTTTCACATATGTTTCAGGTTCTATTATGTGACGATTGTTGACGCATGCTACACTTAGGATGGACTCGTGCCTTAGTGACTTTAAACTTGAAAGACAATTGTTTGTACTTATTTGGTTTGTATAAAAACAACGAGTCTATTAATGATACAAAAACAAAACTTCAATTACCATGTGTTGTGAAACAATGATTCTGTGACATGACTCCCCGACGTTTCCACTGCGGTTTGTTGTATTACACGGTTGGGGTGTTACAGAAAAGTTGTTATCAGAGACATGGTTATAGGGAATTAGGTTATTAGTAATGCTTTTGACCTAGTTTATAACCTTCCTAGGACCCTAACGAGAGTTTACTTGTGTTTAGATTCTTAATACAATACTATCACTTATCCTTAGGTGATTACCAAAAACAAAATATAGTTCATTCTCTCGAGTCAAAATTTTTCCAAAACTTCACAAGAAATTATCTACCCTTAGATAATTTGTTTTAGGCTTTTAAGCCTTTGGTGTTTTCAAAATCTCGTCAAAGTTTGGGCTTTAATAATGTGAACATGTGCAATCTGGAAGGGTGGGTGCCTGTACCCTGAGTTTTCTGTCTAAGGCTAGAGTGTTCGTACAAATCCGCACCATCGGACCAGTCACTCTTACCTGGGAACTCTTGGGGTGAGTGTTCACCTATAGGCTAAAGCATATCTTCGCGATACATTATAAAGACCCATTAACTTTGATTAGTCACCGTGTTGTTTGTTTGTTATGGGTAACGAACAAATGGTCACAATCCTTATGCTTCGTCGATATTTATAACAATCAATTTTGATTATCCAATATCATCTTACTTGTTTTCTTTCATGATTTTCACCGCTCTTTTAGAATGCCTCCTCTACGCGACAACGCCAAATAATGGATTTGGCTATCAAAACCGCTCATCAAATAGGCGTATTAGTTGTTAGAACCATTGGGTTAGCTGTCGCCATATCTAATCTTGATAATGTGACTACTCACGAGGCACCAAAGAAGACAAAAGCTAAGCCTTCAAGAAAATCAAGGAAGCGTAAAGCTTCAAAGAACCTTACAGTGATTGCTCCAACTCCGCTTAACCAAGTGGGACCTAGCTAGGTGGCATCACCACCAGCTAAGAAGCCATACAGAGGAAAAGCTCCTCTGTGCATGTCGCAACTCCCGACCACTACCCCGGGAGCGGGCGGCCGTGAGGACAGTATCAGTGGTATCGGTGTTTATTAATTTGGCAGCGGAAATTTACATCAGGACCGTAGTTAGGAAATAGTTTATCAAAGTTAAAACACCACATTTTTATAAATAATAAATACATGGGAAAAACCCAAGTTTCCATTACAATATGTTTATATGGATAAACCATAATTTATTTGAAATAAAACTTTTTTCAGGTTTAGGTAACTTTTATAGCCACTTTTCCAAGCCTTCAGTGCTCTTCAGCTGGCTCCTATTTGGCTTTCACATTTTGTTACCTGAAACGCGTTTTAAAAAGTTTTTTCAGCAAGAAATACTGGCGAGTGCATCCCAGTTTAATCAAAATAGGATTTTATATCTTTACAGTATTGAGAGCGATTACAATGTTTTTATCTACCCAATTACCACCCACGGTACTGTCAATCCTGACTTGTGGTCATGCTACTACTCACAGTGTAGTAACAAGTAATGTATACAAAACCCCAACATACCGACATTAATTGTAGAATACATAGACTCAATCACTGTTAATTATACTTTAAAACAATTGAGGTTTTGTAAAAATAGGTTACAAAAATAAGATGTACTCATATTGCTGTTTTAGATAATACTACTGCTTTCTGGTGACTTCCTGGTTATAATCTATTAAAATTAAACAATGCACACGTGTTAGTAAGATAACCCAATTTACATTAGCTATACCCCCGAGACAGAACTCCAACGACTGAGTCAGGCAGAGCCTTGACATGCGTTACGGAGCTCTAGATCAATCGGGCAGAGTAACTAATACGCAACCGGGGGTTATAATACTTACAACGAGGCAGAGCTTCGCTTTTTAGGGGGTATAATACCCGAGTATTATAGCACTATATGTGTTAAGAAAAGAAATTGAGTGAATGACCACTGAGGCCGATTGCCTCCATTTATAGGCTGGAAACAGGGGGCCTCGCGGCCCGCCCATCCTTCTATCTCTCTCGCGGCCCGCGAGGGACCTAGACTAGGGTCTAGCTCAGGTTAGTCACAAGTGTAGGTCGTCCGGGTGTCGTGCCACGTGGCACACTGAGGTTGCGCCACTTGACTCTCGGTCGCGCCCCGTGAAGCCCAGGGTGAACCCTGTCGCGGCCCGCGAGCGACCAATATTATTTGTTTTATTTGATTTTTAATAATATGAAGGTATTTTAGGTCCGTTTTTCATATACAGGGTGTATTTTATGACGTATAGGAGTATTTTAAGAATTTTGGGAGAGTTGTTATATCCTCCCCACCTTGTTTTAGATCTCGTCCTCGAGGTCTACTGGAACAGGTGTGGATATTTCCTTTGCATCTCTGATTCGAGCTCCCATGTGTATTCTGGTCCTCTCTTGGAATCCCATTTTACTTTAACTAGAACTAATCTCTTGTGTTTGAGAGTCTTGATCTTTCGGTCTTCAATCTGAACGGGTTTCTCTATAAACTTAAGCTTCTCATTTACCTCTATGTCCGTAAGAGGTACCATTAATGATTCATCTGCTAGACATTTCTTGAGATTACATACATGAAATACATCATGTATTCCTGTCATTTCCTCTGGCAGTTGGAGCTGGTAAGCTACTGGTCCTATTCTTTTAATAATCTCAAAGGGTCCAACATACCTGGGGCTTAGCTTTCCCCTCTTTATGAATCTAACCACTCCTTTCCATGGAGAAACTTTTAATAATACCTTATCTCCTACTTGAAATTCCAATGGTTTTCGCCTGTTATCATCATAACTCTTTTGTCGATCACGTGCTTCTTTTAGTCTTTCCTTGACTTGAATAATCTTGTCCGTTGTTTCATGTACTATCTCTGGTCCAGACAGTTGTTTTTCTCCAATTTCTGCCCAACAGACTGGAGTTCGGCACTTTTGTCCATAAATCGCTTCAAATGGTGCAGCATTGATACTAGTATGATAGCTGTTATTGTAGGAAAATTCTATTAATGGTAAATGGCCGTCCCAATTTCCTCCAAAATTAATTATACAAGCTCTAAGCATATCCTCCATTATCTGAATTGTCCTTTCGCTTTGTCCGTCTGTTTAAGGATGATAAGCTGTGCTTAGATTTAACTTGGTTCCCATTGCTTTTTGGAAACTAGTCCAAAAATGAGAAGTAAAACGACTATCTCTATCAGAAACAATAGATAAAGGAATTCCATATAATGAAACTATTTCATTTACATATAACTTGGCTAATTGTTCCATACTGAAAGTTTCCTTCATCGGTAAGAAATGAGCAGACTTGGTTAATCTGTCTACAATCACCCAGATTGTATCATTTCCTTTTCGTGTCTTGGGTAATTTGGTAACAAAGTCCATTGTTATCAATTCCCATTTCCATATTGCCATTTCGAGTTGCTGCAATAATCCTTAGGGTTTCTGATGTTCAGCTTTAACCTGTGAACAGGTTAGACACTTGGCAACATAGGTTGCTATATCCTTTTTCATTCATATCCACCAGAAATTCTTTCTTAAGTCTTGATACATTTTATCATTACCAGGATGTATCGTATACTTAGACTTATGGGCTTCTTCTAAAATTCGGTGGCGTAGGTTTCCTTATTTGGGTATCCAGATTCTTTTCTTATGGAATCTCTAAATTCCATCTGTTCCTTGTTCAAATTCCTTAATCATTCCTTTATTTTTTTCAGTATCGTCCTTGATTACCAATTCCTGTATTTCTCTAATTTGCTCATTTAAATCTATCTGCAGATTTAATTTGAGAGAACGTACTTGTATTGGCTTTTCATGATATTTTCGACTTAAAGCATCAGCTACTACATTAGCCTTTCCTGCATGTTACTGGATATTACAATCATAATCACTGAGAATTTCCATCCAGCGTCTCTGTCTGATATTTAACTCTTTTTGCCCAAAAACATATCTTAGACTCTTATGATCAGTGAAAATAGTAAACTTGCTACCATACAGGTAGTGTCTCCAAATTTTAAGGGCGAAAATTATGGCTCCTAACTCTAGATCATGGGTTGTATAATTCTCTTCATGATTCTTAAGTTGTCTAGAGGCATAGGCTATAACCTTTTGACGTTGCATCAACACACATCCATAACCTAACTTAGACGCGTCAAAATAGACTATAAAGTCTTAAGTTCCTTCTGGTAACGCGAGTATGGGTGCGTTGGTTAATTTTTGCTTAAGAATTCTAAAAGCTTCTTCTTGTTTTGGTCCCCATTCAAATTTAACAGATTTGCAAGTCCGTTTTGTTAAAGGAATGGCTATTCTAGAAAAATCTCAGATAAACCGTCTATAATAACCTACTAGTCCAAGAAAACTTCTTACTTCCGTTGGTGATTCATGGACTTTCCATTTAGTAATCGCCTCACTTTTTGTGGGATCCACATAAATTCCTTCATGATTAACCAGGTGTCCAAGGAATTGCACTTCTTGTAACCAAAATTAACATTTTGAGAATTTTGCATAAAGTTTTTCCTTTCTCAACAATGTCAAAAGTGTATGCAGATGCGCTGCATGTTCCTCTTTATTCTTAGAGTAAATTAGAATATCATCTATAAAAATAATTATGAATTTATCCAGATATGGTTTACATATTCTGTTCATCATGTCCATACATGCGGCTGGGGCATTTGTTAAACCAAATGGCATGACTGTAAATTCATAATGACCATACCTTGTCCTGAAAGCAGTTTTAGGAATGTCCTCTTCCTGTACTTTCAATTTATGATATCTTGAGCGTAAATCGATCTTAGAAAAGAATCAAGCTCCTTGCAGCTGATCAAACAGATCATCGATTCTCGGTAGTGGGTACCGATTTCTAATCGTAACCTTGTTTAATTCTCGGTAATCAATGCACATACGCATCGATCCATCTTTCTTCTTGACAAACAAGATTGGCGCTCCCCATGGCGATGAACTAGGCTGTATGAAACCTTTCTCCAGGAGTTCGTCCAACTGTTTCTTCAGTTCTTGCATTTCTGCTGGTGCTAAACGGTAAGGTGCCTTGGCAATCGGTGCGGTCCCTGGTAGTAGGTGAATTCTGAATTCAACCTCTCTATCTGGCGGTAGTCCAGGTAGCTCTTCTGTGAAAACATCTGAGAATTGAGATACTACGGGAATATCTTTCAATTCTTTTCCTTTAGTGTTAATGATTATGGAAATCATATACGCTAGGGATCCTTTCCTTGCATAATTTGTTGTTTTCATCACAGAGATGAATTTTTGTGGAGCCGGTTGGCTTGTCTCCTTTAATTGTGATATTTTCACCCTTTGGTGAACTTACTTGTATTGACTTTTGACCACATAGAATACTAGCATGATTGGCTACTAACCAATCCATTCCTAATACGATATCAAATCCAGCCAGATTCATTGGATAAAGGTTAGCAATAAAATTATAGTTTAAAATTTCTATTCTTGCTCCCTGTAAGATTTTAGTGATCTTAATGGATTCTCTATTTGCTGTTTCTACCAGACATTCGTGTTGAAGTTTAGTTAATGGTTGATTGAGAAGTTTGCAGAATGGAGTATTAGTAAAACTTTGGTTCGCACCAGAGTCAAATAATACTTTAGCAAAAATATCATTAACTAAAAACGTACCGGCAATCACATCCGGAATCATCTTGGCTTCTTCAGCAGTCAGAACAAATGCTCTGACGTTCTTGGTAGTTTTGCTGTTCGTGGCTGGAGCTAGTTTCGGACAGTTCGGTTTGATATGCCCAGTCTCTCCACAGTTGAAACATAGTTTATTGCTGGGTTTCTTCCTGCATTCTTCTTCCTTGTGTCCAGGCATTTTGCAGAAGTTACAGTATATGGAACATCTTCTCGAATGTTTCTTCTTGCAGTACTTACAGTAAGTTGCAGAAGTAGAACCTGTACCTTTCCCACGGTTGGAATTAACGTAGCGAAATTCCTGGGTAAGCTTTTGGGCTAGGTTCTTTCTCTGGTTTTCTTCTTGCATACGTACCAATTCATCAGTCAAGGTATTGGCTAGTTCTACAGCTTCTTCTATAGTTTGTGGTCTAGCTGCCTTGACTACATGTCTGATTTCACTAATTAATCCCCAGATGTAACGGGAGATTAACACTGGTTCAGGTGAGGCTAGGGTTGGCACTATCCTAGCATATTCGAAGAATATGGTAGTGTAACTCTTGCAGTCTATTCCAGTCATTCTAAGGTTTAGGAACTTATTAACGATTTGTTCTTTTTCATGAGGAGGATAGAATTTTCTTTCAACCATTTCCTTAAAGTTGATCAATTCCATATTATAAACTCTGTCACTTTCCCTAGAGTGGAGAACAGTATTCCACCATTCTAGAGCTGCATTCTTAAAAAGATTAGAAGCAAACATAATCTTATCTTCCTCTGCACATTTGCTTATTTTAAGACTACTTCTGTCTTTTCTATCCAACGTAGGGCTGCAATGGCTCCTTCATTGCCAGAGAATTCTATTGGTTTGCAAGACCAGAATTCTTTGTAAGAACAACCATATGACATGGTTCTTCTTCTTTTTGGAACAGGTAATTGGAGTAGCGATCCATTATTTACGTTGTGACTGGGTTCAGTAGGTGGTCGTTTACTTCCACTGTTAGTTTTTATTATTTTCTGCTTCTTTAACAGTCTTGATAATATATGGCATAGCGACTATAATTACTTGTGCGACTATATGTTGGATGGCACTGTTATCTAGGTGGTTCCAATTATTATCATTATTCTGGTTTTCCTGGTCTACTTCGTTGTCCATCTGAGTTATAAACATTTATCAGGTATTAATATCACAGAATAAGATTTAACGCAAACAATCACACAAACAATCTGATCAAAATCGTCGAGCAATGCGACATTTACTCTTTTTTTCATATATATATATATATATATATATTACAATCTATAACGGGAATTTAAACACACTACTAATTATGCATCAACAGGTATTAAGTTATCTATTTTAGTTGATTTTTGATGATTTTTTTTTTCAAATTACACACACAGACACACATATAATGTTTATATTTTATTATTATTATTAGGGGTGGTTCATCCAGAATTGCATTTCTCGCTCGTCGTATTTCCACACGAGCTTTTCTCCTATCTGTTTTATCCTTTCTCCTTCTTCCACTAATTCCCCACCAAATGTACGGAGTTCCTGCACATTCTCTTCACTCATGGATGGCAGTGGTGCGGGTACTGGGTCATGGTACTGTGGTATAGGTTCTCCATATGGGTACGGGTTGTTTAATATTTCCTGAACATACTGATCAGTATTCCAATATGGATCTAAAGGATTAAGGTTGGTATACTGTGCTATGGGATTTGGTATCGGTTCTTCCTGTGGATAGAGTTCCTGATAATCCCTATGGTCATCTTCCCATGGATCATATGCTAAAGGATTAGGTGCTGGGATTCTAGGTATCTCATTAGGATTAATTGCTGGTATTGGAATTTGATTTCCTTGGTTAAGTTCTATTTCTACTAGTTGGGTTGGGAATAGTAGCAATGGTTGTGGTGCAATTATTTAATCTAGGTTTGGATCTGCTGCAGTGGTGGCTAGTATATGAAAGTTTGCCAATTGTCTATTCACTACTTCTTGTGTCTAGGCGTTCATTTCCCTATTGGTTGCTGCTAACGCTCTTTGTTGTTGCAATTTTCTCATTCGCTTTCTCCTCTCATGTGCTCCCCGACTGAACCATCCTCTCTTTTTCGAAGGGAATGGTTCTTCGAATTGCGCCTTAAAGATGAAGGTTCCTTCTTCTGTATCAGCAGAATACCCCGAAGGAGTAGGCTGTGAGGAAGTTCCTTTACTTTTGGGAGAACTAGATAGGTGACGATAGGCGTCAGACGTACCTTGCTGACTCATACTGTAAACTAACAGATTGTCAAATAACACAAAACAATAATATACATGTATACACATAATCACATAGGTTATTTCCTAACATAATTAATAAAATTTTGGTGTCAGCAGAACACTTCTGTGGCTTAAATTAGTGGCTGTAGCTCTGATACCACTCTTTGTCGCAACTCCCGACCCCTACCCCGGGAGCGGGCGGCCGTGAGGATAGTATCAGTGGTATCGATGTTTATTAATTTGGTAGAGGAAATTACATCAGGACCGTAGTTAGGAAATAGTTTATCAGAGTTAAAACACCACATTTTTATAAATAATAAATACATGGGAAAAACTCAAGTTTCTATTACAATATGTTTATAGGGATAAACCCTAATTTATTTGAAATAAAACTTTTTTCTGGTTTAGGTAACTTTTATAGCCACTTTTACAAGCCTTCAGTGCTCTCCAGCTGGCTTCTATTTGGCTTTCACATTTTGTTACCTGAAACGCGTTTTAAAAAGTTTTATCAGCAAGAAATACTGGCGAGTGCATCCCAGTTTAATCAAAACAGGATTTTATATCTTTACAGTATTGAGAGAGATTATAATGTTTTTATCTACCTAATTACCACCCACGGTACTGTCAATACTGACTTGTGGTCATGCTACTACTCACAGTGTAGTAACAAGTAATGTATACAAAACCCCAACATACCGACAGTAATTGTAGAATACTGATGTGCATAAAATGCAACATATAAATTACATCAAATGAGGCATAAAACTAACCCTTTTTTAGTACTAATGTTGGAAAAAATGTGCTTTTGTCTTCCTTTTGTATTTTCAGGACCAAACGAGCTTAATTGAACAAAAGGAACAAATATGCAGCAAAATCTAACATAAATACAAGAAAAGGAATAAACGTGGCATGCCCGACCCCTTGACATCATCTTCCCAAGCGAAAACAAGAGAACAGAAGGCTGACCACGGCCCCGTGCCCAGTGGACACGGGGGCGTGTTCAGATGTCTGCAGAAAAGACAAAGCTATAAAAGCTTCTATTCTCAACACGGGGGCGTGCCCAGCTCAACACGGACCGTGGTTAACGCTAAGATTCGCAGAATCCAAGCAAATCTTGATAGTACAAATACGCTTCTGCACACGGGGCCGTGCCCAGCGAACACGGGGGCATGTGGAGCTAATGCAGACAAATTGCAATTAATGAAGAAAGAGAAAAAAGATGGACACGGGGACGTGTCCAACGGACACGGGGCCGTGTCCGGGCTTCTGTGTAGACTATAAATAGGGGTGCTTGGTTCACTTCAAAGGCATCCCTTGGCAAACCACCTCTTTACCACTTCACCCACACTCCACCACCACTACAACCCACATCCACCACCATCATCCATCATCCACCTTATAGTGTGTGTAGTAGTCTCGGGATCCAAGATTGATAGTAAGAGTTCTTGACAATCAAAGGTCATGTTTGCCTAAGTCTCTTACATCATTTGGTGAAGACAAGCATTTAGTGTAATACTTTTGATTTTTAATCTTTTCGCACTTTTTATTTGGTTTTGTATTAATTACTAGTTTGTTATGTTGAAGGTGAAACTTCCTTATCATTTGTCTGTGGTGTCTTGGCGTTATTTTACTGTCTATATAAAATAAAAGATTTACACCATTCATATCTCTACGGTCTATATAGAGATATGTTGGCTACCTGGTCGGGGGTTAAGGGGATGGTTTGGTAAGGTTCTTGTCTTGTTCAGTGTATAGATCCTGTAAGGAACTAGGTCAAGCTTACTAGGACCTCCTTCAATACCCACTGGTATTGGATGGTGGGGGTGCGAATGGCTTGATCTCCTCATATGTAAACAACTATTAATATATTAACCCGGCTACTTGGGATTGTATCCCTGCTGACTCAAACCACTTAGCCGAGGGTAACGTCACCTTCAAAAGAGGGGCCTACCACATTACGCATTAATAACTTAATTAATTATCTTTCAATATTCCAACCCTTTAGGATTGTATCCTTGCTGACTCAAACTACTGGGTTGAGGGTAACGTCACCTTCAAAAGAGGGGCCTACTACTATAACTAAGATAATCTCTTAAAAAGTGCAAAAGTGCGGAAATCATCAAAGGTTACACTAAAGGCGAGTCAGATCCAAGTGATTCATCTTGTCTATCTGTTTTTATTTTTATTTTTATTTTCAGCATTTTTAGTTTTTATTTTTAAAACCTTTTCTAAACTTTTGATTTGATTAGACGTTAAGGATAAACCGGTACTAAAAGCTCTTGTGTCCTTGGACGACCTCGGTATCTTACCAACGCTATACTACGCTCGCGATGGATGCACTTGCCCATATATGTGTTTAGTGTTAGTAAAATATCGTGTTTTATAAATTTAAAACTTGACTAAAGTGTTAAAAAGGGCTTAAAATATCAACAAAAACATATCACACCTAACGCACATCAAGTTTTTGGCGCCGTTGCCGGGGACACAAGGATTTTAAGAAAGTTAGGAATCAACGGCCTAATCGTTTTTTTCTTATTTTTCTGTTTTTTTAGGATTTTTTTTCTAAATTTTTCAGCTTCTGCAGAGCTCATCACGGGGCCGTGCCCGCTGAACACGCCCCCGTGCCCAATCTTTGGTACTTGCAATCTTGTTTTAAGTCAGACAATAGCTGAACACGGGGCCGTGCCCACTGAAAACACCCCCATGCCCAAGTTTTAGTTACTGAAAACAGAACCATAAGATCCCGACGGTTGGTGATTTCTGACACAAAAATGAGTGATACTGATCATTTTTACTTTCGCTCATCTTATGGTGCGTGGTGTCAATTATGTGGCGGATCTCATGAAGATTTAAAATGTTATTTTTTAAATTACATTCCCCACTATATAGACCCATCGTATTCCTATAGCCTTAAGATGGGCGAAAGTAAAAACAATCCCTATCTCTCTCTCGAATGCTCTCAATCATCTATTCTAAATGATATGATTCTCGACAAATTATTTCAAATGGAAGAAGTAATTCTTCAATTGATAAAAGAACTTGAGATGGAAATAAATAATTCATCTCAAGACGACGATCAAGAAGAATTATTGAGAACGCATTCGGATTATAACAACATCGTTGCTCCCGAAATCACCTCTAACTCTTGTGAGGGCTTGAGCGATAGTCGTCCGTGTGTCGATTGTGCCGTGAAGGACTCCCCATCGGTTTTCGCTGATGCATACATAGACCTGAGTGATTCGACATACACCTTCTTTAACGAGAGCCCGGATAAGGAAAATAAAGGTTGATCTCGTCCACCGGTATTTAGCTTAGGATTCATCCTTTCCGATAACCTCTTGCGTTCTTGTCTAAAACTAGGGTAATTGAGGTACCTCAGGCACTTCGGTGTTGTTCCAACTAGTAAGGAACCACCCGATCCAGACAAACTCCTTAAAAATAGACGAAACTTCATGAAAAACCTCTAGCCACGGGGTCGTGTCCAGGTCAGCACGCCCCCGTGTCCACCTAAAGATGCTCGTCTGACTTCTGGTCAGAATACGGACAAAAAAGTGTCAGAATTTTGTCTGCACACGAGGCCGTGTGCAGCATGCTGTCGTTTTCTATAAATGCAGCAAGATTCCTGCACACTTGGACTCATTCCAAATACAAAGATCTGGTGGGATCTTCACATATACCCTACATGGTATATTCTAAAGAAGGTTCTCAACAACCATCTTGTCTTTACTACTTTTGTCCATTTCCTTCTTCTTCCTTAAACACCTCAAAACCTCCATTAAAGCTTGAAATTTCCATGTTCTCAAGCTTTATTGTGATATTTGTTAGGTTTTTATTCAAGGAATCTGATGTATTGTAAAATACATTTTTATTCGCGTCCGGTTTTAGTCATTAGATAGTCGTTTTTGTCCGTTTTTAGCGTAGAATGTACATACTTTTGATATTTTGTGATTTCCAGGTCTTTACAGCCAAAAGGAACAGATACGAGTTAAATTCTGGAAAGGCGAAAGGCTGGAATGGAAATCGAGAGCTCGGGAAAGGAAACGAATCGAAATATCATTCAGAAGGTCTCAGGCGGGCCACGTGAACTTATTCAGAAACCATACGCAGGCCGCGAGAACTTAAAACATAAAATCAGAACTTTAGCCCAGAAGCGGGCCACGTAAGCTTAACCTTATATCTTACGCGGGCCGCGAGAGACATTAAAACGTGAACCGACTTGAAATCAGCAACGGCTATTAGGTTTCTTGGGTTATTTAACATCACCTTCATCAACAGCCGCATATCATCTACGAATTTGGGTTTCTTGGAGCACCACTGAAGGCTGGTTGAAGCTTTGGAGCATCTTGGAAGCTTGGAATCATTCGGGTAACATCTTGGAGCGATCGGGAGTGAAGATTCGGGTTTAATCATCCTTATTCTTTCGTTTTCGCTTGTTTAAATTTGTTGCACGATGAATTCAGAATTTATAATGTTTGATACTTTGTTTCTGATTATGTTTTTCGGCTAAAAACCTTTAACTACCTAGGCACGACAATGGTTTAAATAAAGTTTGGATTTTTATTCGGTTTTTAAGTGGTTTATGGATTTTCTTGTATTGTAAAAGCTATGGAATTTTAACTTGGTGTATATGCATGCTTGATATTGTTTTATTGTTGTTTATTGCTTCGTATAATCCTTGGTGACGGTCTATATCACATAGTAGGGTTGTGCTAGGGTTCTTGATTTAGGTGAGTGTCTATATCACATAATAAATCTTTAACTCTTTAAGGCGAAAATCTAGTAAGTAACCTTAGAAGTAATATTCGGTAATTTAATAAAATCAAGTGTTCAGCTAATCTTGTCGCTGTGAGGCTCGAGGTTATTAATAGGTCTCGGTTTGGTTTATAGCTAGGTCTAAGAAATCGGTCTAGTCCTTAAACATTCTCTTGTCTATTAAACCAAGTTTAAAACCCATAGTTGCCTTAGACTTTCGCGCTGTGAGGTAGATTGTCTTATTTAGGCACTTTCAAGAAACTAGAGGACTGTGAGGAAATCTAGAAAACCGGTAAGCGTAACAGCCTAGGTAGTGCCACAAGAATCGCCTTGAGAGTGTTTGAGGGGCTTAGTGGTGTCTTAATAGGTTTAGTAACCAAAGATCCCGGTTCCATACCACAAAACTATCGAATAGAAATCCATTCTGAGTTTAGCTTGCGTCTAGCCTAGGTAGTCTTCATCACCACTGGTCAAAGTCTTCGTTCGAGTTCGTGTTAGTTAATTTAGCTAATCTAGTTAATTGTTATTTGCTTTCTTAGGATTTTTAGAAACCCCCCCCCCCCAATCAATATACAAATAGTTTGAGTCATGTCAGTCTAGTCTTTATAGAGTCTTAGTGTAATCCTTAGAGTCTCGTGGGTTCGATACTCGGACTTGCTTTAGCTTTACTACATTGATCGGTACACTTGCCGGTTGTGTGGTTTAGGGTTTAGATCGAGTCTTAGTTTATAAATTTAAAGCTTAGAGTGTCTAAATTAGGGTTAATTTTAGTTGTTTTTATTAAACCACTTTGTGCACATCAAGTTTTTGGCGCCGTTGCCGGGGACTCTTTGGCAATTGCGTTGATTACTTTATTTGGACTTAATTGACATCATACGTGCTACTTGCTTTTGTATATTGAGTCGTAGGAGTCTAATTGTTTGTGTCTTTTATTTGTCTTGAGTCTTGTAACCATGTGTGAAATTTGTGGAGGACCTCATTTTACTATTAATTGCCCACAATATGAGGGGTCCTCGGCACAATGTTACGCTAACCCTTTTGTGCAGCCACATCCATATTTTTCACAGGGGTATTCTTTGCATTATTATGATAATCAGCCATATTACGATGATCCGTATCAGCAGCCACAACATAACCAGGGTCATACTAGCGATAGAGGTTTAGAGGGTAGTTTGAGTAGGATGGAGGAGATGTTCGCCCAGATGATGGCGCATAATCCGGATACCCAGAAAACCCTAGCTGAAATTGAGCAGATAAATAAAAATCAAGATCTTTATATTAAAAATCAACAATCTGCACTCTTAGATTTTCAGCGACAAGTAGATGGTATAGCTAAAGAGTTACAAGAATACCCTCCTGGTCAGTTTTCGGGTAACACTGACACAAACCCGGCTAACCATTCAGCTAAGGCTATCACTACTTGTAGTGGAAAGAGTTTAGAAGAGGTAGTTAGAGAGAGTGTTGAGCTAGAGGAAGTAGAAGAAGAGGTAGAAAAGGAGAAAGTGCAGCCAGAGAGGCAAACGACTGGCTATACATATGATGCGGAAGGGAACTACCTCGGTTACATGCTTTCTACTGGGGAATTAATCCCAACATTTCCAGAACTGGGGAAAGAGCTGCCATATGAGGATTGGTCAGATGAAGAGATCACTTCAGCTACGGAGACGAAAATGGATGCTGAAGTCCCACCTCCGGTTCCACAGGTTTCAATTATTAATTACTGGAGTGACTCTGATGACGAGATAGATGAAAAAGAATGGGCAGCGTATCAAAGGTCGTTAGTGAAGAAAGAAGTTATTGAAGAAGAAGTGGAATTGGGGGATTCCACTGGTTGGATGTTTGATGAAGTGGAAAAAGAAAAAGTGATGGAAGAGGAAGTGGATTTAGGAGACTCCCTTGGGTTAATGTTTGGTGCAGAGGAAGAAACTGAAGAGGTAGAAATTAAGGCATCTGGGGAGGATGAGTTTTTAGAGTTAGAATTAGAGGGTTTACTAGTCTATGAAGAGGTAGGGGTGTTGGACCCTGATGGGGACATAGCATACTTTGATGCCCTACTTGAAGGTGAACTGACAGAGGTGAGCAACCCTACACCAGACAAAGAAACTAAGTGTGGGGATCGTTTTTTTGAAAGTGGTGGAAGAAGAAGAACACCACAGCTGGCCCCTAGTGTTAGTAATAAGTGAAACTGAAAAATCAACAACACCACGGGAGAGGGCAAAGAAAAGGGAGAGGGCAAAGAAAAGGGAGAAATGATATAAACAGGAAGAGGATCGAAGGTTGGGGCGAGATGGTAAAGTAGAAGACATTAAAATTCATACATGCTCAGTCCTCCCGTTACATGCCGCGCATTCGGTTTCTTCCAGGTAAGTTTAAATTCTGGTGGTCTGACCCGTTTAAAATTTTTAAAATATTTTATAATTCCACCGATAAATATTTAATTATTTTTGAGGATCGGGTGGAATTAAACGGGTTAGATAGGGCCCAGATCAAAGAAAAGCCTCCTGATTAAATTCAAGTGTGAGGAGATTTTGTAGAGTTTGTATAGAGTCGTAGTTTTTGTATATTGAGTCTCAGTAGTTTTTTAGTAATAGTTTTTTTTTAGAGTCGGTACTGCTTTGGTTTTTGCTTGTTTTTGTTTATGCAGGTTTGAATATGTACCACCCGTACTCAATCTCCATTCGGGTGATTTTGGAGCTGCTTATCAAATTCCAGGCATTTATCGAGTGTACTAGTCAGTGTCAAAGCCAATTGCGAATGAAATGCTATACGATCGGGCTGGAATGGACGAGAGTTTTGGAGCTTACGTGTTAATAAACCAGCTAAGTCCTTTCCAATTTGCCCTTTATTTTTTAATTTCTTATTTATTTTTAGTTTTTTGAGTCGGTTTCCATCATACATTGAGGGCAATGTAGAGTTTAAGTGTGGGGATGGGAAACTATCGTTTAGTGTCTAGTTAGTGTGTCGTTTGAGTCATAAAATTCAAAAAAAAAAAAAAAAATTTAAAAAAGTCAAAAAAAAAAAAATCATAAAATTTTCAAAAATTCATAAAAAATCAGAAAAATTATTAAAAATTCCAAAAAAATTAAAAAAACTCAAAAATACAAAAAATAGCTTGTGTTTACTAACTGTTTACATGTTTTGTGCGTTTATTGAATTGTTTTGAACAGTATGTCAGGTGAAGGATCCTCTTCAGGCGTGAAGCGCAAGAGGCGTGGTACTAGAGCTCGGGGAGCTGCTCAGGAGCAGCCGGCCGATGAGCCGCTCAGGGTAGTGTCGTATAGGGATGAGGGGACCCCACATAGACAGAGCAGGAGGCTGGTGGATAGCTCGTTGCTACGATTTACTTTTGGGTCGGCTGAGTATATGAAGTTTGATATTATTAAGAAGGTGAAGCTGCTGGAGTTCAGGAGGATAGATTGGGAGCTAGTTGGTAGACTAGGGCAGGTTGAGAGATTGCAGGAGTTATTAGGGCCCAAGTTTAGGATGGCGTTGGATTGTGACGCGCCACAGTATTACGAGCTTGCCTTGGAGTTTCACTCCACATTTCAGTACAGGCATCCAGGAGGGTTTGATGAGCCGGATGTAGACTCGTTTGTGTTGGGAAAGAGGATCTTCAACATGACATTGCCACATTTCGCAGAGGCGACTGGGTTTTACACTGTTCAGGTAGCAGCCTGCATCGCCTCTGCGGCGGCTGAATCTGGTGGAGGTGGCACCTGCTGACCCTCTAACACCATGGAAAAAGAAAAAGTGATGGAGGAGGAAGTGGATTTAGGAGACTCCCTTGGGTTAATGTTTGGTGCAGAGGAAGAAACTGAAGAGGTAGAAATTAAGTCATCTGGGGAGGATGAGTTTTTAGAGTTAGAATTAGAGGGTTTACCGGTCCATGAAGAGGTAGGGGTGTTGGACCCTGATGGGGACATAGCATACTTTGATGCCCTACTTGAAGGTGAACTGACAGAGGTGAGCAACCCTACACCAGACGAAGAAACTAAGTGTGGGGATCGTTTTTTGAAAGTGGTGGAAGAAGAAGAACACCACAGTTGGCCCCTGGTGTTAGTAATAAGTGAAACTGAAAAATCAACAACACCACGGGAGAGGGCAAAGAAAAGGAAGAGAAAGGATATAAACAGGAAGAGGATCGAAGGTTGGGGCGAGATGGTAAAGAAGAAGACATTCAAATTCATACATGATCAGTCCTCCCGTTACATGCCGCGCATTCGGTTTCTTCCAGGTAAGTTTAAATTCTGGTGGTCTGACCCGTTTAAAATTTTTAAAATATTTTATAATTCCACCGATAAATTTTTAATTATTTTTGAGGATCGGGTGGAATTAAACGGGTTAGATAGGGCCCAGATCAAAGAAAAGCCTCCTGATTAAATTCAAGTGTGAGGAGATTTTGTAGAGTTTGTATAGAGTCGTAGTTTTTGTATATTGAGACTTAGTAGTTTTTTAGTAATAGTTTTTTTTTTTTAGAGTCGGTACTGCTTTGGTTTTTGCTTGTTTTTGTTTATGCAGGTTTGAATATGTACCACCCGTACTCAATCTCCATTCGGGTGATTTTGGAGCTGCTTATCAAATTCCATGCATTTATCGAGTGTACTAGTCAGTGTCAAAGCCAATCGCGAATGAAATGCTATACGATCGAGCTGGATTAGACGAGAGTTTTGGAGCTTACGTGTTAATAAACCAGCTAAGTCCTTTCCAATTTGCCCTTTATTTTTTATTTCTTATTTATTTTTAGTTTTTTGAGTTGGTTTCCATCCTACATTGAGGGCAATGTAGAGTTTAAGTGTGGGGATGGGAAACTATCGTTTAGTGTCTAGTTAGTGTGTCGTTTGAGTCATTAAATTTGGAAAATACAAAAAAAAAATTGAAAAATTTAAAAAAAAATTGAAAAATAAAAAATGTCTTTTGAAACGAGAAGTTTGCAAAATAAAAGCGGAAAATGATAGAAAAGTCGGGTTTTTGTTCGGGTTCAAATAATAATAATATAATAATAAAATAATCGTGCTTGTGTCTAGTTTGGGATGCGCGGGTAGGCCGAATGGTATGTCATACCCCTGGGACCCCCTCAAGACATATTACACGGGGTCCCGGTCACTGTCACACCCCCTCCATAAGACATTGTGGAGAACGAGCCCGCCTTCTTCCTCCCTAGGGAGATAGAGGAGTGGCTCAACGACATCTAAAGAGACATACCTCGGTTTGGAGTTCTACAACATCCTTAAGAATCGGAAAGTTATTTCCGGGTTTTTAATATTCCTAAAATAAGGGTAGAACTCTTCAGAATGATTTCCTGCGTTATTTGACCTATCTATCCTAGGAACTTGTAATTTTTCATTTCTATCTTTATTTTCTTTTTCTAGGATCCTTTGTAATTGTTATTTTTAATAAATGATGGTTTCTAAATGGTGTTTGGATGATGTTGTAATGATAAAACACACTCGAAATGGTGGAGGTTACTAAGGGAAACTTGAACCCACACCCCAGGTACAAAAACAAAGCCTCCCGACGATTTTTCTTCATTACAGCAAGTTCAGCACGGGGCCGTACTCAGCCCAACACGCCCCCGTCCCTGAGGATCTGCAGAAAACGCCCAGTACAGGTAACTGGACACGGGGCCGTGTTCACTGAACACGCCCCCGTGCCCAGCCTTCTGTTAAATATGATACTGGCAATCTGAACACGAGGCCGTGCCCGAACTAACACGGGCCCGTGCCCAGTCGCCCAGTAACATAAAATTTTTTTTTACACATTCAATCAACCTAAAAACTTTTTTTGGGACACATTGAGGACAATGTGTAATTTAAGTGTGGGGGAATGCTAAACTTTGAATTTTGCAAGTCCTAATAACAAGCCTTACACAAAACTCTATTGGAACCACTAATCACCCCAAATTTTTTCAAAAACTTTTCGTTTTTTTTACTTGTCTTGGTTTAATTTGGGAATAACAAATTCTAAAAAGGTTATATTTTTACAAATTTACAACCGATAGCGTCGTGATAAAAAGAACCAACATAAGAAAATTATGAAACGGCATGACAAATCTAGTTAAAATTTGATTATATATACTTGATCACATTATAAACTCATTCCCACAAAAAGTGAGTTTTGAGCCTTTATTGAGCATACAAATACACATCTTTAAATTAAATGCTCATTTTTTGTTTCTTGTGTGAATAGCCGCTTGGTTCTTACGACTCTAGAACTTGCCATGACAATTCATTCCCGGTCCTTACCAACTTAAACCCAAGTAAGTAAATGATTGAGGCATTAGGACTAACCCATTTTCATTTCAACACCATTATTTTTCTTTTTCACCTACCCAAAATCCCCGTAGTTAACCCCTTTGAGCCTAAACCTTTTCATTTCTAAACCCACAAAAACAAACACCCTTTACCCATGAAAACCCTTTTATTTTTAACCTTTTATTTTAATAAAAAGCTCGGTTTTCTAGTGACGTTACTTATAAAAAAAATGAAGTCTAGCAATAAACAAACAAAGTTCCTCAAAGAAACTTTGTTTGAAAATGTTTAGTTTGAATAAAAGTCACGAAAACAAAAAGGTTTACGACGACCGGCGCTTTTTATGCCTTTAGCCCTTTTTACTAACCACTATCCCAAAACCACCTACCTTTAACCCAAGCCTAACCCTCCCCCAAGTCCTCTTAATATTTACAATGGTTTATAGTTAAATAGGAGGAGGATTGATTGCTTGGCAAGCTTATGGTAAAAATAAGTTCCATGCCGGTCTCGAGTGTTTCACAAAAATACATCTTCGGCCGAGTGATGAGTGATCTCCCGTGAGGTATGTGAACTTGTATATAAACGGAATTTTAAAAAGGCATGTTATGCCCTAATAAGTAATTTCTCTTATAAAACATTCAAAATAAATCATAACGAATAGGATTGTAAATAAGTATAAAAATAAAACCCAATAAAGATCTTGGATTCCCGACACTCAAGACAAGCCCCAAACTTCTCTTCTACCCATTCCATTTGGGTGTATAAGCCACAAATTAAAGAGTTTTGCTTGAGGACAAGCAAAGATTCAAGTGTGGGGGTATTTGATGTGCGTAAAATGCAACATATAAATTACATCAAATAAGGCATAAAACTAACACTTTTTTAGTACTAATGTTGGAAAAGTGTGCTTTTGTCTTCCTTTTGTATTTTCAGGACCAAACGAGCTTAATTGAACAAAAGGAACAAATATGCAGCAAAATCTAACATAAATACAAGAAAGGAAAAAACGTGTCATGCCCGACCCCTCGACAGCATCTTCCCAAGCAAAAACAAGAGAACAGAAGGCAGACCACGGCCCCGTGCCCAGCGGACACGGGGGCGTGTTCAGATGTCTGCAGAAAAGACAAAGCTATAGAAGCTTCTATTCCCAACACGGGGGCGTGCCCAGCTCAACACGGGCCGTGGTGAACGCTAAGATTCGCAGAATCCAAGCAAATCTTGATAGTACAGATACGCTTCTGTACACGGGGCCGTGTCCAACGAACACGGGGGCTTGTGGAGCTAATGCAGACAAATCGCAATTAATGAAGAAAGAGAAAAAGGATGGACCCAGGGCCGTGTCCAGGCTTCTGTGCAGACTATAAATAGGGGTGCTTGGTTCACTTCAAAGGCATCCCTTGGAAAACCACCTCTCTACCACTTCACCCACACTCCACCACCACTACAACTCACATCCACCACTGTCACACCCCAACCGATGGCAGAAACATCGGGGCGCGGCACTGAGTGAAACAGATTGTCCAGAAGTTTCCATAACAATTATAATTACTAATTATTTAAAACATCACGTCCCATACCATGACATAAGAAGTAATGTAATTATTACAGACAAAATCTAGTCAAGTAGTTATGTTCCGACAACTCAGATTTTACAAATAGATAAATTGTTTATTTGTTCCTAGAGCCCCTTTTTCCCTAGCTTTCGATTTAATCACATAGCAAACACGGTGCTCTAGGTCTTTCCTAGCCTCGATTTCATAGCGGCCTAAGCTTGCAAACAACTTAAGCACCTGTCACATACGTTAAAGTAAAAGTCAATACACATAGTGTAAAGGTGAGCATACAAGTTTAATAGATATAATAAGTTCGAAATTCTTTTACGCATAACCAGCACGTACGCATAGTGAAATGAGGCACGTTAGTTATCGACATGGGTCTATCGACACCAATGACTGCGAGTTGACTGTCCGGGACAGTTCGTAATACATAATCACCACTGTGATCCATGCAAATAATAGTCCTTAACAACGCCCGTGAACGGGTGCTGAGTCCAAACTATAGTACTATCGTTGCTAAGGCAGGTGGGTAGCATTCCATGTGTAAACATAACAAACAAGCATTCATTAAGCCACGTAATACATGCAATAACGGTTAGAATTTAAATAGTATTGAGTAGTGTGTTCGATGTGTTTTGAATATTCGTAACGTATGTAATACCCAAAAGTGCATAAAGCAAAAAGGGTTCGAGTATACTCACATTGTTGATGGATTGAAGGGAGCGCGTAGAGTAAGATTAGCCTGAACAGTTAATGATAGTATAAAAGATAAGCGACGCGTATAACGAGAAAATTACCAAGTGCAGTATGGTGACCCGGTCGGATGGCAATCCGGCCGGTCGGCTGCCATCCGACCGGTCGGCCATTCAATCGGATGTCAGTCCGTACGGGTGGTTGCCCGTTCGGACGGTCACTCGGTCGGTTGACATTGTTGGCATAGATGTGTTTGTGTATGATGGCTTGACTTTTGAAGTTTTCGTTGTAGTATTTTGAAAATAGAGAAGTATCTCTACCTTTCAGGTCGGTCGATCGAACGGTCATTCGATCGGACGGTGACTCGAATGGTGAGGTTTCTCAGTGTGAATAAATTCACAGCAGGACGGTCACTCGGTCGGATGTCCATCCGATCGGGTGGCAACCCTGTTATTGAACATGTTGAAAATTGTTTAAGTTTTGAGTCAAGGTACAACTTGATCATACAGTGGGTCGCTCGAGTGGCAACCCAGTCGGACAGCAGTCCGATCGGACGGCAACTCGTCCCATCGTTCTGACCGTTGTTGTTACTTGATTTTGTTTGAAATGTTGTAACTTGAACGAGACGTTTTGATAGCTGATTTAAACAATGAGAACCCCATCTTGTCCCCAATGACCTGACCGAACAGGAATCACCCTAGTCCGACAGTGCACGGTTCAAGACGGTTGTTGGTGTTCAAACCCGAAATCACTACTTTTTAGATGGAACTTGGATCTAACACCGATACATCACTAAGAATGAGTAGACGATCAGTATTATCTCCGATTCCATCGGGTTTGGGTGCATTGAGTGTAAAAGAGTTGAAAGATTTTTAGAAAAACCATCTTTCAATCCTTTTCACCGCCAATATGTTCAGATCTGTGCAAGATCTTTGTTTATTCATGTGGAAATCCTTTAGATTCAAGTTGTTCTTGGTGGATTGAAGCCAAAACATGAAGTTCCTAAGAACACCATGATGACATCACCCTTGAATACCTCCAATCTAGTGATTTCTTGGTTAAAAGTTAAGATTCAAAAGATAGAAAGGTGTAGAAGTGCGTGTAGATCAAGAAAGTACAAGATTTAGGGTGAGATCTTACCGGAATTTGCAAGAAATCAAAGAAAAGCAGGCTGGAACGAGTGAGAGAGAAAGGTGTCTGAATACTTTCCCAAAGTGGAAAGTGATGGCCTATTTATAGGATTCCCAAAGTGGAAAGGTGCTGGTCGGTCGAGTGGTAACTCGGCCGGGTGGCAGCTCGGTCGAGTGGCTTCCCGGTCGAGTGGCAGTTCGGCCGGCTGGCCCTTGTTCGAGTGTTCGGTGTGACGAGTTTCGTGGTTTCGATTCGCGTGTAGCGCGTTGCGATGCGGTTCGAGTGAGCGATGCGATAGAGTTGCTTATCAAATTAATTTTAATCCCAACTACTATATCTAACATACAATCATTATATTTAACTGCGTTTCGTGTATTCGAGTATATTGCGATTTGATTGAGTTGCGATTGCGTTTCGTTTGATCACCCCATATAACATAAATAAACATGCACAAGTAATCACATAATTAGCACACACACACATAAAGCAATATCCAGAACACGTGTTTCGAGTCGCGATTCGTATTATGATTCGATGTCGATTCGATTAGCATAGTTGATTATCATTCAGTTAACTTTATCGCATTGTTACTTCCTATAGTTCATAGTCGTAAGTCGATTAAATAGTGAATAATACACCATGATTACTTCGATTATTGACAATTACTCCACATAATACAACTAAAATAAACATATAAAAGAAAATCACTATAAGTCAAGTCGTGCAATCGGTCGTTGACTTTGACCTTGACTTTGACTCCTTGAGAACACGGGGTGTTACAGCCTCCCCTTGTTGAGGGAATTTCGTCCCAAAATTAGGATGAAGCCGTAACAAACAACTGCGGGTACTTCGCCTTCATGTCACTTTCGAGTTCCCAAGTGAACTCTGCGCTCCGTTTGCCTTCCCAGCGAACCTTCACAATGGGAATGCGTGAGCGCCTGAGCTGCTTGGTTTGTCGGTCCATGATTTCGACAGGCTTTTCCACGAAGTGTAATGTTTCGTTCACTTGGAGGTCCTCAAGAGGTACGTGTAAATCATGATCAGTCAGGCACTTTCTGAGGTTCGAAACGTGGAAAGTCGGGTGAACGTTGCTAAGTTCTTCCGGTAATTCGAGTCTGTAAGCCACTTTGCCGATCCTTTCCAGAATCTTAAAGGGTCCCACATATCGAGGCGCAAGCTTTCCTCTCTTGCCGAATCGGACCACACCCTTCCAAGGTGATACCTTTAGGAGTACATGGTCGCCAACGTCAAATTCAAGGGGCTTGCGTCGTTTATCGGCGTAACTTTTCTGACGATCCCGAGCTTTCACTAGATTGTCTCGAATTTGGAAGATTTTGTCTGTCGTTTCTTGCAATAGCTCAGGACCGGTTAATTGCGAATGCCCGATCTCGTGCCATACAATAGGCGATCGACATCTTCTTCCATATAACGCCTCAAATGGTGCCATTTGAATGCTGGAATGATAACTGCTATTGTATGAGAATTCGACTAGTGGTAGGTATGCGTCCCAATTACCATCGAAATCCACAACACACGAATGAAGCATGTCTTCAAGGGTACGAATCGTTCTTTCAGTCTGACCGTCGGTTTGGGGATGGAAAGCGGTACTTAGATTAAGCGTAGTATCGAGAGCAGCTTGAAAAGTTTCCCAAAGACGCGAAGTAAACCGACCATCACGATCAGAGATGATATCACGAGGTGTCCCATGTCGACAGATAACCTCCTCGGTGTAGATTCGGGCTAATCGTTCCACCTTATAGTCTTCTCGTATTGGTAAAAAGTGAGCTGGTTTAGTTAAGCGGTCAACGATGACCCAGATACTATCGTGACCTGATGACGTGCGCAGAAGTTTCGTTATGAAGTCCATAGCTATGCCTTCCCACTTCCACATAGGGATTGGGGGTTGTTCAAACAAGCCAGAGGGTCTTTGATGTTCGGCCTTGACCTTCGAGCAAGTCAGGCACTTTCCAACGTAGAGGGCGATATCCCTCTTCATACCCGGCCACCAGTACTTGTAGCGAAGATCCTGGTACATTTTGTCAGCACCGGGATGAATAGAATACCGGGACTTGTGGGCTTCGTCCATTAAAATCTGTCGCAAATCGGTTCGTATCGGAATCCAAATTCGGTCCAGATAATGGAATATCCCATTCGATTTATTCACTAGCTGGGCTCCGTCGTGGTAGATCCTTTCCTTGTTCAAAGTGCGCTCGGTGAAACAAGCATCTTGGGCTTCACGGATAAGGGTTTCGAGGTCGAATTGGGCATGAACATTGCGGGCGCTGTGTAAGTAGCTTCGTCTGCTGAATGCGTCGACAACAACATTTGCTTTTCCAGGATGATAACGAATCTCACAGTCGTAATCGTTAAGAAGTTCTACCCACCGGCGTTGACGCATATTAAGCTCCTTCTAGTCAAAGATATGTTGTAGGCTCCTATGATCTGTGAAGATCGTACACTTGGTACCATAAAGGTAGTGTCGCCAAATCTTTAACGCAAAAACAACTGCGCCAAGCTCGAGGTCGTGGGTTGTGTAGTTCTTCTCATGGATCTTGAGCTGACGAGACGCGTAAGCGATAACCTTGTCTCGTTGCATGAGAACACAACCGAGACCAAGGTTCTAGGCATCGCAATAGACTATAAAGTCGTCGTTTCCGTCAGGCAGAGTAAGGACGGGAGCATTGCAAAGCATAAACTTGAGGGTTTGAAAAGCAGTCTCTTGTCCAGTTCCCCAAACAAAAGGCTTGTCTTTCTGAGTGAGAGCGGTAAGTGGTACGGCGATTTTAGAGAACCCTTCGATGAATCGACGATAGTAGCCGGCTAGTCCGAGAAAAGAACGGACTTCAGATGGGTTCTTGGGTGTAACCCAACTCTTGACAGCTTCAATCTTCGCGGGGTCGACGTGAATACCTTGACTATTGACAATGTGACCCAAGAATTGGACCTCCTCAAGCCAAAATTCACACTTGGAGAACTTGGCATAGAGACGGTTTCCCCTGAGTAACTCGAGAACCAAACTGAGATGTCGCGCGTGTTCGGTCTTCGATTTGGAATAGATCAGGATATCATCGATGAACACGATGACGAAACGGTCGAGAAAATGTTTACACACGCGATTCATCAGATCCATGAATACCGCGGGTGCGTTAGTCAGACCAAAAGGCATAACAACGAACTCGTAGTGGCCATAGCGAGTGCGAAAGGCCGTCTTGGGTATATCCTCCTCCTGAATGCGTAACTGGTGGTAGCCTGAACGTAGATCGATCTTAGAAAAACACGTAGCACCTTGTAGCTGATCGAACAAATCATCAATACGGGGCAGAGGATAGCGATTCTTGATAGTCAGCTTATTCAACTCCCTATAGTCGATGCACATCCGAAACGACCCGTCCTTCTTTTTGACGAAAAGGACTGGTGCGCCCCAAGGAGAGGTGCTATGGCGGATAAAGCCTTTGTCAAGCAATTACTGGAGTTGACTCGCGAGTTCGCGCATTTCTGATGGTGCGAGTCGATAAGGAGCTCTGGCAACGGGGTTTGCTCCAGGAATGAGGTCGATGCGAAAGTCAATATCACGACTAGGAGGTAGGCTTGGAAGGACTTCAGGAAAAACGTTAGGAAAATCTCGAACAATAGGAACGTCTTTCACTTCTGTCTTTCTTTTCTTTTCCTCCTCCGCTACTACAATGTTGACCAAAAAAGCTCTGTATTCCTTGCGGAGATACTTACCAGCTTGGACACATGACATAAGTTGTAATTTCTTCGAAGCGACTTCTCCGTAAACACATAATTGATCTCCGTTAGCAAGCGAGAATCGGATCATCTTGTCGAAACACACAACTTCAGCATGGTTTTCACGAAGAAAGTCCATGCCTACTATGACATCAAAGCTTCCGAGTTGCATCAGAATAAGGTCGATAGGAAAGATGTGATTGTTGAGCTCGAGAGTACAATCACGAAGAACGGAGTTAACGGCGACGGTTCTTCCAGTGGCGATTTCAACATCGAATGTCGAGGGGAGATAGGCGCGCTTACGATCTAGTAACTTTTCGAACTCAAACGACACAAAGCAGTTATCGGCTCCAGTATCAAACAAACACGAAGCATAAATACCATTCACAAGGAACGTACCATTGACGACGTTGTTGTCTGCCTGGGCTTGGCGCCCATTGATGTTGAAAGTTCGTGCGCGTGCTGCTTGCTGTTGTTGCTGCTGCTGTTGTTGCTGTTGAGGCTGCTGCTGCTGGGGCTCTTGTTTCACAACCCTGTTCGGGCACATGTTGGCGAAATGGTTAGGATCGCCACATGCGAAGCAAACTCTGGCGTTGACCGCGAGTGCCGGAGGAGCTTGTTGACCCTGAGGGGCGGTGAGAAGAGCTTGCTGAGCCGGAACTGGAGCTTGTCGACCATGGCAGTTGGTGGTGAAGTGTCCATACATATTGTAGTTGGCACAGAAACGGCAAGTGATGGTTGTCGGGTGGTGGTAGGTACAAGTAGGGCAAAGCGAGTGTGGCCCAGTGTATGCACGCTTAGCAAAAGGTGCATTTGCCACAGGCGCCACTACTTGATGCTGTTGTTGAGCAGGTACGGCTTGAACTGGTGCAGCAATGATCGCACAGTTCTTGTTGCTGGAGTTTCTCTTTCTCTTGTTCTTCCTCTTGTTACTCGATGTGGTGGCGGGTTCAGCAGTTGGTGCGGCAGTGATAGCTTGATGAAGATTCTTGGGAGCTTTATCCCAGACACCGGCCTTGACCCGCTTGTCATTTATCTCAGCGGCCAGTAGATAAGTCTCTTCGATTGTCGTGGTTTTGGCCGCTTGTACGAAATCTGCAACACAGTCAGGCAAAGCTCGGATGTACTTCTTGATTGCGATCTCCGGAGTCTTGACTTGGTCGGGACAGATGATACTAAGCTGCTTAAAGCGAGCAGTCAAAGCAGCGTTTTCACCATCCTTCTGCTTTATGTGCCAGAATTCATCCTCTAGCTTTTAGCGTTCATGAGGAGGACAGAATTCCTCGAGCATAACCTTCTTCAACTCTCCCCATGATAACCCATAAGCGGCATCGTTCCCACGCTTGTTCCTCTTGGCCGTCCACCAGTCTAGAGCGCGTGACTGGAAAACGCCGGTAGCATTCAGAGTTCGAAGTTTCTTGGGACAGCCACTTTGGCGTAACGTGACCTCAATGGAATCGAACCAATGGAATAAAGCAGTAGGACCTTCTTCGCCGGTGAATTCCTTTGGTCCGTAGGCCTTAAACTGTTTGAAGCTGAAAGTAGCTTTTGGAGCTTCGGTCCTCGACTCCTTAGAAGTTTTTCTAGCATTCTCCTGGATCTCACTGAAAATCTGCAGAACAACGTCCGCGACTGATTGAGCAATGAGTGCCACGAGACGTTTGTCTCTCTGTTCTTGGCGAGCATGACAAGCGTAACGAGGTCCAGATCCTGACATTGTCTGCAACAGACATCATCACAGGACTCAACACAACTTCGATTACCCCTAGTGTAGTCTAACGATTCCCCATAAAGCTCAGGAACACATTCAATCACTTAAACATATAATCACGTAGGCATATAATCACAGAAACACATAAGCATGTAAGCACAAGGGCACATAAGCACATAAGTACACTATATTTTGCACGTATTCACCTATATTTGTCCTACGTGTTCCTCCAGGATTCAAGTTTCGCGCGTTCGAGTATGGCGATTGCGATTGCGATTAGCGAGTAGTACAACACCATTTAGCAACATAGCATGCGATTATCCACAAGTAGTGAAGATTTGTTGGCGTGATATGAGTTGTGTGTGTTTAGGTGGAGCGAGAAGCGAGTAATCGAACCAAATAATACTTAAAATAAAATCCCATGTAAAAACAACAAATATCAGAGTCTGTAGTTGCGGGCTCAGAATCGAAACACATAAAAATCGAAGGTGGATTGTCTGCGGCTGTTTAGACATCGACTACCCAAAGTGATCCGACTATTCTCAAGGACTCTTAGTACACACTTTGGCCTTCTGGACTGTGCCCTTGCCTCGATTCTGGGCAGTCGGCACGCGTCCTTCTGGTGATAGTGTGACTTCAAGTCGATGGAGTCCGTCGAGACTTCGGTGAGAGTCTTGTTAAAGACAAAATAGAACATGGATCAAGTTACCAAGGTTCGGGTTTCACCCCTGACTTAGGAACCTTATTCCTGTTTTGATAAAAATAGAGGGGAATTTTTCGTTAAAGTACGGATTTCACTCCTGATTCAGCGTAAATTTCCTTGTTCGAAGATAAAAATGCGGGTTGAACAAGCGATTTAGTCGAGAGTTTGCGGTTTTCACACCTAATCACGACCTAATCATTCGTTCGTCCTTGGAAATTTTGAATGCAGTGATAGAGTAGTGCAAGCGAGAATAGCGAGAAATAGTAGATAAGTTCGTATAAACCCCTACTGGGTATGCACAAGTCAGTCTGTTGGTACTTAACTATAGACTAGGTCGTTTCTAAGACATCGACCCGGACTAGGTCGAGTCTTGCCTAATTCCCTATAGTTATGGCTCTGATACCAATCTGTCACACCCCAACCGATGGTGGAAACATCGGGGTGCGGCACTGAGCGAAACAGATTATCCAGAAGTTTCCATAACAATTATAATTACTAATTATTTAAAACATCACGTCCCATACCATGACATAAGAAGTAATGTAATTATTACAGACAAAATCTAGTCAAGTAGTTCTATTCTGACAACTCAGATTTTACAAATAGATAAATTGTTTATTTGTTCCTAGAGCCCCTTTTTCCCGAGCTTTCGATTTCATCACATAGCAAACAAGGTGCTCTAGGTCTTTCCTAACCTCGATTTCATAGCGGCCTAAGCTTGCAAACAACTTAAGCACCTGTCACATACGTTAAAGTAAAAGTCGATACACATAGTGTAAAGGTGAGCATACAAGTTTAATAGATATAATAAGTTCGAAATTCGTTTACGCATAACCAGCACGTACGCATAGTGAAATGAGGCATGTTAGTTATCGACATGGGTCTATCGACACCAATGACTGCGAGTTGACTGTCCGGGACAGTTCGTAATACATAATCACCACTGTGATCCATGCAAATAATAGTCCTTAACAACCCCCGCGAACGGGTGCTGAGTCCAAACTATAGTACTATCGTTGCTAAGGCAGGTGGGTAGCATTCCATGTGTAAACATAACAAACAAGCATTCATTAAGCCACGTAATACATGCAATAACGGTTAGAGTTTAAACAGTATTGAGTAGTGTGGTCGATGTGTTTTGAATATTCGTAACGTATGTAACACCCAAAAGTGCATAAAGCAAAAAGGGTTCGAGTATACTCACATTGTTGATGGATTGAAGGGAGCGCGTAGAGTAAGATTAGCCTGAACAGTTAATGATAGCATAAAAGATAAGCGGCGCGTATAACGAGAAAATTACCAAGTGCAGTATGGTGACCCGGTCGGATGGCAATCCGGCCGGTCGGCCATTCGATCGGATGTCAGTCCGTACGGGTGGTTGCCCGTTCGGACGGTCACTTGGTCGGTTGACATTGTTGGCATAGATGTGTTTGTGTATGATGGCTTGACTTTTGAAGTTTTCATTGTAGTATTTTGAAAATAGAGAAGTATCTCTACCTTTCAGGTCGGTCGGTCGAACGGTCGTTCGATCGGACAACGACTTGAATGGTGAGGTTTCTCAGTGGGAATAAATTCACAGCAGGACGGTCACTCGGTCGGATGTCCATCCGATCGGGTGGCAACCCTGTTATTTGTCACACCCCGACCACGTAAAACAATAAAACGTGGCGGAAACGTCGGGGAGTGTTGTAACAGAATCATTGTTTCACAACCATGGAATAAATAATTTCGTTTTATTGAATTAATGAACTCGTTGTTTTATTACAAATCAGATAAATACAACTATTATCTTTCAAATTTTAAAGGCGCTAAGGCACGAGTCCATCCTATGTATAGCATGCACCATCAATCATCACATAATAGCACCTGAAACATGTGTAAAAATAGGTACGTCAGCATAAAAATGCCTGTGAGATACATATGTTTTATTGTAATTAGGATTCATGACTTATAAGTTTAAAAAAAAGTTGTTTAACAAAAGTAGTCATGATCCTTGTAAAAGGTTTTCTTTTATAAATCATACTAAAATTTATAAGAAATCGGATGATATAAATTAATAATACATAGGAAATTAAATAATTAAGTAAAATGAGTTTGTATAAAATATATTGTTTGAAAAACAATATTTTGATAAAAAGGTTTATAGCATATATAAAAATATACTTTGGTTTTAAGAAAGTCAAATAAGTAATATATTAAAATATATTTCAGTTCCAATGTCGTTAACCCAAGTGTACTAAATAACGCCACGGTATGTAATGTGATGAAAACACTTATATATAAGAAGTACCAGCGGCGTATCTACCATGTTTTCATCAAATTACACCCGTCCCGTTATCTAAACACTAACCCAAAACCCAATTGTAAAACAAATAGTATATTAAATATACTTTAGTTGTTAAAATAATAATTTTCAGTAGTATATTAAAAGTATACTTTGGATTTATAAATAACATATTAAACTATGTTTTGGTTTGAAAATAACATATTAACTATGCTTTGGTTTTGAAAATAACATATTAAACTATGTTTTAATGATTAACAAAATATATGTTGGTTTTGTACATTATCACATATGTGAGCATATCAAATTATACTTTTGGGAGTATAACTAAATATACAAAAATAATGTGATTTAAGAATTCATTCAGACCTATTGCATTAAAATACACCTTTGAGACTATAGAAATACCACAAAGGCAATCCCTATTTGGATGGAGAAAAATAAATTGGTTTCAGACATTCCATGACAACAGGAATGGGGTGTCAAATCCTATAGCGCTATATCATACTAACAACCAGTCTGGTGAACAAAAATAAGTACTATCCAACAATTAATTTTATAATGTTTAAGAAAAATTAGAGTTTAAACCATAAATAATCATTCAGTTTGTAAAAAGATAAGTACTAATATGTATAATCAATTATACTTTTGAAAACAAGAACATAACAAATAGGTACACATGCTTCACCCCAAAACATTTGAAAACAGTAAAAGAGGGGACTATGTACTCACTTGAGGGTGCTTAGAAGTCTTGAACAACTACCAAGCAAGCTAGAGGGAGCACGGAAATCGAACAGCACCTAATATAGGTAACTACATAAATAAACCGGGCCTAAATCGGAAGATCGGATAGGATGAGGTCTTGTAAACCAAATGAGTGTGGGATCTCATATGATATGGTTTAACAAGGCCTACATACTAAAAGGAAACCTAACCTAAGTGCTTACGACCCATTACGACCCGTTTAGGTAGCTTATGCTACTTTAACGCGTCGTTCGCGCAAAACGCGTTCGGACCGCCTAACTAGTCCTATGACAAGTATTATATGCCTAAACATGTTTAATTATGTTGTATAATCAGTTAAGTGATAAAAGTTTGGGTTACATATGCTTAAATATCAATTATGCATAAAAAGGGTATTTTGGTAATTTTCCTAAGGCATATAAACTACCTATCATATAACTAGCTAAATGACGTGACCATAAGGTATAACCTCGAAAGGTTATTCCCTATACAACCATGGTCACTAAACATGTTTGGTCGGATCCTAATGATCGACCAAACGGGTCTAGTTCGAAAGTCTAAGCGGTTGTTTAGACCGCTTGACTTACGACTCTACATAAGCACTAAACCTAAAGTGACGAGCTAAACATGCTAAAACATGTTTAGTTAAGTTAGAAAACAGGTTTGGTATCAAAACAAACGGTTTTGATACCTAAAAGTAGTTTGGTTACAAAATATGCGAGAATACGCATTTTGGCCGAAACTACGACTCGTCACTAAACCTAGATAACGTGGTAATCAGTAGGTATAGTCACTAGGGACTATAACCATCGTGATTACGCTCACGTTATGAAGTTCAAATGAACTTTGCATTGACCATAAACTGGTCAATGCAGAAAGTCAAACGCAGTTTGACTTTCAGACTCGAAAAACGATAAAAGAACGAAAGAATACTTACAAAGGGTCCCCGCAAGATTTGATCCGATTTACTCTCAGGTATGAAGCATAAACTTCAACTTAGAGAGCCAAAATCAGATTCAAATGTGGGTTTTGAGCAAAGACAAGGTGGGTATTTATTGATATGGCACAACCGTTAAGATCGTTCGTCGAGAAACATGCTTCGAACTAGGCCGTACACATGGGCCCCTTGTTTTGCAAAACCATGGGCCCCCCATGTTTAAGCCCATGGTATCAAAAATACCATTAAATACCAGCCCATAGTTTGCAAAACCATGGGCTAAAACCATCAAAACTTCAAAATTTGACTAGGTTCATTGAATCTGGTCAGAAATTTCAAAAATGGTGCCTGCTCTTGTAAAACTTGATTTTTTGGCACTTTTAAGCCCCGTTAACCCCATTTTAAGGCTCTAAAATAAAGTTAAAGTATAGGGAACTTAAAATATGCTAAAAAACATCTCGGATGTCGGTTCGTTTGGTCGTACGGTTGCGTTGTTCGGTTAATTACGACGGAAATCGTAATGAACGCAAAAACGATCCAAATTACGCGACGAATGGAATTTTATTATGCCAAACACTAAAATAAAATATTTTAATGCTTACATAAATTTTTGGATGTCCGGATATATTCAGAACGAAATATATGCGCGAAAATGCAAAGTTGTGCACTTTTTGACGCTTTTAGTCCCTATTGATCAATAAAGTTTATTTTAGCATACCGAACCTCTCAAAGCCTATTTCTAAGCTATGTAAAAGATATTTAGGGTATGTTTAACTTATGATCAAGTTTCAGAATGTTCGTTACCATTCAAATCGGTATAGTTTCGCAGTTTGACATAAATAGTCCCTGCGATCGAACAATCTTGATTTCAACACACCAAACCATCCAAAACTTATTTCTAAGTTATGTGGGGGTTATTTAAGGTATGTTAAGCCTATTTCACTATTCTGGAGTGTTCGTTGCATTAAACTGGTTATATTTACGCATCAGTGCGCGTATAACCTTCCAGAAAGCGATTTAAAGCTTGAAATCGAACAAGAATTGATATGTGCAGGCGATACACATATTTATACAAATCCAAAGTATGAAATACAATATTTCATTGGTTTGGAATTTGTTTGATGTTTGAAGTGACACAGGTGTCACAGTCTCCCCTACTTTAGGAAATTTCGTCCCGAAATTTAATTCTAGAGGAAACTTGTGAAGACAGCTGTGACGGTTTCGCTTTCAAATAAATCCATTGAACCCTAAGTAAAACTCTGGTCCATGTTAGGATTTTTTTTTTAGCGAAATTGTCAACCCTCAAAGTGAAGTCCTTGTAGTAGCAAAACATGGAGTTTCGGACTATGGACAGGAGAACGTTTCTCATGAAGGCTTATCATAGGAAACTTGTGTGTGCTTAAATTCAGAATTGGGGAGTGTAAGATAAAATGACAGCGGTCAAGGTCCAGGACTTCTCCCGTATCATTATTCATGTCACTATAGGTCTTAACACATGACAAAACTTGCTGTGGTTTCTGTGCACTGAATTCCATAATTATGTATGCATCCATAATTACGTAATTCCTTGCACAGTCCGCACAGTTTATTTCATAATGCGTAGAGTAAAAATCAATTGAATAAACATGAAATGACTTGACTAGACCACCAAAGGATCTTTTTAACTAGATCAACGAACGATCTTTTTAACTAGATCAACACATGATCTTCTTAATTAGACCGTTGTATAATCTTTTTAAATAGACCACTTAGAGAGATCTTTTCAATTATATCATCACATGATATTCCTAACCAGATTTTTAAATCAATCTGTTTAACTAGACCACTCAAGGGGTCCAATTATAGAATAGTACTTTTATAATCCAAGGGACTTAACTACAACGTAGAAGTCCATTAAGGATTTAAGATAGTACCTTTTGATATCCCACTATGAATCCCCCATATGAGATATGGAAGATTCTATGAGGATTTGGATAATGAAAATTCAGATTACACAAAAACACAAAACATAAGAGGAATCACATAAGCACATATAATCACATAATTAGTCAACTTGATCTTTAATTTGTTATCTTTGGGCACGGATATTTAAAGCACACCAGGAATCCAATCCGTGGATTTCATTTGGCACTTTAATCATTTTCAAGAATCTATCTATGGAGATAGAAAGATCCTCAATAGGAGTTTGGCTTTGTTTCTTAAAAGAAACGAGCGTTTAAGGTTCTTGGGGAGATCACAAGTGATCATAAAAATGACAGAACCACACGAGTAGTTTGTCTTTGTGTTGTTATCATAAGGTTGCATCAAACATTCACACAATCGCATCAGTTTTGCAAAAATAAAAAAGATGAATTTTTTTTTATTTATATAACAATCAACTTGTCTTTAAATGTCAAAAGATAACAACCAGAGGAAATAACAAAACACTAATTGTTCACTGCTGCATCATTGTTCACGTTTGCCTCATTGATGTTAAACGCTCGTCCACGCGCTGGAGGTATGTTAACAAGTCTTGGGAAATTGTTTTTGTAGTGAGTAAGGTTACCACAGTTATAACATGGCCCTGGTGGGAACCGTGCTTGAACAGCAGCAGGGTTTGCAGCAGCTTGATTTGCATAACGGCAAACATTGATCAAATGTCCCAACCGCCCACAGTGGGTACATTTGTGACATTGCTCTTGTTCCAGATGATGACGGTTGCATTTATTGCACAAAGGTGCGGTACCAACATAATTTTGCCTTTTGCGAGGTTGTGCTGGCTGGTTTGGTGCAGCCCGTTTGTCTTGAGTAGTTATGGCGCAGTTTTGGGAGGCTTTACGCTTCTTCTTCTTGGATACCTCAGCCTGTTTTTCCTTCGGTTCAACTTGAGCAATCTTGTCGGATGGTCTTGGGTCGCCCTTCCGAAATAGCTTACCCTTCCTGATATGGGATTCAGTTAGGGTGGCAGACAATTCGATGGCTTGTCTGACAGTAGTAGGGTTGCTGCCAGTGACAATATCCTGAACTAGGTCAGGAAGACCATCAATGTATTTCTCAATCGCCTTATCCACAGGTGTAACCATAGCAGGATATAGCAGGCTCAATTCTTCATAACGGTCAGTGTAGGCGCGATGCTCACCGCTGTCTTGCTTTAGGTCGTCAAATTCCCTTTCTAAAGCGCTCTCAATTCATGACGGGGACAAAACTCCCTCATCATAAGAGCCCTAAGCTCAGCCCAAGTCTGTGCTAATGCAATCTCAGCACCACGGTCCCTCATAACTCCGTTCCACCATGTGAGAGCCCTCTTCTGAAACACACTGGATGCAAACTCGACTTTCCAATTTTCAGGACACTGAACATGACGAAATGTACTCTCAATGCTCTCGAACCACTGTAGGAGCCCAGTTGCCCCTTCAGAACCACTAAACTTGAGTGGGTTAGCTGAATTGAAGCTTTTGAAATTGCATGGAGCATTCTGGTTATTGTTGGCTTGGTTCACTTGAGCAATAATATCTGGGAGTACATCAACCATATGCTGCGCCATAATATGTGCCATTTCAGCATTTGATAGCGAATTTTCGCATCGAGGAGGCATTCTAAAAGGGGAAACAGGAAGGAAAACAAGTGGGGGGATTAGACGAAAAGAATGAGATGAAACAAAATTGATGAAAACAAAGATGGTGGTCATTTGTTTGTTACTACAAAGCAACAAACGACACACAGTGATTAATCAAAGTAAATGGGTCAAAAATAATGTACCGCGAAGACATGCTCGCCTATAAGTGGACACTCACCCCAAGAGTTCCCAGGTAAGAGTGACTGGTCCGATATTGCGGATTTGTACGAACACTCTAGCCTTAGACAGAAGACCCAGGGTACAGGCACCCACCCTTCCAGTTTGCACATGTTCACATTATTTAGACCCAACTTTGACGAGATTTTGAAAACTTGGAGGGTTCAAAACCTTATAATCAATCATCCTAGAACAGATGATTAGTTTTCAAAGCGGGTTTGAAATTTGTGTTCTTATTAAGGTTGTCACCTAAGGATAAGTGACGGTATTGTTTTAAAACTAAACACAAGATAACTTGTGTTAGGTCCTAGGAAGGTTATAGACTAGGTCAAAGCATTACTAATAACCTAATTCCCTATAACCATTGGCTCTGATACCAACTTTTCTGTCACACCCCGACCACGTAAAACAACAAAACGTGGCGGAAACGTCGGGGAGTGTTGCAACAGAATCATTGTTTCACAACCATGGAATAAATAATTTTGTTTTATTGAATTAATGAACTCATTGTTTTATTACAAATCAGATAAATACAACTATTATCTTTCAAATTTTAAAGTCGCTAAGGCACGAGTCCATCCTATGTATAGCATGCACCATCAATCATCACATAATAGCACCTGAAACATGTGTAAAAATAGGTACGTCAGCATAAAAATGTCTGTGAGATACATAGGTTTAATTTTAATTAGGATTCATGACTTATAAGTTTAACAAAAAGTTGTTTAACAAAAGTAGTCATGATCCTTGTAAAAGGTTTTCTTTTATAAATCATAATAAAATTTATAAGAAATTGGATGATATAAATTAATAATACATAGGAAATTAAATAATTAAGTAAAATGAGTTTGTATAAAATATATTGTTTGAAAAACAATATTTTGATAAAAAGGTTTATAGCATATATAAAAATATACTTTGGTTTTAAGAAAGTCGAATAAGTAATATATTAAAATATATTTCAGTTCCAATGTTGTTAACCCAAGTGTACTAAATAACGCCACGGTATGTAATGTGATGAAAACACTTATATATAAGAAGTACCAATGGCGTATTTACCATGTTTTCATCAAATTACACCCGTCCCGTTATCTAAACACTAACCCAAAACCCAATTGTAAAACAAATAGTATATTAAACATACTTTAGTTGTTAAAATAATAATTTTCAGTAGTATATTAAAAGTATACTTTGGATTTATAAATAACATATTAAACTATGTTTTGGTTTGAAAATAACATATTAACTATGCTTTGGTTTTGAAAATAACATATTAAACTATGTTTTAATGATTAACAAAATATATGTTGGTTTTGTACATTATCACATATAAGAGCATATCAAATTATACTTTTGGGAGTATAACTAAATATACAAAAATAATGTGATTTAAGAATTCATTCAGACCTAGTGCATTAAAATACACCTTTGAGACTATAGAAATACCACAAAGGCAATCCCTATTTGTATGGAGAAAAATAAATTGGTTTCAGACATTCCATGACAACAGGAATGGGGTGTCAATTCCTATAGCGCTATATCATACTAACAACCGGTCTGGTGAACAAAAATAAGTACTATCCAACAATTAATTTTATAATGTTTAAGAAAAATTAGAGTTTAAACCATAAATAATCATTCAGTTTGTAAAAAGATAAGTACTAATATGTATAATCAATTATACTTTTAAAAACAAGAACATAACAAATAGGTACACATGCTTCACCCCAAAACATTTGAAAATAGTAAAAGAGGGGACTATGTACTCACTTGAGGGTGCTTAGAATTCTTGAACAACTACCAAGCAAGCTAGAGGGAGCACGGAAATCGAACAGCACCTAATATAGGTAACTACATAAATAAACCGGGCCTAAATCGGAAGATCGGATAGGATGAGGTCTCGTAAACCAAATGAGTGTGGGATCGCATATGATATGGTTTAACAAGGCCTACATACTAAAATGAAACCTAACCTAAGTGCTTACGACCCATTACGACCCGTTTAGGTAGCTTATGCTACTTTAACGCGTCGTTCGCGCAAAACGCGTTCGGACCGCCTAACTAGTCCTATGACAAGTATTATATGCCTAAACATGTTTAATTATGTTGCATAATCAGTTAAGTGACAAAAGTTTGGGTTACATATGCTTAAATATCAATTATGCATAAAAAGGGTATGTTGGTAATTTTCCTAAGGCATATAAACTACCTATCATATAACTAGCTAAACGACGTGACCATAAGGTATAACCTTGAAAGGTTATTCCCTATACAACCATGGTCACTAAACATGTTTGGTCGGATCCTAATGATCGACCAAACGGGTCTAGTTCGAAAGTCTAAGCGGTTGTTTAGACCGCTTGACTTACGACTCTACATAAGCACTAAACCTAAAGTGACGAGCTAAACATGCTAGAACATGTTTAGTTAAGTTAGAAAACAAGTTTGGTATCAAAACAAACGGTTTTGATACCTAAAAGTAGTTTGGTTTCAAAATACGCGAGAATACACATTTTGGCCGAAACTACGACTCGTCACTAAACCTAGATAAAGTGGTAATCAGTAGGTATAGTCACTAGGGACTATAACCATCGTGATTACGCTCACATTATGAAGTTCAAACAAACTTCGCATTGACCATAAACTGGTCAATGCAGAAAGTCAAACGCAGTTTGACTTTCAGACTCGAAATGCGATAAAAGAACGAAAGAATACTTACAAAGGGTCCCCGCAAGATTTGATCCGATTTACTCTCAGGTATGAAGCATAAACTTCAAATTAGAGAACCAAAATCAGATTCAAATATGGGTTTTGAGCAAACACAAGGTGGGTATTTATAGATATGGCACAACCGTTAAGATCGTTCGTCGAGAAACATGCTTCGATCTAGTCCGTACACATGGGCCCCTTGTTTTGCAAAACCATGGGCACAGTTTAAGCCCATGGTATCAGAAATACCATTAAATACCAGCCCATAGTTTGCAAAACCATGGGCTAAAACCATCAAAACTTCAAAATTTGACTAGGTTCATTGAATCTGGTCAGAAATTTCAAAAATGCTCCCTGCTCTTGTAAAACTTGATTTTTTTGGTACTTTTAATCCCCGTTAACCCCATTTCAAGGCTCTAAAATAAAGTTAAAGTATAGGGAACTTAAAATATGCTCAAAAACATCTCGGATGTCGGTTCGTTTGGTCGTACGGTTGCGTTGTTCGGTTAATTACGACGGAAATCGTAATGAACGCAAAAACGATCCAAATTACGCGACGAATGGAATTTTATTATGCCAAACACTAAAATAAAATATTTTAATGCTTACATAAATTTTTGGATGTCCGGATATATTCAGAACGAAAGATATGCGCGAAAATGCAAAGTTGTGCACTTTTTGACGCTTTTAGTCCCTATTGATCAATAAAGTTTATTTTAGCATACCGATCCTCTCAAAACCTATTTCTAAGCTATGTAAAAGATATTTGGGGTATGTTTAACTTATGATCAAGTTCCAGAATGTTCGTTACCATACAAATCGGTATAGTTTCGCAGTTTGACATAAATAGTCCCTGCGATCGAACAATCTTGATTTCAACACACCAAACCATCCAAAACTTATTTCAAAGTTATGTGGGGGTTATTTAAGGTATGTTAAGCCTATTTCACTATTCCAAAGTGTTCGTTGCATTAAACTGGTTATATTTACGCATCAGTGCGCGTATAACCTTCCAGAAAGCGATTTAAAGCTTGAAATCGAACAAGAATTGATATGTGCAGGCAATACACATATTTATACAAATCCCAAGTATGAAATACAATATTTCATTGGTTTGGCATTTGTTTGATGGTTGAAGTGACACAGGTGTCACATTATTGAACATGTTGAAAATTGTTTAAGTTTTGAGTCAAGGTACAACTTGATCATACAGTGGGTCACTCGAGTGGCAACCCAGTCGGACAGCATTCCGATCGGATGGCAACTTGTCCCATCGTTCTGACCGTTTTTGTTACTTGATTTTGTTTGAAATGTTGTAACTTGAACGAGACGTTGTGATAGCTGATTTAAACAATGAGAACCCCATCTTGTCCCCAATGACCTGACCGAACAAGAATCAACCTAGTCCGACAGTGCACAGTTCAAGACGGTTGTTCGTGTTCAAACCCGAAATCACTACTTTTTAGATGGAACTTGGATCTAAGACCGATACATCACTAAGAATGAGTAGACGATCAGTATTATCTCCGATTCCAACGGGTTTGGGTGCATTGAGTGTAAAAGAGTTGAAAGATTTTTAGAAAAACCATCTTTCAATCCTTTTCACCGTGAATATGTTCAGATGTGTGCAAGATCTTTGTTTATTCATGTGGAAATCCTTTAGATTCAAGTTTTTCTTGGTGGATTGAAGCCAAAACATGAAGTTCCTAAGAACACCATGATGACATCACCCTTGAACACCTCCAATCTAGTGATTTCTTGGTTAAAAGTTAAGATTCAAAAGATAGAAAGGTGTAGAAGTGCGTGTAGATCAAGAAAGTACAAGATTTAGGGTGAGATCTTACCGGAATTTGTGAGAAATCGAAGAAAAGCAGGCTGGAACGAGTGAGAGAGAAAGGTGTCTGAATATTTTCCCAAAGTGGAAAGTGATGGCCTATTTATAGGATTCCCAAAGTGGAAAGGTGCTGGCCGGTCGAGTGGTAACTCGGCCGGGTGGCAGCTCGGTCGAGTGGCTGCCCGGTCGAGTGGCAGTTTGGCCGGCTGGCCCTGGTTCGAGTGTTCGGCGTGATGAGTTTCGTGGTTTTGATTCGCGTGTAGCGCGTTGCGATACGGTTCGAGTGAGCGATGCGATAGAGTTGCTTATCAAATTACTTTTAATCCCAACTACTATATCTAACATACAATCATTATATTTAACTGCGTTTCGTGTATTCGAGTATATTGCGATTCAATTGAGTTGCGATTGCGTTTCGATTGATCACCCCATATAACATAAATAAACATGCACAAGTAGTCACATAATTAGCGCACACACACATAAAGCAATATCCAGAACACGTGTTTCGAGTCGCGATTCGTATTATGATTCGATGTCGATTCGATTAGCATAGTTGATTATCGTTCATTTAACTTTAACGCATTGTTACTTCCTATAGTTCATAGTCGTAAGTCAATTAAATAGCGAATAATGCACCATGATTACTTCGATTATTGACAATTACTCCACATAATACAACTAAAATAAACATATAAAAGAAAATCACTATAAGTCAAGTCGTGCGATCGGTCGTTGACTTTGACCTTGACTTTGACTTTGACTCCTTGAGAACACGGGGTGTTACAACTACCATCATCCATCATCCACCTTAGAGTGTGTGTAGTAGTCTCAGGATCCAAGATTGATAGTAAGAGTTCTTGACAATCATAGGCCATGTTTGCCTAAGTCTCTTACATTACTAGGTGAAGACAAGCATTTAGTGTAATAATTTTGATTTTTAATCTTTTCGCACTTTTTATTTGGTTTTATATTAATTACTTTAATAACTAGTTTCTTATGTTGAAGGTGAAACTTCCTTATCATTTGTCTGTGGTGTTTTGGCGTTATTTTACTGTCTATATAAAATAAAAGATTTACACCATTCATATCTCTACGGTCTATATAGAGATATGTTGGCTACCTGGTCGGGGGTTAAGGGAATGGTTTGGTAAGGTTCTTGCCTTGTTCAGTGTATAGATCCTGTAAGGACCTGGGTCAAGCTTACTAGGACCTCCTTCAATACCCACTGGTATTGGATGGCGGGGGTGCGAATGGCTTGATCCTCTCATATGTAAACTACTGTTAATACATTAACCCGGCTACTTGGGATTGTATCCCTGCTGACTAAAACCACTTAGCCGAGGGTAACGTCACCTTCAAAAGAGGGGCCTACCACATTACGCATTAATAACTTAATTAATGCATCTGTCGACTTCGTCTTGTATCGAGTCTTGTACTAGATAGGATAGATCAGGGCACGTAGAACGAGAAAATAGGAAGTTTTAGGGTGTTTAAAGGTTAATTTTGCTTGAAGGAAGAGATTTTGCTTGAAAGTGACATGTGACATGTTCAAGCGAAATCAACACAAGTGATTTCGCTTGAACTGACTCTTGACACCTTCAAGCGAAACCCCAAGTCTTATATATAGGTGTGTTCCAAGCGAAATCAGGGGAGAGTGAACAGTTCTTGATTCGGATACCGAGGTGCTGCCGGTTTATCCTTTGACTGTACTTGACTGTACTTGTTGTTATATCAATCTACAAGTTGTTTAAAATGAAGTACAAGCCGTTTCTAAGTCAGTTTCTTAGTTTCCGCCTCTGAAATTGATCAAAACTTCTCTGAACGACTCGTTCGGGTCAGCCATACGATCCTACAACTGGTATCAGAGCTCAGGAGGAGGAGTTCTGCAGATTACAGCTGGATTTCATTGCATTTTCTTAATTCTACACCTTTTCTCTTCATCAGAACAAGATTTCACCGTCAAAATCGGATCAATTTTTCACAGTATGTGTAAAACAGCATGTTAACAAACCCTTGAAAGTTTCACAACAAAATTCAGCTTAAAAGTGGTAGAAATGGACCCCAGACCAGATTCCGCTTGAACGAACACATTGTGATTCCGCTTGAGTTTGTTTATTCCGCTTGAAATTGGTTGATTGGTTATTTCGCTTGAAACAAAAGGCTAGTGATTCCGCTTCAACTGACAATCCGCTTGAAATTGTGGATTACTTATTTCGCTTGAAAGACAAGTCTGGTATTTCGCTTGAAAGAGAAATTTGATATTCCGCTTGAACCTGTATTTGGTGATTTCGCTTGAACAAGAATCATGAGTGAAGATTTCTACAACGCGTTCGCCACATCTCCGACTACTCCGGCTGTCATTGCTCAAAACATGAATTTGGAAAAGGAAACGGGAACTACCCAAAAACCCCCGAAGCTAATGAGCATAGAGGAGTATTACGGATGGAAAGATAGGTTCGAAAACTGGGTACAAGCTAACCATCTGAGATCATGGGAGTGTATGTTGAAGAGATATGTTTTACCTCGTACTGAATTGCAAACTGAAAAACAAATTTCTGAGTTCAATGACCAAGAACGAGAAATGTATAGAGCTGAAAAGATGATGATTAGTTTACTTCAACAAGCCATCAAAGAAGACATCTTTGTGTTGCTTCAGCACGATAAAGCTTCAAAATCAATTTGGGATGCTCTTAAAGTCAAGTTTGAGGGTAGTGAGAATATGATTAAAAGCAAAAAGGCACTGCTCAAGAAAGAATTTGATCTTTTTACAAGTTTGCCAGGGGAAGATACAAAGAAGCTAATTGAAAGATACTGCCACTTAGTTTGATCCATGTCGATGCTGAGCATAACAAAAGATCGTGAAGAGTGGGTAGACAAGTTAGCTGACGCTTTACCGCAAAAGGAATGGGGAACTTACTTGATGATCTTGAAGAACACTGGAGTTTACGATGGGTTAACAATTTCTCAGTTCATCGAGAAAATTGAAGGTCAAGATCTGGAACAGCAGAAGATTGCGATGATGAACAATCCAAATGGTCAACAAGACGTGAAAATGTATTACAAAGGAAGTGTTCCAGAAGTTGAGAGAAGCCCGAAGATTCAAACTGCTTTCAGTGCTGGAAACTCATCAGAAACGATTGATCAAAAACCAAACAGTAGCAGTGGATTCTCTTCATATCCGAGTGTTAATCCAAAAGATACAACATCAAGCTTTCAACATCAAAGTTCTAAAAATGGAAATGGTTATGTGATACAGTGCAACATTGCATTGAATCTTCCAGATGGTCAAAGTTTTTCTGAAGAAGTTGCGAAAGATCATATGGCATTACTTGGTTCTGTATTACTATCCTATGAAGGCTTGGTTGCAGGGAGAATCGGAAATCCTATGCTAACAAAGGAGGATTACGATCAGATAGACGCTGAAGAGATGGAACTGATGGACATCAAATGGTGTCTAGCTAGTGTCCTAAGAAGAGCAGAAAAGTTCAAACTGATTACCGGAAGAAATGACTTTCTTGATGCACATGTTTCTACTTTAGGTTTTGATAAATCTAAAGTTACTTGTTTTCGATGCAGGGAGAAAGGTCATTTCAAAAGAGAATGCAAGAATAGAGAAGCAGGTGATGCAAAGAATCCGTTCGGAAAAGATGATTACTATCGGAAAGCCATATATCAACAAGTTGGTCAACAACAACAAGAACCACAAGTGGCTCATGGTAGAAAAGTGATAGAGGATTCAAAGAAAGCATGCCTGGGAAATCAAGAAAACTTTAACTGGAACAAGTATATTTCATCCGAAAGCAAAGCATGCCTAATTAATCAAGATGATGAAAGGTTACCTGAAGGTTTTAGCTGGGATCAGTTTGCAGATGAGAACGGAAATTTCAAAGCTTTCATTGCTAAGATCGTGAAAGAACCAGATATGTTTACCGAGTGGATGACATCTATTGGTGTTAGTGTGAAGAATGAAGATGAAAAGTCTGTTTCATCAGAAGAAAGTTTACAGAGATCAGATGAAAGTTCAGAAAGAGAAACTGTTTTTGATCAAACACCATCTGATTCTGGTTCTTCTGATGATAATTCTGAGAAGTCAATTGAGTTTGATCAATCTCCAACTGATGACAGTAGTGATGATGAGGAAGAAAAACATATTAATGTTGCAAAATCTCATCTCTCTCCTGAAAGTTTTCAGTTTTATTTTGCAGATCGCTTGAAGAAACTGAAGGAGAAACAAGCTGCAAAAGAACAAAAGAAAATGAAGATGGAAACTGGTGATAAAAAAGATGAGATTATTCAAAGTGAAGAAGTTACAATTGTTGCTGAGAAAATTGCTGAGACTGAGATGGTGGGTGAAGCAGAAAAGGTGACTGAAGTTGAAAAAGTTGTTGAAGTTGAAAAGATCATAGAAGTTGAAAAGATTGTGGAAGTCATCAAACCATGCCAAAAGTGTTTGGAGACTTGCAAAGAATGTGAAGCTAAAGATGAAAAGCTAGCTGAGTTTGAGAAGATGAAAGAACAATTACTGTTCAATCTCAACTATGTAAAGGAGTCTTATGATGTTTTGAACAGAACAGTAACTGGTCTTCAAAAGACAAATTCTGAAAGAGAAAATGCTTTGACGATGATGAATGCAACGATGATGACGAAGCTGAAAGCTATTAACTTCTACATCGAAGAAAGTGCAAAGTAGAAGCAAGAGTTGGAGACCGAGAAAATTGAGAATGAGAGGATCAAACGATTATTACAAAGTTATTCTAGTTCTGATTATCTTATTGATCGAATTTATCCAACTGTTGCAGGTTTCGAAGCATTTCAGGATGACAAGCCAAAGAAGAAGGATACTGGTAAGAAACCGAGTGTTAGCTATAACAAGTGTCCCCCTCCGATCTGGGAAGGTTATTCTCCCAGAAAACCAAATGAGGAGCAAGTCGAAAAAGCAGTCAATATAAAGTTAAAAACCGATACAACTGATGACTTACCAGAAAACATTGACGTCACTTTCACATCGTCTGACACTGATCATGAGTCTGAGTTAATTAAAAAGGTGGTCGATCAGGTGTTGGATACTGATGAGGAGTCTGAGTCAAAGTCTGAGTCTGAGTCTGGAGGTTCAAGTTCGTCACTCAACAATTCAAAACCGATGGATAAACAGGTTTACAGTAAAGAGTTTTTGTTATCAAAATCAAATTTGGATGATGAAACATTTGAAGTTGCATACACTTTAAATGATTCTGACAAATTATATTCTGACAAAGAATTTCCAATAAGAAGTGTTAGATTTGAAATGATCAAAAAGGTTTTCAAAATGACAGAAATTAATATTTCTGAAATAAAAGATTTAAATCTTACTGAAAAACCTAAAAAATACACTTCAAGAGTTTAACAGCGTTTAAACAAGAAAAAGAGTTACAATTCTGGTTCTGGTTTTCAAAAGAAACCAAACCATAATGGTAGCTACAAAAAGAAAGGATTAGGTTTTATTCCACCTGAAAATTCTAAAAATGAGAAAATTTCTAAAACAAACGCAAAATTTGTTTCAGGTGGAAGTGCTGAAGAAGAATCAAAAGGCTCTTTCTAGAGTCAATCAAACCAAGAGTTTCTTGCTGAAAAGAAGAGAATAGGAACTGGAGTTTTTCATAGAAAGGATACTCGAACCTGTTATCAATGCCATGTTGTTGGTCATATTGCTCATAATTGTCCAAAGAAAGCCAACACAAAACAGGGAGTTTCTGAAAAACTCAAAGAAAAGGTTGTTGATAAAAATGAACCACCAACTGAAAGATTCAAAATATTTGAAAATTCAACTTATGAAATTGGTGAATGTTCAAAGAAAATTTTTTACAAAAAGAAAGCAAAAGACAACCAGATGTGGGTTGTTAAAAAAGTTGATGAGAAAGTCGGCGATGAACCTGATTCCACAAAATCAGAGGAGCCACAGGTTGAGGAAAAAGAAGATAAATCAGTGTCTTCAGTGGATGATGTTAAAATTCCACCACTGAAGGATGAGAATTATAAATCAAAGGTTGGCAAAGTTGAAATCTCGAATCAATTTTATTCTGAGAATGATGAATTTGATGTTGAGAAAACATTCAATGGGAATGTTAAGAAAATTTTCGGAAAATGATTGATGGGAAAGTAAAAGGGGTTAAAGATTTTTATGCGACTAAAAAGGCAACCTATAACCCTACTGAACAAGAGTTAAAAACACCCAAGGTTGGTAAAACTTGGGTGGAAATTCTCTTTCCTTAAAAATCTGGACTTGCCGGAGATCCCAAGTTTGTAATCGCGGATCAGGAATCGGCATCATTCTTGAAAATTGTTTTTGTGAATGAATTCTGTATATGGTTAAATTTTACAGGTTGTGACTTGCCGGAGCTTCCAGGTTGGTAATTGTGAAGCAGGAATCGGCATCTTTATTGGTAAAATGATTTGTGTAGATGTTTTATTCCTACATTGGGTACAGGTGAACTTACAACTGGTTTCAATGGTGTAAATGGTTTGATTTTATATGTGTTTTGTCAAGGTCATTAGTTTGAACTTGATTGAATCATTATACAAGTGGTAAAATTGAACAAGATGATGAACCCTAACCTACAAGTGGTAAAAAACAAACTCATTTTCCGGAAAAATCATTTTGATTAACACAAACTTAAGTGTTTTGAAATCATAATGAGAAAATAGTTTGTTGAAAGGGGGAGTTCTGATTGTTTATGCCAAGTGGATGGAGAATTGAAGTGATTTGATATCAGTTGTCACTTTACTTGTACAGTTTGTTTTCAAATTTCTTTTATGTGTTTGCATTTTAGGGGGAGTAAGAAATTTTCAGAAAATCCAAAAACATTTGAAAATTTGAAAAAGTCAAAAACATGAAAAAAAACAAAAACAAGTTTTGTTGTCAAAAAGAGGAAATGATATTACATCAGTGGACTATCATAGCATGCTAAAGAATTGGAAAGCCAAAATGTGATAAACGGTCTCACTGATGATGTGCCAGTAGGTTTTTGCACATTTAGTAGATTGTGACGAGATATAAACCTAAATTTCAAACTTACTTATATCGTGGGGAACATCTCTCGGATATATGGGTAACCCCCGAAATCTTGTTTGAAAGGTCCCTCTTTCTGAGATACTAGGTCTTTATACTCAGTGATATCTGGGGTATTATTCCGGGACTTCTGATAATGCGAAAGCAATGGCCTAGTCCCCGTATAATACTTTCTGCTTGCTTGAAATATAGCACCACCCTCAGTACAAAAAATGATGAAACATTGAAAAATGCTAATCATGTGCTGTTGAAACAAAAGATTCTCTAAAGGGAACACACCAAAAGTCGAAGCCGTCATCTCTCTGCTGAACGGAAGTTCTGACCTGAGCTCTCACGGCCCTCGCATTTTAACCCTTTACAGATATCATCTGTGGTATACTCACCTGTAAGACTGAATATTGGGATCTGGATACGGGAGTATATTCAGAGGTGGGACACGCGAATAAGTTTAAGTGCTTAAAACATTAATCTCGTATCTCGAAACAGTTGAACTTTGTGTGAAAATTTAAGTGGATCAGTATACTGAAAATCTAAGTGAATCGTTTAGAGCTAAAAATGTTTAAAGCTTAACGGTGTTGGTGATTTGTCTCATTAACTGATATAATCCTCTTACACAAACTCACAAAAATATTGTCTGTAAATATTTCTTTACTGCATTTCATTTCATTGAAAAATCCAAAAAGATTTTTAGTGTGTTTTAGCATAAATTTTGAAAAATACAAAAAGATTTTCGACAACTGATGTTGGAGAGCTGATTTTCAAAATTCCAAGTGCTAAACATGATGACTATTTTGTGAGAGGGAGTCTGTGATTGAATACAGATGTGTTTTGATCAAATTTATAAGTAAGTTCATCAAGATTATGGTTAAATTTGAGGGGGAGTTTGAATACTTAAAGTTGAAATGTTTAAATGTGTGGAATTTATTTTGAAGTAGAGATTATGCAGGGTTGAGTAAGAGCTGGATGTGAGCCAGGTTAATCGATCCTGAGAAGCTTGTGTTTAAAGAACCAGGTTCCAATACCTGAGGATTCTGTGGACAAAGTTTGAGCCAGGCAATGATCCTGAACATGAGAGAAACAGATTATGATCCTGAAGTTGATGATGCTGATGAACTTAAGGAATGCCACCATATCGTAAGGGGGAGTCTGAAGACATTCGAGAGAAGATTAGAAAGTGTATTGCCTAGAGACTGATCAAGATTGAAGACGTAAAGACTCGACACGAAAGACTCATCAACATCTGAGGGGGAGTCTGTTAGTACATGCATCTGTCGACTTCGTCTTGTATCGAGTCTTGTACTAGATAGGATAGATCAGGGCACGTAGAACGAGAAAATAGGAAGTTTTAGGGTGTTTAAAGGTTAATTTTTCTTGAAGGAGGAGATTTTGCTTGAAAGTGACATGTGACATGTTCAAGCGAAATCAACACAAGTGATTTCGCTTGAACTGACTCTTGACACCTTCAATCGAAACCCCAAGTCTTATATATAGGTGTGTTCCAAGCGAAATCAGGGGAGAGTGAACAGTTCTTGATTCGGATACCGAGGTGCTTCCGGTTTATCCTTTGACTGTACTTGACTGTACTTGTTGTTATATCAATCTACAAGTTGTTTAAAATGAAGTACAAGCTGTTTCTAAGTCAGTTTCTTAGTTTCCGCCTCTGAAATTGATCAAAACTTCTCTGAACGACTCGTTCGGGTCAGCCATACGATCCTACATTTCAATATTCCAACCCTTTAGGATTGTATCCTTGCTGACTCAAACTACTGGGTTGAGGGTAACGTCACCTTCGAAAGAGGGGCCTACTACTATAACTAAGATAATCTTTTAAAAGGTCGGATCCAAGTGATTCATCTTGTCTATCTGTTTTTATTTTTATTTTTATTTTCAGCATTTTTAGTTTTTATTTTTAAACCTTTTCTAAACTTTTATGTTGCGGATAAACCGGTACTAAAAGCTCTTATGTCCTTGGATGACCTCGGTATCTTACCAACGCTATACTACGCTCGCGATGGGTGCACTTGCCCATATGTGTGTTTAGTGTTAGTAAAATATCGTGTTTTATAAATTTAAAACTTGACTAACGTGTTAAAAAGGGCTTAAAATATCAACAAAAACATATCACACCTAACACACATCAATACATAGACTCAATCACTGTTAATTATACTTTAAAACAATTGAGGTTTTGTAAAAACAGGTTACAAAAATAAGATGTACTCACATTGCTGTTTTAGATAATACTACTTCTTTCTGGTGACTTCCTGGTTATAATCTATTAAAATTAAACAATGCACACGTATTAGTAAGATAACCCAATTTACATTAGCTATACCCCCGAGACAGAAATCAAACGACTGAGTAAGGCAGAGCCTTGACATGCATTACGGAGCTCTAGATCAATCGGGCAGAGTAACTAATACGTAACCGGGGGTTATAATACTTACAACGAGGCAGAGCTTCGCTTTTTAGGGGTTATAATACCGGAGTATTATAGAACTATATGTGTCGAGAAAAGAAATTGATCGAATGACCACTGAGGCCGATTGCCTCCATTTATAGGCTGGAAACAGGGGGCCTCGCGGCCCGCGACCCATCCTTTTATCTCTCTCGCGGCCCACGAGGGACCTAGACTAGGGTCTAGCTCAGGTTAGTCACAATTATAGGTCGTCCGGGTGTCGTGCCACATGGCACAGTGAGGTTGCGCCACTTGACTTTCGGTCGCGCCGCGCAAAGCCCAGGGTGAACCGTGTCGCGGCCCGCGAGCGACCAATATTATTTGTTTTATTTGATTTTTAATAATATGAAGGTATTTTAGGTCCGTTTTTCGTATACGGGGTGTATTTTAGGACGTATAGGAGTATTTTAAGAATTTTGGGAGAGCTGTTATAGTGCAATCAATGTAACCTTCATCACCATGCCAGTGTCCAATGCCGAACATGTTCAAATTATGGACGTATTGGTCATACGAAAAATGCCTGTCGTTTAACCGCTACACCAAACCAAGCTATGGCAGTTCCTACTATCGCAACTCCTCATGCGATACCGAGTGGTCCTAACTACCCACATGGAATCTGCTTCAATTGTGTTTATCCTAATCACTTCAATTGACCTGGCTGGCAAATGACAACTCAACATATGGGCACAATGATAACACTTGCAATATCAAGGCTTGTGTTGATGTCTGAATGAACGCTTAAACTATTATGTCTTCTGTTTATCTTCCAAAGAATCTTGAAACTATTCACTTTGGTTATCTATAAATAAACTTGTCATTTCAATTTTATTTACAAAACCAATGCGGTTACGTGTATGTGTGACATACCCCTACAATACCGACACCAAGGAACCATATTCCTTTAAAATCAAACTACTCTCGTAGTTTCACCCATGATCGCTCACGATCACCACAAAAATCCTAAGTACTCGTTTCTTCTAAGAAACAAAGTACAATGTACAAGTTACAACTCTTAAACAAATAATTTAAGTACCACTTTAAATCCTTGATTGGATACCTAAGGGTACTTTCATAAGTCCTTGGATACCTAAGGGTACTTTCATAAGTCCTTAATTGGTCTTATGCTATATGTCTATGTGCATGTCAATACGTTCTGGTTTTTCATAACATTATACATTACAAAAATATTTTGTTTCGTGTGTTGACTTAACATGCCTAGCACATTGATCTCAAGAATCCTTTTGCTTCATATGTTGACTTAGCATATCTACCACCTTGATTTCATGAACACTTTACTTCGTATGTTGACTTAGCATATCTAGTACATGGTTTTTAAAACATTTTCGCTACACAAATCCCAAATCCTTATAGGATCTTCCTATCTTCATAGTTAGATCCTTGTGGATGTTTAAAGTGCAAATCAAAGTCCTTAATTGGATTCTTTGTGTACTTTAATACGTATGCTATGATTCAATAAGACCAAACCAAATCCTTATAAGATATTCTTATCTTCATATTTAGATTCTTGAGGATGTTTAAAGTACTAACTGAAGCCCTTGATTTGATTTCTGGTGTACTTTAAATGCATATATACAAGTTGATGAACAAGTTAATGACCAAGCTAACAATTATGTGATTATGTGTTTAGTTAATTCAAATGCTCACTATCCAAATCCTTGTAGAATCTTCCATATTTTCATATGATAGATTCTCAAAGGATATCCAAAGTACTATCTTAAATCCTTAAGGGGCTTTTCTATGCAAATAGTCAGACCCTTGGATTCCAAAGTGCTATTCCAAAACTATTATTTGATTCAAAGTTAAAGAGACCCTTTGGTGGTCTATTTAAAGAGATCGTACGTTGATCTAGTTAAAGAGATCATGTGTTGATCTAGTTAAAGAGATCGTACGTTGATCTAGTTAAAGATATCATGTGTTGATCTAGTTAAAGAGATCGTTCGTTGATCTAGTTAAAGAGACCCTTTGGTGGTCTAGTCAAGTCAAGTCATTACATGTTTGTTCGATTGATTTTTCCCCTACACATCATAAAATGAACTGTGCGGACTGTGTAAGGAATTACATAATTATGGATGCATACATAATTATGGAATTCAGTGCAGAGAAACCACAAGTTTTGTCATGTGTTAAGACCTATAGTGATGACAATAACGAAACGGGAACAATGTAAAAAGGGCATGGTGGATACGCCGCTGGTACTTCCTATATATAAGTATTCCTTATTACATTGCAAGCATAGCGTTATTTAAGTTACTAGAAGTCCTGGACCTTGACCAATGTTGTTTTATCTTACACTCTCCGACTCCAACTTCGAACACACACAAGTTCCTATAATAGTCTTCATAGGAAATATTTTTCCATCCGTTGTTCGAAATTCCAAAGTTCATACATTCCTCGTATTTTGCTACAACAAAGACATCACTTTGACATTAACATGGCGCTCTTGAGTTTCGGTACAATCGTACACCTATGTATTGGAATGAAGTTAAAATCTTTGGATCTGAACTCTTTCCGATAGACAACAGATGAGTACAATTAACAAATTCGCTGAAAATCCAAATGTGGCCCAGAGTTTTACTTAGGGAACGGAGGATTTATTTGAAAGCGAAACAATCACAGTTGTTTTCACAAGTTTCCTCTAAATTAAATTTCAGGACGAAATTTCCTAAAGTAGGGGAGACTGTGACATTTATGCCTTTACGACCCTTGTACAATTCCGAACAATTTCAAACCTAATGAAATCTTGTGTTGCATATCCGGGATTGTATAATTACATGTGACATTTGCACATATCAAATCTTGTATGATTCTGAACTCTCGAGAAGCTTTTCTGGAAGTTTTACGTAAAATATTATGCAAACGTTATCAGTTTAATGCAACGTACACTCCGGAATAGTGACATAAGCTAAACATTCCTTAAATATCCTTTACATAACTTAGAAATAAGTTTTGAAGGGTTTGGTATGTCAAAAACAAGTTTATTCGATCACAGGGACTATTTACGACAAACTATGAAAGTCTGTCGATTCTCATAGCAACGTACACTCTGGAACAAGGATATAAGCTAAACATACCCTAATTACCCTTAACATAGCTTAGAAATAAGTTTTGGATTTAATCGTAGGGACTAAAAGCGTCAAAACTGCGAAAGTTTGCAAATTCGCATATTTTCTACATACAGACCATATCCGTACATCCAAAAATTTTTGTAAACATTAAAATATTGTATTTTAGTGATGGGAATGCAAAAATACCATTCGTTTCGCAATTACGATCGTTTTCGTGTCCGTCCGAACTTTCGTCGTAATTGAGCGCAAAACGCTACCATACGACCGAACGAACCGACATCCACAATATTTCCAAGCATATTTCAAGTCCCCTATGCTATAACATCCTTATAATACCTGAATTTGAGGCTAACGGGGGTTATACGCGTCAACAACAAATTAAACAAGCTGTAGGGACCAAAACTGCCAACAGGTGAAACTGAGCTGCACTGGCTCGTGGGACACGACTCCTGAGGAGTTCTGGGTTGCGGGGCGTGACCGTATGAGCTGGGCAGAAAGCTTTTTTCTTTGAAATCAGCTGAATTGCAGTCACGAAGAACTATTCTTACACAAAGAGGTTTTTCGTGTGAGACACATGTCCACGAAGAAGATTCATGTACACGAACAATAGTTGTTCACGAATTCCCATTATTCGTCCACTTATGAAGGTCACAAAGAACATAGTCTTTCATGACTTAGTTGTTCGCTGGAAAGGAAGTCACGAAGAACCTCATATTTCGTGGGCTTGACATCTTTCATGGCCCAGTAACATCCTTCGTGATGTTACTGGGTATTGGCTTATATAAACAGACTTCAGTTCACTGTTTATGTAAGAGAGCACACCCAACTAGTTTTGAGAGCATACTTGTATTTCTTTGTAACAAAACTCTGCTGGAATATACATTTGAGCTTTAACTTTGAAATCTTTCTTGTGTTTGTGTGTTCTTGGGCTTGGTTTGCATATACACTTGGATTCCGCACTCATGTGTGTGTTAAACAACAAGGAAGTAGGTTTATCTTGATCCTCCGAGTGGACCTACAAGTGGTATCAGAGCCTTGGCTCTCTTCCTTGTTGAAAACCAAGCATTTTGGTAATTTTTAAGTGAAGTTTTAGAAAGAAAAAAGTGGTCTAAACTTGGTAAAAACTAGTTGTTTGTAGTAAATTTTTACAAAAACCTTGTCAAAACACAAGGAGACATTATACGGTTTTTCTTAACATTTCTAGCAAAAATCTTGTTCGCCATTTTTTCCGGTGAAGTGTTTTGGTCGGAAAAGTCACCGGAAAATTCTTTGAGTGAAAAGATTTCCTTAAGATTTGACTGAAAAGTGAATGTCGAATTGTTTGTTGTTTAACCAAATCTGGATACCCAGCTACCAACTTTCTATATTTCAGAAACAAGAGTCAGTTATAAAAGGAAACATTTCACCAACCTTTCTGAGAAGAATCTATCTGCGAAGATACCATTCACGAAACACTAGTAAATGCGAAGAACTATTCACGAAAATCCTTTGTTGTTTTGTTAAAAGGTCTTGTTTTTTTGTTTCACGAAGAACCGGTTCACGAAACTATCATTCACGAAATATTTAAATTCTTCATTCACGAAGAACCTTCAATTCATGAATAACTACCTTTGAAAGAACCTTCACAAAGAATCAAAACAACCTATTCAAGAAACACCATTTTTTCGTGAACTTGGGCTTGATTGACAAAGGTTCTTCGTGATTCTACTATTCATGAAACACCAATTTTGCGTGAACTTTGTTTTGTAACCAAGGTTCTTCGTGAACCAAGGTCCTTCGTGAACAAAGAATTGATCAAATTGATTTTATTTATCACGAACAATTGATTTTATTTATCATGAAAAATCAAAGGTTTTATCACTTTACGAAGAACCATATATCCTCCTTGTTCGTGAACTACTTTTTCGTGAACTACCTTTTTGTGAACTACCGTTTTCGTGACCTTTAAGAGTCAGATTTTCGTGATCTTGTTTTTCGTGAACTTTGTTTCCAGTTTTGTTTCATTTTTGTTTTTCGTGACCTTGGTACTTCGTGAGTTGTTCACTTGTTATTTCACATAAAGTTTTATTTTCTAGTTAAATTATTAAATTTGTGATTTTAAGCAAACTCTTCTGATTAAACAACTAAAATGGCAACAAACCCGTGGGATTGGTCAAAGAACGCAAGCCCTCCTCAACAAAGTTCGACATGGGCTCAAAGGTGTTTAGGACTTTCATTCTCAGATAATCCTCCTCCACAAAGTAAACCGAAAATGGCAACAAATCTGTATGGTTGGATTCCAGATTCAAATGCGGACAATACTTTTACGCAAAAGGGTTCAACACCATCTTGGTTTCAGGCTCCTATACCTTCAAATAACCTTCCACCACCAAAAATAAATCTTTGGGCTAAATCTATTGTCGATTGTGGTCCGACAGTACAGTTGGGGAACGATGGTCAAACAAGAACTGCGTTTTATGCTGAAATTGTCAAGAATGTCAGCGATGGTGAGTCCTCGGGAAATGATGACAGTTCTGGACATGGCAATAGTTCAGATGAAGATGTTACAAGTTCAAGCGAGGATGGATCTGAATATGAATCATCGAGGGAGGTTGTTGCTTCTGAGGCTGATGGGTTAATGTCTGAGTGTGAATCCAGTCAGGTATGTGTCGATAAACCAAAATCTGATAGGTGTGATAGTTGTGTTGAATTAAGTGCTAAATTGTCTGATTTGCAAAGCAAATATGACGATTTGCAAAGCAAATATGACGTGACATTTATCCACAATCAACATTTGATCATGGATCTTTCAAAATGCACAGAGGCCAATATGTTTCATAAAAATCATGAAAAGGATTTTAAGAAGGTAATTAACATATTAAGAGAAGATCTTTCCAAGCTAAAGAAAACAGGTTCAACTCCACTAAACCCTCTAATCTTCCAAGATTCTTTGGTAGCTGCTCAAGAAGCAGACAATAACTAAGATCAAGAGATTTCAGATGTTTCAACATACAAATGCTATCTGGAAGACGCCTAATCTCTTTCATCCACAAAGATAGCTCCTCTAGACTTTCCAACTGGCCCAGATCCTTGGGTACCTCCGGAATACTGCCTTCAAGTGTGAGCTTTCCTAAACGTTGCAAATCACAAATAGACGCTGAAAAAGACTCAAGGTTTGTGCAAGCACATAAACCAAATGAAAGAAGCTTCTCGATATTTCCACTCAATGAGGGTAGACGTTCAACATATTTACATATAAACTGAAATTTTGGCAAATTATCGTTGGGATGCAGTGGGCATACATGTACAGACTCTGCACATAGTTTTAACGTAGCTAAACAAATAGGATCAGCAAATGCATGCCGCATGGAAATCACAAAACTTTCAAACCTCAAACAACCACTTAAGTTTAAGTACACAACCTCTTTTAGGCATCCCATGGGAGCATGAATTTCTTGAAGAAAGTAACATTCTTTAAGATCTAATCTCTCCAGATGTGGAGTCAACGCCAGGTTAAGTTTGCTCACTTTAGAACCACTTAGATCAAAATATTTGAGGTTGGGACATTCAGCGGGCATGTAGAGTTCTACTAAGTGATTACATCCTCTAAGATCTACCTTCTGGAGATTTTGACTCAACCCAAGGTCAAGATAATGAACCTTAGAACCACTAAGGTCAATATACTCTAGGTTGGGACATTCAACGGGCATGTGGAGTTCTACTAATTCATTACATCCACGAAGATCTAACTTCTTGAGATTTGGTGTCAGCCCAAGGTTGAGGTTACAGACCTTAGAGCCAGCCAAGTCAAGGGATTCCAGATTGGGACATTCATCAGGCATGCAGAGTTCTATTAAGTCATTACATCCTCCAAGATGTAACTTCTCAAGATTTGGAGTCAGCCTAAGCTTAAGGTTACAGACCTTAGAACCACTCAAGTCAAGGGATTCCAGACTGGGGCATTCATCAGGTATGTGGAGTTCTACAAGGTCATTACATCCTTTAAGATCTACTATCTTGATATTTGGAGTCATCACAAGGTTCAGATTAGTCACCTTAGACCCACATAGGTAGAGGTATGTGAAATTGAGCATTGGATGTTCAATGGGCATGTTGAGTTCTACAAAGTGATTACAACCTCTAAGATCTAACCTCTCCAAATATGAAGTTAGCCCAAGGTTAAAGTTACTTAACTTAGAACCATGAAGGTTGAGGTACTTCAACTTGGTACATTTAACATGCATGTGGAGTTCTACAAAATCCTCACATTTTTCGAGATATAACCGCTCAAGATTTGGGGTAAGCCCAAGACTAAGGTCACTCAACTTAGTACCGCTAAGGTTGAGGGATTTCAACATAGGACAATTAACGGGTATGTAGAGTTCTACAAAGTGGCTACATCTTTGAAGACTTAATGTCTCAAGATTTGGAGTCATCCCAAGGTCAAAGGTTGTCAACTTTGAAGATTGGAGGTCAAGAAATTTGAGATTCTTAAGAACCTAACATAAGGAAACATGTGAATATTAGTGTAATGAAAAGATATAGCATCATATTGCATGATGCAACCAATCAACTACTATTCTACCTTCCTTTCTCCCCCTTCCCAGAGTTGAGAGATATTGCTCCCTTCCATTTCAAGGTTAACGAGCTTATTTGCTTGGAATGTTTTTGGTAAACAAGAAAAAGGGTACCCAGGCCAATGTAGACATTGCAAAGTATTTGGTAAGTATTCGCCAGCTTCATCAAATTTCCAACCGCTGTATCTACGAGGAATGTAAAGAAGTCTAAGTTCCTTCATCTTTTTAAGACCTTTCATAATTATAGTTGGATGGAGCAATGTGAACCTTAGTTTTATACTTCTTGTTGCTTCGGTACCCTACAAATAAATAAAATGAATGCTAACAATTAACTTATTGTCGTAACAAATAAACGTGTTAGTTTTCCACTTGCAGATAAACTTGAACCTTACCAAGTCATTAACCAATATATCTTCAATTTCCTCTTTAATCCATAACAGATTATGTTTGTTAGGCTCTTCAGGGTGCAAACGACGAATAATATTCATTCCCATTTCTTCTATATGATCATGCAACTGCAACCGGTCATCAACAGATATAGTAAGCAAAGATTTTTGCTTAAGAACTTTTAAACCTATTTCTGCATGAAATCCACAGCTTTTAAGTACTCTGATTGTTTTGTCTTTCACTTCACCTTTCAGTATGCATGCAACATAGAGTAATATTTCTTTGTGATCATTATCCAGATCATTGTAGCTAAGTTCTAGTTTTTCCAAAGTTTCTTTCAACGGAATTGTTTCAAGTCTTCTTATGGCATCTATCCATTCATGCTTAGATTTGTCACAAAGAAATGAACCCAGAACTTTGATTGTTAAGGGAAGACCAGCAGCATACTGTACAACTTTGCCTGCTAGTTCTCTATACCCTTGAATTGGAATCTCTCTCTCAAATGCATACCTACTGAAGAGGCAAATTGCTTCCTGATGTGATAACAGATTGAGATCATGAATAAAGTTCGCTCGGTGTGATACCAACACTTGCTCATCTCTTGTTGTGATGATGATTCTACTTCCCGGCTTAAACCAACTTGGGTTACCTGCTAACGCCTCAAGTAGGACTACATTATCCACATCATCTAGAACAACAAGAACCTTTCTACTACCCATCACCTTTTTCAACTTATTTTTCCCATCAGAAATACTTCTTATAACAATGCTTTGATCATTTAACACATCTGAAAGGAGTTGTTTTTGCAATTCTTTTAAACCAGATAACGAGCTTTTTGAAACTTCTCGGACATTCTCAATAAAGCTTATACCTTCAAACCAAATAGATATATGATCAAAAACAGCAGTGGCTAAAGTTGTCTTCCCACCACCTCCGATCCCTTTGATCCCTATCATGCGAACATCTTCAAAACCAATTTCTAAAGATGAAATTATCTTATTTACTCGGATCTCCATCCCCACTAAGTTCTGATCAATGCTCAAGTTGATGAAATATAGCTTTCGTAAAATTTCTTCCATAATTTTTTCGATAAACTTAGCTTCATGCCTGTGTGTTAAAAAGATTTTGATCAGATTACTAAAAATCCCCTATGAACAATTAGTTTTATGTACATAACATACAATCATATATGAAGTAACTATATACTGATATACTTATGGTTTATGTTAGAAAGAGACAAGATGAAGAATATACAATGAAGAAATTACCCATCAAGAGTGTTTTTGAGCTCCCACCCAGCCAGACCTGCTGCTTCTTTGAGGGCATCTCTCCATCTCCCAACAGACTCTGCCTCTACATGTTTTGCAAAGGCTTCAGCAACTGACCCACTTTGTTTGCGGACTTCAGTGGGTTCCACATCATAGAAGATAGGGTAAGCTGTATGCTCTATCGTCTTCTGGCACTCCATGATCTTTACGAGCTCGTCTAAGCACCATGATGAAGATGCATAGTTCTTTGAGAATACAATTATGTAAAATCTAGATTCTTCAATTGATCTGATGAGCTGCTCACTAATCCTTTCACCTTTCTCGATTTCTTCATCATCTTTGTAGGTGATAATGCCTTTATTGACAAGAGCAAGATAGAGATGATCAACAAAGGTCTTGCGGACGTCTTCACCCCTGAAACTCAAAAAGACATCGTACTTAAACATCCTTTGAACTGATGAAGCTGAAGTAGATGCCATTGATCAGGGTATGCTTCAAGGATCGAAGAAAATGAAATCTTTTATAATTCGGTGAATTTTGTATGAACTAGATGGGAACAAACTTGGAAGAGATGATCTGATAAGTAAAAACCTTTCAATTAAGAGTGGATACTTTGTTTGGAAAATGTGCAACTGGTTGAGGATGTAAAGCCTCTTAGACCACCCGTAGTGGGGCGTTTTTTTTAAAAAAAATTGAAAAAAAACGCCCCAAAACGCCCCCCACCCCATTACACCCGGCGTTTTGGGGCGTTATTTTTGGAAAAAATGGTTTTGGGCGTTTGAATTAAAACGCCGAAGTTGCAATTGCATGTGGGCCAGTCTTGAGCAATGCACCAATCCCTTTTGAGGATATCTGACAATTCTTATATGTGCATTGACTTTTGAGGATATTTTTGAAAAGTGTTTTTTTTTTTTTTTTTAATAATTGAATGGGGCATTATACCCACTACACCACTTTTGCTATAATGCCCCATCGCTGACTAGGACGCCACGTGTCGGATAATGCCCCATGGTGAGGGCATTATAACCCACTACCACTACACATGGTCTTATTTGGTTAAAAATATGATTAGATTTCTTGTCTGAATTTTCAACCGAAAGAAAATCAAGTTAAATAACTCTGATATTGATTTCAAAGTAACTGTTGTTATTTGTATTTAGTTTCAAACAAATACAAATGCATAAAAAAAAATATATATATATAAAAAAAACTGTAATCCAACTCATCCCATTATCTTTCCACGCCTCCGTGAGTTTGTTTATTTTACATTTTGGACATACTATAGAAACATTTTCTGACCAAAGAGCATCTGGTGTTCACAAGAACAAAAATATAAAACAAATACAAATGCATATAAATAAATAAAAATATAAAAAACTGTAATCCAACTCATCCCATTATCTTTCTACGTCACCGTGAGTTTGTTTATTTTTACATTTTGGACATACTATAGAAACATTTTCTGACCGAAGAGCATCTCGTTTTCACAAGAACAAAAGTCCTAACTTTTGCAAAACTACACATATAGCCCTTAGTCCCTTAGAGCATTCACATCCAATCCATCAAATTATACATACATTCCACTAAAAAACAACTCCTATATCAATATATTTCCACTAAAAACAAATAATTTTTCTCTCTTCTTTCAATTAAATAATATTATCATTACATTTTTCTCTCACTTTCACTCACAACCACTTTCAAAATATATTAAAAAATTATAACGGGTGAACAGTGTCCCCCCAAACATACAGATGAACAGTAACATTTTCTCTCTCCTCTACTCACAACCACTTTTTATACCCTTTATAATATAAAAACCCCTCCTCACATAATTTGATGGTTAAGATGTGAATGCTCTTACACTTTTATCTTTTTTTCAACTTTCAAATAACCACTAAAAGTTACAATTCTAACCCTTATACTTTTAATTCTTCATTTCACACTCTCAAACTAAATTACACATTCATTTCCAACTTTGGTAATTGACAACTTTGATCCACCAACTTTTTGTACTTAATAACTTGACGTCTCATTTTACTACAAATTGCTTTTACGACTTAAGATCATAGCGTCATACATTAATATATTTCTTTATCTATGTATAATCATGTTAATGTATAAATTACTTTTACGACTTTACACGGTTATCTAAAATATTGTTACAACTTTACACCACAATGAGCAATTCATACTCTTTTTTTTATTCATATCTAATGACGTTAATGTCAAGAACGTACTGTATATAACAAAGTCAAACACGTGTAATGTTGCGTGCGAGCATCACACGTTAAATGTCATCACCGTACACTGTAACCGCAATGCTTATGTAGGCTAGACAGAGTTAGATCGGATATATCAAAACATGTGTTTTTATATGGTTAACGAATCATATAACGTGCCGCCGGCTATAAACAACTAAGGTTTCGCCACCGTAATGCACGGCGTATGGCAGTTTTAACATACCTGTCACTTTAAATTCACGTTTCAACGTAAACGACTCATGTTTTGACATAAATTATACTTATTTTGTGTACGTTCGTAAATTGTGTTCGAAAGCGAGTCGGGTCAAATATAATGCATGTTCATTCGATGAAGACGTAAGTTTTTTTGGATAAAGAGTCGAGTCAAATATACACTATAAATGCAAGTTATTAGAACTTTCGACGCCGCCGTAACGCGTGGCAGGTCAAGATCCTAGTATAAAACAAATACAAATGCATATAAATAAATAAAAGAATAAAACAACTGCAATCCAACTCATCTCATTATCTTTCTACACCACCGTGAGTTTGTATATTTTTATATTTTGGATATACTACAGAAACATTTTCTGACCAAAGAGCATCTAGTGTTCACAAGAACAATTTAAGTCAACAAGTCCTCCTGAACAATTTCATTACTTGAATTTTTTATTCACTGCTGCAATTAAGATTGTGTGATTGTCATTCCTAACATAACAAAACAAACTACAGTGTCAACATTCTCTTCAGCAAATGGATTAAATACCACAGCAGTGAGTACAAATATCATAAGATATTAAGATACAACTAGATGGGTTGAATGCCTTACCATTGATCCACAAAAAAACGTGAGCATTTTATGAGGTTATGTTTGTATGGAATTTTATCAAACGGTTGGAGTGCAAGAAGCATCAGATCAGCATCTGTCAAGAGAAGCATCAGATTTATCGGTCTTGAAACATAAGTTAACAGCTTACCTGCAAAGAAATGTGAAGAAACTCAAACAAATTGGGGGCGGGAAGCAGGGGTAATGGGTAATGATGTATCATACAAGTCTTTAAGAGAAATCATAGATTTTAATAGAAAATGATGGATCTTAATATGTTATGTCTTAACGGTATTAGGTCTTATACTCTTATATAAGAAAGCTCAAGGATAGACAAGTGCAAGGCCAAGACTAAAAGAAAACTACATTTTGACTTTAATAAATAGTTTAAAAACTTTAATAAATAGTTTAAAAACATACTATAGCATATTATCCTACATATACATTTACCAAATGGGGGGAATAGTGTCAGGCACCTACCTGGCACTCTCCCATTGGATCAACAAGTTTAATATTTTATATTAATTTTAAAATTACGTTTTTGCTTCTGTTAAAAATTACCGTTTTGCCCTCATCTCAAAATAAAATAACGTTTTTCTCCACATCTCAAAATTATGATTTTGCTCTCAGTTCAAAATTACTATCTTGCCTGGCACTCTCCCAGTGGACCAACCAGTTTATTATTTATATCCATTTTAAAAATACGATTTTGCCCAGCTAAAAATAAAATTACGCCTTTGTCCCGAGATCAAAATTTCAATTTTTCCCTCGCTTCAAAATAAAATTGTGGTTTTGCCCTCAGCTCAGAATTACCTTTTCGCCCCCAGTTCAAAATAAAATTCTGTTTTTTCCCCAGCTAAAATTACAATTTTGCCCTCTGTTTTAAAATGTGATTTTTCCCCGTTAAAATTATGATTTCGCCCTCAGTTCAAAATTACGTTTTTTCGCCCGTTCAAAATAAATTTATGCTTTTGCACCCAACTCAAAATTAGGATTTTGCCCTCGGTTTAAAATAAAATTGTGGTTTTGCCTCCAACTAAAAATTACGATTGTGCCCTTAGTTCAAATTTATATTACGCAGTTACCCTAAGTTAAAAATTACGAATTTGCCCCTGTGAAAATTTACAATTTTTCCCTCAGTTCAAATTTAAAGTACTGCCATCACTTTAGCTTTTGGCAAATTACAATTTTACCAAGTCAAAAAATACAACTTTCCCTCAGTTAAAAATTACAATGTTGCCATTGTTTTAGTTTTTTTAATCAAAACTATAAAAGTGTTTTGTTTTAATTGGTTGACTCGATTTAATTGTTTTTCGTGTCAATGAGCTGCCTAACACTCGCTCATTATTCGGCCATCGCCGCGCAACGCGGGCGGGGCATCAACTAGTGTATGAAACATTTTCAGAGCAAGAGCAGTTGATATTCACAATAACAAGAATAACACCAACTGCAGTGTCAACATTCTCTTCAGAAAATGAATTAAACCCCTCACCAGTGAATACATATATCATGAAATACAACTGGATGGATAATTAATCTACAGCAACTAAGAAGTTTCATTACGAGAAGTATTACGTATATAACAAAAATTAATAGAGATCTATACCTCATACAGACTAAGATACCCTGTTGACGTTGCACAACTCATAGTTGTCAATAGAGAGCGTAGCGATCATTGCTATAGCTCGCTACGTAGCGTATAGGTCTGGACTCGCTATTAGGGTTGAAGCGATATTTTATTTTATTTTTTGTTTTGTTTTTAATATAAATAGCAATCAAATATATCTATAAATAGCTAGATTTTAGGTTTTTGTTAAATATACATGTAAAATAGCATATATATACTAGGGTAAATAGCTGGATTTTAAGTTTTTGTTAAATATACAAGTAAAATAGCATATATACCAGGGTAAATAGCTGGATTTAGGTTTTTGTTAAATATACATGTAAAATAGCATATATATCAGGGTGTTTTGATATAATACACATATAAACTTTTTTTTAAAAAATTTCTAGTGTATCGCTATTTATAAAATAGCCGCTATGTAGCATATGGGTACCTTGTCGCTATTCGCCATTAACAACTATGGCACAGCTTAACCGGTAGCACATAAAACGTCAGTCACTGCCCCCTGACCATTTTATGAGGTTAAATGCGAAATCAGGGTGGTATGGCATTTCATTGAACAGTTGGAGTGCACAATGCATCGGATGTTTCATCAGTCATCTGAAGCAAAACTACGAAAATTGTGAATACAGCCTCAAGACTCTGATAATTTTACATGAAAAAAAAAAGGTTAAATTTAATACATATTTAAGAATCATGGATCTATTATGAAGGTATTGCTCCCCTCAAAGTATTGCTTGACAAATCCCCAGACTAAGAGAGAAAACAGTGAATAAATTATACAGGAAACAAATACGAATGATAAGATTGCTATAGACTTATTGTGGTTTATTTTGTTTCGGTTGAGTCCTAATAGAATATGAGCAGTTGCTTGAAAAAGAAACTATGTTCAGTCGTAATTATAAAAGTTACAGCATGTGCTATCACTATGGATTATAAGTTTATATCAGATTATCGGGCTGCTATATTTTCCATATGCAGAATACGTCACAAAATGCACTTAAGGTTATATTGTGTTGCATACCAGTAATGTGACATGAACGTTGTACACGAACGAAATATAGAAGATAACAATTTCACAATTTGACTTAGATGGCTCTGAGTTCAACACAGCTACTAATTTTATTAGGAAACATACCATGTAAATTGTTCAGGTGAAGTGCTCTGATAGTTACAGTCTCTAACTGAAAACTGCTAACCATCTTCTCTTTTAAACCTTAATTACACAAGCAGGTTCAAATTGCCGCAAAACAAACAAACATTATGTTTAAGGTCATTTAAACAGAATAAATGTGTAGTCATAGTTGTTACAAGAATCACAGCAAGTAATGGTTCCAGTTCAAAGAACTGAAATATAATCAACAGTTAGGTTATAAAAAGTAATGACATCCTAAGTAGTTGTTTGATTTAAAAACATTCCAAGTTTCCAATTCAGAAATACAACAATAAAACACATGGGCTGTTTAAATTTTTAACCCAATTAAAACTTTGTTTCAATTGCACTATCAACATTCTCTTCAGCAAATGAATTAAAGGCCAGCAGTGAGTGAGTGCATATATCAAGAAATACAACAAGATGGATAATCAAACTATAGCCACTAAGAAATTTGATTACAACAAGTATATAACACACACACACACACACACACACACATATACATACATACATACCTGAGACTGACTAAGATACCATGTTCAGGTTGCAAAGCTTGATCAATAACACATAAAAACGTGAGCCACTGCACAACGAGCATTTTATGATGTTATATACTTGCCAGGCATTTCATCGAACAGTTGGAGTGCATCGGATACTTCATCTGTCAAGTGAAGGCCAAACACCTAAAGTTGTGAACACTGCCTTAAAAAACAGATAATTATAGAAAAGAAGGTTAGGTTAGGTTAGGTTAGGTTAGGTTAGGTTTGTATATATATTTAAGAAAGAATCACGGATCAGTACTAGCAGGACCAAAAAGTAGGATGATTGAAATTGAAGATGAGGGCAACGGGGGGCGGGTAGCAGGGGACGGAACTGACAGATTTTGGAAAACTTTTAGGTAGTTTGGGATAAGAGTGTTTGGAGCGGTTAAACACTTGAGAGTGACAAACTAAAAAATCAACCAATGAGAGTGTGTCATGTCAAAGTGGTAAACTATGCTCAAAAGTGTTGCAACTGTTTAGACAGTTGATGAAGTGGTAAACTACTTTAAAAAAAAAAAATGTGTGATTGGTTGAGATTGGAATGGACCCCACCCACAATACCCTCTCTCTCTCTCACATACGCTCCCTCCCCGCATCGGCAAGGCTTCACCGCCTGACCAAAGAAACCGAATCGGCAAAGGGTCAGCGGCGGTGTTTGCCGCGCGGCAAAGCACTTTGCCGAGCTCACACCGTATACCCTAATAAAGAAAGTAAAAACGGTTATAACATACGGAAATATTATTAGACCAAGATTTATCTTTGAATAAAAGATATTAAGTCTAGATATCATTGGTGATGAACTATATTTGAATAGTCATGGCAATGTTTAACCAATGTTGATCATATTTGATGAGATAAAGCTCCATTTCATTTCACCATGTTTGAATTGTACCTTTTAACAAAAACCTCGATCACCCCAACAGATCAAGAATAAATGGGTGGGTTATGGGTTAGGATAGGTATGAGTTTGGATTAGGTCCTTAGGGTTAGTTTAGGTCGAGATGGGTTTTTGTCAAAATGGATTTGGGCATGATAGGCTAAAAATATAAATAAATAAAAAAAAATTAAAAAGTAAAAAAAATTAAAAAAAATTAAAAAATTAAAAAATCAAAAAATAAATAAATAAATAAATAAATGCTTACATCAGCCTATCATCAAATACGATGTATATGCCTACAACAAGTGTATGATATGACACCAGCCCGTATCAAAGTCTTTTTTTTTTTTTCGAAAAGTGACTTTCATTAAACCAAAACGCCAAAACCCCAAAGAAGGGCGGCCCAAACGAACAAACAACTAAAAGACAAACTTACATATTAACAAAACTATACCAATCTTCCCAACTAACCGAAAAATCCTTAGATCTAGAGTTGAGCCAGAAAAATCCCATCGATTTGATATCCCTTATAATCCCCTCCAATTTTATCGGTTTGTTGTTAAACTTGAGTTCCTGGCCTTCCAAATACTCCAGCACCCCACTCTAATAATGCCTTGAACAATGTCTTTTTTCTTCCCTTTAATGCCAATAGCCCGTATCAAAATCTACAGATATGTCTTGAATGCTTGGTCTCGAGAATATTGAGTAAACTGCCATTTTGGTCCCTGTGGTTTGGCCAGTTTTGCCACTTTAGTCCAAATCTCAAACTTATTACATCCAGGGCCCTGTGGTTTGCATTTTGTTGCCATTTTAGTCCAAAATCCAAAAACCCTAGTTTTTTGACTGTTGCAACCTCCTATTTTGTCCTGTAGTGCAGGGGCATTTTGGTCATTTTAATTTACTCTTTTAATAAATTAAAACAAAATTAATTATATTATATATATATATATACATACACACAGACATTCACACATCCATACCAACCTCTCGATCTCTCCATCCCCTGCGTTCGCCGTAACCACCATCACTCTCCACTATCCCCTTCCTTCGCCGTCCCCTCCCGATAAACAACGGCGGCAGCAGAGCCGCCATGAGCGGCGGAGAGAGAGAGAGATCGAAGAGACGGAGCCGCAAGAAAGCTGGCTGCAATTACTCACAGATCTAGCAGATCTTAACAACAAGCAATGGATTCCTGCTTCAGATCTTTGTTTACATTGAGTTCTTGAAGTTAAAGTTTCCATTTTTATTCAACTTGCTTTCTGGGTTTGGCTAAATTTTATAGCTTTGATGTTCTTTGATCAACTCTTTGACTTTAATGGGTCAACTGAGTGATGGGTGTGGGAGATTTTGAGGGCTTTATTTGATTTGTGGTTTAGATGGTGTGATGTATTGGGGAAGTTGATTAGTGGGTGTTTTAGCATTTTAAGTTTTAGGGTTTGTTAATCATAAATATTGGATCTTTGTTGATGAAGATCTTTAGTTTTATGGCTTGATTGAATAAGGGTTTGTGAATTGTGAGATTTTAATGATCAGATCATGTTAGTGTAAAATGTTCTGATCCAAGCTTCTAAGCAGATCCAAAAGTCTCAAAAACCGTGAGGAATTTTGAAATTCTATTCGGGTAGTTTTGTTCGTCTCGCAAAAACACACAATTTGGACCCTAGAACCTCTTGATTTCGTTTAGAATTGAGGAAGTTATGGTAATTAGAAGTTCTAGGGTTTATGTGGGTTTAAATCAAATAAAAGAAAATGAACAGTCAAGAATGAACACAAAAGAATCTTATGGAGAGTCGCCGGAAACTGGATAAGCTCGCCGGAAACTGGATAAGCTCGCCGGTGGTGGCGCTTTAGGGTTTCAGTGGTGGCGGTGGTGGAGTTCACGGTTGTGGTGGTGGTGGAGTTCACGAAGAGATAGAGAGGGAGGAGGTGGCGGTTGTGGTGCTATAGAGAGAGAGAAGAGAGAGAGAGAGAGAGAAGAGAGAGAGAGTAAACTGCCATCATCATCATCCCCAATATCATCATCATCATCCTCCTCATATATTTTTTCTAAAAAAAAAACTAAAACAAATGAAATTTAAAAAATGACCAAAATGCCCCTGCACTACAGGACAAAATAGGAGGTTGCAACAGTAAAAAAACTAGGGTTTTTGGATTTTGGACTAAAATGGCAACAAAATGCAAACCACAGGGCCCTGGATGTAATAAGTTTGAGATTTGGACTAAAGTGGCAAAACTGGCCAAACCACAGGGACCAAAATGGCAGTTTACTCCGAGAATATTTAATACATGCAAGGCAACACCGATCGTTGACCAGTTGACCACTAATCAGTCATCTTTGACTCATCAATGTGGTTTAAATTGATATCTAAGGGTGTCCGGGGCACCAAGCGGGGACCTCATCGGTGACCCAAGTCACCTTAGGGGAACACCGCCGCCATCCATTAGGGGAGTGAATTAGGGGACCAATTTGGGGGAGGAGGCACCGAAGAGAGGAGGAGAGAGAAGGTGGGCCACCCACTTTTCCAACCAATGAAAATTTTTCTTTTTTTTTTCTTTTTGAATAAAAAAACAAGGGGAGTTAAGAGGGGAGTGCCGCCATCAAAATGGGGTTAGGGAAGTTTAAGAGGGGAGTTGACGTGGCACTAGCTGGTTGGTGGTGCGTAAGAAAGGGGACTCCCCTCTTAGGGGAGTGCCCCGGACACCCTAAACATAAATTCACGGGAACCCCGTATGACGTCACCCATGGGTCCACCACTCCACCCTCACCACCCTTTTGGGCCCCACTTTCATTGCCTTTAACCGTCGATTAAAATTTGAAAGCAAAACCCACAAACAGACACTGTGAGTCTTTGATTATTCAACTACTGCATATTTCGCGGGCTTTTCTTGATTACTCCATTTCCCCCATTCCATTCTTTACCTCAAACATTCATCAACTACAGAGTAAGTTTTTATTGCTTTTCATTTATATTTTCATATTTGTTCCGTAATCCTTTTCTTTCTGTTTGAATCATGTCATTTTTTTTTCTTGATTTTTTGTTTGCACCTTAACGTATATCTGATTTTCTTCATTTTTATCCATTCATACCTTAGATATGTGGTTAGGGTTACCCACTTACCTATCCTGACCCATCACACTCACACATTTTAAATTGATATCTAAAATCCCATCCCGATTCATCCATTATTATTTCCTGGCCCACTATGACTTATCTCTATTTTTAAAATTATTCAAAATAACCCAAAATAGCCCATTTGGGTTTTGTTTGCCATTGAACGTGTTGATTTAATCACAACTCTTACAAAGAGGTGAATTACAAATGAAAATTAACATTACAAAAGTTCCATTTTTGCGTTGTAACATGTTTTACTTGACCCGAAAAATAATGAACGAAAAAAGTTGATGTGAAATGTTTATGAGCCCAGTATGAATTTTCAAGCCCATTTCAAATAAGATAATTGATCTATTCTACTTTTGTAATTCTTTTATGGTATTTTCCTTTGTGAACAACCCATTTGATAGTGAATACTAGTGAACTAATCCTAGCCGTTGATTATCAATACACAAGGGTAAATCAATGGTTATGATTTCATGATGAAAATACACTAGTGTATTTTACAATTTGTTGATGTAAATCAATAGGCAGGATTTGTTCATTCAGTTCACAAATACACTAGTGTTCACTTTAAAACAATACCCTATCACTATACGTCTATCTTTATCAAGCCTATTTCATATAAGATAAGTGTTTGAGCCTAATATGACTTATTAAGCCCATTTCAAATAAGATAATTGGGATATTACATTTCTTGTAATTCTTTTATGGTAAATCTTCACCAAGCCCATTTCAAATAAGATAACTGAACCATCACATTTTGTAATTCTTTAATATTTCATTATATCCACCAACCCGATAAGTTTTTCAAGATAAAAGGCTAAGATTCTCACTAAAAAAATAATATGAAAACGTTTCTTAGTACACCTATAAAAGTATACAAAAGTTTTATTTTGTAATGATGACCAACATTATACCGGAAGAGTAAAACAATAAAGTTTGTGAGCGTTCATCCTAATTCTCAAACCTATTACAAGGGGTGAATTTTTAAGACCACATATTCCAGTAAGTTTGTTTTACTTTTGTATTACTGAAAACAAATATTGTCTATGAAAAAAAACACACATTTGTGTGATGTACACATTAATAAAGACTACCGAATAACACATAGAAGGTAAAATAAATCAACCATTTTCACCATCAGTTCTAAATTATGGACGATATAGAGGGGAGGGGGGAGGGAGATTAATAAACACAATATGTAACATAGCTCTCTTATGTTCGAATTGTTTTATTTTCACCATCAATTATTAAATATTTTATACTAGGTTATAACCCCGTGTATTACACGGGTTGAATAAATGAAGTTTATATACTAAATAATAAAACAATATATCTTTAAAAACCTCCTTTATTACACGGGTTGAATAAATATGATTTTTAAATATTAAGTAATAAAAAGTTATATCTATAAGAACCATATTGTATGGGTTAAACAAATGTAATTTTATATACCAAATAATAATAAAAAGTTATATCATTAAAACCACGTGTATTTCACGGGTTGAATATATGTAATATTGTTTACCAAATAATAAAAAAATTATATCTTTAAAAACCCTAGTGTATTACACGGCTTGATTAAATATGATTTTATATACCAAATAAAGAAAACTATATTTAAAAAACAAATGGACATACTTGGTACGCAATAAATATGGTGACTGCGAAGATGATTATTGAAAAGAAGATACAGTGGTCAAACATGTTATTTAAGAAACAAATAAGCAGCCATTTGAATGATAAAGTATAAATTATATTTAAAAAACCCGTAATAAATTTGATTTTGTATATAAAGTAATATTGAAAGTTATATACAATTTGTTAAAAATTATGTAATAAAATCGATATAATAATTTTTTTTAATAATGAAAATAAAAATAAATAATATATTAATACAAAGTTTGGTTTTGGTGATAAATAATTTGGTTATTTAAAAATATCTTAAATTAATAATGTTTAGTAGGAGAGTTATCTATAATTAATTAGAAGAGATTAAACTAAATAAAAATTATCTATAAGATATTAAACTAAATAACATTTAGTATGAGGGTTATCTATAATTAATTAGAAGAGATTAAACTAAAACAATAATTATTCATAAGACATGACCTAATATGATGACAAGTGTCCCTCAGATGGTTTCTTTTATTATATAGTATAGATTTTGTTAAATAATAATCATAAAAATAACGAAATAATAAAAAAAACTTGAGTAATTGCATTAATAATCCCTTAAATATTAAAAGAACTTTGTAAATATCAAAACAGCCCCCTAAGGTATATAATTACCTAATTACGCTTACACTTAATTGTAGAAAAGTAACAAAGTTAGTGTCAGGGGCCAAAACCGTTATAATATGCAACCTCGAGGTCGGATATGTTAAAAGATTCATTTTTTGGTTGAAAGAGTTAAACAATAATTTACTCTTTCTTTTAGTTCTACTGAAGTTCTAATTCTTTATCTCAGCCCCCTCAACTTTCAATATTGATATTTAAAAACTTTGTAAAATGTCATTTTGACTATCTCGAGTTTTATGTGTCTATTTTCATATACATGTTGATAGAAAATTAAGTTAGCTTACGTTTCGACGTAAATTGTTTTCTTCTAAAATGAGTCATGTCAAATATAATACGTTTTTATTAAACGTATAAATTTGAGTTACTTTACGTTTCATGAATCATGTCAAATATAATACGTTTTGGTGCTTATTTATATTGACGTTTTCAGTTGGTCTACGTTATAATTATGTACGTGTAAGTATAAATTCAAGTTGGTTTATGTCGACGTAATGCCATTTTGACCCCCTCGAGTTTTACGTGTTTTTTATTTACGTTTCGCTATAAATTCAAGTTAGTTTACGTTTTAACGTAATTTGTTTCGATAACGAGTCATGTCTTAATACATTTTTGTGCTTATTTTAATGAACGTTTTCACTGGTCTATGTTTGATCAATAAACAATTATAAAAGAATATTTTAGTACATTCAAATCACTTTAAAAAAACCGACCGCATAACGCGAGGACAGGGCCGGCTCAACCTTTTTAGAGGCTCAAAGCGAAATAAAAATAGGGCCCTTTCCAAAAAATTAACATTTTTAAATGACTAAATTCATACTTTTAGTTTTGATTTGACATAGAAATATAAAAGAAATTAACAAAACATACGAAAAATGAACTCAAAACTTAAAAAAAGGTTTCAAACATAATCCTCCTACACTACCCCAACAGACTTTAGAACTATTTTATCTTCAACTAGTCAAACAGTAGTAAACATAGAAACTTTTATGGGGCTAGAGAGCCATGTCCACTTAAAAAACATAAAAAAATATCAGTTAAAACACTAAGCTCTATGGAATCGAACGTATTAACATGACTATTGGGATTCCTTACCACTACAACACAACATTACTGTTGGTATATATCAATAAACTAGGTTAGAACCCCGTGTATTACACGGGTTGCATAGTTTTATATAATAGATAATAAAAAGACAAATCTTTAAAAAAACTCGTATATTGCACGTGCTAAACATTGATGTACTATTTAATTATTATAACATTTTACTTTGTTTTTTTTTATTTTGCATAAATTTAATTTTATATAATAAATAATAAAAAAAGATATATTTTAAAAAACTCGTATATTGCACGTGTTGTATAAAATATAATGTCATATGTTAACACATGCAGTCGTCAATATTTATCTTTTAAAATGAACTTTGATATACAATTTACTTATTATAACATTTTACTTCGCTTTTTTATTTATTATTAAGTTAAAAACACATGTATTACATATTTACATGGGGTTGAATCTCGTTTTTATTATACATTCAAATTCAAATTATGAGATACAATTATTTTAGTTAGTTTTTATGCACCTTCATGCTTATTTGTTTATTTCATTCGTAAAACATCCGTCTTAAATTTTTATTCAAGAGAGTTTACGGTACAAAAAAGGTGGAGATCAATCCCCACGTTTTATATATTTCATCATTTTTATGAATTATATCGTAAAATCGAGAAATAAATTCTCTTTGAATGAAGTATAGAACTGTTATATTTAGAAATGATGTTCTTTATACATGTTGATGCAATGTGCAACAAATGATGGTTCAAAGTTTACAATTATAGTGATGTCCTTTATATCTAAAAATGATGGGTTTAAAGTTTACAATTTAGAAGCATATGCCTACCATTATAGTGATGCATTTAAAAACACTTACAATTTGATAGAAGCATATGACCTAGAATAATAATAATTTAATTCTAGTAAAAAAATAATAATACAATTATTAAGTATATATCAAACGGGAACATTTGATTCCTAATTTACCATAATTTCAATCACATTTATTGTTAATTATTTTTTTTGTTTAAAATTATTATTATTATTATTATTATTATTATTATTATTATTATTATTTACTATGATCATAATAAAAATAAACGTTTATATTCTTATCTAACATTTTGTTTAAAATTATTATTATTATTTAATATGCTCATAATAAAAACAAACGTTTATCCTTATCTAAATATTTATTCTTATCTAGTATTTTTTTAAATTATTATTATTATTTAATATGAGAGATAAATAGGAAAATAAGGTAAGAAAGCACCAGAAAGTGACACGTGTCCAAAAAAGATTTTTGTTTATTAGTATATAGGAAGATCCGTCTAGTGGTCGGGTACTTATATGGCAAGACTTTAATTGTTAAAATATGTAATTAAATAATTACATATTATTAGATATTAAATACTACTGATATAAGGTTTCTCTAATTCTCTAATTCACTTTTATTATTTTGTTGCATGGACTAGATTTCATCACTGGATCACTGGATTGGGCTTAAAGGTACATCACATGGGCTCTGGGCTTTGGCTGTTGCTGTTAAAGAAAGGAGCAAAGGAGCTGTTGCGGGTCGGTTACATAACATGGTTATCCGGATGTCTCTTGGCTATATAAATGCTTTTGTCTGTTGTGATCTGCATTATCGAGTTAAGAAAGTTGTTACAATTTCTCGCTGGAGTTAATTGTCAAAATCATTCATGAGTTTTTGGCAGGTTTGTCATTTTCGTTCAAAATTACAGTTTTGTACCAAATTGCCCCCAACGTTTGTAACTTTTTGCCATTTTCATCAAAACCACTAACTTAGTTTATTTTTTCTTTTAAATTGAGGATATTTGGATGAAACTGGCAAATATAAAAACCATAGGGACGATTTTGGCAATTTACTCAAACTCTTTTAATTTTTTTTATTTAATTAATTTTGTTACATATATAATAAAAAATAATATACATGCAATTTTTATATGAAAAAAATAATAGCTTTGTCACATAATTTTTATAAATTTCCATCCAAACACTAACTAAGTTAATTTTTCTATTAAGGCGAATGATGTTTATAAACTAAGACAGAATTTAATTTCTAATTTTTTATATAGATCAGTTTTATAAAAATAAAACCCACTTAAACCTCTAAATTTTATAAAACTAAAATGCTGGTGATCTTATAGAAAATTGTCAAATAAAAAATTCCTATCATATGTACCAAGTTTGTAATTCATCTTCTACTCTTTTAAATTCGCTTCTAAGGTAAAACAGAAGCCAGTGCCCCCTCCCTCTATCAAACAACGTATCGTTACCAAATCTTAAAATTACCCACCAAATTGTAATTATAATGCTATGAACCAAAAGTTTCTTTACTCAAGCCACTCAGAATAAGTATTAGTTAGTTACCCTCATAATCTTAATTAAATAAATATTTTATTTCTACCAACATATTTCCTAGGTGCTCAACACATTTAAAAAATATGTAACGTTTTACAATTTTTTTCCATCTCTACAACTGATAAATACTAAAAGTTGTAATCGATTGTTATGTGTTGCACACCAATGATGTTTTCTCTTTATAAAACTGATTTATATAAAGAAGTTGTAAATTAGTTTCTGTCTTAATTTATAAAATTTAAAACATCCTTCACCTTAACATAAAAAATAAACTGAGTTAGTGATTTGGATGAAAATTTATAAAAATTATGCGACAAAGCTGTTATTTTTTTTCATATAAAAATTGCATGTATTTTCTTTTTTATTATATATGTAACAAAATTAATTAAATAAAAGAAATTTAAAAGAGTTTGAATAAATTGCCAAAATCGTCCCTGTGGTTTTATATTTGTCAGTTTCATCCAAATATCCTCAACTTAACAGAAAAATAAACTAAGTTAGTGGTTTGGATGAAAACGACAAAAAGTTACAAACGTTGGGGGCAATTTGGTACAAAAGTGTCATTTTGGACGAAAATGGCAAAAGTGCCCAAAACTCAGGGACGATTTTGGCAATTAACTCTTTCTCTCTGTTTTCACTCTTAGGGTTTACTCTTTTGATCTAATTTCATCATTGTTCTTCAAGATCTTGTGTTAAGATCTTGTTTGTGAGTTTAGATCTGTTGTTTGAAGAGTGTTGCAGATCATCTAGTTGATGATTCGCTTGTAAGGAGAGTGTGAGAGTTGTACAGATCTTTGTTGTTCCAGTTTTGGTAATTGTTTTAGGGGGTGTTTGGCCTAGCTTTTTTCACAAAGCTTATAGCTTTTTTAGCTTTTTTTATAAAATAAGCTTAACTTAGTGTTTGGTTTAGCTTTTTAAGCTTATGCTTATTAGCTTATATAAGCTAGTTTGAAGAAGCTTGTGTGAAGATGGTTTTTTAGCTTATTTGAAGAAGCAAGGGTGTTTTAGCTCATATGATAGAAAATAAGCTATAAGCTAATCCAAACACTTAAAAAGAGCTTATCAAATTATAGAAAATAAGCTATAAGCTACTTTAAAATATAAGCATAAGCCAAAAAATAAAAGCTAGGCCAAACACCCCCTTAGTAATAATAGAGTTTGTTCTTTAGATCCATGTGTTTTGACATGGTATCAGAGCTTTGTTTACAAACAATGTGCTAAAAGATTTTTTTGCTAAAAAGGGGATAGTCCAGCAAACAACTAGTGCTTAGAGCATTCACATCAAACCCACTAAAATCTGTGAGTGTATTTTTATAATATAAAGAGTATAAAAAGTGGTTGTGAGTGAGGGAGAGAGAAAATGTTATTGTTCATCAGTATATTTGAGGGGACATTGTTCACCCCCTATAATTTTTTAATATATTTTGAAAGTGATTGTGAGTGGAGGAGAGAGAAAATGTAATAATAAAGGTATAAAAGAATATTATTTAATTGAAAAGGAGAGAGGAGATGTAGTGTTTTTTAGTGTAATTTAGGGTGAAAAAATGATGGAATGGATGTGAATGCTCTTATACCCCTTAACAAAATGTCATTGTTAAGAGGAAACATAGGCATTTGTTGAATATTGCAAGAGCTTTATTATTTCAAGGAAGTGTTCCTTTGAAATTCTAGTCTGATTGTGTTCTAACTGTTGTGTATATAATTAACAGGACTCTTCCGTCTGTTCTTAATGGTAGGACTCCTTATGAGCTTATTTTTGGTTTTAAACCCTCTTTAGATCACCTTAAAGTGTTTTGGTCACTTTGTTTTAGTACTGTACTTAATAACACAGATAAGTTTTCAAGTCATGCTAATAAATGTGTTTTCATTGGATATTCTGATGAAAAAAAAGGATATAAACATTGGGATCTAGAACAGAAAAGTGTATTCTATTCCAGAGACGTTAGGTTTTATGAAACAATATTTCCTTTTAAAGAAAATAAAAGTTTAAATTCTTTTGATGCTGGTTTGCTTGAAAATATTAATACATTAACTTTTTTTGACTTATATGAGCAAGGTGAATCTGTATACTCTAAGGGAATAGGTGATCCCAATGATGAGAAGGGGGTTGATCAAACTAAAGATTCTAGTGGTCATGGGCCTCAGCACTCTGGTAAGGTTTCTGAGGCTGCTATAAGAGTGGCTGAAAATCAGTAACCTAGTAGGTCTGAATTTGGACTTGATAGGGCTGAGCCTGAGCAATTAGATGTTGAAAGTGATAGCCTGTCTAAGGGAACCCATTCACCTTATGTTCCTGCTAATGTTAGAAGGTCCACTAGGTCTTCTGTATTACCTAAAAGTCTGAGTGATTTTGTAATAGAAGGGAAAGTTAAATATGTTCTAGAAAGAGTAGTTAATTATTCTAACTTGTCATATGATAATTTTTGCTTTGTTTCTGGTCTGAACAAGTCAATAGAACCTAAGTTTTTCTTTGAAGCTTGTAATGATCCTAACTGGATTAATGCTATGAACGATGAAATAGAAGCTCTAAATTGAAATAAAACATGGGATTTAATTGATTTGCATGCTGGGCGAAAACCAATTGGTTGTAAGTGGGTATATATTATATAATATAAATCTAATCGTAAAATAGAAAGGGATAAGACAAGGTTATTTGCCAAAGGGTATAGTTAGGGAGAAGGCATAGATTTTGATGAGACTTCCTCTCTTGTTGTGAAAATGATCACTATTAGGTTTCTTGCTGTTAAAAATAATTGGTCTATATATCAACTTGACATTAATAATGCTTTTTTATTTGGTGATTTAGCTGAGGGTGTATATATGAACTGCCTAAAGGTTATTTTTCAAAACTGATAAAAGAGTTTGTAAATTGAACAAATCTTTGTATGGCTTAAAACAAGCTCCTAGAATGTGGAATGAAAAACTATTAAATGTTTTTTTTAGTTAGGTTTTTACTCAAAAAAAATGTGATCATTCTATGTTTGTTAAAACTTGTGGGTCTGTGTTTGTTGTGTTGCTTGTTTATGTTGATAATATAGTCATCATTGAAAATAATGAAGAATAAATGCTACATGTTAGACAATTTTTTCAATCTAAGTTCTTAATTAAAGATTTAGACATCCTAAAATATTTCTTGGGCAATGAGGTTCTTAAAGTTAATGAGGGACTTTGTTTATCTCAAAGAAACTATTGCCTAGAGTTACTTGCTGAATATGGAATGACAGGGTGCAAACCTGTTAGCAATCCTATCGAACCAAATCATGTTGTAACCGCCTTATGTGAAAAAGAAAGTTAGAATTTAATAAATATTACTGGTTGTAACGCCCTGCTTCCTCGTACTTTCCACAATTAGAGAGCCTTGTTTGTATTTCTATCTTTGGAAATCTTGTATTCTTGTAATCGTCTTTTTGTTGTAAACGTTGTAAAATCCGAGACTTGGATCATAAATAAAACTTCGTATTTCTCTAAATTCATACATGCTTCATACATGCTCATACGTTCGAATCCTTATTCGTAATTCATACGCATACGATGCTTATTTACGATGCATATACTTAACCATACATGTTCATACTTGTCCTTATATTGTTGATACTTAAAAACCCCTAATATTATGCTTTATTACACAACGATTAATCATCTAATATGTGACCTATACTTGTCACTTACAAACATGTTACATACTTATACATCACATTTTTTACCTAGTTAAATCATGTTTTATTTCATATTATACCTTGTTACATGTCACACCCTGACTTTTGCGGAAGCGTATGTTGTGTGACTGGTTTAATATCATTGCATTCAACCATAATAAACAACTATATGATCAAAACGATGTTCATCCATTTATTAAGTTTAAATTATTACAAACACCATTCGTTTAAGTTTCAACAGCACAACCTTCGACTAAGTTACAGATCAACAAAAGTGGATGACATCTAAACTTGGAATCTACTTCTAGAAACAACACCCGCGCCCAAGATCCAACTTGTTACTTGAAATACATGTAATTTTGGAAAACATCAACAAAAGTTGAGCGAGTTCATACGTTTTGTGTGAGTACTGACAAACTTGTAATCCTTTGAGACACTCCTTTGAAAACAGGTATGAAAAGCATTTACGAACATATCAAATTAATGTTTTACAAGGACATTAAGGCATGTGACGACATAGGGAGCACTCAAAATGAGTAGACTTATATCCTTGTTGTAGGATCGTTGTTGGACCCAAACGAGTCAATCAGAAGAGCATATAATCCGATTCAAAGGCGGAATCAGTGAAACGGACGTGGAAACAACTTGATACTAATAAATCTGTCACTTTGATTGATTATAACACTAATTACAACCTGAACAGATTTCGGCAGCACTTCGTTACAAATCTTGAAGCGTTACCAAATGAATCAACAAGTACCCTATTTATAGTAGTTGGTAGTTAGCTTGAAATGGACATGGCATGTTCAAGCGACCAGACCTGTTCAAGCTACCAGGCCTGTTCAAGCTACCATGCATGTTCAAGCTATCATGCATGTTCAAGCTAACAGCCTTCTAAACTTTCTAATAACAGTTTCTTGCAACTCGGACACTGATAATCCTAACCTATCCTATCACATGATTCAAGACGAAGTCAATAGACGTAATGCACTAACAGACTCCCCCTCGGATATTGACGAAGTCTTCAGTGTCTAGTCTTCAGTATGACACATCTTCAGTCTTGATCATTCTGCCTTCTCATTCAAGTTGTAACATTATAAGCATCCATCAATCCTTCTCTTCTTCCATCAGCTTCAGGCTCCCCCTTTCGTCAAGCTTCCGTGCTTTGGGATCGACACCTAGCTATCCATCTACAAGCTCCTCTTTCTTCAAGCTTGTCTTCAGACTCTCCCTTAGACTCTGCTCTCGGGATCGTAATCTGGACCATCTGCAATCACTCATAAGTTTATAAGTAACAACATTTTAAACTACCAGGAATCGTAACCCGGCAATTCAATCTTCTCTAAAACACTCCCTCTATCAACAATCTTTACAGATATGGCAATGTTCAGTATCCAAAATCCCTCACAGTTAATCATCCAAGTCCAAACTAATGACCTTGGAGATATCACAAACTGTTTTTGATTTTTGATTTTTAATACAAGTTTCAAATTAATGAACTTGTTTTATTTTCAGAAACATAATCAGCTTACTTAGATTTTGACACTCAGCATCTCAGACATCGGTTGTCGAAAATAAAGCAGAATCAAAAATCTTTTTGGATTTTTCTGAAAATATAAAGCAATAACGAAATATGTACAAACATATTTACAGACAATATTTTTGTTTGAGTTTGCGTCAGAGGATCATATCAGTTTTTGACAAGTCACAAGTACCGTTGAGCTTAGTTACACATTAAGAATTAAACAATTCACTTAGATTGTCGATATACTGATCCACTTAAATTTTCACACAAATTTCAACTGATTCAGGATACGAATTAGATGTTTTAAAGACTTAAACTCATTCATGTGTCCCACCTCTTGAATATACTCCTGTATCCAGATCCCAATATTCAGTCTTACAGGTGAGTATACCTAGATGATATCTGTAAGGGGAATAAATTATAGTACGAAACCGTGAGAGCTCAGGTCAGAACTTCCGTTCAGCAGAGAGATGACGGCTCGACTTTTGGTGTGTCCCCTTTAGAGGATCTTTTGTATTACAACAGCAATGACTATCAATTTTATTGTTTCATCAATTTGCTGAGGGCGGTGCTATGTTTCAAGCAATGCGGAAAGTATTCTCCTGGGACTAGGCCATTGCTTCCGCAAAATCAGAAGTCCCGAGATAATACCCCAGATATCACTAAGCATAAAGACCTAGTATCTCAGAAAGAGGGACCTTTCAAACGAGATTTCAGGGGTTACCTATATATCCAAGTAGTGTTCCCCACGAAATAAGCAAGTTTGAATTTATGTTTATATCCCGAAAAAGTTTACTAAATGTATAAAAACCTATCGGCATATCATCAGTGAGACTGTTTAACGCTATATAATCATTACATTTCTTTAGCATACTGTAACTGTCTACTGATGTACTATCATTTCCTCTTTTTACGCAAAAACTCAATTTTCATTTTTTAATGTTTTTTTTTTGCCAATAGGTTTTATCATGTTTTTGTCATTTTCAAATTTTCAAATGTTTTTGTAATTTCTGACAATTTTTCTCCCCCTAAAATGCAAAACCATTTAAAGAAAATTTGACAACCAACACTGATAACTTTGTCTCGCCATCCATTTTCTGCTAACTATGCTCTGTTTTGCAGAAAAAACTAATATAAAGTACCCCCATGATTTACAACCCATTGATTTTCGACAGTTTGAAAACCGTTTTTCAATCTTGTGAAAGTAATCATGTTTGTTCAGCCGTGAGGGTTTCGGCGTATTCAAACAGAACTCCCCCTTACAACAAACTATTTTCCCATAATGATTTCAAAACACTTAAGTTTGTTTTAATCAGAATGGTTTTTCCGGAAAAATTAGTTTGTTTACCCATCACTTGTGGGTTCGGGGTCATCTCATCACCTTGTTCTCTTTTAACCATTTTGAAAATTTAACATTATTAGGTCAAACACCACTGTCACTTGTAGAAAATCAAGTACAACTTAATGTCCTTGATTAACCACTTGTAAGACGAAATATCACAGTTACCATCCTGTGAATTTCTCAAGAATGATGCCGATACCTGCTTCACACTTACCAACCTGGAAGCTCCGGCAAGTCAGATTTTTCTATTTGAAAAGTTTCACCCAAGCCTGACTGTCCTTGGGTGTATTTTGAGCTTTTCTCTTTTCTTCATAAAATTCTTTTACTCCTTTTTCCTTACCATCAGCCATCTTACTAAAAATATGTTTAACATTGCTATTAAACATTTTTTCAGCATCAACACCTTTTGATTTTAGGTTTGCAGCTCGTAATGGTGGAAATTTCTCATCATTCATTAAAGGAACTGTTTCTTCCTTTTTTACCTCAACTTGTGGCTCATCTGATTTTGTAGAATCAGATTCATTGCCCGAACTTGGCTTGTCTGACTTGGATGAGCCAGATTCATTGCCAATAACTTTCTTTTTCTTCTTGTTTGTCCTCAGATTTGCATCTGAAGAATTCGATTTGCTTGACTTTGCCGTCGAGTGAATTGATTCATCAGAACTTTTATTCGAACCAACTGGTGAACCTGAAGACAAAATCTTCTCCAAATACTCTCTCGCCTTCTTCCTCTTTTTCCTCAGTCTGTCTTTTTGCCCCTGCGAAAGTTTCACTTTCTGTTCTAGAACCTTCTGTTCTTTGGGCTTGACATTAACTGGTTTCTTTATCGTTCTCTAAGATTCAACCCTTGATCTTCCCATCGATCTCCTTGGGCAATCTCTGGCAATATGTCCTCTGATATGGCAATTATAGCATCTTCGTGTTTCAAAATTCCAATTCTGGCAGTTAACAGCAATGTGTCCTCTAATACCACAAGTATAGCACACTCTGTTATCGTACCATCCACTTCTGTCAGTCCAAACCGTCAGATCATAACATTGTTTGGCTTGGTGATGATCATTTCTCCTCTTCAATGCTGGATTTGTCTTTTGAGCACTGTGGTCAAACCTGCACCACTTATTACCATCATTTTGTGAGTTTTCATTTACAAATTTTTGTGATTTTTTATAATGATTGGATGACTGAACTGATGAGCTTTTATTTTCATTTTAAAATTTTTCGAATTTTTAACTTTTTGTTTCTGTTCTACACTCTTCTTAACAGGTTTTTGCTTAGAACATTCACCTGTTTCAGTAGATTGCAAAACAGTATTTTTAAATTTTTCTTGTAAATCTAAAAATATTTTTCTTTTCTTTTCTTTTTCTTTTTCATCATCAGCTTTGTCATCACAATCTTCAATTTTGACTTTGTCAAAATTTGTGACATTGTCACTTATTGGAACAGAATTGATCAGTTTTGGACAAACATATGATGTAGAATTCACAAAACCTTTCAATTTATTCTCAAGCTCATTAATTTTATTCCGAGCAATTTCAGCTTCGTTTTCAAGCCGAATGATTTTCTGAAGATGAGAATTTATCTCAATATGTTTTTCAAGATTATTTTTAAAAATAACAGATTTATCATCTTCTAAAACCTTCATTTGACTTTGAAAATCTTTTTCTAATTTTAAAAAAATTTTGTTTTCTAATGACAAACTCTCAATATTCTTCAAAAGTTTGTCATTTTCAGATTTTAGTTTTTCGCAGTTCAAACGCAACTCCAAAATCTGTTCATCATCAGCTTTCTTCTCAGCTTTCAAAGCTTTGTTTTTCAATGTCAAATTCTCCATATCTTTCAAGAATTTTACATTGTCTGCTCCAGATTCATCACATTTTGAGCATTTTTCATTCATCTTTCCAGCATCAGCTTCTTTCTTTGTTTCCATCTTGAATGTTCCTGCACAAAAAATTTTAACAAAATCAAGAGGGTTTGCATATTCATCAATAAAACAACCTCTCTTAATATCATATTTCATGACATTTTTTGCAGCAAGACATACAGAGAATCTTTTTCTCATTTCAATGATCACATCCAAATTTATCTTTTCTAGATCCTTCTTCATCTCATACATCAATTCTTCTTTTCTTTTTTCTTTATCAAACTTATGTGAACTAAGCTGATTGATGAATTCTCTAAAAGAAAACTTTGAGAAATTTGCATTCTTTTTTAGTTCACTCAAAAATTCATCCCATTCTAGAGGTAATGCATCAGCAAATTTTGAAATTTTTTCAGCATTTGAAAACTTTATCTCATATCTATCTATCTTATCAATCAACTCATCAATACGTCTATCCAACTGTTCCAACGATTCATGTTTCATGCACAAGAAATTTTCGGATCTTTTAATCCATACGTCCTTCTTGTTCTTCTTATCAATCCAAGAATCAGAAATCCAAATGTTTAAATCTTTAAGATTCTCATTTTCCTGTTCATCAAACATTTTAGTCATGTTGAATCACCTGAACAAATAAACAAACACAATCAGTACAAATAATATCAAATATTCTAAAACAGACTGACACTTGGTTGACGTGAAATGAAATCGACTCGGAATTTCCACTTTCAAGCGAACCACTTTCAAACTTTTAGACACTTTCAAACGAAAACCAGTTTCAAACGAAACACTTTCAAGCGAGGTTTTCAAGCGAACAGTAGATTGATATTCAATCGTTATCACATGTAAACTCAAGCGAACAGTCGTTTTCAAGCTGTGTGTCGTTTCAAGCGGTCAGACGGTTTCAAACGGTCAGACGGTTTCAAGCGGTCAGACGATTTCAAGCTGTCAGACGATTTCAAGCGGTCAGACGATTTCAAGCGGTCAGACAGTTTCAAGCTAACATGTCTTGACACTTTCAAGCTAACAGGCTGTTTGAAGCGAACTAAGCTATATTTTCAAGCTAACAGACAATATCCGTTCAAGCTAACACACGTTTTATGCCTGTTTTTGTCATTTTAATTCCGAATTTGACCATAAAACTTTCAAGGGTTTGTCTATGTCCAATTCCGAGTGCACTGTGAAAATTTGAACCAATTTGGACCGTGAAATCTCGTTCAATTGAAGAAAGAAGGTGTAGAAGTCAGAAAATAGATGATATCAAGCTAAACTCTTCTTCCTGAGCTCTGATACCACTTGTAGGATCGTTGTTGGACCCAAACGAGTCAATAAGAAGAGCATATAATCCGATTCAAAGGCGGAATCAGTGAAACGGACGTGGAAACAGCTTGATACTAATAAATCTGTCACTTTGATTGATTATAACACTAATTACAACCTGAACAGATTTCGGCAGCACTTCGTTACAAATCTTGAAGCGTTACCAAATGAATCAACAAGTGCCCTATTTATAGTAGTTGGTAGTTAGCTTGAAATGGACATGGCATGTTCAAGCGACCAGACCTGTTCAAGCTACCAGGCCTGTTCAAGCTACCATGCATGTTCAAGCTATCATGCATGTTCAAGCTAACAGCCTTCTAAACTTTCTAATAACAGTTTCTTGCAACTCGGACACTGATAATCCTAACCTATCCTATCACATGATTCAAGACGAAGTCAATAGACGTAATGCACTAACAGTTGTCGATTCCCTAGACTATGTCAAATTCCCATTCGACAATGTCAATTCACCTTGACTAATGTCGATTCACCTCGACTAATGTCGATTCACCTCGACTAATGTCGATTCACCTCGACTAATGTCGATTCACCTCGACTGGGACACCGAAGCACTCAAGTGGTCACATAAGTACCATTAGTGGGGTTCGGTCGTACCCGTTAGATCTAACCTTCATCCCTAATTAAGAGTTAATGGCATTTCAAATTTAGCCTATGCTCACATGATCTAATAGTTCATTCCATAGTCAATTCATACCGTTTAATCATTCGTAACATGTATTCCACCCCCGAGAGTTATAAAACCAAAAACTGTTAAGAGAAAAGGGGGACATGAACTCACGATTTTGCGTTCTTCAATCCGACGAAACTCAAGCCGCTATTTGTGTGCACGACAACCTACAATGTACTACTGTCTATTAGGCGAGTGGGTCGTGCCTTGACTTTGTATTAGTTAGTTTTTTTGAGTTACTTTTTGTTGTGCCTTCGGTATTATTCCAAGTCATATAATTATTTGTTAAAATAATAAATATTTTAACTTAAATTACATTTATCAAATTTTGGAATAATTGTTAAAACAATATATATTGACTTGATACTTCCCAAGTATTCATGCTTTTAAATCCTTCCCAAGGATGGGCGTATTTGTATTTGCATTCTTATACTTGTATATTTTTGCCATGTATTGGGGTCGTATTCCGGTGTGTATTTATACGTGTGAGAATACGTATTTTTATTGTATTCATTAAGTATTCTTATACTTAATTTCGTATTAATTTTCCGGAATATTATCTTTAATAAGAGTCCACCAATATATATTTCCAAAATACATATTGTAATAAATATTATTTAGAAAAATTAATTATAATTTTCTTTGGCAAAAATATTTGTATTTTCTCATGAGTTCCTAAAATAATATATTTTCAAGTCTAACTTGGAAAATATATATGTAAATCCATTTTTCTCCAAAAATGATATATTTCATATTTATATGAGAAAATATATCTTTGATTCCAATAACATTGTATTTTAGGTTTGTTGAGAAAATATATTTCCTTCAAGATAATATATCTTCTAAAAATTTCAAGAAAAATATATATTTATACTTGCCAAAATAATATATTTTTCCCTTGTCAAAATATGATATATCCTTGTAGTAATTGTAAAAATCATATTTTCGTTTCCTTGGTGTCCAAAATATTATTTTCCAAAAATATACTTGTGAATAAATTTTCCAGAATATTTTTTTAGGTCATATTCCTTAGTTTGGTTTCACCAATATTTTGTGTAGAACTTGTATGTTTATTCCTTAGAAATTTTGGTAATATTTTGGATTGCAACTCTTGGTATTTTGAGGTGTTATATTATTTCATATCCCAAAATAATATAACTATTACATAAAATATACAAATAATCACACACACATGGTGTCATCTAAATATATATTTCCTAAATACATATTTAGTCATTTTTATTGATAAAAACCAACCTCCAATAATTATAATTTTTGTAATAAAAAATATGGCAACTTTTATGTGAAAACCCTTCTCAAGATTTACTTATGAACACTTGTTTTAGAAATATTTTTCTAAGTGTTTATTTTCTAAAATTTTTTTGCCATAGTTCCCCTTAAAAATGGAGGTTTCCATGCTTTCAAAGCATATCATTTTCTTTTGTAAAAATCAACACAATCAATTCATAATCATCAACAAGCAACCTTTATTTACCATCTTTGCCAAAATCAAGTAATAATCTACCACTTCATGAACTTGAATATTTGTAAAAATTTGTAGGAACTTACTAGTGTTAGTAGTAAGCCTCGTTATCCTTTAAAGTGTGGTTAGTTCTTTAAGAACATTATTCTTAAAGAATTTAGATCTTCACAACTTGTATGAAGATTTTCTAAAAATATTTCTTCTTGTATTTTTCTTGTTAACAATATGTTTCTAGCTTTGATTTAATACTTAAAACATGTTTACTTCCTTTAAACATCATGATCATGTTAGATCTTGTAATAAACTTTAGTTTCTTGAAAATATTATTCTTGAAATCTTTTATTTTCAAGACTTACAACTTGTAGGAATAATCATCATACATTAAAACAAGTTTATATTCAAGTTCATGATTTACATAAAGGATGATCATTACAATTTCTCAAGATCTATCCTTACACTTGCTAGATCATGTGTTTAATCATCATCTAGCAAGGTTCTTATGACGATAAACATCATAAACACAGGAAATCATCATCCAAGTATACTACATACACTTAAAACAACTTGATCTTCATGTTTTAAAGCTTTATGTTCAAGTTTATGCTTATGTTTCTTCATGATCTTTATATTTAACAACTTATATCATCTTTTAACCAACATAATATGAAGTAAAATGAGATCACAAGAGTCTTACCACTAGCACAAGGCTAGGGATGATCAAGAGAAGAAATGAGGTGGATAAAAGCAAATGGTGAAGGTCCTTCAAGTTCCGTTGCTTCCACACTTCCTAACTTTGCTTCTTACACCATTGCATATCAAGAGAATGGATGGAAAGAAACTTGAAATGAGGATGAGGGTGGAGGGTGTTTGGGCCGTTGCCTTTGGAGAAGAAGAAGAAGTGTTTTGTTGGTTGAAGATGATGAATGATAAATGTGTTATTTTAGTGTTTTTTTATAAAATTCTAGTGGCATATGGCATCTTATGTTGGAATATACTCCAACAAAATCTTATAAAATATAAGAAAGAAATCAAAAGAAATCAAATAAAATCAACTAAAATCAATGTGTGGGGCCCTTGTCTAACCGGCCTTGGATGGGGGGGGGGGTAAAGTGTAATATTTCAATGGTTAGTTACTTGATTTAGTTGGAAAGTAATGGTGCTAGTTAGGTATTTTATGTATTTAATGTTTATAAGGTGTGTTATGATGTTCGGTGACCATAACTAGCTTTGTAACACTAAAACAGTGCTTCTAGTAAAAATTTGATGTTTCGGGTAGTGTCCGGTTGTTCGTTTCGTTACTGTTCATTAAAGTGCTGAATTGCGCAGTTTAGTGTGCTTTATGTAGTCTTTTATGACAGTTTCGGTTCCCGACACTTAGGAAAGTATTCTGGACCATTAAACCACTTTTCTGCATTATAATGAGATGTTAAATTGCTGAAAATTACTGAATTTATTTATTTTCTGCAGAATTTTGCAGTTTTAGTGTGTTTCTGGCACTTTCCGGTACCTATGTCATCACTAGGAAAGCAGTTTTGTAATCCCTACTTTCCTACACACTATCCTAGTGTATCACTTGGTTTTGGGGCTCATTCTGTGTCTTAACATCATGTCTGTCTAAGTACTGAACTCCCGTCAGTGCTTTTAGTTTGTCTGATAATGGTGCCAATTCTGTTCTGTGCATTAATAGAACTATATCGTGTTGCATGTAGTAATGATGAAAGTCTTGCAACATGAAATGTCATTGTATGTATATAACAGTAATCAGAAATTCATTCGTCTTATAAACTAGATCATGCACTGTCATTAAAGCACAAATTACTGTCTAATTATTGTACGGAATGTACGGAAAAGTGACAGTTGTCACATTCTCCACCCGTTAAAGGAATTTCGTCCCAAAATTCAAGCGATGCCATCGGTCGCAGGGGAGTTGTGAACCAAATGTGGTCACTTAGGTTTAAAATTGGTCTTCATATTCCCGAGCAAACTCTGGGCCATGATATGAATTCCAACGAACTCAAGCAAATCAATTACGTCTTCTCCGTGTTTTGTGGTCTCCTAGTCCGCAACCTTAACAGGTTCCTTAATAATTTGGAGTTTGTCGTTGACGTGAATCTTGTTTGCAGGAATAACGACTATTCCTAGAGTCAGGCTTCTCTAAAGACCAGACACGTGGAATGTGTCGTGATCACTACTGGTCTTCTCTAGAAGTTTCAGCTTGTGAGCAATGGTCCCGATCCTTTCCAGGATCTTGAATGGTCTAATATACTGTGGGTTCAACCTCCCACACTTTCCAAATCATACCACGCCTTCCTGAGGCGATACTTTCAAAAATGTAATCTCTCCAACTCAAATTCCAACGGTTTCCGCCGCTCGTCGGTGTTGCCTCTTAGTATATCACGTGTTGTCTTGATACGATCACGTATCCGAACGATCTTGCCTATAGTATTCCTGAACCAATTTGGGGCCAGTAAATCGTTTATCTCTGGTCTCCGTCCAACATAACGGGGATCGATACTTACGTTCCATCTGAAACTTCACACAAGGCGGCCTAAACGATGGTTGTGGTAAATGTTATTGTAGGAAGACTCCACTAAGGGCAAGTGAGTAATCCATCTTTTCATCAGAGTTTATCACACAAGCACGTAACATGTCCATACAGTCTGTATCATTCGTTTGCTCTGGCCGTCCGTCTGAGGGTGAAATGTAGTACTAAGGCCCAATCATGACCTAAACGCCTATGAACGTCTACCATATCTTTGGCACGAAACGACCATCTTGGTCGGACATGATAGAATCAGACACTCCATGATGTGCCACAATCTTTCTAGGCTAAATTTATGCTAATTCCCTTGCGCTGTCTTCCTCATTGTTTGGCAGGAAATGTGCAGTCCTGGTGTGTCGGTTAATAATCTTCCAAATCATATCGTGACCTCTTTGGGTTCTTGGTAGCTTGTAATCAAAATTCTTTAAGATTCATTCCCTCTTCCTCATGAGGACCTCAGGTTGTTGCCACAGCCCTGATGATTTCTGGTATTCTGTCTTAACTTCGGCATAAGTAAGACATTTACCCACATAGGTAGCTATATCAGCCTCCATCTTGGGCCACTCATTCCAATCCTTCAAGTCTTGGTACCTCTTGCCGGATCCAGGATGGATCGAGTACCTGGACCTATGAGTCTTGCCCCCAAGTAAACATTCGTAAATTGTCGTGAAACGGAACCTAAAGTCGTTTCAGGAAGTGTATGGTTCTGTCTTCCTTAGGCAATACTGCACTTATATTCCATATAATGCTTCAACTTGAAAGTTCTCTGGTTTGAGTATCTCATGCTCAGCTTCACGAATCCGAGTGACGAGATTTGTCTGTATAGTCATCTCTAAGGCTCGCATCCTTAGAGGCTTTGCGCATTCCTCGCGGCTCAAGGCTTCTGCTTCAATGCTTGCCTTGTTCAGATGATACCAAATTCTCACAGTCATAATCGTTCAGTAGCTCATTCCATCTCGTTATCTCATGTTTAAGTCCTTCTGATCAACGGTGTGTTGCAACCCTTGTGATCAGTAAAGATCGTGCAACGTTTTCCTACAGGTAATGACGCCAAATCTGCGACGCGCAATTACTGTACCTAGTTCAAGGTCTCTTCTCATGATCCCTTAATCAACGTGGCGCGTATGCGATGACTTGGTCTAGTTGCATCAACGCGCAATCGAGATCTTGTCGAGGAGCGTCACATAAATCGCAACTATAACTCCTTAACTCTTGATTGCAGGGTTGACATAATTCTCATTCTTATCCATCACGTATCCTAACAATCTTACCTCGCGAATCCCAGGTTCGCACTTAGACATCCTAACACACAACTGTTCTTCCTCTAAGAGTCACAAGATAAATTGCAAATGTTGCTCATGACCTCTTTGGTCGTTGAGCTTATGAAAATGTAGTCAATAAATATAATCATGGCTTTATCCAGGTATGGCTTACACACCTGATTCATGAGGTCCATGAATACTGTTGGTGCATGTGTTAAGCCAGACGACACGACAAGGAACTCGTAATGCTCAAAGCGAGTCCTTAAGGTCGTTTTAGGGCTATTTTCCTCTTGTATTCGCAGTTGAGGACATCCTGACCTCAAGTCGATCTTCGAGTGGTAACTAGAACCTTACGATTGGTTCGTTCATGTCATCAATCCTTGGCAAAGGATACCGATCCTTGATATCCAATTCTCTGAAATTGATGCAAAGTGGAAAGTGCCAACTTTCTTCTCGTGTCCTTGACTAAGGACATCATGTCCTTAATCCCATCTTGGAGTAGTAGCTAGGACCTCATAGTTGGTTGACAAGTCATCAATTCTCGGTAAGGGGTACCGATTCTTGATGGTTAGTCGTCTACCTCCATGTAACCTATGCGTAACACTTTCTCCACATTAATTCTTCTGAGTTCCTCTCAGATTAGACTGTGTAGGCGTGTAAAAACTGTTGTCCCCCTTTTTTTAACGAATAACACTGGGGCTTCCCAGGGTGAGAAACTCGTCCTGGTAGATTTCCTCTGCCTAGCAGTTACTGCAGTTGCATCGGGGGCTCCTGTGTCTCGGATGAAACTAGTCGGTATGGCATCATCTGTCACTGGTGCCACTCCTGGCACGAAGTTTATCCTAAACTCCTCTTGTTGCTGTGGAAGTATTTCTGGCATGTCTTCAGGAAAGGCTTCTGGAAATTCCTCCACCACGGGGTTGTCTTCTAGCTCCAGCTCCTTGGTCTCCTTATCGGCAACATGAGCTAGGAAGGCTATGCAGTCTACTCGGAGGTGCTTTTGTGTCTCTTCGACCAATGTGAGATGTCGCAGACCCACGGTCTTATGGGGCCTAGTACCCTTGCACTTTGTTGGTGCATATGTCTGTTGACTTCATCTTGTATCGAGTCTTGTATCTAGATAGGATAAACCAGAGCTCGGTAGTCAAGAAAAGAGGTTTTAGGGCAAACAGTTCAGTTCACACGAACTGGCAGAGCCAGTTCGTACGAAGTGACCACTTTGTACGAAGTGGGTTTTGCTTGTTTCATGCGAACTGGAACATCTATATATAGGAGCTGTTGTTGTCACACCCCCAAAATCCACCTGCGGAGTACTACCGCTTGGAGGCGTGACTGACCAGGATCCAGCCACCAATCATATTGAACAAGCATATAAGTAGTTATAAAAGTTCAACCAATACAATTGGTGTCCAAACAAAACATAGTTCAAGTTGTAAGCGGAAGCATAAGTCTTAAATCAAAACATAAGTTAAATTGTTCCAAAGTTTAACATGGCACTCAGTCGTCCATGTCCCACAACGATCCTCCTCCATGCAAGCTCCAGCTAAGAATCTAAGGACCTGCAAAGCATGTAGTAACGAGTCAACAACAAGTTGAGTGAGTTCACGGTTGGGTGTTCGTTTTAAGTTGTTTCGAAAACAGTTTCCTTTATCTGGCATCCTGCCGTGGGGGTTACCCCATAGTTAAAAACGTGACTTGTTTATTCCCGGTTACTCTGGCAATCCAGCCGTGGGGGCTACCCCGTGTTAGTTATCTGGCATTTCGGCCGTGGGGGCTACCCCATGTATACACTAGACTCGTTACCATATCGACTGCTGACTGTAGTCATGTTTAAGTGCCCTGAAACTGTCAATGTCTATCATCATTGACGTGCCCCAAATCCATTAGTTCACGCCCGTCCTCTGCGGCACGGTGTGAGGTTTGTCAGACCTAAATAGCGCTATCTAACTAATGACCCGCTCGCCATTGGCCCGGCGATTAAGTCGATACAAAAATGAGGGACTTCATGATAGAGTTTTGGTCTAGTAAGAGTTACCTGTCCGTGAGGACGAGGAATTACATTCCTGAACCATTGCTGTCCTACCCAAGGAGGACGAGGAACCCATGTTCCTTAACCCCAATTCCCGACCCCTGGGAATCCCATGCTTTGTAAAGGGTGTGAACTCACCTTGGTTTGCTCGGTAGATACACAGAAAAGTCAAACAAGCAATATTGTGGTCAACCACGTCCTAACATAGTAGTATTATACAAGTCAGGTTCGTATCCAAGTTGTGCACGTATGTTTCTACACGTATGCTAGCACATTGCATACAAATATCATTCATGGCATACACGTATAATACTTATGAGTTGAACAGTACCAAGTATATAAGTAATCAACTAGGCCCGAAATACTGCAAGTTCAATTCAGCGTGCACATGTGTGTAGTCTCGAGTCGAGACTGTGCGGTCTCTAGTCGAGACTGTGCGGTCTCGAGGTGTAGTGTAAGAGTTCTCGAGTCGCAATCTGTGAAGGTCTCGGGTCATGCATGTGTTGGTCTCGAGTCGCAACCGGACTCGTAATCATAGTCTCTAGTCATGATGTGTGTGTGTGTTGATGAAGCATGGTCTCGAGTCGAGACTGTAGGTTCTCGACTCGCAACTAGTGTCGCAACCGGGGATCTCGACTTGTCCTGTGGTGGTCTCGAGTCGAGACAGAAGGTTTCGGCTGGAGACATGTGCTGAATTCCACATTGTACTAGACCAATGGGACTTCACTGTTGTGATTTTATGTACTATCCAATGAGGTTCTACAAACATGTCTAATTGTCTAACACTTAACCAAAATAGATCAAACATGGCAATTTTCAAATATCATAACACATTCATATCACATTCATCATATTCTTCAAATATTCATGTAGTTCATCATATCAACATTCATATGAGCCTTAATCAAATGAAATAATGAACAACAACTTATCAACATCTATGATATCAACACAATAAGTCACCCTAATAGTAAGCTTTCGGTTCTTAACACAAGAGTATACAATCCGATTTATATGAACATTATCTAACATATATGTGCAAGCCGATTTCATGAACATTAATAACCATGGTTTAAATCACATTTAGACACAAGACATCATAAGTTCATTATGTAACATCTCCGAAATCAAAACATGTTAGCCGATTATCAACTTCACACACATCCGATTTACCACAACATCATCAAGCATACAACTAGTTAAATCATACCATTCATATTCATACTATCATTTAACAAACATCATAAGGCACTAACCGATTGATGGGTTTCTAAGGTGAGTATGAAGCTTCCGAATGTGTGTGTGTGTGAGAGCCGATCCGCGAGTCCTAGTGGTCACCGGTTTGATCCGAGAATGAAGGAGGAGAAATGTGATGTTTGGTGTCTAGGGTTTTAGTGAGAGGGAGTAGGAGAGTGTGTGTGTGTTATCCAAAGAAAATGGCAACATGGCTATCCATCAAGTTTATATATCCGCTCCAAGTAATGCACCCTAATGGGCTCTCGGTTGGGTTAAATGAGGTTCGTGGCCCATCCGGCCCACTGTTTCTCGGTTGGGTTAAATGAGGTTCGTGGCCCATCCGGCCCACTGTTTCATTGTTCACTCGAGACCACATGGTCTCGAGTCGGGTTCTTATGTCTCGGGTCATAATGATACGCACCTACATACAAACATGACACATAACATAACACATAATCACATACGAGTTTCACTTATCATTAATCACACAAGTTAACTAGTCACACGTTCATGTTACATCGGGATACAAGAAAGGTTCTAAATTTCGAGTTGTCACATCATCCGCAAGTTGAAAGAAATTTCGTCCCGAAATTTGGTAGGCACTCACTGAGGAAGCTAGTTAAGTTGTATGGTTTTCCTGGTTTTCCTGGGGTGTCACAGTTGTGATTTCATTTGTAACGTTGCTGATTCCGGAGCAGAGGTGATGCCGAAGTGTCAAGTGGTCTGTAAAGCTTTCAAATCAATATACAAGACAATTAAAGTGAATCTATGTGTTAGATAAGTTGTAATCAAGTCTGAATCATTGAATTCCGCCTTTGGTTTGGATTAGAACTCTTCTGATCGACTCCTTTAGGTTAAACATCGATCCTACAAGTGGTATCAGAGCTCAGGAGGAAGAATTCTTACCATTTCAGCTTGTTTTCACCATAAAATCTGATTTCTACTAATTCTTCTACACTTTTTCATCAAATTTCAACGAATTTACGTATAAAATGACCTGATTTTCACATATAACACGTAAAACACGGTTTTAATTAATCCTTGAAAAAATCAGACCTAAAATCGACCTAAAACTTGATAAAATCATGAATTTTTGGTCCGAAATCGCGTGAAAAACCCCCAGTTCGTGTGAAAGTGTTGTCAGATCGTTTGAATAGTGTGGTCAGTTCGCACGGATTGAGCATTGTTGCTTCAGATCGCTTGAAAGTTGCTCCAGGTCGTATGGTTTGAGTATTCCAGCTCGTGCGAAGTGGTTATAAGCCCCCCAGGTCATGTGAAAGTAGTTCAGGTCATGTGAAGTGGGTCCAGCTCGCACGAAGTGCTCAGTTCATTTGAAAGTACTCAGATCACACGAGGTGGTTGAGGTCATTTGTAGTTGATCAGATTCATTGTTTGACGAACTTTTGCATTGGGTCCATACAATCATGTGAGAATATCTGATTAATGTCAGCCCAAGTGACATCATACCTTGTCTCAGCCCTATCAATTTATTAAAGTCCATAATAGAGGCCCAATCATATTTCATGCACATTTAAAGTGTCGGCCATATACATGTGAATTCATTTAAGTGGCATTGCATGTATTGTATGTCAGAGCATTTAAAGACTATATCAGTTTGCATGTGATTCAAAGTGAGGTCGAATTAAAAGTTAGTGTGTAATTGAAGTTATCGGCCCAATCATATTCTTTTAACACTTGAGAGTTGTCGGCTTAGTGGGTTTTTTGGTCCAATCAAGTTGTGTGATATCATTTAGAGAGTTGTCGGCCATTTATAATCGAAGAAGAAGAATTGCAGACTGATAATGGTGGGTTAAATTGTGTGTGGTTAATTACTGATAAACGAAGAACAAGCAGACTTTTTAGTGTCAGTTTTAGTGAATTTTTAATACCGAAACATGGATTCTGAATTCTACAATGCGTTTGCTACGGCTCCGGGTATTCCAGTTACTGTTGCTCAGAGCGTGAACATGGAAAATGAAAAAGGAACATTGCAGAAACCTCCAAAGCTGTTGAGCATTGAAGAGTATTACAATTGGCAAGAGCGTTTTGAAAACTGGGTTCAAGCAAATCATCTAAGGTCTTGGGAGTGTATTGAAAAAAAGTATGTTCGTCCTCGAAATAACATGGGAGTTGTAAAGACTATTTCTGAATTTACGGACAAAGAGAGAGACATGTACAAGGCAGAAAAAATGATGATCAGTTTACTTCAACAAGCTGTGAAAGAAGACATTTTCATACTACTTCAACATGATGATAGTGCATATTCGATTTGGATAGCACGTCGTACAAAATTCGAAGGAAGTGCGGAAATGATCAAGAATAAGAAGTCTCTGTTAAAGAAAGAATTTGATTTGTTCTCAAGTTTGTCGGGTGAAACTACAAAGGTTCTTATTGAGAGATACTGTCATTTAGTGCGTTCAATGACCCGATTGGATATAAAAAAGGATCGTGAGGAATGGGTTGAAAAATCAGCTGATGCTTTACTTCAAAAAGAATGGGGTACATATCTTATGATCTTAAAGAATACAGGAGAATATGATGGTTTGACAATTGCTCAGTTCATTGAAAAACTTGAAGGACAAGATCTTGAACAACAGAAGATTGCTAGAATGAACAATCCAAGTGGTCAACAAGATATCAATTTGTATTTCAAAGGTAATGTTCAAAATGTTGAAGCAAGTCCGAAGATCCAAACCGCTTTCAGCGCAGAAAACTCATCCGGATCACTCAATTAAAGCTTAATCAACAACAGTGGATTTTCTTCATATCCGAGTGTTAATCCTAATACTTCAACTTCAAATAATCAGTTTCAAAGCTCAAACAATGGTAATGGTCATGTGCTACATTGCAACATCGCACTGCATCTTCAGAATGGTCAGAATTTCTCTGAAGAAGTCGCTAAAGGTCATATGGCACTACTAGTTACCGTGTTAGAATCATATGAGAGTTTGGTTACAGGAAGAATCGGAAATCCTATGTTGACAAAAGAGGATTACGATCAGATTGATGCTGAGGAATTGGAGCTAATGGTTATTAAGTGGTGTTTAGCAAGTGTGTTGAGGAGAGCTGAGAAATTTAAGCAGATTACCGGAAGAGATGACTTTCGTGATGCTAATGTTTCTACTTTAGGTTTTGATAAATCTAAAGTTACTTATTTTCGTTGCAGGGAAAAAGGACATTTAAAGAGGGAATGTACTAACCGTGAAGCAGGTGGAGCTCAGAATCCGTTCGGGAACAATGATTATTATCGGAAAGCAATATATCATCAAGTTGCTCAACAACCGTCATCATCCCGTGCTATTGAAGATGGAAAGAAGAAGGCTTGTATTACTATTGAAGATGGGACAAATATATTCCAGCTGATTCAAAGTTTAGAGCATTTGTGGCACAAATCATTCAAGAACCAGAGTTGATGAAAGAATGGATGGATGTATTTGCAGATGATGAGAAAAGTCAAGATGGAGAATCTGTTTCTTCAGATGCTAGTTCAGAAAAGACACCAGTCTTTGATTAATCATCAGCTGATAGTAGTGATGATAACGAAGAAATTAAACAAATAAACATTGGAAAAACTCATCTATCTACTGAAAGTTTCAAATTTTATTTTGCAGATAAATTGGAGAACCTAAAGGAGAGACGAGCAGCAAGAGAAAAGAAAGAGTTAAAATGTGAGAATGTTGCTCAGGAAAAGAAGAATGAACAGAGTGAAGAGGTCAAAGTTGTTAAAAAGATTATAGAAGTCACAAAACCTTGTCTGAAATGTTTGGAACCATGCAAACATTGTGAAGAAAAAGACAAGAAGTATAGTGAGCTCGACGAGATGAAAGGAAAATTATTGTTCGATGTTAAGTATGTGAAAGAATCGTATGATGTGTTGAACAGAACGGTGAATAGTTTGGAAAAGACAAACTCAGAAAGGGAAGATGCTTTGACAATGATGAATGCAGTGATGATGTCTAAGCAGAAGGAGATCAATCACCATATTGAAGAGTGTGCAGAGTTGAAGCAAGAGTTAGAGACTGAAAAGATTGAGAATGAAAGAATCAGACGATTGTTAATGAGTTACTCAGGTTCTGATTATTTGATTGATAGAGTTTATCCTACTGTTGTAGGTTTTGAAGCTTTTCAAGATAAGAAGTCAGAAGATAAGGATACTGGTAAGAAACAAAGTGCAAATTATAACAAGTGTCCGCCTCCAATCTAGGAAGGTTATTCTCCCAGAAAACCAAATGAGGAACAACTCAAAAAGGCTGTCAATATAAAGTTAAAGTCCAAAACAACTGATGAGTTACCAGACAACATCGATGTCACATTCACATCATCTGACACTGATCATGAGTCTGAGTTAATAAAGAAAGTGGTCGATCAGGTGTTGGATAAAGATGAGGAGTCAGAGTCAAAGTCTGAATCTGAAAGCTCAAGTTCATCAGTTGTTAGTTCGAAATCATCGGTCAAAAGGGTTTATAATAAAGATTTTCTGTTATCAAAAAATAATTTGAATGATGAACCAATCAAAGTGGCATAAATTTTGAATGATTCAGACAAATTATATTCTGATGAGGAATTTCCAATTAAAAATGTGAAAATTGAAAACATTAAAACAGTTTTTAAATTGATAGAAATAAAGTTTTCAGAAATAAAAGAAAAAATGGGATTTTCAAAACCTACTTCTAGAGTTCAACAACGTTTAAACAAGAAGAAAGGTTACGGTCCAGGTCTTCGAAAGAAACCGAATCATAAAAGAAATTTCAAAAAGAAAGGGTTGGGTTTTGATGTTGAAAATAATCAAAATATTAAAGATTTTAAATCAAAAACTGTATTTGTTTCAGGTGCAAGTTCTGAAGAAGAGAAGAAGAGCTCATTCTGGAAGCAATCGAACAAAGCGTTTCTTGCAGAAAAACAGAAACATGAGAAGAATGAAGCTAATCAGAAAAAGGAGACAAGAACCTGTTACCGATGCAATGAAGTTGGTCACATCGCCTGGAACTGTCCAAAGGAAACCAACACACAACAAGGAGTGTCTTCCAAACTGAAAGAAAAAGTTGTTGATAAAACTGAACCACCAACTGAAAAATTCAAAGTGTTTAAAAATTCTACATTTGAAGTTGGTGAGTGTTCAAAAAGGTTTTACAAAAGAAGGGTGAATCTTAACAACCAAACGTGGGTTGTTAAGAAATCAAATGTTAAATCTGGCGATGAATCTGACTCGTCAAAGTCAGAGGAGCCACCAGTTGATCTAAAAGGAGAAAAGTCAGTACCGCCAATGGATGATATCAACTTCCCCCATTGCGGGCTGCAAATTTAAAATCAAAAGTTGGAAAAGTGGAAATTTAGAATCAATTCTATTCTGAAAAGAAAGAATTTGATGTCGAAAAAGCGTTTAATGGCAAAGTGAAACATATTTTTGGTAAGATGGTCGATGGAAAGGAAAAAGGAGTAAAAGAATTTTATGAAGCAAAAAGAAATGTTCAAACACCGAGTGAAAATAACTCGGGAACACCCAAAGCTGGTTAGGCTTGGGTGTCTGTATTTCATGCTTAAAACTCCTGACTTGCTGGAACTCCCAGGTTGGTAATTGGGGAGTAGGAATCGGCATCTTTCTTGAAAAATGTTTTTGTGAAAAAAAAAAACTTACAAGTGGTATTTCTCTTGAATAATTCAAAACTGTTATATTTCAATTTACAAGTGGTAGTGTTGATAAGAACCTACAAGTGGTTAATCAAGGTCATTAAGTTGAACTTGATTTAACTTTCATACATGTGGTTAAAGGAAAAGGAAAAGTGTTTTTACAAGTGGTTGGAAAAACAATGTGATGAAACCCCATGTTTGTGAAATGACAAACAAAACTAATTTTCCGGAAAAACCATTTTTGATTAAAATAAACTTAAGTGTTTTGAAATCATAATGGGAAAATAGTTTGTTGACAGGGGGAGTTCTGATTGTTTATGCCAAGTGGATGGCGAATTGAAGCAATTCACAACGGTTTGTCAAATTTTCTATAAATGGTTTTGAATTTTAGGGGGAGTAAGAAATTTCAGAAAATCCAAAAACATTAGAAAATTTGAAAAAGCAAAAAACATGATAAAATTCAAAAATGAGTTTTGTTGTGAAAAAGAGGAAATGATAGTACATCAGTAGACAATCACAGTACGCTAAAGAATTGGAAAGTTAAAATGTGATAAACGGTCTCACTGATGATATGCCGGTAGGTTTTTACACGCTTAGTAGATTGTTGTCGAGATATAAACCTAAATCAAACACTTACTTATTTCGTGGGGAACATCTCTCGGATATATAGGTAACCCCTGAAATCTTGTTTGAAGGGCTTTCTATTTCTGACATACTAGGTCTTTGTGCGTGATGATATCTGGGGTATTATATCAGGACTTCTGATTTTGCGGGAGCAATAGCCTAGTCCTCGTATAATGCTCTGCACTGCTTTAATCATAAAGCCCACCCTCAGCATAAAAAATGATGAAACATTGAAAAATGCTAATCACGTGTTGTTGAAGAAAAGATTCTCTAAAGGGAACCCACCTAAAGACGAGCCATCATCTCTCTGATTTTGCGGAAGCAATAGCCTGAGCTCTCATGGACTCGCATTTACCCCTTACAGATATCATTAGTGTACATTCACCTGTAAGACTGAATATAGGAGTCTGGATACGGGAGTATATTCTGAGGTGGGACACGCGAATAAGTTTAAGTCCTTAAAACATTAATCTCGTATCTCGAAACAATTGAACTTTGTGTGAAAATTTATCTGGATCAGTATACTGACAATCTAAGTGAATCGTTTAAAACTTAAAGTGTTTAAAGCTCAACGGTGCTAGTGATTGGTCTCATAAACTTATATGATCCTCTTACACAAACTCACAAAAATATTGTCTGTAAATATTTCTTTACTGCTTTTCATTTCCCAAAATCCCCAAAAGATTTTAAGTGTGTTTTAGCATAAAATTTTGAAAAATCCAAAAGATTTTATTTCATCTTATTTTCTACAACTGATGTTGGAAAGCTGATTTTCAAAATTCCGAGTGCTAAACATGATGAACAACAGGGTTGGGAGAGTTTGTTTGAAATGAGAAATGATTTTGAAATGATTACATGGTTCATTAACTTGAAACCAAATTTGAATGTTTCAAATACAAGTGGTAAAACAAAGATTAAAATTGTTATAAATAAAAATCTTATTTTTGGGTAGAGATTTGTGCAGATCCCCGTGTCTAAGTCTGAGCAGAGTTTGAGCCAGGATTCGATCTTAGAACGAGAACTATGTCAGATTACGATCCCAGAACAACTTAAGGGGGAGTCTGCTAGCAAAGGGGAGTCTGAAGATCTATGAGCCAGTTTCTGATCCTGGAACTTTGTTCAAGATAGAAGCTGTTGTTGCTGCTGCTGCTGCTGCTGCTGCTGATGAGCAAGAGATAGAAGAAAGATAGAGATTGAAAGATACTTAAAGTGTTAGATACTTTGGAGAGAGCAAGAAGACTGATCAAGACTGAAGACTTGTCATACTGAAGACTCGACATGGAAGACTTCGTCAACATCCAAGGGGGAGTCTGTTGGTGCATATATCTGTCGACTTCGTCTTGTATCGAGTCTTGTATCTAGATAGGATAAACCAGAGCTCGGTAGTCAAGAAAATAGGTGTTTAGGGCAAACAGTTCAGTTCACACGAACTGGCAGAGCCAGTTCGTACGAAGTGACCATTTCGCACGAAGTGGGTTTTGCTTGTTTCATGCAAACTGGAACATCTATATATAGGAGCTCTTGTGATTTCATTTGTAACATTGCTGATTCTGGAGCAGAGGTGCTGCCGAAGTGTCAAGTGGTCTGTAAAGCTTTCAAATCAATATACAAGACAATTAAAGTGAATCTATGTGTTAGATAAGCTGTAATCAAGTCTGAATCATTGAATTCCGCCTTTGGTTTGGATTAGAACTCTTCTGATCGACTCATTTAGGTCGAAAATCGATCCTACACACTTATTGCAAGAAGGTTGTGTACTATAAGTGTTTCATCATTCGCATGAGGGATGCGACTGATTTTCCTTATAACGAACGACTTCAGCTCTATACTTGGATATCCAATCCATGCTGACTACCATATCAGGACTTCCCAATTCAATGGTAATAGAAGGTTCCGGCCTTCTGAGTTCCCAAAATATAATCCTTAATCGCCTCTTCTGCTTAAACTAACCTTCAATATGCTAATTCTAAAGAATATAGGACGTCTATTCTACTTGAAACTAGGCCAAGCAGTTTCTCAAGTTCTAAGCATACAAGGTTAAAGTTGGTCCCAGTATTAATAAAAAATAGATGCATAAGGTTGGTTAATAGGGAACGTACCCGTAATCGCATCTGGATCCTGGCGTGCTTCACGAGCTCCGATCGTGAAGACCCTTCCTCGCTAGTTTTTTCCTAGGGCAATCTTTCCTAAGGTGCCCTTTTTCACCACACCTTTAATAAACTGGTACTCTACCATTATCTCTTCCGTCTGGATCCTTCACCCAACAGGCATCCTTGCTGTGCCCTTTTTTCCACACTTCCCGCACTTAGGCCTCAGACATTGACCTTCATGGTAAAAATTGCATTCCTCGCATCTCGGCTTATTCCCTAAGTATACCTTACCACCGGTCTTATTATCCATAAGCCTTCCTGCCAAGGGGAGGGTTCACTTCCCTTCTTTTGTTTGCTTTAGAGCTTCCATAGCTGACTTGCGTGCCCATATTTAGGTTCGAAGACTTCCTTTTCTTATTGCCCGAAGACTCCACATAAGTCTCTTTCTTGTTTGTCTCAGATTCCGAAAATTTTCCCATACGAAGAGCTTCTTCAGTAAGCGTGACACTCAAATCGATAGCCTCTGTGATGGTTTGAGGCTTTGAGGCAGTAACCATGCTCATGATTTGCGATGCAAGTCCATAAATGAATCGCTCAATCCTCTTGAATTCCAGCTTGACTAAATAGGGAACGACCCTAGACAAGTTATGAAAGCATTGGACGTACTCAGCGATCTTCGGCCCGTCCATTTTTAAATTCCAGAACTCAGTCTCAAGCTTCTGGATTTCGGCCCTAGAACAGTATTTCTTTTCCATCATTTCCTTGAGCTCGTCCCAGCTCAGTGCATAAGCAGCATCTTCACCAAGGGTCTGAACCTGAAGGTTCCACCAGGAGAGTGCGCCATCCAAAAACAACCCTGAGATAAAGGTAACACTCTGCTGGGGTGAACAGTTACTCATTCTCATAACGGAGTCAGTCTTTTCTGCCCAATGAACAAATGCAACGGCACCTCCTGTGCCATCAAAGTTCAATGGCTTGCAGTTCAGGAACTGTTTATAAGTGCAGCCAGTTGGAGGGTTACTTCCAGAAGTGCCACCGCTGTGTTCAGAGCGGAGGGCTTCATGTTGCGCTATAGCTTGGGAAATGCGCTCATTGAGTTCGGCCTCCGTTAATGTAATGGTGTCTGTGTCACGTCTGGGTGGCATTTCCGTCTGTCAAAAGGGTAGGGAGTAGGTTAGACAACATTCCATAATTGCCTATGAGGTACATATTACCACCAGCAAACATGTAATCACCCAATATTACATGTATATATATAACAATGTATAAGTAAGGAAGCAACCACTGGGCTCTCATATAGGCTTGGAAACTTGACTTACTGTTTGTAATGGGAAAAGTAAAATGAACTCGAGGCTACATCACCTCGGTCATACAAGTTTCATAATATGGAGTGGTAGTTATTTTCCTTCTTCATTGGTTTTCTTAGGTCTCTAGCTTCACAACGACGGATATGCTTTCCAATGGGTGGGGTTTGTGCATATAGAGGTGATAGAGAGTGTAACGTCACCAAATCTTTCCCGCGTGTTAGCCATCTTCACCTGCTTAGAAACTGATTCCCATCGGCTCGTAGCCGGGTAGAAGTGTCAGACACGAAGTAGGCAAAGACAGGTTTCCTACTTTGTAAAGTGCTAAGGCAATGGTCTAGGTGTTGTTCTACCAGATGAAGGTGTGAACACCTATTGATTATTTTTGGAGGGATGGTGATCATTAGCCTGACCCGCAGAGTCCACCAGGATTTCCATGCACTACAAGTCGTTATTACGTGGGCCCCCGTAATAATAAATTGTCTTGCACAGTTACCCCAATTTTCCCTCATCCAAGCAGATGATCAACCAAGGAGGGGACACTACTGTTCTTATACCTCTGACATGGAAAGGACCATTGCGATGGTCCACGCGCTATCATTCGTTATCGTTACGCGCGAATAGGCATGATGATTAAACGAAATAGGAATAAGGAGAATTCCTAGTAGTTGGAGGGGCACCTTTAAGATGAATACTTCATCTTCCTTGTCTGGTCAAGTGTGTCATCAATCTTGCTCCGCAAAAGCCACAGGGACCTCGTCCTGCTAATAAGGTTGTTGTCCAAGGTTGCCGCCTCTGCCTCGCCGTCACTACCGTAGTCAGGCACCTTCACAATCGAGAGGGAAGAGCAGCCATCTCCTACGGAAACAAGCTCAGAATCTCGTTTGGTAATCACTCCGGCCATGAGCTTTGCAATGAACGCGAGGCCGATAGCTTCATCGTGCGAGTTAAGAACAATAATAGGATTCGGAGTCGAAGGTATCTTATTCACGTTAATAATTATTCCGTACACTTATTCGTATGTATATATCAATAAACAAGTATGTTACTTAGCATAAACAGGAAAATAAATGCATCATATCACATATAACTCTCGTTTATCCTTTGGGGGGGGGGGTCATTTTGTCTTTGGCAAGTCTATCCCACATAGACTATGCCTTAACTGGCACCTTAGTTTGGGGTATTCTCCTCCCTACTAATGTCCTTGCCTTGTCTTTTCTTTGAAAAATGTTTGACTCATGGATCTTGACGCTTACATAAATGCAATGAGAACCTTTTTGTAAAATGTTTTTCGTGAGAGAGTCCTAGTGATTGTAGTCTAGACTCGAGAAGGAATCCTTGTTTACTACAATCGAAGCTCTGATACCAAACTATCACACCCTGACTTTTGCGAAAGCGTATGTTGTGTGACTGGTTTAATATCATTGCATTCAACCATAATAAACAACTATATGATCAAAACGATGTTCATCCATTCATTAAGTTTAAAGTATTACAAACACCATTCGTTTATGTTTCAACAGCACAACCTTCGACTAAGTTACAGATCAACAAAAGTGGATGCCATCTAAACTTGGAATCTACTTCTAGAAACAACACCCGCGCCCAAGATCCAACTTGTTACCTGAAATACATGTAATTTTGGAAAACATCAACAAAAGTTGAGCGAGTTCATGCATTTTGTGTGAGTACTGACAAACTTGTAATCCTTTGAGAGACTCCTTTGAAAACAGGTATGAAAAGCATTTATGAACATATCAAATTAATGTTTTACAAGGACATTAAGGCATGTGAGGACATAGGGGGCACTCAAAATGAGCAGACTTATACCCTTGTCGATTCCCTCGACTATGTCGAATTCCCCTTTCGACTATGTCAATTCACCTTGACTATGTCGATTCACCTCGACTAATGTGGATTCACCTCGACTAATGTCGATTCACCTCGACTAATGTCGATTCACCCCGACTAATGTCGATTCACCCCGACTAATGTCGATTCACCCCGACTAATGTCGATTCACCTCGACTAATGTCGATTCCCTCGACTGGGACACCGAAGCACTCAAGTGGTCACAGAAGTACCATGAGTGGGGTTCGGCCGTACCCGTTAGATCTAACCTTCGTCCCTAATTAAGAGTTAATGGCATTTCAAATTTAGTCTATGCTCACATGATCTAATAGTTCATTTCATAGTCAATTCATACTGTTTAATCATTCGTAACATGTATTCCACCCCCGAGAGTTATAAAACCAAAAACTGTTAAGAGAAAAAGGGGGACATGAACTCACAGTTTTGCGTTCTTCAATCAGACGAAACTCAAGCCGCTATTTGTGTGCACGACAACCTACAATGTACTACTGTCTATTAGGCGAGCGGGTAGTGCCTTGACTTTGTATTAGTTAGTGTTTTTGAGTTACGTTTTGTTGTGCCTTCGGTATTATTCCAAGTCATATAATTATTTGTTAAAATAATAAATATTTTAACTTAAATTACATTTATCAAATTTTGGAATAATTGTTAAAACAATATATATTGACTTGATACTTCCCAAGTATTCATGCTTTTAAATCCTTCCCAAGGATGGGTGTATTTGTATTTGCATTCTTATACGTGTATATTTTTGCCATGTATTGGGGTCGTATTCCGGTGTGTATTTATACGTGTGAGAATACGTATTTTTATTGTATTCATTAAGTATTCTTATACTTAATTTCGTATTAATTTTCCGGAATATTATCTTTAATAAGAGTCCACCAATATATATTTCCAAAATACATATTGTAATAAATATTATTTAGAAAAATTAATTATAATTTTTCTTTGGCAAAAATATTTGTATTTTCTCATGAGTTCCTGAAATAATATATTTTCAAGTCTAACTTGGAAAAAATATATATATAAATCTATTTTTCTCCAAAAATGATATATTTCATATTTATATGAGAAAATATATCTTTGATTCCAATAACATTGTATTTTAGGTTTGTTGAGAAAATATATTTCCTTCAAGATAGTATATCTTCTAAAAATTTCAAAAAAAATATATATTTATACTTGCCAAAATAATATATTTTTCCCTTGTCAAAATATGATATATCCTTGTAGTAATTGTAAAAATCATATTTTCGTTTCCTTGGTGTCCAAAATATTATTTTCCAAAAATATACTTGTGAATAAATTTTCTGGAATATTTTTTAGGTCATATTCCTTAGTTTGGTTTCACCAATATTTTGTGTAGAACTTGTATGTTTATTCCTTGGAAATTTTGGTAATATTTTGGATTGCAACTCTTGGTATTTTAAGGTGTTATATTATTTCATATCCCAAAATAATATAACTATTACACAAAATATACAAATAATCACACATATGGTGTTATCTAAATATATATTTCATAAATACATATTTAGTCATTTTTATTGATAAAAACCAACCTCCAATAATTATAATTTTTGTAATAAAAAATATGGCAACTTTTATGTGAAAACCCTTATCAAGATTTACTTATGAACACTTGTTTTAAAAATATTTTTCTAAGTGTTTATTTTCTACAAAAATTTTGCCATAGTTTCCCCTTAAAAATGGAGGTCTCCATGCTTTCAAAGCATATCATTTTCTTTTGTAAAAATCAACACAATCAATTCATAATCATCAACAAGCAACCTTTATTTACCATCTTTGCCAAAATCAAGTAATAATCTACCACTTCATGAACTTGAATATTTGTAAAAATTTGTAGGAACTTACTAGTGTTATTAGTATGCCTAGTTATCCTTTAAAGTGTGGTTAGTTCTTTAAAAACATTATTCTTAAAGAATTTAGATCTTCACAACTTGTATGAAGATTTTCTAAAAATATTTCTTCTTGTATTTTTCTTGTTAACAATATGTTTCTAGCTTTGATTTAACACTTAAAACATGTTTACTTCCTTTAAACATCATGATCATGTTAGATCTTGTAATAAACTTTAGTTTCTTGAAAATATTATTATTGAAATCTTTTATTTTCAAGACTTACAACTTGTAGGAATAATCATCATACATTAAAACAAGTTTATTTTCAAGTTCATGATTTACATAAAGGATGATCATTACAATTTCTCAAGATATATCCTTACACTTGCTAGATCATGTGTTTAATCATCATCTAGCAAGGTTCTTATGACGATTAACATCATAAACAAAAGAAATCATCATCCAAGTATACTACATACACTTAAAACAACTTGATCTTCATGTTTTAAAGCTTTATGTTCAAGTTTATGCTTATGTTTCTTCATGATCTTTATATTTAACAACTTATATCATCTTTTAACCAACATAATATGAAGTAAAATGAGATCACAAGAGTTTTACCACTAGCACAAGGCTAGGGATGATCAAGAGAAGAAATGAGGTGGATAAAAGCAAATGGTGAAGGTCCTTCAAGTTCCGTTGCTTCCACACTTCCTAACTTTGCTTCTTACACCATTGCATATCAAGAGAATGGATGGAAAGAAACTTGAAATGAGGATGAGGGTGGAGGGTGTTTGGGTTGTAGCCTTTGGAGAAGAAGAAGAAGTGTTTTGTTGGTTGAAGATGATGAATGATAAATGTGTTATTTTAGTGTTTTAATAAAATTCTAGTGGCATATGGCATCTTAGGTTGGAATATACTCCAACAAAATCTTATAAAATATAAGAAAGAAATCAAAAGAAATCAAATAAAATCAACTAAAATCAATGTGTGGGGCCCTTGTCTAACCGGCCTTGGATTGGGGGGGGGGGGGCTAAAATGTAATATTTCAATGGTTAGTTACTTGATTTAGTTGGAAAGTAATGGTGCTAGTTAGGTATTTTATGTATTTAATGTTTATAAGGTGTGTTATGATGTTCGGTGACTATAACTAGCTTTGTAACACTAAAACAGTGCTTCTAGTAAAAATTTGATGTTTCAGGTAGTGTCCGGTTGTTCGTTTCATTACTGTTCGTTAAAGTGCTAAATTGCGCAGTGTAGTGTGCTTTATGTAGTCTTTTATGACAGTTTCGGTTCCCGACACTTAGGAAAGTATTCTGGACCATTAAACCACTTTTCTGCATTATAATGAGATGTTAAATTGCTGAAAATTGCTGAATTTATTTATTTTCTGCAGAATTTTGTAGTTTTAGTGTGTTTCTGGCACTTTCCGGCACCAATGTCATCACTGGGAAGGCAGTTTTGTAATCCCTACTTTCCTACACACTATCCTAGTGTATCACTTGGTTCTGGGGCTCATTATGTGTCTTAACATCATGTCTGTCTAAGTACTGAACTCCCGTTAGTGCTTTTAGTTTGTCTGATAATGGTGCCAATTCTGTTCTGTGCATTAATAGAACTATATCGTGTTGCATGTAGTAATGATGAAAGTCTTGCAACATGAAATGCCATTGTATGTATATAACAGTAATCAGAAATTCATTCGTCTTATAAACTAGATCATGCATTGTCATTAAAGCATAGATTACTGTCTAATTATTGTACGGAATGTACGGAAAAGTGACAGTTGTCACATTACAAGTTAGGGGAAACATTGTTGCATATTATTACACAACTTAATTAACAAAATTACTCATTATAATGTTTAAAAAAAAATAATAAAGAAATTTGGCAGCCCCAAATCAGCAAAATTCTGCCCCATATGGTTGGGTTTTGTGGGCTTGTTTCAAGGTTTAACCCCTTCTAAACACTTCCAAAGCCCAACCCATTGAAACCCTAATCCCTTACCTATATAATAAACACTTCCCCACTCCTTATTCCACTTTTACAAGCCTCCAAACACTCAAAAACTCTCCGAAACTCAGTTAAGTTTCAGCCACGTTTTTGAAAGTTCCAGCCATAAAAAGTGAGTTTTAACTCACTTCCACTTCAATTTGTTTCTTGTTTCTTCTTCTACAACACTTGGATAACCTCTAGGAAGGTTCTCACAAGTTTTCTTGGGCAAACTAAGGTGAAACCTCACCATTTTTGAGGTCCAAATGCACCTAAATTCTGCTCATTTTTATCTTCATGTTTTGGAAGAAAACTCATGTTTTCTTCATACATTCCTATGTCCTTATGCCACTAATAAAGACTGTGATTATGTGTAGTTAAAAACAAGGTTGTAACATGTAAATCCAGAGGTTTAATCCTCATAAACATTCTGTTTTGATAAGGTTTTGACCTACAAGTGATGAACAGGTCCTACACTTGAAGTAGTGTGATTATTTGGATAGTTGGGCTATCCTACCTTCAATCCACACATCACTTGATGTTTTCTTAGTTAGATGATATGTTCATTCCTTAATGTATATTCATGACCCTCCTTGTTGTCTATGCCAACATGTGTAGTGGTGAATACCAAAGAGGTACCTAAATGGAAGATTCATCTTCCTACCTCATGCATGACTTATATGAATACCAAAGAGGTTCTTAAATGGAATATTTATCTTCCTACCTCATGCTAGACTTATATGACATTCTTGTTATTATGATACCTACTATGTAACCTAGTGGTCATTTGTTGAAATGTTAAGTTACATCATCTAAAGATCTTAATAACTTGTTATGATTCTAATGGGTATTTTAACCCGTGAAAACATTCAAACCCTTGGGGTTTCATAGTGTCAAACATGTATTATGTGCTAGGTGATTATTTTCTCGTATTTATACTTTTGTATTTAGATCCTCAAACCCGAATATAATCATCCTTTAAAACTCCTAATCGAACACATTCATCCTTCTAATCTCGACAACCTCATCACGCTTGGATAATCAGAAAGAATATGCAATATTGTGAGTATACTCGACCCATTTTACCGTCTTCACACTTTTGGGTGTAACATGTTTTCATATACAAAACACACTTAGTATACATATTCTTATGCAAATATCCAAACAAACAATCCAATACATGCTTACTATTTGTTATGCTTGATTCGTGTTTTCTGGGTGATTCTTATGTGATGAACTTGTCATTAGCTTCGTACGAGCCTCCACTTAACATGTATAGCGCTATAGGAGTAACGCACCGCCCGTATTCTTGAGGTCATGTTAAGTTAATCATTCATTCATACTTGCGTAAACAGAGGGTTGACTTGTAAATCGCATGCTAATTTATACGTTAATCTTGATAACTAGGTTTGCCATGTGGATTGTTCATTATCGTTTTTATATTTATATGCTACTACACAAAACTTGTATACTCGCCTTTGCTTTTGCATTGAACTTTATTTTAAACATGTTACAAGTTGAGGATGACGATGCTATGAAATTGAAGTAGCGATGATGCTTAGATACACATATAGACGTCTTAAGTTTTAATATGTTGTATAAATTTTGTCCTTGTTGGTATGTTGTTTTCTTGTATTGAACATGTTGTACTTGTGTATCATGTGTTGTAATGACAATTTGAAATTATGAAATGAAAACGGTTTGATTTAATTATTGTCACAAATAGCGTTATGTGTGATGAGCAATCTTTCTTCGTTCCACTCCGATGATTCCGCCATTGGTTGGGGTGTGACAGATTGGTATCAGAGCCATAACTATAGGGAATTAGGAAAATTGCTATGCTTTTGACTTAGTCTATAGTTAAGTACCAAATTCGACCATACTTCATTCATATGTTAATTTCTTGAAACGTTTTTTATGTGTTCATTTCTTGAAATACCTAATGTGCTCATACTTGTTTTATTATTTCAAACATACGCCTTCCTAAGGCACTTTACTCGATTATGCTAAACTCGAAAACACTCTTATCATACGAGCGATACGACTTCACCAAAATAGGCGTGAAACCCTCAATTTGGTGAACGACTCTTAATCCATCTATTCCTTTTACATGAAATTCGCCATCAAGTTAGGAGTGAAATCCTCACCTTGATGGAGAATTTCCATTTCACATTCTATCGAAATTAAGTTTTGACCCGACGAGTACCAACCACACTTAGGGTACGAAATCATCAAGTTAGGGGTGAAACCCGCACCTTGTCGACTAGTTCCACTCCTTGACTTTCAAAATCCCACCGAGTCTCGAATTTTCGATTGATTTGGAACATGTAGTAACTAGAAGGGTGAATACAGTTAACCGAAATTTCGGCAAGAGTATCTCACCTATTAGGCCAAAGCATGCTTCTCAAATTCGAAAGAATTTTCGACCACTTTGGTTTAGTCAAAGTTCCATTTTGGACTAATCCATGTTTTAATCAAACCTATGTTTTACTATTATCAACCTTATATGATGCAATCCTCCCTTTTCAAATTCAAATTTCTTTCGAGATTGTTTTCTTATACACACATCATACTAAATCTTATCATACATCTATACTTCATTCACATGCATGATTTCAAAAACGTCACCAACTAGATTTACATTTCTTGTAACCCCAAAATGGAGACATATCATCGAGATAGGAGTGATTTCCTTACCTTGACGATTAACTCCACCCCTTCTTTTCTTAAAACAACCTCACCGACGAGTTAGGGGTGATTCCCTTACCTAGGTGATCTTTACCAAAATTTTCTTTCAAAAGATACTTCATTATACAACACGATCAAGTTTTATATCTAATTCGTTTTTCATTTGTCAAAATCCCTACTTATGAAAATTTCAAAATTCATTGTTTTACGTATATCTTACCCCATAATCTATTTTACATAAACCACATACACGAAATACATAGTCGTACCATAAACGTTTTGTTTCCCGATTTTCAAAAATCTGACAAAATGCTACCCATCAACTTAATCGGTCTAATGAATATCTTGCCCACAAATTTCATGTTTAACGTAATCACTAAAACACGCTCTCGGTATACCATTATACTAGAGACTTTCATTTTCAATCAGAAATCAAACCAACCTTTCTTACATACCTGTAAGATCTTATAGATATTATAAGACCGTTTTATTAAAACTCCTTTCAAAATCAATAAATTATTTTACTAAAAAACCCTTCTCAACGATCACTAAGTTCATTATGCTAAAATTCTTTTTAAGAATCAACGTTTTCACGAGAACCTCCAAATTTCAAATTTCTTATTTTAATGCAAGAACTTTTAAAATGATGCGAACTTACTATTTTCAAAAGCCTTTTCCTACACCGCTTAATACGTCATTTCAATTTCAAGACACGTGGGCAAGGAAACTTCATAGGACCAACCATTTTCGACTTATGTAAATCCTTTTAAACCAAGAGTAGCATTTTCGATCATTACAAAATACGCCACGTATAACCAATAGGTACCTTGTATCCTTTTACATTCACAAACTAGATTCTACATTCCAAGTCAAACTCAATCTATTTTGATTTGATAAACTCAACATTTTGATCAAACAACCTTACGTACATAACCTCATGCATGATTTAGTCATTATCTCATGACAATTTCATTTACATCATTCGCTTTACTTACTTGAACTCCCTGATCATTTTATATGCCTAAATTCATTGTATTCATACTCATGCTCAAATGTTTCTTATTTTACTTATGTTCCATATTCATAATCATACGTTTATTTTCACACTTATACTCATATGCATACCCATACTTGTATTCATACTTATACTTATACGCATACTCATATTCATACTTGTATTCATACATACGTACCTATACGTGGGCATAACCCGAGGGGTTCACTCACGTTGGTCCTACATACTTAAACATAAAAGTGCTTATATACTACATTCTTATACATACGCATTCTTATTTTCAAAATTATGTATACCCTAATTCATACACAACTAGTACAAGCTATGCGGATTATGCGACGATCAATATAATCGCGGGTGCATACGGAATTAAAGTGATAGGCGCATGAGAATCATAGAGTGTACTACTGTGTATGGTAAAACCTGGAATGTAACATGGCACCGAACAACGAAACGGGCGTACATGATTAGAACATGGTGGATACCCCGTTGGTACTTCCTATATATAAGTGTTTTCACTATGTTACCAAACTTTCGTAATACGTGCCATGAGAAATTCGGTATTTTGCAGACCATATTTAGACCTAAAATGCAAACTTTAACAACTCACAAACGCATTGCTAAACGCACGATATCTGATTATCCACGAAGAGACATCATCCTTAACCCAGCATTTCCGTTGTCCAATACGCATGCCATCCTTATACTCGTATTTGTTTATCGATCATTCGCTCTCGTACCTCCATTCTTCCCCATTATTCCTTGTCTTTTGTACGAACCCCATTTATAATAAGTTGGTTTAAATGTTCGAAACCTAAAATACTTTCTTACTATTTAAGGCTATCTTCCATCCTTGTTTATGTGTCAAAACGCTATTTGGCCATTACCTTCAAAACCATTTTTATTGTTATTTAAAATACCTAACTTCCTCGTTTTTCACCGATAAAGAATTCTCTACAAAAACTGGAAATATCAATGCTCTTTGAAACCAATGAAACTTTTGCAGTGCGACCACACTTTTCATCAAAATACTAATCGTATTATATAAAAGTTATACTTCTTGGATATCATATTTTAAAGATACCTCTCCATTCTGGGTTATTCAAACTTGTTTAAACTCGTTTGCCTATACGCACACATGCACGTTTTACTTATGCTTAAACGCCTCACCTCTTTTTAGTTAAACAAACTCATATCCTTCTGTTCTTCAAAATTTCATACTTTTCTAAACGTTTCAAAACTCCTAAGTCTCGATTCTTTTAGCCAAAATGTTTTTTCTCCAAGTTCTTCCTCTTGAATAAATTTCGGGATGAAATTTCCTGAAGGAGGGGAGACTGTAACGCCCTGCTTCCTTGTACTTTCCATAATTAGAGAGCCTTGTTTGTATTTCTATCTTTGGAAATCTTGTATTCTTGTAATCATATTTTCGTTGCAAACGTTGTAAAATCCAAGACTTGGATCATAAATAAAAATTCGTATTTCTTTAAATTCATACATGCTCATACGTTCGAATCCTTATTCGTAATTCATACGCATACGATACTTATTTACGATGCATATACTTAACCATACATGTCCATACTTGTCCTTATATTATTGATACTTAAAAACCCCTAATAATATGCTTTATTACACAATGATTAATCATCTAATATGTGACCTACACTTGTCACTTACAAACATGTTACATACTTATACATTACATTTTTTACCCAGTTAAATCATGTTTTATTTCATATTATACCTTGTTACAAGTTAGGGGAAACATTGTTGCATATTATTACACAACTTAATTAACAAAATTATTCATTATAATGTTTAAAAAAAATAATAAAGAAATTTGGCAGCCCCAAATTAGCAAAATTCAGCCCTATATGGTTGGGATTTGTGGGCTTGTTTCAAGGTTTAACCCCTTCTAAACACCTCCAAAGCCCAACCTAATGAAACCCTAATCCCTTCCCTATATAATAAACACTTCCCGCCTCCTTATTCCACTTTTACAAGCCTCCAAACACTTTAAAAACTCTCCCAAACTCAGCTGAGTTTCAGCCACGTTTTTGAAAGTTCCAGCCATAAAAAGTGAGTTTTAACTCACTTCCACTTCAATTTGTTTCTTGTTTCTTCTTCTACAACACTTGGATAACCTCTAGGAAGGTTCTCACAAGTTTGCTTGGGCAAACTAAGGTGAAACCTCACCATTTTTTGGAAGAAAACTAATGTTTTCTTCATACATTCCTATGTCCTTATGCCACTAATCAAGACTATGATTATGTGTGCTTAAAAACAAGGTTGTAACATGTAAATCCAGAGGTTTAATCTCATAAACATTCTGTTTTGATAAGGTTTTGACCTACAAGTGATGAACAAGTCCTACACTTGAAGTCGTGTGATTATTTGGATAGCTTGGGCTATCCTACCTTCAATCCACACATCACTTGATGTTTTCTTAATTAGATGGTATATTCATTCCTTAATGTATATTCATGACCCTCCTTGTTTTCTATGACAACATGTGTAGTGGTGAATACCAAAGAGGTACCTAAATGGAAGATTCATCTTCCTACCTCATGCATGACTTATATGAATACCAAAGAGGTTCCTAAATGGAAGATTTATCTTCCTACCTCATGCTAGACTTATATGACATTCTTGTTATTATGATACCTACTATATAACCTATATAATATTCAAGTAACCGAACTCTTGATGATGACCTAGTGGTCATTTGTTGAAATGTTAAGTTACATCATCTAAAGATCTTTATAACTTGTTATGATTCTAATGGGTATTTTAACCCGTGAAAACATTCAAACCCTTACTATTTGTTATGCTTGATTCGTGTTTTCTGGGTGATTCTTATGTGATGAACTTGTCATTAGCTTCATACGCGACTCCACTTAATATGTATAGCGCTATAGGAATAACGCACCGCCCGTATTCTTGAGGTCATGTTAAGTTAATCATTCATTCATACTTGCGTAAACTGAGGGTTGACTTGTAAATCGCATGCCAGTTTATACGTTAATCTTGATAACTAGGTTTGCCATGTGGATTGTTCATTATCCGTTTTATATTTATATGCTACTACACAAAACTTGTATACTCGCCTTTGCTTTTGCTTTTGCATTGAACTTTATTTTAAACATGTTACAGGTTGAGGATGACGATGCTATGAAATTGAAGTAGCAATGATGCTTAGATACACATATAGACTTTCTAGTTTGTTGTATAAATTTTGTCCTTGTTGTTATGTTGTACTATATAATAATAACCTGAATGAACCTATAAACACAAAGAACGGTACACAAGACTAAACAACATGAGAAACAAAGATACCATATACTAAGTTCACACAAAATTAATCAACGTGACAAACAAAAGCACCATTCTCTAAGTTATCAAAGGCAAACGAACGTTAAATATCCTCCTAGAATCCCAGCAAATAATATTATCCTCCTGGATCTTACTTATCAATTCCATTATAATATCCTTTTAAAAACCACATTATAATAGCATTCCAACATTTTTTTTAGCCTTATACATCAATAAAAACAAAAAGACCATTACCCGAGCCTCTAACCCTTGACCAAAATATGCTCTGTAGATTCAACATTTTCATCTCACTTTATAAGAGTGGAGCTCAAGGTGACATTCCTCCTTGCAAGTGCCTCTGCTGTTGGAACCCGACCCAAAAACAGACGTCAAACCCAAAAGTTTACCTTCTGTAGGTCCCTCTCGGAGGATCAAGATAACCTACTTCCTTGTTGTTTAACACACACACGAGTGCAAAATCCAAGTGTATATGCAAACCAAAGCAAGAACACTATCAATACAAGAAATATATAACACTCAAAGCTCAAGTATTGATTTCAGCAGAGTAACATTACAAGGTTTACAATATTTTGCCCTAACTCTCTGAACCGTGCTCTCATACTGAACTGTGAACTGCAACCTTATATATATAGCCCAACACCCAGTAACATTACGAAGGATGTTACTGGGCCACGAATAATGTCCAGTCCTACGAATCATTGGGTTTTTCGTGGACCTATTCAATGAACAACTAATGTCACGAAGAATAGGTTCTTCGTGACACTCCATCATGGTGAAACAACATTCTTCGTGAACATGTGTCTCCCATGACGAAGTAGATTCTTCGTGGGAAGGCTATAAACATACATGAACTTACAACAAACAAACAGAACACAAACTACTAACAGTCTGCACATTTGCAGCTTTTTTACAACCATTACAAAGTAAACGTCGTGCCGAGTCAAGATAGGAGGATATCTTGACTTCGGTCTTCACTTCGTAAATGTCGGTTCGCACGATGGAGGAACGTCGTCGACTTCGGTCTCGAATCGAGTTGAGTCGAACTTAACCGAGCCGAACCTAACCGAGCTGCATCCACACAAATATGCATCAACAAACTCCCCCTTGGATGTTGCTCGTGATGGTTCATTCTTCACACTGTTGGATCTTCAGATGTCTTCACTTGTCACAGTCAGGAGGTACATCTGCAAACTCCCCCTTGAATGTTGCTTGTGAGACGTTGATCTGCAAATCTTTAGATCCTTGTGGTGTTGATGAGTGGTTAACTATGAATTGATCTTCTTGATCCACAACTTACATTCATGTTGTGTCTTCACTCCCATAACTTTTCTTCAAACTCGTTCTCTTTGCCTTTAGCTTGCTTGGATGACACATTTGCACACACTACAAAGCTAAACACGTAATGAGAACAACCGCTAGGAATTTAATCAACCTTAGAGAATTTTCATTTGAAAAGTTCACGACAGATTGACTTTAAACAGAATTAGCAAATGACACACATGGACCAACTCTCATTCAACTACCAACCGACAACACTTTGAAAGTTTTAAAATTGTTCAGTTTTAATCCTTTAACTTCCAAAATTTGTCAACTTCGACCATTTATGAAGATGCAATTGTTTTCCGACTTACAATCAGGATTTTAGGTAGGATAGACTCGGGTTCCAACATCGGTCAATCAAAAATAAACTAGAAGCAAAATCTTTTTGGTTTTTATAAAATTTATATTAAAACTCACCTAAAATCTTTTTGATATTTTTCATTTTTCAAATGTAAAGACGGAAAGCAATAAATAAATATTTATAGACATTCTTTTTGTGAATTTCGAGGGTAAGAAAATCATATCAGTATACGGTCATGCCAAAACACACTTGTTGTTCGATTAGTTAGCATTTAGATAAGTATCCTATAACAATTATTGGTATTGTTGTCCACATAAGCTCAACTTATCAGATGTACTAGCGGTTAGGGGATACGATTAATATATGATTTATACTTACCGACCGGTGTTCATCCACTCACGACACATTCCCGTATCAAGGTATGCACGAGAGTTCATCTTACTGGTGAGTATACCATTTATCATCTGTTTTGACGTATATGATGTGAGATACTCACTTATTTGAGGATGAACACAAGCCCTATGTGATGAAATCACTTATTAATGAGGAACTTGATTCTCAATGCATGCAGGGCACGAGAGCAAGTCCGTGAGCAGGTTAGTACCATTGTACCGACAAAGAGACGAACTTGACTCTCGGATGATAGATGTGATTTAAAATCACTTATTTAGGGGTGACTGTGATATTTTTATCACTTATTGATGGTCGTATGCAGCATGTATTATATATATATGTATGTATAGTATATACACGTATGCCGGTATCATGGACGTTCTAGACTTGCGTCCCTCTTGTTTTCGGTAAAAGAAACAACCATGATACCCTGGTGATAAACAGCATAAAGACCACGTATCTCTGAACCTCGGCAATCTATCAAACGAAATTTCGGTACCAAGACCATATGCCAATGAGCGGTTCCCACACGGTCTTTAGTCGATTATGTTTTTATCGCCCTGCACATTTTAAAATGATTGTGAGACTACCGATACATCGAATATAGAGCTACTTATCGTTTTTCATTTTAAGTCAAAGAGGTTTTGACAAACCACTGATTTACTATCATTTTCTCTTTTTCTCGCCAGGAAACTCATTTTTTTATTTTGTCATTTTTTATGTTTTTCAATGTTTTTGTATTTTTCTGATATGAATTTACTCCCCCTAAAATGCAAAAATTACATTTAAACTTTTAAATAACATCTTTTTGGATTTTCTTCAAGAAAAATATTTACAAAAATGATTTCCCGATGTGGATTAACTCATGTTTTACCTCGATGTCGTTCATCAAAAAATTAATATAATCAAAAAAATGATTTATCAAAAGTTTTGGAAAAATGAGTTGGCACGTTGGTAATCGGTGTGGACCAAAACAATATTAGCGAGTTTCATATTGAACGATCACGTGTGAGGTGATATTCGAGATTAATGTGTTTGGTCAAGAGTGTTGTATGAGATTTTAGTAATCCGTAAAGCAGCTTATATATCGACAAAGACAGGAGAGATTAGAAATTTAAAACTGTAATCCTGCAATTTCTATGTGCATTGTCAGGAATCTGTGTGCTCTCCCAACTGGATATCCACCTGGTGTGGATTTCAAGGTCGACTTTGTAGCTACTTCAGATATCTTAGAATTTTCTCTACAACAATAAGAACAGAAACCTCCGGATCTGGCTGGTAAGAAGTAAGGGAGCATGTGGGAAAGCCTGTACACATCATCTTTGGACGGTCCATACATGATGTCGTCCACATGCTTTTGCACCAGCAAAGGTCTTCGTCTTTCTCCTTGAGAAGTAGTGTGCGGTTGTTCAATCCACGCCAAGGCATCTGCACACCTAGTTGGTTTGTTCAAAAAACACATTTTCTTCAATCACATCGTGAAGAAATGTACAATGCACGTTCATCTTGTAAACTTTGAACTTCTTGTGGAAGATATAAGACATGAATCTTTGATAATCTTCTGACATGCTGCAGGCAGGTACATTTCGATTGAATCTATCCTGTGGACCAGATCAAAGCCTTCAACAATCAAACTTTGGTATATTTTTCATTTTGTCAAAGTTTTTAAGTTCTTTCATCATAATTCAATCGCCGGACATTTTATCTTCTTCTCTCCTCTCCATCAAAGGCAACAACTCCTAGATATAACGATTTTTTGGAGCCGCATGTCACCGATCTTGTGCCTGGATGCTCCACTATCAACAATCCTATGACTATCAATAGTTCCCTCCTGGAACATCCTGCACACTCACTAAAAGATTAGTTGAAGAGGGGCACCCAAGCTTTCATTGACTTGGGTCGTCCGACATCATCGAGAATTATGACTTTGATTTCCTGATGATTTGGAATTGATTGAACTCCCCTGAAACAGTTACCGGTGTTGGTTTCCAAATTTGTTTCTGTTTTTCATTTTTAAGTTCTGGTTTAACAGACTGTGTTTGGATAACCTTGAGTTTCACAACATTTTAAATTTCTTTTCTTTGTTTCTTTTTCTGTTTCATTTCTCGCTGTTTAACAAGAAGATGGTCCTGTTTTGGTGAAACTGATCTTGTATGGTAACCATTACCACGGGGAGAATCAACTTTTGCTTTTCCCTTGGTGAGATATGGACAATTATTGACAATGTGTCCATACTCACCGCACTCAAAACATGATCTCCGCTCAACAAACCTCGGAGTATCATAATATTAAGAGCTTGATGATGAACTTCGTGATCTTGAGGTACTTGGTCCAACATCACAATAGTTTGCGTGTTGTGTGTAGTTGTTTTGACTGTTTCTTTTCAAAATTTTACTTTGTATAACAACATCTCCGTTGGATTTGTTTTCAAAAGATTCAATTTTATCAGTCCCTCGGGATTTCATGAAGTTCACCTTCTGAACCTTCTTCTTGTTTTTGCTTTGTTTGCCTTTTCCTTTTCCTTGGGTAGTGTGATTTTGCTTTCGTTGATTTTTTTGTGGTTGCAATTTTTGATTCCCATATTTCTTTCTAACTTCGGATTTTGGGATAGGAGCACACTAAGTTACTACAACTCTTGGGCTCGAGTTTCCCAGAAACTTACTAGTAGAATCTTCGAAAACTTTATCAATCAAGGATTGATTGACCTTTTTGATTGAAAATTTTTTATCTGAATATATTTTGTCAGAACTCATCAACGTGTAAAACAGGTTAACGCTTTCACAACTCGCAGATGAACATTTAACAGACTTGACTGTAACAGTCACAAACGGTTTTATGGGTGGATCACAAAGAATGTGATTTTCGAGAGGTATATTTTCCTCTTTTGTTACCGTATCTGACTGCTTAGGTTTGTCCTCATCCAACACGTCATCCAAACTATCACAATCCTCAACAATGAAAGGAATTTGATCATTCACAGACTTTGAGTCATTGATGTCATCCGATTGACTTTGACTTGAGGATGTGCCCTTAGTGAACCCTAGACCAGCTGTAAATTCAGCTAGATCCAATGGAATGGTGGGTTAAAACTGTGGCATATCTTCGTCATCTGGTATTTTGGTGTAATTGTGTCTAACTGGAGGGGGACAAGCCTGATAACCAATGCATTTCGCATCACCTTTCTTCTTTTGAACATCAATGATGTGATCCAAGACATATCTTAAGTTGGAGTAACCGTCCAACTTGAGTTTGATCGCATCATATTCACACTTTGCACAGGCTAACTCCTTTTTCGTTTTTTCAAGCATGTTAATATAATTGTTAATGGTTGTTTGTTTTCTCAAAACATTCTTTATTAACTCAGATACATCTTTCTTTAAGGTTTCAATTGTCGTTTTAAATTCCTTTTCGTTTTTCTTAAAAGCTGTGTTTGCCTCAGTGCACTTTGTCAGATCTACAATCAAACTCTGATGATGTTTCTTCGTGTGATCAAATTTACCTTCAAGTTCTAAGTATTTTCCTTTTAAAACTATACATTCAAAACACTTAGACATGATAGGTTTGTCGAAACTTACCTGACTAGATTGGCAATCCAAACGAGCCATGAATGCTACACGAAGAGTGGAAGATCCAATTGATGAGAGATGCTTGGAAAACTCATCAGATGACCCTTCAGTTTCATGCTCCAAAGCTGCTTCGTCGTTATCCGTCGATTCAGTTTCAGTAATCACATCATCTACCTCACCGCCAACATCATCAGATAGATCTTCACTTGAAATCGATCCTGCTTCATCTGAACTGCTGCTATCCCATGAACTGTCATCATTTCTGGAAGATTCTCCATCACTATCATTCTTTGCAATTTTGGCATAGTATGCAGTGCCTCCTCCACCACTGTTTCCCAATTGAACAGACCAATCACAACCTTCATCTGTCTGAACAATCAAAGCTCGGTTGGAATTGTTTGCGGGAACCATTGCTATTTCGTTGTTAGCAACTTGATTTCTATTGAAAGGATATTGATTCCCATGCTGTGGAGGCTTCGTGCATTCTCTTTTAAAATGCCCATTTTCTCTGCAGTTGAAACAGGTAACCTTCCTTTTGTCAAAACCGTATGGAGTATCCTTGTTGCTCTCCAGATTAGTTCTTCTTGCTTTCTCTATAAAATCTTTGCTGTTCTCACTACACTTGCAAATGTCCATTTGATATCAATCAACTCCATCTCATCGTTATCAATTTGTGCGTAGTCTTCACTGGTTAGATTGATGTTGCCAACTTGTCCAGCTACCAATCCGCAGTAAGAACTCAACAAAGTGTGTTAGAAGCTCTATATGTTCCCGGGCAACTTCCACACTGACTTTAGTAAGGTTTGGTGATGGGAGGTGGTATGGAGAGAGAGTGTGTGTGGTAGAGATATAATAATAATAATAACTTTTAAAATTATTTTGTTTATTTAAATAATATTAAATAAATGGTTAAAAAGACTAAATACTCTTATGCAATCTGATTTAATTAAAAATTCTAATTGGGTTAGGGCTAAAGAACATAACGTGCAGGATTTTAAAACATTAAGTACATAACTCGTCAACTTTTGCGTCAAATGACACCGCCTGAAAAAGGGTGTTAACAAAAAGGACAAAACTTGTAATTTACTCTTTATCATACCATACTACCCATCCATACAATACCATACTACCCATCCATACCATGTCATGCAATACCATACCATACCATACCATACCATACCATACCATACCATACCATACCATACCATACCATACCATACCATACCATACCATACCATACCATACCATACCATACCATACCATACCATACCATAACATAACATAACATAACATAACATAACATAACATAACATAACATAACATAACATAACATACCATACCACATGGTCTTGTGCTACCGATACCCGATGAAATGTATCACGCGACTCAAACCAACCCCGAGCCTTCTAATGGGCCTTCAACACAACATATGTATCACTAAGATTTTTTAGATCGACCCCTTAAGATAACATGTGTCCATTAATATGTTATAGTTTTTATGTTAATATGTATTAATTATTCATTATTTAGCTCCAAAAAACTTCAAGTGGGGTTTGAAAAAGAATGAGAGGCTCGAGAAAACTTAGAAGCCCGATTGAAACAACTTGGACAAGAGCGGGTAGAACATGTACAAGATGCCGCATGGAAATCGAAGGTGGAAAAATGATGAAAAAGTTAGGATAAGAGGAAAAAAGCTTTTGTTTTGTATACATTGAAATGTTAACGATCGTATTAATTTTTAATTTTGATTAGGATTTCTTGGTATTTTTATTTTATAACTTAAACAGGTTTTTATGATTCATTTGGAAATTTTTATGTGGAAAAGTTTTGGTTATTCTAATTATTTTCCTATTTTATCATTTTTTATAAATTTTCGTAATTTTGTAGCAATATTAAAATCACTTTTATTTCTTAAAATGTGGCAAATTTGTCGAAACAAATTGTAGCAAGTTTTTTCCAAACAATTTGTAGCAAATTTGTTGAAACAATTTGTAGCAAATTCGTCAAAATGAGTTGTAGCAAATTTGCTGAAACTATTTGTAGCAAATTCGTCAAAATGAGTTGTAGCAAATTTTTCGAAAACATTTGTAGTAAATTTGTCAAAACATTTTGTAGCAAATTCATCGAAACGAGCCATGGCAAATTTGTCAGAGTATTTATTCTTTTTTAGTGCTTTTATTTTTATTGTTCTTAAAAATAAATAAATAAAATATGAAAATATAAAAATAAATAATCAATTAAAAAATTATATTTTGTAACATAGTTGTCGAAATGATGTAAGTAAACCAAAAACGGTTTGTCGGAATTTTGTTGCAAATTGTGCGTCAAAATATTTTTGTTAGAATTTTGTAGCAACTTTTCTTGTACTTTTGTTGCTAGCTCACTTTTCGACAAGTTTATTTCACACCGACTTTTTTGTCGGAAATTTGTGGGTAACGTCAGTTTTCCACAAATTTGCAACAAATTAGGCTGTCACAAAGGTGATTGTTTTCTAGTAATGTATGTAAGCAGTAATGCTATAGCTGTACTCGTTTACAACTGCATTTGGCTGAAGTAATCTGTATAGGGGAGGCTTGTATAGCTAACATTCTATTGGTGGAGGTCAACACAAATTTGTCTTATTGTCCGGTTGGATTGATATATAAGTATTAATTTGGAATTGGTCAAAAGGGTATGTACGAAATTGAAGTGCAATAGAGGTATATCATTTTCAACTAGTCTTGGGTTTTGTTCTATTTTAATTTCTCTTCTTTGATGGGAGCATAATTTTTTTGTTTTATGATGAATCTTGATTAAAAACACACTTTATTTATGGTTCTCCACTTTATTTTGAAGGAGACAACTTTGAGGTGATGGGGGTGTGTTGATGGAGGCGGAGAGGGAGAGAGAGGGGGAAAGAGGGTGGGTTGTGGGTGGTGGTGATGGGAGGTGGTATGGAGAGAGAGAGAGTTTGTTGTAGATATATATAATAATAATAATAATAATAATAATAATAATAATAACTTTTAAAATTATTTTGTTTTTTCAATAATGTTAAATAAATGGTTAAAAAGACTAAAATACTCTTATTCAATCTGATTAATTAAAAATTCTAACTGGGTTAGGGCTAAAGGACATAACGTGCAGGATTTTAAAACATTAAGTACATAACTTATCAACTCTTGCGGCAAAGGACAACGCCTGAAAAAGAGTGTTAACACAAAGGACAAAACTTGTAATTTACTCTTTATCATACCATACTACCCATCCATACCATACCATACTATCCATCCATACCATACCATGCCATACCATGCCATCACATACCATACCATACCATAACATACCACATGAGCTTGTGTCACAACCCCCGATCCCTGATCCCCGGGAACGGGCGGACGTGATCTTAGAGTTTGGTGGTATCAGGTTATTAAATCTCGCAGCGGAATTTACATCAGGACCGTAGTTAGGAAATGTTTATCAGAGTAAAACCACCATATTTTATATTAATAATCACATGGGTAAAAACCCAAGTTTCTTATTACAATACATTTATAGGGACAAACCCTATTTTATTGAATTTAAAACATCGTTTATTAGGTAACTTTTATAGCCACATTTTTGCCAAGCCTTCAGTGCTCTCCAGCTGGCTTTCATTAAGTGGCTGTTCACATTGTGTTACCTGTAACATGTTTTAAAAACATTTGTCAGTCGGAAATACTGGTGAGTGAATCCCAGTTTAATCAAGAAACATTTTATCAATTAAAACAGTATTGAGAGCGATCACATTGTTTATTTCTACACAATTACTCATTCAATATTTGCCACTCGACCGGATCTATGGCTATGGTCAAATTACCCATTGGCTAACTCGTTGTCCAATGGTAATGTACTGTCGTTCCCGACTTACTACTCGCAAGTAGTAATAAATTTTGTATACAAAACCCCATAATACCGGCAGTAATTGAAGAACTACAAAGACTCAATCACCGCTTAATCACATTGTAAATAATTAAGGTTTTGTAAAACATTCCAAAAACATTAACAAAAAGAGGATAAACTCACAAAAAGGTTTACACAAAAAGAAGGATTACTCACATTGCTGTCTTAGGCTTTTCGTAAGGGTTTCCTGGATATAATCTATAATTTATACAAATGTACATTGGTTAGTATCATAACCCTTTGAAATTATTAATAATACCCTCCCCGAGACGACATTCCAACAACTACGTCGGGCAGAACCACGACAGTTGTTACGGAACCCTAAATCACTCGGGCAGCGTAACTATTACGAAACTGGGGTTATAATACTTACAACGGAGCAGAACTTCGCTAATTAGGGGTATAATACCCGTGTATTATAACTTTTCTACAGAATTTAGATTGAGAATTGAGATTGTGAGCGACGAAAAATGTAGACTGATGGCCTTCTTATATAGTTGTGATTTCTGGTCCTGTCGCGGCCCGCGTAAGGTAAGGCTAAGCCTTACACGGCCCGCGTCAACATGCGGTCAACGTATAGCTTAGTCCGGTCATCCTATAGACTGCCACGATGTCGACACGTGTCGGCATCTGGTGTATCCGCGTTTCATGAGTCCGCGCGGCCCGCGTCAACTATTGAGAACTCTTACGCGGCCCGCTTGAACTAAAGGTTTCAGCGGAGTCCGGTCAACACTCTCATACGGCCCGCTTGAGCTTGAGGTGAGGTCTTATGCGGCCCGCCTCAGCTTACTATTTCTTGTTTTTATTTTATTTTATATGTTATAATCTATTTAGGGCTCGGTTTTCACATACGGGGCATAATATAAGACATATAAGGGTATTTTAAGATATAATGGGGTGTCGGAAAATATTATGAGGGTGTTGGTTTTACCGAGGGTTGTTACATTCTCCCCACCTTGTTTAGAACTCGTCCTCGAGATCTACTGGAATAAATGCGGATATTTCCTCTTCATTTCTGACTCGAGTTCCCATGTATACTCAGGTCCTCTTTTGGAGTCCCACTTCACTTTGACTAGAACTAGTCTCTTGTGTTTGAGATTTTTGACTTTCCTATCTTCAATCTGTAGAGGTCTTTCTACAAATTTAAGTTGTTCATTTACCTTTATATCCTTAAGAGGTACTATCAGTGATTCATCAGCTAAACACTTTTTAAGATTAGATACATGAAACACATTATGTATTCCTGCCATTTCCTCTGGCAATTGTAGCTGATAGGCTACAGGTCCTATTCTTCTAATAATCTCAAAAGGTCCAACATACCTGGGACTTAGCTTTCCCCGTTTGATGAATCTTACTACTCCTTTCCAAGGAGAGTCTTTCAATAATACTTTATCTCCTACCTGAAATTCCAATGGCTTGCATCGGTTATTAGCATAACTCTTTTGTCGATCACGTGCAGCTTTTAGTCGTTCATTGACTTGAATTATTTTGTCAGTTGTTTCTTGTACTATCTCAGGTCCAGATAGTTGTTTTTCTCCAATTTCTGCCCAACAGACTGGAGTTCAACACTTTCTTCCATAAAGTGCTTCAAATGGTGCAGCATTGATACTTGTGTGATAACTATTATTATAAGAAAATTCTATTAAAGGTAAGTGATCATCCCAATTACCTCCAAAATCAATTACACAAGCTCTAAGCATGTCCTCCATTGTCTGGATTGTCCTTTCGCTTTGTCCATCCGTTTGAGGATGATAAGCTGTGCTCAACTTTAACTTAGTTCCCATTGCCTTTTGGAAACTTGACCAAAAATGAGATGTAAAGCGGCTATCCCTATCAGAAACAATTGATAATGGAATACCATGTAAAGAAACAATTTCATTTACATACAATTTAGATAATTGTTCCATACTAATTGTTTCCTTCATTGGTAGAAAATGAGCTGACTTAGTTAGTCTATCTACAATCACCCAGATTGTATCATTTCCTTTCCTAGTTTTGGGTAATTTAGTAACAAAATCCATTGTTATCAATTCCCATTTCCAAACTGGCATCTCTAATTGCTGTAACAAACCTGAGGGTTTCTGATGTTCAGCTTTAACTTGTGAGCAAGTTAAACATTTAGAAACATAGGTTGCTATGTCTTTCTTCATTCCTATCCACCAGAAATTTTTCCTTAAATCCTGGTACATTTTATCATTTCCTGGATGCATCGTATACTTAGATTTATGGGCTTCTTCTAATATACGATGACGTAAATTTCCTAATTTAGGTATCCACATTCTCTTTTCATGGAATCTCCAAATTCCGTCCGTTCCTTGTTTTAATTCTTTTAGCATACCTTTTAATTTTTCAGAATCATCCTTGATTACTGAGTTTTGTGCTTCTCTTATTTGATCATTTAAATCTACTTGCAGATTTAATTTAAGAGAACGTACTCTTTTTGGCTTTTCATGATACTTGCGGCTTAAAGCATCTGCTACTACATTTGCTCGTCCTTCATGATACTGAATATCACAATCATAATCACTAAGAAATTCCATCCAACGTCTTTGTCTCATATTTAACTATTTCTGTCCGAAAACATACCTTAAACTTTTGTGATCAGTAAATATGGTAAACTTACTACCATAAAGGTAATGTCTCCAAATCTTAAGAGCAAAAATTATAGCTCCTAATTCTAGATCATGGGTTGAATAGTTCTCTTCATGATTCTTAAGTTGTCTAGATGCATATGCTATAACCTTTTGGCGTTGCATCAATACACATCCATAACCTAATCTAGAAGCATCACAATATACTACAAAATCTTCGGTTCCTTCTGGTAATGCTAATATTGATGTATGGGTTAATCTTTGCTTAAGAATTCTAAAGGCTTCTTCTTGTTTTAATCCCCATTCAAACTTAACAGATTTACAAGTTAGCTTAGTTAAGGGAATGGCTATTCTAGAGAAATCTTTAATAAATCTTCTATAATAACCGGCCAATCCTAAGAAACTTCTAACCTCGGTTGGTGACTCAGGGGTTTTCCATTTAGTAATTGCCTCAATCTTTGTTGGATCTACATGAATTCCTTCATGATTGACTAGGTGTCCAAGAAATTGTACTTGTTCCAACCAAAATTCGCGCTTAGAAAATTTAGCATAAAGCTTTTCCTTTCTTAATAGACTTAGAAGTGCGTGCAAATGTCTTGCATGATCCTCTTTATTCTTAGAGTAAATAAGAATATCATCTATGAATACAATTATGAATTTATCCAAATATGGCTTACATATTCGGTTCATCATGTCCATAAATGCAGCTGGGGCATTGGTTAAACCAAATGGCATGACAGTAAATTCATAATGACCATACCTCGTTCTAAATGCGGTTTTAGGAATGTCCTCTTCCTATACCTTTAATTGATGATATCCTGACCTTAAATCGATTTTAGAGAAAAATCGAGCTCCTTGTAGTTGATCAAACAGATCATCGATTCTTGGTAATGGATACCGGTTTTTAATCGTGACCTTGTTTAATTCACGGTAGTCAATGCACATCCGCATTGATCCGTCTTTCTTTTTAACAAACAATATCGGCGCTCCCCCATGGCGACGAACTTGGTTGTATAAATCCTTTTTCCAACAATTCATCTAATTGTTTCTTCAATTCTTGCATTTCTGCAGGTACCAAACGGTAAGGTGATTTGGCAATTGGTGACGTTCCTGGTATTAAATGGATTCTGAATTCAACTTCTCTATCCGGAGGTAGTCCTGATAATTCTTCTGGAAAGACATCTGAAAACTGAGATACTACTGGAATATCTTTTAAATCTTTTCCTTTAGTGTTAGTGATTATAGAAATCAAATACACTATAGAACCTTTTCTTATACAACTTGCAGTTTTCATCACAGAGATAAACTTAGTGGACTTAGAAGACTTATTTCCTTTAATTGTGATCGTTTTACCTTTTGGTGAATTTACTTGGATTCACTTTTGATCACATAAAATACTGGCTTTATTGGCTATTAACCAATCCATTCCTAAAACAACATCAAATCCTGCTAGATTCATGTGATATAGATTTGCAATAAACTTCTGATTTAAAATTTCTATTCTTGCTCCCTGCAAGATTTCAGAAATTCTAACAGTTTCTCCATTAGCTGTTTCTACTAAGCATTCATGTGGTAGTTTAGTTAATGACTGATTTAGAAATTTGCAAAACGATGTATTAATAAAACTTTGGTTTGCACTAGAGTCAAATAATACTTTAGCAAAAACATCATTAACTAAAAATGTACCAGCTATAACATCTGGAATCATCTTGGCTTCTTCTGCAGTCAGAACAAATGCTCTAGCATTTTTAGTATTCTTGTTATCTGTAGCTGGAACTAATTTTGGACAATTTAGTTTGATATGACCTTGTTCTCCGCAATTGTAACACACCTTGCTGTTAGCTTTCTTCTTGCAATTTTCTTTTTTGTGTCCAGATATTTTGCAAAAGTTACAGTATATGGAGCATCTTCCTGAATGCTTTCTTTTGCAATATCTACAGTAGGGTGCAGAGGTAGCTCCTACATTTTTCCCACGATTAGAATTTCCAGAACGAAATGCTTGAGTTAACTTCTGAGTTAGATTCTTCCTTTGATCCTCTTCTCGGGTACGAACTAACTCATCAGTCAAGGTATTTGCTAGTTCTACAGCTTCTTCTATAGTTTGAGGTCTAGCTGCCTTGACTACATGTCTTATCTCTTCGATTAATCCCCAGATATAACGAGAAATTAATACTGGTTCTGGTGAAGCAAGAGTTGGCACTATTCTAGCATATTCAAAGAATATTTTAGTGTACCCCTTACTATCTACACCAGTCATCCTAAGATTTAGAAATTTGTTTGCTATCTGTTCCTTCTCATTGGGTGGGCAAATTTCCTTTCTACCTTGTCCTTAAACTCTTCCCATTCCATATTATAGGTTCTATCACTTCCTCTTGTCTGGAGGATAGTGTTCCACCATTCTAGTGCTGCATTCTTAAACAGATTAGAAGCAAACAATATCTTATCTTCTTCAGCACACTTACTTATCCTCAAGACTGCCTCAGTCTTTTCTATCCAGCGTAAAGTTGCAATGGCCCCTTCATTGCCCGAGAATTCCATTGGTTTACAAGACCAGAATTCTTTATAAGAACAACCGTTAGGCATGGTTCTTCTTCTTTTGGGAATAGGCATTTGAAGTACAGGTCCATTGTTCACGCTGTGTTCTGGTTCAATTGGTCGCTTACTGCTATGTTTACTTTTATTATTCGCTTCTTGAACAGTTTGAATAATAAATGGCATAGCATCTATGATTCCTTGTGCCACTATATGTTGAACGGCACTATTATCCATTTGGTTTTCGTTGTTATGAATACTCGGATTATCATTAACCACGTTAATGTTACTCTGGTTATCATTATTCAGATTTCCTTGATTTCCCTCATCAGCCATCTGAATTTTAAATAATTATTAATATCACAAAATAATAAGTAATATCACAATGACACGTAATTTAACCAAAACCGTCGATCATTGCGACTATACTCTTTTTCCTATACTATGCGTCTATTACACACTAGTACAGAATTAAAGATTTCAATACCAACAGAAATAAAATAATAATATGCATCCATACACACATATCTTATTTTATTATATTATATTATTGTTACTACCACTTCCTCCATTCTAACTTTTCACGGATATGGATTCATCCAAAAATCCATATTGCGCTCATCGTATTTCCATACGAGACGCTCTCCCACTTGACGCATCCTCTCACTGCTCTCCAGAATTTCCTCCCCGAAAGTCCTAAGTTCTTGAACGTTTTCTGTACTCATTGGGGGTGCAGGTTCTAGGACTGGGTTTGGAATCTGGGGTGCGGGTTCCTGATATGGAGGTAAAAGTGTCTGAAGTTGGTAAGGATCTTCCAATATTCCCCTAATGTAGTTATCATGGTAATAGGGATCTAAAGGGTCCATACCTGGGTAAGCTTCTACAGTTGTGTCTTCAGGAATAGAGTAACGTTGCACATAGTCCCTATTCTCGTCCCACCATGGGTCGTAATTTGGGTCTAAAGGGTTTGGTGCAGGTACTCTAGGGATTTCTTCAGGGTTAAAGTTGTACATCTCTTCTTGGTTTTCCTGATTTTCTATCTCCATGGGTTGTTCTGGGTTTTGTGGTTGTGGGGCCACTAATTGTTCCAGACTTGGGTCGGCAGCAGTTGTAGCTAAGATATGGAAATTAGCTAAGCTTCTATTTAACATATCTTGGGTATGGGCATCTGTCTCTCGTTTAATAGCTGCTAAAGCCCTTTGCTGTTGCAATTTTCGCATTCTCTTCCTACGACCAAAAGCTTCTTTACTGAACCATCCCCGTTTCTTATTAGGAAATGGTTCTTCAGATTGAGCTCTAAAGGTAAATATTCCCTCCTCCTGATCAGCAGAATACCCTGAAAGGGCAGGCTGTGATGACGTACCTTCACTCCTAGGTGAATCAGCTAACTGACGATTCACGTCTGATGAACCTTGATCACTCATACTGAAAACTAACAGATAGTCAAATAACACATAACAGATAATTACAGTTATGCACATATTTCCGAAATTTATTTCCTAACACAAAATTTAAAATTTTAGTGTCAGCAGAATACTTCTTTGGCTCAAACCAGTGGCTAGGCTCTGATACCACCTTCTGTCACAACCCCCGATCCCTGATCCCCGGGAACGGGCGGACGTGATCTCAGAGTTTGGTGGTATCAGGTTATTAAATCTCGCAGCGGAATTTACATCAGGACCGTAGTTAGGAAATGTTTATCAGAGTAAAACCACCATATTTTATATTAATAATCACATGGGTAAAAACCCAAGTTTCTTATTACAATACATTTATAGGGACAAACCCTATTTTATTGAATTTAAAACATCTTTTATTAGGTAACTTTTATAGCCACATTTTTCCCAAGCCTTCAGTGCTCTCCAGCTGGCTTTCATTAATTGGCTGTTCACATTGTGTTACCTGTAACATGTTTTAAAAACATTTGTCAGTCGGAAATACTGGTGAGTGAATCCCAATTTAATCAAGAAATATTTTATCAATTAAAACAGTATTGAGAGCGATCACATTGTTTATTTCTACACAATTACTCATTCAGTATTTGCCACTCGACCGGATCTATGGCTATGGTCAAATTACCCATTGGCTAACTCGTTGTCCAATGGTAATGTACTGTCGTTCCCGACTTACTACTCGCAAGTAGTAATAAATTTTGTATACAAAACCCCATAATACCGGCAGTAATTGAAGAACTACAAAGACTCAATCACCGCTTAATCACATTGTAAATAATTAAGGTTTTGTAAAACATTCCAAAAACATTAACAAAAAGAGGATAAACTCACAAAAAGGTTTACACAAAAAGAAGGATTACTCACATTGCTGTCTTAGGCTTTTCGTAAGGGTTTCCTGGATATAATCTATAATTTATACAAATGTACATTGGTTAGTATCATAACCCTTTGAAATTATTAATAATACCCTCCCCGAGACGGCATTCCAACAACTACGTCGGGCAGAACCACGACAGTTTTTACGGAACCCTAAATCAATCGGGCAGCGTAACTATTACAAAACTGGGGTTATAATACTTACAACGGAGAAGAACTTCGCTAATTAGGGGTATAATACCCGTGTATTATAACTTTTCTATAGAATTTAGATTGAGAATTGAGATTGTGAGCGACGAAAAACGTAGACTGATGGCCTTCTTATATAGTTGTGATTTCTGGTCCTGTCGCGGCCCGCGTAAGGTAAGGCTAAGCCTTACGCGGCCCGCGTCAACATGCGGTCAACGTATAGCTTAGTCCGGTCATCCTATAGACTGCCACGATGTCGACACGTGTCGGCATCTGGTGTATCCGCGTTTCATGAGTCCGCGCGGCCCGCGTCAACTATTGAGAACTCTTACGCGGCCCGCTTGAACTAAAGGTTTCAGCGGAGTCCGGTCAACACTCTCATACGGCCCGCGTGAGCTTGAGGTGAGGTCTTATGCGGCCCGCCTCAGCTTACTATTTCTTGTTTTTATTTTATTTTATATGTTATAATCTATTTAGGGCTCGGTTTTCACATACGGGGCATAATATATGACATATAAGGGTATTTTAAGATATAATGGGGTGTCGGAAAATATTATGAGGGTGTTGGTTTAACCGAGGGTTGTTACAGCTTGTGCTACCGATACCTCGATGAAATGTATCACGCGACTCAAACCAAACCCGAAAGCCTACTAATGTGCCTTCAACACAACAACATATGTATCGCTAAGATTTTTTAGATCGACCCGTTAAGTTAACATGTGTCCATTAATATGTTACAGTTTTTATGTTAATATGTATTAATTATTCATTTTTAGCTCCAAAAACTTCAAGTGGAGTTTGAAAAAGAACGAGAGGCTCGATAAAACATAGAAGCCTGATTGAAACAACTTGAACCAGAGTGGGTTGAACGTGTACGATATACGACATGGAAATCGAAGGAGGAAAAATGATGAAAAATTTAGGATAAGAATAAAAAGCTTTTGTTTTGTATACATTGAAATGTTAACGATCGTATTAATTTTTAATTTTGATTAGGATTTCTTGGTATTTTTATTTTATAATTTAAACAGATTTTTAGGAATCATTTGGAAATTTTTATGTAGAAAAGTTTTGGTTATTCTAATTATTTTCCTATTTTATCATTTTTTATAACTTTTAGTAATTTTGTAGCAATATAAAAATCACTTTTATTTCTTAAAATGTGGCAAATTTGTCGAAACAAATTGTAGCAAGTTTTGTCCAAACAATTTGTAGCAAATTTCTCAAAACAATTTGTAGCAAATTCATCGAAATGAGTTGTAGCAAATTTGTCGAAGACATTTGTAGCAAATTTGTCGAAACATTTTGTATCAAATTCGTCGAAACGAGCCGTGGCAAATTCGTCAGAACAAGTTGTAGCAAATTTGTTGGAGCATTTATTCTTTGTTAGTGCTTTTAAATTTATTGTTATTAAAAATAAATAAAATATAAATATATAAAAAATTAAAAAATTAGATTTTGTCACAAAGTTATTGAAATGTTTTGCGTAAACTAAAAAGTGTTTGTCGGAATTTTGTAGCAAATTGTGCGTCAAAATATTTTTGTTGGAATTTTGTAGCAACTTTTGTCGTATTTTTGTCGCTAGCTCACTTTTCGACAAGTTTATTTCACACCGACTTTTTTGTCGGAAATTTATGGGTAACGCCAGTTTTCCACAGATATGTTACAAATTTGGCTGTCACAAAGGTGGCTTTTTTCTAGTAGTGTGTGTGTATATATATATATGTTAGCAGTAACGCTATATCTGTCCCTCGTTTACACCCGCGTTTGGCTAAAGCAATTTGTGTGGAGGTCAAATTTCTTATTACTTTTTGTTCTGCCCTTGGTGTTTCATGACCAAATCTGTATAGGGGAGGTTTGTGTAGCTAACATTCTATTTGTGGAGGTCAACACAAATTTGTCTTATTGTCCGGTTGGATTGATGTATAAGGATTAAGTTGGAATTGGTCAAAAGGAGATTTGAGAAATTGAAGTGCAACATAGGTATATCATTTTCAACTAGTCTTGGGTTTGGTTCTAATTTAATTTCTCTTCTTTGATGGGAGCATAAATTTATTGTTTTATGAAGAATCTTGATTAAAAACACACTTTATTTATGGTTCTCTGCTTTATTTTGAAGGAGACAACTTTGAGGTGGTGGTGGTGTGTTGATGGGGGCGGAGAAAGAGAGAGAGAGAGGGGAAGAGGGAGAGATGATGGTGGTGGTGGATTATGGGTGGTGGTGATGGTGGGTGGCATGGAGAGAGAGAGTGTATGGTAGAGATATAATAATAATAATAATAATAATAATAATAATAATAATAAAAATAATAATAATAATAATAATAATAATAACTTTTATTTTTAAAAAAAATAATATTAATTAAATAGTTAAAAAGACTAAAATACTCTTATGCAACCTGATTTAATTAAAAGTTCTAACTGGGTTAGTGCTAAATGATATAACGTGCAGAATTTTAAAACATTAAGTACATAAGTCGTCAACTTTTGCGCCAAAGAACACCTCCTGAAAAAGGGTGTTAACATAAATGACTGAACTTGTAATTTACTCTTTATCATACCATACTACCCATCCATACCATACCATACTATACTACCCATCCATACCATGCCATGCCATACCATACCATGCCATACCATACCATTCCATACCATACCATGCCATGCCATGCCCATACCATACCATACCGTACTATCTATCCATACCATACCAAGATATAGTATACTACATTACACTACTTGTAAAATACGATCCTATACTACATTATACGATACGATCCAATTATATACTACACTACACTATACTACATATACCATACTATATAATACCATACAATAGCATAAAATAACATACAATACCAAACCATACCATTCCATAGACTACCATACCATATGATATAGTATACTACACTACACAATTTGTAAAATACGATCCTATACTACATTATATGATACGATCCTATAATATACTACAATACAGTATACCACGTATACTATGCGATACCATACCATACCATACCATACCATACAATATGGGCTTGTGCTACCGATATCTCGATGAAATGTATCACGTGACTCAAACCAACCCCGAGCCTACTAATGGGCCTTCAACACAACAACATATGTATCGCTAAGATTTTTTTTATTGACCCGTTAAGTTAATATGTGTCCATTAATAGGTTACAGTTTTTATGTTAATTGTATCAATAATATATTTTTAGCTCCAAAAACTTCAAGTGGGTTTGAAAAAGAACGAGAGGCTCGACAAAACTTAGAAGCCTGATAGAAACAACTTGAACAAGAGAGGGTCGAACGTGTATGAGATGCGACATGGAAATCAAAGGTGGAAAAATGATGAAAAAGTTAGGATAAGAGTAAAAAGCTTTTGTTTTGTTTACATTGAAATGTTAACTATCGTATTAATTTTTAATTTTGATTAGGATTTCTTGGTACTTTTATTTTATAATTTAAACAGGTTTTTATGAATCATTTGGAAATTTTTATGTAGAAAAGTTTTGGTTATTCCAATTATTTTCCTATTTTATCATTTTTTTTATAAATCTTCATAATTTTGTAGCAATATTAAAACCACTTTTATTTCTTAAAATGTGGCAAATTTGTCGAAACAAGTTGTAGCAAGTTTTGTCGAAACAATTTGTAGCAAACCTGTCGAAACAATTTGTAGCAAATTCGTCGAAATGAGTTGTAGCAAATTTATCGAAAACATTTGTAGCAAATTTGTCAAAATATTTTGTAGCAAATTCGTAGAAACGAGCCATGGCAGAACAAGTTGTGGCAAATTTGTCGGAGTATTTATTCTTTGTTAGTGCTTTTATTTTCATTGTTATTAAAAATAAATAAAATATAAAAATAAATAATAAATTAAAAAATTAGATTTTGTCACAAAGTTGTCGAAACGGTTGTGCGTAAACCTAAAAGGGTTTGTCGGAATTTTGTAGTAAATTGTGCGTCAAAATATTTTTGTTGGAATTTTTTAGCAACATTTGTCGTATTTTTGTCGCTAGCTCACTTTCCAACGAGTTTATTTCACACCGACTTTTTTGTCGGAAATTTGTGGGTAACGCCAGTTTTCCACAGACTTGCTACAAATTTGGTTGTCACAAAGGTAGTTGTTTTCTAGTAGTGTATGTTAGTAGTAATGCTATAGTTGTCCCTCATTTATAACCGCATTTTGCTAAAGCAATTTGTGTGGAGGTCAAAATTCTTATTACCTTTTGTTCCGCCCTTGGTGTTTCATGACCAAATCTGTATAGGGGAGGTTTGTGTAGCTAACATTCTATTTGTGGAAGTCAACACAAATTTGTATTATTGGCCGGTTGGATTGATGTATAAGTATTAAGTTGGAATTGGTCAAAAGGGGATTTGAGAAAATGAAGTGCAATAGAGGTATATCATTTTCAACTAGTCTTGGGTTTTGTTCTAATTTAATTTCTCTTCTTTGATGGGAGCATAAATTTATTGTTTTATGATGAATCTTGATTAAAAACGCACTTTATTTATGGTTCTTCGCTTTATTTTTTAGAAGACAACTTTGAGGCGGTGGTGGTGTGTTGATGGAGGCGGAGAGGGAGAGAGAGAGGGGAAGAGGGAGAGATGATGGTGGTGGTGGGTTGTGGGTGGTGGTGATGGGAGTTGGTATGGGGAGAGAGTGTGTGTGGTAGAGATATAATAATAATACTAATAATAACTTTTAAAATTATTTTGTTTTTTAAATAATATTAAATAAATGGTTAAAAATACTAAAATACTCTTATGCAATCTGATTTAATTAAAAATTCCAACTGGGTTAGGGCTAAAAAACATAACGTGTATGATTTTAAAATATTAATTACATAACTCGTCAACTTTTGCGCCAAATTACACCTCCTTAAAAAAGGTGTTAACACAAAGGACAAAACTCTTTATCATACCATACTACCCATACCATACCATACCATACCATACCATGTAATGCAAACCATATGGGCTTGTGCTACCGATACCTCGATGAAATGTATCACGCGACTCAAACCAACCCCGAGCCAACTAATGGGCCTTCAACACAACAACATATGTACCGCTAAGATTTTTTAGATCGACTCGTTAAGTTAACATGTGTCCATTAATAGGTTACAATTTTTATGTTAATATTTATTAATTATTCATTTTTTAGCTCCAAAAACTTCAAGTGGGGTTAGAAAAAGAGTGAGTGGCTCAACAAAACTTCGAAGCCTGATTGAAACAACTTGAACAAGAGCGGGTCGAATGTGTACGAGATGCGGCATGTAAATCGACGGTGGGAAAATGATGAAAAAGTTAGGATAAGAGTAAAAAGCTTTTGTTTTATATACATTGAAATGTTAACCATCGTATTAATTTTTAATTTTAATTAAGATATCTTGGTATTTTTATATTTTAATTTAATCAGGTTTTTATGAATTATTTGAAAATTTTTATGTAGAAAAGTTTGGTTATTCTAATTATTTTCCTATTTTATCATTTTTTATAAATTGTTGTAATTTTGTAGCAATATTCAAATCACTTTTATTTCTTAAAATGTGGCAAATTTGTCGAAACAAATTGTAGCAAGTTTTGTCGAAACAATTTGTAGCAAATTTGTCGAAAAAACTTGTAGCGAATTCGTCAAAATGAGTTGGAGCAAATTTGTTGAAAACATTTTTAGCAAATTTGTCAAAACATTTTGTAGCAAATTCCTTGAAACGAGGCGTGACAAATTCATCGGAACAAGTTGTAGCAAATTTGTCAGAGTATTTAGTCTTTGTTAGTGGTTTTATTTTTATTATTATTATTAAAAATAAGTAAAGTATAAAAATAAATAATAAATTAAAAAATTAGATTTTGTCACAAAGTTGTCGAAATGTTGTGCGTAAACCAAAAAGGGCTTGTTGGAATTTTGTAGTAAATTGTGCGTCAAAATACTTTTGTTGGAATTTTGTAGCAACTTTGGTCATATTTTTGTCGTTAGCTCAATTTTCAACACGTTTATTTCACACCGACTTTTTTGTCGGAAATTTGTGGGTAAAGCCAGTTTTCCACATATATGCTACAATTTTGGCTATCACAAAGGTAGTTGTTTTCTAGTAGTGTATGTTAGCAGTAATGCTATATTTGTCCCTGGTTTACAACCGTATTTGGTTGAAGCAATTTGTGTGGAGGTCAAAATTCTTATTACCTTTTGTTCTGTCCTTGGTGTTTCATGACCAAATCTGTATAGGGGAGGTTTGTGTAGCTAACATTCTATTTGTGGCGGTCAACACAAATTTGTCTTATTGTCCGGTTGGATTGATGTATAAGTATTAAGTTGGAATTGGTCAAAAGGGGTTTGCAAAATTGAAGTGCAACAGAGGTATATCATTTTCAACTAGTCTTGGGTTTTGTTCAAGTTTTAATTTCTCTTCTTTGACGGGAGCATAAATTTATTGTTTTATGATGAATCTTGAATAAAAACGCACTTTATTTATGGTTCTCCGCTTAATTTTGAAGGAGACAACTTTGAGGTGGTGGTGGTGTGTTGATGGAGGCGGAGAGGGAGAGAGAGGGGAAGAGGGAGAGATGATGGTGGTGGTGATGGGAGGTTGTATGGAGAGAGAGTGTGTGTGGTGGAGATATAATAATAATAATAACTTTTAAAATTATTTGTTTTTTTAAATAATATTAAATAAATGGTTAAAAAGACAAAATACTCTTATGCAATCTGATTTAATTAAAAATTCTAACTGGGTTAGGGCTAAAGGAAATAACGTGCAGGATTTTAAAAACATTAATTACATAACTCGTCAACTTTTGCTCCAAATGACACCGCCAGCAAAAGGATGTTTACACAAAGGACAAAACTTCTAATTTACTCTTTATCATACCATACTACCCATACCATACCATACCATACCATATGGGCTTGTGCTACCGATACCTCGATGATATGTATCACGCGACTCAAACCAACCCCGAGCCTACTAATGGGCCTTCAACACTACAACATATGTATCGCTAAGATTTTTTAGATTGACCCGTTAAGTTAACATGTGTCCATTAATAGGTTACAGTTTTTATGTTAATATGTATTAATTATTCATTTTTTAGCTCCAAAAACTTCAAGTGGGGTTTGAAAAAGAACGAGAGGCTCGACAAAACTTAGAAGCCTGATTGAAACAACTTGAACAAGAGTGGGTCGAACGTGTACGAGATGCGGCATGGAAATCGAAGGTGGAAAAATGATGAAAAAGTTTGGATAAGAGTAAAAGCTTTTGTTTTGTATACATTGAAATGTTTACGATAGTATTAATTTTTTATTTTGATTAGGATTTCTTGGTATTTTTTTATAATTTAAACAAGTTTTTATGAATCATTTGGAAATTTTTATATAGAAAAGTTTTGGTTATTCTAATTATTTTCCTATTTTATCAATTTTTTTTATAAATTTTCATTATTTTGTAGAAATACTAAAATCACTTTTATTTCTTTAAATGTGGCAAATTTTTCGAAACAAATTGTAGCAAGTTTTGTCGAAACAATTTGTAGCAAATTTGTCAAAACAATTTGTTGGAAAATTCGTCGAAATGTATTGTAGCAAATTTGTTGGAGTATTTATTCTTTGTTAGTGCTTTTATTTTTATTGCTATTTAAAATAAATAAAATATAAAAATTAATTTAAAATTAGATTTTGTCATAAAGTTGTTGAAACGTAGTGTAAAAAGGGTTTGTCAGAAATTTGTAGCAAATTGTGCGTCAAAATATTTTTGTTGGAATTTTGTTGCAACTTTTGTCGTATTTTTGTCGCTAGCTCACTTTTCGACAAGTTTATTTCACACCGACTTTTTGTCGAAAATTTGTAGGCAACGCCAGTTTTCCACAGATTTGCAACGAATTTAGCTATAAGAAAGGTAGTAGCTGTAATGCTATAGTTGTCCCTCGTTACAACCGCATTTGGCTGAAGCAATTTGTGTGGAGGTCAAAATTCTTATAACCTTTTGTTCTGCCCTTGGTGTTTAATGACCAAATTTGTATAGGGGAGGTTTGTGTAGCTAACATTCTATTTGTGGAGGTCAACACAAATTTGTCTTATTGTCCGGTTGGATTGATGTATAAGTATTAAGTTGGAATTGGTCAAAAGGGGATTTGAGAAATTGAAGTGCAACAAAGGTATATCATTTTCAACTAGTCTTGGTTTTTTTTCTAATTTAATTTCTCTTCTTCGATGGGAGCATAAATTTATTGTTTTATGATGAATCTTGATTAAAAATGCACTTTATTTATGGTTCTCCGCTATATTTTGAAGGCGACAACTTTGAGGTGGTGGTGGTGTGTTGATGGAGGCGGAGAGGGAGAGGGAGAGAGAGAGGGGAAGAGGAAGAGATGATGGTGGTGGTGGTGATGGAAGGTGGTATGGAGAGAGAGTGTGTGTGGTAGAGATATAATAATAATAATAATAATAACTTTTAAAATTATTTTTTTAAATAATATTAAATAAATGGTTAAAAAGACTAAAATACTCTTATGCAATCTGATTGAATTAAAAATTCTAACTAGGTTAGGGGTAAAAGACATAACGTGCAGGATTTTAAAACATTAAGTACATAACTCGTCAACTTTTTTGCCAAAGGACACCGCCTGAAAAAGGGTGTTAACATAAAGAATAAAACTTGTAATTTACTCTTTTAATTACCACTTAAATTAACCGACTTTTCAGCACCATGTCTATGTGGTGGCTGACGTGATAGGAGTGTACAGATTTTTCGATGTATTTTTAGTACCTTTTTTACCCTTTTATCAAGTTTTAAATTTATAAAACACGATATGAAACTATCACTCTCTACAACACGTTAGGGCAAGTGCACCCATCGTTGGCGTGGTGTAGTGATGGTAAAATACCGAGGCCGTGAGCTTTTAATACCGGTTTATCGTCAACATCGAATCAACCCAAATTTTGAGAAAAGGTTTAAACATGTAAAATGAAGAAAGAAACTAAAAGAAAAAAATAACAAGAAAGAATTACTTGGTTCCGATTAATCTTTTAAGTATCCTTTGATGATTTCCGCATTTTGCGTTTTTTAAGAGATTATCTTAGTTATAGTGGCATGTCCCTCTTTTGGAGGCACCACTACCCTCAGCCATATTTGTAATTGTCTGAGTCAGCAGGGATACAGTCCCGCAATGCCGGATTATTGAAAGATAATTAAGCAAGTTATTAATGCAAAATGTGACATGTCCCTCTTTTAGAGGCAACACTACCCTCGGCCATATTGGTATGAGTCTGCAGGGATATAGTCTCGCAAGGCCGGTTAAAAGTTTTAATAGTAGTTTATTTATAAGGGATTACAAGCCGTTCTTACTTCCCCCGATTTGATGCTATCTGCCTCAAAGGAAGTCCTAATAAACTTGAATTAAGTACTCACAGGATCTATACACTAAACGAGGCAAGAACTTTATCCAAACCACCCTTCTAACCCCCTTCCACGCAATTAATGTGCTTTATATAGACCGTAATACACAAATGAGAGAATCAACAACACATAAAGAATGATAGAGTAAAAATTCACTTTCAATATAAAAACTAGTTATAAAAATCATTAATACATACCTAATTAAAAAGTGACCAAAGGTTGGAAATCAAAAGTAATACATAATAGGTTTCGTCTTCACCAAGTGTTGTAAGAGATTAGCCAAGCATGGCCATGGTTTTGTTGGTGCATAATGTCTATAGCCTACGTCTACAGTCTAGGTCATGTCAGTAGCTTGTAGTAGGGTTAAAAGTGTCAAAAATGTAATTTATATATGTTAGAAGTCATTTCGCACGAAATGGTATTTGGCCATTTCGTACGAAATCAAACTTTGTCATTTCGTACGAAATGGCATGTTGCCATTTCGTGCGAAATCAGTTCCCTATAAATAGGGATGTTTGGTTTTTCATTTGGTACGAAATAGGTGAACGTGTAACGAAGTGCTGCCCAATTCTCACCGTGTAATCAAGTTGAATATCAATGAAAAACCTATTTTAAGTATAAATCTCTATTACTACACCTTTCTATCACTGATTCTCAGTTGTTTGACTGTTTCCGCCTTTCAAACGACTTAGATTTGACTCTGAATGACTTATATAGGTCGTAAAACGATCCTACAAGTGGTATCAGAGCACAGGATGAGTCAATTCATTTGAATCAGTGCTTAGAATTATGTTTTTCTACTCATTCTTGGATTTCTGGACAAATTCACAGACAAAATGGACTGATCTTTTAATATAACGTGTAAAATACAGTTTTAACAAATCCTTGAAAGAATCAGATCTATATTCAAACTAAAAGTGACAAAAATGGGCCAAAAACTTCATTTCGTGTGAACGTACTTTATTACGTTTGAAAATTTGAGTTCATTTCGTACGAAATGACTCATTTCGTTTGAAACATCATTCTGTTTGACTATTTCGCACGAAAAGAAGCTTTGTATTGATTTCGTACGAAATGGCACTTCATTTCGCATGAAAGTGTTATTTCGTTTGAAAAGCTGATTTCGTTTGAAAACCTATTTTCGCTTGAAGTCCATTTCGTTTGTGTGATTTTGTTCGAAAGTTCATTTCGTGTGTAGAAGCTATTTCGCTTGAAAGTGTCTGTTTTTCTAAAACTTGAAAATTTTTCCGAAACTGTTTTCGTAAAATGGATAACCAAGAGTTTTACAACTTGTTTGCCGGAGGGGGAATGACAGCATCTCAAACCCCAGCCAGTATCGTGCAAAATGTCAACATGGAGAATGAACTCGGTACAATGCAGAAACCACCGAAGTTGATGAACATTGATGAGTATGCTGGGTGATCAGAATGGTTTAAGACTTGGGTGCAAGCCAACCATTTCGAATGTTGGATGAAAATCGAGTCTAAGTATGTTCCTCCAACTAATGGTTCGGGAATAGAGAAAACTATCGGAAGTTTAACTCCACTTGAACAAGAAGGTTTCAAAGCAGAAAAGAAAATGATGAGCATTCTACAGCAAGCCATCAAAGAGGATATCTTAGTATTGCTGCAACATTAGGGAAACTCACAGTCCGTCTGGAATGCTTTAAAAGTAAAGTTTCTTGGAAGTGTGTCTATGATAAAAAGCAAAACTGCTTTGCTGAAGAAAGAGTTTGACATATTCACGGGTATCAAGGGTGAGACAACTAAGGAATTGATCGAGAGATACTGCCATCTGGTTGTTGAGATGAAGAGATTGAGCATAAACAAAACGGATGAAGAATGGGTTGATAAGCTAGCGGATGCGTTACCATACGATGAATGGGGCACTTATCTGTTGGTGTTGAAAAATAATTTGGAGTATGTCGGATTCAACCTTAGCACATTTATTGAGAAGATTGAAGCACATGAACTTGAGCTGAAAAAGATCAGAAAAATGAAATCTTCGAGTGTACAACAAGATGTTTCATTATACTACAAAGGAAGCTCGTCAGCAACATTGAATCTAAGTCCAAAGATCCAGACAGCTTTTAGTGCTGATTCGACATCCGGAGTTTCACCTGGTACATCAAGCAACAATAATTCACCATTTGCAAGTTTTGAAGCAAATCCAAAGGTTCAAAACTCACCAGATCAATCTTATAATCAAAGTTCGTCAGGATCAAACAGTCAAAGTCAAGATCCAGGAATTCTGTGCAACATAGCGGTGAATATAAAGAATGCTCAAGACTTTACTGAATCATCAGCGAAACAACACATAGCACTACTTGCTTCGGTGCTTGAATCTTATGAAAGTTTGGTTGTAGGTAGAATTGGGAACCCTGATATGACAAAGGAAGATTATAATCAAATTGATCCAGAGGAGCTGGAGTTGATCGATATCAAATGGGGAATGGAAAGCTTGGTGAGGAGAGCTCAAAGATTTATGGAAATAACTGGTCGGAACTGTCTTTCAGGACCAGATAGCAAGCTTGGGTTTGATAAATCAAAAGTCACATGTTTCAAATACAAAGAGAAGGGACATTTCAAACGTGAATGTCCAAATCGGGAAGTTAACAATCATCAAAACCCATTCACTAACGACTACTACAGACAAGCAATCTATCACAAGACAAGTCAACAACCATTCACCCAAAGACCTCAGATCGAAAACAAGCCTGAAAAAGCTCTTTTAGTCAATCAGGATGATGAGAAGGTTGCTGAAGGTTTTAGTTGGGATAAGTATATCCCTGGTAGTGAGGGTATGGCCATGATGGCAGAGATTGTGGAAGAACCGGAATGTGTTGTTGAAACAGAAGAAGTGAGTGAAGTCATGTCTGAAGAAAGTTTGGCTGATCTTGAAGAAGCAGCTGCAGAAGTTTACTACTATCAATCTGAACAGGAGATTATTGCTAGCTCTTTCAAATCAATAATGACTCCTAACATGTTTGACTCTTTTGCAGGATTATTCAGTGAACCAACCACAGGATTCTGTCCACAATACGACGCTGAGAAAGCTCCAGTTGAAGAGATAATTGACGTTTCCAAAGAAATGAATGAAGAGACTCTAAAAGAAATTGCTGACAAAGCATTGATGGGCAAGCTGAAAGAGGTAGAAACAGAATATGTTGAAACAGAGTCTGTCAAAACAGAGTCAGTTGAAAATGTGCCTGTCGAAACAGAGTCAGTCAAAAAGGAGTCTGACGAGAAATCAAAAAATGAGGAGATCAAATCAGCAGAAAAGTCAGAGTCTGAGTCTGATGGTTTTGGTAAAACAGATGTTAAAATTGACCAAGAAGAAAAGGTTTCTGAAAAGGTTGATTCAATTCATGAAATTCCATGCAAAAATTGTTCAAAACCATGCATGGAGTGTCTTGAAAAAGACAAACAATTTCAAGAATTGAAAAAATATACTGATGAAGTAAAATATGATCTAAGTGAGGTGAAAGAAGCATATGACACTTTGGCAAGATCAATCAAAATGATTCAAAAAGAAAGTTTTGAAAATGATAAAGCTACAAGTTTGTTAAAATCCACAGTCATGGATAAACAGATGGAAATTAACATCCATTTGGACACAATTGCTTCGTTGAAAAAGGAACTAGAATTAATGAGAATTGAAAATGAAAGAATTGACAAGAAATTGATCAATTACGTTGCATCATCATATGTGATTGATCAGATTGTACCGCAACAACCTGATACTACACCTGCCTTTAACAGTGTTCCACCCCCAATGTGGAACCATTATACACAAAAATATCCAGATGGGGTGGAAGCTGCCTTGAATCTCAAATTGAGAACAGTGGAGAATGAATTACCAGAGAATATCGATGTTACATTTTCTCCGTCCGACACTGACAACGAGTCACATGTGATCAAAACTGTTGTTGACCAAGTGTTAGATGAAGAAAGTGATAACTCGGAATTTGGTACTGTGAAAACTCATTTTGAAAACTCCATTTCTGATTCTGAAAACGATGGTAACTTCTTCGACAAATTTATACCAAAATCAGATAAAGTTGCGAATGATGATTCGATCATTGTGGTTTACACAATGACCGGAACTGACAAACTATATTCTGATTCTGAGTATCCAATTCAAAATGCCAGATTGGAAAATGTTGAGAAAGTGTTTAAACTTGTTGAGATTGACATTTCAGAGGTTAACAATAATGAGTTTTTATCAAAACCAAAAAGGTCTTTTGTGAAACCACAACCAAACAACTCGGGAAAGAAAGAGTGGGTGGGCAATGGTGATAATAACAAGAGAAATGGAAACAATTTCAAAAACAAAGGTGTTGGTTTTGAAAAGAAAATGGCTAAGAAGAATGTCAAGCCAAAAGAAAAGATGAGTGATGTTTTTGTTGCTGGTCCTAGTGTTGATGCTGAAAAGGATTATATCTTCAGCTAAAAAGACGTTAACGATTTCAATGCGGCTAAAAAGTTAAGAGAAGAGACCTACAAATCAACTTTTGTCGAATATGACAAAAGAATTTGTTACCGCTGCAATGAAATTGGTCATATGGCCAAGCAGTGTGTGAAAAAGATTGAAAAACCAGTTTTGCAAAAACCCAAATCTAAAACTCCAACTGATGTTAAGGGTAAAACACCAATGGTTTCCCCCGTTCGTATTTTGAAAAGAGGTGAATCTTTGAAGACCGAGGATAAGCCGAAATCAACATTTGAGATTGGTGAATCTTCGAAAAACCAAAACATTTCAAAGGTTTATCCAAAGACAAAAGTTTTTGAAAACCAATCATGGGTGGTAAAATCAAAACAATCAATTGAAGAGAAGAAGATGGAAAGTGTTCTAAAATCTGAATCAAAAGTTTTTGAAAATGATGTTGAAAAACTGGAATTTGAACTAGACAAGTTGCTTGAGGAAATCCCACTAATTAAGGAGGGAGATTTAAAACCAAAATTCAAACCTGCTGTTCCAAATGTTATCTTTAACATTCTGAAAGTTGATGTGTCATGTGATCTTGTGTTTGATAGTGTTCCAAAGGTAAAGAAATCATGGGTTTCATTATTTGAATGAATTTCTTTGATGTTTGCAGGGGCTTCCAAGGTCTATCATCTCAAAGTGGATCATGGATAGCGATGCCTCGAGGCATATGACTGGGATGTTAGCTCTTCTCTATGATGTCAAATCTATCAACGGAGGATATGTTGGATTTGCAGGGAATCAGGGTGGCAGAATTGTTGGTGAAGGAACTCTTACAAATGGAGTCGTAACGTTTGACAAAGTGAACTATATCATCGAACTTGAAAACAATCTGTTGAGCATCTCACAGATCTATGACAAGTCTTTTACAGTACACTTTACTAAAAACGAGTGTTTAATCATAAAACCTGGCTTTAAAATTCCTGATGACATGGTGTTGATGCGAGCTCCCCGGGAAAACGATTTGTATGTCCTAGATATGAGTGTCGCAACAACAACAGATCAAAAGAAACAGTGTTTTGCAACAAAAACGAAAGCAACAGAAAAGGAGTCAAGAATGTGGCATCGAAAGATGGGCTACATTCATGTCAGAAAAATGAATTTCCTTGTACACAATGATCTTGTTGAAGGTGTAAATCTTAAAAATTTTCATTTGAATGATGATTGTGCAGAGTGCAAGAAGGGAAAACAAACGAAGAAGACACACCCACAGAAGCTCTTAAACTCCATAAGAATACCACTTGAAAGGCTCCACATGGATTTGTTCGGTCCAGTTAATGTGAAGAGCGTGAGTGGAGACTTGTATTGTCTGGTGGTCACCGACGACTTTACCAGATTTTCATGGGTGATGTGTATTGAAAGCAAAGACCAAACATTTGATTCATTGATGGTTCTGTTCAAGAAGATGGAAACACTATACAAATTACCGATCAGGAGAATACGAAGCGACAATGGAACGGAGTTAAAAAACAATCGCATGCTCGAGTATTGCAATGAGAAAGGAATTCTTCATGAATTTAGTGCACCATACACTCCACAACAAAATGGTGTAGCTGAACGAAAGAATCGCACTTTAATTGAAACAGCTCGAACTATGCTCGCCGATTCCAAGTTGCCAATATTTTTCTGGAGTAAAGCAGTTGCAGCAGCGTGTTATACACTGAATTGTGTCCTAACAGTGAAGAAATACAAGAAAACATGTTTAGAACTTCTTCATCATTACAAGCCAAATTTGAAGTTTTTAGAACCGTTTGGATCTCCTTGTACTTTTATTGATCCAGATGGTAAGTTTGGTGCTAAAAGTAACGAGGGTTTCTTTATAGGTTATACGAGTCCGCTGAAGAGGGTGTTCGTTCCGTGCCTGGGGAAGATAATTCAGGTTCAGCATGTTGATTGTCAGAGGTTTACTCCTCCACCTCAACTTCCCGGAAAAAGATTGCTTTTCGATTATGACAAACTCTAGGAATCTTTCCAACTGCCGACTGAGCTAAGTGTAGAGGAACTCGTACTATTATACCAACATCAACAATCTTTGTCACAAGATCAGGTGCCAAGACCGTTGGTAGTTTCTCAGCCTGTCATGGGTGCAAACGATAACGAGGCCGGTCTAAGTGGAACAACACATGAAGCCCCAGAGGAACCAGCTCCAGTATTTGATCACTCCGACGACTCAGAATCGGAAGACGGTCTGATTTTTTATGAGGAACCATATACTGCAACGACAGAAGCTGTTGATCACACTAGTGATCAAGACATCATAAACTTGCAATCGGAAGTGAACGTGCCTAACACTATCATGCCAAGAACTTTGTCTTATCATCCTTCAGAGCAAATAATTGGTGATCTTCAGAGTGGAGTAAAAACGCGGGATCAGATCAACAGAGCTCTTATATGTTTTTATACAACTGTCGCTCCTTTACAAGTTGATTTCTCACTAAAATGTTTCATCTCGCAGGTTGAACCAAGAACGTATAAAGAAGCTTTAACTGAAGAAAGCTGGGTAAACGCTATGCAGGAAGAGCTGCAGCAGTTTGAGAAGCTAGGAGTATGGAGATTGGTGGATCTTCCTGAAAATCAGAAGCTGATAAAGACTAAGTGGGTTTTTAAGTGTAAAAGAGATGATAGAGGAGTGATTGTAAGAAATAAAGCACGATTGGTAGTACAAGGTTTCAGTCAGCAAGAAGGCATCGATTTTACGGAAGTGTATGCACCTGTTGCTAGACTCGAGGCGATTAGAATCTTCCTGGCATTCGCGTCCCGGAAAGGATTCAAAGTCTACTAACTAGATGTGAAATCTGCATTCCTTTATGGCAAAATAAAAGAAGAAGTGTACGTTGGATAACCGCCGGGGTTCACAGATCCAGTGCACAAAAACAAAGTCTATCTTCTCGACAAAGCGCTTTACGGACTACACCAGGCCCCGAGAGCCTGGTACGAGACGCTTTCCCAATATCTGTTGGCCAACGGGTTCACCAGAGGGACGGTTGATAGTACTTTGTTTACAAAAGAGGTTGCAGGGCATCTATTGATCGTGCAGATTTACGTCGACGACATCATCTTTGGATCGATAAATGATGATTTGTGTAAAGAGTTTGAGAAAGTGATGAAAAGAAAGTTTGAAATGAGTTCGATGAGGGAGATGAAGTTCTTCCTAGGGCTACAGGTGGAGCAAATGCCCGAAGGAATCTTCATTCATCAAACCAAATACGTGAACAATGTTCTGGAAAAGTTCAACATGTCTGAATCTACTCCAACATCAACCCCCTGGCTCAAAATCACGGGATCTGTCCGGATGAAGGTGGAGAGAAAGTGGACGAGACGTATTATCGATCGATAATTGGATCTTTGATGTATCTGACTGCTTCCCGCCCGGACATCATGTATCCGACTTGCTTATGCGCCCGATATCAGTCTAGCCTGAGACAGTCACACCTGACGATCATGAAAAGAATATTACGGTATTTGAAAGGCTGCCCAAGCACCGGCTTGTGGTATCCTAAGTCTGGTGACTTCTCTCTTTCTGGTTTTGCTTATTCTGATTTTGGAAGCTGCAAGCAAAATGCGAAGTCCACCACTGCATGATGTCAGTTCTTTGGAACTCGACTAGTCACCTGGCAGTGCAAGAAACAAACCTCAGTCGCTCTCTCTACGTGTGAGGCTGAATACGTTTCGGCCTCCAGCTGTTGCTCTCAGATCCTCTGGATCCAGCAGCAGATGAGGGACTTTGGTTTGCAGTTCTTGGATACACCCATTTATGTGGACAATGAGGCAGCTATAAATATAACAAAAAACCCGGTTCACCATTCTAAAACAAAACATATTGAAATTAGGCATCATTTCATCCATGATTGCTACGAGAAGAAATTGATTCGAATTGAACATATACACATCGATGATCAGAAAGCTGATTTTTACACAAAACCTTTTGACAAAAAGAGATTTAACTATCTTTTGAAATTAAATGGATTGAAAAATTTGTTTTCTGGGAGGGTTGTTGAGTGTGAAGCCGAGGAGGACGGCGATCTGACGTGATCCACGTCTTGTTGTCAAGTTTCTGTACAATTTATTTTCTGCTTTTGATAAAACCAAAAACACAAAAATATGTTTTTATTTTTAGGGGGAGAAAGTTTGCAGAAAATCCAAAAACATGATAAAATGTCAAAATCCAAAAACATTGAAAAACTGAAAAAGAGTTTGTGTAAAAAGGGGAAATGATAGTACATCAGCTAGACAGTTGCAGCACGCTAAAGAAATGTAAAGATAAATAGTGTTAAGCAGTCTTGCAGATGATATGCCGATAGGTTTTTACACATTTAGTAGGTTTGTTCGGGATATAAACCTAAATCATTTCTTGCTTATGCGTGGGGAACATCTCTCGGAATATGGGTAACCCCCGAAATCTTGTTTGAAAGACCCCTCTTTCTGAGATACTAGGTTTTTATGCTTAGTGATATCTGGGGTATTATCCCGGGACTTCTGATTGTCAGGAAGCAATGGCCTAGTCCCCGTATAATACTTTTCGCTTACTTGAAATAAAAGCACCCCCTCAGCATAAAAAATGATGAAACATTGCAAAATGCTAATCATGTGTTGTTGAAGAAAAGATTCTCTAAAGGGAACACACCTAAAGTCGAAGACATCATCTCTCTGATTTTGCGGAAGCAATAGCCTGAGCTCTCATGGCCCTCGCATTTAACCCTTTACAGATATCATCTAGGTATACTCACCTGTAAGACTGAATATTGGGATCTGGATACGGGAGTATATTCTGAGGTGGTACACGCGTATGAGTTAAGCCTTAAAACACTAATTCGTATCCTGAACAGATTGAAATTTGTGTGAAAAATTAAAGTGGATCAGTATATCGGCAATCACTGTGAATTGTTTAATGCTTAGTATGAAATCAAAGCTTAACGGTGCTTGTAGCTTGTCAGCAGCTGATATGATCCCCTAACACGCTCACCAAAAAGTTGTTTGTAAATATGTTTGTATATAGCCTTCAATTACTGCATTTCATTCTTTCCAATTCCTTAAAATCCAAAAAGATTTGATTTTCATCTTATTTTTCGACAACGGACGTTGGGGATCTGATGATCAAAGTCTTAATGTGCTAAACAAGTTGGATCATGAGGTTTGGGTAAGCAAAAGTTTGTGAAAAGATGTTAGTAATTGCTTAAAATGTTCAAAGTTCATTAATTTGAACTTAAAATCTGTTTCAAAAAGTCAGCAAACTTCATAAATTGGTCAGCCAAGGTCATTAAGTTGGACTTCATAGGCTAAACAGTTGACCAAGGTCATTAACTTGGACTTGGTTAACTGGGTGTGATGGTAAAAATTCAAAAAGTTAAAAAGTTGAAATTTTTTGAAAAATTGTGATTTCAAATGAAATGACTATTTCGTACGAAATAGCCATTTCGCTTGAAACTTGATTGAAACTGATTCATAGCTCATTTCGTACGAAATGAGCTCGTCTATAAATATAGACGGCATTTCGCTTGAACGGTTCATTATTGTCATTTCACTTCAAAGTCTTGTCTCATGCGATTTCAAACGAAACACAAAGTTTCATCGATTTCTAGCCGAAACCCTGTCTGTTTGTACTCGAAATCCTTGTTTAAGTTGGTTTACTCAACTTAAATCATGGGAAAGGTGAGGATTTAGGTTGATTTTACCCAGATCTGTCTGATTTCGTTTCTATGATGAAGAACAGAACTTAAAACTTAGATCTAGGGTTTGTTTATGAACTAAAACGAACGATAATCACATCTGTGTGTTCAGAATATGTTGTAGATCTGTCTTAGGGTTTTGATTTGTACCAGATTTGTTGATTTCATATGAACTACAAGTGAACAGGTTCTTTGAACTCAGATCTAGGATGTTTTTGTGGGTAAAAATGAATAATAATCACACCTATATACTCGGAATCTGTTAAAGAACATATATTGGGTATACAACTGTTTGACAACTGAGGTTGTGATCACCTACAGAGTTGAAAATGAAGTCAGATACATCTCTGTGTATGATCCTTTGTGGTTGGTTAATTGCTCAGCAAAAGACATAGAGTGTTTGTTTGTTAACAAGATTGGGTTTAAAGCTGAAGATAAAGACCAGGCAATGCAGTTTCAAAAGGTTGTATCTATCTGCTTCCAGAAAGGAATTAATGCTGAGAGTGAATGGTCGTCTAAGTGGCGAAAGATAGAGAAAGAGGAAGCTATAAAAGCTGAAAAAGAAAGAAAGAAACTTGAAGGGAATAGAGGTAAGTGGATGAGGATACAAGCTGAAGAAAAGATGAAAGCTGATAAAGAGAATGAGAAGCTAAAGAGTGCATTGAGAAGAAAGCCGAAGCAGAGGGAAGAAAGATTCAAGTCCCTGTGAAGAAGTTTTTGAAGACCTGACTGAAGACTCCGGCAATATCCAAGGGGAAGTTTGTTGGTGCATAATGTCTATAGCCTACGTCTATAGTCTAGGTCATGTCAGTAGCTTGTAGTAGGGTTAATGTCAAAAATGTAATTTTATATATGTTAGAAGTCATTTCGCACGAAATGGTATTTGGCCATTTCGTACGAAATCAAACTTTGTCATTTCGTACGAAATGGCATGTTGCCATTTCGTGCGAAATCAGTTCCCTATAAATAGGGATGTTTGGTTTTTCATTTGGTACGAAATAGGTGAACGTGTAACGAAGTGCTGCCCAATTCTCACCATGTAATCAAGTTGAATATCAATGAAAAACCTGTTTTAAGTATAAATCTCTGTTACTACACCTTTCTATCACTGATTCTCAGTTGTTTGACTGTTTCCGCCTTTCAAACGACTTAGATTTGACTCTGAACGACTCATATAGGTCACAAAACGATCCTACAGGTTTGACAAAAGCTCTTACTATCGATCTTGGATCTCGAAACTACTCTAACTTTAACTAATGTGGTGGAAGATGATGGTGTTGTGGTGGTGGAAGTGAGAGAAATGGTTTGCCAAGGGATGAGTTGCAAGTGAGCCAAGCACCTCTATTTATAGTTGGAAACAGAGGATTCACACGGCCCTATGTCCTGCACCTTCTCTGTCTTCATTTAATGTTCTTGTCAGCTCTTCTGCACACATGGCCCCGTGTGTCAACGACACGACCACGTTACCTTTATACTTGCTGTACAAACCCAGATTTGCAAATCTGAGAGTTGACCATGACCCGTGCTTAGGAGACACGGCCCCGTGCCCCTTGTCATTTTCTGATTGTCTTCATCTTTAAGGAATCTTACGTGGGGCACGACCTCATGCCTGGCAGGCACGACCCCGTGTTGGGGTTCTGGTTTGTTGTTTTTATTCTTAGGGTGAAGCTTGGAGGGTCGATATAGTGTGTCAACTTTCTTTCCTTCGTATTTATGTTGGCTTTCGTCATTAATTTGTTTCTTTTGTCCGTTTAAGCTCTTTTAATCCTGAAAATCAAAAGTAAACAAAGAAACATATTTTTCCAACATTAGTACTAAAATAGGGTTGTTTTCATACCTTATTTGATATGATTTATATGTTGTATTTTGTGCATATCAGTGGCCAATCAACTGAGCGAACTAAGTTTTGTGTAAAGCTAGAACCTGAAGTTTGGAGGAGGTGACCTTTTTCTAAACCATTTGTGACTTCCCCTGAATGAACGATTGTTAGATTTTAATATAAATATCTGTTTTTTTATGATTATTACAACTGATATATATCTTGATCACTCATGCTTGGATGTGATAAACACTATTATATTTGAACTGTTTTTCTTTTATCAAACATATTGGTGGTTTCTTGCATCGTTAGTGGTGTTGATCCCAGAAAGAGATACCCAAACTTAATATGGCAAGTAATTTCAATATATGAGAAAATAATGTGCGGAACTAGAAATCAGACTTTCAAGAAACAAGATATAGAATTTTTCAAGTGTATTAAATGACTTTGTAAACACAAAGTTATTGACTATTACAAAATGAATACTCAAAGAATTCTAAGTGAAGGGAAATGGAGTTTTTAGTGTGTGTATTGAATGCTAAGCACAACTCATTTAACCTTCGGGGTTTGACATCTCTATTTATAGAGAGTTCAGATCTGAATAAACAATTGTTTATTCAGCACTTGCTCTGCACAAAAGGACCTTCTTGGCATATTCATTGAATCGGTTATGGCCAACTTGCTCCTTTTTGGGTTTGTGTCAGGCCTTATCTTGAAGATAAGTGGGCCTACCAGAATTTCTGGTGATCAGACTGTACCAGATTCTGATGATAAATACCAGATTTCTCATCAGTCTTCATCAGAAAAGTTCTGTCTGATTGTCTTCTTTGCTTAGATCTTCTCCTGATTCTTAGTTGAAGATGTATCTTTCTTTTCTTCTTGTCAAGATATCATTTTGGGACCTTCTTAGTGATACTTCTTGACTGTATCTTCATCTAATGATCAGGAAGATCATCTTTTTCTTCAATACTTATACTTAAGGTTTCCTAACAATTCCCCCCTAAGTATTGTAAGAAAATAAACTACCTCATGAACAAAAAAAATTCCCAAACAGTGGAAACTTAAAAATTTCAAGTCAAGAAAGTAACTACTATTCTGAAAACAAATTACATGATGAAATAAAATTTAAACAAACATGTTCTTCAAAATAGCTTTGCCCTTTTTAGTACATCTCCAGCCTTCAATTTCTTCTTGTAAGAGATGTATTTCTTGCAGATATCATACATATCTTTGTACCAAGTTATTGCTTGTATCCATTCTTCAATCATTTGTTCAATTTACTGCCTTTGTTTTTCTCTGTTCATTTCTATCGTCTGAAGTTGTTCCTGTCTCTTGTTCATGCATTTCATAATAAACTTCAGTGTCTGATTTGAGTACTTACAGATATCAACACTTCTGAATAGAGCCTTTTTCTTCTCAAAATCTCTATAGACTACACTGTAGTTATGTCTGTCTCTTATCATTGGTAATTCAATAATGTCTCCAGATCTTGCATCTTCTATTAGCTCTGAGGGAAAGCTTGTGTCTGGTGCACTGAGATAGACCTTTTTGTTATGCACATTGTGACATCTGTGCCTCTTCGACCATCATAAGGATATAAAACCAATGAAATATTGTGTTTCTTATTTGGGATTTGTATAAATGTGTGCATCAATTGCACATATCAATTCTCGTTCGATTTTGAGCTCTAAATCGCTTTCTAGAAAGTTATACGCGAACTGATGCGTAAACGTAATTAGTTTAATGCGACAAACACTCCGGAACAGTGACATGGGCTTAACATACCTTAAATAACCTTTACATAACTTAGAAATAAGTTTTGGAGGGTTTGGTGTGTCGAAATCAAGTTTATTCGATCGCAGGGACTATTTGCATCAAACTGCGAAAGTCTGCCGATTCGTATAGTAACGTACCTTCCGGAATATGATCATAAGTTAAACATACCTTAAATATCCTTTACATAGCTTAGAAATAGGCTTTGAGGGGTTCGGTATGCGAAAATAAACTTATTTGATCAATAGGGACTAAAAGCATCAAAAAGTGCATAAGTTTGCATTTTCGCGCATATCTTACGTTCTGAACATATCTAGACATCCAAAAATTTTTGTAATCATTAAAATATTTTATTTTAGTGATTGGAATGCAAAAATACCATTCGTCGCGCAATTTGGATCGTTTTCGCGTCCGTTCAAGTTTCCGTCGTAATTAACCGAACAACGCAACCGTACGGCCAAACGAACCGACATCCAAGATATTTTTGAGCATATTTCATGTTCCCTATACTTTAAATTCATTGTATAGCCTTGAAATGGGGTTAACGGGGCTTAAACGTGTCAAAAATGCATCTAAAACCAAGTTTTGGACTTGCAGGGACTAAAACTGATAATCTGTCAAAGTTGGCTTAGGAGGGGCGCATAAGACTATGTACATGTCTGCGCGACCCGTGAAAACATGCCAGACAGAACATTCAACTTGGTCCAAATCAGCTATTTTGATGGTTTTGATCCTTGTTTTGCAATACCATTTGATGGTTTTTGAGTTCCCCGTGTTTTGTAAACAATGGGTAACACATGGATGGCTAGGATTAAAGCACGAATTACGAGAAACGATCCTAACGGTTCTTCGAAATCTATAAATACCCACTTGGTTTTCAAGCATTCCTCACATTTGATCTAAGAATTGCTCTAAGTTGAAGCTCTCAAGCTTCATACCAGAGTATTTTAAGATCAAACCTTCATTGCTTGGACCCTTTGTAAGTTTCTTTCATGCTTTTATGCTTTTTTAAGCACGAAAGTCTAATAGTGTTTGACTTTATGCTTTGACCAGTCAATGGTCAACACGAAGTTCGTTTGAACTTCACAACATGAGCGTAATCACGATGGTCATAGTCCTTTGTGACAATACCTACTGATTACCACGTTATTTAGGCATAGTGACGAGTCATAGTTTCGGTCAAAATACGCGTTTATGCGTAGTTTGCAACCAAACTATTCTTGGGTATCAAAACCCTTTGTTTTGATATCAAACTTGTTTTCTAACTTAGTTAAACCTGTTTTAACATGTTTAACTCGTCACTTTTAATTTAGTGCTTATATAGGGTCGTAAGATAAGCGGTCTAAACAACCGCTTAGACTTTCGAACCCGGCCCGTTTGGTGGATCATTAGGATCCAACCAAACATATTTTTTTGACCATAGTTGTATAGGGAAAAACCTTCCGAGGTTATACCTTTTGGTCACTACGTTTAATTAGTTGTATGATAGGTTGTTTATATGCCTTAGGAAAATGACCAAAATGCCCTTTTTACGCATAATTTCATTCTAAGCATATGTAACCTAAATTTTGATATTTAAACTGATTAGGCAATATTATTAGACTTGTTGAGGCATAAAATACTTGTCATAGTACTAGTTAGGCAATCCGAACGCGTTTTACGCAAACGACCCGTTAAAGTAGCATAAGCTACCTAAACGAGTCGTAATGGGTCGTAAGCACTTAGGATAGGTTCCGATTTAGAATGTAGGCTTTGTTAAACCATATTATGTGAGTTCCAACACTCATTTGGTTTACAAGACCTCATTCTATCCGATCTTCCGATTTAGGTCTGGTTTATTAATGTAGTTACCTATATTAGGTGCCGATTGATTCCGTGATCCTTCTAGCTTTGTTTGGTTGTTATTTCAATACTTCTAAGAATTCTCAAGTGAGTACATAGTTCCCCTCTTTTACCGTTTTAAACTGTTTTCGGGTGATTCATATGTGCTAAACGATTTCGAGTTTTCTAAACAAATGCTATGGTTTATATTAAACTACCTGAACTATTTGAACTATTTGAACCATTGGAACTATTTGATCTATCTGAACTATTTGAACTATTTGAACCATTGGAACTATTTGATCTATGTGAACTATTTGAACTATTTGAACCATTGGAACCATTTGATCTATGTGAACTATTTGAACTATTAAAAGATTGGGTTATGGAAGTGATTAGGTAACGGGGCGGATGTAATGTGATAAAAGCATGGTGGATACACCGCTGGTACTTCCTATATATAAGTGCTTTTAACACATTATATATCGTTGCGTTATCTAGATCACTTGGGCAAATGTTTTCACAACGAAGTTACATTACAAGGTTTTTCTAACAATATAAACCATTCGAGTTTTATTACAAAAACGATTTACGATCTGGGTTTACATAAACAAATGTTTTGAGTTAAGATTCATGGCATCGAGGTTTTATAAACTATAACTAATCTGTTTTGACTTGGTTATTTAATTTACAATACAAACATTTTATAAAACTAGGTTTTCTAATATCGATTAACGAAGTTGTTCGAGTTATTTCAACATGTAAACGAGCCATGAATCTGACACTCACACAAAACCTATGTACTCGCCGGCATTTTTATGCTGACGTATTTTCACATATGTTTCAGGTACCATAGTTGATGATGTTTGATGATGATATTGATGCATGCTCACATATGAATGGACGAGGCCTTAGTGACTTAATAAAAATAAAAGACATTGTTCATGTTTTGTTTCTGATTTCAAGACAATGTAATAAACTTAATTCAATAAAACAGAACTTCAATCCATGTGTTGTGAAACAATGATTTTGTTACGACACTCCCCGACGTTTCCGCCGTGGTTGGTTGTTTTAACGCGGTCGGGATGTGACAGAAAAGTTGGTATCAGAGCTCATGGTTATAGGGAATTAGGTTATTAGTAATGCTTTGACCTAGTCTATAACCTTCCTTGGACCCTAACACAAGTTATCTTGTGTTTAGTCTTAAAACAATACCGTCGCCTATCTTTAGGTGACAACCACAACAAGAACACAAATTACGAATCCGACTTGAAAACTAATCATCTCTTCTTAGAAGATTTGTTATAAGGTTTTGAACCGTCAAAGATTTCAAAATCTCATTGTGACACCTGTGCCTCTGGGACCATCAAACAAATACCAAACCAATGAAATATTGTATTTCATAATTGGGATTTGTATAAATATGTGTATCTTTTGCACATATCAATTCTTGTTCGATTTCAAGCTTTAAATCGCTTTCTGGAAAGTTATACGCGCACTGATGCGTAAATATAACCAGTTTTAATGCAACAAACACTACGGAATAGTTAAATAGGCTTAACATACCTTAAATAACATTTACATAACTTAGAAATAAGTTTTGGAGGGTTTGGTGTGGCGAAATCAAGTTTATTCGCTTACAGGGACTAATTTTGACAAACTGTGAAAGTATGCTGATTTGTACTGTAACGAACATTCCGGAACATGAACATAAGTTAAAAATACCCTAAATATTCTTTACATAGCTTAGAAATAGGCTTTGAGGGGTTCGGTGTGCTAAAATAAACTTTTTGGTCATTCAGGGACTAAAAGCGTAAAAAAGTGCATAAGTTTGCATTTTCGCGCATATCTTACGTTCTGAATACATCCGGACATCCAAAAATTTATGTAATCATTAAAATATTTTATTTTAGTGATTGGCATGATAAAATTCCATTCGTCGCGTAATTTGGTTCGTTTTTCGCATTCGTTCGTGTTTCGTCGTAATTAACCGAACAACGCAACCGTACGACCAAACGAACCGACATCCGAGATATTTTTGAGCATGTTTCATGTTCCATATACTTTAACTTCATTTTAGAGCCTAGAAATGGGATTAACGGGGCTTAAACGTGTCAAAAATGCATCAAAAACCATGTTTTGCACATTCAGGGACCAAAATTGACAATCTGCCATAGTTATCTTAGGAAGGGACCACAATGAAAAATATAAATTCCAACTTGTTACAGCTGTTCCCCTCATTTTCACATGGTTTTAATGAAACTAGGGGCTCCCATGGTTTCACAAAACCATGGGCACATGTGTACGGATGAGATCGAAGCTCGTTTTACGATGAACGATCTTAACGGTTGTGCAAAAACTATAAATACCCCATCCATCTCATTGTTGAAACTCACATTTGATCTGATATTTCTCTAAGTTGAGGTGCTTTCACTTCATACCTTAGAATAATCGGGTCAAACTTCCGTTCTTGGACCTTTTGTAAGTCCTCTTTCGTTCTTTTTCGCGTGAAAGTCAAACTGTGTTTGACTTTCTGCTTTGACCAGTTTATGGTCAACATGAAGTTCGTTTGAACTTCATAACGTGAGCGTAATCACGATGGTTTTAGTCTCTTGTGACTATACCTACTGATTACCACGTTATCTAGGCATAGTGGCGAGTCGTAGTTTCGGCCAAAATGCGTATTCATGCGTATTTTGTAACCAAACTACTTTTAGGTATCAAAACCGTTTGTTTTGATACCAAACATGTTTTCAAACCTCGTTAAGCATGTTTTAACATGTTTAGCTCGTCACTTTAGGTTTAGTGCTTATGTAGGGTCGTAAGGTAAGCGGTCTAAACAACCGCTTATACTTTCGAACCCGACCCGTTTGGTCGATCATTAGGATCCGACCAAACACATTAGGTGACCATAGTTGTATAGGGAATAACATTCCGAGGTTATACCTTATGGTCACTTAAGTTTTAAGTAGTTTTATGACAGGTAGTTTATATGCCTTAGGTAAATGACCAAAATGCCCTTTTTACGCATAAATTCATTTTAAGCATATGTAACCTAAATTTTTACATATAAACTGATTAGGTAACATCATTAGACATATTAAGGCATATAATACTTGTCATAGGACTAGTTAGGCATTCCGAACGCGTTTTACGCGAAGGACGCGTTAAAGTGGCGTAAGCTACCTTAACGAGTCGTAATGGGTCGTAAGCACTTAGGTTAGGTTTCGTTTTAGAATGTAGGCTTTGTTAAACCATATTACATGAGTCCCTACACTCATTTGGTTTATGAAACCTCATTTTATCCGATTCTCCGATTTAGGTCCGTTTATTTACATAGTTATCTATATTAGGTGCCGTTTGATTCCGTGATCCTTCTAGCTTTGCTTGGTTGTTGTACAAGACTTCTAAGCACCCTCAAGTGAGTACATAGTCCCCTCTTTTACTGTTTTTCAAACGTTTTGGGGTGAAACACATGTGCCTACTTGTTACTTCCATGCTTTCCATGTTTTCATATCATATACTTGCTATGTTCATTAGTACGCTATTAGTACATGATTTCATTATGTTTTTGCTATGTATGTCCTTTTAGTGCATACTTAGTACATCGTTTTACATTACATTTCATGCTATGTATGTTCATTCGTTGCATATACTTATCCAGTATATGGACACATTGTTTTATATCTTTTTAAACCATTTGAAGCTGATTGATTTATGTGAACCATTTGTAACCTGTTGAGTTATGTGAACCATTTGTAACTGTTTGAGCCATTGGGTTAGGGAAGTGATTAGGTAACGGGGCGGGTGTAATGTGTTAAAAGCATAGTGGATACGCCGCTGGTACTTCCTATATATAAGTGCTTTTAACACATTATATATCGTTGCGTTATCTAGATCACTTGGGTAAACGATTTTGAAACAATGTCACACAATTATGTTTTCTGAATAATATACACCATACGAGTCTTATTAACGAGTGTCTACGAGATGTTTTACCATTTGATTTAATAAAACAAAATGTTTTGGAGTTAAGAATCATGGCTACGAGATTTTATAAATCATATCCAACTTGATTTGAGTTGGTTAATTATGTCGCAATACTATACTTTTCAAAATAAGGTTTTTAAATAAGTATTGCAACATGTAAAATGAGCCATGAATCTGACACTCACATAAAACCTATGTACTCGCCGGCATTTTTATGCTGACGTATTTTCACATGTGTTTCAGGTACCATAGTTGATGATATTTGATGATGATATTGATGCACGCTCACATAGGAATAGACGAGGCCTTAGTGACTTAATAACAATGAAAGTTTATTTGTTCCTGTTTTGTTTCTAATTCCAATGTAATGTAATACATTCAATTCAATAAAACGAAACTGTTTAATCCATGGTTGTGAAACAATGATTATGTTACAACACTCCCCAACGTTTCCGCCACGTTTTGTTGTTTTACGTGGTCGGGGTGTGACACTCATCAAAGTTTGGGTCTTTTTAATGTGAACACGTGCAATCTGGAAGGGTGGGTGCCTGTATCCCGAGTTTTCTGTCTAAGGCTAGAGTGTTCGTACAAATCCACATAATCAAACCAGTCACTCTTACCAATGAACTCTTGGGGTGAGTGTCCACTTATAGGCTAAAGCATGTCTTCGAGATACATTATGAGGACCTATTTACTTTGTTCAGCCATTGTGCGTCGTTTGTTTGTTCAAGATAACGAACAAATGATCGCCTTCCTATTGTTTCGTCAATATCTTCGATACCTCTTTTGCTTAAAACAATCCAGCTGTCCCTAACTAACCAGCTCAATCCCCTGCTAAGAAGCCATACAATGGAACTACACCTTTGTGCAACCAATGTAACCTTCATCATCATGCTAGTGTGAAATGCCGCAAATGCCTAAATTGTGGACTTGCTGGTAATACAGCTAGGGTTTGCCGAGCTGTAGCTGCACCGAATCAAGCTGATAATATTCCTGCTCAAGCTCGTTTTCCACTAGGTTCTTGCTACAACTGTGGTGAGATGGGCCATTTTCGAAACAATTGCCCAAAGCTTGCTAATGCAAATCCAGCACGTGGATGAGCATTCGACCAACTGGAAGACGATGCTGTTTGGAACAATCAAACTTTATGTACTATTTTCTTTTGTTATCCAAGTCTTTGAAACAGTTATTTTGGTTTTTCAATAAATCTTCATTTGCATTACGATATATGAAAACAAGTGTGGTTACATGTATGAACGACATATCCCCTACGATACCGACGATCAAGGAACCGTGTTCCTTGTAAAACAAACTACCCTCGTAATTCTTCCATTTTATTACCAGTTGCGATCTCCACGAAAATCCTAAGTACCCGTTTCTTTCAAGGAAACGAAGTACAAGGCGCAAGTTACAACTCTGGACGAATACCGAAAATACCACTATAAATCCTTAATAGGATACCTAAGGTTACTTCCGTAAGCCCTTGATTGGTCTTACATATCATATCTTCCCGACTTCACGATATTTTACACAGCATATGATTTCAAAAGATTGTGCATGTTTTCAAAAATCTCAAACATATTTTCAAAATCATCTCACGTGGTTTTAAAACATTTCATAAAAATGTTTACCTAATATACTTAGTACGTGATTTCAAAATCATTACAAAAAGGTTTTCCAAAATCATATTTTTTTAACAATTCCTAGCATAGCTTTCAAAAATAATTTTGCTCGTATGTTGCCTTAACATACGTAGCACGCGATTACCAAGAACACCCTGCTTCTCACGCCGACTTAGCATGCTTAGCTCAATGATTTCAAGGATCCGTTTGCTTCATATGTTGTCTAAGCATATCTAGCACCTTGATCTCATAAACACTATGCTTCGTATGTTGTCATAGCATACCTAGTACAAGATTCCTAAACTCTTCCCGCCATACGAATTCCAAATCCTTATAGGATCTTCTTCATAGTTAGATCATCGTGGATGTTCAAAGCGCAGAATCAAAGTCCTTAATTGGATTCTTTATGTGCATTAATTCGAATGTTACGATTCCTTGTAAACGAAATCGAATTCTATAAGATCATCCTATCTTTACAGATAGATTCTTGAGGACGTTGAAGTCCATTGACTGGATTCCTGGTGTACTTTGAAGACCCATGTGCAAATCGACAACAAATTAATAACAATTAATAACAAACTGATAACGAATTAATAACTAAGTGAAAAATTATGTGCTTATGTGTTTATGTGTTGACCTAATCAAAGTTATCTCAAGCTTGTTCAACAAATTCTATCCCCTACATATTATAAAACAAATTGTGCGAACTGTGCAAGGAATTACGTAATTATGGATGCATACATAATTATGGAATTTAGTGCACAGAAACCACAACAAGTTTTGTCATGTATCTAAAGTTAACTCTATTCATTTCCACTTCTGATGAAGAATCCATTGAGGAAAATGAATCATCCATTCATTTTGGCTTCTGAAGAAATATCCATCGGGGGAAATGAATATCCTTTCGATTATTCCTTCATTTCCACTTCTGACGAAGAATCCATTGAGGAAAATGAATCATCCATTCATTTTCGCTTCTGAAGAAATATCCATCGGGGGAAATGAATATCCTTTCGATTATTCCTTCATTTCCACTTTTGACGAAGAATCCATTGAGGAAAATGAATCATCCATTCATTTTTGCTTCTGAAGAAATATCCATCGGGGGAAATGAATATCCTTTCGATTATTCCTTCATTTCCACTTCTGACGAAGAATCTATTGAGGAAAATGAATCATCCATTCATTTTCGCTTCTGAAGAAATATCCATCGGGGGAAATGAATATCCTTTCGATTATTCCTTCATTTCCACTTCTGACAAAGAATCCATTGAGGAAAATGAATCATCCATTCATTTTCGCTTCTGAAGAAATATCAATCGGGGGAAATGAATATCTTATTCAAATAATCCTTCATTTCCACTTCTAACGAAGAATCCATTGAGGAAAATGAATCATCCATTCATTTTCGCTTCTGAAGAAATATCAATTGGGGAAATGAATATCTTATTCTATAATCCTTCATTTCCACTTCTGACGAAGAATCCATTGAGGAAAATGAATCATCCATTCATTTTTGCTTCTGAAAAATATCCATCGGGGGAAATGAATATCTTATTCAAATAATCCTTCATTTCCACTTTTGACGAAGTACCCATTGAGGAAAATGAATCATCCGTTCATTTTTCGCTTCTGAAGAAATATCCATCAGGGAAATGAATATCTTATTCAAATAATCCTTCATTTCCACTTCCGATGAAGTATCCGTTGAGGAAAATGAATCATTCATTCATTTTCGCTTCTGAAGAAATATCCATTGGAAACGAATAACCTATTTATCTTTCATTTCCACATCTAACGAAGAATCCATTGGAGAAAATAAATCATCCATTCATTTTTCGCTTCAAAGTATATCCACTGGGAAATGACAAGATTATGCCTTGCAAATATTTGATGGGTTACTCTACGCAAATAGATGACGCCCTAGATTCCCTACGACACGATTGTTTAACACAATGTTACAGACAGACTCCTACGAATAAAATTCGGGACGAAATTTCCTAAAGTAGGGGAGACTGTGACATCTGTGCCTCTTCGACCATCATAAGGATACAAAACCGATGAAATATTGTGTTTCTTACTTGGGATTTGTATAAATGTGTGCATCAATTGCACATATCAATTCTCGTTCGATTTCGAGCTCTAAATCGCTTTCTGGAAAGTTATACGCGAACTGATGCGTAAACGTAATCATTTTAACGCGACAAACACTCCGTAATAGTTACATGGGCTTAACATACCTTAAATAACCTTTACATAACTTAGAAATAAGTTTTGGAGGGTTTGGTGTGTCGAAATCAAGTTTATTCGATCGCAGGGACTATTTGCGTCAAACTGGGAAAGTCTGCCGTTTCGTATAGTAACGTACCTTACGGAATATGATCATAAGTTAAACATACCTTAAATATCCTTTACATAGCTTAGAAATAGGCTTTGAGGGGTTCGGTATGCGAAAATAAACTTATTTAATCAATAGGGACTAAAAGCGTCAAAAAGTGCATAAGTTTGCATTTTCGCGCATATCTTATGTTCTGAACATATCCAGACATCCAAAAATTTTTGTAATCATTAAAATATTTTATTTTAGTGATTGGAATGCAAAAATACCATTCGTCGCGCAATTTGGATCGTTTTCGCGTCCGTTCAAGTTTCCGTCGTAATTAACCGAACAACGCAACTGTACGGCCAAACAAACCGACATCTAAGATATTTTTGAGCATATTTCATGTTCCCTATACTTTAACTTCATTGTAGAGCCTTGAAATGGGGTTAACGGGGCTTAAACGTGTCAAAAATGCATCAAAAACCAAGTTTTGGACTTGCAGGGACTAAAACTGACAATCTGTCAAAGTTGGCTTAGGAGGGGCGCATAAGACTATGTACATGTCTGCGCGGCCCATGAAAACATGGCAGACAGAAACATTCAACTTGGTCCAAATCAGCTATTTTGATGGTTTTGATCCTTGTTTTACAATACCATTTGATGGTTTTTGAGTTCCCCGTGTTTTGTAAACAATGGGTAACACATGGATGGCTAGGATTAAAGCACGAATTACGAGAAACGATCCTAACGGTTCTTCAAAATCTATAAATACCCACTTGGTTTTCAAGCATTCCTCACATTTGATCTAAGAATTGCTCTAAGTTGAAGCTCTCAAGCTTCATACCAGAGTATTTTAAGATCAAACCTTCATTACTTGGACCCTTTGTAAGTTTCTTTCATGCTTTTATGCTTTTTTAAGCACGAAAGTCAAATAGTGTTTGACTTTCTGCTTTGACCAGTCAACGGTCAACACGAAGTTCGTTTGAACTTCGCAACGTGAGCGTAATCACGATGGTCATAGTCCTTTGTGACTATACCTACTGATTACCATGTTATTTAGGCATAGTGACGAGTCATAGTTTCGGTCAAAATACGCGTTTATGCGTATTTTGCAACCAAACTATTCTTGGGTATCAAATCCCTTTGTTTTGATATCAAACTTGTTTTCTAACTTAGTTAAACATGTTTTAACATGTTTAACTCGTCACTTTTAGTTTAGTGCTTATATAGGGTCGTAAGATAAGCGGTCTAAACAACCGCTTAGACTTTCGAACCCGACCCGTTTGGTCGATCACTAGGATCCATCCAATCATTTTTTGTGACCATAATTGTATAGGGAAAAACCTTCCGAGGTTATACCTTATGGTCACTACGTTTAATTAGTTGTATGATAGGTAGTTTATATGCCTTAGGAAAATGACCAAAATGCCCTTTTTATGCATAATTTCATTTTAGGTAAAGGATCAAATAAAAATAAATTTAACGTACGAAACGTACGAATTGGGGGAAAAGCAAAAAAGTGGCGGTGTCATTTTGGTAATTATCAGCAACTTCAATATTACTGGGGAAAAAGCAAAAAGTGTCTTGTAGAGTAATTTTGAGCATCTGTAGAGTAATTTTGGGAAATGTAGGGTAATTATCAAATTACTTTAGTAGAGTAATTTTGACTTCTGTAGAGTAATTTTGGAAAATGTCTTGTAGAGTAATTTTGTTAGCATTTAGTTATGGGGTTTAGCTTTATGGTTTAGTTTTTAGCTTTTAGTTGGGGGGGGGGGGGTTGGTTTATATTTTTTTTTATTTTTGGGGGGTGGGGTGGTTTAGGTTTTTGGGGGGTGGGGGGGGGGGTTAGTGTAATTTTGATAATTACCCTACAATTTTGATAATTACCCTACACGAACAAAATTACTCTACATGAACATTTACAATGGTTTAGGTTTTGGGGGGGGGGGGTGAGGGGGTGGTTTAGGTTTTTTTTTTTTTTTTGGGGGGGGGGGGGGGGTTAGTGTAAGTTTGATAATTACCCTACACGACCAAAATGACTCTACATGAACATTTACAAAATTACTCTACAGAAGCTCAAAATTACTCTACTAGAGTAATTTTGAAGTTGCTGATAATTACCAAAATGACACCGCCACTTTTTGCTTTTTTCCCTAATTCGTACGTTTCATATGTTTATTTTATTTTTACAAGAACTTAACTCTTTCATTTTAAGCATATGTAACCTAAATTTTGACATTTAACCTGATTAGGCAATATTATTAGACTTGTTGAGGCATATAATACTTGTCATAAGACTAGTTAGGCGATCCGAACGCGTTTTATGCGAACGACCCGTTAAAGTAGCATAAGCTACCTAAACGAGTCGTAATGGGTTGTAAGCACATAGGATAGGTTCCGATTTGGAATGTAGGCTTTGTTAAACCATATTATATGAGTTCCAACACTCATTTGGTTTACAAGACCTCATTCTATCTGATCTTCCGATTTAGGTCCGGTTTATTAATGCAGTTACCTATATTAGGTGCCGATTGATTCCGTGATCCTTCTAGCTTTGTTTGGTTGTTATTTCAAGACTTCTAAGCATTCTCAAGTGAGTACATAGTTCCCCTCTTTTACCGTTTTAAACTGTTTTGGGGTGATTCATATGTGCTAAACGATTTCGAGTTTTCTAAACAAATGCTATGGTTTAGACTAAACTATCTGAACTATTTGAACTATTTGAACCATTGGAACTATTTGATCTATCTGAACTATTTGAACCATTGGAACTATTGGATCTATGTGAACTATTTGAACTACTTGAACCATTGGAACTATTTGATCTATGTGAACTATTTGAACTATTAAACGATTGGGTTATGGAACTGATTAGGTAACTGGGCGGGTGTAATGTGATAAAAGCATGGTGGATACGCCGCTGGTACTTCCTATATATAAGTGCTTTTAACACAATATTTATCGTTGCGTTATCTAGATCACTTGGGCAAATGTTTTCAAAACGAAGTTACATTACAAGGTTTTTCTAACAATATAAACCATTCGAGTTTTATTACAAAAACGATTTACGATCTGGGTTTACATAAACAAATGTTTTGAGTTAAGATTCATGGCATTGAGGTTTTATAAACTATAACTAATCTGTTTTGACTTGGTTATTTAATTTACAATACAAACATTTTATAAAACTTGGTTTTCTAATATCGATTAACGAAGTTGTTCAAGTTATTTCAACATGTAAACGAGCCATGAATCTGACACTCACACAAAACCTATGTACTCGCCGGCATTTTTATGCTGACGTATTTTCACATATGTTTCAGGTACCATAGTTGATGATGTTTGATGATGATATTGATGCATGCTCACATAGGAATGGATGAGGCCTTAGTGACTTAATAACAATAAAAGACAAGTGTTCATGTTTTGTTTCTGATTTCAAGACAATGTAATAAACTTAATTCAATAAAACAGAACTTCAATCCATGTGTTGTGAAACAATGATTCTGTTACGACACTCCCCGACGTTTCCGCCGCGGTTTGTTGTTTTAACGCGGTCGGGGTGTGACACACATAGTCATAGTTAATGCATAGATCAAAGTTAGAAAAAGCTACTCTTTCGAATAGCTTTATTTCAGCATTTGATATACTTTTCAAAGCTCTTCTGATTTCTTTTGTGTTTCCTTTTTGTTTTTCATAGTAATCCTTCAGGAACAGAATGTCCAGAGGATGTAATTTATCAGCAAGGTCTCCATCAGTCACTTTCTCTTCTGTACCATTTTCTCTGAGAAGTGTGTATCTGTTCTGTAGATAAGTTCCTCCAACACCATCAGTTCCGACTTTCTCTTCATCCACTTTTATGATTCTTTTTATTGGATTTTCATTGGTGTAGTGAATGCTCCTTGGACCTCTTTCTAATCTCTCTTCCTATATAGTCATTCTGTAAGAAGTTGGTGGCTTTTCTGGTACATCTTCCTTAGTCCAATAGTATTTCACCAGATTGTATTCATGGAATATCATAATATCCCTGTCAATCTCTCTAACGATGACAGATTGAGTTTCAGAGATTTTTCTTTTGACAATCTGTGGTCTTTTTGAATCAACTTCTTCTTCCCATTCATTCATTGCTTGTAGTGTCATCATTTTACTTATAGTAGTGTCATCAGAAGAAGTTGGTTTTGGACCAGTTTGAGAAGTTTTGAGTTTTAAATTTGAGATATCTTGAGGTATGGAAGTTGCTAACCTTTTCAGCATTTCATCTTTTGGAATATCAGGAGGTGGACCCATTACAGTGGTTCCAGCTTCAGTGATTGGTGTAGCAGATGATTGTTGTGGGGTTGACTTTGGAATTTCTTGATGAGATCATTCAACAGGAATTGGCTTCATGATTTCCTTGGGATCAAGCTTAGCTAATCTGGCAATGTTGAAATGCATTCTCTTCATGAGAGAGTACACTTCTCCTACCAGATTTGTGTTGCTGGCTATGCTTTTCTGTACGTCTGCAAATTCAGTTTGATTTTTCTCCTGCATGGCAGCCCATTCTTTTATCAATTTTTCAAGGGAATCAGTGATACTGTTGTTGCTTGCCCTTAGAATGGTGACTTCTTCCAGGAATTTGTTTGCACTACTTGATTGCCTTAACTCCACAGCATTTGTAACTTGTGTTTTGATTTTCTCCATTTCTGTGAAACTCTTTTGAATTTCTGATGCAGCAATGCTGGTTTCTGTTGCCTTTTCTTTTTGCCTCTGCAGAGACTTTAGTGCTTCAGTGTTTCTTTCAGTTTGTGCCTTTATGACTTCTACTGATTCTGATAAGGTCTTCATATCTACTCTTTGACCTTGTATCTCTGTCAGCAATAAATCAAGCTTTTTTCTACAGGACTCTTCTTGCAGGCTTTGAAAACATTTTCTAAGACTGTTTCCAGATTATCTTGTGTCATGGGTGATTCAGGGATATTTGGAACAACAGATGTTCTTGCTAACATTCCAGCTGCAAACACATTTTTAGTTGTTTTGGAAATGATTGGGGTACTTTTGGTTTTACAAGAATCTGGTACAACCTTAAGTGTGCCAGAATCATCTACACCAGAGGTGAAAAACAAATTTTCATCCTGGATTTCCTTATGTCCTTGAATCATGTCAATGAATGATTCTCCATAAGTTGTTAGGGTAAACAGATTACCTTTCACCAGTTTTCCTTGATCAGTTTCCTGATCTCCATCTGTTGAGATCCCAACCTCTTCCTCATTTTCTGATTCAGAGTTGAGATGTATGGAACTGGTAACATCTTCATCAACAACAGTTTATCTATATTCTACTTTGTAAGATGCAGTAATTAAATCTTCTGAGTTTGTTCTTTCTAAAGAAGTATCAACTATAACTGTGTTTAAGAGAGAGTCTGTACCAGCAATTTGAGATTCATCAAGGTGTAAAACTTCAGTGGCTTCATTTGTTGTATCAGCAATGTGAGATTCTTCATAATGATGATCTTTAGCCTCTTCATGAGTACCTCCAGCAACATGAGATTCTTCATAATGTTGGTCTTCTGTTTCTTGATGAACTTTAAACTCAAAATGAGTTCCAGCATCAGGATTCTGATGACTTTCGGCACATTCTGTTTCTGTCTTATTTTCGGGTGAGTTTCTTATCATCAGAATTCCTTCTCCTCTTGCATGTTCTGTTTCTGATGTCCAGGACTTTCAACTTCTTCTTTTTCTTCTGGTGAAGAAGAGCAGTTAAAGACTTCTTTGCTGGGTTCTTCTGTTGGTGTATCTGATTTGGCAAGAAGTTCTTCATGTTGTAGTCTGTATTGAGAGTCTGATGCAATTAGACACAGCATGCTTTCTGGTAACTCAGGAACATCTTTATCTGATTCCCATCCATGATTGGCACTCCAAGGTTTCATTGTGTTTGAACACTAGACATCTTCCAAAATAGGAATCTCTATATTTCTTTCAGCAAAAGTTTTAGAAATGAAGATTGAAATAAACCTTGGATATGGTAGATGTGAGGTTATTCTTCCATTTTTGGTAAGGATTGATCTTTTGAGTAGGTTGAAAATTTCTGTCCCATAATCAAGTTTGAACCCATTTATGAGTCCATACATGATTGACAGAATAGCTTGACTAACTTGATCAGCTCCTCCAATCTTTGATGTGAGGCATTTGTTCAGCACTTCCATCATCACTTGCCTGAAAGCTAGCATCTCATTTGGCTGCTCCAATTTTGTTAATTTTCTTATTTTTGTAACCAAGCTCAATGATAAAACGAATCAAATCTTCTCTTTTTGGTGCTTCAATGTAGTTGTAAAAAACTGGAATCGAGCCATTCTCTTACCCTTGCAGGAGTTAATGTTACTGAAACAATTCCCAAACATGAGCAGAGACTTGATTTTCTCCATTTTCACTGAAAGTGTGAATAATTTGCTGCAATAATCTTTCTGGTACTTCTCTTCCTTTGGTTAAAGCTCTTGAGATTGGACATATTAAAAGATATTCTATCAAAAGTTGACATCTTTCATCATATTCTGAATGCTCTGTATTTATCAGCAAGTTGTTCTCTTTCATTGGCAACAATTCTACATCTTCAACGAATGGTACATCATGTTGAACAATTGGATGTTGAGATTTACTTCTTCCATTGCTTGATTTTGTGAGTTAGGGTTTGAGATTTGGGAATTTTAGCTTTTGAAAAAAAAAACAGAGGATTTCGAGGTATAGGGTTTTTGTGAGAAAGAAGGAGGGTGAATTTTGATTTTCTGCTAAGGTTGGGTTTTATAGTGAGTAGGGTTTTAGCAGAGATGAGTGGGTTATAGGAGTTGAGGGGACATGGAACGTGGCTTGTAATAGCGGTTAAAAGATCATTAATTAACTTTATTACCGTTAGGTCGTGTGATGTGAAATGTGGTTCAGAAAGTAACCGTTGGATCGTGGGCATCAAGGTATTTAATGAGAGTTACTTCGTGTAATCGTGGTTATGCCTTCTCAACTTGTAATTTCTTCAATCATTCCATTTGTTTGGAACTGAATTTTGATTGGAGAATCCTACCGGTCACATGACACCTTTCCATTTTGTGGACCCCGTTTTTGTTGATGGTCCAATCAGCTATCTTCATAATATTCCCCCTTTTTCAAAGTCAAAATTCTTTTCTGATGATGTCATCAGAAATTTAACACAAATTCTGTTAAAAACTTGGCATTTCCTTCTGTTTTGAATTTTGTTGACTTTTCAACTGAAGTCAACAATCCTTGAAAGATTTCAACAGAATTTCTCAATTGAAATTCCTCCTTAACTTGTGAGCTTTGTCAACAGATTTTGAAGTTCCTCTTTTGATTGAATAAAGGATATTCTAGTGTCCTGTTTTTTAGATGAGAGGGAATGAGTAAAGGTTGGTAGACTTACATATGATTTTTCTGTTGACATCCAAGTCTCTTGTTCTTTCTTCAAAAAAAATTTTGGAAAAGTTTAAAAATGATGATTTTACTGTTTTTTTAATGTTTTTCTATAACTTTTCATTTTTTTCTTCATTCCATCATTTTTATTCCTTTTTGAAGTTCAACAGGTCAGAAAGAAAATTCATCGGAATTTTTGAAGTTATATTATCAGATTTTACCAGATTTCAACCTTATGTTATCAGAAACTCAATGTTTTGTGACAAATGCTTTATTTTTGATAATCATATGTTGTGTATGTGGTCTTTAACTTCTTCCTTTATCATATGACTTTACCCATTTTTGTTTTTGCTTCCCCCCAATCAATGAACCAGAAAACAAAACAACTTTAAAAACATAATATATTAACATAAAAAAACATAACAACAATAAAAAAACTTAAACTAAAATGACCTAATCAAGGTCCACCCCGTCTCCATAGAGGATCTCCAAGAACAACCATAGGGCAGTCACCAGGCCAGAGTTCTGGTCAGTAGGGATGAGCATGTTGAGGTTCATATTCTGTTGAAGCCTCATCTCAGCCCTGGGAACCCTGCAGGAACACCTCCAAAGCCCAGCTGACTTGTGATTACCCTCATCAGAAAACGAGGATAAACCAATGTTAGGAAACTTTATTTGTAAGTATTGAAGAAAAACACAATCAACTGGATTTATGAAGAGATCACAGTCCTGAAGATCACGAACTAGAAAAAGAAGATCAGATGGGACAACCGGAATACATAGCATCTACTTCAAAGAATCACAAGTTGATCAAGAGCTGAATTGGATTATCAGAAGAGGTCATTTCTGATGGATCTGATGATATTTTTGATGAAATATCATCAGTATCTGACGATTCTGATCATCAAGGATTTTCTGATGATTTGTTCATCAGAATTTCTGATGAAGTGGTTTATCAGAATTTCTGATGAAATAACCCACTTGTCTGAAATTGGCTCTGTCCTGCCACACTTACCGAAGCAAGTTGACATTTAATGATATCATGATGAAAAAGGCAACTTGAACGTTGGAATCAATGAATATGTCAATTGGCTACTTTTTGCAGGAATTATTGTATGAATAAACTATTGTTTATTCATACACCAAGCCGTCTATAAATAGAAGGCTAAACCAGGAGAAGCAAAGTGAGTTTGAAGCTTAGCATTCACACATACATCTAAACTCCATTGCTCTCTCCCCCACAGAATTCAAGATTCGTTTGTATTAGATAATAATCTTACAATCACCTTGTAAACCATTTTGTTTCAAAGTGATATAAACTTGATAATTCTGTAGGTCTTGTTTCTTGAAAGTCTGATTTCCATTTCCGCACATCTTTTTCACATCTACTGAAATCACTTGCCATATTACGTGAAAAGAAGTTGTTTTGAGCCTGAACTGGGCCTAACAACCAAGAATGGTCTGCCAGACCATAGGTTACTTGCAAGATCTTTCATTATTGAGAGAAATTGTAAAGGGTGTCCTGTACAAGTGCATGTACAGGCTCCATCAACCAATAGGAGACTTCATGGTGGTTGATAATCTTCTTTGAGAAGCATGCCCCCATTTGTGTGACTAGATACTGCCATGGCTAGGTAAAGCCATTTTTGGTGATTCGCCCTAGTGGGTTTGCAGGATTGTATCCCATTTGCTCCAAAGTTTCGTCTATTTGAGCTTTTGTGAAAACCACAACATCATTATCATCATTGAGTTGTAAAACTCTTATGATGATGTCTTCAGTTACCACTATCTGCCGGTTGAGCACCACACTTCCAATGGAAGTCAGACCTCTACCCTCATGCAATAGTAATATTGCATTTTTCCAGAACATTTGAAGAATGTCTGGGTAGACTATGATGTGGGCTGTGAGGGCATATTTCAAACGGCTCCCCATGATCAAGTTCATGATGACATGACATCCCTCCCACTGAGGACCCTCAAAGTTGGTCCTTAGTCTGAGGTTATGATAAGTGTGGTGAGGAAGTGGGAATCGATCAGCACTGATGGTTTTCATTTTTGTGGAGAAGAAGAAGGAATAAATGAGCTTAAGGTGGTGATCATTTATAGTAAAATTGAAGTTTTCCATAAATGATATCTACCTACTTTTAGATTTTGTATCCCCACTATCTTCGTTATTCAATTTTCTGTCAGATAGCAAAAGGAATAAATGAGATAAAATCTCCTGCATTAATGGTTTAGGCGGCCATTTTCTAATAATTTATCATGATTATCTGCCTATATGTCACTTCTATCTCCTTAATATTGATGAAATTTAATGAATGAAATAGAGAGAGTTTAAATACCATTAACAAGTTCCCAGAAAATTTTCTGTCCATGACGTTATCAGCCCTATGCTAAAGAGATAAAATTTAATTACCCTAGCCTAAAGAGATAAAACTTTGCAATATAAACTAATAAAAAATTAAAAAAAAATTGAAACATAAATGAATATACAAAATCAATGAGAAATGATGATTACAAATGGACTTTTGTGTATGCATGTGAAAAGATAAAGAGAATATGATAACTTATGTATTATCAGAATTTCTGTTGATTTAGTCAACCTCTGGTAATTTACCAGATTTTCTGAGATTTGAATTTTCTGATGGCTTATTAGAATTTTCATCAGAAATCTGATTATACATATGTTTATCAGATTTTTCTTTAATTTGTGACATAGTTTCTTTTATTTCAATTTCCATGTTGACCCCCAATTTACTGATAAGAAAGTTGTGTCTATTTTCATCTAATGGTTTAGTGAAAATATCAGCAAATTGTTTTTCAGTTGGTACAAAATACATCTCCATGTTACCTTTCTCAACATGATCTTTTATGAAATGATATCTGACATCTATGTGTTTGGTTCTAGAGTGATGCACAAGATTTGAGGTTATTGCAATGGCACTCATAGAATCACACAAAATAGGAATTTTTGTCAGATTCACTCCATAGTCTTTTAGTTGAGTTTGCATCCACATAACTTGTGAACAACAGCTTGCTGCTGCTACATATTCTGACTCTGTTGTGGATGTGGCTACACAATTTTGCTTTTTGCTTGCCCAACAGACTAACTTATCTCCCAACATTTGACAGGCACCAGATGTGCTTTTTCTGTCAAGTTTGCACCCTGCATGGTCTGCATCTGTGTATGCAATTAGTTCTAAACTTGTGTTCTTAGGATACCATAGGCAAAGATTTGAAGTTCCTTTTAGATATTTAAAAACTCTTTTCACAGCTTTCATGTGTGAATCTTTAGGATTACATTGATACCTTGCCAGAAAACAAGTAGAAAAAATTATGTCTGGTCTACTGGTAGTTAGGTATAGTAGTGATCCTATCATTCCTCTATAAGTTTTTATATCTACAGGTTTTCCTTCTGGATCAGAATCAAGTTTATTTCCAGTGGCCATGGGAGTTTTTGAAGATGAGCAATTTTCTAGTGAATACTTTTTTCAAAATTGTTCTGACATATTTTGATTGACTCAAAAATATGCCATCACTCAGTTGTTTTACTTGTAAGCCAGGGAAAAAGGTTAATTCACCCATCATACTCATTTCAAAATGGCTGGTCATCAGTTTCTCAAACTTTTTGTAGAATTTGTCATTAGTGGATCCAAATATTATGTCATAAACATAAATTTGAACCAAAAGTTTGTGCCCCTTATGAGTTTTTAGAAAGAGAGTTGCGTCTATTGTACCTTTGGTGAAGCCAGAATTGATCAAGAAGTTGGATAGTGTTTCATACCAGGCTCTTGGAGCTTGCTTTAATCCATATAAGACTTTGTTCAGTTTGTAAACATGATTTGGATATTGAAGATCAACAAAGCCTTCTGGTTGATGCACATATACTTCTTCTTCAATTTCACCATTTAAGAAAGCAAACTTTACATCCATCTGATAAACTTTGATGTTGTTTGAGGCAGCATAAGCCAGGAATATTCTAACAGCTTCAAGCCTGGCAACTGGCGCAAAGGTTTCATCATAATCAATCCATTCTTGTTGACAATAGCCTTTGACCACAAGCCTTGCTTTATTCCTTGTTATGATGCCTTGTTCATCAGACTTGTTTCTGAATACCCATTTTGAACCAATGATGGACTTGTTTGGTTTGAGTACCAAATCCCACACATGACTCTTTTCAAATTGGTCAAGCTCTTCTTGCATTGCTTGGACCCAATCTGAGTCATTTAGTGCTTCTTTGACAGATTTTGGCTCAATTGTGCTTAAGAAACCAGCATAAAGACATTCATGAGCTGTTGCAGATCTTGTATTAACACCTTCTTCAGGGTCACCAATGATGTCTGCAAGTGAGTGTCCCCTGATCCATCTCAAGTGGTTATGAGAACTTGTACTTGGTGATGGATTTGAAGCTTCCCCCTGATCTGTGACCTCTATGTTGTCAATAGGATCAAAATTCTGTTGTTCAATAACATTTTCTGATGAAATGTCAGAATTCTGATCATTTTGCACATTTTCTGTTGGAGGTTCCAGATCATCTGCAGGGTTAGTACATGACATATTTTGGTTTGAAATGTTTATCATATGATCATGTTCTAATAGTTCTTCAGTCAGTTTGTTAAGAAGTTTTCAGAATTTTCAGATTGTTTAGACAGGTTTATATCCTTCATATTTTCATCAGAAATTTTGGTTTCTGATGAGTTATCAAAAGACACATATAAACTCTCTCTTATTGTCCTTGTGTTTAGAAGAAAAATCCTGTAAGCTTTTGAGGACAATGAGTAGCCTAAAAATATTCCTTTTTCTGCTTTTCTGTCAAATTTTTCCAGACTATCAAAATCATTAAAGACAAAGCAATTGCAACCAAAGGTGTGTAAAAATTTGACACTTGGGACCCTATGGTTGATAATTTGAAATGGGGTTTTCTGATGTCTTTTGTTAATGATAGATCTGTTTTGTGTAAAGTATGCATTTGATATTGCTTCAGCCCAAAAGTAAATGGGTAATCTGGCATAAGCAAGCATTGTTCTAGCTGTTTCTACCAGAGTCCTGTTTCTCCTTTACTACAACTCCATTCTGTTGAGGAGTCCTTGAGCAGAAAAGTCATGAGATATTCCTTTACTCACAAGGAAAGTCTCAAGTTTTGCATTTTTAAATTCTGTTCCATTGTCAGATCTGATCCTTCTCACAGGTAATTTCAACAGATTTTCAGTTTTTCTGATGAAATTAATGATCAGATCAGGGGTTTCACTTTTCTTTCTTATAAATTCAACCCATGTGTATCTTGAATAGTCATCTACAATGACCAATATGTATTTCTTACCAGAAAAGCTGGCAGTTTGTACAGGTCCACACAGGTCCATGTGCAAAAGTTCTAAGTTTTCAGAAATTGAAGATTCTAAAACTGTTTTATGTGAGCCTCTCTTTGATTTGCCAAGCTCACATGCTTCATATATCTTATCCTTTTTGGATGATATGTATGGTAGACCTTTTACCATATTTTTATTTGCCAATTTGTTGATTGTTTTAAAATTTAAATGGACAAGCCTTTTATGCCATAGCCAACTATTACCTTTGTTTTCAGTTAAAAATAAGCATAATTGTGAATGCTCAATTTCTTCTCTGAAGTCAAAGTAGTAGATGGAATTTCTAATCCTTTTCGTACTTAAATATATTTTGTTATCATCCAAACCAACCAACAGACATTTTTCTGGTAAAAAAGTTACATGAAAGCCTTTGTCACAAAATTGCCCACAGCTTAGTAGATTGTATTTTAAACCTTCTACATAGGCAACCTTTTCAATGGTTAAAGCTCCATATTGTATGGTGCCATATCCCATTGTTCTTCCCTTCACCCCATTTCCAAAATTAACAAATTTACCCAGTTTTTCTTGGTAATTACTGAGTAAGCTTCTATCCCCAGTCATGTGCTTGGAGCTTCCAGAGTCGCAGTACCAGATCTGCATCACATGTTGGATCTGAAATTATGAGGTTAGAGATTGTTTGGTACCCAGACTTGCTTGGGTACTTTTTCGGATGAAACTTTAAACAGATTATCTTCTTTGGATGAACTTTCATCAGAAAATCTGTTACATGCTGAGCCATGTACAGACTTTTCAACTTTTGTTTGGAGATGGTGTTGAATCAGCTTCAGAATGTCAACACACATACAAGTTTCTTTATCTGAAACTTCTGATTTTTTTACTTGTGATGGAATGGTTGGATAATTTTGAAACTTTGAGTGAATCACTTCTAGAGTTTTTGAGAACTTTTGGTTGGATTCACTCCTTTTTGCTTTTAAGTTGAGTTTTGAGATATCAAAAGAGTTCTCAGAACTTATTGATCTGCATGACTCTGAATCAGATTCTGATGTAAATTTATCAGAAATCTGATGTCTTGCTTTCACAAAGGTGGTGGTTTGATTTCAGTTGTTTTTACATACCCTAAACCCTCACCTCTGTTCTTTGGTGTAGTTTCAATAAAGTTAATGAATTCCTTTGCTTGTTAAAAACCCTTTACATTGATTTCTTTATCATGAATTTTCTTGTATAGTTCTTTCCTTTCTTTTACATAAAATTCAATTTTTGCTCTGTGATCTAAGCTCTCTTCTATTAGTAACTAGTTTTCAAGTATAACTTTACTCAGGGTTCTTTGCAACTCATCAGATTTTTTACTATCTGATTTTTGTTTATCTTGCAGATTTAGAAAATCTCACATGAGTTTGTTTAGTTTGTGTTCAAGGTCAAGATTGTCTAAACTTACCTTTTGTTCTAATGTTTTAGTTTGTTCACCAGAAAGTGCCATAAGACAAAAACTTGCCATCTCTTCTTCTTCTTCATCAGAAGAGTCATCAGACAGCCATGTGTCTGTCCTAGCAATTAAACTGACTTTTTGTTGCTTCTTTGCTTCTTCCAACATCTTCTCATAGTATGCAACATCCTTTAGTTTCTTGGTTTTGCACTCTGATGCATAATGACCATTTTGTTTACATTTGTAACACACAACTTCAGCTTTTCCCTTATCCTTTGATCTTCCTTCATCCCTAGATCTTCCTTCCATCCTCCCTTTATCACTTTTCTGGTATCTTTGACCACCTCCCCTTAACCTCTGCTCAAAAGTTTTGGTGAGCAGTGCAATTGCTTCAGCAAAAGCTAAAAAATCTGATGATGTATTAGAATTTTCAATATTTTGACTGTTTGAGGTTTGTGGATCATTGATGGGTGTTCTTTGTGGGTTTGAGATTAAAGCTAAAGATCCCCCTCTCTGATTTGATTCTTCAAATATTTCATCTTCTCTGGGGACCATAATGCAATATAAGTCATGAAGACTCATATTACCTAGTTCTAAGGTTGAGGACAAAGTCATGGTTAGACTTCTCCATTCTCTAGGCAAAGCATCCGGAAATTTGATGTTTCTTTCATCATTTGATTTTGTTATTCCAAATTTCTTTAGCTCGTTCAAAAGTTTAGTAAATCTATGATAAGTTTCATAAAGTTTTTCATTTGGTAAGCTTTTAAACCTCTCATAGGAGGAAACACAGTTAGTTCTTTTGTTCCTTTTCATCCTTTCCCCTCCTTCACAAAGATTCTCCAACTGATCCCATATCTCTTTAGCTGATGCACATGCATCAACTTGAGAGAATATGTCATTAGGAAGAGCCATTATTAAAAGTGATTTTGCCCTTTCATCTGCAACCATGAGGTCCTTGTCTTCTTGGCTCCAATTATTTTCACTTTTGGGAGCCAAGGAGGCAGGGACTCCTGGTGATGAATCAGTTGGTGGAATAGCTGGTATTTCAGTCATTGGTACATATGGACCCCTTACAATGGATTGAAACAGAGTTCGGTCATGTCCATTAAGGAAGTTGACCATCTTGATTTTCCATTGTGGGTATTCCTCTCTGACAAGGTCGGAGGTTTCGACATAGAACCAATGTTGAAAGCATTATTCCACGTTTGAAAGTTTGCCATATTTGGTTTAAGAGTTGGATATCAAAAAAATAAGCAGTTGATCTTTTGAAAATAATTTATTCAATCTGCTCTAATACCAATTGTTGTTCCCAGAAAGAGATACCCAAACTTAATATGGCAAGTGATTTCAATATATGAGAAAATAATGTGCGGAACTAGAAATCAGATTTTCAAGAAACAAGATATAGAATTTTTCAAGTGTATTAAATGACTTTGTAAACACAAAGTTATTGACTATTACAAAATGAATACTCAAAGAATTCTAAGTGAAGGGCAATGGAGTTTTTAGTGTGTGTATTGAATGCTAAGCACAACTCATTTAACCTTCAGGTTTGACATCTCTATTTATAGAGAGTTCAGATCTGAATAAACAATTGTTTATTCAGCACTTGCTCTGCACAAAAGGACCTTCTTGGCATATTCATTGAATTGGTTATGGCCAACTTGCTGCTTTTTGGGTTTGTGTTAGGCCTTATCTTGAAGATAAGTGGGCCTACCAGAATTTCTGGTGACCACTTACCAGAAATCTGATGAACTTATTCTGATGATAAATACCAGATTTCTCATCAGTCTTCATCAGAAAAGTTCTGTCTGATTGTCTTCTTTGCTTAGATCTTCTCTTGATTCTTAGTTGAAGATGTATCTTTCTTTTCTTCTTGTCAAGATATCATTTTGGGACCTTCTTAGTAATACTCCTTGACTGTATCTTCATCTGATGATCAGGAAGATCATCTTTTTCTTCAATACTTATACTTAAGGTTTCATAACAGTTGATAATTAGGTGGGTAGTTGGTATATCTTAACGGATCATTAGGTCATACGTTGATTATTAAAAAATGTCCCTAATCATTATTCAAATTCATAAATTCCGAGACCATGTCTATATATTATGTTTAAATCATTGAAACAGAGTTTTATGTTAAACTTGCAATCGGGATTCTGGGTGCGGTTACTTCTTCTTAATCTAATAACTCTTTTCTTAGTTAATTAATTAGATAATCTAGCTAAAGACTAACCACATATTCCCTGTAGAGACGACCTTACTTACCCGTGCAAGTATTGGTATTTAAGCCTTAAAAATACTTGTTTTTTATTAGCCCACGACAACTATATCAAAAAAAAAAATTTCTTAGTTAATTAATTAGATAATCTAGCTAAAGACTAACCACATATTCCCTGTAGAGACGACCTTACTTACCCGTGCAAGTATTGATATTTAAGCCTTAAAAATACTTGTTTTTTATTAGCCCACGACAACTATATCAAAAGAAAAAAAAAACTTATTTAAACAACTTTTCTTTATTTTCTTCTAAATGTTGTTAAAAATTAATTAAATATTAGACCCATTTTTTATTTGTTGTTTAATAAATAAACCCACGCAAATCTTGACGTGTGCACAAAACTTTTTTGAGACTTCTTTTTTTTTTTCTATAAACACATGACGACGGAAAAAACATAAATATTGAGTTGTCGCCGATTTACACCTAATCCAAAAGTCTAACAGGAAAGATAGTCTGTGCTTCGTCGCTGCTCCGATGAACCGGTACCGTGGCCGCTGGAACAAACATGTCCGACTAACATGTTTCGTTTCCGATCACTCTTGCCGCCGTACGGAGCCTCAACCGATCAATGACCCTTGATACCTTAGTCGCAGATTTGTCGAGTACTTGTTTGAAATCGACGATTGAACTTGGCTCTGATCAATTGGAAAAACACAATGGCGATGGTGATGTCTTCTCCCGGTGACGACGGCTTATTCGATTAGGGCTTGAGCTTGGCGCTGATACCAATTCAAGTCCGAATCGACAATCAAACCAAATAGAAAAGTTAAAAGAATTTAGATCGAATTACTCTCAATCTTATTAATCATAAAATAACTCAAAACTGATTACAAACACTCAAACCATAACTCAGTTTCTCTCTAGTCTCTTCTCTTATATTAAAAATGTCTAACCCTAACTTCAGGAAGGAACGTTTTCGAAAATCACAAAAACATATTTGGTCCTGTTTAAGATAAAAATTTTGGGCCCTCAAATAGTTAGTGTCAACTTTGGCTACAGTGACAAACAGTAATTATAGCATCATAGGGCATGAAGACAACAAAAAAAAGACTCTTCGTCAAATCAATAACTGTTCACACGCTTCCTCTTCTTCTCCAACGACCAATCTACATTACTTGCTGACATCCGCTAGGGCTTATGCTCTCTCAACTCGCAATATCATATCTTTTAGGTATTCTTTTTGCAATTAATGATCATATGCTTTCTGCAAATTATTGTTTTGGTAAATTGGGGTTTGTTCTTTCGGTTGAAAATTTTTAATTGTGTGTCCTAGACGATAATAATCCACATTTAGGGGTCGATAAGAATGAAATGATGAGAAACAAAACTGGCGTAGGAACAGAGGATGTTATGTAAATGAAATGCGAAATTGATATGTCATACGTGTTTCACAGAAAATGTAACATTAAATTTGCATCTGACTTATTTACAGCATCTGTCTGTTCATATATTAAATTTTACATTATTTGAGTATTTAGTGTTTATGATAATAAACAGAAGTTTTCAGGGAAATGTGAAGCCCCTAGAGTCTATAGATCTGCCAGTCTATGTATTTTTGGCACTTAAGGTTGGGTACTTGTGTTTTGGAAGGGCTTGGCTATAGAAACATCATTGACACACTATCCAAACACCATTGGCGAGTCATATGGGTTGTATGATGTCATATGATAGGCGAAAAATTGTTATATGTGTTGTACGAGGGGTTGAGGGCACGTGTGAGGTGGTGTTTGTCGAATTATACGGTGTATGTATGATGTGGTTGACTGACACAAAAGTGACTGGTTGACCACTGACAAAGGCATGTGGCCCTATGGTCATTTTTTCACTATATGATGTGACAGGCACGCTGGTGTACATATAACATCACCAATTTAGGAATTAGAATATCCGATATTTATCATTTTTTATATTTATATTCGAATTCTTTTCATTTTACCTTATTTACACCCTCTTAATGTCTCAACATGCTTTTAGTTAGCATCTTGATATTGGTGTGTGCTTGTTTTCTGAGTAGATGGATATGAGTTCAGGTGAAGAGTCGGAGTTTAGTGATTCGGAGATTTCTGAGTACAAAGATAAGCCATACAAGCAACTGAGGAATGGAACACTCAAAGTTAGATATCTGGATGGCATCCTTGGGTGTCCTTTTTATGCTGGCAAGAAAAAACAGAATTTCAAATACAAAGAGTTGCATCAACATGCTTCAGGAGTAAGCAAAGGCTCTTCCAACAGAAGTGCAGAGCAAAAGGCTAACCATCTTGCTCTAACATTGTACTTAGAGAATGTACTGGCAGATGAGGCTGAAAAGCCACTGAAAGTAGCAGCACCAATCTCTGAAGAAAACGAGTTGTTCTGCTGGCCTTGGACTGGGATTGTGGTCAACATAGTCAAAAAATCAGATGGCACTGAATATTGGCTCAAGAGATTCTCAAAACACAAGCCTGAAGATGTTGAGCTGTTATGGGATGCTGAAAAGAGAACTGCAAAAGCGTTGGTGAGGTTCAACAATGGTTTGAAAAATGCTATGGAGTTTGAGAAAGCTTTTGAAGCTGATCACCACAGCAAGAAAGAGTGGAGTGCTTATGAAAATCCGCCAAGTTCAAGTATTTATACCTGGCTAGCTCGTGCAACTGACTTTGAATCACAAGGGCCAATAGGAGACTACCTTCGCATGAACATGGGTCTGAAGACGGTATCGGAAGTTGAGCAAGAAGTTGCAAAAACCAAAAACAGACCAGTGATTGAATTAGCAACTGAGATCGACATGAGGAATGAAAATCTTGATGATTTGCAAAGCAAATGTAATCAGAAAACCATGCCTTTATAAAGGACGATGGAAGAACTAGACAGCATGAATTAAGCTTTCCATGAAGGTTGGTTAATGGTTAGTGTTACATGTAATAATCCTTTTATATTTGTGTGAATTCCAATTTTATAACATGGAAATATTGTTCTTCCTGTTCAGATAGAAGAAAACTGCAGGTGTTTGCACAGGATCGTGTGAAAGAATTATTAGATGAACGAGAAAGGGCACATGCTGGGGTGGAGAAACCAAGGAAGGAACATGATTCATGGAGAAAAGAAGTTAGTAAGAAAGTAGCCCGAACAGAACGTGAGAAACAAAGACTAGATGAGGAGAATAGAAAGGTGATTATTATATACAAACTTTAAATTATCTTTCTTATTTCCATATTATCTGATTCACAAACCGGACGACTCATGGCATTGTTTAAATAAAAAAATCCTAACCTTCATATTTAAGAAATTAAGAAGGTTCCCAAAAAGTGGTCGATGCGGGGAATTCAACCGACCCAACCCATTTTTAAACCGCCCTAAAATTTACCAGTTTTGACCCGTTATGCGACTCATCGATTTTGTGTATTGCAGGGGAATGAATTATCTTCATGAATGTAAACCGGACCCGATTATTCACTGTGATTTAAAGCCAAAGTAAGGCAACTAACAAAAGTTGACTATTCTGTAACACGATTTGTATGAGTTTGTATTTTGAGATTTTTTTTAAAATAACTGAAATATTGGAAGGTGCCAGAAATATTTTTCTGGATATCGGTGGCCAGTTGAAGGTTGCAGGTTTTGGGTTAATCAGATTGTCAAAAGTTTCACCAAATAAAGCAAGATTAGCGCGGCCCAATTCCATCGATCCAACAACTAAGTTCTGGAGACACATGAAAGTTTGTAAAGATATATGCAATGTGAAAGATAATTTTTTTTGCATATTATTTAAATCAGTAACTGAATCTTTCCTTTTGATATAGATCTATGATGAACTATTCGATAGACGTGTGGATGCCTACTCATTTGGCCTTATTCTTTACGAGGTAACTTTTCTAGGCTCAAATAATTAGAAAAATGTATGTGTATGAGTGTATCTTTGATTTTGAATAATATACCACTTTATGAGTAAAAGTGTTGATTTGGTTATCACTTTGTCAAACAGGTCAAATGTGAAAAAGCAATCTTTTTAGCTAAGATGCAAACGGGTCAAAACTGTCCCAAAGTATATTGAGAATACACGTACATTTTTCTAATATCGGTGTATCTTTTTCTAGACTCAAACAAATAGATATATGTATGCATATCTTTGATTTTATATATAATACAAAATAGAAGTGGCCATTTTAGCCGCTTTATGGGTAAACAAGTTGATTTGGCTATCAGTTTGTCTATCAGGTTAAATTTGCAAAAGAAATATTTTTAGCTAAGATGCAACCGAGTCAAACGGGTCAAACTGACCCTAAGTGTATCGAGAATGCATAAACCCCATAATCGTTTGGTTTCTAATATACTTCATTTATAACTTCTCCGTGATCAGATTAGGTAAATATGGTCAGGTAGTAGCTCGGATTTCATCGGTAACATGTGAGATTGCAAGGTCTCTTGATTCAGTTGAGTTCCAGTGGCCTTCTGTTTTTTTAAGGAGGCACTTTCTGCATCTCATCGTTCGCGCGGTTGCATGTCAAGTTCCATATATGTGATGACTTTTGCTGGTGCTGGAGTCGTTGCCGTTTTGGCAACCCCAACAGAGTTTATTCAAGTGTAGGTAAGTTCCCTATCATATAATTACGTCTTTTAAGTCAAATATTGACTCTTTCCTAAGTCAAACATACTACTTTCCATATTCAAAATTGATCAGGGATTTGGAGTATGGGCAGACTGGGATAACCCTTATCTCACTCTTGATCCAGAATATGTGTTTCGGGTACACAGTTGTCTAGCGACGCTAGCTTCTTGAGCAAAGGGGATGTAGCTTTAAGCATTTTGTTAACCAGTTCAAGCACCATCGCCTCTGTTCTTTTCACCCCTTTTTTAACCGGTCTTCTCATTGGTTACGTTGTCCCTGTTGACGCTATCGCAATGTCTAAATCAATCTTACAGGTATTAATCAAATTAACACCCGGTGATTGACTTGTTATAAACTTGGTTCAAAGTTCAAACCCGTTCAATCCATTTGTTAGGGGTGTGCAAGGTTCGGTTATGTCCGTTTTTTTTTTGTTTTAGTAACGGTTTGGTTTTTCGGGTTTTTTGGTTTTTGTAACAAAATTACGTAAGATTCAAAAATAAAAAGTATAATCCAAAATTTTAGAATCATTCTTAGATGTTTACATTTAAGTTATTATATTTAACCTTTTTAATTTATATTGTTCACATAAAGCCAACCTTCTAAACAACTTAAGCTTAAAAGTAAAAATATATGGACTGGGCATACTATTGTAAGTTATTGGTTCGGGTTTTTTGGTTATTGAAATGGTCATCCGAAAACCGAACCGTCGATTTTGTTTCGATTCGGTTATTTTTGGTTACGGTTCGGTCACTGGCATTTATAAAAACTGGTTTTGATTTCTGCATTTTTGTTGTTAATTTGCAGGTTGTTCTTGTTCCGGTGACACTCGGTTTAGTACTCAATACGTATACAAAACCAGTTGTATCTGTTCTTCAACCCGTGATGCCATTTGTGGCTATGTTTTGTATGTCTATTTGTGTTGGCAGCCCGCTGGCTATTAACCGGGCCCAAATTCTTTCTGTAGAAGGTCTCAAATTGCTTTGGCCCGTATTAACGTTTCACATCGTATCCTTTATCGCTGGTTACTACATTTCCAAACTCCCCTTCTGCAGGTAACCCTTTTGATTATAAGATTGTAGGGGTGCTAAACGGGTCATGTTTATGGGTTGGTGGGTTCAACTCGACCCGAACCCGGATAATTTAGACAAACCCGAACACGACCCGAACCCGAAAATCGTCTCATACATATGAACCAGAACGCGACCGTTTCAACCCGAATTTTTTTTTACTTTTTTCTGCAAATTAATATATCAAAACTAAAATTTACTTTAAAAAACACAAATGTATATATTACAATTACATTTAAATTATAAAATCTTATGTCAATTTCTCTTTCTAAGTTATCATTATGGCATAAAATAGAAACATAATTTAATTTATGACATAAAACATATTGTAAAAAAATATAATATAATACAAATGGGTTAAACGGGTCAACCCGCCAACCTGACTGGGTTGACCTCAACTCAGCCCGTTTAGCAAAACGGGTTTACGGGTTCAACCTGAAACTGACCCAAACCTGTTTAGACAAAACCCAAACCCGCGAATGTCATGTTAGGTTCGTGTCGTGTCAGAAATTCACACTCCTATATGATTGTTTAGGGGTCAAATAATCAGTTTCATATATATGTTCGAATCTGTAATCAACTTTTTTTTTTGTATTTTATGATATTATTGTAACCAGGCAAGAGGAAAATAGGTAGAACGATTTCACTATGCATGGTAATGCAAAGTTCGACGCTAGCAGGGCTTCTTGCAACGCAATTCTTGGGTAGCAGCCAGGCTGTCTCGCCGAATGACCGGGGGGGGGGGGGGGGGGGGGGGTCGAAAACGTATATACCAAAAAATTTCTATAGAACCGGGGGGTCGGAAACGTATATACCCAAAAATTTCTATACGAAAACTACATATATAACACTACTGAGAGAAAAGTTCGGGGGGTCGGGCGCCCCTCCCCGCCCCTTTTATACTTCACCACTGATGCTCGGTGGTTGCAATGGCCATAATGGGTCTCTGTTTGGCTTCCTTTTGGGACAATGGCTATAGGATTAGAGACTTGCATATCTTTTTAGCCCACAAACCAATTCAACCGTAAGCCCGAGATAATATGAAGTACTTTAAAACTGTTTTTGGGTCGAACCGTTTTTGCGTCTACTGTTGTGTAGAGGTTAATACGATTTAGGCAGGTTAGTGTAGCAACTAGAAGCAAGCCTAGGTAGTACTAAACGCGAAGTGTTGGTTGTGTAAAACGCGAAGTGTTTGATGCAAGTGTGTATAATTTTTGCTTATATATCACTTCCAAGGTTTTTGCCTCGATATTGTTTTGGTCTGTAATGTTTTACGTATGGCATTTGCCTCGATATTGTTTTGGCCTATAATGTTTTACGTATGGCATTGAGCTCGATTGGTTATTCAAATGAGCATTAGACGTTAGTCTAGATTGAGATAGTATGATGGGTTGTGTAATAGGTCAAAATAGTCAGATCTTATTGAGCCGAAAGCTTTTTTTTTTTTAATTAATTTATTAAAAAATAAAACCATTAATTAAAAATATATACTTAGGTAGTTAGGTGCTGGCTTTTTCTTGCAAATAGTGTGATTTTTTGGTATAGTCTTTGTTCATGATGTTCGTAATTAATGACATTCACCACAATATGCTCTTCCATCAATCTTAACCGTCCATTGATCTTTGTAGGAAGTGATTTGCCACAACAGTGTTAGATGGATGAGTGTGCACCATGGCTGCTGCATTTTTTTAGTTTTATTTATTTTTGTTATATTCCATTTTCCTCATGGTGAGTTACTTTAAATCTCTGAATTTTAATTTTAAGTTTCTTTCGTTATATGTGACAGCAAACTTGGAGTGCCAATAAAAACTCTTGTATCCGCCTTCGTGTTAGAGGAGGCTATATAAATGGTACAGTCCCGACCCATCCACTTGCTTTGGTAAAGCCTGCTTCTAGAAATGTTAGTTTCTACATTCATTAATTTAGTTTATTTCAACGGTGTGCTCATATGACATTTCTATTATGTTAGGATAACAGAGATGGAAGAATATGCTCAAATAGTTTGTTAAGTGCAATCAGCTTGAAAAGAGCAAGTTCAAGTTTTATAAATGATTTCTCTATGTATTTAGTTTTGATAAAGAGATAGTTAGCATATTATATATCCTTTGCGTTTGGAGTTTTATTGTGTTTTGTTTTTTGTTCAAGGTCTGTGAGCCCTACTCTTGATTATTTGAATTCTGATCGATCAATCCTTAAGTTAGTTCTGCATGAGTTGCATAAAGAAATATAAAATTGTGGATTTGAGGAGAAGAAAGTGATGGTATCAAACAAAATAAATATTTAATAAATAACTAAAATAAGATAATTCGACGATTAGGCTAGAAAAACCAACCAACAAGGCCAAATATATCAAAATGTCTAATAAGAAAACTAACTTAAATACTATACAGCTAAAAAAATTAATAAAAGTATATCACCAAAGAATCGATAAACTAACAGAAGAACGAGTGCTAACTCCCGCTGCATCGCGCGGGTAAATGGCTAGTAAATCTATAATGATGATTAAGTTAACTTTAATGAAATTTCATGTGGCAATCTGCTTGATAAAAAGTTATGATATTAACACCAAAAAAAAAATATGGACTTCTAATGATTTTAGCATTACTGAATCAAATTGGCCCAAAGCAACAGTCAACATAAGGGCCCAAGAAAACAAAAAGCGTTAATGCTGGGTTTCAAACCAGAATCTTAGGTAGGAAAAGATGGCACCTAACCATCTGAGCTACGCAATGTTGAATACTTATCTGCAATGTTGCAGAAATCGGATTAGGCGGCCGATTAATCGGCGCCTAGTCGGTAATCGGAGGTCTACCGCCCGGATTTTGCCAAGTCGGTCAACTTAGGCGGTAAAAGTCAAAATCGGTCAAAATAAGTCAAAATCGGTCAAAAATCGGCTGAAATCGGTTGAAATCGGACTAGTCGGTCAAAAAAAAGTCAAAATTGAATCATATTATGTCAAAATCGGACCAAATCTGTCAAAAGGAATGAGTTCTTACCTCGATTCGAACCTTAATCGGACCTGCATCTGTATCGATTCGAACTTTTGTAATGCCAGGCAAATCAACCAGGGTTATGTCAAGAACATTAGGGGATTAGGGTTTGTATTTTGTTTTTGTAACTGATGAAGAAGAAGAGGCTGAGAGCAGAACGGCGTATGATTGAAAGTTTAGATGATTAGGGTTATTTAAGTTTAGGTATTTTAACATATAACCCCCTCCATCTTTATTAGTTTATATTTAGTCCTTATACTTGTGAATTTATATATGAAAAACATAAAATTAATGGTATATGTATATAAATTCATAAAATTATACATATAAAGTCCATTCCGATTAATCCCGATTAATCCCTATTAATCCCGATTAATCCCTAGGCGGTACCTCACCGCCCGACTAGCGCCTAGCGCTTTCTACAACATTGCTTATCTGTAAATATCAGAAATCTAAGACGGTAATATTTTTGGGCCCAAAAAATTGTTGGGCCCTGTTTGGTGTCACACCTTGCACACCCTATGAGCCGGGCCTGCCTAACTTAGTTTAAATAGGCTAATCCTAACTTGGTGGCCAAGACATTACCATATTAATTAAAACATAATTAGGAAACTTAACCAACTATGACTGAATTGTCAACATTGAACTTCCCATCACCGACTTGTCATGAGTCGGGAATTACTGCTAGCAGGTTTCTCATTCATATAATCTTACCTTGAAATCACAAAAATTCGATCAGTATGGGGAAAATGTATATGAAAACTTAAATCACTTGAACTCCATTGATTGCTTGAACATCTACTAATACCTGTGCTTCAACATTGATTTCCTGAAATTGAAGACTTAAACATTCAAGAAAGCATACCTCGATATTACCAAAAGTCAATCGCTTTGAGGAAACAGATATCAGGGCACTTGGTGAAATCACTTGAACTTTATCATGTGCCTCAAAGAACATGGATCGCTCACCTGCTAGAACATCATTGATTAATGCTTGACCATGTATAGTTAAATGCATACATCAAGATGCCTACTTTCCATCATGTTAATCTACCACCAATTTAAAATTCAAATCAAAGTAAGATGAAAACTGAGCAGAATACCTGCTACCATACTTTTTTGGAAATTGACTCCTCGAAATCAGCCCTTGAGTTCATATAGGAGACACATGTTGTATGTCCCTAATGTAGCAAGAGGCCGTGCATGTTGAGATTTCTATCAAGGATGTAAAACCATATACATATTTTTCCCAAAAATATTATATTTTACTTCATACAATTTCCAAAATAATACTTTGTCAAAATACACATATAAGAGTATTTTCCGAAAATACATAAGTTACGTTTTAAAGTTCGGGTGGTAATACCGGTGTAACTTAGATATTTATTTGTGAAGGCGTTGGTATTATTTTGGAGTCGTTACTTTTTAGTGTATACGAGTTATATTATTTTTACCCTAAAAATAATATATGTGTAGTTCACAAAATAATCATAAAATCACACAAGCGTTTTACTATGAAATATATATTCTAAATATATATTTAACAAGTTTTATTTACGAAAATCCACCTCCGAATACTTGGTTATTTTGTAATAAAAATCATGGCGAATTTTATTTGGAAAAACAAGTTAAAAGTATATTCATAACACTTGTCACAAAAATATTTCTAAGTGTCATTTTCTGGAAAAATTTCGCCAGAGTTTCCTCTGTAACTGGAGGTGGCCACGCTTATTAGCGTATCATTTTCTTTTAAAAATTCAACCAACAACTTTTCAAACATCAATATTCAATATTCAAACATCAACTAGTCAAAAATAAGTATAGATGAACTTGTAAGTCGTGTAACATTGTGTAGTAACCTTCCAATATTTTTAGTAGATCTTTCTATCTTTAAAAATGAATCGGTTTCTTGAAAAACTTTATTTTTAAAGAAGATGTAACCTTACAACTTCTAGTCCAAAAATTCTGAGGTGGGATTATTAATGGCCGATAAGGTCTAGGTGGGATTATTACATGTCAATTTCCCTTTTGATAATTACTCTACGAGTAAATAATTACAAAAATGTCACCGCGTTTTTTTTTTACTTTTTCATGCCTTTCATACGTTTTGTACGATAAGTGTAAACATACTTAAATTTATTAAAACCTATACTCATTATCCCAAAACACCCGATCCATCCGAGACCTCCATCGGGTTAACACCAAACATGACCTAGAAAGATAATCAATTCAAGGTTAGATGTGGTGCATCTACTTTCGCTTACAATACAAAGATGAAGTGAAAAAGAACTTCTTATAATGCATGCAAGTCACAATTAAACACCAAGACCAAGAAATATAGACAAAGTATCCAAAGTCCAGACATATATTTGCATATTCATCATAGAATAACCACATATTTTGGCACCTAACAAGTCTCAATGTTGAGTCCATAATAGAGATGGGCATAATCGGTTCCTTTTTATACCCGGAACCGGTTCCTAACAGGACCTGGTTCCTGAATGTGTGTCAATGGAACCGGTTCTTGTTGTAACCGGTGCCGGTTCCTACCCGGGTTTTAACCATTAAAACTAGAACCGAGTGTAACCGGTTCGGGTCGGGGTGGAACCGGTTTCAGTTCCTTTTAATACCCGGTTCCAGTTTTTCAGAAGACCGGTTCCTAAGGTTACTATGAAAAAGCTGCAAATACTATTAGGAACCGGTTCCTAATACTAATTCAATGGAAAAGGCTGCAAATACTATTAGAAACTGATTTCTTCGGTCAATTCAATGAAAAAAGCTGCAAAACTATTAGAAACCGATTATAAACTCCTTGCCTTCTTGCCTCCTTGCATCCCAAAATCAATAACTTACACCTTCAAGCTGCAAAACTATTTATGTTTCGGTTTATATCTTGTAGGTGTAAGTTAACGGTAGAGAGGGGCATATTGGGTTTTTTTTGTAATACCCGGAACCGGTTCCGGGTAGGAACCGGGTTCCGGGTACGCACCGGGTCCGGGTAGGAACCGGGTACGAACCGATTTTATTTATAAAATGTGGAACCGGGGCGGAACCTACGGGTTTTTTGAACCCGGAACCGGTTCTACTATTAGCCGGGTAGGAACCGGAACCGGTTCCAGGTCGGTTCCACCGGGTCGGGTTTGGAACCGGTTATTATGCCCATCTCTAGTCCATAATAGAATTATGGATAATATGCTGACAATCAACCCGATATCACTTCAGACAGCCCATCTGCTGAATCTCATCATCAGATAGATTGTGGACTCTATTTTAATTAATTATACATAAAACAAATGATGAAGATTATGATGATGATCCGTAATTAAATATTTATACCTCAAAGTTAATCAAGTCAGAGTTTTTATATATGACTTTTTTTTATGCAAAATGATAACATATATTGGTCTTGTTATTGTATAGACCATTTTATAATGTTTTTTCATTCAGAATTTCATCAGAAATCCTACATTTGACACCTGCAACCTACAACACGAGTTTTCAAAACAAAGTTTTACTTGCTTTTGAGTTTAAAGTTATTTTGAAGTTAAGAGATCTAAAATCATAAATTAATCTAAATTACCATCTAATAATTCACAAGAGAACCGAAAAGAAAGAACAAAACCAGAATAGCACACTGCAAAATAGCAACAATTTAACCCTAATAGCACACATATCATTATGAATTTACCAAACAGAGAATTTAAAGAATAATCATGAAGAAGAACTTACCTGGATCAACATTATGTGTATTAGGTTAATTCCAACTGGAACAATCGAACTTATAATTAAGAGGTCGCTTCACCATTGCATTGATCAGAACTCCGTCTGGCATAACGCGCTACTTTGCCGCATAAAGAGAACAACCTCTGAATGCCCTGTTACACACAGAAGAGATAAAACCATAAATTAGACATACAAACATATTGGACATCTTCCATTTGACTATTCATATGCTCAAAGGACATCTTAATTTAAAACACCGAGACACGTCTTCAGAAACAGAAGATGTTTACATGCAACCCGAGTTTTTGCAATGAAGTTTTACTTGCTTTGGAGTCCATTAGTTAAACTACATTCCAATCATTTATATGTTTCAACTGGTAAAATCATGCAATTGGTTAATTTAATTCAGGAATTAAGTTAATCAGCCTATGCAATCTCCACCAATTGTTTACCAATCTGCTCTTCAAAAGCTTGACAACAACAAAAATCAAAGAGCTTTAGATGATTATTCCAACTCCCTATAAAAGAAACCTTCATTCTAACTTTAATAAACGGTTTTTTTTTCAAAGCAAGAGCAGTTGGTATTCACAATAACAAGAACAAAATTGACTACACTGTCAACATTCTCTTCAGCAAATGAATTAAACCCCATAGCAGTGAGTGCATATATATATCATGAAATACAACTCGATGAATAATCAATCTATACCCCTAATAAATTTGATTGCAAGAACTATCATAACAAAAATCAAGAGGGATACATACAATGACTAAGATACCCTGTTCAAGTTACACGGTCATCAGTAACATTATGAGGTTATATAGGAAATTGCGGTGGTATGGCATTTGATCGAACAGTTGGAGTGCACAATGCATCAGATGCTTCATCTGTCGAGTAAACCCAAGCCCTAAAATTGTGAAAACGGCCTCAAAAATCAGATGATTTAAGAATCGTGGATCTACTACACCACCTGAACTGAAAAGTAACATCGATCTAAACTGAAGATAAATGGAATCGGGGGCGGTAACTACGGGGTAATTGAGAGGCTTGGGGGGAAATTTAGGGGTTCGGAGATAAAGAAAAGATATTTTAAAATTCTGATTTTATTAAAGTTTTAAGAGGCTTGGGGGGAAATTTAGGGGTTTGGGATTGGGGATAAAGAAAAGATATTAAAATTCTTATTTTATTAAAGTTTTAATTGTAAACTAGTTGTGGAGTAGGGGTAGTAAAATTGTGCTACCAACGTTACAGGGTTGAGGGCGTAAAACTGTGATAAGTAGCAACCGAACGACAATCAAAATCAGAAAAAATCGTAAAACAAAAAACAAAACCGAATTTTTAACCCCAAATGACACACGTGACATAAAAAGTAGACAAAGTAATGACGCATATAAGAAAGCTTAGGGGGTAAAAACCCGAGGAAACAATCGTGACCACCAAACACCGTAGTATACTAAGTATAAACCAAATGACAACAAAATTTCGGAAAATGTATAAAATAAAAACTAACAAAAAAACTAAACTTGTTTTAACTTTTATGGTCAAATTATCATAAACCAAAATTTTGTTACAAAATTAAAAGAAAAAACACTAAAGTTTATTATGAAAAAAAAAAAAAAAACCCTAAAGACAAAACAAACAAAAGACAAAATTCCTGTTAGTATTCATTGGAGTGTTAATTCGGTTTTCAAATTTTTATACCCTAAACCAAAAACCAAACCAAACCAAACCAAATTAGGAATATGTAAACCAACCCAAACCAAATTCAATTCGGTTTGGTTTCGGTTAGAAACCAAATTTAACCAAATTGTACCTAAGTACTTTTTTCCTAATTTATGTTTATGTTTGTGTTCTAACTTCCAAACATCAAACCAGCAACGAATTTAAAAATAAAAATATGTAAATAGTGGGAATGCTCACAGCAGGTATCCGACTGATATCTGATTAAATTGTAATGTGTATTACGTATAACCCTTCCAAGTTCCTAACATTTTCATTCCATAAAACCTGTGTTATGTGAGGCGGCACAATTTACAACACCGTGGAGTTGCCGTGGAGCATGTTGCCGATAGTGAATAGTGCGTTTGGATAAATAGGAGTATGATAAAAAAATTAATTTTTTTGATTCACTGGTTAAAAACAGGGACTCGGATATTGGTATTGCTGAGAGTGGAAGTTATATTACCGCGAAGATAGCAGCGGTGCGAGTCTCCTTGTTTCTCCATGATGGAATTCTTTCCCATTAATTCTACAGATTAAGTGGACTTACCACCAGTTTAAACTCATTGAACATCAATTTGTTTGCTGCAACCACCACTGTTGGTGACCCCATCAATTTTGTTTTGAAGATGTTTGCATCCTTCTTCATTCTTGATTGGAAATCATCAAACAGTTGGTTCAAAGGTTAAGCTTTGTTAAACTCGACATTTTCTACGATCCAGGGGATACCTATATCTCCACATGGTATATTCAACTTATTGGTTCGTCGTTTCAAGTTTATGTAGATGAAGATGACAAAAAAGAATGCAATGAGGGAGTAGAAGGTGATGTATGAACTGGCTTTGAAAGAAAACGTTCTAATGATTAGAAAACACATTTTATAAAATGAGAAAAACAAAGTTTTGAACACTGTCAATTCAATCACCTTGTGGGTGAGATCTCACTCTTATCACGCATTTCATAGTCCCTGGTTGCTCGAAACACCTCTATATTCTACCCATGTGATATGCCCAACACCCAAAAGAAATCACAAAACTTACACGCCAAATTTGAGTTAGACCTTTAACTACTTCAACACAAGCTGTCACAAATCACAACATCCAGTGAGCCGAATCAACAGTTAATCAATCCATACGGGTCCCGCCCTGAAATTAAAACAATTGCTAGCCTGCTTTATAAACTATAGTTCAAGTATTTTGTAGGTGGTCTATATGAGTTATGCATACTAAATTTGTCATGAACAAAATGAAAGAACCAAAGGTGTAAATATGAGCGGGTTGGGTCATTAATCAAAACAGGTTTGTATTAAAAATAAGGAAACTTTTGTGCAATTTGAAATGGGTAGCGTTGCATTGGGTTGGGTTGGGATGACCTGAAATCATGTAACATTTTTGCTTAATATACACAACCACCATCACCACCACCACCGCCGCCGCCGCAGCCGCCACCACAATTAAAGTAGTGTTTGGTATGCAGGAATGAGATGTGGAATGGAATGGATGATTACGAGGGAATGAAGAAAAGGGTGTTTGGTTGGTCAATGGAATGGAATCACCTATTCCAAAAGGCATTCCATTCCTTCAAAATCATTCCTTCCACCCCTCATGTTTTTTTTTTCCATTCCATCCCCTCTTGCACCATTCATCAACACCACAACCTACTACCTTCGCCACAACCCACCACCACCACCACCTACCACCGACGCCATCGCTACCACCCGCCACCATCTCACCCCGACAGCCACCGTCGTCGCCGCCACCCACTCGCCACCATTATCACCCACAGCCGCGATCAACCGCCAACGCCACTCGCCGCCGCAGTCGCCGCCCACCACCATCGTCGACGCCACCACCATCGCCACCACCAACAGCCACCTTGCCACCACCACCACTCGTCGTCACCGCCGTACCGCCACTCACCTCTGTTGGGATTGGACTCTCTCACACACTAACTCAGACAACACACACTCTGCTCTCACACAATCTGCCACAATCAAGAACACAAAGGATTTACGTGGTTCGGTCTAAACTGACCTACGTCCACGGGTAACTAGGAGTTTATAATACTTGGAGAGGTACAAGGAATTACAATACATATGAATCTCATATATAGAGATTGAAGAAAGAGAAAGAAGTAGAGAAAAAACAAGATCCGTGAATAATGGCCCCTGCCCCTTATCCTATTATCCTGTAATCAGAGATTCTGATGTCCACTTGATCAAGTGGCTTCATACTCAACAATCTCCCACTTGAAGCCACGGGATAATCTGTGCTTCAACTGTGCATCTGCATTTCTGTAAAAAAAACCTTTTGATCTTAGCTCCTTCCTAGTTACCCGGCCTTCTCTTCAATTATCCTGAAGGCCCGTCGAAGCTTTCATTAGCTTCAACACATCAGTCATGGCTAAGTCTGCCCCTGACCCATTCTCTGTCTCCACCGGCTCCCATTGACACGAACTGCCGGATTCTGAGAAAACCTGAGAACTAACACTCTCCATCATACGCAGGTAATTCACTGGAGAGACTTTCACCGCTGGAATACAGGTTCTCTTAACCCACTGTCGTCTGGGAGTTCTGACTGAAGCACTAACTGTGCTCCCACTGCCACGAAAACCCCTGACTGGTTTCTCTGAACCTTTCCTAGCACGTTCAACCTGAATCTGACTTGTGGCTCTGTGTTTGTCTCCTGCAAAACAAACTTTCTTCTGCCCACGAGATTCTGTGAACCGGAACTTGGTCTTCTTCTCAACTGGGACGGTTACTCCCTCAGACGGTAAACTGACCATATACAGCGAACCCCGTTTCTTTCCTCGAGCTACGACTAGATTTCCCTTTAGAACCTTCCACTGTCCGTTCCTGAACTTAACCTCGTGCCCCTGTTCATCCAACTGCCCAACAGAAATTAACTGTTTTTTTAAGCTTGGAATCACCCATGCTCGTCACATCAAGAACCTCATCGTTCGCCAGTCTTACCTTACCAAAATCACTTTCTTTCAGATTTCGCAGTGCTTCACTGTTGTGGGTAGCATGAAATGAAGCACCCGAATCCATAACCCAGGAATCCACACTACTCTCCACACTACAGATCAAAACATCATCATCTAAGTGGGCTACTGCAGCGTTAACTTCTTTCTTCTCATTTGGACATTGATTCCTAAAATGTTCTACCTCTTTGCAGTTCCAACAGGCTACATCACCTCGAGCCCTAGACTGACTCCTATTTCTGTTTCTGCTCCGACTATCTCTGTTATTCTTCCTTCCTCTGCCAACATTCAGTAATTCACTCGATGATCCACTCGAACTTCTTCTTCTGACGTCCTCACTCAGAATAAGATCACGAATCCCTTCAAAAGTAAATCCGCTGGTACCTGATGAACTAGAAATCGCTGTAACAGTTCCGGACCAACTGTCTGGCAAAGAAGATAACAGTAGCAAAGCTTGAACTTCATCTTCGAATTTGATGCCCACTAACACAAGTCTGGCCAAAATCGAATTCAACTTGTTGATGTGCTATGTGACTGAACTGCCTTCCCTCATCCTAGTATTCACCAGCTCTCGAATCAGAAAGACCTTATTTGCTGCCGAAGGCTTCTCGTACATGTTAGATAGGGCTAACATCATGCCACTAATTGTGGTTTCCTTCATGATGTTGAATGCCACAGTCTTTGATAACGCCAATGTAATAACTGCCCTGGCTTTCCTGTCTTTTGATTCCCAATCTGTTGGTTCCACCCTTTCTGGTCTAACTCCTGATAACACAATATCAAGATCTTTTTGAACCAATAATGCCTCAATCTGCATCTTCCACCAGCTAAAATCTGTACCGTTAAACTTATCGATTTGCACCTTCCCGTCTTCTGCCATGATAGAACACGACTAAACGAAGCTGAAATCGAAAAATAAACCGAAAATCAAACTGAAACAACCGAAACAAGCACTGGTCTACGGTTCTGTTTCTTCGATCTTCAATGAAACGATACTCTGAAAATTTGCTGGTTTAATCGGACAAAAAACTGATCTTGAAATTTTAAACCTTTTGCCTAATGCCAAAAAAAAAAAAACTTAGTTCTTTAACAAATAAAAGTTTGGCTACTACTGCCAAAGGATTAAATAAAAAGAACTAAACCCAATTTTCTTCTTTGTTTAAAGTTGAGGGGCCTTTCTGATCAAATTGAGAAACCTCAATTTTCCACCAAAAAAAAGACATAAGCACAGTACGTACTTCTTCTTCCCCACAGAACAAAAAACAAATCTGCTCTCCTTCTTCTCTTCTCCTCTTCTGGCAACACCCAGAAAAGGCAATGATCGAAAACCCTAGGTAACGGCGGCTACTGGGTCAGCAAACCCTAGTCGCGAGGGTGAAGAGTACGGAGACGACGGCGGTTCTGGCGGTTTCTGATGGCGGTGGAGGCGGTTCTGATGGCGGTGGCCGCGGTTCTGATCGGAACCCGGCGGTGTGGGCGGCTGCGGCTTCGAACAGAAAATGGCTGATGTGAACAATCCGGTAGAAACTGATGCAAATCAGAACCCTAGTTCAGATTTCTGCACCTTCAGGTATCTTCTTCTTCTACACCTTCGTTTCTGTTCGGTTTCTCTTCGTTCTGTTCGGTTCAACAACACAAGCCTGAGCTCTGATACCAGTTGTTGAGATCGGACTCTCTCACACACTAACTCAGACCACACACACTCTGCTCTCACACAATCTGCCACAATCAAGAACACAAAGGATTTACGTGGTTCGGTCTAAACTGACCTACGTCCACGGGTAACTAGGAGTTTATAATACTTGGAGAGGTACAAGGAATTACAATACATATGAATCTCATATATAGAGATTGAAGAAAGAGAAAGAAGTAGAGAAAAAACAAGATCCGTGAATAATGGCCCCTGCCCCTTATCCTCTTATCCTGTAATCAGAGATTCTGATGTCCACTTGATCAAGTGGCTTCATACTCAACAGCCTCCACCACCACCATCCATGGTCGTCGCCGACACCCACCACCGCCACCCTTGGTTTTAAATTGCGTGATGCGCTCCGATGCGTTTGGTCCAAAAATCTGATGCGTGATGCGTAATGCGTGATGCGAACGCATCACGTATGCGATGCGCTCTTTATAAAAATATACTAAAAAATTATTTATACTAAAACAATCGACATAATAAGATAAGAATTGTGCTTTTTGGTTCAAATCAAGCTTCCTAAAATGTTTCTAGAACCATAAAAAGTGTTTAGGAACCATAATGGTTCAAATCAAGCATGCTAAAATATTAATTATTGAAAAAACCCAACCCATTTCATAAAATCTGGGGAAAAAAACGTAACAAACAATGATGCGTGCATCATGGCGCATTTTGCGAAGGGCGCATCACGCGCAATTGTCGCAATATCACCGCATCATGTAAACGCAACGCATCAGGTGTTGCGATGCGCTCTTACTAGCGCAACGGGCGCATCACGCATTATGCGCGCATTTTAAAACCAAGCCGCCACCTACAACCACCCACAATCACTACCACCGACCACCACCACTCACCGCTGATTTTATTACTCCGTTTTTCTTTCCTACCGAACAATACATAATAATAATAATTCATTCCATTCACACATAGTAACCAAACAAGACATGGAATGGTAATGATCCATTGCATTCCCTCGTCCATTCCATTACCTCGTCCATTCCATTCCTTCGTCCATTCCATTACCGCATACCAAACAGACCCTTATTATTACTATTACTATTAGACTAAATTATGATTTTGACCCATGTGGTTATATCACTTTTACCCTTTTAGCCCAAAAAGAAATTTTTTAACATCTGAGCCCCCAACGTCTTTTTTTTCTAACTCTTTTGGCTCCTAACACTAACCCATCCATTTACTTTTAGGGGCCAAAATGATTAGAAAAAAAGACGTTGGGGGCCAAAATGGTTAGAAAAAAGACGTTGGGGGCTTAGATGTTAAAAGATTCCTTTTTGGGCTAAAAGGGTAAAAGTGAAATAACCACAGAGGCCAAAATTGTAATTTACTCTTATTATTATAGATATAATAATACACTAACAATTTAAATTTATGAAAGAAAAAAACAAAGTAGAAAGATAATTTAATCTTTTATTACTATGTATTTCTCATTAATATTAATTTAAAAATATTTTAGGCATTCAAATATTCATTTTGTTCTCATTAATATTTAACTATATTTTATTTCTATCTTTATTACTATTTGTACTCTTGAAAATATTTGGTGACTTGCTTGATTAAATTTCCATCTTTGATTTTTCTTAGTGGATCTTGATTCTGCATAGAATGAGACACATGAACATTAGTTCCAACGGTGGATGCACATGAACATTAGTGGATCTTGATTCTGCATAGAATGAGACACATGAACAACGACTGTACAACTAAATTGCAGCCAACTTCATACACATATTTGGAGTATAAGACATAAATGCAAGTGACCAACCTGTTGCAACTTTGGTGCATATAAATTGTATGTATATAGTATGAGGTGCAACTTCGACCAAAAAAATATAGACAAGGTCTCATAAGTCTAGACCTATATTGTATATTCCTAGAAAGAGAAGCCGTTCTTACGCCCACCGAGAAATATTATGCAGGACATCAAAACTTTTGACACCGAGAGATATTACGTCCACATCCTCTCTACTTAATTTTACCCTGTCAGATTTTTATATATAAAAATACTAATTTTGGTTGAGGGGCATTTTTTGTTACAGAATGAGAAAATATTTAGAATTTATACAAGTATTAACCGTAACTTAAAGTTTTATAATTTTTTTTCTGTTTTGAAAATTTCATCAAAACCCTGACACTGTGACCTACATCTATTGCACTTGGTGACTGAACCAATCAAGTTTAAATTCATCTAAAAGTTAGGTGTTCTAAGTCAGAGATTGAGGTAAAGTGCCATCTATGATTCTATTTAATAACAAGAAGACATAAAAGAAAGAACAAGATCGGGATAGCACAATGTAAAATAGCAATAACTTAACCTATCAGTCTATCACTATGTACTAGCAAACAGAGAATTCAAAAAAAAAAAAAAAAAAAAAACATGTGCAGAAAAAATGACCTGGAACAATATTAAGAGGTCCCTTGCCATTGATCAGAACTCCATCTGGCATACCATGCTACTTTCCAGCACCAATACATTACAAGTACAACTACACTGGATTTCCCACTTCCTACATATTGGTGTTATGTGGCATATATATTTATCTACAAATTGACTACAAAAGCTCAAATGGCATCTTTATTTAATACACTGCCATCTTCAGAAACAGAAAACTAACTGCAATGTTAACATTCTCTTCAACAAGTGGATTAGACGCCACAACAGTAAGTTAGTACATATATGTGATGAGATACAATGTGACGAATAATCTGTAGCTGCTAAGAAATTTGATTACAGTACTTACTATAACATCAAATAGATAGGATACCTCAAACCCATCAATAGCACGTGAAACGTAAGTCAACATAGCAATTTATCAAGTCAGATACAAGAATAAGCTCGTATGGCATTTTATCGAACAGTTGGAGTGCACAATAGACTGTTCACATATTTCCATTACCAAATGAAGCAAGAACCCCAAAATTGAAAACAGCAAATGAAGCATGTATGCCAAACATATTCAGATCAAGTTAATTGGTTTCAAGTTGTAATTGGTTAACTTTGTTCATAAATCAAGTTAATCAGCCTATGCAGTCTTCACCTAATGGTTACCAATCTGATCTCCAAAAGCTCGACAACAACAAAAATTAAAGAACTTTAGATATTATTCCAACTTGTTATATAAGATAAAAACTATTGTAACATACAAAATAAATTCTGATTACCAAACTTCATACGGTCTAGGTTTCTACGTGTAATGGGGCGATTTATCACGGAGGATTGGGCCATGGCGCCCCATAGTTAGGGCTGTTATTTTTATCCATAACCCGAAACCCGACACGAATTCAAAGCCACCCGAACCCGAATTAGCGAATATACGAAAAACCCGAACCCGAGAAACCCGAACCCGACCAACCCGAACTTTAAATGGTTTGGTTATTGGGTCACTTTTTTCCTACCAAAAACCCGAACAACCCGACCCGAAAAAACCCGAAACACTAAACCCGAAAAAAAACCTGAACATTTATTGTTTTTTTCTTATAGAAGTGTTTTGGTTTGTAGTCTTTAATATATGAAACATTAAGTTTTGGGACTTTTATATATTATAATAGCATATTGTCAAATAATGATTGAACTTTGATGATATTTTTAAAGTAATAATATGAATTTTGATGATATCTTGTAAAAAAACATTAATTTTTCATTTTACATCTAAACCCGAAAACCGAACAACCCGACCCGAACTAACCCGAACCCGAATAACCCAAAACCGACTAACCCGAACTTTAAATGGGTCGGGTTATCGGGTCAATTTTTCCTAGACAAAAACCCAAACAACCCGACCCGAAAAACCCAAAACCCGAAGAAAAAACCCGATGAACACCCCTACCCATAGTGCCGCCCAACACCATTACAGGGGACGCTATGGGGGATAAAAATAGAGTTCCCGTTATCATCCTCGCGGCGTTAATCCTCTGCACAATGTTTCCCTCACTCTCACACACATATATATATATATACATACATATGTATGTATAATTGAAGGGTTATATAACCCCCTTACCACTACACCCTATTGTGATATAAAACCTCATGGGGTGGTGGTCTATTGGCAAACGCAAAGCCTTTAAACACCTTGGCAGAGGGAGGTCTTGGGTTCAAGTTCCACAAACGACAGGAATAAAAAGAAATTTGTTGTTAAAAAAAAATAAAAAAAATAATTTTAATAATGAAACTAGATTTGAGGAATGTGCAAGTCTCGTAATATGCAAGTTGAAAAGTCAACCTCAAAGTTTGAGATCTAATTATAGTATAAGAGCATTCACATCCAAGGCATCATATTCTCAGTGTGGTGTTTTTAAAATATAAAAAGTATAAAAAGTGGTTGTGAGTGGAGGAGAGAGAAAATGTTACTGTTCATCTGTATATTTGGGGGACACTGTTCACCCCCTATAATGTTTTAATATATTTTTAAAGTGGTTATGAGTGGAGGAGAGATAAAAGATAATGATAAAGGTATAAAAATATTATTTAATTGAAAATGAGAGAGAAAATGTAGTGTTTTTTAGTGTAATTTAGGGTGAAAATATAGTGGGATGGATGTGAATGCTCTAAGTGGGCCAAGTAATAACATTTAATTGAGCCAAGGCGGATGTTAAATAACATTTAATTGAGCCAAGGCAGATGTTATATGAGTAGTTGTTAATCGATTTGGGCTGGACTTTTAAACAACTATGACGACAGGTAGTGTCTGTCTTTCTTTGGGCTGAATTTGTTTTGTATTTGGGCCGCATACAAATTTTCATATTGGGCCATTCTATTTGTGAACTCTATTTGGCCTACGCGTTGATGTTTCATAAAAACTTGTTCGGGTTTTCGGTATCAAATATGGGTTGTTTCATAAATGAACGCATTACGAAACGTTTACAAACATAAATGAACGAACGTCGCCTTTGTTCATCTTCGTTTGTTTAACTTATCGAACAAAATTTCTTATTTGTGTTTGTTCATTTATCAAACGAACTTTCCGCCGAACGATTCATGAACTGTTCGCTTGTTTACAGCCGTAAAAACACCCAAAAAGTGATTGTAGCGAGAAACTTGTGTTTTAATATAATTATATTATTATTGTTATTATTATTATAAAAATACAGTGTTTAACATAGCTCTTAAAAATGATTTTAATATTTATTTAAGATATTTTATGTTTAATTTTTTTCTTTCTACCATCAATTTTTCAACGTAGCTTGTTTAAAGCCGATGACCATAACTCTTCAATTACTTAATCAGTTACAAGAATTAACATTAATTTCTATTTGTTGATGTCAATCAAACTATAAAAACGAATCTAGCTAGGCAATGACATCTTGCAGGGCCGTCTCCGAAAACTTCATAATTCTTTTTGGCCCTGTTCGAGTAAACAAAAATGGGCCCCTACATCATATAATTTATGTTTTATGGCCTATTTTTTATAAATCAAACTATACAAATACAGGATAGAAACAAAACAAAAATTGTTGATTTTTTCTCACGGTTCCCTTTCTCTTCTCTCGACATGCAAATACCAGTGGCGAATACATGAATTTTGAGTAGGGGACAAGATATGGGTCAGTCAAAATAGGGTGAATACATACAGACTCAAAGAGTCATTATTTTTAGAATAATTACATGTTTACCTCAATAAAAAAATAATAAAAATGACAAACAATTGATCAATGAATATAAAGATTTAACTTAAACAATTATTTTTTTATAAACAAAACAATTAAACTTAATTTAAACAAAATAAATTGAATAACCACCGTTGCTTTTTTTTTTTTATAAAGCTAATTTAAAAAAAAATCCACTAGTAAGGACCTAATATCCACTGATATCCATACAAAATTAAAAACTGATTTGAATAGAAAAAAAAAACTTTTGTGTTGGCATTGTTTCGAACCTGCATATATCTTGAATAATGATACAAGCAGGCAACCATCTGCACCATATAAAACTTAAAGCAGGCAACCATCTGCACCATATAAAACTTAAGTTCTTACTTGGGTCAGTAATTTCTTTATAAGCATAAACCGAATGAAAAATATTTTTGGGCCCCAAAAGCTTTGGGCCCAGAGCGGTGGCACACCCTGCACACCCTCTGGGCCGGCCCTGACATCTTGTTTCATAGATGAAAGTAAGGTTGTACTTCTGACCATGTTTGGGTTTGGGTTGACGGATCGGGTCAGCGTTAATCTCACAATTACATGCCATTTTCGTGTGACCTATTTTGGACACTGCTTAAGTTTTTTCCAGTTCGGTCTGCGTTGTGTTCGAGTCATATTTCATGCAGACCCATTTTTCATACACATATATATACACACATACACGTACCGTCTTGCCCAAACCTTCCAAAGGGACACTAACCAAAAGTTGAATATGTATCGTTAAAGAATCCCATAACAGCATGTGGAAAATCCCGGTTGTATATCTTAATAAAATGCGCAATTAACACATAAAGAATACGCAATTGGGTATATTGGTAAAATCCTTTCAATATTATACCAGATATTATAACGAAAACGTTCTAAGATCACAAACTAAAATATACAAAGACTGATTATTCAAAAGTTCCAAAACTCGACCCATGTGGGGAAAACTGATATCGCCTTAACTCAGATCAATTGCTTCAACATTATCTATCCTAACACTTCTTGTTTTATACTCTGTTAAGTTTAACATTATGTCAGAATTAGTGTAACATCCCGAAAATACAAATTCTTAAATTCGTAATTTAGTTGCAAATAGATTTGTGAGATAATCTAGTTAGTAAAGACACTAACCTAGTTAGTTTATCACTTAATAGTAGCTTGAGACATAGAAATAAAATAATACAAACAAGAGGGGCCAAAAGTGTTAAAATTGAAAATAGTTTTAATAAAAACTATTTCATTAAAACATAAACTAAAATCTGGAAGTGGGGATCGACCAGAACAAGGGGAGGGGCGACCTGAACTCATCCAAAACCCTGGTTCATGCTAAATCCTACAAATTCAAGATCCAATTGGCTCCCAAATCGAAATCTGAGTTAAGATTAGTAATCCCCATCACAAGGGGGTTGTAAGGTATGTAAAATTCTATGAAAATTCTCTGTTTGAAATTCTTATGAATTTGGGAGATTCAAAATTTAATGATGCATGTATGTGATTTGGTTAGATTAGGGACAATATAGTGTCTAGAAGTGAAACCTAGACAACTACATCTGAAATCATGTCCAAATTCAGGAAATTCCATGAACACATTGAAGGTGGGTTGTGGGTTTTACAATATGATGATGAACACTAGGGTTTAGAATGATTATTCTAGTGTAATTTGATGATAGAAAGTGATTTCAGAAAAGTATGATGTTTAAATGATATATGAAGGCTATATTGATGTTAAGTTAGCTAATTAGCAAGCTATGAACTTGAATATGAAAGATATAAAATTCTGCCCTTAAAGTGTTTGATAAAATGCCTCAAAGAAGGCTTGAAACTGAAATGTTAAGTTAAAAACGCATAATAGTGATGTATGATAAAATGTGCGTTATGTATGTGAAACAAAGAGTTCTAAACATAAAGTGATTGAACTCTATAGGAAAGGAAGCCGGGGCATCTAGCGGGCAAACCGGTGTGGACACACGTTTGAAAGGCTTGCTTTAAAGGTATGTAACTTGACCTGTTAGGCTGTTACACTAAGTAGATTTTGATGATTATATAATGCGTAATTGAATTTTTGAATAAGAGTTGTTTTGAATTAAGCGGTGAAGTCGCTATATTGAATGATTGGTCAAATTTGGTTGGAACTCGTTGGTAGTCGTCATATGGGAGGATTCTTTAGACGAGCTAACGGGTCGAATAATCAAGTAAAGCATGGTTAATGCTCCGGAATATGATGGATTGATCTTTGATATAGGTTAATATATAACATGTTAGAAATACGAGAATTTAATGTATTGGTTTGTTAGAAAAGCGAAATCCGAGAGTTGGGTTTGAGTACAATGAACAAAACAAACGAATTATGGATTTCCAGGAACTACCGTAAGTTACGGTAGTACCGTAACTTACGGTAGGGGTCAGGTGTTTACGGCAGATTTCCCCTGGTTTACGGTGATCCAGGAATTTCCAGAACCTACCGTAACTTACGGTGACACCGTAAGTTACGGTGGAACCAGAAAACAAAATAGTAATTTATTATTCAAAATTTGATGTTGAATCTTGTATTTATGTACTATATAACAATGTCAGAACTAATGTTTTAAAGGTTTTGACCATAGGTAACAAGGTGGATCTTACGGATGGCGGTCAAGCGAATGATGAAGAACCGAACACGATTTTTGAAGCTTCCGCAATGTTTTAATCATACTTAGACTTTGTTCTTGGGTTGTAAACAATTTTGAATGTTCCAACTTAGTCATTAATTGACTAAGGTTTATGCTACTTATGAAACTTATGTTAATTTAATATCTTTTGGTATAAAAATGTATAAAATTAGTATTAAATTTTAAATTTTTTTTAAGGGTGTTACAATTAGTCCTCCAACTTTCTAGTATATGCCTTCCAACCCACGAACTATCTACAAACTACAAACCCACCACTCAACTATCGACCAGCTGCTAATAATCCATAAACCACCTTTATTATATCCTGAAATTACGAACAAACCAAAACCAACTTAAAACTAAAAACACAATTTATTTGTAGACAATACCCAAGAAGCCACATGTACACATGAACTGAGTTGGTATTTTTTAACACCTATTAACCATCAATATTACTCTACAACCACTTCAGATCAAAGTAATTAAGACGACTAATTAAGAAACTAACAGAATACCTGTTACCATACTTGTATGCATTTTATTATCGTGATTCACCATATTGTCTGTTGATGCATTATTTTGGTGTCTGTAACTTGTCTTTATTATCGTTGTATTTAATACGGTCTTTTAATGTTTATCGAGTCTGTATTCGCCGTCGACCTTAGTTGGATATCCTCCTATCTATCTAAGTGTCCGACAAAGTTTGTCTCCTTTGATATGTAAAGTTTAATGAACAATGCATGTTGCATGTAAGTTTATATGTATGTTTATGTGGTTATGAGTCTGCTGCAAACTTATGCAAATTGCAGCCCTCAACGAAACCCTAGGTTTCGTCGAGCACTACATGACGAAACCCCTAAATGACCAAAACCCCAAGTTTCATCGTGATGGATGACGAAACTCCTAGAGTTTCGTCATCCAGGAGGTTTCGTCAGGCCCATTAGAGGTTTCGTCGAGCCCAATCCAGGTTTCGTTGAGTTATGGGCCTGGGCTGCTATATAAACACTTCATAGTTTCACTTTGAAACCATGAGAGAATAACCTTACTGAAAGACTACTGTCAAACTGTGTGTGTATCTGTTTGATCTTTGTTCTCATCCTGTTAATCAATTGACTGTGATTCATTGGTTATATCGTGTTATTACTATCTATGTTTGGTTTGGCATAGTCACGGGGATTCCGCACTCGTGACCGTGTTAGTGATAAACAAGTGATTTGGTTTCGTTATCGACCCTTAGAAATCGGGACCAACAAGTGGTATCAGAGCATTGGCTCTTATCCTTGTTTAAAATCAAACATAGTTCGGTTTTTATCAAGTGTTAAAACTAGTTGTTGTTGTTTTTCTGAAAATTGTTCTTGAAAAGTTCATGCATTTCTGGAAAAGTTTTCATAAAAACTGTTGATCTTGTTGATTGCTAAAACGTTTTATCAAAAACCTTGTTAAATTGATTGTTCACGTGATAAACCGGGTTTTTAGTGAAAGTTTTAAGCAATTTCGTGTTTCGGAAAATTGTTCAGTGACCAGAAAGTTCATATAATTCTGGGTTTGATCTTCATATCTTCAAAGAACCTTCAAAGTGTTCATAGATATTCTTGGAATTTTAAATTAAAAGATAAATTGGAAATTGATAAAAGGATTAAAATATTGTACACCTTACCTTGGTTTGGTAAGATGAGTATGTTGTGAGTTGATCGGGTGTTTCTGTGTTAGTAAAAGATAAGATTTACTTTGAAAAATCGCACCAACTATTTCACCAACTGTCTGAGACCTTATCCCGACGAAACCTATACACGACGAAACCCCTTGAGTTTCGTCACAAGGATTTTCGACGAAACCCTTATAGTTTCGCCATAAGCAACTTCGACGAAACCCTAGAGTTTCGTCAAAGGTACTTCGACGAAACTTCTGAGTTTCGTGGAGAGAGTTTCGTCGAGATCATTGGTAATTTCAACAGAGGACTTGCAAAAGTGTTTTAACATTGTGTTTTCAAGTGTGTAATCAGGTATTATCATTCATATATCAAATATGAGTAGTACAAGTCCATGGGGTTGGAGTACGGACCCACGACCAGGTCAGGATCAGACTTCCGCCACCGCGTGGTTAAGGAACGTTATGCCTCCGCAATCTATAAGTGCAAGTCAATGGGCTTTGGTGTCGAATCAAAATCAAAGCATTCAAAATCTTTTGCTTAGCGAGAGTGAAACGGGCAGCAACAATCGCCCGCCAAAGTTGAATCACATGAACGACTATCCATCATGGAAGGGTCGTTTCCATACTTACGTTTTAGGGCAAAACACAGAATTATGGACGTGTTTCACTACTCCATACAACACTGCCCTCGAAGAAGCAGGATCAAGTGCAGCAAGTTTTGCTCATATGTTAGAAGATGACAAGAAGGCATATGATCTGGAGAAAAAGGCGTTTGTTATTCTTACACAAGCGCTTCACAAAGAAATCTATCATCAATTCGCTTACTGTACAAGCACAAAAGGTTTATGGGATGCCTTGGTAGCGAGAGGAGAAGGGAATGCAGCTACTAGAAAGACACGCCACGATCTATTGAAGAAGGAATTCGAATCATTTCAATTCATGGAGAATGAAACCCTAAATGATATGACTACTCGTTTTTATCATTTGATTAGTGAAATGTATTCTTATACCATTCTTGCAACTCAACAGGAAATGGTTGCACGGTTTGCTGATGCTCTACCTCCAAAGTGGAGCCCATTCATTGAGCTTTTAAAGCATGCGGGCGTTTTAGATGCTGTCAGTATCTATGAATTCGTTCAAAAGTTGGAGCATAAGAACGAAAAGGAAATCCGCAAAGCTAAACGGATAGCACTTCCTCAAAACACGGACATGTATCTAGGAGGTTTTAATCCTGCAGCTAGTTCCAGTTCTGTTCAGCAACCGAAGCTTCAAACGGCGTTTATGTCAAATACAAGCTCTTTTCCGTTTCCACAATCAGCTCCACCTCAGGTTTTTGATCCGAGTGCTTATCATCCGCCAGCGCATATGATTGCTCAAGCTCATGCTTTTTCTAAACCAGATCTGAGTGCATGGCTACCAAAACCCCAACCTCCACCTCAAGTTACCACTACTCAACCTCAGTTCGATCCAAGTGCTTATCTTCCACAATCTCAACCACAAACCCAACCACAACAACAACAACAGCAACAACAACAACAACAAGCACATTATACCAACAATCCTCCACCCCAAAACACCAACACTGTCAGAGTTGATACTTCGAACCTCTCAAAAGTTAGCATTGAAGTAGCAAAGGAGCATATGGAACTTATTAATACAATGGTCAGTGCTTACTGCGGTTTGGTCGCAGGTCAAATTGGAAATATTAATTTGACTAATGAAGATTATCAACAAATCGACCGTGATGAAATGGAGTTGATGGATATAAAGTGGGCATTCGCAAGTGCTGTTAGAAGGGCAAAGGATTACATGAGTCGAACGGGAAGAACTTCGTTGGAAAGCAAGAAGGATACGAAGTACGGATTTGATAAGGATGCGGTTACATGTTTCAATTGTGACGAAAAGGGTCACTTCAAACGTGAGTGCACCCGACCAAGTAAACATGGAAACCAGAATCCGTTCTGAAATCAGACGAGTACTTCCAATGCCAATCAAGACAATCGTGAATGAAGGATGGTAGCGGTGAACAACAACCAGAACCAGAACAAGTCTGGACCTTCAAACACCACCAGAGCATTTGTTGTACAAGCTGATGAAGGGTGTAATTGGTCTGTACAATTTGGGGATGGTGATCAAGAAGGAGGAGGAACCGCGTGTTATGCAAAGATCATCAATCACATCAAGCACGTTCACAAGGAAGAATTTTCTGAAAGTGACGACAGTTCGGGTTATACAGGGAGTTCTGATGAAGAAAGTTCTAATTCGGGTCGTTATAATTCGGAATCTGATGTGAAGGAAGAAACGAGTTCTGATGTTGATGATTTATTGAATGAAGCAGAGGAGTTGAAGTGTCAGAAATCTGTTCTGATCATGAAGGCTGCTGTAGCATCTAAAGAAATGGAGAAGTTCTTCTCTGAAGACGGATCTTTTTCTGTAAGGTCACCTAATCCAGGATCTCACTCAACAAAGACAACCAACAGGTGTGCGGAATCCACCTGATGATCAACCACTGTAGGATGAAGAACTAGAATGCAAGATTTGTGAGATAAATCAAGAATACACAGAGTATTCTTGATGTAGGAGATGAGTGACGTCACACACACAGTAGCTGCCAGACAAAACACACACACAATGATTAGGGCACAGATTTCCACAAAAGAATCGTCATGTATAACATATCACTAAGAGTATATATACAAAGGAAAGTCCTGACTACTAAAGTCAGGACATGGGCCCAAAGCCCAATACAAAACAAAACCCTGACTAACAAATGCCTAAATTTGGACTTAGAAGAGGAACAAAGTCCTGACCATTAACTTCAACATAAATTCGGACCATAACATAAAGTTTTAACAATTACAATAAAGGACCCTTGAGTTTGAGAGCCTGCACTTATCACCCAAAGTGCATTTACATTTTCTTATCAGACTGCCTTTATGGCAAATGTCTCAGCCTCTACGAGTCAGGTAAAATCTGAAACTCCTACTCCTAGTGTTTGTAATGCATGTGCAGATTTGAAGCTGGAATCTGAAAAGGTTCATAGTCATAATCAAAGTTTGGTTATTGAGTTGTCTAAGTGCAAAGAGGCAAATATGGCTTTAGCTAGAAACGAAAAGGATTTTAAATCTGTAATTGAAACCTTAAAGAAAAGTGTTTCCAAATTGACCGAAACTGTTTACAATAAACAAATTGGTATTAACAATTACATTAATATCATCGAGGAAACCAAAAAGGAGCTAGCCATTGGCAAATGCGAGCATGATGCAATCAAGCTCAAATTGGAGAGTTATTCTAACTCCTGATATGTGCTCGATCACATCATTGACGCTCAACAACTAAAGGGAAACAAGAAAGGTGTTGGGTATAAGAAGTGTCCGCCCCCTTTGAGACATAATTATACTCATATGCCCAATGAAGAAGAAATGCCACGTTTTGAACCCAGTGTGCCTCTTGATTATGAGGAAGTTACTACTGGCCTAGGGTTCAAATCGGACAGTTCCTCGAGTACCTCATCTGTTGAAACTGAAACTTCAACATCGACGAATCAAAGTGCTTCAATTATTGAGGACTATGAGTCGTCTGATGAATCAGATGTAAGTGATCAGGATAAATCACTTGACAAGATGAAAGGAGTAGAAATTCCAATTGAGAATTACATTCTTTGTGATCCTCCTACTCCTGCTATTCAACCAGTTGTCAAACAAGTGATAGATCCTATCAAAGATGTCAAGGATGACAAGGAATGTGTGTCTACCATTAAGAGTGATAATGTGTTGTATACTTTGGTCGGAGATGTTAAAATTTATTCAGACAACGATTTTCCAATCAAAAATGTCAATCCATCTTCGATTGATAAAGTTTTTGAAGATAACACAATCAAGTTTTTGGGAAAGACGATTCCGGGAGTTACTGTAACTCAATGTGATCCAATTCCTAAAGCTGAAATCAAAAAGCAATTTGGAAATAAAAAACAACTGACAAAGCAACAACCTATTGCTTCTAAGGGTAAACAACCAATTCAACGAGCTCAAAGGCCTAACATTTCTAAATCAAGGTTTGAAACTAAAGGAGCTCATTACCAAAAGAAAAGCAATGATGTCAGATTTGTAGCATCTAAAGGTACTGATAAAATTGAGACTTTTGAAAACAGGTCGGCAAGATTATCCAAGGTGTCTACCCTAACCACTTCTATTAAACCCTTCTCAGCACAGTCGCGAATGAAATGATGCCTAACATCTATGTGCTTAGTGCGTGAGTGATTAACTGGATTGTTAGTTATGGAAATGGCAGAGTTGTTATCGTCAAGAATAGGAGTTCGAGTAAAATTCAAACCGTAGTCTCTCATTTGCTGTTGAATCCATAAGACCTGAGCACAACAGCTTGATGCAGCAATGTACTCGGCCTCGCACGTGGATAGAGGAACGGCAACTTGCTTTTTGCATTGCCAAGAGACAAGACGGTTCCCAAGAAGTTGTGCGCTGCCAGAGGTTGACTTTCTGTTCATCGGGCACCTTCCGAAGTCTGCGTCAGCATACGCCAGCAAATCCAGACCACCTTCAGCTGGATACCACAATCCAAGCTTAGGCGTCCCTTTCAGATATCTGAAGATACGCTTGACCGCTTTCAAGTGAGACTCTTTCGGAGTTGATTGGAACCTGGCACACAAACAAACAGAAAACATAATGTCTGGTCGTGAAGCAGTAAGGTACATTAGCGAACCTATCATTGCTCGATATAGAGTCGGATCCACTTCAGGATCTTTCTCCTTATCGGGTGAAAGCTTGTGATTTGTCGGGAGAGGCGTGACATAGGGTAAGCTATCTTCCAATCCAAATCTTTTGAGAATCTCATGGACATACTTCGTCTGATGCACGTACGTCCCGGTTTTTTCTTGACTCACTTGAAGACCTAGAAAGAACGATAATTCGCCCATCGCGCTCATTTCAAATTTTGACTTCATCACCGCGTCGAACTCACGACACAATTCTTCATTTGAAGAACCAAAAATTATGTCATCAACGTAAATTTGCACGATCAGAAAATCTCCCCCTTTCTTCAAAATGAATAGTGTGGAGTCAATCGCGCCACGCGAGAACCCGTGCTCCAATAGATGTCTTGATAAAGTCTCGTACCACGCCCGAGGAGCCTGATGGAGACCGTAGAGAGCTTTGTCCAACAGATAGACTTTGTTGTCAGACCCTGGAGCTTCGAAACCCGGTGGTTGGGATACATACACAGTTTCATGCAATTTCCCGTAAAGGAACGCGTTTTTCACATCCAACTGATAGACTTTGAAACGCATGTGTGCAGCAAAAGCTAGAAACAAACGAATGGCTTCCAGTCTTGCCACCGGTGCATAAACTTCTGTATAATCAATCCCTTCCTCTTGATTGAAGCCTTGAACAACCAACCGTGCTTTGTTTCTGACGACAACACCCTTATCTTCTTTCTTGCACTTGAAAACCCACTTCGTGTTGATTGCATGTTGGCCCTTTGGAAGATCGACCAAATTCCACACCTTTAACTTGTCGAACTGAGCTAACTCTTCTTGCATCGCCTCACACCAAGAATTATCCTTCAGAGCCATCTGATAGTTCTTCGGCTCTATCTGAGAGATAAAACATTCATGTAGGCTAAGATTGTAGATTTCTTCCTTCTTGATAGTAGAGAACAGACACTGCATCTCTGAAATACTCCTTCGCGTTTGCACTCCCGCATTTGGATTCCCAATAATATTATCAACTGGATGATGAATATTTGTTCTTGGAACTGGAATTGCTGGAGCTTGAAGATTGTTTCCCAAATTCGATTGAATCTCCCCCTCAGCATTTGCATTACTACTAGAAGCTTGATCATTTCCAGAAGACGCATTAACATTTGGATATGCTGAAAAGTCAACGTAAAGATCACCACTTGTAGTTTGAGCAGCTGCAGTGGGGATCTGCTCAGCAACAACTTCATTTACGATTGAAGAATCAGCGACTGGAACATTCGAAGACACATTAGTAGGAATACTTGCTCTCCAGCTCGCATCCACTTCATCTTTGTTCACAAGATGTGTGTATACAACCTCCGAATCTTCTTCTGAGACATCAGGAAGATCAAATGAATCAAATAATTTATCATAATCGTAACCACTTTTAGGACCGAATTCGGACGGTGGAGGATCGTAACTCAAAGGAGTTATATCAAACACGATCTCCACTGTACGCTTCTTAACGTTATAAACGCGTTTGTTGGGAGTTCCATTGGCATAACCCAAAAAGAACCCAACTTCACCAACTTCCCCCATTTTAGGAGTATCTTTGGTGCGTTTGATAACACACTTGATCCCAAAAGGTTGAAAACCAGATAAGTTTGGTTTCTTGTTTTCAAGCAATTCATAGCACGTTTTATCTTCTCTTTTGAACGTAAGCACATGATTTAACACATAACATGCAGTGTTTACCGCCTCGGCCCAGAAGAAAATTGGCAATTTTGATTCAGAAAGCATAGTTCGGGCAGCCTCAATTAGGGTACGATTCTTCCGTTCTGCAACTCCGTTCTGTTGAGGAACATATGGAGCGCTGAACTGATGAACTATTCCCATTTCCCGACATAACTCATCCATATAATGATTCTTAAACTCAGTGTCGTTGTCACTTCGGATTTTCTTAACAGGAAGTGAATAATTTTTCTCAAGTTGTTTGAACAAGTCTCTTAAAATACCAGCAGTTTGGTCCTTTGTTTTTAAGAAAAATACCCACGAGTATCGTGAGAAATCGTCAGTGACAACTAGGCAATAAGACATCCCACCAATGCTAGCAACATGGATTGGGCCGAAAAGATCCATGTGAAGCAATTCAAGTGGTTTTTGGATTGAGTTAACAGTTTTCGGCCTGTGAGGCTTTCGTTTGATTTTTCCTTTTTCACATGATTCACATTTGTTGTGCATATTGAAACTACGTAAAGGAACCCCCAACACAAAGTTGTTTTTCACTAAGTGGTTCATTTTTCGCAGATGCACGTGGCCCATTCTCCTATGCCAGAGATACGATTGATCTTCAGTCGCCTTCGAAAGTAGACATGTCACTGGAGCAGACGAGTTAACCAACGGGCGCATATCCATGACATATGTGTTATTCACCCTTGGAGCCCTCATAACAATCCAATCTTCAGGAGCAACAAATCCCGGACGCAAAACGAAGCAAGCTTTATCGGTGAACAACATCGTGTACTTGTTATCACAAATTTGAGAAACCGACATCAAGTTATGCTTCAGTTCTTCAACGTAGTTCACTTTATGCAGCGTAATTTTTCCATTTGACACCGAACCTTCACCGGTGATGTATCCACCCTTCTCACCGGCAAAATTCACATAACCACCATGAATTTGTTTAAAATTGTTCAATAACTCTTTATTTCCTGTCATGTGTCTGGAACAGCCACTATCGATATACCAAATATAGATAGCCCTCTTCAGCTGCTCCTACACTCCCCAACAAGAAAATTTAGTTAGAATGTGGGACCCAAGCCATGATGGTCTTGGGTCATCCCGATTCGTCAACATAAGAAAACTCTTTGAAATAACCATCATCGCCTCTTTGTCCTCCATATCCATTTCGGAAATTGTTGGAATGACTCCCCGAAAATCGTGGATTATACGGAGTTGACGATCTGTTGGTATAACCAGAGTTTCCATAATCTCCGCTTCCATAGTTTTGGTAACCGTAATTTTGATTCCTGGGTGGCTCAAAATTCCTACCAAATCTAGGAACATCATCGTGTCTTGAGAATGATCGTGGATGATTATCCGAATGCTGTCTTTGATTTGGAAATCGGGGGGGGGGGGGGTGACACATTTCGGTCATTCACGAATCTGTTCTGTGCATGAGGTCTAACATTGTTGTAGCTCGAACCTCCAGAACGTTGGTCATTCTCATGTGTTTGGAAAGTAACATGATTTTGTCGTCTGTGAGGGGTTTTCTCACGAGTATCATGTTTTTGAGATGAACTTTCCGATCCTTTACCACGATTTATAACAACTGGTTTCTCCCCATGATCCTGATTTTGTTGTGATTTAACATGTATTTTGACAACTGGTTTTACTTCTTGTTTAATCACTTTGTTTTTCTCAACCTTCTGATTTTTACCGTTTTTCTTTTCAACATTAACTGTTTCATTTTGTGGTTTTTCAACAAAAGGTTTCTTCTGATCAGGATCAACAAGTGATTTACCCTTGTCATCTGGACAATCTGCTGCTAAGTGTCCTTTCCCACGACACTTATAACATTTGCGAACTTTCGCAGCATTCTTTGGACGTTCCTCATGACTGGTCGAAGATGATGAGGTGTTAGTGGGATTTTTCAAAATTTGGTTGACAAACTGAGAGTTTGAACCTGTTTCGATTTTCTCTTCTTCTTTGATAAAATCTTCCCCTTTAACAAACTCAGTTTTAGGAATATTTTTCAAATTCTTTTTGGGTTTCCCACGTGACTTTGGTTTTGACATCGCATTTTGAACTTGATTAAAAATTTCCAAAATTTTATTGCTTATCAAATTCTCAATGTTATCAAAAGTTAGCTCATTTTTCTTTGTAACTTCACTCACCTTCGACTGTTCTGAGTCAGAAGCCTCATCTGGCTCAGCTTTTGACTCACTTTGTGGTTCAACCGTCAGAGGGGTCTTTGGCACAAAATTTGTCAATTCAGGATCAATGCTTGGCATCGATGTATAATTATGGTTTACCGGAGGAGGCACTTTCTTATAACCGATGCCGAACATTTCTTCCTCAGATTCTTTGAGACGTTGGCTGTTAATACAGAAATTCATCACTTCAGATGAATCCCTGAACTTTTCAATTTTTCGTTGCAAATCTAAAATCAGATTATCTTTTTCCAAAATGATTTTGTTCTTTTCCAAAACACAATTTTGGTTCATTTCAAGTTCAGATCTTAATTCCTGATTTTTAACAGTTCCCTGAGCCACAAGTCTCTCAAATTCAGAGATATCATTTTTCAGCGCTTTTATCTTAATTCGGTTTTCTTTATCCGAATTAGACAAAACAGCAATGAGTTCTCTGGATTTTTCTAAATCTGCAATTAAGTTTGTGTTATGAAGTGCATATCTATCAATCTTGGTGACAAACTCAACACATCTAGCACATCGCTTATCTACAGAAGATGATTTTACCTCAATGCCAGCCATGAATGCACACGCTTCATCTTCTCCGGAGTTTTCTTCTAACTTTTTAGCTTCTGCATCCGCAAATTGCTGCATTTCAGCTGTGGAGATGTTGAACTCAAAGCATTCTCCCTTTTCTCCCTTTTCTCCATCTTCTGTTTTGTTAGCCTTTTCAACAGACTCTTTATTCAAGTTATCTTCATTCTCAGCAACATTACCCGAATCCAACTCTTCCCCAAAAACCTCAGCTACAACCGCAAGTTCCTCAATGCTAGTCTCTTCGACAACCTCTTCACATACTTCTTCGGTCACAATTTCAGCTATAAATGCTTGTGACACAATAGCTCCTGAAATGTCTTCCAAAGCACAACCCCAGTCGTAAGGCTCAGTCACACTTTGTAGAGGTTGAGCCACCATAGCATTGTTTGTCGAAGGTGTATGATTTTCAGAACCACTTAGACGAGTACTTGAGTTAGAGGTAGCAGTTGATGCATTGTTGTGAGGTCTTGTATTGTTTCCTCGAGAGTTGCTTTCTCTGTCAGATCTTTCCATTTTCGGCTTTCGACAATCACGTGCGAAATGCCCGTAGATGCCGCAGTTGTGACATTTCACCTTTGACATGTCGACTCCCATTCGAGTCTTTGTCTGACCTCCTATGAACTTCCTACCCATTCTCAACAGAAATTTCTTCTCTCTACGGACTAAGAGTGCCATATTGAGTTGTAGATCAAGTTCTTCCATTTCGTCTTGGTCTATCTGGTCAAAGTCCTCATCGAGACTTGACGGTTCAACGAGCTTTCCAAGACAGAAGTTCTCGTAGGCAGTCATGAAGGATGCCAAAAGGCTCATGTTTTCTTCAATCAACTTTAAGCAGCTTGCATCTACCTTTGGAATGTTCAAGTTTGTTGCTTGAGATTTCTGAGCTCCACTAGAAGAGTACATTCCTTGATTGGAATTTGTTGTTCCACTTGAACTGACATTGTTGCTTATAAAGGCGTGTTCACTTGCAGGAACTTCATTCTCCGAATATAGGGCAACACCGGTTACTCCATTACTACCCTTATCCGTCGGTTTTGAAGCTTTATATAACTGAGGGTCTTGGATCTTCTCGAAATCCGATGCTTGATCTTCCATATATCAAGCATAACCCTTTAGTTTTTGTACAGCTTCTTCTAATGAGAGCTCCTCATAGAGAACACCTTCTCTAATCAATGCGGTGTACATATTCCATTCTTTGGAAAGACAATTCAGAAACTTCTCAACTTTCTCAAATTCAGTGTAGATACCCTCTTGACTTCTATCAAGTTCGCTCAAGAGATGATAAAATCGGTTCACCGTGTCATCAAATGATTCATTTCTTAAAGCTTTAAACACAACGAATTGAGTCTTCAAACGTTCGAGACGTCGTTTCTTGTACATTGCATTTCCCTCGTACCGTTCAATCATGCTATCCCACAACTCCTTCGAATTACTTCTCTTACGGAAAGTGTGAAGTATAGATTGTGTCATAGCCATCGTAATCATCGACATTGCTTTCTCTTCACAATCATAGAATTTTCTTTGGTCGTCGGTGAGTGCCAAATAAGTATCAATCGTTAACGTTCTTACCGGTGTGGCTCCACATCCTTTAACGATACACAACCAGATCTTAATGTCTTTCGCTCTTACATACCTTTCGAAACGCTCCTTCCACTCAGGAAAATCAAGCTCGTTTATCAACAAAGGAGGTTTGTCGTTACTCCCTACCTCAGCATTGTGCTTGAGGTTTTGCACCATTGCAGTCAGATTGTTGTTTGCCATTTCGAATAAATTGTGAAAGAAACAGAGAGTGTTTGAGAAAGAAATAGTGAGTTGAAACATAAAGTTTTCTTTGAGAAAGTTTCTAAGTTGACAAAAACCGTAGACACAAGTGAAACTTGGAAATACTGAGTGAAAACTTGGAGACAATCAGAGTGGTATAACCCGGATCAAACCTGATATAAAAACTCTGACAACACTCTAAACTCTGAAATTAGACTATGAAAATCCTTAAACACTAAACTCTGAATGGACTTTGAAAATAAACTCTAACAAATTTTGAATAGCTCAAACTCGGATTCTAGTAATTTAAATTTTTTTTTAATAAAAACTCGGACTCACTTAAATAATAAACTTGGACACCTAAACTTAGACACCTAAACTTGGACACTAAACTTGGACACCTAAACTTGGACACTAAACTTGGACACCTAAACTTGGACACCTAGGACACTAAACTTGGACACTAAACTTAAACTTGGACACCTAAACTTGGACACTAAACTTGGATACTAAACTTGGACACTAAACTTGGACACTAAACTTGGACACCTAAACTTGGACACTAAACTTGGACACCTAAACTTGAAACTCTGATGAAAAACCCTGAAAATTTAAACTCTGAAAAGAAACAAACTCTGACCTGGCCTCTTAAAAGGAAAAACTCTGATCTCCAAAGCCCTGACCACAAAGTCCTGACTTCTTTATCCTGACTTGTTAGTCGGACAAGTGGAAATTGCTTCAGGTTATCTCACAAGTGTGACTTCACACTAGTTCATCAATAACCCTGAAGCACAAACACTGAATGGAAACTCTGAAAGGAAAACTCTGAAGGGAAAACACTAAAGGAAAACTCTGAACAAAATAAAATGGATCAAACACGGAATCTTTACTAACCTTCAAAAACCCTTCAAAAGCCCCTGATGAAGATCTTCAAGCTCTGTAAAAACCCAGATGAATGTATATCCTAAATAGCTCTTTTCTAATCACAATCCATCATCCAGAATGAATAAACACAAGAATGATTGATGAAAAACACTCAAAACACAGCAAACAACACAAAAACCCAATCAAAATGTGATATTTCTCAACTAAACCTCTAAACCCAAACCTACAGTAGTATGAGCACACTGCTCTGATACCACTTGTAAGGTCACCTAATCCAGGATCTCACTCAACAAAGACAACCAACAGGTGTGCGGAATCCACCTGATGATCAACCACTGTAGGATGAAGAACTAGAATGCAAGATTTGTGAGATAAATCAAGAATACACAGAGTATTCTTGATGTAGGAGATGAGTGACGTCACACACACAGTAGCTGCCAGACAAAACACACACACAATGATTAGGGCACAGATTTCCACAAAAGAATCGTCATGTATAACATATCACTAAGAGTATATATACAAAGGAAAGTCCTGACTACTAAAGTCAGGACATGGGCCCAAAGCCCAATACAAAACAAAACCCTGACTAACAAATGCCTAAATTTGGACTTAGAAGAGGAACAAAGTCCTGACCATTAACTTCAACATAAATTCGGACCATAACATAAAGTTTTAACAATTACAATAAAGGACCCTTGAGTTTGAGAGCCTGCACTTATCACCCAAAGTGCATTTACATTTTCTTATCAGACTGCCTTTATGGCAAATGTCTCAGCCTCTACGAGTCAGGTAAAATCTGAAACTCCTACTCCTAGTGTTTGTAATGCATGTGCAGATTTGAAGCTGGAATCTGAAAAGGTTCATAGTCATAATCAAAGTTTGGTTATTGAGTTGTCTAAGTGCAAAGAGGCAAATATGGCTTTAGCTAGAAACGAAAAGGATTTTAAATCTGTAATTGAAACCTTAAAGAAAAGTGTTTCCAAATTGACCGAAACTGTTTACAATAAACAAATTGGTATTAACAATTACATTAATATCATCGAGGAAACCAAAAAGGAGCTAGCCATTGGCAAATGCGAGCATGATGCAATCAAGCTCAAATTGGAGAGTTATTCTAACTCCTGATATGTGCTCGATCACATCATTGACGCTCAACAACTAAAGGGAAACAAGAAAGGTGTTGGGTATAAGAAGTGTCCGCCCCCTTTGAGACATAATTATACTCATATGCCCAATGAAGAAGAAATGCCACGTTTTGAACCCAGTGTGCCTCTTGATTATGAGGAAGTTACTACTGGCCTAGGGTTCAAATCGGACAGTTCCTCGAGTACCTCATCTGTTGAAACTGAAACTTCAACATCGACGAATCAAAGTGCTTCAATTATTGAGGACTATGAGTCGTCTGATGAATCAGATGTAAGTGATCAGGATAAATCACTTGACAAGATGAAAGGAGTAGAAATTCCAATTGAGAATTACATTCTTTGTGATCCTCCTACTCCTGCTATTCAACCAGTTGTCAAACAAGTGATAGATCCTATCAAAGATGTCAAGGATGACAAGGAATGTGTGTCTACCATTAAGAGTGATAATGTGTTGTATACTTTGGTCGGAGATGTTAAAATTTATTCAGACAACGATTTTCCAATCAAAAATGTCAATCCATCTTCGATTGATAAAGTTTTTGAAGATAACACAATCAAGTTTTTGGGAAAGACGATTCCGGGAGTTACTGTAACTCAATGTGATCCAATTCCTAAAGCTGAAATCAAAAAGCAATTTGGAAATAAAAAACAACTGACAAAGCAACAACCTATTGCTTCTAAGGGTAAACAACCAATTCAACGAGCTCAAAGGCCTAACATTTCTAAATCAAGGTTTGAAACTAAAGGAGCTCATTACCAAAAGAAAAGCAATGATGTCAGATTTGTAGCATCTAAAGGTACTGATAAAATTGAGACTTTTGAAAATAAATCAAACACCAATTTTGACCAACAAGTCAAGATTTTAAAAAGAAATAGTCAAAACAATTACACTCAACATACCAACGGGTGTGATGAAAAGGAAAGTACCTCAGGTTCTACAGGTTCGACATCTGTTCGTCGATCAGATTCTCCCAAGTTTGTTGAAAGGAGAACATGTTTTAAATGTGGGGAGTTTGGACACATCATTAAAAATTGTACAAACACTCCCAAGGATAAATTTGTTGAGAAAGCACCACCTGAAAAGGTTCACCCTCAACGTCGTCCCGTTTCACCAAAACATGATAAAAGAACTGTTAAGGAACAAGAAATGAAACAACGATGTCAAAATGTTAAAGCAGTTGAAAAGGCTTTAAAATCTGAAGTCAAATCTGTTAATAGGGAAAAAAGTTCTTCACAATCGTTAAAACCAGATTTTTCAAAATCTTTTCATAAGAATCAATCTGGTAAACAAAATCAAACTTGGAGACCTATGATGGGTGAAAGTTCAGAAGGAGGTGTTGTGTTACAAAATCATCAAGAAATCGAGATCACTTTTCGTGATGCTCAGGGACGACCCAAAACCACTAAGGCTTGGGTCCCCATCCTCAACTGATCGTTGAATGATATGTGCAGGACGTTCCAGGAGGAACTGTTAGTAGTCATTGGATTGTTGACAGTGGAGCATCTAGGCACATGACCGTCGACTTACGGCTTCTATATGATGTGAGAAATTTTAGAGGAGGCTATGTCGCGTTTGCTAGAGACAAAGGCAGATACATCACTGGAGAGGGAATGATATCCAATGGTGTTGTATGTTTCGATAAGATCAATTATGTTCGTCAAATTGATCATAATCTTCTTAGTGTTTCGCAAATCTGCGATAAAAAGTTCACCGTGCATTTTGATGATGCCGGTTGTTATGTGCTGAAACCTGGTTTCAAAATTCCAAAAGAATGGATTCTCTTATCGGCTCCAAGAGTTAATGATCTTTATATTCTTGATATGAGCCAAGCGATTACGACATCTGCGCAAGTCACATGTTTTGTCTCTAAAGCCACGGAGAAGGAGTCTATATCTTGGCACCGAAGAATGGGGCACATTCACTTAAGAAAAATGAACCATTTGGTGAAAAACAACCTTGTGAATGGTATGCCCGTGAGAAGTTTTCATCTACAAGATATCTGTGTGTGCCAAAAAGGGAAACAAACGAAGAAGTCTCACCCGCTGAAGAAAATCAACACTGTTAGCATGCCTCTCGAACGTCTTCATATGGACCTCTTTGGACCTATGAAACACAAGACAACATTCGGGGATGCTTATTGTTTAGTGGTTACTGACGATTATTCTAGATTTTCTTGGGTAGCTTTTATGGCACACAAGAGTGATACTCCTGGTATCCTCAAGGATCTTCTTACAATGTTGGAAAATTTATACACGTTTAAAGTGAAGAGGATCAGAAGCGACAATGGAACTGAGTTAAAAAACCGTGTGATGGATGAGTTCTTTACTTCTAAGGGTATTCTTCATGAATACAGTTCTTGCTATACTCCACAACAAAACGATGTCGCGGAGAGGAAGAATCGAACGATAATTGAAACTGCAAGAACGATGTTGGTAGAGTCGGAGCTTCCTGTTCAATTCTGGGGGAGGCTGTGTCGACTGCTTGCTACACGTTAAACCGAGTTCTTACAGTTAAGAGACATGGCAAAACTTGTTTCGAACTTCTACAGAAAAGGAAACCGGATCTTTCTTATCTAGAACCTTTTGGCGGTCCATGCACTATGATTGAACCGGATGGAAAGTTCGGCGCGAAAGCTATCGAGGGTTTCTTCCTTTGATATGCTACTCCGAATTTTTGTGTATGGAATCTGGCTACCAAAAAGATTGAGCTATGGAGTGAAGTAAGGGTTCAAAGGTACACAAATCCTGTTAGAGCTCCGGGTGATCCTTGGATGTTCGACTACGATGGACTATTCGACTCTTTTAATCTGCCAACCTTTGACGAAGAATCTGCAGCTGCTAGAATGTTATTTCATAGTGACAACACTGCTGGCTCGCCATTGGTGAGACCTATTATTGTTAACCCCCAATGTTCTAATTCGGTTAACAATACGGTTCAAAATGAGGTATTTGAAGATGCTACTGATTACAATGAGTCATCGGAAGATGATGAATATCATGATGCGAATGAAGGCACTTCAGCTCTAGTTGCTTCTGTTGAAACTCCTCATGTGCAGAATGTTGATACTGCTGAAGGGAATGCATCCACTTCTACGCCTATTCCCGGTGTGAAGTTGGTTGTTGATCTTAATATTAACAATTTGGGTATTAATACTCGTGTTCCTGAAAATCCTGAAATGAGGATTCACGATACCCATCCCCAGCAGAATATTATAGGAGATGTCCAATGCGGTGTGTAGACGCATAATCAGCTGAGAAACAACTAGAATGCTGGTTTATATTCAGCCATTAGAGAATCTGGTCTTCAAAATGAATGGTCCTTCACGTGTTACGTTTGACAAGAAGAACCGAAATCTTGGAAAGAAGCCTTAAGGAATAATTCTTGGGTTGAAGCCATGTAGGACAAACTGCAGCAATTTCAAAAGCTTAGTGTTTGGAAGCTTGTTGAAAGGCCGGAGAACTACAAGAAAATTGGCACACGCTGGGTTTATAAATGCAAGAAGGACGATCGTGGAGTAGTCATTCGTAATAAGGCGAGATTGGTTGTTCAGGGATTTCGCCAGATCGAAGGCATTGACTACAATGAAGTTTATGCACCTGTTGCACATCTTGAAGCCATTCAGATCTTTCTAGCTTATGCTTCATTCAAAGGATTCAAAGTCTACCAGATGGACGTCAAAAGTGCTTTCCTTCACGGTGTGGTTCAAGAAGAGGTGCACGTCGAACAACCTCCAGGTTTTGAAGATACTATTCACCCCGATCGGGTTTGGTTGCTCAACAAAGCTCTTTATGGTTTACATCAGGCACCTAGGGCTTGGTATGCAACCTTATCCAACTATCTTCTGGAGAATGGATTTCGACGAGGTCTTATTGATTGCACTCTCTTTATTAAGGAACAAGATGGAGATCTTCTGTTGGTGCAGGTATACGTTGATGATATAATATTTGGTTCAACTAATGATTCTTTGTGCAGGCAATTCGAGCAAGTGATGCAAGAAAAATTTGAGATGAGCGCAATGGGGGAAATGAATTTCTTTCTGGGCCTTCAAGTTCAACAAACCGAGTCTGGGATATTCATCCATCAGACTAAATATGTTGGTGACATCTTGAGCCGATTCCAGATGTCTGATGCAACGTCCATTGGTACCCCACTTCCGCAGAATCACGGGATTACTCTGGATTTGAAGGGTGAAAGCATTAACTCTTCATACTATCGCGCTATGATCGGATCTCTCATGTATCTTACAGCCTCGAGGCCTGACATCATGTATCCAACGTGCCTGCTCGCAAGATATCAAGCCAACCCGAAGGCCTCTCATCTCTCAGCTGTTAAAAGGATTTTTCGCTATTTGAAGGGTTGCCCTGACACCGGTCTTTGGTACCCTAGGGATGATAGCTTTGACTTAATTTCATACAGTGATTCTGATTTTGGTGGTTGCAAAATTGATGGCAAATCAACAACAGCAGGATGTCAATTTTTAGGAAATCGCCTGGTCACGTGGCAGTGCAAGAAGCAAACATGTGTTGCTACATCAACTTGTGAAGCAGAATACATTGCTGCCTCTAGTTGTTGCTCCCAAGTCTTGTGGATACAACAACAAATGCGCGACTACAGTTTTGAATTCCTATCTACTCCTATTTTTGTTGATAACAATGCTGCCTTACAGATCACTAGAAATCCTGTGCAGCATTCCAAGACCAAACACATCAAAATTAAATATCACTTCATACGTGATTGTTTTGACAAAAGATTAATCCATGTTGTTAAAGTTCACACTGATCACCAACGTGCCGACCTGTTTACAAAAGCTTTTGATAAATCACGTTTTGATTATCTACTTTTGGTCAATGGCATTAAGGTGATACCCGAGTAAACTTCTTTGGCTAATCGTTTTTGTAAATTTTTTCTTTAAAAACTCTAAAAATTCAAAAAGATTTTCACCTTTTAGCATTTTAGGGGGAGTAAATTCAAGAAAATACAAAAACATCTGAAAATTTCAAAAATCCAAAAAGACGTCTTTACTTTCTGTCTTTCCGTTTGAAAAATAAAAAAAAATAGAAAATAAAAAATGAGTTTCTTGGAAAAAGGAAGATGATGATATTCACTGGTGTGGTCGGTCAACATGTTCAAATGTAAAACAAAAAAAAATTGAGAAATGATAAGTATCTTTACTAACGATGTATCGGTAGGCTCACAATCAGACTAAAATGTGCAGGATGATACAAACCTAACAGACTTCAAGTCAGGTGGGAACCATTCATTGGTATAGGGTCTTGGTACCGAAATTTCGTTTGAAAGATTGCCGAGGTTCTGAGATATTCGGTCTTTATGCTGCTTATCATCTGGGTATCATGGTTGTATCTTTTACCGAAAAATAACGGAGACAAAGTCTAGATCTTCCATGATACTATACATACGTGTACATATTGCATTTGACCTCAATAAGTGATCAACAATCACATGTCCAAACAAAATAAGTGATAATATATCACATTTATCCGGGAGTCAAGTTCGTCTCTTTGCTGTACGATGTACTGACCTGTTCACGGATTTGCTCCTGTGTCCTCATGCATATGAAAATCAAGTTCCTCATCAATAAGTGATTCTATCACATAGGGCTTGTTTTCAATCAAAAATAAGTGAGTATCTCACATTCTTTTAAACGGTCAAAGAGATGATAAAGGGTATACTCACCGGTAAGATGAACTCTCGCGCATACCTTGATACGGGAATGTGTCGTGAGTAGATGAACATCGACTTGTAAGTATAATCATTACTGTAAATCGTATCTCCTTATTATGATTACATCTGATCAGTTTGAGCTTATGTGGACAACAATACCGATAATCAAGGTAGTATACTTAATCAGAGCTTTAAACCGAAACAAAAATCATGTTGATTAAGACCGTAAGCTGGTATGATTCCTTTTCCTTGAAATTCGCAAAAAGATTGTCGTTGTACAGTTGTTTATTGCTTTCTATAGCTTTTCGATTAGTTTACCGCGCTTTAAATTATGTTTTAGTGTAGATGTAAAGTTCATTTTTTAATTAGCCGAAGTTGTAACTTGGTGTTTTCTGCCGGAAGCATGAAACCTACTTCATAAAATGTCCAAACAAAATCTGTTCAGTGTGCAAAATTTTCAAACACTTAGTGAATTTGTGGAAAAAGGTGTCGACGAAACTCCTAAGGTCGACGAAACCCCTTTATGTCGACGAAACTCCTGGGTCAAAGTCAACTGTTTTAACTTTGGTCAAACTGGTCAAAATTGGATTTGGTTTACGACGAAACTCCTAGTTTCGTCGAGGTCACGACGAAACCCCACTGGCCCTTTTATGTTTCGTCATGGGCTAAATGTTCAAGCCCAATCCAAGCCTAACCTGAGGTTTCGTCGAGCCCAAACAAGGTTTCGTCGAAGATGAGGTTTCGCCGTGTGTCTGGGTATATAAGGGGTCCCAGCGCTTCACTTTTTCAAATCAAATCCTTGTTTCACCTTCTTCAACACACCACCCTCCCATACCCTCTCACCAACTCTCAAAACTTTGCATTTTCTTTAAGATTTTCAAGTAAAATCAAGGTATACATATGCTCAGTCAAATGTTTTGAACCATAGGAACCCTGAGTTTTTGTCCGATTTTTCGAAAAACCATCAGAGACCATGTTACTTGATTCCTTCATGATATTAACTTGTGTTTGTCTTGTTTTCTTATAAAATCTGTTAGAACTAGGGTTTGTATTGATATTGTACATTGATTGATCTTTGATTTGGGTTGGGTTTTGGTTTACAAAAACAGGGGATGATATTTGTTTAAATGATTAACTGTGTTGGGTGGTTACTGGTCAAAATTCATGTCGGTTTTGCTCATAGGTTTGTTTCGTGTATTTATGGTTCAATCAAAGTGCCAAATGTTGTATGTTTGTGGATTATCTATCGATTAAACAAACAGACGACGAAACCCCCTTTTGGTTAGAAAACCCCTAAACTGACAAAACCCTAACCTGGATGAAACCCTTAACTATTCATGACGAAACCCCTTTGAACGACGAAACCCTAAGTTTCTTCACAATGTTGTCGACGAAACCCCCTATGACGAAACCCCCTTTAAAATCAAAGAAGTTTCGTCGAAGGATGTCAACGAAACCCCACTGGTCAACGGTCAACTCTGACTTTTGTTGACCAAGGGAGTTTCGTCGTGAAGTAGTAAGTTTCGTCGAGATGATGAAGTTTCGTCGTCCATGACTTAGTGAATTTTCTAAGTATGGTGCCTTTTCACAGTAGATGTTCATTTGAATGATAAATGTCCAATTCACACTTGAACTTGCATAGACATGTGTCTAATGCACATGTTATGACATTTTGACCTATTTTGGATGTTTGCATTGCAGATGGCACCAAAAGAAGGTAAACGAAAGGCCCCGACTAAGAAGGAAAATAAATCTGAAGAGGAAATGATGTCCGAGAAGCGTCACAACCAAATTGCCTTTCTGGATCCCGAAGAAAAGATCGCTGAACTGAAAGAGATTACTCGGTGGATCAGGGAGTCGCGGATTAATAGATCTGTCACATTTTCAACGCCTGTTTACAAATCACTCATTAAAGCTTTCTGGAATTCCGCAAGCGTGGTGCAAGTAGATGGTACTGAAGTCATACAAGGGCAAGTTAATGATCTAATCGTGACTGTCTCTCCGGAAATATTGAATGCTGTTTTAGAGTTGCAAGACGATCCCAATGCTCCGTCCTCTATACCGATCATGTGTACTCGTGGCTGCTTATTACGGATGAAGTGTATTAGTGACATCTTCAGTTCTCAAATCAACAAGGGAGATTTGCCGTTACGTTACAAGTTTCTCTTGCACGTTCTCATTCAGTGTATCAGCAATAGACGTGCAGGATATGATATGGCAGGCAACGATCTCGTTGGTCTTATGGTGGCTTTGGTGCTGAACAAACCATTTAGCATATCAAAGTATATCTTCGCCAACATGAAAGAAAATATGACGAGGACTGGTAGTAGAATAATCGGGAACAAATTCTGGATGTATCCTCGGTTTCTTCAAATGATCATGAAAGTCCAGGATCCTAATCTTCCAAAAGCAGACGACGACATCCTGAAGATAGAACCTATGATCTTGCAATCTTTAAAGATAATCAAGAGTCTTGCAGCCAAGAGATACAAAGAGTGCGATCCGCCTAGGAAGTTGATAGGTGCTCTTGGAAAACCAGACTACATTGCTCCTGAAGATGATAAATGGTGTCACAATGACAGCCAATCAGATGATGAAGAGCCAGAATTAAAGAAGAAAATGATAGAAAAGTTTGGTCCAGATCCAGAGGATTCAGGTTCGTCTGACAGTGACAGTGATAGTGATGATGATGAAACTGGTAATGGTGGTGATGCAGGTGCTGGTGCTGTTGGTATTTCTGATGCTAGAGCATCGTCTGCTGGTGCAGCTGGTGGCACTTCAGCTGGTGACGACAAGGAGGATTCTGAGTCTGATGACAATCCACCTGAGCCCGGATACGAAGTTTATTATGATGAACGAGGTGTTAAAAGGATCAAGAAGAGCAGGCAAGAAAACGATCCAGAATACGTTCCTTCGGATACCGAAGCAGAACGTTTGAAGATGAAGCAAACGGTTGTCCGTCGCAAGAAGAAAGCTAGAAAGTACATTGGTACGTCTTCTGCACAGTAATCCGTTCCTCAACAAGAGCCTATACAGGAAGCTGAAATGGATCCAAACCTTGGATTCATAGCTGAAGAAGCTTCTACAATGGTGTCGTCTCCTCCGAGGTCTACAGAAACAACTCCTACAGTGAGTTCAACACCTGAAACTCCTGTAGTGACTCCTCCGGAACCTACTCGCTCTATTGCATCAACCATACGTGCAACGACCTCGCAGCCTGCCGCTGAACGCAGACAAAGTAGATTTCAACAAATGCAACATGATGAGAAGATAGCTTTCCTATTCTCTCAACTTCAAGCTGCTGCAAGTCAGATCACCAGGCATACGGACGTGATCAAAGCTACAAGAGCTAACTCGATCAAGCAACAGTTGGAAATTAACACGTTGAATGCCACTGTTGGGCGACAAGCAGCAGAGATCACGCGCCTACAGACTGAGGTAGAGCAATTGAAAGCAGAAAACGCAAGTTTGAAAGCTGCAGATGAAGTTAGAGAAAGACAACTGCAACAGATACGTGCGGCGGATAATACACGTGGTATTGAAGTGAACCGCATGAAAGAAAGCAGCTCTGCACTTCAGAAGTTGGCCGATGCTCTCAAAGAAAGACATGACTACATGAAAGAGTGGTACGATTCTCGAAATACCACAATAGTTGATGGGGTCAAGAAGATCAATGAAGGTTATAAGTTTCTTCGAAAGCGCGTCAATACTTTGTGGAATGATCGTTGTAAACAACAAGAGGTGTTGAAGAAAAAGGATGATGATCCTAAAGATCAAGGGAATCCTTATCCCTCTGCTACATCAGAACAACCACCGGCAACTTCTTCTTCACAATTGGTAGTTTTCAAGCCTTCTCAGCTCGAATCTACTCAAGGAACCTCCAGTGGAACAGTTGAAGAAATACAACAGCTTGAATCTTTGCCTGGTACATCTTCTGTTCCTAGCACTGCTGATCTTGCATTGCAGGTTGTACATCCGATTACTGGATAATTACTTGAAGAAGGAGAAATTGTCTCGGATCTTTCACATGAGCAGTTACTTGCTCTGAACGCAATGAAAGAGATTGACGATGCTGAGATTGATAAAATGCCAAGTGAGCCTGAAACTGCCGATGTTGAAAATATTGAAGAGATCGTGTTTGAAGGAAATGAAAAGAAATCAACTTATATTCGTGCTGACGGAACGGAATTTGATCCATTTGATGAAGAATGGATGCAAGAGAATCAGGAAGACATTGATGAACAATTGAAGAATCGTACGTCTTCTGATAATCCGGCTGATGCATTCCAAGAATGGAGAAAACGTTTCTTGTCCAGAGTTGAAAAGCCTACACCGCCGGAAGCACAGGTTGATTTTCTACAATTTGAGAAAGTGAAGCCACATGGAAGAATTCTTTGCTGGATGTTTGTTAAGGAAATCCATTGCGTCGCCATCAAGCGGGAATTCGGTATTCAATATTTCCGATCGTTGCTGAGCATACTGTCTTTACCTTTTTACGATGTTGCATCTTTGACAAAGCTTGAGCTCATTAATCGCTCAAACTTCGAAGGAGCTACATTGTTCGTGCGAAAGATTAAGATGAACAAAAAGTCAGGCTGGAAGGACAAGTCGTACAAGCCTCAGTTCCCTATCTATCAGCAGACCAAGTTCACTTTAGATCCAGCGACCAACACGGCGCGTTACAAGCTTGTGTATCAGCCCGCGAAAGTTATGGATAAGATCCCGTTAATGCCGATGCAGCAGAACTTTCTCGAAGAAATGGCGTTGTGGTGCTACGACTCGGATACTCATGAGGCGGTGATCGTGTTTAGAGGTGATCGTGATAACTTTCGGATGTTGGATCCGATGTGGATTGTTAATATGTCAGCAAACGACATCAGCAAGCTGTTTCGGCATGATATATTTTACGAAGACAAGGACGCTCATCAAGCGCTTCGATTTCAACGCGTCGCTTGCTTCTGCTACTACCGAGGAATTCATGCTGGCAGTTCGTGGTCCGAACAACACTGAAGACGAAAGATCGAAGACCGAAGACAGTAACAGACAAGGGGGAGTTTGTTGATGCATTATTTTGGTGTTTGTAACTTGTCTTTATTATCGTTGTATTTAATACGGTCTTTTAATGTTTATCGAGTCTGTATTCGCCGTTGACCTTAGTTGGATATCCTCCTATCTATCTAAGTGTCCGACAAAGTTTGTCTCCTTTGATATGTAAAGTTTAATGAACAATGCATGTTGCATGTAAGTTTATATGTATGTTTGTGTGGTTATGAGTCTGCTACAGTTTGCAGCACTTATGAAAATTGCAGCCCTCGATGAAACCCTAGGTTTCGTCGAGCACTACATGACGAAACCCCCAAATGACCAAAACCCCAAGTTTCGTCGTGATGGATGACGAAACTCCTAGAGTTTCGTCGTCCAAGAGGTTTCGTTAGGCCCATTAGAGGTTTCGTCGAGCCCAATCCAGGTTTCGTCGAGTTATGGGCCTGGGCTGCTATATAAACACTTCATAGTTTCACTTTGAAACCATGAGAGCATAACCTTAATGAAAGACTACTGTCAAACTGTGTGTGTATCTGTTTGATCTTTGTTCTCATCCTGTTAATCAATTGACTGTGATTCATTGGTTATATTGTGTTATTACTATCTATGTTTGGTTTGGCATAGTCACGGGGATTCCGCACTCGTGACCGTGTTTGTGATAAACAAGTGATTTGGTTTCGTTACCGATCCTCAGAAATCGGGACCAACATTGTCGCACTATGGGGCAAACGATGATAGCGCACTTGATGTAATCGCCTTGACTCAGATCAATTGCTTCAACACTATATGTGCTAACTAACACTTCTTGTTTTATACTCTTTTAAGTTTGACAATATGTCAGAATTAGTCCTCCAGCTTTCCAGCATATGCCTTCCAACCCACGAACTATCTACAAACTACAAACCCACCACTCAACTATCTACCAGCTGCTAATAATCCATAAACCACCTTTATTATATCCTGAAATTACAAACAAACCAAGTTAAAACTAAAAAACATAATTTATTAGTAGACAATACACAAGAAGCCATATATACACCTGAACTGTGAACTGAGTTACTTTTTTTTAACACCTACCTACCATCAATATTACTCTACAACCAATTCAAATCAAAGTAAGATGTTTAATTAAAAAGTTAACATAACACCTGTTACAATACTTGTTTGTGACTCGAATCATCTCTCCAATGGGTGTTTGACGGGTGTAAAACCAAACGACTCAAGCAGATCACTAGACCATACAAAATATCAAACTGTCAATTAAAGATGCTCTGAGGAAGATGATTTATGCCTTCACTTGTTATATCTGACACTTCTAAAGATCAAGAAAAATACCGCGTGTGCACTTTATTATCGTGATTCGCCATATTGCCGTACTATGTGGGCCAAGTTTTTGTACTGCAGAAACCCCAAAATTGAAAACAGCAAATGAAGCATGTATGCCGAACATATTCAGATCAAGGTGGTAATTGGTTAACTTTGTTCATAAATCAAGTTAATCAGCCTATGCAGTCTTCACTCACACCAATCTGATCTCCAAAAGCTCGACAACAACAAAAATTAAAGAACTTTAGATATTCCAACTTGTTATATAAGATAAAAACTATTTGTAACATACAAAATAAATATTAGATTAAGATTGATATTTGAATAAGAGATATTAAAATTCAAAAGTACCAAAACTTGACCCATGTGGGGAAAACGATGATAGTGCACTTGATGAAATCGCCTTAACTCAGATCAATTGCTTCAACATTATCTGTGCTAACACTTCTTGTTTTATACTCTTTGAAGTTTGACATTATGTGAGAATTAGTCCTCCAGCATTCCAGCATAGGCCTTCCAACCCATGAACTATCTACAAACTATAAACCCACCACTCAACTATCTATCAGCTGCTAATAATCCATAAACCACCTTTAATATATCCTGAAATTGCAAATAAACAAAATTTATTAGTAGAGAATACCCAAGAAGCCATATTATATACACATGAACTATGACTGAGTTACTTTTTTTTACACCTACCTACCATCAATATTACTCTACAACCAATTCAAATCAAAGTAAGATGTTTAATTAAAAAGTTAACATAACACCTGTTACAATACTTGTTTGTAACTCGAATCACCTCTCCAATGGGTGTTTCACGGGTGTAAAACCAAACGACTCAAGCAGATCACTAGACCATACAAAATAACAAACTGTCGATTAAAAAAATGCTCTGAGGAAGATGACCTATGCCTGCCCTTGTTATATCTAACACTTCTAAAGATCAAGAAAAATACCGCGTATGCATTTTATTATCGGGATTCACCATATTGTCGCACTATGTTGGTCAGGTATCCGTACTGCAAAAAACGAGTTACCAAAAAAAATCGTGATTTCAGGGTAAAATGTTGTAGATTCTAAGACAATTTTGACGATTTGCGAAATTAAAGTGGATGTTTTATGATTACAGAAATAAAAAGAACTTGTTTCACATGAAAAACACGGTGTAAAATATACTCAACAAATAAATATATTTTTCATTTTCTCTTTTAATTGACTTTAATAATTCCACACCAGCTATCGGAAAATTCCCATTGCTTGATGCAATATGACAAAAACAATACACTTTTGTGTATATTGGTACAATCCTTTGACTAACATGCCAGAAATTAAAATCCAAAACGTTCTAAACATCACAATCTTACCTGAAATCACCAAGGCATTATCAATCTGGGAAAACGATAATACTTTAAATCACTAAAACTTGATAAATTGCTTGAACATCTATTAATACCTGTGCTTTAACATTTGCTTGCCTGAAATCACAGACATTCAAGACCTGATACATTTATAAATCACAAACTTACATCGACTGTTTGAACATCAATTAACATAATGCATTAATTTTAAGAAAGCATACCTTGATATCACTGATATATTCAAGGAAATCACAAACTTGATCAAATCACATGGACTTGATTGATTGCTTCAACATGATTGCCCGAAAGGGTCATAACCTTTTTGATGTACGTAGGACGAAGCTGTGTATTCTGAGATTTCATTCAAGCATGTAAAACCATAGCTCAAAAGCCGCAACCTAGACCATACAATACACAGATCTTTCAACTGAAATATGCTGTGCGGAAGACGACCTATGCCCGAACCTTCTATATTTAACGTTTCCAAACATTCTAAACTTCCGAGTTCCCCTGGCAAATTCTTGACTTGAGTACAAAAGGAGAGATTTAAACTTTTTAAACATTTCATGCTACAGATGCTGTTCGGAATATCTCGTAAGGACATACACTGTGTTAGATCTAACTCCTCTAAACCCTTTAATCTGCCAAGATCCTTTGGTAACTGCTCCAGAAGCCAACAAGATTTAAGATTAAGATATTTCAGATGCTTCAACATACAAATGCTATCTGGAAGATGCTTAATCTCTTTCATGCACAAAGTTAACTTCTCTAGCCCTTCTAACTGCCACAGATTCTTGGGCCCCTCTGGAAATAGTTGTAGACCACAAATAGTTGCTGAAAAAGACTCAAGGAATGTGCAAGCACACAGACCAGAAGAAATGAGCTTCTCAACATTTCCACTGGATAAGGGTAGAGGCTCATCATATTCACATTTAACATGAAACTTTGGCAAATTATTGTTGGGATGCAATGGACATATATCTGTGGACTCTACAATCAGTTTTAACTTAACTACGCAATGAAGATCAAATCCCGTATAAGAACCATTGCCAAACCGAAAATATGCAAAGCTATTACAACCACTTAACTTTAAGTGGAAAAGATTGTTTAGACATCCCATTGGAGCAAGAATTTCTTGAAGATAAAAACATTCTTCAAGAATTAACTCTTGGAGTTGTGGAGTCAACCCAAGGTTAAGGTAACTCACCTTAGAACCACTGAGGTTGAGATATGTGAGATGTGGAAATTCAGCAAGCATGTGGAGTTCTACCAAGTTATTACATCCACTAAGATCTAATTTCGAAATATTTGGAGTCAGCCCAAGGTTGAAGTTACTTAACTTTAAACCAGACAAGCAAAGGAATTTGAGCTTTGGACATTCATAAGGCATGTGGAATTCAACAAAGTTTTTACAACCACCAAGATCTAAAGTCTCGAGATTTGGAATCAGCACAAGGTTAAGGTTACTCACCTTAGAACACCTTATGTTGAGGAATTTTAGCTTTGGACATTCAAAAGGCACGTGTAATTCAACTAAGTTTTCACAACCACCAAGATCTAAAGTCTCAAGATTTGGAGTCAGCACAAGGTTAATGTTACTCACCTTAGAATTGCTGAGCTTGAGGGATTTTAGCTTTGGACATTCAAAAGGCATGTGTAATTCAACAATGTTTTTACAACCACCAAGATCTAAAGTCTCGAGATTTGGAGTCAGCACAAGGTTAAGGTTACTCACCTTAGAATTGCCGAGCTTGAGGGATTTTAGCTTTGGACATTCAAAAGGCATGTGTAATTCAACAAAGTTTTCACAAAATCCAAGATCTAAAGTCTCAAGATTTGGAGTCAGCACAAGGTTAAGGTTACTCACCTTAGACCAACTTAAGTTAAGGACTTTTAGCTTTGAACACTCAACAGGCATGTGAAGTTCTACCAAGTGACTACACTCTGAAAGATCTAACTCCTCGAGACTAGGAGTCTTCCCATGGTTAAGGTTACTCACCTTCGAATAACTTAGGTCGATTGATTTTAGCTTTGGACAACACTCAACAGGCATGTGGAGTTCTACCAAGTCACTACACTCTGAAAGATCTAACTCCTCGAGACTAGGAGTCTTCCCAAGGTTAAGGTTACTCACCTTCGAATAACTTAGGTCGATTGATTTTAGCTTTGGACATACAAAAGGCATGTGAAGTTGTGCAAAATCATGGCACCACACTATATGTAACGTCTCGAGATATGGACATCCATTAAGCATGTTGAGTTCTACAAAGGCATCACATCCTACAAGATGTAATATTTCAAGATTTGGAGTCATCCCAAGGTCAAAGCTTATCAAATCTGAATGAGTGAGGTTAAGAAATCTTAGTTTATTAAGAACCTATCATAAGGAAAAAAGAGGATTAACGTCAGTATAATCACAAAATATAGCATAATAATGAATCATGCTAAACAACCAATCGTCCAATCCACCAATAATCTACCTTTCTTTCTCCCCCTCCACATAATTGAGAGATATTGCTGGCATTCATTTGAAGGTAAACAAGCATATTTGCTTGAAATGTTTTAGGTAAACACTCAAAAGGGTATCCTCTCCAATATAGACTTCGTAAGGTGTTTGGTAAGTATTGATCAATCTGATTGGTTACCAATGGGGAATGTGTATTACCCACGTGAAGGAATCTAAGTCCCTTCATCTTTCTAAACCCTTTCATAGTTGTAGCTATATCAAGATCTATATTCCCCATTTTTATACTTCTAGTTGCTTCAGTACCCTGCAAATAAAAGAGCTAACATGAAACTTTTGTCCTAACAGATAGAATTTGGTTGGGTTTTCTATCTTAAAAATAGGGATTTTTACATATTTCCCTTCCTAAGAGGGCTTATTACATATATCCCCAAAGAAAAAAAAACAATTACATATTTCCCCTTTTTTTTTGAGAAATTACTCAATTACCCTTTTTCTTATTCCCATAATCTTCTCCCATCTTTATAATCCTTTCGCACAATTCATTCGAGTTTCAGGGCTGTTTTTTCGAGTTTGTAAGGTTATTCAAGCACAGTTCTTTCGAGATTCGCACAGTCCACAATTTTTTTCGAGTTTTGACTTTTTGCAGCCCCTAACATGAACGGTTCATTCGAGTTTCAGGGCTGTTTTTTCGAGTTTACTATGTAAATACAACATAAATCGGTGAAAGCACATGCCAGCTTTTCAAAGAGCGCAACAAGGAAGACAGAAGGTACAAGTTCAGTCATTGATTATGGTGAAATTGCAGAGGTGTAGATGACATTGGTGATGCTGCGAAGAGTTGGCTATAGTGGTTTCAATTATTCATGTGATGGTTAAGGTTTCTGTTATAGTTTAGCACCTCGACTTTATGAGCATCAACCATTAAGAAAAAATTATGTGGATGTGGATGATAATGATGCATCAGGATATGAAAACTGAAAATGTTGTCAATTCTGTATTATTTGAGTGCTTTTGGAGGTGAGGAATTTTATATTTTAAATTATTATTAAATTGCATTGGATTTAAACATATGTGTTATGCAAAATTGAATTTGAAATCGAATTCAAGTTGATTCGCATAAAACAAGTATGCGGGAAAAAAAAAGTAAACTATTTATGTATAAAATAAAAATTAATTCAATTATGCAGCTCTAATCGGCTAAAAATCACAAATACGAATATGATTTAAAAACTCAACTTTAGAATTTGGTTTGGATACTAACACAAATAAAAAAATCGGTTAGTCTCTTTTAAATAATGACCCCTCGCTCTATGTATTTTTCATCATAATTAAATTTACATTGGAGCTAAATACTCATTCAATAACGGGAGATATGTAAGTATTTATTTAATATCTAAATACTCAATGAATTGACAAAAAAAAAAAAAAAGAATTGATTGAAGATATTAAAAAGGAGAAATATGTAAATATTCATTTAATTAGTTCATTAAGGGTAGTCATTCAATAAGAGTGTTTTTAATAAAAATGGGAAATATGTAATATATATGGGTTACGAAGGGGAAATATGTAATTAAATTTTATGATTGGGTAAATATATAATAAGCCAACTTAGGAAGGGGAAATATGTAAAAAAAAAACCCAAAAATAAACTTAAACCTTACCAAGTCATTAACCAATATATCTTCAATTTCCTCACTAATCCATAATCGGCTATGTTTGCCAGGCTCATCAGGATGCGAACGGCGAACGATATTCATGCCCATTTCTTCAATACGATCATGCATATCTAAACGCCCATAATCCGAAACAATTATCAATGATTTCTGCTCAAGAACTTTTAAAGCAAATCGAGCATGGAATCCACAACTTTCAAGTATTCTAATTGCTTCGTTTATTAATTCACCTTTCAATATGCATGCAACTTCTAGGAATACTTCTTTGTGATCATTCTCAAGACCAATATAGCTTAGTTCCAGTCTTTTCAAAGTTTTCTCTTCTGGAATTGTTTTTAGTCTTTCTATGGCATCATTCCATTCACCCTCTGTTTTACCACAAAGAGATGATCCCAACACTTTTATTGTTAAGGGAAGACCCTCAGCATAATGTACAACTTTTCTTGAGAGCTCTTCATACCCTTCAGTTGGAATCTCTCTACCAAATGCATACTTACTAAAGAGGCGAATTCCTTCTTCATGTGATAACAGATTGACATCATGAATAGACTTCACTCGGTGGGCTACCAACACATGCTCATCCCTTGTTGTGATGATGATTGTACTTCCAGCCTTAAACCAAGTACGGTCACCTGCTAACGCCTCAAGTTGCTCGATATCATCCACATCATCCAGAACAATAAGTACCTTTCTACTACCCATCATTTTTTTCGTCATATTTACCCCTTCATAAACGCCTGTTACACCAACGCTTTGATCATTTAACACATCTTTAAGGATCTGCTCTTGCAATACCTTCATACCAGAGCCTTTTGAAACTTCTCTGACATTCTCAACAAAGCTTTTACCTTCAAACGATTCGGATATATGATCAAAAACAGCTCTGGCCAAAGTCGTCTTTCCGCCACCTCCAATCCCCAGGATCCCTATCATGTGAACATCAACAGAATCATCTTTTAAATATGAAACTACATCCTTTACACGGGTCTCCATGCCTACTAATTTTCCATCATTGCTCGAATTTGAATTCACGAAACGCAGCTCTAGTGAAATGTCTTGAACAATTTGTTGGATAAACTTGGCTTCATGCCTGCGTGTTAAGGAAGATTCTATTGGATTACTCAAAACCCCCCATGAACAATCAATTTCAAATTTATAACATATAATAATATATAACGGAACAAGAAGGGATTACCCATCACAGGTGGTCTTCAACTCTCTCCCAGCCAGATCAGCTGCTTCTTTCATAGCATTTCTCCATATTCCAGCAGCCTCTTTCTTTTCATGTTTGGCAAAGGCTTCTCCAACTACCCCACTTTGGTGGCGGACTTCCCTCGGTTCCACATTAAAGAAAACAGGGTAAGCAGTCCTCCCGGTCGTCTTGTGGCACTCCATAATCTTTACGAGCTCGTCTAAGCACCACGATGAAGATGCATAGTTCTTGGAGAAAACAATGATGTAAATTCTGGAGTCTTCAATGGATCTCATGAGCTGATCATTAATCCTTTTCCCTTTCTTGATTTTCTCGTCATCTTTGTAAGTTATAATGCCTCGCTTGTGAAGAGCAAGATAGATATGATCAACAAAGGTCTTACGAGTGTCTTTACCCCTAAAACTCAAAAAGACATCATACTTGAAGCTCTTTTGAACTGATGAAACTGAAGTAGATGCCATTGATCAATGTATGCTTAAAAAATCTAATTATATGAAATATTTGTTAGTGGGGGAAATCTGTATGAACGGATCTGAAACAAGATTGAAAGAGATGAAATCGAAAAAGTCTTCCAGAGTTGATATTTTGATTGGAAAAAAGTATGCAATAAATGAAAGACTAGGAAGCTACGGTTCATAATATGAATTTTCAACCAAAAGAATAGGAAGCTACGGTGAAACAAAGTTATGTAATTATTTAGAGTAAACTGCCATTTTGGTCCCTGTGGTTTGGGTAGTTTTGCCATTTTAGTCCAAATTTCAAACTTTTTAAATCTGGGTCCTTGTGGTTTCACTTTTATTGCCATTTTAGTCCAAAATTCAAAAACCCCCATTTTTACTGTTCCAACATGCCTATTTTGTCTTTTTGTGCAGGGGCATTTTGGTCATTTGGAATCATTATACAATTATTATAATACATTAAATACCATCAACTTCTTCTTCAGACCAACTTCTTCTTCATACCAGACCATAATCTTCTCCACCCCCACTGTACCACCACCATCCCCACCGCACCCCCACTGCACCACCATCATCCCCACCGCACCGCGCCACCACCATCCCCACCGCCGGTGGCACCTGCAACCACCCGTCACAACCTAACCACCTGCAATGACCCGTCACACCCAGCGGCACCTTTCAGATCTACGGTGTGGGCTACAATCAGAGATGCTTTGTGATTTCTTGAGTACTCACAGAGTGAAAACGACCACAAGAAACTCGAAAACACACCGGAAACATATGATTTTGCATCAAAACAACTGCATCCGATACAAAAATTGTCAAAAGATAAAACCCTAAAATCCTTCATCAGCCGCACACCCTTTCTCCCTCATCTGATCAGAACCCTCCGGTCGCCGGAGCACCCCCCCCCCCCCCCCCCGACCGTCGTTCCTGCCGTCGTGCAGAACCACCTCCACCATCTTCAACCTCCAGTAGCCTAACATCATCATTGACCTGTTATCCAGCAGAACACCAAAATCAATCTTCAAAAAAAATGAAAAAGGACGAGGGAAACAGAGAGAAGTGTTACCGGTAAAACAACTCGTCGGACTAAAAACCGTGTCGCCGCCGTGGCCGCCGTGGCTTCGCTGTCTCCCCTGCTCCGGTCTCTCTCTCATCGTCGTCACTCTCTTTCTTCGCCGTCACTCTCTCTCTCTCTTTCTATCTCTCTCCGTTTCTTCGTCGTGCCACCACCAGACGGTGGTGGTGGTGGTCGGCCGGTACACAGATCAAAGGGAGGGGCGGGTTATGGGGTTTGGATGTGCGGTGAGGTACTAGAGAGTGAGAGAGGGTGTGTAAGAGGGTATTTATTTTGGGGTTTTTTAATTAAGAAAATGTTTTAATGAAATGTACTTGGACAAATATACCCCTGCACAAAAAGACAAAAAGGGCATGTTGGAACAGTAAAAAATTAGATTTTTTGAGATTTGGACTAAAATGGCAACAGAATGCAAACCACAAGGACCCAGATTTAAAAAGTTTGAGATTTGGACTAAAATAGCAAAACTGCCCAAACCACAGGGACCAAAATGACAATTTACTGAATTATTTATTTATAACTTTTTAGGTCTCAACCCACCTAACACGTTCTATATATACAACTAAAAGGTATTTAAACAAAGTTATGTAATTATTTATTTATAACTTATTGAGTTAAATGCTCGGATAGTTTCTGTGGTTTGCCATTTTTTCACCTTTAGTCGCTAACTTTCTAAAATTACAGTTATAGTCCCCAACTTTTCAATTTTTGTTCCAGGATAGTCCCTAAAGCGGATGGAGGTTAGTTTTTGGTGTTAACTGGATGTGAAATGACTAGAATGCCCTTAATGCAAAACAAAATAAATTAATTAAGTATTATATATATTATACTTGTAGGGCTCACTTCCTATAAAATAAATTAAGCCCATCCTTATCCCCACCATTCTCTCTTCTATCTCTCTGTTTCTTTGCTCTTGTCTCTTTCTTGCCATCAAACAACAACCATCAATAACCACCATCAAATAACCACCAAACATCAACCACCATCACAACCTCCGATTTGGGCTTCACTTGCAACAACTACCACCATCACAACCTCTGATTCTGACGAATCTGATGTTAGTCTCGTTTCAAGGTACACCGGAGCTCACTTCGACGGTAAGGGCTTGAGTGAAACGTTCTGCGTTACGTCGGAGATCGGAATTCCGTCAGCTCCGGTGAGTCTGTAATCGACAGAGCTGGTAAGTGTGTGTCCAGTGGAGACAAAGAAAGAAGAACCCAAGGAATCAAAGGCCACTGTGCAAATTGATCTTTATCAATACTAATATTATTATGTATATTAGAATTCAGATTTCATAAACTGAAACTGAGGTAGTGTTTGGTATGCAAGAATGAGTGGCGGAATGGAATGGACTATTACGAGGGAAGGAAAAAACATGTGTTTGGTTGGTCAAGGTAATGGAATAACCCATTACATAAGGCATTCCATTCCCTCAAATTCATTCCATCCACTACCCCTGTTTTTTTTTTCATTCCTTCTCACCCTTCTTCATCAACATACAACCCACCACCACCGCCCACCATCGTTGCCAACACCCACCGGTGACAACAGCCACCGCCATCCCGTGTCGCCGCCCGACCACCCCTGCCGTCATCCTCCACCACCGACCACCGCCACCACTGTGAACACCCGCCGCTGACAGCCGCCACCCCACGCCGCCTCCACCAACCACCGTCACCCTCGCCACCCAACACCGGCACCACCACCACCGACCATCGCCATTGCCGACCTCGGCCACCGTCTGCCACAACCACCAACCGCCGCCACCCACCAACCACCACCACCTGTCGTCGCTACCACCCGCCTGCAACCACCACCGCCCGACCACCCCTACCACCGTCGTCGGCGCCCTCCACCATTGCCGACCACGGCAACCACCCACCACCACCACCGAGCACTGACCACGACCATCGTCACCGCCGCCCATGCCACCACCACCCACTCCCGACATCCCTCCACTGCCACCACCCACCGCCGCCGCCACCCATTGCCGATTTTATTCCTTCATCTTTTGTTGCCTACCAAACAACACAAGGTAATGATTCATTCCAATTCCACATGGTAACCAAACATGAGCATGGAATGGTAATGATCATTTTATTTATTTGTCTATTCCATTACGTCGTCCATTCCATTCCCTTGCCCATTCCATTATCCCATACCAAACAAACCCTGAGTTTATGAAATCATGTATGAAAATTGGTTTTAAAATGATGCTAAATTAGCTTCATTTAAATACAAGTTGTGTGGTTCTTTTTGTGAGGATTTTTTTGAGGATTTATGCTCTACTAGTTATTGAAGTGTATAGTTATTCTAGAACAGATAGCCTATGAGAGAAAAAGAACCGTAGTTTTACCTTAAGAGACGTGTAATATTATCATGAAAATAAAATAGCATTTGAATTATACTAGGCATTAAAATTTTCCGACTAATAAACCTTTTTATCTGTACAAAATGTCATACATATTTCAAAGTAGCCATATCATAAAGTAGTAAGGTTGGGTGGTGTGGGATAACGCCCCTAACCACCTCGGCACTTCAAATTCCCCAACAATGCCTCATGCTAGCCAAAGTGGGGCGCTAAAAGAGGCTCCGCCAAACCTTTAGTGATCATGAAGGAGAAAACGTGGGGCAATGTGGTCTTGTATCAGTCATCATTGCTCTTTATTTTTTTCTATCTAAATACTTGTTAACCTTTTTTTTTCTTTTAATTAAATATTGTTAACCCACCGCATGCTAGTGAGTGAGTGGGCTAGTTAAAGCCCACTGCCAACAAGGCAGCGACCCGATACTTTAACTAGCACCCTTAACCCAACGACATGATACTTTAACTAGCACACTTAACCCACCTTTTGTTATTGTTAACTAGCACCCTTAACCCAACGACGTGATACTTTAACTAGCACACTAATTAACCCAACTTTTGTTATTGTGATTGTTTTATGGCATAATTATGTTTATGTATTTGGCTTTGTAATAGTAAACATGTTAGCCATCTGTGTTGCAACATTATTACTCGAATGTATCTAAATTATATTAGAGATTCAAATTGCAACCTCAAAAGTACCACCAATGTCCTCAAAGAGTTCCATCGTCACCAACACACATGTGAAATAAAACAAACGAGCCTAATCGAATAACAAAATGGGAGTGTTTGTAATTTGTGTTGTGTCATTATGTCCATGGTCGAATAACAAAATGGGAGTGTTTGTAATTTGTGTTGTGTCATTATGTCCATGGGTGTTCATGGTCCGGTATAAACGGTTTTGGGGTCAAACCGTGAACCAAACCGTTAGTTTCGGTTTTGTGAACCGTTGAAAATTAAAACCAAACCAAGCCAAACCAAACCGAACCCCTACTAATGGTTTGGTTCTAGTTTGGTTTCACGGTTTGGGCATTACTAGACTTTTATAAAGAAGGGCATAAACATAAAAAAACATTTCGAACTAATCAATTTACAAATGAGCACACACAACGTAGCAGCACTAGCAAAACTTTTCAACAAATTAATCCGAGACACCATAATAATAGCCTAGATCAGGGGATAGCCAACATGGTCTCAAGTCAGAGAATCACAATGTTAAACACACAACATAATAATTTAAAAAAAAAACCCAACAAGAATTCAGCCTTCTAAATTTGTCCAAACATGTTTCTGTGAAGCTACACCGTCCGCCAAGCAATTCAAAATTATATGTCCAACACAGGAGTTCATGAAGGAACATGCTTTGAAAACAAACATGATAAGAAAACCTTACAGCGTTACAATGACATTGTGGATGAGTTTAATAAACTCTAGCATCCTTCCAAGTATGAGATGTATCATAGATTTGATCCAGTTGTATGTACTTTCCCGCCAACAGTTATACAACACGATGATATGTTATACAGATCAACCCGAGAAGATCAGGACACACAAAAAAAAAACAGTTGCAACAAATAATGCAGCTTTTAGAACACCAAGGGAAGAAAAATATTGAATATTAAATACAAGAAAATACCTTCCATATTCAACCTTCCACATTCCAAAACAAAAATCTCATTTAACCCTGTCAGGTTTTTTATATATAAAAATACTAAATTTGGTTGAGGGACATTTTTTGTTGCAGACTGAGAAAATATATTACAATTTATATAGTATTATTAATTGTAGTTTTTCAAAAAAAAAAAAAAAAAAAACAAGAAAAAAAAAATCTGTCTTTGCAAATTCAATCAAAACCCCACATTGACTCCTACATCTATTGCACTTGGTGACTGAACCAATAAAGTTTAAATTTATTTAAAAGGTAGGAGTTCTAAGTCAGAGATTGAGGTAAAGTGCCTTCTGTTTATCAACTGGAAGACATAAAAGGAAGACCATAGCACAATGGAAAATATCAATAACTTAACCTATCATTGTGTACTAGCAAACAAAAAACTCAAAAATAAATAAATAAATAAATAAACTTGTGCAACTAAAATTTACCTGGAACAATTTTAAGAGGTCCCTTGCCATTGATTAGAACTCCATCTGACATATGAAGCTACTTTCCAGCACCAAGAGAAGCTCAAAGTGACTTGTTACACATGAGATGAAAACAATACATTAGAAGTACAACTAAACTGGATTTCCCACTTCCTACATACTGGTGTTGTGTGGCATATATATTTATATACAAATTGACTACAAAAGCTCAAATGGCATCTTTATTTCGTACACTACAATCTTCAGAAACAAAAAAACTAACTGCAATGTTAACATTCTCTTCAGCAAGTGGATTAAACGCTACAACAGTTGGTACATATATATCTTGAGATACAACATGATGAATAATCTGTAGCAGCTAAAAATTTTGATTACAGTACCTACTATAACATCAAATACATAGGATACCTCAAACTGATCGACAGCACATGAAACTTAAGTCCACATAGCAATTTATCAAGTCAAGTACGAGATTTAGCTCGTATGGCATTTTATCGAACAGTTGGAGTGCACAATGGATAATTCACATATTTCATTTACAAAAATGAAGCAAAAACCCCAGAATTGAAAACAACAAATAACATATTCAGACCAAGTGTGTTTGGTGTTCACAATAACAGTTTCAGACAACAAGGCTTGTTGAATGCTACACATTGTTAACATTTTCGGCAATTAGCACAGAGTGTGAGATTGTCGTTTCTGACAGAACAATATTACCAGCTGCAATGTCAACATTCTCTTCTGTAAGTGGATTAAACGCCACGGAAGTTGGTACATGTACATATATCATGAGATACAACAACATGAATAATATTTGTATTGATTAGACTACCTATTATAACATCAAATAAAAGGGATGCCTTATAAGGTGCCCTGTTTAAGTTGCACAGCTTGATCAATAACACTTCAAACGTGAGTCGACATAGGATTTTATGGGGTTAAATACGTAATTACGGTCGCAGTGCATTTTATCAAACAGTTGGAGTGCACAATGAATGGTTCACATACTTCAGTCACCAAATGAAGCAAGAACCCCAAAATTGAAAACAACAAATGAACCTGCAATAAATGTGAATGCAATTCGCAAGTAAGCCAAACCGCATATCTCAGAAGCCAAACATGAATTAAGAGTAAAGATAAAAAAATGCATCTTAAAAATACATAATCTTTTGATTTACAAGGGAAAAGGAGTCAAACAGAAGGCTACCTTATTGGCTTTGTAACCCCCTTTGACATACGTTACCGGTTCCGGTTGGTTGAGTAGCCATTACAATCTCATAGCATCCGACTGCTTCTTCCTCCATATTAATCAGTATCTAAAACATAAAGGACTGGTCTTGTAAACATGCATACTATAAGGACTAGAATGGTAGTAAGTATTGAATGTGATATTAGCCTATCCGACACTGACCCACACCCACTTGAGCAGGGGTCTTGTCTAACGTTTTCCTACATTTTTTTTTTTTGTAAGAGGCGGGTACTACAACAAACGATAGGGCCGCAACTATCAGTCGACATGATAGTCCCTTAACCCCACTCCGGCCAGTGTGGTGTCTTAACCGTGCCCACGGCCTGGCATCAGAGTTTGGCATGGCTCTCCACGAGAAATTTCCAGCCCCCAGTGCCCCCGTTGCCGGGACTGGTAGTTGCACCCTCCACAAGAGCCGAGGCTCTCTGGAGTAAATGCACTGTACTAGAAACTCGTGTTGGGATCAAGAGTCGAACCGGTGACCCGGCCCATACCCCATCATTTCCTCTTCCCCCAAATGCAGTGGGTGGGGATCGAACCCGGGTCTCCAAGGAAACCCAAAGTCTTCTCCACCACTACTGGATGTTGTTTGGCATATACAGTTATCTTCGATTTGACTATTCAAAAGCTTATTATAGAAAAAGAAGGTTAGGTTTATAGATACTTAAGAAAGAATCATGGATCAATACTACCCTAACCAAAAAGTAACATGGATTGGAAACTCAAGATGAGGGCGATTTGGGGCGAGAACTAGGGAGGGGGTAATTGGTGATTTGGGGGCGCTTAGACTGTGGGGTATGGGACGGGGGTTGGGGCGTGGGTTGGCTGAAAACGCCCAAGCCACCATCCCGGGTGGGCTTGGGTTTGGGCGTGTCCCAAGGGGCGGGAGTTTAAAGCCGGGCATGGGGCGGGCTAGCGATCCTATGTGGCCAGCTCCTATTCGCTTGTTGGCTAGGTCATAGCGGGGCTTTAAAAATTCAAAATCTAACCGTTTGGCCAAGCCAAGCGGTTCACCAAACCCAACAGTCAACCACCCGGCTATATATATAACACCAACCCCACCGGCTACCCCAACCCAAACAAACTTGTTGGCTGTCCACCGCTACCCCAACCCACTTGATCGAACCCGCTACCCAAACACACTTGATCGATGGCCTCTTGGACACACGAAGAAGAGCTAGCTCTCGTCACGAGCGTCGTTGACGCAATGAAGGGCCGACAACCCGGTGAAACGCATTATTGGCCGGAAGCTTTTGCTACCTACCGACATAACGTCGGAAACGACCGGCACAACTTAAACGTGTGCCAACATAAATGGCGCGAGCTACGGCCGAAGCTTAATCGTTTCAAAGCCTACTACGAAGCCGTTCCGAGCGGTGAGTTAAGCCACGAGGACCGGGTGGCGGTGGCGAACATTGAGTTTCGGGGCAAGGAGCGAAAGCCGTTCGACAAGCTCGCTCTTTTTTAAATTTACCTCACGCTCTAGGTTTTTTTTTTTTTTTTGTAATCCTTTTTAGGTTTTTTTGTAATTTTTAAGAATTTAATAAAATTTTAGGCTTTTTTTTAATGTTGTGTGTATTTTTTTTTATTTTTTGTACTTTTTTTTAATAAACTGCCAAGCCACGCGGTTCACCCACGCCCCGCCATACCCCACGGACACGTCACTCACCGGTGGGGGGGCTCGAACTCCACTTGTCAACTCATGCCCCCAACCCCCGCCCCACCATACCCCATGGTCTTAGGGGGTTGAGATAAATAAAAGAGTAAATTACAAGTTTTGTCCTTTATGTTTGTACCAAATTCAAGGGAGTGTCATTTACCTTTAAATTTGACGACTTTTGTCCTTAACGTTTTAAAATCATGCATGTTATGTCCTTTAGCCCTAACTCAGTCAGGATTTTTTGTTAAATATGGTCATGTGACTTGCACATGAGGGCATCTTTCTTATTTTACCTCCCTAGGGACTATTGAGTAAATAACTTAATATTCAAGGGACTAATTGTGTAAGAAATAAAACATATTCTCCCCCCCCCCCCCCCCGCGGTCTCTTCACCCACTACCACCACTTCCACCTCCCACCAACAACACCCATGGTCGCAACCTCCCACCACTACCCTTCAGCCGTCGCCACAACCTCCCATCACCAACCTTCAGCCGTCACATCTCATCTCCCACCACCACCACAAATTTACATGCTCAATTTGCACCCCTCCATAACCATACACAACAAATGCATAACATACATTCAAACAAATCATACACTACTACCAGAGTATCACTATAAAATTATCAAAACTGAAAACCTAAATACAATCATGAATCGAAATCATAAACAAATCTGAACCACTTTCACAAATAGTTTCAAAACATCAAATCAAGTATAGAACTAGAACAAATCACCTAAAACCTAAATATATAATAATCATTCCCAAACATCTTTCGCACCAATTCAATCCGCTTCCGAACCGGATTCCTAGGGCTAAACACAACACTCATCTTTCGCGTCGATTCAACGGCGGAGGTAGGTGCGTCTGTTCCGTCGTATCCGCGGAGATCCAGAGCGATTGTTCGGTAGCCGGTGGTGGTGAGGTGGAGCATCTGGTAGCACCACGGGTAAAAAGCTACAACCACACAATGAACCAGGTTTAAAACTACCGTCGGTACCTTACCCATGGTCGTCGACTGCGAGATCTGGAAGATAAAAACGGCGGGATGATGCTCGGTCAACACATATCTAGCTAAATCAGGATATGTAGGAATTTTAGATAGCTGGAAAACATCAGTTGGTCCATTGTGGCCGAAAATGGTGTCGGATTTAGACCATGCGTAATGGAAGACACCCCACCCTTGGGCATTTTGCGCCATGTGGCAGTCCAGTCAGCAATGGGGCATTATGGGACGTTTTTCTAAAATGGGTGTAGTGGGGATGTGGGCATTATGTTAAAAGGGGTGTAATAGAATTTAAATAAAAAAAACCATCAAAAATTGTTATTGGCCAAACAAAAAAGGATGCACAGTCATTGGCTAACACAAAATTAACATGACGTGGAAAAAACAACGCCAAATCAAAATTTTTTTAGAAAGACGCCATGTGGGTGGTTTGGGGGCGTGGTTTTGGCATAAAACGCCCAAATTTTTCCCCACTACGGGTTGTCTTAGGTGGTTGTTGTTGGTCAAGGCGGTTTGAGGTGGCGGTGTTTTGCTGTAGAGAGAGATGGATAAGAGAAAGGGGGTGTCACACCCCGACTTTTCACGTATTACCGGTGGGCCCGGTGGGGAGTATCGTGACGTGGTTGGTAACATAATAGTCAAACAACACAATATTTAAATGCACAGCGGAAGCAAAAGATAGATATATTTCAACTTTAATAAATTGTAATATCAAGTATCACAACAGTCGAAAGTTTATCCACATGTGAATCAAAATAAAATAGGAAACATTGTTCATCAGTTTTGACATCCAAGCTTGCGAGACTTATTTGTGGACGCTAGGAGAAAACCAGCCTAGTTCGCGTAGTACCTGCACTTAATCTTTTTGAGAAAATACGTCAGTTTACACTGATAAATACAATTAACTGACTCATTTTAAAAAGAGTTTAAGAAAATTGCTTTGGATGCACATGGCACAAACATTTTATAACTTGGGATAATTATTTGAATATATAAACTTGTAAAAGAATTACATGTTCCTTATGCGTTCAGTAGCCCGGTTCGTGCCGGGTTAAAGATCAATAGACACACCACATTATTTATTTAGGCACTGACAAGTGTACGCCTACACTCCGCGCTTAGGTCGTGGCCATTTCGTAAAATGATGCCAAGGATATCCGGGACATGGTCATTAACCCCCCAAAGGCGTTTAAGCAACAAAACATATTTTTAAACGGGTCAACTCGATAATACATAACCACCAAACGATTAAGGTCGAATGCCCGACCAAGCGGTATTTTATATATCGTACCCCAAGCCCGTATAAGGGAAAATAAGTTAAAAGTATTTACCTGAGCAAGTATAATTCACAATCAGCAAATGCAAGTAGCTTTTACTGGGTCTCCTATTTTGGAACGAAGGTTTATAATAACCTATTAAAATCCTAACGGGTCCTTAATTAAGCCTAAACTTAGACCGGTTAGTTTTAAAGAAAGATACGGTTCAAACGCACGATTAAGCGAAGACCGGAATAGAATGTGATTTAGACCCGACAAGTTTGAAGACTTGTCTTATATGGGTAATCTAAACATATTCAGGATTTTGAGATAAAAACGATAAGGTTTGACCCGTTTCGGCTAATTTATGTAAACTAGTTACATAAACCGAACCGAACGCGCAAGAAGCGTAACGGGTAACCATAAGGGTCCTGAACAGGTTTCCTAAGTTAATAAGCCTTACATATGTTGTGATATCAGTAGGATACCTTCCATTATGCCCAAAACGAGTTTAATCTCAATATAAGCCCCGTAGGGGTATTTTGGTCATTTTAAAGATTATAAAAGGGATTAATTAAACTTCTGTGATTCGGGTCTGAATTAATCAGTAAAATAACTTAATTTGACAGGTTATATCAGTTGGTAAAAAGTCTTATGTGACAAAATGGTTTTAAACCTAAACTATGCGTTTAATACGCTTTAAAAGCCATTTTAAGCGATCTCCGGGTTATACCGGAAATCTGAGTTTTCTGATCAGGTTGTAAAGTTCAACATACTACATTTATTATATAAAATCAGTAGCAATTGGATTGGTGTCAAAATATTATGTAGAACTCGTTTTATAAACAAAAAGGGTATAATCGGTATTTACCGAATCAACGCCATCACCTTAGGTTATGAGCAGGTTAAAAATAATTAAAAATCTTTAAAAATCCCAAAATATTATATTACATCAGTGGGTAAAAAGGTTTGGTGTCAAAATTGGGTTTAGATAGGCTTTATGCTAATCGCGCCGTTTAATTAACAAAAAGCTTTTTAATTGCGCTCTTGAGCATAACTCCAAATCTAGACCTCTAACTGATATGAAATTTTGGGGACATGTTTATAATTTAGCAATAAAGATTATTGTCCTTTTACATATCCAAAATTCTCGTTTTATAGTCAAAAGGGCATTATGGTCAACATTTAAGCAATTAACGGAAACATGTAAACGAAACGGACAATCAATGAACCAACCACAGAGGGTTTTACTAACATGTAACCTGGTCCTAAGGAAGTCCTAAGGAATTTCTAAACTCCACTAAAACGGGTCAGAACTGAATTCAAACAAAAGTCAAAGTTTTGCGACTTTCTGTTGGTTTATAGCGTTTAAACAGGCTGTTGTCGATTTTCTGTTCGCTGTGCACCCCTTACGGACCATAAGGGGGTGGCTTACGGTCCGTAAGCCTTTTGCAGAAGGCAAAAATCTTTACCTTTCAAGCATTCGAACAGGCAACCATGTATTTCGAATTTGGGACATGAACTATCAGTTTGGGGCCTCTACATTATGCTTGAACAGTTATGTACCCTACCATTTTGCAATGTTTTCTTGAACTTTAAAGGAAAACGATAAACGAAGGTTTATCATGCATATCCTCCTAGGATCCCACTCTTGCAAATATGCATCAATTCTTACTAGTAATTACCGGATTGAATGTAAATCAGATGTTTGTAATATATGTTAGGGTCTTGGGATTTTTAACGAGGTTGTTCAGAGGTAAAAATTAACATGACGACACTTTTAAATCCTGCCATACATCTTTAACTAGATCCGGGTTTATATCACTTTTGTCTTACATGACACGTGTCATTATTTCATTGATCACAAATTTTCGAGGTGTTACAGGGGGAGATCTAGCCACAAGCATCATCTGAGAGATAAAGAGAGGTGTGAGCGAGAGAGAGAGAGAGAATAAAGAGAAGGAATTTCAAATGAGAGAGAGATTATATGAATCTTTTATTTTTTAGATTGTTACAAAATTGTCCCTCAATAAAATTTCATTACACAATAGCCAGTGAGAAGGTGAAATGACAAGAATGCCCTCATGTGCAAGGCACATGACCATATTTTAACTCAAAATCTAACTAGGTTTGGTCTAAAGGTTAAAACGTGCAAGATTTTAAAACGTTAAGGAAAAAACTCGTCAAAATAAAGGTAAAAGACCCCGCCTGCAATTTGATACAAATATAAAGGACAAAACTTGTAATCTACTCTAAATAAAATAAAAACCAGAGTTAATTACCTGGATAGTCCCTATGGTTTGTCATTTTTTCACCTATAGTCCTCAGCTTTTCAAAATAGAATATTTGTTCTCTGTGGTTTACTCACTTGTTACTCGTGTAGTCCCTACACTGGATGAACGTTAGCTTGTTCAGTTAACTTGATGTGAAATGTCCAAATTACCCTTTCTTATTAAAAAATAATTTAAACATTAAAAACTTTCAAATAAATCATTTAAAATATAAGGTAGGTCCCAACAAAGATAGATTTAAAATTAAACACCCCCCACCCACTGATCGGAGTGTCGCGCTCCGGTCAAAGATAAGATTTATAAGCCCTAATTACCCTTAACAAATAGCTAGTAGTAGCAAGGGGTCGAACCACGAAGAGTATGTGGTTTGTATATGGATTCGACTGAATTATAGAGAATTGTCACAATTATGAAGCTTGCCAGATATTTTTGTATTTTTGTTTAGTAAAAAGATGTGAATTTGAACTACTGGAATTGGATTAATTAATTAACAACTACTAATTAACGATTGCAAGAAAATTTGATTAATAAACGATAATGAGAAAAAGGGTTCACACCCGGTTTCGGTAATCGTCAACCTAGGGTTTCTACAAGTTTTTAGATTCAACTCAAGTGTGTATGATTAGCGGATTTAGTGTACCGTGACGTAGGTGCTAATAACTATCAACGTTTCAAGAAACGGACAAGAATACACTTTATGATCAACACAAGTAAAACCTAACCAAGACAATGCATACTACACATAACCATTTCTTAAAGTCATAACTTTTAACATCGTTCGACAATTTACGAATACGAAACAAATGCAAACTATTGTCAAAGGTTTCAAAAATCACACACAAATTGTCACTAAGTTGAAACAAGAACAATTCAAAACCCTAAAATTAACAACTACCTACACCGGGGTGAAACCGAGATGATTAGCCGCTCATGGTTGAAGAAGCTTGATCACTGGATGTTGAGAACTCAAAATTGAACATCTTGAAGCCTTGAGAATGGTGAAAGATGATGTTTGGTGAAAGATGATGATGGTAGAAGGATTAGGGTTTATGGATGATGGATTGATTGTGAAGATGGTAATGGTAGATGATTCTTGATTCGGGTTGTGTATCGATGATAGATGGAATTGGTAGGTGAATGATGAATCAATTCTGGCTCCCAGAACTTGATTTCAAACTCCCCAAGATGTGTAACTCCCGAATTGATTGCTAAAAAACCAATTAAAGTCGTTCTCATCACCCAAATGAATGAAATTCGCGTTTCAGATATCCGTTGCCCGTCGCCGACGGCTTGGGGCCCGTCGGCGACGGCCTCCCCATGTGCTGAAACCATCCAACGGCTTGTTTGTCTGTATACGGGGTTTTTTTACCGACGGGTGTTTCTAGAGCCCGTCGGCGACGGCCTAGAGCCCGTCCCCGACGACCTTTAGTTTTTCCTGTTTCGTACTAAACTGTTTTCTTCATAACTTCTTCGTTATAGCTCCGTTTTACTCACCGTTTTCACCCACCGTTTTCACCCACGTACTCATAATCCATCCCTCTATCATGCCATCTTCCAATATATTCATTTTAAATCCATTAACATTCCAAAAACACATCCAATCTTCGTGATTAACCCAGTTTTGTTTATTTCACATCCCTGATTGATCCGATTCACGTCCCGGTGCTCCGTTTAGCTCCCGATTAGCTACTTAAACTCTTTTAGACTTGTAAAACACGAATCCCATTAAAAGTAGGCTATTCAAGATTAAAAGCTATGTAAAAACATCAACTTAAGCACAAACGATAACCAGTGTTTGACCACGTATCACATCCCCACACTTGTCTTTTGCTTGCCCTCAAGCAAATTTGTTTTTCACTTTCACGTGGGTCGAACAACGAATACACTTCCCATTCCTGAGACAAAGGTTAAGGTCTATTGTCATACAAAAGTTCAAACCTTTTACAATTTACAACATATTTAACGATAAAGTGAGCATTCATATATACAATGGTTATCCAAGATTAACCCGCCCGTAAAACTAACAAGTCATGCATGTCCCTCACAATGTTCTCTCCACTCGGCTTAAAAATTGGCTAATGTGTATAATGTATTAGCACTTCAACAATTAATCGCTCAACACCGATTAGAACACGTACCCGCATAGGCTTGCAACTCAATCATTCTCCACCACCGATCACGAATACTAAGCACAAGTCATAAGGTCTTTGTAGGGGTTGTAACGGAGCTGGGCTAAAGGTAGGGAATAGGGTATTTTAAGTGGCTAAGGCGATGAAAATTCGATTTTTTTTTTACAAAAGACTAAACTACACAACACTAAATATAAACATCAACTATGGGGCAACAACTTTCGCCTTTTATTCAACAAACTACTAGCACATCTTTTTGTGTTTTTCTCAATGCTTTTTCATTCTTTTTCGCAACATTTTCTGGTTTTTTTTTTCAATACAAATGAATCACAACTATACAAACTTAAGCTCCTATAATCGAATTTTCATCACACGGGTTTAAAAAGAAAAGGCTTATGGTTATGGGCTAAGTGGGTTGTCAAACGAAAGGTTTAGGCTCAAATTGGGCGACTAGGGGACTTGTTTGGGTAAGGATAGATAAATGGTTTAAAAGGAAAAGGTTTACCTAATGCCTTAATCATTCTCGTGCTTGTATTCGGTCTATGGTCTCAAATGTATCAAAAGTTGCAAGTTCTACAATACGCAACTAATGGTCCACTCAAACAAAGAAACATGTAAATGTAAATCTATGATATAAAAGTGGCTCAAAACCTCACATATAAGGGTATGATATGTGATATGCATCAAATGCTAGTTCCTGAGGCGAATTACTCCCAAATAACCACCCGCTAAATACCCGTCATGTTATTAATTTGAACTTGACCATGACAAAAGACCAAATGGGTTATGACATCCCTCGTTGACTTAGTTACTTGTGCTTTTAAGATCGCTTTTGAAACAAGATATTTTGAAAAAAAAATTTGAAATTTTCCGCCATCCCCACACTTGAGGTAAACATTGTCCTCAATGTGTAGTATTTAAATGAACGGGTCAAAAACGAAAATTTTTACTACTCCCCTATCCCCACACTTGAAGTACATATTGTCCTCAATGTGTAAGAACTAGAGTATTAAATGCACAAGGGATGTGACATGGCTAATTCCCCCAAAATTTCACCCCGGAAAAATAATATACAATTTACATTCCACTTATTTGCTAACTAAAAATCAGAAGTAAAAAGAAACGTATGCACCTGATTTCTGAGCTCATTCCTCGTGTGCTCCTCTTCTCTTCATGAAAGTTGTTGTCTCACGAACCCAATGTACCTACAAATCTTAACCCTTGTGTAGAAGCATGCTTCTCACAACCATCAAAATTTGTTAGTTACCTAGTTCTACCACTTTTATGAAATTATTACCAAGTCATACCTTATTTTACTTTGATTTATGTGGAAAATAATTTACAACAATAACAAACCTAACTCACTTTCGTAGGAATCACGGTTGCATTTAGCTTATGCAACAAGCCCTTTTAAACCCCCCAATAGCTTGGGAGGACGAGAGGTCTCGTGAGGGTTATATAGGGAACACACCCACAACGTTCATTTAACTACTAAAACGAAATAACAAAATTATACAACAACAATTGACCTACCACCTCATGGTGGTCGAATGGCGTGCTTGCCACCTACAAACTCCTCGAAATCACCCACCGGTGATTCATACCATTTGTTGCCAAACGGTCGAAACTTCCTCACCTCCTCTTCCTTTTTCTTTTCTAGAGGTGACTTCTTCGCCTTCTTTTTCTTGACCGTCTTCTTCTTTGTTTTTCTAACCCTGCCAACCATAGCACATATCTTTTTGTTTGGATTCATGTCCTTTTTAGGACACTTATCCTCACCGAGTGGGTTAGTAAAATTTGGAAAAACATTTAAATTTAATTCTCGGTCCCCAAACTTCATGCTTACCATTCCCGTTGCACAATTTATTATGGCATTAGCAGTTGCCAAGAACGGTCTACCCAAGATAACTACCGGTTGGGTGTCCTCAACACACCCAACATAGTCTACTACCAAAAAGTCAACTGGGTAGTAGCAATCATCCACCTTAACAATCACATCCTCCACCATCCCCCGTGGATGCGTGGGAGTCTGATCGGCCAATATCACGGGAGTATCAAAATTTTTCAATGGACCAAAATCGTATTGGTCATACAAACTCCCAGGTAAAATACTCACACAAGCTCCAAGATCGAGGAGCGCCCTCTCGATTTTAAATGTTCCAATTTGAATCAGAATAAGAGGATCTCCTGGATCTTGAGCTTTTTGAGGAAGGGCACTCGATAAAACGACACTCACATGAGATATCAAATCAACCGGTTTGGGTAATTTGTTGTGCCGTTTTTCGATGCTTAACTCCTTTAAGCATTCCACATGAGCCGGAACCTTTTTAATGTTATCGAGTAACGGTAAATTAATTTTTGCTTGTTTAAAATTTTCCCACCTCTCGTCCTTCGGTGGGTGCCGTTTCTCAACTTTTGATGCATTAATCGGGTTAAGTTGATTCAAACAATTTTCACAAAAAGATTTTTTAGTTATATTTTCAATTTTACTTTGTGAAGTCGTTTCTTGTTCATTTTCACTTTCCGGCTCATCACTTATATCTTCCACTACACCATCAACATATTGTGGTGGTGGAATGCTTTGAATACTACAAATTTCATCATTCGGAAGAAGACTTACCGTGCTAATGTGTACATTCCTCACATTGCCCGTGCTTGAGCTTTGATGCTTCGGGTTCATTGCGGTGTCACTTGGAAGTCTTCCTCCACTTCCACGAATTTGAGCCTTCTCTTGAGCAAGTTGCCCCACTTGCTTCTCTAATGCCTTTTGGGATTTATCCCTCACTTCGAACTCTTTCCGCATTTCAGTTTTAATTTCTTGATTTGAATTCATGAGAGCTTAATGTGAGTTGGTAAGAGTGCTCATAGTATTCATGTTGGCATCTAGTTTCGAATTAATCGAATCATCACCTTGGGAGTTTGATGCACCACCCCCATTTCCACCTTGGTTGTAACCCCGTTGATAGTTGCCTTCACGGTTTTGATACCCTTGATTACCACCTTGGTTGTAATTCCTTTGGTAAGCCCCTTGGTTACCACCTTGACGATTGTTGTACGATGACCCACCTTGACCTCCTTGATTACCCGATTGAAAATTCGGGTTCATTTGATTTGAGGCATTACCATACCGAAAATTAGGGTGATTTCTCAAGCCCGGATGGTATGTGTTGGAGTTCATGTCATATTGCTTTCGATCCCTATACACTTGGTTTACCTCCTCGGTGTAGTCACTCGACCCCGTTGGTCATTGCTCGGTTTTATGCCCAATATCTCCACACTCTTCACATACCGCGAATTGTACCACGTTCACCTCCTTCTTCTTCATACGAGCCATTTCCTGTTCTAAGGTGGAGATTCGATCCGTAGAATCAAGATCGGGAACTGACCGGGAAACTGGATGTTTCTTAGCTCTGTCGGCCGATTCCTTCTCTTTTGACCGTTTGCTCATCCGCTCAAGAAATTCCCAATCGTCAACCTCATGATTACTCAAAAGAGTCCCGTTGCTCGTTGATTCTAGGCGGTTCCATGTATTGTCGTCTAGACCCCGCACAAAACATTTCACCAATTCCCACTTTTCTATTTGGTGATGTGGGCATCTCCGCATCAATTCCTTGAATCGAGTGAACGCTTCATGTAACGGTTCACTCGATAGTTGCCGAAATGACCTTATTTCTCATCCTTATTTTTTTATTTATCTCTTTTATTAAATAATAATAATAATAATAATAATAATAATAATATTAAACATAAATTTAACTAAATCTATTTATCTCTTTGTTTTCATAATCTAAAATTGATTTTTTTTAACTCTAAAGTTTCAATTTTTGACAATTTAAGTCTAAAGTTTCAATCTTTGATATTTTAACCCCTGTGATTAATTTGATTTTTCACTTCTAATTCAAAAGTTTTCATCTTTCGCAATTTAACCCCTTTAATTTTTTTTTTACTTTCAACCCAAAGCTTTTCATCTTTGTTAGTACATTTATGTCTATCGCCTCCGTCATCTCAAGTTGTAGCAGAAATAGTTTATTTCTAGGCATTTATTGTAATATCTAGTTTAGAAAGGCAAGGTGGCATTATTGTAAATAAGGAGAACCTCCTTATATCCCTTGGCCTATAAATAGGAGTCTAAGTGTTAGAGTTTAGAACTTTTGCGACTTTTGCTCATTTGAAGATTTGGAGAGCTTGGTGCTTAGAGAGAGAAAGTAGAGATAAAAAGGCAAAAGGTGAATCAAGAATTTCAAATCATGGCTGAAGAGTTCTACAATACGTTTTACAATGCATTCACAACCGAATCTTCTGAAACATCAACGGTCACACCAAAGTCGATTACAAAAGCAATCAATGAAAACATCAAGCATGATAACTTCTACGGAACACACTCGAAGCCACCAACTCTGGAAAGCATTGAAGATTACACATGGTGGAAAGAGAGGTTCATTGGTTGGGCAAAAGCCTATGCTCACGAGAGCTGGTTTTGTTTGGAGTTTGGGTACAAAAGGCCGACTAATGATAAAGGAGAAGAGCTTCCACTCAAAGACTTACCTAAAGATGACAAAGCAGAATTCTCAGCAGAACAAAGAATGATTGCTTTGATCCAGTTGGCAATCAGAAATGACATGTTTGCTTTACTGCAACATGATGGAACTTCAAAATCAGTTTGGGAGGCTTTATTGGTTAAGGCAGAGGGTGGTAAACAAATCAGGAAGAACAAAATTGCTTTATTAAAAAAGGAATTTGATTTGTTTGATAGTCTTAACGGTGAACCAGTTTGTCAAATGATTGAACGTTTTTGTCATCTAAAAATCGAACTAGAAAGATTTAAGATTGAAAAAACAAGAGAAGAAATAATAGACAAACTTATAGAAGCGTTACCACGAGCTGATCAGTGGCAAACGTTTGTTTTTATCCTGAAAAATGATGCTTTATATGATACAATTTCTCTTGATGAACTTGATAGAAAAGATAGAGAGTCATGAACTTGAGTTGCAAAAGCAGGACAAGATGAGCAGTTCTTCACATCAGCAGAATGTTGGTCTTTATTATAAAGGCAATATACCTTCGGTGAAAGCTGATAGATCACCACAGACAGCATTCAGTGGTGAGAGGACAAAAGAACCTCAGAAAAGCTCATCAAGTTACGATCCGGGTTATCATTCATCTGCTTCAAAAGTTAGTTCTGAATAATCTGAAGAAGTTCTGTGCAATATTGCTCTCAAATTGAAGAATTCCCCGACAATGAGCATAAATGCAGCTAAGCAACAAATGAGTTTCCTTGCATCTGTTCTGGAATCGTATGAAGGTCTAGTTGCAGGCAAGATTGGTAACTTTGAGTTAACCAAAGAAGACTACGACCAGATTGATCCGGAAGAGATGGAACTCATTGACATCCGTTGGTGTTTGGAAAACTGCATCCGCAGAGCTCAAAGATATATGGAAATTACTGGGAAGCAATCTCTCGGTGGTGCATCTACAAAGCTTGGATTTGATAAGTCCAAAGTGACCTGCTTCAAATGTAAGCAAAAAGGTCATTTCAAAAGAGAGTGCAACAATTATGCGGTTGGTGGAAATGAACATCAGTTCAATGATGATTACTACCGAAAGGCAATTTACCACCGTAGCAGAGAAGAGCCAAAGATGATCGAAGATAAACCTAGAGAGATGTCAAGAGCTTGTGCTGTAATCCACGATGATGAAGGATATGATTGGAGTCAAGTTTGTCCGGAAGAAGATCGTGTTGATATTCAAAAAACAGCTCATGGCAGAAAACCATCAAACAGTAAACATTATGTTTTTGTTGATGAAATCAAAGAGGAAAACAAAGAAGAAAATGTTGTTGCTGAAGTTAAAGAGAAAACCAGAGAAGAAATTTTGTGTGAGAAAACAGACAGAGAAATAAGAATGGTTGCGAACAGAATGAATGATATGCAAAGAGAATATGATGAAGCTGTCAGATACAAAAGATGGGATAAGAAACGAGAGTGTTATATCAACAGATATGGTGAACCTGTTGTTTCCAAGAAGGACATAGTTTATAGTTTTTGATGATGTTCTTCTAGTAATTCCTCGGGTCGGCGAATTTTATTCAAATGCTGTAAAAGACAAAAATTATGAGGAAAAGCTGGAAAAACTCATAAGAGAAGTCATGATATCGAGTTTGAAGAAGAGAGATGAAGAGAGAATGGAGAAGAATGTTGAGAGTATGGTTGAAGAATTAAAGAAAGTTGCTGAGGAAGTGGAAGTGAAAGAAGAAGTTGTGATGAATATAGAAGTTGTGAAAGAAGCTGTTACTGAAGAACAGCAGATTGTAAAAGATGAGAAGAAAGATAAAAGTTTGATAGAAGAGAAGAATGAGAGTTTGAAGGTTGCTGGTGATGCTAGTGATGAGGTTGGTGTTGAAGAAAAGCAGAATGTTGCTGGTCAGACAGAAGTTGCTGCAAACACCGAAGTGCCAATCACTGAGGTAAATTCTAACTCTGAAATCTTGAAAACTGTTAAACAGTGCAAGAAATGCATGGAAACGTGCAGTGCTTGTACTGAGAAAGACAAACAATTTAATAAAATTGAAGAAGTTTTCAAAAATAAATGCAAAGAAATGTTAGAAAACGAAAAAGTTTTGAAAGATAATGAAGAAAAACTTTTGGAAAAATGTAAAAACTTAGAAAAAGAAAATGAAGTTTTGAAAGAAAATATTTTGAAAAAGACAGAAGAATGTGACCAAAAGGAAATTGTTTGTCAAGAAATGAAGAAAGAATATAACTCAATAAAATTAGCATATCATATTACAAAAGAGTCATACAACAAAGTGAAGGATGAAATGAAATTTGCTCAATCAAGAATGAATTACTTATCTGAAACAACTAAAGAGCTTAAGCGAATGTATGAAATAAAACAAGGTGTTGTTAATTCTTATATTGAGGATGTTGCTAAACTAAAGCGTCAGATTGCTGATTTAGAACAGGATAACAACAAGTTAAAGAGTTATCACGTGTCGTCATATGTGCTTGAACGTATTTTCAATATAAAACCGGGAGATGGTGAGTCTGAGCAAAACAAGAAAGGTATTGGCTAAGAGTTTCATCAAGTTCCACCACCGGAAAAGTTTGCATTTTATGATGATGAAAAGGTCGAAAAAGCTTTCAACATGGTAGATCAATTCCCAGATAACATTGACGTAACCTATTCCAAATCTGATGATTCTAGTGATTCAGATGTGGTAGGTAAGGTCATTGAAAGTGTGTTGAAAGAAGAGTCAGTTGAAACAGGTAAATCTGAATCACAGGATGAAAATGAAGGTAATTTTCATGATGGATATCTGAAAAATTCAAAATCTGAGAATATTTTGAATGAAGATTCAAAAGGATTGGTTTATACCATGATTGGATCGGACAAATTATTCTTAGATATTGTATTTCCGATTCAGAATGTGATATCAGAAAAGGTTGATAAAGTTTTCAAAATGGTTGAGATTGAAAAGTCTGAAATTTCAAAGTTTGTTGGAAATGGTCACAAAACTTTTTATAACAACCCTGGTTTCAAGAAGAAGAACATGAAGGATGGGTTGGGTTATAAAAAGAAACAAAGTTGGAAGAAAAATGAAACTCCAAATTTTCAGACAAAATTGAATTTTGTTCAAGGAATAAGTTTAGAAGAAGAGAAAGAACTCCAAGTTATACGACAGTCTAATGAAGAGTTCTGTGCTCAAAAGAAAAGGCAACAACCACAGGTCAAGGATGTGTCCAAGAGAACATGTTTCAAATGTGATCAAACTGGACATCTTGCTCGCAGGTGTCCAAATCTGAAACCTGTTGATGTTGACAAAAAGAAGTCTGATGATGCTGAGAAACAAAAATCTGAGGATGTGAAACAAAGGTCGACCAGATTTGATTCAAAACAAACTTGGAGATACAACACAAACAAGTTTGCTTCGAATCAAACTTGGAAATCAAATCCGAATAGGTTTGAGACTAGACAGACCTGGAATTCTCACACACCCAGATTACGAACAACACAAAGTTGCAAAACAACTGTAGATGCAACAAAACCTCAAGAGTTTTGGAAACCTAAAAGTGTTGTTCAAAATAAAAATGTTCAAAAGGAGTCACATTTTTACAAAAGAGGTACTCCAAAAGGTCAGACATGGAATGTTAAGAAACAAGTGACTTCGGTAAAAGATGAAAAAGTTGAAGTCAAAGTTGAAAAAGTCTTTGATGACAAAGATTTTCTGAAATTAACTGATGCATATTGTGTTGAAATGCCTAAGGTCAAACAGACCTGGGCGAAATTGTTCAATTAATTGAGTAATTTGAATGTGCAGGTGCGTCCAAATCTGAATGTCATCCAAAGGAGAATCGAAGTAGCCTGGCACGAGGAGAGGAGGTTGTTGGTCCCTGCGATGGTTAAACAGGGAGTTTGTTTGAGTTCTGTATATAAATAAACAATATTTCAAAACCCTAAAAATTGAAAATTTAAAAACCAAAAATGTGTTTTTATTTTGTCAAAATCTTGAAAAATCAAAAATATGTTTGTTTTTTTTATTTTGTCAAAAATTCAAAAATTTCAAAAATATGTTGATTGAATACGCCGAAACCCTCACGGCGGAACAAACATGATTAATTTCACAAGATTGAAAAACGGTTTTCAAACTGTAAAAGATCAATGTGTTGTAAATCATGGGGGTATGTTATATTTTCTGCAATACAGAGCATGTGAAGCAGAAAATGGATGGCGAGACAAAGCTATCTACATCGGTTTGTCAAATTTTCTTTAAATGGTTTTGCATTTTAGGGGGAGTAAAAATTGTCAGAAAATCCAAAAACATTAGAAAAATTGAAAAAGCCAAAAACATGATAAAATTAAAAAATGAGTTTTTGTGTAAAAAGAGGAAATGATAGTACATCAGTAGACAGTTACAGTATGCTAAAGAAATGTAATGATTTTATAGCGTTAAACAGTCTCACTGATGATATGCCGATAGGTTTTTATACATTTAGTAAACTTTTTCAGGATATAAACCTAAATTCAAACTTGCTTATTTCGTGGGGAACACTACTTGGATATATAGGTAACCCCTGAAATCTCGTTTGAAGGACCCCTCTTTCTGAGATACTAGGTCTTTATGCTTAGTGATATCTGGGGTATTATCCCGGGACTTCTGATTTTGCGGAAGCAATGGCCTAGTCCCAGAAGAATACTTTCTGCTTGCTTGAAATATAACGCTGCCCTCAGCAAAAAATGATGAAACAATAAAATTGATAATCATTGTTGTTGTAAAAAAGATCCTCTAAAGGGGACACACCAAAAGTCGAGCCGTCATCTCTCTGCTGAACGGAAGTTCTGACCTGAGCTCTCACGGTTCTTCGTAATTTATAACCCCTTACAGATATCATCTAGGTATACTCACCTGTAAGACTGAATATTGGGATCTGGATACGGGAGTATATTCAAGAGGTGAGACACATGAATGAGTCTAAGTTCTTAAAACATCTAATTCGTATCCTGAATCAGTTGAACTTTGTGTGAAAATTTAAGTGGACCAGTATATCGACAATCTAAGTGAATTGTTTAATTCTTAATGTGTAACTAAGCTCAACGGTACTTGTGACTTGTCAGAAACTGATATGATCCTCTAACACGAACTCAAACAAAAACATTGTGTGTAAATATGTTTGTAAAGATTTTGATTTCTGCTTTATTTTCGACAACCGATGTCTGGGAAGCTGAGTTTCAAAATCTAAGTATGTTGATTGTGTTTCTGAAAATAAACAAGTTCATTAATTTGAAACTTGAAGTTTTATAATAAAAAATCAAAAACAGTTTGTGATATCTCCAAGGTCATTAATTTGGACTTGGATGATTAATTGTGAGGGATTTGGATGCTTAGATTGTTAAAATCTGTTGTAATAGAGCCAGTTTCCGATCATGTTTGGTTAACTGCCAAATCTTTGAAGATTGTTGATAGGGGGAGAGTATCAAGTAATCCGGATATATTCATATTATTATATCTTAGTCCCAGGATCTTGATTTAGAAAGTTTAATAGTACCAGGTCACGATTCCTGGAAAAACGAAAATGCTTTCATTGTAAAATATTTTAGCATAAGCTGAGAGAGCCAGGTTTTCAATCCTAGAAGTTCAAAACGTTGTTACTTATAAACGTTTGAGATTTGCAGATGTTGTACCAGACTACGATCCCGACAGCTGAGTCTAAGGGGGAGTCTGAAGACGAGCTCAACGCAAGAGGAAGCGTGGATTCAATGAGCCAGGAAACTATCCTGAAGGAGCTTGTATACGGAAATCCAGGTGTCGATCCCAAAGCACGGAAGCTTGACGACAGGGGGAGCCTGAAGAGTCTACCGAAAGGAAGAAGCTGAAGCTGAAGACAGATCCACAGGGATTCTGCTCAAGCTAGAGAGAAAAAGATCAGACGCTACGAGTTTGACTAAATGTTTGAGATTGACTGCGGCAATATCCAAGGGGGAGTCTGTTAGTACATTTATGTCTATCGCCTCCGTCATCTCAAGTTGTAGCAGAAATAGTTTATTTCTAGGCATTTATTGTAATATCTAGTTTAGAAAGGCAAGGTGGCATTATTGTAAATAAGGAGAACCTCCTTATATCCCTTGGCCTATAAATAGGAGTCTAAGTGTTAGAGTTTAGAACTTTTGCGACTTTTGCTCATTTGAAGATTTGGAGAGCTTGGTGCTTAGAGAGAGAAAGTAGAGATAAAAAGGCAAAAGGTGATTCGTGGTGCTTTGTACGATTTCATACATTTCTATAGAATCACAGATTTAGTACGTTCTCGCGTTTGGTCCACGCACGTGTACGGATTCCGCACGTCACACGTGTCGATACGCAATCGTTTCGGAGTCAAAACCGGTCCTAACAATCTTTTCCAATTTAATCTCAACACTTTTTTTACTTTCAACTTTGGTCCCTTATATACTTTTCATCTTTCATAAGTTCTCCATTTAACGTGTCGTTCTAAATTTCTGAGTTAACACGCTGCAATGTGCGTGTGACGTTTAACGTTTTTTCATCTATTGTGTGTCTATTGGTCTGTCGCAACGTGCGAGTCAGAGATCGACTTAGTTATTTTTTTCTCGGTTTTACACACAGGCTCGTGGTTATGTGAGAAACATTTGTCTTTCATCTAACAATCTAACATGATATATAGCTAATGAATCCCCCGCCGCATTTCCGGCGGATGGTAATTCTAGTATATATATAACAAAAACTAAAACACTCTTTCACCTCTCTTCCTCTCCCTCTCAACCACCATTCCCACCTGCCACCACCACCCACCCCTCACAACCAGCCACCACCGGTTCACCACCACCACCCAACCAGCACAACACAACCCACACCCTCTCCCCAATTTCAAAACCCACAAATTAAACACCCTCCCCCCCCCCCCCCAATTTCAAAATCCTAGAAAATTTAATCGTAAGCCAAAATAGGATGTTGTGGCTCACAATCTCAACACCCACTTGCTTATTCAATTAAGATTTAAGAGCATTCTCATTATCAGCCCAAAATTTTAAAGAAACCTTTATGTGTTCATCGTTTTTTTCTACTTCGTCTCATTCCCCAAGATAAGGATGAGATTTAAGAATTTTCTTTACATTCTTTACATATCGTATCATAACATAATATAGAAATTTAATTGTTATACAAATAAATATATATATATATATATATATATATATATATATACATACATAGGGTGGGGTTCTAGAGTGAATACTAGTGTATTTGCGAACTGAGTGAACAAATCCTAGCCGTTGATTTACTTGCATGTATGGCTTGGATTTTATCATCAAATCCTGAGCATTGATCTACACACGTGTATGGCCAGGATTAGTTCACTCTGTTCGCAAAATACACTAGTGTTCACTCTTGAACCTAATCCTATATATATATATATAGGGTGGGGTTCTAGAGTGAACATTAGTGTATTTACGAACTGAGTGAACAAATCCTGGCCATTAATCTACACATGTGTATGGCCAGGATCTCATCATCAAATCTTAAAATACATTAGTGTATTTCAACATTAAATCATGGCCATTGATCAACACACGTGTATGGTCAGGATTAGTTCACTCAGTTCACAAGCTACACTAGTGTTCACTCTTGAACCTAATCCTATATATATATATATATATATATATATATATATATATATATATATATATATATATATATTATGTATATCTAATTATTATTACTAAAGTAACAAATAAATATAAAGTATTTGCTTAACACGTCATTTATAGTGAGTAATGTTATATTGTCTTTAACTTAGTATGAATAGTTCATGTTAGGATAATATGTATTTATATCAAAACTTATTTTTAACATGTGCACTATCAAGAATAATTCAAATTGTGTAATTATTCTGTTCTTCGAATACAACCAATCTTATCATTCAACCCGTGTAAGACACCGGACCATAAACTAGTATCTTTCTATACTAATAAATAAAAATCCTTTTTGGACACGTGTCATTCTCTGGTAATTTCTCATCCTTATTTTTGTTATTTTTCTCTTTTATTAAATAATAATAATATTAAACATAAATTTAACTAAATCTATTTATCTCTTTGTTTTCATAATCTAAAATTGATTTTTTTAACTCTAAAGTTTCAATCTTTGACAATTTAAGTCTAAAGTTTCAATCTTTGATATTTTAACCCCTGTGATTAATTTGATTTTTCACTTCTAATTCAAAAGTTTTCATCTTTTGCAATTTAACCCCTTTAATTTTTTTTACTTTCAACCTAAAGCTTTTCATCTTTTCCAATTTAATCTCAACACTTTTTTTTTACTTTCAACTTTGGTTCCCTTGTATACTTTTCATCTTTCATAGGTTCTCCATTTAACGTGTCGTTCTAAATTTATGAGTTAACACGCTGCAACGTGCGTGTGAGGTTTAACTTTTTTCATCTATTGCGCGTCTATTGGTCTGTCGCAACGTGCGAGTCAGAGATCGACTTAGTTATTTTTTTATCGGGTTTACACACAGGCTCGTGGTTATGTGAGAAACATTTGTCTTTCATCTAACATGATACATAACTAATAAATCCCCCGCCGCATTTGCGGCGGATGGTAATTCTAGTATATATATAACAAAAACTAAAACACTCTTTCACCTTTGTTCCTCTCCCTCTCAACCACCATTCCCACCTGCCACCACCACCCACCCACCCCTCACAACCAGCCACCACCGGTTCACCACCACCACCCAACCAGCACAACACAACCCACACCCTCTCCCCAATTTCAAAAACCACAAATCAACACCCCCCCTATTTCAAAATCCTAGAAACTTTAATCGTAAGCCAAAATAGGATGTTGTGGCTCACAATCTCAACACCCACTTGCTTATTGAATTACGAATTTTGCTCATTAATCAACACCCACTTTCTTTCTTTATGCTTGTTATAGGTTTGGTCATATACACAAATTCCATCTCACCTTTACAATCAAACCCATGTTCAACGATCCATTCTTCAGTAGTTATACATCCTCAGAGTTAGTTGCGTTACCCCTACACTTCTTTTCATCCAAACAACCACAAAAACCGTCATCATTATCCAACAAATCAGCAGGTGTTGAAGATTCAGTTAGTGTTCAGAGGTTTTTAAGTGAGAAAAAGCATTAACAAGATCTCGTCAATAAGAAATCAGGTATGTGAAGATGAAACGAGTGTTAACGATATAGAAATCGCTGATTTGATTCGAACAGATGCGAATGAACGATTACGAGTAAACGGAACCCTAACGTTGTTGCTGTTGAAGTTGGATACGATTCGCGGTGTTGTTCTCGGTTTCAGAAAATGTTATTGCTAAAGCGAACAAGATACAGGAGATTGTGGATTCAGTTGTGGATGATGCGCTTAGATCTGGCTGGTTGGGAGTGGTGATTGAGAGAAAGAGGAGATGTGAGAGTGTTTTAGTTTTTTAAATTTTGCTTTTGTTTTATTTACTAAGTCATTTCTAAAGTAATTGGTAAAAAGACAAAAATGCCCTTGAGTGATCAAATTTAACAAAAAAAATTAACTGAGTTAGGCTTAAAGGACATAACGTGCAGCATTTCAAAACATAAAGTATAAAACTCGTCAATTTTAAAGACAAAGGAAATCGCCTAAAAGGGGGTATAAAGTTAAAGGACAAAATTTGAAATTCACAAAAAAAAAAAAAAAAAGGATCATGATTTCAGGGTAAAATGTTGTGTAGGTCCCTCGGAGGTTGAGGTATAACCTATTCCTTGTTATGTCTAACACACTAGCGAGTGCGGAATCCAAGCTAGCATGCAAACCGAGATAGAAACAAGCATAAACACAAGACACACAATATTCACCGATTAACACCACTTGTATTAATACGTATGAAAGGTTCGGTTACAAGCTCAATGTTTACAAATCTGTTTTGCAAACTCTCTAAGTGTGTGTGTTCTTAACAGAAGTGTCTCTCAAGTGTTGCTGGTGTCTAAAATGAAGCTCTTTCTATTGTCTATCTTGAAATGAACACAACACATGGGTATATATACCCGAACACAGCATGTCTGGTCGAAGGATCAGATAGATGATCGAACGATCATCTATCGATCTGAAACAGCTCGAAGGATCAACATGTACCTCGAAGGATGACATCTTTCGAGGTCCATCCATCGAAGGTTATCTTTCGATCTCATCGAAGGATCTAAACAATCCTTCGATGACCCATCTTTCGACCCAGACATATTACACCCATTGTTCAAACTGTTTGGCCAAGTCAAACCAGGAGGATGGTTGACTTGGTCAAACTTACATCAAACTTACATCAAGGACATCGTTTTGTATCAAGACGAAATACAGATAAAGTACAGACACAAGTGCACCAACAAACTCCCCCTTGGCTGTAGCTTTGTCTGGCTGTAGCTTTGTCTCGATCTTAATTCTTGTGGGTCTCTCGTGTCTCGATCTTTGTCTCGATCTTCATGACTTCAAGCCTTTGACGTCCTTTCAAGTCTTCAATGTCGGAGGATCTTTAAAGTCTTCACGTCTTGAAAACAGAAAGTGTACCAACAAACTCCCCGTTTCATGTAGGAAGTGTGTTGACAAACTCCCCCTTAACATAAGCTCCCCCTTGAGTTATGCTCGTGAAATACTTGTTCTTTATGAATTGAGATCCTTGTGGTGTTAATGATGGCCAGCGGCAACTCGATCATCTTCATCACTTGAGCGCCTGCACGTCGTGTCTTCATTCCGAAGCTTGTCATCGACCATGTTCTCCTTGCCTTTAGAATCTGCACATGCAAGAAATCTAAACGCGTAATGAGAACAACTGCTTGGAATATCATAAGCAAACGACACACATGTGACCATTTTTCTAATCAAACACCGTCCGACAGTTTGAAAGTTTTAACAATTTTTATCAATTTTAGTTTTTAACTTTCAAAACTTGCAAATTTCGACCGTTTATGAAGATTTAGTCGTTTTCGGTTTTCGTTCAGGTTTCAGGTAACGAAGACTCGAGCTCCAACATCGTACGATCGAAAATAAAATAGAAATAAAATCTTTTTGACTTTTAGAAAGTTTATATTAAAACACATCTAAAATCTTTTTGGACTTTTTGAAAACTTAAAAAAATAAAGACTGAAAGCAGTAAATAAATATGTACAAAGAATCTTTTTGCGAGTTTCGAGGGTAAGAGAATCATATCAGTGTACGGTCATGCCAAAACGCTCTTGTTGTTCAATTAATTAACATTAAGATAAGCATCCTATAACAATTATCGGTATTGTTGTCCACATAAGCTCAACTTATCATTTGTAATCATGGCGAGGGGATACGTTAAGGTATGATTTATACTTACCGACCGGTGTTCATCCACATCACGACACATTCCCGTATCAAGGTATGCACGAGGGTTCATCTTACCGGTGAGTATACCGATTATCATCTGTTTGACCGTATATGATGTGAGATTCTCACTTATTTTGATTTGAAAACAAGCCCTATGTGATAGAATCACTTATTGATGAGGAACTTGATTTTCAGATGCATGAGGGCACAAGAGCAAGTCCGTGAACAGGTCAGTACTTTCGTACAGCAGAGAGACGAACTTGACTCCCGGATAAATGTGATATTTATCACTTATTTTGAGGGACATGTGATTGTTTATCACTTATTGAGGTCGAATGCAGTATGTACACGTATGTATGGTATCATGGAAGATCTAGACTTGCGTCCCCGTTATTTTTCGGTAAAAGATACAACCATGATACCCAGATGATAAGCAGCATAAAGACCGAATATCTCAGAACCTCGGCAATCTCTCAAACGAAATTTCGGTACTAAGACCATATGCCAATGAATGGTTCCCACCTGGTCTTCAGTCGGATTAAGTTTATATCACCCTGCATACTTTAAAATGATTGTGAGCCTACCGATACATCTTATATAGAGCTGCTTATCGTTTTTCATTTTAGGTTTAAAGAGGTTTAGACAGACCACTGATGTACTATCATTTTCTCTTTTGCTCGCCAAGAAACTCATTTTTGTTTTTCTATTGTTTTTGTGTTTTTAAAATTTTTCGATGTTTTTGGTTTTTCAAATTTTTGGATTTACTCCCCCTAAAAACAATAAACTAAGACAAATTTAAAACACAAAGGTATTTACAAAAATGATTTTCCGATGTTGGTTTTACTCTTGCTTGACCTTAATGCCGTTTACCAAAATTAATTTTTTTTAATCAGAAAAGATTTCTCGAATTTTGGAAACATGAGTTGGCACGTCGGTCATCGGTGTGGACCATGACAACATTGATGAGTTTCATAGTGAAACAATCACGTGTGAGGTGATATTCGAGTTCAACGTGTCTGGTCAAAGAGTGCTATACGAGATAATAATTCACAAAACAGCTTAAATATCGACAAGTATAGGAGAGATTAGAAATTTAAAAACCGTATCCTGCAACTGCTTCGTGCATTGCAAGGAATTTGAGTATTCTCCCAAACTGGATATCCACCCGGTGTGGACTTCAAAGTCGATTCTTTGTAGCTACTGAGAAGTCTCTTCACAGCAACAAGATCACAGACCTCTGGGTCCGGCTGGTTTTCCAAATTGCACTAGCGAAGGTCTTTATCTTTCTCTTGAGAAGTAGTGTGCGGTTGTTCAATCCACGCCAAGGCATCCGCACACCCGGTTGGTTCGTTCAACAAACACATTTTCTTCATTCACACCGTGGAGAAAAGTACACTGCACGTTCATCTTGTTGGATTTGAACTTCAAACGTGCTGCATGCGCGTACTTTTCATTGAATCGTTCATGTTGACCCGATCAAAAACCATAACAACCACATTTTGGCACATATCTCATCATGTCGAATTTTTCAACTTCATTCAACAACATTCTTTCACCATCATTCCTTCATCGGAATGTTTGTCTTCTTATCTTTTTCCTTTCTTTTCTCATTTCTCTCCATCAAAGGCAACAACTCCTAGATATAATGATGTTTCGGAGTCTTATGTCGCCGATCTTGTGCATGGACGCTCCACTATCAACAATCCTAAGACTATCAATAGTTCCTCCTGGAACATCCTGCACACTCATTCAGAGATTAGTTGGAGAGGGGGACCCAAGCCTTCACAGACTTGGGTCGTCCATCATCATCGAGAATTGTGACATCCATTTCCCGATGATTCGGAATTGCTGTAGCTCCCCCTGAAACAGTCACTGATTTTGGTTTCCAAATCTGTTTTTGTTTTTCATGTTTAACATCCGATTTAACAGATTTTGTTTGGGAAACCTCCGGTTTTAAAACCTTTTCAACATTTTTCCGTTGTTTCTTTCTCTGTTTCACTTCCCGTTGTTTAACAAGACGAGGGTCCTGTTTTGGTGAAACAGATCTTTTATGGTAACTGTTACCATGGGGGGCATCAACCTTGGCTTTTAACTTATGAAGATACGGACAATTTCGAATAATATGTCCAATTGTACCACATTCAAAACATGATCTTCGTTCAACAAACCCCGAAGTATCATGTGATCGTCTTGCCGATGATGATGAACTTTGTGATCTCGAGGTACTAGGTTTCGAACAGTTTGGTTCATTTCTTTTCAACACTGTTGCTTGTTTAACAAAATCTAAGTTAGATTTGTTTTCAAACGTTTCAATTTTGTCCGTTCCCTTTGATTTCACAAAGTTCACATTCTTTTTCTTCTTTTGATTCGGCTTCCTTTGACCTTGAGCCGGTAATTTTCCTTTTGGTTTAGTATGATTTTGCTGTTTTTGCACTGTTGGTAATTTTTTATTGCCAATTTGTTTTCTAACTTCAGCCTTTGGGATAGGAGGGCACTGTGTTACTGTAACATGTGATCCTGTCTTTCCCAAAAACTTATTTGTCGAATTTTCAAAGACTTTACTGATTAAAGATTGATTAACATTTTTAATAGGAAAATCTTTGTCTGAATAAATTTTATCATCACCAACAAGAGTGTACAGCAAATCCACACTCTCCGACTCTTTTGCAGATGTGGACTCGGTGGGAACAGTCTTAGCAGATTGTGCGGGAGGATCACATAGAATATGATTCTCAAGAGGTATGTCCTCTTCTTTGATTACCGCATCAGACTTTTCCGAATCAGTATCATCAGATTCATCATCAGAAGAATCAGTATCCTCAATCACAACTGGAGGATTCTGATTCGGTTCAGCAGAAGACACACATGTATATGCTGACACATCCGATTCTGATGATACTTCTTTCTTGTATCCCAGTCCTGCTGCAAATTCCTCAACGTCCAAAGGAACAGATGGTTCAAAGTGAGTTCTATACTCCTCATCAGGCAGGGCATCATAATTGTTTCTCACGGGTGGTGGACATTTCTTGTAACCAATGCATGTGACATCCCGTTTCTCTTTCTGAACATCAATGATGTGATCCAACACATAGCTAGAGCTTAAATAGCTGTCTAACTTGAGTCGGATCGCCTCACTTTCAGTTTTGACACAAGCCATTTCTTTTTGCATTATCTCAAGACGTGTGATATACAAATTTATGTCAGTTTGTTTTCTTGAAACAATTTTGTCAGTTCGGTTTTATCTTTCTTTAGTGTTTCAATCATCGACTTAAAGTCCTTTTCATGGTTTTCATAAAACATGTTGGCTTCAGTGCATTTAGAAAGATCCACGGTCAACTTCTGGTTGTGAATGAATGTCACATCATATTTTTCTTGCAAAGCCTCGTGTTTGCTTTGCAATTCACACCACTTATCATTCAACGAAACATGTTTGTCTTGCAAGTCAAACAAACTAGCTTGTACAGCATCATGTTTGCCTTGCAACTCAGACATGTTTGCTTCTAAATCAGCACATTTAACATGCAAACTATCACAGTTATCACAGCTACCAGAAGTGGGTTCATCGACACATACTTGACTTGATGAACTGTCGACATTAGCCATAAAGGCTGAATGGAGAGAAGACGAAGAATAAGCAGCTTGATCCACCAAAATAGATCTTCTTTGAGTTTCTGCTGCAGCTTCTCCCAATAGCTCATCAATATTAGCATCGACTGACGCACTTGATGTCTCATCCACATGATCATCGCCTGAACTCGAGGATTCTTCATCTGAACTTCTACTATAACCAGAAGAGTCTCCATCCTCAGAAGAGTCACCACCATTGGCGGAAGATTCTCCACCACTGGCGTGATTTAAATCCTTGACAATTTCAGCAAAACAAGCTGTTCTGTAGGACCGGGTTTGGGGGACCGAAACCGTGATTCTCATGATTATGTTCATACACGGGAAGACTAGAGATGATAAACAAACAACTTTGTATTAATCCGGTAGTAAAACATTACAAATCGGCCCGATTAACAAGCTAACCGAACTAATACCAAAGGAGTATACATCCGGGGAGAGACCAAGTGGTGATCTCTCCCGGTGAGGTCTCAAACCTCCTCTAACTTCCTTGTTTTGCAAATGACAAAGTGTTGGTATTTATACCCAACACAGGTTGTATGGTCGAAGGATCTAACAGACCGATCGATAGATCATCTGTAGATCACAAAGCCATCGAAGGATCCACATATACTTCGAAGGATGGCATATCCTTCGAAGTCCATCTGTATCCATCGAATGATATCTTTCGAGCTCGTCGAAGGATATACACAATCCTTCGATGCCTTATCCTTCGACACAAAACATTATACAACCATAATCTAACTGTTTGTCTAGCAAAACCCACACGGTCAACCGAATAACCCTCTCGTTTGACCACTTCAAACGAGCGGGTCTATACACGTTCGATAGACCGTTTCACTAACTATTACAAATTCAGCGTAAAATAAAACTAATCTATTCGACAAGCATCGAACACAAAATCTGCATCAACAAATTCCCCCTTGTCCGTTGCTGTCGAATGCTGAAAATGCAACTGCAATCGATCTTCAGTCAAGTATTCATCTTCTCTGTGTTAACAAATTCCCCCTTGACCGATGATCCAGGTAAGTAGTATCTTGACGCTCCTTGTAAAATATTTCCCCCTTAAAGTACGCGTATCCGTGTTGGGTGTTGTGCAATTTCCTCAATTGACCGATCTTCCGCTGATCTTCCAATACTCCAACCGGCATTTGATAAGGGTTCCAATCTTTAAGAACTGCATCAAGTCTTGATCTTGTCATAAGAACTCTATTACATACAAGCATACTACATTGATAGAGATTTCTGGTGAACTGTCTTCTGTAAACCGTCTTTGTGGAATCGACCAAGTAATGCACTTTAATCTTCAGCATCAACACTCAGGAAAGTCAGCTAGACCAAGTGTATCCCTTGCAAGCTCAACCAGCATGCTTAGTTGAACTACATCCAGATCTCATTGTCTCGCCTTTGTGAAGTTGACCACGTAATGCACTACGGATCTTCAGCATCAGTACTCAGGAAGTCAGCTAGACCAAGTACATCGTTTGCAAACTCAACGAATTGAGTTACCCCCAGATCCCTGTAAAATCCCAAAGAAACATCAAACCCAAAACCGAATCCTGCAGGCCTTCAGTCTTGAACTATCAGCTTTCATAAAGATTCCCCAGGCCTTCAGTGAACAGCGCTTTTGTAACTACTGTAGACTTTAGAAACCTGTATTTTTCCGTGCAAAACCCTTCACGCTGGCTGGAGAATTAATTAAAATCCTCAAATATGTGTATGTGCAAAACATTCCACGCCGAACCGATTGTATCACCAGAAAATCACAAACTCTACCACCTGTGATTGCGTTTAGAAATTTACCGAAGAAATTCATCATACGTTTTATTCCCCCATTTCTTTGGTAAAATCTCTAAACCTTAACAGATTCTCTCCACTTCAAAGAAACTGTCGTCAAATGTTCACCAATTCCCTCCACTAAGCGGAACTGTCGTCAATCTTTATTGAATGTTCTCGGTTCCGAAAAATCACAAAAACGACTTTCTTCTTTGCATATTCTAGTTGAATAAGAACGTCCCCTAGTACCCCGTAGGATCCGACTTGTATCCCTCCAAAGACTTTGTGAACTCGTTAGGACCGGTATTGACATTCTAGGTTCATTCATTCGTTACCAAATGCGAGAATATGACAATAAACAAAAAAGATTTCTTCGTTGCATATTCTAGTTGATAAGGAAATATCGCCTAGTACCCCGTAGGATCCGACTTGTATCCCTCCAAAGACTTTGTGAACTCGTTAGGACCGGTATTGACATTCTAGGTTCATTCATTCGTCTTCAAATGCGAGAATATGACAATAAACAAAATGCTTTCGAACATTTACGAATAACCGGTAACAATCATAAACATTGACGTGCGGAAGTGAACATACCATTCCGTTTTTGGCCCATAATAGTCGCGTCACCATTTTTGACATTTGCATCGGTAACCGTGACTACCCCACACTTTTCAAAAATCAAGTTTTCATCATCTGTTGTTTTCATCATGCCGCATCATCCCGAAAATTGCTGAAATCAAACATTCAGCCGACAACATCTTCTAATTTTCGAAATCCAGCAACAAACCTGCGATACCCAGCAACAATCGAGTCGAAAGATATCCTTCGAGGATCAGACTTTTCGAAAGATGGATCACGTCGAAAGATATCCTTCGAGCTGATCAGACTTTTCGAAAGATGGATCAGGTCGAAAGATATCCTTCGAGCTGATCAGACTTTTCGAAAGATGGATCAGGTCGAAAGATATCCTTCGAGGATCATCTTTCGAAATTGTTGAGGGTTCCCACAAATATCTGGTATCTTTCGATCTTGTTGAGGGTTCCCACAAATATCTGGTATCTTTCGATCCAGATCTGCATCCTTCGACCCAAGGTCTCATCTTTCGAGCACCTTTTTCATCTTTCGGGTCTTCAAGCAGCCACCAAGAACATCAAGAACACAGCGACTGTTCTTATGCAGATTTGACGAAAACACTTTGTATACAATTTTTGATGATGATAACTTGAATATTTAGGTGAAAAACATAAAACCCAACACTCGTTACAGCACAGATCTGAATATTCGGGTCCAGATCTGAGTTTTTCTCATTTTCACCCAACTTTTCTCCTTGAACAAAAATCACGAAAATCACAGATCTAGAGCACATGTGACTTAGTAAACGGTTAGATTTACTAAATCGGGCACCATGGCTCTGATACCAATTGTAGGACCGGGTTTGGGGGACCGAAACCGTGATTCTCATGATTATGTTCATACACGGGAAGACTAGAGATGATAAACAAACAACTTTGTATTAATCCGGTAGTAAAACATTACAAATCGGCCCGATTAACAAGCTAACCGAACTAATACCAAAGGAGTATACATCCGGGGAGAGACCAAGTGGTGATCTCTCCCGGTGAGGTCTCAAACCTCCTCTAACTTCCTTGTTTTGCAAATGACAAAGTGTTGGTATTTATACCCAACACAGGTTGTATGGTCGAAGGATCTAACAGACCGATCGATAGATCATCTGTCGATCACAAAGCCATCGAAGGATCCACATATACTTCGAAGGATGGCATATCCTTCGAAGTCCATCTGTATCCATCGAATGATATCTTTCGAGCTCGTCGAAGGATATACACAATCCTTCGATGCCTTATCCTTCGACACAAAACATTATACAACCATAATCTAACTGTTTGTCTAGCAAAACCCACACGGTCAACCGAATAACCCTCTCGTTTGACCACTTCAAACGAGCGGGTCTATACACGTTCGATAGACCGTTTCACTAACTATTACAAATTCAGCGTAAAATAAAACTAATCTATTCGACAAGCATCGGACACAAAATCTGCATCAACATGTTCCATCTGGAGCATCATTTCCCAACTGGATTGACCAATCACATCCTTCATCTACTTGAACCACAAGTGCCTGGTTGGCATTAGATGGTCCTGCTTGACTCTGGTTGTTGACAGGCACCAATGTGTGCTCATTGTTCCTTACTTGGTTCTGATTTGCCCTGTTGCCTTGACCTCTGAAAGGATTTTGGTTTCCATGTTGAGCTGGTCTTGTGCATTCACGTTTGAAATGACCACGTTCACCACAATTGAAGCACTTAACAGCCTGCTTATCAAAACCATACTTGGTGTCTTTCTTGCTTTCCAAGCTGGTTCTGCCAGTTCTTTCCATGAAATCCTTTGCTCGCCTAACAGCACTGGCAAAGGCCCACTTGATGTCCATCATCTCCATCTCCTCTTTATCGATCTGCTGATAGTCTTCTTGAGTCAGATTAATGTTGCCAATCTGACCTTCCACTAATCCACAGTATGCGCTCACCAAAGTGTTTAGAAGCTCCATATGTTCTTTTGCTACTTCAACACTGACTTTAGAGAAACTTGAGGTGTCGAGCCGTACTGTATTTGGCTTTGATTGCTGACTAGCAGATGATGTGCTTCCATAACATGCTTGCTGTTGAGGAGGAAGTGGTTGAGGGACTGGTTCAAGCGGATTTCCATACATGTCTGTTGTTGGAGGAGGAATGCCATACAAGCTAGTGCTAGACACAAACGCTGTTTGAATTGGAGCGTGTGAAGAAGGTTTTGTAGAAGTGCCAGAAGTTCCATAATACATTTCAGGATTTTGTGGCACTGGAACTCTTTTTGCCTTGAGAGTTTCTTCCTGATTCTTGTTTTCCAGGAGTTGAGCAAAGTCATTGAAGTTTGTTGTAGCTAAAGTGCCATTGTACTTCATGATTTCCAAGAAGGTATTCCATTGAGGTGGCAGTGCATCTGCAAACTTTTTCACTATCTCTGCTGAAGTTGTTACAACCCCAATATTTCCCAATTCAGTCAGCAAATGATTGAATCGACTTGTCAAATCTCCTAAAGATTCATTCTCCATACAAGTAAAACCATCAAACTCTTTCTTTAGCAGGTCTTTTCTCAATTGACGTGTCGCTTCATTTCCCACGCCCCTTATCTTCAATGCGTCCCACAACGTCTTCGTTGTCTTGTAACTGACAAATTGATGATAAATATCTTTACTTAACGCCTGAGTAAGAATGGCATATGCCTTCTTTTCCAAATCATAGACCTTCTTCTGATCTTCCGTAAGATCTGCAAACGTAGCAGCAGATGATGCGGCAAGCTCTATTGTTTGATCAAAATCTGTGATGAAACGCAACCACAATTCTGTATTTTGACCAAGGACGTATGTATGAAATCTATCAAACCATCCCGGATATTCACTTAAGTGCATCAACTTTGGAGGCCTATTCAAACTTCCCGTTTCACTCTCGCTTAACAAAATGCTTTGAACACTTGGAGTTTGATTTGATACGAATGCCCATTGACCGGTAGATATAGCATTAGCTTGCGAAGATACAGGTACGGGAGATTCGGCCCATGCAGGAGATGCAGGTAAAGGAATACCCCACATCGAATTCATTTTTGATCAAGAAAAATTGTTACACCAGCCGAAGGATCTGAGATCGAAAGACCTGAAAAACACAAACTTGTTAACCTTAAACAGACTGGGATCGAAAGATAAACACTTGTTCGAAGGATCAACAGTGTTCGAAAGATCACTGTTGAGTTTCGAACAATGATTTCGAAAGACTCCCCAATCGAAGGATCCTTGTCTTTCGAAAAAGAACTGTAGACCGAAAGATATATGTTTCGAAAAGATTCCTAGAATCGAAGGATAAGTCACAGACTTCGAAGGATGCTCGAAAGATGATAATCTGTCGAACTTCCTTTGATCGAAAGATGATCTTTCGACTTCGAAGGATATCCTTCGATCTACTGACACAGTTGATGAATGAAGTGACAAGTTGGTGAAAAGTTGATGGGTTGGTAGAAACTTTCGGCAGAAAGGTATGGTCAGACCATACACTCTTACCAAAGCAGATTTGAACAATAAAATATAACGAAAAATCGAAGGTTCTGCCCAGAAACCGGTCACCGGAGAAGCCGGAATTTTGGCCGGAAAATACCAAAACCACTTAAAAACAGATTTTTAAGTTACCCAAGCCTTCCTATAACACACCCGATAAGTTTAGAACCGTTTTAACGTCAAGAAAAGCGAGAAAAATAGTAAAAACGGCTGCCAAACCACGTGAGATTTTGTCCAAAACACTCCAAACACTTGTATAAACCCGGTTTTTTAACAAGGAAAAGAGCCACGGCTCTGATACCACTTGTAGGTCCCTCAGAGGTTGAGGTATAACCTATTCCTTGTTATGTCTAACACACTAGCGAGTGCGGAATCCAAGCTAACATGCAAACCGAGATAGAAACAAGCATAAACACAAGACACACAATATTCACCGATTAACACCACTTGTATTAATACGTATGAAAGGTTCGGTTACAAGCTCAATGTTTACAAATCTGTTTTGCAAACTCTCTAAGTGTGTGTGTTCTTAACAGAAGTGTCTCTCAAGTGTTGCTGGTGTCTAAAATGAAGCTCTTTCTATTGTCTATCTTGAAATGAACACAACACATGGGTATATATACCCGAACACAGCATGTCTGGTCGAAGGATCAGATAGATGATCGAACGATCATCTATCGATCTGAAACAGCTCGAAGGATCAACATGTACCTCGAAGGATGACATCTTTCGAGGTCCATCCATCGAAGGTTATCTTTCGATCTCATCGAAGGATCTAAACAATCCTTCGATGACCCATCTTTCGACCCAGACATATTACACCCATTGTTCAAACTGTTTGGCCAAGTCAAACCAGGAGGATGGTTGACTTGGTCAAACTTACATCAAACTTACATCAAGGACATCGTTTTGTATCAAGACGAAATACAGATAAAGTACAGACACAAGTGCACCAACATGTTGTAGATTCTAAGACAATTATGACTATATAAATAAAAATAACTTGTTTCGCATGATATACACGGTGCAAAATATACCCAATAAATAAATATATTTTTCGTTTTCTCTTTTAATTGACTTTAATAATTCCACACCAGCTATCGGAAAATTCCCATTGCTTGATGCTATATGACAAATACAATACACTTTTGTGTGTATTGGTACAATCCTTTCATTAACATACCAGAAATTAAAATCCAAAACGTTCTATACATCATACTCTTACCTGAAATCACCAACGCGTTATCAATCTGGGAAAACGATAGTACTTGAAATCACTAAAACTTGATAAATTGCTTGAATATCTACTAATACTTGTGGTTCAACAAATGATTGCCTGAAATTAACATAATGCATTAAAATCAACCTTGCCGGAGTAGGTCCCGGCAGCGGCGATAAAGCAAAAGCCGCCAGATACGATTACAACGGAAAGAAACGGCAAGCGAGACGCAAAGGGTTAAGGGCGGTGGGTGTGGCCGGAGTTTTGCATATACACTTCATCTACCCCATTTTTAGCGTATTTGAATTCCGAAAACAACTGGGTTGCAGATCTGTAAAGGATTAAGGGCGGTGGGTGTGGCTGGAGTGGAGGTGGCAGGATGTGGTGGTGGTGGCGGCAGGATGAGGCGGTGGTGGCAAGATGTGGTGGTTAGGGTTTTAGGGTTAGGAAATTGGGGAAAATGTAATTTTTTGGTTTTATTTATTAAACATTTATATAAAAACACGAATTGACAAAAATAGCCTTAAGTGAATAAACTTAACTGAAAATTTTAATCTGGTTAGTACAAAAAGACGTAGACTGTAACGAGTTTTGTAAATAAAGAATTGTGGCTGTAATTTTTGAAGTTAAAGGCTGTCCGTTGTAATCCGGTACAAACATAAAGGACGAAAAGTGTAATTTACCCTTTTCCTTTTTATTTATTACTTACAATTTAACTTTGATGAGCTTACACATTATTATTCTATTATTTGTTTTGTATTTAATCAACTTATTATTTATTAATTTATTAATTTCTTTTATTTTATTTGGAGCTTATTACTTATTACAAACTTTTATCAATAGTTATGTGTTAGTTTTTTAACATGTAAATCACTAGATAATACTTTCTACCATGTAAAAATGTTTTATTGTCGAGATTATTTAGTAATAAAAAAACATCAAACACTTTAAAAAATATACTAAATTAGAGTTTGTGATGAATTATTAGTGCATATCATATAAAAAAAACCCCGCCATTCCAGCTATAGCCAGGTGGTAGAGGCTCTTGCCTTTTAGAAAAAAGACTATGGTTCAAATCATGGCATTGAAGATAATTTAATATTTATGAGTGTTGTTTGAGGTAATTTAATATTTATTGTTCTAGTTTAAGTAGACCTGACCCTCAATTCAAACCTTCTTGGGCTTTTTTGTGTGATGACCCAATACTTCACTAATCCATCGTTGGTTAATACCAAAAAAATAACTTCGCCAAAATATAAATGTTAACCAACAATTAGATTGATAACTCGTTTAAGCCCACTTGTAACTTCAAATCATGTTTTAAATGAAGCCTTCAACTTGATATATTCTCATTCTTCTAACTTATTTTTCGTTGGTTCCCTTTTTATACTTCAATGCATCATTTTATTTGTAAAAAAAACATTTCTCAAACACTTTTAATGTATTGCTAGTTTCCTTGGTAATGATCAATTTTCCAATGCTTATTATCCTTCGTGAACGCTCCACACCTACAAAAACATTAAAAACTACCAAAACTAGATTCTGTTCACCTAACCTAGTGTTTCACAAAATAATCTTACATGCATGGTCGAAATGAATAAATGCTATGATAATAAATGCTAAAACTTAAACATGATATAATGCCCAAAAATGAAACAAACAAAATTCTCATTGTAAGTCTTAGTTTAACGGGCAATTAACACATAAGAATACACATTTGGGTATACTGGTACAATCCTTTTAATAACTTAAATATTCAAAAGTACCAAAACTCGACCCATACGGGCTGAATGAAGATAGTGCATTAGATGAAATCGCCTGGTCTCGATCAATTGCTTCAACAGCAATCAATCAATCAATCAATCAATCATACCCAGTAAAATCCCACAAATAGCAAAGCTATTTGTAGGGTCTGGGGAGGGTGGGATGTAGGCACACCTTACCTCTACCCCTAGGGATAGAGAGGCTGCTTCAACAGCATCTGTGCTAAAACTTCTTGTTTTATACTCTTATAAGATTGACATTATATTAGAACTAGTCCTCCAGCTTTCCAGCATATATGCCTTCCAACCGATAAACTATCTACAAACTCACCACTCAACTATCTTTTTTTTTTTTTTTTTTGAAAAGTAAACTTCATAAACATGCCTCCGACCCAAACGGGCAAAAGGCCAACATATACACACCTCTGACCCAAACAGGCAAGAGGCCACGATTACAACATATACAAAGGGAGTTTACACTAATCCACCCAACGAATGGATTTAAAGGAAGACATATTTTTCAACCATACAAAACCTTTAGATTTAACTTCCCCCATAATGTCTTGCGAGCTACATCTTTTATTTTGGAATACCATCTCGTTCCTCCCTCTCCAAATACTCCAACATGTTGCTAAAATGAGGCCATGAATAATCTCCGTAGCTTTCTTCCCCATTTGAAGATGTTTGTGAGCTTCCATAAGATATTTGAAAAAAAACATAAAATGGAGGGATATTACACCAAACACAAAAGCTCATCCAAACTCTGTTTGCGAATAAGCATGCCGTGAATAAATGCTCAACCGATTCGCCCTGCTCCTCACAGAAAATGCAGCAAACGATATTATATCCTGAAATTAACCTAATTTCACTAGCTGCTAACAATCCGTAATCAACCTTTATTATATCCTGAAATTTGAAAGTATAAACAAACCATGTCAAAATTCAAAACACAACTTATTAGGAGATAATATACAGGAAGCCACATATACACATGAATTGAGTTGGTGTATTTTAACACCTACTTACCATCAATAATTAAGAAAGTTACAGAATACCTGTTACAATATATGTTTGTGAATCGAATTGGCTCCAATGGGTCTTTCAGGGATGTAAAACCATACAACTCAAGCAGCAGCTAGACCATACAATATAATAACCTGCATTCAATTGAAAAATGCTCAGAGGAAGATGACTTATGCCTGCACTTTTTTATATCCAACAATTCCTAAGATCAAGAAAAATACACCGTATGAACTTTATTTTCGCGATTCACCATAATTTGGTATATGTGGGCCAATTTTTTATACTGAAAAATTGAAATAAATTCATGATTTCAGGGTAAAATGTTGTAGACTAGAATACGATTTTGATGATTAGGGAAATTAAAGTGGATATTTTATGACTACAGAAATAAGAACTTGTTTCAAATGAAAACATGGTGTAAAATTACTATACGACACAAACAATACACTTTTGTGTATATTGGTACAATCCAGTCACTAACATACCAGAAATTATAAACCAAACATTCTAAGCATCATAATCTTACCTTGAAATCACCAACACATAATCAATCTGGGAAAACGATAATACTTCAAATCTCTAAAACTTGATCGATCAATACATCTACTAACACTTGTGTTTCAACATATGATTGCCTGAAATTACAGACTTAATTAAACATTCAAGAACTGATACATTTATAAAGCACAAACTTATATCTGACTGTTTGAACATCAATTAACATAATGCATTAATTTTAAGAAAGCATACCTTGATATCACTGATATATTTAAGGAAATCACAAACTTGATGAAATCACATGGACTTGATTGATTGCTTCAACATGATTGCCCGAAAGGGTCAGAACCTTTTTGATGTACGTAGGACGAAGCTGTGTATTCTGAGATTTCTTTCAAGCATGTAAAACCATAGCTCAAAAGCCGCAACCTAGACCATACAATACGCAGATATTTCAACTGAAATATGCTGTGCAGAAGACGACCTATGCCCGAACCTTCTATATTTAACGTTTCCAAACATTCTAAACTTCCGAGTTCCCCTGGCAAATTCTTGACTTGAGTACAAAAGGAGAGATTTAAACTTTTTAAACATTTCATGCTACAGATGCTGTTCGGAATATCTCGTAAGGACATACATTGTGTTAGATCTAACTCCTCTAAAGTCTCTAATCTGCCAAGATCCTTTGGTAACTGCTCCAGAAGCCAACAAGATTTAAGATTAAGATATTTCAGATGCTTCAAGATACAAATGTTATCTGGAATATCTCGTAAGGACATACACTGTGTTAGATCTAACTCCTCTAAACTCTCTAATCTGCCAAGATCCTTTGGTAACTGCTCCAGAAGCGAACAAGATTTAAGATTAAGATATTTCAGATGCTTCAACATACAAATGTTATCTGGAAGATGCTTAATCTCTTTCATGCACAAAGTTAACTTCTCTAGCACTTCTAACTGCCACAGATCCTTTGGTAACTGCTTCAGATGCCAACAAGATTCAAGATTAAGAGATTTCAGATGCTTCAACATACAAATGTTATCTGGAATATCTTGTAAGGACATACAATCTGTTAGGTCTAACACCTCTAAACTCTCTAATCTGCCAAGATCCTTTGGTAACTGCTCCAGAAGCGAACAAGATTCAAGATTAAGATATTTCAGATGCTTCAACATACAAATGTTATCTGGAAGTTGCTTAATCTCTTTCATGCACAAAGTTAACTTCTCTAGCACTTCTAACTGCCTCAGATCCTTGGGCACATCTGGAATGCTGCCTATAAGTGTAAGCTCTCCTAAACGTTGTAAACCACAAATAGTTGCTGAAAAAGACTCAAGGAATGTGCAAGCACATAGACCAGAAGTAATGAGCTTCTCAACATTTCCACTAGATAACGGTCGAGGCTCATCATATTCACAATTAACAAGAAACTTTGGCAAATTATTGTCGGGATGCAATGGACATATATCAGTGGACTCTACAATCAGTTTTAACTTAACTATGCCATCATGACCATCATAATAATTATAATAATTGCCAAACCGAAAATATGCAAAGCTATTACAACCACTTAAATTTAAGTAGAAAAGATTGTTTAGACATCCCATTGGAGCAAGAATTTCTTGAAGATAATAACATTCTTTCAGAATTAACTGTTCGAGTTGTGGAGTCAACCCAAGGTTAAGGTTACTCACCTTAGAACCACTGAGGTTGAGATATGTGAGATGTGGAAATTCAGTGAGCATGTGGAGTTCTACCAAGTTATTACATCCACTAAGATCTAATTTCGAAATATTTGGAGTCAGCCCAAGGTTGAAGTTACATAACTTTAAACCAGACAAGTAGAGGAATTTGAGCTTTGGACATTCAAAAGGCATGTGTAATTCAACAAAGTTTTTACAATCAGCAAGATCTAAAAACTCGAGATTTGGAGTCAGCACAAGGTTAAGGTTACTCACCTTAGAACACCTTAAGTTGAGGAATTTTAGCTTTGGACATTCAAAAGGCACGTGTAATTCAACAAAGTTTTCGCAACCATCAAGATCTAAAGTCTCGAGATTTGGAGTCAGCACAAGGTTAAGGTTACTCACCTTAGACCAACTTAGTTTGAGGCTTTTTAGCTTTGGACATTCAAAAGGCATGTGTAATTCAACAAAGTTTTCACAACCACGAAGATCTAAATCTCGAGATTTGGAGTCAGCACAAGGTTAGGGTTACTCACCTTAGAACTACTTAATTTAAGGACTTTTAGCTTCGAACACTCAAAAGGCATGTGGAGTTGTGCAAAGTTATAACATTGATTCAGATTTAACGTCTCAAGATATGGACATCCAGCGGGAATGTTGAGTTCTACAAAGGCCTCACATTCTTCAAGATGTAATGTTTCAAGATTTGGAGTCATCCCAAGGTCAAAGGTTGTCAAAGCTGAACGACTGAGGTCAAGAAATCTTAGTTTATTAAGAACCTATCATAAGGAAAAAAGAGGATTAACGTCAGTATAATCACAAAATATAGCATAATAATGTATCATGCTAGACAACCAATCCACCAATAATCTACCTTTCTTTCTCCCCCTCCCCATAATTGAGAGATACGGCTGGTATCCATTTGAAGGTAAACAAGCATATTTGCTTGAAATGTTTTAGGTAAACACCGAAAAGGGTATGCACTCCAGTCTAGACTTCGTAAGGTGTTTGGTAAGTATTGGTCAATCTGATCATCAGCTTCATCATCAGTTTCATCATCAGTTTCAGTTTCAAATGCGAAATCAATATTCTTCATCATGTGAAGGAATCTAAGTCCCTTCATCTTTCTAAACCCTTTCATAGTTGTAGCTATATCAAGATGTAAATACTCCATTTTTATACTTCTAGTTGCTTCAGTACCCTGCAAATAAAAGAGCTAACATGAAACTTTTGTCCTAACAGATAGAATTTAGTTGGGTTTTCTATCTTAAAAATAAACTTAAACTTTACCAAGTCATTCACCAATATATCTTCACTTTCCTCTTTAATCCATAATCGGCTATGTTTGCTAGGCTCATCAGGATGCAAACGGCGAACGATATTCATGCCCATTTCTTCAATACGATCATGCATATCTAAATTGCCTTTATCTGAAACAGTTATCAATGATTTCTGCTCAAGAACTTTTAAAGCAATATGAGCATGGAATCCACAACTTTCAAGTATTCTGATTGCTTTGTCTTTTTTTTCACCTTTCAATATGCATGCAACTTCTAAGAATACTTCTTTATGATCGTGCTCTAGACCAATATAGCTGATTTCCAATCTTTTCAAAGTTTGCTCTTCAGGAATTGTTTTTAGTCTTTTAATGGCATCATCCCATTCACATTCAGTTTTACCACAAAGAGATGAACCCAAAACTTTGATTGTTAAGGGAAGCCCTGCAGCATAATGTACAACTTTTCTTGAGAGCTCTTCATACCTTTCGAATGGAATCTCTCTACCAAATGCATACTTACTGAAGAGGCGAATTCCTTCCTCGTGCGATAACAGATTGACATCATGAATAGACTTCACTCGGTGGGCTACCAACAAATGCTCATCCCTTGTTGTGATGATGATTGTACTTCCAGCCTTAAACCAAGTACGATCACCTGCTAACGCCTCAAGCTGCTCGATATCATCCACATCATCCAGAACAACAAGTATCTTTCTACTACCCATCCTTTTTTTCATCATATTTTTTCCTTCAGAAACGCTTTTTACATCTATCCCTCCATCATTTAACACATCTTTAAGGACCTGTTTTTGCAATTTCTTCAAACCAGAGCCTTTTGAAGCTTCTCTGACATTCTCTACAAAGCTTTTACCTTCAAACCAAACGAAGATGTGATAAAAAACAGCTCTAGCCAAAGTCGTCTTTCCACCACCTCCAATCCCCTTGATCCCTATCATCCGAACATCATCAGAACCATTTTCTAAGGATGAAACTACATGCTTTACACGGGTCTCCATGCCTATTAATTTTTCATCAACACTTGTATCAATGAAACGTAGCTCTAGCGAAATGTCTTCAACAATTTTTTGAATAAATTTGGCTTCATGCCTGTGTATTAAAGAATATTAAATTAGATTACTCAAACCCCCCGTGAAGGCATGAACAGTTAATTTCAATTTATAACGTACAATTATAGATTACTATATCAAGAAGAAATTACCCATCAAATGTAGTTTTTAACTCTCTCCCAGCCAGATCAACTGCTTCTTTCATAGCATCTCTCCATATTCCAGCAGCCTCATTGTTTTCATGTTTGGCAAAGGCTTCTTTGACTGCCCCACTTTGGTGGTGGACTGTTGGCCCGAACTGGATCTTGATCTCTAAATGAGCGTGATAACTTTGAATAACAATAACTTGTAATAACCGAAATGAATGTATATACAGATCTGAATGAGTGTGTAAGTAACAATACAAATGAAATTACATGAACCTATTTATAGTTTTCTACGGGTACGAGTGAATGGTTGCGTCTCTTCGTGAAAGGACACGTCTCTTGGATGTATGGTTGTGATCGATCTTGAAGAGGTGTGTTGAATCCAAACCATTTGATCAACAGTTGCGTCTTTCTTTCTTTGTGCCTTGATACCGATTCGGAATAGGTGTGAGTATGAGACACACCTTTTCGGTAATTGATGGTAGTTACCATCTTTGTATGTGTCAACTTCGGTCCTCGTACTTTATAACCGCTATGTAAATATCTATTCTAACTATCTATCTAATTACGTGATGTTAAGAGATTAACTGGTTTCATTCACCCCCCTAATCTCGAACATCCATAAGTTGCTTCAAGTCTTGAATTCCGAGCAGTTCCCTCATTGTAGCAAACTTGATCCTTGCTAGTGCCTTTGTTAGTATATCTGCCCGTTGTAGTTCTCCACTTATGTGTTCCACAGTGATATCTTCGTTTTCCACACATTCTCTTATGAAGTGATAGCGTGTGTCAATGTGCTTGCTTCTTCCATGAAAGACTGGATTTCTCATGAGTGCTATTGCTGAAACATTATCTACTCTGAGTGTTATCTTCTCTTCCTTCCAGCCTGTGATTTCACTTAACAATCTTTTAAGCCATAGTGCTTGACATGCTGCTGCAGTGGCTGCCATGAATTCTGATTCACATGATGATAGTGCCACTGTCTGTTGCTTTTGTGTACACCAGGTTATAGGTGATTCTCCAAAGTAGAATACCAGTCCAGTTGTTCCTTTTCCTTGTCTGTATTAACTCCAAAACTACTGTCACTATAACCTGTGATCTTGCATCCTCCTTGCCTTTTGTAGATGATTCCATGCTCTTTAGTTCCTTTGATGTAACGTAGTATTTGCTTTACTGCTTTCAGATGTTGTTCCTTTGGTTCTTGCATGAATCTACTAAGTAGACTGACTGGGTAACATAGATCTGGTCTTGTATGCAATAAGTACCTGAGAGAACCTATCAGGCTTCTGTAATGCGTTGCATCTACTAGATCTCCTTCTTCAGTCTTTGTTAATTGAGTTCCTGGAGTCATGGGTGTCTTTGTGTCATTGCAGGATAACATATCGGCGTCTTTGAGTATCTTGTTGATATATCCTGTCTGCTTGATGCCTATCTCACCCTTTGCTTGAATTACTTCAATTCCCAGATAGTATGCTAGCAATCCTAGATCGCTCATATCAAATTTGTTTTTCATCTGAGATTTGAAGATGTCTATCTCCTTTTTTGATGTTCCAGTGACTATCAAGTCATCAACGTAAACTCCAACTATTAGCGTAGAGGCTTCACTTGTTCTTGTATAGATTGCATTCTCTAAAGTACACTTCTTGAAGTTAAGTGACTTTAGGGTGTGATCTAACTTCGTATTCCAAGCTCTTGGTGCTTGTCTCAATCCATACAGTGCTTTTGATAGTCTGTAAACCTTTCCTTCAATTTCTGGCTTTATAAATCCTTCTGGTTGTGATACATAGACTTCCTCCTTGAGGTCTCCGTGTAAGAATGCAGATTTCACATCTAAATGATGTACCTCCCAACCTTGATATGCTGCTAAAGCCAACATTAGTCGTACTGTTTCCATACGTGCTACCGGTGCAAAGACTTCATCAAAGTCTATTCCGTGTTGCTGAACATATCCTTTTGCAACCAGTCTTGCCTTGTGTCTGACCACGTTTCCGCTTGCATCTTTCTTAGTCTTGAATACCCACTTTAAACCTATTGCCTTGTGACCACTTGGCAATTCTGTCAATTTCCAAGTGTTATTCTTGTTTATTGAATCTAACTCGGCCTTCATTGCTTTAATCCAATTTCTGTCACTAGATGCTTCCTTGTAATTCCTTGGTTCTTCTTCAGCAAGTAGTAATTCTTGTGGATGTACTTGAATTTCTTCTGTTTCTTCATATAGTTCTTCGAGACTTCTTAGTCTTACTGGAGTGTCGCTAATACTCTCTGTTGTACTCTCAGAGGTGGATGGACCTCCACTTGATAAATTGCTTGAACTTCCTGCTGAGTTCTGATTGTATGAATGTGCTGGCGGGGTTACGTAGGAGTCTTGTTCTTCTGTCTGATCTACTCTTGAATTGTCATGATGTGACCCGCTACTGCCTGGACTACTTGGTTCATTTTCTTCTAACTCTGGTGGTATGTCATCTTCTTGAATGACAAAGTTTGTCCATTCGGGATTCCCTGAATCTACCGTTTCCATATAACTATTCCAGTTCCATGGTTGACCTTCCATGAACTTTACATCTCTACTGACACATATCTTGTTCTTTGCTGGATCATATAATCTGTATGCCTTTGATCCTTCTTCTATTCCAAGGTAAACCATAGGTGCACTTCTATCATCTAACTTCTTTTGTTGAAGTGGTAATACCTTAGCGTAAGCAGTGCAGCCAAAAACCTTCAAGTGTTCCAGATTTGGCTTTCTTCCTTTCAATGATTCATATGGTGTCTTGTTTACCAGGGCTTTTGTTGGAACCCTGTTTAGTACGTATATTGCGTGTCGTATTGCTTCACCCCAAAAGTTCTGTGGCATGTTCATTGCCTTTAACATACTGCGAGTAGTGGATAACATCGTCCTGTTCCGCCTTTCTACTACTCCATTTTGCTGTGGGGAATATGGTGCTGTAAGCTGTCTTGCTATGCCGTTGGATTTGCAATACTTGTTGAATTCAGCCGATGTGAATTCACCTCCTCTATCCGTTCTTAGCATCTTTAACTTGGTCTGCGTTTCCTTTTCTACCTTTTCTTTGAACTCTTTAAATGTTTCGAATGCTTGATCCTTGGAAGTTAGTAGATATGCCCACATGTAGCGAGTACAGTCGTCTACAAGTAAGAATATATACTTCTTCCCAGCATGTGTTGGTGGAGTTATAGGACCACACAAATCTCCATAGACTAAGTCCAGAGGTTTTAAAGATCTGAACTTTGCCTGATTTGGAAATGGTGCCCTACTATGCTTTCCTAATAAGCATGCGTCACAGACTTGACTAGCATGACTTATTTGTGGAATTCCATGTACCAAGTTCTTACGAGTCATTTCCTTAATAGCATCAAAGTGTAAATGGCCTAACCTCGCGTGCCATAACCATGCTGTGTCTTCTGTCTTTGATAGTAAGCAGATTGGTTTTCCCGTCTTCAGTTTGACTTTGTACAGCCTGTTCTTCATTCTCTTGACTCGCATTAGTAGCTTTCTATTTCGATCTCGGATAGTAAGTAAATCTCCGTCCATAATCACTTTGCAACCAATTTCTGTAAGTTGTCCGAGGCTCAATATGTTGCTTTTCAGACTTGGAATGTAGTATACTTGTGAAACAATCTTTTGTTCTTGGTTCAGACATTCCAGTAGTATTGAACCTTTGCCTTTAATTTCTACGTGTGACCCGTCACCAAACCGTACTTGTCCTGTCACTGTTTCATCTAATTCTTTGAAGTGACTTCGCACTCCTGTCATGTGGTTGCTGGCCCCGTTGTCTAAGTACCATAGATTTTCATTTTCTGAGGCGTAACTTGTTGGTTTTATACGTTCCTCGTTTAGCAGAGCCTTTTCTTGAACATTTTCTTCTTGTATTGTCATTAGTAATACGGGTGCTTCGTCTTCTTCGACGAGGTTTGAATGTTCTTGTACTTCATCTTTCTCAGAACAGTCCTTCTTGAAGTGTCCAAACTTCTGACACTTAAAACATTGGATCTTGCTTAGGTCGGTTCTTGCAAACTTCCTCCAGTTTCTAGAATTTCCGTTTCTAGGTCTAGATGTAGATCCTTCGTTTCTGGGACTTTGCCTGTTTCCGTTGTTTCGCCAATTTCCACGTGTCTGGTTAAATCTACCACGACCGCGGTTTCCAGATTGCCTTCCTCTGGTGTTATCATGATGTGTGAACATAAGCCTATCTTGGCTTTCTCCTTGATTTCCTTTCTTTAACCTGAGTCGTTCTTCATATGTCTTTAATCTTCCGACCGCTTCTTCTAGCGTCATAGTTTCTAGATCGGAGTATTGTTCCATGGAGGCAACGATTTGAGTAAACTTATCTGGTACGCCATTTAGGAGTTTGCGTACTAGAGTCGGTTGACTCAATGTCGTTCCTACTTCAGTTGCCCGGGTAACGATACTATTAATCTTTGCGGTAAAAGAATCAATAGTGTCGTCATCCTTCATTTGCAACAATTCAAATTCTGACAATAACGTGTGCATACGTGCTTTTTGTACCCGATCAACACCTACGTGTCTAACCTTTAGACTATCCCAAATTTCTTTTGCAGTTTTACAACTTGCAACTTGCAATACAACATCTTCTGGTATTGCTTGAAACAGATATGCAATTGCAGACTTATCTTTCTTAGTGTCTACCGTTGCATTTTCTGCCGGTTCAATCGTTTCCCACAAACCATTCGCTTCAAGAATCGTCTTGATACGAATAGCCCAAACTGTATAGTTTGTTGGTTTCAGGATTGGACACTGAAACTGGGAAAGAGAATTTCCTTCCTTTTGAATTATAACTTGTGAACTTGGTCCGGTTCCTCCTGACATATCTTCCTGCCGAACAATCTTCACTTCTACTAACTTTTATTTCTTGGTTTCAATAAATCTTACAAACCCCACGATTTCCCTAACCGTGTAATAATCAAACAACCGAAATAATCTAATTCGCACTAAACCCCGGAATCAAAACAAACCCTAGATTCCTAACCAAACCCTTCAGTTCAACCGATTACACTAGAACCGAGAATAAAAAATTCTGAAATAAACTTTTGCGAATTGAAACGAGATTGAAACCTGATCGCGAATTCCCTGCGATGCCTTGCGATTCCCACGCTTAGAGCCTGATGCTCTGATACCAATTTGTTGGCCCGAACTGGATCTTGATCTCTAAATGAGCGTGATAACTTTGAATAACAATAACTTGTAATAACCGAAATGAATGTATATACAGATCTGAATGAGTGTGTAAGTAACAATACAAATGAAATTACATGAACCTATTTATAGTTTTCTACGGGTACGAGTGAATGGTTGCGTCTCTTCGTGAAAGGACACGTCTCTTGGATGTATGGTTGTGATCGATCTTGAAGAGGTGTGTTGAATCCAAACCATTTGATCAACAGTTGCGTCTTTCTTTCTTTGTGCCTTGATACCGATTCGGAATAGGTGTGAGTATGAGACACACCTTTTCGGTAATTGATGGTAGTTACCATCTTTGTATGTGTCAACTTCGGTCCTCGTACTTTATAACCGCTATGTAAATATCTATTCTAACTATCTATCTAATTACGTGATGTTAAGAGATTAACTGGTTTCACGGACTTCGGTGGGTTCCACATCAAAGAAAACAGGGTAAGCAGTCCGCCCATCTGTCTTGTGGCACTCAATAATCTTGACGAGCTCGTTTAAGCACCACGATGAAGATGCATAGTTCTCGGAGAAAACTATGATGTAAATTCTCGAGTTTTCAATGGATCTCATGAGCTGATCATTAACCCTTTTCCCTTTCTCGATTTTCTCGTCATCTTTGTAAGTAATAATGCCTTTACTGACAAGAGCAAGATAGAGATGATCAACAAAGGTCTTACGGGTGTCTTCACCCCGGAAACTCAAAAAGACATCATAACTGAAACTCTTTCTAACTGATGAAGTTGAAGTAGAAGCCATTGAATGTATGCTTTAAAAATCGAAAAAAGATATCTTTGTTCGTGGGGAAAATCTGTACGAACTGATCGGAAACAAGATTGAAAGAGATGAATAGATGATCAAAAAAGTCTTGAAGAGTTGATATTTTTATTGGAAAATCTGTATGAACTAATGTGGAGAAACTAAAGCCTCTTATTTTCTGAAGATGAGATAAGGTTCATAATATGAATTTTCAACGAAAAGAATAGGAAGTTACTGTTAAATTTTCAAAGCCATGATCCTTCTTCGTCCGAGTTTCTTTTTAGGTCTCGACCCACCTAACAAGTTCTATATATGCAACTAAAAGGTATTCAAACAAAGCTATGTAGTTATTTAGTTATAACTTATAAGGTGAATATTTATTTATTTAACTGTAGCTTATTAACTTTAGAGGCTAAATATATATATATATATATTAGTATAAGTACTAAAGGGCATAAAGGACCAGGTGTAACATGTTTCGAAACATCATTATATGATGTTTTATACTTAGAATGTTGTGTAACTCCATAGACAAGTGCTAAAAAATATTAATCTTTATATCTACACCTTTTTGAGTAAATCACTGAATCGTCTATGATTTGGTCCATATGGATTACGGCCATTCGTTGAAACTATTTACAAATCCAGTTTTTCTCTCATCGTTCCTTTTTGTTTATATTAGAGGCGTGCACGGTTAAGAACCACCGGGACTGAATAAAATCTGTCACGAATAAATTCCTATCATCCGATGTGTAATTATGGTTCTCGTCTATTATATTTTAACTTCTTGTTTTGGGGGCTAAGTTTGGATAGGTTGCCAACAAGAGTTTCGCTTGCTAGGATGGGAGTACAGGTGCCATCGGCTGTGTGCGCGCTTTGTGCAGATGCGGGGGAATCAACGGATCATGTTTTTGCGTCGTGTCGGTTTTCTCACAAGGTGTGAGAGGGACTTTCAAAGTGGTGCAAACTGCAAGCGCTTTACTTCTTTGGTATTGTTGATGTGGTCAACTACCAAGGTTATGTTCGTGGTTCAAAGGTATGGAAGCAAGTCATTAATTCCATACTACAAATAGCGCTGTGGTGTATGTGGAAGGGTAGAAATAGTGTCGTATTTAATCAGACACGAGACAAGCCAGAAAGAGTGTTACGGTGTGTTTCCGAGTTAAATAAATGAAAGAAAATAAGGGAAAATGAATTAAGGAGAGAAAAGAAAGGGAGTGAAAAGAAAAGATTTAATTAATTACCATGTTCCCGATGTTCCCTAGTTCAAAAATAATGAAAAGAAAAGTAAAGATTTTATGTATTAAAAATCATTTCTTTCGAATCTCTTAAATTTAAAATGAAGGAAATAAACATAAGTTTTCCTTTTCGTTTCTCTCTATTTCCTTCCTTAAAAAACTTTGAAACACTACTTCTTTCTAATATCCTTCCAAACCCTTTTCTTTTCATTCGTTAATTAGTGGTGGTAGATGATTCTGGCGTTTCTAGGGTGGGATGGTAGACAAGGAAGAAGATGAGGATGATGATGGTGTTTACTTTTATAATAGAGTTAAATGCCATTTTAGTCTCTGTGGTTTGGGTCATTTTGCCAGTTTAGTCCAAAGGTTTCATTTTTAACATGTGGGTCCAAAAAGGTTTCACCGTTGCTATTTTAGTCCACTGGGTTAACTCCACCCATTTTTTCTGTTAACGAGAAGACCAATTCAGTCATTTTAAATGGCTGAATTGCTCTTTTAGTTAACAGAATTACATACAAAATTACCGAATTGGCCTTCTGGTTAACAGAAAAAATGGATGAAGTTAACCCAGTGGACTAAAATGGCAACTGTGAAATATTTTTGGACCCACAGGTTAAAAATGAAACCTTTGGACTAAACTGGCAAAATGGCCCAAACCATAGGGACTAAAATGGCATTTAACTCTTTATAATATAATTAACACTTTTATACTCAGTCAACAAAACAAATAAGATAGAGTGAATTTCAAATTTTGTCCTTTATCTTTATACCAAGTTTCAAGCGACGTCCTTTTACTTTAAAATTGATGACTTTTGTACTTAATGTTTTAAAATGTTGCACGTTATGTCCTTTAGCGCTAACTCAGTTAATTTTTGTTGTTAAATATAATCATGTTGTCATTTTATATTTCTAAGGACCATTGTGTAAATAACTAATATGCAGGGACTATTATGTGTAAAAATAATATCATATAAAAAAACTTATTATCATTTTACCTCCCCCTCTCTCTCTCTCTCTCTCTCTCTCTCTCTCTCTCTTCACCTAAACTACATCTGCAGAGGTCAACCTCCATGAACAGACCCTTCCTCTTTGATTAAAATGGCAACCAATAATAGATCTAGTTCGGAATCTTGCATCTGTTGCAAACACTCACCCATAACTACAAGCACCAAAAAAAGGCAACCAACAATAGACCTTTCCTCATCGATTGACCAACCAGAGATGCTGCAAATAATTGTGAGTTTGTGACACATAAGAAATCTTCAAATTCACTCAATTCTTCGGTTTAAACCCTCCATGTTTCGCATGTGCATGAATCGATTGATTTCGATACCATCTCTGTGAGCTTCGTTCAAAAGAGGTTTTTGATTTAAAGTTTTGTTCGAATCAGATATGTGATTTCTTGAGTCCGTTCAGATTTGCGATTTAAACATTAGACAATCGCCATCTTCGTAAGTTAAACATTATCTATCTCATTCATTGACTGTATTTTTGGTGCATTTTTGTCATAATAAAAAATACCATACAGCTTTTTGTTGACTTGTATCACTTGATTGAAGCCTTTAAGTTAAGGGCAGTTTGATAATCTCAGAGTAAACGCAAGAGAGGCCTAGAAATAGCAACAATGGCGGTTAGGTTTTGAAATACAGAAAATTAGGGAAAATTCGAAATCGTATAAGCTGAATTAGGTAACTCATTCTAGGAATTGTTAGTTTGGATGTGGATATTCGATCACTGACTCAAACATGTGATCCTGTAAACAAAAGAAACGCATTAAGCTTGATTAAGTTATAGTAAAGAGCAGATCGGATAACGATCATCATAGAAAGGATTGATTTTGTACTCCAGTGGATTTCTTCTAGATGTGGTTAGTAAGATATTCTAGCGATGAGGGATGCATTGTGTGTGTGTGTGTGGGGGGGGGGGGGGGGGGGGGGGGGGGGAAGAAAATACATGTTTTCATATTTATATATGTTATTTCATTATTTTACACAATACTCCCTGGATATTAAATATTTATACAATATTCCCTATAATGATGAAAAGGCAAATATACCCTCACATGCAAGTCACATGACTAGATAAAGCAGAAAAATCTAACTGGGTTAAGATTAAACGACATAACGTGAAGGATTTTCAAACATTAAGGACAAAACTCGTCACTTTTAAAGACAAAGGACACCGCCTGAAATTATGTATAAAGATAAAGGACAAAACTTGTAATTGACTCAATAAGATATTAAAATAATCTCTGTCATTTAAAATAAGCCATGTCATTTGAGTTATTTAATATGTGGCAGCCACGTCACCCTTTTTTATAACGACGTTAAGATGATTTAAAGGTGTGCTATTTTACAAAAAAACATGGATGAGGTTGGATTATTATCGGCTAATAACTGACTTGAGATTATTATTGGTCAAAGTTAGATAGGTGAGATTATTTATTTCCAATTTGCCCTTAATTTACCGCCTGAAAGAACACGGACCATAATACCACTAATTAATTTACCAATTTGTCATTGTAGTATTAATTAATTAACTAAATTGTCACTTAATAAATTATTTTACTAAAAATTATTAGAATTACAAATATCTGGGCCAGTTTCTTAGTGGGCTTAAAGATTAGAACAATGCTTGAACATAGTGGGCCGTAGAAGGCAGTGGGCGGCAGGAGCCCATGTCCGAATGGTAGTAGAAAAACTGAAATAAAAAGAGAAGTTCAACAAGTCAACAACCGACCTAAATCCTAATGTTCTTCACAATGATCATTCAATAAAACTACATCATTGGTAAAAGAAGCTTTAGCTGAATTGCATTTATACCTGACCCCACCACTAGTTGTTGTAACTCGTTAGTGACTAAGATCACAATCTAATTAAAACCATTAGGCCATGTTTGGTCGGATATAGTTATATATGACGACAAAAGATCAAATACAAATACATTTAACTTATAAAACGTACAAACCGAAGGTTTTGCTGAAAAACGTGGTGACATTTTTGTAATTATCAAAATTACTCTACAAATGATCTCGTAGAGTAATTATCAAAATTACCCTACAAATGATCTTGTAGGGTAATTTTGTAAAATGATCGTGTATGGTAATTTTGATATTTGTAGGGTAATTTTGAATAGTATGTTGTTTTATAAACTAGTAAAGTAATTTTGATACACTTGTAGAGTAATTTTGATAATTACCCTACAAGCACATTTTACAAGATCAAAATTACCCTACAAAATCATTTGTAGGGTAATTTTGATAATTACTCTACGATTAAATAATTACAAAAATGTCACCGTGTTTTTTTACTTTTTCATGTCTTTCGTACGTTTTGTACGATAAGTGTAAACATACTTAAATTTATTAAAACCTATACTTATTATTTTATGTCCGTCCCTCAAAGGCTCAAATGAAATCACCGTTTCCCCTTGTCCCAAAACACCTGATCCATCCGAGACCTCCATCGGGTTAACACCAAACATGACCTAGAAAGATAATCAATTCAAGGTTAGATGTGGTGCATCTACTTTCGCTTACAATACAAAGATGAAGTGAAAAAGAACTTATTATAATGCATGCGAATCACAATTAAACACCAAGACCAATGCACTTTAGGTGATAAGTGCATGTCTTCCATTCAATAGGGTCTTTATTGTACATTGTTGAAAGTTTGTCCCAACTTTATCCTAGGGACACTTTGTCCCAACTTTAGGATTGTATTTTGTCTGAGGTTTATGTTAAGGACAAAGGTCAGGGGTTTAAGGCTAGGAACTTTGTCTGAGTTTTGTTAGGGACTATAGTCAGAGTTTTGTATGTGTAGTTTTTGTTGTCCGGGCTTTCTAGTTTGTCTTGAAAGTCCGGGTTTTACCTTGTATATATACCTTTATGTGGAATAGACAAGGTAGCGATTCTGTGTGAAATTCTGTGCACCTAACCCTAATCATTGTGTGTGTGTTTGTCTGGCGGCTACTGTGTGTGTGACGTCATTCATCTTCCTCATCAAGAATACTCTGTGTATTCTTGATTTCTCTCACAAATCTTTGCATTCTAGTGTTCCATCTACAGTGGTTGATCATCAGGTGGATTCCGCACACCTGTTGGTGGCTTTAGCTGAGTGAGATCTTGGATTAGGAGGCCTTACAAGTGGTATCAGAGCAGTGTGCTCATACTACTGTAGGTGTTTCTTAGTTTGAAGGTTTTTGTGAGAAAAGTTCATACTTTGATAGGGTTTAGTGAGAGTTTAGTGAGTTTTTGTGTTTTATTCATGATTCTTCATTCATATCTAGTGATTTGATGATGGATTTTGAGTAGTTTGGTGATTTTTAGTGTTGTTTCATCTGGGTTTTACAGGGGTTTTGGTTCTTGTTCATACAGAGTTTGAAGGTGGAAAAAGATTCCTGAGTTTGATCTTTGGAAGATTTGTCCGTGGTTTAAATTCTGTGTTTGTGTCTCCGGGGTATTGTTGAACCAGTGTGAAGTCACATTGGGGAGATAGTCCGGAGATTGGTTTCTTCTGAGTTTTGAGAAACTCTAGTCCGAATTTTTCTTAGTGTCTTTCAGGTCTGAGTTTTTCCTTCTTGTGTCTGAAGTTTGGTTATCCTTTTACTTGTGTCCGACCTTTTGACTATCTCCTTTTAGTATTGGGTCTGAGTTTTGTTCTGTTATTCAGGTCCGACTTTTAAAACTAGTTAATTAAGTGAGTCCGACTTTTATAACCACATTGCACTATATTATTTAGGTCTGAGTTTTTGTTTCCTCTTTAGTTAAAGTCCAAATTTTATAGAACTTTTTAGATGGTCCGAATTTTATATCTCCTTATTTAGAGTCCGAGTTTTTATAACATATTTGAGTCCTGTCCGTATTTTAAACTTTTTATTTATTATTATTAGTCCGAGTTTCTTTGAAGTGTTATAGGTCCGAGTTTGTTTGAAGTAGTTTTAGGCTTGCTATTGTCCGAATTTTAGCTTTTCTGTTTTTATTAAGTGGTCCGAGCTTTTAACCTTTAGTTATTAGAGTCCGACTTTATTTTCTTTTTTATCTTATCTTGTCCAAATTTTTAGGTTAGATCTTTTAGTGTCCGAATTTTAGTTTTGTTGTTGAGTCCGAGTTTTAGTCTAAGTTTTTGTTGAGTCCGAGCTCTTGTTGAGTCCGATTTTTAGTTTTTTTTTTTTTTTTTTTTTTTTTGGTTGAGTCCGAGATTTAGTCTAAAGTTTTTGTTGGTCCGACTTATCTTTTATTGAGTCCGAGTTTTTTATTTATTTTGTTTAGTCCGAGGTTTTGGTCCTTATTGTTAATGAAGTATTAGTCCGAATTTCATCACTATAGTCCGAATTCTATAGTGTGTTCTCAGTTTAGTTCGAATTTGTAGTCCAAAGTTCACTGTGTCCGAATTTTAACCTTTAGGTAGTCTGAGTTTAAATTTCTAACAGTGTCCGAGTTTTCTCTTTGTGTTTTATTTCAGGTTTTTGTGATCCGGGTTTCACAATCTGATTAAAGCTCAGACACTTCACTCTGTGTTTTCCCTCCGAGTTTGGACTTAGAAAATCCTTTCAGTAACACAGTTCTTGCTTGGTAACCTACTGTTGTTTTTCTGAAATGACAAACAACAATCTGACTGCAATGGTGCAAAACCTCAAGCACAATGCTGAGGTAGGGAGTAACGACAAGCCTCCTTTGTTGATAAACGAGCTTGATTTTCCTGAGTGGAAGGAGCGTTTCGAAAGGTATGTAAGAGCGAAAGACATCAAAATCTGGTTGTGCATTGTTAAAGGATGTGGAGATACTCCAGTACGTACGTTGACGATTGATACGTATTTGGCACTTACTGACGACCAGAAGAAATTTTTTGATTGTGAAGAGAAAGCTATGTCAATGATTACGACGGCTATGACACAATCGATACTTCATACTTTCCGTAAGAGAAGTACCTCGAAGCAGTTGTGGGATAGCATGGTCGAGCGCTATGAAGGAAATGCAATATACAAGAAACGACGTCTCGAACGTTTGAAGACTCAATTCGTTGTGTTTAAAGCCTTAAGAAATGAATCATTTGATGATACAGTGAACCGGTTTTATCATTTGTTGAGCGAACTTGATAGAAGTCAAGAAGGCATCTACACTGAATTTGAGAAAGTTGAGAAGTTTCTGAATTGCCTTCCCAGAGAATGGAATATGTACACCGCTTTGATTAGAGAAGGTGTTCTCTATGAGGAGCTCTCATTGGAAGAAGTTGTTCAAAAACTGAAGGGTTATGCTTGGAATATGGAAGATCAAGCATCTGATTTCGAGAAGATCCAAGATCCTCAGTTATATAAGGCTTCGAAACCAACGGAGAAGGGTAGTAATGGTGGGGTCGGTGTTGCTTTGTATTCGGAGAATGAAGGTTCTGCAAGTGAACACGCCTTTATAAGCAACAATGTCAGTTCAAGTGGAACAACCAATTCCAATCAAGGGATGTACTCTTCCAGTGGAGCTCAGAAATCTCAAGCGACAAGCTTGAACATTCCAAAGGTAGATGCAAGTTGTTTAAAGTTGATTGAAGAAAACATGAGCCTTTTGGCGTCCTTCATGACTGCCTACGAGAACTTCTGTCTTGGAAAGCTCGTTGAACCATCAAGTCTCGATGAGGACTTTGATCAGATAGATCAAGACGAAATGGAAGAACTTGATCTACAACTCAATATGGCACTGTTAGTCCGTAGAGCGAAGAAGTTTCTGTTGAAGACGGGTAGGAAGTTCATAGGAGGTCATACAAAGACTCGAATGGGAGTCGACATGTCAAAGGTAAAATGTCACAACTGCGGCATCTACAGGCATTTCGCACGTGATTGTCGGAAGCCGAAGATGGAAAGATCGAACAGAGAAAACTACTCTCAAGGAAACAACTCAAGACCTCACAACAATTCAGCAACTACCTCCAACTCAAGTGCTCGTCCAAGTGGTTCTGAAAATCTTACACCTTCAACAAACAATGCTATGGTGGCTCAATCTTTACAAAAGGTGACTGAGCCTTACGACTGGGGTTGTGCATTGGAAGACATTTCAGGAGCTATTGTGTCACAAGCCTTTATAGCTGAAATTGTCAACGAAGAAGTGTGTGAAGAGATTGTCGAAGAGACTAGCATTGAGGAACTTGCGGTTGTAGCTGAAGAAGTGTGTGAAGATATTGCCGAAGAGACTAGCATTGAGGAACTTGCGGTGGTAGCTGAGGTTCTTGGGGAAGAGTTGGATTCGGGCAATGTTACTGAAAATGAAGATCCCTCGAATGTAGAGTCTGTTGAGAAGTCTAACAAGACAGAAGATGGAGAAAAGGGAGAACGCTTTGAATTCAACATCTCCACAGCTGAAATGCAGCAATTTGCGGATGCAGAAGCTAAAAGGTTGGAAGAAAACTCCGTTGAAAGCGAGGCTTGTGCATTCATGGCTGGCATTGAGGTAAAATCATCTTCTGTAGATAAGCGATGAGCTAGATGTGTTGAGTTTGTGACTAAGATTGATAGATATGCACTTCATAACACAAACTTAATTGCAGACTTAGAAATATCTAGAGAACTCATTGCTGTTTTGTCTAATTCGGATAAAGAACACCGAATTAAGATAAAAGCGCTGAAAAATGATATCTCTGAATTTGAGAGACGTGTGGCTCAGGGAACTGTTAAAAATCAGGAATTAAAATCTGAACTTGAAATGAACCAAAATTGTGTTTTAGAAAAGAACAAAATCATTTTGGAAAAAGATAATCTGATTTTAGACTTGCAACGAAAAATTGAAAAGTTCAGGGATTCATCTGAAGTGATGAATTTCTGTATTAACAGCCAACGTCTCAAAGAATCTGAGGAAGAAATGTTCGGCATCGGTTATAAGAAAGTGCCTCCTCCGGTAAACCATAATTATACATCGATGCCAAGCATTGATCCTGAATTGGCAAATTTTGTGCCTAAGACCCCTCTGACGGTTGAACCGCAAAATGAGTCAGAATCTGAGTCAGATGAGGCTTCTGACTCAGATCAGTCGAAGATGAGTGGAGTTTCAAAGAAAAATGAAGTAAATCTTGAAAACATTGAAAATTTGATAAACAATAAGATTTTGGAAATGTTTAATCAAGTTCAAAATGTGAAGTCAAAACCAAAGTCACGTGGGAAATCTAAAAAGTCTTTGAAAAATACCCCTAAAACTGAGTTTGTTAAAGGGGAGGATTTTGTCAAAGAAGAAGTAAAGATCGAAACTGGTTCCAACTCTCAGTTTGTGAACCAAATTTTGAAAAATTCCACCAACGACTCATCATCTTCGACCACTCATGAGGAACGTCCAAAGAATGCTGCGAAAGTTCAAAAATGTTATAAGTGTCGTGGGAAAGGACACTTAGCAGCAGATTGTCTAGATGACAAGGGTAAGTCTCTTGTTGATCCTGATCAAAAGAAACCTTTTGTTGAAAAACCACAAAATGAAACAGTTAATGTTGAAAAGAAAAACAGTAAAAATCATAAGGTTGAGAAAAACAAAGTGATTAAACAAGAAGTGAAACCGGTTGTCAAAACAAATGTTAAATCACAAAATCAGGATCACGGGAAGAAACCAGTTGTTATTAATCGTGGTGAAGGATCGGAAAGTTCATCTCAAAGACATGATACTCGTGAGAAAACCCCTCACAGACGACAAAATCATGTTACTTTCCAGACACATGAGAATGACCAACGTTCTGGAGGTTCGAGCAACAACAATGTTAGACCTCATGCACAGAACAGATTCGTGAATGACCGAAATGCGTCACCCCCCCCCCCCGATTTCCAAATCAAAGACAGCATTCGGATAATCATCCACGATCATTCTCAAGACACGATGATGTTCCTAGATTTGGTAGGAATTTTGAGCCACCCAGGAATCAAAATTACAGTTACCAAAACTATGGAAGCCGAGGTTATGGAAACTCTGGTTATACCAACAGATCGTCAACTCCGTATAATCCACGATTTGCGGGGAGTCATTCCAACAATTTCCGAAATGGAAATGGAGGACACGATGGCAATGATGGTTATTTCAAAGAGTTTTCTTATGTTGATGAATCGGGACGACCCAAGACCATCATGGCTTGGGTCCCACACTCTAACTAAATTTTCTTGTTGGGGAGTGTAGGAGCAGCTGAAAAGAGCTATCTATATTTGGTATATCGATAGTGGCTGTTCCAGACACATGATAGGAAATAAAGAGTTATTGAACAATTTTAAACAAATTCGTGGTGGTTATGTTAACTTTGCCGGTGAGAAGGGTGGATACACCACCGGTGAAGGTTCTGTGTCAAATGGAAAAATTACGCTGCATAAAGTGAACTACGTTGAAGAACTGAAGCATAACTTGATGTCGGTTTCTCAAATCTGTGATAACAAATACACAATGTTGTTCACTGATAAAGCTTGCTTCGTGTTGCGACCGGGATTTGTTGTTCCTGAAGATTGGATTGTTATGAGGGCTCCAAGGGTGAATAACACATATGTCATGGACATGCGCCCGTTGGTTAACTCATCTGCTCCAGTGACTTGTCTACTTTCAAAGGCGACTGAAGATCAATCGTATCTCTGGCATAGGAGAATGGGCCACGTGCATCTGCGAAAAATGAACCACTTAGTGAAAAACAACTTAGTGTTGGGGGTTCCTTTACGTAGTTTCAATATGCACAACAAATGTGAATCATGTGAAAAGGGAAAAATCAAACGAAAGCCTCATAAACCGAAAACAGTTAACTCAATCCAAAAACCACTTGAATTGCTTCACATGGATCTTTTCGGCCCGATCCATGTTGCTAGCATTGGTGGGATGTCTTATTGCTTAGTTGTCACTGACGATTTCTCACGTTACTCATGGGTATTTTTCTTAAAAACAAAGGATCAAACTGCTGGTATTTTAAGAGATTTATTCAAACAACTTGAGAAAAATTATTCACTTCCTATTAAGAAAATCCGAAGTGACAACGGCACTGAGTTTAAAAATCATTATATGGATGAGTTATGTCGGGAAATGGGAATAGTTCATCAGTTCAGCGCTCCATATGTTCCTCAACAGAACGGAGTGGCAGAACGGAAGGACCGTACCCTAATTGAGGCGGCCCGAACTATGCTTTCTGAGTCAAAATTGCCAATTTTCTTCTGGGCCGAGGCGGTAAACACTGCATGTTATGTGTTAAATCATGTGCTTACGGTCAAAAGAGAAGATAAAACGTGTTATGAATTGCTTGAAAACAAGAAACCGAACTTATCTGGGTTTCAACCTTTTGGGATCAAGTGTGTTATCAAACGCACCAAAGGTACTCCTAAAATGGGGGAAGTTGGTGAAATTGGGTTCTTTTTGGGTTATGCCAATGGAACTCCAAACAAACGCGTTTATAACGTTAAGAAGCGTACAGTGGAGATCGTATTTGATATAACTCCTTTGAGTTTCGATCCTCCACCGTCCGAGTTCGGTCCCAAAAGCGGTTATGATTATGATAAATTATTTGATTCATTTGATCTTCCTGATGTTTCAGAAGAAGATTCGGAGGTTGTATACACACATCTTGTGAACAAAGATGAAGTGGATGCGAGCTGGAGGGCAAGTATTCCTACTAATGTGTCTTCGAATGTTCCAGTCGCTGATTCTTCGATTGTAAACGAAGTTGTTGCTGAGCAGATCCCCAATGCAACTGCTCAAACTACAAGTGGTGATCTTTACGTTGATTTCTCAGCATATCCAAATGTTAATGCGTCTTCTGGAAATGATCAAGCTTCTAGTAGTAATGCAAATGTTGAGGGGGAGATTCAATCGAATTTGGGAAACAATCTTCAAGCTCCAGCAATTCCAGTTCCAAGAACAAATATTCATCATCCTGTTGATAATATTATTGGGAATCCAAATGCGGGAGTGCAAACGCGAAGGAGTATTTCAGAGATGCAATGTCTGTTCTCTGCTATCAAGAAAGAAGAAATCTACAATCTTAGCCTGCATGAATGTTTTATCTCTCAGATAGAGCCGAAGAACTATCAAATGGCTCTGAAGGATAATTCTTGGTGTGAGGCGATGCAAGAAGAGTTAGCTCAGTTCGACAAGTTAAAGGTGTGGAATTTGGTCGATCTTCCAAAGGGCCAACATGCAATCAACACGAAATGGGTTTTCAAGTGCAAGAAAGACGATAAGGGTGTCGTTGTCAGAAACAAAGCACGGTTGGTTGTTCAAGGATTCAATCAGGAGGAAGGGATTGATTATACCGAAGTTTATGCACCGGTGGCAAGACTGGAAGCTATTCGTTTGTTTCTAGCCTTTGCTGCACACATGCGTATCAAAGTCTATCAGTTGGATGTGAAAAGCGCCTTCCTTTACGGGAAATTGCATGAAACTGTGTATGTATCCCAACCACCGGGTTTCGAAGCTCCAGGGTTAGACAACAAGGTCTATCTGTTGGACAAGGCTCTTTATGGTCTCCATCAGGCCCCTCGAGCATGGTACGAGACGTTGTCAAAGCATCTATTGGAGCATGGGTTCTCGCGTGGTGCAATTGACTCCACACTGTTCATTTTGAAGAAAGGGGGAGATTTTCTGATCGTGCAAATTTACGTTGATGACATAATTTTTGGTTCTTCAAATGAAGAATTGTGTCGTGAGTTCGAAGCGGTGATGAAGTCCAAATTTGAAATGAGCGCGATGGGCGAGTTATCTTTCTTTTTAGGTCTTCAAGTGAGTCAAGGGAAAACCGGGACGTACGTGCATCAGACAAAGTATGTCCACGAGATTCTCAAAAGATTTGGATTGGAAGATAGCTTACCCTATGACACGCCTCTCCCGACAAATATCAAGCTTTCACCCGATAACGAGAAAGATCCTGAAGTGGATCCGACTCTATATCGAGCAATGATAGGTTCATTAATGTATCTTACTGCTTCACGACCAGATATTATGTTCTCTGTTTGTTTGTGTGCTAGGTACCAATCAACTCCGAAGGAGTCTCACTTTAAAGCAGTCAAGCGTATTTTCAGATATCTGAAAGGGACGCCTAAGATTGGATTGTGGTATCCAGCTGAAGGTGGTCTGGATTTGATGGCGTATGCTGACGCAGATTTCGGAGGGTGCCGGATGAACAGAAAGTCAACCTCTGGCGGCGCACAACTTCTTGGGAACCGTCTTGTCTCTTGGCAATGCAAAAAAGCAAGTTGCCGTTTCTCTATCCACGTGCGAGGCCGAGTACATTGCTGCATCAAGCTGTTGTGCTCAGGTCTTGTGGATTCAGCAGCAAATGAGGGACTACGGTTTGAATTTTACTCGAACTCCTATTCTTGTCGACAACAACTCTGCCATTTCCATAACTAACAATCCTGTTAATCACTCACGCACTAAGCACATAGATGTTAGGCATCATTTCATTCGCGACTGTGCTGAGAAGGGTTTAATAGAAGTGGTTAGGGTAGACACCTTGGATAATCTTGCCGACCTGTTTACTAAGACATTCGATCGGGCTAGATTTGAAAATCTGGTCCGAATGATTGGCATGATCAATCCCGAGTAAAATGCTATTCAAAACTCGCATAGAAACTTTATTTTATATTTACTGTACAGTTCTTACCGCTTTCGAAAAATTGAAAAACTCCAAAAATATTTTACTTAGTTGTAGGATAAATTTTACAGAAAAATACAAAAAACATTTGAAAATTTTAAAATGAAGTCGTGTTGAGATATAAGGGAAATGATAGTACATCGGTTAGTCGTATCTGGTGCAGGATTATAGTAATATATAAAATTAACCGTTAACTGTAACAGCTTCATTATACGTTGCTTCGATAGGTTTTACGCGTCAATAAGAACCTGTTTTTGGTATATAAACATAATGAACTGCGTAACTTGTGTGGTACATCTCTCGGATATATGGTCTTGGTACCGTAATTTCTTTTGATAGATTGTCGAGGTTCTGAGATACGTGGTGTTTATGCTGTTTATCATTTGGGTATCATGGTTGTTTCTTTTACCGAAAACAACGGGGACGCAAGTCTAGATCTTCCATGATACCATACATACGTGTAAATATCCTTAATTCATGATGCATTCGACCCAAATAAGTGATAAACAATCACATGTCCCACAAAATATGTGATAATATATCACAGATCTTATGCGGGAGTCAAGTTCGTCTCTTTGTCTGTACGTTGGTACTAACCTGTTCACGGACTTGCTCCTGTGCCCTCATGCATCTGAAAATCAAGTTCCTCATCAATAAGTGATTCTATCACATAGGGCTTGTTTTCAATTCCAAATAAGTGAGTATCTCACATCATTTTATACGTCAAAACAGATGATAAACGGTATACTCACCAGTAAGATGAACACTCGTGCATACCTTGATACGGGAGTATATTCTGAGGTGGGTAAACATAGTTACTGTCAGCTTAATACACTTAATTCCATATCTCGAAAACAGTGTTCGAAAGCGTGCTAAAGCTTAAGTGGACCACAATACCGTTGAACGTCTTGAACTGTTAATATCATTCTAAGAGCTTAAACTGATAAACTATGTTCTTGTGTTCGATATTGACAGAAAAACCGATATGATCTCTTTGCTCCGATTTCACAAAAAGATAATTAGTGTAAATACGTTCGTAGATTTAATTTCTTTATTCAGTCAAAAAATTCAAAAACATCAAAAAGATTTTGCTTTCTTGTTTCTATGTGCGAGTTATCATTTTGAAAATTCTCTAAGGGTTGTGAACATTCTTTAATAAGGTGTAAAACATCAAGTTAGGTAATCTTAAAATAAGTCTTTTTGTATATAAAAATCGGTCGTGCAAGATCCATCTAAGTGTGTGGGTAATCACGTCATTTTAAGGTGTTTCGATATTTCTGCTTCCAAGTTGTGATATTTTTCCAAAAGTATAAGTTTGAAGTAAGTTGTTCTGAGTGATTGTGTTTTGAAATACAAATTATTAAATATTGGTTGTTTAATATTTCAATTGTTGATTCCGGGGTATTGGAATTATTTTTGGGATCCAGGTTTGGGCTGAGTATCTCCGGTTAAGATTCTTAATCCGGGGTTAAGTGTTTCAGGTCTGGATCGTTCATCTCAAGATGGAAGATTTGAAGAAGCTGTGTGCATCTGGATCGTTCATCTCAAGATGGAAGTTTTGAAGAAGCTGTGTGCGTCTGGATCGTTCATCTCAAGATGGAAGTATTGAAGAAGCTAAGACGTCTGCCGTTGCATTCCTTTGAAGAAGATCAATCCGTTAGCTGATCAATTCATCAAAGTCGTGCAGTTCTGTGTGAAAATCCAGGCAGCGAGTTCTCGAAGAGAGTATGAAGATCTCAAGACAAATGAAGACCATGCAATGATCAAGGGGGAGTTTGTTAATGCACTTTAGGTGATAAGTGCATGACTCCCATGTTACCGAAGAAAGGATGAAGATCTCAAGTCCAATGAAGACCTTGCACTGATCAAGGGGGAGTTTGTTAATGCACTTTAGGTGATAAGTGCATGTCTTCCGTTCAATAGGGTCTTTATTGTACATTGTTGAAAGTTTGTCCCAACTTTATCCTAGGGACACTTTGTCCCAACTTTAGGATTGTATTTTGTCTGAGGTTTATGTTAAGGACAAAGGTCAGGGGTTTAAGGCTAGGAACTTTGTCTGAGTTTTGTTAGGGACTATAGTCAGAGTTTTGTATGTGTAGTTTTTGTTGTCTGGGCTTTCTAGTTTGTCTTGAAAGTCCGGGTTTTGCCTTGTATATATACCTTTATGTGGAATAGACAAGGTAGCGATTCTGTGTGAAATTCTGTGCACCTAACCCTAATCATTGTGTGTGTGTTTGTCTGGCGGCTACTGTGTGTGTGACGTCATTCATCTTCCTCATCAAGAATACTCTGTGTATTCTTGATTTCTCTTACAAATCTTTGCATTCTAGTGTTCCATCTACAGTGGTTGATCATCAGGTGGATTCCGCACACCTGTTGGTGGCTTTAGCTGAGTGAGATCTTGGATTAGGAGGCCTTACATAGTACAAGAAATATAGACAAAGTATCAAAAGTCCAGACATATATTTGCATATTCATCATAGAATAACCACATATTTTGGCACCTAACAAGTCTCGATGTTGAGTCCATAATATGTTGAAAGAATAATCATGAAGAAGAACTTACCTGGATCAGCATTATGTGTATTAGGTTAATTCCAACTGGAACAATGGAACTTATAATTAAGAGGTCGCTTCACCATTGCATTGATCAGAACTACGTCTGGCATAATGTAACACCCCGTGTTTCAAAAGTCAAAGTCAATATTGAAGTCAAAGGAAGAAAAAATTGCTAATTGCGATCTGTCACTCCTTGCTCAACTCATGTTTTGACTTCTTTGACTTGTAGCTAATCTATTTTGTGTATTCGCTTTGATTGTATTATGTGGAGTACTTATTAATCATCGAGGTTTAATCGCATATTAATCGCATGTTTAATCGATTTATCGCTTATCGCTATCGCATTCGCAACTTGAATTATGTGTTCTGGATATTGTTTTACGTGTGTGCGCTATTTATGTGTTACTTATGCATGTAATGTTTATGTTGAGGTGTTAATCAAAATCGCAATCGAATCAAACACGCTAAACGCAGGTTATTTATAGTGATTGTATGTTAGATATAGTAGTTGGGATTAAAAGTAATTTAATGGGTAATTCTATCGCATCGCTCTCTCGAAATCACATCGCAACGCTCATCACTCGAATCGAAACGGAAAAAGTCATTGCGCCAAACACTCGGATCGAGTGGCCAACCGATAGAGTGGCCATCCGATCGGATTGCCACCCGATCGGACTGCCACCGGATCGACCAGCCTACTTCCCACTTTCCTTTTTAGGAAACCCTATAAATACCCTCGCATGTCACATCACTTAATGTGACAGCTCTCTACTCGACCCAGCCGGGCTTCAGTTTTCAACCTAAATCTTGTACTTTCTTGATCTACACGCACTCCTACACCTTTCTATCTTTTAAATCTCAACTTTTAACCTTGAAATCACCAGATTTGAGGTGTTCTAGGGTGATGTCATCATGGAGTTCTTATGAACTTCAATGTTTGGCTTCATTCCACCAAGAACAACTTAGATCTAAAGGATTTCCACAACATTTATCAATGATTTCACTTAGATCTACACGAATTTATGGATAAAAGGATTGAAAGAAGGTTTTCCAACTTCTTTCAACTCTTTTACACTTAATGCACTCAAACCCGATAGAATCGGAGCTTGTTCTGATCTTCTACACATTTTTAGTGATGCATTAGTCCCAGATCTAAATTCTATCCGGGAGAGATATTGATTTCGGGTTTGAACATGAACTACCGACTCGAACCATGAACTGGTCAGACTAGGGTGATTCCTGTTCGGTCGGGTCACTTGGGCCGAGGTAAGGGTTCTGTTGTTCAAGCATGTTATCAAAATGTCTCGTTCAAACACTACAAAACTTCAAACGAATCAAGTGTCAAGACGAACGGATCGTCGGGACGGATTGCCGTCCGATCGGATTGCCACCCGATCGGATTGCCACCCGATCGGATTGCCACCTGATCGACCGGCTATCCGATCGGGTTGCACTTGGTTCCATACTTAAACTATTTTTCAAATTATTCAAGGGTCTGAACGTTGAAACGGATTACCACCCAATCGGATTGCCATCCGATCGAGTGACCGTCCTTTCGTGTGACGTTTGGGACTTTGATCCTTACACAATTTTCAACATGTTCAATACGTACGGATTGCCACCCGATCGGATTGCCACCCGATCGGATAGCCATCCGATAGAGTGACCGTCCTGCTGTGAACTTGTTCTCAAACTGAGAAATCTCGCCAATCGGATAGCTGTCCGATCGAACGACCGTTCGATCGACCGACTTGAAAGGTAGAGATACTTCTATACTTTTAAAATGCTACAATGAAAAGTACAAACCATCATACACAAACACATCCTCACCAAACGAGGTGACAATCCAATCGAATGGCCGTCCGATCAGATGACCATCCGAACGGATTACCACCCGATCGATTGGCCATCCGATCGGATTGCCATCCGATCCTTGGTACACCTACCCCGTTTTACGCGCCGACTTTCGCTTATGCTATCGCTAACTGTTCAACTGTTCAGGCTAATTTCCACTCTAGCGCTCCCTTCAATCCATTAACTCTACCGCTATGAGTATACTCGATCCCTTTTTGCTTTATGCACTTTTGGGTGTTACATACGTTACTTATTCTAAATCACATCGAACACACAACGCAAACCCTATTTATACGCTGACCTCTAATGCATGTTATACGTGACTCGATGAATGCCTGTTTGTTATGTTAACACATTGATTGTTGTCTACCTGCGTTAGCAACGATAGTACTATAGTTTGGACTCAGCACCTGTTCATTCAGGGGTTGTTAAGGACAATTACTTCACGTGTTCACAGTGGTGAATATGTGATGCGCACTCACTACTCGCAGTCATTGGTATTGATAGGATCTTTGTCGATATCTTACGTGCTTTACATTATACGTTGTACATACTGGTTATGCGTAAACGATTTCGAACTCTATATGCTAATATGCTATTATTAAACTTGTATGCTCACCTTTACATTATGTGTATTGACTTTTACTTTAACGTATGTGACAGGTGTTTGAATGCTTAGGATGTGCTTACCTGCTTTTGTGGAATCAAGTAGGACCGAGAGTCTAGAAACAAAGACAATTTATATTTTATTTGAAATCTGAGTTGTCGGAACATGATGTGTTTTGAGAACATCGCGGTCTGTAATAATTAGATTACTATATGGGTTACGGTATGGGACGTAATATTAACTATTTGGTAATTTAGTCGTTATGGAATTTATCTTGACAATCTGTTTCGCTCAGTGCCGCGCCCCGATGTTTCCGCCATCGGTTGGGGTGTGACACATAACGCGCTACTTTGCAGCATAAAGAGAATAACCTCTGAATGCCCTGTGACATACAGAAGAGATAAAACCTCTAAGCTGCCATGTGTCCCCACTCGTGTCGCAGCAAGTTGATGACCAGACCAAGCTAGGGCCTACATACTCTACGTCGCGGGCCGCGAAGGCTAACCCTTCGGCTTAAGCGGGCCGCGAGAAACTAAAAATCTGCTCCTATAAATTGGGAGCATCGGCCTTCAGTTTTCGATGTTCAAAAACGAAATTCTCTCTCAACTTCTATAGTGTAAAAGCTATACTCGGGCATAATACCCCCTAATTAACGAAGTTCTGCCTCGTTGTAAGTATCATAACCCCCGGTTACGTATTAGATACGCTGCCCGATTGATCTAGGGTTCCGTAACAGCTGTCGAGATTCTGCCCGACGTAGTCGTTGGAATTCTGTCTCGGGGAGGGTATTACTAATGTAAATATTGGGTTATTATACTAACACGTGTGCATTGTGTAATTAATAGATAATCACCAGGAAATCATAAAGGAAAACCCTAAGATAGCAATGTGAGTAATCCTCCTTTTTGCAAACTGTTTTACAAAACCTCACTTATTTTAATTTATAATTAACAGTGATTGAGTATTTGTATTCTACAATTATCGTCGGTATGTTGGGGTTTTGTATACAAAATTTGTTACTACACTGTTAGTAGTAACATGACTACAAGTCGGGTTGACAGTATCGTGGGTGGTAATTAAAGTAGAAAATAAACAAATGTAATTGCGCGACCGCCCTCAATGCTGTAAACGGTTTTACCTGTCTTGATTAAAGGGGGATTCACTCGCTAGTATTTCCCACTGACAAAATGTTTTTAAACGTGTTTCAGGTAACAAAATGTGAAAGCCAAATAGAAGCCAGCTGGACAACACTGAAGGCTTGGAAAGTAGCTATAAAAGTTACCTAAATAAATAGATGTTTTTATGTAAATAAAATAGGGTTTATACCTATGAAAATGTGTGTACTGGAAACTTGGGATTTTCTCATTTGTTTAATATTATGAAAGTGTGGTATTTCACTCTGATAAACGGTCCTGATGTAATTTCTTCAAAATACCAGGACACAAGGAAGAAGATTGTAGGAAGAAACCTAGCAATGGAGTGTGCTTCAACTGTGGAGAAAAAAGGTCACATCAGGCCACGCTGTCCGAAATTAGCTCCTGCTACGAACAACAAGAATACTATAAATGCTAGAGCATTTGTGCTGACTACATAAGAAGCCAAGATGATCCCGGATGTGATCGCCGGTACGTTTTTAGTTAATGATGTTTTTGCTAAAGTATTATTTGACTCTAGTGCAAACTAAAGTTTTATTAATACTTCATTTTGCAAACTTCTCCATCAACCATTAACTAAACTCCCACAAGAATGTCTAGTAGAGACAGCAAATGGGGAAACCATTAAGATTACCGAAATCTTGCAGGGAGCAAGAATAAAGTTTTTAAATCAAAAGTTTATTGCAAACCTTTATCCAATGAAACTGGCAGGGTTTGATGTTGTATTAGGAATGGATTGCTTAGTAGCCAATAAAGCCACTATTCTATGTGAACAAAAGTGAATACAAGTAAATTCACCAAAGGGTGAAAAGATTACAATTAAAGGAGATAAGCCATTTAGATTTACGAAATTCATCTCTGTGATGAAAACAGCCAGTTATGTAAGAAAAGGATCATTAGTGTATTTGATTTCCATAATCATTAACACTAAAGGAAAAGAACTGAAGGATATCCCAGTAGTATCTCAATTTTCAGATGTGTTTCCAGAAGAGCTACCAGGACTACCGCCAGACAGGGAAGTTGAATTTAGAATCCATCTGTTACCGGGGACAGCACCAATTGCCAAAGCACCCTACCGCTTGGCACCAGCAGAAATGCAAGAGTTAAAGAAACAGTTAGACGAATTGTTGGAGAAATGATTCATACAGCCATGTTCATCGCCATGGGGAGCACCAATATTATTCGTCAAAAAGAAAGATGGGTCAATGTGTATGTGCATTGATTACAGTGAATTGAACAAAGTCACGATTAAAAATCGATACCCATTACCGAGAATCGATGATCTGTTCGATTAAATGCAAGGAGCACGATTTTTCTCTAAGATCGATTTACGCTCAGGATATCATCAATTAAAGGTACAGGAAGAGGACATTCCTAATACCGCTTTTAGAAAAAGGTATGGCCATTATGAATTTACTGTCATGCCATTTGGTTTAACCAATACCCAGCCGCATTTATGGACATGATGAACCAAATATGTAAGCCATATCTGGATAAATTCATAATTGTCTTTATTGATGATTTTCTCATTTACTCTAAGAGTAAAGAGGAACATGCAGCGCATCTGCATGCACTTCTAAGTTTATTAAGAAAAGAAAAACTTTATGCAAAGTTTTCAAAGTGTGAGTTTTGGTTAGAAGAAGTGCAGTTTCTTGGACATTAGTCAATCATGAATGAATTCACGTGGACCCCACAAAGATTGAGGCAATTACCAAATGGAAAACCCTTGAGTCACCAACCGAGGTTAGAAGTTTCCTAGGATTAGCCGGTTATTATAGAAGATTTATCCGAGATTTTTCTAGAATAGCCATTACCTTAACTAAGCTAACATGTAAATCTGTTAAGTTTGAATGGGGACCAAAACAAGAAGAAGCCTTTAGAATTCTTAAGCAAAGATTAACCAACGCACCCATACTACCGTTACTAGAAGGAACTGAAGACTTTGTAGTCTATTGTGACGCTTCTAAGTTAGGTTATGGATGTGTGTTGATGCAACGTCAAAAGCTTATAACTTACGCGTCTAGACAACTTAAGAATCATGAAAAGAATTATTCAACCCAAGATTTAGAATTAGGAGCTATAATTTTTGCCCTGAAAATTTGGAGACATTACCTTTACAGTAGTAAGTTTACCATTTTCACTGATCATAAGAGTTTAAGGTAAGTTTTCGGGCAAAAGTAGTTGAATATGAGACAAAGACGCTGGATGGAAATTCTTAGTGATTATGATTGTAATATCCAGTATCATGCAGGAAAGGCTAACGTTGTAGCTGAAGCTTTAAGTCGAAAGTATCCCGAAAAGCCAAAAAGAATGTGTTCTCTTAAATTAAATCTGCAAGTAGATTTAAATGAACAGATTAGAGAAGCACAAGAATCAATAATCAAGGATGATACTGAAAAATTGAAAGGAATGATTAAGGAATTAAAACAAGGAACAGACGGAATTTGGAGATTCCATAAGAAAAGAATGTGGATACCTAAATTAGGAAACCTATGCCACCTTATATTAGAAGAAGCCCATAAGTCTAAGTATACGATGCATCCTGGAAATGATAAGATGTATCAGGATTTAAGAAATAATTTTTGGTGGATAGGAATGAAGAAATATATAGTAGCTTATGTTTCTAAGTGTTTAACCTGTTCACAAGTTAAAGTTGAACATCAGAAACCCTCAGGTTTATTACAACAATTAGAAATGCCGGTGTGGAAATGGGAATTGATAACAATGGATTTTGTTACCAAATTACCCAAAACAAGAAAAGGTAATCATACAATCTGGGTGATTGTAGGCAGGCTAACTAAGTCAGCTCATTTCCTACCAATAAAGGAAACTTTCAGTATGGAACAGTTAGCTAAGTCATATGTAAATGAAATAGTTTCATTGCATGGAATTCCCTTATCAATTGTTTCTGATAGAGATAGCCATTTTACCTCTCATTTTTGGACAAGTTTCCAAAAAAAAAATGGGAACCAAGCTAAATCTAAGCAGAGCTTGTCATCCTCAAACGGACGGACAAAGCGAAAAGACAATTCAGACGATGGAGGATATGCTTAGAGCTTGTGTAATTGATTTCGGAGGTAATTGGGACGATCACTTACCATTAATAGAATTTTCTTATAATAACAGCTATCACACCAGTATCAATACTGCACCATTCGAAGCACTTTATGGACGAAAGTGCCGAACTCCAGTCTGTTGGGCCGAAATTGGAGAAAAGCAACTATCCGAACCTGAGATAGTACAAGAAACAACGGAAAAGATTATTCAAGTTAAGGAACGACTGAAAACAACATGTGATCGACAAAAAAAGTTATGTTGATAACAGGCGAAAACCGTTAGAATTTCAAGTAGGAGATAAGGTGTTATTGAAAGTTTATCCTTGGAAATGAGTGGTAAGATTCATCAAAAGGGGAAAGCTAAGCCCCAGTTATGTTGGACCTTTTGAGATTATTAGAAGAATAGGACCTGTAGCCTATCAGCTACAACTGCCAGAGGAAATGGCAGGAATACATGATGTATTTCATGTATGTAACCTCAAAAAGTGCTTAGCCGATGAATAATCACTGGTAGTACATCTTAAGGACATAGAGGTAAATGAAAAGGTTAAATTTGTAGAAAGGCCTCCACAAATTGAAGACAGAAAGGTCAAGAATCTCAAACACAAGAGATTAGTTCTGGTCAAAGTGAAATGGGATTCCAAGAGAGGACCAGAATACACTTGGGAGCTAGAATCAGAAAAGCAGAGGAAATATCCACACTTATTTCAGTAGACCTCGAGGACGAGTTCTAAAACAAGGTGGGGAGTATATAACAACCCTCCAAAATTATTTCTGACACGGCTAATATATTTAGAGTGCCCCTATACGTCCTAAAATACGCCTTATATACGAGATTTGACCCTAAATACCTTTAATTTTATAAAAACAAAATAAAAACAAAAAACTAGTGGCGCTCGCGGGCCGCGTAGACCTTTAGGGTCTCTTACGCGGGGCTGGACAAATAGGTGATCAGGCTGCACCCTGAGCTGCCACGTGTCCCCACTCGTGTCGCAGCAAGTTGATGACCAGACCAAGCTAGGGCCTAGATACTCTACGTCACGGGACGTGAAGGCTAAGCCTTCGGCTTACGCGGGCCGCGAGAAACTTGAAATCTGCTCCTATAAATTGTGAGCATCGGCCTTCAGTTTCCGATGTTCAAAAATAAATTTCTCTCTCAACTTCTATAGTCTAAAAGCTATACTCGGGCATAATACCCCCCTAATTAACGAAGTTCTGCCTCGTTGTAAGTATCATAACCCCCGGCTACGTATTAGATACGATGCCCGGTTGATCTAGGATTCCATAACGGCTGTCGAGGTTCTGCCCGACGTAGTCGTTGGAATTCTGTCACAGGGAGGGTATTACTAATGTAAATATTGGGTTATTATACTAACACGTGTGCATTGTGTAATTAATAGATAATCACCAGGAAATCATAAAGGAAAACCCTAAGATAGCATGTGAGTAATCCTACTTGTTGCAAACTGTTTTACAAAAACTCACTTATTTTAATTTATAATTAACAGTGATTGAGTATTTGTATTCTACAATTATCGTCGGTATGTTGGGGTTTTGTATACAAAATTTGTTACTACACTGTGAGTAGTAACATGACCACAAGTCGGGTTGACAGTACCGTGGGTGGTAATTAAAGTAGAAAATAAACAAATGTAATTGTGCGACCGCCCTCAATGATGTAAACGGTTTTACCTGTCTTGATTAAACTGGGATTCACTCACCAGTATTTCCCACTGAAAAAAAAAATTTTAAACGCGTTTCATGTAGCAAAATGTGAAAGCCAAATAGAAGTTAGCTGGACAGCACTGAAGGCTTGGAAAAGTAGTTATAAAAGTTACCTAAATAAAGAGATGTTTTTATTTAAATAAAATAGGGTTTATCCATACGAAAATGTGTGTACTGGAAACTTGGGATTTTCCCATGTGTTTAATATTATAAAAGTGTGGTATTTCACTCTGATAAACTATTTCCTAACTACGGTCCTGATGTAAATTCCGCAGCCAAACTGATAAACACTGATACCACTGAAACTGGTCGCGGCCGCCCGTTCCCGAGTAGATAGGGGACGGGGGTTGCGACAGAAGAAGGTGATGTATGCAACTGGATTTGAAAGAAAACGTTCTAAATGATTAGAAAACACATTTTATAAAATGAGAAAAACAAAGTTTTGAACACTGTCAGTTCAATCACCTTATGGGTGAGATCTCACTCTTCTCACGCATTTCATAGTCACTGGTTGCTCGAAACACCTCTATATTCTACCCATGTGATATGCCCATCACCCAAAACAAATCACAAAACTTACACGCCAAATTCGAGTTAGACCTTTAAATACTTCAACACAAGCTGTCACAAATCACAACATCCAGTGAGCCGAATCAACAGTTAATCATTCCATACGAGTCCCGCCCTCAAATTGAAACAATTGCTAGCCTGCTTTATAAACTATAGTTCAAGTATTTTGTAGGTGGTCTATATGAGTTATGCATACTAAATTTGTCATGAACAAAATGAAAGAACCAATGGTGTAAATATGAGCGGGTTGGGTCATTAATCAAAACAGGTTTGTATTAAAATAAGGAAACTTTTGTGCAATTTGAAATGGGTAGCGTTGCATTGGGTTGGGTTGGGATGACCTGAAATCATGTAACATATTTGCTTAATATATTATAATAAATATTATTACTAGTACTATTACTATTACTGTTACTATTAGACTAAATTATGATTTTGACCCATGTGGTTATATCACTTTTATCCTTTTAGCCCAAAAAGAAATCTTTTAACATCTGAGCCCCCAACGTCTTTTTTTTTCAACCCTTTTGGCTCCTAACACTAACCCCATCCATTTACTTTTAGGGGCCAAAAAGATTAGAAAAAATGACGTTGGGGGACAAAATGGTTAGAAAAAAAGACATTGGGGGCTTAGATGTTTAAAGATTACTTTTTGGGCTAAAAGGGTAAAAGTTAAATAACCACAGGGGCCAAAATTGTAATTTACTCTTATTATTATAGATATAATAATACACCAACAATTTAAATTTATGAAAAAAAAAACAAAGTGGAAAGATAATTTACTCTTTTATTACTATGTATTAATTTTGTTCTCATTAATATTAATTTAAAAATATTTTAGGCATTCAAATACTCATTTTGTTCCATTAATATTTAACTATATTTTATTTCTATCTTTATTACTATTTGTACACTTGAAAATTTTTGGTGACTTGCTTGATTAAATTTCCATCTTTGATTTTACTTCTATATCGATAGTTTGGTACATAGCTTTTTTATATATCTAGCCATCATCATGCACCAAAGAGCTTGTAATCTATTGGTATCAAATTCGGAAAACTATCCTTACCTATGAGTTTGAGGGTTCGAAGTAGACAAACCTTATAGATTTTTATAAAGAGTATTTAAAACCAATTAGTTAATAATGATGATTAACTTTATTAGTTATTTTACTGAAAGTGAATTCAATTACAATTAACTGAGCCAGTATTTCAACGGGCTTAAATAATAGGGCAGTACTATTCTGGTGGCCCAAGGAAGGCATTGGTTAGGAGCCCAGGTCCAGATGGATGAAATGAAGAGGTTGAGCAGGTTTCGCAATTTTTTCGAACTGACCTCTCTGTACTTAGTTGCCTAGTAAGAGAGAAGATGGCATCATCTTTTTCACAAGATATGTTCAAAGGGCATCTATGATGCGTGTATCAGTTAAACTCTACCTTACCATTGGATGCGGTGTGGTGTGGTGCAAATGGTCCAAAGGCGGCCCAGAACCTTTCCTGGTTTACATTTTAGACCCGCCAGAACCTTGGACCCCAACCGTATGTAGCTACGGGTCGGTACATATACACACACAAGTATAATCGCCGGTGAGCTATCGGAATCTCAAGAACCGTTTAACACATTAACCTCGTGATCGTCGAGTACAGATATCCCATTCTTGGTACCCTGAGATCTCTTGTTGCCTCAGATACCTTAAGTTCCAACGGTGGATGCACATTGTAGGATCGATGACTGATCAAATGAGTCAATTTGAGTAAAACACACTATTTAAGTGGCGGAAACACTTAAACAGTTTAGAATCAGATAGAAAGAGTAGAAAACAGAAGATTGTAACTTTAATACTTGTTTTTCATTCACTAATCACTTGAAAATCCGGCAGAGTAACAGTACATGGTAGAGCTGACCGTTTGTAATGAGAAACATACAAGCCTATTTATAGGCAACACCCTTCCGTTTGAAACTGATATGATCCAGTTCAAACGGAACCCTTTCATACCCTTCCGTTTGAAAGATACAAACCACATTTCAAACGGAACCCTTAGAAAACATTCTAAAATTACATTTCAGTCCCCTAACCTATACATACTTGTCATAATTAGACCCCTAGACTTAAGACATAGGCTTTAGACATTAGTGCATCAATAAACTCCCCCTTGGATACAGCCGGAGTCTTCAGTCTTGGTTTTCAAACATTACAGGGATTTAAACTTTTCTTCTTTTGGCTTTGGTTTACGTCTCAGAGCATTTCTAATCGAATCATTCATTTTCTTTCGTTCTTTCTCTTCCTCAGCTTGCATCTTCATAAACATTCCCCTCCTTTCTTCAAGCTTTTTACGTTCACGCATTGCTTTCCTTTTCACTTTCTCTTCCAAAGACCACCATGATGATTTCCATTTAGTTTCAGAGTTAATACTCTTTTGGAAACACAAATTCACCACTCGTTGAAACTGCATTGCCTGATCTTTATCTTCTGGCGAATAATGTATCTTGTTTATGAAAAGACATTCTATATCCTTTGCTGAGCAGTTGACAAGCCACATAGGATCAAATATACGAATTTCTCTAGTTTCACTTCCAGCTCGATATGTGATCACTGCTTCAGTAGAACGACAACTGTACACCCAATGCATGAAGCCTTTATAAAAGTCTTGCTCCATTTGAGGCACTGGTATAATTTTCATTGTCTTTGGCTTCTTGATATTCAGAATTCTTTCTTCAACACCAGTTTCAGGATTAACACTTGTAATAATCTTTGGACGATGTGGCTTCCAGAATTTGAATTCTTTCAACGCTTCAAATCTAATAAAACCCCACATTTTAATATCATTTTTCCTCACAGGATATTCCAAAGCTTTGACTTTCGATAACTCTTCAACATCCCACCAAGGAAGTGACATAATATCAAATAACCTTTCAAAATACTGCACACCAGTTTCTCTTCTTACTACATAAGCATTCGCATGTGGCAAAAATCCCCAACTTATAATATCCCCAAGAGAAATACTTTGATCACTTTGATAAAACTTCAAAGGTCTTTTAAACTTTCTCTCATAACTGACTCGAAACCATTTCTTTCTCTCTTCTTTCTCCAAATCCTTCTGAGTACCATCAGGATTAAAATCTTTAAGAATCTCAGAAACTTTTCTTTTTAATTCATCACGATTTTCTTCAGTAAAAAATTCCATCAACGTGGGTAATTGAGAAGTATCTTCATTAACGCTTTCATCATCTTCCCAATCTTCAACTTCAACTCGATCATACAAATCAGCTTCCTCAACATAACGATACTCATATTCATTATACTGATTAACATCAAAATCATTCAACTCCTTTTCCAGATCTGAATTCATTTCTTCTTCAAAATCAAACTTGAAATCAGGATCATCTCTGTGAGTCATTTCTTTAATAATTTCCAATGTATAAGAATGGAAATGCTCTCCTTCTTCACGATAAGTATCAAGCCTCAAAATCAAATCTTCCTTTTGAACATTTTGAGATTCACTAGGCTCCCCCTTACCATCAGCATCTTTTGACTCTTCATTTACAGAATCATTCATCAGATTATCAACATTCTGTTCATCTGATCTTTTAGCCATCATAAATCCAGAAGCATCTGTATCATCGTCATCATCACCACTTGAACTACTATTAACAGAATATACTTTTTCATCATCAGAATCCTCTTCAACATCATCCTCTTCTTCCTTATTTTCTTCTTTGTCTTCTTCAATAATACCAGCAACAGAAGAAATAGGAATAGGTTGTTCATAAACAAGATCAGGATTTTCAACTACCATAAGAGCCATTCCTGAAGTATCTTCAGGCTCTTTACCTTTCTTTTTCATTTCAGCATCTATCAATGCTTGTTTTTTTTCTCTTATTTCAGCAAGAACAATCTCATCATACTTTTGATCAAGAGAAACACCAACAACACTTTCAAGAACTTTTCTCAACATATAATTCTCATGTTCACTACGAGACTTAATATCTCTCAACTCTTCATTCTTCAATTCATAATACTTGAGATGCTCATCTCTATGTTTCTTTTCTTCAAGTAATTCTGCAATTTGAACTTTCAAAACATCAATCTCTGCTTCATTGCTTTCAACCTTCTTTTGCAAAGACTTGTTTTCGGCTGCAATTGTTTTGTTTTCAGCAACCACTCTTTCAATCTTTTCATCCAGATATTTGATATGTTCATCTGTTGCAAAATCAAAAACTCCAACGTCTTCAAGATTAACATTATCCGGAATACCAGGAAAAGTTTTATAACAAGAAGATTCAGGTGTGGTTTGAATGATAGGTTGTGAAGATGATGGTGTTGAAGTTTGTTTTAGTGGTGAAGTTTGATGTGGTAATGAAGTTTGATGTGGTGGTGAAGTTTGATGTGGTGGTGAAGTTTGATGTGGTGGTGAAGTTTGATGTGGTAATGAAGTTTGATGTGGTGGTGAATGAGAAGTAATATGTTCGGGTGGAGGTGATTGATGTTTACTGGTTTCCTTGACTGGTTTCCCTTTAATTAAAATCTTCAATTGTTTTGCCTTCTTTGGAGTAACTTTAAGTTTCCTTGCCACTTTTTTTCTTTTGGCTCCAGAAAATGATTTTTGTACTTCTTCTTGTGAAGGAACATATTCTTCATCTTGATCTTTTTCTTTTCTTTTTCTTTTATTCAACTGTCTTTCTGCAATAATATCTTCTTGAATTCTTTTCGAACTTTCAATTTCATCAAACTCAGCTTCAGAAAAACTTGAAGAACTTGTTGTACTTATATCAACATCATCACCTTCTATATCATCAGTTGCTTTTTCTTGTTCAGGATCAGGTTCAATAATCTCTTGCAAATATTGAGTAGTTCTAGGAGAAAAACGAACATTTCCTTCAATATTTACTTCAGTTTCTGCCTGAGTCTCTACTTCAACTTCAGTTTCTTTCTCAGATTCATCAACCAACAATGATTTTGCAGCTTTCTTACGACGCTTCTTAGGTTGTGAAGACGAACCTCTTCAACTTGCACTTTTGGAGTTGTTTTACTACTACTCTTCTTTTGTTCTTTCACAAACCATTCATTTCTTTTTGATTTGAAGTTTTCAAGAATTTTTAGTTCATCAGCATAACCTTTCTCTTTTCTCTCTTCTTCGTTTCTCCAGTGTTGATGATTTTCAGGATCAGGATCCTGATAATTTCTATCTTTAATAGCTCCAAAAAATTCAGCAGTTTTAGTTGGCTCCGGATTCTTTGGATGATATTTAGCCAACGATCTAATGGAATCATTATCCATGTGTGATAGCACCAACAGATCATTTACTTCGTCTTTGATCAAATCAGGATATGCATGGTCTAATATCATCTGCACAAATCTTGGATATATCCACGACTTTCTCTCTGAAACAACTTCATCAACCATGTAATGAAAAACAATGTAAGAAAAATTATATTTCTTGTTTAAAACCAAAGCTACAACCATATTCATCAAATAATCACGCATTATATCGTATCCTCCTTTCTGGTGACTCATTGCCATTGACACAGAATGAATAAGAAACTTGTACGGTTTTGAAAATTTTGACTTAGCATAACTCGCACTGTTTAAATCACCATTATAGCCCATTCTCAACATACATCCCTTAACCATCTTTTCTGGAAATTTTGTTGGTGTGTTCTCTTCATCCGGAAAATCAATTACTTCTCGAACAATTGCTTCAGAAATAATAATTGGCTTTATCTTTCCTTGATGTTCCACCTCTGAAGTTATCACTTTGCTCTCTTCATTGTACTTTGCTTGTGCCCAAAATCTGCTAATGTGAGATTTAAACACCAAGTGTTTGTTTGTTAATGCTTTCTGTATTGGAATTCTACGCATGAACTCAAGAATACTGCTAAATTCTGACAACAAAGGATTCTGCTGTTCGTCCAGAGTACAGCATGTATTATGCAAAGCATTGAACAATACTTTAGACGGCTGCAAATCACAATCATACAACACAATTAGACAAACTTTAACCTATTTCAGAATTTAAACATCATTTTAAACAAGAGTTCATAAAGTTCCAATTCAAACACAACCCTAACAACACATAAATTCAAACAGAACACCTTCAAGTGGATTATTTTCAAACATACTACCCTTTTGTTTGAACAAACCATTCAGTTAGAACAATCTATTTCCAAAACGTTTTCTTCAAACAGAACACCCTCAAACTATCACCTCTCAAACGGCAGCCTTCAAACAACCAGCTCTCAAATGGCCATGTCCTCAACCGGACAGCATTCAAATGGTCATATTCTCAAACAGACAACCAGTTCTAAAAAAATTACAATCTCAAACAGACAGCAAAACAAATGATCTGTTTTAAAAACAAGCAGCCGGTTCTCAATCACAACCTCAAACGGACAACACATTAACTGTTTGAAATTTTCACAAACCAACAAAAAATTCTAAAACATCTATTGTCAAATTGATGATGAATATAAGATCTCTGTTAGATTCCGAGTATATGAATACCAATTTCATTCGACAACAATTTCTAAAACTCTCTAGATCTAACTATAAAAATCTGTTCAATCAACAAGTTCAATCCATTCATCAATCTGATTCAATTAACCTAACACACAGTCATCTATAACCACAATCGACACAAACCCTATGATTGAATTACAGATTTAAACATTTAAAACCTAGATCTAGAAGTTCTAGCAACTATTATCGCCGAAACATGAAATCAAAGATGAATCGAAACAAATACTAACCTTCACCATGTTTAGAGTTGAAGTAGCTAATAATAAACACAAGATTCTAGAGAAAATTGGGCAGCATAACGACTGTAAATCCGAATATTTGATGATCGTTTGAAATCGCCTCAAAAAGATTCTTCAAACGGTGAGGATGATAAAAGATTTTTCAAACGGTGAAAAAACTATTTATACCCTAACCCCTGTCCGTTTGAGACTTGAAATTTTTTTTTTCAAACGATCACTAACCCTGTCCGTTTGAGATTTTTTTTTTTTTTAATTTTTAAATGGTTACAAAACATTTATAACCCTAGCCCTTGTTCGATTGAGACTTAAAAAAATCAAACAATCACGAAAACAATCTTTCAAATGGTCATGTCGTTTTTAAATGTGATAGCCTTTATCAAAAGGACACACTAACTTCACACGGTCAAAATTTTAGACATTTTAAACTTTGATTTTTAACACTTTTCTGATTAAACACAGTTACACCCAGCTGACCAAGTCCAAGTCAATGACCTTGGTCAACCATTTAACTCACCGAGTCCAAGTTAATTCCTTTGAATGATCAAATATATGAAGTTTACTGACTTTTCTTTTTGAAAACAGTTCAAATGAATGAACTTTTAAACACTTCAAATTTTCAAACACATTTTAACTTTCAACCAATATACCAAACACTGTGTAGCAATCTCCAGCTTACCCATCCCTCATCAAACACTGACATGATCTGCACTTAGGCTTTGATCTTCCGATTCCCAATGTTAGTTGTCGAAAATAAAATGAGAAATTAAAATCTTTTTGGATTTTTTTTTTTTTTAACTGAATAAAACTGAAAAATGTACACACAATCTTTTTGTGAGCGTGTTAAGGGATCATATCAGCTGCCGACAAAATACAAGTACCATTAAGCTGTTATTTCATTTTAAGCATTAAACAATTCACGTAGATTGCCGATATACTGATCCTCTTAAATTCTCACAAAACTTTCAATATGTTCAGGATACAGAATTAGTGTTTTAGGACTTAAACATCTACATGTGTCCCACCTCAGTATATACTCCAGTATCCAGACCCCAGTATTCAGTCTTACAGGTGAGTATACCTAGATGATATCTGTAAGGGGTTAATTGCGAGGGCCGTGAGAGCTCAGGTCGATCTTTCGATACGCAGAGAGATGACGGCTTCGACTTTTGGTGGGTCCCCTTTGGGGATCTTCTTTTCAACAGCACATGATTAACCATTTTGCAATGTGTTATCATTTTTTATGCTGAGGGGAGGCTTATATTTCAAAGCAGCGTAAAGTATTCTCCGGGGACTAGGCCATTGCTTCCGCAAAATCAGAAGTCCCGGGATAATACCCCAGATATCACTAAGCATAAAGACCTAGTATCTCAGAATACGGGACCCTTCAAACAGGATTTCAGGGGTTACCTATATATCCTGGAGGTGTTCCCCACGTAGACGCAAGTAAATTTTATGTTTATATCCCAAACTAATCTACTAATTTTGTGAAAACCTATCGGCACATCTTTAGTGAGACTGTTTAAATTGCATTTTATACATTCCAATTCTTTAGCGTACTGCACCTGTCTAGCTGATGTACTATCATTTCCCTTTTATACACAAACTCATTTTTACTTTTTCAAATGTTTTTGGTTTTTATAGATTTTATCATGTTTTTGTATTTTTCTGCAAACTTTCTCCCCCTAAAAAGAAAAACATATTTTTGTGTTTTTGTTTTTATCGAAAAGCAGAAAATAAACTGTACAAAGAAAATTGACAACACGACATGGTTCACGTCAGATCGCCGCCCAACTCGGCTTCACATTCAATAACCCTCCCAGATTGCAGATTTTTCATCCCGTTCAATTTCAAAAGATAATAAAATCTCTTTTTGTCAAATGGTTTAGTATAGAAATCCGCTTTCTGATCATCGATGTGCACGTGTTCAATCCGAATTAACTTTTTCTCGTGACAATCACGAATAAAATGGTGACGGATCTCAATGTGTTTTGTTTTAGAATGGTGAACCGGATTTTTAGTGATGTTAATGGCCGCTTCATTGTCCACATAGATCGGAGTATCTAAGAATTGCAAACCGAAGTCTCGCATCTGCTGTTGAATCCAAAGGATTTGCGAACAACAGCTGGAGGCTGAAACGTATTCAGCCTCGCAAGTAGAGAGCGCGACTGCAGTTTGTTTCTTACACTGCCAAGTAACGAGTCGAGTTCCAAAGAACTGACACCCAGCAGTGGTGGACATTGCATTTTGCTTGCAGCTCCCAAAATCAGAATCAGCAAAACCAGATAAAGTAAAGTCACCCGATCGAGGATACCACAAGCCAATGCTTGGGCAACCTTTCAAATACCGTAAGATACGTTTTACTATGGTCAGGTGTGACTGCTTTGGATTTGACTGATATCTGGCGCAGAGACACGTCGGGTACATGATGTCTGGACGGGAAGCCGTGAGATACATCAGAGATCCTATGATTGATCGGTATAATGTCTCGTCCATCTTTACACCATTCTCGTCTGGACAAATTCCATGATTCTGTGCGAGGGGGGTTGATGCAGGACTGCAATCTGTCATGTCGAACTTGTCGAGCACGTCCTTCACATACTTTGATTGGTGAATGAAGATTCCATCGGGCATTTGTTCCACCTGCAGCCCGAGGAAGAACTTCATCTCCCCCATCGAACTCATCTCAAACTTCTTTTTCATTACCCTCTCAAATTCTTTGCAAAGATCATCGTTGGTAGATCCAAAAATAATATCGTCTACATAAATCTGCACGATCAACAAGTGGCCTGCCTCTTCCTTTGAGAACAAAGTGCTGTCTACTGTCCCTCTTGTGAACCCGTTGTCCAGCAAGTATGTCGAAAGCGTCTCGTACCAGGCTCTCGGGGCCTGGTGAAGTCCGTATAACGCTTTGTCCAGTAGATACACCTTGTTTTTATGTAATGGATCTGTGAACCCCGGTGGTTGACCCACATACACTTCTTCTCTGATAGTTCCGTAAAGAAAAGCAGATTTGACGTCAAGTTGATATACTTTAAAGTCTTTCCATGACGCGAAGGCTAGAAAAATCCGAATTGCCTCAAGTCTGGCAACCGGTGCGTAAACTTCATCATAATCTATTCCTTCCTGTTGACTGAAGCCTTGAACCACAAGTCGTGCTTTGTTCCGAACCACAACTCCTCTATCATCTCTTTTGCATTTAAAAACCCACTTTGTTTTAATCAACTTTTGATTCTCAGGCAAATCTACAAGTCTCCAGACGCCCAGCTTCTCGAACTGTTGCAGCTCCTCCTGCATTGCATTCACCCAACTATCCTCGGTCAATGCCTCTTTGTAGGTTCTGGGCTCTATCTGCGAAATAAAACATTTTAATGAGACTTCTTTTTGCATACCAGCAATAGATGAATAAAAACATGTAAGAGCTTGATCTATTTGATGTCGAGTTTTGACACCACTTTGCAGGTCACCGATAATCTGTTCTGAAGGGTGATAAGACAAATTCCGTGGCATAACATTTTCAGGCACATTCACTTCCGATTCCAAACTCGACATGTTAAGATCAACAATAAGATCAATGGATTGATCCTCAGCTTCCGTTGGATCCTCGTCAAAAGACGGAGCGGGTTCCGCTTCTGAGTCGTCAGATTCATCAAACGATGGAACTGGTTCCTCTGGTGGTTCATGTGCTGTTCCACTTGGGCCTGCTTCATCATCGTGAGTACCCACGGTGGGTTGAGAAACTTCTAGCGGTCTAGATACTTGCTCTTCTGACACAGTTTGCTGATATAGATACATAAGAGCTAGTTCCTCCTCACTCGGCTCGACCGGCAAATGAAACGACTCCCAGAGTTTATCGTAGTCGAACAGGAATCTTTGTCCGGGAAGTTGTGCTGAAGGAGTATGCTTCTGACAATCCACATGTTGAACTTGAATCACCTTACTCAGACATGGTACGAACACTCTTTTCAAAGGACTTGCGTATCCCACAAAGAAACCTTCGTTAGCTTTAGCTCCAAATTTACCATTTTCATCAATAAACGTGCACGGAGACCCAAATGGCTCCAAAAATTCAAGATTCGGCTTATAACGGTGCAGCAACTCAAAGCAAGTCTTTTTGTACTTCTTGACAGTGAGAACTCTATTTAGAGTGTAACAAGCTGCAGATACTGCTTCACTCCAGAAAAAGATTGGTAGCTTGGAATCGGCTAACATTGTACGTGCTGTCTCAATCAGGGTTCGATTCTTTCGTTCAGCTACACCATTTTGCTGTGGTGTATACGGCGCACTGAATTCATGAAGAATTCCCTTCTCGTTGCAGAACTCGTACATTTTGTTGTTCTTGAATTCCGTTCCGTTGTCGCTCTGAATCCTCCGGATTGGCAGTTTATACACCGTTTCCATCTTTTTGAAAAGCACCATCAAAGACTCAAAAGTTTGATCTTTTCGTTCCAAGCACACTACCCAAGAAAATCTTGTAAAGTCATCAGTCACCACCAAGCAATATAAGTCTCCGCTGATACTCTTTACGTTGACAGGCCCGAAGAGATCCATGTGCAATCTCTCAAGAGGTAACCTGATTGTATTCACCATCTTCAATGGGTGTGACTTCCGAGTTTGCTTTCCTTTCTTACACGCTACACAATCATCATTTAAGTGAAATTTTTTCAAATTAACACCATCCACTAAATCATTATGTACAAAAAAGTTCATTTTGCGAACATGAATGTGACCCATCTTACGATGCCACATTATTGAATCTTTTTCTGTCGCTTTAGTCTTTGACACAAAACACTGTTTCTAATGAGTTGTTGGTGTTGCGATGTTCATATCAAGATAATAAAGATCATACTCCCGTGGAGCACGCAACAGCACCATCTCATCAGGGATTTTAAACCCTGGTTTCAAAACCACACATTCAGTTTTTGTAAAATGTACACTAAAATCTTTATCACAGATTTGTGAAATACTGAGTAAATTGTTTGTTAACTCGATTATGTAGTTCACTTTGTCGAATGAAATCACGCCATTTGACAGCGTTCCTTGACCAACGATCCTTCCACCTTGGTTACCGGCAAATCCAACATAGCTTCCATTTACAGATTTGACATCATATAACAAAGCAAGTGTCCCAGTCATATGTCGTGAAGCGCCACTATCCATGATCCATTTTGACAATATAGACTTGGGCAGCCCCTGCAAACATCATAACAAATTTATTCAAACAATGAACTCCATGACTTTTTGACTTCTGAAACACTCCCAAACACTACATCACACTTCTCATCAATCTTAGGAAAGTCAAATGTGACATTCGGAACATCAGTTTTAACTTTTGGTTTTACTTCATTTTTTATTGGTGGAAATTCTGACTCAAAATCTGCAAGAAACTTGTCAAGTTCAAATTCAAATTTATGATTATCATTAACACCCACCTTTGATTCATAAAATTCCTTTACTCCTTTGACTTTTCTGTCAACCATTTTTCCGAAAATATTTTGAATAGTGGGATTAAAAGCTTTTGAATCAAACTTTAACTCATTTTCCATTTTCTTCACCTCAACAGATTGTGATTTAGTTTCAAAAACTTTTGTTTCATTCTTCAAAATGTTTTCCATCTTTTTCTCCTCGACCAATGGTTTTGACTTTGCAACCCATGATTGATTTTCAAAAATTTTTGTTTTTGAATAAATCTTTGAAGTCTTTTGAGACTTTGAAGATTCGCCAATCTCAAATGTCGATTTCGGCTTATCTTCCGACTTCAACGATTCACCCCTCTTCAAAATTCGGATTTGTGAAACCATTGGTTTTTTACCATTTTTGTCAATTGATGACTTAGGTCGAGGTTTTTGATCAACATTTTTAATGACAGGTTTTTCAAAAACTTTCTTGCATTGTTTTGCCATATGTCCAATTTCATTGCAGCGATAACAAACTCTTTTGTCATACTCGACAAAAGTTGACTTAATCGACTCTTCTTTCAGTTTCTTAGCTGCATTGAAATCGTCAATGGCCTTTTGGCTAAAAATGTATTCCTTTTCATCATTCACACTTGGTCCAACAACAAAAACTTCATTCATTTTATCTTTTGGCTTGACAACCTTCTTAGCCATCTTTTTCTCAAAACCAATTCCTTTGTTTTTAAAGTTGTTACCATTTTTCTTGTTACCATTATCTTCCCATTCCTTTTTCCCCGAATTGTTGACACGTGTTGTAACAAATGACTTTTTAGGTTTCGAAAAAAAATCTTTGTTGTTTACCACATTAATATCCATTTCAACCAGTTTGAAAACTTTCTCAACATTTTCAATCTTAACATTCTGAAGAGGATACTCAAAATCAGAATAAAGCTTGTCCGTTCCAATCATAGTGTAAACCACCATAATCGGATCATCATTCGTACTCTTGTCTGATTTCGGTATAAAACAATCTAAAAAATTACCCTCATCTTCAGAATCAGTAACAGACTTCTCAGAATGAGATTTCATAATTTCAACATCAGAGTTATCACTCTCTTCATCTAACACTTGATCGACAACAGTCTTGATGATCTGTGACTCGCTGTCAGTGTCAGACCCAGAGAATGTAACATCAATGCTCTCAGGCAATTCATCCTCAATTGTTTTCAACTTGAGATTCAATGCAGCTTCCACCCCATCTGGATACTTTTGAGTATAATGATTCCACATTGGGGGTGGAACACTGTTAAAGATTGGATCAGCATATGGCTGCTGTGGAACAATCTGTTCAAGGACATATGATGAAGCCACATAACTCATCAATTTTTTATCAATTCGCTCATTTTCAATTTTAGTTAATTCTAACTCTTTCTTTAATGAGGCAATTGTGTCAAGATGAAAATTAACTTCCACTTGTTTATCAAAAAGTGTTGCTTTTGCTAGTTTTGTGGCTTTATCATTTTCAACACTTTCTTCTTGAATCATTTTAATTGATCTGACCAGTATATCATACGCCTCTTTGACTTGCCCGAGATCAAACTTAATCATATCAGCTTGGTATTTCAATTCCTGATACTTAGTGTCTTTTTCAAGACACTCCGTGCATGGTTCTAAACACCGTTTGCACGTTGTTTCAGGGATTGAAACAACCTTTTCAACAACTTGCTCTACACAACTAGTTTTACCGACATTGTTTGACTCAGACTCAAACATTTTCTCAGATTTGACCTCCTCACTTTTAGACTCCTCGACAGACTCCTTTTGTACTGACTCGGTTTCGACAGACTCTGGTTTAACAGATTCTGTGTCTACCTCTTTCAGTTTCGCCATTAGAGCTTTGTCAGCTATGTCTTTCAACACTTCTTCAGTCATCTCTTTCGACACATCTATCAACTCTTCAATGACTTCTTTCTTCTCTTCAAACCTTGGACATGATCCGGTCATTGGTTCTTCAAAGTAACCTGCAAAAGATTCAGAAATGTTAGAAGGCAATACAGATTTCATTAAGCTTCCCAAAACCTCCTGCTCTGACCGATGATAATACACTTCAGCAGCTATTTCTTCAACATCGATCACATTCTTAGTAGGAATCTCTTCAACAACTACAGACACATCTTCAGTAGTTATCTCTGCCTCAGAAACCATCTCAGATATCTCAACAACTTCTGCCATCATAGCTTGCTCATCACTACCGGGGATATACTTATCCCAGCTGAAACCTGCAGCAACCTTTTCATCATCTTGATTCACGATTGAAGAAACACTAACTAAATGGTCGGAACCGAGATAGTTAGGGGGTTTGAATCCGCATAAAAGGTTAGCTCTCTCTCGATTGATTCAGTTGCAATGGAATTCCTTCTCCGATGGTTCTGCAAAACAGAACACCGTTAGTCTCGTCAAGGGGAGAAGAGGGTTCTCTCCTTGACCCGACTCCGGCGTGAGAATAAGTATTGGTAATGGAGAAAGTAAGTATTTGAGAATTGAGTGTGATCTGAGTTTATACCTGAACAGTTCTCTTATTTATAGCCGGGAGTTTGGGAGGGAAAATCTGTTATTGAAAAGATGACGGAAGATGCTCACACCGTAGCGGTTATATCTTCTTCCGTTAAGTTCTTTGATCCAACGTTAAGTTGTCTCGATCCGATGTGAATGCACACGGATCGTGGTTTGATCTATGGCTGGGGAATTGCCACGTGGAAAGTGACTAAGTGGAGATCATTCTTCAATAGCATGCTTTCGTTGTGATTTCAGGGATGATTATGGTAATGACACGTGTCCAGACGGTTATAACCGTCTTGGTGGTGCACGATCATATTCTTTCTAGAAGATTACTGCTGTAATCTAGTGTGACACCTTACTGTGTAGACACAGACGAATAAATCCCAAGTCTGGGTAAAATGATATCCAAGTCTGGATATTTGGGCGGAAGTATTGAACAAAGGATTTTGATCCTTTGTTAAATGGGGGAAGGCGCAAGGATTCATGTTCTCCTTTGGGCGCATGGTTACAGATTGCTGATTACTTTCTTCCTTTTGAGCCTTCTTTGTAAGACCAGTGCGCGGCCGCGCAAGGTCATGAGGGCTAGTTGACCAAGTTGTGGTATGGTCCCAAGTGCTTGTCATAAGGTTTTTGGGACCTTACCCCTTCAAGTCCCCCCAGTCTAGTGTTGCTCTTATGCGAGTAAGTGGAGCACTAGACTTATGAGAGAAAGAGTTTTTGGCGAGAATCTAGGAGGCTTGTATGGGAAGATTTGTGATATATATATTTTTTTTTAAAAAGTGATTTTTTCTTTTTGGAAGCTGGATTTTGTAATTATGATCTAACGTCTGATGACGTTAATTTATAATAAAAAATTCAGATTTGCGAGAGCTTGATTTCTTACATCGAGATACGTAATGGCGCTTTGTCAGTCTTCATTAATGGGGATATGACCCTAGTTCCTGTAGCGCTGCTTGGATGTGATGTTTTCTGACCATTAATGATGATTAAGTTTTGTCTTTTTCTGGGGTATTGCTCCTTTATATGTACATGTGGTGGATGCATATTTTCTTTAGTTTGGAAAAGATGAAAGGAAAAAGTTATGTTCGCTCCCGGCGACTTTCAGACATCTTAGAGGTCCGTGATGCTGTTGAAGCCTTACTCCTTCTTGCTAACTCTTCGCCGTTGATGTTTACCGGAGAAGAAAATGCTGTTGTTGTTGGCCCTTCCCTGATTGCCGGTGCTGATGATAAAGTTTTCCGGCCAGATAGGATTGCCAGTGGTGTTGTGTTGGATGCCGATGGACTGATGGCTCTTTTTCCGACTCTCCGTCCGAGTACATGTGAGTTGGTGTACCATCGTCGTCGGAAAAAACCTTCGGTGAACATGGGTGAAGATGAACCTATGGTTGGTTAGGTTTGGGAGTTGTTCATCCCTTCTTTTGATTGTATATATAAGTCTGTTAGTATAAACTCCTCTTTTGAAGATCACGGGTGTGATTAGTGTTAATGTCTGTCGTTTGATCGTCTTGCTATCTTGTAGAAGCAAGGTTTTTTGTTTGAATATTTTAGTTTCTGGAACTAAAATTTTGAAGATCATTGTCATGATCTTGTTCCTGAAGTGTTTTGTTACACTTGGTGATATATCGATAATGTTTTTACTTCATACGTGTTTGAATTACAATATGTTGCATGTTTTTAATTGCTTCTGGATAGGTAAGGCGAATGAGAGATGGTATTGTGCTCATGTTTGAACGTTTGTCTAAAAGGCGTAGCAGCTTGCCTTGTTTTTAGACTGTTCATGAGGTATACAATGTTTGACCATATTGTTTTCGCGCGAACCCAAGAAATTACATGCAATTTGTAATAAACAGTGATATAAGTAGGAATGATGTTTGTATTGATAAGAGCGCAAGGCTTTGTGATATAAGACATAATAAAGAAATACATTGCCTGTATATTCTTTCCGCTTTTGAAGACTTAGTTCATATGTAACACCTGCGCAACTGTTGTGCGTTCCAGGTGCGGGGGACTAGAGTCCCATCGATCCTTTTTAAGGTGTATGCCCCTTTGCCTAAGACTTCGTTAATGACGTATGGTCCTTCCCATCTTGGCGCTAATTTGCCCGGCTTTTCAGCGTTTGACGCCTCATTATCGCGCAAGACGAAATCGCCGGGGACAAATGTGCAAACGCGGACGCGCGCATTGTAATACTTCTCGAGCTTGGATTTGTACCTTGCTTCTGCTATCGCGGCGTTCTCGCGCCTTTCTTCCAAAAGATCCAAATCCATTCTTCGCTCTTGTTCGTTGTTCTGAGTTTCCATAGCTATCATGCGTGGTGATGGTAAACCTATCTCGGCTGGAATGACGGCCTCAGATCCATAGACTAGACTGAACGGAGTCTCGCCAGTGCTAGTCTTTGGCATTGTTCGATGCGCCCAGAGGATGCTGGGAAGTTCGTCAACCCACCCTCTGCGCGCTGTCCCGAGTCGCGCTTTTATGCCGTCAACGATCTGCTTGTTTACACTTTCTACCTGTCCGTTCGCTTGAGGATGCGCAACGGAGGCGAAGTTATGCTCGATCTTCATTTCTTTAAACCATTTTTGAAGATCTTCTGCGGCGAAGTTTGTACCATTGTCGGAAATAATGCGCAATGGTAATCCGAATCTGCAAATGATATGTTCCCATATAAATTTGCGGATTACCATTGCTGTTGTTGAGGCCAAAGCTTTAGCCTCCACCCATTTTGTGAAGTAATCCACCGCGACGATGATGAACTTTACCGCACCTGGCGCGTCAGGAAATGGTCCGACAAGATCGATGCCCCACTGTTAGAATGGCCAGGCGGAAGTAACGGGAATTAGTGGATTTTTGGGTCGGAGTGTCTTTGGTGCGTGGCGTTGACATGCCTCGCATCTTCTTAACAGATCGACTGCGTCCATGTGCATTCCTGGCCAGTACCCAGCGCTCATTATTTTTGCCACGACCATGCGCGGTCCCGCGTGTATCCCGCATAATCCTTCGTGGATTTCTCTGACAAGGTACTGGGCGTCTGTTTTATCGACACAGCGTAGTAATGGGCCCATGAATGATTTTCGGTAGAGGACGCCATCCGCAATTTCGTAATTTACTACCTTGTGTTGTATTTTTCGAGCTTCTGCCTTTCCTTCCGGTAGTTTTCCGTGCTGGAGGTACAAGATAATTGGAGACATCCAAGATGGATCTCCCATTTCTATGACGTTTACTTGCTTGAGATGAATGGAAGGATTGGATAATACCTCTATGCGTACTTCCTTTGCTAAGTGCTGAAAGCTGGTAGCAGCTAGCTTGCTTAACGCGTCGGCATGTTTGTTTTCGCTTCTGTTTATGTGATTAACTTTGAATGTTTGAAATTGACTGATTAACATCCGCGCTTGTTCAAGGTACAACGCCATAGCTTCTTTTGCATCGTAATTGCCATTAACTTGCTCGGCTACCAGTTTTGAATCGACGTTAGCTTCAAGATTTCTTGCCCCCATTTTCAATGCTAAGCGAAGACCTGCCAAGAAGGCTTCATATTCAGCTTCGTTATTCGTGCTTTTGAAATCTAAGCGTATAGCATATGTGAGCTCGTGGTTGTCTGGGCTGATTAATCGGAGACCTGCTCCTGCTCCATCGTCATTGGAAGCACCATCTGTGTGTAAGGTCCAGACTCTGTCGTCGAAAACAGGTGTTGGGTTCTGGATTGCCTCACATTCTTGTATTTTATCGATAGGAACTTCAGTGGCGAAGTCTGCTAGAACTTGCCCTTTGATTGCGGGTCTTGGTCTGTAAAAAATGTTATATCCTCCCAGTTCAATTGCCCATTTGGCCAGTCGTCCCGCTACGTCGGGTTTGGATAAGATCTGGCCTAAGTGGTAATTGGTAAGAACTGTGATGACGTGACCCGAGAAATACCTGCGTAGGCGTCGGGATGCATGTACTAGTGCTAGGACTAGCTTTTCTATCATTGAGTACCGAGTTTCCGGACCGGTAAGCATTTTGCTGATGTAATAGATTGGAGTCTGGATGTTCTCGCGTTCTACCATTAATACAGCACCAACCGCTACTTCCGCGGCAGATAGATATAAAATTAGTGGCTCTTTTTCTTTTGGTGCTGTCAGTGTTGGCAGCTGAATTAGACATTCTTTCATTTGTTTGAATGCGGTTTCCGCTTCAGATGTCCACTGAAAGTCAGTTTTCTTTGCGCAGTTTCGTAGCGTGCTGATGAATGGATAAGACTTTGCTGCGTGATTAGCCAAAAATCTGTTCAAAGCCGCTAGGCGTCCGGCGAGCCTTTGCATTTCCTTAACTGTTGCGGGTGACGGCATTAGCTGAATAGCCTGCACTTTTTCTGGATTTACTTTAAAACAATCTTTTGTGACAATGAATCCCAAAAAATTTCCTTCTTCCATGCCGAAGGAGCATTTAGTTGGGTTGAGTTTTAGACTCACGCTGCGCAAGGAATCGAATGTGCGCTGAATATTGTCAAGCATTATGCCTTCCTCATGGCTCATGATGACGAGGTCATCCATGTATACTTCGACAGTCTTGCCAATATCATCTTTGAAAATTGTATCCATTAGGCGTTGATAAGTTGCGCCTGCGTTGCGTAGACCGAACGGCATTTTGGTATAACAGAAAATGCCTTTATCTGTGCGGAACGCCGTTTTGTCTTCGTCTTCTTCTTTCATCTGGACCTGATGATAACCCTTGTAGCAGTCAAGAAAACATTTCCATCTGAATGATGCTAGAGAGTCGACTTTTTTGTCTATCTCTGGAAGCGCGTAGCAATCTTTTGGGCATGCTTTATTCAGGTATTTGAAGTCGACGCACATTCTCCACCCGCCGCTATGTTTTTGTACCATCACTGGGTTGGCGACCCATGTATGGTATTTTACTTCGCGCAAGATTCCCGCATTAAGTAATTCTGCTACTTGCTCATCCATTGCTTTTGCTTTTTCTTCACTGAAGCTGCGCCTCCCCTGAGCAACAGGTTCTACTGATGGTTTGATGTTTAGGCAATGTTGCGCGATGTCGCGTGGAACTCCAGTCATGTCTGCTGGGCACCAGGCAAATATATCCTTGTTGTTGGACAACAATTTTTTCAGTTGTGCGCGTGTTGCTGGTGAAATGGCTGGTCCTAGCAGAATGGTCTGCTCTGGATATTCGTTGTTCAGAACCCATTTCTCTGGTTCATTTGGTGCCGAAGGTTTTACTACCTTTGCTGGCGGTTCATCATCCACATACATGACTTCTTTGCTTGAGTAGAGGATTGTAACTCCAGTCTCTGTTGGAAATCCGCAAGCAGCATGTGGAATAGAAGTGATCATGCTGAATTCCCTTTGTGATCTTCTCCCGAGCAAAACATCATGACGTGATGTTGCCGGCATGACCATGAAATTGACTGTAACTGTTCGTGAATGTTCGCCGTCTGATAAAGTCACTGGGAAAGCAATTTGCCCTAATGGGAATACAGCTTCATTACAGAATCCGGTGAGGGGGAAATCGTCCGGCTCTAGACGTGCTTTGTCTTCTGAATCAAGCTGTTTAAAGCACTGTTCGTATATGATGTCCATCGAGCTCCCCGGATCTATAAACATATAGTCCGTTCGGTAATGACCGAAAATACCAGTAATAATTACTGGTCGTTCTTCCTGAGGGCCCCCAGGAACAACGGGAAATATGACTTGCTGTTCTCTCCAATGGTGATCATAATTTCGTTTATTTGACCTCCGTGATGGACCTCCCTGAACCATGTGTATCTGTTTTTGATAACTGCCATATTGGTTGGATTGGATGTCCCCCCTACGTGGTGTTGGTGGGTCCAATATTATGGTATCAATTTCTTTCTCAGATCTGATGTTCGGTAAATCAGATCTGGCGATTTGAATAACCATTGTGTTTAATGTAGTTTGGCATCTGCTAAACCAATGTTCTGGAGTTTCTTCTACTAGTAAACTGTTTCCGACATTTGGTCGAGGACCAGGTCGCCGGTGAGACGACGAATTTTCTGCCATGTGTAACAACAGAAAACGGAATGAACTGAATCGAAACGAGATAGAAACTAGAAAAACAGAGAAAACGGTGGGCGCCAATGAAGAAACACTAACTAAATGGTCGGAACCGAGATAGTTAGGGGGTTTGAATCCGCATAAAAGGTTAGCTCTCTCTCGATTGATTCAGTTGCAATGGAATTCCTTCTCCGATGGTTCTGCAAAACAGAACACCGTTAGTCTCGTCAAGGGGAGAAGAGGGTTCTCTCCTTGACCCGACTCCGGCGTGAGAATAAGTATTGGTAATGGAGAAAGTAAGTATTTGAGAATTGAGTGTGATCTGAGTTTATACCTGAACAGTTCTCTTATTTATAGCCGGGAGTTTGGGAGGGAAAATCTGTTATTGAAAAGATGACGGAAGATGCTCACACCGTAGCGGTTATATCTTCTTCCGTTAAGTTCTTTGATCCAACGTTAAGTTGTCTCGATCCGATGTGAATGCACACGGATCGTGGTTTGATCTATGGCTGGGGAATTGCCACGTGGAAAGTGACTAAGTGGAGATCATTCTTCAATAGCATGCTTTCGTTGTGATTTCAGGGATGATTATGGTAATGACACGTGTCTAGACGGTTATAACCGTCTTGGTGGTGCACGATCATATTCTTTCTAGAAGATTACTGCTGTAATCTAGTGTGACACCTTACTGTGTAGAGACAGACGAATAAATCCCAAGTCTGGGTAAAATGATATCCAAGTCTGGATATTTGGGCGGAAGTATTGAACAAAGGATTTTGATCCTTTGTTAAATGGGGGAAGGCGCAAGGATTCATGTTCTCCTTTGGGCGCGCGGTTACAGATTGCTGATTACTTTCTTCCTTTTGAGCCTTCTTTGTAAGACCAGTGCGCGGCCGCGCAAGGTCATGAGGGCTAGTTGACCAAGTTGTGGTATGGTCCCAAGTGCTTGTCATAAGGTTTTTGGGACCTTACCCCTTCAACGATCATCGCCTTTTCTGGTTTATTCTCAATTTGTGGCCTTTGAACAGTTGGCTGTTGATTTGGTCGGTGATAGATTGCTTGCTTGTAGTAGTCGTTGGTGAACGGGTTTTGATGATTGTTTACTTCACGGTTCGGACATTCTCTCTTGAAATGACCACGTTCTTTACACTTGAAACACGTAACTTTCGATTTATCGAATCCTAACTTCTGATCAGGACCTGAGAGACTATTTCTGCCTGTGATCTCCATAAACCGTTGTGCTCTTCTAACCAAACTTGCCATGCCCCATTTTATATCAATCAGTTCAAGCTCCTCCGGGTCGATCTGATCGTAATCCTCTTTGGTCATATCAGGATTACCAATCCTACCCGCCACTAATCCTTCATAAGACTCTAGAACGGAAGCAAGTAATGCAATGTGTTGTTTCGCGGCAGTTTCAGTAATTTCATTTCCATTCTTAATATTCACCGCGATGTTGCAATGCACCCCAGAAACATAAGCCTGATTATTTGAACTTGTAGAGCTTTGAGGTGAAGATTGCTCTTGAGCTTTGAAGTTTGGATCATAGTTCGAGAATGGTGAAAAATTGCTAGATTGAGGAGTGTTTGAAGAAACACTTGAGGTGTTATCAGCAATGAACCCTGTCTGTATTTTTGGACTTTGATTGGTTGAAACTGAAGGATTTCCTTTGTAATACAGAGACACATCTTGCTGCACACTCGCTAAGTTCATTTTCTTAATTTTCAACAATTCCAGCTCTTGAGCTTCAATTTTTTCTATGAAAGCACTAAGATTCAAGTTTTCAAAGCCTGCACTATTTTTCAACATCATCAGATATGTACCCCACTCTTCATATGGCAAAGCATCTGCCAATTTGTCGATTAATTCTTCATTTGTCTTGGTAATTTCCAATCTCTTCAACTCCAATACTAAATGGCAATACCTATCGATCAAACTTTTTGTTGTTTCACCTTTCATGTAAGTGAAAATGTCGAATTCTTTCTTTAACAACGCCTTTTTGTTCTTTAACATGGATTCGCTCCCTTTAAATTTTGCTTTCAATGCCTTCCAAATAGAATAAGCATTATTTTCGTGTTGTAATAACACCAAAATATCTTCCTTGATTGCTTGTTCAAGAATGCTAATCATCTTTTTCTCTGCTTTGAAATCATTCTGCTCTGTTTGCGTCAAACTTCCAATTCCTTTTGGTTGTTCACGAGCATCTATAGGTGGAACATATGGTGCCTCAACCTTCAACCAACTTTCAAAATGATTAGCCTGAACCCAGTTCTGAAATCTCCCAGACCAGCCCGAAAATTCATCTAAACTCATCAGCTTGGGTGGTTTTTGCATTGTTCCCAATTCATTTTCCATATTGACGTTTTGCATGATGCTAGCTGGACTTTGTACCGCACCAACTCCCGAAAACATGTTGTAAAAATCCTGATTATCCATTTCAAACAAGATACCCTTCAAACGAACAGTATAATTTTCAAAAGAAATGGTTACTTTCAAACAACAGAATCAATTGGTCAAATAACACTTTCAAACGGAAGATGTGGTTCCTCAAACGGTCTTACTGTTTCACACTATAGGTTCAAACGGTGGGACAGATTTCAAACGATAGACTCATGTTCAAACGAAGGATTTCAAACGATAGGTTTAAGTTCAAACGATGGATTTCAAACGATAGATTGAAGTTCAAACGATGAATTTCAAACGATAGGTTGAAGTTCAAACGATGGATTTCAAACGATAGGTTTAAGTTCAAACGATGGATTTCAAACGATAGATTGAAGTTCAAACGATGGATTTCAAACGATAGGTTGAAGTTCAAACGATGGATTTCAAACGATAGGTTGAAGTTCAAACGATGAACACTACTTTCAAACGAAGGAACAATCTTTTCAAACGATATGCTGATTTTCAAACGATAGAACAATCTTTCAAACATACTACAAGTCTACGTTCAAACGGAAGGTAATTTTTAGTCCATTTTTATCACTTTCAGGTCAAATCAAGATCTGATATTCTCAAGGATTGGTAAGTATACAGTTTCACACATTCTGACAAAAATTCAGTCCAAATTAACCGGCCAAACGTTCTGTAGTTCTTTTCGGAGCAGAAACAACCAACTGATTCAAGTGTAATTACTCACAACTGGCTCTGATACCAATTGTAGGATCGATTCGACCGATCAAATGAGTCAATTTGAGTAAAACACACTATTTAAGTGGCGGAAACACTTAAACAGTTTAGAATCAGATAGAAAGAGTAGAAAACAGAAGATTGTAACTTTAATACTTGTTTTTCATTCACTAATCACTTGAAAATCCGGCAGAGTAACAGTACATGGTAGAGCTGACCGTTTGAAATGAGAAACATACAAGCCTATTTATAGGCAACACCCTTCCGTTTGAAACTGATATGATCCAGTTCAAACGGAACCCTTTCATACCCTTCCGTTTGAAAGATACAAACCACATTTCAAACGGAACCCTTAGAAAACATTCTAAAATTACATTTCAGTCCCCTAACCTATACATACTTGTCATAATTAGACCCCTAGACTTAAGACATAGGCTTTAGACATTAGTGCATCAACACACATGAACATTAGTGGATCTTGATTCTGCATAGAATGAGACTGTGAACAAAGACAGGCAAAATCACTGCAAGGAATCTCAAACTCAGGATCATTTGATTTATTCGTATGTACAACTAAATTGCAGCCAAATTCATACACATATTTGTAGTATAAGACATAAACACAAGTGACCAACCTGTTGCAACTTTAATGCATATAAATTGTATGTATATATTGTATGAGGTGCAAATTCGACCAAAAAAATATAGACAAGGTCTCATAAGTCTAGACCTATATTTGCATATTCCTCGAAAGAGAAGCCGTTCTTACGCCCACCGAGAAATATTATGCAGGACATCAAAACTTTTGACACCGAGAGATATTACGTCCACATCCTCTCTGCTTAATTTTACCCTGTCAGATTTTTTATATATAAAAATACTAATTTTGGTTGAGTGGACATTTTTTTGTTACAGAATGAGAAAATATTTTAGAATTTATATAGTATTAACCGTAACTTACAGTCTTATAATATTTTTTTTTTCTCTTTTTGCAAATTTCATCAAAACCCGACTTTGAGACCTACATCTATTGCACTTGGTGACTGAACCAATCAAGTTTAAATTCATCTAAAAGTTAGGTGTTCTAAGTCAGAGATTGAAGTAAAGTGCCATCTATGATTCTATTTAATAACTAGATGACATAAAAGAAAGAACAAGATCGGGATAGCACAATGTAAAATAGCAATAAATTAACCTATCACTATGTACTAGCAAACAGAGAATCAAAAAAAAAAAAAAAAACTTGTGCAGAAAAATTTACCTGAAACAATATTAAGAGGTCCCTTGCCATTGATCAGAACTCCATCTGGCATACCATACTACTTTCCACCACCAAGAGAAGCTCAAAGTGACTTGTTTCAGTCAACAAGACTTCCTGAATGCTACAGACTTAACATTCTCTGCTATTAGCATTAAGTGTGTGATTTTGATTCCTCACAGTACAAAATTAACTGTAATGTTAACATTCTCTTCTATAAGTGGGTACATATATCATGAAGATACTAACATTTACACACACCCTTCTGCTAATGTTAATCATGTCAGATTTGGTTGAGGGACTATTTTTCGGTGCAAAATGAGAGTACTTTGGTATATTATTAGTGTTAACTGTATCTTATAGTTTATAATCTATTATTTTTCTTTGAAAATATCTCATCATAATCCTAAAGTGACACCTGCACATCTATTGCATTTGGTGCCTGAACCAATCAAGTTTAAAGGTATTACAAAGTTAGGAGTTCTAAAATCAGAGATTGAGGTTATAGTGCCTTTATTCACAAGAAGACATATAAGAAAATTCATGATTGGAATAGCATACTGTGTTATAGCAACAAATTAACCTTATTAGTTCACTGTGTAATGGCAACAACATAATCTTAACAGCACACATGTCACTATGTATTAGCAAACATAGTATTTATTCAATACTTTCCATAAACAATACAAAGGAATATATACAAATCAAGGCTTGACAAAGGGGCTAACTAACAGGCCTATAATAAGGCACTAATAGAAAATAAGAAATGAATAAAATAAGGGAAAATTGCGTAAATCATTCCTGCTTAATACTCCCCCTCAAGTTGGAGCGTGCAGGTTGCAAACGTCAGACTTGTCAAGTAATAACTGCAACTGTCGTGCTTGGTGACTGAACTCAATCAAGTTGAAAGTTATTTTGAAGTTAGGAGTTATAAATCAGAGATCAAGGTAAAAGGCTTTCTATTTATTCACAGGAGGACATAAAATAGCAACAAGTTAACTATCATTGAGTATTAGCAAACAGAGAACTTGTAAAATAATTGTGCAGAAGAATTTACCTGTTGATCGAATACGTGTAGCATGTTGATTCCAATTTTCCAATTGAAGCAATGAAACTGTATTTAATAGGTTCCCTGCCATTTATCCTAAATCCGTCTGGCATACCGACTACTTTCCAGCACCAAGAGAAGCTCCAAGTGACTTGGGGGGGGGGGGGGGGGGGGGGGGGGGTATAGTGCACGGTCCTCCCAACCGCCGGAGTGATCCCACTCCGGGAACCGCTACCCGACCAAGCTAGCTCCGCGGTGAATTCCCCTTGCCGAGTTCTTATCCTGGGCGACATATGCCACTCCCAAGACTTGAACCCGGTACCTCTGGGAAGAGGTGCGTGTCGGTGGCCAACTGGGCTACCCCAGTTGGTTAAGCTCCAAGTGACTTGTTACACAAGAGATAAAATAATACGTTAGAAGTACAATTAAATTGGATTTCCAGTTTTCTACATATTGGTGCTTTGTGGCGTATAATTTTATCTTCAACTTGACTACAAAAACTCAAATGGCATCTTTATTTAATACACTACAATCATTAGAAACAGAAAACTAACTGCAATGTTAACATTCTCTTCAGCGAGTGGATTGCATACCACAGCAGTGAGTACATATATATCATGAGATATAACGTGATGAATAATCTGTAGCTGCTAAGAAAGATTGATTACATTACCTATTATAAACATCAAATAGATAGGATACCTCTAAATGATCAATAGCACATGAAACGTAAGTCCACATATCAAGCGAAATATGAAATTTAGCTCGTATGGCATTTTATCGAACAGTTGGAGTGCACAATGGATGGTTCACATATTTCAGTTACCAAATGAAGCAAGAACCCAAAATTGAAAACAGCAAATGAAGAATATCTGTGAAACATATTCAGACCAAGTGTGTTTGGTCACAATAACAGTTTCAGTCAACAAGACTTCCTGAATGCTACACATTGTTAGCATTTTCTGCAATTAGCACAGAGTGTGTGATTCTCGTTTCCAAAAGAACAATATTAACTGCAATGTTAACATTCTCTTCAGCGAGTGGATTAAACGCCCCAACAGTTGGTACATATATCATGGGATGCAACAAGATGAATAACTTCTGTATTGATTAGACTACCTGTTATAGCATCACATAGAGGGATGCCTTATAAGGTGCCCTGTTGAAGTTGCACAGCTTGATCAATAACTCATAAAATGTGAGTCCACATAGGATTTTATGGGGTTAAATACTTAATTAAGATTGCATTGCATTTTATGAAGCAGTTGGAGTGCACAATGCATAGTTCACATACTTCCCAGCAAACAGTTATACAGCACAATGATACGATATGCAAATCGACCCGAGAAGATCAGAACATAATAAAGAAAGGACAAAAAAACAACAGTGATCAACTCACAGCAGCAAGCTGAAATCAAGAAACACAGAGAAAACTTCTCCAATCAACAATTATCTGAATCCAGATTAAGACGAACACAAACAACCCTCGTATCACTGGTTGTGTCCACGTACAAAACAAACAAAATGTTTCCATATTCAGTTGCAGCAAATAATGCTACCCCTTTTAGAACACCAAGTCAAGAAAATATATTGAATATAATCAAAGACAAGAAAATACCCATACACCAAATGACCAAGATATACTCTGTTAATCCAAATCAGCCTTCAACATTCCATTCTGCAATGGGTTAATTTTGTTAATTAATCAAGTTAATAAGCCTATGCAGTCTCCGCCTAATGTTTACCATACACTATCCAAAAGCTGAAAAACAAACAAAAAAATAAAATAAAAATACCCTGTTGGTGACATATAGATACCCTGTTGAAGTTGCACAGCTTGATCAGTAACACAAAAAAAAATCAGCTACAGCCCAATGAGCATTTTATGAGGTTATATACGAAATCGTTGTGGTATGGCCTTAGATCGAACAGTTGGAGTGCACAATGCATCATCGGATATTTCATCTGTCAAGTGAAGCCAAATCCCTATAAAAATGTGAACACGGCATAAAAAATCAGATAATTTAAGAACTCTGGATAAATACTACAGGACGCATAAAGTAACATCGATTGATATTCGAAATTTCGTCTTGTAAAGTAGAGTCCATGCAAAAAAAAAAAAAAAAAAGAAGATGCAGAGAAACGTTTAATCACCTTTTCCCATCTTCACCCGTCCAGATTTCTTGTAAACGGGACAAAAAAAAAAAAAAAAAAGTCAATTACGGGTTAGTGGGCTGAACTAAACCTGGCCCAAATCCTTTTTTTTCTATTTATTATTGCTGACCCATTTTTTTTAATCCAATTTACTTTCATACAGATTCTTGTCTCCCCTCGCCTTCTGTCTGGGTCATCTTAAGACCACCCGTACTCGGGCGTGATTCATCAAAAAAATTGCCCAAAGACATCGGAAAATGCCTGGGTGCCGCCCCCCTCGGCGTTTTGGGGCGTGATTCGAGAAAAAAAGTGTTTGCCGTTTTTTGAAACACACCGAATTGGTACCTTGGGGAATGAGTTTACCGTTGCAACGGTAACTTGGTTTAATTATTTTTTATTTTTTTTTAAAATGCCATTTAAGACTATAAAATCCCCACTTGTCTTCTTTTTTTATAAAAAAAAATCACACTCCATCAAACTTTCTCTCTACTACTATAATTTATAAAAATATGAACCAATTCCGACCCCCATTTGGTGTCCCCTCAAGACCCGAGAACCCGAACACAACCCAACCGCAACAACCCTTTAACCTTCAAGACATGGACCCGAACATGTTATTGTACGCGGCTTTCTTGAGTGGCTCTACTCCTTTCATGCCACCCACTTTCGGCTTTGGCCAAGCCGGCGGCTCTCAACCATCACTACAACAACCCCCCGAGAATAATGGGAGAGGTGCATCTCCTATAGCGCTACTATTGTTAAGGCGGAACTAAACACCCTGGATTAAACGTCACATAGCACAAATAGAATACTAGAATGCACAAGTTTTCACAAACACATAGGATAGAGTTTAGATTGCCAAAAAAAAGTGTATAGTTTAATAGAATACATGCTACACCCCAAAAGTTTAAAGTAAAAAGGGGATCGAGTATACTCACAGTGATTGCTTAACAGTTCACAACCGTTAATTGGATCAAAGGGAGCTCTTTAAGAATTAGCCTGATTAGATTACAATAGGATAAGTGTCGGGCAGAATAACGAGATTACGCAAAGTGTCAAGTCAGTCACTGGATCGGATGGCTGTCTGATCGGATGGCTATCCGATCGGATTGCCAGTCGATCGGGTGACTTAGTGTGAGAGGGAAGAGTGGCTATCCGATCGGATGGCTGTCCGGTTGGGTGGTCACTTGATTCAAGTGTCTAGTACTGGTTCCTCTGATCGGGTGGCTGGTCGATCGAACGGCTGTTCGATCGGGCTGCCATTCGATCAGTGGTTCCAGGTTTCAAGTTTCAAGTGCCTTGGTCATCTTAATCGGATGGCTGCTCGATCGGGCGGCTGTCCGATCGGGTTGCCACTCGATCAAGGTTTCCAAAGTTTCCAAGTTTCTGAAAAAGTTTCTAAGTGTTGAAAAGTTTCAAAGTTTCAAGACTAGAGGGCAAGTGTCACCTGATAGGGTGGCTGTCCAATCGGACGTCTGTCTGATCGGGTTGCCGCTCGATCGGGCGACCCTTGTTCTTGCTTACCATTTTGTAAATTTTCTAAGTTTCTAGCTTAATGGTGACGGCATGACACGTATTGAGACAACGATAAAATTTTCAGTATACAGGCATCCTGATCGGGTGGGAATCACCCCTATCCGGTCAGTCGTCTGTCCCTAATGAGTTTATGTCGGAATCCGTTGTTATGCCCATCTTCACCAGTAATAACTCGGATTCAAGCTGACTTTAGACTATTTATCAAGTCTACAGCTCATTTGGACCCGATTTCCACCGAATAAAGTAAAAGTTAAAGAAAAGATGAAGAAAACTTAAGTTTTATTTCCAAAACTCTTAGATCTAGCATAGATTTGATGAAAAACGTATGAAATCACTTAGATCTTAGCTAGATCTTTCAAAGAATGCCATCATACAGTAGTTTGTACAAACCACCATGATGACATCACCTTCAAGGTTTCAGATCCGAGAGATTTCATGGTGAAAAGTGTGATTTCAAGTGAGAATCACGTAGAGAATGATGTGTAGAACGAGAAGTACAAAGATCTAGTCTAAAACGTACCGAGATCGATGAGAAAAAAGAAGAATTGAGAAGATAGCGTGCTTGGTCGTGCAGAGCTGTCACGTCACTGAAAATGGTGATGTGACAGGCCTATTTATAGTGTGGAGTAAAGTGATGGGAGAAGGTGCACGGGTCGGGTGGCAATCCGATCGGATTGCCACTCTTGCCAATCCAACCTTTCCGCGTTCCCGTTTTTGCTTCATTTGCGAGTTAGATTGAGCGTTGCGTTACGTATAGTTGAGCAATAGAATAACTAGAGTACATTATAAACATCAAGGTTCCAAAGATTAATAGATTCTGCCAGTGACAAGGCTCCAGTCTCTCGTTCAACCAAGAATCAAGTTTCACCAGTCTAAGGAGTCAAGCACCAAATAGATTTAGACATTCCAGACATAGACTTAGGCATTCCAAACATAGACTTAGGCATTTCATTATAGGTTTAGACATTCCAACCATAGATTTAGACATTAAAATCACATAGAATTAGACATTCCAGAAATATAGGCATTCCACACGTAGACTTAGGCATTTCAAGTATATAACATAGACTTCCACATGGTTCAGGGGCTAAAATGACAAATAGGCAAACTTCAGGGACTAATCTTGACAAAATCCTAAAGTTCTGGGACACTGGGCGTTACAGTCTCCCCTCATTTAGGAGATTTTGTCCCCGAAATCTTAGAAGAAGACTGCTCGAAGAGCTGCGGATACTTAGCCTTCATATCACTTTTCAATTCCCAAGTGAATTCAGCACCACGCTTTCCTTCCCATCGAACCTTGACTATGGGAATTTTGTTCCGCCTCAGTCGCTTGACAGCTTGATCCATGATTTTGACTGGTTTCTCCACAAATTGAACAGCTTCATTTATTTGCAAGTCTTCCAGGGGAACCTGCAGTTCCTCGTTGGCTAGGAATTTACGTAGATTGGATACGTGGAAAACTGGATGTACGTTGTTTAGCTCTTGCGGCAAGTCGAGTCGGTACGCCTCCTTGCCAATCCTTTCAAGTATAACGAAAGGACCCACATAGCGGGAAGCGAGCTTTCTCTTCTTACCAAAACGAACCACTCCCTTCCAGGGAGATACCTTGAGTAGAACTCAGTCACCAACAACAAATTCCAGAGGCTTGCGCCTTTTATCAGCATAACTCTTTTGTCTGCTCCTAGCCTTGATCAAGTTATCACGGATTTAAAGAATCTTAACCGTTGTCTCTTGAATAATCTCAGGGCCAGTGAACTACTTTCCCCAACCTCATGCCAGCTGAGGGGTGATCGGCATTTTCGTCCATACAAAGCTTCGAAAGGAGCCATCTGAATACTGGAATGATAGCTGTTGTTATACGAGAATTCTATCAATGGTAAATGTACATCCCAGTTACCACCAAAGTCGATGACACAAGAACGGAGCATGTCCTCTAGGGTTTGAATAGTACGCTCGGTTTGTCCATCCGTCTGAGGATGAAAGGCCGTGCTAAGATTCAAGTGCAAACCCATAGCGGACTGAAATGTTTGCCAAAGACGTGAAGTAAAACGACCATCACGGTCAGAGATTATGTCAAGAGGGATGCCATGACGTCATATAATCTCATCTGTATAGATCCTAGCAAGTTTCTCCACTTTATAATCCTCACGAATAGGAAGAAAGTGGGCTGATTTGGTTAAACGGTCAATAATCACCCAAATACTATCATGACCACTAGGGGTACGAGGCAATTTAGTAATAAAGTCCATAGCCAGACTATCCCACTTCCAAACAGGGATTTCAGGTTGTTCCAAGAGTCCAGAGGGACGCTGATGCTCAGCTTTCACCTTCAGACAGGTAAGGCATTTAGAAACATATACAGCAATGTCCCTCTTCATACCAGGCCACCAGTAAGTCGTACGCAAATCTTGGTACATCTTGTCGGTGCCTGGATGAATAGAGTAACGAGATTTGTGTGCCTCATTCATAATGAGCTCAAGGAGGTTATCGCGATCTGGCACCTAGATGCGATTTAGGTAGTATTGAAGTCCATCGTGTTTCGTCACAAGTTGATCGATGGAAGCACCTCGTACTTCCTCAAATATACTTCCTTCATTTGCTGAAGAGTACTGTGCATCGCGAATACAAGTATGAAGGTCACTAGAGATACGAATAGCATTCACATGAGTTTTACGACTAAGAGCGTCAGCCACTACGTTCGCCTTTCCAGGATGATAGCGAATTTCGCAGTCGTAGTCGTTAAGTAGTTCCACCCAACGTCTCTGTCGCATGTTCAGCTCCTTTTGGTCAAAGATATGTTAAAGGCTCCTATGGTCGGTGAAGACCACACACTTTGTACCATATAGGTAGTGTCGCCAGATCTTTAACGCAAAAACAACCGCACCAAGCTCCAGATCGTGAGTAGTGTAGTTTTTCTCATGCACTTTAAGTTGACGAGAAGCATAAGCAATGACCTTGTCCCACTGCATGAGCACGCAGCCCAATCCACGGTTCGAGGCATCACAATATACCACAAAATCGTCATTCCCGTCGGGTAAGGTCAAAACAGGAGCATTGCACAAAAGATTCTTAAGAGTCTGAAATGACTCTTCTTGTTCGGGATCCCAAATAAAAGGTTTCTCCTTTTGGGTTAGAGTAGTAAGAGGAACTGCGATTTTAGAGAAATCTGCGATGAATCGACGGTAATAACCCGCCAATCCTAGAAATGAACGTATTTCAGGTACAGACTTAGGCGTACACCAATTTTTCATGGTTTACAAACACGGTTCATAAGGTCCATGAACACAGCGGGTGCGTTGGTTAAGCCAAAAGGCATGACCACGAACTCGTAGTGCCCATATCTGGTACGAAACGCAGTTTTAGGAATATCATCTTCAAGTACACGAAGCTGATGATATCCAGATCGAAGATCGATCTTAGAGAAATAGGACGCGCCTTGCATTTGGTCAAATAGGTCATCAATACGAGGTAGAGGGTAACGATTCTTCACAGTAAGCTTATTAAGTTCGGGGTAGTCTATACACATACAAAACGATCCATCCTTCTTCTTGACAAATAAAACAGGAGCACCCCACGGAGAGGTACTTGGACGAATAAATCCCTTATCGAGTAGTTCCTGAAGTTGACTAGATAATTCTTGCATCTCGGAAGGTGCAAGACGGTAAGGAGCCCTGGCGACAGGAGTCGAACCAGGTACGAGGTCAATACGAAAATCGACGGATCTAGGAGGAGGAAGACCGGGTAAATCCTCAGGAAAGACATCGGGGAAATCACACACAACCGGAACGTCGTTTATGTTCTTCCCCTTGCCCCTTTGTTCCACCACGTGGGCCAAGAAGGCAGGGTTCTTTTTATGTAAACTTCTGCTCGCTTGTGTACATGACATCAGCCTTAGTCCTTTCGAAGGTCGGTCTCCATAAACATGCAAAAGATTACCAGACGGAAGAGGTAGACGAACAAGCTTCTCATGACAAACAATCTCGGCATGGTTCGCACGTAACCAATCCATACCGATAATAACATCAAAACTACCCAATCGTATGGGTATAAGATCGATAGAGAAAACGTGATCGTTAAGAATCAAGGAACAATCACGCATGATAGAATTAACAAGAATCGACTTACCATTTGCGATCTCAACAGAGAACGACTCAGGTAACTTAGAGCGTGTACAATTTATCAAAGACTAAAATTCCACAGACACAAAGCTTTTATCGGCACCAGTATCAAATAGGATCGAAGCCTAGAAGTTATTAACGAGAAACATACCATTCACTACGTCGTTGTTGTTGCGAGCCTGGTTAGCATTGAGGTTGAATGCTCGTCCACGAGCGGCTGCTTGTTGGTCCTGGTTCAGCTGAGGACACTGGTTACGGAGGTGAGTAGTATCTCCACACTTGTAGTATGCACGAACAGCATTGATTGGCTTTGGATTCTGCAGAGGATCTGGAGGTGCAGGTAGAGCTGCCTGAGCTGGGGCTTGTTGAGCTTGCTGGGCTGGGTTAGCTTGACGACAGTAGGGAGTCGTGTGACCATAGCGATTACAGTTGGTACAAAGACGACATGCAGAAGCCGTAGGATGATGAAAGTTGCAAGTTGCACACTTGGGGTAAGACCCAGTGTATTGCTTCTTTGCCTCAGGAATAGCAGGGTCAGCAGCAGCAGTAGCAGGAGCAGGTTTAGCAGCAGGGTTTGCAGTAGGAGTAATAGCATTACATCCAGAACCCTGAGATTTCCTTTTCTTGTTCTTGCTGCCACTTGGCTGCTGAGTGACTTGATTTGCAGACTTCGAAGGTGCAGGAGTAGCAAACTGCTTATCACGCACACGGTTGTTATTCAAACTTGCTGCCAAACGATTGACTTCTTCAATAGTTCCAAGCTGGGATGCCTCAATAGAATCGCGCATAGCAGATGGTAAACCGTTGATGTACTTGGTTATCATGCGCTTAGGAGTCGAAACCAAGTGAGGTACAATCAAGCTCAGCTGCTTGAATCGAGTAGTATAAGCCAGGTTATCATCACCAACCTGCTTCAAGTGCCAAAATTCCTCTTCAAGCTTCAACTGTTCATGAGGAGGGCATAACTCAAGCATCATCAGTTCTCGCACCTCAGCCCATGGAAGAGCATAGGCCTCTTCATTAGTACGGATGTTTCTCTCATTTGTCCACCACTCTAACGCTCTGCCTTGAAAAATTCCCGTTGCACTCCTGGTCTTTAAATGCTCTGGGCACTCACTGTTGATGAAAGTAACTTCAATGCCGTCGAACCACTCAAGCATTGCAGTCACCCCATCACTGCCCGTAAAAGACTTTGGGTTGCATGAGACAAAATGTTTGCAGTTGAACTTTGTAGACTTCGAATTTTCCGCTTCAGAGTCTACAGAGGATGGAGGAGTGTTTGATCCTTGGATCTAAGAGACAATCTTTGGCACGACTCGAGCGATCTAGTCGGCCATGAAAGACATCATCTTCTTCTGAGACTTTTCCCTGGATTTCTTGAGAGAGTCGGATAGCCTTCGAGAAGACATCCTAAAGATCCAACAAGAGGATCGTATAAGTCTAGATTACGAAGTCTCACAATAAGGATTCACACACGACACATTAAAGAATCAAGATTTAACACCACAATTTCACGATCTTCACATGGCACGTTGTACGGAGTTTGGTCAACATGTCAGAAACGCTTATATATAGGAAGTACCAGCGGCGTATCCACCACGCTTCGGGCATATCGCCTCTGCCCCGTACTCGGTGTCATGTTACATATCGCAATTACCAAACATCATTCTCATCATTATCACAATACACATGTAGACTAATCTGATAGGCTTCAATTAGATTTCAATAGATTCGATTGACTTCAATAGACTTTAATAGATTGCCATAGGTTTCAATAGACTTTCCATAGACTTTAATAGATTCGCATAGATTTAGTATTAACAACTTACAACCAACAAAATCCCGCATGGCACGTATTATGAAAGTTCGGCGATATGACAGAAGCACTTATATATAGGAAGTACCAGCGGCGTATCCACCATGCTTCGATCACGCCACGTCCCCCTCGTCATCGGTGTCATACTTCGCCAACCACAACATTTGACTAATCAATTAAACAACATAGATTGACCAAATAGATTTGCAACATAGATTTACTCAAATAGACTTTACAACTTCAATTCGAGCCTACAAACTACGAACTTCACTTAGCGCGTGGTACGAAGGTTTGGTAGCATGCCGGAAACACTTATATATAGGAAGTACCAGCGGCGTATCCACCATGTTTCGGACATGCCAGTTTCTCCTCGTCTTCGGCGCTAGGCTACGTTCCGTATTTTGTTTCTCAATCCACACATACGTAGTTTACACATAGAATTCACTAGAGTACACAATGGATTTCACATGGCTTTCTCATAGATTGCACAAATAGTCCTTCCATAGTTTTAGAATTCAACAACAGACACTAAGTTTCGCATGGCACTTGGTACGAAAGCTGGTAACATGTCAGAAACACTTATATATAGGAAGTACCAGCGGCGTATCCACCATGTTTCGGACACGTCACTTTCCCTCGTATTCCATGCCATGTTACATCTAGTGCCTTACAATAACATTATCACATAGATTGCACATAGAATAAAGCTTCATAAATTTAGTTCGATCTGAGATTAGAACTAACACTTTAGATTGCGGACACACGTGTGAATAGTGTAAAAACATACCAAGAATGAACGAAGAATCGAGTTTAAAACCACATACATAAAATCGAGATAGCATAAAAGATAGGCTCGTAAAATCATAGGATTGTTCCGGGTAGAGGAACGGTGACTAACCAAAGTGATTCGGACTCCGTTCGAATTGAGGCGACGTGTCCTTACTTACTCAGACAAATATGTCATCGATGTTAGGCCTACGATATCGTCCTCTTGGTCGTTCCACGCACCCAATTGATTGGAAGTTGTGAGACTTTGGCGAGACATAAAATCATCAACGAGTGGGATTAGTCATCAAGGTCTGGGTTTCACCTCTATCTTGATAACATTGTACCCTAAATAGCGTTGGTACTTATCCGCAGACAAGACCTATTAGAATAATAAGGAGATTTTCCATCAAGGTTTGGATGTCACTCCTAACTTGAGGGTAAATCTCGTGCTAAATACGAACACTGACGAACAGTGTTTTTAAGTATCAAGTGTAGATTATGTTAGCCTTAGGAAAGACATGTAAGTTTAACAGGAACATGTGCTGCTAGGAAGCAGATACGGTAGAATGCATAAGTCTTAAACAACAAATAAGAGTCAAAATTCCTAGAACTATAGACTAGGGCAAGTATTCCTACTTAACCTAATTCCCTATAGTTATGGCTCTGATACCAATCTGTCACACCCCAACCGATGGCGGAAACATCGGGATGCGAGCACTAGGCGTTCAGATTGCTTATGAGATTTCCATAACACCAAATATTTTGATAGATATTAAATAGATTTCATAGTAAATTGTCTAAAAACATCCATCAACCCCCCCAAAAAAAACGAGTATCAAACATAACAAACATTGTTTCAATTGTTCAAAAGACTAAATTAACTAAGTGACGTTTCTAGGCATCTCCTAGCTTGATTTCCATGCATTCCAAAGCAACCTATCAGCCTGAAACATGTATTAAAATATCAATACAAAAGTATTGGTGAGTATACAAGTTTGATAATAGAATAGTAGATTAAAACAACTCATATCCACAAGTGTAAGTAATAAAATAGTTTCAGCCATGCTAGTGTCGCAGTCCATGCAGTGATAGCCCAAGTATCCCGATGATTTTGTGTTCACCCAAGACTCAAGGTAAACTAGAATCCTCCTAACAATACCCCCCGAGAATAATGGGAGAGTTTCATCTCCTATAGCGTTACTATTGTTAAGGCGGAACTAAACACCCTGGATTAAACGTCACATAGCACAAATAGAATACTAGAATGCACAAGTTTTCACAAACACATAGGATAGAGTTTAGATTGCCAAAAAAAGTGTATAGTTTAATAGAATACATGCTACACCCCAAAAGTTTAAAGTAAAAAGGGGATCGAGTATACTCACAGGGATTGCTTAACAGTTCACAACCGTTAATTGGATCAAAGGGAGCTCTTTTAGAATTAGCCTGATTAGATTACAATAGGGTAAGAGTCGGGCAGAATAACGAGATTACGCCAAGTGTCAAGTCAGTCACTGGATCGGATGGCTGTCTGATCGGATGGCTATCCGATCGGATTTCCAGTCGATCGGGTGACTTAGTGTGAGAGGGAAGAGTGGCTGTCCGATCGGATGGCTGTCCGATCGGGTGGTCACTCGATTCAAGTGTCTAGTACTGGTTCCTCTGATCGGGTGGCTGGTTTATCGGACGGCTGCTCGATCGGGCTGCCATTCGATCAGTGGTTCCAGGTTTCAAGTTTCAAGTTTCAAATGCCTTGGTCATCTTAATCGGATGGCTGCTCGATCGGGCGGCTGTCCGATCGGGTTGCCACTCGATCAAGGTTTCCAAAGTTTCTAAGTTTCTGAAAAAGTTTCTAAGTGTTGAAAAGTTTCAAAGTTTCAAGACTAGAGGGCACGTGTCACCTGATAGGGTGGCTGTCTGATCGGACGGCTGTCCGATCGGGTTGCCGCTCGATCGGGCGACCCTTGTTCTTGCTTACCATTTTGTAAATTTTCTAAGTTTCTAGCTTAATGGTGACGGCATGACACGTATTGAAACAACGATAAACTTTTCAGTATACAGGCATCCTGATCGGGTGGGAATCACCCCTATCCGGTCCGTCATCTGTCCCTAATGAGTTTATGTCGGAATCCGTTGTCATGCTTGTCTTCACCGGTAATAACTCAGATTCAAGCCGACTTTAGACTATTTATCATGTCTACAGCTCATTTGGACTCGGTTTCCACCGAATAAAGTAAAAGTTAAAGAAAAGATGAAGAAAACTATGTTTTATTACCAAAACTCTTAGATCTAGTTTAGATTTAATGAAAAACGTATGAAATCACTTAGATCTTAGCTAGATCTTTCAAAGAATGCCATCATAAAGTAGTTTGTACAAACCACCATGATGACATCACCTTCAAGGTCTCAGATCCGAGAGATTTCATGGTGAAAAGTGTGATTTCAAGTGAGAATCACGTTGAGAATGATGTGTAGAACGAGAAAGTACAAAGATCTAGTCTAAAACGTACCGAGATCGATGAGAAAAAAGAAGAATTGAGAAGATAGCGTGCTTGGTCGAGTAGAGCTGTCACATCACTGAAAATGGTGATGTGACAGGCCTATTTATAGTGTGGAGTGAAGTGATGGGAGAAGGTGCACGGGTCGGGTGGCAGTCCGATCGGACGACCATCCGATCGGGTGGTAATCCGATCGTGTGGCAATCCGATCGGATTGCCACTCTGGCCAATCCAACCTTTCTGTGTTCCCGTTTTTGCTTCGTTTGCGAGTTAGATTAAGCGTTGAGTTACGTATAGTTGAGCAGTAGAATAACTAGAGTACATTATAAACATCAAGGTTCCAAAGATTAATAGATTCCGCCAGTGACAAGGCTCCAGTCTCTCGTTCAACAAGAATCAAGTTTCACCAGTCTAAGGAGTCAAGCACCAAATAGATTTAGACATTCCAGACATAGACTTAGGCATTCCAAACATAGACTTAGGCATTTCATTATAGGTTTAGACATTCCAACCATAGATTTAGACATTAAAATCACATAGAATTAGACATTCCAGAAATATAGGCATTCCACACGTAGACTTAGGCATTTCAAGTATATAACATAGACTTCCAAATGGTTCAGGGGCTAAAATGACAAATAGGTAAACTTCAGGGACTAATCTTGACAAAATCCTAAAGTTCAGGGATGATGGGCGTTACATGAACATCGTGACAAGGATTCCATTTCTAGCAAATGGACCGATATCAACAACAAGTGTCATTCCTTCCGAGAAGTTTATCAACGTAACTATGATAATCGGCCGAGCGGAGAAAGTGACGTCGGGGATTTAACGAGGACTATGGAAGAGTACGAGAAAACGAAAGGCGTTTTCCCGTACCGTAAGTGTTGGGAACTACTACGAAAAGTCCAAAGTGGGCGGGCGTATTGACCATGACGTCGAGTAGTAGACGTCGAGCTAAACGGTAAAAAACGTCATCCTCCGTTGACCCAGACACACCAACTTCCGATGCCCGCAATGTCGATCTAAATGTTGTTGTGGACATTGACGAGCAAGTTGAAGAAGAGTTGGCCCGACCGCCCGGTAGAAGAAAAGATAAGCGAACCAGGAAAAAACGGTGGAGTCGTCTTCCGATCTCGAGTTGAAGGAAGATTTCGAGGAGATGAACCGTCGTCTCCAAGACATTCGAGACCTCGACCACCAACGTTTGGAGATTATGAAAGAACGCGTCGCCGAAAAAAAAAGTTTAATGACATGCAAGCGGCGAGGCAAATGGAAAAGGACATTGAATTTTTGTCCAAACCGATCGACCACCTCTAAGGCGGCGCGTTGATCCTTGCGCAAATGTATCGCCAAAAAATTTGGGAAAAATACGGACTCTAGATCATCATCTTTTTTTTAACTTTATTTTTTTTATTTTCAGTTTTTTTAATTCTGTTTTTTTTTTTAATTTCTAGTAGTGTATTTTTTTTTTTAAATTAATGAAGTAGTTTAAGTTTTAAATTTAAAAAAATAAATAATTGTGTAATGATTGGATGGGCGTTATTGGGCGTTATTCCCACTACGGCACTTTTGCAATAACGCCCAATAATGCCCCCATGCTGACTGGACTACCACATGGCAGAAAACACCCAAGGGTGGGGGCATTATTGGGCTAACGACTACATATGGTCTAAGGCGGTATCAATTGTCATGCCCCACTCATATTTATACTCGGCAAAACAAATGAGTCAGATCGGTAACGGGTCGTACAGGGTTTGGGTCAGAATAGACTGTTTAAAAAAATTGTAATATTACAAAACTGATCATGCCCCAAAAAAGACCATTCAAATCAAAACTCTAGCTCAGTTGAGGCTTATATTACAAAACAAGCAAGAAATTTCCTAATGTTGTAAATCTCATCATATTGAATTGCTACCTATATACAGTGCACATGAATATTACAAAGTGATATTGTATTGAATTGTGATACTGTACACTGTGTTTACATTACAATATATAGAGCATACAAGATAAATACAAAGGCATGAATTGAGGCAAGAATAATGTGCAGCCGTTAATTAGTTGATTTGCAATTATTTTGCCAATCATCTTGATTTGACTAATTAAATGAGGAGAGAATAATCTTCAATCATTGATTGCTTGATTGATGGTGTTGATATGCCCCCGCAAGATGGAGGATCCGTTGGAGACTCCAATCTTGGATCGAAAATATAGGAATGGTGTGCGTGCAAGCGGTTTCGTGAGGACATCCGCGAGTTGGTCCTTGGAGCTGACATGAAGAAATTTGAGTTGTCCAGAATTGACTTGTTCTCGCACAAAGTGATAGTCCAGAGCGATGTGTTTCATGCGTGAATGGTAAACAGGATTCGCACATCATAGTAAAGCGATGGAGTGCTTTTAATTGGGAGCCCGAGTTCACCTAGTAGATTTTTAACCCAGGAAAGTTCAGCTGCAGCATTAGCGAGAGCTTTGTATTCATCTTCGGTAGATGATCGAGAGACGGTTTTTGTCTAGCTGATTTCCAAGATATGATGTTGGATCCAAGATATATGAGATAAGTTGTAGTGGATCGTCCCCCATCATTAATACTGCCCCATTCTGAGTCCGAAAAGGCCTGCAAGTTAAGATTAGTATTGCGTTTCAAGAACAACCCATGATGGATCGTTCCTTTCAAATAGCGTAGTACCCGTTTGAGAGCTTGCCAGTGTGATTGTTTAGGTGAGTGCATGAACTGAGATAATTTATTTACTGCGAAGGAGATGTCGGGACGAGTGAAGGCGAGGTACTGCAAAGTACCCACCAGTTGTCGATAGGGAGTAGGATCGACTGGGGGAGTGGAGTCAATGGAAGAAAGTGAATCAGAAGTGCTTAAAGGAGTGAGGACCTCTTTGGCACCATCCATTTTAAAGGTGGTTAGAATATCTTGAATATGGCGATGTTGGGAAAGAAATAGACCATAGGGCGTAGGAATGACTTCAATTCCTAGGAAATGATGGAGAGGGCCTAAGTCTTTGATAGAGAATTGTTTGCTTAGGGCTTGAACAAAGGAATCCATAAATGGATTGTGGTTGCCGGTGTGGACAATGTCATCAACATACACAAGGATATAGCAAGTGATATTGTTGAGAGTGTAGACAAAGAGAGAGGGGTCAGAGATACATTTTTTAAAGTCAAAGTGAATGAGAAAATTGGTTAGTTCGATATACCAAGCACGCGGTGCTTGCTTAAGCCCGTAGAGGGACTTTTTTAGTTTGCAAATGTGACGTGGGAATTCCGTATTGGTGAACCCGAGAGGTTGCACCATAAAGACATCTTCGTGAAGAGTCCCATGAAGAAACGCATTATTAACATCTAGTTAACGCAAAGACCATCCTTTGGAAAGAGCAATAGAGAGAACGGTGCGAATGGTAACAGGTTTAGTAACGGGACTAAATGTTTCATGATAGTCTTTTCCATATTGTTGGTGAAAGCCTTTGGCAACTAGACGGGCTTTGTACTTGTCAATGGTGCCTTCGGGTTTGTGTTTGATTCAGAATACCCATTTGCTACCAATAGGAGTTTGGGTCGTGTGAGGAACAAGTTCCTATGTGTTGTTATGGAGGAGAGCATTATACTCAAGGTCCATGGCATGTCGCCAATCGGGATCTTTCAAGGCTTGAGTATAAGTGGATGGTTTAATGGAAACAGGTAGAGGATGAACGGTGGTAGAGTTGACAAACTTGGGGTTGTAATATTTTGAATTGGGTTTTGGTTGGCGACGAGGTGGTTGAGGGTTATGTGAGGTTCGGGTCGTTTGAGAAGCGGATGAGTTAGAGTGGGATATTGGGGAGGTGGGGTCGGTGTGGTGGGAAGCGGTTGGGGTGGTATGGGTGTTATCGGGTTGAGAGGATGAACCGTTTGGTGAGGGTGGGCCGGTTGGTGAGGGAGTGTCGATGGGTTGGTGTGTGGGACCGAGAGGGTGGGCAATATATCATAGGGAGATTTGTTGTTAAGAGTAGGTGTAGGCATCCGATTAATTAGGTGGGTTGCGGTTTGAAAGGCATGGGACCAAAAATGTTGTGGTAAGTGTGAATAGTGAAGTAAAGCGAGGCCGTTTTCAACAACATGACGGTGACGTCGTTCGGCAACACCATTTTGTTCCGGTGTGTGAGGTGGTGTTGTATAATGAGAAATGCCTTGGGAGGTAAGATACGTGGAAAGACCCACATATTCACCCCCATTGTCGGTAAATAAAGCCATAATGTTTGTTTTAAAGATTTTTTCTACAAGTGATTTGAATTGTGGAAAAAGAGTTTTAACATCGGATTTTCGTTTAATTGGGTATAAGCAAATGTATTTGGAAAAATAGTCAACGAAAATGACGTAGTATTTGAAACCATCAATAGATGTTGTGACGGGACCCCAAACATCCGAGTAGAGGAGTTGGAGAGGTTGATTAGCAACAAAAGAAATTTTTCCAAAGGGTTGTCTGTGGCTTTTATTTAAAGAACACGACATACAATGAAACGAGTCATGGGTCACCTTATTAAAATGAAGTCCTAATTTAGAAATTAAAGACTTAAACACTTGAAATGATGGATGTCCAAGTATGTGGTGCCACATGAGAAGAGAGTTGGTTTGGGTGTTGTTGACTTGAGTTGATAAGGAGATTGGTCCATAGTAGACATCATTGACGTTCACTCCCCGCATGAGACGCGCCCCCGTGCGTAGATCCTTGACAAAAAAATGATATGGAAAAAATTCAACGGAAACACGATTAGTACGACAAACTTTAGCAACGGAAATAAGATTATTTCGAATATTTGGAGCAATTAAAATATTATTTAAAAGAAGTGGACGAAATGTTATTGGAATAGTTGTTTGAGCAATGTGAGTTATGGGGAGAGTTTTACCATCACCTAGCACGATCTCATCGGGTCCTCCGTATTCGGAAAGAACGGGAAATGGTTGGTTTTTGTTTGCGGTATTGTTGGATGCACCGGTGTCCCACATCCAAGAAGGTGTTGTAGCCGTGGGATGGAGAGTAGTGTGGTTAACTACCGGGGTGTTGGTAGTTTGAGGTGAGACATTATGTTCTTTTAAGAAACGACCAAGTTTTCTACAATCTTTGGAGTCATGTCCGGGAATGTTACAATAGTAGCAATAGGCATTGTTGTTGCGATTTGGGAGGTTGGTGGGGTTGTTAGGCCTAGACGACCATTGGGGTCGGTTAGTGGGTGGAGCCGGATTACGGTTCGAGCGGTTATCATAGGTGGTATTTTGGCGGTTGGTGTTTGAGCGAGAGGAGATGCGGTAGATGTGGTTCACGGTTGTAAGGGTAGGTTCGGTTAGGGTGTCTTTAAGGTTGCGTTCATGATCTAATAATTTTTCAAAAAGATCCGCAAAGGAGATTGTGGTGTCACGGGTGTGAAAAGAGGCTACCAAGTTGGAATAGTCATCACCTAGTTGATTCATAATGTGAACAACAAGATCTTCCTCGGACATAGGGCTTTGAGCAATAGCAAGTTCATCGAAGAGAGACTTCATTTCATGGAGGTAGTCGGAAATAGAGCGATTTCCTTTGGGATTTTTGGCTAACCGGGACTTAATGGAAATGATGCGAGAACATGATCGACTCGCATAGCTTGAGTTTAAGAGATCCCAAGCTTGGCGGGCTGTTTTGGCGGACGAAACGATAGGTTGGATTTGGTCGGAACAACTACCAAGAAGGGCTCTTATGATCATTTGATCTTGTCGCCGTTGGCAAGGGTTTTGGAAGGGATTGCTTCGATACCGATGATGTGGTGGTCAAGTTCAAGGCCAATGAGGGTGGCGGTGACTTGGGTACGCCATGAGGGGAAGTTTTGGGAGGTTAGTTTGATCTGAAAGTGAGTGGCTGCGGTTATGTAGACTATGGGGTTGGCCATGGTAATCGAAAAAGGGAAGCAGTGAGTCGGACAGGAGCTGGTCGAGAAAAAGGAAAAAAGGCAGGGCTGTCGAAGGTAGATGATGGATCGAAAAGGCTCAAAGGAGCTTGTAGGCTCTTGATACCATATTACAAAGTGATATTGTATTGAATTGTGATACCGTACACTGTGTTTACATTACAATATATAGTGCATACAAGATAAATACAAAGGCATGAATTGAGGCAAGAATAATGTGCAGCCGTTAATTAGTTGATTTGCAATTATTTTGCCAATCATCTTGATTTGACTAATTAAATAAGGAGAGAATAATCTTCAATCATTGATTGCTTGATTGATGGTGTTGATAATGAATAGCTTTGCAACAGATTTCATTTCAATTTCCAAATCCACATGTTCCATATCAGAAACCTTAAGTATACAACTTTCTAGAAACAAGGGATTTACATCGAATCCATCAATGTGGGAGATAAGGGTGTTAGGAGTGGTTAAACAATTTGGAGTGGCAAACTAAAAAATCAACCAATCAGAGAGTGCGCCACCACTACAAAAAAAAAAGCCATATAGTGGCATACACTTTTAGTGGCTTCTAACTTTTATGCCATTAATTTAGGTTTTAGTGGCACTTTAAGTATGCCGCATTTGCTTAACACCCACTTTTACTAGCATTTAGGTATTATGCCACTAATTTATACTTTTAATGGCACTTCTATGCGAGCCATAATTGCGTGACATCCACTTTTAGTAGCATTTAATATGTTTATGCCATTGATTCACACTTTCAATTTCAACATAAATTTTCCCTCTCTTAGTGGCACTTTTGCGTATGCCTCAGGAACCGACCCGCACTTCCTTTACTACACGGTTTAGTTTATACCTGTTTAGTGGATCGGTTCCACGGTCTCGTGGGTTGACCCATGGACTGCTTACTTCTAAGATGACAGTTTCATCTTGTAAAGTTTGCTCTCATGAAAGAAGCGAATAAAAATATTAAATGAAAAATATGATGGCTCTTCGTAGGCATATTAAAATAAAAAAAATACTATGTTCTAAATAAATATGTCAAAATAAAATAAAATTTATAACAAAAATGGATAAAAAAAAATATAAAACTAGTAAATTTTGGGTAAAAATAAGTAAATAATGGTGATCTAATTCATTTGTAGGTTAAATTAAGTAAATATTATTTGAGTAAAAAAAGATATTATTTGAGTTTACTTCCAAAATTTTCCCCCAAATTTAATTCCCTCCAACTTTAACCTGATTTCACTCGTTGCTTTCTAATCTGCCCATATTCCTCCCAAAAAATTGCAATTCTTTGTTTAATGCTCTCTTGTTCACAGTATCGAAGGAAGCCATCGATTGTCACAGAAGATTGGTCAAAAAAAGATAAGATTTCTAATCTGAAATTTCAACGAAAAAAGGTATAAATTTCATAATTTGTCCTCGTTTGAACTTTTATATATAATAACTAAACATATAGTAGATGAGATAATGTTTTGTGGGATTCAAACCTGGATCTAATTGGTATGGATACAACGCACCAATCACTGCACAAACTTTTGTTTTAACTATTAGAACAAACACAGTTATATACAAAACAACCACTAGAAATTATAAAAACTTACATCAATAAAACCTAACACATGGATTAGAAAAGGCTCCCATTATTCCCACACATTTTTTTTTACTGTATCTCTCTCTCTCTATATGTATGTATAAAGAGATAGAGGGGAATGATGTTTGAATATTAACTCCCTTAGCAAATCTTAGTTACCGTTATCATGCATGGAAGTAAACAAATATAATATTAATAATGTATAGATTATTATTATTATCATTATTTATATTAAAAAAAAGGATAAAAGAATAAAAGATAACTATTTACAAACGTGAAGACCACCAATTTTGCTTATGTCCGATATAACAAAATAAATTTTTTATTAAGTAATTAAGAGATATATAAATAAGTAAATGCTTATTTCGTAAATAATAATATTTCATATTTTCCAGGTCAAGAATATTTTGAGCAGTCGAACTTGGATCTAATTGGTATGGGTACAACACACCAATCAATGTTTTTAAATCCGGTTTTTATATCGTAATGGATTGGGCTCGGTTTAACTAGGTGAGGTGTATAGAGCGGTTCAACCAGGTGTACCAGGCGGTTTAGCCGGTTCTACGGACGACTGAACCGGTACTACCGGCCGGTTTGAACCGATTTTTATAACAATGGCACCTATCACTGCACAAACTTTTGTTTTGACTATTCAGCACAAACAAAATTATATACAAAACAACAGATAGAAATTAAAAAAAGTTACATCAATAAAAACCCCACACATGGAAGTAAACAAATGTAATATTAATAATGTATAGTTTATTATTATTGTTTCATGATTTATATTAAAAAATAAGGATAAAAATATAAAAGATAACTAATTACAAATGTGAAGCCACCAATTTTGCTGCTGTCCTATTTAATCGGGATATAACAAACGATAATTTTTATCTTCCTATATACTAATAAACAAAAATCCTTTTTGGACACTTGTCGTTCTCTCGTAATTTCTCATCTTATTTTTTTTATATTTATCTCTTCTATTTAATAATAATAATAATAATAATAATAATAATAATAATAATTATAATAATAATAATTATAATAATAATAATTATAATAATAATAATTATAGTAATTTGTTCCAACCCAAGACATAAACAAAGACAAGGATAATAAGACTCGTTAAAGACCCAATATACAAATAAGAAGGGGGATCTTTTTTGACATGAAATGGATATATCCATATATCTCTGACTCAAATTTATGAGATGATAAAATATGGCAAAAGCTATACCGAAAAAGGGTTCACGTGGACGTATCTCAAAATTATAGTTTAAAAAAACTTTAGTCCTATTTTTTAAACGTATACTTTATTACCCCATTGTGTTGTGAGAACTTAAAGAACTCCGACTTTTTATGCGATTTTTAATTTGAATATTTAAATGTCGACTACTAATTAAAGAGGTTGTTGTAGACGCTCAAAATTATAGTTTAAAAAACTTTAGTCCTATTTTTTTAAACGTGTACTTCATTTGTAGTATGATTTTATTTTAATATGTAATTTATTTTAATATGTAATATTTTCTATACTATGATGATATGCATATCTCGTCTCATGATCCATATATTCAAAAATAGTATTTATATCAAAGTATTTATTATATCATTAATATACATAGTAGAATTTAATTACAATTCATTTAGCATAACATCATAACTTAGAATTATTTTTAAAAATACTTACAATTTTATGATCATCATTTTTTTATTTTTTTAGTGTTACTTCTTATAAGTCATATAATAAGATGGGTTGTAGTATCTTAAAAGAGAAGTGAAAATTTAGAAAATTATTTTAAATAGCTGAAAATATAATTGTTCATTTGTTTTACTATTTTATCTAATAAATCATTTCATCAATAAGGATTATATACAGGTTTATCATTTACTTTTTATCGTCATTCAACCCGTATAATACACGGGTTTGTAAGCTAGTATACTAATAAACAAAAATCCTTTTTGGACACTTGTCGTTCTCTCGTAATTTCTCATCTTATTTTTTTCTATATTTATCTCTTCTATTTAATAATAATAATAATAAGAATAATAATAATAATAATAATAATAATAATGATAATAATAATAATAATAATACATATCAATATAACTAAATCTATTTATCTCTTTTTTTTTCATAATTTGAAATTAATTTCCTTTTTAACTCTAAAGTTTTAATATTTGGCAATTTAAGTCTAAAGTTTCAATCATTGGTATTATAACCCCTTTGATTAGTTTGATTTTTCACTTCTAATTCAAAAGTTTTCATCTTTTGCAATTTAACCTTTTAATTTTTATAACTAACTAATCCCCCGCCGCATTGCGGCGGGTGGTAATTCTAGTTAAGTAATTAAGAGAAATATATAAATAAGTGGGATATAACAAACCATATTCTTTATTAAGTAATCGGGTCAAGATTTTTGACGGATAGATACAATATGAGAGGATCTATCAATTGGTTTCTTTTATTATATGTATAGATAGATAGATGTAAATATATAAAAACTTAATAAAAACTATCTTTAATTTTAAACTTATTGCATATATAATCCCTAATTCCCTGTAATAAATATTGTTAAAAAAGGATAGTTTATTTAGAATATTTAATATCCATGAAAGAATGTAAATCTCTGCCTTCTCATTCATGATAACATCATATAAATAATGTACAATCAAATCTCCTATCATTGAGGAGAGATATACATGACAAATATAATAGATATATTAGTTGTGATTTCCTAATTTATACAATTGTCTATTACACTCCCGCAGTCGAAGCGAGAGGAGGCCGAATGCTGAGACTGGACCGGAAATCGTCAAATAGGACTTTAGGCATGCCTTTTGTGAATATGTCAGCTACTTGAGAACGCGTAGGGAAGTGAAGAATCCGAACTGAACCTCGTTGTACCAGGTCGCGAACAAAATGAATATCCAGTTCAATGTGTTTTGTACGTTGATGCTGAACTGGGTTGGGTTGCCGGAGAGATAAATCGCACTAATATTGTCGCAGTACACAAGACTAGCAGTGGTTAGAGGCTTGTGTAATTCCAGCAAAAGATTACGAAGCCAACATATTTCCGCAACCACATTAGCAACGCCCCTATATTATGCCTCGGCACTAGAACGAGAAATAACCGATTGACGTTTGGACGACCATGAGATGATGTTCGGACCTAAATATACACAATAACCTGAAGTAGACCGTCGCATATCAGGACACCCTGCCCAGTCGGCGTCGGTGTAAGCTCGTAAAGAGAAATCCGTAAAGGCACCAATAGTCAGACCATGAGATGATGTGCCTTGCAGATATCGGATGATTCGTTTAAGGGCATTCCAGTGATCCACTTTCGGTGCATGCATGTACATGCATACCTGTTGAACGGCATAACTAATGTCGGGTCTCGTGAATGTTAAGTATTGGAGAGCTCCCGCAAGGCTGCGATACAATGTCGGGTAATCAAAATCAGGACCCGAATTCGAACCAAGCTTAGGTTTGGTATCAACTGGCGTGGCCACGGGTTTGCAAGAGGACATACCGGCCCTGTCAATGATTTCTTTCGTGTAGACTTGTTGAGAAAGGAACATGTTGGCACCTTTCCGCTGGACGTGAACACCCAAAAAATGACTGAGTTGCCCGAGGTCTTTCATCGCGAATTCTGCTACAAGTCGAGACATAAGAAGCACTCGAAGAGAGTCGGTCGAGGTTGTGAGGATTATGTCATCGACGTATATGAGAAGATAAGTAGTATTTCCGTGATGTCGATAGGTAAAAAGAGAATGGTCGCATTTACTTTGCTGAAACCCCAATGAAAGAACAAAGTCGGTAAACCGTTGGTACCACGCACGGGGAGCCTACTTTAAGCCATAAAGTGATTTCTGTAGTAGACACACAGGGTCAGGATATTGGCGATGGCGGAACCCCATAGGTTGATACTTATAGACAGTCTCATTTAAGTTGCCGTGAAGGAATGCGTTGGTGACATCAAGTTGATGAATCGGCCAAGATTGTGACAAGGCAAGTGATAACACATTACGTATGGTAGTAGGTTTGACAACCGGACTAAATGTTTCACCACAGTCCACCCCAATTTGTTGATTGCTCCCATCACAAACAAGACGAGCCTTATAGCGTTCCAAAGTACCATCCGACCGAAATTTGTGACGAAAAAGCCACATGCTACGTAATACATGCATATGAGGTTGCCGGGGAACTAACACCCAGGTCTTATTTTTAATAAAAGCATTAAATTCGGTGGTCATGGCGTTATGCCACTCCGTGCTGGACAAGGCATCCTTCGGATTTTTATGAATGGGGGCGATGGATGAAGAAGTAAGGTTAAAAATGTGTTTCGGTTTATGTATGTCATCCATAGAGCGAGTACGGATGGTACGGGTGGGTGGTGGGGGGGAGGAGGGGGCAGAGGTGAAGGAGAGGTGACAGTGGATGGTGGGGAGGAGTCCGATTGGGGAGTGAAAGTCGAACCAGAGGAAGAGCTGGTTAATGGTCTGGTAAGATTGTGAGGGTGGGGTAGGCCGAGAGGGGATGTTAGTGATGGGCTGGGGAGATGTGAGGGTGGGCCAGTAGGAGATGTCGGTGGTGGGCTTGTGGAGTGTGAGGGTGGGCTGTGAGGAGGAGTATGAATTGGGGTTGGGGAAGATGGTGTAGTGGATAATGGGCCAGGGGAATATATGGAGTGGGCTATAGAAGGGGTATTGGTTTGGATAGAAGTAACAGTAGGAGAGGGAGGATTGGTGGGGTTGGTGTTCGGATAAGAACCGAATCGATGTAGTGGGTGTATGGGATCATTTAAAGAGTTATAGGTTTGTGGAGAGGGGGTGGAAATATTGGCAAAGGGAAACATGTTTTCGTCAAAGATGACATGATGGTTGATAATGATTTAACGAGTGGTAAGGTCGAGGCATTTATATCCCCGATGATTAGTAGGGTAGCCAAGGAAGACACATGGCATAGACCGATATTGAAGTTTATGAATATTGGTGTGAGTGATGAGGGGGTAGCACAGGCAACCAAAAACCCGAAGGTGTGAGTATGAGGGTATGCAACAATATAATATTTGGGTAGGAGAAATGTTGTTAAGAATTTTGCTAGGCAAAATGTTGTGAAGGTATGTTGCAACTTCCAAAGCATGATGCCAATATGTGTTAGGTAAAGATGAATGGGTTAAGAGAATGCGAATGATATTATCAATGGACCGGATTTTTCTTTCGGCTTTTCCGTTTTGAGATGAGGTATATGGGCAAGAGAAATGAAAATGCATGCCATTTAATTTGCAAAATTGTTGGAACATATTATTGTTATATTCCTTGCCGTTATCACATTGAAATTGTTTAAGTTTGTGTTGGGATTGAACCCTACCAGAGGAACAGATAATGAAAGCCAAAACCGGTTCACAACAGTGGATTCTTAATAAGCAGTTGATTACACTAGACTTTCCCCTTGAAAGTGATTATAACATCTGATGATCCTCTATCCACTGTCCGTATACAACTGCTGCCATTCTTTAAACTGTTGACAAAGCCCTGAAGAAGTAAACACTGCTGGATCAATCTACTGATGACAAAGCACTGCCCAATCAAGGACTGATCAACCTTGAGTAAAGCACTGATGAAAGGAGAGAGCAGTAGTTCAATGTGTTATATGTTTTATATATAGTCAGTGGTTAAGAATAGCAGTGTTTTTATAGGAACAATTGCTACAGGTTGTTAGGCTGTTAGATGTCACTTTCATGGTGACGTCAGCTGAGATGCCTCAATGGTTTGGTTTGCCTATAAATGGAGCAGTACCCTGTACTGTTACATTTGAATGACTGAGTGAGTTCTTCTCCTCTAGTCTAATCCTTTCATCTTGTGTGCAATCAACCACTGGAGTATCAGGCTGAGGGGGAGTTTATTTGTAAGCATGTTTTGCAAATCTTTTGATTTACTTTGTAATCTTTCGACTGATGCAATTCATGTGTTTATCAAATTCATTTCTCTTTATGATTGTGTTTCCAAAGTTTGTTGTTCATTTCGGCTGCACTTTACATGTTTTCATATTCATTGATTGTTCAAATTACACAAACAAACACTCTCATGAGAGCCTCCGATCCTAACAGTTTGTGTTCAAATTGGGTGTGAATCATATTATAGAATGTAGTAAAGATGGAGAAAACTTGAGATTTATTTGTGAGGGGGTAAGTCCATAGGAAATTTGAGAAATCATCAAGAAAAAGTATGTAGTAGCGGTGACCCCCCGTACTAAGGATTGGGAAGGTCCAAAGATCACTGTGAACGATATCAAATGGCATGTTCGTAACATGATTAGAAGTAAAAAATGGTAATTTAATATGTTTACCAAACACACAAGATTGACAAACATTGTTTTTCAAAGTTCACAAGTAATAAAACTAGAGTTTTTAAGAGAATGCAATAAAGAAGATCCCGGATGACCGAGGCGTTGATGCCATGTGCCTTGAGAAATTGCAGTGAGGGCGGTGGGAGATATGATCTTGGTGACTTGGGACGGATCAAAAGTGTAGAGGCCTTCGGAGCTTTTGCATCGTAGGATAGGGATCCGAGTCTTGAGATCCTTCATCAAAAAACCATATGGGTCAAATTCAATGGATAATTTATTATCGGTAGTAAAATGACGAACATAAAGTAAGTTTTTAATGAGAGATGGGGCGTAAAGTACTTGGGTCAATTTAAAAGGTGGAATGGGAGGGGGTAGGGTAAGGTCGCCTTGTCCATGCATGGGAATGGTTTGACCATTTCCCACAATAATATTTCGATTAATGCAATTATTAAAAACAGACGAGAGTTGAGAGTTAGAAGTCATATGACCTATGGCACCTGTATCCATGGTCCAAGAGAGGTCGTTGAGCGACATTGCATACATGGCCTGATTAAAATCAGTGGGCGTGTGACCGGCAGCAAAGGATTGATTTGGTGGGCTTGTTCACTGTTGGATAGGGACAAGGGGGCATAGTAGTCCATGAGGTCTATTGAGATTGGGGTGTGCCATTGTGTGGGCCGGCCCATGGGGCAAAAAAGGGCCAGGGGAAATAGCCACCAGAATTAGGATTTCCAGTTGAGGACATATTGCCGCCACCACCATACTGACCGAAACTACCCCTGCCACGTCCGCTGCCTTGCCGGCTGCGACCCCGTTCAGATGTGTCCGCCCGCTGGTCAGCCTTTTCTCGAGTCTCTTTGTGTTGCGGTTCAGCGGCGGCTGTGAGAGCATTACCAGCTGACTGAGCGGAGTGCCGGCCTTGGCTGAGTTTCCGTGATTCGGCCATACATAACCTGGATCGTGTGTCGTAGAAGTCGGGGAGAGGTTTCATCTGTTGAATAACAGAGGCTGTGTTCTCGTATTGCTCGGTCCCGATAGAAGTTGCAGAACGAGTTGCTTATCAGTAACAGGGGAACCAAGATTGGTTAATTGATCAAAAATCACCTTAAGGGCTTGACAATATGCGGGCATATTTGGAAATTGGTCCAGGTGAGTGTTGGCGAACTTGTTGTTGAGATCGATCATGCGGGTGGCCTTGTTGTCTTGGAAGATGTTGGCGATGGTAGTCCATGCATCATAGGCAGTTGTATCAGGTTTAAGAACCATGTGCAGCAGGTCAGTTGAGATGGTGCTTTAAATCCATTGTAGAACAATGGAGTCGAGACGTTCCCATGTCTCGGTAGGAGCGGACTTGTCTTTTTCTTTTTCTTTACTCGTGTCAGAAGAGGATGAGGTTTCCGTTGCCGATTTGGGTTGTAGATGATCGAAGACAAGGTGTGCTTTACATTGGATTTTGAACATCTCTGACCAGGTAGTATAGTGACCGGTTTCGATGTCCAATGTGACGGGTATGAGATTTTTGATGGAGGTTACAGTGACTGCAGGGTGTGGGGAAGGAGACGAAGAAGACATGGTGTGAGAAGGTGAAATCGGCGCAGGGAGAGGTGGGAGAGAAGCGGGTCGGCTAGGGTATCTCCTAGGGTAGCTCTGATACCATGAAAGAATGTAAATCCTTGCCTTCTCATTCATGATAACATCATATAAATAATGTACAATCAAATCTCCTATCAGTGAGGAGAGATATACATGAGAAATATAATAGATATGTTAGTTGTGATTTCCTAATTTATAGGATTGTCTATTAATCCAAACACAAAATGACGACTACACCACCTATACTTCTTTTTACAACCGGGTATCACATAAACCAAAACATGCGTCAAGAGTGACAGAATCTCACTGGTTGTGTTCATCATACAAAACAAACAAAATGTTTCCATATTCACTTGCACCAAATAATGCACCTCTTGGAACAAAAAGTGAAGAAAAATATTGAATATAATCAAAGACAAGAAAATGACTATACACCAAAAAAAAAAAAAATCTAACTGGCCAAGAATGACTCTGTTAATCCAAATGAACCTTCCACATTCCATTCTGCAAATCCATGGTACGAATCGTTCACCCGACCAAATAACGATTATTAAACCTCATATTATAGTGGGTACAGACTTGTGTTCATAGAGAGCTTAATGTCAAGGAAGATGAATTATGAATACAACCAAAAAAAACTTTCTTTATTACTAAAGATCAAATGTAATTAAGATTAAAATAGATTTATTAGGAAGAAAAAGAGTCATAAAACAGAACTGTGAATACAAAAAAACAGACAAGATGAAGAAAAGTTATGATGACCTTGTACGCACACCTCCTGTTTGTGAAAAATCCCATGAAAACCCAGAGACTCGTCTATAGTTAAACCCACAAACAGACAGAATTACAGCCTTACCATGTAAAAGATACGTAAAATCACCAATAGGAACATGAATACAACTTATACAAGTGATGTTAATTGAAGAAAAAGGTGTAAAACAATACGAACATCTAAAATTTCAGCACCACAGGATGCTGGAGCCAAACTGTAACCCAGCTCACTTCACATTAAACAAAGAGAAACAAGAAAAGAAACATGTAACAGCAATCAGTCTCGAAGTGAAAATGCATACAACATAGCCAAAGAGAAGAAAAGAAACAAGAAATTGGGATTTTTTTTTTTTAACACGGGTATTTTAGTTGTATTACAAAAATTTACAAATGTCATAGTGGGTTTTTTCTCTATGTTCAAATTTTTCGTTATTTTTTAACATTGGTATTTAGTCATATTACAAAAACTTAACAGATTTTACATCATCTCTTTGTAACAAGGACCATCTTTGTTACAAGTTGGCAAAAGCTGCAAGGACCAAACCTGTAATTTTCAAAACTAGGGAAGCTAGGGACCAAACCTGTAATATCCAAAAGCTAGGTGTTGGTAATCAGAGATGGAATTGAAGAACAAAATCAAAGATTGATACAATAAAACTGACTTTTAATTATGATTTTTTATACTTGCGTTTCGAAACTGGCCATGTTTTGATCGGCTATATATACATATACATACGGACGTGTCCACTGAGATTGAAGCAACCCTACATACGTATTTACAGTTTCCAAGTTTCTAAACTAACATAATATCTTTTTGATTAAACACAAATACAATTTGACACACAAACCTATTTTACAATATTGACACTAAGACTCTCGTATTTAGTTTATTGTCCCTAGTGTCCATGTGGTTCATAATTCTTTTTTTTTTTTTTTTTTTTTTTTTTTTGTATGTTACTACTTACTAGCAGTTACTGTTGACTGTATTAATAATTGGTTCTTATTGTTGGTAGCTCTGATGAGTCAACTTTTGTAGCTCTTGAGGTCATTACAAATGTATTAGGATTAAGTTAGAGATTTAACAGCAGTTGTTAGCAGTTAGAAGGGTATAAATGTAATTACTCAACCAACTTGACAGTCTGTTTGTTAAACAAGTGAGTTGGTCAAATCTCAAGTCTACTTAAACAATCTTAATGAATAAGAATAAGCAGTGTATTGATTTCATTGGAATAATTTCATCTCGTCTAATATTTCTTTTCTCAAAAGCTACAAGTCTAAACATCCAAATCCATGCGAGGCCCAAATATATCCCAAAAATATTCAGGTTTCGAAAACAATAGAATTGAGATTGATACTTAATAACAAGATCCGAACCAGATCATAACCAGCAGCAACAGTCAATAACAAACTCAGAATAAGCAGCAGCAATGAATAGAGAACACGCCAATGCAGCACCAGTAAATACCAAAACAAACAGCAGCAGAAGAGAACGCGCCAATGCAGAACAGTGAGCCACCACCATCTGCAAAAAAATAAAAAATAAATCATAATAATAAGTTGAAAAGCCACATCAAAGTAAAGCATATATCCGAACAACATTGTCAGCAGCAAGGAAATAATGGGCCACCTTGCACCAGGGCAGCAAATTACAGCCACAAATCAATTGTTAAACCTTTTATTTTGATCTAATGTTTACTTTCATTGCGAACATAACATCCATCAAATATCCAACTTTTAGGAGTTAAAAAGCCACATGAAAGTTGATGTAGCGTGTGTTACAAAAACGAAGATCAAACATGTTGATTCTGCGAATACCCGTGTAGTTCTTCCCCAACCCCCAAAATTCAACTCAAAGGGCACAGAATTTGAAGTGAAAATGAGTTAATTCAAAATTCAAGTCTGCTCTTTCACATTACTAGAGGAACATATAAATAGAAACAGAAATTCGAAATGGGCCTCAAAAAGACAATGGGCCAAACACAAGCCCAAAAACAAAATGCCCAAAACACTTCAAAAAACATAAAAAACGTAAATAACTAATAGAAATAAGCGTTTTTTGGCCCGGACGATGACCCAAACCGCCGTAGGCGTTTGCAGCCAGATGGAGCTCGTTCTCACGTTCGTTTCGCCTGGTCGCATGCCCAAAACGGAGCCCCGTAGCCCAAGTTAGAGCCATTTTAGTGAAGCCTTTTTTGTTACACGATCTTGGGCCTCCAAATACAAGATGGCCTGCTCCTCCACACTTGGGCCCGCATCAAAAGTACTTCTACCACATGTTGTCTACCCCGTGTTTTGTTTTGGTCATCTTCAGGTAGCATCCACTAGAGATGCACAAAATACCTGGTTCCGGACCTGACCTGGAACCGGTTTCTACCCTACCCGACCTGCGGGTACATACCGGTTCCAGACCCCGGCTTAGAAAAAGGAACCGACCCGGAACCACCGGACCCGATTTCACCTCTATCCAATCAAAACCGAGACCCGAACAGGACCTTGCCAAACCAGTCAAATACCCGAATGTATCTAGAAGCGGTTCCTACCCTACCCGGTTCTTAGCTTTGTTGACCAAACCCTGACCCGGTTCCTACCCGGTTCTAGGGTATAGAAAAAACCCGTTTTGTGCATCTTTAGTATCAACTATCATGTCTTACTCATATTTATACATGGCAAAACAGACGAGTCAGGTCGGTGGGTGGGGTAACGGGTCATACAGGGTTTGGGTCAGAATAGACCGTTTAAAAAAATTGTAATCTTGGTTCCGGTCAAACAGGTTTTGACCAAAATGTGTACAGGGGGTGTTCTAGAAAATGTCAATCTGATCAGACTTTATAAATACATGTAGACAACTAAAAGAGCTAAACTTGACATATTGTACGTATTAAAGTTACACCCATTTTATATCATAAAATTACAACAGATTGTGAATCAATTTAAAAGGAAACCAGATGACAAAAATTAGCAAGCTTAAAATTTTCATACTTTACCATGTTGTGCAAAACGACTTCAAGTGCCACTTTTTCTTCACTGACTCTCCTTTTCAAATCCGCACCCATATGATCTATTAAATTATTTTGCACGGTATTCTTGAGCAAGTAATGAATGCTTCCGGAGCGGGTGGTGTCACGATCAGTGAGCTTTTTTTATATCACCCTACTAGGTCGAATTCCAGGTTCTGTACCTCGGCCATAAAGCTTGTTTATGTGTGAATCGATTCGTATGAGTACCCGTTTCTATGTAATATATAGACTTTTGCTGGCTTGAAACGTATCTCATATTTAATGCTGCAAATCAGCAGAGATCAGTGTTGACCAGAAATGTTGGATTTTGGATTCTCTGTCTTCTGTTATGAGGTATGTTCTAATTGCTTCTTTTTCTAATTGCTTCATACAGTGTTTGATTTGAATTTCAGTTGAAACTAGCTTTGTTGTCCAGTTAATCCTACGAAACCAAAAGAATCAATCATTCTAAATACCGTTCACAACCTCAACAGAACAAAAAACGGTTACTATAAGAATAACAAATTGCATACCATTTAACAGTCTTTTTAAAGAGTAATTTGGTAATTACCAGTGCAATCTAAGCCACGACTCCGCCGACTATATTCTTAGCTTGAACATAAACATTTTCATATAAAACTTCTGGCATGCCCCTGAGATGCATCATAGAACCCAAAATACGGTAAGAGGTGTTAATATCTTCACCCCAGGAGTATTGATGTATATAAGAATCACGGATTGTTGCATATGAATTGGTGCATTGAAGTCAGTTCTCCCCTGCATTACCATGTGGTCAAATCAGCAATACCATATTTGACCTAAGAAAGTCAAATATCGTCTTTTTTCTGCAGCCTAATATGTTGGTAGTGGATGTTCAAGACACTTTTTTCACCTCAGCTAAGTAACTTATATACAACCTATAAACAATCAAGAATGTAGAGTTGTCGATTTTAACCCTCTTTGTTTTATTCCAAATGCTTTCAAATGGGTCCAACGGGTCAAAACATTTTGCGGTTTTGGTACATGGTTTCATTTAATATTTAGGTCATTATTATGATAAAAACATTGTTGCCAAACAGTACGAACATATTGTTAAATATATAAACAAAAAGAATGACAAGAGACGCAAACATATATAGATGATCCCCAGGTATAAATATTAGTTATTTCATATATATTTATGTGCCTTAAAAACTCACTTTTTTATCAACTCTAAGGACCAGTTTGATGCCCATGTAAAGAGCTCCCATCAGCTGGACTGCAGGGATCTTTACAGGAAAACTGAATGGTGTAACTAATGCCACCTGCAATTAAAAATTTAACATGCATGAAGAAAATAAATATTAATAGAGTTAATAAATAATAAATTGAAAGTAATAATAATGAGTGAAGGGTGTCTTACGGGGCCATAAGGCCATCCGAAACCATGAGTTTGGTTCCCAAGCTGATCCCCAGGTACTCTAAACGACCTTGCCATGAAACGCACCTATCTGAGATTTAACAAAAAAATATTAGTAATAAGTATAGAAATTTCAGTGAGTTTACTACAATGTCTCTGTGTATTTTGTAGGCCAAGTTACATGAAAGGAACGGTCTACTGAGTCGTAAAACTAGAGTGGGTCAAGTTTTGCCGTTTTGTACATTTAAAGAAAACTTCTCTTGTGAATAACTCTCACAACAGCTATTGGAATATACCCATTTAGATGCCTAAAACTATATGAAACATAAGTGTATGTTGGTACAATTCTTTCACTAGTATACCACAACATAAAAATGAAAACATTCTAAAAATCACAATCTTCTATCACATTAAAAATCATAAAAAATAAAATAAAGAAATTACACGAGGTTTCTTATTCTAACTATCTTACCTTGGAATCACCAAAACTTGATCAATCTGGAAAACGATAATATTTGAAAACTGAAATCACAAGAACTTAAGAAATCACTTGATCCTGATCAATTGCGCTTAAACATTTATTAATACTTGTGCTTCAACATTGATTGCCTGAAATCACAGACTTAAACATTCAAGGACTTATTTAATGGATTCATACATTGTTGGATTAATCGGTTAGTTATGGTTCACGGGTCACACGGCTAGCACGTTATCGGGTCACGGTTCAAATGGTTATTTGTTTACGGGTAACGCGAGTCGTAGGTTGCGGGTTCAGTTCGGGTCAGATGTTACAAGTCAACAGGTCATGGTTCGGATCGCAGAAAGTGGGTTATCCATGTTAGTTCCGTATGAGAGGGAAAATGAACGTTGTGTTTGACCGAGTTTGGTGAAAGTATAGTTGATGCACGTTTAGTAAAAGAATAGGGATAGGTTGTCCGTTTCTTTAGGAGTTTATATTGTTTTTTTATTCCCACGTTTGTTTTGTAAAGGCTATTTAAAAGCCATTTGTTTATGTGAATATTGTACACCCATTTTTAACCATCGAAACAATAGTTTTCCTTTCACTTTCTGCATATCATCTTCACTTCCATAATACATACATAAGTGAGTTGTGAGTGTGTGTTTTGTGTGAGGTTTGGAGTGGGGCCTGAACCATCACAATCTTACATTGATTGTTTGAATATCAATTTATATGACACATGCATTGTTAAGAAAGCATACCTTGAAATCACCAAAACTCAATTGGTTTGAGGAAAAAGATAACAGGGCACTTGATAAAATCACATCAACTTTATCTATTGTCTGAAAGAACATTGATCGCGCACCCGCTAGAACATCACTGATTAATGCTTGACCACGGAAAGTTTAATACCTACACGAAATGCCTACTTTGCATCAATGTTAATATACCACCACTTCAGAATTCACATCAAAGTACGATGAAAATTAACAGAATACCTGCTACTATACTTGTTTTTGAATTGGCTAAATCATCCCTTGAGTTCAAAGAGGAGACTCATGTTGTAAGTCCCTAATGTAGCAGGAGGCCATGTATGTTGAGATTTCTTTCAAGGATGTGAAACCATATGACTCAAGCCGCCACCTAGACCCAACAATATACAGACCTTTCAGTTCAAAAATGCTCTGCGGAAGACGACTTATACCTGCACTTTCAATATTAATCTCTTCCAAACTTTCCAAACGTCCAAATTCTTCTGGCAATTTCTCAACCAGCATACAAAAGCGGAGATCTAAGTATTTTAAACTTTTCATCTTACAGATGCTGTTCGGAATCTCTCTTAAGGATATACAATCGGTCAGGTGTAACTCCTCTAAAGACTCTAGCATGCCCAGATCCTTTGGTAGCTGCTCAAGAAGCTGACAATATCTAAGTTTAAGATATTTCAGATGTTTCAACATACAAATGCTATCTGGAAGACCCCTAATCTCTTTCATCGACAAACTTAGCTCCTCTAAACTTTCTAACCGGTACAGATCCTTGGGCACCTCTGGAATGCTGCCTTCAAGTGTAAGTTTTCCTAAACGTTGCAAACCACAAATAGATGCTGAAAAAGACTCAAGGTTTGTGCAAGCACATAAACCAAAAGAAATAAGCTTCTCAATATTTCCACTTGATGAGGGTAAAGGTTCATCATAAAAGCTTTTAAATTGAAACTTTGGAAAATTGTTGTTGGGATGCAGTGGGCATATATCTACAGACTCTGCAAATAATTGTAGTGTAGCTAGATGATCGCGACTAGGTATTTCATGCTGCTTGGAAACCACAAAACGTTCAAACCTCAAACAACCGCTTAAGTTTAAGTAGACTAGCTGTTTTAGAAATTCCATGGGAGCGTGAATTTCTTGAAGATTATGACATTCTTTAAGTTCTAATATCTCAAGAAGTGGAGTCAACCCAAGTTTAAGGTTACTCACCTTAGAACCTTTAAGATTGAGGATTTTGAGATGTGGACAATCAACGGGCATGTGAGTCTGCCCCAAGTTAACTTTACTCAAACTAGAAAAACCAACCGACAGGAACTTCAGCTTGGGACTTTCAACGGGCAAGTGGAGTTCTACAAGGCCGTTACATTTTTCAAGATGTAATTTCTCGAGCTGTGAAGTCAGCCCCAGGTCAAGTTTACTCAACTTAGAACTACTGAGGAGAAGGGACTTCAATTTTGGACTTTCAATGGGCATGTGGAGTTCTACAAGGTCGTTGCATCCTCGAAGATCCAATGTCTCCAGCTGTGGAGTCTGCCCCAAGTCAACTTTACTCAAACTAGAACAAGCAAGCCGTAGGGACTTCAGCTTGGGACTTTCAACGGGCAACTGGAGTTCTACAAGGTCTTCACATTTTTCAAGATCTAATGTCTCGAGCTGTGGAGTCAGCCTCAGGTCAAGTTTACTCAACTTGGAACCACTGAGGAGAAGGGACTTCAATTTAGGACTTTCAATGGGCATGTGAAGTTCTACAAGGTCGTTACATCCTCGAAGATCCAATGTCTCCAGCTGTGGAGTCTGCCCCAAGACAACTTTACTCAAACTAGTACAACCAAGCCACATGAACTTCAGCTTGGGACATTCAACGGGCATGTGGAGTTCTACAAGGTCTTCACATTTTCCAAGATCTAATTTCTCGAGTTGTGGAGTCAGCCCCAGCTCAAGTTTACTCAACTTAGAACCATAGACGACAAGGAACTTCAGCTTGGGACATTCAACGGGCATGTGGAGTTCTACAAGGTCTTCACATTTTCTAAGATCTAATTTCTCGAGTTGTGGAGTCAGCCCCAGCTCAAGTTTACTCAACTTACAACCAGAGAGGACAAGACAGTTCAGCTTGGCAGCGGGCAAGTGGAGTTCTACAAGGTCTTCACATCCGCTAAGATCTAACGTCTCCAGTTGTGGAGTCAACCCCAGCTCAAGTTTACTCAACTTAGAACCATAGACGACAAGGCAATTCAGCTTGGGACATTCAACGGGCATGTGGAGTTCTACAAGGTCTTCACATTCTCTAAGATCTAATTTCTGGAGTTGTGGAGTCAGCCCCAGCTCAAGTTTACTCAACTTACAACCAGAGAGGACAAGACAGTTCAGCTTGGGACATTCAGCGGGCAAGTAGAGTTCTACAAGGTCTTCACATTCTCTAAGATCTAATTTCTGGAGTTGTGGAGTCTGCCCCAGCTCAAGTTTACTCAACTTACAACCAGAGAGGATAAGACACTTCAGCTTGGGACATTCAGCGGGCAAGTGGAGTTCTACAAGGTCTTCACATCCGCTAAGATCTAACGTCTCCAGTTGTGGAGTCAGCCCCAGCTCAAGTTTACTCAACTTACAACCAGAGAGGACAAGACAGTTCAGCTTGGGACATTCAGCGGGCAAGTAGAGTTCTACAAGGTCTTCACATTCTCTAAGATCTAATTCCTGGAGTTGTGGAGTCAGCCCCAGCTCAAGTTTACTCAACTTACAACCAGAGAGGACAAGCCAGTTCAGCTTGGGACATTCAGCGGGCAAGTGGAGTTCTACAAGGTCTTCACATCCGCTAAGATCTAACTTCTCCAGTTGTGTAGTCAGCCCCAGCTCAAGTTTACTCAACTTACAACCAGAGAGGACAAGCCAGTTCAGCTTGGGACATTCAGCGGGCAAGTGGAGTTCTACAAGGTCTTCACATCCGCTAAGATCTAACGTCTCCAGTTGTGGAGTCAGCCCCAGCTCAAGTTTACTCAACTTACAACCAGAGAGGACAAGACAGTTCAGCTTGGGACATTCAGCGGGCAAGTGGAGTTCTACAAGGTCTTCACATCCGCTAAGATCTAACATCTCCAGTTGTGGAGTCAGCCCCAGCTCAAGTTTACTCAACTTACAACCAGAGAGGACAAGACAGTTCAGCTTGGGACATTCAGCGAGCAAGTAGAGTTCTACAAGGTCTTCACATTCTCTAAGATCTAATTCCTGGAGTTGTGGAGTCAGCCCCAGCTCAAGTTTACTCAACTTACAACCAGAGAGGACAAGCCAGTTCAGCTTGGGACATTCAGCGGGCAAGTGGAGTTCTACAAGGTCTTCACATCCGCTAAGATCTAACTTCTCCGGTTGTGTAGTCAGCCCCAGCTCAAGTTTACTCAACTTACAACCAGAGAGGACAAGACAGTTCAGCTTGGGACATTCAGCGGGCAAGTGGAGTTCTACAAGGTCTTCACATCCGCTAAGATCTAACATCTCCAGTTGTGGAGTCAGCCCCAGCTCAAGTTTACTCAACTTACAACCAGAGAGGACAAGACAGTTCAGCTTGGGACATTCAGCGGGCATGTGGAGTTCTACAAGGTCTTCACATTCTCTAAGATCTAATTTCTGGAGTTGTGGAGTCTGCCCCAGCTCAAGTTTACTCAACTTACAACCATCGAGGAGAAGACGCTTCAGCTTGGGACATTCAGCGGGCAAGTGGAGTTCTACAAGGTCTTCACATCCGCTAAGATCTAACGTCTCCAGTTGTGGAGTCAGCCCCAGCTCAAGTTTACTCAACTTACAACCAGTGAGGACAAGACAGTTCAGCTTGGGACATTCAGCGGGCAAGTAGAGTTCTACAAGGTCTTCACATTCTCTAAGATCTAATTCCTCGAGTTGTGGAGTCGACCCCAGCTCAAGTTTACTCAACTTACAACCAGAGAGGAGAAGACACTTCAACTTGGAACATTCAACGGGCATGTTGAGTTCAACAAGGTCTTCACATTCTCTAAGATCTAATGTCTCTAGTTGTGGAGTCAACCCCAGCTCAAGTTTACTCAACTTAGAACCATAGGAGACAAGGCACTTCAGCTTGGGACATTCAATGTCAAAGGTTCTTAACTTTGAATGATTGATGTAAAGGAATTTGAGCTCATTAAGAACCTGTAATAGAAAAAAGCCAAGAAAGGGAAAATATTCAAAGACAGAATATAGTACAATAAAGCATCACAAAAAACAACCAATCAACTATTGTTCTACCATTCTTTCTCCTCCTTTCCATAGTTGAGAGATGTTGCAACCCAGTTCAGCATTAACAAGCTCATATGCTGAAAATGGTTCAGAATACCAAGAGTCTTCACGAACATAAATAACTCTAAGTTTCTTCATCATTCTAAAACCTTTCATAATTATAGCTAGATCGAGATTCGTATACATTAGTTTCATACTTAGTGTTGCTTTAGTACCCTGCAAAAAAAAGTTGACATTAATATTTTTTCATAAAGGAAATCATGTTACTATTTCACTTTACAAATAAACTGAATCTTACCAACTCATTAGCCAATATATTTTCTATTTCCTCTTTAACCCATAGCCTGGTATGCCTTTGAGGCTCATGAGGGTGCAAACGACGAACAATGTTCCTGCCCATTTCTTCAATACGGTCATGCATGAGTAAATAGCCTAAATACGAAACAGTTATCAACGATTTCTGCTCAAGAACTTTTAAAGCAAATCGAGCATGGAATCCACAACTTTCAAGTGTACTGATTGCCCGATCTTTCGGTTCACCTTTCAATATGCATGCAACTTCTAGAAATACTTCTTTGTGATCGTCCTCTAGACTAGTATAGCTTAGTTCCAGTCTTTTCAAAGTTTGCTTTTCTGGAATTGTTTTTAGTCTTTCTATGGCATCACTCCATTCACACTCTGTTTTACCACAGAGAGATGAACCCAAAACTTTGATTGTCAAGGGAAGACCAGCAGCATAATGTACAACTTTTCTTGAGAGCTCTTCATACCCTTCTATTGGAAGCTCTCTGCCAAATGCATACTTACTGAAGAGGCGAATTCCTTCCTCGTGCGATAACAGATTGACATCATGAATAGACTTCACTCGGTGGGCTACCAACACATGCTCATCTCTTGTTGTGATGATGATTGTACTTCCCGAATTAAACCAAGTATGCTCACCTGCTAACGCCTCAAGCTGCTCGATATCATCGACATCATCTAAAACAACAAGTATCTTTCTACTACCCATCATTTTTTTCATCATATTTTTTCCTTCAGAAACGCTTGTTACATCAATCCCTCCATCATTTAACACATCTTTAAGGACCTGTTTTTGCAATTTCTTCAAACCAGAGCCTTTTGAAGCTTCTCTGACATTCTCTACAAAGCTTTTACCTTCAAACCAAACGGATATGTGATCAAAAACAGCTCTAGCCAAAGTCGTCTTTCCACCACCTCCAATCCCCTTGATCCCTATCATCCGAACATCATCAGAACCATTTTCTAAGGATGAAACTACATGCTTTACACGGGTCTCCATGCCTATTAATTTTTCATCAACACTTGTATCAATGAAACGTAGCTCTAGCGAAATGTCTTCAACAATTTTTTGAATAAATTTGGCTTCATGCCTGTGTATTAAAGAATATTAAATTAGATTACTCAAACCCCCCATGAACAATTAATTTCAATTTATAACGTACAATTATAGATTACTATATCAAGAAGAAATTACCCATCAAATGTAGTTTTTAACTCTCTCCCAGCCAGATCAGCTGCTTCTTTCATAGCATTTCTCCATATTCCAGCAGCCTCTTTCTTTTCATGCTTGGCAAAGGCTTCTCCAACTGCCCCACTTTGGTGGCGGACTTCCGTGGGTTCCACATTAAAGAAAACAGGATAAGCAGTCCGCCCGGTTGTTTTGTGGCACTCCATGATCTTGATGAGCTCGTCTAAGCACCACGATGAAGATGCATAGTTCTTGGAGAAAACAATTATATAAATTCTCGAGTCTTCAATGGATCTCATGAGCTGATCATCGATCCTTTTCCCTTTCTCGATTTTTTCATCATCTTTGTAAGTTATAATGCCTCTTTGGCTAAGAGCATGATAGAGATGATCAACAAAGGTTTTACGGGTGTCTTCACCCCTGAAACTCAAAAATACATCATACTTGAACCTCTTCCCAACAGAGCCTTCTGAAACTTCCCTAACGTCCTCAACAAAGCTTTCACCTTCAAGTCGAATGGATGTATGATCACAAACATCTCTGGCCAAAGTGGTCTCCCCACCACCTCCCATCCCCTCGACCCCAATCACCTGGGTTTCCCCATCAACACTCAAATTAAAGAATTTTAGATTTAGCGAAACCTCTTCAACAATTTGTTGGACAAATTTAGCTTCGTGCCTGTGTGTTAAAGAAGATTCAGTTAATGTTTGTTAAACACAGAGATTTAAAAGAAAGAGAAGTGAAGAATATACCCATTGAAAGTGTTCTTTAACTCCATCCCAGCCAGGCTAGCTGCTTCTTTGAGAGCATTTCTCCATCTTCCAACATTATCTTCCTTTTCCTGTTTGGCAAAGTCCAAATCTTTCTTAATATTAACAAATCAAGAATCTTATTCTACTCTAAAACACAAGACACATCAGTAACAAATACAATTGCAATGATAAAGATGTTACCTGATCTACATCTTCTGACGCCCTCTTCCTCTTCCTTGTGAACAGATTAAAGAAGGAGAACATCCCGCTTCCCTTTTCGTGTTTGGCAACAAGTTTGGAAAATGCTTCTCCAACTGGCCCACTTTGGTTGCCGACTTCAGTGGGTTCCACATCAAAGAAGACGGGGTAAGCAGTCTGCTCGGCTGTCTTCTGGCACTTGATAATCTCCACGAGCTCGTCTAAGCAGCATGATGAAGATGCATAGTTCTTGGAGAATACAACTATGTGAAACCTCGAGTCTTGAATAGATCGGATGAGCTGATCATCTATCCTTCCCTCTGTCTCGAATTTTTCATCAGCTTTGTAAGTTGTAATACCTTTCTCCAGAAGAGCATGATAGAGAGGATCAACAAAGGTCGCAAGGGTGTCTTCACCCATGAAACTCAAAAAGACATCGTACTTGAAGCTCTTTTGAATAGTTGAAGTAGATGCCATTGATCAATTTATGCTTCAAATATGGAAGAAAATAAAATCTTTATTAGTTGGGAGAAAGAAATCTGTATGAACTGAATGGATGAGGAAAAAGTGCGTGGTAGTGTGGAGAAAGTGAAGCCTCTTGTTTGGTTTAGATAAGGTAAAGAGTACTACGATTATTATCTGAATTTTCAACGAAAAGATTAGGAAGTTTCATAGCCATTATCCTTTCTTTGGGTCTGGACCCAACTCACAAGTTAGACAAAAATGAAAGGTATTCAAATAAAGTTACGTAATTATTTAGTTATGACTCATATAAGGTGAAGTTAAATTTATTTTTTATTTTATTTGTGGTTTAGTTTTTTAAGCGTTAGATGCCAGATATAAAATTTTCGTATAATTGTTGAAGGGCGTAAAGGACTATGTTCAACACGGTTTTTATTATTATTGGTTGTGATTGGTTGTGTTACGTTCATGCATCTATACTAAAAATAATATTAATTTTTATATGTACGCCTTTTAACACTTTCGCTTGCAAACTTCAATTCCTTCTCTTGCATACGCATGTAAATCTGCAATTTCACAGCAAGTTGTCTGCCATGATTATTGAGATTTCCCAGGTTTCCTTGAATTTTCAAAAGAGTACAAGTGTACAACGCTTTGCTTTTACAATGTAGTCTTGTACAGTACAAGCGATTAATGCACCCCCAATGCTTGTATTGTACCACCGAATCTTGAACATCTAAGACAAGAATCCTTTAAGACCAGAGGGTATGGAGCACGGCGAGGCCCGGCGCCGCCCCGGAACACCGCTCCCCATAGCCCCGGCGCGTCGTCTCCGTCCTCCACAAGCCGGGTTTGACGGGCCTCTCTCCTCTCTCTTAGGGTGTTAATCGAATCGAATATCGAATTATTCGAATAATTTTTATTTTCCCTTGAATTCGTATTCGATTCGAATTCGATTAAAACTTACCGAATTCGATTCGAATTCGTATTTGAATAAAAAACCTAATTCGTATTCGACTAAAAATTCGAATTCGAATTCGAATCGAATTCGAATAAATTCGATTTAATTCAGATTCTTTAAAAACATGTAAAAAAACTATCAAAATGAAACAAAAATTTTAAAGCAGACATAAAGCACGATATCACATTAAAAAGGTCCCAACAAAGTACCATAAGTCTAAAATTCAAAATAAGAAGTCAGGAATAACCACTCCATATTACAAGTTAATATTTTTAGGGTTATAAATCTATTGATAGATTTATTACTTAGGTTTTAGTTATGGGTCATATAGTGGGTTTGGTAATGGGTAATTTTAATACTTGGAAAAAAATTGAAAATAATTTATAGTATAGCTTAATAAAAGTTATATATGTATTATATATATAAATAATAAATAAAAATGCATAATTTTTATTTGAATTTTGAATCGAATCGAATTTGAAATTATAAATTCGTATTCGATTCGTATTCGATTTACTTGACTCGAATTGAATCGAATTCGAATTCGAATTCTTTTAATCAAAATGAATTCTTGATAATCGAATCGAATTTAAACAAATTTCGAATTTTTCGAATTCGAAACGAATTTTGAACACCCCTACTCTCTCTGCACACACACAGCTATACATACATACATATATATATATATATTTAGCCCCATCCTCCAACCCCTTGGTCCATCCTCTTTAGGCCCATCCTCACTTCCGATGACGTAGCAGGTAACGTGGCGGTCCATCCTCTATCACCATACCCTCCAGTCTAACTACTTTAGTAAATTTCATTGCAAACTGAATTTTCAACCAAGAAAAGAGTATAGCATGTGTAACTAGAGTTATTAAAATAGTTTGTAGCTTCCCTTGGTAAAAGCAAAAACAGCTCATTTGAAATTGGCTAATTTACAAACTGAGTTAGCTGGCTCGAATCTTTTGCAAACCGAGGTGGGTCAGCTTGTTTACAAACAGCTTGGTTTGGCTCCATTTATTATTATTATTATTATTATTATTATTATTATTATTATTATTATTATTATTATTATTATTATTATTATTATTTTAATTTATTGTATCATATTCATACATACTTGTTCACGAGGATTGATGCTTTTAGCTGGTTTACTCATCACTTTGTAAAAACAGTTGTTACATACTTACATAATTCGTTTTGATGTAGTCCATGTTCAATACTATTTGTTGTACACCTGTGAATACTAAGTCTAGGGATGTCCCAATAACTATGGCGTAAAGATCGTAAAATTTTATAAAAAGTTAGCCTATATTAAAGCGCACTTGTTATTGATCATAATTACAACGGTTAAAAACTGTATTTACCGTTATTGGTCATCTTGTTACTTGTTTACTCATCACTCTGTAAAAACTTGTTATTGGTCATCTTGCATAGTGTCAAGCCTTAGGCTACTCGGTATGGTGATGGACCATCCTTGGAGGATGGTCCGCCACGTAGGCGCCACGTCATAATCCTTCCAAGGATGGTCCATCCTCCAAAACTAGAAGGCATGGGAGGATGGTCCTAGTCATAGTCCTCCACCACTTTTTATGTTTTTTTTTGTTTTTTTTAGTCTTCTATTTTTTTTTAACATTTAACAAATATACTAACAAAATAAGATAATACAAACGCATCATCATTTGTTGAAGGGCTTGATTTTGAGAGAATTGAGCGAATTGGTTTGGCGAGTGTTGGAATGATGCAAACGCATTTGATGAATATTGCGAGAATTGGTTCGGTTCTAGCGTCGGATAATATCCCGGACCCGAGAAAACATTAGGTTGGGTCGGGTTGATGGGAGTCGTCGGGTTATACGGATTGTTCGGGTTGTTCGGGTCGTTCGGGTTGTTGAAGGGATCCATGATAGAGTAAGGTTTATAAAAGTGGAAGAAGATTTATAAAAATTATGTGAGAGAGGGATGAGATTTTGTGGTTAATTTGGTGAAAAGTGAAAATGGAATTGAAATTTATAAATATTCTAAATATTACCGTTGGTTTTTTGAAAAAAATTGTATTTTTTTTTTTAAACAATTGTAACTTTATTGATTGGGCCCCACTATTTTTGGACCGTCGCAAACGGCACCAGCTCGACGGGGACGACGCGACGCAGGGGGGCGGCATGGTGTTCACTCCGTCGCCGAAGCAGGACGGAGCGGGGCTGCACCCCATACCAAGTAGCCTTACTCATATGTATACCTAGCAAAATGGGTGGGGCGGTGCAGGAGGGTAGAGTAACGTGTCATACAAAGTTCCGATCAGAGCATACCGTTTCAGAAAGTGGTTCGGGTCAAAAGTTAAAACTGGTTTGACAAAAATGGGTACGAGTTGAAACGGGTTTTGACAAAAATTTGGGGGTTCACTATTATTCCCAATTTTAAAATAATATTGTGTTCTTGAGGAAGTTTCTGGGATGAAGAAAGATTGATTAAAGATATAATGATTCTAGGTTAGAACCCCGTATAATACACGTGTTGAATAAATGTAATTTTATATTCAAATAATAAAAAATATATCTTTAAAAACCTCATTTATTACACTGTTTGAATAAATGTAATTTTATATACCAAATCATAAAACAACATATCTTTAAAAATCTCGTTTATTACATAGGTTAAATAAATTTAATTTTATATATTAAATAATAAAAAAAGTTATATCTTTAAGAACCCCGTGTATTGTACGGGTTGATTAATTTTAATTTTATATATTAAATAATGAAAAAAAGTTACATTTTTAAGAAACTCATGTATTGTATGGGTTGAACACGTATAATTTTATATATCAATCAATAAATAGTTATATCTTTTTATATTTTTATAAACCATGTGTATTATACGGATTGAATAAATCTAATTTTATATACCACACAATAAAAAAGTTATATTTTTAAAAATCTGGTGTGTTACACGAGTTGCATAAATGCAATTTTGTATAGTAAATAACAAAAATACTATATCTTTAAAAAACCCCGTTTATAACACGGGTTGAATGAATCTAATAAAAAATTATATCTTTAAAAAACTAACAGATATACTCGATATACGATGGATGTGATGATTCTTATAAATGTCACGTAAACATAGTGAATATTGTATTTGAATTGAGAGTTGAACACGAAAATAAAAGTATAGAACCAATAAACATTGATTAATGTTTTTGTTTAGCCCTTATAAACATTTATGAAATAGGTTTTCTCATTAACTACTTTAGTTTAATAAAATAAATAAATCATTTACATTATATTAATTTATATTTAGGGTACGTCTTTTGTTTATTTCAGAATAAATAATTTTAAAATATAATAAATATTTCAAAATATTATATTATCTCTTGTACGATTTAATTTTATAATTATCTTTTAATTAATACTAATTATCTATAATTAAGTAAGATAGATTAAATTTATATTAAATTTAATTTTATAATTATCTTTTAATTAATATTAATCTATTATATATAATAAATGAAAGTTATTTGGGTCACGTGACACTTAATTAGGGCATCCTCAGTTCTGTTTTTCCGCCCAACAGTACCATACTTCCATCCCTTTTATACTCCCTCCGTCTCCTTTTTTACTTTTCAAAACCCTGAATCTGAATCTTCTTCTCCTCTCCTTCTCCTTCTCCTGTACTCTTCTCCTTTCTTAATCAAAGATCAAAGCAAATCATCTCATCATGAATCATTCAGTCTTTGTAATTTTCATGTCTGATTATACCATGAAGATGTAATATCTGGCTTTTGTAATTATCATCCCGAGCTATAGTTGGGAAGATTCTTTCATCTTCTTCGTCTGCAAGGTTCTTCCATTTGAGGTTTGATTTCTTTGTTTATAGATCTGTGTTGATTTCTTCTTATTTTCATACAAAGTTTTAATTAAACCCTAATTTATACTCGTAATCTCATCATATGGTTCCAGGGTTGTTGTCATCGATGGTCATCAAAGTTGAAATCCGCTTACCTGCGGATAGATTTCTGCCATGAACTGGTATGTTTGAATATGTTCAGAAACTAAGCGTTTTTTCTTAACGGTGATGATATGAGTACAACATCTGTTGATTATTGATCTTTGAGTATGTTCAGCGATTATTCTTTTTGAAATTAGGGTTTCATTTCCAGTTCCCGAGGTATTATCTGTTTGTAACAGCAGTGGTTAAGCATCTACAGTGGATTCAACATCAGGTGTTTGCTATTATTGTTTGATGTTGTTTGCTATTGTTGTTTGATGTTGTTTGCTATTATTGTTTGATGTTGTTTGCTATTATTGTTTGATGTTGTTTGCTATTGTTGTCAAGTAAGGTAAAAATGGCCATTCTAATTACCTGAATATTGCGTATGATATCCTTTTAATTTTAATCGCCAAACAAGTTTTTTGGTTTGTTTCTTTCATATTTCCTTATGATTTGTATGCTATTACAGTTTGATTTTATATTGATCATCACATTAATGGTGAGTACTCAGGAATATTGGATGGTTTTATTAGTTTTATTGGGTATTTTTGGATGCAGTTGAAGGGATCATTTGAGTGAAATGAATGTTGATTTATCAGAAGATGCAGTTGAAGGTATCTTAAATAAGGTAATAATTGTATTATATCCCTGTTGAAAAATAGAATTGATAAAATTAGGGAAAGTGAGGTTGAAAGATGTTAACCCAATAGTGGAGATCTCATTCTACAGGTTCGATAAATTAAGGGTATTCTCATATAATTCTTCCTCGATGCTTCCAATGAAGCGGCACTTTGGACATCTGTTGTCTTCAAACTTCTATTATCTATTATCTATTCTATCTATTATATATAATAAATGAAAGTTATTTGGGCCACGTGGACCAAATCACTTTCATGTATTATATATAATAGATAGAATTGATAATAGATGTTTGAAGAACAACAGATGTCCAAAGTGTGGATTCTTTAGAAGCAGCCAGAAACCACTATATGAGAATACCCTTAATTTATCGAACCTGTAGAATGAGATCCTCCACTGTTGGGTTATCATCTTTCAACCTCACTTTCCCTAAATTTATCAATTCTATTTTTCAACAGGATGTAATGCAATTATTCCTCTCAATCAAATAGACCGACCCTTGGTTCCTCTCAAAGTGTTATGGAATGGTTATAACAACTGATGATGCTAAGGACTGTTATAACTAACCACTGCTCCTTATAAAGATTGATGGACTTAAGTACTGATGAGGCCTATCCACTGTTGAAGACAAATCCCTGTTAAAGTTCCATGTGCTAAGGACTGTTATAACTAACCACTGCTCCTTATATAATCATCGTTCCTGTATCATTGTTCCAACATCGTTGTTTCAATGAAGCTTCCCATCACACGTCAACCTTTCAATATCGATGTTGCAGTATAATTGTTGCAACATCGTGAAAAGTTGCATGTGCTACCTTCTTTGATAGGAGAGTTGTAAGTTGAACGGACGATATGTATCTCTACTTCTCAATACTCGGCATTTGTTCGTAAAGGATAAGAGCAAACCGAAGCTCTCTCTAACCCATTTTCAGAAAAATTTTTGTTGATATGTGGTTTCCCTTGATAATGGTATGTGTTTTTGTTTTTGATTTTTACTGAAGTTTTGTTATATGAGTTGTGACTAAATGATGATTGTGAATGATCTGCTGCAGATGATGATGATGATGATGATTGTTCTACGGTTGTTTCCAGTATCATTGTTCAAACATCGTTTAAAGTATGTGTGTTTTGCTACTCCAATTTTGAATTTTTTAGTTTTTTATTTTTAAGTGATATACTCTAATTCTTGCTTTATATTTCAGTCTAATCACAGTGGTTTGAAATTGACACACTCTACTGCGGGTTTTTATAGGTTTGTATTAAAGAAGCATAAAGTTAAATTAAACACAAAGAAATATTTTTAAATCTACATTTATAAGGATTTTTGCTGGTGACTAAATGATGATTATATGTGACTCTGGGCAGATGATGATGATGTAGAAGCCGCAGTAGTTCCTACTAAACGCAAGAAAGCATCTGCTATTGCTATAAGATAAGGTTTTATCTTACTAGAGTAATGGTCTTTCCTGCCTTTTTTGTATTTAAAGAAGCATAAAGTTTGTTTTAAAGCAGCACTTTATGAACAAAGTTAAGTATTAAGTATATGAGGACAGGGTTACTCTTCCACAACTGAAGAAGTGTTTTCATGTACTACATGTTGGTCTGTTCACGAGAGATCAGGTTTCTATAAATCCTGCTATTGATGCATTGAGTACTTCCACGGAGTTCATGGCGATTGTCGAAGATATACTTTGATGGAGTTTAAAGCTAAAAGCACTAAATTTTAAGCTAAAAGCATTAAATTTTTGCTGTTAGGTTCGTAAATTTATTGGTGTTGTTCTTAGATTTTAAATTGTATGTAATTTTGTAAAGTACAATAACAAACAGTGGTTTTAACATCTGTTTGCATTTTGGTCAATAGATAATGGAAACCCATGTTAGGTTGAACAGTGTTTTTAAGAGGAAAACAGTGTGAGAAGACAGAAGATCATATTAAGTTAAACATCTGTTCAGTGTTAAACAGATGTTTGGCCTTTAACAGATGTTTGGCCTTTTATATCAGAGGTTTGGACTTAAACAGTTGTTTGAGCTTAAACAAATGTTTGGCCATAAACAGATGTTTGACCTTAAACATATGTTTTACCTTAAACAGATGTTTCGCCTTCTGTATCAGATATTTGGACTTAAACAGATGTTTGTCCTTAAACAGATGTTTGTTCTTAAACAGATGTTTGGCCATAAACAGATGTTTGGCCTTAAACCAAACATCTGTTTAAGGTCAACATCTGTTTCACTATTGGCCAACATTTGATTGTCTTTTGGTCAACATCTGTTTGAATTTTGGTCAACATCTTATTTTTTAAACAAGTACAAAATCCCAAATCACCCTATCATTTAAGTGCATTCAAGTAAAAGTGGAAATGATATTTTTCATGTGGTCCTGTTGTTGTTTTGTTTGATCTCTAATATGGGTTCATGTTCTAATCAGGTGATTTGAAGACATTTTTGTTTCATGTTTATACTAATAAATAAAAATCAAGTACACTTGGATGATGTTTAAGCTCTTCATTTTGATTGTTTGGGTATAGTATTCTTGAAATTGGTCTTTTTTGCAAACAGATGTTTATGGGCAAATATCTGTTTATGGCCAAACTTCGGTTTATGGGCAAACATCTGTTTAAGCTCAGACCTTTGTTTATGTTAACAGTGTTTATATGTAACAGTGTTTTTCACATTAGAGTTTTATAGTCTATTAGGTTGATAATGTTATCACCTCAGTGTTTTATATGTAACAATTTTTATGACATCAGTGTTTATATGTAACAGTGTATATCCCAACAGTGTTGATATGTAACAGTATTTATCAAATCCCTTCATTGATTTGATCTATAATATAAACTGAATAGTTGTTTCATTTTTATACTAATAAATAAAAATAAAGTATACTTGGATGATTATTAAGCTCCTCATTTTGATTGTTTGGGTATAATATTCTTGAAATTGGTCTTTTTTTGCAAACAGATGTTTATGGGCAAACATTTGTTTTAGCTCGAAGATTTGTTTAAGGCCAAAAATCTGTTTATGGCCAAATTTCTGTTTATTGGCAATCATATGTTTAAGTTCAAACTTTTGTTTAAGTCCAGACAACTGATATATAAGGCGAAACATCTGTTTAAGCCCCAACATCTGTTTAAAAGCCTGTTACAACCGCTGTGTTGGTTGAAACAGTTTATTGTTAAAACTTATCCACTGCTGAAATACAACCTCTGTTTCTTCAATCTTCGTGTTGATCACTGACTTACCAAATATCAGTGTTTAAAAAACTGTTCGGTATCCACTGATAGGAAAAAATAGCCACTGGTCACTTTTTTATTGTTGACATCAATTGATATTGACCATCAACAGTTTTCCTAAAAAACAGCCACTGCTCACATTTTTATAATTGATGGTGTTAATTAGTGATATATTGAAATTATGAAATAAAAACCAGAATTAAAATGAAATTACCATTTTACCTAATCGTTACATTGCAATGAGATAAGAGTTCCTCCAACATTGTTTTCGTGATGAAATTTAATGTTAAATTAAAAAATAAAAAAAATACTTGATGACTATTTGTTGCAAATCAAATCAATAATTAATGGTAATTTCTTGAGCTTTGGACTTTTAAAATATGCAAAATATGAATTTCAAACTGACAGTTATTATCTCTTAATTAAAGTTAAAATAAAAATTAGAAAAGTCATCATGACAATTGCTTTTAAATCAGATCACTGATAATATCAGTAATTTTGAAATTAAAAATATGCAAGATGGTAATTTAAATTTGACGTTTTCTTTTTTTTTTTCCTACTTTGCATATCATTTCTAATATTTAATTACTTTAATAAAGAGGGATATAAAGATATACACTACTTACCTTTCAGTTCCCAATAAACATCAGTTCCCAATAAACATCATCACAATTGCTTTCAAATCAAATCAGTAATTACTAATAATATCAGTAATTTTGAAATTCAAAATTCAAACCATATATATTTTTATCCTATAAATAAGATATAATTATCTGGTTTCACATTCAAATCTCGCTCGCTCATATATGTGAGCGTATCTTTCTCTCTCAAATGCATCTTTCTCGTGATTTAGCCGCTAATTTCCGATTACACTTCTTTGTTCGAATGTTTGTTGATAATGTTTACATGTTATCGTTCCTGTATCATTGTTCCAACATCGTCGTTTCAATGTAAATTCGCATCCCACATCAACCTTTCAATATCGATGCTGCAGTATCGTTGTTGCAACATCGTGAAAAGTTGCATGTGCTACCTTTTTTATGGCAGAGATGCAACTTCAACGGACGATATGTATATTCTATCTTGAAAAGTTACATGTGCTAACTTCTTTTTGATTTTCGTTAAATCGAAAGTCAACTTTTCTTGTGCCAGGAAGATTTTCTTCTTTTATAGAAAGTATAGATTCGTCCAATATCGTGAAAACTCAGATGTGCTACAACAGTTGAGAAGAGACGTTTGCATTTTAGGTTAGTTTCTTATTCTTATTTGTGTTGTCAGTAATATGGAGTGTGGTGATAGAGACGTGCAGTTCATGGCGATGCTGAAGGACATACATCGAGAGGTTCAGCAATCGATGTAGTTGAAACTAAAGTTTATTAATTCTTGCTGTTATTCTTAGATATGAACTTTAATATTGTTCAGTATGTCATGTAATTATTGGACTTTTAGTTTTAAGGTCATGAATAAATGAATAAATTTAATTTTATGAATCTATGTTATGTTTTATTTGTACTTATTATTTATTGTTTCAGTAATATTTAGATTATGTTGATGTTAAATTGTGTCTGAAGATCTGTTTGGTAAGTCAACAGAGGTTTAATAGTGTCAAGGATTTGTTTAATGGTCAACCTCTCAAAGGGTTATGGTGTGGTTATAACAGCTGATCATGTTAAGGACTGTTATAATTAACTCCTGCTCCATATAAAGACTGATGGGCTTATTGACTCATGAGGCCTATGCACTGTTGAAGGCAAAGCCCTGTTAAAGACAAGCACTTATGGTGTGGTTATAACAACTTCTACAGCGGATTCAACTTTAGTATTTATGTATCAGTGTTTCTTATGTAACAGTGTTTAGTGTAGCAGTGGTTCTGTATACTTTATCTCTCGAGACAAACCTATACAAACTCAAAGACGAACCACTGCCCAACAACAAAAGTGGTTCAGCGTCAACAGTAGATATTCTATCTTTGTTTATGTTAACAGTGTTTATATGTCTAAATTGTAGATATTATATCTCTGTTTATGTCCAAACAGATGTTTAACAGTATTTAATTTCAAACATTGTTTTCATGATAAAATTTAAAGTTAAATTAAAAAATAAAAAAAATTCTTGATGACTATTTGTTGCAAATTAAATCAGTAATTAATGCTATTAGAAAACTCATCATGACAATTGCTTTCAAATCAGATCAGCAAACTACTGCCTATAGCCAAGAAAGTATAACTTAGCAGATGTTTCCTTTGGCAAACATATACCATAGCAGTGGTTTTGAAATTGACGGTAATTTCAAATTCAAAATGCCTTGGGATATGTACTTTGCAATTAATGCACGTTAAGCAATCACTTCTGTCTTATGGTAAAGGCGTCTTATAGGTAAATGAATAGGTTAATTGTAATTATAATAACGTGTTTAATTTTATATTTTTCCCATGTAAATGCATTAAAAGCCTAATGAGTGTCGCATCATTTTCTTTCATCTGACGATGTATTTAGTCATAACCTTCTTCATTGGGTATATAAAATACATTGGGCAGAGGTTTTGATCATTACCGTTTTCATCCATCTACTCAATTATCTTCAAAAATTTTGTTTACGAGATTTTCACAAGGCTCTCTACAGAATGGAAAAATTTGGGTTTCAAGTGATTGTTGACGAGATTTTGACGGGTGGTCCATAGGACAACCCTTAATGATGTTAAAAGACGAGTTTATCCCTCACTTGATCGCGTAATTATCTTGAATTAGATGACTACAGTTGCTTATGTTTCAGGTACACTTTGGAGCTTAAAATGGAGAAATGCTGCTTTGGAGGGATTGGAGAGGAACGGGTCAAGCATGGAAGGAAAGAAGAAACAAAAACCAAGATTCAGGGGTCCACCGGCCACCGTAAATTACGGTGGCCCTGAAACCCATGATTTTCCACCGTACCTCAGGAGCATCCCACCGTAACTATTGGAAGTCCACCGTAACTTACGGTGCCCGTAACTTACGGTAGGCACCGTAAGTTACAGTGGAGGCGACGGACAAATGTGTAACTGTTAGACCCAGTTCAGGCTCAAAACAACTTCTTTTCACGTAATATGGCAAGTGATTTCAGTAGATGTGAAAAAGATGTGCGGAAATGGAAATCAGACTTTCAAGAAACAAGACCTATAGAATTATCAAGTTTATATCACTTTGAAACAAAATGGTTTACAAGGTGATTGTAAGATTATTATCTAATACAAATGAATCTTGAATTCTGTGGGGGAGAGAGCGATGGAGTTTAGATGTATGTGTGAATGCTAAGCTTCAAACTCACTTTGCTTCTCCTGGTTTAGCCTTCTATTTATAGACGGCTTGGTGTATGAATAAACAATAGTTTATTCATACAATTATTCCTGCAAAAAGTAGCCAATTGACATATTCATTGTTTCCAACGTCCAAGTTGCCTTTTTCATCATGATTTCATTAAATGTCAACTTGCTTCGGTAATTGTGGCAGGACAGAGCCAATTTCAGACAAGTGGGTTATTTCATCAGAAATTCTGATAAACCACTTCATCAGAAATTCTGATGAACAAATCATCAGAAAATACTTGATGATCAGAATCGTCAGATACTGATGATATTTCATCAGAAATATCATCAGATCCATCAGAAATGACCTCTTCTGGTAATCCAATTTAGCTCTCAATCAACTTGTGATTCTTTGAAGTAGATGCTATGTATTCCGGTTGTCCCATCTGATCTTCTTTTTCTAGTTCGTGATCTTTAGGACTGTGATCTCTTCATAGATCCAGTTGATTGTGTTTTTCTTCAATACTTACAAATAAAGTTTCCTAACAGTTTCCCCCTAAGTATTGTAAGAAAATGAACTACCTCATAAATAGAAAAATTTCCAAACAGTGGAAATATAATACTTGAAAATATAAACCAGTTACTGAAGTTAAAACAAATTACATAAAAGATGAGAAGTTAAATAGATAGTTCTTTCAGTTAAGTTTCACTCTCTTATGCGTATCTCCTGTCTTTAGCTTCTTTTTGTAGGAGATATATTTGTTGCAGCTGACATACATGTCTTTATACCATTCTCTTGCTTGAATCCATTCTTCAATCATCTGCTCAATTTCTTTTCTGCTTCCCTCCATGTTCTTTTCTATCTTCTGAAGATGTTCTTGTCTTTTGTTCATGGTTTTCAAGATATACCTCAGAGTTTGATTTGAGTACTTGCAGATGTCAACACCTCTGAACATAGCTTTGTTATCATCCTGATCTCTGAAGATTACACCATAATCTTGTTCTTTATTTGTGTTTGCTAGCATGATGATGTCTCCAGATCTTGCATCTTCTACTATGTCTGAAGGAACTTTTGTCTTTGGTGATCTGACATATACCTTTTTGTTGTGTACATGCTCAAAATTTATGCATAGATTAAAGTCTGAAAAAGCTATTCTTTCAAACAGCAGTATTCCAGCCTTTGATATGCCATTTAATGCTCTTCTGACTTCTTGATTATTTTTCTTTTCCTTTTCATAATGATCCTTCATAAACAGAATGTCTAAAGGATGCAACTGGTCAGCTATTTCTTCATCAGTCACCTTCTGTTCTACTCCATTCTCCCTCTGAAGTGTGTATCTGTTTTGCACATGAGTTCCTCCAATATCATCAATTGCACTCTTTACTTCACTCACGTTTATAATTCTTTTTACTGGATTCCAATTTTGTTTATGAATGCTGCTTGGCCCTCTTTTTATTCTTTCTTCTCTTAAGTCCAGTCTGGTAGGAGATAGTGATCTTGGTGCTTTATCTTCTTTTGTTAGATAGTAACTCACCAGATTTGTCTCAGGAAATATCATTACATCTCGTGCAATCTCTTTAACCATGATAGACTTGGTTTCAGAGATCTTTCTCTTAACAGTCTTTGATTTTGTTGCTGACACTCCTTCTTGTTCCCATTCATTCATTATTTGTTTATTCATATACTTACTTATTGCTGAGTCATCAGATATTGTTGGATTTGGGACAGATGCTAGCAATTTCAAATTTGTAATAACTTGAGGTTTTGCAGTTGCTAACCTTTTCAGTATTTCGTCTTTTGGAACATTCGGAGGAGGACCCATCACTGTGGTTCCAGCTTTTGTGATTGGTGAGATTGATGATTGTTGAGGAGTTGTCTTTGGAGCTTCTTGATGTGAGCTTTCAGCATGAATTTCTTTCATGAGTTCTTGTGGATTCACTTTGGCTAGTTTTGCAATATTGAATTGCATCTTCTCTACCAGTTGTTGCACTTCTCTTACCTGTTTTGAGTTGCTGTGTATGTTTTTCAGAATATTTGTGAATTCTGTTTGAGCTTTTGTTTGAATTTCAGCCCATTCTTTTGACAGCTTCTCAAGGGCATCTGTGATACTATTATTACTTGCCCTTAGTATGGTAACTTCTTCCAAAACTCTGTTTGTACTACTTGACTGCCTTGATTCAATCACTTTTGCAACTTGTGCTTTGATTTTTTCTATTTCTGTGAGAATCGTTTGGATTTCTGATGCAGAGATGTTGGATTCTGGTGCCTTTTCTTTCATCTTTTGAAGAGACTTTAGTGCTTCAGTGTTTTCTTCAGTTTGTTTCTTCATTTCCTTCACTGATTCTAAACAAAGTCTTCATATCAGCCTTTTGACCTTGTATTTCTGACAGCAACATATCAAGTTTTTCTTCTACTGGATTTCTTTTGCAGACTTTGTAAACATTTTCCAGTATTGCTTCTATATTTTCTTGGTTCATGGGTTTCTCAGGGATAATTGGAACAACAGATGTTCCTTCTAACATTCCAGCTGCAAACACATTTGCTGCTGTTTTAGAGATGATAGGGTCATTCTTGGCCAACACACTTGGTGCAGCTTTGAATTTACCAGAATTATCTCCACCAGTGATGAAAAACTCATTCTCATTCTGGGTTTCCTTATGTCCTTGAATCATATCAATATATGATCCTCCATAAGTTTTTGAGGTAAACAAATTACCTTTAGCCAGATTTCCTTGATCAGTTTCATGATCTCCATCTGTTGGGATCTCATCCTCTTCCTCATTTTCTGATTCAGAGTTGAGATTTATGGAACTAGTAACCTCTTGATCAACATTCGTTGTTCTGTATTCTATTTTGTAAGAAACGTTAACAGAACTTTCTGATTTTGTTTCTTCTCTGTGAGTTTCTACTAGAACAGTGTTTAAAAGGGATGTACCAGCAATGTAAGATTCATCATGATAAATGACTTCAGTGGCTTTAATTTCAACATCGTGTGTTTCTCCAGCAATGTGTGATCCTGCATCATGTGTTTGATGGATTTCAAATTCATGATGAATTCCTGCTTCATGAATTTGTTGACTTTCAGCATGCTTTTCTTCATTTCTGGTGATTTGGCTATCTCCAAGTTAGCTTTTTCCAGAATTCTTCTTTCTTCTACACCCTCATTTTCTGATGGTGAGGACTTCTCATTGTCTCCTTTTTCTGTTGATGAAGAACAGTTCACAATTTCTCTGCTTGGTTCTTCTGTGGGAGAGGTTGATTTTGTCAGAAGTTTTTCATGTTGTATTCTGTATTGTGAGTCTGGTGCAATGAAGCATAACATGCTTTCTGGTAACACAGGGATATCTTTGTCTGATTCCCATCCATGATTTGAACTCCAGGCCTTCATTGTTTTTGATCTCCAGATGTCTTCTAAGATTGGAATCTCCATGTTTCTTTCAATAAATGCTTCTGAAATGAAAATTGAGATTAACCTTGGATATGGCAGATGAGATGTTATTCTTCCATTTCTGGTGATGATTGATCTTTTGAGAAGGTTAAAGATTTCTGACCCATAATCAATCTTGAACCCATTTATGAGTCCAAACATGATCGTCAGAATAGCTTGATTGATTTGATCAGTTCCTCCTATCTTTGAGGTGAGACATTTGTTTAACACTTCCATCATCACTTGCCAGATGGCTGGCAATTCACTTCTTCTTATTGCTCCAATTTTGTTGACATCTCTTTTCTTGTATCCAAGCCTAATGACGAAGTCTAATAAATCTTCTTTGCTTGGGGCTTCAGTGTAACAGTCAAGAATAGGCAATCCAAGCCAATCTCTTACTCTTGCTGGAGTTAATGTTACATAGACACTTCCCCATACATGAGCAGACACCCGATTTTCTTCAATTTCTTTAAAAGTGTAAACAAATTGCTGTAGCATCCTTTCTGGTATTTCTCTTTCTTTTGTCAGTGCTCCTGAGATTGGGCATTTTGTAAGATATTCTACCAGAAGTTGACATCTTTTATCATACACTGAATACTCTGTATTCATCAGCAAATTGTTTTCCTTCATTGGTAGGAATTCTGCTTCCTCGACAAAAGGTACTTCATGTTGAATAATTGGAATATTGAGGTTAACTTCTGCCATTTTTGGTCTCTGTGAGTTAGGGTTTGAAATTTAGGGATTTTTGATTTGTGGGAAAAAAAAACAGGGGTTTTTAGGATATGAGAAAATTGAGAGTATTGTAGGTGTATGAAGTAGAAGGAGTTGAAGGAGTATAAATCGTGGTATGAGATAGTGATAAAAAGATCATTAATTGTCTTTATAACCGTTAGATCGTGTATGCTGAGTTTTTGGTTCAAAATATAACCGTTGGATCGTGGGTGTTAAGACATTAATGAAATTGTTTATCATGGAATCGTGGTTATGCCCTTTCAACTTGACTCTTCAATTTGTAGTTTCTTCAGTCATTTCTTGAAAGTGTTGCACTGATTTTTGATTGGAGAAAACTATCGGTTCTATGACACCTTTTCTTCTTTGTGGACCCCATTTGATAAAAGGTCCAATTATCTTCCTTCATATGTACCCTCTTTTCTTCATAAGTCAGAAAGTCCCATTCTGATAAGATCATCAGAAATTCTGTTGACCATATGTATTCTTTTGTTTTGACTTCTGTTGACTTTTTGAGATGTAGTTAACAGAAATATTCAGTCTTTTTATCAGAATTTCTGAGATTTCCCCCTAAACTTATGAGTCCCCCCCCCCCCTTTTTTTTTTTTGAGATGAGAGGGAACAAGGAAAGATCAGAAGACTTACATTTGTTTTTCTGGTAGCATCCAAGTTTCTTTGACTTTTCTGATATTTTCTAAGAACATTTTGTTATCATTGAAGTTTTATCAGAAAATTTTGAATAACCAGATTTTGTCCCATTTTATCAGAAAATTTTGAGTTTGATTTCTGATGACCATTTTATCTTTACCTATTTCCCAAAACTACAAACCAGAAGACTAGTAAGCAAAAATATTAACATACAAAAAAATACTTGTACAAGTAAAACAAATAAAACCTAATCAATATCTACTCCTTCACCATGTTCCATTTCCAAAAGTAACAATAGATCAGTTATCAACCCAGAGTTGTTAGTGGGTACAAGCACGCTGAGACCCATGTTTTCTTGAAGTCTCATGTCAGCCCTTGGATAACTTGCAGGAATGCCTGCAAAGTCTAGCTGACTCGTAATTATCTTTGTTAGAAAACGAGGATACATCAAGAATGGCTTGGCAACCCACATGTTACTTACAAAATCACTCATCAGATAATGAGAGAAGTTGTAAGGTACCTTAAGTACCAGTGCTAGTATAGGCTCCATCAATTTCAGAGATATTTCATGATGATTGATGACCTTCTTTGAAAAACATGCACCCATCTGAGTGACCAGATATTGCCATGGCTTTTTAAAGCCATTTTTGTTGATTGCCCGTTGTTGGTTTGGTGTGTGATAACCCATTTCTCTCAAGACATTTTCCTTCTGATTCCTTGTGAACATCAGAACGTCATTATCATCATTTAGTTGAAGAGCAGTCCTGATGGTGGCTTCATTTAACAGAATTTGCTGATTTAGCACCTCACTCTTGATGGTCATCTGCTCCCTGTTTTGATACTCAGATAGTATTGCATTTTTCCAGAAGATTTGAAGAATCTCTGGATGAACACTTATGTGAGCAGTGAGGGCATAGCTCAAGTTGCTATTCATGAGCATCTTGAATACAACTTGACACCCTTCCCACTGAGGACCTTCCAGATTTGTCCTCAATCTTAGGTTATGATATGGATAAAGAACAAGTGGAAAACATTCATCTTTGATGGAGTTCATTTTGGGAGTGTGTGTGAATATGTGATGAAGAAGAGAAGTGAAGATGACAGATTTTAACTCAAAGTGGTGAATATTTATAGTAAATTTAATATTTGCTATAAATGGAAGCTACCAACTTGTGGATTTTCCTCACCGCAATCTTTGTTATTTTAATGATTATCAGAGAACAGAAAAAAAAATAACAGAGATATGTTCCTTCTCCACTACATATGCATTGATTTATCTAGGTGGCTAATTTCTGGTAATGCATCATTGTAGCCTACCAATATGTCACTTCAACCTTCTTGAACATGATGGGGTGTAATAAATGAAGGAGAGAGAAATATCTATTTTAACGAGTTCCCAGAAATTTTCTGTTTGAATGACGTTATCAGCACTAACATGGGGAAAAATTAAAAAAAATTCAAGCACACAAAAAAAATTTAAACAAGAAATATGAATGTGGATGTTGTCGTGCAGTACTTTGTTTTAATGAACTATGATATTTCTGATCATCAGCATTTTTACTTATGGTTCACCGGTTCACTAGAATTCTGATGACTTATCAGAAATTCTGATGAAGTTGTCAGAATTTGACAGATTTTCTGGTGATTTATCAGACATACGAATTTGATTATTCACTAAAGCAAATTATCAAGCATTTTTACAGGTGATAAAATTACTTGAGTAGTTTTTACCATTGAACTGACCATAACAAAGCAAATTATGTGATAAGCCTTTTAACAAGGACTACTCTCTTTTATGGTTAGACATCCATACCTTTAATGCATCCATATCCCATGATCCTTCCTTTCACACCATTTCCAAAGTTTACCAATCTACCCAGCTTTGAAACAAAGTTGCTGAGTAAGCTCCTGTCCCCAGTCATGTGCTTGGAGCTTCCTGAGTCACAGTACCAGATCTGCTGCACATGATGGTCCTGAAATGAAATGATTAGAGGGTTTTTGGTACCCAGGCAAGCTTGGGTACTGTTTCTGATGAAATTTGAAACATTTTATTTTTATTTCTTCTTGGTTTTGCATCAGAAACTCTGTTATATGATGAGCCATTAACAGATTTTACATTTTTCTTTTGAAGATGGTGTTGGACAAGCTTCAGTATGTCAACACACATACAAGAGTTATCAGAATTTTCTGATAGTTCCTCTTGTGATGGAATGATTGGATAATTTTGAAAAGATGAGTGAACTGCTGCTGGAGTTTTTACAGATTCTTGACTGCATTCACTCTTGTTTATTTTGAAGTTTGGTTTGTCAAAAGAATATTCAGAACAGATTGATTTGCAAGATTCAAATTCAGATTCTGATACTAAATTATCAGAAATCTGATGAGTTGCTTTTACAAAGATAGTGGGTTTATTTCTATTTGATCTTGTAGTACTTGTATAGCCTAAACCCTCTCCTTTGTTCTTTGGTGTGGACTCAATAAAATTTATGAATTCTTTAGCCTGTTGAAAACCTCTTACGTTGATTTCTTTGTCATTGATTTTCTTGTAAAGATCTTTTCTTTTATTTTCATAAAACTCAATTTTTGCTCTTTGATCTAAACTGTCCTGTATAAGATGTTGGTTTTCAAGAATGATTTTATTCAAAGTCCTTTGCAACTCATCAGATTTTCTAATATCTGATTGATGTTTTTCTTGCAGAATTAGAAAATCTGACATGAGCTTATTTAGTTTGTGTTCAAGATCAAGATTGTCTAAATTTACCTTTTGTTCTGAAATTTCTGGTAGTCCTTCAGAGAGTGCCATGAGGCAAAAATTTGCCAATTCTTCTTCTTCATCATCAGAAGAATCATCAGATAACCATGTATCTGTTCCAGCAATTAAGCTTACTTGTTGCTGCTTCTTTGCTTCTTCAAGCTTTTTCTCATAATAGGCAACATCCTTCAGCTTTTTGGTCTTGCATTCTGATGCATAATGACCTCTTTGCTTGCACTTGTAACACACAACTTCAGCCTTCCCTTTATCCTTAGATCTAAACTCTTCTTTAGATCTTCCATCCATCCTTCCTTTGTCACTCCTCTAGTATCTCTGGTTACTTCTCCTCAACCTCTGCTCAAATGTTTTGGTGAGCAGTGCTATTGCTTCAGCAAAAGCTGAAAAGTCTGATGATGCATCAGAAGTTTCAATATTTTGACTGTTTGAAGATTGTGGATCATTTGTTGTTGTTGATCTTTGTGAGTTTGAGATTAGAGCTAAAGATCCCCCTTTTTGAATGGTTTCTTCAAATATTTCTTCCTCTCTGGGGATCAAGATGCTGTATAAGTCATGAAGACTCATATTTCCTAGTTCTAAGGTTGATGATAAAGTCATGGTTAGACTTCTCCATTCTCTAGGAAGGGCATCAAGAAATTTTAGGTTTCTTTCATCGTTTGATTTTGTTATACCAAATTTCTTTAGCTCGTTTAAAAGTTTTGTAAATCTTTGATATGTATCATTTAACCTTTCATTTGGCAAACTTTTAAACCATTCATAAGATGAGACATTATTTGTTCTCTTGTTTCTTCTCATCCTTTCTGCTCCTTCACAAAGATTTTCCAACTGATCCCATATTTCCTTAGCTGATGCACATGCATCAACTTGTGAAAATATGTCATTGGGGAAGGCCATAATTAAAAGTGACTTTGCCCTTTCATCCCCAGCCACCAGGTCCTTGTCTTCCGCACTCCAATTTATTTCACTTTTGGGAGCGCGGGAGGCAGGGATTGCTGGTGATTGGTCAGTTGCTGGAATAGCAGGTATATCAGTCATTGGTGTATGTGGACCCCTTTCAATGGATTGAAACAGAGCTCGGTCATGACCATTAAGGAAATTGACCATCCTGATTTTCCACTGGGGGTATTCCTCTCTGACCAGAGTCGGAGGTTTAAACATAGAACCAATGTTAAAAGCATTATTCCAAGATTGAAAGCTGGCCATATTTAGAGAAAAGAAGATGAGCGATTGATCGTTTGAAAAAAGTTTATTCAATCTGCTCTGATACCAATTGTTAGACCCAGTTCAGGCTCAAAACAACTTCTTTTCACGTAATATGGCAAGTGATTTCAGTAGATGTGAAAAAGATGTGCGGAAATGGAAATCAGACTTTCAAGAAACAAGACCTACAGAATTATCATGTTTATATCACTTTGAAACAAAATGGTTTACAAGGTGATTGTAAGATTATTATCTAATACAAACGAATCTTGAATTCTGTGGGGGAGAGAGCAATGGAGTTTAGATGTATGTGTGAATGCTAAGCTTCAAACTCACTTTGCTTCTCCTGGTTTAGCCTTCTATTTATAGACGGCTTGGTGTATGAATAAACAATAGTTTATTCATACAATTATTCCTGCAAAAAGTAGCCAATTGACATATTCATTGTTTCCAACGTCCAAGTTGCCTTTGTCATCATGATTTCATTAAATGTCAACTTGCTTCGGTAATTGTGGCAGGACAGAGCCAATTTCAGACAAGTGGGTTATTTCATCAGAAATTCTGATAAACCACTTCATCAGAAATTCTGATGAACAAATCATCAGAAAATCCTTGATGATCAGAATCGTCAGATACTGATGATATTTCATCAGAAATATCATCAGATCCATCAGAAATGACCTCTTCTGATAATCCAATTTAGCTCTCAATCAACTTGTGATTCTTTGAAGTAGATGCTATGTATTCCGGTTGTCCCATATGATCTTCTTTTTCTAGTTCGTGATCTTCAGGACTGTGATCTCTTCATAGATCTAGTTCTAGTCTAAATCGTACGTTCTTGGTGTCGTTGGCAATCGAGATATCACGGGAAGGGTTAGGGTTGGATATTGATTGATTGATCATCGGGAAACAACCTCGCATTCATATAATCCGAGTACTTTGTTCCCTTTTATCACAACAATTGTTTGTACACGAGTTATGTCTATGTAACTCTCTCTAGTTGGAATTTCGCACAAGTGTTAAAAGAAACTGAATCCTAAGATGGTCATTGTTCTCATAATCTGAATTAAAAATCCAATCTTGATTAGTAAGTAATTGATAATTTAGTTTTCTAAAACAAACAATCCAAATCATTGATCTTTAATTTCTGCATACTAGGTTAATTGTAGTTAAATTGCAAAGCTATAGAATCAACACATTTTCCACATACTCCCTGAGTTCGATACCCATTTACCACTATCTATTAGTTGTTGTTTGGATTAAATTTGCGTGTACACGACAACACGTCAAATTTTGGCGCCGTTGCCGGGTTGAGTTTTCGCTACTACATATATATTCCATTTCCTACCCGTACACCTAGCCACGTTACAACCTTAAAGCCCCTTTGATTTGAACTCATGTTTGGCACTTGTTAGGAGAAGGACCGATTTAGGTACATGCCTATAGTTGTGCAACCGCCCGTTTGCCTTTTGTGTGTCTAGCTCATAGTTGCTAGTGCTTACTTGTTGCCGAGAGGAGAGATATAGCGAGGGGTGTGTTATTTCGGGTGTTAAGAAAGGGTTAGTAAAAGGATTGCATGTTTATGCTTGGTTTATGTTGATCGTTTGTGTTGAAAATGGTTTTGATGAGTTGCTTGGGACAAGCAACGGTTAAGTGTGGGGATGTGATGGGTGGTCCATAGGACAACCCTTAATGATGTTAAAAGACGAGTTTATCCCTCACTTGATCGCGTAATTATCTTGAATTAGATGACTACAGTTGCTTATGTTTCAGGTACACTTTGGAGCTTAATATGGAGAAAATGCTGCTTTGGAGGGATTGGAGAGGAACGGGTCAAGCATGGAAGGAAAGAAGAAACAAAAACCAAGATTCAGGGGTCCACCGTAATTTACGGTGAACAAAAACCAAGATTCAGGGGTCCACCGTAATTTACGGTGGCCACCGGCCACCGTAAATTACGGTGGCCCTGAAACCCATGATTTTCCACCGTACCTCAGGAGCATCCCACCGTAACTATTGGAAGTCCACCGTAACTTACGGTAGGCACCGTAAGTTACGGTGGAGGCGACGAACAAAAGTGTAACTGCTCATTAAAACCGATTTTGGAGGTGCCTTTTCACATTATCTCATCATTGGATGTTTCTCTGGAGATTGGGGGGCGAATTTGGCTAGTTTTTGTTGGTTCCAAACATTTCTAAACATTTGGTTTTGGTTTTTGATTCGTATGAACTTGAACTTTGATGTTGTGATGATCAACCGAACAATGTCCGGCTAAATTTGTGGTGATCATCTTAGGTGAAGGTTTTCTTAAACTCTTGTGTGTTTGTTCCTTTATTTCTAGAATGATAACATTGTGTTTGCCTTGATTATCATGGTGTATGAGTAATTGATTGTAGCTTGTTAATTGGTATTGCAATTCTAGTCTAAATCGTACGTTCTTGGTGCCGTTGGCAATCGAGATATCACGGGAAGGGTTAGGGTTGGATATTGATTGATTGATCATCGAGAAATAACCTCGCATTCATATAATCCGAGTACTTTGTTCCCTTTTATCACAACAATTGTTTGTACACGAGTTATGTCTATGTAACTCTCTCTAGTTGGAATTTCGCACAAGTGTTAAAAGAAACTGAATCCTAAGATGGTCATTGTTCTCATAATCTGAATTAAAAATCCAATCTTGATTAGTAAGTAATTGATAATTTAGTTTTCTAAAACAAACAATCCAAATCATTGATCTTTAATTTCTGCATATTAGGTTAATTGTAGTTAAATTGCAAAGCTATAGAATCAACACATTTTCCACATACTCCCTGAGTTCGATACCCATTTACCACTATCTATTAGTTGTTATTTGGATTAAATACCACCCACAACGGGTCAACCGACCTCATCGTTCATACCTGCTTCCACACAACCATCACCAAACACAACCATACCCAATAGCACTACAAATCTAACTCCACCTCATGACACTATACCAACCAACACCACACAACCGATCACTACCCAAGTTGAACCCAATCTTACCTTTAGCCCTTCTACCACCATTCCACCATTGTCACACTTCTTTCCCCCAACTACGGGTCAATCATCTTCCCATTATTCAATACCACCAAATTCAACCATTGTCCATGCTACTTCTACATTTAGACCATCGAACCAATTGGGTTTTCAAAAATCATCCATTCCATTCGGGCAATCCTCGGGTATTCAAGGAGATGGATATGATGATGGCTATGAAGAGGATTTTAGGGGCTATGAAGAGGAAGGTTTTTACTATGGGGGTGATGGAGGATACTTTGGACCTCAAGGAGGAACGGGTCAACAAAGTCAACCGTTTCAACAATTTCAAGACACGAGTAGAGTACCGGTTGGGGTGCAACACATTAGACTGGAAGGGCCACAACTGCAACGCCCTACACCGCTACATCAAGTGCGTCCTCAAAATATGCAACCATAATTTCAAAGACCGGTGCAACAACCTCAAATGCCACAATACCAATTTCAACCACCCTTTGCACCTCAAGGGCTTATGCAAGGGCAAATGGGTCAACCAAGAGCACCATTGGGTGCCCCTCAAAGAAATCATCGGGAAGTAGTACGGGGAATTGAAGCTCACTTCCGGCCTATTATCACTAACAATCCTTTGCCAGTAGTGATTCCTTATCATGCAGATGGAAGAACTTTTGAAGTTAGAACAACCGCCCTTCAAAGTCTACTGAAATTTAAGGGGTTAGCAACGGAAGAACCTTATTTCCATTTGGAGACATACGACTCTATTTGCAATACCATTGGAGGTCAAGGTTTCTCTTCGAATGATGTCAAGTTAGTTCTCTTCCAATTCTCTTTGGAAGACAAAGCAAAGAGATAGTTTCATACTTTACCCTCTGCGTCAATTTTTACGTGGGCCGATATGCAACAGATTTTCTTGGATGAATATTACACCTCTCAAAAGACTAATGATGCAAGAAGAGGTTTGAGAAGCTTCCAACAACAATCGGGAGAGATGTTTCATGAGGCCTTCGAAAGATTCAATATGATGCTAAGGAATTGTCCTCATCATGGTGTTCAACTATGGGAGTTGTTGAACGCATTTCATGAAGGGTTGAGTTTGGAGGATGCACGTGATTTGATGTCGATCACCAATGGTACATTCGGTACAAATTATGAACATGTTGATTGGGCATTTTTAGAGCAAATGGCGGTGAATTTCAAGAGGAAGGCTCAATCTTCAAGACGGGCAAGGCATGTGATACAAAGGCCGCAAGTGCATGGATTAGAGAGTGGCAATGTTCAACCCGCGAATCAAGTGTACAACGTGTGCACTAATTGCAACGAAATAGGACACACGGCGGAAGTTTGTGTAGTGGGAGTGGTTGATGAGCAAGTAGAGGAAGTGAATGCAATTCAAGGGGTGGTCAAAATTTCAATATGAACTCCAACACATACCACCCCGGGTTACGAAATCACCCTAATTTCCGCTATGGGAACGCGGCGAACCAAGCTAACCCAAACTTTCAAGGAGCTCAAGGTAACTTTGCACCTCGCTAACAATACAATCAAGGCAATTATAGGGGTGGGAACAATTATGGCTACCAAGGGCAATTTCAACAAACGGGTCAAAGTGGTTTGGGTCAAAGTTCATCGAGCGGGAATGAAGTTATGGATATGCTTCGGGCTATGCAACAAGATATGCAGAAACGGAATCAACTTGATGAAGTCCGGATGCAAAAGGATGAGGTTCGTGACAAGAGCATTCAATCACTAACAACCCAAATGGGTCAATTGGCAACCGATGTGGTGGAGTTGAAGAAGAGCAAAGGTCAACTTCCTAGCGACACCAAGGTAAATCCTTCACACGGTTCGTCACGAGGTAACAATGTTAATATTAGTCATGTTAGTGTTTTAAGTAGTGGCAAAGAATTTAAAGCCAATTTGTCACCGGGTTTGGTCGAGGGGGTAGTTGAGGATATCACGGGTAACGAAAGTGATGATGAAGTTTCACCGGTTGTGACTAAAGAATCAAATGTTAAAAAACCGGGGTTGGGTGGAAATGAAAAGAATGAAAAAGTTGAGGGTGAACCGAGTCAAGTCCCGTTCCCATCGGCCTTACTTGACCCGGGTAGGAAAAATTTTATTGCATCAAGAGGTCCCCAAAAAGAAGAGTTGTGGGACATGTTCAAACAAGTAAAAATTAACCTTCCACTACTTGATGCAATAAAACAAGTACCCGCATACGCAAAATTTTTAAAAGAGTTATGTACACAAAAAAGGCAACAAAAGAAGAAAATGCCTAAGCGGGTGGATTTAACCGGGCAAGTAAGTGCGGTTTTAAATGGGGAGCTTCCTCCTAAGCTCCAAGATCCGGGCACGCCATTAGTTAACATTCAAGTTGGTGATTTTCAAATGGTAAAGGCGTTACTAGATCTTGGAGCCGGAGTTAGCATTTTACCAGGGGGCTTATATGACTAATACGATTTTGATCCATTAGCAAGGGTGGAGACAACGGTTGTTTTGGCCAATTTGTCTCATAAGTTACCTCGGGGGATGGTTCAAAATGTGATTGTTAAAATTGATGAGTTCTATTACCCGGTTGACTTTTTAGTCTTGGACTACTCATCCGTGGACCCAAAACAACAACAAAATGTAATTTTGGGTCGGCCATTTTTTAGCACCGCGCATGCTGTGATCGATTGTAGATTTGGCACAGTCGATATGACTTTTGGGAGTTGACAAATGCGCTTGAATGTTTTTACTAACAATTCTAATGATGTTGGTGTTGATGAGTGTTTCATGGCAGATTTAGTCGACGGATGCAACCCGCATGAGTATGAGGATGATGGCATGGATGTTTGTTTGTGTGATTTTTCTGAACAGGTACATGCTTGTGCACTACGGGTTGAAGAGGAAAAACAAGATGCTATGGCTTTGAAGGAAGGTCGACCACCAAGGACTCACCAATTTGAAGGCTTGCCGGCGGAAATAAGCTCGGGTACTAAACCATCACTAGAAGAACCGCCAAAGTTGGAACTCAAAGACTTGCCAAGCCATTTAAAGTATGCTTTTCTAGGGGATAATGACACTTTACCGGTCATTATTGCCTCTAATTTAGAGTTGGCACAAGAGCAAGCCTTATTGGAAGTGTTGAAGGAGAATAAAGGAGCTATCGGATGGACGATTGCCGATCTTAAAGGAATTAGTCCATCAATCGTCATGCACAAGATAATCACCACCGAAGATGCAAAACCGACACGACAAGCTCAAAGGCGATTGAATCCGAACCTAAGGGAGGTAGTAAAAAAAGAGGTAATTAAATGGTTAGATGCGGGAATTATCTATCCGATTTTGGATAGTGCTTGGGTAAGTCCTACCCAAGTTGTGCCTAAGAAGGCCGGTATTCAAGTAGTCAAGGATGAAAATGGTGAACAAATTGCCACCCGACCGGTCACCGGGTGGCGTGTATGCATTGACTACCGAAAATTGAATGCCGCCACTTCTAAGGACCATTTCCCGCTACCTTTTAATGACCAAATCATTGAAAAACTGTCGGGTCAAAAGTATTACTGTTTTTTGGACGGGTATTCGGGTTACAATCAAATAGCAATACACCCGGATGACCAACACAAGACCACCTTCACCTGTCCATATGGTACCTCTGCCTTTCGGCGAATGCCATTTGGCTTGAGATGCACCGACAACTTTCCAACGATGTATGATGAGTATCTTCTAGGACATGGTTGGAGAGTCGCTTGAAGTGTTTATGGATGAATTCTCGATTTTTGGCACTAGTTTTGAATCGTGTCTCAACGAATTACAAAAAGTTTTAAAAAGATGTGTTGAGAAAAATTTAGTGCTTTGTAACACCCGTCTAATTATTTAACGATTTTCGTTTAATTTGCGAAAATAGACATGACATTAGATATAAATACTGTCGAATAATACGGGTGAATTAAAACTTTTACAATTTGAAAATAATACCAATTATTATATACATAATTGCCGTTTATAAATAACGACGAAACAAAGTGTGCGGAAGCTTGTTTCTCATTCGTGTTCGGTTCTTCCTTGTGCTTGATCTTCAACCGGAAACACTTGGTATTTTTCCTGTGATCAAAACCAACCTAAAAGTAAGTTTTGATGATTAAATAACGAGTTAAACAAGTTCTAAACAACAAACCGTGAAATAAAAGAAAATTTTCCAGTTTTGTAGTCTGTCGCGGGCCGCGACAGACTTAACAAAAGCTTACGCGGGCCGCGTCCCACTGTTGCGTGTCGCGAAGGATTTAAGCACTCCTGTCGCGTGGCGCGGGGGTGCTCATTTTCCAGCAGATTCAGAGCTGTGTCCTGCATTTTTCAGCAACAATGGTTTTTACGGAAACGGCCATAACTTCTTCGTTATTGATCCGATTTACCCGATTCTTTTTCCTACGCGACCATAATTTAAATCTCCATCTAGTGGAGTTGAAATCCAACATCCTACATATAAAAAATTTCAGACTTTTAGCTCTTCGGTTTATTACCCTTTTTGCCAACTTTTGACCCGTTCGTGATTTTATCGCACCAACATGTTTGTTTGCTCGTTAAACTCATGAAATTCATTATTTCAATATCTCTTATTATATTAATCTCAAATCACGGGTTTCTTAAGTAATAAAATCCCGTTTACGCGTAAATGCATATTTTGACCCGTTAAGGGTAGTTATGTGTTTTAGTCTAGAACTTGCGCCTTTCTTGTGTCGCTACAAAAGTTCCATATCTAATTAACTACCAATATTCCGCCACGACTATTTTGTGGTGGATTTATCATAATGAACCCCTTTTTCCCCAATTTACCCATCGGTTGGTCATTTTACGCAAATGACCATCTTTGAGCATTTGATCCGCGAATGCACATTCCTATGACCTTTATTTATGTCTAATGATTCCATAATCTTTACGCAAGTTCCTAAACGACCCCTATGAGTCGTTTGCCCAATATACCCATCAAGGGTGTTTTGGTCAACTTTAGTACCTCAATTCACGACGAAGGACTTTCACTAAATATTTTGACCAAAATTGTATGTTTAACCGAAAAGCTTAGTTATACGTATCTGGCTCGAGTCAACCTAGTGACCCGATTTATACCTCGCTTTTATTATCACATATTCTATGGACGCAATTAACCATATCGCTAATCGCTCCTGTTAACACAAGACTTGACAACCACATTAGTCAATATTGTCAAATGGTGTTATCACACCATTTGACCCGTTTGGCCTATAAGACCAAGCATTTTCATAAGTAGCAAAACATGGTTAATAATTACCAATTTGTTCATCCGACCCATTTCGGATTTTTGCCACTAGACCCCTTTTTCTCTTAAACTCTTTTCTTATACTTTTACCCATTCGGCTTACGCCATGGGTTCCCCTTTTTAACTACAATTTGCTTTAGTCGATACTTGAATAATTTCTATTTTACTCATTTTCCCGTTATTAGTTGCATTATAAAATGATCTTAACGCAAACTCCTTAGTTATTAGTCATTACATGACTAAATTACCGTTTCACCTCTTTTCACCATGACCCATGGTTTTTATCATTTATGTTTGTTCCGACTCATGTTAATAGCGTCGGAACCCTTAATTCGGATATTACACTAATCGCATTTGTAGTTTACAAAATAATGCATATTCTACAAAAAAAGGATGTAAGCGTCGCTTACCTTGCATCCGGTTATGCTCTTTTTCCCGTACACGAACCGTTTGACCCGTTCCTTGCCCAAGTCTCCTTCTAGCTTGTCAAGAGTCAAACTATCATCATGATTCGTAAGACGGTTAGATTAGTCATCATTATTATGACTATTTCGTCCTACGGATTGTATGTCGAAACTACTTTTCGACTTCAATGTTGGTTTATTTGACTTTCGATAGTCAACTAACTTCAATCATATTATACACACAATAAGTTCAATCAACATTACGTTTAGAACCCATATTATTCCGTATTACACGTAGTTAGTCGAGTTAGCCAATTACGCGTTTCTTTCATAATTTCATTATGTCAACATTCATTCGGGCATTTTAACAAACACCTAATGTGCATAATATTACTTATTTACTAACTAGTTCATAACTAGTTATCTTTACCAAGATTTGCATCAACACATTCAAACCTCTAAGTCTAGTGTTCATGAACTACATCAAGAACTTATATCATAACCTCAATATTCATCAATCTTACATTCTAATATGAGTGTTCATCATATTAACATAAAACCCACTTAACTTTTCAATGGATCATTATGAATTTCATAGATTATCCAACAATCTAACATGTTATTGACTAGGGTTTACTCCTAGACATCATATTACTTCAAGATTCACTCATGCATGACACAATCAAGCTCAATTTCAGTTTCTTACAAATAACCTAGAATTTAAGATGGATCAAAACATCACAATTTTACATACCTTGTGATCCTTTCAACTAGGTGTTCACGAATTTGTGCTTGAAATTCGATTTGGAGCTGATTCGAACCCTTAATTTGATCAAGTTTGGCATGCACTAGGGCTTGGTGGGGAGCTTGTGTCGCCCCTGTGTTCTTGTTCGACCAGACACCCCTGAAGTGGGTGTTTGGTTTGTTTTAATTCTTGTTTTTAATAAAACAAGTTTCAAGTTTAACAAGTTTGGCGCCTCCATTTTCCTTAGTTCATAATTTAAGTGTTTTAACCCACTCATAAGTCACATTCTAACTAGGTTAGAATTTTTCCTAGTTAGCTTAGTAGGTTCGGGAAGCCGTAACCCGTTTTACTTTAAGTCCCGTTAAATCGGGCCTTTTATCATCCTATTTTCTTGAAAGCTCTTATTTACTTTAAATAAATATTAGGATTATTCAATAAATTCCTAATACTTGCCGGTTTACTTTTACCACTAACGGTACTTTCCCCGTCTTTAGTATTAACGGGGTTTAATTACCAAACCCGTTTTCGGGGTGTTACAAGTCTACCCCCCTTAAAGAGGTTTCGTCCTCGAAACCTTTCTTACATAATTCATTGAGTTTTAACTCAATGTATTTGAGCCGAGAATTCTTTTAAACATTGTTTATACCTTTATCCAATTGTTAGTGTTACCAGGAAATATGGTAACATCCTTTTGGTTATTATTCGTCTACATATCCCCTACGACGTAGTGCAACTCGAAATAACGTAATTTCGTTATTTCTACTAGTTTAGTTATCTTAGCGATATCCATCGCTTTTATATATTACCGAACTCTTTATGAACCCGTTACTTTGACCCGTTTAAAGGTCTTTAGTGAAATCTTTCACTTTTGGCAACCATTTCTTTTGTTTTCATTTTCATTTATTCGATTCAGTTATATTGAATCCACCGCTTACAAGCGAACCAAATTTCTTGATTTGAATTGCTGACCTTAACCGGTCTCACTAACTAGACTTATTAGTCCAGTTACTTTCACCGCTCGCTTGGTTATAATGTGATTCTACCTCACATTGCATTTCTTGACCGTGATCATGTCACGTCATTCCAAATTTCATATCAACTTTTTATTTTCGAAAATATTACTTTTCGAATATATCGCCTTGCGCCAATCAGTGTTAAGACTTATATCTTTCATGTTTACCGTTTATACGTTTATCATAATTCATTTCCGTAGAAACGTTATTTCTTACCAAAACCGAAGTTTTAGTTTAGCGTATTCTCTTAACTTTTGTCAATTATCCATACCAGGATATTGACAGTCCATAATTTATTCCTTTATAGTCTTAGTTTTATGCGAGGATTCTTAACTGATTCCCTCGCTTTATCTAATTTAACCCGTAGGTTTTATCACTTAGCCTTACGAGCTATTTTGATTAGACTTCCACCTCTTTAGGGCTAAGTCCTTATAATTTCTTTCTAATCATGACCCGTGGGTCGTTTTAGTCTCGTAGACCTTTCATAATCTCTTCGCTTTAACCCATTCAATTAACTTAGCGAAACCCATCACTTAAATACTAACCTTACCTCCCGTTATCATTTTACGCGGGAAGTTATAACCAGTTTTCTTGTTTTACATTATTAACCCGTAGGTTATGATGATCCCGTAGATCATACTTTATTCGAGTTTCTATTCAAATGAGTATATGTTTATATATGTACATGGCGTCGAAGCACCCCTTTTTATGTTTAGAATTATTTACTTTTGCATTTTTGGATTTCATTTGACCTTGACCGTAGTCTAAGGCTACATTTGTTTTCTTTCGAATTATCTTTCCGACTTTATGATTTCTAACGTCGTTTACACGTCGGTTTGTCTTACGCTTACCGTTACCCGGTTCTTACCTACATTTCTTTACGACCCATTACCCGGGTCCTTCTATCTTATTGTTTTTAGTCTTCCGGTTCCACCGGTTTGCGTTTTCCTATATATATTCCTTTATGACCCACCACGTAGGTTTATTAATGTTTCGCGCTTCCATTGTTCAGTTTGCGCTTACTTGCACTACCAAGTTTTTATACCTTATTTATCTCGTTTGACTTGTTCATGTGAAGTTTCATCATTTGTGAACATCAAACTCCATTCTTTATTTGACTCGTTCAACTTTAAAATAGTTGAGAGTAGTTACTAACATTTCTGTTTGCAAATTCTCATTGTCTTTTAGTCATGACTCATATTCCGAGTCTTTTGACTTTCTATTTCGCGTTCCCGTCTCTCGGTTTACGCGTTCTTTCCAAATCCTACCCATTCATCGGGTATCTTTACCGTAATCATTTTCAAGTAACCATTCTTATATGGATTTAGACGTTATTTTCATTTATTTGGTCGTCTTAGCGAGATCCATCGCTTTTATTCAATCAAGTCCTTTATTCTTTACTCGATTCGTTTGACTTGCCCATGTGAATTTCATCACTTGTGACAGTCAAACTTTTATCCCTATGACTTAGCATTCCTATTGGTCGGTATGTATTTTCTCTTTACTTGATCCTTGTCCCTTCTCTCGGGCTCGTTAGTCTTACGTAATACGCTTCCGTCATCCGACTTACGTTTACGTTTATTATCAAATATCTTATTTATTTGATTCATTTGGGTACCATTTCAGTTAGTCCCATTTACCCCACCCTTACTACATCGGATGTAAGTAACGCCTCTATTTGTTTTCTCTTGGAAACAATATCCTGAATACATTTTCTATTCGGGTTTTTCCAAGTTTTTAATCTACATATGCAACTTTAAATTTCTACTTATTTGTTGCATATTACTATTTGTGCGTTTATTTAAAATGTGCACCTGGTAATGTCTGCTCTAACAGGCTCCCCTTGCCATTAACTTATTCGCAATCGTTGCGCGATTTAGGTCCTTGGTGAGCATGCTCTTCTTGTCATACTTCGGACCGTTCCTCTATCATATCCGTAATTTGTTCAATCCTTGTCATCTTCAAATGCGAGTTTCCTTCAATTAAAACATTCATAAAAGTTGGTAGTGTCAACTTTACTAAATGCCCGTATCATAATACAAGGCTTTTCTATTGTACGCGTCAACGCGCGCAATTTCGTCAACTATTTTCATCATTTAATTTAGGTAACGTGTATCACACGATAGCCTTATGTGTTGTTTACAACACTTTAGTGTGCTTAAACTTATTAACATACCTGTACTTACCGGATTCGCGATCAAGCCTCGAACCGAACACCAATCTTTTTCAAGAGCATAAGGTTTAAGTCCAAGCATAGTTCTCCCACCATACTTGAATCTCTTAAACCAAGGCTCTGATACCAACTTGTAACACCCGTCTAATTATTTAACGATTTTCGTTTAATTTGCGAAAATAGACATGACATTAGATATAAATACTGTCGAATAATACGGGTGAATTAAAACTTTTACAATTTGAAAATAATACCAATTATTATATACATAATTGCCGTTTAAAAATAACGACGAAACAAAGTGTGCGGAAGCATGTTTCTCATTCGTGTTCGGTTCTTCCTTGTGCTTGATCTTCAACCGGAAACACTTGGTATTTTTCCTGTGATCAAAACCAACCTAAAAGTTAGTTTTGATGATTAAATAACGAGTTAAACAAGTTCTAAACAACAAACCGTGAAATAAAAGAAAAATTTCCAGTTTTGTAGTCTGTCGCGGGCCGCGACAGACTTAACAAAAGCTTACGCGGGCCGCGTCCCGCTGTCGCGTGTCGCGAAGGATTTAAGCACTCCTGTCGCGTGGCGCGGGGGTGCTCATTTTCCAGCAGATTCAGAGCTGTGTCCTGCATTTTTCAGCAACAATGATTTTTACGGAAACGGCCATAACTTCTTCGTTATTGATCCGATTTACCCGATTCTTTTTCCTACGCGACCATAATTTAATTCTCCATCTAGTGGAGTTGAAATCCAACATCCTACATATAAAAAATTTCAGACTTTAAGCTCTTCGGTTTATTACCCTTTTTGCCAACTTTTGACCCGTTCGTGATTTTATCACACCAACATGTTTGTTTGCTCGTTAAACTCATGAAATTCATTATTTCAATATCTCTTATTATATTAATCTCAAATCACGGGTTTCTTAAGTAATAAAATCCCGTTTACGCTTAAATGCATATTTTGACCCGTTAAGGGTAGTTATGCGTTTTAGTCTAGAACTTGTGCCTTTCTTGTGTCGCTACAAAAGTTCCATATCTAATTAACTACCAATATTCCGCGACGACTATTTTGTGGTGGATTTATCATAATGAACCCCCTTTTCCCCAATTTACCCATCGGTTGGTCATTTTACGCAAATGACCATCTTTGAGCATTTGATCCGCGAATGCACATTCCTATGACCTTTATTTATGTCTAATGATTCCATAATCTTTACGCAAGTTCCTAAACGACCCCTATGAGTCGTTTGCCCAATATACCCATCAAGGGTGTTTTGGTCAACTTTAGTCCCTCATTTCACGACGAAGGACTTTCACTAAATATTTTGACCAAAATTATATGTTTAACCGAAAAGCTTAGTTATACGTACCTGGCTCGAGTCAACCTAGTGACCCGATTTATACCTCGCTTTTATTATCACATAGTCTATGGACGCAATTAACCATATCGCTAATCGCTCCTGTTAACACAAGACTTGACAACCACATTAGTCAATATTGTCAAATGGTGTTATCACACCATTTGACCCGTTTGGCCTATAAGACCAAGCATTTTCAAAAGTAGCAAAACATGGTTAATAATTACCAATTTGTTCATCCGACCCATTTATTTTTGCCACTAGACCCCTTTTTCTCTTAAACTCTTTTCTTATACTTTTACCCATTCGGCTTACGCCACGGGTGCCCCTTTTTAACTACAATTTGCTTTAGTCGATACTTGACTAATTTCTATTTTACTCATTTTCCCGTTATTAGTTGCATTATAAAATGATCTTAACGCAAACTCCTTAGTTATTAGTCATTACATGACTAAATTACCGTTTCGCCTCTTTTCACCATGACCCATGGTTTTTATCATTTATGTTTGTTCCGACTCATGTTAATAGCGTCGGAACCCTTAATTCGGATATTACACTAATCGCATTTGTAGTTTACAAAATAATGCATATTCTACAAAAAAAGGATGTAAGCGTCGCTTACCTTGCATCCGGTTATGCTCTTTTTCCCGTACACGAACCGTTTGACCCGTTCCTTGCCCAAGTCTGCTTCTAGCTTGTCAAGAGTCAAACTATCATCATGATTCGTAAGACGGTTAGATTAGTCATCATTATTATGACTATTTTGTCCTACGGATTGTATGTCAAAACTACTTTTCGACTTCAATGTTGGTTTATTTGACTTTCGATAGTCAACTAACTTCAATCATATTATACACACAATAAGTTCAATCAACATTACGTTTAGAACCCATATTATTCCGTATTACACGTAGTTAGTCGAGTTAGCCAATTACGCGTTTCTTTCATAATTTCATTATGTCAACATTCATTCGGGCATTTTAACAAACACCTAATGTGCATAATATTACTTATTTACTAACTAGTTCATAACTAGTTATCTTTACCAAGATTTGCATCAACACATTCAAACCTCTAAGTCTAGTGTTCATGAACTACATCAAGAACTTATATCATAACCTCAATATTCATCAATCTTACATTCTAATATGAGTGTTCATCATATTAACATAAAACCCACTTAACTTTTCAATGGATCATTATGAATTTCATAGATTATCCAACAATCTAACATGTTATTGACTAGGGTTTACTCCTAGACATCATATTACTTCAAGATTCACTCATGCATGACACAATCAAGCTCAATTTCAGTTTCTTACAAATAACCTAGAATTTAAGATGGATTAAAACATCATAATTTTACATACCTTGTGATCCTTTCAACTAGGTGTTCACGAATTTGTGCTTGAAATTCGATTTGGAGCTGATTCGAACCCTTAATTTGATCAAGTTTGGCATGCACTAGGGCTTGGTGGGGAGCTTGTGTCTCCCCTGTGTTCTTGTTCGACCAGACACCCCTAAAGTGGGTGTTTGGTTTGTTTTAATTCTTGTTTTTAATAAAACAAGTTTTAAGTTTAACAAGTTTGGCGCCTCCATTTTCCTTAGTTCATAATTTAAGTGTTTTAACCCACTCATAAGTCACATTCTAACTAGGTTAGAATTATTCCTAGTTAGCTTAGTAGGTTCGGGAAGCCGTAACCCGTTTTACTTTAAGTCCCGTTAAATCGGTCCTTTTATCATCCTATTTTCTTGAAAGCTCTTATTTACTTTAAATAAATATTAGGATTATTCAATAAATTCCTAATACTTGCCGGTTTACTTTTACCACTAACGGTACTTTCCCCGTCTTTCGTATTAACGGGGTTTAATTACCAAACCCGTTTTCGGGGTGTTACATGTTTAGTTGGGAGAAAAGTCATTTCATGGTGCAAGAGGGCATGGTGTTAGGCCATGTAATATCGGAAAGGGGTATGGAGGTGGACAAGGCAAAAATACGGGTAATATCATCTTTGCCACCACCGAAAAATGTTAAGGGTGTAAGGTCATTCTTGGGACACACGGGCTTTTATAGACTTTTTATAAAAGGCTTTAGTGTTATTACTTAACCATTATGCAATTTGTTGTTAAAGGATGTTCCATTTGACTTTACTGACGAATGTTTGCAAACATTTACTGTTTTGAAGGAACACTTGGTGAAAGCTCCCATTTTGCAACCGCCGGATTGGCCAAAGCCGTTCGAGATCATGTGTGATGCAAGCAACACTACAATTGGTGCAGTTTTGGGTCAACGGGTTGACAAAAAGCCGGTGGTAATTTACTATGCAAGCAAGACTTTATCCAAAGCGCAACTGAATTACACCACAACCGAAAAGGAGTTATTAGCGGTGGTGTATGCTTTGGATAAGTTTCGTTTGTATATTTGGGGGAGCAAAGTGGTTGTTTATTCGGATCATAGCGCGGTCCGGTATTTGATGGAGAAAAAGGACGCGAAGCCCCGTTTAATCCGGTGGGTGTTGTTGTTACAAGAGTTTGACTTAGAGATCCGAGAAAAAAAGGGAAGTGAGAACGTAGTGGCGGATCACTTGTCTCGGATTCCGGTGGAAGGGATTGAAGATGTTAGCGAGATAAATGAAAGGTTTCTCGATGAGCAACTACTTGCCGTATCTACCTTTGTTGCACCGTGGTATGCTCACTACGTAAACTACATAGCCACGGGTGCCATCCCAAATCATTGGACCAAGAAGCGAAGACAACAATTTATGGTCCAAGTGAAGCAATACATTTGGGATGAACCGGATCTTTTCAAGATCGGGCCGGATCAAGTTATTCGGAGGTGTGTGCCCAAAACGGAGGTGTTGGAAATTTTGACTCATGCCCATTCATCTGCATGTGGAGGTCACTTTAGCGGGCCTAAAACGGGTTATCGGGTTTTGTCGTGTGGGTTTTATTGGCCGACTATTTTCAAGGATGAGTGTGAATTTGCAAGAAATTGTGTAAATTGCCAAAGGATGGGAAGCATTTCAAAGAGGGACGAGATGCCATTACAACCAATCTTGGTAGTGGAAATATTCGATGTATGGGGCATTGACTTTATGGGTCCCTTTCCGAATTCTAATGGGTTTCTATATATTTTGGTGGCGGTGGACAACGTCTCGAAGTGGATTGAAGCTATTGCAACACGAACAAACGACCATTCGGTTGTTTGTAAATTTGTTCAATCCAACATCTTCTCCCGTTTTGGCATTCCAAGAGTTATCATAAGTGATGACGGTTCGCATTTCAAGAACTTTAATTTTGGGAAATTGTTGAAGAGGTATAGCGTGAATCACCTGATTGCCACACCTTACCATCCGCAAACTAGTGGACAAGTAGAAGCGTCCAACCGTCAAATTAAAGAAATTCTCATGAAGACGGTTCGTACGGATAGGAAGGATTGGTCGAGCAAGTTAGATGATGCGTTGTGGGCGTACCGAACGGCCTACAAGACTCTGATTGGCACAACACCTTACCGGATGGTGTATGGAAAGGGTTGTCACTTGCCAATGGAGTTAGCTCATCGGGCACATTGGGCAATCAAGACGGTAAATGCGGATTATGATGAGGCGGGGAAGATGAGGAAGTTGCAATTGAGTGAAATAGAAGAGATTAGAGACGAGGCGTATGAGTGTGCATCGGCTTACAAAGACAAGCTAAAAAAGGTACATGATGCAAAATTGAGGAAGAAAACCTTTGAAGTGGGTCAAAAGGTTTGGTTGTACAATTCAAGGCTCAAGATGTTTGCGGGTAAGCTTAAAAGCAAATGGATGGGCCAGTATGTCGTTCGACGAGTTGGGAGGTTTGGTGATGTAGATATCCAAGATGAGCAAACAAACAAACAACAAACGGTGAATGGCCATCGGTTGAAGCCATACTTGGAGGGGAACGACATCAACAACTTGGAGCTTGACAAAGCGGGCTACATTCTACGCCCGGTAGACGATGAACAACCATAAGAGGCCTAGGTTTGGTAGTGTAAATAGTTGGTATTTTATTTTGTTTGCTTTGTATAGTTTGCACATTTACCGTATTTGCTTGAAGTCCGTGTTTGAAACAATTGTGGGGACGTTCGAGTTACGAATAGTTCTAGCATTGTGTTGAGGACAACACGGGACTTTCAAGGGGGTAGGGTAATTTTTATATGTTTTTGAAAAATTTTAAACACAAAAAAAAAAAAAAAAATTGAAAAACTAAAAAAATACAAAAAGAAACATTTAAAATCAAAGTTTTTGGCGAATTGTAAAGGCCCAGAGGCCACCGTAATTTACGGTATATACCGTAAGTTACGGTGGAGATGAAAAATGTTGGGGCGTTGTGGCTACTGAGTTACGGTAGAAATTGTTTGCCAGGGTCCACCGTAATTTACGGTGGGTACCGTAAATTGCGGTAGCCCTGACGATTCAATGTTTCGTTCCGTGTGCAGCAGTTATAAAAAAAAAAACAAATCACAAGTCACGTGAATTAACCCCTGGCCACTCGTTTTCTTTCACCTTTCTCCTCCATACATTCTCATCTATCACTTTCAATTACCCCACAAGATCTTCTACAAACTCCATAACCCCACAATCTTTCAAGCTTCCTAACTCTCTCAATTTTTAGCCAAATCAAGTGAAATCTAGGTCTATCTTGACTAATTTTTCATGTACTTGCTGATTTTGAGAAGAGATTTGTGAGAAAACAGCATTTTCTGGTCTGAATCACAAACCCTAGGGTCGAAAATTTTAGGGGTTTTTTAAGTTTTTGTTTCACTTGTCTTCTAGCATCTTCAAATCAAGGTATGTGATGTTTATTTGTTATGTTTGATGATGCATTGTGAGAAGGAAGGTTATTTTTGTTACTTGTTCATACCCACTTGCTTGTTCTAAGATATTATCATGAAAAATTGTTATTTGAACATTGTTATGGTTGTAGATGTAGGATTGTTGATAAAGTTGTGAACTTTATGGAGTCTCTACATTGTAGAGACACCATGCCCAATTTTTTGAAAAGACTTATGAAATCTTTTGGTTCACTAACACCTACAACCATAGTAACAAGCAAGTGTGGGGATGTTTTGGAGAAAAGGGTCTAACTTTTTGTGTTTGGTTGTGTTGTTTGCTTTGCAATGTGTGTAGGAAAATGGTAAGAACGAAGGAAAGAGCGGGAGCTAGTTCGTCTAAAGGCAAAGGCAAACAGCCGGAAGTACAACCAAAGAAGAGGCAAATTTGGGTAGAGTTAGTGAAAGTGAGAGTGAGGATGAAGAGATGGTAGAGTTGGACCCGACTGATAAGCCAAGGTGGGAATCGGGTCCTTTAGATGAGCAGCTAGAGGTGTGGCAACCGACACTATTTCATGACAGTATGAACCGGTTAAAAAACAAGGCTGCAGCGTTTATTTGCGAGAGGGAAGTTCGAGAGGTTGAGTTTGGGCCGTTTAATGTATTTGCTCAGTTTCGCGCCTTAAGATGGGAGGCGGCGCTCAGTTGTTACGATAAAGACAACAAGAACCTGTTTATGACCGAGATTCAAGAATGGATGGCAACGTTGACATGCAACAAGTATGATAGGCCATCACAGATGAAGTTGACGGGTGAAGATAATGGGATAAATGTGGAAATGTTGTTTGATACACTAAAGAAATTGGGGAAATATGACAATCTACCTGCTCGTGATTATATGATCCCTAGCCTTGATGATTTGTTGCTTAAACCGGAGAAACATCCGAGGTGGAATGATATGTTAGCGGCTTTGTACTTGCCCGGTACTTATACTGGAATTTTGTACCGGAGGAACTTGAAGATAGAAGCAAAATTGCTGCTAGCGATTTGCATTTTGAATGTCATTCCACGAAGAGGATATAAGGAACAGGTGAGGTATCCGGAAGTACCCGTCCTTTATTCATTACTCAATGGGTCTCCTCGCTTCCCGATTCGGTATTTGATCATGAACCATCTTTGGATTTGCCGAAACAAGTTGGGGAGGAGCATTATCCCATATTGCCGAATTATCACGGGATTGATGAAGCGGTTTAAGGCGATCACGTCAGAGGATAAAGGGGCGGCAAAAAGGCATCATCCTTTTAGTCTACAAAAGATGGGTATTGGTTGGACTTACACGCAATGAGAAAGGTATCACAAGCTTAAATCGGAGGGTCAAAGATGGAGGGCATTGAAAGTTGATGCAAGGGATCTTCTACCGGGTGAAGAGGATGAACCGGAGAGTGAAGCGGAAGCCCCGAGTGGGGATGAGGACTATGCAGATGAGCCTCATGGTGAGAATGTGAATGTGGGCCAAGGGGGCCTAGGTAGGGGATATGGTGGTGCTTTCTATGATTACACGGAGCGTTCATACGAGCCGAATTGGGCTTACAATGGCACTATGCAAGAGGTTATTGAGAACCAACGTCCTCCGGCACCCGTTTTTGACTCATGGTCGGGTTCAGAGCGTACTTTATTTGATCAACAAACGATGATGAGTGCTAGTATGGAGCGGTCCTTGAAGTATAACTTTGGTCGTCAAGAATCATGGAATCGTGCATATGCTTATTCCCGTGAGGTAGAGATGAATAATCGGTATGAAGATGATCAAGCGTGAAGGATGCATGCGGATTGGCATGCGGGGCGGCCCGTGGTTGTGGATCCACCTCCGGTGGATTATGCGTCTCTACCACCATACGACGGTAGTGTATCATATCCAACCCCGCCGCTCCATCATTCACAGTGGCTAGACCAGCGTCAACAACAAGGAGCTTCGCAACAAGGTGGAAGTGGTAGCGGTGCATTTGCTTTCGGAGAATGGAACGAGATGATGTATTCCATTTTCGGACCGCCTCAACCGCGCTACTATTAGTCAGGTCGTGCTCCTTCTTGTATATTTTGTGAATATTTGTTGGTGTGTTATGTTTATGATCGGGTGGATGGGGGGTGTTAGTTTGTGTTGTTATGTTTCGGGTTGGGCGAGTTGGTGGTTTAATGTTTAAAAGAAGAAAAATATAAAATGAAAAATACCAAAAAGAAATTTGTGGTTTGAGTGTTGAGCTTTTAGTTGGTGTTAAATAGTTTTAGCGATCAAATCCTCCTAAAACCATACATTGGGGTCAATGTATCCCAAGTGTGGGGATTGGGGGAAATTTTGAGGTTTTTGAAAAAAAATTAAATCAAGCGAAACAATGTGAGAATTTGAACACCTTGGACTAACCCCAAATGATGCACCGGCAACCCTTAATACCCTTGTTCTTGGTGAGAGTTGAAGCCACACATGTAAATAAATAATACTTTTCTTTGATGAGAGTGGCAACGGGTGGGGGTGTATTAGAACTTGTACCTTGATACGGTTTGAGTCCTTAGTTGGATATGAATGCGAAAAGGATAAGGGCATTTAGGTAGCCTCGTCATTAGTGTGTGCGAGTGTGGGATTTGGGGGGTTGGACCTCATTAATTATATATATGAGCATGGTTGCGAGAGACGCGGGGGTTTGGACATTTAGTTGCCCAATTTTGTGCCTTAAGCCTATCATTTGTTACCCTTAGCTAGTTACCTAAAAATTTACCCGACTTGACCCGGTCTTATAGTGTTAGTAGTTGTTTTAGTAGTATGTAGATATATTTGATGTGATGTTGAATAGTTGCTTTGAATGTTAAAAAAAAGTGATGTTGAGTTATCTTGTATATAGTAGTTAAGTTTGGTAGTTGTTTGTTTATTTTATTGTGTAATAAAAAGACCGGGTTAAGTTTTCGCTACTACATATATATTCCATTTCCTACCCGTACACCTAGCCACGTTACAACCTTAAAGCCCCTTAGATTTGCACTCATGTTTGGCACTTGTTAGGAGAAGGACCGATTTAGGTACAAGCCTATAGTTGTGCAACCGCCCGTTTGCCTTTTGTGTGTCTAGCTCATAGTTGCTAGTGCTTACTTGTTGCCGAGAGGAGAGAAATAGCGAGGGGTGTGTTATTTCGGGTGTTAAGAAAGGGTTAGTAAAAGGATTGCATGTTTATGCTTGGTTTATGTTGATCATTTGTGTTGAAAATAGTTTTGATGAGTTGCTTGGGACAAGCAACGGTTAAGTGTGGGGATGTGACGGGTGGTCCATAGGATAACTCTTAATGATGTTAAAACAAAGTTTATCCCTCACTTGATCGTGTAATTATCTTGAATTAGATGACTACAGTTGCCTATGTTTCAGGTACACTTTGGAGCTTAAAATGGAGAAAATGCTGCTTTGGAGGGATTAGAGAGGAACGGGTCAAGAATGGAAGGAAAGAAGAAACAAAAACCAAGATTCAGGGGTCCACCGTAATTTACGGTGGCCACCGTAAATTACGGTGGCCCTGAAACCCATGATTTTCCATCGTACCTCCGGAGCCTCCCACCGTAACTATTGGAAGTCCACCGTAACTTACGGTAGGCACCGTAAGTTACGGTGGAGGCGACGGAAAAAAGTGTAACTGCTCATTAAAACCGTTTTTAGAGGTGCCTTTTCACATTATCTCATCATTGGACGTTTCTCTGGAGATTGGGGGGTGAATTTTGCTAGTTCTTGTTGGTTCCAAACCTTTCTAAACATTTGGTTTTGGTTTTTGATTCGTATGAACTTGAACTTTGATGTTGTGATGATCAACCGAACAATGTCTGGCTAAATTTGTGGTGATCATCTTAGGTGAAGGTTTTCTTAAACTCTTGTGTGTTTGTTCCTTTATTTCTAGAATGATAACATTGTGTTTGCTTTGATTATCATGGTGTATTAGTAATTGATTTTAGCTTGTTAATTGGTATTGCAATTCTAGTCTAAATCGTACGTTCTTGGTGCCGTTGGCAATCGAGATATCACGGGAAGGGTTAGGGTTGGATATTGATTGATTGATCATCGGGAAACAACCTCGCATTCATATAATCCGAGTAATTTGTTCCCTTTTATCACAACAATTGTTTGTACACGAGTTATGTCTATGTAACTCTCTCTAGTTGGAATTTCGCACAAGTGTTAAAAGAAACTGAATCCTAAGATGGTCATTGTTCTCATAATCTGAATTAAAAATCCAATCTTGATTAGTAAGTAATTGATAATTTAGTTTTCTAAAACAAACAATCCAAATCATTGATCTTTAATTTCTGCATATTAGGTTAATTGTAGTTAAACTGCAAAGCTATAGATTCAACACATTTTCCACATACTCCCTGAGTTCGATACCCATTTACCACTATCTATTAGTTGTTATTTGGATTAAATTTGCGTGTACACGACAGCACGTCAGATTTTCACAAGGCTCTCTTCAGAAGATATTTGCCGTTTCAAATGTCTTTCCCAGAATTTTTATAGGGAATTGTCAAGTCATGCATTTCAGATGATGCATGCTCTCCGAAGTGGAGATTCAGTACAAAAGAAACTACTATCCTTTAAAGACACGTCAATTGTCATTGACATTGGTGGTAATTTGGATGTTGTTAAAAGCAAGACCATAAGTTTTCCTAACAATGTCCACTCTAGCTTCTTACGTATTCTATCTTCATTTAATGGGTTGTTGTTAGTTTCCAATGAAGGGATTTGCTGTCAGTTGATTCTTTGGAATCCAACTATCAGGCGGTATAAGGTTTTGTGTGATGACTACTTTAATTACAATCATCATCGAAACTCTGATACTGGTGGAATTTATTTTGATCAGTCCAATGATCTGAAAGTGCTGAACATCAGATGTTACCGTAATGTAACTGCTGCTCGTGTTTACTCACGACGTCGTGAGTCATGGACAACAATAAATTTCGGTATCGTAAACAATTATGGTTCAAGTCGTTATTCATGGTCTACAGGAGTTTATGCTGATAAACCATATATTTTATGGTTTCAAATTATTGGTATCCACTAGGTGAGAGGAACATCGTTGCTTTTGATGTTGTTAGTGAGACTTTCAGAATGCTTCATTTTCCCGAGAGTATTGTAGTCAATCCTTGCCAAGGGCATTTTTTGACCATCGCAAAGAGGTTGCATTTGATTGTTATTGGAAAGTCTGCTAAGCTAACTGCTGATTTGCTCAGATATGAAGAAGAAGGCTGGATGAAGATGTTTGTTTTCAATAATCCTCGTGTAGTTGATTATGTAGATACACGCCGAAGTACTAATATAATTGAAGACAACAAGTGGCTGATAACAAGCATCTGGGGGGATATGATTGAAGTTGATCTGACCAACGAAATTCTGAAATACCTCCAACATGTTGACAACTACAATGGTCCGAAAGGAGCTTTACTTATCGAAACTACTGTTTCACCAATAGATTAGGAATTAGGATCCTGTATTTTATTGAATGCTATTTGCTGTTTTGACAATTGTATTTTTTATATAATTAGTTGTGTTAAAATTATTAATCATGTTTGTTATTAAAATTAAGTAAATGAATATTGATGTTTGAGAGTTTAAAAGCTTGTAATATTGGCAAAGGTCTGTTTAAATGATCAAAGCTCTGTTATTGGGAACAGATGTTTCAAAATTAAACAGTGGTTGATACATCTGTTGATTTGGGTCAACAGATGGATGAACTTTGTATGCTGTTTAACACTTGTACTTTTTATATAATTAGTTGTGTTAAAATTATTAACCATGTTTGTTATTTAAATTAAGTAAATAAATATTTAGGTTTCAGAGTGTAAAAGCTTGTAGTATTGGCAAAGTTATGTTTAAATGATAAAAACTCTGTTATTAGGAATAGAAGTTTGAAAATAAAACAGTTGTTTGGTGTGACAACTCGAGTTTTCAAGGTCTCTATCCGAATTAACCATGTGCTTATTTGCAAAGTATGTTTATTTATATATATATATTTGGGGTGCAATATATTTGATTATATGTTAATAAGGTGTCTTGTGTAAATTGGTATTTATATTTAAATATGGATCTTTGGCTGAACACTCCTACTCCCACGAAATCACCTACACTTGAAGACACTTCCATGGTGAAAACCCCTGTCTCACGAAAACACCCATGATGAAAACATCCACTACTAACAGCCGAAAACAACAAATGGGCTTTGGCCCAATAGCGATTAGATATAGGGTCTTGTTCATAACATTTACGCGAGAACGGCATTTGGCAAAACCCTAACCACCTCTCACATTCTCTCTCGTTTTCTTTGAACCCGACGGCTGCCATCATCTTGTTTCGAAATCAAATCCCCTCGTGCGATCTTTCCGTGTTCGGTTAGTATACTATCTCGGTGATTGATTGTTGTTATGTATACTGGTTGGTGGTTATATAATTCCTGCAAACTGTTATGTATATTAGATTATGTGCGTAAGATTATCGGCTGCTATGTGATGTTGTTGTGGATGGAATAATGATTCTGTTTGCATGATGATTGCATGTATAGATCTGATTGAGTACATAATTGTTGCAACTGTTATACTTATTAAACAACCATTAGGGTTTCTGTGTTTGGTAACTATTGGTACATGAAGTCTGATGTGCTAGCGTGAATTGCTTATAATGAATCTGATGGTTGTATTACTGCTCATGATCGACTGGGTGATATATCTATATATGTACGTCTAAAGGTTGAGTTGAATGATATTTCAGTTTATATGCTACAAGGATGGTAATTTTTATTTCATTAATAATTGAGAAAAATCATTTGATAATATTAATTATTTCTGTTTGAGCGATTGTTAGTTGAACCGTCAAAACTGTTAGTGTTGATTAAGGTTGTTGTTGAATGTAACTGATGTGTTAATGATCTAGGGATGTGTATATGTGACTTTGATAAATGCCATGAAAGTTAGTGTTAATATTATTCTTGATGGAATATGTTGGTAGATGTGCTGTTATGGTATTTGTGCATGATTATTAGCATCTTATCAAGATTGACTAGTATGACTAAGATTAAAGGATGTTATGAAACTTAAATTGATAACTAAGGATGCTAGGGATGTGAAGCTACTCAATGAGCTGACATATATATATACATAAATATAGTAAATGGCGGCCATATGTGTGGGTGTTTGAAGTATTAGTCAAATCAAAACATGTGCACATCATTAAAGGATTGTCAGAACAGTGGTTTAGTGTTTCAAATTGGATACGTGATTTTCTGTGTGCATGGTGACACCATCAGTTGAAACTAGGGAACTTGAATGCATTTAATGTATAATTACTTTAAGTGTCGAACCCTGTTGCATGTTGTACGCGTGGAATGTGCACTAGCATGGAAATTGAATATTTGTTATATGTCATGTGTTGTTCTGTGATGAATACAAAGTGTGAATATACGTGACCTGGCTGTCCATGAAACTGATATTATTAATAATCACAATAGGGATTGGTTGTCTTGCTGTAATCAAGTAATTTAACAAACCGAGCAAACCAAGGTGAGTTCACACTAGCCAAGGCATGGGATTCCCAGGGGTTGGGAATGGGATTGAATAACTACTCACACAACTACTATTGTTAAACTAATTATTACTGTCCTCGGTTGAAGGGCACGTACGTAAAACCTACGTACAGTTATACTTACTACTGTCCTCGGTTGAAGGGCACGTACGTAAAGCCTACGTACACGATCTTAAGACCATCACCTCTATCAAAGGAAGTCCCTCAATTATCGACTTAATCGCCGAGGCCTAGGGCGAGCGGGTCATTAGTTAATAGCGCTATTAGGTTTAACAAACCTCACACCGTGCCAGTCGGACGGGCATGTACTAATGGACTATGGGCAAAGGGTCAATGCTGATAGACATTGACTTAGGGCACCTCTTATATTTTCGTAGCAGTCGATACGCGTGGTCTTGTAACACATGGGAAGCCCCCCACTAATCATCGTACGCATGCCTGGACTGGCAGCAAGGATTAATACGATACATGGTTTACAAAACGAATATATACGATTTATGAAATGAATACTTTAACCAATCAACTATCTGTGAACTCGCTCAACTTTGTTGTTGATTCGTTGCTACATGCCTTGCAGGTCATTAGGTACCCATGGAGCTTGCACAGGGAGGAACGGTCGTTGTGGGACATGGCGATTTGTGCCATGCTTTAGACATTACCTTATTTCATATTTAATACTTGCTATGGGTTTTACAAATTATGCTTCCGCTAAACACTTAACTATGCTTTGGTTTTGAACACCTTTCATATTGGTTTTGTTGAATTATGTTTACTTATCTGCTTGTTCAATATGATTGGTGGCTTGATCCTGGTCAGTCACGCCTCTAAGCGGTGATACTCCGCGTGTGGATTTTGGGGGTGTGACAGATTGGTATCAGAGCCATTGGTTATAGAGAACTTGGTTTTAATAAGGGAAAACGTTTTTGTTAAAACCAGACTATAACCTGTACAGTGCTCTACGATCCACAACGACGCCTCGCTCCACGTGCAAGACTCAACATCCTAGGTAATAAGGTTTATGTTTATTGCCTACATGCTAGAATTACATAGAACTTTGCTCGTGGTATGTTTAGATTACATTGTCTACTATGCGTTATTGCTTGAGAATACTTGTGTGCTCACTCTCTTCTGTCATCGCACTATTCGCGAACCTCTCTTACTCATGTTCTCCTTGATATCAAGATCATGAGTGGACGCGTTAACCTAACTCAAGCCCAGTTGGCGGCTTTGATCACTGAATAAGTTACTGCAGCACTCGCAGCTGCCCAGGCAGGAGGTGTAGCCTGCCATCACAACTTACTCTAGGATCTTTAGATCCTACTCTCGTAACCCAACACTTGTGCTTAAATTTTGTTCACTATTACGCACACGACAGGTCAACACGCTCAGCCACCTGTGTGCACATTCAAAACTTTCATGGACTGTCGACCTAGTACATTTAGTGGCACCGAAGGGGGCCGTTGGACTCCTCCACTGGTTTGAGAAGCTCGAATCGGTCATCGAGATGTGTGAATGCCCTAAGGTTCGTAGGGTGAAGTACGCTACTGGTACACTCGAAGGCACTGCGCTAACTTGGTGGAACGCGCAAGTTTAGATGCTGGGGCTGGCGGCTGCTAATGCCACCCCATGGAATGATTTTAAAGAACTGATCAAACGTGAATGTTGTAGTTGTGATGACATCCACAAGCTGGAAGTGGAGTTCTTTAACCTGAAGGTGACGGGGTCAGAGATAGAAGCGTACACGAAACAATCCAACGAACTGGCAGTGTTGTGTCCAACTATAGTGGATCCTCCCATCAAGCGCATTGAGCTGTACCTCAAAGGCTTAGTACCAGAGATTCAAAGCCATGTGACTGCTGCTAACCTTGCAATCATCCAGGATGTTACTCGTTTTGCTCATCGTCTCACATACCAGGCAGTGGAACAGAACAAGCTGTCTAAGCGTATTGGTGCTACTACTACTACTTCTGCTACTCCCAGTGACAACAAATGAAAGTGGGATGGAACCTCCAGCAAGGGTTCGAATACGGTTTAGTCCCAGGCACAACAGCGAAAGATCGATGATTACCAGAGTCCTGGTCAGCAATCTTCTGGTAGTCAAGGGCAGGGTGGAATCGATGTCATTTGCACCACAGCGGGCCGTGCAACAAAGATCGTTGTCAGAGATGCAACAAGCTTGGTCATGAAGCCAAAGATTGTAGAAGCTCACGTCCTACAAACAAGAACCGACAACAGCAGCCACGAGCTCCACAGAAGCAGTAGCAACAACATGGTAGCAAGGGATGCTACCAGTGGGGTGCTAAAGATCACTTCAAGAGACACTGCCCACAGTTGAATTAGAATCAGAATCAGAACCACAACCGAGGAAACAGGAACATTAATGGAGGCAACAACGGGGGTAATAACGACGGCAATGGTACCAGGGTCGAGTGTTCGTGATTGGTCAGGGTGATACTAGGAATGACCCCAACGTTGTGATGGTTTCGACATCGATATTGGTATGGATTGGCTACCTCAACATCGAGCAGAGATTCTTGGTAAAGAAAAGAACGTCCGCATTCCTTGTACTGGTTAAGAACCTTTGGTAATTTATAGTAACAAGCTCCTGGAACAGCACCTATAGCTCAAGCACCTTCTCGCTTAGCTCCAACCGAACTGGAAGAACTATCTAAGCAATTGCAAGAACTCTTGGGAAAGGGTTTCATTCGTCCTAGCTCTTCGCCATGGAGAGCTCCTGTATTGTTTGTGAAGAAGAAAGACGGTACCTTCCGTAGGGGCATAGATTGCCGTGAACTAAACAAGGTGACCGTAAAGAATCGCTATCCTCTTCCACGCATTGACGACTTGTTCGACCAGCCGCAAGGGTCGAGCTACTATTCAAAGATTGATCTGAGGTCAGGCTACCATCAACTGAGAGTCCGGGACGAGGACGTCTCCAAAACAGCATTCAGAACACACTACGGCCATTACGAGTTTCTGGTCATGCCATTCGGGTTAACAAACGCGCCTGCAATCTTTATGGATCTTATGAACAGAGTGTGCAAACCTTATCTTGACAAGTTCGTTATTGTTTTCATCGACGACATCCTGATCTATTCGAAGAGTCAGGAGGAACACGAGCAGCATTTACGACTCATTTTGGAACTCCTTCGAGCAGAACAGCTGTACGCCAAGTTTTCAAAATGCGACTTCTGGCTTTGTGAAGTCCATTTCCTAGGCCACGTGGTGAACAAGGATGGGATTCCTGTTGATCCATCGAAAGTTGATTCGATCAGAAACTGGCCTGCACCTCGTACACCAACAGAAATTCGCCAATTCTTGGGTTTGGCAGGCTACTATAGAAGGTTCATCAAAGACTTCTCCAAGATTGCGCAACCTCTCACTATACTAACGCAGAAAGGCGTCATCTACCGTTGGGGTAATACGCAGGAATCAGCATTCCAGCACTTAAAGGATAGACTTCGTAGCGCACCTATTCTTTCATTGCCAGAGGGCACAAACGATTTTGTTGTCTATTGCGACACATCCATTCAGGGTCTTGGATGTGTGTTGATGCAACGTGACAAGGTCATAGCCTACGCATCGCGCCAGCTTAAGATTCACGAAAGGAATTACACTACACACGATTTGGAGCTGGGAGCTATTATTTTCGCGCTCAAGAAATGGAGACATTACCTGTACGGTGCCTAGTGCACCATCTACACCGATCACAGGAGTCTCAAGCATATCTTCAAGCAAAAGGAGTTGAACATGCGACAACAACGATGGGTCGAGCTACTGAATGATTACGAATGTGCCATCAAGTACCATCCGGGCAAAGCAAATGTTGTGGCCGACGCCCTCAGTCGAAAAGATACAACACCTAGGCGTGTGTGAGCACTACAACTCACCATCCAATCTAGTCTTCCTTCACAGATACGAGATGCTCATGTAGAAGCATTGAAACCAGAAAACGTCAGAGCTGAAGCCCTACACGGCTCAAGGCAAAGGTTAGAACAAAAGGAAGACGGCGCCTACTACGTGGCAGGACGTATCTAGATCCCACACTTTGGAAACTTACGCGAGCTTGTAATGGATGAAGCACACAAGTCTCGCTACTCAGTACATCCTGGTTCGGATAAGATGTACCACGACTTGAAAACTACATATTGGTGGCCTAGCATGAAAGCTCATATAGCAACTTACGTTAGCAAGTGTTTGACTTGTGCGAGAGTCAAAACGGAATATCAGAAACCATCGGGCCTATTCCAACAACCAGAAATACCACAATGGAAATGGGAGCAAATTTCCATGGATTTCGTTACTGGCTTGCCTAGATCTCAACTCGGAAACGATATTATTTGGGTGATCGTGGATCGACTCACAAAGTCTGCACACTTCTTGGCTATCAAGGAAACGGATAAGTTCTCCACTCTAGCAGACGTTTACTTAAAGGAAGTTGTCTCGAGGCACGGAGTGCCAACCTCTATTATCTCAGATCGTGATGCCCGTTTCACTTCAGAACTGTGGCAAGCAATGCACAAATCTTTTGGCCCTCGTTTAGACATGAGCACAACTTATCACCCTCAGACGGATGGGCAGTCTGAGCGCACTATTCAAACTTTAGAAAACCTGCTTCGGGCATGTGTAATTGATTTTGGCAACGGCTGGGAGAAACACCTCCCATTGGTGGAGTTTTCGTATAACAACAGTTACCACACCAGCATTCAAGCCGCTTCATTTGAGGCATTGTACGGACGTAAATGCCGATCACCTCTTTGTTGGGCAGAGGTGGGTGATAGTCAGATCACAAGTCCAGAACTGGTAGTAGACGCAACGGAAAGGATTGCTCAGATACGACAACGCATGGCGGCAGCTCGCGACCGTCAGAAAGCCTACGCAAACAAGCGCCGGAAACCACTCGAGTTCCAAGTTGGGGATCGAGTGCTACTCAAAGTTTCACCCTGGAAGGGTGTGGTTCGTTTTGGCAAACGAGGCAAATTTAATCCGCGATAGGTCGGACCGTTCGAAATCATTGAGAAAATAGGCAAGGTGGCCTACAAACTGAACTTACCAGCAGAACTCAGTGCAGTTCACAACGTTTTTCACGTGTCAAATCTGAAGAAGTGTCTGTCAGATGAGACCCTCATAGTTCCTTTGAAGGAACTCACTATCGACAATTAGTTGCGATTCGTCGAGGAACCAGTTGAAATCACGGACCGAGACGTTAAGGTCCTCAAGACGTTAAGGAACTCACTATCGACGATCAGTTGCGATTCGAGTTCGTTGGAACTCTCGTCGTGGCCGAGAGTTTACCTGGGAACGAGAAGATCAAATGAAACTCAAATATCCCCAGTTGTTCGGAAACAGTGTAACCACTACTGAGGCTGAAGCTACTACAGAATTTCGGGACGAAATTCCAAATCAACGGGGGGATGATGTGACACCCCAGGAAAACCAGTAAACTACACAACACAACTAGCTTCCTCAGTAACCACGTGCTAAATTTCGGGACGAAATTTCTTTCAAGTTGGGGATAATGTGACAACTCGAGTTTTCAAGGTCTCTATCCGAATTAACCATGTGCTTATTTGCAAAGTATGTTTATTTATATATATATATATATTTGGGGTGCAATATATTTGATTATATGTTAATAAGGTGTCTTGTGTAAATTGGTATTTATATTTAAATATGGATCTTTGGCTGAACACTCCTACTCCCACGAAATCACCTACACTTGACACTTCCATGGTGAAAACCCCTGTCTCACGAAAACACCCATGATGAAAACATCCACTACTAACAGCCGAAAATAACAAATGGGCTTTGGCCCAATAGCGATTAGATATAGGGTCTTGTTCATAACATTTACGCGAGAACGGCATTTGGCAAAACCCTAACCACCTCTCACATTCTCTCTCGTTTTCTTTGAACCCGACGGCTGCCATCATCTTGTTTCGAAATCAAATCCCCTCGTGCGATCTTTCCGTGTTCGGTTAGTATACTATCTCGGTGATTGATTGTTGTTATGTATACTGGTTGGTGGTTATATAATTCCTGCAAACTGTTATGTATATTAGATGATGTGCGTAAGATTATCGGCTGCTATGTGATGTTGTTGTGGATGGAATAATGATTCTGTTTGCATGATGAATGCATGTATAGATTTGATTGAGTACATAATTGTTGCAACTGTTATACTTATTAAACAACCATTAGGGTTTCTGTGTTTGGTAACTATTGGTACATGAAGTCTGATGTGCTAGCGTGAATTGCTTAGAATGAATCTGATGGTTGTATTACTGCTCATGATCGACTGGGTGATATATCTATATATGTACGTCTAAAGGTTGAGTTGAATGATATTTCAGTTTATATGCTACAAGGATGGTAATTTTTATTTCATTAATAATTGAGAAAAATCATTTGATAATATTAATTATTTCTGTTTGAGCGATTGTTAGTTGAACCGTCAAAACTGTTAGTGTTGATTAAGGTTGTTGTTGAATGTAACCGATGTGTTAATGATCTAGGGATGTGTATATGTGACTTTGATAAATGCCATGAAAGTTAGTGTTAATATTATTCTTGATGGAATATGTTGGTAGATGTGCTGTTATGGTATTTGTGCATGATTATTAGCATCTTATCAAGATTGACTAGTATGACTAAGATTAAAGGATGTTATGAAACTTAAATTGATAACTAAGGATGCTAGGGATGTGAAGCTACTCAATGAGCTGACATATATATATACATAAATATAGTAAATGGCGGCCATATGTGTGGGTGTTTGAAGTATTAGTCAAATCAAAACATGTGCACATCATTAAAGGATTGTCAGAACAGTGGTTTAGTGTTTCAAATTGGATACGTGATTTTCTGTGTGCATGGTGACACCATCAGTTGAAACTAGGGAACTTGAATGCATTTAATGTATAATTACTTTAAGTGTCGAACCCTGTTGCATGTTGTACGCGTGGAATGTGCACTAGCATGGAAATTGAATATTTGTTATATGTCGTGTGTTGTTCTGTGATGAATACAAAGTGTGAATATACGTGACCTGGCTGTCCATGAAACTGATATTATTAATAATCACAATAGGGATTGGTTGTCTTGCTGTAATCAAGTAATTTAACAAACCGAGCAAACCAAGGTGAGTTCACACTAGCCAAGGCATGGGATTCCCAGGGGTTGGGAATGGGATTGAATAACTACTCGCACAACTACTATTGTTAAACTAATTATTACTGTCCTCGGTTGAAGGGCACGTACGTAAAACCTACGTACAGTTATACTTACTATTGTCCTCGGTTGAAGGGCACGTACGTAAAGCCTACGTACACGATCTTAAGACCATCACCTCTATCAAAGGAAGTCCCTCAATTATCAACTTAATCGCCGAGGCCTAGGGCGAGCGGGTCATTAGTTAATAGCGCTATTAGGTTTAACAAACCTCACACCGTGCCAGTCGGACGGGCGTGTACTAATGGACTATGGGCAAAGGGTCAATGCTGATAGACATTGACTTAGGGCACCTCTTATATTTTCGTAGCAGTCGATACGCGTGGTCTTGTAACACATGGGAAGCCCCCCACTAATCATCGTACGCATGCCTGGACTGGCAGCAAGGATTAATACGATACATGGTTTACAAAACGAATATATACGATTTATGAAATGAATACTTTAACCAATCAACTATCTGTGAACACGCTCAACTTTGTTGTTGATTCGTTGCTACATGCCTTGCAGGTCATTAGGTACCCATGGAGCTTGCACAGGGAGGAACGGTCGTTGTGGGACATGGCGATTTGTGCCATGCTTTAGACATTACCTTATTTCATATTTAATACTTGCTATGGGTTTTACAAATTATGCTTCCGCTAAACACTTAACTATGCTTTGGTTTTGAACACCTTTCATATTGGTTTTGTTGAATTATGTTTACTTATCTGCTTGTTCAATATGATTGGTGGCTTGATCCTGGTCAGTCACGCCTCCAAGCGGTGATACTCCGCGTGTGGATTTTGGGGGTGTGACATTTGGAGCTACTGTTAACAAAACTGTGGTTGAAACTATTGTTTGGTTAAAATGGTGGTTTAAAACCACTGTTGGGTTAAAATTATTTTTTGTGGAGGTTGAAGGGGATTGAAACGACTGTTGGGTTAAAATATAGTTTTTTTGGAGAAGGAACATGCTTAAAATGGTGGTTTAAAACCACTGTTGGGTTAAAATAGTGTTTTGTAGAGGTTGAAGGTGATTGAAACGACTGTTGGGTTAAAATATAGTTTTTTTTTTTGAGAAGGAACGTGCTTGAACTACTGTTTATATAATGACTGTTGTTAAAGCTCAGTGTTTTAATCCACTGATAGGTTATCCACTGATAGTTATAGTCAGCTACTGTTTTCATTTTGATCACTGTAAACTACTGATATTGATTCATCAGTGCTTTCCTAACAACTGTCATCTATTATTCAGCAGAGTTGTGATGTGGACAGTACTTAGCCGTCAGATCTTTATATGCTGTTTCGCGCATTGATTTGGAATCAGTATGCTGTATTCTATTGATTGTTGTTTGCTTTTTTGAACTTTGTTTATTATATAGTTACCTCTGTTTTACACTTGTAGTTTTTATATAATTAGTTGTGTTAAAATTATTAACCATGTTTGTTATTTAAATTATGTAAATAAATATTTAGGTTTGAGAGTGTAAAAGCTTGTAATATTGGCAAAGGTATGTTTAAATGATCAAAGCTCTGTTATTGGGAACAGATGTTTGAAAATAAAACAGTGGTTGATACATCTGTTGACTTTGGTCAACGGATTGATGTCCACAGATGTTTGGAACTGCTGTTCAGAAAACTGTGGTTGAAATCACTGTTTGGTTAAAATGGTGGTTTAAAACCACTGTTGGGTTAAAACTGTGGTTGAAACCGCTGTTTGGTTAAAACGGTGATTTGAAGACAATGTTGTTGAATCGAATGAGATGGTTGATGTAATCTGGTCATATTAATAACTGTAACAACCCGCACTTTTGTGCGTTGTTACTACTCGATATACTCGTTACGCCTAGCACCAGAGATTCGGATCATAATGTAACTATATCGCATACATCGCTATTCGAAGGATAATCGCAAATTTTCGAAATACAATATGACTATACTACACCAATCATAAACACTAACACTCACAATGACATTGGGTGAGGACCTATTCTACCCTCCTCAGTGGCCATGATGTGTCGAAAGGCAGACAATTAACGCTAACAAAGACCCTCGGGTGAGTGCAGTAGCTCCAGTCGTCGTGACGATGATGACAATGCGAGTGAGTGGTACGCCGTCAGTCTTTGTGGTACAACACGCAATAACATTCACAACAACATCGAGAGAGGACCTATACTACCCTCCTTGATGGCCGTGAAACGTCGCTAATAATCGCACACTCGAATCGACAACCGATTGTTAGTTATCGAAACTTTGAATTATGGATACGTAAATACGACCCCTAGTGATATATATACATATATAATAATAATATAATAATGATATAAAAAGCGCGTACTTCGAAAACTATCGAAACGATCAAAAACGAAGAAATTCACCGCACCGGGGGTGGCCATCCGGACGGACAGCCTCATCAGAACGGATGGGCCATCTGACCCAAAACACCTTTCAGCTCTCATTTTGCCTATAAATAGCCTATCACATCACTGTTCAAGTGATGTGACAGCTCCCACTCGACCAAGCACGCCTCACGACCCTTTCCTCTCGATTTCTCGCGATTCCGGTAAGATTTCAATCTAAAACTTGTACTTCTATGATCTACACTCAATTCTACATCATTCTATCTTTTAAAACTCAATTTCTAACCGTGAAATCTACTGATTTGAGGTGTTTTAAGGTGATGTCACCAAGAGTTCATATGAACTTCGAGTTGTGACCTCATCCCACCATAAACGACTCAGATCTGAGTGATTTCCACATGTTTTGATAACAAATCTCACCTAAATCTATGTATTTAACCAAGGAACCGTGCGATTTCGAGTTAACCATGAGAAACCGTCAAGAACAGCCAGATCTGATGGAACGGGGTGATTCCCGGCCGTTAGAACGGGTCGGAACTGATGAAATTTCAATTGTTAATACGAAATTACACTGTCCCGGTGAAACCACATGTACTTCCTCCGAAAACACTCGAAAAACGTCAATCGGAACGCTAAAACAGACGTGTTATCCGACCAGATAACATGCCATCCGAACGGACCACATGCCATCCGATCGGATAGCATGTCATCCGATCGGATAGCATGTCATCCGACCGGATGACTGTCATCCGATCTGAAGTGCAAGTCATCCGATCCAAGGTGCATGTCGTCCGATCCAAGCTCAGGTCATCCGATCGGATAACCTGTCATCCGACCGGATGACAGCCATCCGATCCAGACCAACCTGTCATCCAAACGGATGGGCCCATCCGAACGGATGAGCACCATCCGACCAGATAACTGACTTTTCGACGCCATTCTCGCTTAACCGTGCACCGTTTACTATATCCTTCAATGATTTAACGCAGACATACTTGCAACCGACCCAATCAAGTTGTATTCTCGTTAAATACGCACTTTGAGTATACTTGAACCCTTTTTAATCGCATTTTGGGTGTAACATACGTTTATAACAAATTGAACTTATCAAATGAATTATTCAATCAATCGAATTATCACTTGCGAATAACTTCTATGCATAGATATACGTGATGCTAGTTGCATATGTGCTAGGGCTTATACTCGCGACGTCCCACCATGACTAGTATAGTACTATTGCGCCCGACGGGGTCTAGTTTGCCATCGCATATTCGAGCATCGACGACTTAGTTGGTAGTATCAGCTTTGTGAGTATATATGTCGTGTGTTACGTTCTTGCATATGGGAATTCGCTACACTTTTTATCCATTACTCTATACATATCAAACCTGTATACTCGCCAATACTTTTGTATTGACAAATATTTTAACGTATGTTGCAGGTTAGAACGCAGACTATATCAAATCAAGCTAGGAGGTCTAGAAACTCAACTAAAAATCTAGGTTGTCGGATTGTATTGCTCGAGAGGACAAGAAATCTGTGATAACTTGTGTGATTGTATTATTTGTTAGTATGGGATAACGAATGTATTAAATATTATCGCAATATAGTTGTTATGGATTCTCTTGAGCAATCTGATTCGCCTAGTGCCGTGCCCCGATGACTCCACCATCGGTTGGGGTGTGACAGATTGGTATCAGAGCCATAACTATAAGGAATTAGGCAAGACTCGACCTAGTCCGGGTCGACGTCTTAGAAATCGACCTAGTCTATAGTCTAAGTACCAACAGGCCGACTCGTACGAACCCAGTAGGGTTTGTATCGGTTCTACTTGATACTCTCGATCGAAATTGCTAAAAGATACAACTTTGCGTGAACACCGCGTACTACAGCTTCACACGAAGGAGCCTTTCCTAAGGCCGGAATGCTACTTAGCCTTTCCTAAGGCTGACACAACACACGTGTTTTCGAAAATACTCGCATAACGAAACCGAGTGATTCTGTCGAGACCAGGTGTGAAAACCAAGAACTCTCGATGAGATCGCTCACTCAGCGCATTTTTCTAGCACGAGAACCTTTCATCGAGTTAGGAGTGACGTCCACATCTCGACGAAAGTCTCCATTTCGAAATCTAGTGGAACTCACGAATTTGTTCGAAGAGCATAACCACAATTAGGAACGAAACAGTTAAGTCAGGGGTGAAACCCGTACCTTAATAAGACGTTCCACTCTCTAAATTAGTTTTCAAAAGCTCTCACCAACGACTCGACTATCATGATAACTCGAGCCACGTGATGACTAGGAAGACGAATGCCATGAGCTACATCCCAGTGGAAGCATGGAGTCTTCTAGGTTAACGCGCGTGCACGAACTTGTTAAGTATAGTTGGGTTACCTTGGGTAGTCGACGCCTAAAACACCCAAGGCACTCTATCATACGAACCGCCGATTTTACGAATGGTTGGAACTTATTTACGTTTGTGTGTTTTGAAACTTTAAACTTTATCAATTTCTCAATTTAACGATTTTCACTCCCTGCTTTATAAACGCACAACTCGCACAGCCATCGCAATCTAAAACGAAACCCGAATGTTCGCAACAAAACTAATGCGTAATCTATCACATTCGCTCTCGTTCTCTCACCTCGACGCGTCCTCGCATATTCTAAATCGACCTGTATGTGTATGATTACAAATTACCATTATATAGATACATATATCTACGTATAAACAAACAAGTCATTGTGTGAGAACTTAGGAAATTCGTGTCTCCTATGTGGCTCCTATGTGATTCGCATTACTATTATCACATCAAGCTTTGAACGCGCTCAATCGCGTCGCAAAACTCAAAAATCATTATGATCGAATCTCATTCCAAGTCTCTTCCTGTCTAGATGCCTTCCAACGACTCTACCTCGAGACGAATAGCTAGGAGAAGAGCCAAACGAAGCGCCGATAAGAGGATTGCATCACTTGTGACCAAGGAAGTGGTCAAGCTCATTCCTCAGATTTCCGCTCGAGTGCACTCTCTCAGCAACTCTCGAGCTTCGGAAGACTCCAAGACGGAAGCGTCGCAACCTGCTTTTCTTTACAAACACTTCAAAGCCTGTGACCCGATGGAATTCACGGGTGAAGGAGGTGTGACTCAACTACTCCAGTGGTTCGATTCTATAGAAGTTACACTTCGTCAAAGCGGGTGTCCCGATAGTTTCCATACTACTTGCGCTACCGGAGTATTTCAATCACGAACACTCGACTGGTGGACCGCCGAACGTAACAAACATGGAATCTCCGCAGCTTACGCGCTCTCTTGGGATGAGCTGAAAGAGCTCATAAAGAAAGAGTACTGTCCTCCTCACGAAATTCAGAAGCTGGAAGACGAATTCTGGAAAATCAAGCAAGTCGAAAGTGACAACGCTGGTTACACCGTAAAGTTCAAACAGCTTAGCATAATCTGCCCAAGTCAAGTCAACACTCCAGGAAAGGCCATCGCGAAGTACATTCGTGGCTTGCCTGAGTGTGTGGGTGATTTTGTCGAAGCTGCAAGACCTGCTACCATCGAAGAAACCTACCGCTTAGCCGCAGAAATCAACAACAAACGACTCAGGGAAGGGTTCTTCTCAAAGAATCCTGTCAAGCAAGCTTATCAAGCAATCGCCATTAATTCCTCAGGCGATCCTGTTGACGATTCGCTTGATGAATCTGCTGACGATTCTTCTGACGAATCTGCTGACGATTCTTCTGACGAATCTGCTGACGATTCTTCTGACGAATCTGCTAACGATTCTTCTGACGAGTCTGCTGCCGATTCTTCTGACAAATCTGCCGACGGATCTTCCGACAACTCGACCAAAGATTCTGCAAGTGAGTCCTTAGACGAATCCTCCAACGACGACACCTCTTCGCAAGACACCGACAAAACTAGCCGCAAGCGAAAGATTCCAAGCCCGAGCTCATCAACAACCGAACTGCTGCAACCGAAACCTCTTCGAACAGTTCCGATGTTTTCAAAACGAGCCTACACTGGAGCTCATCCTCAGTGTTACTCGTGTACCTATCATCATCCAGTTGGGGCTGACTGTTGCTATTGCAATAACTGCAATCGTTACGGTCACTTCACCTGCAACTGCCGCATCAAACCGCGAACTTGAGTATAACAACAACAGCTCCAGCAAAAGTCTTCAGCATCAAACATCTAGCAATCATAGGATAAAGTTGTAATGATACGATTTTCGACGTTAAATTTTTAAGCTTTGAACCTACCCTATTACTCGATGTTGCCACTATGCGTAACATTTACTCTCGTTTTCGTTTTCTCTCTCACACTCTAGTCATCACACTTAGACTAGATTCACACACATACTATCTACTATATCACGAAATAATATGTTTTACCCTCACTACACTCTTAGAACGTGGTACGATAAACGTGCAAGGGACAAATAATCACGGGTGCACACGGGATTATTTGGGTCAGTACACGGAGATCATAGTAAATTCTAAGGTGCCATAAGCGTTACGACGAAGTATGACACCAAACCACAGGATCTAAGTAGTAGGGGTCAAGCAAGGTGTGCTTTATCATACTACCGAAGTTCCGTGAAGAAAGTGCCACGTGGAGTTGAACGTTATTAGACCTATTATGCTATTTTGATTATTTTCAACACACTACACTCAATCGCAAGGCGTAACAAACCGTAACATCGCGAGACTTGTCGTAAGTCTGCAAACGCAGTGCAATCGCCTCATCGATGGACTCTGGGGAGTCTACCTCACAGGGCAATTGCATCAACGCAAGACTGGTCGTAAGTCTGTCGCAACGAAATCTCATCAAGGACATAAACGCTCACGATAACCGTGATGCGTCGCAACGTAACGTAAGCTTATTCGAAACAAAACTCGTCTAATCGCTTATCATGAGTATCTCGCTATCTCTATCGCTTACTACGTGAACCCCTATCGCTTAGGGTGTGGATCTATATCGCTTGCTGTGTATCAATCTATCGCTATCGCCTACCGTTATCTGTGAGATTTGTGTTAAGTTAGCACACATGACCTCGCTTCACGAGAAGAAGCTCATATGGTTAAAGCAAGGTGTTTTAGTCATATCAGCGGGCTTTCATGGAAAAAGGCCATGTGGGATCTGATATTAGTTAAACTCTGGGGTGTTAATCGATCAAATCAAACCGCATGAATCACGCATACCTCCGTCGCTTGCAACGCAACAACTGCCACTTATCGTAATTCGTTTATCATCACCGTCATTATTGGTGTTGTGTTACTCACCTAATCACCTAATCGCTAATCGCTTATCGTGTATAGCCTATCGCTTATTCGCTCGTTTGGAGTTCATTGCAGTCTGTGTGATATTAGTACGCGTGACATCGCTTCACGAGGCAAAACTAACCTGGTTAAACGTAGTGTTTCGCCATGTTAGCAAACTCTCGTGGAAACGTGCCATGCGGGTTCAATGTGGAATCTAATCGACATCGCGCTAATCGCTTATCGTCTACCGCTCGACGCCTATCCAGACACGACACATAAGCGTTTCGTGTCATCAGGCTACTCGCGCACGCTGTTGTAGCTACGTTCGCAATACGACTCGCCGGCTTAACCTATTCGATCCTATCTTATACTCGGTCTAACTTTCTATCGATTGGGCCGAGTAAGCGCAATTCTATCCATGTCGTATCGGCGCACATGACACCGCCTCACGAAACGAAAGTAATATGGGAGAAACATGGTGGATACGCCGCTGGTACTTCCTATATATAAGTGTTTTAATCATATTAACGAACTTCCGTGGGAAGGTGTCAAGTGGGGCTTGATGCTAAATTATCTTTTTCAAACGGGTAAAACTGATTTTTATAAAACTTTTATTGAAAACCGTGGGACAAGTGAAATTTCTCACAATGTGGAGGTAACATCGAATCAGCTTAACTCCATGCCCAAGAGGAGCTTTCATGAGTCTAAATTTTTCCTTAAAACCTTTTTGCAATGTCAAAAGACAAAACTTTCTTAAGGCGGTGGTTCAACATCGAGTTCAGCTGAACCCATGTCGTAGGAGAGTTTTCGTAACCCCAGTTTTCATCTTCGAATTCCTTAAAATGTGTAAAACCTAAACTTCCTTGCGACGTTGGTTAACATCAACTCAGTTGGCCATACGTTAAAAGGAAATTTCTCGAGATTTCCATCCAAAATTCCTTTTTAATATCTAAAAACGAACGTTTCTTGTAACGCTGGTTAACGATCGACTAAGTTAACCGTACGTCATGAGAAACCTTTCAAGATCCTTAAGTTACAATCGCATCGAACTAACGAATTCTTCACGACACGAGGTACTTGGAACACCAACTCGTGGGATATTACTTTTGTCTTTCACGTTGTCTTCTCGCCATTGCAATCGGTCTCTCTTATTCGAAGCACTCTCGCTTGTCAACCCTCGGTCAAATCGCTCGCTGTATCGCTACTTATCTAGGATCATGTAACACCCGTCCTAATATTTTAACCATTTTCGTTTATTTTACTAAAATAAACATGAAATTATATGTAATTGTTGTCGAATAATACGGGTGAATTAAAACTTTTACAATTTGAAAATATTACAAATTAATATCAAACGATTTGTCGTTTAAAATAACGACGAAACAACGTGCGGAAGCTTTATTCTAGTGTGTTCGGTTCTTGTACGCTGCTTGATCTTCATCCGGGTACTCACGATATACACCTAAAATCAAAACCAACTCAAAAGTTAGTTTTGATAGTCAAGTAACAGGGTTAAACGAGTTTGGAGTTCAGAATAAACGAAATACGAAAATTTTAATTTTTCAGCCACTGGCTTACGGACCGTAAGACTGGACCCTTACGGTCCGTAAGCATGTCTCGCGACACGCGACGCCTACAGGTCGCTCCGTCGCGCCACGCGGGGGACACCCTTTTCCAGCGAATTCAGAGCTGGGTCCTGCATTTTCAGCAACGCTTGTTTTTACGGAAACGGTCATAACTTCTTCGTTATTGATCCGTTTTACCCGATTCTTTTTCCTATGCGACCGTAATTTAATTCTCCATCTAATGGAGTTGAAATCCAACATCCTACATATTAAAATTTCAGATTTTTAACTCTTCGGCTTATTACCCTTTTTTACCAACTTTTGACCCGTTAGTGATTTCATCATCAAACGTGTTTATTTGACCCTTATGTCACATATACTTCTTTAAACCAATGTTATCTACCATATTAGATTATAATCACCGATTTATTACACAAATTAAACTCGTTTTCGTTTGTATGCTTATATTGACCCGTTAAGGGTATTTATGCACTAAGGTTCCATAACATCCCTTTTATACTTATCTTAAGGATTTAATCTATCAAAACACTTATTTCCAACAACCCTTTAAAGTCGTTTGCCCGGTTTACCCAACAAGGGCATTTTAGTCAACTTAGCCCCTCATTTACGACGAAGGGCATTTGCTACTTATTTGACCCAAAAATGTATGTTTAACTACAATCTTATTTATACGTACCTGGCTTGAGTCAACCTAATGACCCGTTTCGACACCTTGCTTTTATTACCGATATTCTTATGGCGACGCAATTACCCAAAATTACTATTCGCCCCTGTAAACACATGACTTGACAACCACATTATTTGATTTTGTCAAATGGCGTTATTCCCACCATTTGACCCGTTCGGCCTATATATAACTCAACATTTTCATAGGTAACGAAAACATGGTTTTTAATTACTAATCACACATCCGACCCATTTCGGATTTTCTCACTAGACCTCTTTCTTTCTAAAGTCAATTTCTTATATTTTTAACTCATTTGGCTTACGCTATGGGTGTCTTTTGAAACTTATTTTACTTTAGTCAATACTTGACCAAATTTCCATTTTTACCCATTTTCCATTACTAGTTACGCTATAAGGTAACTTTAAGAAAAACTTACAAATTCTTAACCAATTCGTGACTAATTTACCATTTTGCCTCTTTCACCATTACTCATGGTTTAAAACGTTTTTATTGGTTCCGACTCATTTTGTTTCGTGTCGAAACCCATGATTCGATCCTAATCCTTTATTGTATTCATCGTTTATAAAAATAAACACATATACTACAAGTAGGTGTAAGTTTTACTTACCTCGCATCCGAAGTACGCTTTTCCTTCTTATTTCCTTCGTTTGACCCGCTTCCTTTCCAAGCCTCCACCTAGCTTGTCAAGCGTCAAACTACCATCATAATTCGTAAGACGGTTAGTTTACTCATTATCACATACGACTATTCCATCTTACAAACTCTATGTCGGAACTACTATCCGACTTCAATATTGGTTTATTTGACTTTCGATAGTCAACTAACTTCAATCATATTACACGCCCAATAAGTTCAATCAACATCACGTTTAGAACCCATATTATTTCGTATTACACGTAGTTAGTCGAGTTAGCCAATTACGCGTTTCTTTCATAATTTCATTATGTCAACATTCATTCGGGCATTTTAACAAACACCTAATGTGCATAATATTACTTATTTACTAACTAGTTCATAACTAGTTATCTTTACTAAGATTTACACCACAATTCAAACCTCTATGTTTAGTGTTCATGAACTACACATCATATTTTCAGAAATCAGTTTCTAAGCATCAATTTACACTAGATTAGCATTCTACATCCTAGTGTTTATCATTTTCTCATAAAACCCATGAATCACCTTCAATGTGTTCATGAAATTTTTCAGAATTTAGCCATGATTTCATAAGTTATTGTCTAGGTTTTACTCCTAGACACCATATCAACCCTATTCTACCCAAATAGCTAACATGCAACATAAATTTTCAGATTTCCCAATTTCATGAGAAATTCAAACAGAGAATTAACACCAAATTTCACATACCTTGTAACCCCCTTGTGATGAGGATCACGAATCTATGTTCAGATTTCGATTTGGGACAGGAATTGACCTTCAATCTGGTTGTTTTGTGAATGTTTAGGGTTTAGATGGAGCCTGGGGGTCGCCCCTGATGTTGGTCGATTTCCACAAAACACAGACAATTGTGTTTTGTGTTTTATTTTGTTATTTCTATACAATAGTTTTCATTTAGACACACATGGTCCCTCATTTTTCACTCTTAATTCTTTTGAACTCCTAACTACTCATAAGTGACTAACTAACTTAGTTAGTGTCATTCCTAGTTAGTTTAGTAGGTTCGGGAAGTCGTAACCCGTTTACTTTAAGTCCCGTTAAATCGGGCCTTTTATCCATCCTATTTTCTTGAAAGCTCTTATTCACTATAAATAAATATTAGGATTATTCACTTAAATTCCTAATATTTGCCGGTTTACTTTTACCACTAACGGTACTTTCCCCATCTTTAGTATTAACTGGGTTTAATTACCAAACCCGATTTCGGGGTGTTACAAGTCTACCCCCTTAAAGAGGTTTCGTCCTCGAAACCTTTTATGATATAACTCATTGAGTTTAAACTCAATGTATTTGAGCCGAGAAATCCTTTAAACATTACTTATACTTTTAACCAATTATTAGTATTACTAGAAAAGTATGATAACATCTTTTTGGCTATTAATTGTCTACGTATCTCTTACGACATAGTGCAACTCGAAATAACGTAATCTCGTTATTTCCACTAGTTTAGTTACTTAGCGCTATTCATCTCTTTCATATACTATCGAATTCTTTATGGATCCGTTACTTTGACCCGTTTAAAGGTCTTTAGTGAAATCATTCACTTTTAACAACAATTTCTTTTGTTTTCAAATTCTTTTATTCGGTTCAGTTATACCAGATCCACCGCTTACAAACAACCAAATTTACTTTAATGACCTTAACCGGTCTCACTAACTAGACTTGTTAGTCCAGTTACTTTTACCGCTCTCTTAGTGATAATGTGATTCCACTTCACATTGCATTTCTTGACCGTGATCGTGTCACTTCATGTTTAATTTATATCAACCTTTCATTTTCGAAAATACCACTTTTTTTCGAATATATCGTCTTGCACCTATCGATGTTAAGACCCACACACTCTTTGATATTTGTTATTTCCAAATTCGTCTTATAGTATTCATATTTGTTAAAACGTTGTTTCTTACTAAAACTGAATTTTAGTTTAACGTTTTTCCTTTTAACTATGTCAATTACTCATATTAAGGAAATTGACAACCCATAATTTATTCTTTTCCGTTCTCATTTTACGCGGGGAATCATAACTAGTTCCCTTGCTTTACACTATTGACCCGTAGGTTCTTTCACTTAGTCTCATAGGCTATTTCTTTAAATTTTTCACCTTTTTAAGGTGAGACATTAACAACTCGTTTCTTTCTCTTTATGACCCGAGGGTCTTTTTGGTCCCGTAGACCTTAACACTGTGTTTAATCCCGTAGGTTATGATGATCCCGTAGATCATTTTTTATTCTTGTCTATATTCAAATGTATAAATACCTATATAGCTTCAAGGCATCTCTTATTATGTTTGGAATCGTTTATTTTCGCTCTTGAACTTCAATTGACCTTGACCGTAGTCTAAGGCTTCATTTGTTTATTTCCGGACTAATCCTCCGACTTTATGACTTCTGACGTTATTTACGCGTCAGTTTGTTCTACACTTACTGTCTCCCGGTTCATACTTATACTTCTATACAACCCATTACCCGGGTTCTTTTATCTTAACGTTCTTAACGCCCATAACCCTTTACATAGATTAGTTAACATCTCACACTTTTACTTATTCAGTCCGCGCCTACTTACATTAGCAAGCGTCATCATTTATTTAATTCGTTTGACTTGTTCGTGTGAAATTTCATCACTGGTGAACGTCAAATTTCATTCTTTGTTCGACCCGTTCGACTTTTAACTAGTCGAACGTAAAATTTTTTATTTTTTTATTTTTTAATCAAAATTTATGTTTGCGAAAATTCTTGTCATCTTTTAGTCATGACTCATATTCCGAGTCTTTTGACTTTCTATTTCGCGTTCCTGTTTCTCAGTCTACACATGCGTTTAAATCCTTACCCACCAACCGGGTGTTTTACCGAAGTCGTTATTATTGCAACCCTTACGGTATGCATTATGACTTCGTTTCGCTTTTACATTCCTACTTTGTTCTCAAATTTGGCGTTTTACAAAATCGGCCCGTTAAGAGTCATATTTGCATTTTCCGGGTTCGAGTGTAAGCACACCCCTCCCAATTGCATACCTTAATCCTTTTACATTAATCTTTGTCCCTTCACTCGGGCTCATCATCCTAATGTAATACGCTTCCGCCACCAGGCTGTGCGTTTACATTATTATCAAATATTTTGCTCATTTGATTCATTTGGGTACTTTTAAGTTAGTCCCATTCATCCCGCCCTTACTACATCGGATGTAAACGTGTCCGCCATAAGAAGTTCATGGTATCATATGCCACTACTTACTGGCCAGAGTAAGCGATTAACACATGACACACATGACCTTTTTATAGTTTTCACATCACGCCCTATGTAAGTAACGCCTCTATTTATTTCTCTTGGAAACAATATCCCGAATACATTTTCTATTCGGGTTTTTTTTTTCCAAGTTTTTAATCTACATATGCAACTTTCAATTTCTACTTATTTGTTGCATATTACTATTTGTGCGATTATTTAAAATGTGCACCTGGTAATGATTGCCCCGACGGGCGTTCCTTGCCATTAACCTTGTTCGCGGTCGTTACACAATTTAGTCCTCGGTGAGCATGCTCCTCTTGTCATACTTCGGACCGTTCCATCATCATATCCACAATTCCTTTAACTCTCGTCGTCTTCAAACGCGAGTGTTCTTCAATTAAAACATTCACAAAAGTTAGTAATGTCAACTTCAATAATCGCCCGTATTATAATACAAGGCTTTTTCTACTATACGCGTCAACGCGCGTATTTTCGTCAACTATATCAATCATTTTAATTGGGGTAACGTGTATCACACGATAGCCCTATGTGTTGTTTGTAACACTTTAACTCATACTAAACCAATAACATACATGTACTTACCGAATTTGCGATCAAGCCTCGAACCGAACACCAATCTTTATTAAGAGCATAAGGTTTAAGTCCAAGCATAGTTTTCCCACCATACTTGAATCTCTTAAACGAAGGCTCTGATACCAACTTGTAACACCCGTCCTAATATTTTAACCATTTTCGTTTATTTTACTAAAATAAACATGAAATTATATGTAATTGTTGTCGAATAATACGGGTGAATTAAAACTTTTACAATTTGAAAATATTACAAATTAATATCAAACGATTTATCGTTTAAAATAACGACGAAACAACGTGCGGAAGCTTTATTCTAGTGTGTTCGGTTCTTGTACGCTGCTTGATCTTCATCCGGGTACTCACGATATACACCTAAAATCAAAACCAACTCAAAAGTTAGTTTTGATAGTCAAGTAACAGGGTTAAACGAGTTTGGAGTTCAGAATAAACGAAATACGAAAATTTTAATTTTTCAGCCACTGGCTTACGGACCGTAAGACTGGACCCTTACGGTCCGTAAGCATGTCTCGCGACACGCGACGCCTACAGGTCGCTCCGTCGCGCCACGCGGGGGACACCCTTTTCCAGCGAATTCAGAGCTGGGTCCTGCATTTTCAGCAACGCTTGTTTTTACGGAAACGGTCATAACTTCTTCGTTATTGATCCGTTTTACCCGATTCTTTTTCCTATGCGACCGTAATTTAATTCTCCATCTAATGGAGTTGAAATCCAACATCCTACATATTAAAATTTCAGATTTTTAACTCTTCGGCTTATTACCCTTTTTTACCAACTTTTGACCCGTTAGTGATTTCATCATCAAACGTGTTTATTTGACCCTTATGTCACATATACTTCTTTAAACCAATGTTATCTACCATATTAGATTATAATCACCTATTTATTACACAAATTAAACTTGTTTTCGTTTGTATGCTTATATTGACCCGTTAAGGGTATTTATGCACTAAGGTTCCATAACATCCCTTTTATACTTATCTTAAGGATTTAATCTATCAAAACACTTATTTCCAACAACCCTTTAAAGTCGTTTGAGCGGTTTACCCAACAAGGGCATTTTAGTCAACTTTAGCCCCTCATTTACGACGAATGGCATTTGCTACTTATTTGACCCAAAAATGTATGTTTAACTACAATCTTATTTATACGTACCTGGCTTGAGTCAACCTAATGACCCGTTTCGACACCTTGCTTTTATTACCGATATTCTTATGGCGACGCAATTACCCAAAATTACTATTCGCCCCTGTAAACACATGACTTGACAACCACATTAGTTGATTTTGTCAAATGGCGTTATTCCCACCATTTGACCCGTTCGGCCTATATATAACTCAACATTTTCATAGGTAACGAAAACATGGTTTTTAATTACTAATCACACATCCGACCCATTTCGGATTTTCTCACTAGACCTCTTTCTTTCTAAAGTCAATTTCTTATATTTTTAACCCATTCGGCTTACGCTATGGGTGTCTTTTGAAACTTATTTTACTTTAGTCAATACTTGACCAAATTTCCATTTTTACCCATTTTCCATTACTAGTTACGCTATAAGGTAACTTTAAGAAAAAACTTACAAATTCTTAACCAATTCGTGACTAATTTACCATTTTGCCTCTTTCACCATTACTCATGGTTTAAAACGTTTTTATTGGTTCCGACTCATTTTGTTTCGTGTCGGAACCCATGATTCGATCCTAATCCTTTATTGTATTCATCGTTTATAAAAATAAACACATATACTACAAGTAGGTGTAAGTTTTACTTACCTCACATCCGAAGTACGCTTTTCCTTCTTATTTGCTTCGTTTGACCCGCTTCCTTTCCAAGCCTCCACCTAGCTTGTCAAGCGTCAAACTACCATCAAAATTCGTAAGACGGTTAGTTTAGTCATTATCACATACGACTATTCCATCTTACAAACTCTATGTCGGAACTACTATCCGACTTCAATATTGGTTTATTTGACTTTCGATAGTCAACTAACTTCAATCATATTACACGCACAATAAGTTCAATCAACATCACGTTTAGAACCCATATTATTTCGTATTACACGTAGTTAGTCGAGTTAGCCAATTACGCGTTTCTTTCATAATTTCATTATGTCAACATTCATTCGGGCATTTTAACAAACACCTAATGTGCATAATATTACTTATTTACTAACTAGTTCATAACTAGTTATCTTTACTAAGATTTACACCACAATTAAAACCTCTATGTTTAGTGTTCATGAACTACACATCATATTTTCAGAAATCAGTTTCTAAGCATCAGTTTACACTAGATTAGCATTCTACATCCTAGTGTTTATCATTTTCTCATAAAACCCATGAATCACCTTCAATGTGTTCATGAAATTTTTCAGAATTTAGCCATGATTTCACATGTTATTGTCTAGGTTTTACTCCTAGACACCATATCAACCCTATTCTACCCAAATAGCTAACATGCAACATAAATTTTCAGATTTCCCAATTTCATGAGAAATTCAAACAGAGAATTAACACCAAATTTCACATACCTTGTAACCCCCTTGTGATGAGGATCACGAATCTATGTTCAGATTTCGATTTGGGACAGGAATTGACCTTCAATCTGGTTGTTTTGTGAATGTTTAGGGTTTAGATGGAGCCTGGGGGTCGCCCCTGATGTTGGTCGATTTCCACAAAACACAGACAATTGTGTTTTGTGTTTTATTTTGTTATTTCTATACAATAGTTTTCATTTAGACACATATGGTCCCTCATTTTTCACTCTTAATTCTTTTGAACTCCTAACTACTCATAAGTGACTAACTAACTTAGTTAGTGTCATTCCTAGTTAGTTTAGTAGGTTCGGGAAGTCGTAACCCGTTTACTTTAAGTCCCGTTAAATCGGGCCTTTTATCCATCCTATTTTCTTGAAAGCTCTCATTCACTATAAATAAATATTAGGATTATTCACTTAAATTCCTAATATTTTCCGGTTTACTTTTACCACTAACGGTACTTTCCCCATCTTTAGTATTAACTGGGTTTAATTACCAAACCCGATTTTGGGGTGTTACAGATCAACTCTCAAAAGTCTACCTATTGGATTAATTTTGGGACGAAATTTCCTAAAAGTAGGGGAGACTGTAACAACCCGCACTTTTGTGCGTTGTTACTACTCGATATACTCGTTACGCCTAGCACCAGAGATTCGGATCATAATGTAACTATATCGCATACATCGCTATTCGAAGGATAATCGCAAATTTTCGAAATACAATATCACTATACTACACCAATCACAAACACTAACACTCACAATGACATTGGGTGAGGACCTATTCTACCCTCCTCAGTGGCCATGATGTGTCGAAACGCAGACAATTAACGCTAACAAAGACCCTCGGGTGAGTGCAGTAGCTCCAGTCGTCGTGATGATGATGACAATGCGAGTGAGTGGTACGCCGTCTGTCTTTGTGGCACAACACGCAATAACATTCACGACAACATCGAGAGAGGACCTATACTACCCTCCTTGATGGCCGTGAAACGTCGCTAATAATCGCACACTCGAATCGAAAACCGATTGTTAGTTATCGAAACTTTGAATTATGGATACGTAAATACGACCCTTAGTGATATATACATATATAATAATAATATAATAATGATATAAAAAGCGCGTACTTAAAAAACTATCGAAACGATCAAAAATAGAGAAATTCACCGCACCGGGGTGGCCATCCGGATGGACAGCCTCATCCGAACGGATGGGCCATCCGACCCAAAACACCTTTCAGCTCTCATTTTGCCTATAAATAGTCTATCACATCACTGTTCAAGTGATGTGACAGCTCCCACTCGACCAAGCACGCCTCAGGACCCTTTCCCCTCGATTTCTCGCGATTCCGGTAAGATTTCAATCTAAAGCTTGTACTTCTATGATCTACACTCAATTCTACATCATTCTATCTTTTAAAACTCAATTTCTAACCGTGAAATCTACTGATTTGAGGTGTTTTAAGGTGATGTCACTAAGAGTTCATATGAACTTCGAGTTGTGACCTCATCCCACCATAATCGACTCAGATCTGAGTGATTTCCACATGTTTTGATAACAAATCTCACCTAAATTTATGTATTTAACCAAGGAACCATGCGATTTCGAGTTAACCATGAGAAACCGTCAAGAACGGCCGGATCTGATGGAACGGGGTGATTCCCGACCGTTAGAACGGGTCGGAACTGATGAAATTTCAATTGTTAATACGAAATTACACTGTCCCAGTGAAACCACATGTACTTCCTCCGAAAACACTCGAAAAACGTCAATCGGAACGCTAAAACAGACGTGTTATCCGACCAGATAACATGCCATCCGAACGGACCACATGCCATCCGATCGGATAGCATGTCATCCGACCGGATGACTGTCACCCGATCTGAAGTGCAAGTCATCCGATCCAAGGTGCATGTCGTCCGATCCAAGCTCAGGTCATCCGATCGGATAACTTGTCATCCGACCGGATGACAGCCATCCGATCCAGACCAACCTGTCATCCGAACGGATGGGCCCATCCGAACGGATGAGCACCATCCGACCAGATAACTGACTTTTCGACGCCATTCTCGCTTAACTGTGCACCGTTTACTATATCCTTCAATGATTTAATGCAGACATACTCGCAACCGACCCAATCAAGTTGTATTCTCGTTAAATACGCACTGTGAGTATACTTGAACCCTTTTTAATCGCATTTTGGGTGTAACATACGTTTATAACAAATCGAACATATCAAACGAATTATTCAATCAATCGAATTATCACTTGCGAATAATTGCTATGCATAGATATACGTGATGCTAGTTGCATATGTGCTAGGGCTTATACTCGCGACGTCCCACCATGACTAGTATAGTACTATTGCGCCCGACGGGGTCTAGTTTGCCATCGCATATTCGAGCATCGAGGACTTAGTTGGTAGTATCAGCTTTGTGAGTATATATGTAGTGTGTTACGTTCTTGCATATGGGAATTCGCTACACTTTTTATCCATTACGCTATACATATCAAACTTGTATACTCGCCAATACTTTTGTATTGACAAATATTTTAACGTATGTTGCAGGTTAGATCGCAGACTATATCAAATCAAGCTAGGAGGTCTAGAAACTCAACTAAAAATCTAGGTTGTCGGATTGTATTGTTCGAGAGGACAAGAAATCTGTGATAACTTGTGTGATTGTATTATTTGTTAGTATGGGATAACGAATGTATTAAATATTATCGCAATATAGTTGTTATGGATTCTCTTGAGCAATCTGATTCGCCTAGTGCCGCGCCCCGATGATTCCGCCATCAGTTGGGGTGTGACAATAACAAATAGTAATTAATCTAAATAACTTTCCTGAGCCCGGGAAGCAATCCCGGTTAAAAACCTAGTTATCTATAATTAAGTAGGATAGAGGAAAAAACTAAAAAATAGATGACTTCAATAAATGACATGTGTCCTCTTATTGGTTTTTTTATTATATAGTATAGAAGATTAAATATTCATTTCAATAATTGATTCACTAGCCTTGAATTTTTTTATTAACCAACATGTAAAGTTGATGTATAAGCCTTCAAATAACTAAGAGGGGCACGTGATAGTCTTTTAACGTTTGAAATGAACGGCGTTTGAGGCGAGGAGTGTAATAGAGATTGGTTGTATAGATCAGAGAGTAAAATGTCCGTTTTTAAATATTTGGGGCAAAAGCGTTAAAACCACCAAACCACAGGAAGCAAAATAAAAGTTTACTGAATAACCAAACTACCTATTCAGCATTCACATTCCCTCCACTATCTTCTATCCTATATAAAATGTCATAATTTTCAAAACTTATCTCTTATTTGAAACTACTCCTACATACAATTCACCACACCTATCTCTATATATATTTTTTTCTCTTTCTTTTTTATTATTTATTTTTCTTTTTATCTATATATTTGGGTGTGTTTGTGACTTGTGAAAGATGATATAGGGGTGAATAGTAGTTTTTCAAATTTAAAGGAGTGTGTGAGTTTTTATTAAATTTTCGAGTCTATAGATGAAACGTGGTGCTGTTTTTGTTAATTAATTATATTATGCTAGGTTAGAACCCCGTGTATTACAAGGGTTGAATAAAGGTAATTATATATACTAAATAATAAAATAATATATTTATAAAAACCTCGTTTATTATACGGGTTGAATAAACGTAATTTTATACATTAAATAATAAGACATTACATCTTTAAAGACCCAATGTATTGTATCGATTGAATAAATGTAATTTAATATAACAAATAATAAAAAAAAATTATATCTTTAAAAACCTTGTGTATTACACGGGTTAAATAAATGTAATTTTGTATACTAAATAATAAAAAAAAGTTATATCTTTAAAAAACCTCATGGGTTGAATAAATGTACTTTTGTATGCAAAATAATAAAAAAAAGTTATATGTTAAAAAAACCTCATGTATTGCACGAGTTGAATAAATCTAATTTTCTTTACTAAATGATAAAAAAAGTAGTATCTTTGAAAACCCGAATAAATGTATTTTTGTATAGTAAATAATAAAAAAAATTATGTCTTTAAAATTTGTATAGTAAATAATAATAAAATATGTCTTTAAAAACCCTGTGTATTACACAAATAAATATGATTTTATATAACAAATAATAAAAAAGGTTATATCTTAAAAAAACTAACGGATATACTCGATTCTTCTTGAAGCTTTACAAATTAATATTTATATATAATAAAAGTCGATCGACAATTGAAATTATAATTAGCTTTGACTAGTATTGATTCTCTCTTAAAAATTGATTAATGAAGTGCACGTGATTCTATAAAGCTAACTTAATTCACAATTACAAATACAAAATTAAACTCAAATTATATACGTCCCAAATTGATGAACACTATTGAAATTTAATATTGTAGTCATTATTATATGATGAAGATACCAAAATATTGTATTATCTCCTGTTTAAATTTATATTAAATTCAGTTGTAATTGAATATAGATATAGAGAATATTTCAAGTAAACTATCTCCTATATAATTGTATATTTATCTTTTAATTAAAATTAGCGAAAAAAAAACATATGACTCCAATTAATGAGATGTGTCCCTCATTGGTTTCTTTTATTACATAGTATAGATTATATGGGTAAAGATCAAATAGGAAGTTAATTTTCGCTAGGAAGGATAGGAAGTCATAGGATTATGACATGTGGCAAATTTTAAAATAAAGAGAAAGGGTATTTTAGTCAATCCAACTCCTTCTTCTTCCTTTTTCAAAACCCAGTAAATTCAAAAACCCATCATTTTCAAAACCCACCATCTTCAACTATTTCTTCACTTTCTATCTCAATAATCACTACATTATAGTGCGATTTTCATCACAAATCAATGATTCAGAACCCGATCAACGTGTTCTTCAGCTTTTTTTGAAGAAAACCCAGTTTAATTTCATAAAAAAATCTCGTTTTTTCCGGTGATTTTGGAGATAATCACTCGATTCGTTCGATTCGAGCGTTGATAAGCGTTTCTATCATTCAAATTTCGTCAATTGATGAAGAAATCGGCTTCGATCCATGTAAGAAATTCTTTAATTTCATTTTCATGATCTGGGTTTTTGATTTAGTCATTGCGTTTTACGATCTTTGCTGGGGTCCGGGGGCGGCAGCCCTTGGCGGGGTCCAAGGGGCAGAGCCCCTGGCTGGGGTTGAATTGCTGTACTAAAAACGCATCAGAAAAATTAAATTTCCATAAATTGGCTCATTTCGAAGGCAGTAATTCGTAGACAATTCAGACAGTTCACAGTGACAGACAGTTTTATGTGTCCATTGCGTTTTAGAAATAAGAGAGTTTTATGTGGTTTCTGGCTATTGCGTTTTAGAAAAAAAAAACACATTTTTAAGTGTTTTTAGTCATTGTGTTTTAGGTAAAACATATTTTTTAGGTGTTTTCAGTCCATTGCGTTTTAGAATGAGTCATTTTTAAGTGTTTTCTGGCCATTGCGTTTTACATATAAGACATTTCTTTGTGTTTTTGGTGCATTGCGTTTTAGGTAAAACACTTTTTTATGTGTTTTCAGTCCATTGCGTTTTAGAAAACAGACATTTTAAGTGTATTCTGGCCATTGCGTTTTACAAATAAGTCATTTCTTTGTGTTTTTGGTGCATTGCGTTTTAGGTAAAACACATTTTTATGTGTTTTCTGGCCATTGCGTTTTACAAATAAGTCATTTCTTTGTGTTTTCGGTGCATTGCGTTTTAGAAAAATGTCATTTTTTAGGTTTTTTTTTTCATTGCGTTTTACGTAACTGGTGGTTTTTCTATTGCGTTTTACGCAACTGGGTTTTAAATTTTTTTTTTTTAAATATAGCAATAGTATACTCGTTTTAAAGATAAAAAAACGCTCGTTTTTTTTGTGCAATTTTTATAAAAAAATAATGTCGTATCAAAAAGAGTTATTAAAGTTTAAAAAATGGGGGGGAATTGGAGGAGAGAGAAACTATTGGCTTGGATTGACTAGAATGCCCTTGAACAAACTCACGCGCCTCTTTTCTTCATTTCAATTTGCCTGATTTAATCTTAGCCCTTGATTAACTTAATGGATGGTCAAGATCACTTCCTATCCTTCCTAGCCAAATAAACTTCATATTGTATCTCCACCCTAGATTATATTAAATATTAGTAATATATTATATTATATTATATTATATTATATTATATTATATTATATTATAGAGTTAATTACATAGTTAGTCCCTGTGGTTTGCACAATATAACATACTTAGGTACTAATAGTTTAAAATCACCTTCTAGGGTATTAACTTTTCATTTTGTAACGTTTAGAGGTATTAACTTCTAGGGTATTAACATAGTTAGTCCTTGTGGTTTGCACAAAATAACATACTTAGGTACTAATAGAATGTGATTTTAAACCTACAAATAACGTTAATACCTCCAAACGTTACAAAATGAAAAGTTAAAACCCAAGAATGTGATTTTAAACTATTAGTACCTAAGTATGTTACTTTATGCAAACCACGGGGACTAACTATGTAATTAACTCTATATTATATTATATTATATTATATTATATTATATTATATTATATTATATTATATTATATTATATTATATTATATTATATTATATTATATTATATTATATTATAATTTTATTTTATATTAATAATAGAAGCTAATAAATAGTAATTTTAATATTATAAATATATATATATAAAGTTTTTTTACACTATTATTGTTTTAATATTATAATAATTATTATTTTCATTACTTTTTAAGTTAAATACATTTTCTTATTTTTCGTAACTTTAATGATTTTTATGTATCACGGGTTGGGATAAGTTTGGTGCAACCGGTATCAAACCGGTACTGTTATCGAAAATACCAGTACGATCCTGTTCGGTATCGGTATATGAAGGTAATCCTTGTTCACGGTTACCGTACGAACAACGACGGTATTGTACAACTTTTTTTTGTTGATTTTCTTCAACTTTTAAGATTTTCTTTTTTAGTTTCACGGGTAGGGATGAACTCGGTGCCAATCAATACCGAAACGGTGCTGCTACCGAAAATATCGGTTACGGTACTGGTATATGAAAGTAAAAATCGGTAGCGAACCGGTACCAGGAACGCCAAAAGTTGGTACCGAATTGGTACTTAAGATCTTTTGGTTCGGGAAATTCGGTACCGGTACCCCAGTACCATTTGCTCATCTTTAACCATGGATTTTATACGAACAACATCGTTACCATACAACTTTTTTGGTTGATTTTCTTTCGTTTATCTTTTTGTGTTTTTTTCTACATTTTTTTTCTTGTCAGCGGTTCCGTTCGCAACGCGCTCGTAGTGATTTCAAAACACATGAAAACACAAACTAAATAACAAAAGTTCTTTAAACCTAGTTTTTTGAGTAAATTACAAGTTTTATCCTTTATGTTTACACCAAATTGCAGGCGCTGTCCTTTAGCGCAAAAGTTGACAAGTTTTGTACTTAATTTTCCAAAATCTTTCACGTTATGTCCTTTAGGCTAAACCCAGATAGATTTTTTGGTTAAATCTGGTCATGTGCCTTGCACATGAGGGCATTATTGTCATTTTATCTCTTTAGGGACTATTGTATAAAACAACTTATGTTTAGGGACGAGTTTGTAATAAATCGAAAAATCAAAGAAATATAAACCTTTACCCAGCCCTCTCACTTCCCCCAATCTTCACGCCTCTAGCCTGTAACACCAACTCATGCCCAAACTCATCATCCCCAATTCCCACATCTTCCCATAACCGTTGCTCTGCCACCATACCGCACTCGCACGTGCGAACTCCGGTGGGTTCCACTACATCGTCATCATTCTAAGTACATGTCCGAATGCATTTCTTGGGATGAATTCTTTTTGTATGGCTCTGAAACAACAAATTAAGGGTGGTTTTTCGTACAGGAAGTCGATTCCGTCGTCGAATTCGTGTTCAACTGGTTCAAATTGTAGTTTGGTTGTGCGGGTTGAGGGTTCAGATTGCAGACGTCATCAATAGCTACAGCGTTTGCATTTTTCCCACCCCCCACTCCACCTTCGTAGATGGTGGAGGAGGGCGGTGGTGATGAGCTGGTTATTCCGGAGGTGACACAGAGGGTGGGTGTGGATGAGTTGAAGCTTAGAACTAAAAAGGGGAATGAGATTGTGACAGTTTATACTAAACATTCTAAAGCTAATGCTACCCTTTTGTATTCTTATGGTATGTACTGATTTGGCTTGGATGTTTGAGCTTTTTTTGAGTTTTGGTGCGATGTTTTGATGTGGGTCATATGTATTCTCATGGTATTCTAGGATTGTTGTTTATATACTTCTTTTTGTTGAATTGAGTCTTCGAATTGGTATGTTTTAGATCTTTTCACAATATGCTAGCTGAAAAATAATCGTTATTGTTATGTTGTACAATTTATGGTGGTGGTGAGAGAGAAAGAAATGAAGTTGATAAATAATATTTTAATTTTTTAAGACTTTTTTTAATCAATTAGGTAAAAAGGCAATAATGCCCTCATGTGCAAGACACATGACCAGATTTAACCAAAAAATAAAACTGGGTTTGGCCTAAAGGACATAAGGTGCAAGATTTTTAAACATTAAGTACAAAACTTGTCAACTTTTGCGCTAAAGGACGGCGTCTACAATTTGGTGTAAACACAAAGGACACAACTTGTAATTTACTCTAGTTTTTTTAAATTTTAATGTTTTTTATATAAATTATACGATGACTTAAAAGTGAGGTCAAGAGAGACGGAAAGCAAAGTAAAGTGGGGGACATGAATGTTTTTTATAGGGTCGTATTATTGGCATACCTTAGGGGATTAAATCGACAGCCTCAGTACGCATCATATAGGCCTATACGATGCGTATTAAGGTGGGTTCAAACTTCTATGTCTGTCAAAGGCTGACAATGTCCCCTTACAAAAAAGTAATACGCATCGTAAAGGCCTATACGATGCGCATTGAAGGTGTCAATTTAATTTTTTAATTTTGCAAAGTAGCTTCCTGTCACGCGATAGCTTTCCGTCACGTGAACGAAAAAGCAGCACTTTGGACATTTGTCGGTCTTCAAACATCTAGGAAACATTATTTGAGAATACCCCTGAATTTATCGAAGCTGTAGAATGAGATCCTCCACTGTTGGGTTATCATCTTTCAACCCCATTTTCCCTAAATTTATTGATTCTGTTTTTCAACAGGGATGTACTGCAATGATTCCTCTCAATTGAATAGGCCGACACTTACTTCATAGGACTCACTTGAATCGTCTCGGATGTAATAACAGTACGTTTAGCATCTGTGCCTGCTTGAAATGCAGAAAGCAAAGGATAACGATGATGAACATTGTATTTATCACGAAAGTACTGAACAACCTAGATAACAACTTTGGTTTCATCAGTTGCATTTGGAACAGGAGAGTTGAAAAAACTGCAATTGGAATTGATTTTGGAACAGCATACTCTTGTTACCATATGACACATGATAAAAGCGCTTCTATAGACAATCTGGGATTATGTTCCGCAAATTGGGAACCACATATTTGCTTCAAGATTTATGTTTGATGTCCAAGTTTGATCACATTTGACTTCATCTGCGGCAGTCCAATGACTTTCTTCCCACGTGTCTACACCGTGATCTTCATATTCTTGGTTCAATACCAACTCATCTTTAGTAGTGTTTGTTTGAGAATCTGATTCAGATACACAACGGTTCTCCAATTCCTGATCAGTAAGCAAATACACAACGGTTCTCCAATTCCAGATCAGTAATGTAAGGAGAAGCGTTGAGATAACGGACATCAACCAAGCTCAAAAAGAAAACTTGTGTTTCCCATAGTCACAAACGATTGCGGTTTGTATTTCGCATAGCCACTGTTTCCGTAGTAAAAAATGGTTGCGGTTTGCAGATTCAATCTTCATTGCTTCATTAAAATTAACAAGGCGGTCTCTTTGCCCCGTGAACTTCATATTCTCGGTTCAATACAGAAACCACTAGCAGAAGAACCCGACACGTCTTCATGTTACGGAGAATGTTCTCGAAATTGAAGGAACAGGAAAAATGGTTGCTGAAGTTTCGTCTTCTATGATGATCCCAAACATTCTGAATAACTACACAAAGATTTGTTGCGTACTGATTATTGAAAAGATTTGTTGAAATCGAAGAAAAGAGTAAAAAAATGAATTGAGGCGTGCATTGTTTAAATCTGAATCAGTTGGTATGTGTTCATATCAGCGTTGTTTATCACCCTGTGTGAGCATTTGAAGCCCGACAAACAGTCTTGAAATTATATCGTGTTAAGATGTTTCTAACTAAACCCTTGAATCCCAATGCTTCTCTAAAAATATTTATTTCTTTTGCTAGTGTTTCCCATAGTCACAAACGATTGCGGTTTGTATTTCGCATAGCCACCGTTTTCGTAGTAAAAAACTGTTGCGGTTTGCAGATTCAATCTTCATTGCTTCATTAAAATTAACAAGATGATCTCTTTCCACCGTGAACTTCATATTCTCGGTTTAATACAGAAACCACTAGCAGAAGAACCCAACACGTCTTCATGTTACGGAGAATGTTCTCAAAATTGAAGGAAAAGGAAAAAATGGTTGCTGAAGTTTCGTCTTCTATGATGATACGAAACATTTCGAATAACCACATAAAGATTTGTTGCGTACTGATTATTGAAAAGATTTGTTGAAATCGAAGAAAAGAGTAAAAAAGATGAATTGAGGCGTGCGTTGTTTAAATCTGAATCAGTTGGTATGTTTTAGAGAGACCTTTAAGTACGGATCCTACAGCTGCATTTGGAACAAGAAGTCCAACAATCCGTTCATTATCTGTTGTTTTCTAAACAATATGAATGCACGCAACGAATTTGACAACTATAACAGCTTATTAAAAGTATAAATCACCTCCAATCCTTTCCTGGTCAAATCACACACTATAAAGTTTAAACTTATCGTGTGTTGTAGTTTGGAAAGATGACCGAATAGAGATCTGAATAACAAACTGTGGAGAACTTGTTTGCGTTATCCATCAACATAAGCTAAAATACTCTAAAATACGAAGAAAAAAAAACTCTAAAATATGAAAAAAAAAAAAAACTCTAAAATACGCAAAAATACGCTAAAATACGATTAAATACGATAAAATACATGAAAATATGCTAAAATACGTTGCAATATGTTAATATACGTCATATTACGAAAAAATACATGAAAATACGCCGAAATACTGTAACACCTCGTAATTTCATGTCCAATATAATATCGACAATGGCGGAAACATCGGGATGAGACGAAGTGTGAAGATTGCAAGAGACTTCATAACACTATTTGTGACAATATTTAATTTAAACCGTTTTCATTTCATAACCACATTGTCAACAATACAAGAATTTCAAATAACAACAAGTTTCAAAATACGTAATCAACATATCAAAATTTGATACAACATATTAGACCTAAACGTCTAGGTGTGTATCTATGCATCAATGCTACTTCATTTCATTTCATCGTCATCAACCTGTAACATGTTAAAATAAAAGTCAATGCAAAAGCAAAGGCGAGTACACAAGGTTTGAATAGTATAGCATAGTATAAAGCATTTTACTCAAATCCACATGGCAAATTGTATACGAGTTAATTAGCATACATAACATCACGTTTAAGCCCAAAGTGTCCGCTAGTATTGAGCATCCCTTGTCACAAAAGTAACAAGACCGTATAGTATAAGTCTTAACAAACCCCCGACGGGTGGTGCGCTACTCCTATAACGTTATATTTGTTAAGAGAGGGTAAACATTGTAATGGCATATAGCATGTATCATCAAGTATAACAAGTAGCATGTATGATGGATTGAGTTTGTAAGTATGTATAAGTGTGTGATAAGTGTATGTTTTGTATGGTAACATGTTACAACCCAAAAGTGGTTTAAAACGTAAATGGGTCGAGTGTACTCACAAAGTTTGCATATGCTTTCCAATTATCCAATTATTGACGAGTTGATGAGGTTAAAAGATTGAATGAGTAAGGGTTAAAGTTCAAGTATGCTTAGAGTCGAGATTCGGTATTTAAAACAACATAAAAATAAGATATGAGAATATCATGTGAAATAATCATCTTCAACACCTAACACTTGTATGACACTTGGTAACCACAAGGGTTATGATAATGTTTTCATGAGTTGAACACCCATAAGAATCACAACAAGGTTTAGGTCTTAGATGATGTTCTACTACTTTAACATATAAACACAAGTTCAACATCAAAGGTTCGAATGAGTGTATATATATATCTAGGTTAAGTATTACATATTATTTAGTCCAACAATTCAAGTAGGAGGTAGAAGATTAGGATCTTCATTTAGGCACCTCGAGTTATCATGGAAGTCATGTATGGGGTAGGAAGAATAAGCTTCCATTTAGGAACCCCTTGAATGTTCACCACTTCACTTGATGTAAAAACAACCAAGGAGGGTCAAGAACATTGATTAGTACAAGTATGAAAGCAATCTAATCTAAGAGAAATCATCAAATCATGTGAGGATTTTATGTTGGAAGAACCCAAGTTGTTCCATAATCACTCCACATCAAGAACTTAAGCTTGAACATGATTTGTGGGTTAAATACCCTAAACAAAACAGAATATTATGAGGTTTAATCCTCTGATTTCAAGTGTCTCAACCTTGTTTTTAAGCTTAACCAACCATGAGATAGGTTGTAAGCATTGGGACATAGGTATGAGATGTGTTAGACACAAGTTGGATGAGTTTAACAAGCTTTTGAAGAACTTAAAACAAAACAGAAAGTTTATGGACCATTTCAGGGCAATTCCAGGTCTGATTTCTCCAAGGAGAAGTCAAGGAATCGAACCCCATGAATATCCAAGCAAGTAGGAATAAGAATCAAGTGATTTCGTTGAGAAATGAGCAAGTTATGCTCACTTTTGTAAAGGTGTATGAATCAGTCCGAATTTCTGAAATTTGCAAGAACTTGAGAGTGCTTGAGAGAGATTTGAGGGTTGTGAAAGTGTAGAAATGCTTGGAGAAGAGTTGTATTTATAGTGGAAGAGGTTGGTGGTGATTGGAGGTGTTTAGAGGTGGATTAGAGGTGATTGGGTGAGTTTAGATGCTGGGATTTTGTGCCAAATCGCGTACATAACCAGCTGAGTTTGGTTTTCTGATCTGTGCATGTCCAGGCGGCCCGCTTAAGAGGTCCAGGTAAGTTCACGCGGGTCGCGCGCCTGGTGGAACTGAACTTTGAGTTTATTGCAATCAGGCCCCTCCACTTTGTAATTTAGGCATTTTTATGAGCTTTAGGGACTTGTTTTGCTATTTAAGCATAGTTTAAGGGTAATACAAGCATGTTGAGTATAAACCAAGTATAATTAATCGTATAAGCATCAAAGTCAAGTGTCGTCTCACGCTCAAACACATTTTATGCATAAGTTTCAGGTATTTACAAGTTTAGCACATAGTTTCCAAGAATTATGAATAAGTATCAATTGTTCCACGAAATTGAACGTATGAGCATAAATAAAGTATGTATAACATGTAATTGACAAAATACGAGTTTTATTCACAATCCAAGTCTCGGATTTTACATCGCTTTTAATGAAAGAACGATTACAAGACTATGAAGTTTCCAAAAATAATTTTACAAACGATGGTTTCTATATATAGAAAGTATGAAAACGTGGGGCGTTACATCCATCAACATAAGCTAAAATACTCTAAAATACGAAGAAAAAAAAACTCTAAAATATGAAAAAAAAAACTCTAAAATACGCAAAAATACGCTAAAATACGATTAAATACGATAAAATACATGAAAATATGCTAAAATACGCTGCAATATGTTAATATACGTCATATTATGAAAAAATACATGAAAATACGCCGAAATACTGTAACACCTCGTAATTTCATGTCCAATATAATATCGACACGTGGCATGAACTTTAAACGTGTAAAGGATTACTTTAAAAAAGACTAAAGTTGACAAGCAAAGAAATTACGTATGTAAAAGGATTCAAAATGTCAACATCGGATAAATATACCTTACAACAACCCTACACGATGTTTATACCCTTAAACGAATAAATTATAAATCGTATGAAGCCGTTTGTGGAAGAAAGTGAGAGATTACAAACCGCGAGGGTTAAATGTGTCAACATGTTTAATTTACACCTCTGAATGACCGTTTAGCGAACCCAAAGCTTTGTAACGATTAATTATGCTCACTAGAATAAGTGATTAAAATTTCAAAAGGTTTCAATTCCGTATGAGGAAGTTACGCTAACATTCGTGTGTAAAGGGTTAAAAGCGTCGACGTTGATAATCAAGGCTTTTCGGGTGACCATAAAAGTGACCAAGGACTCCACGAAGATTGGTTATGTCTTGGAGTCCTTAGAAATTAATTTAGGGGGCTTAAAGTGCAAAACAAGAAGTTAAAACAAGTTTTAAAAGGACCGGGGGCCAAAATGCAAAAGTTGAAACTTGTATAACCTGACCACCACCCTCACGCGGGCCGCGTAAGAATATTGCCAATCCTTACGCGGGCCGCCTGTGACTGCCAGAACCAGAAAACAAAGACAGGTGTCTGTTCAGCCCTTTAACCGACTTGGATTGCTTGTTTTGCATACCATGGGTGACCCCAACTGGTTTTTAGGCACTAGGGGCACTTGTAAGCATCTTGGTTCAATCCTAGGCTTGCTTGGCATGATCTTAGGAGATTAAAAACCATATAAATAGAGCACTAAGTTGCAACTTTTTGATCATTCACTCAAACTCCACTCCTGAGGATTTCTGGAACTCAAGACCACTCCCTAAGTGTTTGGGTGTCGAATCCAAGCAAATAAATTTATAAGTGAACTTACTACGTTATACACTATTTAGGTAGTATGAATGTAAGTAAGGTTCGTGTCCTCAGGGAACGGGGTTTAACGAAAATTATTTTATAACCAAGAAATATTTAAAACAAGTGTCTAACTAAAAGGGGGGTTTTGAAATGATTTAAAAACTATTTTATAAAAACTATTATAAAAACAATTAATAAGGAAATACTAAAATTAGGGTGCAAGAAAATAATGGAGCAAGAAAAATATATTTAGTAACGATAGTTCAGATACATGGGGTATTTTATATTTCTGATTCGAGTTACGATCATTAATAGTTGTGGTGCAATGACTTTTCTTATTAAAAGATTTGTACCGATATTAAACGTCACGCCGTTCGGACGTTCCCTCCATCTATGTCTAACTAATCGCAGTTCGTTAGTTAGAACCAACCAGCTACCCTAAGCTCACGCCGTTCGGATCTTAACGTGCTGATCGCATGTGATGAAAATATCAGTTATCATTTAATACTCACGTCGTTCGGAATATTAAATAACATTGTATAATTTCTATAACAGAATTGAATTCATAGACAAACGCAAAACTGTTATTTGTTTCCTGCAATCAAGATTAAAATTATATTTCACATTTTAGTTTTGATAAAACTTCATTAGCGTATTAATAAGTTGGCTAGGTTTGTTAACAAACTAATTTTAATCTTCAACGTAATCAAAGATTTAAGTTCAAGAAATTATTCAAACAAAACCTTTCAATAATAAAAATCACACAAATATTTCACACACAAATCATAAATACAAAACAGAGCCCAAGTATCCAAACTATAAGATTATTAGCCTAACATAATAGTAAAATTACTACAACACAAAAACATGGTAAGAGATCAAAGAGATAAAACCCGTATGGAAGAATATTAACGTCGGGCTTCGTTCCGTCACCTTGATCAGCATGCCATTCTTACAAGTTCCAAGAAAATGGAATTACCGAAACTAACTAAAAACTAAATATGGAAGTATATAATAGATAATGAATGGCTCCTGAATGCTTCAGGATCACCCCGTATTTATAACCAAGTTCGCCGCAAAGAAAAATAATATTAAACTTCTTCCGCCGAAAATCATGCGTGTTCAACCAGTTGTTTGCTTTCTAGAGAATGTAGACACTCCGCGAGTTGTGTGCGGAGACGATAAAAAATCTTCTTCAAATCTTCAGAGAATAGCTGCTGCTTGCCGTATATTGTAGAAAATTTCTGCCGCAACTCTTGAATTTTCATAGCAGCATGAGATGAAACTTTGGACGATTCCATGTGAAAGTTTGATTCCTTCTCGATGGCTTGAGATTGTATTCTTAAAAGTCTTCGTTCATCGCTGGAGCGCCTAATATGAGTTGAGAAGAATCACCAGAAAATCTTTGTGGTTACATGTTGTTGAAATAGAGACTCTTGCATATCTTGAATTTCTCTGCGTGTTCTGCTTGTCATCTGCCTTTCATGAAGGTTCGTTAGATAATTCTTCAAATTGTCTAAAGTATTATTAAAATAATACAAAAAAAAAATCTCATGGTCGGCCATCACATTCTAAAGTATTATAAACTCAGACTTTTTTTGAAAGGCAAACTTTTTGAAAGGCAAACTTTTTTTTTAGCTTTACTTTTCTTAGCTTTATTAACCTAACTTTATTTTTTTAACGTTTTATTAATTAATTAATTTATTATATTAATATATATTATATCAAGATAAACAATCTAGAACTTAAAATAACAGAAAAAAAATGTTTATCCAAGTTTAGTAAAAAGTACTCCAATTTAGCCGGTTATAACTCAAGACCTTTAAAATATAAATATGGGCCAAAAAGATATACTATTCACTAAAAATCGACTCAAAACAACTCAAAAGTGTCGGAAATATTTGTACAAAATAAGTATAATTTAGACCACATCACTAAGCATCACAAGTCGTGCATAGGACCTTGGTAAGTACCCTTAACCTTCCTTAATCGTGTTTTACTAAGTTTATAGCTTAAAAGTCAAACCGTCGTAATTAAGGCTTGACTTAACGATTAATCGCTAATGGTCCAGCGATTAGTCGAAGTAAAGATAGTTATAAGTTGGTAATTATGTGGGCATTAAACCCCTAAAAGGGCACCCTCTGATTCCCACTCTAACTAGGTCGTTTGTCGGGTCAAAGTTAATCCGAAAAAGTCAACACGAACTTAATTTTCAAATTAACGCGCAATTAGCAATGTAGAAGACGTGTAACCTGTTTTATCACTCTTATAACTTGGTAATTAGTGTAGGAACATGTCTAAGCATGTTCGGTCCGACAAATTTCAGTTTAGGCTTGGTTCGGAACCGAAAGTCGCGAAATTTGACGTTCGCTTTGACTTTCAGTTCTGACCCAATTTAGACTTGTTTAGACATGCCTTAAAGCTTCGTTAGGACCGTGTTATATGTTAGTATAACCCTCTGTGCTTGGTTCGTTATTTGTCTGAGTCATTGGCACGTTTCCGTTAATCGCTTAATGTTGACCATAATGCCCATTTGACCTTAAAACGAGAATTTTGGAAATGTGAGAGGACAATAATCTTTGTTACTGAATTATAAACATGTCCCTAAAATTTCACATCGATTCGAGGTCTAGATTAGGAGTTATGCGCAATAGCGTAATTAGAAAGCTTTTTATTAATTAAACGGCGTAATTAGCGCATAGCCTATCTAAACCCAATTTTTGATATCAAACTTTTTACCCACGGATGTAAAATAATATTTTGGGATTTTTGAAGATTTTTATTTATTTTTAGGCTGAGCTTATCATAGAGTTATCGCCTTGATTCGGTAATTACCGATTATAACCTTTTCGTTCATAAAACGAGTTTTACATAACATTTTGATACCGAACCTTTTGCTACTGATTTTATATGTTAAATAAAATATTTTGAACTTTATAAACTGATTAAAAACTCAGAATTCCTATTTAAACCTGAAAATCGCTTAAAACCGACGTTTACGCGTTTTAAGCGCATAGTATGGGTTAAAACTATTTTAAACACATAAGATTAAATACCTACTGATATAACTTATTAAAATAAGTAATTTTACTGATTATTTCAGACTCGAATCTCACAATCATAATTAATACCTTTTATAATCTTTTAAATGACCAAAATACCCCTACGGGGCTTAAATTGAGATTAAACTCGTTTTGGGCATAATGGAAGGTATCCTACTGATATCACAACATATTTAAAGCATATTAACTTAGGAAACCTGTTCGTGACTCATTTGGTTAACCGTTACGCATTAATCGCGTTCGGTTCGGTTTATGTAACTAGTTTACATAAATCAACCGAAACGGGTCAAACCTTATCATTTTGATCTCAAAATCCAGAATGTGTTTAGTTTACCCATATTATACAAGTCTTTAAACTTGTCGGGTCTAAAACACATTCTATTCCGGTCTTCGCTTAATCATGCGTTTTGAACCGTATATCTCCGTTTAAAACTAACCGGTCTAAGTTTAGGCTTAATTAAGACCCGTTAGGAATCTAATAGGTTATTAAAACCTTCGTTCCAGATTAGGATCCCAGTAAAAGCTACGTGCACTTGCTGGTTGTGATTTATACTTTGCTCAGGTAAATACTTTTAACTTATTTTCCCTTATACGGGCTTGGGGTACGGTATATAAAATACCGCTTGGTCGGGCATTCGACTTTAATCGTATAGTGGTTAAATATTATCGAGATGACCCGTTTAAAAATTTGGTTTTGTTTGCTTAACGCCTTTGGGGGTTTAATGACTATGTCCCGGATATCCTTGGCATCATTCTTCGAATGGCCACGACCTTAGCACATGGGTGTAGGCGTACCCCCGTCAGTGCATTTATAATTAATAAGGTATAACCGCCGGTTACGAGATTAACTCGCCGCGGGACTATACTATGTGGTGTGTCTATTAATCTTTAACCCGACACGAACCGGGCAACTGAACGCATAACAAACATGTAATTCTTTTACAAGTTTATATATAAATAATTATCCCAAGTTATAAAATGTTTTGTGCCTTGTGCATTCAAATCAATTTCCTAAACCTTTTCAAAATGAGTCAGTTAATTGTATTTACCAGTGTAAACTGACGTATTTTCCCAAAAAGGTTAAGTGCAGGTACTACTCGAAATAGGCTGGCTTCTCCTTAGCATCAATAAGAGTCTCGCAAGCTTGGATGCATTTAAACTTGTTGAACAATGATCTTATTTATCTTTTGATCCGCCTGTGGATCCTTTACAGACCGTTGTGATACTTGATATTTCTATTAATTCGATTTGTGATGTGATTATTATCTTTTGCTTCCGCTGTGCTTTCATATATTGTGTTGTTTGACAATGATGATATCAACTACGTCACGATACTCCCCACCGGGCCCACCGGTAATACGTGGAAATATCGGGGTGTGACAGGTTGGTATCAGAGCCAACACTGAGTGAATTAAACACTAGCCTTTTTGTGTTTAATCTCAGTTACACAGTTGCACATTCCTCGATTTTTGAGTCTAGACAAAGAACATAGGACAAATCCTGATTTGTTTTAATTTTTGTTCTTTATATTTTTCCTTGTTGTTATCTTTGTTATGTTGACAGGAAATATGCCACCGAGGTTCCGAAGAGGAGGACGAGGCAAGGGGCCAATCAGCGCCCCCAACGATCACGAGGCCGGACCTTCACACCGACGAACTCCTTCAGCTACCATGAGTACCGGTCCTCAAGGTGACTACAGGACCCATTTGGAGCCCGCTTGGCGATCTGTCTCGCTTAGCTCAACGCCTCCTTATCGCCACCCCTTTGGGCCGCAATCAGATAACGAGCCCGAGGACTCACGCCACTCCTTCTTGCCATTGCAGCGGTCACTTTCGCACCATTCCTTTGGCGACCCCCACTCCTGTCTTCCAGAGCCGGTTCAACCCGGTGAACTATATTGAAGAACCAGTGGGTTTTAACCCTCTAGGACCCGAAGACCATTTCTCGGGAGACCATGCAATGGATATGGACGAGGACACGGATCCCGTCGAGCCTGCAACCGGGACACCCAACCACCCCATCGAGGTCTCTGATGGGTCGTCCTTCCATGGATCACCATACCGTGGTCCAGACAGCTACATGGCGAGATTCGCCCAATATGAGTGGTATTTTACTCCCTCTCATAACCCACAGCAGCAACAGCAGCAGGATCCCTCCGAGGATTCGCGTTTCGTGGCAGTCACGCCACCGCCACCACCGCCGCCAATACATCAAGCACCACCAGAACCACCAAGGCGTAAAAGAACGGGCGCACGGATGTCCGTGCGAGAAAGGGGTTTTCACTTTAGCACCCCTCAACACTCAAGTAGCAGCCATTATCCACCGCTGCATGAAAACCCACAAATGGGTGGGCCTTCAAATCCAGTTTCAGAGGTAGATTCAGCACCTATCGCGCCGCCATCATTGGGATTTGGTAACCCAATTCCTACGTACGCAGGTTCAACGGCGTATAATCCATTTGAGCAGCCGGCCCACACTAACTACAACTATGCTGAAGCCGACCCATACCTTGTAGCGGCAAACTACAACGCCCTTCATCATGAAGGACCATATGGAGCACCCTGGGGAGCGGGATACCCAGCTCATGGGTATCAAATACCTGCTCGACCTCCGATTCAGCATTAGCCGCAGCCACAACGGTTTCCCCACCGTAACAGGAGGAAATCCTCCACAGATTGCACCGGGTGGAACAAGAATTTCAAGAAGAACGTAGAAACAACCGGGGATTTCTCAAAGGCCTAGCAAGCTTGTTAAAAGGAAAGAAGAAAAGGGATCATTAAAACCCTATATGTATTGTTGTATTTCCTTATTTCAATCAAGTCCCTGCGTGGACATTTATGTGTGTACTTAGTCCCTGCGTGGACATCTCTTTCGTTAGTCCCTGCGTGGACATCTATTTTAGTAATCAGTCCTTGAGAGGACTTGTATGTACAGTTTAGCCCCTGCGTGGGCAAGTTATTTCTGTTAAAAGTCCCGTTTAGGGCAATATGTACTCCTTTTAATGTTTAATGGAATGTTAAATTTAAAATTTTCATTTTTATCATTATATGCATAACTATATTATACATGAAATAAATAAATCAAAAATCATTCCTTTTAATAATCTGCCTATTAAATATTAAATAAGAATCTTAAAGGTATGACCTAGCCTGCATGTCATTATAAGACTTGGCCAAGATGGTAAGACCTGTTTAAAAAGATTCAAATCCCTGTTAACATCTGAAAACATGTTAACACTCCAGACAGACGTGATTCGTTAAAATCACACACGTCATTCCTATAACTGGAATTCTTCAAAAAGATTCCTCACTTAACCTGATGATCTATAAATCATGGGTTTAAATCATCAATTAAGATGATCATATATCAAACATCCATTTGTGATGTAGTGCCTACGGGCCATAACAATTGTCATATAAGACAAAAGACAGTTGTAGTCTACGACTCCCTGTCTGAAAAAGGCATTGAATTATGATCAAGCCTTAATGCCTGATTCTCTGAAATCATGGCTTATGATTTAAAATGTCCTTGTGACTAGGCCTTTTGTGCCACTAATGATGCTGTTATTATTTTATAATTAGGATAAATTATAATAAAAATCCTAAATAAATATGATTAACAAATTAACCAAATATGGTCTATGTTTACCATGGTTAATGAATTGCCATAAAAGACAATTCCATGATAAACTCCCAAATAAATTATTGTCAATATCTTGTGTAACAGTTCAAACTACATGGCTGACTCGGATGAGATCAACAGTCACCCACGGGAGAATCATGATAATGCCCGAATTAACATAGCGGGTGCAGAGCTGCAGGCATTGATAGACAATGCCATTACTCGAGCTCTGGATAGAAGAGAAAATGAAACAAGTGGTACACATAGCAAGACCTTATCTGTACCTCACTCTAAAGCACCCTCCAAAGTTCATTCAGCTCAAAAGAGCAATTCTCGTCATTCTTCAAATGAGAAGAGTGTCCCGTCAAGACAGGTTGTGCTCAATAAGGAGCCTTGGGACAAAACCTGTTCGTATAAGTACTTTGTCTCTTGCAAGCTGAGAGACTTCACGGGAGAAAAAGGAACCGTCGACTGTATGACATGGCTCGACGAGATGGACACAGTGGTGGATATCAGCGGTTGTGCTGAGAGGGATGTTGTGAAGTATGTATCTCAATCATTTAAAGGAGAAGCACTAGCCTGGTGGAGGTCTTTAATCCAAGCTACCGGAAAAATCCCATTGTACAATCTGTCATGGGATCAGTTTGTGACGTTGATTAAGGAAAACTACTGCCCTCAGCATGAGGTAGAAAAGATTGAATCTGATTTCTTGTCTTTGGTTATGAAGAACCTGGACTGTCAAGCCTACCTTACCAGCTTCAATACAATGTCAAGGTTGGTTCCTTATCTTGTGACACCAGAACCAAAGAGGATAGCACGTTTTATTGGGGGATTGGCCCCAGAAATCAAATCGAGTGTGAAGGCCTCTCGACCAGCTACCTTCCGGTCTGCATCTGATATAGCACTATCCCTCACTCTAGACGCGGTCAGGCAGAGATCGCTTAGAAACACCGATGCTGAGAAAAGGAAGCGTGAGGACGATAACTCACGGCGTTCAGATAAAAGACATAAAGGAAACTCTGATCACCGGAGAAGTTCAGGATTCAAGAAAGATGGTCATCAGTCGGGGGATAAGCCCAAATGTAAAATCTGCAAGAAACCTCACTTCGGGAAGTGTAGATATGAGTCGAAATCCCAATCGCAGCCCAGGGCTTGTAGGATTTGTAAATCTTCTGAGCACAAGACGATAGAGTGCAAGAAGATAAAGGACGCAACATGCTACAACTGCAACGAGAAAGGGCACATCAAGTCCAACTGCCCAAAGTTTGCAAAGAAAGCAGAGGATGGGAAAAAGACCAATGCTAGGGTCTTTAGGATGGATGCTAAGGAAGCGGTACCAGATGATAACGTGATCACAGGTACCTTCCTTATAAATGATGTTTATCCAAGGGTGTTATTTGATTCAGGTGCTGATAAGTCATTCGTAGATGATAAGTTTTGTAAGTTGCTGAATTTACCTGTTAGAACCCTAAGAATAAAATATGAGGTTGAATTAGCCGATGGAACCATAGAAACTGCATCAACCATGTTAGATGGATGTTTTATATCCATTAGGAACCACTCTTTTCCGTTAACCTTACTTCCTCTAAAGTTAGCTGGCTTCGATATAGTAATAGGCATGGATTGGTTGTCTCGCAACCAAGCCCAGATAGTGTGTGCTAAGAAGCAAGTGATTGCCAGAACTCTACATGGCGAGCCTTTGACAATCCAAGGAGATACTAAGTACGGAATGCCTGAGCAAGTGTCCATGCTCAAGGCATCAAGGTGTTTGAAGAAGGGTTGTGTTATCTACATGGCGCAAGTAACTGTTGATGAACCAAAGCCTAAAATCGAAGACATACCTATTATCTCTGAATATCCAGATGTATTCCCTGAAGAACTACCTGGTTTACCCCCAGATAGGCAAGTCGAGTTCAGGATTGACATTATTCCTGGAGCGGCACCTGTTGCAAGGGCGCCCTACAGATTGGCACCAACGGAGATGAAAGAATTGAGAACTCAACTGGATGATTTGTTAGCCAAAGGATTTGTTAGACCTAGCTCATCTCCTTGGGGAGCACCAATCCTGTTTGTGAAGAAAAAGGCTGGATCGATGCGTCTGTGCATCGATTATCGAGAGCTTAACAAAGTTACTATCAAGAATCGGTATCCATTGCCCAGGATCGACGACTTGTTCGATCAGCTTCAAGGGGCCAGTTACTTCTCCAAGATCGACCTGAGGTCGGGATACCATCAACTGAAAGTTAAAGATGAAGATGTACATAAGACTGCATTTAGGACTCGTTATGGTCACTACGAGTTCTTAGTGATGCCTTTTGGACTCACTAATGCACCAACCGCATTCATCGATCTCATGAACCGCGTCTGCAAGCCCTACTTGGATAAATTTGTCATCGTCTTCATCGATGACATTCTTATTTACTCGAAGAACCAAGCTGACCATGAGAAGCACCTCCATTGCATTTTAACACTGCTTTATCGAGAAAAGCACTACGCCAAATTCTCTAAGTGTGAATTTTGGATTCGTGAAGTCCAATTTCTTGGGCACATGGTAAGCGAGCGCGGTATCCAGGTGGATCCCGCTAAGATTGAAGCCATCATGAATTGGCAAGAGCCGCAGACGCCCACAGAGATTCGCAGCTTTTTAGGTCTGGCAGGATACTATCGGCGTTTTATAGAAAATTTTTCAAGAATTGCTGCACCCCTAACTTCATTAACTCGTAAGAATATAAAGTTCGACTGGGGTCCTAAGCAGCAAGAATCCTTTGATATTCTGAAACAAAAGTTGAGCAATGCTCCTGTTTTGACATTGCCTGAAGGTATCGAGGAATTCGTGGTTTACTGCGACGCATCGCACACTGGCATGGGATGTGTGCTTATGCAAAAGGGAAAAGTTATTGCATATGCTTCCCGACAGTTAAAAGTGCACGAAAAGAATTACACCACCCACGATTTGGAGTTGGGTGCCGTTGTATTTGCACTAAAACTGTGGAGGCATTATTTGTATGGAATCAAGTGTGTGATCTATTCTGATCACAAGAGCCTCCAGCACCTGTTTAACCAAAAGGATTTGAACATGAGGCAGCGCCGATGGATGGAGACGTTGAATGATTATGACTGTGAGATAAGATACCATCCTGGCAAGGCTAATGTAGTCGTTGACGCCTTAAGTAGAAAGGAGAGAGTGAAGCCTATAAGAATCAATGCCAAGAGCATTGAGATAAAGAATAGTTTGAATGAAAGATTGTTAGCTGCACAGAAGGAAGCTGTATTGGAAGCTAACTATCCCGATGAAAAGCTAGGAGTAACTGAAGAACAGTTATCCTATGGCAAGGACGGAATCCTAAGATTAAATGGACAAATATGGGTTCCAGTTTATGGAGGACTTCGAAATGTTATCCTCCAGGAAGCCCATAGTTCTAAATATTTCGTTCATCCTGGAGCTGATAAGATGTACCAGGATTTGAGGCCAAATTACTGGTGGATAGGTTTGAAGAAATCTGTAGCCACTTATGTGGCCAAATGTTTGACGTGCGCACAAGTTAAAGCAGAACATCAGAAGCCGTCAGGTTTACTACAACAGTCTGAACTTCCCACATGGAAGTGGGAGATGGTGACAATGGATTTCATCACCAAGTTGCCAAAGACAAAGAAAGGAAATGATACTATATGGGTAATAGTTGATAGACTGACTAAGTCAGCACATTTCCTACCCATTAAGGAGACTTATAGCTCTGATATGTTAGCCCAATTGTATGTAGATAAGATTGTATCTCTGCATGGCATACCAGTGTCTATTATCTCTGACAGAGATACCAGATACACATCACATTTTTGGAAAAGTTTCCAACAGTCTTTGGGCACGCGCTTAAACTTCAGTACGGCTTACCATCCTTAGACGGACGGGCAGAGTGAGAGTACCATCCAAACGTTGGAAGACATGCTTCGTGCATGTGTGATTGATTTAGGTGGTAGTTGGGATAACCACCTGCCATTGATCGAGTTCTCCTATAACAATAGCTATCATTCGAGCATCAAAGTTGTGCCTTTCGAGGCCTTGTACGGTAGAAAATGCAGAACGCCCGTTTGTTGGGCGGAAGTTGGAGATGTCCAACTGACAGGACCTGAAATAGTCTTTGAAACGACGGACAAGATTGTCCAGATTCGTGACCTCCTGAAAGCTGCCAGAGATAGGCAGAAAAGCTACGCAGATTTGAAGCGTAAACCTCTGAAATTCGAGGCAGGCGACAAGGTTCTACTCAAGGTATCACCCTGGAAAGGGGTGATGCGGTTTGGTAAGAAAGGCAAGTTAAGCCCAAGGTACATAGGACCATTCGAGGTCATCGAATGTGTCGGATCAGTGGCTTACAAGTTAAACCTGCCTGAAGAGCTCAGTGGAATCCACAATGTATTTCACATCTACAATCTGAAGAAATGTCTAGCTGATGAATCACTAGTCATACCACATATGGATGTGCATATTGATGAGAGCCTAAAGTTTGTCGAGAAACCTTTGTTAATCGAGGATCGACAGGTTAAGAAGCTTCGAAGGAAGCATGTACCGATCGTAAAAGTAAAATGGGATGCTCGTAGAGGTCCCGAGTACACGTGGGAGGTAGAGACCACAATGAAAGAGAAGTACCCTCATTTATTCCAATAAATCTTGAGGTCGAGATTTCTTTTTAGGGGGTGAAGATGTAACACCTCGTAATTTCATGTCCAATATAATATCGACACGTGGCATGAACTTTAAACGTGTAAAGTATTACTTTAAAAAAGACTAAAGTTGACAAGCAAAGAAATTACGTGTGTAAAAGGATTCAAAATGTCAACATCGGATAAATATACCTTACAACAACCCTACACGATGTTTATACCCTTAAACGAATAAATTATAAATCGTATGAAGCCGTTTGTGGAAGAAAGTGAGAGATTACAAACCGCGAGGGTTAAATGTGCCAACATGTTTAATTTACACCTCTGAATGACCGTTTAGCAAACCCAAAGCTTTGTAATGATTAATTATGCTCACTAGAATAAGTGATTAAAATTTCCTAAGGTTTCGATTCCGTATGAGGAAGTTACGCTAACATTCGTGTGTAAAGGGTTAAAAGCGTCGACGTTGATAATCAAGGCTTTTCGGGTGACCATAAAAGTGACCAAGGACTCCACGAAGATTGGTTATGTCTTGGAGTCCTTATAAATTAATTTAGGGGGGGCTTAAAGTGCAAAACAAGAAGATAAAACAAGTTTTAAAAGGACCGGGGGACAAAATGCAAAAGTTGAAACTTGTATAACCTGACCACCACCCTTACGCGGGCCGCGTAAGAATACTGTCAATCCTTACGCGGGCCGCCTGCGACTGCCAGAACCAGAAAACACAGACAGGTGTCTGTTCAGCCCTTTAACCGACTTGAATTGCTTGTTTTGCATACCATGGGCGACCCCAACTGGTTTTTAGGCACTAGGGGCACTTGCAAGCATCTTGGTTCAATCCTAGGCTTGCTTGGCATGATCTTAGGAGATTAAAAACCATATAAATAGAGCACTAAGTTGCAACTTTTTGATCATTCACTCAAACTCCACTCCTGAGGATTTCTGGAACTCAAGACCACTCCCTAAGCATCACAAGTCGTGCATAGGACCTTGGTAAGTACCCTTAACCTTCCTTAATCGTGTTTTACTAAGTTTATAGCTTAAAAGTCAAACCGTCGTAATTAAGGCTTGACTTAACGATTAATCGCTAATGGTCCAGCGATTAGTCGAAGTAAAGATAGTTATAAGTTGGTAATTATGTGGGCATTAAACCCCTAAAAGGGCACCCTCTGATTCCCACTCTAACTAGATCGTTTGTCGGGTCAAAGTTAATCCGAACAAGTCAACACGAACTTAATTTTCAAATTAACGCGCAATTAGCAATGTAGAAGACGTGTAACCTGTTTTATCACTCTTATAACTTGGTAATTAGTGTAGGAACATGTCTAAGCATGTTCGGTCCGACAAATTTCAGTTTAGGCTTGGTTCGGAACCGAAAGTCGCGAAATTTGACTTTCGCTTTGACTTTCAGTTCTGACCCAATTTAGACTTGTTTAGACATGCCTTAAAGCTTCGTTAGGACCGGGTTATATGTTAGTATAACCCTCTGTGCTTGGTTCGTTGTTTGTCTGAGTCATTGGCACGTTTCCGTTAATCGCTTAATGTTGACCATAATGCCCATTTGACCTTAAAACGAGAATTTTGGAAATGTGAGAGGACAATAATCTTTGTTACTAAATTATAAACATGTCCCTAAAATTTCACATCGATTCGATGTCTAGATTAGGAGTTATGCACAATAGCGTAATTAGAAAGCTTTTTATTAATTAAACGGCGTAATTAGCGCATAGCCTATCTAAACCCAATTTTTGATATCAAACTTTTTACCCACGGATGTAAAATAATATTTTGGGATTTTTGAAGATTTTTATTTATTTTTAGGCTGAGCTTATCATAGAGTTATCGCCTTGATTCGGTAATTACCGATTATAACCTTTTCGTTCATAAAACGAGTTTTACATAACATTTTGATACCGAACCTTTTGCTACTGATTTTATATGTTAAATAAAATATTTTGAACTTTATAAACTGATTAAGAACTCAGAATTCCTATTTAAACCCGAAAATCGCTTAAAACCGACGTTTACGCGTTTTAAGCGCATAGTATGGGTTAAAACTATTTTAAACACATAAGATTAAATACCTACTGATATAACTTATTAAAATAAGTAATTTTACTGATTATTTCAGACTCAAATCTCAGAATCATAATTAATCCCTTTTATAATCTTTTAAATGACCAAAATACCCATACGGGGCTTAAATTGAGATTAAACTCGTTTTGGGCATAATGGAAGGTATCCTACTGATATCACAACATATTTAAAGCATATTAACTTAGGAAACCTGTTCGTGACTGATTTGGTTAAGCGTTACGCATTAATCGCGTTCGGTTCGGTTTATGTAACTAGTTTACATAAATCAACCGAAACGGGTCAAACCTTATCATTTTGATCTCAAAATCCAGAATGTGTTTAGTTTTCCCATATTATACAAGTCTTTAAACTTGTCGGTTCTAAAACACATTCTATTCCGGTCTTCGCTTAATCATGCGTTTTGAACCGTATATCTCCGTTTAAAACTAACCGGTCTAAGTTTAGGCTTAATTAAGACCCGTTAGGAATCTAATAGGTTATTAAAACCTTCGTTCCAGATTAGGATCCCAGTAAAAGCTACGTGCACTTGCTGGTTGTGATTTATACTTTGCTCAGGTAAATACTTTTAACTTATTTTCCCTTATACGGGCTTGGGGTACGGTATATAAAATACCGCTTGGTCGGGCATTCGACTTTAATCGTATAGTGGTTAAATATTATCGAGATGACCCGTTTAAAAATTTGGTTTTGTTTGCTTAACGCCTTTGGGGGTTTAATGACCATGTCCCGGATATCCTTGGCATCATTCATCGAATGGCTACGACCTTAGCACACGGGTGTAGGCGTACCCCCGTCAGTGCATTTATAATTAATAAGGTATAACCGCCGGTTACGAGATTAACTCGCCGCGGGACTATACTATGTGGTGTGTCTATTAATCTTTAACCCGACACGAACTGGGCAACTGAACGCATAACAAACATGTAATTCTTTTACAAGTTTATATATAAAAGACAGTTGTAGTCTACGACTCCCTGTCCGAAAAAGGTATTGAATTATGATCAAGCCTTAATGCATGATTCTTTGAAATCATGGCTTATGATTTAAAATGTCCTTGTGACTAGGCCTTTTGTGCCACTAATGGTGCTGTTATTATTTTATAATTAGGATAAATTATAATAAAAATCCTAAATAAATAAGATTAACAAATTAACCAAATATGGTCTATGTTTACCGTGGTTAATAAATTTCCATAAAAGAAAATTCCATGATAAACTCCCAAATAAATTATTGTCAATATTTTGTGTAACAGTTCAAACTACATGGCTGACTCGGATGAGATCAACAGTCACCTACGGGAGAATCATGATAATGCCCGAATTAACATAGCGGGTGCAGAGCTGCAGGCATTGATAGACAATGCCATTACTCGAGCTCTGGATAGAAGAGAAAATGAAACAAGTGGTACACATAGCAAGATCTTATCTGTACCCCACTGGAACCGCATTTTTTCGATGAAAATTGAGCGTTTTATGAATTTTTCCGTATCGAAGGTTCAAGCTGGGTTTTCTGGCAGAATTTGCAGCCCATTACGAATGTCATAACTCAATTTAGGAATTTAGTTATGATCTCAAATTTTTACTGTAGATAGTTTTAAGTGATTAAAAGAATCGCCAATTGGAATTTCGTCAATCGGATAAATGAGAAATTTTAAATGAATTTTTCCGTAAGCTGCAGTCAGAAGTGACGAATCTGATTGCAGCTTAGTAAATGAATTTTTATGAATTTTTGGTAAAGAGTTAGATCTTGAAATTTTAACACAAGGCCTAACCCTCCGAGAGGTACGTCACATAAAAAATCATAATTTTTGAAGACTTGTAAACAGGTTAAACAGTTCACCAAAAACAGCCTATTTTCAGTGATATGAAATAACTACTTGGTTGTGTGTAAAACGTGATTAAATTAGGTGTTCGGATGAATGCTAATGATAAGAAATGTGTGAGGTGGAATAGTCGTGATTTTTAATGACTAATTTCCGCCTTGTAAATGATTGACAATAGTTTGACGCTTAAACGAGCTAGGTGGAGGCTTGGGAAAGAAGGGGTCAAATAATCGAGTCCGAGAAGAGAAGTGTAAACCGGATGCGAGGTAAGTAAAGCTTACACCCTTTTTTTTGTAATACCTATTGGTTTTATAGATCATGAAGAATAAAAAGTCTTGTTTGAAATATGATGTTCTGACACAACATGTGCGGTTCAGAACAAAAGACAATGATCATAAACTATGTTTAATGGTTAAAAGAGCTAATACGGTTGTTTAGTCATGAAATGACTAAAAGATAACGAGTTTTTAATAATTACTTATAAGGTAAACTAATGCAAATAATAAGGGTAAAACGGTATTTTGGTCACTTGTTGACAATAACCGTTAGCTTGTGAAAGACACTTTATAGAGCAAGTTATAATGGGTCAAAAGAATCAATAAATGATTTATACGTAAAATGACTATACGGTGTCAACCGGAGTGAGTCATGTAGACGAGATGATAATAAATACCATCTCGCAAAGATATATAGTTTTTTAGACCAAACGGGTCAAAAGGTGAAACTATCACCCTTTGACAATATCGACTAATGATTATCGTTGAGTTATTTGATTTCAGGAGTCTATATAGAATGGGTATTTGCATCGCTATAATTCAGCGATTTCTAAATCAAGGTATTAAAACGGGTTAATGCATTGATCCGAGTCAGGTATGTAAAATGGTTCAACTCATCATTTAGAACTTGAGGTTCTCTAAGAGTTAAACAAGGTCAAAATTTGATATTCGGTTATCTTTAAGTAAAACCGAATAATTTAAGTTATAATCGTGGTGTTTTAGAAACATAATGGTTTCTAAACAGAATTATGGTTAAAAGATCGGATTTTGGGTCAAACAAGTATATAAAAGTCCTTCGTCGTAAAAGATGGACTAAAATTGACCAAAACTCCCTTGTAGGCTAAGTTGAACAAACAACCCTTAAAGGTTGTTTGGAAACAAGTTTTATGGTTGGATAAATATTTAGAATAAGTATAGAAATCGAAAGATATAAATCTTTAGTCAAATGACTCTATTTGAGTCTTTGCCGTAAACTAATAATTCGAGGGGTTAAACTCGGGTTATATAGATCACCACATTAATCCTACCATAAATACAGTCGTGGTGAAAATTTCTATGATAAGAAATATGGTACTGCAATGCTAGAAGTAACGGAAAGCGATTTAAGCTTGAAAGCGCTTAAATGCCCTTAACGGGTCAAAACAGCAAGATAGCAAGGATAATGCAGCAGCTACCGTAAGTTACGGTAGCTACCGTAACTTACGGTAGTGACTGAAGTGGTTACGCTGGTCCTCTACTGCCTTACGGCAGCCTCATTTTTGTCCAGAGGCTACCGTAGCTTACGGTGGCTACCGTAAGCTACGGTAGTGCCCAGTCAATTTTGTTGAGTTTTGTTTCGCGAACCCGTTGAACACGTTTTAAACCGCGTATGACTAAAATCATTTCATGTTTATGGAATGTAGGTTTCCTAGTAGTACCGGATGACGATCGAGCCAGATGTAGAACCGAACACGATCAAGAAACAAGCTTCCGCAAGTTGTCGCCGTTTTTCATTTCAAACGACGAATTTAATTACACTATGTTGTTTTGCTTTCAAGTTTAGAAAAGTTTTAATAAACCCGTACTTGAGCATGAATGTTTAAATATAAATACTCATTTAGTTTCTGATTATATTTACGGAAATCGCTAAATAATAACATGGTTGTTACACTAGGGTAAGTTGAAATTGCAGGTTATACCTCCTACTTGAGCTGCTGCGAGTGCCTCAGCAACTCGTTCATTGATTAGAGCCGTCAGCTGGGCTTGAGTTAAATTCAAACGTCCACTCATGATCTTCACATCAAAGAAAAGCATAAGTGAGAGGAGTGTCGCGAAAGTGCATAAGTGTGGGATGACAGAAGAGAGTAAACACACAGGGTTTCAAACAGTAGCTGTTACGTTGACTAAGCATACCATGAACAATGTATTAAGCAAACTAATAGACATGCAATATAAACATAAACCATATCACCTATAGTGTTGAGTCTTGCACGTGGAGCGAAGCGTTGTTGTGGATCGTTGAGCACTGTACAGGTTGTAGTCTGGTTTTATTAAAAGCTATCCTTTTTTTTTAAAACCAAGTTCTCTATAACCAATGGCTCTGATGCCAATCTGTCACACCCCCAATTTCCACACGCGGAGTACCACCGCAGGAGGCGTGACTGACCAGGATCAAGCCACCAATCATATTGAACAACATAGTCAAGTAATAAATAAAAGTCCAACCACACAATATAACTGGTGTTCAAAACAAGTTAATCAAATCCAAGTTATCAGCGGAAGCATTATATGTAAAACCAAAACATAAGTCATGAGTTCATAAAGTTTAACATGGCACACAGCGGTCCATGTCCCACAACGACTCCTCCTGCTCGTGCAAGCTCCATAAATACCTAACGACCTGCAAGGCATGTAACAACGAGTCAACACCAAAGTTGAGCGAGTTCACAGTTAGTTGTCCAGTTTTAATGTTATACCAAAAACCATAAGTTGTTTCGAAAACCTTGAGTTATCCAATTCCTTGTTTCCCAAACCATAATTAGTGGGGGCTTCCCCATGTTACCCACTAGACCTGTTACCATATTGACAACTGACTGGAGTCATGTATGTGCCCTACGTCAATGTCTATCATCATTGACTAAGTGCCCAGATCCATTAGTTCACTCCCGTCCACTGCGGCACGGTGTGAGGCTTGTCAAACCTAAATAGCGCTATCTAACTAATGACCCGCTCGCCATTGGCCCGGCGATTAAGTCGATATAAAAATAAGGAACTTCATGATAGAGTTTTGGACTAGTAAGTTATATGTTGTCGTCCTTCCCAACCGAGGTCGGAGGTACGTAATCTACACAAGGAGAGTACGCAGGTTAAAGGTTGTCATCCTTCTCAATGAGGATGTAGGTACATATTCTACCTGAGAAGAATATGTAGGTTTCGTTTTAGTTTCCTAACCCATTCCCAAACCACCGGAAATCCCATGCCTTATAGAAAGTGTGAACTCACCTCGGTTTGCTCGGTATGTTTAACTACTTGTTCACAATTAATTCAGTCAAAGCCTATAGTATTCATACATACATAATCAGTTTATGTTCACGAGGTTCTCATATAAATTGTAATCACAGAGTACATTTAACATCTTAACAGTTATTCAAGTTCATACAACTCCACAGTACTCATGCACGATTCTCAATAGACATCAATAGTTATGCGTGCTACTCAGATTTCCACAGTCTTATCTAACAGACAATAACAGTCAGTAACGGGTAACAACAGAATCAACTTAGCTCACTGTGTCAGTTAACCTCTTGACGAAACCCCTGTTTCGTCGTGAATCCCCTCTGGCGAAACCCTCAGGTTTCGTCGTGATTATCAATCGACGAAACTCCCAAGTTTCGTTGACAAAAGATGGCGAAACCCCCAAGTGTTTCGTCGAGAATGCTAATGACGAAACCTCTAGTGTTTCGTCGTCAACATGAGTGACGAAACTCCCAGGCCTTTCGTCAAGGTGTTAACAGTTTCAGTATTTGCCTAACTAGTCCCGTAAATCCCGTAAACACTTCCAAATTTTCTCAGAATGAATCAAACAAGTAGCCCTAAACATGAACCCTAGATTAACAGACCATCATTATGCACAAATTCATACCACATATCCATTAATTATACGTAACAACTGAAAACCCTAACTATTGACAATTTCATCAATCAACCATCTCATAACAGATTATCAAATCCACCAATTACAAATACCATTCTAATCACATGACTAAAATCTCGACATATCACCATCATAACAATCTAACCATTTAAAATCTCCTGGATTATCAAACATCGTTATAAGCCATGAAATTATATTTGGCAATCATCGTACAGTAACAAATCAAAGCATTCTACCAAGACATCATGCAACCTAATGTGATAGAAAGTGGAATCAGACAATTAGTATCTATACACTAACCGGTTACGAGATGAATTAGCAAGAATTCGAGAGGGTTGGTGATTGCTGTCGAGCGCAAGAGAGAGGAGAAAGCACAGGGTTTGCAAATCGATCAACTGTGAGACATCGTGCAACCCTACTTTGTTATATATGTGCGTACAAGTGTTGGGCCCTTACTGGGCTTCGAAGAAACCTGGGCCGGCGAAACTCCATGTTTTGTCGTGATGATCATGACGAAACCCCTAGGTTTCGTCGAGTGGGGTGTGGTGGAACTCCGGATGTTTCGTCGAGAGGGCCGTGACGAAACCCCTAAGTTTCGTCGAGGCAGTTTCTAACTTTAAAACAGTTCACAAGTTTATGTAACTAAACACCTTAATCACATTAATTAAATAATAACACAACATACTAAACAAACATTTCAAACATACGACTAACGTGCACAATTACCAAGTAAACAAGTTGTGCAAACACAACTGAGAAACAAATAGTCTGTCGAGGAAAGACCTTGAAAACTCGAGTTGTCACATCATCCCCAACTTGAAAGAAATTTCGTCCCGAAATTTAGCACGTGGTTACTGAGGAAGCTAGTTAGGTTGCATGGTTTCTTGGTGTTCCTGGGGTGTCACATCATCCCCCCGTTGATTTTTGGAATTTCCTCCCGAAATTCTGTAGTAGCATCAGCCTCAGTAGTGGTTTCACTTTTCTCAAATAATTGGGGATACTTGTGTTTCATTTGGTCTTCTCGTTCCCAGGTAAACTCTGGGCCACGACGGGAGTTCCAACGAACTCGAACAAGAGGTATTCTGGTGCGCTTGAGAACCTTGACGTCTTGGTCTGTAATCTCTACTGGTTCCTCGACGAATCCCAGCTGATCGTCGATAGTGAGTTCCTTGAGAGGAACTATGAGGGTCTCATCTGACAGACACTTCTTCAGATTTGACACGTGGAATACGTTGTGAACTCCGCTGAGTTCTTCGGGTAGGTTCAGTCTATAGGCCACTTTTCCAATCTTCTCAGTGATTTCGAATGGTCTGACATATCGCGGGTTGAGTTTGCCTCGTTTACCAAAACGAACTACACCTTTCCAAGGTGAGACTTTAAGTAGTACTCGATCCCCAACCTGGAACTCGAGCGGTTTCCTTCGCTTATCAGCGTAGCTTTTCTGACGGTCACGAGCTGCCGCCATTCGTTGTCGTATCTGAGCAATCTTCTCTGTTGTATCCACTACGAGTTCTGGGCCAGTGATTTAGCTGTCGCCAACCTCTGCCCAACAAAGAGGTGATCGGAATTTTCGTCCGTACAATGCCTCAAACGGAGCAACCTAGATGCTAGAGTGGTAACTGTTGTTATACGAAAACTCCACTAAAGGAAGGTGTCTTTCCCAGCCATTACCAAAGTCGATTACACACACTCGAAGCATGTCTTCAAGGGTTTGGATGGTGCGTTCTGACTGCCCATCCGTCTGTGGATGATATGCCGTGCTCATGTCTAATCGTGAGCAAAAAGACTTGTGCATCGCTTGCCACAATTCAGATGTAAAACGTGAGTCACGATCAGAAATGATGGAGGTTGGCACCCCGTGCCTCGAAACTACTTCCTTTAGGTAGATGTCTGCTAGAGTAGAAAACTTACCTGTTTCCTTGATAGCCAGAAAATGTGCAGACTTGGTCAGTCGATCCACGATCACCCAAATGGTATCATTTCCGCGTTGAGATCTAGGTAGGCCAGTAACGAAATCCATGGAAATTTGCTCCCATTTCCATGTCGGTATCTCTGGTTGTTGAAGTAAGCCTGATGGTTTCTGGTACTAAATTTTGACTCTCGCACAAGTCAAGCATTTACTAACGTAGGCTGCTATGTTGGCTTTCATACTAGGACACCAATACGTAGTCTTGAGGTCGTGGTACATCTTATCCGAACCAGGATGTACCGAGTAACGAGACTTATGTGCTTCATCCATCACAAGCTCGCGTAAGTTTCCATAAAGTGGAACCCAGATGCGCCCTGTTACGTAATAAGCGCCGTCTTCCTTTTGTTCTAGCCGTTTCTTCGATCCACGTAGGGACTTGGCCCTGATGTTCTCTGCTTTTAATGCTTCAACCTGAGCATCACGAATTTGAGCGGGAAGACTAGAGTGGATGGTAAGCTGTAACGCACGTACTTGCTTAGGTTTAGTCTCTTTCTGGCTGAGGGTATCAGCCACAACATTGGCTTTGCCCAGATGGTAATTGATCGCGCATTCGTAATTATTCAGAAGTTCGACCCATCGACGCTATCGCATGTTCAACTCCTTCTGCTCGAGGATATGCTGGAGACTCCTGTGATCGGTGTAAATGGTGCACTTGGTACTGTACAGGTAATGTCTCCATATCGTGAGTGAAAAAACAACGGCTCCCAGCTCCAGATCGTGAGTAGTGTAGTTCCTTTCGTGAACCTTAAGTTGGCGTGATGCATAAGCAATGACTTTCTCATGTTGCATCAACACACAACCAAGTCCATGGATTGACGCATCGCAATAAACCACAAAATCGTCGGTGCCCTCAGGTAACGAGAGAATAGGTGCGCTACAAAGTCTCTCCTTTAAGTGTTGAAACGCGGATTCCTGTGCATCACCCCAATGATAGGTGACACCCTTCTGAGTTAGCAAAGTGAGTGGTTGCGCAATCTTTGAGAAATCCTTGATAAACCTTCTGTAGTAACCCGCCAAACCCAAGAATTGGCGGATTTCAGTTGGTGTACGGGGTGCAGGCCAGTTCTTGATCGAGTCAACCTTGGATGGATCTACATGAATCCCATCCGCATTTACTACGTGGCCTAAGAAATGGACTTCACGAAGCCAAAAGTCGCATTTCGAGAACTTAGCATAAAGCTGTTCTGCTCGAAGAAGTTTCAAAATAAGTCGCAGATGGTGTTCGTGTTCCTCCTGACTCTTAGAATAGATAAGGATGTCGTCGATGAAAACAATAACGAACTTATCCAGGTAAGGTTTGCACACTTGGTTCATGAGATCCATGAAGACCGCAGGTGCGTTTGTCAATCCGAAAGGCATAACCAGAAACTCGTAATGCCCGTAACGAGTCCTGAATGCTGTTTTGGAGATATCCTCGTCTCGGACTCTCAGCTGATGATATCCCGATCTCAGATCAATCTTTGAGTAGAAGCTCGACCCTTGCAACTGGTCGAATAGGTCATCAATACGCGGAAGAGGATAACGATTCTTCACGGTCACCTTGTTGAGTTCGCGATAGTTGATACGCATTCGGAAGGTACCGTCTTTCTTCTTCACAAATAAGACTAGAGCTCCCCAGGGCGAAGAGCTAGGACGAATGAAACCCTTGTCTAATAACTCTTGTAGTTGGGTGGACAATTCCTCTAGTTCTGCTGGAGATAAGCGATAAGGTGCACAAGCTATTGGTGCTGCTCCAGGAGCTAGCTCGATTTGAAATTCGACTTGACGATGAGGTGGAAGACCAGGTAATTCCTCAGGAAATACCACAGGAAAGTCGCGTACAGTAGGAATGTCTTCTATCTTCTTCTCTTTCGCTGAGGTGTCAGTAACGAGGGCTAGAATAGCAGTGTGGCCCTTTCGCAAACACTTTTGGGCCTTAAGGAAGGATATGATGCCTACTACTGCACCACTCCTGTCACCATGAATCACTAGGGGTTTTTCGCCAGAACGAGGGATGCGGACAATTTTCTCCTTGCAAAGAATTTCCGCTTGATGTTGAGATAACCAATCCATCCCAATGACAACGTCGAAGCTACCAAGAACGATAGGAATGAGGTTGATAGAGAAAGTCTGGTCAGCAAGAACAAGATTACAACCCTTAACTAAGTGTGTGGCCTCTAAACTTTTACCGTTTGCTAGTTCTACAATGTGTTTGGTGTTCAAAAGTGTTGGAGTACGCTTAAGCATCTGACTAACTTTTAATGACACGTAGCTAGTATCAGCACCCGAATCAAATAAAATAGTAACATAGAAGTCGTCCAGTAGGAACTTACTCGTCACAACATTGGGATCGTTCCTTGCATCACCCTGCCCAATCACGAAGACACGTCCCCTGGCACCGTTGCCATCATTGTTACCCCCATTGTTGTTCCCATTTCCTTGGTTGTTGTTGTTGTTCTGATTTTGATTCAACTGTGGACAGTGTCTCTTGAAGTGACTCTCAGCACCACACTGAAAGCATCCCTTGTTACCCTACTGTTGCTGCTGCCGCTTCTGTGGAGCTTGTTGCGGTTGCTAACGATTCTGATTTGCAGGATATGGGCTCCTGCAATCCTTGGCTGCGTGACCAGGCTTGTTGCACCTATGACAGCGAACCTTACTACACGGCCCACTGTGGTGCAAATTGCAACGGTTGCACTTAGTTTGATTACCCCTGTATCCACCCTGACCCTGATTCTGATTACCTGAAGATTGCTGACCAGGGCTCTTGAAGTCGTCAGTCCTTCGCTGCTAAGACTGAGACTGAATGGAAGTAGAACCTTTGCTCGAATTTCCATCCCACTTGCGCTTGTTGTCGCTAGGGGCATCAGATGTGGTAGTAGCACTAATACGCTTGGGCAGCTTGTTCTGCTCAACTGCCTGATCCGTGAGACGATGGGCTAGTCGAATGACTTGCTGGATGGTACCAAGGTTAGCCACAGTCACATGGCTCTGAATTTCTGGCACTAGACCCTTGAGGTACAGCTCGATACGCTTAATAGGAGGATTCACCATAGTAGGGCACAACACAGCCAATTCGTTCGATCTTTTCGTATATGCTTCGATTTCAGACCCCGTCATCTTCAGATTGTAAAACTCCACCTCTAGCTTGTGAATGTCGTCATGGTGACAGTACTCCTCCTTGATCAGATCTTTGAAATCGCTCCATGGGGTGGCATTAGTAGCAGCCAACCCTAGCATTTGTACTTGCGCATTCCACCATGTCAACGCAACACCTTCGAGTGTTCCAGTAGCAAATTTCACCCTACGAGCCTCAGGGCATTCACACATCTCAAAGACCGACTCGATCTTCTCGAACCAGTGAAGGAGTCCTACAGCTCCTTCTGTGCCGTTGAAGGTACTGGGTCGGCAATCCATGAAAGTTTTGAACGTACACACGGGAGGCTGAGCAGGTTGACCTATCGCGAGAGTAAGAAAGGACAAAGTTAAGCACGAGTGTTAGTTCACAAGAGTAGGATCTAAACATCCTAGGGTTAGTTGAAATGGCAGGTTATACCTCCTGCTTGAGCTGCTGCGAGTGCCTCAGCAACTCGTTCATTGATTAGAGCCGTCAGCTGGGCTTGAGTCAAATTCAAACGTCCACTCATGATCTTCACATCAAAGAAAAGCATAAGTGAGAGGAGTGTCGCGAAAGTGCATAAGTGTGGGATGACAGAAGAGAGTAAACACACAGGGTTTCAAACAGTAGCCGTTACGTTGACTAAGCATACCATGAACAATGCATTAAGCAAACTAATAGACAGGCAATATAAACATAAACCATATCACCTATAGTGTTGAGTCTTGCACGTGGAGCGAAGCGTTGTTGTGGATCGTTGAGCACTGTACAGGTTGTAGTCTGGTTTTATTAAAAGCTATCCTTTTTTTTAAAACCAAGTTCTCTATAACCAATGGCTCTGATGCCAATCTGTCACACCCCCAATTTCCACACGCGGAGTACCACCGCAGGAGGCGTGACTGACCAGGATCAAGCCACCAATCATATTGAACAATATAGTCAAGTAATAAATAAAAGTCCAACCACACAATATAACTGGTGTTCAAAACAAGTTAATCAAATCCAAGTTATCAGCGGAAGCATAATATGTAAAACCAAAACATAAGTCATGAGTTCATAAAGTTTAACATGGCACACAACGGTCCATGTCCCACAACGACTCCTCCTGCTCGTGCAAGCTCCATAAATACCTAACGACCTGCAAGGCATGTAACAACGAGTCAACACCAAAGTTGAGCGAGTTCACAGTTAGTTGTCCAGTTTTAATGTTATACCAAAAACCATAAGTTGTTTCGAAAACCTTGAGTTATCCAATTCCTTGTTTCCCAAACCATAATTAGTGGGGGCTTCCCCATGTTACCCACTAGACCTGTTACCATATCGACAACTGACTGGAGTCATGTATGTACCCTACGTTAATGTCTATCATCATTGACTAAGTGCCCAGATCCATTAGTTCACTCCCGTCCTCTGCGGCACGGTGTGAGGCTTGTCAAACCTAAATAGCGCTATCTAACTAATGACCCGCTCGCCATTGGCCCGACGATTAAGTCGATATAAAAATGAGGGACTTCATGATAGAGTTTTGGTCTAGTAAGTTATATGTTGTCGTCCTTCCCAACCGAGGACGGAGGTACGTAATCTACACAAGGAGAGTACGCAGGTTAAAGGTTGTCATCTTTCTCAACGAGGATGTAGGTACATATTCTACCTGAGAAGAATATGTAGGTTTCGTTTTAGTTTCCTAACCCATTCCCAAACCACCGGAAATCCCATGCCTTATAGAAAGTGTGAATTAACTCAGATCGGTTTGCTCGGTATGTTTAACTACTTGTTCACAATTAATTCAGTCAAAGCCTATAGTATTCATACATACATAATCAGTTTATGTTCACGAGGTTCTCACATAAATTGTAATCACAGAGTACATTTAACATCTTAACAGTTATTCAAGTTCATACAACTCCACAGTACTCATGCACGATTCTCAATAGACATCAATAGTTATGCGTGCTATTCAATCAACTCAGATTTCCATAGTCTTATCTAACAGACAATAACAGTCAGTAACGGGTAACAACAAAATCAACTTAGCTCACTGTGTCAGTTTACCTCTTGACGAAACCCCTGTTTCGTCGTGAATCCCCTCTGGCGAAACCCTCAGGTTTCGTCGTGATTATCCATCGACGAAACTCCCAAGTTTCGTTGACAAAAGATGGCGAAACCCCCAAGTGTTTCGTCGAGAATGCTAATGATGAAACCTCTAGTGTTTCGTCATCAACATGAGTGATGAAACTCCCAGTCCTTTCGTCAAGGTGTTAATAGTTTCAGTATTTGCCTAACTACTCCCGTAAATCCCGTAAACACTTTCAAATTTTCTCAGAATGAATCAAACAAGTAGCCCTAAACATGAACCCTAGATTAACAGACCATTATTATGCACAAATTCATACCACCTATCCATTAATTATACATAACAACTGAAAACCCTAACTATTGACAATTTCATCAATCAACCATCTCATAACAGATTATCAAATCCACCAATTACAAATATCATTCTAATCACATGACTAAAATCTCGACATATCACCATCATAACAATCTAACCATTTAAAATCTCCTAGATCATCAATCATCATCATAAGCCATGAAATCATATTTTGCAATCATCGTACAGTAACAAATCAAAGCATTCTACCAAGACATCATGCAACCTAATGTGATAGAAAGTGGAATCAGACAATTAGTATCTATACACTTACCGGTTACGAGATGAATTAGCAAGAATTCGAGAGGGTTGGTGATTGCCGTCAAGCGCAAGAGAGAGGAGAAAGCCTAGGGTTTGCAAATCGATCAATTGTGAGACATCGTGCAACCCTACTTTGTTATATATGTGCGTACAAGTGTTGGGCCCTCACTGGGCTTCGGAGAAACCTGGGCCGGAGAATCTCCATGTTTCGTCGTGATGATCATGACGAAACCCCTAGGTTTCGTCGAGTGGGGTGTGGTGGAACTCCGGATGTTTCGTCGAGAGGGCCGTGACGAAACCCCTAAGTTTCGTCGAGGCAGTTTCTAACTTTAAAACAGTTCACAAGTTTATGTAACTAAACACCTTAATCACATTAATTAAATAATAACACAATATACTAAACAAACATCTCAAACATACAACTAACGTGCACAATTACCAAGTAAACAAGTTATGCAAACACAACTGAGAAACAAATAGTGTGTCGAGGAAAGACCTTGAAAACTCGAGTTGTCACAATTTAATAACAAGATAAGAAGGATGAGATATCGACAGTTAGCTCGAAGAAGTTTCTCTCGATCAGGTGTTCCAATAGATTCCCCTTATTAACAATGTCCTGTTAATTGTTTCAGATGACATGCTTGTTAACAAAGACAAACTGTTAATGTCAGGTGTTCCAATAGATTCTCCCTGTTAACAATGTCCTGTTAATTGTTTCAGATGACACGCTTGGTAACAAAGAGGAACACTTTCTTCTGTTTTATTTTTTTTCTACTTTTAGAAAGGTTTGACTACCTCATGACTGTAATAAAACGGAACATAATCCCAGATTGTCTAGAGAAGCGCTTTTATCATGTGTCATATGTTGGACGGAATATATGGATGGAAAACCCGCATAGTTAGTTTTTTTTATAATTTTACAGGCGATTTAGAGAAACAGAGAATACGTTACGAGATTCTTCGAGAATTAGAAGAGGAGAAGATCCGTGGGCCCTATTGTCGGTCTCGGGTGGGCATAAGATCCGTGGGCCCTATTGTCAGATCTGTGACTCCATGGAAGATGTGATTAAGGGAAGTGTGCCGTATCATGTGTCATGTGTCATAAAACGGAACATAATCCCAGATTGTCTAAAGAAGCGCTTTTATCATGTGTCATATTACAGAAACATAATTTTACATACGATTTAGAGAAACAGAGAATACGTTACGAGATTCTTCGAGAATTAGAAAAGGAGAAAATACAGAACGACAAGGGTGCTGGTCTTTTCTCCCACGTGTGATCCAGAGGTCGGTCTCGGGTGGGCATAAGATCCGTTGGCCCTATTGTCGGATCTCTGACTCCATGGAAGATGTGATTAAGGTAAGTGTGCCGTATCATGTGTCATGTGTCATAAAATGGAACATAATCCCAGATTGTCTAAAGAAGCGCTGTTATCATGTGTCATATTAGAGAAAACATAATTTTACATACGATTTAGAGTAACAGAGAATACGTTACGAGATTCTTCGAGAGTTAGAAAAGGAGAAAAAACGGAATGATAAGGGTGCTGGTCTTTTCTCCAACGTATTTTATCAAACGAACTGTCACGTGTGATTGGCACGTGTGATTATCAAATGGCAACTTTAGGGGTCTAGTCCTAGCTAGTTTCTCCCACGTGATACGCATCTAATATAACACATGATAAAAGCGCTTCTTTAGACAATCTGGGATTATGTTCCGCAAATTGGGAACCACATATATTCGTGTGTAAAAGCTCGGAAAGATGACCAAATAGAGATCTGAATACACCCTTGGTATTTGTTTACCACATGACACATGATAAAAGCGCTTCTTTAGACAATCTTTCCATTTTAACACACCGCTTAAATCTCAGTTATGTCTTATTGCATTATGACAATATTGACAGGGGTGCTGGTCTTTTCTCCCACTGTGCAAACTTGAAAAATCTCACCATAACACATTGTAGACTGGTGGGCTTGAATGGTTTTAATATATTTCATCTTGGACTATAGTCTAATACTTGAAAAAGGATATGACCGTGTCAAGATCTTTATCTATCATGTCATCGACTAACTGCTCATGTCATCAACCAACTGCTTGAAATCCCTTTCGTTTCTCGGGTTCGCATTCGACACAACACAACAAAAAATAAACTTCAAAAAATCAGTGCCTTGATACGCATCATATAGGCCTATATGATGCGTATCAACCCCGCCGCCAGACATAACCTGCACCTGTCAGCCTGCCATGTCTTTTACATTATTTCAATACGCATCATATAGGCATATACGATTCGTATTGAATTGAAAGCGTGTGCGAATAGACAGGGGGTGTGCCATTAAAAAATCCCTTTTTATAACCCTTTATTGCGTATTTAATTCATTTTTCTTTTAACGTTACATTCTTTTATTTTATTATTGCTTTTCTATTGTTATAATTTATTATAAACATATTTGAAGACTATGAATTTATTTTATTCAAAAGAAAATATATCCACCTAATTATTATTCTCTTTATACTTCTAAAATGTCTTTATACTTTATATATTCATGATTAAAATCCGTTTTAATATTTAGCTAATATGAAATGTAAAGATGAAATGAATCACAAGTATTTATAATAAACGTCTAATTCATTCTTATTTTATACAAAATTATTACTAATGCAGTAATGCTAATAACCTAGTTTTAGTTCACGATCCCATATAGTTAAAATATTCTTTGTAGTCAGTGTTACAAAGTAATGAAAGCCTTCAACTTCATGCGTACAATCAAGAAATTTACGTCATTGGTAAAAGAAGCTTTAGCAAGTGAATTGAATACCGACTATCAATAAGAATCCAAAGATCGAACATGAAAACAAAAGCCCCCAAGAATAGCATTAGAATCACTTATCACAATCTAATTTAACCATTAAGCCATGTTTGGTCGGACATATGACAAAAATAATATTTATAATTTTTATATAAATTAAAAAGAAATTCATATATTTTCAATAAGAGTTAACTGTCATTTATGTCCCTGTGGTTTGTTCAATTTTGCCATTTCAGACAAATTTCAAAATTGCACCGCTTTCCTCCCTGGCATTTTGGAAACGTGCCATTTCACTCCAAAAAAATAACCACTGTTAAAAAATTCAGTTAGCTTAGGGGTAAAATTCGTTTGTTTCTAAGCAGTTGGTCATGGGTTCGATCCCGGCCAGCTGCAATTTGACTGTAGTTAACCCAAAGCTAACTGAATTTTTTAACTGTGATTATTTTTTTAGGATGAAATGGCACGTTTCCAAAATGTCAGGAAGAAAAATGATGCAATTTTGAAATTTGACTTGATATGATAAAGATGAACAAACCACAAGGACGTAGACACTTAACTCTTTCAATAAATTTTGATTTATGTTTTTGTAATTTTATCTTCTCAACAAATCAATAAATTTTGATTAAACTCCCTCCTTTAAAGGCTCAAATTACCGTTTCCCCTTGTACCAAAAGCACCCCCGATCCATAGACCTCCATCGGGTTAACATGACACATGACCTAGAAAGATAACCAATTCAAGGCTAGATGTGGTGCATCTACTTTCTCTAGAACACACACACCCACTCTCTCTAGAACACAAACACTCTGACTCTCTCACTCTCTCTCAAGAAAACCACCACCACCTGCCGCCACCAGCACCACAACCCCACACCAGCACCAGCACCAGCACCACCCCCACCCCCACACCACCACCACCACCCCCACATCCACATCCACACCACCACCTGCCACCACCTACTCCACACCACCACCACCACCTGCCTCTGGTGTCTCTAGTCGGCGTCTCTAGACGCGGTAGAGTTTCTCGATTCCGTTATGTCTCTTCAATCATCTCTTTCTTTTGGTATTTGAAGTTTGATTTTTGAGATTTTATTGTTTGTCTGGTTTCCTTTCTTTGACCTTAGGGCTTACAAATTTGGGGTTTTTCCCCTGAGGCTTACGGAGATGGTTTGTCTGGGTTCCTTTCTTTGACCTTTTAGTTTGTCTGGATTCATTTCTTTTACTACGGCGGAGATGGCGATTGGCGGATTTGAAGCAGGTGGTGGTGGTGGTTTTCCTGAGAGAGAGTGAGAGAGAGAGAGAGAGAGAGAGAGGAGAGAGTGTGTGTTTTAGAGAGAGTAAGTGTGTGTGTTTATATATATGTGTGTGTGAATTTTTTCTTATATTTTAATGTAATAGCAAGGGGTAAATAAGTAATTTTAGATGGATTTAACGGAGAAAACTAACCCCCATCCACTCCAGGGACTATCCGAGTAACAAACTTTCAAACCACAGGGACCACAGGTGTAATTTTCAAAAGTTGGGGACTATAGGTGTTATTTTACAAAACTACAGGAACCATCCGGGCATTTTACTCAATTTTATATATAACTAGTTGAAGAAACACGGAACTAATTAAGGGACTAATCAGTTTGGTTTATGTTCCTATCATGATGGTTAATCTTCTTGTAAGAATCCTGAGCTCCTAATGATCGTGATTATCTACAAAACAAAACACCGTTACTCGTTAAGAGGGGAATGTGGGGGTTTCCCTCTTAACCGAGCTCCGGCGTGAGAATAAGCGACTGCTTTGGGGGGAGAGAATAAAGTATTAAGTGAGAGTAGAGGGAATGGAATGAATTAACCTGTGAAGTGAAGGTCTCTATTTATAGCCGGAGAGGTGTAAGAGGGTGTGGGCTGATGGGCCTTGGGCCGGAAGGCGACAACATGGAGGATATGCTCCTTGTCTCACTGGTGTCGACCGTTAGTGGCTTCTAGGAGCTTTGTTGAGTTGGCGCAACGTGATTCGAGCCACGTGTCACTGTTGTCGGCCTGGTCGCCCTTCTGCCATCAGCAGGTAAGTGGAGATCGTGGGGCAGTTGTCTCTGCCCTATGATTGGTGCCACATAGGCGTCCTTAAGTACTTTTTGTCTCCTGCATGTCAGACGATCGTGGAGCACGATTGCGCAGGAACAGAAGGACCCTGATTGGCTCTTTTATTCTGCCACTTGTACCTTGTGTACTATCTGGAAAGGCCTCGCGCCGTAGTCACGCACGATTCATGCTGAGCACGTTATTATCATGCGCGCGGCATGGGCTTTCAGATGTCCCTTTTAGAATGCTAAGTGTTGCTAACTGGAGTTTACTCTTATGTGGACCTCGCGCCGCGCTACACAGGTATGTTGTATCCCGCGCGAGGTTGGCGATCAAGAAAATTGCTGATTAAGGAGTATGGTCCCGCGCGACCTTACAGGGGGTTGCGCGGCTTTTTGGGACCATACCCCTTCAAGTCCCCCCAGTCCAGTGCTGCACCATGCGCAAGGCAAGTGGTTGGAGCTCTGGACTTAAGAAAATAAAGTAGAGTGATGCTTTTGGCTTTGGTAGACGGCGCGCGTGTAAGTTGTTAGTTACTACGGCGCGGCTACCAGGCTTGTTGTTGGCTTTTACATGAAGTTTCCCATGACTTTGGGCGGGAGAAACCTTGAAGTTTGAATTTTCTGACAGGTTGGTGAAAAAGTCGCGGTTGGTGACGTTTGAGTTGACCTCTGACGGTTGTCATTAACTTGTTGCTGACGGTTCAGATTTTCGTGAGGAGAGTGAGGCCCACGCGCGCGTGGTAACCGTCACTCCGGGAAACACGCCTTACGTGGCGCTTTCTGGTTGGCCTTGCTTGCGGCGGTTTCGACACGGTTACCGATCGCATTAAATGCGATCAGTATATATATCCGGAGAGATGTGAGGTTCATCACTTTCTCTCCTACTATTCTTCTACTTCCTCTCAAAGCTTCTCTGAATCTTCAAGTTTGAAGAACACGGTTGCAGCAGATCTTCAAGTTTTTGAAGAACGTTGTAGCAGATCATCAAGCAGAACACTCAAAACCTTTGTTTTATCTATCGATGGCTGAAGAACAACATGAGGATATCCCCGGAGAAGAAGGTCCTGTGCCTGTTCTCCGGTGGGACTTAGGGCTTTTCGAACAACTTTCCCGTAGTTTCCGGTTCCCACCGGAGTGGGATGCCCGGTACCCCGGTCAGAACCAAACGGCCGCTGATGCACCGCCGGGGTACATCACCTTATTCGAAGACTTCTTCCATCAGGGCAACTTCCGGTTGCCGGCGACTAACTTCATGGCTCATATTCTTCAATATTATGGGTTTCATATATCTCAAATGAGCCCACCTGGGATGGTTCGGGTTCGGCATTTCGAGTTCCTGTGCTGGGCTCATGGCATCGAGCCAACTGTTGATAAGTTCCGGGTTTTCTACACACTTCAGAGAAACATGGGTTTCTATTCCTTCGCTAGCCGAGGCGCGGCGAAGAAGATATTGTTAAATCCACCCAAGAGTTTCCATGACTGGAAACCAAAGTTTTTCTATATTCGGGAGGAGGTAGTTCCGATACCCATGACGTTTCGCGCCTTGACTGAACCAATCGTGAAGGAAGACTTGGAGATCCCCAAGACTGCGGCTTGGTATCGCGAGCTTACCGCCACCCCAAACCGAGTGTTTGGGGAGAATGTCTTGGTTGCGGCGCGGATGAGCGACCAGTGGCCGCCTGATAGCAAGGAGGTTCCTATCTTAATGATGAACGACGAAGGTTAGTAATTTTCTTATTCTGTCTTTCGGGGCTTGCATTTTTCCCCTTTATTTTTCTGATACGATTTATCTTGTAGAGGTGCGCTTGTATCAAGCTGCCTTTGCCGCTTTTGGCGGTAGAATGGGCGTGCGCCCGCTTCAAGACGGGGAGCAATACTGGTATGACCAAATAAGGGATAACTTTATGTATCCTGTTGCTGATGCGTTCACCTTGCCGCCTACTGCAAACGAAGGTGCGCACATACCGAACCCTCGCCCTTTGCGCTCTGTGACTTCTGCTGGGAAAGAGGTTGTCTATCTTTCCAGCGAGGAGTCTGTAGGGTCTTCGAATGGAGAGCTAAGTTCGTGGTCTAACGTCTTTGCAGGTGTGTTGCGCGACTTGGGTATTGACCCAGAAGAGAAGAAGAAGAAGAAGAAACCGGTGAAGAAGAAGAAGGATGCTGAGGTGACCAGCAAGGGTGCTGGGGGTAGTCGCGCAACCACTGGTGCTGTGGGTAAAGGTATTTTTCGCCTCCATCAGAGTGACTTGAGGGATTTCGTGATTGTTAGTGACTCACTTGAAGGTTTTCCGCGCGCAGGTGGAAAGAAGACTGGAACCGGTGGCTCAGGGAGCGCGGGTTCTCTCAACCCGGACACTGGCGCTACTCCTTCCTCTGGTGTGCATGAGGAGGAAGAGGAAGAAGAAAAGGAGGCTGCTGCAAAGTTGATCAGCAGAAAGAGAGTTAGAAGCGAAACTACAGCTGGCGTCTCTGTTACGCCCGGGGCTGGTGAGGTTCCCCTGATTGTGAAGCGGAGCAACTTGCGCTCGCTTTACAAAGTTTCTCCGGGTAGGTTCTTTAGGTACGTTATTTTGTTACCTTCACTCTTTTTGACATGTTGTATTTGCAGAGGTTAAGAAGACGACCCCAGCGAAGGGTGTGGTATTCGTAGATCCGGTAGAGCCGGTGCATAAGAGGCCAAAGATTACTGTTAAATCTTCTAAGGCTGCTGGTGTTGAGACTGTCAAAGCTAAACATGTTGCTGAAGGTGACAAGGCGAAGGCTGTTGAAGAGAAGAAGAAAGCTGATGAAGAGCATAGGAAAGCTGATGAGGATAGGAGGAAGAAAGCAGAGAAGGAGAAGCAGAGGAAGGCCGAGGAAGATCGGAAGGCTGAAGAGGCGAAGAAGAAAGCTTCTGAATTGGAGAAGGAGAAGCAAAAGGCTGTTGAAAAGCCTAGTGGTGATTCTTTGAGGTATACCGGTGCCGCTGCCATCACTACTCAGGAGAAAGCGCAGGGTCCGGAGGTTTTGAGCGTTGCGGGGTCTACACAGTCCCATCAAGAGAGGAGGAAAGAACCTGAGGTTGAAAGACCTACCCGCCCTGTGTACGTTTCTAGTGGCGCGAGCTCTGGTGGCGCTGGGGGTTATAATCCGCAAGCTATCGGGGCCAAGGATACTCTTGGAGATATCTACTATAAAAGCTATACCGAAGAGGAGCGCGGTAATGCCCCCCACCAGGCTCCCTGGAATTTGAGGCAGAAGGACACCTTCCAAGAGTTTGGCCCTTGCCGCGATTGGTTCTTAAACTCTTTCACTCCTGGTGAAGTTAATAGGCAGAAGGCGAAAACTCATGAAGGGCTGTACCGTACTTACATGCTTGGGGAGGCGAATGCTCGCGCTGCTAACCACCAAATTGTCCGTGAGTGGCGGACAATGGTTAGGGAGCGGTCGGATTGGGAGAGGTACCGCGAGCGGATGTTGAAGCGTATAAGTGAATTTGAGAAGTCAAAAGCTGCCCTTGATGAAGATAAGGCGAAGTTTGAAGCTGATAAGAAGGCTGAAGATTGGGGGCGCGAGGGCCTGAAAAACAAGCTTCATTCTGCTGAACAACAGCTTGCTAAGGAGAAAGCTGAGTTCAAGCGCATATGCGCGAAGGATAATGAGCGCGCGGCTGCAGATCGTAACAAGATTGTCAACCTTGAGGCTAAGGTTGTGGAGTTGACGGCGGAGGTTGAAGGTGTGCAAGCTGTTAAGGCTGCTAAGGCACAGCTTGAGGTTTGTACAACTTATACCTTTTCCTTCTGTGTTTTGTCTGCAACATATTCTAAGTCCTGTCCTTTGTAGGTTGAGCTTGCTGATGCGAAGGTGCAACTGTCTGGTAAGGACAAGGATCTTGGGGCAAAGGATGTCGAGATCGCTGAGCTAAAACGCCGCTTGCGAGAGCAGGTTGACAAAAGTGAATCCTTGGAGGTCGATCTGGAGGATGAAAAGTCCAAGGCTGCCTCAGCTGAGGAGGCGAAGCTTAGGGCTGAGGAAGCTCGTGATGTTAGTACTGCAGCTCTTAATGTAGCGCAGACTAATTATGTTGAAGCTCAGGGTATCGTGGATACTCTTGTCTCTGATGCCGAGTGGATGCGCGGTCGTGGAATGGTGCTGGTATGATTCCTCTTTTTACTTTAATTCGATTTATTTAGACCTGTTGACTAAAGTATTGCGCTTGCTGTAGATGGCCAACTCCATCTTGAATGCTGGTGAATTGGATAAGGCTGTTGCGGCCGTCATAGATGCTTCCCTTGTAATTGGTCACCGTAAAGGCTATGTTGAATGTGCGCAACATGCGTCGGTTATGTTTGGATAGGAGTTCGATACTAGTCACTGCTCGGTGACTGAAGAAGCTGAGGCTGAGCTAGCCCGCGCGGAACATGGTTATGATCATCTATCCATTCCGGTGATGGACTTAGTTACTAATGCACTGAAACATGATGACTGGTGTCAGCGGCTGAAGAATATCCTTGATCCACCAGAGACTGTTGAGCTCTCGGATGAGGAGGCACCTGCGGGTGGAGATGGCGATGGGAAAGGTGATGGTGATGGCAGTAAGCCTGGCGGTGATGGCGATAAAGGCGATAAGCATGGTGACAGTGGAGATGATGAATTCGAATAGGTTTGTCAACAGGCTTTGTGCCTTGTAAAAAATTCCAGTAGGTTTCTGATGTAACTTGTTGCGCTGTTGCGCTTTTATCTAATGAATGACATTGTGTTTTTATAACTGTTGCGCGGTTGCGCCTTTTAAATAGTATGTTTGCTTATTTTCCCGTTACAATTATTGCACTGTTGTTAGAAACTTTGGTTAAGTTAGCGCGAATAAATGTAAGGGAGGCTCTTGTGCGAGCGTAACTGGAGTGTTTTCGTGCTAATCAGAAGTTTAACATGCATTTGTAACGAAATAAGTCGGATAGTGATAAAAGAGCATGTCGTATGCTTTCATTAATTACGTAAGGCGCTTAGGCCGAGATACATTGCTTGTAACTTAAAAGGCGTGTAGCCAACATAAGAAAGTAAAGGGCGCGTGGCCGACATTAGTGGATAAAGGCGCAGGGCCTACATAGTCATATATAGCATTTGCGCAGTTGTTGCGCATTCCATGTGCGCGGGATGATGTGTCCATCCAGGGTGCGCAATTTGTAAGCCCCTTTTCCTAGCACCTCGTGCACCAAGTATGGGCCTTCCCATTTAGGTGCTAGCTTTCCTGGGCGTTCGGCGTTTGAGGCTTCGTTGTCTCGAAAGACATATTCCCCTGGAGTGAAGGTACAGATGCGGACTCGCGCGTTGTAGTACCTCTCCAGTTGTGTTTTGTACTTGGCTTCTTTGATGCGCGCGATTTCGCGCCTTTCTACTAGCAAATCCAAGTCAAGACGACGCTCTGCCTCGTTGTCTATTGCGTTGACTGCTGTCAAACGCGGAGAGGGCAGGCCAACTTCCGCCGGGATAACCGCTTCTGAGCCACAGACTAGGCTAAAAGGGGTTTCACCGGTACTTGTTTTTGGCATGGTTCGGTGAGCCCACAAGATACTTGGGAGCTCATCCACCCAGCCTCTTCGCTTCGTGCCCAGTCGGGCCTTAATCCCTTCGACAATACACTTGTTTACACTTTCAACCTGCCCGTTGCCTTGAGGGTGCGCAACGGAGGAGAAAGTGTGTTCGATTTTCATCTCCTTCATCCAGTTTTGGAGGTCTTCAGACGCGAAGTTGGTGCCATTGTCGGTTACGATCTTGAGTGGGAGCCCAAATCTGCAGATGATGTGTTCCCAAATGAACTTGCGCACCATCATGGCTGTAGTTGAAGCAAGGGCTTTGGCCTCCACCCATTTTGTGAAGTAATCGACGGCCACTATTATGAACTTGACGGCGCCGGGAGCGTCTGGGAAGGGTCCTACCATGTCGATTCCCCACTGCTGAAAAGGCCAAGCAGTTGATACGGGGATTAGATCGTTCTTGGGGCGCAGGGTTTTTGGCGAGTGCCGCTGACAGGAGTCGCACTTGCGCAGCTCCTTCAGGGCATCAACGTGCATCCCTGGCCAGTAATACCCGGCGTTCATGATCTTCGCAACAACCATGCGTGGTCCCGCATGGATGCCGCAGATTCCTTCATGAATCTCCCTTATCAGATAGTTCGCGTCTTGAGGGTCCACACAGCGCAGGAGTGGTCCCAAGAAGGACTTGCGGTATAAGATACCGCCATTCATTTCGTACTGCAGAGCTTTGTTCTGAATTTTTCTTGCCTCTGCTTTATTCTCTGGGAGTATTCCCTCTTTCAAGTACTGAATGATAGGTGTCATCCAGGATGGCTGCCCTATCTCGATCACATTGACTTGTCGCAACAAAACTGACGGGTTCTTGAGTACCTCAATCCTTACATCTTTGGCCAGATGTTGGAAGGACGTTGAAGCGAGCTTGCTCAAGGCGTCAGCTGGTTTGTTTTCAGAGCGGTTGATGTGGATGACCTTGTGAGACTTGAACTGTTGAAGCAACTCTTTTGCTTGTTCCAGATATAGGGCCATAACTTCACCCCTTGCATCGTATATACCGTTGACTTGGCTGGCTATCAAGAGTGAATCAACATGTGCTTGTAGATTTTTAGCTCCCATTTTGATGGCGAGGCGCAAGCCTGCCAGAAATGCTTCGTATTCTGCCTCGTTGTTGGTGTTTTTGAAATCCAACTTGATGGCGTAAGTGAATTCATGGTTTTCGGGGCTTACTAGGCGCAATCCAGCTCCCGCGCCGTCCTCGTTTGAGGCCCCATCAGTATAAAGCATCCAAGTCTCATTTGTCGTGTCTTTTTCGGGAGTTTCCACCAGCTCACAATCTTTGATCTTCTCAACTGGGACTTCTGTGATGAAGTCCGCTAGAACCTGACCCTTGATGGCTGGGCGCGGCCGATACAGAATGTTGTGGCCCCCCAGTTCGATGGCCCATTTTGCTAACCGCCCGGACGTTTCTGGTTTTTGAAGTATCGTGCCGATATGGAAATTGGTAAGCACGGTGATCACATGCCCTGTGAAATATCTGCGCAGCCTTCTGGAGGCGTGTAACAGCGCTAGTACCAATTTTTCCATCGTGGAATATCTCGTTTCCGGGTCAGTAAGTACCCTGCTGACATAATAAATTGGAGTCTGAACTCCATTTCTTTCCACTAGTAACACCGATCCTACTGCCTTATCTGAAGAAGATAAGTACAGTACGAGTGGTTCTTTTTCAAATGGTGCAGTCAGGGTGGGGAGCTCGATCAAACATTCTTTCATTTGCTGAAAAGCCTTTTCTGCTTCAGGGGTCCACCTGAACTCTTGCTTCTTCACACAATTGCGCAGTGTGCTAATAAAAGGGTATGACTTCGCGGCGTGATTTAACAAAAAGCGGTTAAGCGCGGCGAGGCGGCCGGCCAACCGTTGCATTTCTTTGATTGTTCGCGGCGATGGCATCCGCTCTATTGCTTGGACTTTCTCCGGGTTTACTTTAAAGCCGCCGTTGGTTACTATGAAACCTAGAAACTTCCCTTCTTCCATGCCAAAAGAACACTTGGCTGGGTTCAACTTCATGTTTACGCTGCGCAATGAATTGAACGTTTTCTCGATGTCCTTCAACATTTGGTCCTCTTCGGGACTTTTGACCACTAGATCATCGATGTAAACTTCAATATGCTTTCCGATGTCACCCGCGAAGGTTTTGTCCATCAATCGCTGGTATGTGGCGCCAGCATTTTTCAGGCCGAATGGCATCTTCGTATAGCAAAAAATCCCCAGATCCGTGCGAAAAGCCGTCTTGTCTTCATCCTCGAGCTTCATTTGAACTTGATGATACCCCTTGTAGCAATCCAAGAAGCACTTCCATCTGTATGGCGCGAGAGAGTCTATCTTTTTGTCGATCTCAGGCAAAGAGTAACAATCCTTAGGGCATGCCTTGTTGAGATCGGTATAGTCGACGCACATTCGCCATCCGCCACTAGACTTCTCTACCATTACGGGGTTCGCAACCCAAATCTGATAACGTACTTCTCGCAGGATGCCGGCTTTAAGTAACTCGCAAACTTGCTCATTCATTGCTTTCGTCTTGTCTGCCCCTAGGCTGCGCCTTCTTTGGACTTTCGGCTCAACCGAGGGGTAGGTGTTTAAACAGTGCTCTGTGATGTCGCGCGGGACTCCGGTCATGTCGGCCGGGGTCCAGGCGAAAATATCCATGTTCTTGAATAGGAGCTGCTTGAGGCGAGTTCTGATATTTGGTGAGATAGCGTGACCTATCGTCACCGTTTGCTCCGGATATTTGCGATTTAAAACCCATTTTTCGGGCTCGGTTGCTGAAACCTTCGCCGCTTTTGTTGGGCGCATCTCTTCAGTTGACATTACTTCTTTCTTTGCATAAACGATTGCCACCCCCGTCTTGGTTGGGAAACCAATTGCTGAGTGGAGGGTGGAAGTAATCATATTCAGCTCACCTTGTGTCTCTCTCCCGATCAGTACGTCATGTCTTGACTTAACAGGCATCACCATGAAGTTAACGTTTGTTGTCCTTGAATGCTTCCCGTCAGAGAGTGTGACGGGGAAGCTGATTTGGCCTAACGGGAAGACCATTTCATTGCAGAACCCAGACAGTGGGTAGTCAACTGGTTCGAGTCTCGCTTTGTCTTCATCGTCGAACTGGTTAAAGCATTGTTCATAGATGATGTCTGCTGTACTCCCCGGGTCAATGAAGACGTATTCAGTTTCATAATGGCCGATGATACCGGTGATGACGATGGGTCGTGTGGCTCGGGGACCCCCGCGCACCACCGGGAAAATAACTTGTTGTTCTTGCCATGAAGGCTCATAAGGTCTCTTGCCTTTTTCTCTTGCGCTATATCTTGGTCCATTGACCATATGTGTCTCCAGGCGTCGAACCTTCTTGTGATTTCCTTCATCGTGGCGATGGAGCTGTCGCGTTTCTTTGCGCACATTCTTCACTAGGTGGCTCAGCTTTCCACTCTTTAGTGCTCTCTCGATCTCTTGTCGCAAGCTGTAACAATCATCTGTTAAGTGGCCTGTATCCTTGTGGAAATCACAATACAGATTGGGGTCTTGTCCCTTTTTGTTCGTCATAGGCCTGGGAGCCTTAAAATCATGGTTCTCCGTCATTAGCACCTCTTTTGGTGTTTTTATGAGTGGAGTCCAATGCTTTTCACGATTATCGTCTCGGACTGCCTTTCTATAACCGATGCGGTCAATGGTGTCACGCGCGTCTTCCTTATAGCGGGATCGTTCTTCGTAACGGGGTCGATCGTTATAACCGCTGGAGTGGTTGGCCTTCCACCCAGGGTTTTTGCCTTTGTTGCGCCTGTTGTCATCGCGCGAGTGACCCCCTTTGGAAAATCTATCTTCAGAATGATAGTTGTTGTTTCGTGCGAGAGACTCTTCCGTTTGCGCGACTATCTTCGCGGCTTCCATGAGTTTGTCCCACTCCTTTGGCATTCCATCCTTCCCAGTGATGGTTCTAATCAGGCTATCACAGCGGATTGCTTTCTTGAAATGGCAGCGCATGAGTTGTTCACTCACGCCACCGATCTCCAAACATTCTTTGTTAAAGCGCGTAATGAAATCTTCCAAACCCTCATTATCTCTTCGCCAGATATCTTCAACTTCAGCTGTGTCGCGCTGATATCTCCTTTGCTGACTGAAGTGACTCAGAAACTGAGTCCTGAAATCTACCCATGATTTTATTTTTCCCGGAGGAAGGCTGTCGAACCAGGCGCGAGCAGCCCCCGTTAATGTTTGGATAAACAAATGACACCACATGGGCATGTTCCAACCTCCCATGCAGCCCACGCTAGTAAACACTCTGACGTGATTGTCTGGATCAGTCAATCCGTTGAACTTTCCGACGGTCGGAGGCAACTTTTCTCTCTTGAGCGGCGCTAGTGCTATCTTTGGGATGAACTTCAAATGTTCTATAGCTTCCTCTGGTCGATAGGCGAGGCGAAAGTCACGCTCCGCCTCCTCGGTATAACCAACGTGTTGCCTTGGTTTGTAATACTCGTGATTTCTTTGCAAACGATTGAAGACCGAAGATTCGTCATCGTTTTCCCAGGTTGGATCGTTCGGGTCAGTTTCTTCCCACTCATCGTTCATGTTGCGCGGCGTGAGCCGGCTATGAACTGGGCCTCTTTGGAAATTCGACGGTTCGTCATAGTAGCTTTCTGTCTCCCCCCGTGTGTCGCGCGTGTCCTGCACGCTTAGTCTTCGGGTGGGGGGAGGTCTGTTGGCTCTTCCTTGGATATTTTGCGGTGGTGGCATCGGGCGTGGCCCGTGACTTGGGCCGGTTGGTGTAACCAAGGAAGGTTCTGCCGTTAGAACTACTTGTTGCGCGCTCAAGGATTGGTATGCCGCGTTAATGGTGGCGAGTTGCTTGGCGTACCATGAGGCTGGGGTTTCGCCCTCTGGTAGCCCTAATAGCGCTGAGATATTCTGAGGTGGAGCTGGGTTCGATGGTCCAGCACCGTTGTTTCCTGGGGTAGTTTGATTGATGCGGGTGAAGCTCCCGCGAGGACCCCCGGTGTTGGCCATCTCGATCTCGCCGATTTCTTCAACGTGTTGGGGTTGGATGTTTTGATTATCCACCCCCAATGCTGCGTTAGGGTCTGCTCCAAGACCAACAAATTCGGGAATGATTCCTTGACCAGCCATGATCGAAGGAAGAAAAGCAGTGAAAACTCAGGAAATAAGAAGATGAAAGTGGTTTGTAGAAAAAATCGGTGGGCGCCAATGAAGAAACACGGAACTAATTAAGGGACTAATCAGTTTGGTTTATGTTCCTATCATGATGGTTAATCTTCTTGTAAGAATCCTGAGCTCCTAATGATCGTGATTATCTGCAAAACAAAACACCGTTACTCGTTAAGAGGGGAATGTGGGGGTTTCCCTCTTAACCGGGCTCCGGCGTGAGAATAAGCGACTGCTTTGGGGGGAGAGAATAAAGTATTAAGTGAGAGTAGAGGGAATGGAATGAATTAACCTGTGAAGTGAAGGTCTCTATTTATAGCCGGAGAGGTGTAAGAGGGTGTGGGCTGATGGGCCTTGGGCCGGAAGGCGACAACATGGAGGATATGCTCCTTGTCTCACTGGTGTCGACCGTTAGTGGCTTCTAGGAGCTTTGTTGAGTTGGCGCAACGTGATTGGAGCCACGTGTCACTGTTGTCGGCCTGGTCGCCCTTCTGCCATCAGCAGGTAAGTGGAGATCGTGGGGCAGTTGTCTCTGCCCTATGATTGGTGCCACATAGGCGTCCTTAAGTACTTTTTGTCTCCTGCATGTCAGACGATCGTGGAGCACGATTGCGCAGGAACAGAAGGACCCTGATTGGCTCTTTTATTCTGCCACTTGTACCTTGTGTACTATCTGGAAAGGCCTCGCGCCGTAGTCACGCACGATTCTTGCTGAGCACGTTATTATCATGCGCGCGGCATGGGCTTTCAGATGTCCCTTTTAGAATGCTAAGTGTTGCTAACTGGAGTTTACTCTTATGTGGACCTCGCGCCGCGCTACACAGGTATGTTGTATCCCGCGCGAGGTTGGCGATCAAGAAAATTGCTGATTAAGGAGTATGGTCCCGCGCGACCTTACAGGGGGTTGCGCGGCTTTTTGGGACCATACCCCTTCACTAGTATTAAGCTCCCCGGAGTTGCAGTTGGGGCGTAAAACCATGATAAATAGCACCAGCGCCACATCATGGTTAGCAACAACCAACACTAAAGTTGCGGCGTGTTAATGTAAAGAAATTAGACCGAAACGTAAAACGTAAAAAGTAATAACTAAGACGATTTAAGACATGCACGTCGCGACGAACCTATCAAACGGGAAAAAAATTAGACGACATAAAAACGTTGAACCACACATGCACGTTGTGCCATGTTTACTCGCAAAATTTAGAACGAAGCATAAAACGAAACGTAAAAACGTTGAACCATACATGCGTTGCGTTGTGTTAACTCGCAAAATTTAGACCGAAACGTAAAACGAAAAATTTGTGAAATATGAAAAGTATAGGGGACCAAAGTTGAAAGTAAAAAAATTATGAATTTAAATTGAAATATATGAAAACTTTTGGATTAAAAGTAAAAAAAATAGCTTTGGGCTAAAAATATAATATGAACTTTTTTTTTAAAACTCCCTAAGCATAGTCCACAACGTCCCTAGCAACAAAGTGTTCCTTAATTATTATAGTATTTAAATTAAATAATAGTAATAATTCTTTTCTTTTCTGATGAATCCTTCAACATTTGAGATTATATTACGATGACTTAAAGGTGAGGTCAAGAGAGACGGAAAGCAAAAGTAAAGTGGGGGACATGAATGTTTTTTTATAACCCTTTATACGTATTTAATTCATAGTATTATATATATTAACAAAAAGTCTTCATTAATAGTGATTTTGATTTTTTAAATTATTGTTTCAATTTTTTAATAATATTTTATTTGTTCTATATTTTGTTTATTTTTCAAATAACCTGTCTTCTATGTTTATATTTTCAACATTACGATGTAAATTTATTTGAAACGAATACTGTGCTGCTATCGTACTAAACTTAACCAAAACCGATTGCTTTTTTCAACATTACAATATAAACTTTATTGAAAACGGATATTGTACTGCTATCATACCAAAAAAAGAACCAAAACCGAATTATATGTATCGATACCAGTATTTATTTATATTTTTTTCTTTCGATAAACCAATATTTATTTATATTGTTTTTGCTTTCGATAAACTGATATCGTATCGCTACTATACCGTGTCGAACAACATCGATACCTGTACATGTACTCATTTGTATGGTTTATGTTTGGTAATGAATTTTGTGTCGTAACCGTAGTCAACCGAACCGAAACCGAAGGCACAACATCGGTATTGGTACCAGTACTTATTTTATTGTTTTTACTTTCGATAAACTGACGTGTCCTATCAAACAACATTGTTATATGTACTTATGTTCATTTTTGTGATTACCAGTTTCGATAATTTCCATTTATACAACTCTGTCTGCGATGATCAACGAATATTATTACCAGTACCGTAACGATCTGAGCTGATCGATACCATTTGGACAACATCGTTGTCGATACCGATGTTCATTTTTTTTTCATTTTCAATTTATGTAAAACATGTATTGATTCTATACTGATACCGGAACTATAACAAACCTGATCGATACCGATCGAATGCCCGCGACAACGTGCCGCTGCAACACGCGAGGAAACAATCTAGTATATATATTAATGGAAAGTGATGATGAACAGTAAAACAATTTTTTATGTTATTATATTTATGTTTTTTATTTATATATGCTTTTAATTTTTAAGATTTTTTTTCATGACTTTTGTTTATTAAATTTTTTTAATTGAACATATTTTATTTTTCTATTATATGATATGATGTTTTATAAAATTTTGAGTATGTAGTTACGACGTCTCTATTTTTTATCTACGTTTTAGTATTTTTTTTATTTACATTATTTTAATAATATAAGTAATGCCTTATAAAATTTCGAATATAGTATTGCGACATGCTTATTTTTATCTATATTTAAATATAGGTTTTGTTTGAATCGAACGGGTAAAATATAATTGATTTTTCGTTTGAACAACATTGGTAGCAGTATAGAGTATATTTTATATATTGTAAGCTATAGCGAGTCTTGGTACAATACCTTTATCTTGACTAACTAAACTGACACCGTCCTAGCAACATCAATGCCCTGTCGATTTCGACCGAACAACATTGGTACTGGTATCGTTATTATTGGAACCGATATTCGTTTTTATGGTTTTCGTCTTTCGACCGTTGCAAAACACGTGTTGACATCATTTTGGTCATATCATTATTTCTATTTTTTGGTTGTATCTTTTGGTTACTATATCGAGTGCCCCGATACCATACCGATCCCGTTATAAATCGAACCGATACTGACGTAGACCCGCCGTAACGCGCGGAAAATATTACTAGTTTAAATTAAATAATAATAATTACAATAACTTAAAGGTGAGGTCAAGAGAGACGGAAAACAAAGTAAAGTGGGGGACATGAATGTTTTTTATTTATTACGTATTTAATTCCTTTTTCTTTTAACGTTACATTCTTTTATTTTATTATTGCTTTTCGATTGTTATAATTTATTATAAACATATTTAGGGTGGAGATACAATAGGAAGTTTATTTGGCTAAGAAGGCTAGGAAGTGATCTTGACCATTAATTTAGTTAATCAAGGGCTAAGATTAAATGATGGAAATTGAAGGGAAGAAAAGAGACGCGTGAGTTTGTTTAGGGGTATTCTAGTCAATGCAAGGCAATAGTTTCTCTCTCCTCCAATTCCCCCCCATTTTTTAAACGTTAATAACTCTTTCATACGACATTATTTTTTTTATAAAAAAATGCACCAAAAAAACGAGCGTTTTTTTATCTTTAAAACGAGTATACTATTGCTATATTTTCAAAAAAAAATTTAAAAACCCAGTTACGTAAAACGCAGTAGAAAAACCCCCAGTTACGTAAAACGCAATGAAAAAAAACCTAAAAAATGACATTTTTCTAAAACGCAATGCACAAAAAACACAAAGAAATGTCTTATTTGTAAAACGCAATGGCCAGAAAACACAAAGAAATGTCTTATTTCTAAAACGCAATAGCCTAAAAACTCAAAAGAAAATGTACTTTCTAAAACGCAATGGACTAAAAACACATAAAAATGTGTTTTACCTAAAACGCAATGCACCAAAAACACAAAGAAATGTCTTATTTGTAAAACGCAATGGCCAGAAAACACAAAGAAATGTCTTATTTCTAAAACGCAATAGCCTAAAAACTCAAAAGAAAATGTACTTTCTAAAACGTAATGGACTAAAAACACATAAAAATGTGTTTTACCTAAAACGCAATGCACCAAAAACACATACAAATGTCTTATTTCTAAAACGCAATGGCCAGAAAACACTTAAAATGTCTGTTTTCTAAAACGCAATGGACTGAAAACACATAAAAAAGTGTTTTACCTAAAACGCAATGCACAAAAAACACTTCAAGAATGTGTTTTTCTAAAACGCAATGGCCAGAAAACACATAAAAATGTTTTAGTTCTAAAACGCAATTGCCTAAAAACACCAAAGAAAGTGTTCTCTCTAAAACGCATTGAACCATGACAATAGTTTTGTCTGTGCTGTGAATTGTTTGTGCTGTGAACTGTCTGAACCAAAGCAGTTTACGAATGCAGTTTCCAGAGGCAATTTACAGAAAATTAAATTTTCTGATGCGTTTTTATTACAGCAATTTAATCGAAAAAAAAATTAATTTTGCAGCTCAACCCCAGCCAGGGGCTCTGCCCCTTGGACCCCGCCAGGGGCTGCCGCCCCTGGGACCCCGCTACCAGGGGCGCTGCCCCCGGACCCCCGCCAAGATCGTAAAAGGCAATGATTAAATCAAAAACCCGGATCGTAAAAATGAAATTAAAGAATTTCTTACATGGATCGAAGTGATTTCTTCAACAATTGACGAATTTTGAATGATTGAAACACTTATTAGCGCTCGAATCGAACGGATCGAGTGATTATCTTCAAAATCACCGAAAAAACGAGATTTTGTATGAAATTAAACTGGGTTTTCTTCAAAAAAGCTGAAGAACACGTTGATCGGGTGTTTGAATCATTGATTGGTGATGAAAATCGTACTATAATGTAGTGATTATTGAGATAGAAAGTGAAGAAATAGTTGAAGATGGTGCGTTTTGAAGTTACTGGGTTTTGAAAAGGAAGAAGAAAGGGTTGGATTGACTAAAATACCCTTTTTCTTTATTTTAAATGTTGTCACATGTCCTAATCCTATTGCTTCCTACACTTCCTAACCAAAATAAACTTCTTATTTGATCTTTTCCCAACATATTTAAAGACTATAAAGTTGTTTTATTCAAAAGAAAATATATCCACCTAACTATTATTCTCTTTATACTTCTAAAATGTCTTTATACTTTATATATTCATGATTAAAATCTCTTTTCTTATTTAGCTAATATGAAATAAAGATGAAATGAATCACAAGTATTTATTGTAAAACGTCTAATTCATTCTTATTTTATACTAAATTATCACTAATGCTAATAACCTAGTTTTAGTTCAAGTTAAAATATTCTTTGTAAACGGTGTTACAAAGCAATGAAAGCCTTCAACTTCATGTATACAATCAAGAAATTTACGTCATTGGTAAAAGAAGGTTTAGCAAGCGAATTGAATACCAACGATCTACAAGAACCCAAAGATCGAACATGAAAACAAAAGCCTCCGAGAATAGCATTAGAGTGACTCATCACAATCTAATTTAACCATTAAGCCATGTTTGGTCGGACATAATTGACAAACATAACATTTATAATTTTTTTAAAAAAATATATATACTAAGACCTTAAATATAATTATTATTTTAAGTCCCATCCTCAATCGGCATTTGTCTCAACTCCTGAGTGTTATATGCCTTATCGAGCCGGGGGGTCTCACTAGAAGCAGTCTCTCTATTTCTACGGGGTAGAGGTAAAGTTGTCTACATCTCAGGACTGGCCCGTTAGGCTTTACAACCTAGGCACGGGCCTAGGGTCATCAAAAATCAAGAGCCTCCAATTTTTAGAAAGTTTTATATATTGTATATGTATCATGCCCAAATAAAAAGCAAAACTAAACCATTTTTTTTTATTATAGGAGCCCAGATAAAATTTGTTTAGGAACAAAGGGTCCCTTCAAAATTAAAGTATAGACATAACTGCAACAACCATCGACCATTCGGCCTCATCCCAAAGCTAGAAAAATAAATTTTATTTAAACATATACTATATCTATACAATACATATAACTTTCAAGAAAGAAAATTTAACTTCGCCAACTATAAACTTTATAGTTTATAATTGTCAGTCCCAATCCCGAGTAAAGGAGGAGGGTTTTGTGACTAAATATGTTGAAAATGATAATTTTTTAAAAGGGCCTCCACTTCTTAGTTCGCTTAGAGTCTTCAAAAATGTTGGAACGGCTCTGCTACATCGTACCCTTCTCAGACACTACCTTAGCTTTGCTATTGGTGGGGTTTACCGAGTATAATGACGATGATGATGATGATTTTAAGTCCCTCCCTCACAGGCTCAAATTACCGTTTCCCCTTGTCCCAAAAACACCCCGACAAAAGTATCTGAGTGTTATATGCCTTATCGAGCCGGGGGGTCTCACTCGAAGCAGTCTCTCTATTTCTACAGGGTAGAGGTAAGGCTGTCTACATCTTACCCTCCTCAGACACTACCTTAGCTTTGCTATTGGTGGGGTTTACCGAGTATAATGACGATGATGATGATTTTAAGTCCCTCCCTCACAGGCTCAAATTACCGTTTCCCCTTGTCCCAAAAACACCCCGATCCATAGGCTCATGAGACCTCCATCGGGTTAACAACACATATGACCTATAAAGATAACCAATTCAAGGCTAGATGTGGTGCATCTACTTTCACTCACAGTACATGTAAAGCACAACTAAACATCAAGAAATATAGACACTCACAAACGTCCAGACATACATTTGCATATTCATCATAGGATAACCACAAATTTCTTTTATTATTTCTTATACTCCATTTAACCAATGTTTACTTATATTTAAAATTCTAAATTAAGTTGTAATTACAAATGTTATTTTTTGATAATATATTCGTTTTTATGGTTTTTCGCACAACTTTCATTGAAAACAAGTAGTATACGCAATAGAGTCTCTTTTATATCATAAGCTGTTGTACCGGTACCGTGACGAACGAAACTGATATCTTACCAAGAATATCAATACCAAGTGGATTTCGCCTAAACAATATCGATGTTCGTGTCGGTACTATTAGAACCATTATTGATAGACAAATTGCGACGTGCTTATTTTAATTTAAATATATATATATATCATTGAAAATGAAGTTTTATTCACAACAAAATGTTTTTGGGATCGTAAGTTATGGTGAGTGTGAGTATGCTACAGAAACCGTGACCAACCAAACTAATACTGTCTCAACAATATCGGTGTCATAGCGATTTCGTCCGAACAACATTAGTATCGTTATCAATACAATGTGAAGTGTTAGTAATATTCGTTTTTACAATTTTGATCGATGTAAAACACGGTCGCCATCCTTTTGGGTACATAATGACCCTTTCTATTGCTATACCGAGTGTTGGATATCGTATCAGTATTGTAAGGAATCAAACCGATGTCAACTGAATTCCCGCCGCAACGCGCGAGGACTCTTACTAGTTAGATACATGCACAAGGAATAAAAAAAACAATTTATATATTGGTTCATCTGCATAAAATGGCACAAAAAAAATAATGAATGGTTATCAAGACTTCAAGAGTAGTAGCTGAAAACATGACTTAAGAATATTACCAGGATTGATGTCAATGATCCAAGAGCTCCAAAACCTATAAATATTAAATCAAGTCAACTCGTCAAACCATAAAGGACTGGTCTTGTAAACATTCATACTATAAGGACAAGAATGGTATTCAGTCTCGCAATGGTCTTGCACAACACCATCCCAAACGTTTTGAATTATACCCTCTTTTGTTCTAACTCTTCTTCTACCAATAGTTGCCTAACAATATCTCTGATAAAATATGTGTGCAGAAGAACTATATTTATACTTATAAATATAGTTAAAATACAAAGGTCCAACAATAAAGTTAAATTACAAAATTATAAAAATAAAGTTACAAAATTTTCTAATTAAAGTTAATTCTGAAGTTAAAGAGTTTATTCAAAAGAGGAGATAAAAGAAAGAACAAGATTAGAATAGCACACTGCAAAATAACAACGATATAACCTTAATAGCACACGTGTCATTAACTATTACAAAACAGAGAAATGAAAAAATAATGGTGCAGAAGAACTTACTGGGTATTTAAGCCAGTGACATTTTACTGGATCAGCATTATGTGCTATATGGTTAATTCCAACCGAAAAATGGAAGTATATAAAAGAGGTCCTTCAGCATTGTATTGTTCAGAACTCCATCTGAGTGTCTTGTTACGCAGAAGAGATAAAACCATTAATTAGATATACAAACGTATAGGCTTTCCACTATCCCACGTACTGGATGTTGTTTGGCATATAGAGTTATCTTCCATTTGACCAAGGTTTAAAAAAACAGAAACGAGTTTGGAGGCGTTTTCCCTTCGCCTCACGAGGCGTAAGCCCGAGGCGGAATTAAAAAATATTTATAAAATTATACATCTTTTTAAAAATAAAATACTAAATGTAAAACATATAATTTTCCTAATGTAAATAGACTTGTGAGAATTGTTTTAGGTTAAATATGATAAAAGTTTAATGGTTAAGGGTCCTAATGTATGTTTTTTAAAGGGTCTACATATTCACACACCCAACTGCCTATTTCCACACCCTTCAAGACGCCTCGTATAGACCTATACGAGGCGTCTAGGCTTACTTTATCCGACCAACCACTAAACCTCGTATGACATCACATCAGTCACATCAGACAGGGCGTCTAGGCCTGTACGAGGAGGCAATACGAAGGGGCCAAGACGCCTCGTATACGAGGCGTCTTGAAGATTGATGTGACTATGTGTCTGGCATGCGACATAAAGCAATATGGGTACGAGGCGTCTCTGATTCATATAAACAGGAACTTGCAGTGCATTGTTCATCCACCCGAGCATTCCTTCTGTTTCTTCTACTATCTCTTTGAAATGTATTTTGTTGTTTGCATTCGTGTTCTTATCACTGCGAAGTGTTGAAATGTCATCATACTGGGAAGGCAACTATGTCTTTGGGCAGTATTCTAGCGACGCATGGGTGCCCGAAAACGTTCCGGTAACAGTTATTAGCTTAACTGTTTTAATTACTTGTTGTTTTAGTTAATTATTTACTAATGATGATACCGTTTTTTGGAGGAGTCTGGCGTTCCCGATTCTAACGAGCAAGAGGAGGTTGTGTCTAGTGTACAAGGAAAACAAAACAGACCGTTTCTAGATTTGAACACGCATCCCCCTGTTGATGAAACATCCCCTGTAGATGAATCATACCATGCTTGTCAACCAAGTTATCCGGCGCAACAAGGGTATTCGGATTATGGATACTGGTGTGAATATTCTTACGTGAAACAACATTATCTTGATGGATACGGAGGAGCCTGTGGTAATCAGCAATTCATTTCCTCGAGCGGTCCATACGTTCAACAAAACTATCCGGACGTTGGAGGATATGGTGGATATGGTGGTGAGGCACCCCCCATCCCATGGTGGTGAGAAAGCATCGAAAAAATAATGAACCACCACAGACACCCGCTGTTTCAACAACTACTTGAAAAAGTATCCCATAGAGCCCTTGACTTGTTGAGTGGAGAGACACTTAGGAAACTAGATGTCTTGCAGCGCTATCATTCATCATGTGGTTGCCAGATGTGGTACAGTTGTGGGTTTCCATTTGCTTGTAGGCTAGAAAAGTACCTACGTGCAGGTAATAATTGTTAAACGTAAAACACTTGTGTGATATATTTCCATTAATCATGTGACTTAAACAATGTTGTTTTTAACCGTGCAGAGCGTCCGATTCAACTCGAAGATATAAACGTCTTCTGGCAGAAGCTTAACTTCCAAAGTTGTAAATTGATAGACGATGACGTTGACGTGGTCGAAGAGCTAAATATTGTTAGACAACAATTAGAGTCGCACCCCCCAGCTTAGAAAAAAAAAGCCTGATGTCAAAGATTAAAGCGGTGTTGACAGAAATCTACCAAGAAACCACCGGTTGTCTAACAAAATACTCGTGGCCGACCAACAACAAAGCAGGCACAACAAAGGTTGGACGAGGCCGCTCGTATAGAGGAAGAATTGAGGAGAAGCTCCTTCGGTGATGCAAACACGTGCTTTGAAGGTTTCCGACAAAGTAAATACGATAACCCCTGCCACAGCTCGTACGTTCCGTCACATGCCTCTCAACAATCGGTTATAAGGTCTCAAAAACCCAAAGCGGGCCTAAGCCATTCAAAGAGTTCTAAGAAGAAAGAGATACGAGATGATAACGGTTTTCCTTTAATAATTGGGGACGAGAACGTAGGAATCATCAAACAGTTTAAGTCTGCCATTCCGCCAGTGTTTCACCAGCACATCTCGTGCATAGGAGATGTGAGGCCGGACGGTCATTGTGGGTTTCGGTCTGTGGTTGTGGGCTTAGGTATAGAAGAACGTTCATGGGGGCACATTCGAAGGGACTTTGTCCAAGAAATGGATCAGAACGAATCGATCTGGTTCCCAATATTTGAAGCATGGGATGAAGGATATTTTTACACGCATCGTCAGGGCCTAATTTGGGATTCAGTGTCCGGTTGTCCCCCGAATCACTGGATAGACTTCCCCTTAGCAGGGCTTCTTATTGCACAAACGTACGGTATCGGGGTGCACCTGTTAAGCATCGGTGCGAGTTCCACTTTCTTCCCCATATTAAGTCCTCCGGCTAATCAACAACCACTATTCATAACGCTTGCACATGTTAACAAGAACCGCTTCATACATGTTAAGCTGGAAGGGGATTATCCGATGCCACCAACACACGGGCTATGGTTGAACCACCGAAGACCTCATGCGGGACAATGGGAACATATGTACTTGCCACGTCTAGAATGGTATGCATCGATAATGAATCCGCCACCAAGATCAAACCAGAGTCTTAATTATATCGACAGTGATACGGAAGAATGATTTTTGTAATTAATAGGATTTTTTGTATCGATAATTATTCTTATTGTAACTAATAAGATTTTTTGTATTAATTTCTATAATTTTTTGTATAATTACATTTGCATAAAACAATTTAATAAGATTTTTTATAAATTTCTATCATTTTTTATAATTTCAATTGACTAAAACAATTTAATAAGATTTTTTTATAATTTTCTACCATTTTTTTATAATTACAATTGATTAAAACAATTTAATAAGATTTTTGTTCATATTTCTATCATTTTTTTATAATTACAAAAAATAGCCTCGTATAGCCCTAGACGGGTCGTCTATGTTTTGTCAAAAGACCATTTTACCCCTGATATACCCTCAGTCTAGGCCTAAACAAGGGGCAAAAAGGTCATTTCACAAAAACCAGACGCCCCGTGCAGAGCTAGACGGGTAGTCTATTTTGAGGGGCATATTTGGTTTTAAATATTTAAAAAGGGCTTGTACATTTACCATTTTACCCCTGAATTACCCCCAGTATAGGTCTCAATCAGGGGTATAAAAGTAAATTTACAAAGAGTGTACGCCTCGTATCGCCCTGGACGGGTCGTCTATGTTGGGCGGCAACATTTCTTTGTTTAAATTTTGAATTTTGAAAAGTTTTTATTTAATTACCATTAAACCAGTATAGGCCTCAATCAGGGGTTTAGGCCTCAATCAGGGGTTTAAAGGTAATTTTAGAAAGTGGACGCCACGTATAGACCTACACGCGTCATATACGATGGGCGGCAACTTCTTGGGTTTTTTTTAATAATTAAAAAAGGATTTAATAAATTACCATTTTACCCCTGAGGTGCCCCCAATATAGGCCACATTCAGGGATAAAATGGTAATTAACCATTTCAGAAATATCTTTTTGGAATGGTTAATTACCATTTTACCCCTGAATGAGGCCTATACTCGGGGTGGCACAGGGGTAAAATGGTAATTTTGCAGCCAACCTAGACGGGTCGTCTAGGTCTATACGAGGCGTCTATGCCCCGTATAACATGGGGGAACCTATACGCCCCCGCATAACACCCCAAAACCAAAACACACACATACGGATATACGCGATTGGATCGTATTCAGACCGTATTTTCGACGATTGAAGCATCCCTGGTACGTATTTCAACCCGTAGTTTATTATTCTTCATTCTTTTTTTACTTTAGACCGTAGGATTGCCCTGATTTTAGGTTTTTGGTGGGTTGGGAGTTGATGTTTGCTGTTGAAGATGAAAGGGTAGAACAGGAAGCTCTGTTTACCTCTATACGAGGCATAGACGGGGCAGTGATTTTTTTTGTTTATTATTATTAATGTTATTGTTATTATTATTATTATTATTATTGTTATTATTATTATTATTATTATCATTATTCTTCTTATTATTATTTATTTATTATTATTATTGTTGTTGTTATTGTTATTGTTATTGTTATTTATTATTATTATTATTATTATTATTATTATTATTGTCATTATTATTATTATTATTTTTATTATTATTACTATTTTATTTATTATTATTATTATTATTATTGTTGTTGTTGTTGTTATTATTATTATTATTATTTATTATTGTTGTTGTTGTTGTTGTTGTTGTTGTTATTACCATAATATAAATTTGCAACACAAAGTTGCTTTATGTTGTTGTACACCATGTATTGGGGGTCTTTCAAAAGATAATTAATTTTTTCATTTTCAACCTAAAGGTTTTTATATTTTAAATTTAACCACTTTAATTTTTAAACTTTTTTTTTGAACGGCGTATGGTTAGGATGTCGTTAATCGGATTAGTAGTTAGTAACACCAAGTTAATATTAAAATCCCCCATTGTCTGGATTTGAACCCAAGACCTCCAAGAGAAGCAAAGCTTCCCACCTCCCCCTTGACCACTAGCCTAAATGATCATTGGTTAATTTTTTACTTTTAACCGAAGGCCTTTCATCTTTTAAAATTTAGTCCTAACACTTTTTTTATATTCAACTTTGGTGTCTCATACTTTTCATTTTTCATTTTTTCGTTCTAAATTTTGCGAGTCAACACGCTACAACATGCGTGTGGGGTTCAACGTTTTTCCGTCAATTTTTTCCCATTTGACAAGCTATCACAACCCCTCTAATTTTTCTCTGTTTGACAAGTTCGTCGCAAGGCACAGGTTCTAGATCGACTTAGTTATTATTTTCTACGTTTTACGTTTCGGTCTAATTTCTTCGCATTAACAACCTGCAACAGGCATGCGTGGTTCAACGATTTTACGTCTATTTTTTGCTCGGTGTTATTTTTTCATTTTTTATTTATTTAATTTTTATGAACTCTTCCAATGTTGGTGGTCACTGGCAGTGGTACTACTTGGCACGATTTTACGAACGTATTTATCCTCGTAAGTTTCTTACTTATAATTTGTTTGGAGTTTACCCTTATACCTCCTTTACTTTAAAAAAACTATTTTTCACGTGCATATTTTTATGTACATGTCGGTATGAATTCGATTTGCTCTACATTTTGACGTAAACTTTTTTTTGGAAACGAGTCAGGTAAAATATAATATGTTTCGTTTAACAAACATTTTTACATGCAAATTTTTATGTATGTTTTAGTGTAAATTCGAGATGGTGTATGTTTCGACGCAATTTTTTTTTTTGTAAAACGAATCAGGTAAAATATAATATGTTTTTGTGCTTATTTTACGAATGTTTCGTAAATTTGTTGCGAACCGAGTGGAGTCAAATTGTGGTTTCCTTTTTTCAAAAGCTCTAATTAATCTCTTTTGATTATACGTGTCCGTTTTTCCGTTATACCCCGTACGTTTGTCTATCTATGAGTCGGGTCACATATAATACATTATGATTGTATGATATAAATTTGATTTACTTTATGTTTTGATCCAATCGCAATGCTTATATAGGTTATATTAAGTTCGATCGGATACGTCGAAACGCGTGTTTTCATATGGTTAACGCATCACATAACGTTTGTACTAATCTATTCGATGTTTGCAATGTGGCTGTAACGCAACGCGCGCGGGTCTTTTTGCTAGTTATTCTTATTTTTTATTAATTTATTTATTATTATTATTATTATTGTTATTTTAATTATTATTATTATTTTAATTATTATTATTATTAGTATTATTATACGTATACGGCATTTATTTGCAGATTGATTATGGAAGACGATGAGATTCAGATGGAGATGGATGGGGCACCGCGGGGGGATCAGCCGGTGCCTCGGGGTCCGCGACGGAGGCCGCCACCGCCGGTGGATCTGCTGCAGGGTCACCCGTATCTAGAGTTTATCGACGGCATCCCCGCCTCCCGTCGTTGCGAGAAGCGTAGGAGGATGCACATTGGAGCGCATGAAGTGATCGACTGGGATGCGATAGATGAGATTAGTGAGACGCCTAGAGTGCGTCTGCTTATAACTGTGGATTCGATGTGGCATTGTCTTTTTGAGTTAGCGCACACGCCGAGCTACATGGAGCTGCTGGTTGAGTTCCTCTCGACATTCACATTTCACCCTCCTCAGGCCGCGCAGCCGCCTGCACAGCCATATGCTCTTCTCCCTCCGCCAGAGGTTTCTTTCAGGCTTGCTGGCGTTTGGCGTTCGATGACGCCAACACAGTTTGCGGTTCATTGCGTTTATACAGGCATGAGGAGATCGAGACTAACGTTTATACACGGGGGCTAGTGGTGGTTGATAGACCCACTCTTTTAGGGTTTTGGGATGTGATTGCGGCCGCAAATACTTAGGAGCACGACATGTCGAAGGGGAGGGTTTCATTTATTGGTGATTCATTGTACATGTACGTACGTTTATGTCACACCCTGACATTTCCACGTATTACCGGTGGGCCCGGTGGGGGTATCATGACGTAGTTGATATCATCATAGCCAAACAACACAATTTAAATGCACAGCAGAAGTAAAGGATAAATATATTACAATCCGATTCAAAAGTAATATTAAATATTACAACGGAATGTAAAATGGATCCACAGGCGGATCTTAAAACAGAAGGATAACATTGTTCAACAGACTTTGGGCATCTAGAACTTGCGAGATTCCCTATTAACGCCCTGAGCTCCCAGCCAATTACGTACAGTACCTGTCACTTAATCTTTTTGGAAAAATACGTCAGTTTACACTGGTAAATACAATTAACTGACTCATTTTGAAAAGGTTTAGAAAAATTGATTTGAATGCACATGGCATAAACTTTTTATAACTTGGGATAATTATTTATATATAAACTTGTAAAAGAATTACTTGTTTCTTATACGTTCAGTAGCCCAGATTGACACTGGGTTAAAGATTAATAGACACACCACATGATATAGTCCTGCGGCGAGTTATTCTCGTAACCGGCGGTTATACCTTATTATTTATATATGCATTGTCGGGTGTACGCCTACACCCCGTGCTTAGGTCGTGGCCATTTCTTAAAATGATGCCAAGGATATCCGGGACATGGTCATTAACCCCCCAAAGGCTTTAAGCAAACAAAACAATTTAAACGGGACATTTCAATAAATTAACCTTCATACAATTAAAAATTCAATGCCCGACCAAGCGGTATTTTATATACCGTACCCCAAGCCCGTATAAGAGAAAATAAGTTAAAAGTATTTACCTGAGCTTAAAAATGCAATTTATACTCAGCCGTATATCCTAATCAGCAAGTGCAAGTACCTTTATTGGGGCTCTTAATCTGGAACGAAGGTTTTTAATAACCTATTAGATTCCTAACGGGTCTTAATTAAGCCTATGCTTAGACCGGTTAGTTTTAAAGGAGGATACGGTTCAAAACGCTTGATTAAGCGAAGACCGGATTAGAATGTGGTTTAGACCCGACAAGCTTGTATACTTGTGTAATAAGGGTAAACTAAGCACATTCTGGATTTTGAGATAAAAATGATAAGGTTTGACCCGTTTCGGCTAATTTATGCAAACTAGTTACATAAGCCGATCCGAACGCGAAAAGTGTGTAACGGGTAACCAAAAGAGTCATGAACAGGTTTCCTAAGTTAATATGCCTTAAATATGTTGTGACATCAGTAAGATATCTTCTATTATGCCCAAAACGGATTTAAACTCAAATTATGCCCCGCAGGGGTATTTTGGTCATTTAAAAAGGTTATAAAAGAGATTTAATATAAGTCTGAGTTTCAGGTCTGATATAATTAGTAAATATACTTAAATTTAACAAGTTATATCAGTAGGGTATTACATATATGTGAAATTTATCATTTATATCCAAACTATGCACCGAAAGGGCATTTTGGTAATTTCACATAAGGTTTAAAGGTCAAATCTGGAAATCTGAGTTTAAAACTTTGCTTACTATTAAAGTATAAAAATTTACTTAATATATCAGTAGGTATCTAGTCTTATATGTTTAAAATGGTTTTAATACATACTATGCGTTTAAAACGCGTAAAAAGACGGTTTTAAATGATTTCCGGGTTTTATAAGAAAAGCTGATATTTTTATTATTCCAGAAGGTTCAAAATATTTTATTTATCATATAGGATCAGTAGAGAAAGGTTTGGTGTCAAAATGATTTGTAAAACTCATTTTATAGGCCAAAAGGGCAAAACCGACAATTACCGAATTAAGCTTAGAACCCTATGTTATGCTCAGCCTAAAAATAAATAAAAATCTTCAAAAATCCCAAAATATTATTTTATATCAGTAGGTAAAAATTTTGGTATAAAAAATTGGGTTTAGATAGGCTATATGCTAATTGCGCCGTTTAATTAATAAAAAGCTTTCTAATTACGCTAATTAGCATAACTCCTAATCTAGACCTCAAACTGATGTCAAATTTTAGGGACAAGTTTATAAATCAGTAACTAAGGTTTTTACTCTTTTACATTTTCAAAAATCATGTTTTAAGGTCATATGGGCATAATAGTCAACATATAAGCATTTAACGGAAACAAGCATATGAATCGGATAACTAATGAACCAAGTTGTATAATCACAGAGGGTTATACAAACATGAAACCTCGTCCTAATAAGGCTCTAATGCATTTCTAAACTAAGCTAAATCGGGTCAGAACTGAAAGTCAAAGCAAAAGTCAACTTTTGCGACTTTCGGTTCCGAACCGAGCCTAAACTTAGAATTGTCGGGTTGAACATGCTTAGACATGTTCAACTAATATTTACCAAGTTATTAAAGTGAGAAAACTGATTTTATGGCTTCTATATTAATAGTTATGAATTTTATTTAAAACTAACCCGTTTGACTCCTATTTCACCCGACAATTTAACTAAGTAAACGTGGTAATTAGGAGGTGCCCTTTTGAGGGTTTAACACCTACCTAATTACGGTCACGTAGCCATGTTCGTTACGAACAATGGCTCAACCGTTTAAAAGTCCAAGCGTTTATCGAAACGCTTGACTTTTCGGCTATAAACGCTAAACAATTAAACTAAGCACGAAAGGACACTTACAAAGGGTCCAAGCAAGGAGGTTTTGATCCTAAATTCTCAGGTATGAAGAGCAAGGTCTCCAACTTAGAGAATTCAGAAATCAAGTGTGAATGAGAGCAAGATCAAGTGGGTTTATATAGGATTTTGAGAACCGTTAGGATCGTTTCTCATAACCCGTGCTTCAATCTTGGCCCTCCATGTGTGCCCATGGTTTCTAAATACAATGGGGGTTGAAAAACCAGCTCATGGTATTGAGAAATTTACATAAAAGCCATTGAAAAACGACCTAAATGCTGAAAATAAGAATCTGCCCAGACCTGGGCGTAGGCTACGCTGCAGGGAGCGTAGGCTACGGCCTGCACAGATCAAACAACTTTCAGAAGTTGCAGTTTTGGTCCCTGTATATGTGTTTAAGCCCATATTTGACATGTTTAAAGCCCGTTAAGCCATTTTCAAGGCTCTACAATGATGCCTAAGAATAGGGAACATAAAACATGCTCAAAAATGTGCCGGATGTCGGTTTGTTTGGTCGTATGATCGCGTTGTTCGTCTAATTACGACGAAACACGAACGAACGCGAAAAACGATCCAAATTACGCGACGAATGGAAATTTATCAAGACAAACACTAAAATAAAATATTTTAGTGCATACATAAATTTTTGGGTGTCCGGGTATACTCAGAATGTGAGATATGCGCGAAAATGCAAACTTGTGCACTTTTTGACACTTTTTGTCCCTGCATGACTTAAAAGTTTATTTTTGCGCATGAGACACCTCTAACCCTATTTCTAAGCTAGGTAGGGGATAATTAGGGCATGTTTAACTCATGGTCATATTCCGGAAGGTCCGATAACATACGAATCGACATACTTTTGCAGTTTGACGCAAATAGTCCTTTAATCGCACAAAGTAGCGCAAAATGTCGTTTAATGATATCCAAGCCTTCCATGGCCCATAATGGGCATTCCCAAGCATGAGTTTAATTATTTCTATGCTCTTGATCGCTTAAATGGTCACCAAAAGGCGTAGATTCAAAAGTTGACGCTTTATGTCCCTCTAATGCGCAAACTTGCGCATTTCATCGTTTAATAGCGTCGAAGCCTTATCTAATCCATATTAGGCATTCTTGAGAGTATTATTAAACATCACGATGCTTCGGGTTTGCTAAAAGGTCACTCAGAGGTAAGAATTAACATGTTGACGCTTTTAACCCTTCATTATGCAACCTTTCAATTAATTACGCGAACGGCTATACTCAATCAACAAGTGGCTCATTTGTGAATATAAATACCGTATGAGGTTATTCAGAAACTTATTTTAGGTATACAAACACTTCCAGTCCTTTCATAATCAAGGTTTTCTATTTTTCGAAAAAATAGTCCCTTAAATTCAATATTTGACTTCATTATGGTTTATTACACGTGTCAATACATCATTGGACGTGATTTTACGAGGTGTTACATCCTCACCCCCTTAAAAGAAATCTCGACCTTGATATTTGCTAAAATGCTGGAAGTACTTTTCGTCGCATAAGGGACTTAACTTCTATTGCATATCTGGAGCCTCTCCAAGCTCCCAAGTTGACCTCTATAATAGGTACATGTATCCTTTTTGGAGCTTCTTAACCTGTCGATCCTCAATCGATACAGGTTTCTCATCATATCATAATTCTGCATATCATTATGTGATAATGCTCCTCGACTTATTGGTGAAACACATCCTTAATTCATTAGTGTGTAATGCATTGCGAGCTCCGCCAAGTTCCTTAAATAGGGTTTAGCTCATAAGCTATTTGATCTTGATACATTCGATTCCCTCGAATGATTCTATATATTCAGAGCTTAACTAGCCTAATAATTAACAAATTGGCACACCCTTTCAGGGGTGATATCTTTTGTTGAACCTTACTCCTTAACAAGAACTTAAGAGGGTTGCTACTTTCATTAATCCTTGATTTTCTGCCGAATACTGGCAACTTACAGATGATTATGGATTTGCATGATCTTATTCGTTGTTTCCGAGGCAACTTTCAGATCCTGATAATTGGACTTAGTAATCTTCTGTCTAACAATAGATGTTTAACATTCCATCTATACAAGGTCCCCAAAGGAGCAGCCATGATACTTACATAACAACTATTATAGAAAAGCTTATTTTAAGGTGAGATGGTTATTCCAACCACTGCTTAAAACTAATCTTAAGGAATAGCTAATCCTTGGTGTTAGTCGAACAAATCGACGATCCTGGGCAGCTGATGGCAAATTCTTAGTTGTTGCCTAATTAGGGTTGCGGTAATTAATGCATAAGCAAAATGAACCGTCTTTCTAAATTAACTATACCGAATTCTCTGAATATTGAGTTAGGCTATATGAATCCTCTATTTTAAAATTTACTTAATCAGGGTTTCGATTCCTCCAATGATGGTACTAGCCGTTTTGGAGATTTCACAATAATACAACCCTAAATGGGATATAAATCTTAACTCTACTTGCATCTCAGGAGGTAAACAGGGTAATCTTAGGAGAAGATAATCAAGATACAAGGAGGTTACAGAGATTTTCTAAATCTCAGGCTCCAGTTCATCCATCCTTGCTTGTTTCAAATGAGTGACACATTTATGTTACGAGTCCATGAATTTCTTAATCGAAGACCTTTACTTGCACAATTCCATTCTGGATATCTTCTTTGAATACCATTAGCTGACTTTAGTACCATATGATCATCGGAATGTCTTTGTGGTCCCATGCATTAAACCTCCATACTGATCAGGCATGGAAGCAATCTATGGAACATATTAAGATACGCCAATCCTCATATGGCGTTTTTATCGTACCATATGGTATTCGTAACCGATAGAGATTAAAGAGATATCAACTATATATTCTGACGCACTTCCTCTAGAGAGAGGATACTTCTAAAATTCTACGACTGAAGGTTTCTGACAGAAACAGAAGAAATGGTTCTTATGATTTCTCCTGTAAGTTTTATCTTACTTAATATCTGGGGTTTTTACGGGAAAATTTCTAAAAGTTTGCTAAGCTTATGATCTTATGAGAGACTTAGCAGCACCTGAACCCAAACGTAACTCTTAGCAATAAAATCACAGTAAGGGATTTATCTGGTGTCATTATTAACGTGGACTGCCTCTAATCATTCGTCAGGAGGGTTAAACGCCTCCATTCTTAATCCTTTTTAACTTAGCTGCAAAATCTTTGGCAAATTTTTGGGCCGTCTCAGCTTTGGCTGGTTATTTCTTAATCTATATAACGTGAGTAGCTGAGGTAGATCCATAATAGATTTATAATGAGCAGGCTTTGAAATCTTAATGTGCCTTCTTATTGCCGATGCTAACCACCAATAATTATTTGCATTAAGCTTAGATTTTGGGTAAACTGAATAGGGCACTATCTGAGCCAATGAATTAAAATTTGTAACATATTGTCGACCGTCTAGAACTTTTATGGTGAGAGTCATAAAATTCTTATTCCATCTTTTTCCATTTCGCGAAGTGGATAATAGTTTTTTCTAATAAGGTCCTTAAAACTTGGACCATCCCATAATGTATAAGAGGATCTTTCTTGTGAACTTCATTAATGTCCTCAATAATCAAGGGTATTGCCATCAAATGACTGAGATGTATACCTCACCGTGTCCTTTCCAGCATAACCGCTGATACACCTAATGGTTTTTACTTCATTCAACAATTTCCTGCAATCGATGGTCCCTTTTTACTATTGAAGTCTCTTGACTTCCAAGAGACGAAGTACTTTTAAGTATATCCTAAAAGGAATGTGCTCCTTGCCACATATGATTTTGTTTGGGTTATTCTTCGCATTTGAAGTATGAATAAAGCTCTTCTCATGAGCAGCGACATGTGTTTTAGAGCGAGCAGCATCTGGCTTCTTGAACCTTTTCATGACTTTTCTCATAGCCTTTCTAATAGCTGCGTTAATTACAGTTTCGGAGATTAATTCCATTAACATTGAGGTTCACATTGGATGCACCATTAACATTTGTCGCATCTCCAGCATCGCGACTGTTGTTTGTCTCTTCTGATTTTTCCATACTCGAATCTTTGGTATTAAATACCATATTCGTCAAGTGCTTAGGCAATCCATACCCTGTGTCTCCTTGAATTGTCAAAGGCTCACCATAAGGAGTCTTGATAACTACTTGCTTCTTATCACACACAATATGGGCTTGATTTTTAAGACGACCAATTCATTCCTATCACTATATCGAGTCCCTCTTATTTAATGGAAACAAGGATAGCGAAAAAGAATGATTCCTAATGGATATAAAACATCCATCTAATATTGCTGAAGCAGTCTCTGAGGTACTATCGGCCAATTCTACTTTATACTTAACGCTTAGAGTTTTAACAGGCAGATTTAATGATTTACAAAATCTATTGTCTACGAAAGACTTATCTAAACCTGAATCAAATAATACTCTAGCATGAGCGTTATTGATAAAGAAAGTACCTGTTGTGACATTGTCATCCTGAATAGCCTCTTGAGCATCCATTTGAGAGCTTCCAGCTTTGGTCTTCTTAGCCTCCCCAGGCTTCTTGGTTTTATTTGGGCAATTTGTCTTCATGTGCCCTATTTCATTGCAACCATAGCAGGTTGCGTCCTTTATGTCTTGGCACTCCAAGGTCTTGTGCCCTTCCTTATTACAAATCCCACAAGGCCTAGCTTGTGACTCCAAAGTGCATTTCCCTTTAGTTGCCTTCTTTGGGCAGCGGGTCTTTATGTGCCCCTTCTCGCCACAACCATAGCATGTGGCGTCCTTCAAGTCCTTGCATTCATGGGTCTTGTGATCCATCTCTTTACAGATGACACATCCCCTGGTCTGCTCATAGAAACATTTTCCGAAGTGCTTCTTCCCGCAGGTTTTACATTTGGGTTTTGCCCCTTTGGCTTAGACTGGTCACAGTTTGAACCGGTCTTACCCTTTTTGTAACCTTTATTTGGGGTATTATCGCACTTTCGCTTATGATCCTTTAATACACGGTCCACGGCTTTGTTTACGGCTGTATCCAACATAGCCTGTAACTCGGTGCCCGTTAAGTTCAGTCTTGCATTATTATTCTGATCAACTGGATGATGGTGAGCTTCAGATGAGTCAGCCATGGTGAAGCTTTAAAGGCTACAAACCAAGTAGTAATAATTTGTTTAATTATATAGTGAATTGTCGAATTTGATGATTAAATAGCCATGGTGCAAATAAACCATATAGGCCAATAGATAGTATTTAATTTATTTGATTATGTTGTGCCTAGGTTTTTAAATAAACCATCTTTGGCGTTTAAACGGAATATAATCCTTCATATTTATTAGACAGGGGACATAAGTCATGACTATCAATGTCGTACTGACATTTTATATATAGCACAAGGGCTTGTTCCAAAGGACTTTTTGATGGCATAGATGCCTTGTCACTAGGGAAATTTTAAAACATAATCGGTGATTCCTTTGGATCGGAAAATTTCATAGTTCATTGTCTTGACAAGAAGATATGAAATAAAACTATCTTTTTCATGTATACATCTTTGCCCGAAGGTATTCATCCCAATGGATGTTTTGATGTGTTCATCATGTTCGACGTTTATTAGCCATGATTCCTCTTGATCATTTACGCTGAATAAGGGGTTTGGAAATTCCTAATATGAAGATGACAAGTGTGATTTTATCGCATCACTGTTGTCGGGAGTGTTAACATGTTTTCAGATGTTTAACAAGGATCTGAATCTCTTTTTAAACATGTTCTACCATCATAGCTTGGTCTTTAATGACATTCAAACTAGGTTATACCTTTTAAGATTCTTTTTAATATGTATACTGGTAGAAAAGGAATGACATTTTGATTTATTTCATATATTTTATTCAGGATTTTCATTATAATTATCCTAAACTTAATTAAAATATAACTATGGCACAAAAGGCCAAGTCACAAAGGCAACTTTAAATTATAAACCATGATTTTGTAGAATCAAGGTATTTAGGCTTGAACGTTGTTCATGCCTTTTCTTGACAGGAAGTTGTAGGCTACTACTGTCTTTTGTCTTATATGACAATGAATACGGCCCGTAAGCATTACATCCCTAATGGATGCTTAATTCACCAAATAAGAAAGGATTTTGGGAGAATCCTTATAAGCAATGTTGTAGAAGGCGCTAGGCGCTAGTCGGGCGGTGAGGTACAGCCTAGGGATTAATCGGGATTAATCGGGATTAATCGGAATGGGATTTTTATATGTATTTTTTCAAAATTATATATATATACCCAATAATATAAAAATAATACTTCAAAATTCACATAAATACTTCAAAATTCACATAAAAATTCAAAAATTAACCAACTTTTGACCAACTAGGACCGATTAATCCCGACTAGGACCGATTAATCCCGACCAGGACCGATTAATCCCAACCAGGACCGATTTTGAGCAACAAAACCATGGTCCGATTAGTCCGACTAGACCGACTTTTGACCGACTAGGACCGACTTTTGACCGACTAGGACCGATTTTGACCTGGACCGATTAATTGACCGATTTGCTCAAATTTAGGCGATTACTAGCCGACTAGCGCCTAGGCGGCGATTAATCGGCCGCCTAGGCCGATTTCTGCAACAGTGCTTATAAGGACTTACTAAGGAAACGAACTTCAGCAAAAGGAGTTTCTTCTTCATTTTATTTCTGAATGTTTTCTCCTTGGTTGCACGTTTATCCTAGTCGCGGTACAAAGCTCCGCATTCCTAGGCTTCAGATGGGGAGGATTTCCATTACGGCTCCTTTGCTTGGCGACATATTAGAAGTATATAGAATTGAAAGCAATAATTCTCCGAATAGAGACGAGAGCATTCCTGTGTTAAGTCTAGACTCAGAAGGTCAAGGAATGTGCTATTGTGTCATTGAGATTAAACACAAAAGGCTAGTGTTTAATTCACTCAATGTTGGCTCTGATACCAACCTGTCACACCCCGACATTTCCACGTATTATCGGTGGGCCCGGTGGGGGTATCATGACGTAGTTGATATCATCATACTCAAACAACACAATTTAAATGCACAGCGGAATCAAAGGATAAATATATTACAATCCGATTCAAAAGTAATATTAAATATTACAACGTAATGTAAGATGGATCCACAGGCGGATCTTAAAACAAAATGATAACATTGTTCAACAGACTTTAGGCATCTAGAACTTGCGAGATTCCCTATTAACGCCCTGAGCTCCCGGCCAATTACGTACAGTACCTGTCACTTAATCTTTTTGGAAAAATACGTCAGTTTACACTGGTAAATACAATTAACTGACTCATTTTGAAAAGGTTTAGAAAAATTGATTTGAATGCACATGGCATAAAACTTTTTATAACTTGGGATAATTATTTATATATAAACTTGTAAAAGAATTACTTGTTTCTTATACGTTCAGTAGCCCAGATTGACACTGGGTTAAAGATTAATAGACACACTACATGATATAGTCCCGCGGCGAGTTATTCTCGTAACCGGCGGTTATACCTTATTATTTATATATGCACTGTCGGGTGTACGCCTACACCCCGTGCTTAGGTCGTGGCCATTTCTTAAAATGATGCCAAGGATATCCGGGACATGGTCATTAACCCCCCAAAGGCTTTAAGCAAACAAAACAATTTAAACGGGACATTTCAATAAATTAACCTTCATACAATTAAAAATTCAATGCCCGACCAAGCGGTATTTTATATACCGTACCCCAAGCCCGTATAAGAGAAAATAAGTTAAAAGTATTTACCTGAGCTTAAAAATGCAATTTATACTCAGCCGTATATCCTAATCAGCAAGTGCAAGTACCTTTATTGGGGCTCTTAATCTGGAAGGAAGGTTTTTAATAACCTATTAGATTCCTAACGGGTCTTAATTAAGCCTATGCTTAGACCGGTTAGTTTTAAAGGAGGATACGGTTCAAAATGCATGATTAAGCGAAGACCGGATTAGAATGTGGTTTAGACCCGACAAGCTTGTATACTTGTGTAATAAGGGTAAACTAAGCACATTCTGGATTTTGAGATAAAAATGATAAGGTTTGACCCGTTTCGGCTAATTTATGCAAACTAGTTACATAAGCCGATCCGAACGCGAAAAGTGTGTAACGGGTAACCAAAAGAGTCATGAACAGGTTTCCTAAGTTAATATGCCTTAAATATGTTGTGACATCAGTAAGATATCTTCTATTATGCCCAAAACGGATTTAAACTCAAATTATGCCCCGCAGGGGTATTTTGGTCATTTAAAAAGGTTATAAAAGAGATTTAATATATGTCTGAGTTTCAGGTCTGATATAATTAGTAAATATACTTTAATTTAACAAGTTATATCAGTAGGGTATTACATATATGTGAAATTTATCATTTATATCCAAACTATGCACCGAAAGGGCATTTTGGTAATTTCACATAAGGTTTAAAGGTCAAATCTGGAAATCTGAGTTTAAAACTTTTGCTTACTATTAAAGTATAAAAATTTACTTAATATATCAGTAGGTATCTAGTCTTATATGTTTAAAATGGTTTTAATACATACTATGCGTTTAAAACGCGTAAAAAGACGGTTTTAAGTGATTTCCGGGTTTTATAAGAAAAGCTGATATTTTTATTATTCCAGAAGGTTCAAAATATTTTATTTATAATATAGGATCAGTAGAAAAAGGTTTGGTGTCAAAAGGATTTGTAAAACTCATTTTATAGGCCAAAAGGGCAAAACCAATAATTACCGAATTAAGCTTAGAACCCTATGTTATGCTCAGCCTAAAAATAAATAAAAATCTTCAAAAATCCCAAAATATTATTTTATATCAGTAGGTAAAAAGTTTGGTATCAAAAATTGGGTTTAGATAGGCTATATGCTAATTGCGCCGTTAATTAATAAAAAGCTTTCTAATTACGCTAATTAGCATAACTCCTAATCTAGACCTCAAACTGATGTCAAATTTTAGGGACAAGTTTATAAATCAGTAACTAAGGTTTTTACTCTTTTACATTTTCAAAAATCATGTTTTAAGGTCATATGGGCATAATAGTCAACATATAAGCATTTAACGGAAACATGCATATGAATCGGATAACTAATGAACCAAGTTGTATAATCACAGAGGGTTATACAAACATGAAACCTGGTCCTAATAAGGCTCTAATGCATTTCTAAACTAAGCTAAATCCAAAGCAAAAGTCAACTTTTGCGACTTTCGGTTCCGAACCGAGCCTAAACTTAGAATTGTCGGGTTGAACATGCTTAGACATGTTCAACTAATATTTACCAAGTTATTAAATTGAGAAAACTGATTTTATGGCTTCTATATTAATAGTTATGAATTTTATTTAAAACTAACCCGTTTGACTCCTATTTCACCCGACAATTTAACTAAGTAAACGTGGTAATTAGGAGGTGCCCTTTTGAGGGTTTAACACCTACCTAATTACGGTCACGTAGCCATGTTCGTTACGAACAATGGCTCAACCGTTTAAAAGTCCAAGCGTTTATCGAAACGCTTGACTTTTCGGCTATAAACGCTAAACAATTAAACTAAGCACGAAAGGACACTTACAAAGGGTCCAAGCAAGGAGGTTTTGATCCTAAATTCTCAGGTATGAAGAGCAAGGTCTCCAACTTAGAGAATTCAGAAATCAAGTGTGAATGAGAGCAAGATCAAGTGGGTTTATATAGGATTTTGAGAACCGTTAGGATCGTTTCTCGTAACTCGTGCTTCAATCTTGGCCCTCCATGTGTGCCCATGGTTTCTAAATACAATGGGGGTTGAAAACCAGCTCATGGTATTGAGAAATTTACATAAAAGCCCTTGAAAAACGACCTAAATGCTGAAAATAAGAATATGCCCAGACCTGGGCGTAGGCTACGCTGCAAGGGGCGTAGGCTACGGCCTGCACAGATCGAACAACTTTCAGAAGTTGCAGTTTTGGTCCCTGTATGTGTTTAAGCCCATATTTGACATGTTTAAAGCCCGTTAAGCCATTTTCAAGGCTCTACAATGATTCCTAAGAATAGGGAACATAAAACATGCTCAAAAATGTGCCGGATGTCGGTTCGTTTGGTCGTATGATCGCGTTGTTCGTCTAATTACGACGAAACACGAACGGACGCGAAAAACGATCCAAATTACGCGACGAATGGAATTTTATCAAGCCAAACACAAAAATAAAATATTTTAGTGCTTACATAAATTTTTGGGTGTTCGGGTATACTCAGAATGTGAGATATGTGCGAAAATGAAAACTTGTGCACTTTTTGACACTTTTAATCCCTGCATGACTTAAAAGTTTATTTTTGCGCACGAAACACTTCTAACCCTATTTCTAAGCTAGGCAGGGGATAATTAGGGCATGTTTAACTCATGGTCATATTCCGGAAGGTCCGATAACATACGAATCGACATACTTTTGCAGTTTGACGCAAATAGTCCTTTAATCGCACAAAGTTGCGCGAAATGTCGTTTAATGATATCCAAGCCTTCCATGGCCCATAATGGGCATTCCCAAGCATGAGTTTAATTATTGCTACGCTCTCGATCGCTTAAATGGTCACCAAAATGCGTAGATTCAAAAGTTGACGCTTTAGGTCCCTCTAATGCGCAAACTTGCGCATTTCATCGTTTAATAGCGTCGAAGCCTTATCTAATCCATATTAGGCATTCTTGAGAGTATTATTAAACATCACGATGCTTCAGGTTCGCTAAAAGGTCACTCAGAGGTAAGAATTAACATGTTGACGCTTTTAACCCTTCATTGTGCAAACTTTCAATTAATTACGCGAACGGCTATACTCGATCAACAAGTGGCTCATTTGTGAATATAAATACCGTACAAGGTTATTCAGAAACTTATTTTAGGTATACAAACACTTCCAGTCCTTTCATAATCAAGGATTTCTATTTTTCGAAAAATTAATCCCTTAAATTCAATATTTGACTTCATTAGGGTTTATTACACGTGTCAATACATCATTGGACGTGATTTTACGAGGTGTTACAGTTTATTACAGTAATTATTATGATTATGTGTATTGTTTATTAATTTCTGTTTCTGTATTTAGCTAACACTATCTGCAGGTATATGCACCATATGCTCGTTACTTCTATTACAGGTCGCGGCTACAGTCATGAGTGGTGTACGACCACAGATCTTTTTTTCTTTTATTGTTTGTTGTACAGGAGGCCGTGCGCACTAGCACACGGTCTAGCCCAGTACTTCTCCTCCACCCATCACCGGCAGGAGCGCGGATTTTTGTATGGCGGCGTGTACGTGACCGTCATTGCCCGTTCATTGGGCCTCGTACCGGAGCAGGACCCACTTTTACGGACGCCGCCCGTCATGCCGACGCGGATGGGTTTTCAGTCGTTGTGGGGGATGGGAATGATTAAGAGGTTCGACCTCATTGGCGTGTGGTTTAAAAACCGCGCAGGCGGCTTATGGATAGCGCAGGACCTACCAGAGCAGTTCGATCTCGTCTGTCCTCTGCCAGATCCTGCTGCAGTGCTCCTGCCGGACCCTCCGGTGAATTTAGACGGTCCAGCGAAGCCACAACCACCAGCATCTCCCGGGGCGCCTCAGTTTCCACGGCACGTTATTCCAGGTCATGCCCCGGGAGCTGCAGTACATCCGGAGATATGAGCCGAGCTTGACAGGCTCAACAATTTGATGGGTTGGTTTGTTGGGGCAGAGCAGGATAGACGAGAGAGAGAGGGGTTACCCCCGATACCGCTCCCACCACCTCGAGCACCACATCAGCAGCAGCAGCAGCTGCAGCAGCCAGATCCAGATTCGGATCATGAGGCATAGACCGGTTGTAGTTTTTATTTTTGTTATGGATGTACAAACTTATCTTATATATTTTTGTTATGGATGTACAAAAGTTATCTTATATATGTCATATTTACGTTTGTTTTAAGTTATTCGGTTACTTAATGATTGTTGTCTGAAATTGATATAATACGGAAACAATATATGTTTTGAATATAATACGGAAACAATATTTAAACGAGATAAAATTTTAATCGGAAGAATAATATTTTAAAAATTAAAATGTTAAAAACAATATAATATTTAACCGATCGAATATATTTAAAGAGCCGACCCTGAAAACGCTAAAAATTTTTAAACTGCAAAAAATAGAACTTTTTTTAAAAACACAAAAATTTTCACTAAAAAAACACCTCCAAAAACTATCAAAATAACCCACCAAAACACCCCTTCTTTCAACCAAAAAAACAGCCAACACCTGGACGCCTCATATAGGCCTGTATGAGGCGTCTAGGGTTTCTTAAACTTTGTGCCAGAAGACCCCCTTGAATTCTGTGCCTAGACACCTCGTATAGCCCTATACGAGGCGTCTAGGGCACCAAAAGTGTCCAAATAGCTTCAGAGGGTGTCCGAATAGTTTAGGCCTTTTTAAATTGAATGAATAAAAGAGTTATGTACCTCATATAGACTAAGATACCCAAACACTGTGTAAAATAGCAATATCGTAACCTATCACTGTGTACTAGCAAACAGAGAATTCAAAAAAAAAAAAACCTTGTGCAGAAAATTTTTTCCTGGAACTATATAAAGAGGTCCCTAGCCATTGATCGGACACCATCTGGCATACAGTTGGAATTAATTCAAATGGAGCTAGTCGTTGCAAGTAGCCCTTGAAGATTAGTTGGGTCAGCTGGAATAATCGACTAGTCATACGGGTCACCGAGTCCTATGGCTAGATCCTATTTAGTAGCAAGTTTTTAGTTTATCTTTTGAATAAGTTTGTTATTTTCTTTCTGCACATTGTTTACTTTGTAAGCTATATATAGTGTAGTTGTGTTGAATAAAGTTCAATCATTCCAGCATAAATTCTTCTCCACTTTGTTGTTCTGATTCACAAGCCAACATATACCATGCTACTTTCCAGTATCAAGAGAACCTGGAAGTGACATGTTACAGAAAAGATGAAAACAATACATTAGAAGTACAACTAAACTGTATTTCCCATTTCCTACATATTGGTGTTGTGTGGCATATATATTTATCTTCAATTCGTCTATACAAAAGCTCAAATGGCATCTTTATTTAAAACACTACCATCATCAGAAACAGAAAACTAACTGCAATGTTATAAGTCTCTTCAGCAAGTGGATTAAACGACACAGTTGTGAGTACATATATATCGTGAGATACAACGTGATGAGTAATCTGTAGCTGCTAAGAAATATTGATTACAGTACCTACTATAACATCAAATACATAGGATACCTCAAACTGATCGATAGCACATGAAATGTAATTCCACATACCAATTTATCAAGACAAATACGAGATTTAGCTCGTATGGCATTTTATCGAACAGTTGGAGTGCACAATGGATGGATCACATATTTCAGCTACAAAAATGAAGCAAAACCCCAGAATTGAAAACAGCAAATAGCATATTCAGACTAAGTGTGTTCGGTGTTCACAATAACAGTTTCAGTCAACAAGACTTGTTGAATGCTACACACTGTTAACTTTTTCGGCAATTAGCACAGAGTGTGTGATTGGGGGGAGGAGGGGGGGATATTGCACGGTCCTCCCAACCGCTGGAGTGATCCCACTCCACAAGCTAGCTTAGCCCCATAACTGCCTGCGGTTACTACCCAACCGGAAACGAAAGCCTGGAGGGTGTGCCTACCAGGATTTGAACCGGGGTCCTCTGGGAAGAGGTGGGTGAGGCTGGCCACTAGGACACCCCAAGTGGTTCAGAGTGTGTGACTATCGTTTCTAACAGAACAATATTAACTGCAATGTCAACATTCTCTTCTGTAAGTGAATTAAACACCACGGAAGTTGGTACATGTACATATATCATGAGATACAACAACATGAATAATATTTGTATTGATTAGACTACCTATTATAACATCAAATAAAAAAGATGCCCTGTTTAAGTTGCACAGCTTAACCAATAACACTTCAAACGTGAGTCCACATACCATTTTATGGGGTTAAATACGTAATTAAGGTCGCAGTGCATTTTGTCAAACAGTTGGAATGCACAATGAATGGTTCACATACTTCAGTTACCAAATGAAGCAAGAACCCCAAAATTGAAAACAACAAATGAACAGTTTACCTGCAATAAATGTGAATGCAATTCACAAGTAAGCCAAACCACATATCTCAGAAGCTGCATGCAAATAAGTTTAGAAGAAAAAAAGTTAAGTTTATAAAGTTTGAAGAAACATGATCTATTACCAAATACTAAGTTTGTTTCAACTTCAGCAAAGTTAATCCTAAAAGAAACAAGAAAACATGAATAAAGTTTTACACACAAGAGCTAAAACCATTAATTAGATATACAAGCATATTGGTTTCCCATTATCATACATATCGGATGTTGTTTGGCATATAGAGTTATCTTCGAATTGACTATTCAAAAGCTTAAACGTCCTCTTTATTTAAAACAACGAGACATTTTCGGAATCAAAATGGTTTTACTTAAAACCCGAGTTTTCACAATAAAGTTTTACTTGCTTTGGAGTCCATTAGTCAAACTACAATCCATTCATTAATTAGTTTCAAGAGGTAACCTCATGCAATTGGTTAGTTACCTTTGTTCGTAAATCAAGTTAATCAGCCTATGTAATCGGCACCTAATGTTTACCAATCTGATCTCCAAATGCTTGACGACAACAAAGACTAAAGAACTTTAGATGATTATTCCACTTATATTATATAAGAAAACTCAAGGGTAGACATGTGTAACCTCAGAACTAAAATAGAACTTCATACTTGTCACACCCCCAAAATCCACCATGCGGAGTATCACCGCTTGGAGGCGTGACGTGACCAGGATCGAGCCACCAATCATATTGAACATAGTAATTAAGTAAATAAGACCAACCACAATACAATTGGTGACCAAAGCTAGTTAACCATGTTTGGTTTAAACAGCGGAAGCATAAAAGTAAATCCAAAAGCATAAGTCCTTAGTTTATAAGTTAAAGTTCAAAAACGCAAGTTTAATAGGTTCATAAGGATTTAAATAATAAGCACGGAACATAACCGTCCGTACGCCACAACGACTCCTTCCTCGTGCAAGCTCCAAGCGTTTAATGACCTGTAAGGCATGTAACAACGAGTCAACAACAAAGTTGAGTGAGTTCACGTTTGGTTGTTTAGTTATAGCATTCGTTTCGTAAATCATCTGTTCGTTTTGTAAACCATGTATCGTATAAATTCGTATCGCGATCTTCCTGACATGTTTGCGAAGATTAGTGGGGGCTTCCCATGTGTTACTAGACCACGCGTATCGACTGCTACGAAAATGTAAGAGGTGCCCTAAGTCAATGTCTATTAGCATTGACCCTTTGCCCATAGTCCATTAGTACACGCCCGTCCGACTGGCACGGTGTGAGGTTTGTTAAACCTAATAGCGCTATTAACTAATGACCCGCTCGCCATAGGCCTCGGCGATTAAGTCGATAAATGAGGGACTTCAATTGATAGAGTTGATGGTCTTATGGTCGTGTACGTAGGCTTTACGTACGTGCCCTTCAATCCGAGGACATTAGTAAGTAGTTTAATAGTAATGATAGTTCGAGTAGCCATTCAATCCCATTCCCAACCCACCGGGAATCCCATGCCTTGGAAAGAGTGTGAACTCACCTTGGTTGCTTGGTTTGACTCTCAAATATAGCTAATAGTCAAGGTTGGTCAATCACGCCCTAGTATGATTACCAGTTAGTCATTTAGTGGTTTTCAAAATAGAGCACAAAGTTCCTACACGTATCTATCACATAACATGCATCACTTTATCGGTTTATGCCCATATAAGTTTCCCATCTATTCCCCACTCATAAACAAACATACGATGATGCACATAACACATATAACATGTTATATCATTCACAGATAACCTACTCGACATTTAGACATGCAAAGTACAACTCATGTCATTTCAGCATTAATATTCAAAACCGGGCTGTTTTCGGACATTTTAATAAAATAGTTAACTTATTCCAAAAATTCCCAAATTTTTACAGAATGTCTTAAACGTTCCAAATTTTATTGTGTAAAAATATCAGGGTCCAGTTCATTACTAATATTTTAAAAAATTCATTTTCCGGACTGAACTCAGATTTATCTTTTTCTGACCACAGTCCACGGAACAATTCATTAAAATTTCATCGTAAGTCCGATTTACGAAATTTCAGTGGGGTAAATACAAATACATCAGTTGTCATCTACAGTATAAGTTTCATGATCTAACTCTACACAGAACTCAAGTTATGACAGAAAACAAAACGCATATTTTCAGAAGAAAAATGCAGCTCTAGCTGCTGTTACAAAATGGCGCTTTAAAAATAGTAAACGGAGTCCAAAAATTATGATTCAAGTGCCATTAGAACCGTATTTCATAATACTTAAATCCAGACCTCAGAAAATACATTTTTCATTAAGTTACGGTCCTGTTACAGCCAACTGAAGTTGGCTGTAATTACTAGACAGCTTTCTGTTTTCAGTCTTTATCCTTCTAAAACGCGTTCGATTGATTCCGTTAACATGTTTAGTGATCACAACAACATCAAACATCAATATTATCCAGCAAAACATCAGATAATCAAACAATCACATACTAGCATTATTTCATCACATCTCTACAATATTTCATCATTTAGTTAATTCTATGTTAAAGACTTTTTGCACATGATCTTTTTGTGTTCTAAAGATATCATCTTAACATGACTATTAACCACCATGGACAAGGATTAAACACGGATTTAAGGGACTTACTACTAGCTTTTAAGCTAGGGAAGAACTTCAAGAGAAAAGATGGTGTGTAAAACAATGTATGAAAGTTCCTTCAAGACCCACAAGCTACAAGCTTCCAAGAGTCACCTTCTAGCCCTTGAATGGACTTGAAATTGGTTGAAGATGGTGGTGATAGAGTGGTGGTGGTGGCGGTTGTAGAGAGGGCCGAGAGAGGGAGAGAGATAGTGAGGGAGGTGGAGTGAAGATTGTGAAGATATGATAAGATTTCTTGAATCTAAGGCACCATACATATAAAGATCTTCCCAATATTTTGTCCACTCAATCAAGCAAGTAATCTAATATAATATTGAGATGAAATCTTGTGGGATATGGTGGTGATGATTACTAGGCATAGGGGGGAGGGGGTCTAAGTGTAACTTGTGAGATATGAAATGATCTTGCAAATCTAGAACCATATCCATAGAGATTTCATTCTATATTTTGTTCAAATACTCAAGCAAGATCCAATAAAATAATCAACAAAATCTTTGAGTGGGGTCCCCCACATGGGCCGTGAATTTTGTTGGGGGGGGGGGGGTTTAAGTGTAACTTGCAATTGTAAGTAGGTAAATGTTTGGAAGTTAAATGTAAAAATCTAGCGTATTGTGTGTATGGTACATTATATAATGTATTGGGGTATTCGGGGACCATAACTAGTCCAAAGATAATACAACAATGTTTCTGACAAAAATTTAGTGTCCCGGGTAATGTCCGGTTGTCCGGTTAAATACCGTTTTGTTAAAGTGTTTAATATATATATTTTTGTAACATAATTAATTCCTAACACGCACATGTAAGTATAACACCGAAATCAAAGAGCAGTTAAATAATTTAGCACAATCATCAAGGACTTTAATTATCGTTAATAAATTGTACAGATACATGGAATTTCGAGGGTTGTCACATTCTCCCCTTGTTAAGGAAATTTCGTCCCGAAATTTAGTGCGTAGTTACTGAGGAAGCTAGTTAAGTTGCGATGTTTACTGGTTTTCCTGGGGTGTCACATCATTCCCCCGTTGATTTGGAATTTCGTCCTGAAATTCTGCAGTAGCTTCAGCCTCAGTAGTGGTTGCACTGTTTCCGAACAACTGGGGATATCTGAGTTTCATTTGGTCTTCTCGTTCCAGGTATACTCTGGGCCACGACGAGCATTCCAACGGACTCGGACCAGAGGTATCCTGGTAATCTCTACTGGTTCCTCGTCGAACCGCAGCTGGTCGTCGATTGTGAGTTCCTTGAGAGGAACTATGAGGGTCTCATCTGACAGACACTTCTTCAGATTTGACACGTGAAAAACGTTGTGAACTCCGCTGAGTTCTTCAGGTAGATTCAACCTGTAGGCGACTTTGCCAATTTTCTCAATGATCTCGAACGGTCCGACATAACGTGGATTGAGCTTGCCTCGTTTGCCAAAGCGGACTACACCTTTCCAAGGTGAGACTTTGAGTAGCACTCGGTCTCCAACCTGGAACTCGAGTGGTTTTCTGCCCTTGTCAGCGTAGCTTTTCTGACGGTCACGAGCTGCCGCCATGCGTTGTCGTATCTCAGCAATCCTTTCTGTAGTATCAACTACGAGTTCTGGACCCGTGATCTGACTGTCACCGACTTCTGCCCAACAGAGAGGTGATCGGCATTTACGTCCATACAATGCCTCAAACGGAGCGGCTTGGATGCTGGTGTGGTAGCTGTTGTTATACGAAAACTCCACTAACGGGAGGTGCTTTTCCCAGCCATTACCAAAATCGATTACACATGCCCGCAACATGTCCTCTAGGGTTTGGATGGTGCGTTCAGACAGCCCATCCGTTTGCGGGTGGTAGGCTGTGCTCATGTCTAATCGTGAGCCAAAAGATTTGTGCATTGCTTGCCACAGTTCAGAAGTAAAACGTGCATCACGATCAGAGATAATAGAGGTTGGCACTCCGTGCCTTGATACCACTTCCTTTAGGTAGATGTCTGCTAGAGTAGAAAACTTGTCGGTTTCCTTGATAGCTAGAAAATGTGCAGACTTGGTCAGTCGATCCACGATAACCCAAATGGTATCATTTCCGCGTTGAGATCTAGGCAGACCAGTAACAAAATCCATGGAAATTTGCTCCCATTTCCATTGTGGTATCTCTGGTTGTTGAAGTAGGCCTGATGGTTTCTGTTATTCGGTCTTGACTCTCGCACAAGTCAAGCACTTACTGACGTAGGTTGCTATGTGAGCTTTCATGCCAGGCCACCAATACGTAGTCTTGAGATCGTGGTACATCTTATCCGAACCAGGGTGTACCGAATAACGAGACTTGTGCGCTTCATCCATCACAAGCTCGCGTAAGTTTCCGTAAAGCGGAACCCAGATGCGCCCTGTTACATAGTAAGCGCCGTCTTCCTTTTGTTCTAGCCGCTGCTTCGATCCTCATAAGGATTCAGCCCTGATGTTTTCTGCTTCCAATGCTTCAACCTGAGCATCTCGAATTTGAGCGGGAAGGTTGGATTGGATGGTAAGCTGTAACGCACGTACACGCTTAGGTATAGTGTCCTTTCGACTAAGGGCGTCGGCCACAACATTAGCCTTGCCTGGATGGTATTTGATGGCGCATTCATAATCGTTCAAGAGCTCGACCCATCGGCGTTGTCGCATGTTTAACTCCTTTTGCTGAAAGATATGCTCGAGACTCCTGTGATCGGTGTAAATGGTGCACTTGGTACCGTACAGGTAATGTCTCCATATCTTAAGCGCGAAAACAACTGCTCCCAATTCCAGGTCGTGCGTAGTGTAGTTCCTTTCATGAATTTTAAGTTGGCGCGATGCGTAGGCAATGACCTTGTCACGTTGCATCAACACGCAACCAAGTCCTTGGATGGAAGCGTCGCAATAAACTACAAAATCATATGTGCCTTCAGGCAATGAGAGAATAGGTGCGCTACAAAGTCTATCTTTTAAGTGCTGAAATGCGGACTCCTGTGCATCTCCCCAACGGTAGATGACACCCTTCTGAGTCAATGAAGTGAGGGGTTGGGCAATCCTTGAGAAATCCTTGATAAATCGTCTGTAGTAGCCCGCCAGACCCAAGAATTGGCGGATTTCTGTTGGTGTGCGGGGTGCAGGCCAGTTCTTGATTGAGTCAACCTTGGATGGATCAACATGAATCCCATCCTTGTTTACCACATGGCCTAGAAAGTGGACTTCGCGAAGCCAGAAGTCACATTTCGAAAACTTGGCATACAACTGCTCTTTTCGAAGAAGTTCCAGAATAAGCCTCAGGTGTTGCTCGTGTTCCTCCTGACTCTTAGAATAGATCAGGATGTCGTCGATGAACACTATGACAAACTTATCCAGGTACGGCTTGCACACTCGGTTCATGAGATCCATGAAGACCGCTGGTGCATTCGTCAGCCCGAATGGCATAACCAGAAACTCGTAATGGCCGTAACGAGTTCTGAATGCTGTTTTGGAGACGTCCTCATCTCGGACTCTCAGCTGATGGTATCCCGATCTCAAATCAATCTTAGAATAATAGCTCGACCCTTGCAGGTGGTCGAATAGGTCATCAATACGTGGGAGAGGATAACGATTCTTCACGGTCACCTTGTTGAGTTCGCGGTAATCTATGCACATACGGAAGGTACCGTCCTTCTTCTTCACGAATAGTACTGGAGCTCCCCAGGGCGAAGAGCTAGGATGAATAAAACCTTTTTCCAAAAGTTCTTGTAATTGCTTGGACAGTTCTTCCAGTTCGGTTGGGGCTAAGCGATAAGGTGCTCGAGCTATGGGCGCTGCTCCAGGGGCTAGCTCGATTTGAAATTCAACTTGGCGATGAGGCGGAAGACCAGGTAATTCCTCAGGGTATACCTCGGGAAAATCACGCACAATAGGAATGTCTGCAATTCTCTTCTCTTCCGTCGACGTGTCAGTAACGAGTGCTAAAATGGCAGTGTGACCCTTTCGCAAACACTTCTGGGCCTTTAGGAAAGAGATGATGCCTACGACTGCACCACTCTTGTCGCCTTGAATCACGAGGGGCTCTTCACCAGAACGAGGAATGCGGACAATCTTCTCGTTGCAAAGAATTTCCGCTTGCTGATGGGATAACCAATCCATCCCAATAACAACGTCGAAACTACCAAGTACGATAGGAATAAGATCGATAGAGAAGGTCTGACCAGCTAAGACGAGGTTACAACCTTTAACTACGTGTGTGGCTTCAAGACTTTTACTGTTTGCTAGCTCCACCGTGTGTTTGGGGGTCAAAAGTGTTGGGGTGCGCTTAAGCATTTGACTAACTTTTAGAGACACATAACTGGTATCGGCACCCGAATCAAATAAAACAGTAACATAAAAGTCGTCGAGAAGAAACTTACCCATCACAACGTTGGGATCATTCCTTGCTTCACCCTGACCAATCATGAACACTCGACCCCTGGCACCGTTGCCATCATTGTTTCCCCCATTGTTGCCCCTATTATTGTTCCTGTTTCCCTGGTTGTTGTTGTTGTTCTGATTCTGGTTAAGCTGGGGACAGTTCTTCTTAAAGTGGCCTTCAGCGCCACACTGAAAGCATCCCATGTTGCCCTGTTGCTGTTGCTGATTCTGCGGTGCTTGCTGTTGCTGCTGACGATACTGATTTGCAGGCCGTGAGCTCCTGCAATCCTTGGCTTCATGACCCATCTTGAGACACCTCTGACAACGTCCCTTGTTGCACTGACCACTATGGTGCCTGTTGCATTTGTTGCACTTTGGGTGGTTTCCTCGATATCCACCCTGTCCTTGACTACCGGAAGATTGCTGACCAGGACTCTGGTAGTCATCGGTCTTTCGCTGCTGCGTCTGAACTGATGTAGAACCTTTACTGGAATTCCCATCCCATTTTCGCTTGTTATCGGCAGGTGCATCAGAAGTAGTTGTGGCACTGATTCGTTTGGGCAGCCTGTTTTGCTCCACCGCCTGGTCAGTGAGTCGACGGGCCAACTTGATGATTTGCTGTATGGTACCCAGGTTGGCTAAAGTCACGTGACTTTGAATCTCTGGTACAATGCCCTTGAGATACAGCTCAATTCGTTTGATGGGAGGGTCCACCATAGTTGGACACAGGATGGCCAGCTCGTTTGACCTCTTAGTATACGCCTCAATCTCAGACCCCGTCATCTTCAGATTGAAAAATTCCACTTCTAGCTTGTGGATGTTATCCCGACTACAGTATTCTTCTTTGATCAGTTCCTTGAAACCATTCCAGGGTGTGGCATTAGCAACTGCCAGTCCTAGTAGTTGAACCTGTGCCTTCCACCAGGTTAACGCAGCTCCTTCAAGTGTTCCGGTAGCATATTTCACCCTACGGTCTTCGGGGCATTCGCACATCTCGAAAACTGACTCAAGCTTTTCAAACCAGTGAAGAAGTCCCACTGCTCCTTCGGTGCCACTGAAAGTAGTAGGTCGGCAGTCCATGAACGTTTTGAACGTGCACACAGGAGTTTGAGCATGTTGACCTCCTGCTGGATTTGCTGTGAGTGCCTCAGCAACTCGTTCGTTGATCAAATCCATCAACTGGGCTTGAGTGAGGTTGATACGTCCTCCGCGTTCGCTCATGATCTTCATAATGAAGCAACGTAAGTGAGAAAGGTGTCGTGAAAGTGTGTAAGGGTGGGACGACAATAGAGAGTAAGCACACAAGGTTCAAAAAGCAATTATCACATTCTCTAATGCACAGTGAGAACTATCTAACCGACAATATAACATAAATCATACCACTTATGGTGTCGAGTCTTGCACGTGGAGCGAAGCGTCGTTGTGGATCGTTGAACACTGTACAGGTTATAGTCTGGTTTTATCAAAAAGCTTTTCCCTTTTCAAAACCAAGTTCACTATAACCAATGGCTCTGATACCAATCTGTCACACCCCCAAAATCCACCATGCGTAGTATCACCGCTTGGAGGCGTGACGTGACCAGGATCGAGCCACCAATCATATAGAACATAGTAATTAAGTAAATAAGACCAACCACAATACAATTGGTGACCAAAGCTAGTTAACCATGTTTGGTTTAAACAGCGGAAGCATAAAAGTAAATCCAAAAGCATAAGTCCTTAGTTTATAAGTTAAAGTTCAAAAACGCAAGTTTAATAGGTTCATAAGGATTTAAATAATAAGCACAGAACATAACCGTCCGTACGCCACAACGACTCCTTCCTTGTGCAAGCTCCAAGCGTTTAACGACCTGTAAGGCATGTAACAACGAGTCAACAACAAAGTTGAGTGAGTTCACGTTTGGTTGTTTAGTTATAGCATTCGTTTCGTAAATCATCTGTTCGTTTTGTAAACCATGTATCGTATAAATTCGTATCGCGGTCTTCCTGACATGTTTGCGAAGATTAGTGGGGGCTTCCCATGTGTTACTAGACCACGCGTATCGACTGCTACGAAAATGTAAGAGGTGCCCTAAGTCAATGTCTATCAGCATTGACCCTTTGCCCATAGTCCATTAGTACACGCCCGTCCGACTGGCACGGTGTGAGGTTTGTTAAACCTAATAGCGCTATTAACTAATGACCCGCTCGCCATAGGCCTCGGCGATTAAGTCGATAAATGAGGGACTTCAATTGATAGAGTTGATGGTCTTATGGTCGTGTACGTAGGCTTTACGTACGTGCCCTTCAATCCGAGGACAGTAGTAAGTAGTTTAATAGTAATGATAGTTCGAGTAGCCATTCAATCCCATTCCCAACCCACCGGGAATCCCTTGCCTTGGAAAGAGTGTGAACTCACCTTGGTTGCTTGGTTTGACTCTCAAATATAGCTAATAGTCAAGGTTGGTCAATCACGCCCTAGTATGATTACCAGTTAGTCATTTAGTGGTTTTCAAAATAGAGCACAAAGTTCCTACACGTATCTATCACATAACATGCATCACTTTATCGGTTTATGCCCATATAAGTTTCCCATCTATTCCCCACTCATAAACAAACATACGATGATGCACATAACACATATAACATGTTATATCATTCACAGATAACCTACCCGACATTTAGACATGCAAAGTACAACTCATGTCATTTCAGCATTAATATTCAAAACCGGGCTGTTTTCGGACATTTTAATAAAATAGTTAACTTATTCCAAAAATTCCCAAAGTTTTACAGAATGTCTTAAACGTTCCAAATTTTATTGTGTAAAAATATCGGGGTCCAGTTCATTACTAATATTTTATAAAAATTCATTTTCCGGACTGAACTCAGATTTATCTTTTTCTGACCACAGTCCACGGAACAATTCATTAAAATTTCATCGTAAGTCCGATTTACGAAATTTCAATGGGGTAAATACAAATACATCAGTTGTCATCTACAGTATAAGTTTCATGATCTAACTCTACACAGAACTCAAGTTATGACAGAAAACAAAACGCATATTTTCAGCAGAAAAATGCAGCTCTAGCTGTTGTTACAAAATGGCGCTTTAAAAATAGTAAACGGAGTCCAAAAATTATGATTCCAGTGCCATTAGAACCGTGTTTCATAATACTTAAATCCAGACCTCAGAAAATACATTTTTCGTTAAGTTACGGTCCTGTTACAGCCAACTGAAGTTGGCTGTAATTACTTGACAGCTTTCTGTTTTCAGTCTTTATCCTTCTAAAACGCGTTCGATTGATTCCGTTAACATGTTTAGTGATCACAACAACATCAAACATCAATATTATCCAGCAAAACATCAGATAATCAATCAAGATAATCAAACAATCACATACTAGCATTATTTCATCACATCTCTACAATATTTCATCATTTAGTTAATTCTTTGTTAAAGACTTTTTTCACATGATCTTTTTGTGTTCTAAAGATATCATCTTAACATGACTATTAACCACCATGGACAAGGATTAAACACGGTTTTAAGGGACTTACTACTAGCTTTTAAGCTAGGGAAGAACTTCAAGAGAAAAGATGGTGTGTAAAACAATGTATGAAAGTTCCTTCAAGACCCACAAGCTACAAGCTTCCAAGAGTCACCTTCTAGCCCTTGAATGGACTTGAAATTGGTTGAAGATGGTGGTGATAGAGTGGTGGTGGTGGCGGTTGTAGAGAGGGCCGAGAGAGGGAGAGAGATAGTGAGGGAGGTGGAGTGAAGATTGTGAAGATATGATAAGATTTCTTGAATCTAAGGCACCATACATATAAAGATCTTCCCAATATTTTGTCCACTCAATCAAGCAAGTAATCTAATATAATATTGAGATGAAATCTTGTGGGATATGGTGGTGATGATTACTAGGCATAGGGGGAGGGGGTCTAAGTGTAACTTGTGAGATATGAAATGATCTTGCAAATCTAGAACCATATCCATAGAGATTTCATTCTATATTTTGTTCAAATACTCAAGCAAGATCCAATAAAATAATCAACAAAATCTTTGAGTGGGGTCCCCCACATGGGCCGTGAATTTTGATGGGGGGGGGGGTTAAGTGTAACTTGCAATTGTAAGTAGGTAAATGTTTGGAAGTTAAATGTAAAAATATAGTGTATTGTGTGTATGGTACATTATATAATGTATTGGGGTATTCGGGGACCATAACTAGTCCAAAGATAATACAACAATGTTTCTGACAAAAATTTAGTGTCCCGGGTAATGTCCGGTGTCCGGTTAAATACCGTTTCATTAAAGTGTTTAATATATATATTTTTGTAACATAATTAATTCCTAACACGCACATGTAAGTATAACACCGAAATCAAAGAGCAGTTAAATAATTTAGCACAATCATCAAGCACTTTAATTATCGTTAATAAATTGTACGGATACATGGAATTTCGAGGGTTGTCACAATACTGATATTAATAAATGGTTTAAAACAATAATATAGCATATGTATCTAACATTTCAGAGCAAGAGCAGTTGCTATTCACAATAACAAGCACAAGATTACCTGTAGTGTCAACATTCTCCTCAGCAAACGAATAAAACCCCACAGCTGTGAGTGAAAATTACGAGTTTTGTCCTTTATGTATGTACCAAACTGCATGCGATTTCCTTTGCTTTTAAATTTAACGAGTTTTGTCCTTAACGTTTTAAAATCCTGCACTTCATGTTCTTTAGCCCTAACTCTGTCAGATTTTTTTTGTTAAATATGGTCATGTGACTTGCACATGAGGGTGTCATTTTACCTCCCTAGGGACCATTGGGTAAATAACTTGATATTCAAGTGACTAATTGTGTAAGAAATAAAACATATTATCTCTCCCTCTCCCTCCTCTCTCCAACCACCAACACCCACTGTTGCAACCTCCCACCACTACCCTTTAGCCGTTGCCACAACCTCCCACCGCCAACCTTCAGCAGCCACATCCCATCTCCCACCACCACCACAAATTTACATGCTCAGTTTGCACCCCTCCCATAACCACACACAACAAATGCAAAACATACATTCAAATAAATCATACACTACTACCAGAGTATTACTATAAAATTATCAAAACTGAAAACCTAAATACAATCATGAACCGAAATTATAAACAAATCTGAACCACTTTCACAAATAGTCTCAAAACATCAAATCAAGTATAGAACAAGAACAAATCACCTAAAACCTGCATATATAATAATCATTCCCAAACATCTTTCGCATCAATTCAATCCGCTTCCGAACCGGATTCCTCGGGCTAAACACAACACTCAACGTTCGCGTCGATTCAACGGTGGAGGTAGGTGCGTCTGTTCCGTCGTATCCGCGGAGGTCCAGAGCAATTGTGTTGGTACACTTTATGTGGACGCGACTCGATTCGGTTCAACTTGATTCGACTCGACTCGGTTCGATTTGGCTCGGTTCAACTCGGTTAGGTTCGGCTCAAGCCCGACGTAGCGACGTTCCTCCGTCGTTCGCCCCAGAGTTCGACAAGCGAAGCACGGAGAGCCGAGAACGTTTCCCGCTGACACATCATCATGATGATGTCATGATGATGTCACAAGTTTGACTAATCTTCATAATTTGAAGTTACAGAATTCATGTACGTGCATGAGAATTGCGATTGGGCCAATCTTTATGGGAGATCAGAATGCCACATGGGCCAAAAACTTCATATGGGCCAAATACTTCACTTGGGCCGAATCCTTTATTGTGTCTGCATGCATGTCGACGAAACTCTCAAGGTTTCGTCGACTTTGAAGTTTCGTCGACCACATCAAGGTTTCGTCGACTGGTCCCCTATATAAACAGCAAGACTGAAGACAGAACACTGAGAGAGAGAGAGAGAACCGAGAGTTTAGTTGTGTTTCATTGTAATATCATTCTGTAACGAAACTCTGTCGGTATCAATATACAAACGTTAAACGTTGAATCTTTGTGTTGTATTTATCTCTCGCTCGGTTTGCATCGTAACGTGGATTCCGCACTCGTTACGATATTCGAAACAAGATCTCGTAGTTGTCCGGCGATCCGCAAAACAGACCTACAAGTGGTATCAGAGCGTAAGGCTCGATTTATTGTTGAAAACCGAGTTACCGGTGCGATTTTCGAGTGGGTTTTAAGCTTTTCTTGGACAAAAATCATAAACCCAGTTTTTTTTCTGAAAATACGAATTAAAACTCGAAAATAGGTGTTGTTTGGTGTCGTTTCTGTTCAAAACTTGTTGAAAAGTGTTGGAGATTATCGAAGGTACAAGTCGTGTCGAGTTTCTACGTCAAATCTGTTGTTCGGAAAATTCGTTAGTGTCCGGAAAATTCAAATCTTCAAGTGTTCTTCAAAGAACCTTCAAAGTGTTCTTCATGATATCAACTTTTCAATCTTTAGTGAAGTGACTGTTTGAATTGTTTGTGAATTATAAAATCATATTTGGTTTGAAAATGATGGTTTCAAGGCATGGCGGTTGTTTGAGTTAGTAAGATAAACATGGTGTAGTTTGAAAATTTGTGCCTTGTGTCAGAAGGAGATAAGGCAACTTTGAAAAATCTAGCCAATCTCACCAACTCCCTGTCCTATCCACATTGTTGACGAAAGTTTCATTTCAACGAAACTCCTCTTAAGTTTCGCCGTTCTTTAATTACTTTAAGTTTCGTCGCATATCAAATATCACAAAGGAGTTTCGTCGTCCACATACAAGCTTTCGTCGATCATCATTTATAACAGAGTTTCGTCAATCAACATAAGTTTCGTCATTAGCTTATTAAGTTTCGTCGAAGTTGTTTGATTATCAAGTTTTGTCGGCCAAAAATTCATAAGAGGGTTTCGCCAAATACAACATAACAGGTTTCGTCCAAACAAGGTTTCGTCGCCATCAGTTACGTCAAAAGAGTTTCGCCGAGGCTTTGAGTTTCGTCGCACAATTGTTTAAGCTTTGGGTTTCGTCGAAACTTGTTAAAGTTTTTTTTTTTTTAACATAAGTGTTGCAAAACTAATTTAACTGTCTGTTTTCAAGTGTGTGATCAGTTTTTCACTTTCATATATCAAACATGAGTTGTACTAGCCCTTCGAATTGGAGCATGGAACCGAGACCAGGTGAAGATCGGACTTCGGCAGCCGTTTGGTTAAGGAATGTCATGCCTCAACAATCGATTAGTGCGAGTCAATGGGCATTGGTGAGGAACCAAAATCAAAGTATTCAGAATCTGTTGATAAGTGAAAGCGAAACGGGTAGCAATAATCACCCGCCAAAGTTAAATCACATGAACGACTATCCATCATGGAAGGGTCATTTCCACACGTACGTTCTAGGGCAAAATACCGAATTATGGACGTGCTTCATTTCGCCGTATAATCAAGATCTAGAAGAAGCAGCTTCAAGTGCGGCGACATTGGCGAATATGCTTGAAGACGACAAGAAAGCATATAATTTAGAGAAGAAGGCGTTTGCTATTCTAACACAAGCTCTTCACAAAAACATCTATCATCAATTCTCTTATTGCACAAGCACGAAAGCTTTATGGGATGCATTGGTAGCGAGAGGAGAAGGAAATGCAACTACTAGAAAGACACGACATGATCTATTGAAGAAAGAGTTTGAATCATTTCAGTTCTTGGAGAATGAAACCCTAAATGATATGACTACACGTTTTTATCATTTGATTAGTGAAATGTATTCTTATACTGTTACTGCAACTCAACAGGAAATGGTTGCACGTTTTGCTGATGCTCTACCTCCAAAGTGGAGCCCATTCATTGAGCTTTTAAAGCATACGGGCGTTTTAGATATTGTCAGTATCTATGAATTCGTTCAGAAGTTGGAACATAAGAATGATGAAGAAATCCGAAAAGCTAAACGAATTTCTGTTCCTCAAAATACTGAAATGTACCTTCCAGGTTTCGACGTTTTAGCTAGATCCAGTGTAGCTCAGCAACCAAAACTACAAACAGCATTTATGTCAAATACAAGCTCTTTTCCGTTTCCACAATCAGCTACACCTCAAGTTTTTGATCCAAATGCTTATATTCCAACACCATCACAAGCCCAACCACTACCTAAACCCCAACCCCCACCACAAGTTCCTCCCACTCAACCTCAATTTGATCCAAATGCTTATATTCCAACACCATCACCAGCCCAACCACAACCTCAAACCCAACAACCACAAGCAAACTTATCCAAAGTCAATGTGGAGATTGCAAGGGAAACCATGGAACTTCTTAACACCATGGTCAATGCCTACTGCGGACTAGTCGCAAGTCAAATTGGCAACATTAATTTGACAAACGAAGACTATCAGCAGATAGACAGGGACGAAATGGAGTTAATGGATATCAAGTGGGCGTTTGCGAGTGCTGTAAGAATGGCGAAGGATTATATGAGGAGAACCGGGAAGACTAGCTTGGAAAGCAAGCGGGATACAAAGTACGGTTTTGATAAGGATGTCGTGACATGCTTCAATTGCGGTGAGAAGGGTCACTTCAAGCGTGAATGCACACGTCCAAGCAAACAAGGCAATCAAAATCGCTTCCAAAATCAAACAAGTACTTCAAATCAAGCTAACAACGAAAGAGGGATAGTAGCTGATAACAACCAAACAAACCAGTCAGGGCCATCTATTACTAATCAAGCATTAGTGGTACAAGCCGATGAGGGATGCAACTGGTCAGTACAGTTTGGAGATGGAGGAACTGCATGTTATGCGAAGATCATCAGTCACATCAAGCATGTGCACCAAGAAGAATTCTCTGAAGATGATGATAGTTTGGGATACAGTGGCAGTTCTGATTCAGAATCAGATGTGAATGAGAAAACTGATTCTGAAGGTGATAGTTTGATTGATGCTGAGGAGATAAAGTGTCAGAAATATGTCTTGGTCAAGAAAGTTGATGCTACATCAGAAGAAGTGGAGAATATTCTCACTAAAGATGGATCTTTCTCTTCTCAGACTACCTTTATGGCTAATGTCTCAGCTTCTACAAGTCAGGTAAAATCTAAAACTCCTAGCATATGTATTGATTGTGCTGATATGAAACATGAATGTGCTAAATTGAAACATGAATCTGAAACGGTTCATAATCACAATCAGAGTTTGGTTATTAAACTGTCAAAATGCAAAGAGGCAAATATGGCTTTAGCTAGAAATGAAAAGGATTTTAAATCTGTAATTGAAACCTTAAAGAAAAGTGTTTCCGAATTAACCAAAACTGTTTACCATAAACAAATTGGTATTAACAATTACATTAATATCATCGAGGAAACCAAAAAGGAGCTAGCCGTTGCCAAATGCGAGCATGATGCGATCAAGCTCAAATTGGATAGTTATTCTAACTCCTGTATGTGCTTGATCATATCATAGACGTTCAAAAGCTGAAAGGGAACGTGAAAGGAGTTGGGAATAAGTCGTGAGCGCCCCCTTTGAGACACAACTATACCAGAATGCCCGATGAAAAGGATATGCCTCGGTTCGAACCAAGTGTGCCTCTCGATTATGAGGAAGTTACTACATGTGACACCTGGTCACTTCGACCATCAAACAAATACCAAGCCAATGAAATATTGTATTTCATACTTGGGATCTATATAAATATGTGTATCGTTTACACATATCAATTCTTGTTCGTTTCCAAACTCTAAATCGCTTTCTGGAGGGTTATACGCGCACTGATGCGTAAATATAACCAGTTTAATGCAACGAACACTCCGAAATAGTAAAATAGGCTTAACATACCTTAAATAACCTTTACATAACTTAGAAATAAGTTTTGAAGGCTTTGGTATGGCAAAATCAAGTTAAATCGCTTACAGGGACTAAAGTTGACAAACTGCGAAAGTATGCCAATTTAAACTGTAACAGACATTCTGGAACATGACCATAAGTTAAACACACCATAAATATCCTCTACATAGCTTAGAAATAGGCTTTGAGGGGTTCGGTGTGCTAAAATAAACTTTTGGGTCATTCAGGGACTAAAAGTGTCAAAAAGTGCACAAGTTTGCATTTTCGCGCATAACTTACGTTCTGAATACATCTGGACATCCAAAAATTTATGTAAGCACTAAAATATTTTATTTTATTGTTTGGCATAAGAAAAATCCATTCGTCACGCATTTTGGATCGTTTTTCGCGCTTGTGCGCATTCCGTCGTAATTAAGCGAACATCGCGTTCGTACGACCAAACGAACCAACACCCGGCATATTTTTGAGCATGTTTCATGTCCACAATGTTTAGGCATCATTTTAGGGCCTTAAAGTTGGCTTTACGGGCCTTAGAAGTATCGAAAATGGCTTAAAACACAACAGGGACTGAAACAGCCAAAATGGAAACTTATTTGCTGATCAGAAGCTCCAGGCGGCCCGCCTGAGCTTTGTCTGATCCTGAAGCGGGCCGCATCAGACTCCCTGATCAGATAAGAACGCTTAGTCAGCTGTTTCCAGCTGTTTAAACCTCAACCACACACTCACAACTGCACATTCAGCTCATTAGGACCATTTTTAAGTTACCACAACTTTGTGACAAGTGTACGCACAAGATTCGAGCATGGTTTCCATGAAAATATCTTAACGGTTACCCGAAAACTATAAATACCCCACCCCCCCATTGCTTCAAAACCACTAGAATCTGATCTTAAAGACTCTAAGTTGGAACCTTTGTTTCATACCTGAGTTATTTCGATCTAGATTAGCATTCGGGGACCCTTCGTAAGTATTCTTTCGTTCTTTTCCTTCTTTTATTGCTTTTCGAGTCCGAAATTCAAACTTTGTTTGACTTTCAGCGTTGACCAGTGTATGGTCAATGCGAAGTTCGTTTGAACTTCGCAACGTGATTGTAATAACGATGGTTATAGTCCCTTGGGACTATGCCTACTGATTACCACGTTGTCTAGGGTCGTAAGGGTAAGCGATCTGATAAATCGCTTATACCTTCGAACCCGACCCAGTTTGGTCGATCATTAGGATCCGACCAAATACATTAGGTGACCATAGTGTATAGGGAATAACCTTCCGAGGTTATACCTAATGGTCACATCGTTTGAGTAGTTGTATGATAGGTAGTTTATATGCCTTAGGTAAATTACCAGAATACCCTTTTCATGTATAATTGGTAATTAAGCATATGTAACCTAAACTTTTGTCACATAACTGATTATGTAACATGTTTAGGCATATAACACTTGTCATAGGACTAGTTAGGCGGTCCGAACGCGTTTCACGAGAACGACGCGTTAAAGTAGCATAAGCTACCTAAACGGGTCATAATGGGTCGTAAGCACTTATGTTAGGTTTCATTTAGTATGTAGGCTTTGTTAAACCATATTACACGAGTCTCCATACTCGTTTGGTTTACGAACCCGCATTCTATCCGATCTTCCGATTTAGGTCCGGTTTATTAACATAGTTACCTATATTAGGTGCCGTTTGATATCCGCGATCTCTAGCATTGTTTGGTTGTTACTCAAGGACTACTAAGCAATCTCAAGTGAGTACATAGACCCCTCTTTTACTGTTTTCCAAACTGTTTTGGGGTGGAACACATGTGCCTACTTGTTACTTTCGTGCTTTCCTGTTTTCACATCATATACCTGCTATGTTCATTAGTACATTATAGTACATGATTTCATTACATTTCATGCTAGGTGTGCCATTGTGTGCATTACTTAGTACATCGTTTTACATTACATTTCATGCTATGTATGTCTATTGTTGCATACTTAGTACAGTTCACATGCTATGTATGTTCAATCGTTGCATTGTTCTTCATACTTAGTACATTTGTTATTCATCACATGCTTACATTTTGGATGCATATTACATGATTTACATTGATCATGCATTTAATACACAAAACATAACTTTGATTTAAACTAAGTTTTACTTCATTACTATGTTCTTGTGCATATGGTTTAGTTGATGCATTTCACTAGCCATACATATCATTTTGGTTACACATTACATGGTTTACATTTGATACATAAACACTTTTGACATTGGTTATACATTACATGATTACATCTTGACATAAACATTTTTAACATATTATTTCAATACATTTGGAAGTTGGTTTAAACATAGACATCTTACATTGTTTGGTTTGGTTTGAGTAAGTGATTAAGTAACGAGGCGTGTGTAATATGATACAAGCATGGTGGATACGCCGCTGGTACTTCCTATATATAAGTGTTTGTATGGTATTACATATTGTAGCGTTATTTGAATCATTTCAGTTTGAGACATAGAACATTTTATACAAATAACATACTTTTCACAAGACATTGATTTATAACAACTTATCTTATACAAACCCATTTTACATGGTTATTCATTTAACCTTACATTTATTTATACATATCATTTGATATTATCGTTTTTCAAATGATTTACAAGACAAAGCAAATTACATGGTTCATGACTAAACATTTTCTCAAACATAAGTCATGAATCTTATTTTCACAAAACCTATGTATCTCACAGGCATTTTTATGTTGACGTACCTATTTTCACATGTGTTTTCAGGAGATGATGCATAGGATTTATCAAGACATACTTAGGCGGACTCGTGCCTTAGCGACTTAAAACGAGACAATAACTAGTTAACTTATGTTGTGTACTCTTTAATTCTTGTTTAAAGACAATGTAACTCGCTTGTTTGATGAATAAAACGAAACTTAAATTTCCATGGTTGTGAAACATTAATTCTTTTACAATACTCCCCGATGTTTCCGCCACGTTTTGTATGTTCTACGTGGTCGGGGTGTGACAGAAAAGATGGTATCAGAGCCAATGGTTATAGGGAATTAGGTTATTAGTAATGCTTTGACCTAGTCTATAACCTTCTTAGGACCCTAACGCGAGTTTACTTGCGTTTAGTCATAAACCAATACCGTCACCTATCCTTAGGCGACGACCACAACAAGAACATAAATTGCAAAACCGCTTTGAAAACTAATCATCTGTTCCAGAATGATTGATTACTAGGTTTTGAACCCTCTGTTATATGGTTTTGAACCCCTTTGAGTTTTCAAAATCTCGTCAAAGTTTTGGGTTTTAAATAATGTGAACACGTGCAAACTGGAAGGGTGAATGCCTGTATTCTGGGTTTTTTGTCTAGGCAAGCACTTCGTATACATCTCATCAGACGCGAGACCAGTTGTGCTTACCTGGGAATTCTTGGGATGAGTGTTCACTTATAGGCGAGCATGTCTTCGCGATACATTATTTTTGACCCATTTACTTTGATTATTCACTGTGTGTCGTTTGTTTGCTTTGTAGTAACGAACAAATGACCACTATCCTTGCTTTCATCAGATTTGTTTCATCTCATTCTTTTCGTCTAATTCTCTCACTCGTTTCCTTTCATGTTTCCTCTTTTAGAATGCCTCCTCGACGCGAAAGCCAGATAGCGACTGCCGAACTGGCAGAAATCATCGCGCAGCAAATGGCTGCTGCCTTCCCAAATCTTTATGCTCAAATGATGCAAGCCATCAACAACAACAATGCTCCATGCAACTTCAAGAGTTTCAACTCGGCTAAACCACTCAAGTTTAGCGGTTCTGAGGGAGCAACTGGGCTTCTTCAATGGTTCGAGAGCATTGAGAATACTTTTCGTCACGTTCGGTGTCCTGAAAATTGCAAGGTCGAGTTTTCTTCAAGTGTGTTTCAGAAGAGGGCTCTTACGTGGTGGAATGGCATTATGAGAGACCGGGGTGCTGAAGTTGCACTAGCACAGACTTGGGCCGAGCTTAGAGCTCTTATGATGAGGGAGTTCTGTCCTCGTCATGAACTGCGAGCGTTGGAGAAAGAATTTGATGATTTGAAGCAAGACAGTGGGGAACATCGAGCCTATACTGACCGCTATGAGGAATTGAGCTTGTTATGCCCTACTATGGTTACTCCTGTGGATAAGGCGATCGAGAAATATACTGATGGTCTTCTTGACCTAGTTCAGGATATTGTTACTGGCAGCAACCCTACTACTGTCAGACAAGCCATTGAATTGTCTGCTACTCTAACTGAATCCCACATCAGAAAGAAAAAGCTTTTTCGAAAAGGCGACCCAAGACCATCCGACAAGACTGCTCAAGTGGAACCAAAGGAAGAACATGCTGAGGTGTCCAAGAAGAAGAAGCGTAAGGCTTCGCAGAATTGTGCGATTGCTGCTCAACCCAACCAAAACACCCGCAACCAACCAACTCAGCCTCCTGCAAGGAAACCTTATGCCGGTACTGCACCAATATGCGACAAATGTAATGCACACCACTTAGCTCATCTACAGTGTCGTTTATGTGCATCATGTGGGCGACTCGGTCACCTGGCAAATGCTTGTCGATTTACCCCAAACCATGGTGGTCCAAACCAACCTCAAGTAAATCCTGCTCAAGCTCGTCTTCCACTAGGTCCTTGCTTCAACTGTAACGAGATGGGCCATTTCCGAAGAAATTGCCCAAAGATTGCTAATGCGAATCCAGCGCAGGGATGAGCATCAGACCAACTAAAAGACAATGTTGTTTAGAAATAATCAAGCCTTATGTATTATTTTCTTTTGTTGTCAAGGTCCATGAAACAGTTGTTGTTGTTTATAAATAAATCTTTTTATTTTGCATTGCAATGTACAAATATGATGGCATGTATAAACAACGTATCCCCTACAATACTGACAATCAAGGAACCGTATTCCTTGAAGAACAGACTACCTCGTAATTTCTTCCATTTTATTATCTCTTGCGTTTTCCACGGAAATCCTAAGTACCCGTTTCTTCCAAGGAAACGAAGTACAAGGCGCAAGTTACAACTCTGTACGAATACCCAACGTACCACTATAAATTCTTAATAGGGTACCTAAGGGTATTTCAGTATCTTCAAATTTTTGTGTTCCTTAATTCGAATATTGCGTTTTTTTTTTAAAACGAAATCGAATTTTTGGAAGATCTTGCTATCTTCATAGTTAGATTCTTGCTAATGTTTAAAGTACCAAATGAAATCCCTGAAATGGATTCCTAGTGTGCTTTAAATGCATGTACGTAATTAACAAAACAAAACTTACAAATTAAAGATCTAGATAAACAATTTTGTGGTTATGTGACTATGTGTTTATGCATTTTGCGTTTTCTTTTATGCATTTTTGTGTTTTTGTATACTCTGGATATTCGTTATCCAAATCCTCATAGAATCTTTCTTACCTTCATATGAAGGATTCGTAGTAGGATATTCAAAAAGGTACTATCTTAAATCCTTAATGGACTTCTACTTTGTAGTTAAGTCCCTTGGATTATAAAGTACTATTCCAAGGTTTAAGGACAACATGTGTTAATATAGTTGAAGAGATTGGTCCGACAATCTAGTTAAATACATCCTGCGTCGATGTAGTTAAATATTCCTCTTGGGTAGTTTAGTTGAAGAGATTGGTACGACAATCTAGTTAAATATTCCCCGTGGGTAGTTAAGTTAAAGAGATCCTACGTCGATCTAAGTTAAAAAGATTGGTTCGACAATCAAGTTAAATATATCATGCGTTGATATAGTTAAAGAGATCCTACGTCGATCTAAGTTAAATAGATTGGTTTGACAATCTAGTTAAATATATCATGCGTTGATATAGTTAAAAAGATCCTACGTCGATCTAAGTTAAATAGATTGGTTCGACAATCTAGTTAAATATATCATGCGTTGATATAGTTAAAGAGATCCTACGTCGATCTAAGTTAAATAGATTGGTTCGACAATCTAGTTAAATATATCATGTGTTTATTTAGTTAAATAAGCCCTCGGGTGGTCTAGTTCAAGAGATTGTTTGTTGATCTAATCCTTTGGTGACCTAGTTAAAGAGACTCTATTGCAGTCAAGTTAAATCACCACAGGATTATTCGTTTGATTTTTCCCCATACGCATTATGAAATGAACTGTGCGGACTGTGCAAGGAACTACGTAATTATGGAGGCCTACATAATTATGGAATTCAGTGCACAGAAACCACATGAAGTTTTGTTATGTGTTAAGACCAACAGTGGCGAGAATAATGATACGGGAGAAGTCTTGGACTTTGACCAATGTCATTTATTCTCACACTCCCCAATTCTGATCTCAATCACACACACAGTTTCCTATGATAAGTCTTCATAAGAAACATTCTTCTGTCCGTAGTTTGAAACTCCATGTTTTGCTGCTACAAGGACTTCACTTTGAGGGTTGACATTTTCGCTAAGAATCTTAACATGGCCCAGAGTTCTACTTAGGGTTCAAGGGGTTCATTCAAAGCGAAAACATCACCGTCGTCCCCACAAAGTTTCTCCTAAAAATTAATTTCGGGACGAAATTTCCTAAAGTAGGGGAGACTGTGACACCTGGTCACTTCGACCATCAAACAAATACCAAGCCAATGAAATATTGTATTTCATACTTGGTATCTATATAAATATGTGTATCGTTTACACATATCAATTCTTGTTCGTTTCCAAACTCTAAATCGCTTTCTGGAGGGTTATACGCGCACTGATGCGTAAATATAACCAGTTTAATGCAACGAACACTCCGGAATAGTAAAATAGGCTTAACATACCTTAAATAACCTTTACATAACTTAGAAATAAGTTTTGAAGGCTTTGGTATGGCAAAATCAAGTTAAATCGCTTACAGGGACTAAAGTTGACAAACTGCGAAAGTATGCCAATTTAAACTGTAACAGACATTCCGGAACATGAACATAAGTTAAACACACCTTAAATATCCTCTACATAGCTTAGAAATAGGCTTTGAGGGGTTCGGTGTGCTAAAATAAACTTTTGGGTCATTCAGGGACTAAAAGTGTCAAAAAGTGCACAAGTTTGCATTTTCGCGCATAACTTACGTTCTGAATACATCTGGACATCCAAAAATTTATGTAAGCACTAAAATATTTTATTTTAGTGTTTGGCATAAGAAAAATCCATTCGTCACGCATTTTGGATCGTTTTTCGCGCTTGTGCGCATTCCGTCGTAATTAAGCGAACATCGCGTTCGTACGACCAAACGAACCAACACCCGGCATATTTTTGAGCATGTTTCATGTCCACAATGTTTAGGCATCATTTTAGGGCCTTAAATTTGGCTTTACAGGCCTTAGAAGTATCGAAAATGGCTTAAAACACAACAGGGACTGAAACTGTCAAAATGGAAACTTATTTGCTGATCAGAAGCTCCAGGCGGCCCGCCTGAGCTTTGTCTGATCCTGAAGCGGGCCGCATCAGACTCCCTGATCAGATAAGAACGCTTAGTCAGCTGTTTCCAGTTGTTTAAACCTCAACCACACACTCACAACTGCACATTCAGCTCATTATGACCATTTTTAAGTTACCACAACTTTGTGACAAGTGTACGCACAAGATTCGAGCACGGTTTCCATGAAACGATCTTAACGGTTACCCGAAAACTATAAATACCCCACCCCCCATTGCTTCAAAACCACTAGAATCTGATCTTAAAGACTCTAAGTTGGAACCTTTGTTTCATACCTGAGTTATTTCGATCTAGATTAGCATTCGGGGACCCTTCGTAAGTATTCTTTCGTTCTTTTCCTTCTTTTATTGCTTTTCGAGTCCGAAAGTCAAACTTTGTTTGACTTTCAGCGTTGACCAGTGTATGGTCAATGCGAAGTTCGTTTGAACTTCGCAACGTGATTGTAATCACGATGGTTATAGTCCCTTGGGACTATGCCTACTGATTACCACGTTGTCTAGGGTCGTAAGGGTAAGCGATCTGATAAATCGCTTATACCTTCGAACCCGACCCAGTTTGGTCGATCATTAGGATCCGACCAAATACATTAGGTGACCATAGTGTATAGGGAATAACCTTCCGAGGTTATACCTAATGGTCACATCGTTTGAGTAGTTGTATGATAGGTAGTTTATATGCCTTAGGTAAATTACCAGAATACCCTTTTCATGTATAATTGGTAATTAAGCATATGTAACCTAAACTTTTGTCACATAACTGATTATGTAACATGTTTAGGCATATAACACTTGTCATAGGACTAGTTAGGCGGTCCGAACGCGTTTCACGCGAACGACGCGTTAAAGTAGCATAAGCTACCTAAACGGGTCGTAATGGGTCGTAAGCACTTATGTTAGGTTTCATTTAGTATGTAGGCTTTGTTAAACCATATTACATGAGTCTCCATACTCGTTTGGTTTACGAACCCGCATTCTATCCGATCTTCCGATTTAGGTCCGGTTTATTAACATAGTTACCTATATTAGGTGCCGTTTGATATCCGCGATCTCTAGCATTGTTTGGTTGTTACTCAAGGACTACTAAGCAATCTCAAGTGAGTACATAGAACCCTCTTTTACTGTTTTCCAAACTGTTTTGGGGTGGAACACATGTGCCTACTTGTTACTTTCGTGCTTTCCTGTTTTCACATCATATACCTGCTATGTTCATTAGTACATTATAGTACATGATTTCATTACATTTCATGCTAGGTGTGCCATTGTGTGCATTACTTAGTACATCGTTTTACATTACATTTCATGCTATGTATGTCTATTGTTGCATACTTAGTACAGTTCACATGCTATGTATGTTCAATCGTTGCATTGTTCTTCATACTTAGTACATTTGTTATTCATCACATGCTTACATTTTGGATGCATATTACATGATTTACATTGATCATGCATTTAATACACAAAACATAACTTTGATTTAAACTAAGTTTTACTTCAATACTATGTTCTTGTGCATATGGTTTAGTTGATGCATTTCACTAGCCATACATATCATTTTGGTTACACATTACATGGTTTACATTTGATACATAAACACTTTTGACATTGGTTATACATTACATGATTACATCTTGACATAAACATTTTTAACATATTATTTCAATACATTTGGAAGTTGGTTTAAACATAGACATCTTACATTGTTTGGTTTGGTTTGAGTAAGTGATTAAGTAACGAGGCGTGTGTAATATGATACAAGCATGGTGGATACGCCGCTGGTACTTCCTATATATAAGTGTTTGTATGGTATTACATATTGTAGCGTTATTTGAATCATTTCAGTTTGAGACATAGAACATTTTATACAAATAACATACTTTTCACAAGACATTGATTTATAACAACTTATCTTATACAAACCCATTTTACATGGTTATTCATTTAACCTTACATTTATTTATACATATCATTTGATATTATCGTTTTTCAAATGATTTACAAGACAAAGCAAATTACATGGTTCATGACTAAACATTTTCTCAAACATAAGTCATGAATCTTATTTTCACAAAACCTATGTATCTCACAGGCATTTTTATGTTGACGTACCTATTTTCACATGTGTTTTCAGGAGATGATGCATAGGATTTATCAAGACATACTTAGGCGGACTCGTGCCTTAGCGACTTAAAACGAGACAATAACTAGTTAACTTATGTTGTGTACTCTTTAATTCTTGTTTAAAGACAATGTAACTCGCTTGTTTGATGAATAAAACGAAACTTAAATTTCCATGGTTGTGAAACATTAATTCTGTTACAACACTCCCCAATGTTTCCGCCACGTTTTGTATGTTCTACGTGGTCGGGGTGTGACACTACAGGATTAGGGTTCAAACCGGACAATTCCTCGAAGGGCTCATCTGATAGGAAAGAAAAGCCATCAGTTACGGAACAACGTCCTCCAATCATTGAGGACTATGATTCGTCTGATGATGAATCAGATGTGAGTGATCAGAATGAATCACTTGATAAGATGAAGGGAGTAGAAATTCCGATTGAGAATCATATTCTTTGTGATCCTCCTACTCCTATTGTGCAACCTGTTGCCAAACAAGTGATTAATCATGTCAAGGAAGTGAAGGAATCTGTGTCTGCCATTAAGAGTAATAATGTTTTGTATACTTTGGTCGGTGATGCTAAAATTTATTCAGACAAGGATTTTCCAATTAAAAATGTCAATCCATCTTTGATGGATAAAGTTTTCGAGGATTCTATAAGTAAGTTTTTGGGAAAAGCGATCCCGAGAGTTTCTGTAACTCAGTGTGATCCTATTTCAAAAGCTGAAGTTAGAAGACAATTTGGAAATCAAAGATTACCGACAAAGCAACAACCTATCACTTTTAAAGGTAAACAAAAGGAACAATGAGCTCAAAAGCCTAAGGTTTCACAACCGAGGGTGGAAACAAACAGAGCTCGTTACAAGAAAAAGGTTCAGAAGGTAAACTTCGTGAAATCAAGAGGGACTGATAAAATTGAAACTTTTGAAAAATAATCAAACACGGATTTTGTTAAACAAGTTAAAATTTTGAAAAGAAACAGTCAAAACAATTACACACAACACACAAACGGTTGTGATGTTGTCACACCCTGTCTTTTGCGGAAACGTATGATGTGTGACTAGCTTGTTATCATTGCATTCAATCGTAATAAACAACTACATGATCAAAACGATGTTCATCCATTCATGAAAATTTGAGTATTACAAACACGTGTTATTTAAGTTTTCAAAACACGACCTTCGACAAGGTTACAATTCAACGAAAGTGGATGACATCTAAACTTGTAGTCTACTTCTAGTTATGACACTTGCGCCCAAGATCCATCCTGTCACCTGAAATACATGTAATTTTGGAAAACATCAACATAAAGTTGAGCGAGTTCATGCATTTTGCATATCCTGTATGAAAACATTGTATGTATCTTGTATAAATAAAGTGTTCATGTATAAATCAAGTTTTCTTGTGTACACCACGTACTAATTGAATGTTTGTACAAGGACATTAAGACATGTGAGGACATATGGAGCATTAGTGTTGGATCCTTTAAGGCATGTGAGCATATGGAGCATTAGTGTTGGCTCCTTTACTGTGTCGATTACCCTCGACTGTGTCAATTTCCCTTGACCGTGTCGATTTCCCTCGACTGTGTCGATTTCCCTCGACTGTGTCGATTTCCCTCGACTGGGACACCGAAGCACTCAAGAGGTCACATAAGGACCATGAGTGGGGCTCGGCCGTACCCGTTAGATCTAACCCTCGTCCCTAATTAAGTATTAATGGCATCTCAATATCTAGTTTAAGCTCACATGATCTAGTATTTTCTAGGCTTTTCTTAAAGCTCGTCATATTGCACTCACCACGAGTGCTTCTCGTATTCTTTTGTATTCTCAATTCATATTGCACTCGGTACTCGTTCTCACCAAGAGTGCTTCTCGTATTTTTACCATTTGTAAAAAAATGTAATATGTGTAACATGTATTTCACCCCCGAGAGTTATAAAACCAAAAACAGTTAGAGAAAAGGGGGACCATGAACTCACAACTTTGTGTTCCTTGCGTCGTAAACTTCACCGGATTTACTTAATTAACGTCGTAACCTATACGCGTTTTCTTAACGTTAGTCACTAGACTTGCGTCGCACAAGTACAGTCACTCTCTTTTGTATATATTCTTGTGTTAAAAAAAATATTCTATATTTTTAACTACGTATCTTACTTATATTATTTTCTCTAAAATTAATATAAGTATCTCGTGTTTTGCACTTTGCACCCGAATTATGTATCTTGTATGTTGCATGTGTATTTTTATGTTTATACTCCTCATGAGTGTTTAGTGTATTTTTAAGTCCTAATACACTAGCACGTATAACACATACTATATACACTTAGCACAAAAGTTGGTGATAAAATAATATATATTTTTCTCTCAAAAATATACATACTTATATCCATTTTTATTCTTGAAGAAATCCTCATTTCTTATCACCAAAAATTAGGGAAACCTTGGTAATACTTTTAAATACATTTTTAGGGAATAAGTTTCTCAAAAACTTATATTTTTCTAAGTGTCAAAATTTATAAAAATTTTGACAGAGTTTCCCCTAAAAATGGAGGTTTCCCATGTTTTCAAAACATGTGTTTATTTTCTTTTAAATCGTCAACAACCATCAACAACAATTATCAACAATATTCATCAACAATAATCACTAATTTCTCCATTTCATGAACTTGAATATTTACAAAAATGTGTAGTAACTTACTAGCACATTTAGTAAATCTTTCCATTTTTAAAAATAAAATCATTATCTCGAAAACTTTATTTTTAAAGAATATGAAGTTTTACAACTTCTAGTCGGTATTTACGAAAATATTTCTTTGTTAAATCATTTCGTTACACAAGTGTCTGCACACTTTTTGGTTCTCAAAAATACCTCTAGTTCATGAAAGATCCGGTTTTAAAACATGGTTTCGTCTTACAGTTGGTTCTTCGAAAATACCACTTGTAGATCTTCAGATCTACTAGTTTAGAACTTCATTTTATAAGAAAAATCGTTTTTACACAAGTTCATGTTTAGTGTGTAGTAGTGTTTCATCATTTAACCCCTTTTCATACTTTAACAAACTCTATGCCATGATTCTTGAACATGACTAATCCGGGTTAGATGATGATCCGAGCTACCACAACATAGATCGGCACTAAATAATCACCACAAAACAAGTCTTACAAGTTTTACACAACATTATAGTTTTTATCCAACTTATTTCTCATTCTTGTAAACTTTTAGTATGTGATTTAGTATGTTCATGATTTTCACCCGACAAAGTTCATATTAACCACTTTAGAATAGATCAAGAGTGTGTTTGAAGTCACTTACTACTAGCTCGAGGCTAGGGAAGAAACTAGTCGAAAAATGCGTGGATAAAAGCAATCGACGAAGGTCCTTCAACTTCCGAACACACCGAGCCTCGTGAATCACCTTCTTACACCTTCAAGTGGACTTGGAATGGATGAGCTTGGATTGAAGGTGGTGGTGGTGCCTTGGTGGTTCTCGGCCGAGGGTGTTAGAGGGAGGAAGAGAGAGGGTGAAAGTGTGGTGTGTGTTGTTCAATGAAAGATTAGAACCATAGGATTTGTTTTATAACCATCTTTCCTCATTATCTCTTGGATATTATGTCCCCCAAAGTGCAAGAAACAATCATTTAAACAACTCATCAAATCTTGTAATTGGCATGTTGGGGAGATCGAATACTAGCATATGGGGGGGGGGGGGTCTAAATGTAAATACTAACCATGTGGTTAGATGCTAGTTTAATTCCAACATATAGTTTAGTTAAGATGGTTTCAATATATTTTAGTGGGTGTTAGGTGTTCGGGGACCCTAACTAACTTAGAAAAATAAAAACATTGCTTCTAGCAATATTTTGGTGTTCCGGGTAAAGTCCGGTTGTTCGGTTAGATACCGATTCGTTAAAGTGCTAAATTACACTTTTTAGTACCCCTTTAAGTACCTTTTTGTATCCCTTTTAATTCCCAACACTTAGGGAAGTATTCTGGATAATAAAACGAAATTTCTGCATAATATTTATATCTCTAAATGCTGATTAGAGCTGAATTGTATAAAATTCTGCACTTAAAGTGCGTTTCGGGTGCTTTTTAGTGCTTATTTTTGCTTTCGCAATGTCTATAAATTAAACCCTTATTTGTTCTCTTGGGTTTTAATGTACTTTTGTCGTCGGACCTACACCTAGGCCTCAATTCTAATGTCTGACTGCTTTCTGCAGTTCCGTTGACACGATGTGTCTTACCGGTGAGTCTACTAATATTTTTGACGCAACGCTATCATAACGTAATTCTTGTAGCATATGTCATGCATGAATTCACTTGTATGGAATTCAGAAATTTATTTGTCTGGTAAACCAGATCATGCACAGTCATTTAAGCACAAATTACTGTTCATTTCGTGTACGGAATGTACGGAAAAGTGACGGTTGTCACAGTCTCCCCCCGTTAAAAGAATTTCGTCCCGAAATTCAAGCGATGCCATCGGTCGAAGGGGAGTTGTGAAACCAATATGGTCACTTAGATTCATGATCTGTCTTTATGTTCCCATAAAATCTCTGGGCCATGTCAGGAAGTTCCTTTGATGCAGCTTCGTCAATGTTTCCGTGTGACACTAATGCTTGAACATCATGGTTAGACAACTCAAAACATTCATTAGTTAGTGGTGCAATGACATCTATATAATTCAAAGACGAGACATCACTTGGGTAACGCATAGCATCATCTATATTAAAATTGATTACCTCCCCATCAAATTCCATAGATAGGGTGCCGCTATAAACGTCGATTTTTGTCCTTGCGGTTTTTAAAAATGGCATCCCTAACAAAATGGAACTTGAGTGAGGAGTATCATCATCCTCCATGTCCAACACATAGAAATCAGCCGGAAATACCAATTCATTCACTTGTACCAATATATCTTCTAATACACCTTTTGGGCGTACTATGGATCGATCGGCCAATTGAATGACTACCCCGGTCCTCTTTAACAGTCCTACATTAAGTGTTTTAAAAATCGAGTATGGTAGGACGTTAATAGAGGCTCCAAGGTCCAACATAGCTCTAGGCACAGTGATATTCCCCAATTTACAAGGAACGGTGAAAACACCTGGATCCTTGCACTTTGGAGGTAGTCTCTTTTGTAAAACAGCTGAAACATTCTCACCTACCTTTACCGTTTCATTACCTTTTAGCTTCTTTTTGGAAGTGCAAAGCTCTTTTAGGAACTTTGCATATCGTGGGACTTGTTTAATGGCATCAAGGAGTGGAATATTTACCTCAACCTTCCGGAATGTCTCCATGATCTCTTGGTCTTCCCTCTCCTTCTTTGTGCTTCGTAGTCTTGAGGGGAATGGAGCTATCGGAGTATATTTCATTTCACTTCCAACCGGTTGTTTTACTTTCATCTTATCTTGGTCCTTTTTCTCAACAACAATTTCCTCTTCTTCTTGCATACTCGGACCGTCGTAGCTCTTTCCACTCCTCAAGGTAATGGCACTCACGTTGTGCTTTGGGTTATTCTCGGTTTGTGCGGGTAGTTTACCTTGAGACTCTAATTTACTCACTGAGCTAGCGAGTTGAGCCATTTGTTGTTCCAAGTTCTTGATGCTAGCTTTAGTTTCGTGTTGGAACGTATGCGTGCTGGTTGCCAAACTTTTCACAATATCTTCTAAAGACATTCCCGAGCTACCCGCTTGTTGTTGGGTGGGTTGCTGTTGTCGAGGTTGAAAGTTTGGTGGTTGTTGATTACCTTGGAAGGTTGGGCGTTGTTGATATTGTTGAGGCCTTTGTTGAAAATTCATGTTGGGAGGATGTCCCCAATTTTGATTGCCTCTGGGTTGTTCATATTGTCTTGAATTTTGTCCGGGGTAACCTCCAAGTGCTTGTGCTTGTTCAACATCTTCTTGCAGTGTGGGACACATATCAGTGGGGTGTCCAAATTGTAGACAAATTCCACAAGCTCGTGCTTGTGGCTCAGCACTCTTATCCTTGGTGAGTTGCATGACCGCTTTTGTCAGCTCAGCGAGTTGAGTTTCAATGTGAGGAGTCCTCACTTCCTTGACTGCGCGTGGCACATCGGTGTACCACTCTTCATCTTGTGCTGAGTGTTTGGTGTCTTCAGCTATGGAGGTAATCAAAGCTCTAATCTGAGTTGGTGTCTTATCAATTAAAGCTCCCCCACTTGAGGCATTAATCAAACGCCTCTCCAATGGTGACAACCCTTCACAAAAGTATTGAAGGAGTTGATGCTCAGATATTCCATGTTGTGGACAACGAGCACACAGTTTCTTAAACCTTTCCCAGTAAGTGTGTAAAGCTTCCCTTTTAGCTTGCTTAATCCCAATGATTTCCTTTCGTAGAATGGAGGCTTTTACTTCTGGAAAATATTTGTCTAAGAACTTCTTTGCTAGATCATTCCAAGTGTTTACCGACCCCGGCGGTAGGTAATAAAGCCATTCTTTAGCCGAATCTTGCAAAGCGAAGGGGAATGCCCTTAGCTTGATTTGATCTTCAGTGACGTTATGTGGTTTCATTCCAGAGCACACAACGTGGAATTCTTTTAGAAACTTGTGTGGATCTTCATTTTCAAGACCCCGAAAGTAAGGTAGTAGATGAATGAGACCAGATTTCAGTTCAAAGTTCTCCATGGCAGGGTAGTTGATGCAAAGGGGTTGTTGTGGGACATCACGAGTCGCCCACTGTCTAAGGGTTTGTTCTGCTGCCATTGTAACAATAGAGATTGGAGATTCCTGGGAAGATTGGCGATGTACCTGTACTAAAAGAAATCTTGGCACAAAACAGTTAGATTTGCCGTATCCCCGGCAACGGCGCCAATTTGTTGGGTGTCGAATCCAGCAAATAAAATAATAAGAAAACTACTAGTATGAGTGGAAGTAGAGTTCGTGTCCACAGGGATACAGATTAATGAATTATGCCAAAACGTTTTAAACACAGATACGGTTGTTTTAAAAGGGGGGGTTTTAGTTTAACTAAGATGTAAAAACAATTTATAATTTTTAGATTAAAAAGAAAAGCTAATGAAAGTGGTTGGAAAAATTCAAATGTTAAAAAAACTAATTTCAACACCAGGGCAATTTCTTGACTCGGTTCGACTTACGATCATTAACGGTCGGTCACGGTGCAATGATCCTTTTTAAATAATAGTTTGTATCGATACTAGACGTCACGCAGTTCGGACCTCCACTCTATTTATTGTCTAACCAAACGCCGTTCGTTGATTAGAGCCAACCCGCTACTCTAAGCTCACGCCGTTCGGATCTTAGCGTGCGGGTTGCGGAATAGAAGTATCAATTACAATCAAACACTCACGCCGTTCGGAGTGTCTAATTATATTGTATGATTCTATAATAAATCCAAATTCATAGACAAACTTGAACCATTATTTGTTCCTTTTATCAAAACTTAAAATCCGATTAGAGATTAAAATATTGATGAACTTTATTAGAAAAATTAATAAATTGATCAGGTTTACAAACAATCTAATATTTTCCGAATTGAATCCGTATTAAAAACAAGAGTCACACAAACAAACTACTAAAATAATTGAATCAAACGTAACCGTTTCACATAAGTTTATGAACCAAATCAAAGAAAATAAACCCCGATGTTGAAACTATAAAGAACTAGCCAGACATGATGGCTAAAACAATCAAGTTGAATTCGAAACAATACATAAAAAAAATTCAAACTTACGAAAAACCAAGTCAAAATAATGTTCTTGTAGTTTTCCTAGAAAATCACCAACCAGAAAAACTTCTTCACTTTTTTCGATCCTTTTTTCACTTGCAGCCGTCAAAAGATATGATGCCCTCCTTTTTTCGTTCAAGTTTGTTGTTGGTGTTGATGTTATTGCAGCTGGGCCCCCAAGCCTAGTTTTCTTGTCAAAATCCATTCTATGTAGCCTTTGTAAGTTAAGTTCCACTGAAGCCCACACTAATAAATTTATGAAGCCCACTTTCTTGATTAATCCAAATGCACAAAGATTAATGAACTTGGAGGCCTAACGTGCCATATCTTGGTATTCTCATAAATCTCCAATTAATCATATTCAAAATATTATGCGAACAAATTAGAATAACTTTTGAACATCGACCAATTACGTTCTTTTTCAACATTCGTCTAATATTATCACTTCAACTTGTGTCTTCCTTAGCAAGCGCTCCGCACCTACAATATCAACCAAAAACCAACCAAAGTAGATTCCACTCCATAAAACAAGTATTTTCCAAAATAATGCAATATCTATGATCTAAATGCCTAATATGCAATGGAAATATGTGTTAAAAATATGATAAAATGTACCTAAAAATGCAACTAACAGGGGGTCTAAATGTAAATACTAACCATGTGGTTAGATGCTAGTTTAATTCCAACATATAGTTTAGTTAAGATGGTTTCAATATATTTTAGTGGGTGTTAGGTGTTCGGGGACCCTAACTAACTTAGAAAAATAAAAACATTGCTTCTAGCAATATTTTGGTGTTCCGGGTAAAGTCCGGTTGTTCGGTTAGATACCGATTCGTTAAAGTGCTAAATTACATTTTTTAGTACCCCTTTAAGTACCTTTTTGTATCCCTTTTAATTCCCAACACTTAGGGAAGTATTCTGGATAATAAAACGAAATTTCTGCATAATATTTATATCTCTAAATGCTGATTAGAGCTGAATTGTATAAAATTCTGCACTTAAAGTGCGTTTCGGGTGCTTTTTAGTGCTTATTTTTGCTTTCGCAATGTCTATAAATTAAACCCTTATATGTTCTCTTGGGTTTTAATGTACTTTTGTCGTCGGACCTACACCTAGGCCTCAATTCTAATGTCTGACTGCTTTCTGCAGTTCCGTTGACACGATGTGTCTTACCGGTGAGTCTACTAATATTTTTGACGCAACGCTATCATAACGTAATTCTTGTAGCATATGTCATGCATGAATTCACTTGTATGGAATTCAGAAATTTATTTGTCTGGTAAACCAGATCATGCACAGTCATTTAAGCACAAATTACTGTTCATTTCGTGTACGGAATGTACGGAAAAGTGACGGTTGTCACAGTCTCCCCCCGTTAAAAGAATTTCGTCCCGAAATTCAAGCGATGCCATCGGTCGCAGGGGAGTTGTGAAACCAATATGGTCACTTAGATTCATGATCTGTCTTTATGTTCCCATAAAATCTCTGGGCCATGTCATGAATTCTATCATACTCAAGTAAGTCGATCATGACTTTTTCTGTATCTTGTGGACTCTTGGTCCATAACCTCAGCAGGTTTCTATAGTATCACGGACTCTAGGTCCAAAACCTCATCAGGTTTCTATAGTATCACGGACTCTTGGTCCAAAACCTTAACAGGTTTCTATAGTATCACGGACTCTTGGTCCAAAACCTCAACAGGTTTCTATAGTATCACGGACTCTAGGTCCAAAACCTCAACAGGTTTCTATAGTATCACGGACTCTAGGTCCAAAACCTCAACAGGTTTCTATAGTATCACGGACTCTAGGTCCAAAACCTCAACAGGTTTCTATAGTAATTCTTGTCGTTTGTCATTGACGTGAATTTTATTTGTGGGAACAACGACTGTTCCTTAAGTCAGACTCCTCTAACGATTAGACACATGAATGTGTCGCGATCACTACTAATCTTTTTCTGGGAGTTTTCATCTTGTGAACAATGGTTCTGATCCCTACACCGGGGATTCAACCTTTTCGTTTTCCAAAACACACTACGCCTTCTCTAGGCGAGGCTCTCATTTTAGTCATACTTCTTGTCTCAAATTCATACGATTTCTGCCGCTCATCGGCGAAATCTTTCTGTATTCTGCGGGCTGTCCTGATATGATCACATATCTGAACGATCTTGCCTCTAGTTTTCCTAGGCCATCTCGGGCTAGTTGATTGTTTATTTTTGGTATCCGTTCAATCATACGGGAATTGACTCATTATGTTCCGTCTAAAGCTTTACACGAAGCGGTTCAGACAGCGGTGTGATAGATACCATTGTAGGAAAACTCCACTAAGGGCAAGTGAGTGTTCCGACTTTTCATTAAAGTTTATCACACAAGCACGTATTGTGTTCAAACAGTCCGCATCGTTCAGCAGCTCAGTTCATATTCGAGTTCTTACGATCATCGGTGTGCTGCAACCCTTGTGATCAGTAAAGATCGTGCAACGTTTTTTTTTTTTCAGGTAATGACGTCCAGTTTGCGGCGCGCAATTACTGTATCTATCTCAAGGTCTTTTCTCATGATTCCTTAACCAATGTGCCGCGTACGCAATGTTGTGGTCTCGTTGCATCGACGTACAATCGAGACTTTGTCGAGAGACGTCACATAATTGCAACTCTAGCTCCTTAGCTCTTGGTTGCAGGGTTGGCATGAATTTCGTTCTTATCCACCATGTATCCTAAAGCTCTCCCTTCGCGAACTCGAAATCCGCTTTTCGTCATCATTGCACATAACTGTGCTTTCTCTAAGAGTTGCAAGGTAAACTGCAGCTGTTGCTCACGACCTTCCTTGGTCGTTGGCCATATAAGGATGTAGCCAATGAGTATGATCGTAATCCATCCGGGCATGGCTTACACGTTCGATTCATGAGGTCCATGAATATTGTCGATGCATGTGTTAAGCTAGATGGTACGACAAGGAACTCGTAATGCTCGAAGCAAGTCCTAAAGGTCGTTTTAGGGATATTTCCTCTTGTATTCACAGTGGAGGACATCTTGTCCTCAAGTTGATCTTTGAGTGGTAACTGGAACCTTACGATTGGCTCATTTGTGTCACCAGTCCCTGGGCAAAGGATTCTGATTCTCAATTTTCTGAAGTTTATGCAAAGTGGAGACTACCAACTTTCTCCTTGTCTCCTTAACTAAGGATGCTACGTCCTTAATTTCCTCTGCCTGGCAGCTCTTGAGTTATAACAGAGTTTCATGCTTCGCTAATGAAGCTAGTCGGTATGGCGTCATTCGTCACTGGTGCTGCTCCTGGCACGCGATTTATCCTAAACTCCTCTCGTCGCTACAGAGAGGCGTTCCTAGCAAGTCTTCTGAAAAGGCTACTGGGACTTCTTCCATCACGGGGATGTTCTCAGGCTCTGCAGTCTACTCGGAGGCGTTTCTATGCCCTTTCGACCAATGAGGGATGTCGTAGATCTGCCACCTTGTGGGGTCTAGCATCCTTGCACCTTTTGCAGGAAGTCGGGTTTCATCGTTCGCAAGAGGGATGCTACTGATTTTCTCATATCAAACGACGTCAGCTGTATACTTGGATTTCCGATCCATGCTGATTATCATATTATGACTTCGCGAGTCAAGGGTAACAGAAGGTTCAGGCCCTCTGAGTCCCTAAAATATAATTCCTTACTTGCTTCATTTGCTTCAACTAGCCTTCTATATGCCTATTTTGAAAGGATACGGGGGCGTCTATTTCACTCGAAACTAGGCCAAGCAGTTTCTTATGTTCTAAGCATGCAAGGTTAAAGTTGGTGCCAGTATTAATTAAAGGTAGATGCATTAGGTTGGTTAATAGGGAACGTACCCGTAACCGCATCTGGATCCTGGCGTGCTTCACGAGTTTCGATTGTGAAAACCCTTCCTTGCTTGTTTCTTCCTAGGGCAATCTTTCCTAAAGTGCCCTGTTTCACCACATTTGTAGCAACCTGGTATTCTCTTATTTCTTCCATCTGGGTCCTTCGCCCAACAGGCATCCTTGCTGTGCCCTTCTTTTCCACACTTTCCACACTTAGGCCTCAGACATCGACCTTCATGGTGAAAATTGCATTCTCCGCACTTCGGCTTAGTCCCCAAGTATATTTTACCACCAGCCTTATTAGTGGCTCCATCAGTTTTCCTGTCATGCGGTGGTTTCACCTTCTTTCTTGTGTTTGCTTTAGAGCTTCCATAGTTGACTTGGGTGCTCATCTTTAGGTTTGAGGACTTTCTCTTCTTGTTGCTTGACGACTCCACATGAGTCTCTTTCTTGTTATCCTCAGATTCCGAAAATTTTCCCGCACGTAGAGCTTCTTCAGTAAGAGTGACACTCATCTCGATAGCCTCTACAATGGTTGAGGGCTTTGAGGTAGTAACCATGCTCCTGATCTGAGGTGCAAGTCCCCAAATAAATCGTTCAACCCTTTTGAATTCCAGTTTGACTAAGTAGGGGACGACCCTAGACAAGTCGTGAAATCGTTGGACGTATTCAGGAATCTTTGGTCCGTCCATTTTCAAGTTCCTGAACTCCACCTCAATCTTCTGGATTTCAGTCCTAGAACAGTATTTCTTTCCCATCATTTCCTTGAGCTCGTCCCAGCTTAGTGCATAAGCAGCATCCGCACCAAGGGTTTGAACCTGAAGGTTCCACCAGGAGAGTGCGCCATCTACGAATAACCCTGAGATATAAGTAACACTCTGTCGGCGCGAACAGTTACTCATTCTTAGAATGGAGTCAGTCTTTTCTGCCCAACGAACATATGCAACGGCACCTCCTGTGCCATCAAAATTCAATGGCTTGCAGTCCAGGAATTGTTTATAGGTGCAGCCAGTTGGAGGGTTATTTTCAGTAGTGCCATCGCTGTGCTTAGAGCGGAGGGCTTCATGTCGCGCAATTGCCTGTGAGATGCGTTCTTGCAGCTCGGCTTCTGTCCTTGGAAACGTACTGGTGTTTGTGTCTCGCCTGGGCGGCATTCTCTTCTGCCAAAATGGTATGAAGTAGGTTAGACAACATTTCAATTGTCTATGATATACATAGCACCATAAGCCACCCAATTTCACACGTATATATAATCAGTGTATAAGCGAGGAAACAGTTATTGAGCCTTCACATAGGCTTGCCAACTTGGCTTATTGTTTGAAATGAACTCGAGGCTACATCGCCTTGGTCATTCAAGTTTTAGTTATTTCCTGCTTCATTGGTTTCCATAGGTCTTTAGCTTTACTGGTGCGTATATTTCCCCTTTGATGGGATTGTTTGTGTAGAGGTGATAGGGAGTGTATCGTCGCTGATTCTTTCTGAATGTCATTCCACCTCTCTCGCTCAAATATCGTTTTCTCAAACGTCTCGTATGCAGGTAGAAGTGTCAGTCACGAAGTAGGCTAAGACAGGCTTCCTACTTTCTAACGTGCTAAAGCACTGATCTATGTGTTGTTCTACCAGATGAAGGTGAGGACACCTATAGATTAATTTTGTATGGTTTTCATTAGCTTGACCCGCAGAGTCCACCAGGATTTCTGTGCACTACAAGTCGTTATTACGTGGGCCCCCGTAATAATAAATTGTCTTGCACAGTTACCCCAATTTTCTCTCGTCCAGCAGATGATCAATCAAAGAGGGGACACTACTGTCCTTATACCTCTGTCATGGAAAGGACCTTTGCGATGGTCCACGCGCTAACATTCGTTATTGTTACGCGCGTATAGGCACGATGATTAGATGGAATAGGAATAGAGAGAATTCCTAGTAGTTGGAGGGGCACCTTCGAGATGCATACTTCATCTTCCTTTTCTGGTCAAGTATGTCGTCAATCTTGCTTCACATAAGCCGTAGGGAACTCGTCCCGTTGATTGAGAATTCATTCAAGGTTGCCGCCTCTGCCTCGTCATCATCACCGTAGTTAGGCATCTTCACGATCGAGAGGGAAGAGCAGCCATCTCCTACGGAAGCAAGCTCAGCATCTTGTTTGGTAATCACTCCCAGCCATGAGCTTTGCAAAGGACGCGAGGTCGGTAGCTTCATCGTGCGAGTCACGTACAGTAATAGGAGTCAGAGTCGAAAGTATCTTATTCACGTCAATAATCATTCCGTACACTTATTTGTATGTATGCATATCAATAACATATATGCTACTTAGCATAATCAAGCAATTTAATGCATTATATTACGTATAACTCTCGTTTTGGGGGGTCATTTTGTCTTTGGCAAGTCTAGCTCGTGTAGACTATGCCTTGGTTGGCACTTTATTCTATGGGTATTCCTCACTAATGTCCTTGCCTTGTATTTTCTTTGTAAAGTGTCTGACTCGTGGATCTTGGCGCTTTTGTGAATGCAATGAAAACCTTTTTGAAAAATGTTTTCGTGAGAGAACTCTAGTGATTGTAGTCTAGACTCGAGAAAGAATCCTAGTTCACTACAATCGAAGCTCTGATACCAAACTGTCACACCCTGTCTTTTGCGGAAGCGTATGATGTGTGACTAGCTTGTTATCATTGCATTCAATCGTAATAAACAACTACATGATCAAAACGATGTTCATCCATTCATGAAAATTTGAGTATTACAAACACGTGTTATTTAAGTTTTCAAAACACGACCTTTGACAAGGTTACAATTCAACGAAAGTGGATGACATCTAAACTTGTAGTCTACTTCTAGTTATGACACTTGCGCCCAAGATCCATCATGTCACCTGAAATACATGTAATTTTGGAAAACATTAACATAAAGTTGAGCGAGTTCATGCATTTTGCATATCCTGTATGAAAACATTGTATGTATCTTGTATAAATAAAGTGTTCATGTATAAATCAAGTTTTCTTGTGTACACCACGTACTAATTGAATGTTTGTACAAGGACATTAAGACATGTGAGGACATATGGAGCATTAGTGTTGGATCCTTTAAGGCATGTGAGCATATGGAGCATTAGTGTTGGCTCCTTTACTGTGTCGATTACCCTCGACTGTGTCAATTTCCCTTGACCGTGTCGATTAACCTCGACTGTGTCGATTTCCCTCGACTGGGACACCGAAGCACTCAAGAGGTCACATAAGGACCATGAGTGGGGCTCGGCCGTACCCATTAGATCTAACCCTCGTCCCTAATTAAGTATTAATGGCATCTCAATATCTAGTTTAAGCTCACATGATCTAGTATTTTCTAGGCTTTTCTTAAAGCTCGTCATATTGCACTCACCACGAGTGCTTCTCGTATTCTTTTGTATTCTCAATTCATATTGCACTCGGTACTCGTTCTCACCAAGAGTGCTTCTCGTATTTTTACCATTTGTAAAAAAATGTAATATGTGTAACATGTATTTCACCCCCGAGAGTTATAAAACCAAAAACAGTTAGAGAAAAGGGGGACCATGAACTCACAACTTTGTGTTCCTTGCGTCGTAAACTTCACCGGATTTACTTAATTAACGTCGTAACCTATACGCGTTTTCTTAACGTTAGTCACTAGACTTGCGTCGCACAAGTACAGTCACTCTCTTTTGTATATATTCTTGTGTTAAAAAAAATATTCTATATTTTTAACTACGTATCTTACTTATATTATTTTCTCTAAAATTAATATAAGTATCTCGTGTTTTGCACTTTGCACCCGAATTATGTATCTTGTATGTTGCATGTGTATTTTTATGTTTATACTCCTCATGAGTGTTTAGTGTATTTTTAAGTCCTAATACACTAGCACGTATAACACATACTATATACACTTAGCACAAAAGTTGGTGATAAAATAATATATATTTTTCTCTCAAAAATATACATACTTATATCCATTTTTATTCTTGAAGAAATCCTCATTTCTTATCACCAAAAATTAGGGAAACCTTGGTAATACTTTTAAATACATTTTTAGGGAATAAGTTTCTCAAAAACTTATATTTTTCTAAGTGTCAAAATTTATAAAAATTTTGACAGAGTTTCCCCTAAAAATGGAGGTTTCCCATGTTTTCAAAACATGTGTTTATTTTCTTTTAAATCGTCAACAACCATCAACAACAATTATCAACAATATTCATCAACAATAATCACTAATTTCTCCATTTCATGAACTTGAATATTTACAAAAATGTGTAGTAACTTACTAGCACATTTAGTAAATCTTTCCATTTTTAAAAATAAAATCATTATCTCGAAAACTTTATTTTTAAAGAATATGAAGTTTTACAACTTCTAGTCGGTATTTACGAAAATATTTCTTTGTTAAATCCTTTCGTTACACAAGTGTCTGCACACTTTTTGGTTCTCAAAAATACCTCTAGTTCATGAAAGATCCGGTTTTAAAACATGGTTTCGTCTTACAGTTGGTTCTTCGAAAATACCACTTGTAGATCTTCAGATCTACTAGTTTAGAACTTCATTTTATAAGAAAAATCGTTTTTACACAAGTTCATGTTTAGTGTGTAGTAGTGTTTCATCATTTAACCCCTTTTCATACTTTAACAAACTCTATGCCATGATTCTTGAACATGACTAATCCGGGTTAGATGATGATCCGAGCTACCACAACATAGATCGGCACTAAATAATCACCACAAAACAAGTCTTACAAGTTTTACACAACATTATAGTTTTTATCCAACTTATTTCTCATTCTTGTAAACTTTTAGTATGTGATTTAGTATGTTCATGATTTTCACCCGACAAAGTTCATATTAACCACTTTAGAATAGATCAAGAGTGTGTTTGAAGTCACTTACTACTAGCTCGAGGCTAGGGAAGAAACTAGTCGAAAAATGCGTGGATAAAAGCAATCGACGAAGGTCCTTCAACTTCCGAACACACCGAGCCTCGTGAATCACCTTCTTACACCTTCAAGTGGACTTGGAATGGATGAGCTTGGATTGAAGGTGGTGGTGGTGCCTTGGTGGTTCTCGGCCGAGGGTGTTAGAGGGAGGAAGAGAGAGGGTGAAAGTGTGGTGTGTGTTGTTCAATGAAAGATTAGAACCATAGGATTTGTTTTATAACCATCTTTCCTCATTATCTCTTGGATATTATGTCCCCCAAAGTGCAAGACACAATCATTTAAACAACTCATCAAATCTTGTAATTGGCATGTGGGGGAGATCGAATACTAGCATATGGGGGGGGGGGGGGGGTTCTAAATGTAAATACTAACCATGTGGTTAGATGCTAGTTTAATTCCAACATATAGTTTAGTTAAGATGGTTTCAATATATTTTAGTGGGTGTTAGGTGTTCGGGGACCCTAACTAACTTAGAAAAATAAAAACATTGCTTCTAGCAATATTTTGGTGTTCCGGGTAAAGTCCGGTTGTTCGGTTAGATACCGATTCGTTAAAGTGCTAAATTACACTTTTTAGTACCCCTTTAAGTACCTTTTTGTATCCCTTTTAATTCCCAACACTTAGGGAAGTATTCTGGATAATAAAACGAAATTCCTGCATAATATTTATATCTCTAAATGCTTATTAGAGCTAAATTGTATAAAATTATGCACTTAAAGTGCGTTTCGGGTGCTTTTTAGTGCTTATTTTTGCTTTCGCAATGTCTATAAATTAAACCCTTATATGTTCTCTTGGGTTTTAATGTACTTTTGTCGTCGGACCTACACCTAGGCCTCAATTCTAATGTCTGACTGCTTTCTGCAGTTCCGTTGACACGATGTGTCTTACCGGTGAGTCTACTAATATTTTTGACGCAACGCTATCATAACGTAATTCTTGTAGCATATATCATGCATGAATTCACTTGTATGGAATTCAGAAATTTATTTGTCTGGTAAACCAGATCATGCACAGTCATTTAAGCACAAATTACTGTTCATTTCGTGTACGGAATGTACGGAAAAGTGACGGTTGTCACAGATGTAGGACCAAGTACCTCAAGATCACGAAGTTCATCATCAAGCTCTTACAGTTATGATACTCCGAGGTTTGTTGAGCGGAGATCATGCTTTGAATGCGGTGAGAATGGACACATTGTCAGAAACTGTCCATATCTCACAAAAGGAAAGGCAAAAGTTGATGCCCCCCGTGGTAACAGTTACCATAAAAGATTTGTTTCACCAAAACAGGACCCTCGTCTTGTTAAACAACGAGAAGTGAAACAGAAAAAGAAACAACGAAAAGAAGTTGAAAAGATGTTAAAATCGGAGGTTGTCCAAACAAAATCTGTTAAATCGTATGTTAAACATGAAAAACAGAAACAAATTTGGAAACCAAAAACGGTAACTATTTCAGGGGAAGCTCAAACTATTCCGAATCATCAGGAAATCGAAGTCACAATCCTCGATGATGACGGACGACCCAAGTCTGTGAAGGCTTGGGTCCCCCTCTCCAACTAAACTCTGAATGAGTGTGTAGGATGTTCCAGGAGGAACTATCGATAGTCATAGGATTGTTGATAGTGGAGTGTCCATGCACAAGATAGGCGACTCAAAGCTCCAAGATATTGTTACTTCTAGGAGTCGTTGCCTTTGATGGAGAGAATAAAAAGAAAAAGGAGACAAAGAATGTCTGATGAAGAGATTGAAAGCTTCGACAAAATGAAAATCATTTCAAAGTTTGATTGTTAAAGGCTTTGATCGGGTCCCCAGGATAGATTCAATCAAAATGTACACTCCTGCAGCACGTCTGAAGTTCAAAATCAACAAGATGAACGTGCAGTGTACATTTCTTCACGGTGTGATTGAAGAAAATGTGTTTGTTGAACAAACCAACCTTGGTGTGCGGATGCCTTGGCGTGGATTGAACAACCGCACACTACTTCTCAAAGGAAAAGACAAAGACCTTCGCTGGTGCAATGTGGAAGACCAGCCGGACCCAGAGTTCGGGAGAGCACTCAGATTCCTGGCAATGCACGAAGCAGTTGCAGGATACGATTTTGAATTTCTAATCTCTCCTATACTTGTCGATATTTAAGCTGCTTTATGAATTATATCATCTCGTACAACACTCTTTGACCTGACACTTTGAACTCGAATATCACCTCACATGTGATAGTTTCAATATGAAACTCGTCAATGTTGTCATGGTCCGCACCGATTACCGACATGCCAACTGATTTTTCCAAAATTCGAGAAATCTTTTCTGATCAAAATTTAATTTTGGTAAACGACATTGAGGTAAAACATGAGTTAACCTACATCGGAAAATCATTTTTGTAAATACATTTGTGTTTTTAAAAATTTATCATAGTTTGTTGATTTTAAGGGGAGTAAATCCACAGTTTAAAAATTCAAAAACATCGAAAAATTTCAAAACGCAAAAAAAAAACAATAGAAAAACAAAAATGAGTTTCCTGGCGAGAAAAAGAGAAAATGATAGTACATCAGTGGTCTGTCGAAACCTCTTCAAACTGAACTTAAAATGAAAAACGATAAGCAGCTCTATATATGATGTATCGGTAGGCTCACAATCATTTTAAAGTGTGCAGGGTGATATAAACCTTAAATCGACTGAAGACTGACGTGTTGTCGTAGTACACGCAAATTTAATCCAAATAACAACTAATAGATAGCGGTAAATGGGTATCGAACTCATGGAGTATGTGGAAATGTGTTGATTTTATAGCTTTGCAATTAAACTACAATTAACCTAATTTGCAGAAAATAAAGATCAATGATTTGGATTGTTTGTTTTAGAAAACTAAATTATCAATTACTTACTAATCAAGATTGGATTTTTTAATTCAGATTATGAGAACAATGACCATCTTAGGATTCAGTTTCTTTTAACACTTGTGTGAAATTCCAACTAGAAAGAGTTACATAGACATAACTCGTATATAAACAATCGTTGTGATAAAAGGGAACAAAGTACTCGGATTATATGAATGCGAGGTTGTTTCCCGATGACCAATCAATCAAAATCCAACCCTAACCCTTCCCGTGATATCTCGATTGCCAACAGCACCAAGAACGTACGATTTAGACTAGAATTGTAATACCAATTAACAAACTACAATCAATTACTCATACACCACGATAATCAAAGCAAACACAATGTTATCATTCTAGAAATAAAGGAACAAACACACAAGAGTTTAATAAAACCTTCACCTAATATGATCACCACAAGTTTAGCCGGACATTGTTCGGTTGATCATCATAACATCAAAGTAGAAGTTCATACAAATCAAAAACTTAAACCGAATGTTTAGAATTGTTTGGAACCAACCAAAACCAGCCAAAATCGCCCCCAATGTTCAGAGAAAACGCCTAATGATGAGATAATGTGAAAAGGCACCATCAAAAACCGTTTTAATGAGCAGTTACGAATCTGTCCGTCGCCTCCACCGTAATTTACGGTCTCCACCGTAAATTACGGTGGACATCAAACTGTTACGGTGATTCAAGCCTGTGGTACGGTGGAGGAATATGAGTTTCAGGGCCACCGTAATTTACGGTGGCCACCGTAAATTACGGTGGACTCCTGAAATTTGTGTTTTGCTTCTTCTTTCATTCGATGCACGACCCGTTCCACTCCAAACCGTCCAAAGCAGCATTTTATCCATTTTTAGCTCCCGAAACATACCTGAAACATAAGCATTCGTAGTTATCTAATTCAAGATAATTACACGATCAAGTGAGGGATAAACTCGTCTTTTAACATCATTAAGGGTTGTCCTATGGACCACCAGTCACATCCCCACACTTAACCGTTGCTTGTCACAAGCAACTCATCAAAACCATTTTTTTCAAAACAAGCGATCACATAAACCAAGCATAAACATGTAGTCCTTTTACTAACCCTTTCTTAACACCTAAAATAACGCACCCCTCGCTATGTCTCTCCTCTCGGTAACAAGTAAGCACTAGCAACTATGAGCTAGACACACAAAAGGCAAACGGGCGGTTGTACAACTATAGGCTTGTACCTAAATCGATCCTTCTCCTAATAAGTGCCAAACATGAATGCAAATCAAAGGGACTTTTAAGGTTGTAACTTGGCTAGGTGTACGGGTATGAAATGGAATATATATGAATTAGCGAAAACTTAACCCGGTCTTTTTATTACACAATAAAGTAAACAAACAACTACCAACTTAACTAATATATACAAGACAACTAACATCATTTCTTTTTCATTTTTCATTGCTTTTTCCTTTTTTTTTTCTTTTTCTGATTTTTTTTAACCGAAAGCAAACATACAATATAACATCAAATATATCTACATATTACTAAACTACTACTAACACTATAAGACCGGGTCAAGTTGGGTAAATTTTTAGGTAACTAGCTAAGGGGTAACAAACGATAGGCTTTTAGGCACAAAATTGGGCAACTAAATGTCCAAACCCCCGCCCCTCTCGCAACCATGCTCATATATATAATTTATGAGGACCAACCCCCAAATCCCACACTCGCACACACTAAAGTCGAGGCTACCTAAATGCCCTTATCCCTTTCGCATTCATATCCAACTAAGGACTCTAACCGTATCAAGGCACAAGTTCTAATGCACCCCCACCCGTAGCCACTCTCATCAAAGACAAGTATTATTTATTTACATGTGTGGCTTCAACTCTCACCAAGAACAAAGAGTATTAAGGGTTGCCGGTGCATCATTTGGGGTTAATCCAAGGTGTTCAAATTCTCACATTGTTTCGCTTGATTTAAAATTTTTTCAAAAACTTCAAAAATTCCCCCCATCCCCACACTTGGGATACATTGGCCCCAATGTATGGTTTTAAGAGGATTTGGTCGCTAAACTCTTTAACACCAACTAAAAGCTCAACACTCAAACCACAAATTTCTTTTTGGTATTTTTCTTTTATATTTTTTTTATATTTTTCTTCTTTTAAACAATACACCACCAATTCTTCCAACCCAAAACATAACATCAAAAACTAACACCACCCAACCACCTGTTGCCATAAACATATCAAACTAAACAAATATTCACAAAAATGTACAAGAAGGAGCACGACCTGACTAATAATAGTGCGGTTGAGGTGGTCCAAAAATGGAAGACATCATCTCGTTCCATTCTCCAAAGCCGAATGCACAGCTACCGCTTCCACCTTGTTCGGATGCTCCTTATTGTTGACGTGGGTCTAACCATTGTGAATGATGGAGCGGAGGGGTTGGATACGATACACTACCATCGTATGGTGGTAGAGACGCATAATCCACCGGAGGTGGATCCACAACCACGGGCCGCCCGGCATGCCAATCCACATGCATCCTTCTTGCTTGGTCATCTTCATACCGGTTGTTCATCTCTAGCTCATGGGAGTAAGCGTGTTCACGATTCCATGATTCTTGACAATCGAAGTTATGCTTCAAAGGCCGCTCCATGCTAGCACTCATCATCGTTTGTTGATCAAACAAAGTACGCTCCGAACCCGACCATGACTCAAAAATGGGTGCCGGAGGACGTTGGTTCTCAATAACCTCTTGCATAGTGCCATTGTAAGCCCAATTCGGCTCATAGGAATGCTCCGTGTAATCATAGAAAGCACCACCATAACCCCTACCTAGGCCCCCTTGGCCCACATTCACATTCTCACCACCATGAGGCTCATCCGCATAATCATCATCACCACTCGGAGGTTCCGCATCACTCTCCGGTTCGTCCGCTTCACCCGGTAGAAGATCCCTTGCACCCACTTTCAATGCTCGCCATCTTTGACCCTCTGACTTGAGCTTATGATACCTTTCCGATTGCGTGTAGGTCCAACCAATTCCCAACTTTTGTAAAGTAAAAGGCTGATGCCTTTTTGGTGCCCCTTTATCCTCTGACGTGATTGCCTTAAACTGCTTCATCAATCCCGTGATAATTCGGCAATACGGGATAATATCTCTGCCCAACTTGTTTCGGCAAATCCAGAGATGGTTCATGATCAAATATCGGATTGGAAAACGCGGAGACCCATTGAGTAACGAATAGAGGACGGGTACTTCCGGGTACCTCACTTGCTCCTTATCCCCTCTTCGCGGAATGACATTTAAAATGAAAATCGCTAGCAACAACTTTGCTTCTATCTTCAAATTCCTCCGGTACAAAATTCCACTATAAGTACCGGGCAAAAAACAACGCCGCTAACATATCATTCCAACGAGGATGCTTCTCCGGTTTTATCAAAAGGTCATCAAGACTAGGGATCATGTAGTCACGAGCCGGTAGACTGTCGTACCTTGCCAACTTTCGTAGTGTATCAAAAGACATCTCTACCTTAATCCCATTCACCTCACCCGTTAACTTCATTTGTGATGGCCTATCATACTTGTTACACTTCAACGTCACCATCCATTCTTGAATCTCGGTCATGAACAAGTTCTTGTTATCTTTATCATAACAACTAAGTGCCGCATCCCATCCTAAGGCGCGGAATTGATTAAACACATTGAATGGCCCAAACTCCACCTCTCGAACTTCCCTTTCACAAAGAAACGCGGCAGCCCTGTTTTTTAACCAATTCATACTGTCATGAAAAAGTGTCGGTTGCCAATGCTCCGGCTGCTCATCTAAAGGACCCGATTCCCATCTTGGCTTTTCAGCCGGGTCCAACTCTACCATCTCTTCATCCTCGCTTTCACTCTCACTAACTCTACCCAAGTATTGTCTTTTCTTCGGTTGTTCTCCCGGCTGCTTGCCCTTGCCTTTAGACGAAGAAGATGAACTAGCTCCCGCTCTTTCCTTCGTTCGTACCATTTTCCTACACACATAGCAAAGCAAACAACACAACCAAACACAAAAAGTTAGACCCTTCTCTCCAAAATATCCCCACACTTGCTTGTTACTATGGTTGTAGATGTTAGTGAACCAAGAGTTTATAAATCTTTTTCAAAAAAATTTGGGCATGGTGTCTCTACAATGTAGAGATTCCCAAAAAGTTCACAACTTTACATCAAACCTACATCTACAAACCATAACAATGTTCAAGTAACTAATTTCATGACAAAATCTAAGAACAAGCAAGTGGGTATGAACAAATAACACAAATAACCTTCCTTTTCACAATGCATCATCAAAACATAACAAATAAACTTCCATACCTTTGTTTGAAGATGCTAGCACCCAAATGGAACAAAAACTTCAAAAACCCCTAAAATTTTCGGACCTAGGGTTTGTGCTTCGGACCAGAAATTGATGTTTTCTCACAAAACTCTACCCAAAATCAGCAAGTACGTGAAAATTAGTTAAGTTGGACCTAAATTTCACTTGATTCGGCTAAAAATTGAGAGAGTTATGAAGGTTGGAAGGTTGAAGAAGGTTATGGAGTTTTTTAGATTTGGTGGGTCTTGTGAAAGAGATAGGTAGAATGTTTGTGGTTAGGGAAAGAGAAAGAAGGGAGTGGCCAGCGTTATTTCACGTGATATGTTGATTTGTTTTTTTTATGTAAATGCTGCACCGGATCGACCCTTCAACTCGCCAGGTCCACCGTAATTTACGGTGGACACCGTAAATTACGGTGGATGCTGGCACCATATTTTCACCGTAACTCAGTAGCGGATTACCGTAAAGCCCCAACACTTTTGATCCCCACCGTAAATTACGGTACCACCGTAAATTACGGTGGTACCTGGGCATTCCTAATTTTCTTAAAAATGCAGTTTTACGTGTCTTTTTTACATTTTTTTCGATTTTTTTCAATTTTTTTGTGTTTTTTAAATTTTTAAAAAACATGTAAAAATTACCCTACCCCCTCGAAAATCCCGTGTTTTCCTCAACACAATGCTAGAGCAATTCGTGACCCGAATGTCCCCACACTTGTTTCAAACACGGACTTCAAGCCAATACGGTAAATGTGCAAACTATACAAAACAAATAAAATGAAATGCTAACTATTTACACTACCAAACCTGGGCCTCTCATGGTTGTTCCTCATCGACCGGGCGTAAAATGTAGCCCGCTTTATCAAGCTCCAAGTTGTTGATGTCGTTCCCCTCCAAGTATGGCTTCAACCTATGACCATTCACCATTTGTTGTTTATTTGTTTGCTCATCTTGGATATCTACATCACCAAACCTCCCAACTCGCCGAACGACATACGGGCCCATCCATTTGCTTTTAAGCTTGCCCGCAAACATCTTGAGTCTTGAATTGTACAACCAAACCTTTTGACCCACTTCAAAGGTTTTCTTCCTCAACTTTGCATCGTGTACCTTCTTGAGCTTGTCTTTGTAAGCCGATGCACACTCATACGCCTCGTCTCTAATTTCTTCAATTTCGCTTAATTGCAACTTCCTCATTTTCCCCGCTTCATCGTAATCCGCATTTACCATCTTGATTGCCCGATGCGCTAACTCCATTGGCAAGTGACAACCCTTTCCATAAACCATCCGATAAGGTGTTGTGCCAATTGGAGTCTTGTAGGCCGTTCGGTATGCCCACAACGCATCATCCAACTTGCTCGACCAATCCTTCCTCTCCGTTCTAACCGTCTTCATGAGAATTTCCTTTATTTGACGGTTGGACACTTCGACTTGTCCACTCGTTTGCGGATGGTAAGGTGTGGCAATCCGGTGATTCACGCTATATCTCTTCAATAATTTCCCGAAATTAAAGTTCTTGAAATGCGAACCACCGTCACTTATGATAACCCTTGGAATGCCAAAACGGGAGAAAATGTTGGATTGAACGAATTTACAAACAACCGAGTGGTCATTTGTTCTTGTTGCAATAGCCTCAATCCACTTAGAGACGTAATCCACCGCCACCAAAATATATAGAAAACCATTCGAATTCGGGAAGGGACCCATAAAGTCAATGCCCCATACATCAAATATTTCTACAACCAAGATTGGTTGTAGTGGCATCTCGTCCCTCTTTGAAATGCTTCCCATCTTTTGACAATTAATACAATTTCTTGCAAACTCACACGCGTCTTTGAAAATTGTGGTCCAATAAAACCCACATGAGAGAACCCGGTAACCCGTTTTATGCCCACTAAAGTGACCTCCACATGCGGATGAGTGGGCATGAGTCAAAATTTCCAACACCTCCGTTTCGGGTACACACCTCCTAATGACTTGATCCGGCCCGATCTTAAAAAGAGATGCTTCATCCCAAATGTATTGCTTCACTTGGACCATAAATTGTTGTCTTCGCTTCTTGGTCCAATGATTTGGGATAGCACCCGTGGCTAAGTAGTTGACATAATGAGCATACCACGGTGCAACAAAGGTGGACACGGCTAGGAGTTGTTCATCGGGAAACCTTTCATTTATCTCGCTAACATCGTCAATCCCTTCCACCGGAATCCGGGACAAGTGATCCGCCACTACGTTCTCACTTCCTTTTTTTGTCGCGAATCTCTAAGTCAAACTCTTGTAACAACAATACCCACCGAATTAAACGGGCCTTCGCGTCCTTTTTCTCCATCAAATATCGGACCGCACTATGATCCGAATAAACCACCACTTTGCTCCCCCCAAATATACGAACGAAACTTATCCAAAGCATACACCACCGCTAATAACTCCTTTTCGGTTGCGGTGTAATCCAGTTGCGCTTCAGATAAAGTCTTGCTTGCATAGTAAATCACCACCGGCTTTTTATCAACCCGTTGACCCAAAACTACACCAATTGTAGTGTCGCTTGCATCACACATGATCTCGAACGGCTTTGACCAATATGGCGGTTGCAAAATAGGTGCTTTCACCAAATGTTCCTTCAAAACATTAAATGCTTGCAAACATTCATTAGTAAATTCAAATGGAACATCTTTTAACAATAAATTACATAAAGGTTTAGTAATAACACTAAAACCTTTTATGAAACGTCTATAAAAACCCGCGTGTCCCAAGAATGACCTTACACCCTTAACATTTTTCGGCGGTGGCAAAGATGATATTACCCGTATTTTTGCCTTATCCACCTCCATTCCCCTTTCCGAAATCACATGACCCAACACAATACCCTCTTGCACCATAAAATGACTTTTCTCCCAACTAAGCACTAAATTTTTCTCAACACAACGTTTTAAAACTTTTTGTAATTCATTGAGACACGATTCAAAACTAGTACCGAAAATCAAGAAGTCATTAATAAACACTTCAAGCGACTCTCCAACCATGTCCGAGAAGATACTCATCATACATCGTTTGAAAGTTGTCGGTGCATTGCACAAGCCAAATGGCATTCGCCGAAGGCAAAGGTGCCATATGGACAAGTGAAGGTGGTCTTATGTTGGTCATCCGGGTGTATTGCTATTTGATTGTAACCCGAATACCCGTCCAAAAAACAATAATACTTTTGACCCGACAATTTTTCAATGATTTGGTCAATAAAAGGTAGCGGGAAATGGTCCTTAGAAGTGGCGGCATTCAATTTTCGGTAGTCAATACATACACGCCACCCGGTGACCGGTCGGGTGGCAATTTGTTCACCATTCTCATCTTTGACTACTTGAATATCGGCCTTCTTAGGCACAACTTGGGTAGGACTTACCCAAGCACTATCCGAAATCGGATAGATAATTCCCGCATCCAACCATTTGATTACCTCTTTCTTTACTACATCCCTTAGGTTCAGATTCAATCGCCTTTGAGCTTCTCGTGTCGGTTTTGCATCTTCAGTGGTGATTATCTTGTGCATGACGATTGATGGACTAATTCCTTTGAGATCGGCAATCGTCTATCCAATAGCTCTCTTGTTCTCCTTTAAAACTTCCAATAAGGCTTGCTCTTGCGCCGAATCTAAATTAGAGTCAATAATGACCGGTAAGGTGTCATTATCCCCTAGGAAAGCATACTTCAAATGACCTGGCAAGTCTTTAAGTTCCAACTTTGGCGGTTCCTTTAGCGATGGTTTAGTAACCGAACTTATCTCCGCTGGTAAGCCTTCAAATTGATGAGTCCATGGTGGTCGACCTTCCTTCAAAGCCATGGCATCCTGTTTTTCCTCTTCAACCCGTAGTGCATAAGCATGTACCTGTTCAGAAAAATCACACAAGCAAACATCCATACCATCCTCCTCATACTCATGCGGGTTACATCCGTCAACTAAATATGCCATCAAACACTCATCAACACCATTAGCATTAGAATTGTTAGTAAAAACATTCAAGCGCATTTTTCGATTCCCAAAAGTTATATCGACTGTACCAAATCTACAATCGATCACAGCATGTGCGGTGCTCAAAAATGGCCGACCCAAAATGACATTTTGTTGTTGTTTTGGGTCCGCGGATGAGTAATCCAAGACTAAAAAGTCAACCGGGCAATAGAACTCATCAATTTTCACAATCACATTTTAAACCATCCCCCAAGGTAGCTTATGAGACAAATCGGCCAAAACAACCGTTGTCTCCACCCTTGCTAACGGACCAAAGTCGTATTGGTCATATATACCCCCCGGTAAAATGCTCACCCCGGCTCCAAGATCTAGTAACGCCTTTGCCATTTGAAAATTACCAACTTGAATATTAATTAATGGCGTGCCCGGATCTTGAAGCTTAGGAGGAAGCTCCCCATTCAAAACTGCACTCACTTGCCCGGTTAAATCCACCCGCTTAGGCATTTTCTTCTTTTGTTGCCTCTTTTGTGTACATAATTCCTTTAGAAATTTAGCATAAGCGGGTACTTGTTTTATTGCATCAAGTAGTGGAAGATTGATTTTTACTTGTTTAAACATGTCCCACAATTCTTCTTTTTGGGGACCTCTTGATGCAATAAAATTTTTCTTTCCCGGGTCAAGTAAAGCCGATGGAAATGGGACTTGACTCGGTCACCCTCAACTTTTTCACTTTTTTCATTTTCACCCAACCCCGGTTTTTTAACATTTGATTCTTTAGGTTTAACTGGTGAAACTTCATCATCACTTTCATTACCCAAGACATCCTCAACTACCCCCTCAACCAAATCGGGTGACAAATTGGCTTTAAGTTCTTTGCCACTTCTTAAAACACTAACATGATGAACATTAACATTACCTTGTGACGAACCATGTGAAGGATTTACCTTGGTGTTGCTAGGAAGTTGACCTTTGCTCTTCTTCAACTCCGCCACATCGGTTGCCAATTGACCCATTTGGGTTCTCAGTGATTGGATGCTCTTGTCACGAACCTCATCCTTTTGCATCCGAACTTCGTCAAGTTGATTCCGTTTTTGCATATCTTGTTGCATAACCCGAAGCATATCCATGACTTCATTCCCGCTTGACGAAGGTTGACCTGAACCACTTTGACCCGTTTGTTGAAATTGCCCTTGGTACCCATAATTGTTTCCACCCCGATAATTGCCTTGATTGTATTGTTGGCGAGGTACAAAGTTACCTTGAGCTCCTTGAAAGTTTGGGTTAGCTTGGTTCGCCGCGTTCCCGTAGCGGAAATTAGGGTGGTTTCGTAACCCGGGGTTGTATGTGTTGGAGTTCAAATTGAAATTTCGACCACCCCCTTGAATTGCATTCACTTCCTCTACTTGCTCATCAACCACCCCCACTACACATACTTCCGTCGTGTGGCCTATTTCATTGCAATTAGTGCACACATTGTACACTTGATTTGTAGCTTGCACATTGCCACTCTCTACTCCATGCACTTGTGGCCTTTGTACCACATGCCTTGCCCGTCTTGAAGATTGGGCCTTCCTCTTGGAATTCACCGCCATTTGCTCTAAAAATGCCCAATCAACATGTTCATAATTCATACCGAATGTGCCATTAGTGATCGACATTAAATCACGTGCATCCTCTGAACTCAACCCTTCGTGAAATGCGTTCAACAACTCCCAAAGTTGGATCCCATGATGAGGGCAATTCCGTAACATCATATTAAACCTTTCGATGGCTTCATGAAACATCTCCCCCGATTGTTGTTGGAAGCTTCTCAAACCTCTTCTTGCATCATTAGTCTTTTGAGAGGTGTAATATTCATCCAAGAATATTTGTTGCATATCGGCCCATGTAAAGATCGATGCGGAGGGTAGAGTGTGAAACCATCTCTTTGCCTTGTCTTCCAAAGAAAATTGGAAGAGAACCAACTTGACATCATCCGAAGAAAACCCTTGACCTCCAATAGTGTTGCAAATGGAGTCGTATGTCTCTAAATGAAAATAGGGTTCTTCCGTTGCTAACCCTTTGAACTTTGGTAGACTTTGGAGGGCGGTTGTTCTTACTTCAAAAGTTCTTCCATCCGCATGGTGAGGAATCACTACCGGCGAAGGATTGTTAGTAATAATAGGCCGGAAGTGAGCTTCAATTCCCCGTACAACCTCCCGATGATGTCTTTGAGGGGCACCCAATGGTGCTCTTGGTAGACCCATTTGCATAGGCCCTTGAGGTGCAAAGGGTGGCTGAAATTGGTATTGCGGCATTTGTGGTTGTTGTTGAATCGGTCTTTGAAATTGTGGTTCCATATTTTGAGGACGTACTTGATGTAGCGGTGTAGGGCGTTGCAGTTGTGGCCCTTGTGGTCTAATGTGTTGCACCCCAACCGGTAGTCTACTCGTGTCTTGAAATTGTTGGATCGGTTGACTTTGTTGACCCACTCCTCCTTGCGGTCCCAAGTATCCTCCATCACCCCCATAGTAAAAACCTTCCTCTTCATACCCTCTAAACTCCTCTTCATAGCCATCATCATATCCATCTCCTTGAATACCCGAGGATTGCCCGAATGGAATGGATGAGTATTGAAAGCCCAATTGGTTTGATGGTCTAAATGTAGAGGTAGCATGGACAATAGTTTAATTTGGTGGTATTGTGTAAGTAGAGGATGCTTGACCCGTAGTTGGGGGAAAGAAGTGTGACAATGGTGGTATTGTGGATGAAGGGCTAAAGGTAAGATTGGGTTCAACTTGAGTAGTGATCGGTTGTGTGGTGTTGGTTGGTGTAGTGTCATGAGGTGGAGTAGGAATTGTAGTGGTATTAGGTATGGTTGTGTTTGGTGATGGGTGTGTGGAAGTAGGTATAAATGATGAGGTCGTTTGACCCGTTGTGGGTGGTATTTGAGATTCTTGCATGATGTTTCGTGGTGTGATAGGTGAGGTAGGTGAACCAATAATTCTGTTTTCTCTTACTAAGACTCTGTTTTGCCTTAATGTTCTTTCGATCTCCGGATCAAATGACAATGGTGGCGACTTGTGAGAGCCTCTAGTATGCATGCACCTGTAGAACCTGCACACTAAACACACCAGCGTAAATCCGAAAATAACAAAGCAAAACTAACAAACTGACACACGTTGCGCACTACTCCCCGGCAATGGCGCCAAAATTTGACGTGTTGTCGTAGTACACGCAAATTTAATCCAAATAACAACTAATAGATAGTGGTAAATAGGTATCGAACTCAGGGAGTATGTGGAAATGTGTTGATTTTATAGCTTTGCAATTAACCTAATTTGCAGAAAATAAAGATCAATGATTTGGATTATTTGTTTTAGAAAACTAAATTATCAATTACTTACTAATCAAGATTGGATTTTTAATTCAGATTATGAGAACAATGACCATCTTAGGATTCAGTTTCTTTTAACACTTGTGTGAAATTCCAACTAGAAAGAGTTACATAGACATAACTCGTGTATAAACAATCGTTGTGATAAAAGGGAACAAAGTACTCGGATTATATGAATGCGAGGTTGTTTCCCGATGACCAATCAATCAAAATCCAACCCTAACCCTTCCCGTGATATCTCGATTGCCAACGGCACCAAGAACGTACGATTTAGACTAGAATTGTAATACCAATTAAATAACTACAATCAATTACTCATACACCACGATAATCAAAGCAAACACAATGTTATCATTCTAGAAATAAAGGAACAAACACACAAGAGTTTAAGAAAACCTTCACCTAAGATGATCACCACAAGTTTAGCCGGACATTGTTCGGTTGATCATCATAACATCAAAGTAGAAGTTCATACAAATCAAAAACTTAAACCGAATGTTTAGAATTGTTTGGAACCAACAAAAACCAGCCAAAATCACCCCCAATATTCAGAGAAAACGTCCAATGATGAGATAATGTGAAAAGGCACCATCAAAAACCGTTTTAATGAGCAGTTACGAATCTGTCCGTCGCCTCCACCGTAATTTACGGTCTCCACCGTAAATTACGGTGGACATCAAACTGTTACGGTGATTCAAGCCTGTGGTACGGTGGAGGAATATGAGTTTCAGGGCCACCGTAAATTACGGTGGACTCCTGAAATTTGTGTTTTGCTTCTTCTTTCATTCCATGCACGTTCCGTTCCACTCCAAACCGCCCAAAGCAGCATTTTATCCATTTTTAGCTCCCGGAACATACTTGAAACATAAGCATTCGTATTTATCTAATTCAAGATAATTACATGATCAAGTGAGGGATAAACTCGTATTTTAACATCATTAAGGGTTGTCCTATGGACCACTCGTCAAAGACCAGGTGGGAACCACTCATTGGCATATGGTCTTAGTACCGAAATTTCGTTTGATTGATTGCAGAGGTTCTGAGATATTCGGTCTTTATGCTGTCTTATCATCTGGGTATCATGGTTGTATCTTTTACGAGACGAAGTCTAGATCTTCCATGATACCATACATACGTGTACTTATTGCATTCGAACCCAATAAGTGATCAACAATCACATGTCCAAACAAACAAGTGATAATATATCACATTTATCCGGGAGTCAAGTTCGTCTCTTTGTTGTACGAAAGTACTGACCTGTTCACGGACTTGCTCCTGTGCCCTTCATGCATCTGAAAATCAAGTTCCTCATCAATAAGTGATTCTATCACATAGGGCTTGTTTTCAAATCAAATAAGTGAGTTTCTCACATCTTTTATACGGTCAAACGGATGATAAGCAGTATACTCACCGGTAAGATGAACTCTCGTGCATACCTTGATACGGGAATGTGTCGTGAGTGGATGTACACCGACACGTAAGTATAACTCTTACCATAAATCATATCTCCTAATTATGATTACATCTGATAAGTTGAGCTTAAGTGGACAACAATACCGATAATTGTTATAGGATGCTTATCTTAATGTGAACTAATTGAACAACAAGTGCGTTTTGGCGTGACCGTACACTGATATGATTCTCTTACCCTCGAAACTCGCAAAAAGGATGTCTGTAAATATTTATTTACTGCTTTCAGTTTCTGCATCTTTGTATATATTTATTTATTGCTTTCCGTCTTTACATTTGAAAAATGAAAAATACCAAAAAGATTTTAGGTGTGTTTTAATATAAACTTTATAAAATCCAAAGAGATTTTGCTTCTAGTTTATTTTAGATTGACCGATGTTGGAACTCGAGTCTATCCTACCCAAAATCCTGATCGTAAGCCGGAAAACAATTGCACCTTCATAAAACAGTCGAAGTTGACAGATTTTGAAAGTTAAAGGATTAAAACTGAACATTTTTAAACTTTCAAACTGTTGTCGGTCGGTGTTTGATTGAGATTTGATCTCATATGTGTCGTTTGTTTAATTTGTCTATAGTCCAAGCGGTTGTTCTCATTGCGTGTTTAGCATTCTTGTATGTGCAGATATGACATCAGAATCAGCTAAAGGCGAAGAGAACGTGTCAGACGACAAGCCGTAAAGTGAAGACACGACGTTGATGCAATCAGAAGATCAAGATGATCGGGTTGCAGTTGATCACTCATCAACACCACAAGGATCTAAAGCATTGAAGATCAAAAGATTCACGAGCATAACTCAAAGGAGAGCTTATCTTAAGGGGGAGTTTGCTAACACACTTCCTAAATGAAAAGGGAGTTTGTTGATACACGTTCTACTTACGACGCGTGAAGACTTTGAAGATCCTCCGACATGATAGACATGGAAGACGAACCATCACGAGTAGCGTCCAAGGGGGAGTTTGTTGGTACACTTTATGTGGACGCGACTCGATTCGGTTCAACTTGATTCGACTCGACTCGGTTCGACTCGGTTAGGTTCGGCTCAAGCCCGACATAGCGACGTTCCTCCGTCGTGCGCCCCAGAGTTCGACACGCGAAGCACGGAGAGCCGAGAATGTTTCCCGCTGACACATCATCATGATGATGTCACAAGTTTGACTAATCTTCATAATTTGAAGTTACAGAATTCATGTACGTGCATGAGAATTGTGATTGGGCCAATCTTTATGGGAGATCAGAATGCCACATGGGCCGAAAACTTCATATGGGCCAAATACTTCACTTGGGCTGAATCCTTTATTGTGTCTGCATGCATGTCGACGAAACTCTCAAGGTTTCGTCGACTTTGAAGTTTCGTCGACCACATCAAGGTTTCGTCGACTGGTCCTCTATATAAACAGCAAGACTGAAGACAGAACACTGAGAGAGAGAGAGAACCGAGAGTTTAGTTGTATTTCATTGTAATATTATTCTGTAACGAAACTCTGTCGGTATCAATATACAAATGTTACATGTTGAATCTTTGTGTTGTATTTATCTCTCGCTCGGTTTGTATCGTAACGTGGATTCCGCACTCGTTACGGTATTCGAAACAAGATCTCGTAGTTGTCCGGCGATCTGCAAAACGGACCTACAAATTGTTCGGTAGCCGGCGGTGGAGAGGTAGAGCATCTGGTAGCGCCACGGGTAAAGAGCTATAACCACACAATGAACCAGGTTTAAAACTACTGTCGGTACCTTACCCATGGTCGTCGATTGCGAGATCTGGAAGATAAAAACGGCGGGATGATGCTCGGTCATCACATATCTAACTAAATCAGGAGATGTACGAGTTTTGGATAGCTGGAAAACATCAGTTGGTCCATTGTGGCCGAAAATGGTGTCGGATTTAGACCATGCGTAGTGGAAGACACCCCACCCTTGGGCATTTTGAGCCATGTGGCAGTCCAGTCAGCAATGGGGCATTATGGGGCGTTTTTCTAAAATGGGTGTAGTGGGGATGTGGGCATTATGTTAAAAGGGGTGTAATAGAATTTAAATAAAAAAAACCATCAAAAATTGTATTGGCCAAACAAAAAGGGATGCACAGTCATTGGCCAACACAAAATTAACATGACGTAGAAAAAACAACGCCAAATCAAAATTTTTTGAGAAAGACGCCCATGGGGGTGGTTTGGGGGCGTGGTTTTGGCATAAAAAGCCCAAATTTTTCCCCACTACGGGTTGTCTTAGGTGGTTGTTGTTGGCCAAGGCGGTTTGAGGTGGCGGTGTTTTGCTGTAGAGAGAGAGATGGATAAGAGAAAGGGGGAGATCTAGCCACAAGAATCATCTGAGAGATAAAGAGAGGTGTGAGCGAGAGAGAGAGAGAGAATAACAATGTTGTAAAAAACGCGACTATGAGGCGACTAGTCGGCGATTAATCTCTAGTCGGCCAGGAACTGAGTAATTTTTCGCTAATCAGTCCATTAATCGCTAGTCGGCCCTAGTCGGACCTGGGCGACCTAGTCGGACCTAGTCGGCCGGCCAAAAATCGGTGATTCATGCCAAATTTCGGCCAAAAACCTGTATATTCCGGCCAAAACCTCTAAATTTCGGCCAGTTTCCAACCAAACCATGTGAATTCCAACAGCTAATCTTGTATTATTAAAAAAATGAGTTGAGTAAGAGTTAAAACCTAGCTACTTAAAATATTTACCTATAAAAATGTGTATATGTATACATAAAACTGAAAATTACATATAAAAAACCTAATCCGATTAATTCCGAGTAGTTACTAGTCTCCACCTCGCCGGCTGACTATCGACTAGCGAGTTCTCCAACCATGAAGAATAAAGAGAAGGAGTTTTCAAATGAGATGGAGATTATATGAATCTTTTATTTTTTAGTTTGTTACAAAATTGTCCCTCAATAAAATGTCATTAAACAATAGCCATTGAGAAGATGAAATGACAAGAATGCCCTCATGTGCAAGGCACATGACCATATTTTAACTAAAAATCTAACTAGGTTTGGTCTAAAGGTTAAAACGTGCAAAATTTTAAAACGTTAAGGACAAAACTCGTCAAAATTAGAGGTAAAAGACCCCGCCTGCAATTTAATACAAACATAAAGGACAAAACTTGTAATTTACTCTAAATAAAATAAAAACCAGAGTTAATTACCCGGATAGTCCCTATGGTTTGTCATTTTTTCACCTATAGTCCTCAACTTTTCAAAATAGAATATTTGTTCTCTGTGGTTTACTCACTTGTTACTCGTGTAGTCCCTACACTGGATGAACGTTAGCTTGTTCAGTTAACTTGATGTGAAATGACCAAATTACCCTTTCTTATTAAAAAATAATTTAAACATTAAAAACTTTCAAATAAATCATTTAAAATATATGGTAGGTCCTACCAAGATAGATTTAAAATTAAACACCCCCACCCACCCACCCATATTCTTCTCTGGTAGTCTTCACCACCATCACGTTTTCCCGGCCTCCGCACCTTGCCGGCGACCACACACCTCAACACCCTGCCACCGTGTCAGCGACCTCCTACCCAATGCTCACCTCTGTCCAAACCAATAACCGCCACTATCATCAAACCACTCGCTCATCTGTTGATGTCAATGAAGCTATAAAAACGAATCTAGCTAGGCAATGACATCTTGTTTCATACTTCATACATGAAAGTAAGGTTGATAATTCTGACCATGTTTGGGTTGACGGATCGTGCCAGTGTTAATCAAACAATTACATGCCATTTTCATGTGACCTATTTTGGACATTGCTTAACTTTTTTTCAGTTTGGTCTGCGTTGTGTCCGAGTCACATTTCATGCATAACCATTTTTCATACACATATATACGCACGTACACATACCGCCTTGCCCAAACCTTCCAAAGGGACACTAACCAAAAGTTGAAATATGTATTCTCCCTTTGAAATAGCTTTAAAGAATCCCATAACAACGTGTGGAAAATCCCTGTCCTAAATCTTAACAAAACAGGCAATTAACACATAAAGATTACACAATTGGGTATATTGGTAAAATCCTTTCAATATTATACCGGAAACTAAAAACAAAAACGTTCTTCGATCACAAAGTTAAATATTCAAAGACTAATTATTCAAAAGTACCAAAACTTTATCCATGTGGGGAAAACGATGATAGTACACTTGATGAAATCGCCTTAACTCAGATCAATTGCTTCAACATTATCTGTGCTAACCAACACTTCTTGTTTTATACTCTTTTAAGTTTGACATTATGTCAGAATTAGTCCTCCAGCTTTCCAGTATATGCCTTCCAACCCACGAACTATCTACAAACTACAAACCCACCACTCAACTATCTACCAGCTGCTAATAATCCATAAACCACCTTTATTATATCCTGAAATTGCAAACAAACCAAGTTAAAACTAAAAACACAATTTATTAATAGACAATACACCAGAAGCCGTATACACACCTGAACTATGAACAGGGTTACTACCTATTCCGATTTACTCTTTGAATTCATCTTGCTTAAAAGTCGTTTCTTGCTTTGTTTGACCCATCTTGACTTATGTCATATGATGTCCCTTTCAAATCCTTTTTATTTATTCGTTAACTCATGTCCGGATTACCATTCTATCATTTTTGCCCTTTTTACCATAACTTATGGTTTCTTGACATTCCCACTTATTCCGACGTGCAATATAAGTAATTGGTAGTAAGAATAAAAGGCGTAAGCTTAACTTACCTCGTATCCGAGCTACGCTTTTCTTTTCCTTCTTGATTCGTTGACCTGTTTCTTCCCAAGCCTCCACCTTGCTCGTTAAGTGTCAAACTATCGTCATCATTCAAATGTGGTTAGATTAGTCATTAATAATCACAACTTTTCCACCTTACGTATTTTCTATGTCGAAACTACCGTTCGACCTTATTGTTTATTAATTCAACTTATCAAAAGTTAACTACTTTTGATCACATGATTTACACAATTAAGTCTAGATTAACTTTATGTTTTGAACCCTTATCGGTTCATACTTCGCACAATTTGTCATATTATTCAATTACACGTTTCTTTCGAAATTTCAACATATTAGTGTTCGTTTAGACATTTTAGCAAACACCTTGTGGGCATGATTTTCATACTTTCATAAATCAAATTCTTGACTAACTATTTAACCAAGATTTAAACATCATTTCACATGTTCATGACAAATTTTCATATCAACAAATCTGGATTTGCTTCATAGAGCTCAAATACACTAAGTTAACAAAGATAATCCTAGTGTTTAACATAATTCTACAAAACCCACTTGACATATGAGTGGGTGATTACAAATTCACAAAGGTTGAACATCAATTCAACAAGTAAATGACTAGGGTTCACTCCTAGACATAATTTCATTCCCTAATTTCATCCAAACTTGATCATGCAAGCTCAGATTTCAATTCTCATGAATTCATCTAAAATTCAAGATGGAGCTATATGGTGAAATTTGTATACCTTATGATCTCTTCGCCGAGGTGATCACTAATCTATGATTGGATTTCGATTTGGAACAGATTTGAGCCTTCAATTTGGTGAAAATGCAAGAGTTAGGGTTGTGAGGGGAGTCTTGGTCGCCCCCTGTGTTCTCGATCGACCAGACACCCCAAAATGGGTGTTTGGTGTGTTTTAATTTTTTGTTTAATGTTATTAAGTTTCAAATTTAACAACATAAGCCCCTCAACTTTAGTTTGGTTTATAACTTGATATTTTGTTCTTTCATTAATTACAAGACTTGTACTAGGTTATTTATTTCCTAGTTACTTTATCTTGTTCACAACCCGTTTTGTTTTAAGTCCCGTTAAATCTCGGGCCTTTTATATACTTTGCTTTCTCAAAGTATTTCTCATCCTTTTAATAAATATTAGATTTATTTATTTAAATCCTAAAATTTACCGGTTAAGTTTTACCACTAACTGTATTTTACCCGTCCTGTAGTATTAACGTGGTTTGATTACCAAACCCGTTTTCGGGGTGTTACAGGTTCTCGCGGTTCTCGCAATAAGGGGTGGTTCCTAACGGATCTTTGTCCTATATATATATATGTATATTAAAATCCAGATAAAAATAAACACTGTGTTTAATTTATATAGTATCATACATTAAAGAAACATTAAACTTTGAATAAAAACATTTAAAAAAACTAAAACCAAATAAGTAGTGTAATTACAACTTTGGTCCCTGGACTATAGCAAGTTTACAACTTCAGCCCAAAAAACTTTTTTTAATGATTTCATATGAATTAATTTGCTGAAACAATCACCATTAGCAAAGAACCTTTACCTGTTCGTCCATTAAGAAGATATCAATATGCTTGTCTAGAGCTGTTATTATTGGTTTGAAAGAAATCAACTAAACCAGTTATATCGAAACAGTTTGACCCGGTTAACCATTAATCTGAGCAAATCACCAAATGGTTTTATGCATGAACAAACTCACTGAGATTAATCGATTATTAACTCAGCCAGTTTGGTTTGCAACAATCTCAAACAGAAGTGACCGTTTTCGCCAATCTTTTACGGCTCAAACCAGTTGAACCAAACCGTTATACGGCGGGGGTCCCGCCCCAATATCAGAGCCAAGGCGGCCACCACCAATGAGTGCATGATCGTCATATCTGACGCTACTTGCGGCATGCAAACTAAACCATTAACAAAACATACACTTACGCAGTTTTACATACATTTATTCATACAAAATTCAAAAGCAGCCAGCAGCAAAAACACTAAATCATCAAACTATATCAACTGCAGCTAGAAACATTCACACATAGATCCATGAAAATAAATCCGCTAATCGGAAAATTAACAAAACCGACATCAAAGATCCTGCACGGATGCCCCTACGCAGCACAACCACCACACATAATGCTCCTGTTATCATCAAGCAAAAGTTTGTGTAAGGTAAGTTTCCTTCTTGGATCGTATAAATAGGACCCACAAAACGAAAATTTTAAAACAGGATGTAATAAAAATATGAGTTAAATGCCATTGTAGTCCCTTTGGTTTAGGCCATTTTGCCAGTTTAGTCTGAAGGTTTGAAACGTTGCCATTTTAGTCCAAACAGTTTCAAGCGTTGCCGTTTTAGCACTGGGTTAACTCCGTCCATTTTTTATGTTAGCTAGAAGGGTAATTCGATCATTTTATATGGTCGAATTGTCCTTCTAGTTAACAAAATTACATATAAAATGACCGAAATGCCCTTCTGGTTAACAGAATAAAGGGATGGAGTTAACCCAGTGGACTAAAATGGCAACTTTTAAAACTATTTGGACTAAAATGACAACGTTTCAAACCTTTGGACTAAAATGGCAAAATGGCCCAAACCACAGGGACAAAAATGGCATTTAACTCTAAAAATATAAAATGTTGTATAGTGTAGCACGTACATGATCGAGCAACCGGAGGAGTTTCTACGCCTATTCTGCCTCATCACCTCTTTCCGCCTTGGAGGTTGAAGAACAACCTTAATGGCCGTATCAAAAACCGCTTTGACATTCTATTAATCATAAATCAAAACAAAGAAACAAAAATAAGTTTACTTCAAAGTTTATTCAAAACTAGTAAATAAAAAATGACGAAAAAAAATGCATTTTGGTTTGAAAAATAAGTTTACCTGTTGAGTTTTCGAGCTGCATTCGATATAAGCAGCTGCACCAATTTGTTTCCTCAGTTCCTCACCCTACCAAACATAACAATTATATTAAAGAAAAAAATATATATATAATCTAAAAAAAACCCTCAAAATATTGATTATTTAGTACCTGGGCAGATGTAATAACATTAGAACCCATATGATCAGCTAAATATCGATTGTCATTGCGAAGATCTATAAGGAAAAAAATACAAAGGAGCTTAATCCGCAGTATTTTTATTTTTTTGAAAATTTTTGACATGGCGCGAAAATAATCAGTTTTGGGTTGTCATATCTAACCAGTTTAATAAACGGGTCGTGTTCAAGTTAACACGTTTGACAAAACAGGTCGTTTTGGGGTCAACCCTCCAATCCGTTTGACAGACTCGTATAGATGGCGTAAACTAGTCATGTTCGGGTTACACAATTTTAAGTGTGATCGGGTTAGGGTTGATGTATTTGATGCGAATATATATATGGATCGTGTTCGGTTTCAACAATTCAACTCGTCAACCCGACACGGTTGACACCCTTAGTTTTTTGACGAAATCTTGAATATGTTTTACATAAATTTTATTAAAATGAAATGTAAAAATAAGATGATCATATATAATGTGAAATGTAGTTTGTACCTAATTTTGTCCCCACAAGTACAACTGGAACATTTGGAGCAAATCGTCGAAGTTCAGGCATCCACTGTAAGGAAGTTGTAAATGAATTTTAAAGTTAGAAGATAACCCATTTGACTTTTAAAAGTCAAAGAAATCATACCGTCGCGAGAAGTTAATAGATTTTAACTCGATCATGGTTCCTTTTTTCATTATCAAGAATCAAAAACTTAATAGGGTTTATACGTAATCTTATCGGTTTTGAAGTAAGAAGAAAATCCATTTGACTTTTAAAAGTCAAAATGATCCTAGTGTTGTGAACAAAATAATACAATTCAACTTGGTCGTGATCAGGGGCGTAGCTTTCAAGGGGCCGGGGGAGGGGGCGCCCGACCCCCCGAACTTTTCGCTCAGTAGTGTTATGTATGTACGTTTCGTATAGAACTTTTTAGGTATATACGTTTTCGACCCCCCGGTTTTATAAAAAAAATTACTTATATAGAATTTTTAGGTCCGGTGACTTCCGACCCCCCGGTGGAAAATTTCAAGCTTCGCCACTGGTCATGATTTCTTTTTTCTTTTTCAAGATTCAAGAATCAAAAACCAAAAAGGGTTGATAGTGAAAACTCAACTCAGATTCAAATAAGCCAACTTTGAATCTTAAAGTGACCACCAAAATTTTTGAATATTTATAAAAAGGAGAGAGCACTTAGCACTAAAAAAAGTGTACCTTTTTCAAGACATTTTCGTAGCTTGCCGTGCTGATTAAAGAGAAAGCTAACAAAAATATGTCTGCACCTCTGTAGCTTAGGGGCCTTAATCTACTATAATCTTCCTGGCCTTTAAATTACAAAAAATAAAAATAAAAGTCAAAATGAAACCGGGTACCGATTTGGATCTTTAACATTCACTTAAGCGTTAGTCATGACTATAAATAATACTTTATCCCACCTGGATTGTATCATTATACCGTACAACATGGTGTGTAGTATTGTACGGTATAACCATACTAGCATACAGCAGGTGGGACAAAGATGTCCCACTTCCGATCTTTGTCCCACCTACATTGTAGACTATACTGTACAACATAGTTTGTAGTACTATATTGTACATTACGAGTCTACAATGCAAGCGTGACTGACAAAGACGGGATATAGACAAAGTGGGATATCATATATAAATTGTTAGTAGATACATGATCCTAAATTAGTACACTAACTCTCATTCTGTATTGAGGTAAATTACCAGCAGTATCCCATAATCCCAAGTTGACAATGTTTCCATCAACAGCCACATTAGCACTGAAATTGTCAAAAACTGTTGGAACATAATCCTGCAAAAAAAAAAAAAAAAAAAAAAAAAAAAGAGAATATTAAAACAGAGGTAAAAAAAATCAAAATCCAAAAATTAAACCCACTAATTATAATAAGCAAAAACAAATGTGATTTTGTACTATGTGAAGTGGGAGTAGTACAAGAAGATCTAACTCACTATAAGATAGCTATATCAATATCTAAGCATTGAAAATCTGATAAAGACTTTTAAAAAATAACCCACAAATTATAATTAGAGAAAACAAAGGTAATGAAGCTGTAGTGACTTGTACAGTGTGCAATAGAAGTTGTAACAAGTATTATGACAAAAGACCTAAAAAGATACAATCTTTCCTACAAGAATAAAATATTTACACAAGCCCACAAGTAATCAAGGTTTAAAAAAACGGAAACGAGTTTCGAGGCATTTTCCCTTCGCCTCACGAGGGCGAACCGAGGTGTAAGCCCGAGGCGGAATTAAAAAATAAATATAAAAAATATATATCTTATAAAAATAATAATACTAACTAAATTCATCCAAATCATCAAAAACACACTTAAAAAAGACATAAATTGCTTAAAATTGACACAAAAAGTCGAAAACATCAAAAACAAATATCAGAAACCCCTAAGGAGCAGCCTTTTTAGCGCCTGCCCCTCTAAGGCGCGCACGTACAACAGAAACCCCCTGAGGCGCGCCTCAGAATCGTTTTTTGGGCGTTTCGCCTCAAGGCGCACGCCGCAGCCGTTTTTTAAACCATGCATGTAATCATCAGCTAAAGAATAAAACCCACAAAATATAACTAACAATAACAAAGGTAACAATGCATTAGTGACTTGTACTTCTCGAAGTCTAAGTTGTACAAAGTGTAGCACTCATAATTCACAATAAAGAAAGCTATCAACGTCTAAAAACAAATGATACTACTAAAAGAAGACAAAAACCCACAAATTAATGAGTTATAGTTGGCAAGAACAAATGTAGTGATGCTACAGTGACTTGTACATTGTGCAATGGAAGTTGTACATAATACACAATAATGAAGCTATCAACATCTAGAAACAAATGATGCTACTAAAAAAGACAAAATCCCAAAAATTAATGAATCATAATTTTATACCTGGCAAAAACAAATGGATTTATGCAATAGTGACTTGTACATTGTGCAATGGAAGTTGTACACAACTCACAATAATAAAGCTATCAACATCTAAAAACAAATTATTCTACTAAAACAAGACAAAAACCCACAAATTAATGAATTATATTTAGCAAGAACAAATGGACCTATGCTATAGCGACTTGTACATTGCGCTTTAAAAGTTGTACAAGAAGTGCTAACCCAAAATCAAGAACCTAAAATGCAAGAACAATAAAGGGTTTTTCACATATGAAATGGGATTTCCAAAAAATACAAAAAAAAAATACAGACAGATATATATATATATACTTACAGTAGGAAACTTGTTGCTGGTATAACAAATGAGCATACAAGTTTTGCCAACAGCTCCATCACCAACAGTGACACATTTTATGAACTTTGAAACACTCATTCTTGTGTTCTTGAGCTTCTACTGCTTCTTTCACTGATACTTTTAGGGGAAAATAAACCCTAAATAAATATGGTGTTTGAAGAGTGGAGAAGAAGATTCAGAGAGGAGGGAGAAAGGTTGTGCAGAAGAAGGAAGACGCTGATCAAATGGGTGTTGTTTAGTTTAGTATATTGCCACCTTGTTGGCTTGTTCCAACAGTGTACTTGGTTTCAAGAAAGAAAATAAAAACATTTATTATTAGAGCATGTGTAGTGGTGGAGAAAAATAATGCCCCCATCATGGGTTATTATTCGACACGTGGCAGTCCAGTCAGTATGGGGCGTTATTGCAAAAGTGGCGTAGTGGGAATAATGCCTAATAATGCCTCTTCCAATCATTAAACAAAAAAAAAACAAACTAGTTGGTCATTTGCTAGTCAAACTCTCCTCCACTCCCATTGGCCACTTCAATAAACCATTTGACCACTTCCAGCGTTTTAATTAAAACGCCAAGATCCATTTTTTTAAAAAATAACGCCTAATAACGCCGGGTGTAATGGGGGTGGGGGCGTTTTTTTTCAATTTTTTTTAAAAATACCGCCCCACTACGGGTGGTCTTATGCTACCATGTCAAAATAACTGTGTTTGTCTTAGACCACCCGTAGTGGGGCGGTATTTTTGAAAAAAATTGAAAAAAAAAACGCCCCCCCCCCCATTACACTAGGCGTTTTGGAGCATTATTTGTGAAAAAAAATTGCCCAAGCGTTATATATAAAACGCCTACAATTGTATTGTGTAATGGTTGACTGGGTTTGACCCACCAATGAGAAACTAGTATTTTTTTTTTTGTTTAATGATTGGAAGGGGCATTATTTGGGCATTATTCCTGTAAAAACTCTCATCAAAAGTCATATTTATTAAATTAATTTGTCCAATAGGAAACCCTAATTGAGACACCCAAGTGATTCTACACAAACGCTAAAATTTTCAGAATTTTCAGAATCAGGATCAGGGCCCCTAAAACTCAGGGGGGTAAACCCTATTGACGATTATCTACATAATTCGTTGTCAAAATCGAATTTTGACGAATGACCAACTCACCTGAGCTATAAACACACGTGGCTAGTCTATAAATAGGTGATGACCCTTCGCGTCACGCGAAGCCCCAGGGGGACCCCTCGCGTCACGCGAGGGGGGTCAATTTTTGTGTATAAATAGCAGGCATTGGCAATCGAATTTTGGCACTTGAACGGCGTAAAAATTCAAATTATACGTTGAGTTATAGCAGAAACAGTTCACAACACACACACGACTCACGAAGTGCTGCCGCAATCAGGGTAATAACTCGATCGCTGATACGATTCAATGTCCGATCGATTAAACTATCCAATGGATGTTTAAGTGCTGCCCACATTAGGGTTTATGCTTTGTCATTCGTTGTTAATTCAATGGATGTTTAAGTATCGCACTTTGTCATTCGATGTGAGGGTTTAATCTCGTGAGTTATCGTAAATGATGTATTGAGTTACTAACCGAATTGTGTGCCTGTTATTAAATTTAGGTTAAAAGGCTAATCAGTAGGCTAGTCTCTGCTCAAATTAAATCTGCAATGTGAGTCATTCTCTTTTTATCAAATCTATTTACAAAAGCATGTTTATTTCAAAGTTATAATTACAGGGATTAAGTCTTTGTAATCACCAAACGTACAGCCGGTATGTGGGGTTTTGTATACATTACTTGATAATCGTCACCATTGGGGCAGCCAATGGGGGATATGACCATAGTCACAGATTCGGTCGAGTGACAAATACCGTGGGTAGTTGGTTTGATATCAGAAACATTGTAATCGCTCTTAATACTGTAAATTATAACAAAAGAGTCGTTTTCATAAAAAGAATGATTCACTCAGTATTTCCCGCTGACAAAAACCTTTTTTCAAACATGTTTCATGTGATCTGTTGTGATCAAGGAAAAGTGCAGAGAAGCACTACAAGCTTAAGGAAGTGGCTCAATATAAAATAAGGAAACATGTTTTGTAAAATAAAAAGATTTCTCTGTGAAATCTTATGATTGTAAATTACCGGGATTTTATCCCAAGTTGTGAAATAAAATAATCGGGAAATTGCAATTTTTAAAAGATCCTGAAGAAAACTTCCGCTGTTAAATAAATACCACGGGAATTTCTGTCCCGCGGCTCCTGAAACGGGACAAACCGGGTCGGGGGCCGTGACAGAAAAAGGTGGTATCAGAGCCACTGAATTAAGCCTATTAAGTATTTAGAAAATACTTAATTTTACTGATTGTCAATTATGTGATTATGTGTTTTATTAATTGAATATTGGTGTACAGTATGGGTAAGCAAAAGCTGTCAAACATCTATCTTAAATTAGATAGGTCATCCAACGAGAAAGGAAGTTCATCCCAAACCAAATCCTCAAATCAGTCTGTAATTCCTGATGAAGGAATATTTGTGCGAAATGCACAATATGAGGAACCACTTTCTCCTAGTAAAAGAAGTCTGATTATTAGGAAAAGTAAAGAGAAAATAAAGAAATCCCGAGAAAAGAAGATTAAACAGGAAACCCATGAATTAACTAGTAAATCACCTTGGGAGGACAAGTTAGATGAGAAATGGGCAGATCTTTATATGCTAGCTACTGTAGCAGTTAATGCAAATCTTTAAATAATTTTATCAAGTCTTAGCACTTTTATCAACTACAGTCCAGAAACTTTATTTCAGTAAATAAATAAATTACAATAAAACCTAGTGTGTTTTATTTTTCATTTGTTTTGTAGTTACCCAGTCTGAAATAATATTTAAAGGTTTTCTATGAAATTTTGTTATAATTTTTAAACTTAGTAATTGTGTGTATTTTGTATAACAGCATGAGTGACTTGTCTGACGCCCTTCAGAATTTAAATCTCTATCCAGTAAGAATAGAGGTTTCCAGAGATTTCAATAGGTATATACCCGACATAGAAGAACCTATTGAATTCAATGCTCCACCTCCGAAAAAGCCAAAACCTCAGAAAAGAAAGAGGTATGTATGGGGAAGGCGTATACATAGGAAAAAGCCAGCCAAGAGACTTCCTAAAATAGAAAATCCCTTAGACAAAGGAAAGGGAATTGAAGAGGGGGAAGAATCTAGGCAGATGGGAATACAATTTGAAGAATATTCTAAGCAAATAGAAACAGAAGTTGGAGGACGTTCTAGGCAAACCCAGAGGGAAATTGGGGAAAGCTCTAGACAATTTGAGGATTTACCCTTTCAGGAAGAATTAGATCGTGCTTTGGCAAGTTGTGATATTATCAGGCCTATCAATAATAATAATTTTTACTCTTATCCTATCAACAATCAACTCCCTATAAACTTAGAACTAGCAATTCCAGACCCTATAATCCACACCCAACCTTTAGGAATGGATGAATGGTGGACGAATGATTGGCAGTTCCAAAACTTGCTCAATAGTCCTTATTCCTTTCTTCCTCAATTCGACCCTGAACCTATACCTAATCCACCTATGAGTAATGAGAATTTAGCTGAACTTCGCCACTTTGGCGAGGAGTTAATGGATGTGGGAAATAGGATCAGGGAAGTAGGAGAACAGATCTCCTGGAAGTATGATGAGAGGGAGCGCCGTTATTAAAATATTAGCTGACGAGGGATAAGGGGGTTATGAAACTGTGGTTGTGTAATAGTAATAGTAAAATCAGTCTGTAAAATAACTACGAATAAAACTTTGTAAGATAATAGTGTGTATTGATGCATACTATAAAATATAAAAATGGGAATCGAGAAATCGATAGTTTTGACTATATATGTTTGGTGAAATTATATGATTGTTTTGTGTATAATTGTTATTTATTCAATACTAATAATTTATATAAATTAATTACCAGATGGCAAACGTTGGTAATGAACTAGTTAACGAAGTTAATCAATCTGAACAACACCAGGAGGATCAATTTCTAAATAGACAAGACATAGAAAATATTGTTGCTCAGGGAATAGCCAATGCTATTCCAGCAATAGTCGCTGCGGTTCAGAAACCTGTTGAACCTCAACAAATCATTCCTAGCAAACGTATTTCAGAAGATAACTTCAGTAATAGCGTAAATGGAGGCGGTAATCATACTAATCACAATAATAATCCACGGCAGGCTCCGCTCCCTAAGAAAATGAAAGCCGCAACACCTAGTTGCACTTTCAAAGAATTTCTTGCTTGTAAACCCACTGAATTTGCAGGCAATGAAGGAGCAACTGCATCTCTGCGTTGGTTAGAGAAAACCGAGGCAGTGATTACAATAAGTAAATGTGCCAAGGACGATCAGGTCATGTACACGTCAAATCTTTTTAAAGAAGTGGCACTAGAATGGTGGAACACGGTGTTACAAGCAAAAGGAAGGATGATGGCGTACGCAATGAATTGGGAAGAATTTAAGAGTCTTGTAGAAAGAAAATTCTGTCCTGAATATGAAAAAGATCAAATGGCAAATAAGTTCCTAAATCATCGTATGATGGGGGCAGATTGTCGCGGTTATACTTCGACATTCTTTGAATATGCTAGAGTGGTACCAACACTGGCTTCGCCAGAACCGGTACTCATTTCTCGCTATATCTAGGGATTGATTGGTGAAATCCGCAATATCGTTAAAGCTGCGAGACCTCGCACTATTGACGATGCTGTGGAATTAGCTAATACCCTAACTGACGAGCTGGTACGCACAAGAGATGAAAATAGGAAAAAGGAACTGGCTCAGAAAATTACCCAAGGCTTTCATATGGGTAATAATAGCAATTTCAAAAGAAGAGGAACAGGTCAATCTTCAACTCTGTCATTCTGCAGGAAATGCAAAAAGAAACATTATGGAAGATGCGATATCACCTGTAATTTTTGCAAAACTGTAGGACATCGTGAAGAAAACTGCAAGAAGAAATCCACAATTTGTTACAATTGTGGAGAAGCAGGACATTTCAAAACAGAATGTCCTAAATTGGTTAAACCAGCAGACAACAAAGCTAAGACAGTCGACGGAGCTACCAAAAAGAATGTTCGAGCCTTTCAGTTAACTACTCAGGAAGCCGAGATGATACCTGACATAATAGCTGGTACGTTCCTAGTTCACAACGTGTATGCAAAAGTATTATTTGATTCTGGTGCAAACCAAAGTTTTATTAATACTTTATTCTACCAAGCTCTTAATTTACCTTTAACCAACATTAGGCAGATTTTTACAGTCGAAACGGCTGAGGGAAATTCAGTTAAAATAGATAAGGTTTTGCAAAATGTAGAAATAGGACTTTCAGGTCATAAATTCTCTGCAAACCTATTACCTATGAAATTAGCTGAATTTGATGTTGTATTAGGAATGGATTGGTTAGTAGCCAACCATGCTCGAATTCTTTGTGATAAGAATTCCATAGAAATTCAGGCACCCACCGGAGAAGTCATTTTGATTACAGGAGATAAACCACGTAAGCCCATGAAGTTCATATCAGTAATGAAAGTTGCTAGTTATGAACGAAAGCAAGGAATAGTATATATGATTTCAGTAATCATTAGTACTAAGGGTAAAGAACTTAAGGAGATTTCTGTAGTCTCAGAATACTCAGATGTATTTCCGGAAGAACTCCCGGGATTACCACCAGATAGGGAAGTAGAATTTAGAATTCATCTAATTCCAGGAACTACACCGATAGCCAAGGCACCTTATCGATTAGCACCCACAGAAATGTTAGAACTACAAAAGCAATTAAATGAATTATTAAGTAAAGGTTTCATACAACCTAGTTCATTCCCGTGGGGAGCACCAGTGTTGTTTGTAAAGAAGAAGGACGGTTCAATGAAAATGTGTATTGATTATAGAGAATTGAATAAGGTTACAATTAAGAATCGATACCCATTACCTAGGATTGATGATCTATTTGATCAACTTCAAGGAGCTAGATACTTTTCTAAGATAGATTTACGCTCTGGATATCATCAATTGAAGGTACAAGAAGAGGACATACCTAAAACTGCTTTCAGAACTAGGTATGGTCATTACGAGTTTACAGTCATGCCCTTCGGGTTAACAAATGCACCTGCAGCATTCATGGACATGATGAATAGGATCTGTAAACCATATTTGGATAAATTTGTAATTGTTTTCATCGACGATATACTTATTTATTCCAAAAGTCAGGATGAACATTGTCAGCACTTGCATGCACTCTTAACTTTGTTAAGAAAAGAAAAGTTTTACGCCAAATTCTCGAAGTGTGAATTTTGGCTACAAGAAGTGCAATTCTTAGGTCACATGGTGAATCACGAAGGTATTCACGTAGATCCTGCTAAGATAGAGGCAATTACCAAATGGAAGGTTCCGCAATCCGCAATGGAAATTAGAAGTTTTATAGGATTAGTTGGATACTATTGACGGTTTATTAAGGATTTTCCAAAATAGCTGTACCATTAACTAAGCTAACCTGTAAAGCTGTTAAGTTTGAATGGGGAACTAAGCAAGAAGAAGCCTTTAGGATCTTGAAACAGAAATTAACAAATGCTCCAATCCTAGCATTACCAGAAGGGATTGAAGATTTTGAAGTATATTGTGATGCTTCAAAATTAGGATTTGGATGTGTGCTGATGCAACGCAAAAAGGTAATTGCGTATGCCTCAAGGCAATTGAAAAAGCACGAAGAAAACTATACGACTCATGATTTAGAATTAGGAGCCGTAATTTTTGCCCTGAAAATCTGGAGACATTATCAGTACGAAAGTAAGTTTACTGTCTATACAGATCACAAAAGTTTAAGATATATATTTGGGCAAAAAGAGTTAAACATGAGGCAAAGGAGATGGATGGAAATCTTAAGTGATTACGACTGTGATATTCAGTATCACGAAGGTAAGGCAAATGTAGTTGCAGACGCCTTAAGTCGTAAATATCATGAGAAACAACGAAGGGTTCGTGCTCTTAGATTAAATCTACAATTAGATTTAATGGAACAATCGAAAAATGTTCAAGCTACAGCAATCAAGGATGATGCTGAAGGAATGAAAGGAAGATTAAAAGAATTAGAACAAGGAGCTGATGGAATTTGGAGATTCCACAAAAGTAGAATTTGGGTACCTAAGCATGGGGAATTAAGAAATAAGATTTTAGAAGAAGCCCATAAATCTAGGTATACTATGCACCCAGGAAACAATAAGATGTACCAAGATTTAAGAAAGAATTTCTGGTGGATAGGCATGAAGAAGGATATAGCTAGATATGTTTCTAAGTGTCTTACTTGTTCACAAGTTAAGGCAGAACATCAGAAACCTTCAGGTCTACTACAACAATTAGAGATGCCGGTATGGAAATGGGAGATTATAACAATGGATTTTGTTACTAAGTTACCCAAAACCAGAAAAGGTAATGATGCGATTTGGGTAATTGTGGATCGATTAACCAAATCTGCTCACTTTCTACCTATGAAAGAAACCTTTAGCATGGAAAGATTGGCAAAGTTGTATGTAGATGAAGTCGTATCATTACATGGAGTTCCACTCTCCATTGTATCAGATAGGGATAGTCGTTTCACTTCTCATTTCTGGAAAAGTTTCCAAGAAGCTATGGGAACTCGACTAAACCTAAGCACTGCATATCATCCTCAAACAGACGGACAAAGTGAAAGGACAATCCAAACTCTAGAAGACATGCTCCGAGCATATGTGATAGATTTTGGTGGAAACTGGGATGATCACTTACCTTTAATTGAATTCTCCTATAACAATAGTTATCATTCAAGTATTGAAACTGCCCCATTCGAAGCATTGTATGGAAGAAAATGCAGAACTCTAATTTGTTGGGCAGAAATAGGAGAAAGTCAATTGTCAGGTCCTGAAATAGTGCAAGAGACAACCGATAAGATTACACAAATCAAAGAAAGACTGAAGACAGCTCGAGATCGTCAAAAGAGTTATGCCGATAATCGATGTAAGCCATTAGAATTCCAAGTTGGAGACAGAGTACTGTTGAAAGTTTCTCCTTGGAAAGGAGTAGTTCGATTCGGTAAGAAAGGAAAACTAAGTCCAAGATACGTAGGACCCTATCCAGTGATCCAACGTATAGGACCAGTTGCTTATCGTTTACAACTACCAGAGGAATTAGCTGGAGTACATGATGTATTTCATGTATCCAACCTCAAGAAATGTCTATCAGACGAATCTTTGGTAGTACCTCTCCAAGATATAGAGGTAAACGAAAAGTTAAAATTTGTTGAGAAACCTCTTCAGATAGAAGACAGAAAAGTGAAGTTTCTCAAGCACAAACGACTAATATTGGTTAAAGTCAAGTGGGATTCGAAACGAGGACCTGAATACACTTGGGAGCTGGAATCAGAGATGAAGCGAAAGTATCCTCATTTATTCCAGTAAATCTCGAGGACGAGATTTTTATTAAGGTGGGGAGAATGTAACAACTCTCATCAAAAGTCATATTTATTAAATTAATTTGTCCAATAGGAAACTCTAATTGAGACACCCAAGTGATTCTACACAAACCCTAAAATTTTCAGAATTTTTAGAATCAGGATCAGGGCCCCTAAAACTCAGGGGGGGTAAACCCTATTGACGATTATCTACATAATTCGTTGTCAAAATCGAATTTTGACGAATGACCAACTCACCTGAGCTATAAACACACGTGGCTAGTCTATAAATAGGTGATGACCCTTCGCGTCACGCGAAGCCCCAGGGGGACCCCTCGCGTCACGCGAGGGGGGTCAATTTTTGTGTATAAATAGCAGGCATTGGCAATCGAATTTTGGCACTTGAACGACGTAAAAATTCAAATTATACGTTGAGTTATAGCAAAAACAGTTCACAATACACACACGACTCACGAAGTGCTGCCGCAATCAGGGTAATACCTCGATCGCTGATACGATTCAATGTCCAATCGATTAAACTATCCAATGGATGTTTAAGTGCTGCCCACATTAGGGTTTATGCTTTGTCATTCGTTGTTAATTCAATGGATGTTTAAGTATCGCACTTTGTCATTCGATGTGAGGGTTTAATCTCGTGAGTTATCGTAAATGCTGTATTAAGTTACTAACCGAATTGTGTGCCTGTTATTAAATTTAGGTTAAAAGGCTAATCAGTAGGCTAGGCTCTGCTCAAATTAAATCTGCAATGTGAGTCATTCTCTTTTTATCAAATCTATTTACAAAAGCATGTTTATTTCAAAGTTATAATTACAGGGATTAAGTCTTTGTAATCACCAAACGTACAGCTGGTATGTGGGGTTTTGTATACATTACTTGATAATCGTCACCATTGGGGCAGCCAATGGGGGATATGACCATAGTCACAGATTCGGTCGAGTGACAAATACCGTGGGTAGTTGGTTTGATATCAGAAACATTGTAATCGCTCTTAATACTGTAAATTATAACAAAAGAGTCGTTTTCATAAAAAGAATGATTCACTCAGTATTTCCCGCTGACAAAAACCTTTTTTCAAACATGTTTTAGGTGATCTGTTGTGATCAAGGAAAAGTGCCGAGAAGCACTACAAGCTTAAGGAAGTGGCTCAATATAAAATAAGGAAACATGTTTTGTAAAATAAAAAGATTTCTCTGTGAAATCTTATGATTGTAAATTACCGGGATTTTATCCCAAGTTGTGAAATAAAATAATCGGGAAATTGCAGTTTTTAAAAGATCCTGAAGAAAACTTCCGCTGTTAAATAAATACCACGGGAATTTCTGTCCCGCGGCTCCTGAAACGGGTCAAACCGTGTCGGGGGCCGTGACAATTCCTACTACGCCACTTTTGCAATAACGCCCCATGCTGACTGGACTGTCACGTGTCGAATAATGCCCCATAATGGGGGCATTATTTGGCTAAACCACTACACATGGTCTTATAATATGTTTCCAATGACTTGTTATGTTTAGATTCATGTGCAATTATTAAAAAAAAAAAAAAAACTAGGATTTTTTTACCGCGCATTGCGGCGGGAAATCTGCATTTGATTTGTTACTTACTGTTATTTTACCGGTAATCGCTATAGCTTTTATATCGTCGTGTTGAGACAACCATAAAAATGAATACGGTATTCAAATCATAACGGTATATTTGAAGTCATAAAACGTTATATTATATTACTTAAATACGTCATGTCTATAAAACCATAAAAATGTTGTATTAAATGATGCTAATGTTCTTCGGATGATATCAGTTTGTTTCTCATGGCAAAATACAAAAATTTAACTATATCTAATCATTACCATAGATTTAAATAAGCACGTCAAAATATTATGTTCGAAATGTAAAAGATGCAATATTTTTTTTTTACTAAAATAACGAAAAGGATAAACACGCCATTTATAAAAAAATAAAAAAAAAATAAAACTAAAGCATGACGTCGCTTTGATGACATGTGCGATTGTGTTTTGATCAATCGTACATTACTATTCATAGCTATGTTTTGAGTAAAGTTTATATCTAGATGTAGAAAAAATAAACACGTCACAATGACATACGCGGGATTTCATTAAATATATTATCTTAAAAACCATAAGCGAAAGTTAAAATATGTCAAAAATAATTATAATAATAAAATATCACAATTAAGAACAAAAACTACTAATTTAATAAATGTAGCTAACAAATGTTATGCTAGAAATATTATCTAGGTTAATAATTAAAATGACATTTACATACAAATCCCTTGGGTTTCATCTTAACATTTAATGGCATTAGTGTAAATAAATTTAAAGTGAATGGTATTGTTTATGCTTAAAGTTTTTTTATGACGTTTCTACCCTTCACTACACAAAAATCACTTAGATATCTATACTATATTAAAATAATGCATGAGGGAGGGATTCCCAAAAGTTAAGAACTTCTTCCCCCCTTATTTATAAATAAACCCCTAAAATGAGGGTAGTTTGGTCTTTTAAACACTATTTATTTTTTAGCCCCTAAATTTATTACACTTTAATCCTTAATTTTAACAAAATTATATGAATAACTATATTTAGTTAGTTGCAACACATACGCACGCGTTGACCATAGGCGGGACAAACCAAAACCTAATTCTCATTTCAAAATTTAAACCCAGCTTTTTCTTGCTATAATTTCTGTCTCTTTCTCTCTCTCTCAAAATTCTAGATCTGATTACTCTCTAGATTCAAATCCTCCCTTCTTCTTCAGGTTTTTTTTAATGATGCTGAGATTTTAGTAGAGATATGGAACATCTGGTGGGATTCATCTGCCGTCGATTTGAGCTTTAGCTGAGTACAAGACTAGATCATCAAGAGTATTCAAGAAACCATCAATCTCCACTTTGTTATTTACTTTTGTTTTCTTCAATCTCACATCCATATTTGTCTCCAGGTAATATTCATTATATAGGCTTCAATCCCACTGTCTTTGACGGCGACGATACATCAGGTAAGTTTTAGACATCGATTTTGCTTTATGTTCTTTGATTGTTCAGTCTGGAATGTTATAAATGAAGGATATGTGTTATATGATAGGATTGTTGAATGGAACCAAGAATTTGTTGCTGTTTTTAAGTTAGATGGGGTTTTCAGGGATGTTGCATTCATGGTGTTCGATGTAAGTCCTCAACCAAACAACCTAATCATTTATCATTGGATTCAATTAGTTTATCATTCTGATTGTAATTGTATCGCGTTTATGTTTGATTGTACGAAATTTTATGTGTGATTTGACAGAGGAAAAGGCACGGTTAGCGTCGGCACCGCCTTATCTGTCTCTAGCACCAAAATCTAAAAACTTGAGTACCACGCCGCGGTTACCGGATTGAGTTTTGCATCAGAATCTTCAACGGAACCGATAAAACTTTTTGTAAGAATTGATATACATAGGTGGCTTTTAATTTCGTAGTTGTTTTTTGAATTATGATTTACGCTCCATTGGGTGTTCTATCATTAAATTTTTTATATGCTATGGACATGCTTTTAACCTGGAAAACATACAATTTTTAACTTTGTAATGTCTTCTAACATATCATTTTGGGGTGAATAAGAGCTGATTGATCTAATGGTAAATTGTGTATCTACGCATACTGAACCGAGATGGTAAACTCTCACTAGGTTTGTTAGGGTTTTGGAGTCAAAATCTGAGTTGAAGTCTGTTTAATTGCTAAGTTTATATTTTGGCTTGTGTGCATCATCGAATTCTTTCCTGACAGCTGCAGTTTAATCATCACATGTAAGCCTGCATATAATGTGCATGATACGCCATTGGCGAGGCAGGCTCACATAGTAAGGATTGGGTTCACAGAACCATTGATTTTAAATTTTTTTACTAGACATGATGAATAATTTTTTGAGTAACCCCATAGTAATACGTTCAAAAGTATTTGTAGTAGTAATTGGTTCAAAGGTCCCAGGTTCGAATCCCCCCCCCCCCCCCCCGCGGTTATTAAACTTGGACCTTGTTTGTTTAAACAAAAAAGGAATGTTTAAATGGGTTTATTAGTGCCGTCTTGTGATTTAGTTTTGTAGCAGGTAGTTTTTTTGGGCGATTGGTTAATCAGCAATGGTTTTCATCGTTTGGCTCTCTTCATTGGGTTTGGGAGGGCACGGGCCAACAGTTTTTGGTGTAGGTGCATTTGGGTCAGTTATACGCTTTGGGGATATTTACATGTGTTTAGTGTTAGTTTAAGTGGGAATATTGTTTGGTTTCAGTTTGCATCATATGCGGGTCAAGGGTGCTAGGCGGTATATATCCGTTCAGTCTTTGGCTCCATTGTTTTTGGCGGTACAAAGCAATTATATTTTTCAACCCATCTGATATGGTATTTTTTTCTAAACATTGGATGGGGCTTCGAATCAATCTGTACTCTCATTGCAGTCCACCAAATTAGGAAAGTTTTTATTGCTCTTTGCTGCTCTTTAGTCTCAACTTGTAGATTTAATTTATTTCACAGAGTTCCCCGGTTCCATTACAATTCGGAATGGGGTCTTTGGCTGTTTTCCTTCTCAGTTCACTTTCAGAAGTTTAGGCGATCAACAAGGTGTGCAATCAGAGTTTCAGATCGTAATCTTCGGGGGTATATAGTCTTCACTGGTTCAAGACAATGTACTTGGGGGGTGTTATAAATGCGTTACAAAGTGCAAACCACTAGGACCATCCGTGTACTTTTGGAAAGCTTAGGGACCAAATCCAAAATTCTGAAAAACTACAGGGACTATCTGGGTACTTTACTCTTTATATTAACAATATAGCTAATTAGCTTTTATAATCGTATCAAAAATTTGTTGTGTATTAGATATGTCCAGCTCAAGCTATCACTATTGAAGCTGAGGAAAGAGAAGATGGGAGCCGTAGAACAACGAGGTGAAAATAGTGTTGATTACTCTCTCTCTCTCTCTCTCACTCACACACACATACTCACACTCACACACACTGGTTGAATTTGACAGGTATGATATTGACATGACAAAGTGTATCTATTGTGGATTTTGCCAAGAGGCATGTCCAGTTGATGCAATTGTTGAAGGGCCCAACTTTGAGTTTGCTACTGAGACTCATGAGGTGATTGTCAATGTTCTATATATATTTTGACCAATTATGAATATCTGATGTGTATGTTATTTTTACAGGAGCTTTTATATGACAAGGATAAATTGCTTGAAAATGGGGACAGGTGGGAAACCGAGATAGCTGAGAATCTAAGATCAGAGAGCTTATATCGTTAACGGTTAAATAATGTTTGCCTTCATAATGTTATTTGATTAAACTGAAGGCGATTCTGCAATGTGTTTTGATCACGCCCTGTAAGATCTACATGCATTGAGGCTCTAGAAGTTTCTATGTTCAATTGTTCATCGTTGATGATAATAAAGACTGATGTGGCAGGTTTGGGGTTGGCCGGGTTCTACCCTGGATCGGACAACACTTTACTCTGTCCTACATACTTTTATATATTTATATACATAATTATCAACAGATTCAATGAATAATGAGACCAATAAATATATATTTATCGGTATCCTCATTCCAATTTGAGTTGATTGTTCTTTAAGGTTAAGAGAAGAGTAATCAGTTTTGAGTTATTTTCTGATTAATAAGATTGAGAGTTATTCGTTTTTTAATTTTGGTGCATGTTCAGTTGTTTGCTCTTAAGAACTAAGAATTGATGTCCACATAAGCAGTGCAAGTTTATAATTAACCTTTGTGCAGACTTCTTGCAGCCTACTCGCATGTAAGGGGGCATGAACTAGGCAACTTGAACGGGACGTGCGTGCTTAAGCTGAATTGTGAGGAGGGTATATCCACTTTTGCTTATATGTGATTTATTGTTACCTGAGTAGCCAGCCATCTTGATTGGTACAAGTTTTGGTCATTGTTGTTTCACAACAAATGTGTAGGCAAGTGATGATGATTGCGACTAAACATGGCAGATGGTGGTCGGGCTTCTAAAGTGGCCTCAAGGGACTCTTTGCATCCAAGATTAGTGTTGGATTGTAATTATTTATTATACATGTAAGCATTTTAGTTATTTTTATTGTAGTTATTTTTTCGTATTTAAAGTGTTTACTATATTTTGGAAATTGTGTTTTAAATGTTTTTTAATTGGAATTGAGTTTTCAATTTGTAAATGGTCTACCGCTAATGTAATGTAATGGTACAAGTTTTAAGTTGCATAATTTCTTATGGACCGTATTAATGTTTGTGTATTTTGAATTACTCCCTCTTCATTCTAGGTTTATTTCCACTCACACTTTTCCGATTTACTTTCTCCTATTCTTACATCACAATGAAATGGATTAATCGATGTCTTTGCTTATGAGATATATTCATTGCGATGTTACTACAATAAATATTATACAAACAAGAAAACTACCAGAAATTAGTACATCAATGCAAATTATCACCCCCGCCGCATCGCGCGGGCACCCTACTAGTCTTTAGTAATGCATGATGGTATTAATGTAAATAAATTGAAAGTGAAGGATTGTATTTGTATTGTAGCTTCATGACGTTATTTAATATATATTATAATATAATATATTAAGGTGTTTGTTTCAACTCTCAGTGGACTTTTAATAGCTTAGATCTCTTACTGGTTCAATACACGCATTCATCTGGAAGGCTTGGGCGTTCCCTTTCTTCGTCTCTTCAGGCTTAGCAGTGCCTTCCTTGGCAGCTTTGGGGCAATTAGTCTTAATGTGACTCTTCTCGCCACAGCCATAACAGACAGCGTTCTTTAAATCCTTACAATCTAAGGACCTATGCCCCGACTTCTTGCATATACACAAGGTTTCGCCTGCTGATCTGAACGACACTGTACCCAATGTCGTTTGTTGCAGGTCTTGCACACAGGCCTCTCGTCAGGCCTTTGTTGGTTCTTCTTGAACCCAAACTTCCCTTTCTTTGACTTTTGGGAGTTATCATCCTCCCGTTTCCTTTTCCCATCGGTCTCAGTCTTGACAGACTTCTGCCTCACTACATCCAGAGTGAAGGAAAGGGATAGGTCCAAGCAGACTTATAGGAGGTAGGCTTTGAAGCCTTCACCATGCCCTTGATTTCAGGTGCGAGACCACTTATGAAACGCGCAATGCGTTTTGATTCCGGAGTAATCCAATAGGGCACTAACCTCGGCAGGGAGTTAAAGTCGGTCACATACTTCCGACAGTCTAAGTTATTCATGGTGAGGGTCAGAAAGCCTGACTCCATCTTTTCCACCTCATGTGGTGGACAATACGTCTCCTTGATGAGGTCCACGAACTTGGACCATTCCAGATTGTACAGGGGTATCTTCCCTGTTGATTGTATCATTGCCTTCCACCAAGTTAGGGCATCACCCTTGAATGATTGAGAGACGTACTTCCTAACATCTTTATCAGCACAACCGTTGATATCCACAACAGTCTCCATCTCATCCAGCCATTTCATGGCATCTATTGCCCCCTTTCTCCATTGAAGTCCCGGGGCTTGCACGAGATGAAGTACTTATATGTGCAATCGTCCTTAGAAGACGAGACTTTTCCTTGTAGTGCCGTTTTGGCTCACTCTTCGTAGTTGAAGAGTAATGTGAGCTTTCCTTGCGGGCATACGAATGTGGAATCAAATGGGACTTGGGTTGAGTCGAACTCGTACCCTTAAAGTTTGTGATGTGGGCCCAAGTATGGAGGAGAGGGAAATCTTGTATTTGGAAGCCCAAGATCACGTGACAATAAGGGCTCACTAAAATGGCTCTAACTTGGGCTACATGTGTCCGTTTTGGGTGTGCAACCAGGCGAATCGATCGTGAGAGCGAAACCCATCTTTCTAAAAATGACTGTAGGTGGTTTGGGTCATCGTTCGGGCCCAAAAAACGCTTATTTCTATGAGTTATTTACCTTTTTTATGTTTTTTAGTGCTTTTCGTGGACTTTTATTTCGTTCTAGCTTTTGGCCAGTGTAATGGGAGGAAGCTAATCAGTTTGGAATTATATGAAAAGTCATTTTCTCTCCCAATTCACTGTTGAGTGTTTTATGTGTGAACCCCGCAATTTTCGGTATTCTTCGTGAATCAACGAATTTTGGAAGAATCGTTCCTAGCATTCTGTGAGAATCAACAGGTCCGATTTCGTATCCATTTTCTAGTCTACATCAGTTTGCTATGAAGTTATTCATGGCCTTGCCGACTTCTGCGGTTATCATGTCTTGGAGATCAACTCCCTCGCCGTCGCGGTTAATATTCACATTAATATTATTATTATGTCCGCTACTGGCTCCATCAGAATGTGGATTCGCCATATCAATAAGCTTGGTCTAAAAACAAAAGTAATTAATTGCTCAGTTGCAATAATAATAATCGGTCATCGAATCTGATGACTCGAAAATCTTATCGGCCATGGTGTTATTAAACCATATAAGCTATGAGGTTTGGATATATATATCCTTCACATTTTTTGACCAGTGTGCACAACGTCACAACTGCCAAATTTCATGATTTTAACCTTCCAAATGAATGTTGAATTAAAATAAATCAAGTATAATTAGCCTCGGTCTCAAAGGACCATCAAGGGCTATTAGTTTTGGACATAGTCCATCACCCATTAGACAGTGGATCATAAAGTCACATCTGTCATTGTCACATTGACAATTAAATGTATAATATTATATATGAGCCGCGATCTCATTTGATCAAGTGGCTTTAAGGCTTGAACATAGTTCACCATATTTGGACAGGGAGTCATATGACCACAATTGTCTTTGTCATAATTGACGAAATAATATGGCTCGTAGGCAAATCAATTGACATCACACAGGATGTTAAGATAAATAATCATCGTACTGATGATATTAGTTGTGATCTCATTTGATCATATAGACTATGAGGTTTGGACATAGTCCACCACCTTGGACAGGGAACCATAAGGTGTCACACCCCGATATTTCCACGTATTTCCGGTGGGCCCGATGGGGAGTATCGTGACGTAGTTGATATCATCATAAGTCAAACAACGCAATATATAAATGCACAGCGGAAGCAAAGATAGATTCATTTCAACTTTAATAAATTGTAATATTAAATATCATGAAATAGTTGAAACGGATCCACAGGCGGATCAAAATAAAAGAAGATATTGTTCAACAGTTTTATTGACATCCAAGCTTGCGAGACTTATTGTGGAATGTGGACGCTAGAAGACTGCTAGCCTAGTACGAGTAGTACCTGCACTTAACCTTTTGGAAAATACGTCAGTTTACACTGGTAAATACAATTTAACTTACTCATTTTGAAAAGGTTTGAAAATTGATTTAAATGCACGTGGCACAAAACATTTTATAACTTGGGATAATTATGTGAATATAATCTTGTAAGTAAATTACATGTGTCTTATGCATTCAGTAGCCCGATCCGTAGACCGGGTTAAAGATTAATAGACACACCACATTATTTGGTTAGGCACTGACGGGTGTACGCCTACACCCCGTGCTTAGGTCGTGGCCATTTCGTAAGATGATGCCAAGGATATCCGGGACATGGTCCTTAACCCCCCAAAGGCTTTAAGCAAACAAAACATTTCAAAACGTAGCATATCAATGATTTAACCTCTATTCGATTAAAGATTCAATGCCGGACCAAGCGGTATTTTATATACCGTACCCCAAGCCCGTATAGGGAAAATAAGTTAAAAGTATTTACCTTTGTAAGTATAAATCACAATTAGCGAGTGCGGGTAGCTTTTACTGGTTCTTCTATTCTGGAACAAAGGTTTATAATAACCTATTAGATTTCTAACGGGTCTTTATTTAAGCCTAAGCTTAGACCGGTTAGTTTTAAAGAAAGATATGGTTAGAATACACGATTAAGCGAAGACCGGACAGAATGTGATTTAGACCCGACAAGTTTGAAGACTTGTATAATATGGGTATACTAAACACATTCTGGATTTTGAGGCAAGGATGATAAGGTTTGACCCGTTTTGGTCAATTTATGCAAACTAGTTACATAAACCGAACCGAATGCGAAAAGGGCGTCACGGGTAACTATAAGAGTCATATGCAAGTTCCCTGAGTTAATATGCCTTAAACATGTTGTGATATCAGTAAGGTATCTTCTATTATGCCCCAACCGAATTTAAACTCAACTTATGCCTCATAAGGGCATTTTGGTCATTTAAAAGAGTATAAAAGAGTTTAATTTGTAATCTGAGTTACAGGTCTGATTTATACAGTAAATACACTTAATTTAATAAGTTATAACAGTAGGGTATGACCTATATGTGAAATTTATCACTTAAAACCGAACTATGCACCTTAGGGGTATTTTGGTAATTTCACTTAGGCTAAAAAGGTCAAAACTGGAAAACTGAGTTTAAAAACTTTTACTTATTGTTAACCTATGAAAGTATACTAAAAATATCAGTAGGTATCAACCTTATATGTCTAATATGGTTTTGGCACATACTATGCGTTAAAAAACGCTTAAAAAGGCGATTTGGAGTCATTTCCGGGTTTTCAAAGGAAAGCTTATATTTTTATAATTCCAGAAGGCTCAAAATATTTTATTTATCAAATAAAATCAGTAGAAAAAGGTTTGGGGTCAAAAGGATTTGTAAAACTCATTTTATGGCTTAAAAGGGCAAAACCGTCATAAACCGAATCAAACTTAGAGACCTATGTTATGCTCAGTCAAAAATTAAATAAAAATATTCAAAAATCCCAAAATATTATATTACATCAGTGGGTAAAAATTTGATATCAAAAAGTGGATTTAAATAGGCTATACGCTAATTACGCCGTGTAATTAACATAAAGCTTTCAAATTACGCTAATGAGCATAACTCTTAATCTAGACCTCAAACTGATGTCAAATTTTAGGTGCAAGTTTATAAATCAGTAACTAAGGTTTCTACTCTTTTACTTTTTCAAAAATCACCTTTTATAGTCAAAAGGGCATAATAGTCAACATTTAAGCATTAATCGGAAACATGCATATGAATCGGATAAATAATGAACCAAGTTGTATAATCTCATAGAGTTATACTTATGTGAAACCTGGTCCAAAATAAGCTCTAAGGAAAATCTAAAACATGCATAAACGGGTCAGAACTGAAAGTCAAAGCAAAAGTCAAATTATGCGACTTTCGGTTCCGATCCGGGTTTAAACTGAAAATTGTCGAGTTGAACATGTTGGGACATGTTCTTACATTAGTTACCAAGTTATTTTAATGATCAAACAGGTTGCATGTATCCTACATTGCTAATTATGCTTAAATTTGAAAATAAACATTATGTTGACTTTTTAAAGTAAGCTTTGACTCGACAATTAACATAGTTAGAGTGGGAATCTGAAAGTACCCTTTTAAGGGTTTATTACCCACATAAATACCTACCTATAGGTACTTTCAATTCGAGAAATGACTGAGTAAATTTCATTTAATCTCGAAGTCAAACTTAAATTACGACGGTTTGACTTTTAGCTAATTAACTAAGCTAAAACGAATTAGAAAGGGTTAAGAATACTTACAAGAGTCCTAATCACGACTAGGAAGCCTAATGAATCCTTGTTGCTGACCAGAGAGCTCCAGAATTGAGAATGCAAGTGAATGTGAACAATGGTTGCAACAGGAGCTCCATATATACCCAAATTAATCTCACAAGATGATGCCACAATGGTCTACAAATGTTACCAGATGTGTCCAGGTGCCCCTATGCATGAAAAACCATTGGAGGGAGCCTCTGGTATAAGAAAACAACTGATCAAAGTCGGTTTCATGGCTGTTAACTGGAATCTGCGTGTTTTTGTCGCTGGCAGGTTGTACGCGGGCCACGAAGACCCCCTCGCGGGGCGCGTACAAGTGCGCAACAGGTTAAATAAGTTTCAATCTTTTACATTTCAGTCCCTGGTCCTTTGAAACGTGGTTTTGCTTGTTTTTCTTGCACATTTGACCCTCAAACCTGATTTTTTAAGGACCTTAGGACTTTTACAAACTTGGTTAAGTCCTTGGTTAACTTTGTGCTTACCCGAAAAGTCACGAATTTCAACGTTGACGCATTTAACCCTTCATACACGGTTTTGGTCATAACTTTCTCATACGATAACAAAACTTTATGAAATTTTTACCACATATTCTAGTGAGTATATTTTATCATTACAAAGCTTCAGGTTTGCTAAAAGGTCACTCAGAGGTATACTTTTAACATGTTGACACATTTAACCCTTGTAGTTTGTAATTCCTCACTTTCTTTCATTTTCGGCTTCGTATGATCCATGATTTATTCGTTTAAGATTATAAACACCGTGTAGGGTTATTTTAGGGCCTATTTATCCATTGTTGACACTTTGGACCCTTATATTCACATAGTTTCACTGTTTGTCAACTTTAGTCCTTCTAAAGTACCTTTTCACATAATCAAAGCTTATGACACGTGTCAATACATTATTGGACGTAAATTTTCGAGGTGTTACATCCTCACCCCCTTAAAAGAAATCTCGACCTCGAGATTCACTGGAACAAATGAGGGTACTTTTCTTTCATCGTGGATTCTACCTCCCATGTGTATTCGGGGCCTCTACGGGCATCCCATTTGACCTTTACAATAGGCACATGCTTCCTTCGAAGCTTCTTTACCTGTCGATCCTCAATCGATAATGGTTTTTCCACAAATTTCAAGCTTTCATCTATATGCACATCCGTATGCGGTATGACTAGCGAGTCATCAGCTAGGTATTTCTTCAGATTGCAGATGTGAAAAACATTGTGGATAGCACTGAGCTCTTCAGGAAAGTTTAACTTATAAGCCACTGACCCAACACATTCGATAATCTCGAATGGTCCTATATACCTTGGGCTTAACTTACCTTTCTTACCAAAACGCATCACCCCTTTCCAGGGTGATACTTTAAGCAAAACTTTATCACCAACCTCAAACTTTAGAGATTTACGCTTTGGATCGGCGTAGCTCTTCTGCCTATCCCTGGCAGCTTTCAAGCGATCACGAATCTGGACAATCTTGTCCGTCGTTTCAAAGACCAAATCAGGTCCTGATAATTGAACTTCTCCTACTTCTGCCCAACAGATAGGTGTTCTGCATTTTCTACCATATAATGCCTCAAAAGGCGCAGCCTTAATACTAGTATGGTAGCTATTGTTGTAGGAGAACTCGATCAATGGTAGGTGGTTATCCCAACTGCCACCTAAATCAATCACACAAGCTCGAAGCATGTCTTCCAGCGTTTGGATGGTACGCTCACTCTGTCCGTCCGTCTGTGGATGGTAAGCCGTACTAAAATTTAGGCGCGTGCCCAAAGACTGTTGGAAACTTTTCCAAAAATGAGAGGTGTATCTCGTATCTCTGTCGGAGATAATCGACACTGGTACACCATGCAGAGCTACAATCTTATCTACGTACAATTGAGCTAACATGTCGGAGCTGTAAGTTTCTTTAATGGGAAGAAAATGTGCTGACTTGGTCAGTCTATCTACTATGACCGATATAGTATTGTTTCCCTTCCTTGTCTTTGGCAACTTGGTGATGAAATCCATTGTCACCATCTCCCACTTCCATGTGGGAAGTTCAGGCTGTTGTAACAAACCTGACGGCTTCTGGTGCTCAGCTTTGAGTTGCGCACACGTCAAGCATTTAGCTACATAGGCAGCTACATACTTTTTCAAGCCTATCCACCAGTAGTTTGTCTTTAGATCCTGGTACATCTTATCAGCTCCAGGATGAACGGAATATTTGAAACTGTGGGCTTCCTGGAGGATAACATCCCGAAGTCCTCCATAGACTGGAACCCATATTCGTCCATTCAATCTCAGCATTCCGTCCTTGTCATAGGATAACTGCTCCTCAGTTACTCCTAGCTTTTCTTCAGGATAGTTAGCTTCCAACACTGCTTCCTTCTGTGCAGCTAACAACCTTTCGTTCAAACTATTCTTTATTTCAATGCTCTTGGCATTGATTCTTATTGGCTTCACTCTTTCCTTCCTGCTTAAGGCATCAGCAACTACATTTGTCTTGCCTGGATGGTATCTTATCTCACAATCATAATCATTTAGAGTTTCCATCCAGCGTCGCTGCCTCATGTTCAAGTCCTTCTGATTGAACAAGTGTTGAAGGCTCTTGTGATCTGAATAGATCACACACTTGGTTCCATACAAGTAATGCCTCCATAGTTTTAATGCAAATACAACGGCACCCAGCTCCAAGTCATGGGTGGTGTAGTTCTTCTCGTGCACCTTTAGCTGTCGTGAAGCGTAGGCAATAACTTTGCCTTTCTGCATGGGTACACAGCCCATACCAGTGTGTGATGCATCACAATACACCACGAATTCTTCTATGCCATCGGGTAATGTTAACACTGGTGCATTGCTCAACTTTTTCTTAAGAATGTCAAAGGATTCCTGCTGCTTAGGGCCCCAATCAAACTTAACCTTCTTGCGTGTCAACGAAGTTAGGGGCGCAGCAATCCTTGAGAAGTTTTCGATAAAGCGCCTATAGTATCCTGCTAAACCCAGAAAGCTACGAATCTCAGTAGGTGTCTTTGGTTCTTGCCAATTCATAACTACTTCTACCTTAGCGGGATCTACTTGGATACCACGCTCACTTACCACATGTCCAAGGAATTGGACTTCTCGAAGCCAAAATTCGCACTTCGAAAATTTGGCGTAGAGTTTCTCATGATGTAGAAGTTTAAGAATACAACGAAGGTGTTTCTCGTGGTCAGCTTGGCTCTTCGAGTAGATGAGAATGTCGTCAATGAAGACGATAACAAATTTATCTAAGTAAGGCTTGCAGACGCGATTCATAAGGTCCATGAATGAAGCAGGAGCATTAGTGAGCCCAAAAGGCATCACTAGGAACTCGTAATGACCATAACGAGTCCTAAATACAGTCTTGTGCACATCTTCATCTTTAACCTTCAACTGATGATAGCCTGACCTCAAATCGATCTTAGAGAAGTAGCTTGCCCCTTGTAACTGGTCGAACAGATCGTCGATCCTGGGCAAAGGATACCTATTCTTGATAGTGACCTTATTAAGCTCACGGTAATCGATGCACAGACGCATCGATCCATCCTTCTTCTTGACAAACAAGATCGGCGCTCCCCAAGGGGACGAACTAGGTCTAATGAAACCCTTGGCTAGTAGATCATCTAACTGCATCCTTAACTCCTTCATCTCTGTTGGTGCCAACCTATACGGCGCTCTTGCTACTGGTGCTGCACCTGGGATGATGTCAATTCGTAATTCCACTTGCCTATCTGGTGGTAAACCAGGTAGTTCTTCAGGAAAAACTTTAGGATATTCCGAAATGACAGGAATGTCTTCTATCTTTGGTTTCGGCTCATCAATGGTAACTTCTGCCATATAAATGACGCAACCCTTCTTCAAGCATCTAGATGCCTTGAGCATGGACACTTGCTCAGGCAATCCATGCTGGGTATCCCCCTGAATGGTAAGTGACTCACCAGACGGAGTTTTGACTACCACTTGCTTTTTGTTGCACACAATCTGGGCTTGGTTATGCGATAACCAATCCATACCTATAACTATATCAAAACCGGCTAGCTTAAAGGGAAGTAAGGACAAAGGAAAAGAGTGATTCCTAATGGATATAACACATCCATCTAACACAGTTGAGGCGGTTTCTATGGTTCCATCAGCTAATTCCACCTCATATTTCACACTTAAGGCTTTTACAGGCAATTTCAACAACTCACAAAACTTATTATCCACAAAAGACTTATTTGCTCCAGAATCAAACAATACTCTAGCTTAAACATCATTTATGAGAAAAGTACCTGTGATCACGTTGTCGTCCTGAACCGCTTCCTTTGCGTCCATCTTGAAGACCCTAGCATTGGTCTTTTTCCCATCCTCGGTTTTCTTGGTGATCTTTGGGCAATTGGACTTAATGTGCCCTTTTTCATTGCAACCGTAACACGTTGCATCTTTCAGCTTTTTGCACTCCAAAGTCTTATGTTCTGAAGATTTGCAAATCCCACAGGGCCTCGGCTGAGGCTGGGATTTCGACTCAAGTCGGCACCTCCCAAAATGGTGCTTCTTGCAAACCTTACATTTGGGCTTATCCCCAGATTGTTGCCCGTCCTTCTTAGGCCCCGACCCTTTCTTGTGGTCATTACTTCCTCGGTGCTTCTTATCTGATCTTCGTGAGGTATCGTCCTTACGCTTCCTCTTACCTTCGTCTGAATTCCTGAGCGATCTCAACCTGACTACGTCCAAGGTAAGAGATAGAGATAGATCAGCTGCTGATCTGAAGGTAACAGGCCTTGATGCCTTAACACTGGCTTTAATTTATGGGGCTAAACCCCCAATGAAGCGAGCAATCCTTTTGGGTTCCGGGGTTACCAAGTACGGAACCAGCCTAGATAGGGTATTAAAACTGGTGAGGTAACCCTGACAATCTAAATTCTTCATCACCAATGATAAGAAATCTGATTCGATTCTTTCAGCTTCGTGCTGCGGGCAATAATTCTCCTTAATGAGAGCAACGAACTGATCCCATGACAAGTTGTAGAGTGGGATCTTTCCGGAAGCTTGAATGAGAGACTTCCACCATGCCAGTGCCTCTCCCTTAAATGATTGGGATACATATTTTACTACGTCCCTTTCAGCACAACCGCTGATGTCTACGAACGTGTCCATTTCATCCAACCAGGTCATACAATCTATTGCTCCTTTCTCCCCAGTGAAGTCCCGGGGTTTGCAAGAAACAAAGTACTTGTAGGTACAGGACTTGGTATGAGGTTTAGCATCAAACTCTATCCTTTTTGAGGGAACACTGTCGTGATTAGATGAGTGTCGATCATCATCTTTCTTGAGTTCAACTTTCTTAGAGGGCGGTTTGCTATGAGCCTCCAAGTGTGTCTTTGGCTTGGAATGTGGTGCGGATCGGGTCCTACTTCGGGTCCCGCTTGCTTCACTATACTGCCTATTTATTGCTTTGGTAACAACATTTTCTACTAATGCTTGTAGCTCCGCACCAGTTACCAGTATTTTAGCATTTTCAGGATTTTCCGCCGAATGACTGTTTATTTCTTCTGACTTGGCCATGTAGTTTTAATTTCTACATACAGAAATAAGGACAAGGTTTATTTATAAGCCTAAACAGTACTATCATTCTTGACGATTTATTAACCATGGTTTTAATAGCCATTTTAGTTAATTTGTTAATTATTCAGGATCTTTATCATAATCCAGAATCATAAATTAATAATAACACAATAGGTCACGTCACGTAGGAAAATTTATTTCGTAAGCCTAGATTTTATGGAATCGAGACATTAAGGTTTGAATCAAAGTTCAACACTTTCTCTTGACAGGGAGTTGTAGGCTACCACTGTCTATTGTCTTATATGACATTAGTTATAGCCCAAGGCATTACATCACAATCAGATGTTTAAATAATAATAAGAAATCTGGATAATTTATAAAAAGGGTGACATGTGTGATTTCGCGGATCACATTAGTCGAGAATGTTAACATGTTTGCAGATGTTAACAGAGATTTGAATCTTTTCAAACTGGTTTTACCATATTGGCCAGGTCTTATTATGACATACAAGCTAGGTTTTACCTTTTAAGATTCTTATTATTTTATTAAAATGGTAAATCAAGAAAAATGTTATTTTTCATTTATTCATATATTATATTCATGCCCATAATTTAAAAATGAAAAATTTGAACTAACCATTCCAATTAAAATTAAACTAGTACAAATTTGCCCTAAACGGGACTTTTACATGAATAACACGCCCACGCAGGGGCTAACTAACAAATACACCCATGCAGGGGTTAACAGGAAAAACATGCCCACGCAGGGGCAGAACATAAAAAATATGCCTACGCAGGGGCAGAGTACAGAAATAAATGTCCTCGCAGGGACATGATTACAACACTAAAAATAAACAAACAAACAAACAAGGATTTAACGATCCTTCTTGCTTTTCCCCTTGATCAAATTCACCATTTTCTTGAACATCCCTTGGTTATGCCTACGGTCTTCCCGCACCTCCTGCCGCACTTCATTTATCCCTTGAAGGATTTCTTGAAACTGTGGCGGTGACATTACCGGCGTCTGCGGTGGTTGTTGATAGAGCGGAGGTTGAGGGGGCGGTGGTTGCTGATACCTATATGGTGGGTATCCATAAGTCGGGTGTCCCGTAGTCCAGGGACCTCCATAGGGACCTTCCGGATGGAGAGCGTTGTAGTTCGCAGCTACCCAGTAGGGATCCTCTGCATAGTTGTAATTTGTGTGGATCGGCTGCTCGAAGGGATTGTATGCCGCCGCGCCAGTGTAAGTAGGGATTGGGTCTCCAAAACCCAGTGGTGGTGGTGGCGCGACTGGCGCAGAGTTTACTTCTGAGACGGGGTGTGAAGATTCTCCCATCTCTGGTTCTTCGTAAAGTGGCGAGTATCGGCTGCCACTTGAAAGTGGAGGGGTGCTGATGCGCACTCCCCCTCGCGCGGATATCCGTGCGTTCGTTCTTCTTCGCCTCGGGGGCGAGGGAGGCTGAAGCTGAGGTGGTGGTGGCGGTGGAGTGACCGCGACAAATCGGGAATCCTCGGAAGGATTCTGCTGCTGCTGAAGCTGCTACGGCTGGTGCATGGGAGAGTTGTGGTAACTGGGAGTAAACGCCCAGTCACACAGCCGGAATCTCTCCTCGTAGCTGTCGGGACCATTATACGGTGATCCCACAAAAGGTGACCCATCTGATATTTCAATGGGATGGTTAGGAGTTTCGGATGGTGGCGGTGCAGGATCGGTGTCCTCGTCAATATCCATCGTGTTGCCACCGGAAAAATGATCTTCAGGTCCAAGTGGGTTAAAACCCACTGGTTCGCCAAGGTAATCGGCAGGGTTGAACTGGCCCTGGAAAACAGGTGATAGGTGGTCGAAAGGTGAGTTATGTCCTTGAAGAGGAATGTAGGACTGGTGGGAGTAGTGGGGCCCATTTTCAGAATGAGGCCCGAAAGAGTGTGGGATAGAAGGGGAGGTACTCAGTGAAACTGAGCGCCTAGCTGGTTCATGGTAGGTCCTCCAGGGATCTTGAGGACCCGGGTTGTGGGGATCTGACGGTGTTCGCCGGTGCGAAGGTCCGGCTTCATGGTCATTTGGGGCGACAAGTGACCCTTTTCCTCTGCCTATTCCCCTCATCCTTGGTGGCATTTTGTCAACCTGTCAAAAATAAACAAGTGATACAACAAGAAAAAAATATATAAGACAAAGTTAGAAGTAAAACAATTTGGATAATTCCTAAGTTCTTTGTCTAGACTCAAGAATCGAGGAATGTGCAATTGTGTAACTGAGATTAAACACAAAAGGCTAGTGTTTAATTCACTCAGTGTTGGCTCTGATACCAACCTGTCACACCCTGATATTTCCACATATTTCCGGTGGGCCCGGTGGGGAGTATCGTGACGTAGTTGATATCATCATAAGTCAAACAACACAATATATAAATGCACAGCGGAAGCAAAGATAGATTCATTTTAACTTTAATAAATTGTAATATTAAATATCACGAAATAGTTGAAACGGATCCACAGGCGGATCAAAATAAAAGAAGATATTGTTCAACAGTTTTATTGACATCCAAGCTTGCGAGACTTATTGTGGACGCTAGAAGACTGCCAGCCTAGTACGAGTAGTACCTGCACTTAACCTTTTGAAAAATACGTCAGTTTACACTGGTAAATACAATTTAACTGACTCATTTTGAAAAGGTTTAAAAATTGATTTAAATGCACGTGGCACAAAACATTTTATAACTTTGGATAATTATGTGAATATAATCTTGTAAGTGAATTACATGTTTCTTATGCATTCAGTAGCCCGATCCGTAGACCGGGTTAAAGATTAATAGACACACCACATTATTTGGTTAGGCACTGACGGCGGTACGCCTACACCCCGTGCTTAGGTCGTGGCCATTTCGTAAGATGATGCCAAGGATATCCGGGACATGGTCATTAACACCCCAAAGGCTTTAAGCAAACAAAACATTTCAAAACGTAGCATATCAATGATTTAACCTCTATTCGATTAAAGATTCAATGCCGGACCAAGCGGTATTTTATATACCGTACCCCAAGCCCGTATAGGGAAAATAAGTTAAAAGTATTTACCTTTGTAAGTATAAATCACAATTAGCGAGTGCGGGTAGCTTTTACTGGTTCATCTATTCTGGAACAAAGGTTTATAATAACCTATTAGATTTCTAACGGGTCTTTATTTAAGCCTAAGCTTAGACCGGTTAGTTTTAAAGAAATATATGGTTCGAACGCACGATTAAGCGAAGACCGGACAGAATGTGATTTAGACCCAACAAGTTTGAAGACTTGTATAATATGGGTATACTAAACACATTCTGGATTTTGAGGCAAGGATGATAAGGTTTGACCCGTTTTGGTCAATTTATGCAAACTAGTTACATAAACCAAACCGAATGCGAAAAGGGCGTCACGGGTAACCATAAGAGTCATATGCAAGTTCCCTGAGTTAATATGCCTTAAACATGTTGTGATATCAGTAAGGTATCTTCTATTATGCCCCAACCGAATTTAAACTCAACTTATGCCTCATAAGGGCATTTTGGTCATTTAAAAGAGTATAAAAGAGTTTAATTTGTAATCTGAGTTACAGGTCTGATTTATACAGTAAATACACTTAATTTAATAAGTTATAACAGTAGGGTGTGACCTATATGTGAAATTTATCACTTAAAACCGAACTATGCACCTTAGGGGTATTTTGGTAATTTCACTTAGGCTAAAAAGGTCAAAACTGGAAACCTGAGTTTAAAAACTTTTACTTACTCTTAACCTATGAAAGTATACTAAAAATATCAGTAGGTATCAACCTTATATGTCTAATATGGTTTTGGCACATACTATGCGTTAAAAAACGCTTAAAAAGGCGATTTGGAGTCATTTCCGGGTTTTCAAAGGAAAGCTTATATTTTTATAATTCCAGAAGGCTCAAAATATTTTATTTATCAAATAAAATCAGTAGAAAAAGGTTTGGGGTCAAAAGGATTTGTAAAACTCATTTTATGGCTTAAAAGGGCAAAACCGTCATAAACCGAATCAAACTTAGAGACCTATGTTATGCTCAGTCAAAAATTAAATAAAAATATTCAAAAATCCCAAAATATTATATTACATCAGTGGGTAAAAAGTTTGATGTCAAAAAGTGGATTTAAATAGGCTATACGCTAATTACACCGTTTAATTAACATAAAGCTTTCAAATTACGCTAATGAGCATAACTCTTAATCTAGACCTCAAACTGATGTCAAATTTTAGGTGCAAGTTTATAAATCAGTAACTAAGGTTTCTACTCTTTTACTTTTTCAAAAATCACCTTTTATAGTCAAAAGGGCATAATAGTCAACATTTAAGCATTAATCGGAAACATGCATATGAATCGGATAAATAATGAACCAAGTTGTATAATCTCAGAGAGTTATACTTATTTGAAACCTGGTCCAAAATAAGCTCTAAGGCAAATCTAAAACATGCATAAACGGGTCAGAACTGAAAGTCAAAGCAAAAGTCAAATTATGCGACTTTCGGTTCCGATCCGGGTTTAAACTGAAAATTGTCGAGTTGAACATGTTGGGACATGTTCTTACATTAGTTACCAAGTTATTTTAATGATCAAACAGGTTGCATGTATCCTACATTGCTAATTATGTTTAATTTTGAAAATAAACATTCTGTTGACTTTTTAAAGTAATCTTTGACTCGACAATTAACATAGTTAGAGTGGGAATCTGAAAGTACCCTTTTAAGGGTTTATTACCCACATAAATACCTACCTATAGGTACTTTCAATTCGAGAAATGACTGAGTAAATTTCATTTAATCTCGAAGTCAAACTTAAATTACGACGGTTTGACTTTTAGCTAATTAACTAAGCTAAAACGAATTAGAAAGGGTTAAGAATACTTACAAGAGTCCTAATCACGACTAGGAAGCCTAATGAATCCTTGTTGCTGACCAGAGAGCTCCAGAATTGAGAATGCAAGTGAATGTGAACAATGGTTGCAAAATGAGCTCCATATATACCCAAATTAATCTCACAAGATGATGCCACAATGGTCTACAAATGTTACCAGATGTGTCCAGGTGCCCCTATGCATGAAAAACCATTGGAAGGAGCCTCTGGTATAAGAAAACAACTGATCAAAGTTGGTTTCATGGCTGTTAACTGGCATCTGCGCGTTTTTGTCGCTGGCAGGTTGTACGCGGGCCGCGAAGACCCCCTCGCGGGGCGCGTACAAGTGCGCAACAGGTTGAATAAGTTTCAATCTTTTACATTTCAGTCCCTGGTCCTTTGAAACGTGGTTTTGCTTGATTTTCTTGCACATTTGACCCTCAAACCTGATTTTTTAAGGACCTTAGGACTTTTACAAACTTGGTTAAGTCCTTGGTTAACTTTGTGCTTACCCGAAAAGTCACGAATTTCAACGTTGACACATTTAACCCTTCATACACGGTTTTGGTCATAACTTTCTCATACGATAACGAAACTTTATGAAATTTTTACCACATATTCTAGTGAATATATTTTATCGTTACAAAGCTTCGGGTTTGCTAAAAGGTCACTCAGAGGTATACTTTTAACATGTTGACACATTTAACCCTTGTAGTTTGTAATTCCTCACTTTCTTTCATTTTCGGCTTCGTATGATCCATGATTTATTCGTTTAAGATTATAAACACCGTGTAGGGTTATTGTAGGGCCTATTTATCCATTGTTGACACTTTGGACCCTTATATTCACATAGTTTCACTGTTTGTCAACTTTAGTCCTTCTAAAGTACTTTTTCACATATTCAAAGCTTATGGCACGTGTCAATACATTATTGGACGTAAATTTTCGAGGTGTTACATAAGGTCACAGTTGTCATTGTCTCAATTGAAAATAAAGTATAGCCCGTAGGCAAAACTATCACTAAGGATATTAAAATAAATGATCATCGCATTGATGATATTAGCCATGATCTAATTTAATCATTATAAGGCTTGGACGTAGTCCACCACCTAGACGGCTAGTGTGGTTTCCTCAATATCACATTGCCAGGAGTATTAACATTACTTGAATGTTAACACAGAATGAACGTCTTAATGGTTTGACTATAAATATATATGTAGCCATGGTTGCATTTGAGCATAAAGGCTTATAAGGCTTGAACATAGTTCACCACCTCTGGACAGAAGAACTATTCATCCTTAACCGTCATTTTAATTGCCAATAATATAGGCTTTGTTATATGGCTGGTCAAAAACCATTAAGAAGATCTTTTTGAAATATTGAGCAGATCGATAAAGTTCGAATAAAATCGAGATGATCGCTTTGAAAAGGGGTGTAATGAATACATATATTATGGAGAATTCCAAAAATTATCATTAAAAGATAGAAGATTAGAATAGTTTGCCTTAAATAGGACTTTCTGAAATAAAATAAAATGAAATGCTTGTCCACACAGGGACGAAAAAGAAATACAATGATATGTCCACACAGGGACTTTTGGAATATCAAAATGAAACACCAATGAAAGAAGGATTCTTCAATCGCCTCCTTTTCTTTATTCCTGTTATTCATCTTCTTGTTTCACCGTGTACAGTATTGACACTGAAGGGTTCAGCGGTTGGGGTAAGTCCTCCAAGTAAGGATCCATCATATGAGTGGAATCCGCAGATTCAATGGTTAATGAATAATAAGGATCTCGAATTGGAGTTTGAATTGTATAATCAAGGTTTGGAATTTCAAAGTTCAGGGGTAAAAAGTATGGATCTTCAGCGTCCACTGGTATAGACTTCGAAGTCTGGTTTACAGTTTCTTGAGGTTTAGTTATGGGAATAGGGTTTTGGCCATAAGTAGAGGGTAATGTGCCTATCCTCCAGATTGGTCATACCGACATCCTCGGTTTAGTATGAAGCTTCGGATTCCTTGGCTTCGAATGAATGGAATCACCATCAACGGTTTCCTTTTTCAGCGGCATATCCCTGGAATTCATAAAATCAAAAATAATATACATAACTTAATAGAGATGAGAGTAACCCTATGTAAATGTCTAGACTCAGAAAGTCTAAGGATTATGCTATTGTGCTGTTTGAGATTAAACACAAAAGGCTAGTGTTTAATTCTCTCAAACGTTGGCTCTGATACCAACCTGTCACACCCCGATATTTCCACACGTCACCCGGTGGGCCCGGATGGGGATTACGTGACTAGATTGATATTAAAAAAACACAGATAGCATAGTGGAAGTCTTGGATTTAAATTTTTACAATATAAATGTCCGAGTGTTGAAAATATTATACAGGCGGATATAGTATCAAAAGATCCACAAGCGGATCGTAAATTACAAAAATGAAATAAGAGACAATAGGCTTCTATGCAAAGGAGTTGCAAATTCCTCTTAAAGAATTACCGGGCACTTCCAACCTATTTCGTAACCTTGCAACATGTCACTTAGTCTTTTGAAGATACGTCAGTTTACACTGGTAAATACAAATAACCGACACATTTTGAAAACGTTTAAAAATTGTTTTAAGTGCCTAAGGCACATATCATTTTATAAATAACTTGGGACTATTATAATAATCTTGTATACAGTTTTACATGCCTGTCAATACATATGGGGTCAGGTGCAGAAACCGAATAACATGATTATCCGACACGCCACTTTAACCCACAAAGGGGTATCCCCAATATGGGTAAGAAAAACATTTTTAATAGCATTAGCATCTGTCATGTGTATGCCTACACCCCGTGCTTAAGTCGTGGCCTTAGCAAATTAAATGAGCCGAGGATATCCAGGACACGGTAGCGTTAACCCCCAATGTTTAAGTTATCAGACAAAACAGATTAAAACGGGTTATGTGGATTTTGTAGTCACAATCCGACATATGATCCCATTCCTGACCAAGCGGTAATAATTTACCGTATCCCAAGCCTGTATAGGGAAAATAGGTTAAGAGTATTTACCTGGCTTAAACAAGTCTTACAATGCAAGAAATAATATAAGCACAGCCGTTTATCAATTAACTAAGGTTGGTTGCAATCTACCTGAAGGCCTTAGTCTGGAATGAATGGTATAATAACCAATTAGAATGTTAACGGGTCCCATTCAAGTCATAGACTTGGACCGTTCACTTAAATTAACGAATAGGTACGATACGCTTGATTAAGCGATGACCGGATAGAATGTAGTTTAAACCCCACAAGTACTAAGACTTGTATAATATGGGTAAACAATATACATTCTGGAATTTGAAATAAAATTGAAGAGATTTGACCCGTTTGGGTAAACTTACGTAAACTAGTTACATAAGCTCAACCGTACGTGTATATCGATATCGGGTAACCGGATAAGTCATAAACAAGTTCCATATGCCAAAATACTTTAATTAAGTTGTAACAACAGTAGGTTATCAACTTATATGACCATTATTGTTTTAAAACAAAATATGCACCATAAGGGTATTTTAGTCATTATGTGACATATCTTAGAACTTGCATAAAAACTTATGTTATGAACAAGTTCTTTCTGTTAAAATACTTTAATAATGTTATAACATTAGTAGAGTGATAATTATGATTTAAAACCAAACTATGCACCATTAGGGCATTTTGGCCAATATATAACATAATTTATGGACTTGTAATAAAACTCGGGTTATGAACAGTTTATTATACCAAAATATGTTAATTATAATAACATATCAGTAGGTAATTCATTTTGCAAGTTCATCATTGATTAAAACCAAGTTTTTGCACAAAAGGGCATTTTGGTCTGAAATAGGCATATTATGATTACTTGTGTAAAAACTTAGAATCTGATTATGATCAAGTAGCATAACCACAGAGGGTTATACTAAACTAAAATATGATCATAATGCAACTAATAATCAGTAGCTAATGTTGCTAAATCGGGTCAGAATCGAAAGTCAAAGCAGAAGTCAAACTGCTTGACTTTCGGTTGTGAACCGACACTTAAACTCGAAATGACGGGCTGAACATGTTCATACATGTTCTAATATTAATTACCAACTGATTTAGTGTCAAAAACATGAGTTATAACATTTACAAGTTCATTTTATAAAGTTTCCGAAAATATGTCCTTTGACTTTTTATTTAACTTAACTTTGACTCGTCATTTGACCAACTTAACGTGATTTCTAGGAGGTGCTCTTTTGAGGGATTAACACCTGCCTTATTATGATCATGTAGCCATGTTCAATTCGAACAATCGTTGGACCATAATGGTCTAAACCGAAAGTCAAAGCAAAAGTCAATTTGCTTGACTTTCGGCTAATAAAAGCCTATAAAAACGAAATTAACTAGAAAGGAACACTTACAAGTGATCCTTGGAATGTTTGAAACTTAGTAAGATGCTCCTATAAGATTAGGAACTTCCAGAGAGGGAGAAGAAATGAAATGAAGAAATGGTGCAAGGAAAATGGTTCACAAAGGGGCCTATTTATAGTTGTGGAGGATGTTTGAGATTAATCCAGGTGTCTTGCACTGATCTAGGATCCTCCCAAGTGTTTTAGGACGTGGCACAAGCAACTAGAAGGATCAACATTTCGAATAGGTGGCACAAGGGCAGAATGCCTTGGCCTCCATACAAAATCTTCCCAGATACAGTCTTTACAGACCGTATAGGCTTTAAGCTTACGGTCCGTAAGCTAGTCTGCGCACACAGGTTTCATCGCCCTTACAGACCGTAAGCCATAAGGATTTGCGGTCCGTATCCGCTAATCAAAACTCAAAAAAAAAATACTTGCTTGCGGTCCATAAGCACAACAGCTATACAGTCCGCAAGGGTCACTCAGAGGCTATAAAAATAACATGTTGACACCTTTAGTCCCTCCACATTCATATTTTCATAGATTGACAAAATTAGTCCCTCTCGTCCAATATTAGGCACATTTGAGAGTATGGACATGTGTCATTATATAACTTGACACGAATTTACGAGGTGTTACATTTTATAAAGAAAACCCGAGGTTTAAAACGTTCTAGTTTGCCCAAATGATAATTGTCGGTCAAAAATTGTAAAAGTGTATACAACTCATCGGAATTGTTTGAACTAATCTAGGAAATTCTGGATTCCCTCCAACTTTCCTAAAAAAGTCAATTGACCATCGGATTACCCCAAAAGTTGCAAATCAATGAGTTTTGTGATCAAATCGCCAGTTTCGATAAAATTAGCGTTTGTGTGCGTCGATTTTAATATCCATGTTTCCCAATGTTTTAAATTATTGAAAATATTTATGGAAGGTCCCACAAATATGAAAACCTCAGGAAAAATATTTTACAGAAATACATATATATTTAATATTTTAAATAAAATACGTTTAAAAATCACGATTAACCATTAATTAGCCGATTTTATACCATCTGACATCCAATTGTTCTAAAAAATTTACCCAATGGTCAATATGTGCCTGGAAAGTCCCTTTAAAAATCTCAAGTCCCAAATCATTGTCTAGCTATGGTATCTTGCTTACCGAAAATTTACCACAAAGTCGATGAAACCCGAAAATCGAAACCATAGCTAGGTTTAACCAATGAACCCCGGATTTTGTGTGTAATACTCTTATGACAAATAGAGACTCTCTGCAAAATTTGGGGATTTATTGAATCCGTTTGCTATTTTCCCCTAATTAACGTTGTTAAATACCAATAAATTCACCAAATCTCGAGTCCTTTTATGATTTCTACGCTTCCAAATCCTGAGTAAGACTAGATACCACATCTAAAAACCATATACAACACAACCATGCATATATCATCACATATAAAGCCTTGCTAATAGTCTTTTTCGGTTAGAGTTTAAAATACGTGTTTGGGGTCGAATTTTTCGCGTTTTTCATCCATAATCCGAAGTTTAACACCATAAAACATCATGTATGAACTTATTACATGTAATAAGAGTTTGAACAACCCTCATGGCCATAAGATTAGTTGTGTATGGATCAAAACATATTTATTTTTGTTTATCCTACTAAATCATGAAAAAGTAGCATAAAATTGTAGTAGTATAGTCCTTTTAGTTTGTGGTGTTTGTGAAATAAGTTCAAAACTTTAGACTTTTATTGTAACACCTCGTAAAATCATGACCAGTGTAATAAAGACACGTGTCATGGACTTTAAACGTGTAAGGAATTAATCTGGAGGGACTAAAATTGTCAAACAATGTAAATATGTTAGTAAAAGGATCCAAAGTGTTAACATGCCATTCTTGTGCCTCTGAGTGACCTCACACGATGTTCGTATTCTTTGATGAATAATTTATCAAACATTGGAAGTCGTTTGTGCTTAAAATAAGGATTTTACGAAACATAGGGGTTAAAAGTGTCAACATGTTAAAAGTAACATCTGAGTGACCTTTTAATGACCCCAAAAACATTGTAATAATTGTATTTTTCACTTCCAAGAATATTGGATATTAATTTTGTGGAGTTCCGAAGTAAACAAGACTTTTAGGGTGATTGTACGACTAACCGGGAGCTTAACGGAGTTAGTTTATGACCCAAGGTCCTTGATATTTAACTATGGGGGTCCTAAATGCAATAAATGGAAGTTAAATAAAGTTAAAATGGACCAGGGACTGAAATTGCAAAGTTAAAAAGATTTTTCCCGGTTTTGGAGATCCTCGCGGGCCGCGTAAACATTAGGCCAACTCTTACGCGGGCCGCGAGAGACTGCCAGATGCAGAGAAACTTGACAGCTGCATGTTCAGCCTGTTGCACCGCCTTTGCATGCTTGTTTTCGATTCCAGGGACTGAGCTGTAAGGACTCTCAAAATTGTCCTAAAAATACCCGTAAGTAAAAACCCGGACCCCTGAAACCATACTGTGCATGAAAAACTAATAAAACAAGAAATATGGTTCTCAGGCGGGCCGCGTAAGAGTAAGTAAAGTCTTACGCGGGCCGCGTCAACTCATGTTTGACCGGATACGTGTTCCGGATCCACGTGTCGCCTACGTGTCACACCTACTGATGACCAATCAAGCCTACGCATAGACTAGGCGGCCTCGCAGGCCGCGTAAGATTTGGGTTATGGTTTACGCAGGCCGCGTGAACCCTATTTTTCAGCTATAAATAGCTTGTTGCATACACAGTCTAATGGTGTCGAAACGAACTTTCAAAAATGAAGTTTTAGTACTCTGAAGTCAAAATTACCTTCAATACTAGCAAGGTGCTGCTCCGATACCGGGTATTAACTCGATCGCTGCTACGATTCAATATCCGATCGATTAAACTATCCAATGGATGTTTAAGTGCTGCCCACATTAGGGTTTATGCTTTGTCATTCGTCGTGATTACGATGGATGTTTAAGTATCGTACTTTGTCATTCGTTGTGAAGGTTTAATCTTGTGAGTTATCGTAAATGTTGTATTAGTTACTAACCAAATTCGTGTGCATGTTATTAAAATTAGGTCAAAAGGCTAATCAGTAGGCTAAGCTCTGCTCATATAAATCTGCAATGTGAGTCATTCTCTTTTTATCAAATTGCTTTCAAAATCATGTTTATTTTCAAAGTTATAATTACAGGGATTAAGTCTTTGTCGTCACCAAATTACAGCTGGTATGTGTGGTTTTGTATACATTACTTGATAACCTTCACCATTGGACAACGAGTTAGCCAATGGGTGATATGACCATAGTCACAGACACCATTGGACTCTGAGGTTACCAATGGATGTTCGAGTGACAAATACTGTGGGTAGTTGGTCGATATATGGAAACATTGTAATCGCTCTTAATACTGTAAATTATAACAAATGCGTCGTTTTATTAAAAAGAATGATTCACCAGTATTTTCCGCTGACAAAAACTTTTTCAAACATGTTTCAGGTGATCTGTTGTGATCCAGGAAAAGTGCCGCGAAGCACTACAAGCTTAAGAAAGTGGCTCAATATAAAATAAAGAAACATGTTTTGTAAAATAAAGATTTCTCAGTGAAATCATATGATTGTAAATTATCGGGGTTTATCCCGAATTATGAAATAAAATAATCGGGAAATTGCAGTCTTAAAAAGATCCTGATAAAGTCTTCCGCTGTCAACTTAATTAAATAAATACCACGGGATTTTCTGTCCCGCGGCTCCTGAACCGGGTCAAACCGGGTCGGGGGCCGTGACAGAAAAAGGTGGTATCAGAGCCACTGATTTAAGCCTATTAAGTATTTAGAAAATACTTAATTTTACTAATTGCTATTCTATGATTATATGTTTTATTATTTGAATATTTGTTTACAGTATGGGTAAACAAAGACTTTCGGCTACTTACCATAAATTAGATACTACATCAAAAGAAAAAGGATCATCATCTTCAAATCACTCTACAATTCCTGAAGAAGGAATATTTGTTCGAAAGACACAATATGAGGAACCACTTTCTCCTAATAAAAGAAATTTGATTATTAGGAAAACTCAGGAGAAAATAAAGAAATCACAACCAAAAGAGAAGAGACTTAATCAGAAAACCCAGAAATTAGGCAGTAACCGACCATGGGAAGACAAGTTAGATGAAAAATGGGCAGATCTCTATATGCTAGCCACTGTAGCAGTAAATGCAAATCTTTAAATAACACCTGACTCAAGTTTTAGCACCATTATCACCTACAAGCCAGAAACCTTATCCAGTAAATAAATAAGTTTACAGTAAACCCTAATATATTTTAGTTATCAGTTGTCCTTTGTATTAAATTAGTCACACGGTATGTAATAATATTTAAATGTTTTCTTTAAAATTTTATTATTAATTTTTTTTAACTTAGCATTTTGTGTACATTTTGCATATATGCTAAACAGCATGAATGAGTTATCTGAAGCCCTTCAGAATCTAAATCTCTATCCGGTGAAAATAGAAGTTTCTAGAGATTTTACTGGTTACATAGCCGATATAGAGGAACCCATGGAATTCAATGCTCCACCTCCGGAGAAACCCAAGCCTAAGAAAAGGAGAAGATTTGTAGGATGGAGACGTGTGCGCAGGAGAAAACCCGCAACTAGGAAGATTCCTAAAATAGAAAATCCTTTAGATAAAGGAAAGGGGATTGAAGCCGGGGAAGGTTTTAGGCAAACAAAAGTGGAGATTGGGGAAGGTTCTAGACAGATAGAGATGGAAATTGGGGAAAGCTCTAGACAAATTGAGGAGTTACCATTTCAGGAGGAATTGGATCGCGCATTGGCGAGCTGTGATATCGTCAGGCCTGTCAATAATAATTTATAATCTTATCCTGTGGAAAATTATCTTCCAATGAATTTGGAATCAGCAATCCCAGAACCTATAATCCACACCCAACCTCTAGGAATGGATGAGTGGTGGACCAATGATTGGCAGTTCCAAAACCTTCTCAACAATCCTTATACCTTTCTCCCTCAGTTCGACCCAGAACCTATACCAAACCCGCCAATGAGTAATGAAAATTTAGCTGAACTCCGCCACTTTGGCGAGGAGCTGGTGGATGCAGGAAATAGGATCAGGGAAGTAGGAGAACAGATCTCCTGGAAATACGACGAGAGGGAACGTCGTTATTAAAATACCAACTGACGAGGGATAATGGGGTTGTGAAATTATGGTTGTATAATAAATAGAAAAATATAATCTTGTAAAATAACTACAAATAAAACTTTGTAAGATAATGGTGTGTATTGATGCATATTATAATATATATAAAATGGGAATCGAGAAATCGATAATTTTGGCTTTATGTGTGTTGTGAAATTTATATGATTATTTTGTGTATGATTGTTATTTATTCGATACTAATAAATTATATATATTAATTATCAGATGGAAAACGCTAATAGTGAACCAGTAAACGAGGTTAACCATTTTGAGCAACACCCGGAGGATCAATTTATAACTAGGCAAGATATAGAAAATATCGTGGCTCAAGGAATAGCCAATGCTATTCTAGCAATCCTTGCTGCTGCCCAGAAACCTGTTGAACCTCAACAAATCATTCCTAGTAAACGTATTTCTGAAGATAACTTCAGTAATAGCTTAAACGGAGGCGGTAATCATACTAATCATGATAATGAATTACGGCAGGCTCCGCTCCCTAAGAAAATGAAAGCTGCAACGCCTGGTTGCACTTACAAAGAATTTCTTGCTTGTAAACCCGCTGAATTTGCAGGCAATGAAGGAGCGACTGCGGCACTGCGTTGGTTAGAGAAAACCGAGTCAGTGATTACAATAAGTAAATGTGCCAAGGACGACAAGGTCGTGTATGCGTCAAATCTTTTTAAAGAAGGGGCGCTAGAATGGTGGAATACAGTACTTCAAGCCAAAGGAAGAAATATGACCTATGCCATGAATTGGGAAGAATTTAAGAGTCTTGTAGAAAGAAAATTCTGTCCCGAATATGAAAAAGATCAAATGGCGAATAAGTTCCTAAATCATCGAATGATGGGTGTAGATTGTCGTGGGTATACTTCGACATTCTTTGAATATGCTAGAGTGGTACCAACACTGGCTTCGCCAGAACCGGTACTCATTTCTCGCTATATTTGGGGATTAATTAGCGAAATCTGTAATATCGTTAAAGCTGCGAGACCTCGTACTATTGACGATGCGGTGGAATTAGCTAACACCCTAACTGACGAACTGGTACGCACAAGAGATGAAAACAGGAAAAAGGAACTGGCTCAGAAAATTTCCCAAGGATTTCGTATGGGTAATAATAGCAGCTTCAAAAGAAGATGAACAGGGCAATCTTCAACTCCGCCGTTCTACAGGAATTGTAAAAAGAAACATTATGGAAGATGTAATGTAACCTGCAACTTTTGCAAAGTCGTAGGACATCGCGAAGAAGATTGCAGAAAGAAAACCAGGATCTGCTATAACTGTGGAGAAACTGGGCATTTCAAAACAGAATGTCCTAAATTGGTTAAACCAGCAGACAACAAAGTTAAATCAGCTGATGGAGCTACCAAGAAGAATGTTCGAGCCTTGCAGTTAACTACTCAGGAAGCTGAGCTAATTCCTGACGTGATAGCTGGTACGTTCTTAGTTCACAACATTTACGCAAAAGTATTATTTGACTCTGGTGCAAACCAAAGTTTTATCAATACTTCATTCTGCCAAGCTCTTAACTTACCTTTAACCAACCTTAGGCAGATTTTTACAGTCGAAACAGCAGATGGGAATTTTATTAAAATAGATAAGGTTTTGCAAAAAGAAAATATAGAACTTTCAGGTTATAAATTTTATGCAAACCTATTACCAATGAATCTAGCTGGGTTCGATGTTGTGTTAGGAATGGATTGGTTAATAGCCAACCATGCTCGAATCCTTTGTGATAAGAACTCTATAGAAATTCGTGCACCCACTGGAGAAATAATAATGATTACAAGAGATAAGCCACGTAAACCCATGAAGTTCATATCAGTAATGAAAGTTGCTAGTTATGAACGAAAGCAAGGAATAGTATATATGATTTCAGTAATCATTAGTACTAAGGGTAAAGAACTTAAGGAGATTCCTGTAGTCTCAGAATACCCAGATGTATTCCCCGAAGAGTTACCAGGATTACCACCAGATAGGGAAGTAGAATTTAGAATTCATCTAATTCCCGGAACTACACCGATAGCTAAGGCACCTTATCGGTTAGCACCCACAGAAATGTTAGAATTGAAAATGCAATTAGATGAATTACTAAGCAAAGGTTTCATACAACCTAGTTCATCCCCATGGGGAGCACCAGTGTTGTTTGTGAAGAAGAAGAAGGATGGTTCAAGGAGAATGTGTATTGATGATAGAGAATTGAATCAGGTTACAATTAAGAATCGATACCCATTACCTAGGATTGATGATCTTTTCGATCAACTTCAAGGAGCTAGATATTTTTCTAAGATCGACTTATGTTCCGGATACCATCAATTGAAGGTACAAGAAGAAGACATACCTAAAACTGCTTTCAGAACTAGGTATGGTCATTACGAGTTTACAGTCATGCCTTTCGGATTAACAAATGCACCTGCAGCATTTATGGACATGATGAATAGAATCTGTAAACCGTATTTGAATAAATTTGTAATTGTTTTTATAGACGATATACTTATTTATTCCAAAAGTCAGAACGAGCATTGTCAGCACTTGCATGCACTCTTAACTTTGTTAAGAAAAGAAAAACTTTACGCCAAATTCTCGATGTGTGAATTTTGGCTAAAGGAAGTGCAATTTCTAGGTCACATGGCGAATCATGAAGGTATTCACGTAGATCCTGCTAAGATAGAGGCAATTACCAAATGGAAGGTTCCACAATCAGCAATGGAAATTAGAAGTTTTATAGGTTTAGCTGGATATTATAGACGGTTTATTAAGGATTTTTCCAAGATAGCTGTACCATTAACTAAGCTAACCTGTAAAGCAATTAAGTTTGAATGGGGACCTAAACAAGAAGAAGACTTTAGGATCTTGAAGAAGAAATTAACAAATGCTCCAATCCTAGCCTTACCGGAAGGAACAGAAGATTTTGAAGTATACTGTGATGCTTCAAAACTAGGATTAGGATGTGTGCTAATGCAACGCAAGAAGGTAATTGCGTATGCTTCAAGGCAATTGAAAAAGCACGAGGAAAACTATACGACTCTTGATTTAGAATTAGGAGCCGTAATTTTTGCCCTTAAAATTTGGAGACATTATTTGTACGGAAGTAAATTTACTGTTTATACGGATCATAAAAGTTTAAGATATATATTTGGGCAAAAAGAGTTAAACATGAGACAGAGGAGATGGATGGAAATCCTAAGTGACTACGACTGTGATATTCAGTATCACGAAGGAAAGGCAAATGTAGTTGCAGATGCCTTAAGTCGTAAAAATCATGAGAAACAACGACGAGTTCGTGCTCTTAGATTAAATCTACAGTTAGATTTAATGGAACAAATAAAGAATGTTCAAGAAACAACAATCAAGGATGATGCTGAAGGAATGAAAGGACTGTAACATCCCAAAAATACGAGTTCATAAATTTACAATTTAGTTGTAAATTAATTAGTAAAATAAACTAACTAGAAATGACACTAACTAAGTTAGTTAGTCACTTATGAGTAGTTAGGGGTTCAAACAAACAAAAAGTGAAAGATGAAGGACTAAATGTGCCTAAATGGAAACTAATTCATTGAAATAAGAAAAATTAAAAACATAAAACACATTTTCTGTGTTTGTTGAAGTCGACCAACATCAGGGGCGACCCCAGGCTCCCTCTAAACCCTAAACATTCACAAAACAACCAAATTGAAGGTCTAACTCTGATCAAAAATGAAAATCGAGCATAGATTACTGATCCTCATCACAAGGGGATTACAAGGTATGTAAAATTTTGAGAAATCTCTCAACTTGAAATTCTCATGATTTTGGGAAATCTGAAATTTGATGATGCATGTTTGTGTTTTGGTTAGCTTAGTGATGATATAGTGTCTAGAAGTAAAATCTAGACAACTACATATGAAATCATGTCCGAATTCAGGAAATTCCATGAACACCTTGAAGGTGGGTTATGGGTTTTACAAGATAATGATGAACACTAGGGTTTAGAATGATTATGCTAGTGTAATTTGGTCATAGAAAGTGATTTCAGAAAAGTAGGATGTTTAAATGCTATATGAAAGCTTAATTGATGTTAATTCAGCGAAATAGCAAGTTATGAACTTAGATATGAATAATATAAAATTCTGCCCGTTAAGTGTTTGTAAAAATGCCTCAAAGAAGGCTCGAAATTGAAATCTAAAGTTTAAACGCATGATTGTGATGATTTGACAAATTATGCGAAATATGATTGAAATGGAGTTCTAAATACAATGTGATTGAACTCTATAGGAAAGGAAACCGGAGCTACGAGCAGACAAGCCGGTGTAAACGCACGACTAAAAGGTGTGCTTTGAAGGTATGTAACTTTACCCGTTACATTAAGTAAATTTTGATAATTATCATATGAGTAGTTAAATTTTAGAATAAGGGTTGTTTGAATTAAAGCGGTGATGTTGCTATATTGAATAATAGGTCCAAAGATTGGTTAGAACTCGTTGGTAGTCATTATAAGGGAGGATTCCTTAGACGAGCCAAACGGGTCGAATAATCAATTAAGACATGGATAATGTTCCGTAACATGATGAATAGAACCTTATTATTGGTTAAATAGTTGATATATCATAAGTACGAGAATCTAACACGGTGGCTGTCGGAATGAGAATTCCGAACATTTAGCTTTGGCAAAAACTAACAAAATCAGTCAAATAATAGATTCCCAGAGTCTACCGTAAGTTACGGTGGTACCGTAACTTACGGTAGAGGTAAATGACTTACGGTGGTCTTCTCCTGTTTTACGGTGGACCAGAACTTTAAATTGACTACCGTAACTTACGGTAGATACCGTAAGTTACGGTAGAGCCTGGAAAGTTTTGTAAATTTTTTGTATTTTACAACTAATCCAATCCGTTTCGATCATAGTTTCGATTGTGTAATATTTCTAAGAACTCATTTATTAATGTTTAATATAAACATTTCAGTTTCTAGGTACTCAAAGATTACGGATGGCGGTCAAGCAAGCTTTTGAAGAACCGAACACAACTTTTGAAGCTTCCGCAATGTTTTAATCTTACTTAGACTTTGTTTATGGGTTGTAAACAATTTGTTAAACAACTTTTGAATGTTCCAACTTAGTCGTTAGTTGACTAAGGTTTATGCTACTTATGAACTTGACTTATGAAATTTATGTTAAATTGGTATCTTTTGTATAAAAATGACAAAAATTATTATTAAATTCAAGTAAAATTATATATGTGTTACAATGACGAACAAAAGAATTAGAACAAGGAGCTAATGGAATTTGGAAATTCCACAAAAGAAGAATTTGGATACCTAAACATGGAGAATTAAGAAATAAAATTTTAGAAGAAGCCCATAAATCTAGGTATACCATGCACCCTAGAAACAATAAAATATACCAAGATTTAAGAAATAACTTTTGGTGGATAGGAATGAAAAAGGATATAGCTCGATATGTTTCTAAGTGTCTTACTTGTTCACAAGTTAAGGCAGAACACCAGAAACCCTCAGGTCTACTACAACAATTAGAAATGCCTGTATGGAAATGGGAACTCATAACAATGGATTTTGTTACTAAGTTACCCAAAACCAGAAAAGGTAACGACGCGATTTGGGTAATTGTGGATCGATTAACCAAATCAGCTCATTTTCTACCCATGAAGGAGACCTTTAGCATGGAAAGGTTAGCCAAATTGTACATAGATGAAGTAGTATCCTTACATGGAGTTCCACTCTCCATTGTTTCAGATAGGGATAGTCGTTTTACTTCTCATTTCTGGAAAAGTTTCTAAGAAGCAATGGGAACCCGACTAAAATTAAGTACGGCATATCATCCTTCGACAGACGGACAAAGTGAAAGGACAATCCAAACTCTTGAAGACATGCTCAGAGCATGTGTGATAGATTTTGGTGGAAACTGGGACGACCACCTACCCTTAATAGAATTCTCCTATAATAGTAGTTATCATGCTAGCATTGAAACTGCCCCATTCGAGGCACTGTATGGAAGAAAGTGCAGAACTCCAGTTTGTTGGGCAGATATAGGAGAAAGTCAATTATCAGGTCCTGAAATAGTGCAAGAGACGACCGACAAAATTTCTCAAATCAAGGAAAGATTAAAGACTGCTCGAGATCGTCAAAAGAGCTATGCCCAAGATACGTAGGACCATTTCCAGTGATCCAACGTATTGGACCAGTTGCTTATCGTTTACAACTACCAGAAAAGTTAGCTGGAGTACATGATGTATTTCATGTATCCAACCTCAAGAAATGACTATCAGACGAATCTTTGGTAGTACCTCTCCAAGATATAGAGGTAAATGAGAAACTAAAATTTGTGGAGAAACCACTGCAGATAGAAGACAAAAAGATTAAATTTCTCAAACACAAGCGACTAGTGCTAGTTAAAGTCAAATGGGATTCAAAGAGAGGACCTGAATACACTTGGGAGCTAGAATCGGAGATAAGTGAAAGTATCCTCACTTATTCCAATGAATCTCGAGGACGAGATTCTAAATAAGGTGGGGAGGATGTAAGGACTCTCAAAATTGTCCTAAAAATGCCCGTAAGTAAAAACCGGGACCCCTGAAACCATACTGTGCATGAAAAACTAATAAAACAAGAAATATGGTTCTCAGGCGGGCCACGTAAGAGTAAGTAAAGTCTTACGCGGGCCGCGTCAACTCATGTTTGACCGGATAAGTGTTCCGGATCCACGTGTCGCCTACGTGTCACACCTACTGATGACCAATCAAGCCTACGCATAGACTAGGCGGCCTCGCGGGCCGCGTAAGATTTGGGTTATGGTTTACGCGGGCCACGTGAACCCTATTTTTCAGCTATAAATAGCTTGTTGCATGCACAGTCTAATGGTGTCGAAACGAACTTTCAAAAATGAAGTTTTAGTACTCTGAAGTCGAAATTACCTTCAATATTAGCAAGGTGCTGCTCCGATACCGGGTATTAACTCGATCACTGCTACGATTCAATGTCCGATCGATTAAACTATCCAATGGATGTTTAAGTGCTGCCCACATTAGGGTTTATGCTTTGTCATTCGTCGTGAATACGATGGATGTTTAAGTATCGCACTTTGTCATTCGTTGTGAAGGTTTAATCTCGTGAGTTATCGTAAATGCTGTATTAGTTACTAACCGAATTCGTGTGCATGTTATTAAAATTAGGTCAAAAGGCTAATCAGTAGGCTAAGCTCTGCTCATATAAATCTGCAATGTGAGTCATTCTCTTTTTACCAAATTGCTTTCAAAATCATGTTTATTTTCAAAGTTATAATTACAGGGATTAAGTCTTTGTCGTCACCAAATTACAGCTGGTATGTGGGGTTTTGTATACATTACTTGATAACCTTCACCATTGGACAACGAGTTAGCCAAGGGGTGATATGACCATAGTCACAGACACCATTGGACTCTGAGGTTACCAATGGATGTTCGAGTGACAAATACTGTGGGTAGTTGGTTGATATATGGAAACATTGTAATCGCTCTTAATACTGTAAATTATAACAAATGTGTCATTTTATTAAAAAGAATGATTCACCAGTATTTTCCGCTGACAAAAACTTTTTCAAACATGTTTCAGGTGATCTGTTGTGATCCAGGAAAAGTGCCGCGAAGCACTACAAGCTTAAGAAAGTGGCTCAATATAAAATAAAGAAACATGTTTTGTAAAATAAAGATTTCTCAGTGAAATCATATGACTGTAAATTATCGGGGTTTATCCCGAATTATGAAATAAAATAATCGGGAAATTGCAGTCTTAAAAAGATCCTGATAAAGTCTTCCGCTGTCAACTTAATTAAATAAATACCACGGGATTTTCTGTCCCGCGGCTCCTGAACCGGGTCAAATCGGGTCGGGGGCCGTGACATGAGCCGACAGATTTTCATGCAGAGGGGACACCTGGAATCATCAGGGATCATTTGTAGGGGCATGTGGATCAATCTTGGAGCTCTAGAAATCCTATGTAAGGGCTCTTGTATTCACTTGTTCATTTACACAATTCAAATTTCTTCATATTGCTTTCTCTGGAGCTTCCTGGAGTTTAAGCAAGTTTTCTTAGGTCCCAAATTCGTGCTAAGGACCATTGTAAGTGTTCTTAGCTCTCTTAGTTCAAGTTTTATTTGTCTAATGACCAAAAGTCAAAGCCATCGTAATTAAGATTTGACTTAGTGATTAATCACTAATGGTCCAGCCATTTTTTGAATTGAAGGTGGCTATGAGTTGGTAATTATGTGGGTAATAAACCCTTAAAAGGGCACCTACTGATTCTCACTCTAACTTGGTCAATTGTTAGGTCAAACTTGTTATTAAAAAGTCAACAGAACCTATTTTTACAAATAAATGCATAACTGATAATGTAGAAGTTATGGAACATGTTTTAACATTAAAATAACTTTGTAAATAAAATAAGAACATGTTTAGACATGTTCAACCCGACAATTCTGAGTTAAGGCTCGGTTCGCAACCGAAAGTCGTAAAAGTACACTTTTGCTTTGACTTTCAGTTCTGACCCGATTTAGCTTGGTTTAGATATGCCTTAGGATTCCTTTAGGACCATATTATAGGTTAGTATAACCCTCTGAGGTTGTACAACTTGGTTCCATAGAAATCCAAGTTCATTGTATGTTTCCGTTAAATGCTTAAAAGTTGACCATTATGCCCTTTGATATTAAAACGAGATTTTTGAAAATGTGAGAGGACAAAAACCTTTATTACTGATATTTAAATATGTCCTAAAAGTTTGACATCAGTTTGTGGTCTAAAATAGAAGTTATACGCGATATCTTAAAATGAAAGCTTTTTATTAATTAAACGGCATTTTTGGCATAAAACCTATTTAAACCCAAATTTTGACATCAAACTTGCCACCTACTGTTAAGATATAATATTTAGGGATTTTTGAAATTTTTTTTTAAATTTTAAACTGATCATAACATAGGATTCTTGCATTGACTCGGTAATTGACGATATTGCCCTTTTTTTACTAATAAAATGAGTTTTACACATCTTTTACATGTCAAACCTTTTTCTACTAATTTTATATATTAAATAAGTTATTTTAAACAGTAAAGGCTGATCAAAATCTCAGATTTCCTTATTCAACCCGAATATCGTCAAATACCGACTTTTATGCGATTTAGGCGCATAGTATGGTTTAAAACCATATTTAGCACCTAAGGCTTGTTACCTACTGATGTTATGAGTAAATTTTTATAATTCAATAGTAAGTAAAAGTTTTGAACTCAGATTTCCAAATTTGACCCTTAAAGCTTATGTGAAATGACCAAAATGCCCCTACGGTGCATAGTTTGGTTATAAATAATAAATTTCACATATGTATGATATCTTACTGATATAACAACATAAAATAAGTATTTTCACAGAATGTTTTAGACCAGAAACTCAGATTTATTATTTAACCTCTTTTATAAACATTAAAATGACCAAAATACCCCTATGGGGGCATAGATTGGTTTTAAATTCGTTTTGGGCATAATGGAAGGTATCCTACTGATATCACAATATATTTAAAGCATATTAACTTGTGGAACCTATTCATGACTCATTTGGTTACCCGTTACGCATATCCGCGTTCGAAACGGTTTATGTAACTAGTTTGCATAAATTAACCGAAACGGGTCAAACCATATCATTTTTACTTCAAAATCCAGAATGTGTTTAGTTTTCCCATATTATACAAGTATTTATACTTGTCGGGTCTAAATCACATTCTAATCCGGTCTTCGCTTAATCTTGCGTTTTGAACCGTAAACCTTTCATTAAAACTAACTGGTCTAAGTTAAGACTTAAATAAGACCCGTTAGGAATCTAATAGGTTATTAAAACCTTTGTTCCAGATTTAGGAGCCCAGTAAAAGATATTTGCACTTACGGATTGTTATACGGCTGAGATAAATTTGTATATTTTGCTCAGGTAAATACTTTTAACTTATTTTCCCTTATACGGGCTTGGGGTACGGTATTTAATAATACCGCTTGGTCGGGTATTGAATCTTTAATCGAATAGTGGTTAAATCATTGAGATAACCCGTTTAATCTGTTTTGTTTGCTCTAAGCCTTTGGGGGGTTAATGACCGTGTCCTGGATATCCTCGGCTCATTCATTGAAATGGCCACGACTTAAGCATGGGGTGTAGGCATGCACCTGCCAGTGCGTATGTAAAAAGATATAACCACACATGAGGGTAACTCCCTGTAGGACTATATTAGTGGTGTGTCTATTAATCTTTAACCCAGTATTTCTAACCCGGGCTACTGGATGTATGACAAACATATAATTCTTTTACAAGATTATTTTTAAATAATTATCCCAAGTTATAAAAGATTATTTGTGCCTAGTGCATTCAAATCAATTTTTGTAACAAAAAGAGTCGGTTAATTGTATTTACCAGTGTAAACTGACGTATTTTCCAAAAAGGTTAAGTGCAGGTACTATGCGAAATGGGCTGGCTACTCCTAGCTTTCAGAGCCGGATCAACCCGGCGAATCAGATTGGAGAACCAATGGGCCATAACCCATTGGGACTAGAAGACCATTTTCCTGAAGCTCGGGAAATGGAGATGGAAGACGACCCCGATCCTGAGATGCCACCAACTGGGACGCCCACGCATCCCATAGAGATTTCCGACGGATCATCATTTCATGGTTCGCCATACCAAGGCCCAGACAGTGTTGCCGAAAGGTGGGCCACATACCATTGGGAGTTCATTCCTCCTTTCAACCCACCTCAGCAGCAGCAGCAGGATCCCTCTGAGGATTCGCATTTCCAGGCGGTTACACCACCGCCACCACCGCCGCCAGTACAGCAACCGCTTTCGGATCCACCAAGGCGAAGGAGAACAGGTGCACGGATGTCCGTGCGAGGAGGGGATTTCCATTTCAGAACCCCTCAACACTCTAGTGGCAGCCACTACCCGCCACTGTATGAAGACCTGCAACTGGGTGGGCCTTTAAACCCAGTTTCTGAGGTGGACTCTACGCCAGTCGCACCACCACCACACATGGGTTATGATAACCCAATTCCTTCATACGCCGGTACAGCGGCGTATAACCCTTTTGAGCAGCTAGCTTATCCTGACTACAATTACTACAATGCCCCTGCCGTTGACCCGTATCTCGAGGCGGCCAACTACAATGCTCTCCATCCAGAAGGGCCTTACGCAGCTTCGTACTAGCCTGGGTACCAAGCATATGGGTATCAATACCCACCACCTCCTCAACCTCCACTACAACAGCCGCCGCAGCCGCCACTGATCCAGCCACCGCAGCAGCAGGAGATTCTTCAGAGGTTGAGCCAGGTGGAACGAGAGGTTCAAGAAGAGCGTAGAAGCCACCAGGGATTTCTTAAGGGTTTGGCAAGTCTACTTAAGGGGAAGAAGAAGTGGGATTATTGAAATTCCTTGATTTAATTGTTTTGTAATTTTTAAATATCAATCAAGTCCCTACGTGGACATTTATTTATGTATTCAGTCCCTGCGAGGACATGTATTTTCCTTTTCGTCCCTACGTGGACAATGTTATTTCTTTCAAGTCCCGTTTAGGGCATCTATGTACTTCATTTACAATTTATTGGAATGTTTTATTTAGATTTCGTTTATCATCATATGCATGAACATAATATATGAAATAATTTAAAATATCATTCCTTTTTGAAATTTGATCTGCCAATATATATTAAAAAGGAATCTTAAAATGGTATAACTTAGCCTACGTGTCATTATAGACCTGGCCATGATGGTAAAACCTATTTAAAAAAAAGATTCAAATCCTTGTTGACATCTGAAAACATGTTAGCACTCCTGGCAGATGTGATTCTGTAAAGTCACACATGTCCTCCTTATATTGGGATCTTATTATCTAGCCTAATGATCTTGAAATCATGGGTTCAAATCATCAATTAAGATGATCATATGTTACAAACATCCAATAGTGATGAAGTGCCTACGGTCTACACTTATTGTCCTATAAGACAAAAGACAGTTGTAGTCTACGACTCCCTGTCAATAAAAGGTAATGAACTATGTTCAAACCTTAATGCCTCGATTCTCTAAAATCATGGCTTATAACTTAAAATTGTCCTTGTGACTAGGCCTTTTGTGCCACTTTAATATCTTTCATGACTTATAATAAAGGATGATTAATATCCTGAATAGTATAATTAACAAATTAACCAATATGGTTTTATAGTACCATGGTTAATAAATCATCAAAAATGATGATTCCATAATAACCTCTATATAAAATATTGTCAATTGTTTTGTAGCAATCAAGCTACATGGCTGATTCAGAAGAAGTCAACAATCACCCTCGAGAGAATAATGATACCACCAGGATTAATGTAGTTGGTGCAGACTTGCAAGCATTAATAGATAATGTTGTTACTCGAGCTCTTGACAGACAATTCAAGGAGTCCAGTGGTACTCGTAGCAAGACCCTATCTGTAGCTCACGCCAAACCACCCTCCAAGACTCATGTATCTCATAAGGACGAAACTCATCATTCGTTAAATCAAAGGAGTGTCCCGTCTAAGAATATTGTGCTCAATGAAGAGCCACGTGTTAAGGCATGTTCTTACAAGTATTTTGTCTCCTGCAAGCCCAGTGATTTCACAGGGGAGAAAGGAGCCATAGATTGTATGACATGGCTAGATGAGATGGACACAGTGGTTGATATCAGTGGTTGTGCTGATAAGGATATAGTGAAATTTGTATCACAATCATTCAAAGGAGAAGCTCTAGCTTGGTGGAGGTCGCTAATCCAAGCTACAGGAAAGATCCCACTTTACAACATGTCTTGGGATCAGTTTGTTGCTTTGATTAAAGAAAATTTATGTCCTCAACATGAAGTTGACAAAATTGAGACTGATTTCTTAACCTTGGTTATGAAGAATTTAGACTGTCAGGCATACCTTACCAGTTTCAATACCATGTCTCGATTGGTTCCATACTTGGTTACACCAGAACCAAAACGTATAGCTCATTTTATTGGAGGTTTAGCTCCGAAAATTAAGGCAAGCGTGAAAGAATCAAGACCTACTACCTTTAGGTCAATGGCTGATTTGTCGTTATCTCTTACTCTTGACGCGGTCAGGCAGAGATCGCTTAAGAATTCCGATGAAGGAAAGAGGAAACGTGAGGAGGAGAACTCACGCCGTTCTGATAAGAAACATAAAGGGAACTTTGATCATAAGAAGGGTTCTGGGTTCAAAAAGGATAGCCAGCAGATGGGTGAAAAACCCAAGTGTAAAACCTACAAGAAGCATCATCTAGGGAAATGCAGGTACGAATCAAAATCCCAATCGCAGCCCAGAGCTTGTGGGATCTGCAAATCGAGTGAGCATAAAACGTTGGATTGCAAGAAGATAAAGGATGCGACTTGTTATAACTGTAACGAGAAGGGCACATCAAGTCCAACTGCCCAAAGTATGCAAAGAAACCTGAAGAGGGTAAAAAGACCAATGCTCGGGTCTTTCAAATGAATGCACGAGAGGCCATTCAGGATGACAACGTGATAACAGGTACCTTTCTTATCAATGACGTTTATGCTAGAGTATTGTTTGATTCGGGTGCAGACAAGTCTTTCGTAGACAATAAGTTTTATAAATTGTTAAATCTGCCTGTTAAGACTCTAAGCATAAAGTATGAAGTAGAATTGGCCGATGGTACTATAGAGACTGTCTCAACAGTTCTAGATGGATGTTTTATATCCATTAGGAATCATTCTTTTCCGCTGTCCTTGCTTCCGTTGAAATTGGCAGGATTCGACATCGTGATAGGCATGGATTGGTTATCTCATAACCAAGCTCAAATTGTATGTGATAAAAAGCAAGTAGTTATTAAGACTCCTTATGGTGAGCCACTTACGATTCAAGGAGATACTCAGTATGGATTGCCTAAGCAAGTGTCTATGCTTAAGGCGTCGAGGTGTATGAAGAAAGGTTGTGTCATTTATATGGCACAGGTTACCATTGATGAACTAAAGCCCAAGATTGAAGACATCCCCATTATTTTTGAATACCCAAGTGTTTTTCCTGAAGAACTACCAGGATTACCTCCAGATAGGCAAGTGGAGTTCAGAATAGACATCATTCCTGGAGCAGCACCGATTGCAAGAGCACCTTATCGGTTGGCACCAACTGAAATGAAGGAATTGAGGACTTAGTTGGATGATTTGTTGGCAAAAGGTTTTATTCGACCTAGTTCGTCCCCTTGGGGAACACCGATTCTATTTGTGAAGAAAAAGGATGGATCGATGCGTCTATGCATCGATTATCGCGAGTTAAACAAAGTTACAATCAAGAATAGAGATCCATTGCCCAGGATCGACGATCTGTTCGATCAACTGCAAGGGGCAAGTTATTTCTCCAAGATTGACTTAAGGTCGGGATATCACCAGTTGAAGGTCAGAGACGAAGACGTACACAAGACTGCATTTAGAACTCGATATGGTCATTACGAGTTCTTAGTGATGCCTTTTGGGCTCACTAATGCACCTGCAGCGTTCATGGATCTCAAGATTCGCGTTTGCAAGCCGTATTTGGACAAGTTTGTCATTGTCTTTATTGATGACATACTTATATACTGAAGGAATCAAGCCGATCATGAAAAGCATCTTCGATGTATTCTTAAACTTCTTCAGCAAGAGAAGCTCTACGCCAAGTTTTCAAAATGTGAGTTCTGGCTCCGAGAAGTTCAATTTCTTGGACACGTAGTAAGTGAGCGTGGTATCCAGGTGGATTCCGCCAAGATTGAAGTATTTATGAATTGGCAAGAACCTAAGACTCCTATAGAGATACGCAGCTTCTTGGGTCTAGCGGGATATTACAGGTGTTTTATTGAAAAATTTTCAAGGATTGCTGCACCTCTAACATCATTAATCCGCAAGAGTGTCAAGTTTTACTGGGGTCCCAAGCAGCAAGAATCCTTTGATATTCTTAAGCAGAGTTAAGCCCATCAGAATCAATGCCAAGAGCATTGAATTAAAGAACAGCTTGAATGAAAGGTTGTTAGCCGCTCAAAAGGAAGCTGTATTGGACATAAACTATCCAAATGAGAAGTTAGGCGTAACTGCTGAACAATTGTCGTATGGCAAGGATGGAATCCTAAGATTGAATAGTAGAATATGGGTTCCAATTTATGGAGGGCTTAGAGATGTGATTCTCCAAGAAGCCCACAGTTCTAAATATTCAGTTCATCCTGGCAGTGATAAGATGTACTATGATTTAAAGGCAAATTATTGGTGGATAGGTTTGAAGAAATCTATAGCCACTTATGTGGCTAAATGTCTGACATGCGCGCAAGTTAAAGCAGAGCACCAGAAGCCGCCAGGTTTGCTACAACAGCCTGAATTTCCCACATGGAAATGGGAAATGGTAACCATGGATTTTATCACTAAGTTACCAAAGACAAAGCATGGAAATGATACTATTTGGGTTATAGTCGATAGGCTGACCAAGTCAGCTCACTTCTTGCCGATTAAAGAAACCCACAGCTCTGACAAGTTAGCTCAGCTGTATGTGGATAAGATTGTATCTCTCCACGGAGTACCAGTATCTATTATCTCTGATAGGGATACAAGATATACGTCACTTTTTTGGAAAAGCTTTCAGCAATCTTTAGGCACTCGATTAAATTTTAGCACTGCTTATCATCCTCAGACGGATGGTCAGAGCGAGCGTATGATACAAACGCTTGAGGATATGTTACGAGCTTGTGTTATTAATTTAGGAGGAAGTTGGGATGACCATCTTCCACTGATTGAATTTTCATACAACAATAGCTATCATTCGAGTATTCAAGCAGCGCCTTTCGAAGCCTTGTACGGAAGAAAGTGTAGAACACCAGTTTGTTAGGTGGAGGTTGGAGATGTCCAACTAACAGGACCTGATATAGTCCTAGAGAAGATAGATAAGATTATGCAGATACGTGATCGTCTCAAAGCTGCCAGGGAAAGGCAGAAAAGCTACGCAGATAAAAGGCGTAAACCTCTGAAATTCGAGGTAGGTGACAAAGTGATACTTAAGGTATCACCCTGGAAAGGGGTGATGCATTTTGGTAAGAAGGGCAAGTTGAGCCCAAGATATATAGGACCATTCGAGATCCTCGAATGTGTCGGAACAGTAGCTTACAAGCTGAATTTGCCAGAAGAGCTCAACGGGATTCATAATGTATTCCACATCTGCAACTTAAAGAAATGTCTAGTCGATGAATCGCTAGCCATGTCACATAAGAACGTACAGATAGATGAAAGCTTGAAAGTTTTTGAAAAACCTTTGTCGATCGAGGATCGACAGGTTAAGAAGCTTCGAAGGAAGCATGTACCGATTGTGAAGGTAAAATGGGATGCCCGTAGAGGCCCAGAATACACGTGGGAGGTTGAATCCATAATGAAACAGAAGTACCCTCATTTATTTCAGTAAATCTCGAGGTTGAGATTTCTTTTAAGGGGGTGAGGATGTAACACCTCGTAAAATCACGACCAGTGTAATAAAGACACGTGTCATGGGCTTTAAACGTGTAAGGAATTAATCTGGAGGGACTAAAATTGTCAAACAATGTAAATATGTTAGTAAAAGGATCCAAAGTGTCAACATGCCATTCTTATGCCTCTGAGTGACCTCACACGACGTTCGTATTCTTTGATGAATAATTTATCGAACATTGGAAGTCGTTTGTGCTTAAAATAAGGATTTTACGAAACATAGGGGTTAAAAGTGTCAACATGTTAAAAGTAACCTCTGAGTGACCTTTTAACGACCCCAAAAACATTGTAATAATTGTATTTTTCACTTCCAAGAATATTGGATATTAATTTTGTGGAGTTCCGAAGCAAACAAGACTTTTCGGGTGATCGTACGACTAACCGGCAGCTTAACGGAGTTAGTTTATGACCCAAGGTCCTTGATATTTAACTATGGGGGTCCTAAATGCAATAAATGGAAGTTAAATAAAGTTAAAATGGACCAAGGACTGAAATTGCAAAGTTTAAAAGATTTTTCCCGGTTTTGGAGATCCTCGCGGGCCGCGTAAACATTAGGCCAACTTTTACGCGGGCCGCGAGAGACTGCCAGATGCAGAAAAACTTGACAGCTGCATGTTCAGCCTGTTGCACCGCCTTTGCATGCTTGTTTTTTATTCCATGGACTGAGCCAACAGATTTTCATGCATAGGGGACACCTGGAATCATCAGGGATCATTTGTAGGGGCATGTGGATCAATCTTGGAGCTCTAGAAATCCTATATAAGGGCTCTTGTATTCACTTGTTCATTTGCACAATTCAAATTTCTTCATATTGCTTTCTCTGGAGCTTCCTGGAGTTCAAGCAAGTTTTCTTAGGTCCCAAATTCGTGCTAAGGACCATTGTAAGTGTTCTTAGCTCTCTTAGTTCAAGTTTTATTTGTCTAATGACCAAAAGTTAAAGCCATCGTAATTAAGCTTTGACTTAGTGATTAATCACTAATGGTCAAGCCATTTTTCGAATTGAAGGTGGCTATGAGTTGGTAATTATGTGGGTAATAAACCCTTAAAAGGGCACCTACTGATACTCACTCTAACTTGGTCAATTGTCAGGTCAAACTTGTTATTAAAAAGTCAACAGAACCTATTTTTACAAATAAATGCATAACTGATAATGTAGAAGTTATGGAACATGTTTTAACATTAAAATAACTTGGTAAATAATATAAGAACATGTTTAGACATGTTCAACCCGACAATTCTGAGTTTAGGCTCGGTTCGCAACCGAAAGTCGCAAAAGTAGACTTTTGCTTTGACTTTCAGTTCTGACCCGATTTAGCTTGGTTTAGATATGCCTTAGGGTTCCTTTAGGACCATATTATAGGTTAGTATAACCCTCTGAGGTTGTACAACTTGGTTCCATAGAAATCCTAGTTCATTGCATGTTTCCGTTAAATGCTTAAAAGTTGACCATTATGCCCTTTAGATATTAAAACGAGATTTTTGAAAATGTGAGAGGAAAAAAAACCTTTATTACTGATATTTAAATATATCCAAAAAGTTTGACATCAGTTTGTGGTCTAAAATAGAAGTTATACGCGATATCGTAAAATGAAAGCTTTTTATTAATTAAACGGCATTTTTGGCATAAAACCTATTTAAACCCAAATTTTGACACCAAACTTGCCACCTACTGTTAAGATATAATATTTAGGGATTTTTGAAATTTTTTTTTAAATTTTAAACTGATCATAACATAGGGTTCTTGCATTGACTCGGTAATTGACGATATTGCCCTTTTTTTACTAATAAAATAAGTTTTACACATCCTTTACATGTCAAACCTTTTTCTACTGATTTTATATATTAAATAAGTTATTTTAAACAGTAAAGGCTGATCAAAATCTCAGATTTCCTTATTCAACCCGAATATCGTCAAATATCGACTTCTATGCGATTTAGGCGCATAGTATGGTTTAAAACCATATTTAGCACCTAAGGCTTGTTACCTACTGATGTTATGAGTAAATTTGTATACTTCAACAGTAAGTAAAATTTTTGAACTCAGATTTCCAAATTTGACCCTTAAAGCTTATGTGAAATGACCAAAATGCCCCTACGGTGCATAGTTTGGTTATAAATGATAAATTTCACATATGTATGATATCTTACTGATATAACAACATAAAATAAATATTTTCACAGAATTTTTTAGACCAAAAACTTAGATTTATTATTTAACCTCTTTTATAAACATTAATATGACCAAATACCCCTACGGGGCATAGATTTGTTTTAAATTCGTTTTGGGCATAATGGAAGGTATCCTACTGATATCACAACATATTTAAAGCATATTAACTTGTGGAACATGTTCATGACTCATTTGGTTACCCGTTGCGCATATCCGCGTTCAGAACGGTTTATGTAACTAGTTTGCATAAATTAACCGAAACGGGTCAAACCTTATCATTTTTACTTCAAAATCCAGAATGTGTTTAGTTTACCCATATTATACAAGTCTTCATACTTGTCGGGTCTAAATCACATTCTAATCCGGTCTTCGCTTAATCTTGCGTTTTGAACCGTAATGTAACATCCCGAAAATGCGAGTTCATAAATTTGCAATTAGGTTGCAAATAAACTAGTAAAATAAACTAACTAGGAATGACACTAACTAAGTTAGTTAGTCACTTATGAGTAGTTAGGAGTTCAAACAAATAAAGAGTGAAAAATGAGGGACTAAAAGTGTCTAAATGAAAACTATTTTATTGAAATAACAAAATAAAACATAAAACACACTTGTCTGTGTTTTGTTGAAATCGACCAAGAACAGGGGCGACCCCAAGCTCCATCAAAACCCTAGTTCATCACAAAACTCACAAATTGAGGGCTCAAACCAAGTCAAAATCGAAAATCGAGCATAGATTAGTGATCCTCGTTGCAAGGGGATTATCAGGTATGTAAAATTTGATGAAAATTCCCCAACTTGAAATTCTCATAAATTCGGGAAATCTGAAATTTATGGTTGCATGTTTGTTTTATGATGGATTAGGAACAATATAGTGTCTAGGGACAAACCCTAGACAAATACAAGTTGAAATCATGTGAATTTTTAGTGAAATCTATGAACACCATTGTAGGTGATTAGTGGGTTATGTATAATTTGATAAACACTAGGAAATTGGGTGTTGTTCTAGTGTAATTTGACAATTGTGAAGTGACTTCAGAATTTTAGAAGCTAACAATTATGTAAAATCGGTTGATCGATGTGAAATTCGGACTAAATGATAAGCTAGGGACTTGCTATATAATCATGTAAAAATATGCCCTTAAAGTGTTTGTGAAAATGCCTCAAAGAAGGCTTAAAACCGAAATTCAAAGTTGAAACGCATAATTATGATGTTTCGGTGTATTACGCGATATATGGTTTGAATGGAGTTCTAAACATGTTATAAATGAACTCTATAGGAAAGGACGCAGGAGCATCAAGCGGACAAGCAGGTGGCGAATCGCGTTTGAAAGGCTTACTTTGAAGGTATGTAACTTGACCCGTTACATTCAATGAATTGTTGTTAAATTATGTGTAGTTGCGTTGTTGATTAAAAGTTGTGTTGATTTTAGTGACCATGATCGTTATTGGAATTAATAGTGTTAGCTTTGATAAGGAACCATTTGGTAGTCATCATATTGGAAGATTTTCCACAAGATGAGCCAATGGGTCGAACAATAGTGTAAATTGTAGTAATAGTGTCTTAGCTAGTAGTAATGGCGATGTAAATCACAAGAGCATTAAACCATGGAATTGGTAAGGTAATGCAAGTGATGTTAAGCCCCGGATGATGGGCATAAGGCGCCATAGGCTTGCTAGTTAAATGGTAGCTAAATGAGTAAAGTTTGAATGGGTCGATTAACACATAAGTGACTTTTATTCATTCGGCCCGTAAACCAAACTTTTGGTATCGAAATCATTGTAGTTACGTTGGTATTGAATTTACAGACGCATAGGAAAAAGAATCACCTAAAACGGACTCACGAGTCAAAAGATATGCTAATTGGAAGTTAAAATCTGAGTTTTTCGGAGCTGGCAGCAAGTGCAGCTCTCAGAAAAAAACCTGCTGGAAAACATACTCCTTCGCGCCACGCGAAGGAAGACCTGAAGTCCGTCGCGACACGCGAGGACCTCTCGCGGCCCGCGTAAAATGTTAGGGAGTCTCTCGCGGGGCGCGAGAGACCCAGATCCGAAATTTTATTTTTTTTATATATATTTTTGAATCCAGGTTTCATTTATACGTGTTTTAACATTGTCAAAACTAACGCTTGACGTGGTTTGACATTAGGTGATGTTGGAATCTAACCGGAGGGCGATCGAGCAAGCTTTTGAAGAACCGAACACAATTTGCAAGCTTCCGCGTTAACTTAGTTTATGTTTAAACAATACTTTTGGGATGTCTTCATCTAGAAAATGTTTTTGATGTAAATGAAGTGTTAATCACGTTTCGTATGTTTTAAACTAGTCGGTAGTTGACTAGTAGATGTTACTTGAAACCTTTATTTTGTATTTTGTTAAACCAAGACACTATATATATTTAAAGTTTAGTAACTTTTATTAGACTTAGACTAGAATCATAAACGGGTGTTACACGTAAACCTTTCATTAAAACTAACCGGTCTAAGTTAAGACTTAAATAAGACCCGTTAGGAATCTAATAGGTTATTAAAACCTTCGTTCCAGATTTAGGAGCCCAGTAAAAGATATTTGCACTTGCTGATTGTTATACGGCTGAGATAAATTTGTATATTTTGCTCCGGTAAATACTTTTAACTTATTTTCCCTTATACGGGCTTGGGGTACGGTATTTAATAATATCGCTTGGTCGGGTATTGAATCTTTAATCGAATAGTGGTTAAATCATTGAGATAACCCGTTTAATCTGTTTTGTTTGCTCTAAGCCTTTGGGGGGTTAATGACCGTGTCCTGGATATCCTCGGTTCATTCATTGAAATGGCTACGACTTAAGCACGGGGTGTAGGCATGCACCTGCCAGTGCGTATGTAAAAAGATATAACCACACGTGAGGGTAACTCCCTGTGGGACTATATTAGTGGTGTGTCTAATAATCTTTAACCCGGTATTTCTAACCCGGGCTACTGGATGTATGACAAACATATAATTCTTTTACAAGATTATTTTTAAATAATTATCCCAAGTTATAAAAGATTATTTGTGCCTAGTGCATTCAAATCAATTTTTGTAAACACTTTTCAAAAAGAGTCGGTTAATTGTATTTATCAGTGTAAACTGACGTATTTTCCAAAAAGGTTAAGTGCAGGTACTATGCGAAATGGGCTGGCTACTCCTAGTATCAAATAAAAAGTCTTGCATGCTTTTGATGTTTAAATCTGTTGAACAATATTTCTTTTTATATTGGATCCGCCTGTGGATCATTTTACATTCCGTTTGTAATACTTTATGTTACTTTCGAATCTGTTTGTAATATTTTTACTTTAGACTTCCGCTGTGCATTTAAACTGTGATTATTGACCATGATGATATCAACTACGTCACGATACTCCCCACCGGTAATACGTGGAAATATCGGGGTGTGACATTTATAAAGTTTTTTTTTCGATTAGTCTTATTTTTAGTTCATTTCTAGTGTGTTTTTTAAAGTTTTTTTTTATAAAAAGGATAATTAATGTTAAATGATTGCGGTTTGGTTAACCCATAACACCTCGTTAACGAGAAATCTAGTTAATGAAACCATGCTGAATCGGTAGGAATGACAAAAAAGCCCGAGCCCGACGGGTATATCCGAAACATATGGCCAGGTATACCCGAAGCCCGATGGGTATGGGATTAAAAATAAAAAAAAATTCGTGTACGGGTATGGGATTAGTGATACCCGACTCGTTTACCCAAATAATACCCGAACAGTATATTAATTTAAATTTATTTTCCATTTATATAAACTTTAGTACATACACTTATTCATTATTCATAGATTTTGCTATGTTGTTTGTTTTCAAGACTTTAACATATACATACAAGATTTTATATTTAGTTATGTTGTTTCTATGGGATTAAAAAAGTGTGTTAGTTTTGGAGTTTTCTAAATAGATTTCTAGTTGTTAGGGAGATTACTTGGATCCTGATTAATGTAATTATTTTTCATGTGTGGTGTTCGATTAAATGCAAAATACATAAACTAACATTATGTGTTTCAAAGTAGTAGTACATTAATTAGTTAATTATATGTGTGTGTATATATATATATATATATATATATGTTTCAAATATGCATTTGAATATGATATGTAGAATTTTTTCCCATAATGGTGTTGTTGGGTAAACTATTTATCAAAATGGTGATGGTGGAAAAGTATTTACCAAAATAGTGTTTTGATAGATTTTTTTGTTTCTCATTCTTAATCTCATTGAATAATTCTAATAATTTGAATAACTATTAAATTAATCATGGTACTGTGTCTCTCACTTAACTTATTTTTTTCTAAATCTTAAAAAAACCTATTTTTTTTATCAAATCTACTTATATATATAGGGTCAGGATTTAGAGAAAACGGTGAAAAGTGTGAGAACGGAGAGAACGGTTATGGATCGTCAGATCAAAACAATCTATGGACTAGATGACGCGGTGGCGTTTTCATAAATAACATCACTTTTATTAGTGTGCTGCGCTTCATTAAGGGGAAAAAAGTCTTTTGACTTCTCTACACAAAACGCTATCTCATGAATAAAACGCCATTAAATTCCCGCCTTAACCTACATAGCACACACCATCCTAATCTAAATGCCATTAGATATAAAACGCCAAACTTGTTTTAAACGATAAAGTTGAACAAACAGTAACCGAAACGACGGGACTTAATTACTAGCATGTATTATAATAAAATCCCGCCTAAAACAACCGCCAAAAACATCTTATATATACAACATCTCAGACCTTCCATTAAACACACAAAACGCAAAACGCCATATTTAATATATACCATTCGTCTTAGAAACGCCAAAAAACCCAAACATCAAAGATTCCTGAAACAAAACGTTTCTTTGAAATTCAATTTGGTTGTCGGTAAAGTTTTGCTCAATGTGATGGACAAAATCCTTAAGTGAGGATATTGTCCATCTCATTGAGTAAAATCTTATTGACTTTATCCTCAACTTCCATCCAATTTATAACGCCAAAACATACAAAAACCACAAAATTGCAAAAACGTCATTTCTTGGAAATTTAGTTTTGTTCTCAATAAAGTTTAGCTGTATGGGGTGGACAACATTGTTAGACATCTTTCTTAACTGAGGATTAACAATGATGTCCATCTCATACAACAAAACCTTATTGAGTTTAGCATGACCAAATTTAGAGGTTTAAGGTACTTTTATTTTAGTGGCATTCTTTTTCTCGGTAAAACGCCAAAAAGTTAAAAAAATCAAACATCATTCATTGGATATTCAATATTGTTTTACGCGAAGTTTCGCCGAATGGATTGTTAGCTGAGGGGTGTAACTCAATAACATTTTGCTGCATGAGATGGACAAATCTTCAAGAAAAAGAGGCTGATGTCACACTTTGTGCTTCCACACGTCGACAAAAAAGCTACTTCAAAAGCAAAAAAACAAAATGAATCATACGAAAGTCGAAACAACCAGTTAAGATGATTCAAAAAGAAGAAAGAGACTGGTGACAGTGAAGATTTGGAAGATCAATTGTTTATATATATATATATATATATATATATTTAATTTTCTTTTTCAGTTGATTGTTATATAATAACAACGCCATATATAATAAAAACGCCACACAGACAAATGCTTGTGAAAACGTCATCATGCCATAAAACGCCCAAAAACTCCCCAACTATAATAAAATTACTTTGGATAAGTATTATAAAAAACTCAAAAAAAAGTATAAAAAACAAGGTACAAGAGAAATAGAACAAAGTGCCATCTTTATATAAAACCTCATTAAAAATAAAAAACGCCAAAATCTCGAAAAGGTAACTAGAAACAGTAACTACAAAACAGTAAAACTGAAGCGACGAAAACTTTATTATTAACAACATTTATTATATTAAAATCTAAAACGCCAAACTTGAAAGATGGGACGTGTTACAGACTTCAGAGATAAAACTTATCAAAAATAGTAATTACAAACAGTAACTGAAACGACGAATACTTTATTATAATAATATCCCGCCTAAACTACGCGCCAAAGACATCGTATAAAATGATACCTCTCAGCAACTTCCATTTGATCACACCAAAAAAACAAACGCCAATGTTCCTAAATACCACTCACTGTAAAACGCCAAAAGTTTAAAAAAATCAAAGATGGCTAACATGCTTTCTTGGATATTCAGTATTGTTCTTCGTGAAGTTTCACTGAATGGATTGTTAGGTGAGGGGAGTAACTCAGTAAGATTTTGCTGCATGAGATGGACAAATCTTCAAGAAAAAGATACCAATGACAGTCATATGTCATTTTGTGTTCTTTGTTCTTAAAGAAGGCTTGGATGAGGAGAAGAGATCAATGACACTGAAGAGTGGGATGATTATAAAGATGAAGATAAAGTTGAAGACCAAAGCGAAAAACCCATTCACACGGCTTCGAACAAACAAAATAATCAGACCAATGGGTTTGTTAAGTTTTACATAAAAACGCCATATATTTGGTGATAGTTCTTGTAGTATTAAAGAAGAGAGAGACTGATGACAGTGAAGATTGTAAAGAGAGATCCGATTAGGATTTTTAATTTATTTTTTTCTCTTCTATTTTTTCCCCTGTGGTTGTAATATAATTTTCCGCTTGTAAAACGCCAAGATACCACAAACACCAAAATGTATATAAAAAATAATAGAACAATGGGTCATCTTCTCTAAAACGCCATTGAATCTAAGAACAAACAATGGGGCATCATCCTAAAAAGTCCTGGCCTACTTAGTATGGATGAAGCCATTCAGAGAGATCATCTGGCCCTTGGGGTTCCAACGGCCGACGATTTGGAAACGGCATAAACGCCAAAATATTAATACAATGAAACCATTAAAACGCCAGGTAATTATTGAATTTGGTTAACGCCAAAAATGAAGCAATATTGTGACAGCGAATTGGAAAAGGGGAAGATAAAATGATAAAAAAAGCCCATACGCCCTAATTATATCGCGCGCCACGTGTTGGGCCACGTTTATATATATATATATATATATATAGGTATGGGATCAGGAGAAAACACCCTAAAGTGTGAGAACGGTGAGAACGCATCCTGGCCCAACACGTGACACGCGACATAGAGAAGGGCGGAGGGGCTTTTTTGTCCTTTCATATTATTTTTTTAAACGCGTGTCACATCACCTTTCCATTTTTTGCGTTTAACAAATACGCGGCGTTTTTATTGTTTTTATATCAGGATCATAGTAAATATTTTGGCGTTTTAACTAACTATGGCTTTGATTTGTTGTGCCAAGTAGGATGCAGGCCTATAATGTAAAAAACATCAGTAATTTTCTTGATGTTTATTTTTTTTTCTATCAAGTGTTGCGCCATGTAGGATGCAGGCTTATAATGTGACAGGCAATTATGACGTTTTGAAAAGATAGATGAATTCAATTTTCCATGTAGTGACTTTTAATATAATAAATGTTTGGCAATAATGTTACCGTCTCTTCATTTTACTGTTTTGCAATTACTGTTTCGTTCAATTTCATCTGTCAATTAGTGTTGCTTTTTCCAGTAATACTTTGTTTGGCGTTTTTTTCCGTTTTATATAGCAACATCGTGCTTTGCTAGCATCCGTTCTCACAGTTTTCACACTATCAGGCGTTTTGGTGTTTGTAGTTTATGGCGTTTTATACTCAATTTTTTTATTAGTAGAGAATTAGATAATAAACATCAGAGAATTAGATAACAAACAATAGAAAATGAAAAAAAATTAAAAATTATAATCTAATTTCTCATCCAAATCTTCACTGTCATCAGCCTCTTCTACTTTAACCTTTTTGGCGTTTTGAACCTGTTTTGAATACCTTATGTAGATCCTTATTTTCCTACATAACACCCGTCTTTAAAAGATGCTTATTTTTTGTGGCATCCTTTATTGTGGTTTGATATATACTTGTTTGGTGACATGTTGAAGATCAACGCCTGCTCGAATGTATTGATCCCTTCATGCCATCAATATATCCATCAAGAACAAAGTGGCATGATGACATATTAGTGTCATTAGTCTCTTTTTCATGAATATTTATCCATCTTATTCAGCAAAAGCTTATAGAGATACCCACCTCAGAGAAGAATCCATTCAGTGAAACTTTATTCAGAACAATACTCAATATAGAAGAAACGAGGTTCCGCATCTGTGGCTTTTTTTTTAACTATTTTTGGCGTTTTAAAGTGAATGGTTTCTAGGAAACATGGCGTTGTTTTTGGTTTGTGATCAGTTGATTGTGCAGAGACGTCTCTCTTATAAGATGTTTTTGGCGCGTAGTTTAGGAGGGATTTTATTTATAATAAATGATATTAATAAAGTAGCCGTCTTTTCAGTTACTGTGTGTATTTTTACTGTTTTTGTTCAGCTTTTTAAGAGTTTTTAGGGTCATAGACTTTCCATCTCCCAAGTTTGGCGTTTTTTAATGGCTTCAGGGGCGCAGCATGTGAGGGGGGGGGGGGTCGCCCAACCCTCCGAACTTTTCGGTTAGTAGTGTTACGTATGTGTTTTTCGTATAGAAATTTTTAGGGATATACGTGTTAGACCCCCCGGTTTAAAAGAAAAAAAAATTATGTATATTCGTGTTAGACCCCCGGTTTTCTAAAAAAAATTATGTATATACGTGTTCGACCCCTCCGGTTTTCTAAAAAATAAATTATATAACCTAAATAAAATACTAAATTAGCCCAAATAAAAGAGTGTTTTATGTATTTTTATCATAAGCCCAAAATAACGAAATCAAAACTCATGGCCCATTTTAAGAAATTAAACCCAGTATGAATGTAAGCCCAAATAATCATCTGATTTCAATTGTTGCTTGTTCGACCAGGGCGCAGACAGAAGAAACAGAAGAAAAACGCAGGGGCTGGGGGAAAGCGACTGGCTGCTGGGCTGCTGCTTGTTCGCCTGTTCGACTTCGAGACTTCAAGTTCGAGATTTCACATTTTCACTTGTTCAATCATCCTCAGGTATGTTAATTTTTATGTTTAAGTTTGATTTAGGGCTCCAATTTATATGAATTAGGTTGAAATTAGGTGTGAGTTTTAGCCCTAAACTTGTTGAATCTTTCTCTAGCGATTAGAATTTTTGAAACTTAGGTTGATTTGTTCACATTTGTTATTAGATTGCCATGGGGAAGAATAAATGCATAACCTCCTTTTTCAAAAGAAAGAATGAAAAGAAAGAATAAATGCTATTAGAATTTTTGAAACTTAGGTTGATTTGTTCAAGTTGAAAGGATAAATAATCATAAGCTAAGTGGGGTATCAACTCTTTCTGAACTTTGCAAAACGATTGTGAAATGTCAGAAAAATAACATGTACAAATTAGTTGAAAGAGTGTGTCGGCTAATCTTAACACTTCCAGTTTCGACTGCAACAACGGAAAGAGGATTTTCAGCAATGAAAATATTTAAGAATCGCCTTCGCAATAAGATGTCCGATCAGTATCTAGCAAACAGTATGGTGATTTACATAGAAAAGGAGATTGCTGAGAACTTTGATTCGGAGTCCATAATTGAAGAATTCAAAAATCTTAAAGGAAGACGAGCAGAACTATAATTCTTCATCCAACTAAACCGGGTACCCACCTTCCTCTTCTTTTTAATGTTTTGATCTTTATTCAATTGTTTGTTAAACAATGTTTACGTTTTAATGTTTGAGAACGGCTTTTAATTTGATATTAATGTTTGACCCGACCCGAATCGCATCACCGACACCCTACCCGACCCGACCCGAATCGAATCACCGTTGCTCGACCGAACATAGAAATTTTTTTTAGGTCTAATGCCTTCCGACCCCTCGAAATTTTTTTTCAAGCTTCGCCACTGAATGGCTTTAAGTAGTTTTTGGCCTTTTTTTTTTTTTTTTTCCATTTTTAGCTTTTAATAATACTTCTCCAAATTACTTTTATTATAGTTTGGGAGTTTTTGGCGTTTTCTGCATTATGGCGTTTCACAAGCATTATGACTGTTTGGCGTTTTATTAATATAATGTATTTTTTTATTCTAAGTTGAAAAATACATCACAAACAACAGAAAAAGAAAATTAAAAAATAAAAACAGAAACAATTCATCTTCCAAATCTTCACTGTCACCAGTCTCTTTTTTCTTTGAAACATGTTCACTGGCGGTTTGGCTTTGTCATGCTTGTGTTTTTGTGGCCGTTTGGAAAGACAAAATGACATGAGTTTTTTTTTTTTTTTTTTTTTTGAATATGTATCTTCAAACCACTCATCAGTGTCATTCGTCTATTCATGCCATTATAATATTCATCAATAACAAAACACAAAAAATGACATAAGTCTGACACCAGCATCTTTTTGTTTATGATTTGTCCATCTCATGCAGCAAAATGTTATTTGAGTCACAGCACCTCAGGGAAGAATGCATTCTCCGAAACTTCGCGTAGAACAATATTGAATATACAAGAAACGATATTTGCCATTTTTGGCGTTTTATTGAGGAAATAGTTTATCTGAAAGAAACGTCGATTTTTTTTGGAATCTTTGATGTTTGAGTGTTTTGGCGTTTTCTAAGATGATTGGTATATAGTAAAATATGACGTTTTGAGTAGGTGTGTTTGATGTTTTGGGGATTTTGGCGTTTGTAATATGAATGGTATATAGTAGAAAATATGGCGTTTCAGGTTCAGGGGGGTGTTTTTATGTCTGAGATGTTTTGTTTATATAGGGATGTGTTTTGGCCCGTAATGGCGTTTTATTCATTAGTTTGGTGTTTTTGGTATAGAAGTGTAAAGACCCTTTTACCCTTAATGAAGCGCGTCCACTTAATAGAATTCGTGTTATTTACGAAAACGCCACTGCGCCAATCTAGTCCATAGATTGTTTTGATCGGACGATCAATAAGCGTTCTCACCGTTCTCACACTTTCCACATTTTTCTCTAAATCTTGACCATATATATATATATATATATAATAGTAAATTATATAAACATTAGACTAAAAAATGCACATGGGAGTCTCAATTGTATTTTTAACAAATTAACGGGTGTATCAGATACCCGTGGGTATACCCGATGGTTAATTACCTGATAAATACCCGACGGGTAATGGGCCGGGTATGAGACAAATAATTATAATCGGGTACGGGCTTGGGATTAGTGGATTACCAATACCCGGCCTGAGCTCAACCCATTACTATTCCTATAAGTCAACGCTGATATGACAACGCTTTTTGTTAGTCGATGAAAAAGTCAGGTAAGTGACAACACATAGTGTAAAGGAGATATTTTATAATTGGGAATGTTTTTATAAAATATCTTAAAAATTAGGATACTTAATTGAGGTCTTACTCTTATGTATTTCTGCTTAACGGTGTTGATGATTAAGTATTGAGTTTATAAAAGTTAATTAAATACGTATTGAGATTCAATTATTTGTTCTTTTTGAGGTGTTCACACGGGTAGAGTTTTAGTTAATTGGGTTTTTGCCAAACCACTAATCCATCCAAAAGTCTAGAGATGTAAATAAAACCGGTTTACGTCCGACCCAACATGTAGGTTGTAGGTTAATTAGGCACTTGTTCGTAGTCTCAATTTTTTGAAACCGGTTTATAACCAGAACCAATTTGAAACTTTGTAATAATAAAAAACAACCCCTAAGGTATATAATTACCCTTACACTTAACTGCAAAAAGAGTAACAAAGTTAGTGTCAGAGGCTAAAACCGTTATAAAATGCAACCTCGGGTCTGATATATTAAAATATTTCTTTTTGAGCTAAAAGGGTTAAAGTGGCTAAACCACATGGGCCAAAACAGTAATTTACTCCAAGTAAAATAACTAGTTAAAATCAATTTATGTCTCAAACTGGTCTCTAACTCGGCCCCAATCTATTTGATAGGTTCGGACATTTTCCATCCTAAACCGGTTTGGAACAACCCGGTTTGACTCTATGATGGAAAAAACCAATTCAATTTAGGAAGCGAACTGATTTATCCGCTTTTGTACACCTCTACAAGAGCCTAACTTAACCTTATTAAACCATGAAAGTAGGGCCCGTGTTCTTATAGAGGTGTTTCGGATCACCCGAATAAGAGGTTTTTCATATCCAGAATAACATAACATAACACAATAAACTAAAATAGTTTAAAATGGTATTTCGTTAAGTTGTTTATCTTTATAAACTAAAATTATTAAAATCTCTATTGTTAGTATGAAACACAAAACCTTTTGGAACACTATTTAGATTGTTTGGGTGATTAGTGGATACCAATCCCGAATATAAAAGCCTAATAAGTTAATTAACCAGAACTCTATCAAAATCAACACCCTAAATAAAAAAAAAATAGTTTTTATGGTTAGTTTTCAGTAATCAAATTTATGTATTAGTAATAGTTACTGAAGATTAGATAAGATTAATAACTTCAGTATTAGTTCTATACTAAAAATGTTAGCTATTTGAGAGACATGTTTTATATATCAGTATTAATCAATATTAAAACAACTTATTTATTTTACATTTTATTTATGTCAACTAAAAATATTTAATTTAAATTAGGGGTGTGCATGGGTCGGTTTGGGTCGGCTTTGACCAAAAACCATAACCATAACCGATCGGTTATGGTGGTTATGGTTATTCGGTTTTGATGGTTATAGCAGGTCGGTTATGGGTGGTTAACCATGTATTTAGCTTAGCTAAAAGTAGCTTAATTTTTTTTAACATGTAATAAATTGTTATTGCATATTTGTATATATTAATATATTACATAGTATTAAAAAATATATATAATCTATAATATTAATACCAATTATTATTATGGAATATTCAAATAAAGTGATAAGATACATTCCATAAATTCAAATAAACATTCAACCAAAACTACAAAATGATATGAAAAACCCATAAGTACTAAAAAATCTACTAAAAATCTTCAGTCAAAAACATCAAATATTAAAAATAAGGTGAATAGTCCTAAATCCTACAAAGATTTATTAGATGTCGGTTCGGTTCGGTTATGGTGGGTATGGAAAAAATGATAACCATAACTGACCCGCTACTTTCGGTTTTCAAAAAAACTATTAACCGACCCATCGGTTTTTTATTTGGTTCGGTTTTTTCGGTTCGGTTTTGTCGGTTAATTCAGTTATGGTTCGTTTAATTCGGTTATGGTTCGGTTAATTCGGTTTTTTGCAAACCTCTTTTTTTTTTGAAAGGTGTGAATTATTCGCGAATGTCAGGAGGTCTAGCATACGTTGTCTTAACTGGGTCCGCGCTAGAGAGCCCCCTCGCACAATAGATCCCCAATTTAAACCCCTCAATGAGAAACCCCTATCACCAAGACTCGAACTTGAGACCTTGAGGGGAAAACTCACCCTGGCCCACCATAAGTGGAACTTAAATACCCGTGGCCACCACTAGAGCACTAGTGATAGTTTTTTTGCAAACCTCTAATTTAAATAAGGCTCATTCTATTCGCACCCCCTCCCCCCATCTCCTGATTACACCCCCTTGTGAGAGGAAACTGTCGGTCCCACGCAGGCCCCACCTGTAAGTTGTGTGAGAGGAGGAAGGTGTAGAAAGTAATAGGGGGGTGTAGATACTATCACCCTTTAAATAATACACACACTACATACCTGCATGCGTATCGTCATTGGATTTGTTTTTGTCAGACTCTATTTTGTTTTTAACTTATTAGCTGGATTCATTTCTATTAATTATTAATTAAAATTAACTACGACAAGTTTGGTTTTTATCGATTTCAACAATAAATAAACATCAATGTTTAGCATACAATCAAGTTTAATATCTGCTATAAATCAATATAAATATGTATATATTTTTACTCTGGAGACAGTTATCCAAACACATATCTCACTCTTTTTGCCCGTTTCTATTAAATTAACAAACTATCGTATATAAATGTATTAAAAGTAGTTTCATAGAACTTATTATCCTATACATTAACATTTTTAACATTAACAATAGAATGAAATGAATAGTAATATAACGGGCGTAATAAGTTTTATTAATGGCGTTTGAGGTTTTAGGCGGCACACGTGTAGGGAGTTGTGTAAAACTCAATCTCTCAAATTATAAAAACACTATACGGTTACAATATATAGAGATACAAACAACCTATACTAGGAAACCGAATAATACAAATTTAATACAATTAATACATATAATCGTAGAGACGATTTCGTAAATCATTAGCATGATTTACGAATGATTTATGTTATAATGCGAAGTTTTTCAAAGAGAGGCCTTGAGAGACTTTTAGTGAAAATATCCGCAACCTGGAGATTGGATGGAACAAATTTTGTATAGAGACGACCAGAGGAAACAAGCTCACGCACGAAATGATAATCAATGTCAATATGCTTTGCACGTTTGTGTGAAACCGGGTTTTGACTTAGAAAAATAGCACTTGTCACAAAGCAAAGTCGGACGAGCCATAGGTAGAGCGTGTAGTTCTCGAAGAAGGTGAGTAAGCCAGATGATTTCAGCTGCGGTATTTGCCATGGCCCGATATTCAGATTCACAACTAGAGCGAGAGACTGTAGGTTGTTTCTTCGCACTCCAGGAAACCAGATTGCCACCCAAATAAATAGAATAACCGTAAGTGGAGCGTCTGGTTTCAATACAACGGGCCCAGTCTGCATCAGAGTAGCCAACGATGGTTGTTGAAGCTGGTTTGGAGAAGGTTAACCCAAAAGCAATTGTGCATTTAACATAACGGAGTATCCGTTTAACCAACTGAAAATGAGATGTTGTAGTGGCCTGTAGATGTTGACTGGCTTGATTGACTGCATAAGAGATGTCTGGTCTGGTAATGGTGAGATACTGAAGAGCTCCAACTAGAGACCTGTAAAGAGTAGGATCATGAAACGTGACACCCTTGCTAAGAAAAGTATCAGTTGTAGCAAGAGGAGTGGCAATCGGTTTGGAATTTAACAGACCAGCACGAGACAAAATGTCATGTGCATATTTCGCCTGACTGAGAAAGAGACTGGCATCAGAGTGAGTAACTTCAAGACCCAAGAAGTAACCGAGTGGACCCAAGTCTTTGACTGAAAATTCTTTATGCAGTCGAGCAACAAAGGACGTTGAAGAAGCATGGACCTGAGCGGGTCAGTTCTTCTTACAGTGATGAATACGAACCTGGCCACACCTCATCTTCTCCGTCTCATCCTAGACCTGCAAATAAGAAGAGGGAAACGTGGGCAATGTAGAGACGGCCGGTAGAGGAAGAATCCCCTATTTCCAGCTACAAAAGTGTTGCCCTATATCTCATGCCCTAATGAGGAGGTGGAGACCTCCTTATATAGGAGATATGGGAAAACCCTAACCTCAATGGGCCAGGCCCAGTTAGGGGTTGTCTCTACGAGCCCACAGCCTAGTGTAGTATAAACTACAACGCGCTGGGCTTCGCGGGTTAGTACACAACAATAAATATATATAATTAATATAAAAGTGATAAATAGCAGGAAAGTCCAACCGTTCGGGTCGGGTCCAGTACCATACCTCGTCATGTCCCCCCAGTCTAGTGTTGCTCCCGCGTGCAAGCGTGGGAGGAGCACTTAGACTTATTAGGAGCTCGGGAGTGAAGATCACTAATTTTAGGCTTACATGTCGTCCGGGTGCGAGAAGGTTGCCGGCCACGTTGGTTGTGGTTAGCTGTGAGTGGAGATAATGGAGCAATGAATATCCTGCGATTGTTCATAGTGGAGATTGGTTGGGCAAACATGGCGCACGCTGATCGGTTGTAGGCAGTTGCCATTTATACTGGCGCATTACCATGAGCTTGTCCTGGTTGTACGTAAGTGGTTAGGTCTCATGCATGAGTCTTGGAACAGGCTGAGTTTTGGCGGTTAAGTGCCTCGCCTTTGGATGATTTTTCAGGTGTGGCCCTGCTTTAGCAGTGCGCACAGTCATGTGGGCTACTATAAAATATTCACCCTTTGATGTGACTTTTGTTGGTTAGCATATGGTGCGCTAATGGCGTTCAACCCATTGAAAGAGTTGATGTTGATGTGACGACGATCCCTACCACGCGTTCGTGTCATCGGGGTCTCCGTTGTCGTAATGTGCAGCCATTGGTGGTCATAGATGCACATGCAGATGCTATACCACCTTAGGCAAATGGAGAACTGCTTGCGGTTGTTCCAGCTGTCAGCTGTCGTTATTGATGATCCGACTACAACAATCTTCGTTGCAGTCGGGAAGAATGTTATACAATGCACCCCTGCAGAAGTGCTTGCTATGCTCAGTGACCTCGGAAGGCTGCTTAGAGTGTTATTTATGTTCCCCACAATGTTTTTCTAATTGTGAGACAAGTACTTGGTTTTTCATCAGTGGTTGTGCATCTATTACCAAGATACCCACTGGAATAGTAGTGGTTGAATACATCTATTACCAAGATGTCCACTCTTAGCGCTGTATAATTTGATCATCTGACTTTGTTATCATGAAAAATATTTCGTGTCAGAGTTGTTTTTTACCGTGATATGAAGTTCAAATGCGGTGGTATGTTGTGTTTACAAGTGTTTATATGAACACTTGTTGATATCAGAAAGTGCTTTATAATGCGCGCGACGTTAATGAACACTTGAACAACAAAGTGCTTTCTACGCGCTTGGCGTGAGTGAACATTTATTGATATAATAAAATGCTTTATACGCGCTAGGCGTGAATGAGCACTTTATGTAAGGTACTACGTGCTTTTCTCAGACGCACATTGGCGTGTGGAATGCTTATAGCGGGTGGCATGTCTGTTTAAATTACCTCGCCGACTATTGGCGTGAGGGTTTTCTACTATCCACGTCGCATATTGGCGTGGAGAATACACATCCGAATAAGTATTTTTCCTGTCGCATAGCGTGTGGAATATTTATTCGAATGATCAAGTATATTGGTTTTATCGTGCATTTGTCTTGACTACCAAATTGTATATGTTGTGTCAAGTGGTATAGTCGTAGGCCAAATGATGTGAGAAGTATAAATATCGTCTGGCGTATCGAAAATACCCACATTATGTAAGAACCGATGCGGGATAATGTACAGTGGATATCATCTTAATGGGTAGCCAAAGAGAAGATGATCACTTTTAAGGCGTAGTGGCGCTATGCCCTGCTAGTCCCCCAGTTCAGTGCTGCTAAATAATGTTAGTAGCATTAAACTTTAGCAAAAAGTGCTAGCAAACCATCACACAAATGCATATCTAAATATATCGAATAACAAAAAATATAGCCTTCGTATCATACGTGCAAGTCTGCATGACTAGACACAATTTGTCTTGAGCTTTGTTTTTAATTATGCCCATAGATAAATATGAACTCCTGGATCAACAGATCATACAACGTTTTGGAGGTTGAATAAAACTAAGGAATTCAGGTAGATTCCGTTTATTCATTAAACCACTTCTTTAGACGGTTTTATTCACAGTGCTCTATATCTGATTAGCTTGATAAAATTAGGATAGGATACAAGGCATGGATGTGCCTATCACAAATGACTGTAATAAACAAAAGGACATATCTATATTTGTGATTTGTCGTGTTTGTCTTCCACTGGATATGTGTTGTTATCTTACAACATTATGTGGTTCTGCACAGGTATGGAAATGGAAGTGAAAACAATACTTTATGATTAGTATATGAGCATCCTGTATTTAAGGACCGGCTCACTGCAAAGTTTGTACGCCATATTTAACATGTAAAGAAAAGAGGCTGGAACTTACCGATGTCTCTTGCACGTGTTCAACAAAGAGGTGGTCCGTTGAGCGAGTAGTACGGCCAAGAGGTAGCTGGGACGCGAAGTAACCCAGCGAAAAGGTGGCATGGCTGAGTGCTGGCGTGTAAAGCAGGTGAGGTGGCCAGTAGGTAGCGTGGTAAGCTGGCATGAGTGAAAGTAGGCTGCGCGGCACACATACTTTTCGACGAGAGGCCGTGCTGCCAAGAGGACGAGGTGACCTAGATATAGCATGACGGCGTAGGTTCTTTGTAGATATGACTCGTGACTGATGCTTCGTTGCTGGTGTGACTCGCAGCTGATGCGGCGTTGTCGATAGTAACATCTATAAACCAAAGGTTCTTCCCATGGTGATGGATGAAAATATTCTTATCCACACCATTACCAATATAATCATGTGCTTACATCTAAAGCCATTGTTATCCGCGTTGTTCTTGATTTTGTTAAGAAGCCAACTGTAAATATTGACTCATAAATACCTTTAAAGGATTATTTATCCAAAGTTGTGTGTTTGAATGCGAATCATTTGGTGTGCCAACCCAAACGTCTCGCAATCATTATTGAACAACGTCCACATCACCTATCATCATTCCTGAATGGGGGCATTTGGTGTATATCTTGGGCCTCGTGAAGATTATGACCGTTTTTAATGAGGATCGGTAATAATAACCTTACACCGTGTCGATCCCCATTTTGATTCAAAGGCATGCTTAGATGGTTGCTCGTCCGCAAGGTCGTACCAACTTTCGTGTTATCCTGTATAGAATCAACACTTGTTTGCCAAAAGTAAGTGGTAAAATAACAATAATTCCTTTATCTATATAACGAAAGGCAAGGTTCATCTCCTTGCAAAATCACATGTGTGGAAATGTTCTAACATGAGGCAATATTAGGTAGAGCGTATAGTGTAAATTTCTTACTAAATGAAAATTCATCGCCCTTCAAATTATACATGGTCAAAAATAGGAATGCATGATACGCGTGTTAATTATGGGATGGCGTATCATTTTTGATATTTAATGAAAATAACCTTATGTCTTGAAGGCAGGTGGCGTGAACCGGATGGTGCAAAAGCCCGTAAGTTCCGCTTCGATTTCCATTTGGTACGTAAGCCATGTTGATGTAGTCATATCACAACAATACTACACCACGCTTGTTCCCCAAGTTCAAGGCAGCCAAACATGTTAGAAGTATTGCACAAATAACATAATTAAGAGCATTCACATCCAATCCACTAAAATTATACATACATTCCACTAAATAACAACTTCAATATCAATATATTTCCACTAAAAACAAATACTTTTTCTCTCTCCTTTTCAATATATATTACATTTTCTCTCTCCTTCACGCACAACCACTTTCAATATATATTAAAAAAGTGTAGGGGGTGAACAGTGTCCCCCCAAATATACAGATGAACAGTAACATTTTCTCTCTCCTCCACTCACAACCACTTTTTATACTTCTTATATTTTAAAAACCCCTCACACAGATTTTAGTGGTTTGGATGAGAATGCTCTAAGTCAAACTTTTATTTGAAAGCCATGTAAAGCTGCAAATTTTACTAGAACCAATATAAACAAAGGATTCCCCTAATTGAGCTTTTCAAAAAAAAAAAGATGAAAAGTTATTTATACACCCATGAATTAACTATACATGTTGTAAAGCGTATGGATGTTGATAGGCTTAGCTTTTAGTGCTGTATATCCAGTTTATATTTTTATTATTTTTGCTATTATTATTGTAACCGCTAGATCGATCGGAGGCTTCACGACTGAGGAAGGGGCGTCGAATTAAGTAAGAGTGACACGGAAAGCCGTCCACCGTGGTCACCGAGCGAACAAAGAGTACATCCGCCAGGGCCCTATGATCTAGGTGCAGGTTTATATTACTCGGTGAAACTGTACCGACGTGTAATGATTATCAACAAAACTATGGGTAAAAAGTTTAAGCAGTAGCATGATGGACTCCATGCCTTTTCAAAGTATATGTGTGGATAGAAGTTAAAAAAACTTATCCGATCTGACTAGAAACTAGGCGATCAACGTCCTCTCCGGTGAAGACGTCAAGCCCATTTATAACTTATGTGCGAGGGCTGGTGGCCTAAGTGCCGGTGGGCGAACACATATGGCGTAAAAGGTCGGTGATGCAAACTAGGTGGCGTGAGGGCCCGAACACCGGTAGCGCGTAAAGAGGCGATATGACGGCAATCATCGTTTATCAAGAAGGGTGCTACCTGGCAATGAGATGGCGCGGCGTGGCGGTCATCTAACAAACGTCTCATGTGTGTGGAATGAACAACGCCGCGCGGATCCCTACGGCGTGAACTAGGTTGCGCCAAGGAGGGCAAACTTTGTGACGGTGGTCTGCTATGGATGGCGGAATGGTATGGTAGTCCGTCGGAGATAGGCCGTGGGCGGACGTAATTGTAACCCGCCGGAGTTGGAGGAGTGGGGTAATAGGTAGCGGGAATATGATGGTAACCCGCCGGAGATGGGCGGAATGACTTTATCCGCTGCCGGAGGTGGCATGACCAAGATAACCATGGCGTGACCAAAGCTATGGTCTGCCGAAGACGGCGCGACCAAGAAGGTTGCCCGCCCGAGATGTCGGAAATAGAGGTCATGCTCGGGAATTTTCCGTACGCGACTTGAGCAAATTCGACATATGCCGGTTCCCGCGAAAGCGTAATGCCCGTTCCCCGTTTAAATAAGATAAACTAGACCATCGGGAACACTGTTAAGCAGATGACAGGAAATTTGACGAAGAAAAACTCACGTTTCTAGGTTTATCATGAACCGTGACTACAAATAATAGAGATTGTCCAAGTTTGAATTTTGATGAAAGTTGGAGGTTTATTAGGCGGCTTATGGCGCAAGGTAAGCCTATATGCCAGCTAGTGTTGGACACCCATACTAAGAATTGTTAGCTTTAATTAATCAACTTGAAAGCATTAGTCAACGTGAGTTGTTTCAAAGCCCATGTGAAAAAGTTCATGAATTAATAATAGAGTTAGTGTTTGACCAAATTATGGCTTCACATTATCACATATGTATAATTCCATGCTTTAAAAATTAAAACCTGTACGTAATTTTTTTAAGTGAATGAGGAATTCTTGTACCCCACCTACACAAATCAAACCTTCAGTAGGCATAGAAACTGATCGTTCTTATCTAACGAATCTTCTGTAGATCTCAAAAAACCCAAATCTATAGATTGAAGTGAAAAAAGCGAGATGTGATCGTTGTTAGTCCCACGGACGAGCGTGTCTGACAGGCGAGGTGTACTCGCACGGCGGCAGAGAGTGTCCTGCAAGCGATGTGTATTCGCTCACGGAGTGTGTCCGGCAAGCGGCGTGTACTCGGGCGGCGACGGAGCATACTTGCACGGCGGCGGAGTGTGCCCGACAAGCAGGGGTGCACCCGCGCGGCGACGGGAGTGGAGAAATAAGCGTCCGAAGGAAAGGCGTGTTAAATAAGAGCTTCTGCCGGAGAGGCGGGTGGAATATGAGCTTCCGCCAGTGGTGGCGGGTCGAATAAAAGCATCGCCAGAAGTGGCGGGTTAGAGAAAAGCTTCCACCGAAAGTGGCGGGCTTCCGCCGAAGGTGGCGGGTTGAATAAGAGCCTCCGCCAGAGGTGGCGGATTGAACTGCTTCGGCTAGAGTTGTCGTAAGAACTCATAAGTAACAATCGGCTAGAGTTGTCGTAAGAACTCATAAGTACCTGATTGTTTTCCCCCTACACAAGCAAAGCTTTTGAATATGCCCTGCAAATTGGTTGTAACCTCCCAAATCAAACATATCATAAAAGTATTATGAAAATTGTAAATGGATGTATGACGTGTACCTTTGAGTGGCCATGTTCCATGTCTCACTTTTAATTCATTCAGTTTCTTACGAATATTTCATATATGAGATAGGGTAAATGGCAAAAAACGACAAACACGTAGTATAAATTTTAGGAGGGTTGAAGCTTACCTCATTGATCAGATTATTTTCAACAGATCTTGTAGTGGATTTTCCAGAAAAAAAAAAACTGGAAAGTTCGCGGACCACAGATCCAAAACTTGTAAACCCTTTAGAGCTTGAACGGGCACAGTTGGAGTTTCTTGATTCGAAAACCGAAAGTTGAAGCCAGAGAACCCAAATCTAGAGATTGACGTGGAGTGAATGAGATGTGATTGTTGTCGGTCCCACGGGTGGCGCCAATGAAGAAGCATGGACCTGAGCGGGTCAGTTCTTCTTACGGTGATGAATACGAACCTGGCCACACCTCATCTTCTCCGTCTCATCCTAGACCTGCAAATAAGAAGAGGGAAACGTGGGCAATGTAGAGACGGCCGGTAGAGGAAGAATCCCCTATTTCCAGCTACAAAAGTGTTGCCCTATATCTCATGCCCTAATGAGGAGGTGGAGACCTCCTTATATAGGAGATATGGGAAAACCCTAACCTCAATGGGCCAGACCCAGTTAGGGGTTGTCTCTACGAGCCCACAGCCTAGTGTAGTATAAACTACAACGCGCTGGGCTTCGCGGGTTAGTACACAACAATAAATATATATAATTAATATAAAAGTGATAAATAGCAGGAAAGTCCAACCGTTCGGGTCGGGTCCAGTACCATACCTCGTCAGACGTAATAAAGGAGGAATCACTGCCAGTGATGATGATGTCGCCCACATACACAAGAAAATAAACAATGGCTTTTGCTTTCTTATAAATAAAAAGTGATGGATCCGCTTGACTGCAAACGAAGCCATGTGATGTTAAGAATGTGCTTAGTTGTTGAAACCAAGCTCGAGGCGCCTGTTTGAGACCATAAAGAGCTTTCTGTAGACGACACACATGATTAGGAAATCTAGCAGTAGAGGCAGGGGGTTGCTGAGACAGGTGAGTTGCTGATGTACAATTTTGATTCGAACAGGCACTAAAGCGGACCAAAATTGATGTGTGATTTGCACAAAGGGATTTCTATAAAGTGTAAATGGGTGGGTGGTCAAAGGGATTTGTTGGTAAAGTTAAAAAGTGGCGGCATCAATTTTTGTAGAATGTATAAGTGGGTCGGTGGTCAAAGGGTTAATGGGTGGGTGGTCAAAGGGTTTTGTAGAAAGCAATTGGTGAGTGGGTAGCAATTTTTGTAGAAAGCAACGGGTCGGCAACAATGTTGAGTGACGGCAGAAAAAAAGGAGAAACAGGGTAAGAAGGAGGGCGGGAAATTGAAAGGGAGGTGAGGGAGTAGGATCGCCGGTTTGGCTGATACCATGTAAAACTCAATCTCTCAAATTATAAAAACACAATACGGTTACAATATATAGAGATACAAACAACCTATACTAGGAAACCGAATAATACAAATTTACTACAATTAATACATATAATCGTAGAGACGATTTCGTAAATCATTAGCATGATTTACGAATGATTTACTTTATGCTTTTAAGTTGGATAACAAAAAAGTTGGATGGACATCGACAACAAATCAACATTGCACCCCACCCTGAACGCTGGGCGTCACATCCAACCACTAGTCAGAGGTACGATCACTAATGGGGGACATTGCACCCCACCCTGAACGTTGGGCGTCACATCCAACCACTCGTCAGAGGTACGATCACTAATGGGGGACGACGGCTAAAATTACGGCTTCAGCTATTGACAACCATCAGACGGTGGGAGTGATGGTTTGGGGTTTAGAGAGAGATTATTGTCTAAAAAGAGATGGGTGAACGAGAAGTGGTTGCGCTTATCTCCAATCAACAAGAAGAAGAGGTTGTGCTTCTCTTCAATATGGTTGAGTTGTAAGAGGTACTTATTTCATATTATTCATTCATTCAAATGCGAGTTTGCTGATTAATTTTACATAACTGATTGTACGTGCTTTGCTATTTTGTGTTATTATTGATCGATCAGTAAGAAGAATAAGAGAGTAAGAAGAATAAGAGACTGTCATCTTCAAAATATAAGACGTGTGTGGATCTAACAGGGGTTTCTCCCATGTAGGCTTAGCGGGTAGTGCTTTCACGATGGGTCAAGCTGCTTCGGGTAAAGTGACCAAACACGAGAAAGCGTATCTTGACAACCAGCATGTGTTTATGCTATTCACTTTTGATACTTTTGGGTTTCCTTGCGCCAGAGGTTGTGGATCTACTTAGCCGAGTTCAAAGGGTCATGCACAGTAATGTTATGACCCCGAGATCTATAGATGTAGTTTTTAAAAGACTTAGTTCTACTATTCAAAAAAGGGTAATGACTCAGCTTGTTACCCGTTTACTTTCTATCTCAATGTAATTTCATTAGCTATCAATTGAATATTATGAAACTAATTTGTTTTTTTTAACTGTATCATATAAAATTTTCATTGTCCTTTTTTTAGGTGAGGTTCATTGGTGAGTTAAAGGACATGTGATAGCTTAGTAGTAACGATGATGCATTTTCATTTTTAGTGAAATGAAATTATACTCCTAATTTCTTGCATAGTTTTTAAATATTCATGTGAAAAACCTTATCTTTTCATTCATTTTATTTACAATGACAAGCTTTACTAAAGGAAAAACAACAAATGCAAAACCAAATAAAGAAGTTGAAATAATTTATATAGTCAAGTCATGAAATCGTTGGTTAGGATATTCCATTTGAATAATGGTAAGTTAAGTTTACAACATAGTCTCGTCCAACCTGCTTTCAACAGAAAAATATGTAATTAAGTTGATAGATATCTAATATGCCAGGGTGAGGATCAAATAGTAAGTTTATTTTTACGATATGGGTTCTTGAATTGAGTCATTGCGTTCTACGAGGGTTCCAAGGGGGCAACGACCCCTTGGCGGGGGTCCGGGGGCAGCGCCCCTGGGAGCAGGGTCCAAGGGGCGGCAGCCCCTGGCGGGGTCCAATGGGCAGAGCCCTGGCTGGGGTTGATTAAATTGCTTTAATAAAACTGCATTAGAAAATTTAATTTTCTGGAAATTGCCTCATTTCGTAGACAAAAATTCGTAGACAGTTTTTAATCTCATACTTCCTGGTTCAGACAATTCACAGATAAAACATACCCTGGTTCAATGCGTTTTAGAGAGAACACTTTCTTTTGTGTTTTTAGGCCATTGCGTTTTAGAAATAAGACATTTTTGGGTAAATTACACTTTTCGTCCTTTATGTTTGTATAGGATTGCAATGGATAGCCTTTAACTTCAATAATTACAGTCACAATCATTTATTTGTGAAACCCATTACACCGTAGCTCCTTTGTCACTAACCAGGTTAAAATTTTAAGTTAAGTTTAGTCATACAAGGATAGTTTAGTCTTTTTACCAATCTGGTTAAAATATTTTATTAATAAAACGAAAACAAAATAAAAAACTTATAATATATATAAATATATATTATATATTTTTCTTTTACTCTTATCTAAATCTTTTGTCCCCCTAATTCATTTAGGGTTTCATATGTGCATCTTCTTCGTGGAACCCCAATCCAGCCCCCCTATTTCAAAATCAAACACCATAATTCAAAGTCAAAATCTTCTATTTTTAAAAGTCAAAATCCATTACATCAGGTAATAATTCTGGGGTTTGGGTTTTTGAAATTAACGGTGGCTAGAAGACACGTAGCACCTTCGCCGGAGAGAAAGCTGCAGTCACCGTCAAATTCTGTCGTTTCATCCTCCGTCTATCATCGTTCTTCCGCCGATCTCCGCCGCGAAATTCTTTGCAGATTGGGACACCATATTCTTCGCAGATCTGAAACAAATCAGAAAATTTGATGAGTGTGAAGTGTGGGGAGGGTGGAAATCGATGGAAATTAAGGTGGTCAGTAACAGAGATTGGGTTGGAGAGTGACGGAGATTCGCAGATCCAATCAAGTGAAGCCCATGTCGCTTAATGAGCTTTCTAGACCACAAAGGATAATTCCTAGCCTATGGTCGTGGAATGTAATTTCTTTTCCCCTTTCTTGTAATTTTTATTCTCTTGATGCTGAACAAAAGCCCTAATTTTTATTACAAAAATGAAAGAAAGTTAGGGTTTTAAAACTGGGTTTGATTGTATAATGATTAGTGTGTGCTGTAATCATTTATTATTTGGTTTTGGAAATGGTAATTCATATCAATTTTGCTTATAAAATTCAAATATGCACTTGCTCTGCATTTTTAGAAGGGATAAAGCATTTTTTAAATCTTAAATTGATTAGAATTGTTCAATTTTTTAAGAAGAAATTGAGTACAAGAGGTAAAAAATTACACCCGGGAATTGTTACCCGTTTTCCTTCATGGAACACCGTAATATTGAGAAAGAGAGAGTTGAAGAGTCCGAGTTTGAGAAAGGAGAAGAAACAAAGTCTGAAAAGACAGAAATACCCTCACATGAGGTGCACATAACAAGACTTAACATAAATTTTTAACCTGGTTAGTACTAAAGGACGAAATGTGTAACGAGTTTTTCAAATAAAGGACTGTGAATGTAATTATTGAAGTTAAAGGTCATCCATTGCAATCCGGTATAAATATAAAGGACGAAAAGTGTAATTTACCCGACATTTTTATGTGCTTTCTGGCTATTGCGTTTTAGAAAAACACATTTTTGAAGTGTTTTTAGTCATTGCGTTTTAGGTAAAACACATTTTTATGTGTTTTCAGTCCATTGTGTTTTAGAAAAAAGACATTTTAAGTGTTTTCTGGCCATTGCGTTTTAGAAATAAGACATTTCTTTGTGTTTTTGGTGCATTGCGTTTTAGGTGAAACACATTTTTATGTGTTTTCAGTCAATTGCGTTTTAGAAAAGTACACTTTCTTATGTGTTTTCAGTCCATTGCGTTTTAGAAAAAAGACATTTTTAAGTGTTTTCTGGCCATTACATTTTACAAATAAGACATTTCTTTGTGTTTTTTGTGCATTGCGTTTTAGGTAAAACACATTTTTATGTGTTTTCAGTCCATTGCGTTCTAGAAAGTACAATTTCTTATGTGTTTTTAGGCTATTGCGTTTTAGAAATAAGACATTTCTTTGTGTTTTCTAGCCATTGCGTTTTACAAATAAGACATTTCTTTGTGTTTTTGGTGCATTGCGTTTTAGGTAAAACACATTTTTATGTGTTTTCAGTCCATTGCGTTTTAGAAAGTACACTTTTTTATCTTATGTGTTTTTAGGCTATTGCGTTTTATAAATAAGACATTTCTTTGTGTTTTCTGGCCATTGCATTTTACAAATAAGACATTTATTTGTGTTTTTGTTGCATTGCGTTTAAAAAAAATCATTTTTTTACGTTTTTTTCATTGCGTTTTACGCAACTGGGTTTTCGATTTTTTTTTTGAAAATATAACAATACTATACTCATTTTAAAGATAAAAAAACGCTCGTTTTTTTGGTGCAATTTTTATAAAAAAATAATGTCGTATGAAAAAGTTATTAACGTTTAAAAAATGAGGGGGAATTGGAAAAGAGAGAAACTATTGTGCTGGATTGACTAGAATATCCTTACACAAACTCACGCGACTCTTTTTTTCTCTTCAATTTCACTCGTTTAATCTTAGCTTTTGATTAAATCAATTAATGGTCAAGATTACTTCCTAGTCTTTCTAGCCTAGAAAACTTCCTATTATATGTTAACCCCTAAATGCCCATAAACAATGTTGTTAATTTCTAGTTCAACAAAAGGTTTCACACCTTTTCGTCTTCAACAATGGGTCGAAGCAAGGGGGGGGGGGGGGGGTCAAGAGGGTCTGCTGACCCTCCAATCTCCAGAATTTTATTGAATTTTTATATATAAAATTTTACTTTAAAAAAAAAACATGAGATAGACCCTCTAATTGTAACTTGTAAATAGAATAAGCTTTTGATGACCCACTGAGTAAAACGTTATGGTTCCGCCACTCTAACACATGGGCACCCTTCATAATAAGTGGCCACACCATCTCCGTTTCTTGTTGGGTCTGATTTGATGTTCTTCCTAATATTTAAGAGGATGGTTAACGTACATTACAGCTTAACGTACATCACGTACGACAGATAATTACGCACGTTCATTTTAAAATCACGCACGTTATAACTCATAAATTCAAAATAACGCATGTTGAAAACAATAATCAAGCATGTTGAAAACATTAATCACGCATGTTGTCGTATGTGATGTACGTTAAGCCGTAATGTATTTTACACTTTCACAATATTTAATATCTTTTTTTTATTTTTACAATTTTGTTCAAAGCATTAATGTTTTTCTTTTCAACTTTTAAGATAAATAAATTATATAATCCACTGTATGATTTATTATTTATAAGTCTATCATAAAAATTGCTTCACGTGACACGTCAGCAGCCGGCCACGACGGTAGACGGCAGACGTTAACCTCCTTGACGGTGGAACACTCCAAGATCCATACACGTTACCCTCATCTATCATGGACAATTGGCACTTTATTTCAGTGTTCATAAAATCAAAATAAGCAAGGAATTTTAGTAGAAAACCTCATTCTTTTAATATTAAAAAATATTTAAAGTTCAAAAAATAAGAGCAAATATGAGTAACAACCTTATACAGAAATTTAAGAGATCTAAAACTTATAGATTAACACATATTCAAAGTCAGTTTTCATTATTGGTTATCTGTTTTTAACCTATATATTTATCAACGTCTTTTCACAATAAATATACATATATATAGGACAAAAGCGAATATGATGTTATTAGACAAAAGAAAAAAGAAAAACCCTTTAATTCAATTAAAATCATTTTCTTGTTTCCAACTTTCATTTGTGACATCAACATGGAGATGAGTTTAATTGATCCGAAGTAGGAGGTTATTAACTAAAACAACTTAGCTTTAAATGGTTTTGTATTACTTTCTTACATCATTTTAGAACCAATGATATATTAAAAGTGTATAATTGTATGCGATATTCACCACATCGGAATACACTCGCATCCGAACCGAGGAAAACTCTCACCGAGGGCCGAAGCCCATGAACACTCGCCAGAAGGTACGAAAGTGCGGTGAGGTAAAATCTGCTCAGCTCAATGATCGAACTAGCGATCGTCACTTACTTGTCTGGTCTCTCATCATCACTAGGTGCCGCTGAAACTAAATGGTGGAGGCAAGAATCAAACCTTAGTCATTTGAAACATCAGGTCTTTCCCTTATCATTCCACCACCAGCTCATTGGCATTCTCAATATATTACTGGTTATGAAATAAACGCTTATATATCTACTCATATAGTTATTTTTAAAGTTTATTAACAAAAGAAACTCAATTATGTAAATTTAACTAAAAAATGAGTTAAATGTCATTTTAGTCCCTGTGGTTTGGGTCATTTTGCCAGTTTAGTCCAAATGTTTATTTTTCGCCTGTGGGTCCAAAAATGTTTCACCACTGCCATTTTAGTCCACTGGGTTAACTTCATCAATCATTTTTGTTAACGAGAAGGACAATTCGGTTATTTTAAATGGCCGAATTGCCCTTTTAGTTAACAGAATTATATAAAATGACTGAATTGCCCTTCTCGTTAACAGAAAAAATGGATGAAGCTAACCCAGTGGACTAAAATGACAACGGTGAAAACTTTTTAGACCCACAGGTAAAAAATAAAATCTTTAGACTAAACTGAAAAAATGTCACAAGCCATAGAAAATAAAATGGCATTTAACTCCTAAAAAATAGAATCTCTCAAGGTTATTTTAGTAATTCAATCAGCCGTCCTATATAAACAATCCCGCCAATACAATAATACTCCATTCATTTCCGTCTCATTCTTTGTACTCCTCATTAACCATATTTCAAACTTCAACCACCATCAACCACCATGTCCACCACCACAATCCTCCACCACACCACCACCTTCCTCCACCAAACCCTCTCCCAACCCGACCACCGCCACCGCATCTTCACCCTCCTCCTCACCACCCTCTCTCCACCTCTCCACCCCATAATCACACACTTAAATCTCGCTCAACAAACACTCGAAAACGCCATCACCACCACCAACTCATCCCTCAAATCCTCCTCCCTTCGCTTATCCGAAACACTCTTACTTTCACACCCGAAAAACCCAGTCACATCCTTCCTCTTGTCCCTCATTTACACTCTTTGTGACAAACATGTGGAAGCCTGTATTTCTCTTCTTGAACTGTTTGAAAGTCACCCGTCGATTGCGCGAACAGAAGTCGCACCCCAGGTGTTCGAGGAAATGTTTTTGGTGCATTTTGTGCCGGTGCTTGTGTGGTACAATGAGAAAAGGTTAAGGATTGTGTCGTCTTTGAGTTCGAATGATAATGATGATGATAATGACGAGAGTGAGGAGAATTCGGTTGTTGTGGATTCGGGTGTGTCGTGTGTGAATTTGTTGTCGAAAATGAATGGTGATCAGGCTTTGGAGTTGAAGGAGTTGGAGAGGGATTATGAGGAGGTGCTTGATGAGAATTGTAGGGTTTTTGTTGAGTATTTTAAGGAGGTGTTGGAAAATAAAGATGGCGATCAAGTGATTGATCCGCCGGATGTGGTGCTTGAAGCAGTTCGTAAGGGCGGTAATGATGAGTATAGTCGAGATGGGAAGAGCTTGTCTGCTGAATTCGGATCCGAAAATGGACGGTATAATGTAATATTCGTTTTCTAGTTTATACATTTTTTGATCTTCATGTTCTACATAGTTTGAAAATGAGTTAAGAGCCTCTATATGGTAATTCTGGCTCAAAAACAAATATAACAAGTCGACTTTGAGTTTTAAATTTTGGATTCTTTCGAGTTAAATCATTGAATGTAGGTTAATGCTCATTGGTGTAGTTTTGCTAGAGGTGGCAAAGTGGTCGGGTCAGATGGTTCGGACAATGGTTTCTTGTAAAACGGGTAGTTACATGGGTCATTACGTTGACCCGACACTATTTTTTTCTATCATTTAGCTTTATTAACTATGATTACATAAACTTAGAATTTATTTTTTAAATTAAAGAGAATACGCTTTGCACAACTTTTGACCCGTTTGACGCATTTGATCCGTTGGAGAATAAACATGACCCGGACTGACCCGTTGCAAAGTAAGTGGGTTGAAATCGACCCGTTTTAATCTAAATGGGTCGAAACCGATCCACTTTATTTTCTTGTGTCCACCACATTTGAAATAGTCAATTTCTTTGAGTATACACCTTTGATTGGGTCAGATACTAGATATATATATTAGAACCAATCTACTTGAAAGTGAAACTTGAAGGCCTAATTTGACAGTATGCATGTGTTTTTGTTGATTTTAGTGAGGAAAAAGTCATCTAGAATCTGTATAATTAATATAGTAATATATAACAAAAATTTGACCATTTGACTTGTTTACTCTTCAGCCAAATTATTTTTTTTACCCATTTGACCCTTTAACAATTAAATGTAACACAAATTAACCCATTTTCACATAAATTTGCTGAAATTAGGGGTATTCAGAAAGCTTGTAGCTCGAAACTCGCCCGAGAAAAGCTCGTTTAGTTTTCGAGCCAAGCCGAGCCAACTCGTTTTGTAACCGAACAAAGCTTGTCTCTGTGGCTCGACTCGATGGCTCGTATGTATGTGTGTGTATATACATATATACTTTTTTAGAAATGCGTGTTAACTTTTTTTTTTAATTTTTTATGTTATCTATATTTGTAAAATAATTAATAAAAATAAAAATTAAATTAACGCGTGAGCCCAGTTAGGTTCAAGGTAGCCCGAAGTTTTTACGAGCAAAGCTCGAGCTCCACTTTTCAGCTCGAAAAAATAAACGAGCCGAGCTGGCTCCTTTAAGTTCGAGTCTGCTCTATTACAGCCCGAGTTGAAATTTGCCCCTCTACTTGCTAAAATAAAATATTCAGATTTTTTGCTTAATGAGTCTGCATCATGCATATATATGCATGTGAATTATGAAACTATATCATGGGTCTTCAAATTCTTTAAAATATTAGTTATTTCCATGATTATACCTATTGAATAAACAAATGTAAATATTTCTGTTTTCAACATCCAAGTTGACAAAGTCAAGCTACATTATCAACTATGATCCATGACTAAATCCAGTGTTTCTGTTATTTTATGCAGCCAATATGGACTGATCATAAAGGAGAAAAATCTATTGGTATCCAAATCAAAAAGACCAAAGATCTCTCAAGGTTTCCGTCTTTCTTCCCGGAAAGAGTCTCTCCAAGGGTTTTGACCAACGAAAGATCATCTTCAAGATCAATAAAACCGTTACCGAATAATAAAGATTCAGAATCAGAACCCGAAGATAATTTTCGCTCCATGTCTTCCTTCGAATCAGATGCAGAGTTAGAGGTAATAATTTAGAGGTGGCAAAATGGCCATGTTGGGCACATTGTGTAACATGCCAAAACAGGTCGGTCAAAATGACGAAAACGACTAATTTTGGTTCGGCCATAACGTTTGGTTTTGGTCGGTCAGGTTGGGTTGGGTAACATGTCAAATGGGCTCTGGTTAAAATGTGTGTGTTGGCTAAGATGGGATATTTTTGGCCCGGGAAAAACGTTTGGCAACATGCCAAAATGGGGTCGGGTCAAAATGTGTCTTGGATCAATATGGGTAACTTTTTTGTCCCGGGTCTTGTGAAACGCCTTTCGTCCAATCTGTAAATCATACATCGTGTAAGATATGATCGTAAATATTGTGTTGTTTCAAAAATAATATAAGTTCTCCCAATAAATGGTATAGGAAGTGTTATGCATACATGTACACTTTGGGTGAACTTAGTACACATTTTACTCATTTATGTTTAAGCTATATTTTTTTTTTCTTTACCCTTTAGAGATAAAACATAACCTGAATCAACCCATTTATAAGCAGAGATACCAATTTAAAGGTGGCAAAATCAGCTGGTTTGGTTAGGTTGGGTTCAGGTTATATTGTTTACGGATCAAAATCGTACGGAAGGCCAGGTTGACCCAAAACACCTTTTGTACAAAAGTTTTAAAATAGTTACCGTTTATAAAATATAATAAAAATGATATATTATTACATTAAGAAGCTACTTTTTCAATAAAACAATGTAATGATTTTTATGCATTAAAACTACATTTTGGGTGACTTTTAACCGGTGGACCAATTTGCCTTGTTTCTATCTGAGTTTATTTTTTATTTTATTTTACCCTTTGACCCGTTAGAGAATAACTTAACCTAACGAAAACTAACCCTTTAGTAAGTAAATGGGTCGAATTGCCACATCTCTACTAATTGATACAAACAATAAAGAAAAAAGAATATTCTCCTTTGTTTGACTGATTTTTCTAAGCAACATTTTATATTCAACCATGAAAGCTGTCTTATCTGTCTTTACAAGGAAAAAATCGTTGAAATAACGTCACTGGACACAAAGAAAACACTATCCCAGAAACAGAAACACAAGCAGAAGCAGCCAATCATAATAGAATCAAGGTAAGAACTTGCATAGGCATGTAAACGAACTGAATGTTCATGAAGTGTTTGTGAACTTGTTCTTTGGGAAGTTGGTTTATGTTCGTTTATTTAATAAACAAACGAACATGAACACAATTTTTGTTCATTACACGTTTTGTTCATTCATTTATTTTCTTGAACGTCCATTTATGTTCGTTTATTTACATTTGTTTATGTTCGTTTCAATTTAAGTACATAAGTACTTTTATTTATATGGTTATTAAACATAAAAGGAACTTTCTAACTACTTATTAGAGTATATAGATGTAGAACAGTTAGTTGAGTCGGTTAGATTGACATCTAGTATGTGGTAGTTTCTTTACTAATATAAATCTAACTAATTGGTAATTGGACTTTCTAGTAATAAAAATGAGTTTTGCAATGGAATTTATCGTAATTAATCAGTGATTTATATAAAAATTACTTTATGTTCGTTTATGTTTAGTCAGTTATGTTCATTTGTGTTGTTTATTGTTAGCTAAATTATGTCCGTTTAAGTTTGTTTGTTTATGTTTGTTTACGTTCGTGAACTGTTTGTTTAGGTTTTAAACGAACGAACATGAACATGCCCATTTTCTTAATAGACAAACATGAACAAAAATATGTGTTCGATTAAGTGTTCATTCGGCTGTGTTACATTTCCCAAAATCTTGATTAATCCTTTACGTATTTTAACTAAAACCAGTTCGTTTGATCCGCTAATGGGAGACTACGATAACCCGATGAACGAAGGAAAGCATACGCCCCCGAAAGATTTCGTTTGTCCAATAACAACACACATATTTAGCGACCCAGTTACTTTAGAAACGGGCCAAACTTACGAACGTAAAGCCATTCAACAATGGTTAGAAAGAGGAAACTCGACTTGCCCGATTACTCGACAGAAGCTTCATAGCACTCAACTTCCTAAAACAAATTATATCCTTAAACATCTCATTGCCAGCTGGCAAGAATTGAATCCTACCAATTCAAATCAAGAAAACGACCCGTTAGAGTTAGACACCCCTCCGTTGACTTTGACTTTGACTTCACCAGATGATGGAACAGTTGGAACAGTTAATGAACTAAGGGTTGCTATTACTAAACTTTGTACTTCTGAGGTGTTAAAAGAAGCAGAAACTGCGGTTTTCACAATAGAAAAATTTTGGCAAGATGTAACAGATTCGGGTCTCGTAGGTGAAGTTCAAAATATGCTTTCGCAACCACCCGTTATAAACGGTTTTATGGAGATTCTTTTTAGCTCGATAAACACGCGAGTTTTGATTTCGACGGTTGTTCTGCTTTGTGAACTCGGGTCAAGAAATGAAGATGTGATCTCGACGTTAACACGGGTCGATTCGGATGTTGAATGTGTCATTGCACTTTTTCAGAAAGGGTTGTTTGAAGCTGTTGTTTTGATTTATTTGTTGAAACCGTCTATTGCAATGCTTGTTCAAGTGGAGTTGGTGGATTCGCTTTTGAGTGTTGTGAATAAGAACGAAAACGAGTTTTTTAAAATGTGTGTGAAACCGAAAACTGCTGCGGTTTTGTTGTTGGGACAGATTGTCTCAAGTGGTGATGATGGTGCTGTTTTTGAAGTTGTTAGAAGGGTGATCTCCGGGAAGGTATGTTTTTTTATTTGTTTTTCATTTGCTTAAATGTTATGCATTATGGGATGAGTAAAATGTCATTGTTTTTTTCCCAAGGTTTGACCAGTTTTACGACTTTCGTCCAAAAGTTTGGTTTTCAGCATCTGGATTCAAAAGGTTTGAAATATTGCCATTTTCATCCGGATCGGTAGCTTCATTCTTTTTCTCAGTTAAGTCAGGGGTATTTCCGTCTTTGTTGTTAACTTAAAGGGCAATTAAGTCTTTTTCACTCTATATGTACAAGAGTTTAGCATAATGCAAAATGTAACCTAGCTAAACTGAAAAAAAAACAAAAATACCCTGACATAACAAAAGAAATTGGATGGAGTTAACCAGCTAGATGAAAATGGCAAGATTTCAAACCTTTTTTGAATCCAGATGCGAAAAAACAAATCTTTAGACGAAAGTCGCAAAACTGGTTAAATCTCGGCCGAAAATAGCACTTTAGGGATTTTATACGCATAGTCCACCCAAGTGAAAACTTTTGAATACTTGGATGACCTATCTATACATTATCTTTTTTTTTTTAATATTTCAAACAACATATACTCACACACATGTTTGTTTTGGGAAGGTAATTGAATGTATTATTAGAAGTTTGGAATCTGAGTGGACTGAAGAACGATTCACAGCCGTTCAATTATTGTCGAAATGTATACAAGAAGATGGAAAATGTAGGAATATTATTGCTGATAAGGCTGAACTAGCACCAGTTTTAGAGCTTCTTGTTGGAGCGAATGATGAAGATCGGTTTGAAATCGTCCAATTTCTTTCTGAGTTGGTTAAATTAAATAGGTATTTAATTTTGCATCTCTGCTCTAATTAGAGACGGCAATTTCAACTTGTTTACTTGATAATGAGTCAAACTGGTAAATTAGAAAAATAGCTATAAAGGTAACCGATAGAAAGTTGCCCAAAGTGTGCTTTTAATACATAAAGGAACATTATTTATAGAAAAGAACATTTTTAATCATACCGGGAATACTAAAAAAGAACACTAAAAAATTTTGCGTCAACCATACGAAAACTGTGGTTTGACGCAAATCCACATTGACCCGTTAGTTATAAACATATATCTATGATTATTTAGGGCCTGTTGTTTATGTTTGTTACTATAGGAGAACATTCAACAATCAAATTTTGCATATCATAAAGGATGAAGGGACTTTTAGTACAATGCATACACTCCTTGCATATATACAAACTGCTGAAACTGAACAATTGCCAGTTGTCGCTGGTCTCCTTCTCCAACTAGACCTTCTGGTTCGACTCTCTCTCTCTCTCTCTCTCTCTCTCTACGTATATATAGAGGTGGGTTATCATACGATAGTTTCTTAACGTGCGAAGCATACAAAGACCAAATTCGAAATTACACATGTGCAGTTTTAAAATATGCATGTTACAAAAATCAAAATCCCGCATGCCATCGAAAATGAAATTCACGCATGGGTTAAACTCAAATTATGCATGGGTTAAACTCAGAATTACACATGGGTTAAACTCAAAATTACGCATGTTATAAAACATAATTACGCACGTTATTTGTTCACTTCAAATCTTCGCACGTTAAAACCCATCTGTATTTAAAACTCACTTCATGTATATGTGCACACACGTACTCACTTAAGTATGTATTATAGAAGAAATTCGATTTGAATTAGAGGTGGCAAAATGGAAGGGTTATATCAAAAGGTTAACATTTTTTATGGGTTTTACGGTTAACAACCAATCTTCATATGCATTTTTGGTGGTTAGTTGTTGAATGATATTATAGTTATTATGTTTGTCATGATAAATAACTAATTCTGAGATGTTCTTGGTTGTTGGTTGTTTATAATAAAAAATAACTAATATGTAAAATATGATTACAAAAGTTATATTAGTTCAATAATTTTTCTAATTTTTTAAATAAAGTAATTTAGAAGGTTTTGTGCATAAAATTATACACTTTGGGCATCTTCCACCCATTTCCCTTTTAAGATACTTTTTTCTGTTTTACCCATTCAACTCATTAATCATTAATAAACACAACCAGAATCGACCTATTCATAAGTAAACATATCAAAACCGCAACTCTACGTTTACACGTAATTTTTCTTGCAGGCAGAACCAAGAAAGATGAGTATATATAGAGAAGAAGCTATCGATACTCTTATATCATGTCTTAAAAATTCAGACTCCCCATCTGCTCAAATTGCAGCAGCTGAAGCAATTTTAGCCCTCCAAGGGCGATTTTCGTCTTTTGGGAAGCCGCTTATACGCGCATATCTTCTTAAAAATGTAGGACTTGATAAAAGTTATCGTTCTACGATGAGAAAAGAACAACTTTCAGCCATTTCTGGAGAAATACAAGAAACTATGGTCAGTATTTCAAAGAAAAAATTCTTACACTTCCTTATAAAAGTTTTAAATTTCATATATAATATCATATTCACCCTTTCAAAACATTGATTCATATCATTTTCATCCATTGCATAGTAAATGAAAAAATCAGTTATCTGTAACAATCTGTTTTATTAAATAAACAATGTTAGTATGCTGAATCATCTCAGCATATAACGTTCTCTTTATTTATTTAGTGAGACAAACTGTTATAAGTAACTAATTTTGTTTTATTGACCAAGGAATGAGTAAATAAGATATTTGTAGAATATGATAAAAATATGATATTATGATATCCAGAAGAATAATTGTGCCCTTGTTTCAATGTTCATAGTCTTTTCCTCATGTAAATATTATTGTGATTCATTTATACTGTGAAGATGTGGGTTGGGTTAACGTGAATCAACCCGTATATTTCAATATAGATTCTTTGATAAAAAAACATAATAAGAGAAACTATATATAGATTACATAAATGCACTTAGCTACCCTCTAGAATAAACATTTGTCTAACTTATTTATTTGTCTAACATTCCCCCGCAAGTTGAGGGCGGGGAACGACCTGCAACTTGGACCTCAAGAACTCGAATCTTTGTGACGATAGAGGTTTCGTGAAGACATCAGCAACCTGATCATCGGTCTTGATAAACTGAACATTTAGATTTCCTTTAGCAACCTGTTCACGAACAAAGTGGAAATCAACTTCAACATGCTTGGTGCGAGCGTGAAAGACAGGATTCGCTGAGAGGTAAGTGGCACCAAGATTATCACACCAGAGTGTTGGTTTTGCAGATTTAACACCAAGTTCTTGTAAAAGAGATTTTAACCAGATTATCTCAGCAACAGTGTCAGCAATGGCTTTGTACTCTGATTCTGTGGAAGACCGAGAGACAGTCTTCTGTTTTCGAGCAGACCAAGAAACTAAGTTTGATCCCAAATAGATAGCATATCCCCCCGTGGATCGACGGTCTACCTGGCAGCCAGCCCAGTCAGAATCAGAGTAAGCTTGAAGAGGTACCAGATGGTCATCCCAGAAAGAATCCGAAAACGCATGCAGAAGTGAAGTGGAGTTATGTTTGAAGAGAAGCCCAAGATTAAGAGTGCCTTTGAGATAACGAATGATGCGTTTGACAGCTGTCCATTGATTATCAGTGGGTGCATGCATGAATTGACAGACCTTATTAACCGCGAAAGCAAGATCGGGACGAGACAAGGTGGCGTATTGCAGGGCACCCACAACTTGGCGGTACCGAGTTGGATCGTCAAAAAGAGGGCTATCTCCTGGTAATAAAACAGACTTAGGACACATTGGTGAGGCCACGGGTTTGGAGTCAGATAAGCCTGCACGTTGAATAAGATCAAGTAGGTATTTCCGCTGAGAAAGAACAATACCCGATTGGTGGTGCAGAACTTCAATACCAAGGAAATAGTGTAACCGACCCAAGTCTTTGATAGCAAGCATCGAACCAAGCTGCCGAATGATACCAGTGACAGCACGATCATTGCTTCCTGTAATAATAATGTCATCAACATAAACTAGCATATAGACAATAGAACCAGCTTGTTGGAGGATAAATAGAGAGGGATCGGTTTTCGAGCCATGGAAACCAAGCTGTTGTAAAGCTGTTGAAAGCTTAGTAAACCACGCCCGAGGGGCCTGTTTGAGACCATAGATGGATTTTCGAAGCAGGCACACATGATCAGGCTTCGAAGGATTCACAAAACCTGGAGGCTGAGTCATATAAACAGTCTCTTGTAAGTCACCATGAAGAAAAGCATTTTGAACATCTAATTGCCTTAAGGACCACCCTCTGGAAACAGCGATAGATAGAACCGTGCGAATGGTAGCGGGCTTGACCACCGGACTAAACGTTTCATTGTAATCAATTCCGGACTGCTGATGGAAGCCTTTTGCCACTAGACGGGCTTTGTAACGACTAAGATTACCGTGCTGGTCCGTCTTTAACCTGTAAACCCATTTACAATCAATAACATTAGTGTTACGAACAGGTGGAACTAAAGACCAAGTTCCATTTCGAAGCAGAGCCTGAAACTCATCAGCCATGGCACGACGCCACTCCGGGGAGTTGTTAGCAACGGTAAATGAGGTTGGTTCAGTTGGGTGTGGGGTTGTATGAGCTACATTGGCCGAAGGGTCAAAAAATGTTGTACGTTTTGGGTTAGGACGTAAATGAGATGGACGAGTGCGGGTAGGCGGTGGGGGTGGGGGTGGGGGTGGGGGTGGGGGTGGGGGTGGTGGGGGTGGCGTTGGAGATTGGGTTTGGGGGGAGGTTTGGGTTGGGGTGGTGATGGTGATGGTAGTACAGTGGGTGAAGAAGGATCAATAGGAGTGGGATCAGAAAAGCTAGAAAGTGTAGGATCAGGGAAAATAGAAACATAAGGAGATGTAGACGAGTTAGTTGGTTTAGGAGAGGATGGGGATTCTTGGTAAGGAAATATAGTTTCATTGAAACGTACATGTCGGGCAACATAAATACGTTCAGTTGTCGGATCAAAACATTGGTATCCGTGGTGCACAGGACTGTATCCAAGGAATATACATGGAATAGATCGGAAATCAAGTTTGTGGCGATTGTAAGGACGGAGGTAGGGAAAACATTGGCATCCGAACACTCGTAGGAATGAGTAATCCGGCTGTCGATGAAAGACAAGCTGAAAGGGAGAGCGATTTGAGGAGACACGAGAGGGAAGTCGATTAATGAGATAGACAGCCGTTTGAAAGGCAAACGACCAGAAACGTTGTGGTAATTGGGATTGAGCAAGAAGTGCAAGACCAGTTTCAACGACATGACGGTGTCGGCGCTCGACGAAGCCATTTTGTTCACTCGTGTGTGGGCATGAACGACGATGAACAATGCCGAGTGAGGTAAAAAAGGAGGAAAGATTTCGAAATTCTCCCCCCCCCAGTCAGTTTGGACACTTTTAAGTTTGGTGCTAAATTGTCGCTCCGCCATACGAACAAAGTTAGTAAAGGTTGCAAACACATCAGATTTGTAAACAAGAGGAAAATACCACATATAACGAGTGTGATGATCAACACATAATAAAAAGAAACGATAACCATCAAGGGACATAGTAGCATGACCCCAAACATCGCAATAAACCAGATCCAATATATTATTACTACGAAAAGTAGAGTTTGGTAAATATAGTTTTGATGACTTGCCCAACTGACAAGAAGTACAAAAAGACGAAGACAATTTATTTGTAACTGGTAAAGAACAAGACGAAACAACTGAATGAAAAACTTGACTATGTGGATGACCAAGCCGTTGATGCCAAACAGAAGAAGAAGCTTTAGTAGCGGTGAATGCAACCTTGGGAATGGACCGAAAAGTGGGAAGCCGGATGGAATATAGACCCTGTTCACTGGGACCCGTAAGGAGGGTAGCCTGGGTAGCCTCGTCCTTCACAACAAAAAACGAAGAGTGAAATTCAAAGAACACATTATTATCAGAACAAAATTTTTGAACCGACAATAGATTGTTTTTAAGAGCAGGAACATGTAGAATATTTGATAGGGTAAATGTTTTATGTGAAGAAGAAAAAAGTTTTGGAACCGATATGGAAAATAGGTAATGGGTTACCGTCACCAACTCAAAGAGAATCGTTACCATAATATGCCTCAGAGTTGTCTAGGCTAGCTAAGTCTGGAGTGCCATGGTGATTAGCTCCCGTGTCTGGTTTCCAAGTTGTATAAGTGTCGGCTTCAGATTGAGCATAATGAGCTTGCGGTTGAGCCCGGGAAGTAATGGCTTGATTAGGACATTGTGAGGGTAGATGGCCAATACCGCATCGGTTGCAATGACCATACACCATGTTTTGAGTGGACGCCCACAAAAATTGCCTGTTGCCTTGGTTTGTTTGGTTACCACGGTTTCCACGGTTGCCTCGGTTGTTTCCGCGGAAGTTTCCACGGCCCCCTCGGTTGGTACGACTGTTGGTATTAAAGGACCGAGAAGAGAAATTAGCTTGTGGTTGTGATGGCGTTACAGATTGAACCGGATTGAGTTGATATCCTAGTTGGGCAGCCATGAGCTGTAATGATTGAAGTTGTTGTTGGATAGTATCAATGGTTGGTTGAACCACAGCAGGGGCGGTTGTAGCAGCAGCAGCAGCAAATGGTTGAGAAGCAGCAACAGTTTGGACAGCAGGTTGCAAGCGGTTAAGTAAATAATCATGATCACTAAGTAAACCATGTAACTCATTAAACTTTACAGCAGGAGAACGAGCAAGCAGGTTGCTTTTAAGGCCGTGATACTCTTCACGGAGGCCAGCAATGGTAAGCATAACAAGGTCTTTATCCTTCATTGGTTCACCAATATTTGCAAAGAGCCGTAGCGTATTCTTGAGCACGGCTTAGATAATCCACGGGTTTCTCATCACTTTTCATGGTAATCTTGAGTAATTGGGTTTTAAGAGTAAACTCATGTGATGATGTTGCAGGGGCGTAGGCCTGTTCCAAAGAGAGCCACACATCCCGGGATGTTTTTCCTTGAATATGTTGAAAAGAAACTTCTAAAACAGTGGAGATGATAAGCATGCGAACGTGTGCGTCGTTTGCAATCCATCCACGATAGCTAGGGTTATTTGTGGTAGCATCCACAGTGGCAACTTTTTCTTGTGGACAAGGAATGGTGCCATCGACATAACCAAACAGGTGGTTAGAGGTAAGAAACGGCTCGATCATCGATTTCCAATAGCCATAGTTGGTATGGTTTAGGGTGAAGGCGAATTTGTGTGAATTATGGGTTGTTTTCTCTTGAGTAGAAAAGGGGGTTATTGCTGCCATTGTTGAGTAGAACAGAAAATCAATGATGATTGTTGAAGATAGCCGATGTTTGTTGAGGATTTTGATCGGCAGAATTGACAGACGGCAGTGAAAAAAATTTTTTGGGTTAAGGGTGATTGGCTCTGATACCAAATCAACCCGTATATTTCAATATAGATTCTTTGATAAAAAAACATAATAAGAGAAACTATATATAGATTACATAAATGCACTTAGCTACCCTCTAGAATAAACATTTGTCTAACTTATTTATTTGTCTAACAACGTGAAACACTTCTTGTTTGTTCTTTAATAATATTTAGTGTGTCGAGTATGATTACACAACTCATATTATTTTAATGATAATATGATTTTGTTGAATAAAACTGAGTTAGGAGGTTTTATCCATTTATGACACATCGTAGGTGGCTTTTGGCCCATTTCACCCGTGTTTCCTTCTAAGCTATTTTTTAAACTTTACTCGTTTGACATGTTACACATAAAGCAAATTAGAGGTGTCAATCTTGACCCATTTACTTATGAATCGGTTGATTAGGGTTATGTTTGTGTCTCTAACGGGCAAATGGGTAAAATATGACAAGTTATTTAAAGAGGAAACATATCAAACACATCAAAAGTCTCCCAAAATGTACTTTTAACACAAAGTATCCTAAATCATTTTATTTAAATGGTTGGATTATTATAGAAATTAATATATTTTTTAATCATGACATTAATTATTAGTATTTTATTTTGATGCATCGAAGTATACAACCTCCTAAATCGTTTATATTCAAAGATTCAAAGTCATTGTAATAATACTTTTATGTAATCCTAACTTACATATACGATATATTATTAATATATTAAAAGGGCAAAAAGGTTTGCGTTGTCCCAATCCGACCCAAACAAAAAAAGATCCATTTTGACTTGTTACCCAACCCGTTGGACCGACCCATCTATTGAATTCGGTGTTATATCCAATTATTTGTTAACAGGAAGAAGAAGAAGAAGAAGAAGAAAAGGCAGCTGAGGAATGGGAAAGAAAGACAGCATTTGTTTTAGTGAGCCATGAATTCGGTCTTATTTTCGAAGGTTTATCAGAAGGGCTAAAAAGTAATTACGCAGAAATATGTTCTGCATGTTTTTTGTGTGCAACATGGCTTGTACATATGCTCACACTTCTTCCTGACACTGGCATTAAAGGGGCAGCACGAATTTGTTTGCTTAATCGGTTTGTATCTATTTTTAAATCAGCAAAAGATACAGAAGATAAAGCTCTTTCTATGCTTGCTCTTAGAAGTTTCATCCGCGATCCCGGTTAGTATGTCTATTAGAAGTAGCAAATTTATAGTTTGACCCGTTTAGTTATGAATAAGTTGAAAATCCATAAAAGGGATGGGTTGGTTGGTAACCGGTCAAAATGGTTAAATATAATACGTTTTCACTAGGCGATATATTCTTCGAGTTAGTTTACGTTTTGACTCCGCCGCAACGTGTGGTACCATTCTTCAACGTAAAAAAACACTATTTTCTTACGTGTTATTTTTAAGTACATTTTGTTACAAATCAAAGTTGGTTTATGTTTCGATGTAAATTTTCTTGGTAATGAGTCAAATATAATAAGTTTCCGTGCTTATTTTCATGTGTGTTTTCAGTTGGTCAAATATGATACGTTTTCGTGCTTATTTTCATGTGCATTTTCAGTTTGTCTACGTTTTGACGTAAATTTTGTTGGAAAACGAGTCAGGTCAAATATTTGACGGTATAAGTTTAAGTTACTTTAAGTTTTGAAGCTTTCACAACGCGCGGCGGGTCAAAATACTAGTTGTATGTATAATGCATAAAACCTGCTAACTCATTTTATTCAAAAGATTGACAATTATTACTTTAAGTAATGTAATTCGTGTAATCATATTTGAGGTGACTAGTCGTATATAGGATTAATTTCATACAGTGGCGAAACCGGGGGGTGGAAACGTATATACCTAAAAATTTTCTATAGGAAAGTACTATTCATAACACTACGCGTCGAAAAGTTCGAGGGGTCGGGCGCCCCCTCGGACGTAGCCTAAGCTGCGCCCCTGATTTCATACATATACTTCTAAATTTCATAATATCATGTTCACCCTTCCAAAACATCATAAAGATTATATTTATCCATTTATTAGTAGATCAAACAAAATCAGTTACTTGTAACACACACACACACTGAATAACAAATAGAAAAAAATGTTATTATTTTGAATCATCTCGACGAACAATGTTCTGTTTGTTTATTCACCGAAACATGGTGCTATAAGTAAATGATTTTTATTTACTATTAAATGGATATGTATGATACTTTTACTGTTTTTAAAATGTATTAATGGTATATTGAATATTAATGAAATCTATAGATCTTACAACAAAATTTTGGTGGATTTCAGATGGGCTGAAGGACATAAACCCTCACATGAAGGATATCTTAAAGGGTTTAAGAGAGTTCAAAAGGTCATCTGCAGTGGCACTCGAAATGCTAAAAGCATTTTCAGAAGGGAGTGAATCTAGTGCTGTGAGTTTATTATTTTGAACCAAAATTTAGAAGCTAGAAGTAAATATATAGTCATGGCTGCTAACTATTGGTGCAGTTTGTGTTAGGTTCTGGCTGGTATAACCCGGCCCGAACATGACCCGTTTACTTAATCTTGTTGAGTTGAACCATAAACCGGACGCAACTAACCCAATTATTTAAACAGCTTAAACGGGTTAGTTAACCGGTTTGTTTATTTTGCTTTTAAAATTTCTTTTACAATATTTTGTGTGGTTTGATTATTTGGTTTTAAATTAGTTGCCAACTTGTTGTTCGAAATACAAATAGGATTATAATTAGGAAAAAAAGTACTTTGGTTCAATTCGGTTGAAATCAGTTCGGTTTACATATCCCCAATTCGGTCGGTTCGGTGTTTGGTTTGAGGTAGAAAATTTTGAAAACCCAATAAACCGACCAGATTAAACCAAATAAACTGTAAACCGAACTGATGAACACCCCTAGTGTTGACCATTGTATCCCCAACCTGAACCCTGTTTATTTCTTGCCATGTTTTCATGGCATTTTGGGAATCGCAGCCCCTGATTGTTCTTTGTTGGTATCAGGATCTTTGGAATCATAAAGAACTAGCCCAACAAGATTGCAGCATAAATGGAGAAGTTTCATCAATTGTATGTTTTAAAGACAAGATTTTTACAGGTCATTCAGATGGTATGATAAAGGTACTTCACTTCCTTTACCCTTTCTAGATCCTACCCACAGTTAAACGTGACGGTTACTTATGGGTCAAAACATACTTGTGTAGGTTTGGACCGGTAAAGGCAGTGTTCTTCATCTGCTTCAAGAAATCAAAGAACACTCAAAGACAGTTACCAGTTTGACTGTTTTACAATCCGGGGATACACTTTATAGTGGTTCACATGATAAAACTGTTCGGGTAAAAGACAATTTATTCGTTAGCATAATATTCATATTGTTTATTACCCCCGATACTTTTAGGAAAATTGGATTTAACCCATCCCACTATTACCTATTGGCCGGCAACAGTCTCAACTAACGAAATGTTTTATAACAGTCCCAACTTTTAAATCTATTTTCTCCCAACGAGTTTTTCATAACTGAGGTCTAACCCCATTAGTTTTTGCTGACGTGGACTGCTTATGTGGCAAAAGTCAAACTTTCTGATGACGTGGACTGCTTATGTGCAAAAAGTCAAACTTTTGATGATGTGGACCGCTTATATGGCATTCCACGTCAGCAAAAACTAACTGGGTTAACTTATAGTTGAGATTATGTAAATCCAATTTTCCAATTTTTTATTTTATTTATAGCTTAATCCTGATTTTTTATTCCACAATCAACTAGGGGTGGTCTGTTAACAAAGAAATGATCCAGTGTGAACAAGTGTATGATGTCAAAGATCATGTTAACAATCTGCTAGTTGCAAACAGCATCTCATGTTTTATCCCTCAAGGTGCTGGAATCAAGGTACGTTTTTATCTCGAAAAATATGATTTTATTTTTTCGATGAAGTAATTCCTAATCTAGTCGCCTAAAGTATAAAGTAAAACTGTTATCAGATTCATTCATGGAGTGGAACATCAAAGCTGCTTAATCCTAGTAAATACGTCAAGTGTTTGGCTCTTGTTCATGGAAGATTGTATTCGGGATGTCATGATAATAGCATTCAGGTGCATTTTGTTGTGCTTTTCGTTTGGAGGTGGCCACATGGGTTAATTGGGTAACGGGTCTAAAGAGGTTCCAGTTGTAATAGGTAATTTACAGGTCATTGACTGCCCGGGTCAGGTTGGCTTGACAAGCAAACATCTTTTTTAAAAGGGAAATTGGATTTTAATAATTCTAACTTTGACCCGTTAGCCGGCATTAATCCTAACTTAATAAATTCCTCAGAACAGTCCCAACTTTCAAACTATTTTCATCCACCGAGCATTTTCTAATCGGGGTCTAACTCAGTTAGTTTTTTGCTGACGTGGCCGATGACATGGACGATGATGTGGATGTTGCCCTCATTCAACATATTCCCTTTTTAGCTAATTTTTTATTTATCTTGCCCTCTTTGAGATAATACACAGCTCAAATCGACTTCATCTGTAACTTGATGAGTATAATATTATTTGGTGCGTCTAGTCAAATTGGGTTGAGCCACAAACATTCTCTCCCATTTTTAGTCTTTGTGGGATTTTCGATCCTTTAAACCTGTTAGACCCATTTCTTTTAAGCTCTATTTTTTACGTGTTTGATCCGTTTGATATAAAACGCATCCCACATTATCCATTTGTAAGTAAATGGGTCAAAATTCCCACCTTTATTTCTGTTAGTTCTTGTGTTGCATTAACTGAAACCTATATAATGTGGTGCTAGATTGCCTATTAAGCAGTTCAATACGCAATCCCGTAAAATAGAACTTTATCGTATTTTACAGGAGATCGATATAGCAACAGGCACATTGAGTTCCATTCAAAGTGGGTCAAGGAAACTACTAGGAAAGTCAACCCCGGTTCATGCCTTGAAAGTTCATGATGGGCTCATATACTCAGCTAGCTCTTCTGTAGAAGGGACTGCATTAAAGGTATTAATTAATTAGCATGATTATAATTTTATTTGTTAAATTGTTTATGTGCTTATTATGTGTTGATATAACAAAAGATAATTTGTGAGCCCATTTACAATGGGAAGCATGTTACATACAATTCAAAAGTACAATGGTAACAATAGAAGAGACAGTTACTTACATACAATGGAAAGTATGTTACATACAATTAAAAAGTACATTTTTTTCTTACACACAACGACAAATAAAAGTGATAGTAAGTTACATTTTGGTGTAATTAACCCTTGTAGCACTAGTTTTTTCATGACGTGATGACAACGTCATGATTTTGTGTGCTACAAAATAGAAGGTTGCTTACATACAATGATAAAAAGTTGAAAGCGTATTAAACGAAAAAAAAAAAAGTTATTCCTACTATCAATGACAAAAAAAGTGAAAGTAAGTTACAAATTTTGGTGTAATCAACCCTTGTTATTATTATCATTCTTTTGATCAATATCAATAACTTTGCTCATCAAATCAATCTGATTTTTTTGAAGGTATGGAACGCTTCAAATCACACTTTAACCCACTCGGTATCATTAGCAAGTGAAGTACGTGCAATGGTAATTAGCTCAGATATGATTTATATGGGTTGCAAAGGAGGGATTGTTGAAGTATGGTGTAAAAAGAAACTAAGTAGAAAAGAAGTACTACAAATTGGTTCAAACAGTAAAGTTACTTGCATGGCTATAGACACCAATGAAGATTATTTGGTGGTTGGAACCTCTGATGGCAGAGTTCAGGTAACATTTATACCAAAGTGGTTAAATGCGTCATCTTTTTTTAAAGAAAACTAGCGAAAAAAGAAATGGGTCAAATGTGTCAGATGGGTCATAAGTTGTCCAAAATGTACTTTTAATTGCATGCACCCTCGTAGGAAAAAAAAAAAAAAAAAAAAACCTTTTTTTTCAAAATTACTTGTGATTTTTTTAATAATGTGGGGTTGGTAATCATATACAACACATAATTATTTACATATACATTTAAATAGTGTTTGTGGGTCCACGAGACCCAACCCGTGCTAAAAGCTAACCTTTTTCAGTTCAAACCCGCCCCTAGCCCAAATTGTTTCATTGTTGAAACGAAAATCCCACTTGACCCGTGTCCTAATCTTTTTACTTAAAAATTTGGATTAAATTATTAATAATGAAGTTTTTGTATATTACTTAAAAGCATAATTATTTATAAGCAATTTTAAAGGGCTCATTTTGGACATTGCCTAACCGCCCATTTTGCCACCTCTACCTTTTATGTTACCCAATTTTTGGTTCATTTTATGGAACAAATCTTCATTTACTCTATTTTTGTTTGTTTTGTAGGCATGGGGAGTGAGTTAAAGATCATATTTTAGATTTTGGATGATAGGATGATAAATACAAAGACGTGTTTGAGTGGTATTTTTATCAAAGGTTCAGAAATGAGCGTTTTTCTTTATTCAAAAAAGTTAACTAATACATGTATAGTTCTAATTCTTTTTACCTTTTTGCTGCAATCGGTCCAGGTGATGTAGAACATTCAGGATGACCTACAAGTTTTGCGTCAAAAATATTATTTTGTATAGTGTTAGTATTGTATGTATTGTATCATAAACGGGTGGCAAAAATGTCGCCTTTAGGTCTCTAGAACAACATCACTGTGTTGCAATATATAGCTTGTGTTCATGATTCTATGTAATTTTGTGTAGAAACTAACCCATAAAATGTGTTGTGGTGCACTTTAAGGATGCTAAAAAAGGGACAAAGGGGTGGTGCGATTGTGGATGATGTGGGCCGTTGAAGGTTAATCGTCGGTAGAGTGTCGCCGGGAAGTGGATCCAACCAACCATCTAACTCCATTGTAATTTCGTTAGTTAAAGAGTAAAGCTTGAGATTTGGCTAAAACTTAAAGGACATAAAATGCAATTCAATTTTTAGTTAAAATGAAAAGACTTGTATTACTCTCATGCAAAGTAGATATTTGGAGTTAACAAAAAAAATTTAACTGGATTAAGGCAAGAGGATACCGCCTGATAAGAAACAATAACATAAACATCATCCGCTGTAATTTCGTTAGTTAAAAAACGTTACTCTAATTAAAATAAAGAAACGATAACTACCGTAACATGTGATCATGGAATCATGGTCAATATAATGGCATAATGGACTAACTACAACTAAAAGCATGCATGAGGAGATAGTTGGTAACTTGGTAAACATGAATGAACATTTTTAACTGAGTATTGCTACGGAACTGAACCGAACTGATACCGACCGAACAAAATCGTTACTGGTATTCATTTTAGAGCTTTTTGGTTTGTGTGTAGTCGGTTTTGGTGTTAGTCAGTTTTGGTATCTTTTCAATATTTTTGCACTATATGTATCAAACCGATATTGTACCGTCATAATCGGTACGATATTAGGTTTATGTATTACTCGGTTTCAAATGGGTATTTTTCATCACAGTATTTCATCCCTACCGGATAAAACTTTAGACCTCAATCCAAGAATAAGTTAAGTTAGTGGATAATCCGCTTGGGTTGGGCTTTAACTGTTGGACCAGTATTCTAGGTCTCTTCGTGGGTTACCCGTATTGCGGTTCTGTTCACTTTTCCGATGCAATTGCGGTGATGACTCATCTGTTTCGACGGTTATTCAGTAATGGCGGTGCGTTTGTTTTCGATTATCATACTGGTTCTGTTAATTGTTGTGTTGAAACCTGTGTTGATGAATGAGATATTGGATTTGAATCATGGAGATCAGTTTATTTAAGCAGAAGTTAAAAAACAAACAGTCTTCTTCTTGCAGACTGAAGAGGTTTGGTCCACCTCTTCTGCTACAGATGTTTGCAGATGTGGTCCGCAGACTGCAGACATTTTATCTCTGAAAAAACAAACAGCACCTTAGTATTCTTGGGTCATATATGTGTAGGGTGAAATGGGGCAGGTCAAAGCGGGTATAACAAAAATCAAAATAACCCATTAGTCTTTCTTTTAGATTCTATAAAACCGGAGAGGATCAAATAGGAAGTTGATTTTGGCTAGTAAGGATAGAAAACAATAGAGTTATGACATGTGGCAAAAATTTAAAATAAAGAGTAATGGTATTTTAGTCAATCGTATCATTTCTACTTCCTTCTTCACCCCAGTAACTTCAAAACCCACAATTTTCAAAACCCACAATCTTCAACCATTTCTTCACTTTCTATCTCAATAATCACTACATTATAGTGCGATTTTCGTCACCAATCAATGATTCAAACACCCGATCAACGTGTTCTTCAGCTTTTTTGAATAAACCCAGTTTAATTTCATAAAATATCTCATTTTTTTCCTGTGATTTTGAAGCAAATCACTCGATCCGTTCGATTCGATCGCTGATAAGTGTTTCTATCATTCAAAATTCATCAATCGTTGAAGAAATCGGCTTCGATCCATGTAAGAAATTCTTGAATTGCATTTTTACGATCTGGGTTTTTGAATTGAATCATTGCGTTTTACGATCTTGGAGGGGGGTCCGGGGACAGCGCCCCTGGGAGCAGGGTCCAAGGGGCGGCAGCCCCTGGCGAGGTCCAAGGGGCAGAGCCCCTGGCTGGGGTCGAGCTTTAATAAAAATGCATCAGAAAATTTAATTTTCCAAAAATTGGCTCATTTTCGTAGACAGTTTTTGATATCTACTTCCTGGTTCAGACAGTTTTTGAAGTGTTTTTAGTCATTGCGTTTTAGGTAAAACACATTTTTATGTGTTTTGAGTCCATTGCGTTTTAGATAGAGCACTTTTTTTTCTGTTTTTAGGCTATTGCGTTTTAGAAATAAGACAATTTTATGTGTTTTTTGGCCATTGCGTTTTAGAAAAACACATTTTTGAAGTGTTTTTAGTCCATAGCGTTTTAGGTAAAACACATTTTATGTGTTTTCAGTCCATTGCGTTTTAGAAAAAAGACATTTTTAAGTGTTTTCTGGCCATTGTGTTTTAGGTAAAACATATTTTTATGTGTTTTCAGTCCATTGCGTTTTAGAAAGTACACTTTCTTTTGTGTTTTTAGGCTATTGCGTTTTAGATATAAGACATTTCTTTGTGTTTTCTGGCCATTGCGTTTTAGAAAACAGACATTTTTAAGTGTTTTCTAGCCATTGCGTTTTAGAAATAAGACATTTCTTTGTGTTTTTTGTGCATTACGTTTTAGGTAAAACACATTTCTATGTGTTTTCAGTCCATTGCGTTTTAGAAAGTACATTTTCTTTTGCGTTTTTTGTGCATTGCGTTTTACAAACAAGACATTTCTTTGTGATTTTGGTGCATTGCGTTTTAGAAAAATGTCATTTTTTTGGTTTTTTTTTCCATTGCGTTTTACGCAACTGGGTTTTTGAAATTTTTTTCGAAAACATAGCAATAGTATACTCGTTTTAAATATAAAAAACGCTTGTTTTTTTGTTGCAATTTTTATAAAAAAATAATGTTGTATGAAAGAGTTATTAACGTTTAAAAAATGAGGGGGGGGGGGGAATTGGAGGAGAGAGAAACTATTGCCTTGTATTGACTAGAATGCCCTAGACAAACCCACTCGCCTCTTTTTTTCCTTTAATTTCACTCATTTAATCTTAGCCCTTGATTAAATAAATGGATGGTCAAGATTACTTCCTAGGCTTCATACCCAAATAAACTTTCTATTATATCATAACCCTCTATAAAACATTTTAAAACTGCTAATCACTATATGTTTATAAAATTCTAAAATCAATAAAAAGTAAATTATTTAATCATCTGGGTAAGGTTATTGTAAAAAAGGTAGTTTTGTGAGAAAGGTAGGAAAGAATATAAACCATTAGATCATTGATCTAATGGTTAAGATTAGAATGGCAATATTGTAATTAAAATAGTGTTTTTTAAATACTGATTTGATTTCATAGGGGTAAAATAGGGCATTCATATACTTTCAAATCAATAACCGTATCTATTGTACCTGATTTCTCTCTCCATTGCGATTCTTACGCTCGAAAAAACAGGGTGTTCTTTCCCACCAAAGATTATAACCTTAATCAGATACAATGAGCCCTAAAATTGAAATCGTATACAAGCAAAAAAGGCGAAAGTCGTCGTCTGAGACAATGGAACGAAGGACGAAGAAGAAGATGGATCATTCAACTGTAAAAGACACTACAAACCGGCGGCTTATACTACCAAAAATCAAGAAAACAATCTCTGATTTTAAACAAGGTTCGTCTGTCTTCTTTGATAATTTTGAAGATTAATGGTGTTTTTTATAGTGTAAGGTAGTTTATGTTAACCAAGACCTAAAAGGGACTGATCGATTGTCGAATGGTGTTAAAACTAGGGTTTCATTGAATAAGGGTGTTTTTCCATGGTGTTATGTAGTTCATGTTTAGTTTGATTTTGGTGTTATATCAGTTTAAGGTGTTTAGTTTGGTTGGTTTTGGTATTCGTTCAGGGTGTTTTTTTTCAAATGGTGTTATAAACCTCATATTTAGTTCTATTTGGTGTTTTATGGTGTTTTTATACATAATATGGTAGTTTATGTTGTTTTTAAACATAATGATATGTATGGTGTTATTTGTCATGGTGTTAAAACTAGTGTTTAAATGAATAAGGGTGTTATAATGGTGTTATGTAGTTCATGTTTAGTTTTATTTGGTGTTATATCGGTTTAAGGTGTTTAGTTTGGGTAGTTTTGGTTTTCGTTTAGGGTGTTTTTTTTAAATGGTGTTATAAACCTGTTGTATAGTTCTATTTGGTGTTTTATGGAGTTTTTATTGGTGTTTTTTAAATGGTGTTATAAACATCTAGATATGTATGGTGTTATTTATCATGATCTGCATTTGAATGGTGTTATTTATCCTGCACTTTAATGTAGGGTGTTATTTATCGTGTTGATTTATATGAAGGGTGTTATTTATTCTGGTCATTGCAACTATGGTGTTATCTAGGGTGTTATTTAACCTGGACTTATATGAAAGGTGTTGTTTATCAAGGGTGTTATTTTACATGTTGATTTAGATGAAGTGTGTTATTTATCCTGGACTTATACGAAGGGTGTTATTTATCATGCTGATCTATAAGAAGAGTGTTATTATGGTCATTGCAACAATGGTGTTATGTATATCCGTCTCAAGCTGATTTAGGATAAGATGTATTAGATGAAGTAGGTGATGAAGTATTTTAAATATAGTTTTTAATTTCTTCTATAGTCAGGTCAAGCCATCGGCTTAGGGGCAAAATGTACAAATCACGTTTCAAAAACACAATTGACAGACCATTGGTATGTAGGGACTCAGAAACGTCAAATAACGACGACAAAGGTAATCCAAATGTAGTTTAAAGTATAAAGAAACAAAAAAACAATAAAGTATGATTAGTAGCCATATGTGTTTATGTTTGTTGATGAGTGTATTTTTGACGATGTTCGCTTTGAATTAAACAGATGGTGATGATGGGATGAAAGATGCGGGTAATGCAAAAACAAGAGAAGATGTTCCGCCGTCGATAAAAAACACACAAGGTACGTTTTTAAAAAAAATGATGTTGTGATTATAATTTGTTTGCATATAAGAAATGATAAAAATTGATTTTTTTTTGCAGACCAGGATGTTAATGATAGTCAACTTGTCGTACACCGATCTGTCCATATAACATCAACAAAAGGTATTATGTTGAAGAGTTTATATTTTGAAGTACTTGTTTACTAAAACAAATATTAAAAATTGTTGTAGATCGGCTGCGAGACGCGGATGGCGATTTTGTCGACACCCCACCACCGGGTAAGCGACAGAAATCGGCTGCCAAAAGAGGACCGTCTCGTGGAATGCATCAACCAGTGACACAGCCATATAAGCCATTCACGGGTGCACGGATCAGGCCAAAAGTAGGTATCGACAATCTGATAACACTAGCATCCGGCCTAAATGAGGAACAACGTAAAAAAGTGCATGAAATTGGGTTTGGGTCGATATTTGGTTATGAGGTGGCAGGTGTGCCTACTGCTTTGGCAAACTGGTTGGTTACAAATTACGACCCAGACAATGGTGTTTTAAACATGGGCGGCGGGCGCACTGTAAACATAACGTCGGAGCTTGTTAAGAGTGTTTTCGGGCTGCCTATGGGTCCAACAGATCTTGCTGAGAAGAAGAAAGCGAGCAAAAGGAAGGATGTTATTGTCCAAGCGTTCAGAGATCAGTTTAAGCATATGGATATCACCCGCTTGTCGCCGGTTCAGCTGATGAATTACATATTGGATTGGCAGGCTGATGACGGAAGACTGTTTGTACTGAACTTCTTGGTTCTTTACTTCTCAATCCTAGGAGAAACCACGACGAACAATTCCGTCAACGTGCAATTCGTTTCAAATATTCAGCCGGACGTGGATATCAAAAGCTTCAATTGGTGTGCGTACATGGTCTCGTGTCTCAAAAGAACGAAAATAGCGTGGCATGGTGGTGATGATGCTTTTCGAGGGCCTATGTTGTTACTTGCGGTAAGTATTTAACTTTTAGTATTAAAAAATTATTGTGTAACATCGTTAGTTAAATTCGTGATATGCAGCCACGTATTAGTAAATTAGACCATGTGTAACTTAAATAACACCATGGCTAGCTGAGTAACACTATAAGTGACATAATGAATCTATGTATATCTAAATGACACCACATATGTTTTAATAAAACTATATAACTGCACAACACCCTGTTTTAGTTAATAACACTATGGTTTAATAACACTATATAACTGCATAACACCCTATTTTACTTAATAACACTTTATATATCTAAATGACACCACATATGGTTTAATAACACTATATAACTGCATAACACCCTGTTTTACTTAATAACACTATATAACTGAATATCATCACTATTGTTTTCTTGTTTATAATTATTTTGACAATTATGCTGGGAATGAAACTTATTGCAAAATATTGGTGCAGATTGCTTACGGAATTGAGTTAAAGAAGATACCTTCATCACACAGTTCAAATATTATTGAACTTGTAGATGATGATCTTCTGAACAATCTCGAATGTGATATGGAAAGGATGCATGCTGAACAAAATAAGAAGAGAAAGACGAGGGAAGATAAAAAACCCAAACGAGCAGTAGGGGTTGAGTGTGGTGGAAAAGAAATCAAGAAGCAAAAACAAAGACAGGAAAAGGGAATGAAAAAGGAGAATCTGATTGATGAAGGAAATGAAGAGATCGAGATCGAAGATGAAGATGCGCACTTGGGTATATACAGACACTGTGCATATTACCTCCTGTCACAAATTGACACCCAAACATGTGCATTAGTTGTAGGTCCGGATGGCAAAGTCCGCATTCCGATGGTCTCACAGTATGGTGACACTCCATCAGCATCAGGAACATCAGTTCAGGACGATTTTGAGCTGGTAAACATCTTATGATTCGTACTAGACTTGAAAGTATATGTTATTTCTCATGATATGTTATTAAACCGGGGTTTCGTACAGGTTCGGTCGAATTTGTTGGATAACTTGTTTAGAGAATTTGAGATATGCGTTAACAAGATCAATAACACCATAACAGAATCGTGTCTGATGTTCCCGGAGAGTGATCTGTTGAAACAGAAAGCATTGGAGTGGAAGGAGATAATGAAAATGCACCTTGTTGTTGATGATGAGAAAAAAAAGGATGGAGATGAAGTGGAAAAGGGAGATCAAAACGTTGACGCAGAAAAGGATTATGTGGCTGAGGCAGCTGAACCAGTTGATCCGCAAAAAGGTAGTGTATCATTAGACGGATATAACACTCCTACGAACGAGCAAAATAAAGATCATATAACACAACACACTTTTCCCTTTTCACCAATGACGTCTTCGTTTGTCGCAGAATTGGACAAAGTTGTTGAAACGGTTCAAAGTGAAAAGACACCAGAGACAAAATTCAACGTTTCAGGAATTGAAGCGGTGAACTTGTCAACAAGACTGGCCGACACATCAACGGATGAAAAACGTAAGGAAGTAACGCAGCCTGTTCAGCGTCAGGCATCGCCAAGGCCGAAAGGAACAATCAAGCTTCCGGAAGCACTGCGGTCACCGTACGTCGAGCGGGTTGTCATGTTAAGAACCGTTCGTGATAAGGCTGAAGACACACTGGCTCGATGTATATTTTCTGCAGTAGGAAACGTATGGTAAGAATCTGAATTGGACCTTAAAAAATGTGTTTATGTAGTGTATTATACGTTATAAGTTTTAAACATATATTGAATTATACATTCGTGCCGATGGTGTTTCGGTTTGTAGGGATATTTTGTTCAGCGACAACGGTAACGTGTCAGTGATGAGGGGGCCTTTTGAGTCGATGATGCCTGGTGTAACTGTGCACGTGAATGTCATCAGTGCCTGGGCCGCATTGTTGAACTATGAAGAAAAAAAGAGGAGGATCGGGACAGCCCCAAGATTATTCTGCAACGCAGGAATGTTGGTAAGTTTAATTTCCGGAGATTATTAAGTGAAAACAGACCGTATCATGTGCGCATAGTGAATAACACCATGTATTTTTTCACAACTTGGTTTTTGTTTACCTGAAAAAACACCAGAGCTCGAAAAGCAGACCGTATCATGTGAGCATAGTTAATAACACCATGTATTATTTATGACTACTTAAATAACACCATATGTCTGGAAATAATAACACCATTGTTTATTTGTGTATTACTTAAATAACACCATGATATGTGTAACACCCTTGTTATTATTTTAAAGGTTTTCGTGCAAATAACGAAAATACACTTGTAATTATGATTGAGTATTCTTAGAAAATACGAGTAATCTAAAACTTTTACAACTTAAAAGTTTTCAACATAATATAAATAAGATCGCCATTTAAAAGTTATGACGTAACGCCGTGCGGAAGCTTTAATCTCGTGTGTTCGGTTCTTGTACGCTGCTTGATCTTCTTCCGGGTACTCCAGATATTCGCCTAAAATCAAAACCAACTCAAAAGTTAGTTTTGATAGTCAAATAACAAGGTTAAACGAGTTTGGAGTTCAAGATAAACAAAATACAAAAATCAATTTTTGCCAGCTGACTGGCTTACGGACCGTAAGCCTAGACCCTTACGGTCCGTAAGCAGTGTCGCGTGACGCCTAGGGGCTACGCGTGACGCCTAGCCCCCTTTTTCACAGAATGTTGTTTCAGCTGTTGCTGTACATACCCAGCTCAACCCGATTTCACGGAAATGGTCATAACTTCTTCGTTATTAATCCGTTTTATGCGATTCTTTTTCCTACGTGACCGTAATTAAATTCTCCATCATATAGAGTTAAAATACAACATCTAACTTCACAAAATTTTAGACCTCAAGCTCTCGGCTTGAAGTTCAATTACGACACTTTTTGACCCGTTCGCGGTTTCATCTAACAAACTTGTTTGTGGCCCTTGTTTCTTTTGTAAACATATTATTATGATTATTTCCTATTGTACAAGGTTCAAATCACGGGTTATTACACATTCTTAACCCGTTTCGCTAATACTTCTATTTTGACCCGTTAAGGGTATTTATGCACTTTTTAAACTTAATTTACGTTCGTTCCTTGTATGCATCATAATTCTACCCATCCTTATTAATTGGTTTTCCACCACAACTATGATTGTGGTGGATTTAATGTGATAGACTATAGATTCCTAGTTTTATTCCTCGGATATGTCATTTTACGGAAAATACTCGTTTCAACTCGTTGGACACTAAGGTTCCATATCATCCCTTTTTATACTTATCCTAAGGATTTAATCTATCAAAACACTTATTTCTAACAACCTTTAAAGGTCGTTTACCCGATTTTCTCATCAAGGGCATTTTAGTCAACTTTAGCCCCCCCCCCCTTTACGACGAAGGGCATTTGCTAATAATTTGACCCAAAAATGTATGTTTAACCACAATCGTATTTATACGTACCTGGCTCAAGTCAACCTAGTGACCCGTTTCGACACCTTGCTTTTATTACCGATATTCTATGGCGACGCAATTATCCAAATTACTGTTCGCTCCTGTAACACATGACTTAACCACCTCATTAGTTGATTTCGTCAAATGGTGTTATCCCCACCATTTGACCCGTTCGGCCTATATAACCCAACATTTTCATATGTAACGAAACATGGTTTTTAATTACCAATCACACATCCGACCAATTTTGGATTTTTCTCACTAGATCCCATTTTCATATGGGTGTCCTTTGAACTTTAATTTACTTTAGTCGATACTTGACTAAATTTCCATTTTTACCCAATTTCCCATTACTAGTTACGCTATAAGGTAACCTTAAGAAAAACTCTTTAACTCTTAACCAATTCATGACTAGTTTACCATTTTGCCTCTTTCACCATTAATCATGGTCTAAAACGTTTCTATTCGTTCCGACCCAATTCGTTTCGTGTCGGAACCCATAATTCGAACCTAATCCTTTGTCGTATTTATCACCTATAAAATAAACACGTATGCTACAAGTGGGTGTAAGTTTTACTTACCTCGCATCCGAAGTACGCTTTTCCTTCACACTTGATTCGTTTGACCCGCTCACTCATCAAGCTTCCACCTAGCTCGTTAGGCGTCAAACTATCATCATAATTCATAAGATGGTTAGATTAGTCATTATCAATTATGACAACTCCATCTAACGGGTCTTATGTCGACTTTAACACTCGATTAAATCATTGGTTAGTTTGACTTCCTAAAAGTCAATTGATCTATCGACATATCCAAATGCACACTTCACATGGAATTTCAACATTTTAGCTTCGTTTAGGCATTTTAACAAACACCTAGTGGGCAAAATTTTACATGATTATATAGCAAATCCCTAGCTTATCGTCTAGCCCGAATTTCACATCAATCAACCCATTTTACACAATTGTTAGCTTCTAAAATTCTGAAGTCACTTCACAATTGTCAAATTACACTAGAACAACACCCAATTTCCTAGTGTTTATCAAATTATACATAACCCACTAATCACCTACAATGGTGTTCATAGATTTCACTAAAAATTCACATGATTTCAACTTGTATTTGTCTAGGGTTTGTCCCTAGACACTATATTGTTCCTAATTCACCATAAAACAAACATGCAACCATGAATTTCAGATTTCCCGAATTTATGAGAATTTCAAGTTGGGGAATTTTCATCAAATTTTACATACCTGATAATCCCCTTGCTATGAGGATCACTAATCTATGCTCGATTTTCGATTTTGACTTGGTTTGAGCCCTCAATTTGTGAGTTTTGTGATGAACTAGGTTTTGAAGAAACTTGGGGTCGCACCCCTGTTCTGGTCGATCTCCAGGAGACTCCAAAATGGAGTGTTTATGTTTTAATTAAAACATTTTCTAGTTTGCCCATTTTTAGTCCCTCATATTAAGATGTTTTATAAAGAGGGTTAAAATCTTGATTTCTATTCATTCACTTGATCACACATAAATAACTAGGTTAATTATTCCTAGTTAACTTAGTAGGTTCTGGGGTTATAACCTGTTTCATTCTAAGTCCGTAAACTCGGGCCTCTCATAACTTTATTTCCTTAAAAGCATTTATTCACGTTTTATTGAATATTAGGTTTATTTATTTTAAATCCTAATATTTACCGGGTTACCGTTACCGCTAACGGTATTTTACCCGTGTATTAATATTAACGGGGTTTGATTACCAAACCCGTTTTCGGGGTGTTACAAGTCTACCCCCCTTAAAGAGACGAAACCTTGTTTGTAGTTCCTTGGTTTGATCAACGAATCTAGTTTCGTTTTCAAGGCATCCGTTCCTTTTGGTCAAAAGTTTTCACTTTTATATTGACGCGTGCGTCTTTCATGTGTAAGGCCTCGAGGGCCGTTACTTTCAGCTTGTATCCATTATCTTTATTGATTATTTAATTTGGCGGTTAGACTTGTTAGTCACCGGTTACCTTAAACCCCATCACCCTGGTTTACCATATTGCCGTCATCGTCCTTATGCGTGTTTATGATTTCATATCTTGCAACTCACGTTATAACGTGGTTATATTCTATATCAATTTTGTGATCGTGATCACTTCACGTCATGTTTAAGTCTATTTCGATTTTTTTTTATCATCGAAATTCTTTCTTTCGAATGTATCGTTTTGCACCTATCGGTGTTAGGACCTATATTCTTTCATGCTTACTATTCAAATTCCTATCAGAATTTATATTTGTAAAAACGTTATTTCTTACTAAAACCGAAGTTTTAGTTTAGCGTCTTCTCTTTAACCTTTGCCAATTGTCCATACCGGGATATTGACAGTCCTAAAATTTATTCTTTTTCAGTCTTTGTCTTATGCGAGGATTCTCCATTTATTCCCTCGCTTTGTCTTATTAACCCGTAGGTTTTATCACTTATTCTATGGGCTATTTTATTAGACCTTCACCTCTTTAAGGCGAGGTCCTTATAATCTATTTCTTTCTAGTCGTGACTCGTAGGTCGTTTTAGTCTGGTAGACCTTTCCATTGTTTATAACTCCAAAGGTTAGGTTGATCCCGTAGATCATTCCTTACTCATGTCATTATTAAAATACATGTTTGGTGTCAAGGCATTCCTGTTTTTGTTTAAAATCATTTATTTTCGCCTTGGTATTTTCTTTGACCTTGACCGTAGTCTAAGGCTACATTCGTTTCCTTTCGGACAATTTTTCCGACTTTATGACTTCTCACATCATTTATGCGTCGGTTTATCTTATGCTCACCATTATCCAGTTTACATACATTCAAATTTGATTATGTCCCATTACCGGGCTCATTATTCTTTTGCTTTTAACACTACCTTTATCCCGCTTGCGTTTACTCATGCCGTTCGGCATGATATTATATTCGACTCGTTCAACTTTAAAATAGTTGAACATAATTTATTTCAAATTTCTATTTACATTATCTTGTCGTCTTCTAGTTATGACTCAAAACCCGAGTCTTTTAACTTCCATTCGAGTTCCCGTTTCTTGGTCCACTCATGCGTTTAAATCCTTACCCACCAACCGGGTGTTTTACTGAAGTCGTTATTATTGCAACCCTCCCGGTATGCATTAAGACCTCACTTCATTTTTATATTCCGACTTAGTCCTCGTGTTTGACGTTTTACAAAGACGACCCGTTTAGAGGCATATTCGCATTTTCCGGGTTCGAGTGTAAGTACACCCCCTCCCAATTGCATACCTTAATCGTTTTACATTAATCTTTGTCCCTTCACTCGGGCTCATCATCCTAATGTAATACGCTTCCGTCACCCGGCTGTGCGTTTACATTATTATCAAATATTTTGTTCATTTGATTCATTTGGGTACTTTTTAAGTTAGTCCCATTCACCCCACCCTTACTACATCGGACATAAATGTGTCCATCATAAGAAGTTCATGGTACCACGTGTTCACTACTTACTTGGCCAGAGTAAGCGATCAACACCTGGTATACATGACCTTTTTATAATTTTCACATTACACCCTATGTAAGTAATGCCTCTATTTGTTTTTCTTGGAAACAATATCCGGAATAGGTTTTCTATTCAGGTTTTTTTTTTCCAAGTTTTCAATCTACATATGCAACTTTCAATCTCTACATATTTGTTGCATATTACTATTTATGCAATAATTTAAAACGTGCACCTGATAATGCTTGCTCTAACAGGCTCCCCTTGCCATTAACTTATTCGCAATCGTTGCGCGATTTAGGTCCTTGGTGATCGTGCTTTATTTGTCATACTTTGGACCGATCCTCTGTCAAATCCATGATTTGTTAAACTCTCGCTATCTTCATATGCGAGTGTCCTTTAATCAAAAACATATACAGCAGTTAGTAATTTCAACATTAAAGGATGCCCGTATTATAATACAAGGCTTTTCTACTATACGCATCAACGCGTGTAATTTCGTTGACTATATCTATTCTATATCGTTTTTATTGGTGTAACGTGTATTACACGATAACCATATGTGTTGTTCTCAACACTTTAATCATACTAAACCTTTGATATACATGTACTTACCGGATTTGCGATCAAGCCTCGAACCGAACACACTTTATTCTTTAACCATGAGCTCTGATTACCAACTTGTAACACCCTTGTTATTATTTTAAAGGTTTTCGTGCAAATAACGAAAATACACTTGTAATTACGATTGAGTATTCTTAGAAAATACGAGTAATCTAAAACTTTTACAACTTAAAAGTTTTCAACATAATATAAATAAGATCGCCATTTAAAAGTTATGACATAACGCCGTGCGGAAGCTTTAATCTCGTGTGTTCGGTTCTTGTACGCTGCTTGATCTTCTTCCGGGTACTCCAGATATTCGCCTAAAATCAAAACCAACTCAAAAGTTAGTTTTGATAGTCAAATAACAAGGTTAAACGAGTTTGGAGTTCAAGATAAACAAAATACAAAAATCAATTTTTGCCAGCTGACTGGCTTACGGACCGTAAGCCTAGACCCTTACGGTCCGTAAGCAGTGTCGCGTGACGCCTAGGGGCTACGCGTGACGCCTAGCCCCCTTTTTCACAGAATGTTGTTTCAGCTGTTGCTGTACATACCCAGCTCAACCCGATTTCACGAAAATGGCCATAACTTCTTCGTTATTAATCCGTTTTACGCGATTCTTTTTCCTACGTGTCAGTAATTAAATTCTCCATCATATGGAGTTAAAATACAACATCTAACTTCACAAAATTTTAGACTTCAAGCTCTCGGCTTGAAGTTCCATTACGACACTTTTTGACCCGTTCGCGGTTTCATCTAACAAACTTGTTTGTGGCCCTTGTTTCTTTTGTAAACATATTATTATGATTATTTCCTATTGTACAAGGTTCAAATCACGGGTTATTACACATTCTTAACCCGTTTCGCTAATACTTCTATTTTGACCCGTTAAGGGTATTTATGCACTTTTTAAACTTAATTTACGTCCGTTCCTTGTATGCATCATAATTCTACCCATCCTTATTAATTGGTTTTCCACCACAACTATGATTGTGGTGGATTTAATGTGATAGACTATATATTCCTAGTTTTATTTCTCGGATATGTCATTTTACGGAAAATACTCGTTTCAACTCGTTGGACACTAAGGTTCCATATCATCCCTTTTTATACTTATCCTAAGGATTTAATCTATCAAAACACTTATTTCTAACAACCTTTAAAGGTCGTTTACCCGATTTTCTCATCAAGGGCATTTTAGTCAACTTTAGCCCCCCCCCCCCTTTACGACGAAGGGCATTTGCTAATAATTTGACCCAAAAATGTATGTTTAACCACAATCGTATTTATACGTACCTGGCTCGAGTCAACCTAGTGACCCGTTTCGACACCTTGCTTTTATTACCGATATTCTATGGCGACGCAATTATCCAAATTACTGTTCGCTCCTGTAACACATGACTTAACCACCTCATTAGTTGATTTCGTCAAATGGTGTTATCCCCACCATTTGACCCGTTCGGCCTATATAACCCAACATTTTCATATGTAACGAAACATGGTTTTTAATTACCAATCACACATCCGACCCATTTCGGATTTTTCTCACTAGATCCCTTTTTCTCCTAAAGTCACTTTTTATATTTTTAACCCATTCGGCTTACGCTATGGGTGTCTTTTGAACTTTAATTTACTTTAGTCGATACTTGACTAAATTTCCATTTTTACCCAATTTCCCATTACTAGTTACGCTATAAGGTAACCTTAAGAAAAACTCTTTAACTCTTAACCAATTCATGACTAGTTTACCATTTTGCCTCTTTCACCATTAATCATGGTTTAAAACGTTTCTATTCGTTCCGACCCAATTCGTTTCGTGTCGGAACCCATAATTCGAACCTAATCCTTTGCCGTATTTATCACCTATAAAATAAACACGTATACTACAAGTGGGTGTAAGTTTTACTTACCTCTTTCGAAGTACGCTTTTCCTTCACACTTGATTCGTTTGACCCGCTCACTCATCAAGCTTCCACCTAGCTCGTTAGGCGTCAAACTATCATCATAATTCATAAGATGGTTAGATTAGTCATTATCAATTATGACTACTCCATCTAACGGGTCTTATGTCGACTTTATCACTCGATTAAATCATTGGTTAGTTTGACTTCCTAAAAGTCAATTGATCTATCGACATATCCAAATGCACACTTCACATGGAATTTCAACATTTTAGCTTCGTTTAGGCATTCTAACAAACACCTAGTGGGCAAAATTTTACATGATTATATAGCAAATCCCTAGCTTATCATCTAGCCCGAATTTCACATCATTCAACCCATTTTACACAATTGTTAGCTTCTAAAATTCTGAAGTCACTTCACAATTGTCAAATTACACTAGAACAACACCCAATTTCCTAGTGTTTATCAAATTATACATAACCCACTAATCACCTACAATGGTGTTCATAGATTTCACTAAAAATTCACATGATTTCAACTTGTATTTGTCTAGGGTTTGTCCCTAGACACTATATTGTTCCTAATTCACCATAAAACAAACATGCAACCATGAATTTCAGATTCCCCTAATTTATGAGAATTTCAAGTTGGGGAATTTTCATCAAATTTTACATACCTGATAATCCCCTTGCTATGAGGATCACTAATCTATGCTCGATTTTCGATTTTGACTTGGTTTGAGCCCTCAATTTGTGAGTTTTGTGATGAACTAGGTTTTGAAGAAACTTGGGGTCGCACCCCTGTTCTGGTCGATCTCCAGGAGACTCCAAAATGGAGTGTTTATGTTTTAATTAAAACATTTTCTAGTTTGCCCATTTTTAGTCCCTCATATTTAGATGTTTTATAAAGAGGGTTAAAATCTTGATTTCTATTCATTCACTTGATCACACATAAATAACTAGGTTAATTATTCCTAGTTAACTTAGTAGGTTCTGGGGTTATAACCTGTTTCATTCTAAGTCCGTAAACTCGGGCCTCTCATAACTTTATTTCCTTAAAAGCATTTATTCACGTTTTATTGAATATTAGGTTTATTTATTTTAAATCCTAATATTTACCGGGTTACCGTTACCGCTAACGGTATTTTACCGCTACGCCACATATCCCATGTCGTATCTCTATATTTCGATCTATTAGAATACCACAAAAAATCCAAAGACTTGACTTCATTGATGTTCTCTCCCTTGGTAGTAAAAAAAAATGTAACATTTGACTTGGTACTTGGTTAAAATAAAAAAGCTTTACTATTGGTAAAAGTTAAAATGCCCCTTAAAACTTGTGTACCAAGGTCAAAGTTACCCTTAGTCAATGACTGACTATTATGGGCAAAGAATAAAGTACATTAGAAACCTTACCTAATAAGGTAACTTGCAAATTTCGGGCACAACCTAAAATGCAAATGTTACATTTCTTGTAGACATATAGAATATTTATGAAGTACCATGCTTTGTAATTTTCGATTGCATCAATAAGCAACACTTTCTTCTCCTTGTAACCTTTGCAGACGAGATCAAATCATTTCCTCAGCTGTCGTTTATTTTCACTAGGGGTGACAAAGTGGGTCAGTCGTACGGGTCAAAACACAATTTATGAAACCGGTTGGGTTGGGTTGGGTTAGGTTGGGTTGGGTTGTTAAAGTAGCTCTTTTTGCTTAAAATTTTTAAATATTATATAAATACCTAGTGTGTCAAATATGATTAGACTTTTTAGTAATAATAAAATAATGTAATTTTGTGAATATACCACTTAAGGAGGTTTTATCATTTATGTATTAAAAATACATTTTGGGTGACTTTCAACCCATTTTTCTTTTCTAGAACGGCCATTCTCCTTTTTTTTGTTAAATTACTGATTATATCGGTTTGACAGGTAAGAGTGATTGTGATTCCAATGGGCCCACTCATAAGTAGAGCGGTTGAAATTACCACATCCGATTTTTTACTTCTGTATTTTCTTTTATACTTATTGCTCAGGTTGTTTCATGTTGTATTTTCAGTTGACCCACCTATTTTCCACCACTTATGACTTTTTTTTTTCTTAGGTGTGGTCCCTAAGACTATGGGGTATGGGGCTTGGGTTGGGGCGTGGGTTGGCTGAAAACGCCCAAGCCATCACCCCGGGGTCTTGGGTTGGGGCGTGGGTTTGGGCGTGGCCCCATTGGCGTGGGTTTGAAGCCGGGCGTGGGGCGGGCTAGTAAGGTGACATGGCGGGCTCTCAATGGCCAAACCAAACTCATGCCCCCAACCCAAGCCCCACCATACCCCATGAGCGTGGGTTTGGGTGGGGGGGGGGGGGGGGGGGGGGCTCTCATTCCACGTGTCAACAAATGCCCCAACCCAAGCCCCACCATACCCACGGTCTAATATAAGAAGGTGGGTGTTATCTTCTTACGATGTTATGCAGACGAAACTGTAAGCAGATGATTAATATTGTGTTAAAAACGTTTTCATGTAGTTTTCTTAGGTGTGGTCCCAACCACACGTCACCACCTCACCACCTCCGTTTGCCCCACGCAAGGTGAAGATACCCACGCCACCTTCAAGCCCTTGGCGGGACGGTGTTCCAGGCGTGGAGGAGGCTTCCACTTCGTTCAATCTTAGGAGCCAACCCATCTTTCCAAAATGATCAACTTACGATAGATAGGTTCTCTCGAAATATACTCAACTTAACCCTAATCAAACATATTACTTGTTTTAATCACGAGGACACTCATTTGTTTCGATAACGGAAATACTAATGTTTCCTCTTTTACCAATCAACCACGAATAACGGGAGTCTAATGGTGGTTTTAGCAGCCATTTACCACCTCTAAACTTTAGAGGTGGTAAACCCGTTAAGGGTATACTCATCTCAAAACCCATTGGGTATCTATCGGGTAACTACTAACCGGTTACATTTTGTATTGTCATTATAAAAATATATATAATATAACTACAATGTATACGGAATAGAATACCTATATGTGTAAAAAATGGATGTATCATATATATACATATTTAATAACATAAAAGAAATTATACCGGAATACAATCGGGTAAACGGGTACACCTTATCGGGTAATTGGGTCGGGTAAACGGGTATACCACTAAATCCCAAACCCGTCCCAAACCCGCGAAAAAAATAAAAACTATTCCCAAACCCGTCCCAAACCCGATTAACCGACCCTAAACCCGTCCCAAATGTGTCGGGTTTCGGGTTTACCCAGCGGGTTCGGGTTTGATTGCCATCCCTACTCTAAAGACACCCATGTATCTTTTTTGTTGTCACTCTTTGAAAATGTTTGATTAATCAATGTCATTTGATTGTCGGATACATATAGAACATGTGAAAAATCAATAAGGATACATAAAAAATAAGCATCGAATACTATATAACATATATTTTTTACAGAAATATTCATATCAATCCTTATGCCTACAAGTTGTGGTTTATTAGATATGCAAGTCAACCACATTCTTTATTTCAACTCATAAATCATTATTTGATTTTTTTTTACCTTTTTATTTAATATGTTATCACATTTGGGATATAGAGTGAAACGTGCTTCGATTAGATATGCCCATATATTAGAGCCACAAAGCACCAAGGAGGGGTGGCATCATTTACATCCACTCACTTGGTTGAAACTTTAAGGTTTGTATTTTGTAACGTGTTAAAACGGATTGAGTTGACTTGATTATTTATAAATCTTTCATAAATAAATTGTTACTCAAAATGATTTCATAAATATAATATAGCAATACCAAAGGGGGAAACAATACCAAAGGGGCAATCCTCTAGCGGTACCCTGTGACTTTCTCTATGGAAGGTCGCCAGTTGGAGTCCCGTTTGTGACAAAATGTAATGCATGAGCAAGGGGTTTTACCGTCCCTTCGAGCGATGGATTTCCTCTGGAATACATTATTTATTTTATTAATACAAGTTGGGTCACTAGCGGTATCTGTGATCGCGGGTGTGGATGACCTTTTCCTAGTGAGTGTACTCGGGTGAGCAGGTTTTATTGGACATTAAAAAAAAGCAATAATCATCTAATAATGGGCAATCATCAATAAATTCCATATAGGATCGCATTTTAATCCTTTAGCTTTGATGTTACATGATTAAATCCTTAGACTTCTATAGCTTAATTAAATTTCAGTTGAAGTTTAAGGACTTAAGACATTTTATGATAAGTCTAGATCTAATTATGCAAAAATATATTATATTATTGTTAAGAATAAAAGTTAGAGAAGTTTCATCATGCAAAATTAAGTCAAAGTTGATTGTGTGCGAATTCAACAAAAGTTTTAAAAGTATTTGTTTTACTGTTTTGAAAATGAACCAAACCGGCCGGTCTGATATGACACCACCTCGGTAACGAGCTAATCAGTCGGGCAGAAATAGACCAAGAAATTTTGAGTGTACAACTAGATGGTAGAAAACCACTAGGGATTGCCTTCTCAACCAATGTTTCAGACAATACTACCGAACTTGCTAATTTAATAGTTATCGCGAGTTTTAAAACATTTGGTTTTTCAACGATCGTCATCTATTTTTCTCATACATTAATTTAGGAGGTTGTATGTATTAACATTGATTATTTAATCTATTCGAAATATTTTCCTTTTACCTAGAGATTTTTAGAATATTTGGTTTTTCGACAATCGTCATCTATTTTTTGTCATACATTAGTTTAGGAGGTTGTGTGTATTAACATTTATTCGACATATTTCTCTTTAACCTGCGTTTTTTATTTGACTTCCCAATGAATCAAAATGAAGCCACCAACGAGTGGATGACACCTTATTGTTAACCAAATGAACCATAATTAACTTAAATTGTAAGGGGGCACTTCAAAAATAACCCCAATGAACCCAAATTCCAATTCTCACTTTTCTAAATTTAAATTAAATCATATATTTAACAATAAAAACACAATTTCATCAATTTAAATAGATAACTAAAAATGTTAAACAATTTTTTTTAACAACTTTTGTTTCGAAAAAAGGTAACGACCAGCAAGAAGCTAGAAATCCCAACAAAACAAAAACAGGAACTTACACAATTACAACACTGATACTAAAATCATAAAACAATTAAAAAAACATAACTATCATTAAATATACAAACAACGAAAAAATAATTAAAATATCAAATTTAATTGCTTTTTGTATGAATCCGAGAAGTTTAGAGTTGTAACGTGTTCTACAAGATCAAACTATTATGTTACACAATCCCCCATCTTTTAAGATCATATTGTGTAGTATAATGCATGCATACTCATCTAATGATGATGGCAAGAAGTCGAGCCCACTAGAATCATTTAGCTCGTACTCGTACTCATTCGATGATGATAGTGGAAGAATAATATTACGTTTCATGAGTTTGTAGAGTAGAAGAAATCCGAATAGAATAATTTATAGTTTGGTGTAAAAAATGGATGAAATTGTGTTACATAATAGTTTGGTGTAAAAAATGGTTGAAATTGTCTAACATATCGTGTTACATAATAACTTATATTTATTTATTTTGTAAAATTAACGATCACATTACCATTGTGGAATCCAATCTTCAATATCACACTTGGGTTCGTTGTCCAAAATTTTCATCTTGAATCCCTGGATGAACCGATTGCGACGATGTTCAAGGTGAACCAGATGAACCAAGGCTTCATCCTGAGAATGCCCCCTTCACCGTTAGAGAAAAACAATAAACCAATTATGATCATTCATAAGTAAATAAGTTTAAATCGACACTTTTACACAAGTGTCCCCTGCGCTATACAATTTTACATAAATATCCATGATTAAATTTACTAATTTAGAATAACTTGTATATCCAAGATTTTTTTCTGATAAAATGCTTACAATGAATGTATCCTGAATGGCCATTTATCACATATAAATGCAAATGCAAATAAAATAGAGCATTTTATTGTTAATTTTGGCCCTTTTCACATATTAGTTTTAGGTTGTTGGGTGATTTAAAGTGTTGATGAGACATTTGTCTGGTTGATGCATCTAGCATTCACTATGGCATTGTACTAGGCTTGTCTACTCAAATTTAAATCTGCTCACAAAGAAAGGTAATGCACCATTTTATTTCTTGATAAGTGTTACTGTGTTAGCTCCTCAACTTTTATATAAAAAATAAAAAAAAATAGAAAAAATATAGTTCTTTTTAGGAATATATTTTATTTTATGACTTTTATCCTTTTATTTAAATAGGTTCCTAAAAATCGCTAGATTTATGACTTTTATCCTTTTATTAAGAGTGGACAAAATGTGCGCGAGCAGAAGCCCTTATGGAAGATTTAAAAGCTTTACGCCTGAAAGAAAAAAATCTTTTAATAGAATTAAAAGCTATTCAAGAAAAAATAACTCTCTATGACGAAAGTCTAGAAACAACTGTTAATTCAGAACAGGAATCTGAAAGGACACAATCTGAATCTATTCTCTTACAAACGGCTAAGGGTAAAGAAAAATCAAGTCCGTTGACTAGCTAGATTTATGACTTTTATCCTTTTATTAAGAGCGGACAAAATGTGCGTGAGCAGAAGCCCTTGGGGGAGATAAAATTGTAGGACCCACGTGGAGCGATTTGGTGCGAGGTGGCTTTCTTCTCTAATGGTGCTTTCGGGGTGGACTCCGTACATCCTAACATTTAGTTTAAACTAACTTTCTAAATGGTTGAAAATGAGTAACGGTGGTATAAGTATATTTTCATTATACGTAACATTTATAAGCAGTTTAAAATGTTTTTGTGTTGAAAATATGTTTAGATCACGCATATGATACATTTAACTTGTTATAGTTTAAGCTATATTATTATTAATTATTCGAAACGTATAAAACAAAAGTAACTTTGAAATAAGCATAGTACCATTTTATGGAATTAATTTATGAGTAGAAATCACACATAAAAAAGAAAGAGAATTAAATTTAATTAAAAGAAAATGTCTTAGGTATCTTATCTAAAGCAATAAGTATATAATGTATTTCTCACTACAGTTTTATATAACTTTTGTTATTAATTTAGTAGAAAGTTATATTATATTACACCCATGATGGTGTCATCTTGCTTGATTTATATTTATTATTTATATATTTATCACTTATATTTAACTTTTTTTTTGTAGACATGTCTAAATTTATTTGGATTAGTTTGCATTCGAAGTCAAATCCCACTATGTTTGTTCTTTTTTTAGCACTACTATGCGTCCCTATCCTAGAAGTGATTAGCTCCTCATAATCTTAAACGTAAGCAATATTAATGTGCATCACATTATTACAAGTTTGATTTTAAAAATAACTTTTAGTAAGTGTTCCTAAGCATGAAATTCGACCTTTCAAATTGGAATTAGAGGTTTTTAATACCATACTAGATTATATGATTGGTTAACTTGAGAACAATCATTATCATCTGTTCTCACATGTAAAAAATGTCAATAAACCGGAAAACTATTAAAGTTTGCCTCTTTTCTTTGTTGATTGATCAAATTTTAAGACTAGATTAACTAGTTGAACCAGTGAAACCCTGAGCTTTTGACATGATTTTCAAAACATAGTTCAATATTAGGGTCCATAATCCGGTTCGGCTGGCTTTAATGGAAGTTATTTGCCTAACAAGTACGTTTTGTAAAACGACAAACGAAACTAACTGGATTGGTTGGGTCAAATAAAATGGCTAGAACGATTCAATTTGACAGTTTAAACCGCTTTTAATTTCTTTAAATTTTTAGTTTGTTTCATAACTTTACAACGATAAAGACGGTTAATGAAATTAAATAATACAGTTAAACGACATGTTTCATATTCTTACCATTGCATGAATCATAAACATGTACCGTAAACCTTGAACCAGACTTGCTGAATCAACCGATATAATTTAATTTAAGTGGTTAGGAGTTGTTACCATCAATCTTTTGAAACCCCTATTGTTCAACATAGTTTTCAAAATTTCATAGGTTATTTTGAAGAAAGTATGCTTTAAAACTAAAATCATATAATTATTTTTTGACTAAAGTTGAAAGTAGTTGCATGATTAAACATCTATCAACAAAGTTTGCTTGTAATAATTCCTATCATCTATTGTAAAAGAGGTTTGTTGTACTAAAGATAATTTGTTTCTATCTTTGTTATTTTTATTGTATGTAAGAAAAACATATTTTTTTTGGATATAACATACTTTTAGTTTTTATCATTGTATGTAACTATTTTCAACATGTTAAATGATAACCTGGCACACCACCACTAGGTCTACCAAAATGGATGGATCAAGTGATGGGTTTACTTCTAGTAAACTGATAAAAAGATGATCAATTCAATACAAACTTAAACGAATCAATTTTACAAATAAAAAACTAATTAGATCAGCTATAACTCAAATAGATGAATACTTTGGTTTCCTTACAATCATTAGTGTATATGATAAACAAGTTTAGGGCCTTACATTAGTACAAGAAATTAATAGTTAATTATATCCTCATTGTACCTCTCATTTTTGCTATATATACGACGTACATCCTAAAAAGCAATTGTGATTAATAAAAATCAATATTATATATATGAACATTTATAATAAAAATCAATCTTATATATGATATATAAGGTGATCATGTAACTAGTTATCCTACTCTTTTTCTAGCTTCTTGCTTATCCACAAGCATTACGTATAAGTAGTGGCGAAGCTTGAGATTTCCGACCGAGGGGGCGGAAGTCACCGGACCTAAAAATTTCTATAAAATCGGGGTGTCGAAAACGTATATACCTAAAAATTTCTATACGAAATCTACATACTCTCCGCTACTGAGCGAAAAGCTCGAGGGGTCGGCCGCCCCCTCCCGCCTCTTAAAACTTCGCACATGCGTATATTTACTTCATCCAATTCTCACGAGTCAACTTAATATTGATCTTGTTTTTATAATAGGGCGCATCTTGCCTCGGTTCACTATAGATTTCACTCATATTGTACATCATTATCCTCTTTATACTAGGGCACATTTTGCCTCATTATGTTATTTTCTTATTTTTATTCATGTGTAGATAAACCGCAACAATATTTCAATACCAAACAACCCGTAACCCTATAATTAAAAAGTATAAATGCACCGAATTTAAAATGTTCGGACCATTATTGTCGACTTATCCAACATGCCATAAAAATGAGTCTCATACTATTATTTATAGTGATTTTACAAAAACTAGAAACATAATAAGATTTATTAAACCCTAAATGAAATTAAACACACATCCAAATTTCTTCTAGCTCACATCAAAGTTGGTTTAGAGTTAAAATATGAAAGAATTTGGTAGCCTCTGAATGGTCATTAAGAGGCTACCTCTTAATGGAACCATTAAGAATTTTACTAATGAGAAGGTAGAAAAATGTGACATGTGATGATTTACCATTCAGAGGTTACCTCTTAACCATTCAGACTTGAGGTTACCTCTTATTCTTTCAAAGGTCATTAAAAGGCTACCAAACAGCCCCTTGGTAGAATTGTTAACATTAAATTTTATGGAACTTTCATTATCTTAATCTTTCACTTATGGGCCCTACATTTTTATTTTAATCTTTAATTTGTGGGTCCCACATAAAAAAGTTTGTGAGGATCTACTTTGCTGTACCGGTAATAATCAATGTTTTAAAAACCGGTAAATACCGGCCGGTTATACCGGTATTACCGTTTCTAGATGTAAATCCGGTACGAAACGCCCCGGTAAATAAGTGAAACGGCATAAGGTTTGTACCGGCGGTAAAATCCGGTATACCGGTTTGAAACGTAATACCGGTATCGGCCCAGGGTTATTTTAGTTTGGGTTATTATTTATTTTTATTATATATGTTACTTATCTAACGTAATTTTTATATATTATGATTATTCGTGACTAAAAGTTCTTATTTAATATTGTATGAAACGAAAATAGTTGATGTATTCAACACTCAAATGGTTTAAACATATCGTACACTTTCATTTAAAAGAGCCTTGTAGGAAAATTGAATGATTTTCGATTATCTTTTGGATTATTTTTTATTATGCATTTACTTTTGGATCATCTTTTAATATGTAATCATGCATTTTTGGATTAACTTTTGAGTTGATGTTGTAATTTATGAAATTATTGAGGTAGTTAATCAACCCGGTTGAACCACTCGGTATAACCCGGTTCAACTGGTTGAACCATTTTTTAGCCTAATCCGGTTTGATTTAAAAACCGGTTTTTAAAACATTGGTAATAATTACCTTTGTTTTCATGCTTGTCACTTGTCAGATTAATCTCAGAGCTTGTGACTATAAAGAAATGGTTTATGATAACATAATAATAATGATAATTAAATACGGCTTATTCTATGCGCACCCCCCTTCCTGATTATACCCCCCTTGTGAGAGGAAAACTGTCGGTCCCACGCAGGCCCCACCTGTAAGTATGTAAGAGGTGGGGGGTGAAAAAAGTAAATAGGTCATGGGTTTGATAACTTAGTGGCATCTTAGAAGTGGGATAACGTTTTAGAACCAATAGGTTTTGGGTTTAATTCATACAATGGGGGGTTTTTCTCATATTTATTGGATTTCCTCCTGATTGGTGTATAGGCATTGCCTAGTGGAGATGGCACAATGATACTCCAGTGGTCCGTCAGTGATCCAAATTTGCCGTTAAAAAAAAGTAAATTGTCAAAATTGTCCTTGAGGTTTGTGAATGTTTGTCAGTTTCATCCAAAACAATTTTTTTGTATTATATTATCCTTCACTTTTGGGATTTTTTGTTATTTTCATCCAAACGTCTAATTTGTGTTATTTTTTCTGTTAGATATTTGGGTGAAAATGGCAAAATTCCCAAACTTCAGGGATGATATTGGCATAAAAGTTAGACGTTTGGATACAAATGACAAAAAAATCAAAAAAATGAAGAGTAATATGATACAAAACAAATGTTTTGCATGAAACTGACAAACATGACCAAACCTCATGGATGATTTTAACAATTTACTCTAAAAAAGATAAATAAATAAGTTTATGATCTTTACTTGTATTATATAGATGCATATGCCTAATCCGGCCATTTAACATCTAAGAGGCTCAGATCTATTATTTAACTTTGTATGTGTTAAGTTTTTCTCGCAATATCGTAGGGTTGCATTATACAACACAATGTTATACACTGTGTTATATAATATAATCTTACCATATAAAACCAAAGACTAGATCCGGTGGTTTAAACTTTAAACATTCTCTCTTCGTATTTTTGTTCAATTTTATTAGACCACCCGTAGTGGGGCGGTATTTTAAAAAAAAATTGAAAAAAAACCCCCCCAAAACGCCCCCCCCCCCCCCATTACACCCGGCGTTATAAGGCGTGTTTTTTGAAAAAAATTGCATGTTGGCGTTTTATTTAAAACGCTGAAGTGGTCAAATGGAAGGGGCATCTGGCCAATGGGAGTGGTCCAAGGTTTGACTAGCCAATAAGCAAGTAGTTTTTTTTTTTTTTTAATGATTGGAAGGGCATTATTAGGCATTATGCCCACTACACCACTTTTGCAATAATGCCCCATGCTGACTGGGATGACACGTGTCGAATAATGCCCCATCGTGGGGGCATTATTTTGTTTAACCACTACACCCGGTCTTATTGTCTTTATACATGATTTAAGCATTAAAAATATTTTTTCAGGATATAGATATAAGTTGGTAAATGATGAGTTGATAGATTCATTGCCCTTAGAACTTTAATAATTTTCATATTTTTGTTTGCAAATGCAGGTCCCATTAAGCATTGTAGTAGCTTGAAGTGGGAGTACCACTCTATGATTTTGGTTGGATCCAGAAGCTAGTTTATATCATTTTTGGTACAGGTAGCTCCACCCCTTGTCTTTACCATCAACACTTTTAATGTGAAAAATAATTATTTTTCAGACTAGAAATAACATTTCTTCACCTCTGACTTTTTACTGTGACTTTGATTTAAATCATTTAATGACTTGAAATAACTCATGGCCCTTAAAAAACTAGCAAACCATATATAAATTTATATAGAGAAAATTGCACAAAACGTCCTTTAAGTTTCACCAATCTTGCTGGTTTCAGCCTTAATTTTTAAAAACCATCCATTAAGATTAATTTTGTTGCTGGTTTCATCCTTTATCACTAACCCAGTTAATAATTCTTGACAAGACAAGAATTATTAACTGGGTTAGTGATAAAGGATGAAATCAGCAACAAAATTAATCTTAAAGGATGGTTTTGGCAACTTTTAAAGATTAAGGCTGAAACCAGCAAGATTGGTGAAACTTAAAGGACTTTTTATGCAATTTTCTCATTTATATAACATATTAACAATATATTTGATATTAAACGACAAAATGCACTTTACATCAATATCGCAGGTAAGCGAGCAACAAGCTGCGCCGCTACCCCTTTCTGGATAGCAAACCCTAGCCTATTAAAAACAAACCCCTGCCCCCCTGTTGATGAGCCACTGCTGTGGACAACCTGTTGGACCCTAGTCAGCAAACGGATAGCTTCTGGAGCCAGGGATCCAAAGGTGTCGAAGGCGAAGGGGACAAATGCATGTTGGTTATCAGCACATGCTTTAGCGTGTTTGTCCACCTTTTTAGATTCTGCTTTCTTTACCGCTTGTCCTGCTACAAACTCATTTTCCCTTAACCCAGCTAAGGGAGAGACTCCTGTGAGATCTACACAAGCATGTTTCCTTCCCGCCCAGCCAAAGACGAGCAGGTCCGCTGGTCTCAATGTAGATCTCCCTTCCATGGGGTCTGTAAGCAAATTCACAGGGGCCTCCTTCTTGGCAGAAATCCCCGCTCTCCTCAAGATGTCCCCCAAAACATCCCTCACCCAGTCATGCCGGTATTTGAAACCAGGGAGCTCCTTGCAATGAACAGCATGCTCCCCGTATTTATCCATGCAGGCTTTACGGCAGATTGGGCAGGTTTCGTCTTCTGGATACATATTAACTTATTCAAACTTGTCTTCCTAACTCAATGTCTCATTGTGTAACATGAAAATGATTGTATATGTCAAAAATGAGGTAAGAGATGTAGGAAGATAAAAACATCCACAATGGAAGCTCTTAGAAACGTCTCCATGTAAATACTAGTATGGATTGCCCTAGTCACATAACATGTTTTTGAGCGTTTTTGCTCTAAAACGCTCAATAAAGAGCGTTGGAGATGCTCTTAGAAGATGGTAACACACATCATCATCTTTGTTATCATCTATTGTTAGGAGAATCTAACGTCTATTTTTTTATATTTTTCATATAAAATAAGTACTTGTGGTATGGTCGCATATAGTTATATCATGCGATGTTTACAACTTGTGTATACAATAAATTTATTGTTTATAACCTATCTCACTGAATAAGGAAGGTGATTCCTCACAAGTTTATCAAAAACTATTATTCAAATACACGATAACATCATATGATTAGACTTGTGTACAAAATTCTTTATTACATACATACCTTGGGGTGGCTTGGGGCCCACCCACACCCTTTAGGACGAGTCCGGTACACCGGACAGTGACGGAGCTGAACGAAAACTTAGTGGGAGGTGGACTCTTAAAAATCCAATATTTCACACAACCGTGGAGCATCTGAACTCCATCCGCTTTCATGTGGTGGAGATTCTCTAAATTGTAAAAGGGAAGTATCGGTGCATATAAAGTGCATCAATTTTAAGTGTGGATTTTTCACAATTTTTTCAAGGAACTTGCACTTTTTTTTTACCTTAAAGTTTTTATATCTATGGAACTAGTGGTTACATTTTGCCACATAATTTTCATGGATTTATGAAAAGGGTTAAAATGTAATCTTCTTTTATCCTCGTATATAAGTTATATTCTTATTCAATTGCTAATAATATTAATTTCAAAGCTAATTGTTTAATCTCTAAATATTGAGTTTAAAACTTAAAACTATGACTTCACATTTCATCAATCCGATAATCAGACTATTGTTATTGTTATCTATATGAAAGATAAATGTCGGTGACATTTACCAAATTAGTCCCCTCCCTTTTGCATTTTAGTTTTAACCCTTTATTTATTTATTTACTGCATATTTAGTCCATGTGCTTGTGTTGCTTTGAACTTTAAAGTTTACAATCGGTCTCTCCTTTTGCGTTTTAGACCATGGGGTGTGGGGATCGTCCCCTCCCCGCCGCCGGTCGTCCCTCTCGTCCCGCACCGCCCCCTCCCCCTCCTCGCGTTGCCAACGGCTCCAGGAAGACGTTTGGGACGAGCATGCAAAAGGTGCTTGTTCTCTCTCTCTCTTTATTATATATATTAATGTGGGCCACCATTTTCAGATTTGGGACTATCCTCCACACCCTTGGGTAGTCCCCAAGGGGATGGTCCTCCACCCCCATGTGACGTTGCGCCTACGTGGCGGATAGTTCCCAAAGAGACTACCCAAATCACACTCCATGGTCTTAGTTTTAACCCTTTATTTGTTCATATGGTTATATAAATAATGTTCGGGTGTTTGTATGGTTATACGGGCTTGAATTTGGAGGGAGAGTATATTTGGCGAAACATAAGGTTGTAAAAAGAGAAGTACAATAAACATAGGGACGTGTATTGATGTGCATAAAGGGCAAAATAGTCTTTGTAACAGTCAATATGATGGTCAACTAACAGAAAATTATAAAATGCAGCGTTTTCCAAACATTGAGACTGTAGATGACAAGAAGTTACTTAGGGACGTCTATAATGATTTTAGGGTATAGTTATAGATTGAGATTTACTTTAAAAAAAATATATTAAACATAAAGGATATTGTGTTTCCTAAAAGTTAAAATTAATACAGTTGTGAAAATTTAAAATTGTATTTTTATCACACAAACAATTAAAAAATATACATGCTACACTTTTGAAGGTACATATGTTGGATCTCATATTGGGATAGGGGGACTGCCTTTTCTGGCCATCTGTTTTAACCTAAACCTTGAAAACATGCATTGGGTGTACATGGTTTAGATACAATTGGACTGAACAGTCTGAACCTTCACTGCTTCATGTGGGGTCCATCTGGTCCAGTGTGTGATGTTCAAGTTGAGTAGTTGGTGCCAATAGAGTATGAACAGGGTATATTTGTCAATTCACATCAACAGCTTTGATTCTTTTTTATTTCTTATTATTTTTTTTGTTAATCTGAAATCAAATCAAATCTTTATCATGGGGTCAGCTCATGCTGTTCCAAGATTCATGTTGTCTCCTAAAATGTTTGCTAAACAAAAGTCTTTGTTTAAGATTATGACATCCATAATAATCTACATGTGTGCTCTCACTTTATTTTCCATTTGCACATGACATGTTATATATCATATTGTATTAAAGGTTATTATTTACAATTTTTTTTACAGTTACCAGTAAACTTATAGAATCCTGTCACTACTCTATAATCGTAAAATGTAGTAACCTTCAAGAGGGTTAGTGGTAGAACGCTTACAACAGTGGCGAATCTAAGAATTTTTTCCAGCGGGTTTCTTTTGGTAGAATCTCACTATTTTTTCTCAAATCATACAAGGTTTTCACCGTATTTTTCCTTTTTTTTTTTCCAAACCAAGGGTTCCTGGGCCAGGAACCCCCACTGGATCCGCCACTGCTTACAACTGTGCTAGATGGACTTCTTAAAAGATTGAATTTTGTTAGATGCACTCAAACGCTTACAACTGTGTCATCTACTTAAATTTTGAATTTCGTGAAATCCGAAAAACCTCTTCAAAACATCTTAATTCATATTTTGTTGGGTTCTTCTTAAAATATTGAAATCTGTTAACTCCAACTAGCCTCGTGAAACCATCTTAATTCATCAAATGTGAGATAAATTAAGTTTACGGATAGTGTGTTTGGATGGCAGTCAATCAAACTCACTAACAAAATTAACTTTTCGGATACAATATCAAGATAGAATCCGTGTCACTTCTTAAATCTCTATGTTTAGTAACTAATTTGGCTACATGCACAACTTTCTTTTGTATTCTTGTAAATCAGTCATGTTTGCTTTTTTCTATAATATAAAATGAATTATTTGTTTTACTCAATAATTGATATTAACATCTTTATGAGAAAGTAAATGGCCAAATGATGGTGGGTTTCATTATTGTAGTACTTATCTCTAGCTCTTTATGTTGTTTCTTTTTGGCTCACCATGTTTATTAGATTTAACCCATTTGGACACACTTTTCACAAAAGTGAAAACTATAGTGAACCCACCAACAATTGCCACTCTAAAATCCACTTTGAAAATTACATTCATAAGTGTTTCACTTTTCTAGATTTAAAGGGGATGTAATATAATATTAGTATGATGTAATTTTCTTTTTAACTGTATTTTATTTTTGTAAGATACAACATAACACCATAACATACACCATAATTAACATACCATGTTATGTTGTACAAACAGTTTTGTTGTCGTGCAAGTAAAACCTTACAATAAACATGAGAAAGATATAAACACGATTTAAGATAACATAAAGACTCATGTACGTAGGTCTAATTTTTCCTAGGCTTGGTATGTCAAGTCTAGTTGGTACGGTTTTGAGTCTGGTTGTTTCTTTTGGATTTCCTAGGCTTGGTATGTCAAGTCTAGTTGGTATGTCCGCTCTGGCACACCTTTGTGCTTTATTTGGTTATTTATAAAATTCACCTGGGGTAACCCTTTACCAAAAAAATATTTTTTCCTATTTCCTTGGGTTTACTTTGGTGGATCGCAGTCGATTAAATTTTACAACTATTTTTTTGGATTTTCATTTCCATAAAGATCAATAGATTGGTTATGGTGATCGAGGCCTATTGCTGTTGTGGTTGGTGGGTGGGTTGTGGTTAGCGGAGGAGACGGTGACGCTAGTGGATGACAAAGAAAGCGAAAATGAAAGTGAAAACGACCTAAACAAAACCAAATAATTTAAAAGGATAAAGGATCATCTTTAAACAAAAAATTAATCACATAAATAAAACATAGTAACCAAATTGTGACACTATTTCCAAGTCAACATCACATATGTGTTTTATTCAAATATGCGTCAAATCTTAGTGACAATTGAACAACGTAAACACAATTTTAGTACCTCAAGTTTTAGAATATGTATTTAGAAGTATAAAACTTAACCATTAAACTTCATGGCATTTGTAATATAAAAAACGGCAAAATCTTTGAACACCTTGTAAGAGAAGATCTTAGGTTCAAGTTACACAGACGAGCAATAAAAGAAATTTGCCGTTCAAAAAAAATATAGTACTTAATCTTGTAAATGTAGGGGAAAGATACGTATATTAAAGCCATTTGGCTCAATACCCCGTACCCAATGCATGCGGAAGCCTTGAATCACACACACTTTTTTTTTTACTTTTAATTGTAATCAGTATGGTGGTTATGTAACTCTATGGATGAGCAAATGGTACCGGGTACTGGTACCGAATCGGTATCAATTTATCGAACCGGGTACATTTTCGGTATCGATTCGTAACCGACTTTTGACATTTTCGGTATCGGTTCGGTACCGTTCCGGTACGAATCAGACCGTAATATTTTGTATTCAATTATAATTGCTGATTACAATAGTTTATATAGATGACTAAATTACATTCTAATACCCTCTATTATAAACTAATTATATATCTAGACCACTAGTCTAATATTCCCCCGCAAGTTGAGGGCGGGGAACGACTTGCAACTTGGACCGTAGTAATAGAAACCTCTGAGAAGATAAGGGCTTGGTAAAGACATCAGCAATTTGATCATTAGTTGCAATGAACTTGACATTTAATTTCCCTTGAGCAACTTGTTCACGGACAAAATGAAAATCAACTTCAACATGTTTAGTACGTGCGTGGAATACAGGATTGGCAGAAAGATAGGTTGCACCAAGATTGTTACACCAAAGTGTAGGCGACCGATTCACTATTCCAAGCTCTTGAAGAAGAGATTTCAACCATATTAGTTCTGCCACAGTATCAGCAATTGCTTTGTATTCTGACTCCGTAGAAGATCGAGATACAGTCCGTTGTTTCCGTGCAGTCCATGAAATAAGATTAGATCCCAAGTATACAGCAAATCCCCCCGTGGATCGACGATCGACAGGGCAACCAGCCCAATCTGAATCTGAGTAAGCCTGTATATCTTGATGCCAATAGGAGTCAGAAAAAGCATGTAGTCTAGTGCTAGATTCGCGACGGAAAAGTAAGCCAAGTTGAGCCGTGCCATGAAGATAGCGCAAGATACGTTTAACCGCAGCCCAGTGATTTTCGGTCGGTGCATGCATGAATTGACACACTTTATTAACCGCAAAGGCAATGTCTGGGCGACATAAAGTAGCATATTGAAGTGCACCAACAACCTGACGATACCGTGATGGATCATTAAAAAGAGGACTATCGTCAGGGAGTAAAACATGAGAGGTAGCCATAGGAGTGGTGACTGGTTTGCATTGAGAAAGGCCAGCTCGATGTATGACATCCAAAATATATTTCCGTTGCGAAAGAATCAAGTTGTCATTATGATTTACCACTTCAATACCCAAGAAATAATGCAGCCTGCCAAGATCTTTAACTACAAATAATGAACTAAGCCGATTGATGATATTGGTAACATCTTGTGGTTGATTACCAGTGATGATGATATCATCAACATACACAAGAATATACACAAGAGTGCCACGCCTGTTGAGAATAAATAACGACGGATCAGTTTTAGACCCGGAAAAGCCAAGTTGTTGAAGTGCCATAGACAACCGAGTAAACCACGCCCGGGGAGCTTGTTTGAGCCCATATAAAGACTTGTGAAGACGACACACATAATCAGGTTTGGTAGAATCAACAAAGCCAGGAGGCTGTTTCATGTAAACAGTTTCTTGAAGATCACCATGCAAAAATGCATTCTGAACATCTAGTTGACGAAGTGACCAGTTGTTAGTGACAGCTAGAGTCAATACGGTACGAATAGTAATCGGTTTAACAACCGGACTAAATGTCTCATGATAATCAACTCCTGCTGTTGATGAAAACCCTTTGCAACAAGTCACGCTTTATACCTGCTTATTTTTCCAGCTGGGTCTGTTTTCAACCTGTAGACCCACTTACAATCAACCACATTAGCATTTTTAACAGGAGGAACCAATGACCAAGTACCATTTTTATGAAGCGCCTCCAACTCTTCAGCCATGGCATGACGCCACTCCTTAGATGTATTGGCAACGGTAAAGGAAGTAGGTTCAACAGGTAGGTTAGGTAAATTGGTAGCCATATAGGCAGTGGGATCATAGCGGTTTGTTGGTTTCGGATTAGGCCTAAGGTGTGTTGGACGAGGTCTTGGGGCAGGATTGGGAGGAGTTTCAGATGAGGTGGTGGCTGGGTTGGTTTCGGTGTGGGTGGTTTGGGTAGTACCGGTTTGAGTGGTTTCGGTTTGGGTGGTATCGGTTGCCGAGGTGGTTGCGTTTGGTGTAGTGACGGCTGGGGCAGAAGTGTCGGGAGTAGATTCTGGTAGGTCAGGGTCAGTAGGATAAGTGGAGACGTTAGGGTTGTCAGGTTGGGGTGGGTTAGAGTTTATGGGTGAGGCATGATAAGGGAAAACATGTTCATTGAAACGAACATGTCGGGCAATATAAACTCTTTCAGTTGTGAGATCAAGGCACCGACAACCATGGTGAATAGGACTGTAGCCAAGAAAGATACACGGAGTAGATCGGAATTCAATTTTGTGATTATTGTAAGGACGAAGGTAGGGAAAACATTGACATCCAAAAACACGAAGAAAGGAGTAAGCTGGTCGACGTTTGAAAATATGTTCAAAGGGTGATTTGTTGGAGGAGACCCGGGATGGAAGACGATTTATGAGATAAACAGCTGTTTCGAATGCAAAATGCCAAAAACGTTGAGGAAGATGAGATTGAGCAAGAAGAGCAAGGCCGGTTTCAACAACATGACGATGACGACGCTCAACAATGCCGTTTTGTTCACTGGTGTGAGGACAAGAGCGTCGATGAACTATACCAAGATTGTGACAAAACGAAGCAATAGTGTGAAATTCCCCTCCCCAATCAGACTGAATACTTTTTAATTTAGTGTTAAATTGCCTTTCCGCCATTTTAATAAAATATATTAAGTGATGATAAGCATCAGATTTACGAGCTAATGGGTAGAACCACATATATTTCGAATGATGATCAACACATAATAAAAAATATCGATAACCATCAAATGATAAAGTAGGAGTTGGACCCCAAACATCACAATAAACTAAGTCCAAAATATTAGCACTATGAAAATTGGAGTTTGACAATGATAATTTTGAAGACTTGCCCATTTGACAAGATGTACATAACGAAGACGACAACTTGTCTAAAACAGGTAAATGAAAATGCGAAACAATAGAACGGAAAACTTGAGCATGAGGATGTCCAAGTCGTTGATGCCAAATGGTGGACGATGCTTTGAAGGCAGTAAAGGCGACTTTAGGAAGAGACTTGAGCTGAGGAAGGCGAAGGGAGTACAATCCATGCTCACTTGGACCCGTTAAGAGGATGGTGCGTGTAGACTCGTCCTTCATAACAAAATAAGAGGCATGAAACTCAAAGAAAACATTATTATCAACGCAAAACTTTTGAACAGATAAAAGATTTCTTTTAAGTTGAGGAACATGAAGAACATTAGAAAGTGTGAGGGTTTTATTTGGGGAATAATTTTTTGTCGAACCAATGTTTAAAATGGGTAAGGGTTGACCGTTACCAACAAAGAGAGAATCACTACCATAGTAGGCCTCAGAGTTGTCAAGGCTCTCAAAATCTGTGGCAGCGTGATCATTAGCTCCGGTATCAGGAAGATAGTTAAAGCTCCGGTGTGAACCATCATCAGAATGAGTAGCATAATTGGCTTGAGACTGGGTGTGTGGTTGAGAAGACTGATTTGGGCACTGAGATGGTAGATGACCAATCCCGTAACGGTTGCAGTGACTATACACGGTGTTTTGAGTAGATGCCCAAGAGAACTGACGTGAACTACCAGTTTCACGGTTGCGAGCAGTGTTGTTGTTGCGATAATTACCCCTGTAGGAACCCCTTGAATTTCCACGACTTCCTCGGTTATTGTGTGAGGACCGAGGAGCATCGTAGGCCTGCGGCGGTTGTGGTGGGGTAGAGGCAGCAGTCGGGTTCAGTTGGTTACCAAGTTGTGTAGCTATGAGTTGTAAGTTACTGATTTGTGTTTGAATGGCTTGTAAATTCAGTTGTGGTTGTTAGGATGGGGTTGTGGCCATAAGAGCCTGTGGATTGGTTGGTTGTGTTGGTAAAAGTTTAGTAACCATATAATCATGGTCACTAATAAGACCATGAAGCTCACCAAAAGTGACCGGTGGAGTACGGGTTAAAAGGTTTGACTTGAGACCATAATATTCCTCACGAAGACCGGTAACCGTAAGCATGACAAGATCCTTATCCTTCATTGGTTCACCAATGTTTGCTAGAGCGGTTGCATATTCCTGAGCACGACTTAAATATTCTGCAGGTTTTTCATTACTCTTCATAGTTATTCGAAGAAGCTGACTTTTGAGGGTGAACTCATGAGATGAGGAAACCGGCGCATAGGCACATTCAAGAGACAGCCATATCTCACGAGAGGTCTGCCCTTGGACATGCTGAAACGATTCCTCAGAGATGGTAGATGTGATCAGTAAGCGCACATGAGCATCATTTTTCACCCATGGACTATAACTTGGATTGTCGGTGCTAGTGGTCCCTGTGGTGACTTTAGAAGGTGGACAGGGTATCGTTCCATCTACATAACCGAAGAGGTTATGAGAAATTAGAAAGGGTTCAAGCATTTGCTTCCAATATCCATAATTTTTAGGTTTAAGAGAGAACGCAAACTTGTGAGATTGATGGGTAGCTTTTTCCTGATTAGTAAATAAAGTGATGGCAGCCATTAGGGTTAGGTTACCTGAAGAGTTGATTGCTGCTGTTGTATTTGTTGTGCGATGTCTGCTGTATTTTCCAGAAGGTCGCAGAAGGGTTTTTGAATTGTGCGATGTCTGCTGTTGTAGATTGGAGGTAGTAGGGTTAAGCTCAGGCCGTGATTTGGAGAGGGGTCTGATTAGGCTCTGATACCAAATCAGACCGTAATATTTTGTATTCAATTATAATTGCTGATTACAATAGTTTATATAGATGACTAAATTACATTCTAATACCCTCTATTATAAACTAATTATATATCTAGACCACTAGTCTAATAGTACGATACCGGTATTTACCGGTTTTTACACTAAAATACCAGTACCGAACCGTACCGGGTATATTCGGTATCGGTACCAACTTTTGAGGATTTTCGGTACCAGTACTTTCGGTACCGGTATCGGTTCGATACCGAACGGATACCATGCTCATCCCTATGTAACTCCCAACCCATGATCTTTCAATCTTCCATTAAATTATAAAAACACTACTTGTAAGTGTATCAAACGATTTTTTGCAATTTTATACTTAAAAGAACACATCCCTATAATTATAATTTAAGGTGTGAATTTCTAAAACCAAACACACCTAATATAAAATTCATGGATTTGAGTATAGTTTAAATGAGCTCGATTAGTTTCTGGTCAAACATGCGATCACATTTAGCTAAATGGACCGTGATCATGCTGACTTAGAAAGTTCACAGATTGACTCGTTTATATATATATAGCAGTGTTGCAAAAATCGCGATTACTCGGCGATTAATCGCCGACTAGTCGCTAGTCGGCCTGCTGCTGAGTAATTTTTTACTAATCAGTTAAAAAATCGCTAGTCGATCAAAGCCGGTCCAAGCCGCCTAATCTGCCCTAGTCGGCCTAAGTCGCCCTAGTCGGCCCATTTGAAATCCTTACAAAACAGGCCCAAGATTACAACTTTAGCCCATTTTCCTTATCCCTTACCCTAATATGACGAAGAATTTGAGTCGGAGAAAGAGGATGAAGTAGACGAGGAGATTGAATACGAGTCGAATGGTGTCGAAATCATTGAACACTATGGGGATGAAAATTACATTTGAGCTATTTGTTAATGGTTGAATTTTAAGTACTGAGACTTGTTATGTTATGACTTATATGTAAGTTTAGTTTGCATTTTAAACTACTTTTACCTTTTTAAGTATTATATTGATATGGATGTGTGAGTGTATATATACATATTTATAAAAATAATAAAATTTACATATAAAATTTCTGATCTGATTAATCCCGAGTAATCCCGAGTAATCTCGAGTAGTCGCTAGTCCCCACCTCACCGGCCGACTAGCGACTAACGAGTTCTCCAACCTTGATATATAGGGGATTGTTCAAATGAAAACCACTTTTATTGTGAAAACTCGAAAACTAACTAAAAAAAGCCTAAAAAACACACAATTTTTTTTTTCAATTTTTTTTTATAAAAATCGCTAGTTTTTATATATAAAAAAATCTTTTTTTCAAAAAAAAAAATTTTTTTTTGTAGTACACATGTGCACTACACAATTTTTTTTTTTTTTTTTTGAAATTTTTTTTATATAGAAAAACCTGCGAAAATTGGTTTGCAAAAAAAAAAAATAAATAAATAAAATTGGTATGTTTTTTTGGCTTTTTTAATTAGTTTTCGAGTTTTCACAATAACTAGTGGTTTTCATTTGAACCTTCCCCTATATATATATATAGGGTAAGGTTCATGCGAGAACCACCTTTATTGCGAGAACCGCGAGAACCAATGTGAACACAACCTAAAAAAACCTAACCCCCACCCCCCAAGCTAAATGCTAAAAACTAAAACCCCAAAAAAACCTAAAAAAAACCTAACCCCCCTTAGAATTATACAAATCAAAATTTGCAAAACAAACTTGTCTTGATTGATCGCTGGTGATATGCATATCGTAGTCTTCGTTGTTGACAATACGAAGTTGAGTTGATTTTCAATGACTAGAGAGATAAAACTGAGTCGATTAATCTCATGGCTTATTAAATGAAAGGAAATATATGATTATCGAAAGGAATCCTTTCAAGCGAACATGCGGTTACCAGAACATCAAGAAAGAAAGACGAATGGAGATTGATTAGGTTTAGATGCCTTAATTGAAATGAGAATGGCATGATCATTTGATTACCTAAACATCTAAATGAAATCGAAGCTTTTCGCTTTACCGTCATTTCCATCTCTTTTGTAGCTACAAAATGTGCAATTGAAGGTTGACTCGATAAGTTGAACCACATGTGAATTCGTCGATTCCTGAATTTGTCCCGACGATCTTTAAGTTTAGTGTCTGCGATGGAAAAATTCAACAGCCATCCATTTTAAGGACCAAACATATTACGTTAATTAAACACCGAAAACCAGATATATAATTTTTCAAACCTAAAGATGAATCAAAACCGTAATATAAACATATTAGAGGGACTAACCATGTAATTCTTTCTAAAATAAATAAAACTTTAATTTAAAATTCTCTATCAAATAAAGATGTAAGAGCATTCACATCCAAACCATCAAATTATACATACATTCCACTAAAAAACAACCCCTATATCAATATATTTCCACTAAAAACAAATACTTTTTCTCTCTCATTTTCAATTAAATAATATTATCATCACATTTTTCTCTCTCCTTCACTCACAACCACTTTCAATATATATTAAAAACATTATACTGGGTGAACAGTGTCCCCCCAAATATACAGATGAACAGTAACATTTTCTCTCTCCTCCACTCACAACCACTTTTTATACCCTTTATAATATAAAAACTCTCCCTCACATATTTTGATGGATAGAATGTGAATGCTCTAACAAGTGTGACAAGGCACCACCACCTTTCTTTTCCACTGGTTTATGCACACTATTATTCTTCCCATTTTCATGTCACCAAAACCCTCTCATTTTCAATGTCTACATCCTTAAAACAACACCACCACCACCACCATTACAACACTCACTCACCACAACCCAAAATGGACCCAATACCCAAAACCCACAACCAAGATTTGAACTTGAAAGCCACCGAGTTAAGACTCGGTCTGCCTGGTTCTGAGTCACCTGAAAGAACCACTAATGGTGGTGTCAAGAACCCTAATTTGGTCTCAGGAGCCAAAAGGGGTTTTTCAGATACCATTAATTTTGTTAAAAATGGTGCCTTTTTGGTTGAAAACAAGAATAATATTTCTGGGAAAGATACTGGTGTTTCATCTTCACCTAAAGTTCCTGTTGCTGCTTCAAAGTAAGGATTTTTTTTTTCACTTTTTTTTAATTTGTTTGACTTTTTAAGTCAAACATGTATTTATGAAGTTTCGATATTTTTTGAACATATATATGTTTTTAAGCTTCTTTACATGCTTCAAAGTAAGGATTTTTGTCACTTTTTTTGCTAGTTTAATATGTTTGACTTTTCAAGTCAAACCTGTGTTTATGAAATTTAATATTTTTTGGACTTGTTTTTGTGTTTTTGAGCATAAATTCAATTATAACTTATGATACTTTTTGTACTTTATAATTGTTGGGGATTTTTACATGAAAGAATCACCATATTGGAATCAATGTTGAAATATAGAGTAATTTTGTTGACTTTCAAAGTCAAACTTGTATATAAGAAATTTAATAATTGAACATATTTGTTTTTGTTTTGAGCATAAATTCACTTAAAATTCATAGTACTTCTTGTACTCTATGATTTGTTGGGGATATTTACATGAAAGAATTACCATAACTTGTAATATATATAGTAATTTTGTTGACTTTTGAAGTCAAAGTTGTATATAAGAAATTTAAAATTATTGAACATATTTGTTTTTATTTTGAGCATAAATTCACTTATAATTCATAGTACTTTTTGTACTTTACTATTTGTTGGGGATATTTACATGAAAGAATCACCATAGGTCCATATTGGACTAAATGTTCTAATATATATAGTAATTTTGTTGACCTTTGAAGTCAAATTATTTTACTTCTAATTAAAAAGACTGAGTGAAAGACTGAAAGGGTACCTTTTTTGATCATATGCTCTTGTTTGTTATTTCTTTAAAAAAATTCAAACACTGTTGACCTTCAAAAGTCAAAGATATGATCATAAGAGTCAACGTTTGACCATATTCTTCAGAGAGTTAAAATTTTGAAAATATTAATTTGAATCAGGGCACAAGTTGTGGGATGGCCTCCAATTCGGTCTTTTCGAAAGAATTCAATGGCTGCTAAAAACACGAAGAACGAAGATGACCCGAATGCTGAAATCGGATCATGTGTTTATGTGAAAGTTAGTATGGATGGAGCTCCATATTTGAGGAAAGTGGATCTTAAGATCTATTCAAGTTATCAGGATCTTTCTTTGGCTTTAGAGAAAATGTTTAGCAGCTTCACCCTTGGTAAGTTTCCTTCTATTATTATTGTGATTAAAGGTGACAATTTCGATCCGTAAACGGGTCGATTCGGATTATATTATTTATTATTTATCTAACGGGTAAAATAAATACCTTAAAAGGAAACATGTGTGTCAGTCGTCTCGGATTGGCGGGTTGAATTGTTCTACCTGAACACGACCTATATTTTTCTCCGTGTAAAAAAGCTAACTCAAAGTTGCTCACACTTAAAATGGTGTAACCTAAACACGACTTGTTTAACTCTTTTATCTAAACGTGTTAAACGGTTTGACGCCTGATGGGTAGTATGCAACTTGTAAACATGTTATTGGGTTGGTGGGTTGTAAAAAATGGGTTAAAGGGGTTAGCGTGTTGACGTGTTTAATTAAACAGGTTAGATATGACAACCGAAAACCTGATGATATTCGTGTCATGTCGGAAATTGCCACCCCTACATAAAACCTCCTAGATAATTTTGTTGGAAATAAATCAATAATATATTCTTGAAATTGGAATAATATAATATAACATTATATATAGTCTTGTTTAAGTTACAAAATAATTTATAAAAAATATAAAATCTGGAACAAAAAGCTAAAATATTTTTGCTTAACTCATAGATTTCACTCTTTTCTTGTTGGAATAATTGATTTTGAATGTGGTTGACTTTTCAGGTCAATACGGTACACACGGGTCGAGTGAAAACCCATTGATGAATCTTCTGAACGGTTCTGAATATGTACTAACTTACGAAGACAAAGATGGTGACTTGATGCTCGTTGGAGATGTTCCCTGGGAGTAAGTTTCATAACTTTGACTTTTTTTGGTCAAACCTTATAGTCGGGTTTAAACCCGATGTAGTTCTATCGTCAACTTAGCAAGAACACATCTTGTTCGTTGACCTTAGCTATTTCAATGTTGGTGACCTTCCTTTTGTCTTAAATTCATTAATTCCATTTATTTTGAAGCTGAAAGTATTATCTTGTTTAACTTAAAGTCAAACTCTTTTTGGTCAAATGTGTCGTTGACATTCACCGTTGTTGATTGTTACAGTATGTTTACTGGAACTTGTAAGAGGATGCGGATCATGAAGAGTTCAGATGCAATCGGCTTAGGTAAATCTTGATTATTATGTAAACGATAAATTATTAAATCAAAACTATATTTCAAGAAATAATCAAGAAGACCCATTAAAACGCGAAAATTTGTTACATTTTGGTGCAACAGATTCTTTCTAATTAAGCATCAAGAAGTTGGTAATCTTTTTTGTTTAAACAAGAATCAAGAATCCTATAACATGTGATGATTCTAGCTTTGAATCGAAAATTCGATCATATATTCATGTAAGAGTTGGTTACTGTTTTCGTCCATGTGGTTTGTCAAAAATCACTATTTCAGTCCATTAGTTTAAAATTGCGATTTCAGTCCATGTGGTTTTACTTTCGTAACCATTTCAGTCTACCTCGTAACCATTTTAGTCCCTGTACTTAACAGAATAATGGATTGAAATGGTTACGAAAGTGAAACCACAGGGACTGAAATGGTTACGAAAGTGAAACCACAGGGACTGAAATCGCAATTTTTAAACTAATGGACTGGAATAGCGATTTTTGACAAACCACAGGGACGAAAACAGTAATTAACTCTTCATGTAATTAATGTTCTTATTCTTGTTTGATGTGTGGTTTTACAGCCCCTCGAGTCGCAGACAAATGCAAAAGCGGTAACTAGTCGCAAACATTCAATCTGACGACCCGACACTTGGATTTCTATAGTTTTCATCTTATGATTCTTGTGAAGTGATAATGTTCATTTTATTTCATTTTGTGTGTCCCAATTTTAGGCTTTTGGGGGCATAGACTTATATAAAAAGATATAAATATGTACCCTAGATATGTAATTGTTAATATGGATGTTTTTTAGCATAAGCTACTACTTGTACCTTGTGCTTGTTTGTGTGTACTCTAGATTTTGCAATCCCATTGTTAGATTCCACATGTGTTTGTTGTACTCATTAATAGCAAAATCTAACAACCATTTGTTTTGTGTATGGACTTCCATGATTTTTGGACCAATATTTGATATTTCATCAATCAAAGGCAACAATATGATTACCCTCCATCTCAAAAAATGGCTCTACCACCCTCGGCCGCCATCGGCCGCACCGTCCTCTGTCTATTCCTTGCGTTTTCCGTCACCAACGCCGGTCCGCACCACGGTATCATTCAGAGAAGACACGGCAAGGGCCATCACCATGGCTACATAATTCCACCAGGAACGCCCGGTGAAGTCACACCTGGAAATCCAACCGTAGTTCCACCTGGAAATCCAACCGTAGTTCCACCTGGCGAAGAAATTCCAGGTGTCGTTCCACCAGGCGAAGTTCCACATGAAATTCCTGGCGTAGTTCCACCAGGTGAAGTACCACATGAAATTCCAGGTGGAACTAGTGGAACTGTAGTTCCACCTGGAAATCCCGCCGAAGTTCCGCCTGGGACTCCAGCCGAAGTTCCACCAGGAACTCCTGCTGAAATTCCACCTGGAACTCCGCCAGCTGAAAACGACTTAGAGACAAATTTCAAGGGTTCATGGGCCATTGATAATCCAAATGTGGGTGTTGCCGCGATGCAATTCCAGTTGATGCCAAACAACAAGGCCGTGTGGTTTGATACAACGTCTCTAGGCCCGTCTGCTCGGGAACTCGGCCCACCGGGAAACTGTCCTTTAAGCCCCGAGATGAACTTTAAGCCCGATTGTTGGGCACATGCCATCGCTTATGACGTCGAAACCGGAGAAAGTCGGACAGTTTATGTGAGTATTCGTTTTTAATCATCGTAAATGCATTTGTTTTGCATATGAATATACATTGTCTTTACAATGTACTTGAATATGTATATATGTGTGTATCGCAGATGGATGGAGAACCATGGTGCTCGTCGGGACACTTATGGCCCAACGGCGACTTGGTGGCTACCGGTGGCACTCGAGGCGGTTATAAATCCGTTCGAATGTTGTCCGTAAGTGACCTCAATGCCAACTTTGTGGAGAAAAAGAATGTTCTTGCTGATAATAGATGGTACTATATATCCTTTCTTGCTGAAAATAGTTTTAAAAATTTACTAAACCGTATGATAAAACTGAACTGAACCGAATAACCAATAATGCAGGTATTCATCTAACCAAGTTTTGGAAGATGGAAGCGCAGTTGTGGTTGGTGGTCGAAACTCCTTTAGCTACGAGATTGTGCCACCGAATAAGCTCGAATTCCCGTCGAAAAAATTCAACCTCAAATTCCTCCAAGAGACGACCGTACCGAAAAAACCCGGACCCGGTATGTACATCGAAAACAACCTCTACCCGTTCCTCTTCTTAGTTCCCGATGGAAACGTTTTCCTCTTCGCAAACGACCGTGCCATCATATTCCACCCCTCCACGGGCACGGTCGTTCGCGAGTTCCCAAAACTACCCGGTGGTGCCCGAAACTACCCACCTTCCGGCATGGCCGCCCTCCTCCCGCTAACCCTAACCTCGGAGGATATCCACGCCGAGGTGGTGATTTGCGGCGGCAACACACAAGAATCTTACCAGGCGGTCGACAGTAAACACACGAAAACTCGGGTTTTCGTGCCCGCTCTTCGGGACTGCAACCGTCTGGTGTTGACCGACCATTCCTCAAAATGGGAGAAAGAACAAGACATGCCGTCGGGCCGGTGCATGGGCGACCTCTTACATCTCCCAACCGGCGATCTTTTAATGATCAACGGCGCACAAAAGGGCGTCGCGGGTTGGGAAAATGCGATCGACCCGAACTTCACTCCCGTACTATACACTCCGAATAAACCGATGGGCCAACGGTTTAAAGAAATGGTTCCAACAAACATCGCCTGAATGTACCATTCAGTTTCGGCATTGATCCCCGACGGAAAAATATTAGTCGCCGGAAGTAATCCGCATTCGAAATATCTTCTAAAGGCCGAGTACCCAACAGAACTCCGGGTCGAAAAATTCTCCCCACATTATCTTGACCCGGCATTGGAAAAACATCGGCCGGTGATCTTGCCGGAGATGGCGGATAAGGTGACGACGGATAAGGTGTTGAAGTATGGTCAAGAGTTCAAAGTTGGAGTGAAATTCAATAGTGGTCAAGTGAATCCTCAAAATGTGAAGGTGACAATGGTTTATCCACCATTTACAACTCATGGGTTTTCAATGAATCAAAGATTGGTGGTTCTGCCGGTGAAGGCGGTGACGGATGAGTCGATCACCACCGTAGCGCCGCCATCCGGAAAGATTGCTCCGCCGGGGTATTATATGTTGTTTGTGAATTTTAGGGGTGTTCCTAGCAAAGGTTATTGGGTACATGTTGACTAAAATGTGTTTGACTTGTTTAAGTCAAGCATTTGACTTGTGTAATTTAGGAGTTTGTATCGTAGAGTAAAAAGAAGTAACACATAGAAAGTTTTCTACATTGACCATTGTTTTTACAGCCGCACTTGCATTTGAACAGCGTCTTACATGTTCACTGGTCAGACCGGTTTTAAAAAGTAGATATAATTATCATAAGCCCGACGGTTGTACGCATTAAGAATTATCGTCTTGGTGCTGCCTTTAAGGGATCATTGCGCATCACAGTAATCGCTTCACGCATCAATCGCTTTTGGCTCTCTAAACGACTTGTTACATTGTTAGTGGTATCAAAATGTGATATACGGTTTTAGTAATCAACCAAGACAAGATACAGGATTGATATCGGCATTTATATAAACCATGTCCATTCACATTTCATTCATCTATAAAAGGGTTTCCTGTAGAACAAAAATGGATACCCAAAAGCCAAACGTATTCACTTCCATAAAGCTAAGATTGGCCGATTAAACCCAGTTTTGCTTCCAGATAAACTCGAACTTAAGTTCTCGATCTTCCTAAATCCGATCTGCAATCACAAAAAATAGAAAATGTAAAGATGAACTCGTAAAGGCGCTCAAATACACCTTCTCGATGTATGTACTAACTTTAACCTCTGTTTACATAATCAGATTCGTTTCATATTATATCCTTACAAAAGTTTGTGTAAACTATGTATTCGATTACGAAAAAGAAAGAAGTACAAACCTTGTCCAAAAGAATCTCCTGAAATTGATCTGGAAATATTTTAAGATTCTTGTAGTTAGTTGATGCTACCTACAGATGACAAGAAAATAAATCATTAATATATATAAAAAAAAACTAAACATTCATGGTAACAAGCTGCTACACACCGTAAAACACACATGTCAAACTGAAAAAAAGGGTAAAGTACACGGATGGTGGTCCCTGTGGTTTACCAAAATTTTGGATATGGTCCTTAGTTTTCCAAAAGCACACGGATGATCCCTGTGGTTTTGCAATTTGTGACGCATTTAGTCTCCGGCCAACAAATCTAGAGGTTTTAACAAGTCTAAGTTAGGGACTACATGTGTTACAAAGTGCAAACCACAGGGACCATCCGTGTACTTTATATGTTTTCTTCCCATTATATGTAAACACACTTGCCACTTTTAATCATTTTAAGTAACTTTTTTTACTTGACATAGAAGCTATGTTGTCAAAAGCGCAAAAGTGGGTTTTTTTTGAAAAAAACGGTCTGAGCAGCGAGCGCGTCAGGAAAAAAACTGCCCCACGCGGGCCCGGGTTTTTCGGAGCTGCATTCGTGCGAGCACGCATGAGTTCAACCAAATTCCAGCTCAGAAACTCATTTTTGCACACCCCCCCCCCCCCCCCCCTTGCGCGCGGGTAGGACTTGTGGTAAAACATGTCATAAAGCTACAATAGAGTAGTAAAGGCTTTACCTTATAAACAACCACTCACTTTGTCCCCACACCAATGTGGGACAAAGTATTTACCACCTTTTAAGACTTATTCACACACCCAAAACTTACAACATAAAAGTCCTAAACTTTTGCTACTAACTATTGACTCCATGATCTTAAATGGCATATATAATAGTTTTTTTTTTAATTTTATATGTGGAATCTTATTTATTTTCAAAGCATAACATATTTTTTATATTTTTTTTTCTCTATGTGCGCTTTTCTTAAAAAAGCCCACGCTTTTTTTGCGCCTTGCGCCTAGGCTCCGGGCGAGGCCGATGCGTTGCATTTTAGTGTATAAATCCTATACTTGAATATACCTCCGACACTTGACGGTTACTGACGTATGATTTCCACGGCTGAGGTTCCAAAATAAAAATACCACCCTGTTTAGGATTAATTACACATTAGATATAAAAGATGTAAACAAAAAAAATGCCCTTACACTTTTTGTAGCTAAATGAACACTTACAGGTTTAAGAAGCCGCCAAACCTTTGAGAATAGTGTTATTAAACCCTCATCACCCCAGTTCAAATGGATCCATTTGGAAACACTTAGGCTGCACGGTAGAAAACAAATGCACTCAATGCTAAATAAAACAGGTCAAATGGAAACAAAAAAAAATGTCAAAAAGTTTAGCTAAAAATGAAACAGGTCAAATGGGTTGAAAGTCATTAAAAGCGTAATCATATTAAGACATTAACCACTTAAAAGTCTAAAACATGGACGGTAAAGCGTTTGTGGGTCATTCTTGACTTGTTACACTATGCAGTTATAGTGGTCCAAAATCACATAGCGGTCAAAGGCCGATATTTGAGATATAGGTTATAGTGGTGGGACATCGGTAATTTTATATCATGCAGAGTTCATATATATATATATACACACACTTATATAAAACGTAAAAAATATATAATAGTAATAGTAATATCAAAAGTCAAAACTCAAAGGTGCCAATATTTGAAACATGATCTAATCGTAAGCCATGAAATCTTCCTCCGAGCCCACATCAACCAAAGCATCCAAAATAATGGTCAATATCAGTCAAATAGTGATCAATAGCGCCGATAATAGTGGTTCCGCTATTCTGGGCTGCTACTTGACACCGCTATTTTGGAAGAGCCCTATAACCGCTATCCCACCGCTATTGACTGGCTTAGCTTCAGATAGCGTATATGTCAATTTTATGAACTACCGAAACATCGTATATAATAAATTGCATAGTTTGAATCAAAAGGTAATATGTGACTACATTAGCTACTCGAGGCTAGTTTTGGTATTTTAGTTAATATATGGCAAGGAATAAGCTTACCAAAGAATGGTATCGTACACCTTATCTCCTGGTATTGTCCAACCAAGAACGAAATTGTCTTTCTGGAAAGAGACTTGGTCAAACAGATGTGAAGCAGGAGAATCCGCTGAAATTTCAACCCGGCCAGTTTTATCTGGCGGATCGGTTATACCATTGGTTCCGACATCTTTTGAATTGTCAACCTTTTGATTCTTCTTACTTTCACTCGATTTCACAATTCTTCTTAGGTTCCAATATGCATCCTCAATTCGAGCTGTAAAATAAAGAATTGTTAGCTTAGCAATAGAATTCTCATTACTACATCATGTAGAATAAGATCATGCATATGTTTAAATGGATCAAAAGACGCTGGGTCGAGTTGGGTTGCCCCGCAAATGTTTTTTTTTTTTTTTTCCATTTTTAAAAACTATTAGTTAATGCATTAACTATGACTACTAAAGAAATATTATCACAACAATAGCCTGTAATTTAAAATAAAAATGTTTTAGGAAGTTGTGTGTGTTAAAAATGAATTTGAATCACTTTCAACCTGTTCGACCCGACCCAACCCGAGCTCGGCTAAAAAAAAGCTTAAAACGAGCCGAGTTTAAACTCGAGCCCGAGCCTAAAACAAGCCTGTTTAATAAATAATAAACGAACCGAGCTCAAGCTTTAAAAAACTACCTACGAGTCGAGTTGAGGTTTTGAAACAAAGCTCAAATCGAGCTGATCTCGAGCTTTCATAAGTTAAACAAGCTCAAGCTCAGCACGTTTGCACCCTACCTTTTAGCTAACTTTTTTTATCTAACCAGATTGAGATTTAAAAAACAAGCACAATCAACCCACCCATTTATAGGTTAATGGGCCAAAATTGCCACCTTTATAATAAATTTTTTATGTGTTCCGAGTTCTTTCAAGATCAAAGTCACTCACCTGAATCTATGTCGATCCCAAGAATTTTCTCGCAACCAAACTTTTTTGCTGCAATCAATAAAAATCACATTCATATCAAATCCAGAAACAATAGCAGGCATGAAATATGCGATCATATAGCACACATGTGACATGACAAGGGACAAAATTTTATGAATGCATATAACTTTTGTTCAACTATCGATTGTAGAATGCATAATGGAGACTGAAATCGTTGTTAAAATACCATATGACCATACAGATTGTTTATTTGTTATGCGAGTAAAGTACACGGATGGTCCCTGTGGTTTATCAAAATCCTGGATTTTGTCCCCAGCTTTTTCCAAAAGTAAATGGATGGTCCTTGTGGTTTGCACTTTGTAACGCATTTAGTCCCTAACCAACAAATCTAAAGGTTTTAGCATCTTCAAGTTAGGGACTAAATGCGTTACAAAGTGCAAACCACATGGACCATCCATGTACTTTTGGAAAAAGATGGGGACTAAATGTGTTACAAAGTGCAAACCACAGGGACCATCCGTGTACTTAATTCTTTGTTATGCACTTTGACTCAAAACTAAAAGCGAAGATTACCGATTGTGATGGTAATTAATCCACTATTGCAGCCAATATCAAGACAGTTTTTCCCTTCAAACCATTCTTTCTTCATAACCTTTATTCTAGGATCTTCTTCCAACCCTTGATCAATCTGAAAAAAATGAATTGATGTATAAATCGTCTATAAACACAAAATCAAACCTCTTTAAAATTTCAGGACGTTAACTAATTGATACGGATCGGAAGCGTACTCAAATGGCTCAAGAACAATCGATTAATCAAAGACGATAAACGAACCGAAAGGTTCAAGAACTATGTTCTTCAAATATTAATCAACCAAAAACTGACTAAAACATAAACCCTAAACATCCTATTTATAAGATCAATCAATCAATCAATCATACCCAGTAAAATCCCACAAATAGCAAAGCTATTGGTAGGGTCTGGGGAGGGTGGGATGTAGGCACACCTTACCTCTACCTCTAGGGATAGAGAGGCTGCTTCCAGTGAGACCCTCGGCTCCAAAAACACCCAGGAAATAAATAAATAGAACATGAGGTGTATGTGTGTGTGAATGAAGCTACGTATGTGTGTGTGAATGAAGCTACCAATATAACATGAGTGGTGAAAGATTGCATGGTATACAAGACAAATATAACACAAACAGCCTATATAAATAGAAGCATATCTACGGCCATACACTGTACCTAAAAACACAAATGTACTCTCACCTAGAAATCCTTAACCTTAATCCTCTGTCTCCACGAGCTCCTATCATGGACCATGTTCTCAGAGAGGTGCAATTTTTGCAAATCCTGCCTAATAAGATATGAATCATAATTCAAAAGGAAACAAAATAAGATAAAATAATAAATTCAAATAAAGAGATAACTAAAGAGATCGGGTCAATCCGCATCATTCTCCCCGTCTTAAAAAAACTCGTCCTCGAGTTTTGTCTTCAAACCAAAGCCACCCGGATCAAAAGGAACATCAACTCGATTCCTTATTATCACGACCCACCTAAACAATTCAACTTCATAGATCATCTCGCCCGACTCTATAATTGTGCCACCTGGGTCGAATGGAGCACTGGACCATCTCATGTTCACTTGCACTTCATGTTCATGAACGTTCATTTGACTAGACCCAAATTGGATTTGTAGATCCAAGTTTATTATTCGATAAGCTACGTCCAAAATTATTTTTCTTGTGTTGTATAAAGGCCCGTGTGATCGATAACTTATTTTCACCGCCACGTTAGAAAAATTAGATGGATCCAGAAGAGGTCCACTAACCACAGTTAATCTGGTGACCATTTGCGAACCAAAGTGAAAACATTTTTGTGGCTCCAAATCATCTTGAATTCCATTCATGGATTCCACGTAATCCATGTCTTTAGGTATATCCACCATCAAAATTATTATAATATTCCTAGTTTTCTTATTCATCATCATCATACTCAGTATATCCCACCAATAGCAAAGCTAAGGTAGGGTCTGAGGAGGGTGAGATGTAGACAGCCTTACCTCTACCCCGTAGGAATAGAGAGGCTGCTTCCAATGAGACCCCCGGCTCGCCTAGTTTTCTTATTGGACCTCCTTATTTGACATTTTGAAATCAATATTTTCTTTTTAATCGGAATATCGCTTACCTTTTGAACTTCCGCTAAATCAAGAGATTTGACCAAATTACCTTCCTTTTGGAAACCCTTTATTTCCGGCACGAAAGAAGTGTTTACCTTTAATTGTGATTGAGACCCACCACTGGCCATCGAACGACCTATCACCACCATAGAACCACCAGAGGCAGAAGCTATCACATCACACATAGCCAGCCCAACGCCACCAATAACCACCACATCCCCTAGCTTTTCACCAGATAAAAACTCATTAAAATTAATAGCAGTCTTCAAATCCTCTTCCCCTGCGTCTTCACCGACATCAACAAGCTTTCCACCCGGTAAGTTTAGACCACTACCGGTAGCCCAAGAATACCATTCCTCATCCCCATATTCATCATACACGGGAGAAGAATCATAGATAAGGTCAGGATCCTCGTTGCCTCGGGCGGCGAATCTACGGGGATGATAACCATCACATGATTCACGAAAGTTTTCATGGTCCACAATCTCGTTGCCTCGGGCGGCGAATCTACGAGAATGATCACCATATCCTCGCGGATTAAAAGGAACTCCGTCGTTGCCTCCGGCGGCGAATCTACGAACGAAAGTTTCTTCTTTTCCACGTAGAGCCATTTGAAAACCAAAAGCTCTGATACCAAATGATACGGATCGGAAGCGTACTCAAATGGCTCAAGAACAATCGATTAATCAAAGACGATAAACGAACCGAAAGGTTCAAGAACTATGTTCTTCAAATATTAATCAACCAAAAACTGACTAAAACATAAACCCTAAACATCCTATTTATAAGATATGAATCATAATTCAAAAGGAAACAAAATAAGATAAAATAATAAATTCAAATAAAGAGATAACTAAAGAGATCGGGTCAATCCGCATCACTAATAGTCTTGAATCTTGGTCGATCAGAAACGGAATCAATTTTCGTTACAGAAACAAAAAAATTCAAACTAGGATTGTTCAAAAAGCTCGCAACTCGAGTCCCGCTAAAAAAACTCAAGCCAGAACCAAGGTAAGATCCCTTGTTGAGCTCGTTTAAATTAAAGCCAAAGATTTAATATGTATAAATATAGCTCAAACGTTAATATATATATGTGTGTGTGTATGTGCATATACAGGAACGCTCATTTCAAAACCAAGAATACGTTGAACTCTTTAGAATTGTATAATGCACTTGTACCTTTTGCATTATGTGCATGTTAAAAAAATATTATTTTTTGTTTATATGCATATATCAATATGTGCAAAAAATACAAAACTTTAAGTACAAAAAATAAACAAGTTGGCTCGTTGAGCCACGTGCTGAGATAGGGTTGAGCTCGGTACCGGTACCAAATGTACCAATACCAAAAATACCGATCCTGAAAATTGCCAAAACTGGGTACCGGTACCGAAAATGCTCGATTCGGTAGATTTGATACAGTACAATACCGTTACGGTACGGTATTTGAAGTTAAAAAAATCAGTAAAATACCGGTACCGTACCGAACGCGTACCGCCATACTGAACCGAAAGTAACGATCCCAAAAACGCCAAAAAACTGGGTACCGAACTTTTTTCTATGATTTGTAAACTTAAAGCCATATAAAACTGAGTTCTAAATATAAACGAGCTGGCCCAAGCTTTTTAAGAACCGAGCTCGAGCTCAACATTTCAGCTCGTTAAGATACACTAGCCGAGCCGAGCCAGTTCGGTTTTGTAAAAGGACAGGGGCAGCCCTATCAAACCGCTGCCCTGAAACATCTAACTGACAATACCAAAAATACCGATCCCAAAAATTGCCAAAACTGGGTACCAGTACCGAAAATGCTCGATTCGGTAGATTTGATACAGTACAATACCGTTACGGTACGGTATTTGAAGTTGAAAAAAATCAGTAAAATACCGGTACCGTACCGAACTGGTACCACCATACCGAACCGAAAGTAATGATCCCAAAAACGCCAAAAAATTGGGTACCGAAATTTTTTTCTATGAAAGGCCCAAGCTTTTTAAGAACCGAGCTCGAGCTCAACATTTCAGCTCGTTAAGATACACGAGCCAACCGAGCCGAGCCGAGCCCTATCAAACTGAGTTTATTATACCAATCACTGCACTGAAACATCTAACTGACAAAATTTTAAGCAAATAAAAATCTAACACTAACAATTTCACCTTCAATTAACATAATCAATGTATGAAAGAGTAAAGCATATGTATATATAATGTATACAAACGTAATAATATCTAGACGAAAATATGAATGAAATTGGGAAATTAGGGTTTACGCGATAACTGTAGTAATTTCTGTAGTTGCCGAAGATGGCAACTTCTTTCTGCTTCTTTCGCTTCTTGCTGGATTGTTGACCGTTGGCTTGTACGGTGTCGTTTTGGGGGTTTTCTTCTTTGTCTTCCATTTTCCTTCTTTCTAGGGTTTATGCAAAGAGGGTTTTGTTGTAATGAAATAGGCACCTGGTTGTTAGTGGAAGAATAGGATTTATTTCAATGCCAGGAAGGATTATGACTAAAGTTAATATATAAGGGCTTGTTTTGTAATAACTTTGAAGTATAAGGGCTCTTTTGATACAATAATGTAACCCAACTTTTTTTAATAGATTTTAGAGTCATAACGTTATTATGTATCGTTCATTGAACTCGGTAAATTAGCTTCACAACATCAGATGCAAGTAAACTAGAGGTATCAAATGCAAATAGTATAAACACGTGTTGATTGTCGAGTCACGCTTTATTGTGTTTGATTACTTAGTATAAAACAACTTTTAATTTAAAAGAGTTAGTCCTATGGTGAAAAGAGTGTTCTCCAAGCCCACAAGATGTTTTATTGACAGTGAATATAACATTGAAATGTTTTTATTTGCATTTCGAGATAATTTAGTGGGTACGAAGTCTCTAATAAAAAAAATAGTCGTATATATGATACATCTTTGTTTTTATAAAATTTATATTGAAACATAAAAAAACATCATATTCGGGTTTTGTAATATATTATGTATCAAAAGTTAAAAGAAAAAACAAAACAAAAATACTTATAAACTAAAATCATATACCAATGCGAGGTTAGCTAACTTGGTAGAAGCTTGTAACACTTCGCATTTCTATGTTTTCCTTATTTAGAAAGTTGTATTCGTAATTCTATTTTTAGAAACTTTTAATCGTGTCGTATTCGTATTCTTCCCCAAACTTGTAATCCGAAACTTTGATCATGATAGAAATTCATTTTTATACATATACATGTTACATAGTTATGCCACGTAATCACGTAATCAGTCGTTGAATACATGTTTACAGGGTCGGCCCAAGTCCAAGTCAAATGAGGCTTGGGCCTTGGGCCACTAGAACTATAGGGCCTCCATTTAAAAAAAATTATATATTATATGTATTGGGTAGAGATGGGCATAATACCCGGTTCCAAACCCGACCCGGTAGAACCTACCTGGAACCGGTTCCAGTTCCTACCCGATGTATAGAAGAACCGATTCCGGGTTCAAAAAACCCGTAGGTTCGTACCCGGTTCCACGATTTGTAAAAAAAATAGGGTCCTACCCGGTTCCTACCTGGAACCGGTTCCGCTATAAACATAAAAAACCGGCATGATTTAAATGAAACCAAATACATTAAAAGTTAAACCCAAACATCACAAGTCACAACCAAACATTACAACCAACCATAAACCATTACCTACCTACCATACATTAAAACCAAACATTATACCTAAACACAAAACATAACTAAACTAACATCACATAAACACACTAAACCTTTGAAGATCCGGTTTCGGATGATTCGCCTCCTTCACTTTTCTTCGCCGCAGCCTTTGTTACCAGACAATGACGGTCAGTGTGTTTTTTGAGGGTCGAGTTCGTCGTAGCCTTCATGAATTTCCCACAACCTTTGCAACGTGCCATTTCATGGCTATCAGACATCAGGCACAGATCAAAGTGCTTCCAAACTTGGGGTTTCTTTTGGTTTCCAAAACCATTACCACTTCGTCGTTGCATGCCATAACCGATTTTAGTTGTAACTTGTAGGGTGAAACCGATTTGTGTGGGATTAAGTTTTGGTTGAAGGTGATGTTCTTATAAATACTAGAAACCGATTTCAAAATTTTAATAGTAATTAATCGATTCCAATGGATATAAAGCCGTTAGGAATCGATTCCGGCAGCTTTTTTACAGCTTTTTCTGGAAGATACCTGGGGAACTGGTTCCTCCGAGGAACAGTTCCGGTAATTGTGTATAACAACCCTCCTAAATAATTTTCGACACCCCTAATATATTTAAAGTATCCTTATATGTATTAAAACATACCCCGTATGCAAAAACCGAGCCCAAACACCCTTATATCATTAAAAATTAAATAAAAACAAGATTTTAACCTCGCTCGTGGGCCGCAAACGTGTTGGCTGATAGCTACACGGGGCGCGACAGCCTTGCCACGCAACGACACCCTGAGCTGCCACGTGGCAGGCTCGTGTCAGGTCTACAGTTGGCGAATCAGCAAGCCTACGCCCTACAACCCTAGGTCGCGGGCCGCGTAAGACCTTGGTGTGGTCTTCGCGGGGCGCGACGAAGCTCGAATCAGGCCCTAGATATAGAGAGCATCGGCTGATCATTCGAACTCGCTCACAATCTCTCTCTCTTGAAATTCTGTATAATTGAAGTAATATTCGGGTAGTACACCCCCTAATTAGCGAAGCCCTGCCTCGTTGTAAGTATCATAACCCCGGTTACGTATTAGATACGCTGCCCGATTGATCCAGGGTTCCGTAACGGCTGTCGTGGTTCTGCCCGACGTAGTCGTTGGAATGCTGTCTTAGGGAGGGTATTACTAATGTAAATATTGGGTTATTATACTAACACGTGTGCATTTGTGTAATTTATAGATAATTACCAGGAAATCCTTAAGGAAAACCCTAAGACAGCAATGTGAGTAATCTCCTTTTTGTAAACTGTTTTTACAAAACCTTAAATAAATTACAATGTGATTATCACTGATTGAGTCTTTGTAGTTCTTCAATTACTGCCGGTATGTTGGAGTTTTGCATACAAAATGTGGAACCTGTTACCATTGGACAAAGAGTTAGCCAATGTGTAATATGACCCACCAGTCAGGATTGACAGTAATGAATGAGTAATTGTGTAGAAATAAACATTGTAATCGCTCTCAATACTGTTAAAGGATAAAACTCTTCTTGATTAAACTGGGATTCACTCACCAGTATTTTCCACTGAAAAAATGTTTTAAACGCGTTTTAGGTAACAAAATGTGAAACCCAGATAGAAGCCAGCTGGACAGCACTGAAGGCTTGGAAAAGTGGCTATAAAAGTTACCTGAATAAAGATATTTTTTTATTAAATAAAATAGGGTTTATCCCTATAATATGTGTACTAAAAACTTGGGAATTTCCCACGTATTTAATATTATAAAAGTGTGGTATTTACTCTGATAAAATATTTCCTAATTACGGTCCTGATGTAATTTCCGCTACCAAAATGATAAACACCGATACCACTAAATCTGGGCTCCCGACCGCCCGTTCTCGGGACAGATAGGGGACGGGGGTTGCGACAAAAGGTGGTATCAGAGCTAAGCCACTGATTCAGCCACAGAAGTGTTCTGCTGACACCAATATATTATTTAATGTCAGGGCCCCCGGCCCGGTTTGACCCGGTCCAGGAGCCGCGGGACAGAAACCCCGTGGTATTTATTTAATTTGGCAGCGGAAGTATTAACAGGATCGTTTAAAACTTGAAAATGCCCAATTATTTTATTTCATAATTAGGGATAAACCCTGTAATTTACAATAAGGGAATTTCACTGGGAAACCCCTATTTTACAAAAAAACATGTTTCTTTATTTTTATTAAGCCACTTCTTCAAGCTTGTAGTGCTACGCGGCACTTTTTCCTTGATCACAGCAGATCACCAGAAACATGTTTTAAAAAGGTTTTATCAGCAGGGAAATACTGGCGAGTCACTCATTTGCACAAAATGACACATTGTTATAATATATAGTATTAAGGGTGATTACATTGTTTTTATCAACCAATTACCCCAAATCGGTATTTGTCACTCGACTATATCTGTGACTATGGTCAGATCACCCATTGGCTAACTCGTTGTCCAATGGTGACGGGAAACAAGTAATGTATACAAAACCCCACATACCGGCAGTAATTGAAGATTACAAAGACTTAATCCCTGTAATTATAACTTTGAAAACAAGCAGAGTTTTGTAAAGCATTTTGATAAAAAGAGAATGACTCACATTGCAGATTTAAACGGGTAGCGTTTAGCCTACTGATTAGCCTTGTAACCTAATTTAAATAACAATGCACACGAAAACTAGGTTAGTAACTTTAATCCAACTTTTACGACAACTCACGAGATCGAAACCCTCACGACGAATGACAAAGTGCAATACTTAAACATTCATCGAATTTACAACGAATGACAAAGTATAGCCCAATTAAGGGTAACACTTAAACATCCATCGGACTGGTCTCTATCGATCGGACATTAAATCGTAGCAGTGATCAAGTTATTACCCTGTTATCGCGGCAGCGTTTCATGCTGTGTGTGTGTGTTTTGAACTGTTTAGACGATATCTCAGTGTACGAAATGAATTTTAACGTCGAACCAACGCAAAACTTCAAGTGCCACACTCCACTATATATACTGGAAAAAGGGCGTTGTCGCGTGGCGCGACAGGCCGTCGCGTGGCGCGAGGGGTGCCCCCTAGCATAGGGTAGCCCCGTGTCTTACTAGCTCAGCTGAGTCGACAGTTCATTAAATTTCGAATTCTATCGAAAACTGTTTAGATAATATCAACTAGGAAATACCCCCCCCCCCTGAGTTTTTGGGGTCCTGATCCTGGTTCCCATTGTTCTGAAAATTTTAGGGTTCATGCAGTATCACTTGAGGGTCTCAATTAGGGTTTCCTATTGGACAAAATAAAATAAGAATTAATACTTTTGGTGAGAGTTGTTACATCATCCCCACCTTAATTAAAATCTCGTCCTCGAGATTTACTGGAACAAGTAAGGATATTTTCGTTTCATCTCTGATTCCAGTTCCCAAGTGTATTCCGGCCCTCTCTTTGAATCCCACTTGACTTTGACTAGCACTAGTCGCTTGTGCTTGAGGAATTTGACCTTTCTGTCTTCTATTTGCAGTGGCTTCTCAACAAATTTTAACTTTTCATTTACCTCTACATCTTGAAGAGGTACTACCAGGGATTCATCAGTTAGACATTTCTTGAGGTTGGATACATGAAATACGTCATGTACCCCAGCTAGCTCTTCTGGTAATTGTAAACGATAGGCAACTGGTCCTATTTGCTGGATTATTGGGAATGGTCCTACGTACCTTGGACTTAACTTTCCCTTCTTTCCGAACCCAACTACTCCTTTCCAAGGAGAAACTTTCAAGAGTACCTTATCTCCGACTTGAAATTCCAGTGGCTTGCGTCGATTATCGGCTTAACTCTTCTGGCGATCTCGAGCCGTTTTCAGTCTTTCCTTGATTTGAGTGATCTTGTCGGTAGTTTCTTGTACGATGTCGGGACCTGATAATTGGCTTTCTCCTATTTCTGCCCAACAAACTGGAGTTCTGCATTTTCGTCCATACAGTGCTTCGAATGGGGCATCTTCAATGCTTGCATGATAACTATTGTTATAGGAGAATTCAATTAAAGGTAGGTGGTCATCCCAGTTTCCACCAAAATCTATTACACATGCTCTAAGCATGTCTTCCAGGGTTTGGATCGTCCTTTCACTTTGTCCGTCTGTTTGAGGATGGTAAGCTGTACTTAAATTTAATCGCGTCCCCATGGCTTCTTGGAAACTTGTCCAGAAATGCGAAGTGAAACGACTATCCCTGTCCGATACAATGGAGAGTGGGACTCCATGTAAGGATACTACTTCGTCTATGTACAATTTTGCTAACCTCTCCATGCTAAAGGTTTCTTTCATGGGTAGAAAATGAGCTGATTTGGTTAATCGATCCACAATTACCCAAATCGCGTCATTACCTTTTCTGGTTTTGGGTAACTTAGTAACAAAACCCATGGTTATTCGTTCCCATTTCCATACCGGCATTTCTAATTGTTGGAGTAACCCTGAAGGTTTCTGGTGTTCTGCCTTAACTTGTGAGCAAGTTAGGCACTTAGAAACATATCTAGCTATATCCTTTTTCATTCCTATCCACCAGAAATTGTTTCTTAAATCTTGGTACATCTTATTATTACCAGGATGCATGGTATACCTAGATTTATGGGCTTCTTCTAAAATCTTATTTCTTAATTCTCATTGCTTAGGTACCCAAATCATTTTCTTATGGAATCTCCAAATTCCATCGGCTCCTTGCTCTAATTCCTTTATTCTTCCTTTCATTCCTTCAGCCTCATCCTTGATTGCTGTTTCTTGAACATTCTTTAATTGTTCCATTAAGTCTAATTGTAAACTTAATCTAAGAGCACGAACTCGTCGTTGTTTCTCATGATACTTACGAATTAAGGCTTCTGCAACTACGTTTGCCTTTCCTTTGTGATATTGAATACCACAGTCGTAGTCACTTAGAATTTCCATCCATCTTCTTTGCCTCATGTTTAATTCTTTTTGCCCAAATATATATCTTAAACTCTTATGATCTGTATAGACTGTAAACTTACTTCCATACAGATAGTGCCTCCAAATCTTAAGGGCAAAAATTATTGCTCCTAACTCTAAGTCATGCGTTGTATAATTCTCTTCATGCTTCTTCAATTGCCTTGAGGCATATGACGTGTGCGCGACTACACATATTTTTACAATGAAATTACACACGATTTGGTTTTAAATTTATAAAAGTGATTATTACTTTTACATCAAAACAAACACGAAAGAGGCAAGTGTACCCCGTCATATATGTAGTAAAGTATCGGTAAGAACCAAGTATCGATCCAAGGAAATGGGCGGAGAAATAATACTAGACCTTTGTCACTAAACTACCGGTAAAAACATAAGTTGTTTGATTTTTAATAAACTAAAGTAAGCATAAACAAATACTTATAAAACATAGTAGAAAATAGATAAATAGTCTTGCTTAAGCACAACCAAAGTATGTCAACTATGTCACACCCTGCTAGTAGCGGAAGCGTATTGTGTGTGACGTAAGAAAGGTAATCATTGCATCCAAATGTATATTTAACAACATGAACCAACAACGATGCCATTGTTATATAAATTCCAACGAATATTTACATATTTTCCCAAAAGTAGTTTCAAGTACCATACATGTTCACAACATTAGACATAACATAGTTATCAGTTTGTTTTACACATCACCAAAAGATAGTTTTAACATAAAACTTATTAAGGTTTTGTTTCCTATATACCCATACGAAGTTGGGATATAGAAGACAAACCCTTCAAAAGTGGCAATCGTTGTCATTTGTTTTTCCCGAATCCCATAGTGAATCACCGGCTCAAGACCTGTTTCCTGAAATACATGTAGTTTTAAAAAGTCAACAAAAGTTGAGCGAGTTCATGCGGTATTTGTTATCATATGAAATCTAGTAATTGTTATCTTGTAATCATGGTATGTTCTGATTCATTCATGGAGTCTGTTAAGGATCTATCAGTGGGTAGCGAGCCCCCTGACATAATGTACCATAAGCAAATAACCAAACCGAGAACACTTTGTCATCATTGGGATCACAAAAGCACTCCAGGGTATACCAACCAGGAGTGGGGCGTGCCTCAAGCCCAATAGATCTACACCTTTTGCACCTTGGTCACTAAGTGATTAATGGTTACTAATGTAGTTTCCCTACTTATGCACATTGATCATGTCATCTACTCCGTAACTAACATACCAATAGTTTTAGCATGTATTTCCCCTCGATGTTTTTGAAAACAAAACATTGAAAACAGTGAAAGGAGGGACATGAACTCACAAGTTTGCGTTCCGTGAAATATGATATTGAAGTGAGCGTCCGTACGTGTCAATAACCTACATGTGTACTAATCTCGTTAGACACTAGGTCTTTCGGACCTCGTACAAGTTGTTCATCTTGAATTCTTTATTATGTTTTCGCTTGTCATCTTTAGAACAACTTTGTCTTTTAGCGCGTTGATAGCTCACTCGCTCGATTGTTATGTGTATTCATGTGTTCTATGAGTATTGGATTATATGCGAACGGCTTCGAACTTATGTAATTGGGCTTAACCCACGTTTTCTTGTTATTGGGCCTAGCCCTAGTTTTCTTGTTATTGGGCCTAGCCCAAATCTAATCCTAGTGAGTCCATTAATTATACTCTTGCAAATTTTTACCAAAAATTTACGAAGCATGTAACTTAATAAGTTCGTTTTTCACATGAAAAATACTTGGTAATTTTTATAGTTTTCGACTTTCCGGATTCTTGTTTTTGACCACTTAGTTATGCGTTCGCTTTAGTGTCTAAAAATATGTTATTTTTAGACTCGACATTGTAGTAACTTGTTTACGATGTCGATACGCCCAAATTGTCGTCATCAAGTGTTATGTATTTCCATTTCGGCCATTTTATTTAATTGTCCGATTTTACTAGCATTTCTTGGATCATGTAGGAACATGTATGTATATTTATTTTGATCACCCTATAGGTATCTAATACATACACATATATAGCACACATCACATGCACTTAGCAAGTTTCCAAAAAAAAATATATAATTTTTCTTACCAAAAATTATATTTACACATTGTTATATTTTTACCCATTTATTTTTGTAAAAATATAAGTTTAAGTTCATAAGAACTTCTTGAATATTTAAACCTTAAATATTCTCATCAAAGTTTTCATAATGACATTTAAGACCACTAATCGCGTTTAACCTTGTTAATCACCCTTTAATCCCCTCTTTAATCGCGATTAGATTTTTAGAAAAATTCGCCATAGTTTCCCCTAAACTATGACGTTCCCACGTTATAAAAACGCGTTTAAATCAATAATCAATTTCCAAACATCACTAAACTTATGTTTACATCACTAAACATACTTATTCCTTCAAAGATTCTTATGAGCATTATTTTGCTTAAACTTTCAAGTCTTCAAAGTTAACCATTTATTAAGTTTATTTCTTACATAAACTTGATTGTAAATTGTTTTTCACTTTTAAAGATTCACACATCTTTATGTAGAAATTTCCAAGACTTTTACACAACACTTTTGATAATTAATATCACACAAACTTATTTTATGTCAAAAACCAAGTTCATTAGTGTTGTTAAAAGCCTTTCACATGATTATTCTTGGTTTAATCTTTCAAGAATCACTAAATCAAGTTTATATATAAATACTCATAATCTTTGAAGTTGATGATCTTTCTTGATTTAAACATAACTATGTTTAAATCACATATTTATGTTCATCATAATAATATGAACACAAATATAAAATACTACATAAGACTAACAACAAGATCATCATAATTATACACTTTAAGCTACTAATCACAACAAAATTAACATAATCAACAAGATCACATGAACATATTAACACTAAACAACATAAATCAACACATAATATATTCATATTTAGTGTTTATTAGTTTTATGTTTAGGGTTTTTGATTATGTTTAACTTTAACTTCAAGATAATCAACTTGTACTTCTATGATTAACTAGTAATAAGAAGCATAAAAATTGTGTTTAGAAGACTCACAAAGTGCACAAGCTAAATAAGAAGATTAGAAGAAAGATAAGCTCCAAAGAAAGCTCCTAATGATGCTTCATGTATAATCCATGTGTTTATGATCTAGTAGGGCTTAGATTATGTGAAAATGGAGTGTTTTAGAAATGACTATGAAGGTGATCTTGGGTGTTGTTGTGGCTGCCGAAATGGGGTGCACAAAGGAGGATTCTTTAGGTTTCAAATATGATAAGGATGGTAAGTAGGGCTTAGATTATGTGAAAATGGAGTGTTTTAGAAATGACTATGAAGGTGATCTTGGGTGTTGTTGTGGCTGCCGAAATGGGGTGCACAAAGGAGGATTCTTTAGGTTTCAAATATGATAAGGATGGTAAGTATGATAGTGATGATTCAAGATAAGTGTTATAATGATTTTTCCACAACAATTATAACAAGGCCATCCCTAAATCTTTCATTTTTCAAACAAGTATGGTGAGGCCATGGGCCCACCATGACCGTTCAACATGAAAAAGGGGGGGGGGGGTTAACATGATTTTTTTTATAAAAAATTGATTAAAGTGTAGATATTTTAGTAATTAAGAGGTGTAGGGTGATTAGGGCTTTAAGTACCTCATTAGTAGGGTAATTAGTGATTCGGAACCAAAATATTTATTAACTAGTCTACTAAACTAGTAAAAATCATGTTTTGATACTTAGAACGCTTTTCGTTTCGTCGTCGGCTCGATTACGGTACTTTTATGTTGTACCGACAAGAAATTCCGCAAGTTGTTTTCTTGCATCCGAAGGTTGTATTAAATGATTCTGAGTCCCAAATTTAGCTTAACTAGCTCGCTAGATTCTTCGTTTGCTTGTTTCGTGACCAAAAATGTCGCCTACTAGTTCGTCGAACCGCTAACGGACTAGTTTAGCGCATAGCGATGTAACGCCGGAAACTTGTGATTATGTATCTTCCGTTTGTATTATCTTATTGTTTTAGTATATTTTTCATCAATTGACATTATTCTGAAGTCCCGGAAATGCTTTGTTATAAGCTCGGACGCATTAAAAAATACCATATTTTAAGCCGAAACGGACATTTTTGAGATTAGGACGTTATACCGGAAAGTCTTGTTTCTTTGCAAGACATGCTTTCACAATAATGTTTTCTTATAAAAATGGACTCAGTTATGTTATCCGAGTGTCGTTTTTCAGTGTTTTGGTCTGATTTCACGGTTTGCTGGCATGAATAGTGTAACCGTGAATAGTGCACGTAGCACTTTCTACCAACATTTTTAGGACATTGTTAGCTTGGTTTCGCCATACGACGAAAACTATCATATGTTTTAGCTTTGTTTTCTTGTCCTAACGCTGTTATTCAGTATACAACACAGTTACGTAATTAAATTACGCTAAATGCATGAGATTAAGAAATATAAATAGTGATTAGATTGTACGGAATTACCAGTTATTTGCCAGTTGTCACAAACTAAGTCGGTTTTGGCACTAGAAGCATTCAGCCAATTTTCCATTTTAAGACAATTAGTATCCCTTTCGGGAATCCTAACATGACAATCATTCGGAAAGCTAAAACGATAAACACACTTTAACCACCTAAAATTGTTCTTTAACGTGCAATTGATAAATGTCTATGAAAATCTCTTAAAAATAAGTTAGTCATCCGTTAGGAGTTTTCTAACCTCACTTAAACAAGGAAAGCGACACCGATAGACACAATGCAACCATCGAGACAAGCATAAACTAGATTAAATCACAACCGAGTTCATTTTACAAATCTTGCACATAAATTCACCAAGATAGCAATTTTGGCCTAAACTACTAACTAAGCTAACAAATCATGGCAAGAATTTATAACGACACCATTTAACCCGTTAAGGTCCTTACGTGACGGCAAGCTTTCTTGATTAACAATAATTACATTTTATTAAATCACTAACCATTTCTAGTATCATGATGCAAACATTTTAACCAAGCTAAACTAGCTAACCAAGTTTAAAGTTTACTAATACAAGATTAATTAAGCTTCATTTTTCAACTATCTTAACTAACCAAATACCAATCATCCAACAAAATTACTTATAATCAAGAAATCAATATCAATAACAAGGTTGCAAACTAATCATCAAAGATTAACATAGAAAATACTTCCAAATGTCATTACAAACAAAGATTAACATACTAATGATTATAATCAAGCAAGGGATTGTTGTGTTTTTGCCCAAAGGCTACAATAATACATAAACATTAATCTAAATGCTTGAAAGATTAACAAAATTATGGAAAGATTAGAAAACCAAACCATAAACAAGCATAAGATTAAGAATCTGGAAGATAACGAAGCTAATCGGCACAATGTGGCTTGAATCCGGGTGAAAGCAGAAGCCTCCGGAGCCTGAAAATCGCCAGAATCGCTTCCAAAATGTCCAGTGTTCTGAGCAGAATGTTTCTGCAGGTTTTTATATAATTTCGCTGTCGCACGGTCGTGCGTCCTGTTGCACGACCCTTCACTTTATGCATTATTGGAGGTATGGTGCACCATACTGCATGACGTCATCAGATCTTGACCGGTCTTCGGTCTCGCACGGCCGTTCTTCCTGACGCATGACCGTGCGTCACCGGCATATGCTTGCACACCAAGTCGCACCCTCGTTCATTGTCGGGCTGGGTTGGTTTTGTCGGAGATGCACGGTCGTTCCTCAGACCGCACGACCGTTCCATTCGCCCAGGTCAGAATTCCAACAGAATGTTCGCAGCTTTGTCATTTCGTCCGGAAAGTCCTCGTTTTCGCTATCATCTTGTCTGGTATGCTGTTTTAGGCCTGTAAACAAAAGTATACATGATTAAGTATCCGAATGACGGTTTTACGGCCGAAAACGCATAAAATGGGGGACTAAAATATGTGTAAATTAGCGAATATCAGCATACGCAATTACCTTTTTGCGTTGCATTAGCACACATCCTAATCCTAGCTTAGAAGCATCACAGTAAACTTCAAAATCTTCTGTCCCTTCTGGTAAGGCAAGAATTGGGGTGTTTGTTAACCTCTGTTTCAAAATCCTAAAAGCCTCTTCTTGCTTAGGTCCCCATTCAAACTTAACTGTTTTACAGGTTAGCTTAGTTAATGGCACGACTACTTAGAAAAATCCTTAATAAAGCGCCTATAGTACCCAGCTAATCCTAGAAAACTTCTAACTTCTGTAGCTGATTGCGGGACCTTCCATTTGGTGATTGCTTCTATTTTAGCAGGATCTACATGAATACCTTCATGATTTACCATGTGACCTAAAAATTGCACCTCCTGTAGCCAAAATTCACACTTCGAGAATTTGGCGTAAAGCTTCTCCTTTCTTAACAAAGTTAAGAGTGTATGCAGGTGCTCACAATGCCCTTCCTGGTTTTTGGAATAAATAAGTATATCGTCGATAAAGACAATTACAAATTTATCCAAGTACGGTTTACATATCCTATTCATCATGTCCATAAATGCTGCAGGAGCATTTGTCAGTCCAAAGGGCATAACTGTAAACTCGTAATGACCATACCTAGTTCTGAAAGCAGTTTTAGGTATGTCTTCTTCTTGTACTTTCAACTGATGATATCCGGAGCGTAAATCTATCTTAGAAAAGTATCTAGCTCCTTGAAGTTGATCAAAAAGATCATCAATCCTAGGTAATGGGTATCGATTCTTGATTGTAACCTTATTTAATTCCTTATAATCGATACACATTCGCATCGAACCATCCTTTTTCTTTATGAACAACACTGGTGCTCCCCAAGGGGATGAACTAGGTTGTATGAATCCTTTACTGAGCAATTCGTCTAATTGCTTTTTCAGTTCTTACATTTCAGTGGGTGCTAAACGGTAGGGTGCTTTAGCTACGGGTGTTGTTCCAGGAATCAAACGAATTCTAAATTCTACCTCCCTATCCGGTGGTAATCCTGGTAACTCTTCTGGGTATTCTGAGACTACAGGAATTTCCTTAAGTTCCTTACCCTTAGTGCTAATGATTACCGAAATCATATACACTATTCCTTGCTTTCGTTCATAACTAGCAACTTTCATTACTGAAATGAACTTCATGGGTTTTCGCGGCTTATCCCCTGTAACCATGATTACTTCTCCTGTGGGTGCATGAATTTCTATGGAGTTCTTATCACAAAGGATTCGAGCATGGTTGGCTACTAACCAATCCATTCCTAACACGATATCGAATCCAGCTAAATTCATGGGTAATAGGTTTGCAGAAAATTTATGACCTGAAAGTTCTATATTTTCTTTTTGCAAAACCGTATCTATGTTAACAAAGTTCCCGTTTGCCGTTTCTACTGTAAAAACTTGCCTAAGTTTTGTTAAGGGTAGCTTAAGGGCTTGGCAGAATGAAGTATTTATAAAACTTTGGTTTGCACCAGAGTCAAATAATACTTTCGCATAAACGTTGTGAACTAAGAACGTACAAGCTATTACGTCAGGAATTAGTTCGGCTTCCTGCGTGGTCAGTTGAAAGGCTCTTACGTTTTTCTTTGTAGTCCCTTCGGCAGGTTTGGCCTTATTATCTGCTGGTTTGACAAATTTAGGGCATTCTGGTCTAAAATGGCCAGCTTCTCCACAGTTGCAGCAGACCCTTGTTTTCTTCCTGCATTCCTCCTCTCGGTGCCCTACAACTTTGCAGAAATTGCAGACTTCATTACATTTTCCGAAACGTTTCTTTTTACAGTTTCTGCAGAACGGCGGAGTGGAAGATGATCCAGTTCCTCTTTTCTTAAAATTGCTATTATTACCCACACGAAATCCTTGGGTAATTTTCTGAGCCAATTCCTTCTTCTTGTTTTCTTCTCGCGTACGTACCAGTCCGTCAGTCAAAGTGTTGGCCAATTCCATCGCATCATCGATCGTGCGGGGTCTCGCAGCTTTGACAATATCACGGATCTCGCTAATTAAACCCCAAATGTAGCAAGAAATAAGCACCGGTTCTGGCGAAGCCAGAGTAGGCACAATTCGAGCATATTCGAAAAACTTCGAAGTATACCCTCGACAATCAACATCTACCATTCGATGGCTCAAGAATTTATTCGCCATTTGTTCTTTTTCATATTCATGGCAGAATTTCCTTTCCACCAGACACTTAAATTCTTCCCAACTCATGGCATAAGCCAGGTCGCTTCCCTTGGCTTGCAACACCGTATTCCACCATTCTAATGCTTCTTCCTTGAAAAGGTGAGAAGCATACATGACTTTATCCTCCGAGGCACATTTACTTATTTTGATTACTTCCTCGGTTTTCTCCAACCAACGCAGCGCAGCAGTCGCCCCTTCATTGCCTGCGAACTCGACAAGTTTACAGGCAATAAACTCCTTGTAAGTGCAACCAGGCGTTGTAGCTTTCATTCTTTTGAGAATTGGGGCTTGCAGTACATCATTATCGTTATTATTAATGTTACCGCCTCCATTTACGCTATTACTGAAGTTGTCTTCATGAGTACATTGGCTAGGAATAATTTGTTGAGGTTCAACTGGATTTCGTGCAGCGGCAAGGATTGCTGGAATAGCATTGGCTATTCCTTGAGCAACGATATTCTCGATATCTTGCCTATTGAGGAAGTGATCCTCATTGTTTTGCTCAGATCGGTTAATCTCGTTAACTGGTTCATTATCAACATGTTCCATCTGTATCTATCAATTATTAATTATCACATGCTCATATTTAGTACAAATATTTAAGTACAATTGTACAAACATATTTAATTAAAAATGGCGAACATTACGACTTATATATATATATATATATATATATATATATATACATGTCTATTACAATTTACAATTGAAATTCAAAATATACTAGGGGTTGTGCATTCATAAATTATTTTAGTCTATCTAGGAATATTATGCTCAGCATGCTTTTATATAAGGTTTATTCTCTCTCCTCTTACTAAGTTGTTCGTCTAATGGGCAAAGTTCCTTTAAAGTTTCTGGCTCATAGGTGATATGGGTGCTAGTACTGGGTCAGGGTGTTGAGATATAAGATAATTTATAAACTGTTCTGGTTGAGATCTAATTTCATTGGTTGATCCGGGTTTGGCAGTTTAACTTAATTAAAATTTAACATTTACTGCTGTAGTGGCTAACATATAGAGATTTGCCCATTGTTCATCTAAATCATCTTCCCATGGTGGGTTAGTGCCTATTTCCTGAGTTTCCTTATTAATTATCACTTCTTTTGGTTGTGACTTCTTCATTTTCTCTTGACTTTTTCTAATAATCCAAATTCTTTTCTTAATGGTAAGTGGTTTCTCAAACTGTGCCTTACGAATAAATATTCCTTCCTCAGTATCTGCTGAGTATCTTGAGGAATTTGATTGAAATGAGGTTCCCTTATCTTTTGGTGAACTATCTAATTGACGATAGATATCCGAAATTCTTTGCTTACCCATACTGTAAACTAACAAATAGTCAGATAACACAACAAACACATAATCACAGAATAGCAATCAGAAAAATTAAGTATTTCTAAATACTTAATTGGCTTAAATCAGTGGCTCTGATACCACCTTTTTATGTCACGGCCCCCGGCCCGGTTTAACCCGGTCCAGGAGCCGCGGGACAGAAACCCCGTGGTATTTATTTAATTTGGCAGCAGAAGTATTAACAGGATCGTTTAAAACTTGAAAATGCCCAATTATTTTATTTCATAATTAGGGATAAACCCTGTAATTTACAATAAGGGAATTTCACTGGGAAACCCCTATTTTACAAAAACATGTTTCTTTATTTTTATTAAGCCACTTCTTCAAGCTTGTAGTGCTACGCGGCACTTTTTCCTTGATCACAGCAGATCACCTGAAACATGTTTTAAAAAGGTTTTATCAGCAGGGAAATACTGGCGAGTCACTCATTTGCACAAAATGACACATTGTTATAATATACAGTATTAAGGGTGATTACATTGTTTTTATCAACCAATTACCCAAAATCGGTATTTGTCACTCGACTGTATCTGTGACTATGGTCAGATCACCCATTGGCTAACTCGTTGTCCAATGGTGACGGGAAACAAGTAATGTATACAAAACCCCACATACCGACAATAATTGAAGATTACAAAGACTTAATCCCTGTAATTATAACTTTGAAAACAAGCAAAGTTTTGTAAAGCATTTTGATAAAAAGAGAATGACTCACATTGCAGATTTAAACGGGCAGCGTTTAGCCTACTGATTAGCCTTGTAACCTAATTTAAATACAATGCACACGAAAACTAGGTTAGTAACTTTAATCCAACTTTTACGACAACTCACGAGATCGAAACCCTCACGACGAATGACAAAGTGCAATACTTAAACATCCATCGAATTTACGACGAATGACAAAGTATAGCCCAATTAAGGGTAGCACTTAAACATCCATCGGACTGGTCTATATCGATCGGACATTAATCGTAGCAGTGATCAAGTTATTACCCTGTTATCGCGGCAGCGTTTCGTGCTGTGTGTGTGTTTTGAACTGTTTAGACGATATCTCAGTGTACGAAATGAATTTTAACGTCGAACCAACGCCAAACTTCAAGTGCCACACTCCACTATATATACTAGAAAAAGGGCGCTGTCGCGTGGCGCGACAGGCCGTCGCGTGGCGCGAGGGGTGCCCCCTAGCATAGGGTAGCCCCGTGTCTTACTAGCTCAGCTGAGTCAACGGTTCATTAAATTTCGAATTCTATCGAAAACTGTTTAGATAATATCAACTAGGAAATACCCCCCCCTGAGTTTTAGGGGTCCTGATCCTGATTCCGATTGTTCTGAAAATTTTAGGGTTCATGCAGTATCACTTGGGGGTCTCAATTAGGGTTTCCTATTGGACAAAATAAAATAAGAATTAATACTTTTGGTGAGAGTTGTTACATTTAAAATGTTAGGAAATTATCTACAGAAATACGTGCATATCTGTATTTTATTGTTGTGTGTTATTTAACTATTTGTTAGTTTACAGTATGAGCGATCAAGGACCCTCCGACGCCTATCGTCAGTTGTCCAGCTCACCTCAAAATGAAGGTACCTCTTCACAGCCTACGCTCTCAGGGTATTCAGGTGACAATGAAGACGAGATATTCGTGTTTAAGGCTCAGTCTGAAGAGTCATTCCCTCCTAAAAAGAGAGGATGGTTCAGTAGGGGAGTGCATGAACGTAGGAAGAGAATGAAAAAGTTACAACAACAGCGAGTTTTAGCAGCCGCTAAGAGAGAAACAGATGCTCACACCCAAGATATGCTCAATAGGAGTTTAGCAAATTTCCATATTTTAGCAACCACAGCTGCCGACCCAAACCTTGAGCCACTCATAGCACCCCAGCCTTTACCGCTGTTTCCCACCCAGCCAATGGAAATTGAAAACAACTTAGAAAACCAAGTCCCAGCACCAGCCTTTGACCCAACTGAGATACCTAGAGTACCAGCACCCAATCCCTTAGACCCAGACTATGACCCGTGGTTTGACGACCATATGGATTATCAGCAACGCTACCCCTTATCAGAAGAACCCATGCCAAACCTAGCAGCTTACCCAGGTCTGGACCCTCTAGATCCCTATTATGATAACGATGAATACATTAGGGAAATCCTAGAGAATCCATATCCTCAGGAAGAACCCATGCCACAATACCCAGATCCCATACCAGCACCTGCACCCCCAATGAGTGCAGAGAATGTGCAAGAACTCCGAACCTTTGGTGAGGAGATTTTAGAAGGTAGTGAGAGGATGAGGCAAATCGGAGAACGACTCGTCTGGAAGTATGACAAGCGTAATATGGAGTTCTGGATGAACCCATATCAGTGATGGTAATAGTAATAATAATAATAAAAAAAAGATATATATATATATAGGGTGAGGTTCCAGCGTGAACAACCTCCCAAGAGTGAACAGCGTGAACAGATCTGGACCATTGATTAATATGATCTTGATATTTGAAAGGGGTGGCATGATTGTAATTAATATGTTAGATTTTAATGTTTTATTAAAAGCAAAAGGGTAATAGTGTAATTAGCTTAAAATAGTCATTTAAATCAAAATGGAAGATTCTTTCCATAATTAAATATAATATATCGTATCCCGTAATTTTCTATTTTATTGTTTGTGAAATCTTTTCATATCCCTTTAAAAGAAAATCAATAACATATGTTGAGTTATCTAGTAGTATGGTTCCGAAGTACACATGTTTACTGGTTTATAAAAATTTTGTGTTTAAATGTTGATGTACACCGGTGTACATAGTGGTAATCAAATGATATATGGTGTGTTTGTTTATTATTTTGGATATAAAGTTTACTGGTGTACACATGTGTATGTATATGTGAAAGCATGTGTACGATGTACACATGTGTACGATAAGGTTATGTACAGTATACACATGTGTACTTAATTAAACTGCAAACAGAGTTGGGATGTACACATGCGTACGAGTTGATTTTTTAATTATAATGACTTTTTTTTTTGCAGAAAATTGGTATTTGAAACTGAAAGCGAGGTTGGGTTGTACCATTTTCAAATAGATAAAAGTTTCTAAGTTGATTAATATATTAAATTAATTAGTAGTAATTGTCAAGTTCTTTTAAATAACAAATTTACAACAAATAGATAAAAGTTTCTAAGTTGATTTTCTTAAAATGCCGATTGGACCCAAAAAAAAAAAAAACTTTCAAAATCCAAGAACACTATTCTAGAATCCAAACTCATAAGATGCATATGCACATATTCCATATCACGAAAATATCTTAATTTGTTATAACTGATTTGATATTTACGATTAGGATTTAAAAAATAGATTTGGTAACTGATTTGAATTATTAATATAATGATTTAAAGTTAATTTTATTTTACAATTACAATCCTACCCCCATTAAATGAATATGAAATCAATGGTTCAGATCAGTTCACGCGGTTCACGCTAGGAAATTTGTTCACGTTTGAACCTAATCCTATATATATATATATATATAATGTGTGTGTATGAAAAAAATATTGATAATATATATATATATATTGTAGTATAGACCCCTTCGTGGTTAGTGATGCATATTAGTATTGTATTTTTTAAATTCCAGTTCCAGTTTGTATTAGATGCATAATATATAAGAAAGAGTAAGTCGCAATGTTCGACGATTTTGATCAATATGTGTGTTGTGTGATTGTTTGCCTTAAATACTATCTTGTGATATTAATAATTGGCAAATGTTTAAAATCCAGATGGACAACAAAGTGAACCAGGAAAACCAGAGTAACAATAACCCGGATAACGATAACCCGAACAACAATAATAATGGAAACCAAGTGGATAACAGTGCCATCCAACACATAGTGGCGCAAGGGATAATAGATGCGATGCCATATATTATCAAAACGGTTAAGGAAGCAGATAATAAAAGTAACCGTGATAGTAAACGACCCACTGAACCTGAACACAGCGTAAACAATGGACCCATACTTCAAGTGCGCATTCCCAAAAGAAGAAGAACCATGTCTTATGGTTGTTTTTATAAAGAATTCTGGTCTTGTAAACCAATGGAATTTTCGGGCAATGAAGTGGCCGTTGCAGCTCTACGCTGGATAGAAAAGACTGAGGCAGTCTTAAAAATAAGCAAGTGTGCGGAAGAGGATAAGATAATGTTTGCTTCCAATCTGTTTAAGAACTCAGCCTTAGAATGGTGGAACACTATCCTCCAGTCTAGGGGAAGTGACAGGGTTTACAATATGGAATGGGAGGAATTTAAAAATATGGTAGAAAGAAAATTATGTCCTCCCAATGAAAAGGAACAGATAGCAAATAAGTTCCTAAACCTTAGGATGACTGGAGTAGATAGTAAGGGGCTGTTTGGCAACATCTGAACCAATAAGTGCTGAATGAATAAGAGGTCTGAATGGGTAAGAGGCTCTGAACCAATAAGTGCTGAACCAGTAAACTGATGTTTGGTTGCCCTTCTGAATGACGGTGTAAAATAACATTTTTTACCCCTTCGAACTACTTTGTAAAAATCAATATACCAATCTAACCAAACAATTAACAATCGGGGTTCTGAATCAATTAACATGTTTCATATTCCAATATCACTAATTTGCACGTTCCAACGAAACATCAAAATTTTAAAAACAATGAAAAATTAGGGCTCACAACATAACCTGAACCTATCTTATATAAACATCACGTACCTGTGGAGGAGAGATGACGAGAACAGCGGTTACAAAGGAAGGCCGACGTGGTAGAGGAGAGGTGATGTAGAACAGTGGCTTCAGAAGAAGGCAGACGTGGTGGAGTAGGCCGGTAGATGGAGGAGGCCGGTGGATGGAGGAAGCAGTGGATATGGAGGGCGGCGGAGGAGAACGGAGGTTTTAAGGGCGATGCGATGGAGGACTGTTGCGACGTGGATGGAGGGCAGTGGAGTGGTGGAGGAGAGGAGGAGATGATGGCGGTTGTGAGGAGAAAGATGATGTTGGCTGTGGAGGAGAAAGATGATGTCTCTGTGTATTGAGGAGAAGAGCGGTTGTTTGTTTTGTTAGGGCAAGGGGTATGAGTGTCCAATGTTTCATTCAGATGTATTCAGATGTGAAAAATAGGTGAATCATTCAGAGCTGGATGGTTCCATTAAGAGGTGAAGTTTTTGTGAACCAAACACCCTAGCCTCTGACCGATTCAGAGGCTAGCCTCTTAATGGAGCCATTCAGATGTAAACAAACAGCCCCTAAGGGTTACACTACTTTATTCTTTGAATACGCTAGAATAGTGCCAACCCTTGCATCACCTGAACCAGTATTAATCTCCCGTTATATCTGGGGATTAATCAGTGAAATTAGGCATGTAGTCAAGGCAGCTAGACCTCAAACTATAGAAGAAGCTGTAGAACTAGCAAACACCTTGACTGATGAATTAGTGCGTACACGAGAAGAGGATCAGAGGAGAAACCTAGCTCAAAGGCTTACCCAAGAATTTCGTTTTGGAAATTCCAATCGTGGGAAAAATGTAGGTTCTACTTCTGCACCCTACTGCAAGTATTGCAAAAGGAAACATTCTGGAAGATGCTCTATATATTGCAATTTTTGCAAAATATCTGGACACAAGTAGGAAGACTGCAGGAAGAGGCCTAACAACAGGATATGCTACAACTGTGGAGAACAAGGTCATATTAAGCCAAACTGTCCAAAACTAGCTCCAGCCCCGAACACCAAGAATACTAAAAATGCTAGAGCATTTGTTCTGACTGCAGAAGAAGCAAAGATGATCCCGGATATGATTGCCGGTACGTTTTTAGTTAATGATGTTTTTGCTAAAGTATTATTTGACTCTGGTGCAAACCAAAGTTTTATTAATACTTCATTTTGCAAACTTCTCAATCGACCATTAACTAAACTTTCACAAGAATGTCTAGTGGAGACAGCAAATGGAGAAACCATTAAGATTTTTGAAATCTTGCAGGGAGCAAGAATAGAATTTTTAAATCAAAAATTTATTGCAAACCTTTACCCAATGAATCTGGCAGGATTTGATGTTGTATTAGGAATGGATTGGTTAATAGCCAATAAAGCCAGTATTTTATGTGATCAAAAGTCAATCCAAGTAAATTCACCAAGGGGTGAAAAGATCACAATTAAAGGAGATAAGCCCGCTAGATCCACAAAATTCATCTATGTGATGAAAACAACAAGTTATGCTAGAAAAAGGATCATTAGTATATTTGATTTCTATAATCATTAACACTAAAGGAAAAGAACTAAATGATATTCCAGTAGTATCCCAATTTTCAGATATATTTCCAGAAGAATTGCCAGGACTACCGCCAGATAGAGAAGTCGAATTCAGAATCCACCTGCTACCAGGAACAGCCCCAATTGCCAAAGCACCCTACCGTTTGGCACCTACAAAAATGCAGGAACTGAAGAAACAGTTAGACGAATTACTGGAGAAAGGATTCATACAGCCAAGCTCATCGCCATGGGGAGCACCGATCTTATTCGTCAAGAAGAAGGATGGATCAATGCGTATGTGCATTGATTACCGTGAATTGAACAAAGTCATGATTAAAAATCGATACCCATTACCAAGAATCGATGATTTGTTTGATCAATTGCAAGGAGCTCGATTTTTCTCAAAAATCGATTTACGATCAGGATATCATCAATTAAAGGTACAGGAAGAGGACATTCCTAAGACCGCTTTTAGAACCAGGTATGGCCATTATGAATTTACTGTCATACCATTTGGCCTAACCAATGCCCCAGCTGCATTTATGGACATGATGAACCGAATATGTAAGCCATATTTGGATAAATTCATAATTGTCTTTATAGATGATATTCTCATCTACTATAAAAGCAAAGAGGAACATGCAGCGCATCTGCATGCACTTCTAAGTATATTAAGGAAAGAAAAGCTTTATGCAAAATTCTCGAAATGTGAATTTTGGTTCAAACAGGTACAATTCCTTGGACATCTAGTCAATCATGAAGGAATTCATGTGGATCCCACAAAGATCGAGGCGATTACTAAATGGAAAACCCCTGAGTCACCAACCGAGGTTAGAAGTTTCTTAGGATTGGCCGGTTATTATAGAAGGTTTATTCGAGATTTTTCTAGAATAGTCATTCCCTTAACTAAGCTAACCTGTAAATCTGTTAAGTTTGAATGGGGACCAAAACAAGAAGAAGCCTTTAGAATCCTTAAGCAAAGATTGACCAAGGCACCCATACTAGCGTTACCAGAAGGAACTGAAGACTTTATAGTCTATTGTGACACTTCTAAGTTAGGCTATGAATGTGTGTTGATGCAACGTCAAAAGGTTATAGCTTATGCCTCTAGACAACTTAAGAATCATGAAGAAAATTATTCAACCCATGATCTAGAATTAGGAGCTATAATTTTTGCCCTTAAGATTTGGAGACATTACCTATACGGTAGTAAGTTTACCATTTTCACTGATCATAAGAGTTTAAGGTATGTTTTCAGGCAAAAGGAATTAAATATGAGACAAAGACGCTGGATGGAAATACATAGTGATTATGATTGCAATATCCAGTACCATGCAGGAAAGGCAAATGTAGTAGCTGATGCCATAAGTCGAAAGTATCATGAAAAACCAAAAAGAGTACGTTCTCTTAAGTTAAACCTGCAGATAGATTTAAATGAACATATTAGAAAAGCACAAGAATCAGTATTCAAGGATGATACTGAGAAATTGAAAGGAATGATTAAGGAACTAGAACAAGGAACATATGGAATTTGGAGATTCTATAAGAAAAGAACGTGGATACCTAAATTAGGAAACCTACGCCACCGTATATTAGAAGAAGCCCATAAGTCTAAGTATACGATGCATCCTGGAAGTGATAAGATGTATCAGGACTTAAGAAAGAATTTCTGGTGGATAGGAATGAAAAAGGATATAGCAACATATTTTGCAAAGTGCCTGACCTGTTCACAAGTTAAAGCTGAATATCAGAAACCCTCAGGTTTGTTGCAACAGTTAGAAATGCCAGTTTGGAAATGGGAATTGATAACAATGGATTTTGTTACTAAATTACCCAAAACAAGAAAAAGGTAATGATACAATCTGGGTGATTGTAGACAGGCTAACTAAGTCAGCTCATTTCCTACCCATGAAGGAAACTTTCAGTATGGAACAATTAGCTAAGTTATATGTAAATGAAATAGTTTCATTACATGGAATTCCTTTATCAATTGTTTCTGACAGAGATAGCCGTTTTACCTCTCATTTTTGGACAAGTTTCTAAAAAGCAATGGGAACCAAGTTGAATCTAAGCACAGCTTATCATCCTCAAACAGACAGACAAAGCGAAAGAAAAATTCAGACAATGGAAGACATGCTTAGAGCTTGTGTAATTGATTTCGAAGGTAATTGGGACGATCACCTACCATTAATAGAATTTTCTTATAATAACAGCTATCACACAAGTATCAATGCTGCACCATTCGAAGCACTTTATGGACGAAAGTGCTGAACGCCAGTCTGTTGGGCAGAAATTGGAGAAAAGTAACTTTCCGGACCTGAGATAGTGCAAGAAATAACTGACAAAATCATTAAAGTCAAGGAACGACTGAAAGCAGCACGTGATCGACAGAAGAGTTATGCAGATAACAGACGAAATCCATTGGAATTTCAGGTAGGAGACAAAGTGTTATTGAAAGTCTCTCCTTGGAAAGGAGTGGTAAGATTCATCAAAAGAGGAAAGCTAAGCCCTAGGTATATTGGACCTTTTGAAATTATTAGAAGAATAGGACTTGTAGCCTATCAGCTACAACTGCTAGAGGAAATGGCAGGAATACATGATGTGTTTCATGTATCTAATCTCAAGAAATGTTTAGCTGATGAATCACTGGTAGTACCTCTTAAAGACATAGAGGTAAATGAGCAGTTAAAATTTGTAGAAAGGCCTCTACAGATTGAAGACAGAAAGGTCAAGAATCTCAAACACAAGAGATTATTTCTGGTCAAAGTGAAATGGGACTCCAAAAGAGGACCAGAGTACACTTGGGAGCTTGAATCAGAAATGCAAAGGAAATATCCACACTTGTTCCAGTAGATCTCGAGGACAAGCTCTAAAACAAGGTGGGGGATATAACAACCCCCCTAAATAATTTTCGACACCCCTAATATATTTAAAGTATCCTTATATGTATTAAAACATACCCCGTATGCAAAAACCAAGCCCAAACACCCTTATATCATTTAAAATTAAATAAAAACAAGATTTTAACCTTGCTCACGGGCCGCGAACGTGTTGTCTGAGAGCTACGCGGGGCTCGACAGCCTTGCCACGCAACGACATCCTGAGCTGCCATGTGGCAGGCTCGTGTCAGGTCTATAGTTGGCGAATCAGCAAGCCTACGCCCTATAACCCTAGGTTGCGGGCAGCGTAAGACCTTGGTGTGGTCTTCGCGGGGCGTGAGGAAGCTCGAATCAGGCCCTATATATAGAGGGCATCGGCTGATCATTCGAATTCGCTCACAATCTTTCTCTCTCTCTCGAAATTCTGTATAATTGAAGTAATATTTGGGTAGTATACCCCCTAATTAGTGAAGCCCTGCCTCGTTGTAAGTATCATAACCCTGGTTACGTATTAGATACGCTGCCCGATTGATCTAGGGTTCCGTAACGGCTGTCGTGGTTCTGCCCGACGTAGTCGTTGGAATGTCGTCTCGGGGAGGGTATTACTAATGTAAATATTGGGTTATTATAGTAACACGTGTGCATTTGTGTAATTTATAGATAATCACCAGGAAATCCTTAAGGAAAACCCTAAGACAGCAATGTTAGTAATCTCCTTTTTGTAAACTGTTTTTACAAAACCTTAAATAAATTACAATGTGATTAGCACTGATTGAGTCTTTGTAGTTCTTCAATTACTGCTGGTATGTTGGGGTTCTGTATACAAAATGTGGAACCCGTTACCATTGGACAAAGAGTTAGCCAATGTGTAATATGACCCACCAGTCAGGATTGACAGTACTGAATGAGTAATTGTGTAGAAATAAACATTGTAATCTCTCTCAATACTGTTAAAGGATAAAACTCTTCTTGATTAAACTGGGATTCACTCACCAGTATTTTCCACTGAAAAAATGTTTTAAACGCGTTTCAGGTAACAAAATGTGAAACCCAGATAGAAGCCAGCTGGACAACACTGAAGGCTTGGAAAAGTGGCTATAAAAGTTACCTGAATAAAGAGATGTTTCTATTAAATAAAATAGGGTTTATCCCTATAATATGTGTACTAAAAACTTGGGAATTTCCCACGTGTTTAATATTATAAAAGTGTGGTATTTACTCTGATAAAATATTTCTTAACTACGGTCCTGATGTAATTTTCGCTGCCAAAATGATAAACACCGATACCACTAAATCTGGGCCCGCGACCGCCCGTTCCCGGGACAGATAGGGGACGGGGGTTGCGACATTGTGGTTTGAAACCGGGTACTAACCAGAACCGGGTCCAGTCAAACTCAGTCAAGAACCGGGTACGGGTAGGAACCGGTTTCGGGTATACAAAAAACCCGATTTTCCTATCTCTAGTATTGGGCAGCCTATCAGATACGCATATGCAGCGGCTTGTGCTTGTTTGCGATTAGAGATGAAAGCTGAATGGTCATGAAGGCCGCTGTATAGGTAAAGGCGTCGTATAGGTTAGGGCGGCAACTGCCAACTGGCCATGGCATACCGAGAAGACAAACAGACGCTGCATCATCTTCTTCAAGTAATTAATTGATTCCACTCATCTTCTTTATATGGAGATTCGAGATTGCAACAGGTTAGAGTAACTCAGAAACAGTCAAACAAAGTATCATCTTTTTTAGTTCAATTGATTCAGAAACAGTCGAACAAACTCAGAAATATTCGAACTCAGAAATAGTCGAAGCAAAGTATCAAGCCAACAAGCCGCTGCGAATTCTAGTTCAACGCTGCATAATAGATTCTGCTGCATCATCGTCTGTTGAAGGTATGAATAAATCAAATTCTGGTTAAAATCTGTTGCCTAATTGAAGTTTGTGATATTAGCCCTAATTTCCTAGTTGCCTAATTGAAGTTTGTGATATATTTGCTAGTTTGTGATATTAGCCCTAATTTACTAGTTGCTTAATTTTCTGAATCCTTGATAGATTTATAATATCTAATAGATATTGTAAACATGAATCCGGCCATTCTAAAAGGAAAAAAGAAACAAAAACGAGGAGGAGAGTTTTTCTCAAATTGTTTTCTTTTTTTTTTTGGGAAAAAGGCCACAAGCTTTTACTTCGCCCTAGGCCACCAAAATGGTTGAGCCGGCCCTGCGTGTTTATATGCAAAACCGAGACTCGACATACTTAGAAATATTAATCGTACATGCATTATACTCATTCACTACTTTGGTACACTCTAGATACCTAAAAAACGGGCTAAAATATAAGGAAGCAACATAAAAGAACCCAAAATCCACCTCCCTGGGCCGAAGGCACACGAAAGTGCATGAAGGCAGCCTTCATACCACACAAAGGTGATCTTCGCCCCTTGCCACACGAAGGAGGACCTTTGTGGCCTTCTTGGCACGCGAAAGTGGTCTGCCTTCGTGTTTACTCTGGTCCTTTGCGTGGTGATAATGTGGACATGATTTCAGGGTAGTTTCTTTCACGGAATGTTTTTAAAACACTTCCTTTCACCTTTTTCCAACTCCCAACTACCACCAACTTCATTAATTACATTAACCCTAATCCCATCTTATTAAATGGTGCCTCCCACACCTTCTAAACACTTTCCATACACCAAATCTTCTCTCATTCTCTCAAGTCTTCCAAGCAAGGTAGAAAACACTTAGGTGTTCTAAGTGAGTTTTCACTTACTGTTCTTCTCACTTCTTATTCTAAACTACTTGGATAACCTCTAGGAAGGTTTCCACAAGTTTGCCATGGCAAACTAAGGTGGAACCTCACCACATTTGAGGTCTAAAGTAGTATTAAAATTCTGCTTTGATTTACATTTTTATTTCTTATGTGTTTTGCTTAACTTAGTGGAATCTTGTACCCACCTTGCTCCCAACTAAGCTTATAGTTGTAGGTTTGTGTTGGGGTTCATTTCCACTAGAAGCAAGGATTAAAACCTTCATACAAATCTGCCCAAAAAGTCCCAAGTGACTTCAAAAGTGTTTGAACCATCCAAGCTTTCAACCTTCAATGTTGAAAGACTTGTGTTTTAGTGAATGTGAGAACCACAGAAGCATTGGCTCTCCAAACTTGTTCCACTACCTCACTTGTTAAACATTTACTTTAGAATCATACCCTAAGTCTCAAAACAACTTCCGATAAAGGGACAAGGCTACATCACATCCCAAACACTCTCCATGTTTGGGATGCACGCATCTAGCTAACTCACTTGCTTGTTTAAGTGATTTAGGTGAATACTAGGTAGTTTCCAAGAATCAAAGTAAGATAACCCCACCTCGCCTTCAACATTTGCCATGTTGGGTATGACACGCCCCGGTTGTTCTTGCTTGGCTACTTAGCAACGTAGTTAGTTATTTACATTTCTATACTTATTCGTGACCAACCGAAATCATCAACTAAGTTGATGATTTTTGTGCTTTGATGGATCATATAACGAGGCTAAATGGATGGAATTCATCCTACATCCTTGATGAACATTTTCATGGTACTTTACTTTACTTATGTTGTACGTTAACTTTTAAATCCGAATCCAATCCGTTAATCAAATCCGAAACTCACACACCTCCATTTCCCTTTAGGGTAACTTCGGTGCTCCAAAACAGTGAATAACATATCAATCTTCTTATCTTTCACACTTCGGTCTGCTTCATGATCATCAACGATCTTCTTTAATCTTTCATTTTCTTCAAGAAGCATAGTGTTTGAAGTTTTCAGATGCAGATTCTCAGATTCTAGATTCTCAGCTCTATCTGTCAGTTCCACCTTTTCATTTTCTAACTTCTTGATTCTTTCTTCCATATTCTTTAATCTTTTCTCATCATAGAAGTTCAGATCCATAGTTTCATCAAAATCTAGTAAATCAGCAAAATAATCATCATTATAAATACTTGGATGTTGTTGTCTTTGTTGTTGCCTCGGAGTCGGATGTGGTCTTAAACTTGAATCTGGTTGCTGAGGCATTGTGGGCTGAGCAGGAGTTGGTTCTTGTTGAGGATCAGTTGGGTGCACCAGAATAGATGTTTGAATAGGTGTTGTTGGCGGTATTTGAATTCTGATCATCGGTTCATCCTCTGTTTCAGCTTCCACATGAACTTCATTTTCAACATTAGCAGCACTAGGAGTGGTATCTTTAATAGATATCTTTGTACTCTTACGTTCTGTTCCCGAGTTAACTTAACGTGGGAAAAGAAAATAAAGTAAAAGTGACAAAGGAAAGGACGAGAAAGGAAAAAAAGATTTCTTTCCTCCCATTTCCTTCCAAATCAGAAGGATAAAAAAACTAAAGAATTTAGCCTAGTTTTCCTTTCATTTACTTTCTTTTCCTTCCTTAAATGAAACTCGGGAACACGACATGTTTTATTTTCCTTTCTTTTCCTTCCTTAAATGAAACTCTGGAACACAAAATATTTTTACTTTCTTTTTGTTTCTTTTCATTTCCTTCCATTAGTAAACTCTGGAACACAGTGTTAGGTGCTCTTTTCAACACTGGTGAAACAGTTGTCTTCCTTGCACTTCTTTTTAACTTCTTGGACACCTTTTGAACCTTAGGATCTGTAGGTACATAAGTAGCATCTCCCTCATCAATACATTTCCTCTTCTTTTGTTTCTTCTTCTTTTTATCCCATTTAGCACGAAGATCAGTAGTTGTAGGAGCCATCTTTGTAATGCTGATATCACTATCACTCTCTGTTCCTTCACTATCATTTGCTTCAACATTTTCACCACCACTGGGACCAAAAGCATCTGCTTCAATATTCTGAGCGATCTCTTCAGTATTTGCAGTACTTTTCTCACCAACTACAGCTTGTTCAGCCTCATCTTCACTCGGTTCATCTACAAGTAATGTACGTTGAGTTTTCTTCTTTGTTTGAGGCTTTTTAGGAGTTGTTGCAGTTTTCTTTCCTTTGGATTTCTTCTTTCCATCTTTTTTTACAAACCACTTACAACTTTTAGCCACAAAATCTTCTATCTTAGAGCTTTCGTCATCAGACTCACTGTTATCATGTCTCCACTTACCTGCTGGTGGAGCTTTATAGTTTGGTTCTTTCAAGCATCTAAATAATCGTGTAACGCTTGGAATATTGCTCCCATTCACTTTTTTATACTGTTAGAGTCTGTCGAGAGTCATATTCAACATATGATCTAGTGGAAGAACGTTAGACTCAAGTTTCGCTAAGTTTGGAATCTTATCGTCTAGAATCATCTGCAAGAACCTCGGATACTGTAAAAACTTCTCTCCATCAATATTCGCCTTCATCTACTCAAACACCAACTTTGAGAAGTTATATGGCAGATTGAGAACTAAAGCAGTCACCATACACATTGATGTCTGTCGTTAGTGACATGCAAAAACCTATTTAAACTATTAGTATAGAATAAGCAGAGTATCGAACCAAGGGAGGATTGTGGAAAGTGTCGTAATGAAAAGTATTGATTAACTATTACTGAATTAGAAAATCGGTTTGTTTGATTATGATAAATAGCTAAATTAATGAATAAAAACTAAGATTTAAATCAATAGGAGAAAAGATGGTTCCTCCAGATTTCAGGTTTTGCAGTTAACTTCAACTATGTGTTTAATCGTTACCTATATAGACATAGGTGTTAATTTTGACTAATTAATTGTGATAACCAATGACTAAGTACTCCGGTCAATACATAACGGGAGGTTATCGAATGATTATCAATTACAATTTACAAACCCTAACCCCATGTCAAATATATCCCAATTACTAGAACTCTCGGGAACTGAATGCTTAGAAATTAAGGTTTAAATAAACGTAACTGTTTACAATCAAGAAATCAAATCAATGGTGAAAAGCATCGAATGATTAGATCACCAAGTTAAACCGATTGTGTCAACACATAATATCAATCAACTTACAAAAACCCTCCATCCGGAGGAAACCACAAAAGTTTAGCCGCTCATCTCGCACAAAAGATCTTCAAAAGCTTGAATTGATGAATAGTTCATGGTTGATTCGATGATTGAATGGAGAATCTTGATGGATTGGGATGAAAGAAGCCTTGAATCTTGAGTTTTTGATTGCCCTTGATCGACCGTAGATAATAGATAATCATTCCCAACATTAAAACCCTAAATATATACCTTGAAAGGCCTTTCAACGCGTTTTTGACCAGTCAATGACGTCAGCAAAATCGAACAACTTTCAAGCGAGATCATGATTTTAACCAGTTTTAAGTCGATTTTCGTTCCGAAACTTTACAGGATTTGTTTAAACATGATTACGCACAAGGTGTGAAATTTTGAGCCGATTTTAACCGTGCAAATTTTTAATTTTGAAAAAGAATGGTGTAGAAATCAGAAAAAGTGATGAAAACAGGCTGTTTTAGCAAGATCTCTTCCTCCTGAGCTCTGATACCACTTGTAGGATCGGTTTGTGACCCAAACGAGTCGTTCAAAAGAGATTTTATCAGTTTCAGATGCGGAAAATAAGAAACTGACTGCGAAACAGCTTGAATATCACTTTAAACGTCTTGTGTATTGAAATAACAACGATTACAATCACAAGGAATACCGGCAGCACCTCGGTATCAGTATCTAGTCTCCTACCTGTTCGCTTCAAATGACAACACATGAACCATATATATAGGTCTTCCTAGTTCGCTTGAAACATACATGACATGTTCAAGCGAACCTACTTCAAGCGACCATACAAGTAATTCAAGCGAACTATACAACTAACTTTTCAAGCGAACATTCTAATTTGTATATTCTGATTTATGTGATGATGTTACACATATGATGTCACATATGTGATGTCATCATTCTTGACGATGACGTCATGCTCGTTCAAACCCGCACCAAATCCAAGACTCGATATAAGACGAAGACGACAGATGAATGCACTAACAGTATCCTATCCGTCTACAGGCTCAAGATCTCACCAAGAAAAGGTAAAAAGGTTGACGACATGTAGCATATGCAATTAAAACATGTTACCCCTAGATAGACATCTCTTTTCAACTCATTTCCTATAAGACACTTGTCAAACCTACTCTTATGAAACTTAAAGGGACAACTATGACAAGGGACTAATTTAGTCTACTACCAGTAAGAAGCCTATTAGTGATTGAAACTTCAGGTTTTTGTATCCAATTAGCTTGTTTAAGGTGATGAAAAATTTTAAATTTTCAAAATTTTCAATTTTTACCAAATTTCATCAATTTCAATCACATTTCAATCTCTTAAAGCTTTATCCACAAATCCCTTCCCGGGCTCCCCCATCCCCACACTTGGGATACATTGTCCCCAATGTATGGTGCTTTTAAAATATAAGCCCGGGAAAACAAACCAACTATCCTCAATAAGCGGCTAGCTCATACCAAACAAAACAAACGAACACATCCCATAACACGACAAATAGAGTTTAAACACCACCAAACACAAAACATGAAACAAAAAAACAGTTAATTGTTTATAAAGGAAAGAGCACATGGACCTGAATGAGTCAGAAAGTGCTCACTGATATGATGGACCCGATGGTCCACCATAGTATCCACCCAAATGCTCGTAAAACGAGCTCATATAAAAGATATCCGCTAAACCTCTTTGTGGACCTTGCTGCGACTGGGAGGAAGACGATCGAGCAGCATGTTGTTGACTTTGGCGAGCCGAGTAATCATAAGGTGGTGGTCGATATGGGTAGGAGCTTTGAAAATGCGGCTCTGAATATTCTCTTGGCAACCACATCGATCCATGAACTTGGGGCATCGGGAGACGGGGCATACCTGGCTCATATGGCGGCAACTGACTGAAATCCACATGAGGTGGATTCTCGTAATATGGAACTCCATTATAATAATTGAAATAGTGATGCGTCTGGTTTTCATCATACGCCCTAATGTTCAGTTCCATTTCACCACTGATGTGACGTGCACGGTCAGCACGTCGTAGAAATCCCATCATTTCCTCATGCTGTCTCTCTCTGTTGACCTCTAATCTTGAATTCAGATCATACAGAGATTGTTGCCATGTCTCCCAGCCTGCATATTCTGGCGGCTGGCTACTATGCACCCTCGCCTGCATATCATCGTCGAACACTCCCCAAGAGTAGTCCGAATGCCGTGGCCCCTCATGCTGCCCACTTCCACCTTCTCTTACTTGAAAACCCGCTTCTCGCCTCAACCTCAACACCTCCTCATCACTACAATCCAAGTCATCCATTTCGCCTTGACTTGGAGGTTGCTTCCCCCACTGCAACACCTTCAATTTAGCACCATCTCCAAACTTGATTTTGTGCCATAATTTGGTCTTCACATGTGTTATTCTATCACCATTGCACATTTCAGCAATTGACCAAGTGGCATGTGGCTTTTCAAAGGCCTTTTCAGAAACTGGCACCAACCCCTGTTTACGAAGAAAGGTACTAATCAAACGGGCATGCGGAATTAATTTCTTTTGTCTTTTGTTTCGGCTTTGCCATATATGAAGCATCACCAACTGCCGAAACGACAAATGAATTTGCCCCGTCATGAGAGCATAAAGAACCACCAGCTCCCATTTCCGTATACCCATCATATCTCCCAACCGGTGAGCCACATTCGACACTACCAAACTCAATAACACCCTCACCAACGGCTTGAGGTTTTCTCGCTTCAGTGCGACCCCTTTCTCCAACAAAAACAATTCCGAGTAGTTCACATTTTCAGCCACAATCTTCTTCGGATCACTGAAGTAATCATCTTCTTTGATATAAGTGTAGAAACTATCCGCCTTAGAATCAAATTTTGCAATCTGACTCAATGAAGCCAACGACATGGTTGCCGGCTTCCCGTTAACCTTTCCCGTCAGTGTGACGGTTCTCGGCGGATCATTCCCGTCAGTCTTCGTCAGTGTACTCAACCATTCCGTGACACTTCGAAGGTAGACCTCTCCACTTTCATACCCCGAAACTCCAACATTTCTTCCCAACTGAGTTCAGTAAATTTTTCATACAATCCCAACGCCCTAAGATCCGGTCTATGGATGCGCTTCTCAAAGCAAGTATTTGATCTAATAGAGTGCGCATCACCCATCTTTTCATAGAAGAGATCAGCCTGGCATGCTGCTTCTTACTTATACAAAGGACCATCTCTCCATGTAGGGCGGTAGGGAACATCACCATGTCCCCGTGGAGCTTGAACAAAATTATACAATGGCGTTTCCCGGATCTCAATTCCGGTACCTCTTCTCTCCCTTTTCGACCCAACCGCTACATCCTCTTGCGGTGCGGTTTCTTTTTCTTTCCCCCTGCATGATTTAACCATCTAGAATCACACCAAAAACAAACAAAACACCTCAAGTTAGTTCAGATCAGCTGACACTAATACACTAGAACAAGTGTGTAATCTATGAACCTCCCCACGCTTGTTCTAAACCATGGCTCAACTTGTTACTAATTAAATCATTACCCAAAATACTTCCGATTCACAATTTTAATCCAAAAATCATAATGTGGTTCATTAACTAGTATCATGACAGATTTAACAACATCCCTTTAAGCCATAACACTAATCCAACCCCTCATGTAACACTTTTGCCCCGTTTCAATTCATTAACCAAGATAACATCATAATTTCATTACTCATTACATGTTCATTCAACCATTAAATGACTAAGCAAACAAGAACAAATCATGAATATAACAAAAATACCTTGACTTCATCAAATCGGAACAAAATTGTAGGAAAAATCATACCTTTTTAGTTTAGAAGAGCTAGAGAACACTTAGATAGCTTGTATATGAAGTTTGAGCAAAAACCCCAAATTTGAATTTTAGGGTTCTTCGAGCTCGATCGGATTCGTGTGAATTTGGGTGTTTTCGGTGAAAACCGAGGGTAGGGTTTTGTTCCTCTCGAAAAAATAGCCAAGTTAGGCTCTTGAATCGATTGATTTGGTGAAGAAACGAAGCTTTTAGCAAAGGAGATGGCTATGGAGGTTGTGGGTTTTTTATGAAGAAGAAGATGATGATAGATGAAGATGAAGCATGTTTGTGGTGAGATTGGCAAGTAAGTCTGACATAATAGGGTGGAGAATATTATTATCATTTAATTTTTTGGGTTTTTTTTAAAAGAATTTTGGGTCAAGCAAACTCAACCCGGGTCCACCCACGTCTCACATATGGCGACCGTAAGCTACGAGTTATAACTCGTAGATTACGAGTTCAATTCTCTGTTCATTATATACTTTCAACTGTAGGCTACGGTTTGTAACCTGTAGCTTACGGTTTCCTTTGTAATTGTGATCAGAGTTTCCCATTCGTAAGCTACGATTTCCACCCGTAGCTTACGGTCCACTTCTTAAATTTCTTTTTAAATGGTTGAAAAGATGTGTGTGTTTGTAGTATAAGCTCATAAAACTTATTTACTTAATTATTTCTCTTATCGAATATGTCAAATACTTGCTTGCCCGCTCCACCCCCCTTAAAAATTTTGTGTCATCCTCGACACGCACCTATTCAAAAACGTACCTGGGCATTTTCAATGTCCCCACACTTGCTTGAAGTTGTGGGTATACTCACAAACAAACTCTTTAACCATTTAAAACAACGAAAAACAAATAAACGAAAACAAAGTAAATATGTACCGAACATCCGGGTTGCCTCCCGGTAGCGCTAAGTTTTAGTCTTCAGCCGGACTTCTCATGACCCTCAGTCGGTCGTATATTCCGGTGAACCTTCAAGAAAGCTCACCTTTTCTGATAATGGATTCAAATCATCAAGGTCTAGATACGGTTTCAGCCTATGACCATTAACTACTTGTCTTCGTTGGTCCTTTGGATCCTCGATCTCCACATCTCCATACTGTCCGACTCGTGTAATGACGAACGGTCCTGTCCATTTACTCCTTAATTTACCTGGAAACAATTTAAGGCGGGAGTTAAATAACCAAACTCTTTGACCTACCGAAAACACCAAACGCCTCAGCTTTGCGTCGTGCACCTCCTTCATCTTATCTTTGTATGCGGCTGCGGTATCGTACGCCTCGTTGCGTAATTCCTTTAATTCACTCAATTTCTATAACCTGTGAGCACCTGCATCAGAATAATCAGTATTCACTTGTTTAACAGCCCACAACGCACGATGTGCAATATCTAAAGGTAAATGACAACCCTTTCCATACACCAAACGATAGGGTGTAGTGCCGATAGGAGTTTTATAAGCAGTGTGATATGCCCATAAGGCGTCATCCAATTTAGATGACCAATCCTTACGATCAGTTCGCACCATCTTTTGCAAAATTTCTTTAATTTGCCTATTCGACACTTGAACCTGTCCACTCGTTTGGGGATGATATGGTGTAGCAATTCGATGGTCAACGCCATACCGTTTTAAGAGTTTACCAAAATTAAAGTTTTTAAAGTGGGATCCTCCATCACTAATTATCACCCGAGGAATCCCAAACCTTGAAAAAATGTTTGAATGGACAAACTTGCAAACAACGGCATGGTCGTTTGTCTTAGTGGCAATTGCTTCAATCCACTTTGAAACATAATCAACCGCCACTAATATGTATAGGTTACCATTCGAATTGGGAAACGGTCCCATAAAATCAATTCCCCAAACATCAAAAATGTCAACAACCAAGATTGATTGCATTGGCATTTCATCCCTTTTTGAAATCCCACCCATCTTTTGACAATTCGGACAATGTTTAACAAACTCGAAAGCATCTTTAAACATGGTTGGCCAATAAAGACCAGCTTCAAGAACTTTATGGCCCGTCTTTTGTCCGCTAAAGTGACCGCCACATGCAGATGTGTGAGCATGCTGTAATACTTCTAAGAACTCTGTCTCGGGCACACATCTTCTAATAATCTGATCAGCACCAATCCAGAATAAATCCGGTTCATCACAAATATAATTCTTCACTTGCGACAGGAATTGTTGCTTCTTTCGCTTGTTCCATGCAGCTGGTATCGTACCTGAAACAAGATAATTTGCAAAGTTAGCATACCAGGGTCCGGAGCTAGCAGCCATTATAAACCCATCCGGAAAATGCTCATTGATCTCGGGTGTGAACTCCTCCACTTCAATCGGTAGTCGTGACAGATGGTCAGCAACTACATTTTCATACCCTTTCTTGTCTCTGATTTCGAGATCAAACTCTTTCAATAGTAGGACCCACCGAATCAGTCTCGGTTTGGCATCCTTTTTCCCCATTAGATACCTGACTGCACTATGATTAGTGTAAACGATTACCTTGCTTCCACAAATATAAGACCGGAATTTATCCAAAGCATAGACAACGGCAAGCAACTCCTTCTCCGTTGTAGTATAATTCAACTGAGCATCGGAGAGGGTTTTGCTTGCGTAGTAGATAACTACCGGCTTCTTATCTACTCGTTGGCCAAGTATGTGACATCTGTGCTTGTAATCATTGTATAAACTATAATATATTCAATTATCAATTAAAAAATGCTATTTGGCCCCAATGTTTGTTTATTTATGTTTGATATTTTGCTCGTTTTGATTTTCATTCAATTTCAAACTCTATATCGATTTCCGGAAAGTTATACGCAAACTGGTGCGTAAACGTAATCAGTTTAACGCGACAAACACTTCGGAACACCAATATATGTTTAACATACCTTAAATAACCTTTACATAACTTAGAAATAAGATTTGAAGGCTTTGCTATGGCAAAATCAAGTTTATTCGCTTACAGGGACTATTTTCGACAAACTGTGAAAGTATGCCGATTCGTACTGTAACGAACATTCCGGAACACAACCATAAGTTAAACATACCATAAATAACCTTTACATAGCTTAGAAATAGGCTTTGAGGGGTTCGGTGTGCAAAAATAAACTTTTTGGTCATTCAGGGACTAAAAGCATCAAAAAGTGCATAAGTTTGCATTTTCGCACATAACTTACGTTCTGAATACATCCGGATATTCAAAAATTTATGTAATCATTAAAATATTTTATTTTAGTGATTGGCATGATAAAATTCCATTCATCGCGTAATTTGGATCGTTTTTCACGTCCGTTCGTGTTTCGTCGTAATTAACCGAATAACGTGATCGTACGACCAAACGAACCGACATCCGAAATATTTTCAAGCATGTTTCATGTCCCCTATGCTTAGGAATCATTGTAGAGCCTTGAAAATGGCTTAACGGGCCTTAAATGTGTCGAAAAGTGGCTTAAACACATGCAGGGACCAAAGTTGCAATTTTTAAAACTATTTATGAGCTGAACAACGCACGCGGGCTGCGTAAGCCAGCCCTGGCTCATACGTGGGGTGCGAGAGACCTTTGGATCAGCAGAAAGTTGATTCCAGCAAGTTCCAGCTGTTCCTTTGTTTTGCACATGGTTTTTATCAATCTATGGGCTTGTTTTGGGCACCCATAGATTACCAAAACAATGGGCACACATGGACGATCCAGATTGAAGCTCGTTTATCGAGGAACGATCCTAACGGTGGTCCGAAATCTATAAATACCCCCATGTTTTTCATTTGCAAACTCACACTTGATCTGATTATTTCTCTAAGTTGGAGTTTCTACACTTCATACCTGAGAATTTTTAGATCAAAACTCCATCGCTTGGACCTCTTGTAAGTTTCTTTCGTTCTTTTATGCATTTTCAAGCACGAAAGTCAAACACTACAGTGTTTGACTTTCTGCATTGACCAGTCAACGGTCAACACGAAGTTCGTTTGAACTTCGCAACGTGAGCGTAATCACGATGGTCATAGTCCTTGGTGACTATACCTACTGATTACCACGTTATTTAGGCATAGTGACGAGTCATAGTTTCGGTCAAAATACGCGTTTAAGCTTATTTTGCAACCAAACTATTCTTGGGTATCAAGACCCTTTGTTTTGATATCAAACTTGTTTTCTAACTTCGTTAAACATGTTTTAACATGTTTAACTCGTCACTTTTAGTTTAGTGCTTATATAGGGTCGTAAGATAAGCGGTCTAAACAACTGCTTAGACTTTCGAACCCGACCCGTTTGGTCGATCATTAGGATCCGACCAAACATATTTTGTGACCATAGTTGTATAGGGAATAACCTTCCGAGCTTATACCTTATGGTCACTACGTTTAGTTAGTTGTATGATAGGTAGTTTATGTGCCTTAGGAAAATGACCAAAATGCCCTTTTTACGCATAAATTCATTTTAAGAATATGTAACTGAATTTTTAACATCTAAACTGATTAGGCAACATTATTAGACTTGTTAAGGCATATAATACTTGTCATAGGACTAGTTAGGCGGTCCGAACGCGTTTTACGCGAACGGCGCGTTAAAGTAGCGTAAGCTACCTAAACGAGTCGTAATGGGTCGTAAGCACTTAGGATAGGTTCCGATTTAGAATGTAGGCTTTGTTAAACCATACTACATGAGTTCCCATACTCATTTGGTTTACGAAACCTCATTTTATCCAATCCTCCGATTTAGGTCCGGTTTATTAACATAGTTACCTATATTAGGCGCCGTTTGATTCCGTGATCTCTAGCTTTACTTGGTTGTTATTCAAAGACTATTAAGCAATCTCAAGTGAGTACATAGACCCCTCTTTTACTGTTTTCAAATTGTTTTGGGGTGGAACACGTGTGCCTACTTGTTACTTTCATGTTTTTCATGCTTTTATAACATATACTTGTTATGTTCATTAGTACACATATAGTACATGATTTCTTCCATGTTTTTGCTATGTATGTTTTATTAACATGCTAGCACATTGATTTATACATCACATTTTGTTTCATATGTTCATTTCAGCATATGTACACATTGATTTACATCATATTCATGCTATGTATGTTCATTTTTGCATACTTAGTACATTGTTTTCACATAACATGCTCACATTTGGTATGACATTTGGTTTGTTTAACGGGACAAATATACGTTCATTAACATTAGCTATGCCGCTCGGTAGTAAGTAGTGGTACCATAGGAATTGACAACTCCCGTTCCTGAAATCCTAGGTTTGTTTGGATGGAGGGAATGACTTAATCCGATACACATAATTTAGATAAACCTTTAATTTGTTTAAGGGTTTGTCGCCACAGTCGCAAGGCTTGAATGTATGTGTTTTAACAATACCGCATAGATGTTTGTATCAGTAAAGCATGCATTTATTTTACAAAACACAACTTTTGATTTATACTTTGATTTATTCAAATACATTGTTTTGTACATTTTACATATGGTTAGAGTAGATATTTTTATTTACTTTGCCATACATAACATTTGATTATACATGAACATGAATTACATTGGACATTTGACATTGTTTATACATAAACATTTCGACGTTTGTTTAAACAAGACATTTTGGTGGTTTGTTTGGGTAAGTGATTTAAATAACGAGGCGTGTGTAACATGATAAAAGCATGGTGGATACGCCGCTGGTACTTCCTATATATAAGTGCTTTTATGATATTACATATCGTAGCGTTATTTAAACCATTTCAATTTAGACACATTACATTTTATACAAAGAACATGACTTCACAAAACATTGTTTTACAAACAACATATCTTATACAAATTCATTTTACTTGGTTATTCATTTAGCCACACATCTTTCTTTTATATATCATTTAATTACTAATCGATTTTCATATGATTTATAAAAGAAAACCTTTTAATAAGATTCATGACTGACTTTTGTTAAAAATTTTCTTTAAACTTACAAGTCATGAATCCTAAATCAATAAACCTATGTATCTCACAGACATTTTTATGCTGACGTACCTATTTTCACATGTGTTTTTAGGAGCTGATGCATAGGATGATCAAGATACACTTAGGCGGAACTGTGCCTTAGTGACATAAAATGAAGCTAGAATAGTTTAACTTTGATATGTACTCTTTGTTTCTGTTGTTTTAAGACAATGTAACCCCTTTGTTAATAAATAAAACAAAACTTTAAATACCATGGTTGTGAAACAATAATTCTGTTGCTCGACTCCCTGACGTTTCCGCCGTGGTTTGTTGTTTTACGCGGTCGGGGTGTGACAAAGTACAGCCCCAATAGCGAAATCGCTTGCATCACACATTATTTCAAATGGTTTTGTCCAATCAGGTGATTGCAAGATTGGGGCTTGTACTAGTTGTTCCTTTAATACATTAAAAGCATTTAAACATTTATCATCGAATTCAAACGGAACATCTTTTAACAATAGGTTACTGATGTGCGTTAAGTGTGATAGGTTTTTATGTATATTTTTAGCCCTTTTTAACACTTTAGTCAAGTTTTAAATTTATAAAACATGATATTTTACTAACATTAAACACACATATGGGCAAGTGCACCCATCGTGAGCGTAGTATAGCGTTGGTAAGATACCAAGGTCGTCCAAGGACACAAGAGCTTTTAGTACCGGTTTATCCTCAACGTCTAATCAAATCAAAATTTTGGAAAAAAGGTTTTAAATATGAAAATAAAAACTAAAAATGCTGAAAATAAAAATAAAACAGATAGACAAGATGAATCAATTGGATCCGACTCGCCTTTAGTGTAACCTTTGATGAATTTCTCATTTTTGCACTTTTTAAGAGATTATCTTAGTTATAGTAGTAGGCCCCTCTTTTGAAGGTGACGTTACCCTCAACCCAGTAGTTTGAGTCAGCAAGGATAAAATCCTAAAGGGTTGGATTATTGAAAGATAATTAATTAAGTTATTAATGCGTAATGTGGTAGGCCCCTCTTTTGAAGGTGACGTTACCCTCGGCTAAGTAGTTTGAGTCAGCAGGGATACAATCCTAAGTAGCCGGGTTAATGTAATAATAGTAGTTTACATATGAGGGGATCAAACTATTCGCACCCCCGCTATCCAATACCAGTGGGTATTGAAGGAGGTCCTAGTAAGCTTGACCCAGGTCCTTTGCAGGATCTATACACTGAACACGACACGAACCTTACCAAACCATTCCCTTAACCCCCGACCAGATAGCCAACATATCTCTATATAGACCGTAGAGATATGAATGGTGTAAATCTTTTATTTTATATAGACATTAAAATAACGCCAATACACCACGGACAAATGATAAGGAAGTTTCACCTTCAACATAAGAAACTAGTTATTAATGTCATTAATACAAAACCAATTAAAAAGTGCGAAAAGATTAAAAAACAAAAGTATTACACTAAATGTTTGTCTTCACCAAGTGATGTAAGAGACTTAGGCAAACATGGCCTTTGATTGTCAAGAACTCTTACTATCAATCTTGGATCCCGAGACTACTACACACACTCTATGATGGATGATGGATGATGGTGGTGGATGTGGGTTGTGATGGTGGTGGAGTGTGGGTGAAGTGTGAGAGAGGTGGTTTGCCAAGGGATGCCTTTGAAGTGAACCAAGCACCTCTATTTATAGCCTGCACAGAAGCCCTGACATGGCCCCGTGCCCGCTGGGCACGACCCCGTGTCCATCCATCTTCTCTTTCTTCATTAAATGCAGTTTGTCTGTATTAGTTGACCACGCCCCCGTGTCTGCTGGGCACGGCCCCGTGTGTAGAAGCGTATCTGTACTATCAAGATTTGCTTGGATTCTGCGAATCTTAGCATTTACCACGGCCCCGTGTCCGTTGGGCACGCCCCCGTGTTGGGAAATAGAAGCTTCTACAACTTTGTCTTTTCTGCAGACACTTGGGCACGCCCCCGTGTCCGCTGGGAACAGCGCCGTGTGTAGAAGCATATCTGTACTATCAAGATTTGCTTGGATTCTGCAAATCTTAGCGTTGACCACGGCCCCGTGTCCGCTGGGCACGCCCCCGTGTTGGGAAATAGAAACTTCTACAACTTTGTCTTTTCTACAGACACTTGGGCACGCCCCCGTGTCCGCTGGGCACGGGGCGTGTTCAGCCTTCTGATTTTCTGTTTTTGCTTGGGAAGATGCTGTCGAGGGGGGGGGGGGCATGCTACGTTTATTCCTTTTCTTCAATTTATGTTACATTTAGCTGTATTTTTGCTTCTTTTGTTCATTTAAGCTCTTTTAACCCTGAAAATATAAAAGGAAGACAAAAGCACACTTTTTCCAACTTTAGTACTAAAAAAGGGTTAGTTTTATGCCTCATTTGATGTAATTTATATGTTGCATTTTACACAAATCAAATACCCCCACACTTGAATCTTTGCTTGTCCTCAAGCAAAACTCTTTATAATGTGTCTTACACACCCAAATGGAATGGGTAAAAGAGAAGGTTTTGGGCTTGTCTTTGAGTGTCGGGATTCCAAGATCTTTATTAGGTTTTATTTCTATGTAATTTACTATCCAATTCGTTATGATTTATTTAGAACGTTTCATATGAGAAATTATTTATTTGGGCATAACATGCCTTTTTTAAAATTCTATTTATATACAAGTTCACATACCTCACGGGAGATCACTCAACACTCGGCCGAAGATGTATTTTTGTGAAACACTCGAGACCGGCATGGAACTTACTTCTACCATATGCTTGCCAAGCAATCAATCCTCCTCCTTTTTAATTATACACCTTTGTAAATATCAAGAGGACTTTGGGGAAGGGTTAGGCTTGGGTTAAAGATAAGTGGTTTTGGGTTAGTGGTTAGTAGAAAAGGGCAAAAGGCGTAAAAAGCGTCGGTTTTCGTAAAACTTTTTGTTTTCGTGACTTTTTATTCAAACGAAGCATTTTTCAAACAAAGTTTCTTTTGAGGAACTTGTTTGTTATTGCTAGGCTTCATCATCATTTATTTTTTTTAATTATTATTTTTTTGATAAGAAATGTCACATGAAAACCAAGCTTTTTACTAAAATAAAGGGTTAAAAATGAAAAAGGGTTTTGGTGGGTAAAGGGTGTTTGTTTTGTGGGTTTAGAACTGAAAAGGTTTAGGCTCAAAGGGGTTAACTAGGGGGATTTTGGGTAGGTGGTCAAAAAAGAAAAATAATGGTGTTGAAAAGAAAAAGGGTTAGTCCTAATGCCTCCAGCATTTACTTACTTGGGTTTAAGTTGATAAGGACTGGGAATGTATTGTCATGGCAAGTTCTAGAGTCGTAAGAAACCAAGCGGCTATTCACACAAGAAACGAAAGATGAGCATTTAGTCTAAAGATGTGTATTTGTATTCTCAATTAAAGGCTCAAAACTCACTTTTTGTGGGAATGGGTTTTTATGTGATCAAGTATATATAATCAAATTTTAACTAGATTTGTCATGCCGTTTCATAATTTTTTTATGTTGGTTCTTTTTATCACGACGCTATCGGTTGTAAATTTGTAAAAATTTAACCTTTTTTAGAACTTGATATTCCCAACTTAAACTAAGACAAGTAAAAAAAAATGAAAAGTTTTTTTTTTGAAAAAAATTTGGGGTGTTTAGCGGTTCCAATAGAGTTTTGTGTAAGGCTTGTAATTAGGACTTGCAAAATTCAAGGTTTTAGCATCCCCCCCTCCCCCACACTTAAATTACACATTGTCCTCAATGTGCCCCAAAAATAGGTTTTTAGGTTGATTGAATGTGTAAAAAGGTGTGTTAAAAACAAAATTTCTTGTTACTGGGCATCTGGACACGGGCCGTGGTGTCCGGGCTTGACCCCGAGTTCAGGTTGCCAGTAACAGAGAGTGACAAAAAGTAACAGAAGGCTGGGCACGGGGGCGTGTTCAGTGAACACGCCCCGTGTCCAGATACCTGAACTGGGCATTTTTCTACAGACCCTTGAGCACGGGGCATGTTGGCTGAGCACGGCCCGTGCTGATCTTGCTGTAATGAAGAAAAATTGTCGGGAGGCTCTGTTTTTGTGCATGGGGTGTTGGTTCGAGCTTCCCTTAGTATCCTTCACCATCCTGAGTGTGTTTTATTCCATTACAACATCATCCAACCATCAAATAATTTTAAAACCATCATTCATTAAAGAGAGAATTACAATAAGTTCCTAAAAAAAATAAAGAAAAATGGAAAACTAGAAAGTTCCTAAGATAGTTAGGTCAAGTGATACATGAAATCATCCTAACGAGTTCTACCCTTGTTGTAGGAATAACAAAAGTCCGGAAATAGCTTCCCGGTATTTCATAGGCATTGAAGAACTCGGAACCGAGAGGTGTCCTCTAGATGTCGTTGAGCCATTCCTCTATCTCTTTCGGGAGGAAGAAGGCGGGCTCATTTTCTACAACATCTTGTGGGGGAGGAGTGGCGGCAACCGGGACCCCTTGTAGTATGTCTCGAGGGGGGTCCGCATGTATGGCGTACCACTCGGCCGGTATGATAACTTCCAGTACCACATTCCATGCCCTTTGGGTAATGATTGGTACCAAAGGAGGAGAAGCGAGGATGTTCAACCTTTGGTGCAAAAGGTTGACCTCCCTGAGACATCCTTCTAGACCCACCGATAAATGATTGATATGGTCGACCAGAGCTTCCTCAATCCCCGTCATTTCATCTATATGGCCTCTCTTAAGGCATAGACATAGTTGATGAGGGAGTCGTCTACCGATGACCTTCTCCCTTGTCGGTTGTTTCTGGAGTGTGACGATGATGTTCCACTGTTTCTGCTCGACATTCTAAGAAAACAAATCGAAAAGAATTCATTTTAGTGAAACAATACTCCGAACACGGCCCCGTGCTCAGTGAGCATGGCCCTGTGCTCAGCTTTCTGCAGATTTTTAGAACAAGGAATCTTGGAGCTTTAAATTATTTTTCTTATTTTTGAAGCATTTTTTAGCAGAAATAACTTAAAACAGTGTTGTAAAACTTATTTAAACAAGATTCCTTGAATAAAAATCTAACAAATACCACAATAAAGCTTGAAACCATGGTGATTTCAAGCTCTAATAGAGGTGTTGAAGGAAAAATGAAGAAGAAGGCAATGGACAAAAGTAGAAAAGACAAGATGGTTGTTGGGAACCTTCTTTAGAATATACCTAGTATGGTATGTGTGAAGATCCCACCAAATCTCTGTCTTTGGAATGGTCCAAATGTGCAGGAATCTTTGCTGCATTTATAGAAAACGACAGCACGCTGGACACGGTCCCGTGTCGGCTGGACATGGCCCCGTGTGCAGACAAGATTCCGACACTTTTTGTCCGTATTCTGACCAAAAGTCAGACGGGAATCTTTAGGTGGACATGGGGGCGTGCTGACCAGGACACGGCCCCGTGTCTAGAGGCTGTTTATGAAGTTTTGTCTATGTTTAAGGAATTTATCCGGATCGGGTGGTTCGTTACTAGACGGAACAACACCGAAGTGCCTGAGATACCTTAGTTGCCCTAGTTTTAGACGGGAACGCAAGAGGTTGTCGGAAAGGGTGATTCCTATGCTAAATGTAGGTGGACAAGTCCAACCCTTATTCGGGCTCTCGTTAAAGAAGGTGTATGTCGAATCGCTCAGGTCTATGTATGCATCGACGGAAGTCGATGGGGAGTCCTTCACGGCACAATCGACACAGGGACGACTATCGCTCAAGTCTTCACAAGAGTTAGAGGTGATTTCGGGAGCAACGATGTTGTTATAATTCGAATGCGGTCTCACTAATTCTTCTTGATCGTCGTCTTGAGATGAATTAATTATATCCATCTCAAGTTCTTTTATCCATCGAAGAATTAGTTCTTCTGACTTAAAACAGGATTGCCAGTACCAAAGATTGGGCACAGGGCGTGTTCAGCGGGCACGGCCCGTGCTGAGCTCTACAGAAGCTGAAAAAAATTAAGAAAAATCCTTAAAAAAACAGAAAAATAAGAAAAACGATTAGGCCGTTGATTCCTAACTTCCTAAAATCCTTGTATCCCCGGTAACGGCGCCAAAAACTTGATGTACGTTAAGTGTGATAGGTTTTTATGTATATTTTTAGCCCTTTTTAACACTTTAGTCGAGTTTTAAATTTATAAAACACGATATTTTACTAACACTAAACACACATATGGGAAAGTGCACCCATCGTGAGCGTAGTATAGCGTTGGTAAGATACCGAGGTCGTCTAAGGACACAAGAGCTTTTAGTACTGGTTTATCCTCAACGTCTAATCAAATCAAAATTTTGGAAAAAAGGTTTTAAACATGAAAATAAAAACTAAAAATGCTGAAAATAAAAATAAAAATAAAAATAAAACAGATAGACAAGATGAATCACTTGGATCCGACTCGCCTTTAGTGTAACCTTTGATGAATTTCGCACTTTTGCACTTTTTAAGAGATTATCTTAGTTATAGTAGTAGACCCCTCTTTTGAAGGTGACGTTACCCTCAACCCAGTAGTTTGAGTCAGCAAGGATACAATCCTAAAGGGTTTGATTATTGGAAGATAATTAATTAAGTTATTAATGCGTAATGTGGTAGGCCCCTCTTTTGAAGGTGACGTTACCCTCGGCTAAGTAGTTTGAGTCAGCAGGGATACAATCCTAAGTAGTCGGGTTAATGTAATAATAGTAGTTTACATATGAGGGGATCAAGCTATTCGCACCCCCGCCATCCAATACCAGTGGGTATTGAAGGAGGTCCTAGTAAGCTTGACCTAGGTCCTTGCAGGATCTATATACTGAACAAGGCAAGAACCTTACCAAACCATTCCCTTAACCCCCGACCAGGTAGCCAACATATCTCTATATAGACCGTAGAGATATGAATGGTGTAAATCTTTTATTTTATATAGACAGTAAAATAACGCCAAGACACGACGGACAAATGATAAGGAAGTTTCACCTTCAACATAAGAAACTAGTTATTAATGTCATTAATACAAAACCAAATAAAAAGTGCGAAAAGAATAAAAAACAAAAGTATTACACTAAATGTTTGTCTTCACCAAGTGATGTAAGAGACTTAGGCAAACATGGCCTTTGATTGTCAAGAACTCTTACTATCAATCTTGGATCCCGAGACTACTACACACACTCTATGATGGATGATGGATGATGGTGGTGGATGTGGGTTGTGATGGTGGTGGAGTGTGGGTGAAGTGTGAGAGAGGTGGTTTGCCAAGGGATGCCTTTGAAGTGAACCAAGCACCTCTATTTATAGCCTGCACAGAAGCCCTGACATGGCCCCGTGCCCGCTGGGCACGACCCCGTGTCCATCCATCTTCTCTTTCTTCATTAAATGCAGTTTGTCTGTATTAGTTGACCACGCCCCCGTGTCTGCTGGGCACGGCCCCGTGTGTAGAAGCGTATCTGTACTATCAAGATTTGCTTGGATTCTGCGAATCTTAGCGTTGACCACGGCCCCGTGTCCGTTGGGCACGCCCCCGTGTTGGGAAATAGAAGCTTCTACAACTTTGTCTTTTCTGCAGACACTTTGGCACGCCCCCGTGTCCGCTGGGCACGGGGCTTGTTCAGCCTTCTGATTTTCTGTTTTTGCTTGGGAAGATGCTGTCGAGGGGTCGGGCATGCCACGTTTATTCCTTTTCTTGTATTTATGTTAGATTTAGCTGTATTTTTGCTTCTTTTGTTCATTTAAGCTCTTTTAACCCTGAAAATACAAAAGGAAGACAAAAGCACACTCTTTCCAACATTAGTACTAAAAAGGGTTAGTTTTATGACTCCTTTGATGTAATTTATATGTTGCATTTTACACACATCAGTTACATAAAGGTTTTGTTATAACACTAAAGCCCTTAATAAACCTACGGTAAAAGCCGGCGTGTCCTAAAAAGGAACGAACGCCCTTCACGTTAGTAGGGGAGGTAAAGTAGAAATGACTCTCACTTTTTCTCTATCAACTTCTATCCCCTTACTTAACACGACATGTCCTAACACTATACCCACTTGAACCATAAAATGGCTCTTTTCCAACTGAGCACTAGATTCGTTTGGACACATCTCTCTAATACCCTAGATAATTCATCTAAACATGTATCAAATGTCAACGCAAAGACCAAAAAGTCATCCATAAATATCTCTAGGGCGTCCCCGACCATATCCGAGAATATGCTCATCATACACCTTTGAAAGGTGGCCGGGGCATTGCACAGCCCAAATTGCATTCGCCTAAATGCGAATGTGCCATAGGGGCATGTGATGGTGGTCTTTTCTTAGTCATCAGGGTGGATAGCAATCTGATTGTACCCTGAATAACCATCAAGAAAGCAGTAAAATTTCTGACCTGATAATTTCTCGACAATCTGGTCAATAAAGGGCAAAGGAAAGTGATCCTTTGATGTGGCAGCGTTCAACTTCCGGTAGTCAATACATACCCGCCACCCGGTTACCGGCCGGGTGGCTATATGCTCACCATTATCACCCTTAACAATTTGAATGCCTGCTTTCTTCGGCACCGTTTGGGTTGGACTCGCCCACGCGCTATCTGAAATGGGATATATGATCCCATGGTCCAACCACTTGATTACCTCTTTCTTTACCACTTCTCGCATGTTATGATTAAGCCTCCTTTGTGTATCCCATGCAGGCTTCGCATCTGCATCAGTAATAATTTTATGCATACAAATAGAAGGACTTATACCTTTTAAATCAACGAGAGTCCACCCAATCGCAGCTCGATGGGTCTTCAGCACCTTCTGTAGTGCTTCTTCTTGTTCTTTCTCCAAATTAGCTGTGATAATTTCCGGGAGAGTCTGCTCCTCTCCTAAAAATGCATACTTTACATGCGCGGGCATCTCTTTCAACTCTACCTTTGGTGGGCTGATTAGTGACGGTTTCAACCCTGATGAAATCTCAGCCGGAAGGCTCTCAACTTGATAGGACCATGGAGGCCTTCTCTCCTGCACCGCTTGCACCTCCAACTTCCAAACTTCTTCTTCTAAATCACACATGTGATTTTCTTCTACCTTGTCACAAAACAAACAAAACTCGGGCATCTCATCCTCGACATGAGGATAGCATCCATCTATGATATCTGCCATGAAACATTCATCACTTTGAAACATGTCAGAAACGTTAGAAAACACATTTAATCGGACCTTTCTATTGTCAAATGTCATATCGACTGTGCCGGTGCGACAATCGATCTGAGCATATGCAGTGGCCAAGAAAGGTCGGCCCAAGATAACATTTGGTTGATTGACTTGATCAGCAGAGATATAGTCAAGCACCAAAAAGTCAACAGGAAAGTAGAATTCTTCCACCTTAACTATCACATCGCGAACTATCCCTCGAGGAAGCTTAGGGGTCAAATCTGCCAAGACAACAGTTGTGTCAGCACGATGCAGTGGACCAAAATCATATTGGTCGTACAAGCTTCCCGGAAGGATACTCACGCTAGCTCCGAGATCCAACAACGCCCTACTCATTTTAAAATCACCAACTTGTATTGAAATTAAAGGCGTCCCGGGATCTCGTAGCTTAGGTGGAAGGACTCCATTCAATACGGCACTAACTGTATCAGTGAGATCAACTTTTTTAGGGACTTTGTGCTGCCGTTTTTTAGTGCACAAATCCTTAAGATACTTAGCATAAACCGGGACCTATTTAATGGCATCAATTAAGGGTAAGTTGATTTTTACTTGTTTAAATACCTCTAAAATTTCCTCCGGTTGAGGTCCCCTTTTATTGATTATTTTTGTATTACCCGGATCCTTCAAGGCTTCGGGAAAGGGAGGTAGACTCGGTTCCCCTTCCTTAGCCTGGGCTGGCTCAGAAATTGTAGCACGAGTGTTTTTACCATTATTTTAACGATGTTTGGTTCCGACTCATCGTCACTCTCACCATTTTCACCTAAATCCTCCACCACACCATCAACGGGCTGTGGTGAGGTGTCGACCTTTTGATAATTCCTACCACTACGTAAAGTACTTACCTGGCCGACTGGACTGCCTTTCTTTTGATGAGCGGGATTTGTTGTTGTATCACTTGGTAATTTCCCACTATTTTGCGTCAGCTCCTTCATCTCGGTTGCAAGTTGGGCCATTTGTGTAGTTAATGATTGAACGGCCTTATCTCGCACCTCATCCTGTTGAGCACGAGTTTGCAACTCAAGCCTTTGATTTTGTAATTCAAGCTAAATTTCTTTCAACATCTCCATCATATCATTATTCCCCGAAGTGTTAGAAGACCCAGTTGGTCCTCTTTGATCGTTTTGGTAGCCACCCTGAAAGTTACTTTGAAATCGGTTCTGATTGAAATTTCTTTGATCGTTTAGCTGATTATTCGTATTCCCATAGCTAAAATTCAGGTGATTTATGAGGCCCGGGTGATATGTGTTGGACTGCATGTTGAAATTTCTTCCACCACCCCCGCCTTGCACAAAGCTCACATCCTCACTTTCACCATGAATGGCTGGGCATTGATCCGCTATATGCCCTAGATCTCCACAATGTCCACACAACAGAAACTGACCACTTACCTCCAGTGGATTCTCTACTGCTCTCACTGTCGAATGTCGTACGCTTCTAGAATATTGACCTTTGCGTTTTGACTCCCTTGCGGTTCTTTCTAAATATTCCCAATCATCCTCTTAGTTATTCGTTCCAAAAGTACCATTGGATATTGAATTTACATCCCTTGCATCCTCATCTGTTAGGCCTTCGTGGAATGTATTCATAAGCTCCCACAAATATATACCATGATGTGGACAGTTCTTGAGCATCATTTTGAAGCGATTGAACGCTTCGTGAAATAACTCACCGGGCTGTTGTCGAAACCCCCGAATATCCTTCCTTGCATTGTTAGTACGCAAATGAGTATAGAATTCATCTAAAAATTGTTGCTGCATTTCGCCCCATCTGAAGATCGAAGCTGACGGTAGTGAATGGAACCATTGTTGCGCTTTGTCTTCGAGTGTAAATTGGAAGAGTACCAACTTCACATCATCAGCTGAGAAGCCTTGACTGCTGATAGTGTTACAACGTGCATCATATGCAGCAATGTGTAGATATGGTTCTTCATGTGCGTGACCATGAAACTTAGGCAGGCTGGATATTGATTGTGTTCGTACTTCGAATGACCACCCTCCTTGTAATTGCGGGATCACAACCGGCGATGGGTTGTTAGCTATAGCAGGCCTGAAGTGGCTCTCGATACCTCGAACTGGACCCTGATTATTTCACCGCGGAATAACTTCCGGTAAATTCACCGATTGGTGTAAGTTTCGCGGCAGTGGTCTTACCTGACCCGACATCTGAGGTACCGGTGGTGGTAATGGAATATCTACCACCGGCCTTCTCGGAACAGGCTGCTGATTGATTGGGCCAGGTTGATTATATTGCTGCTGCATCGGTATCGGTTGCACCTGCGGTTGTTGATATGGAACTTGTTGTTGCTGCATAAACGTTTGATAACCCAAATTCCCTTGATTAACTCCTTCGAATCCACCTGCCCCAATTGTTTGCCTCTCGTAGATACCCGTGTTAACCACTTGTCTCTCGTTTTGACCCACGTAGTTATCATATTCCTCAAAGCCATCTTCGTAATCCCCTGAATTATTTCCTTGATCATAAATGGTCGATCTGTAAAGGTTTGGCATTGGCTGACTTTGCTGTGAAATAATCGGTCGGGTGGCTGGCGGAATTGATGTTGTGTTAGGTGCTTGAGTCTGACTCGGTGATGCAGTATCATCGGGAATGATTCTAACGCAAGGAGACGAATGCTGTAAATTGACAGTTTGGGTTGTAGTTGGGTATTGAAGAGATGTGGCTTGGGTGGAAGTTGGTTGATTGTTATCAAAGCTTGGGAAAAAGGTTGAGAATGATGGTACCGGAGATGTAGAGGTAGGTTGTGTAGACTGCGGTGGTGGTGGTGGTACTGGTATGGTAGTGTTTGGTGAAGGGTAGGTAGGTGTTGGTGAGAATTGTTGATGTGGAAGTGGGTCATGCGGTTGTTTCTCCGGAGTTGCTGAGTTCTCCATTGTCTTAGATGTTGGTATAGGTGATTGTAGAATCTTGTTCTCACGATGTAGTACTCGCTTTGTATGCTTCACTGTTCTCTCGATCTCTGGGTCGAACACTAATGGTGATGACTTCCCGAAATTCTGAGTATGATGCATACACTTCCTAGATCACCTGCACGAACAAAAACAAGAAAGCCTCGCATAAATCCGAACAAAACATAACAAAATAAAAAGACACTATTTTTGGATTTTTGTATAATTAACTAAAACTAGAACTTAACACTAAGCACTTTGCGCATGCCTCCCCGGCAACGGCGCCATTTTGATGTCTGTCGTTAGTGACATGCAAAAACCTATTTAAACTATTAGTATAGAATAAGAAGGGTATCGAACCAAGGGAGGATTGTGGAAAGTGTCGTAATGAAAAGTATTGATTAACTATTACTGAATTAGAAAATCGGTTTGTCTGATTATGATAAATAGCTAAATTAACGAATAAAAACTAAGATTTAAATCAATAGGAGAAAAGATGGTTCCTCCAGATTTCAGGTTTTGCAGTTAACTTCAACTATGTGTTTAATCGTTACCTATATAGACACAGGTGTTAATTTTGACTAATTAATTGTGATAACCAACGACTAAGTACTCCGGTCAATACATAACGGGAGGTTATCGAATGATTATCAATTACAATTTACAAACCCTAACCCCATGTCAAATATATCCCAATTACTAGAACTCTCGGGAACTGAATGCTTAGAAATTAAGGTTTAAATAAACGTAACTGTTTACAATCAAGAAATCAAATCAATGGTGAAAAGCATCGAATGCTTAGATTAGCAAGTTAAAACGATTGTGTCAACACATAATATCAATCAACTTACAAAAACCCTCCATCCAGAGGAAACCACAAAAGTTTAGCCGCTCATCTCGCACAAAAGATCTTCAAAAGCTTGAATTGATGAATAGTTCATGGTTGATTCGATGATTGAATGGAGAATCTTGATGGATTGGGATGAAAGAAGCCTTGAATCTTGAGTTTTCGAGTGCCCTTGATCAACCGTAGATAATAGATAATCATTCCCAACATTAAAACCCTAAATATATACCTTGAAAGGCCTTTCAACGCGTTTTTGACTTTACCGGGTCGTAAGCTACGAAAGTAAACCGTAGCTTACGATTTAAAAATTCTGTTTGAACATTAACAGCAAACCGTAACCTACGAAACCCAGACCGTAAGCTATGGTCGTTTGCTTTTGGTCTTTTCTTGCTGCACACAAACAACTCGTAAGCTACGAGTATAAACCGTAGCTTACGATTTGAAATCTCTGATCATTCTTTCTCCAACATAGCCAACTCGTAAGCTACGAGTTGTAACCTGTAAGCTACGATAAATCAAAACATAACATTCCTTCCCTTCTTCACACCAACTTTCAACAAATGTCATTTAGGCCCCTGTACTTTATGTCTTCAATCTCCTCTCATATATGAGCCTAACATAACTTTCAACCAAGTCTCAAGTTTTACGAGCCTCAAAAGTCAAGCACCAAAGTATCAAGTCTTTTAGAATCATAGTATCATAGAATCATAGTCTCATAGTATCTTAGAATCATAGTTTCATAGTATCTTAGAATCAAAGCATAAGTTTCATCAAGTATCAAAAGTATCAAGTATCACATAGTTTAGGGACTAAAAGTGACAAAAGCTAAAAGTCTAGGGACGCAGGCGTTACATCGGTGGTTTGACGGATGTACCAAGCTCGTTGTCAAGATTCAAATTCTGGGCCATTGAAGACGATGATGTTGAAAAGGCGTTATAAAACTCATTTTCCATCTTGTCTAAATCTCGAATTTCGTACAAAAGAACCCCTGAAATCAGTCAAACAAGTCAAACAGATCAATTCGTGCGAATGAAACAAAAACTGTACAGACAAATCACTCATGCGAATGGAATTTTAGAACGAATGAAAAATTTCTCTTCATGCGAGTGGGGTCTATTCGCGCGAATGGTTCCTTTGTACGAGTTTTCAAGTTACGTGTTTTTGCATATTTTGACAAATTTTAGATGATTCTGATTGCGTTTTGGGCCAAAGTTTTCAAGGATTTGTTAAAAACATGTTTTAAACAAACTGTGAAAAATTCAGGTCATTCTGTCCATGGATTCAATCAGGAAAAGATGAAAAAGTAGAGTGAGTGGAAGTGAGAAGTGTAGAAATGTCTTTAAATGCTGAAATCTTGTGTGTAGAGTCTCTGAAGTCGGCCTCCAAGCTCTGATACCACTTGTGAGGACCGTTTTGATCTCGTTAACGCTCAGGCGACCTCAATAAAGTTATTCACATCTTGCAAAGTCCGATTGAATAGTAGACAAACACAAGATATTATCAATTAGCACTGATTTCAGTGAAAAATATCAAGTACAGACCCTGAAATCAAACCGATAGCATTTCGCCGTCTGAGTGCCAAAAGTTCTCAAATGCTCACACCCTCACACCTATTTATAGACAAACCAATCCGTGCGAGTGACACACCCCTTTTCGTGCGAAGGACTCCTTCGTACGAAGAGGTTTAAACAATACAAATCTGACACTCTAACGCCATTAACCTATTACATACATGACTTGATACGCTGACGTAGGCTACATACATTATGCACTAACAGATCTCAATAAACCAGCTCCAAGAGTAACATTCTGAAAGTGATTGTCAATCCTAGTAAATGGAACAAATACCATTTTGTACCTGAAAAACACAACACATTGCTTAAATGTTCAATAGAAAAAAATAATTACATAGTATACATATAATTACGTAATGACATACTTGTTTAAGTTGTAAGTTGCATCAAATGACACATCACCAAAAACCTTGAAAGAGTCCAAAGGTGTGATTGATTGGGATTTGTTTATTAATATTAAATAATAAAATATACTCAAAATCACATTTGTGCAGATTTGCCTTTGAAAGAGTCCAAAGATGTGAAAGAGTCCAAAGGTGTGAAAGAGTCCAAAGATGTGAATTTGGATATGCAACAGATGATACTAAGTATGGTCCCAGCAAAATCTGTTCTTCGGTTCAGAAAAGTTCTCCCCCTTTCGTCATAAGGCGTGGTCTGACTCTGAACCATTCCTGTGTTTAGGTCCCTACTAAGCATAATTCGTAAACTATGAATGGCTATTTGAAGACTTTTTCAAAAGTTTCTAGCAAAGCAAAAAAAATGAGAAACGCTCTTACGAGGTAATTCTGAGTTAAACTACTCGTGCTAGCATGGAAGTCATTTTAGATTGCTCACCGGCCTAAAACAGTCCAGTTAACTGTCGTTGTCTATCAATAGTATGCTCGAAAGAAAAATCAGGAAGAAACTATTTCTTCTTCTTCTTCAGCATACTAACCAACATATCAGCATCAAACTCGCCAATATATGAATTTAAATCCTTTTTAAAGTTTTTAAAATCCACTCTAGTAGCACCAACATTTTCGAAACCACCATAAATTGTCCTCATTACAATAAAATCCCTAACAGGACCAATATCAACCTTAGACATATTGCATAACATTTGCATTTGCTGATATGTCAAACAGGACCAATGTTTTCAGTCGAAGATGTTCTAAAGTTGAAGACCGGCGAAAGTTCAAACGGGAATCCAGGTTCGTCAAGTTATGGGGGTCTGTTTAGATATGAGAAAGGAAGACGGGTGTGTGGGTACATGGGAAGATGGAAGGAGGATCGTATGCAACTATTGAGGCTGAAGTATAGAGCATATTCAACGAATTGTGTTTAATTCAAAACATTATCAAACTTGTTGATCGAGAACGACTTTAAAACTGCTAGAGGGCTTAAAGGGGGATATTAAAGAATTATGGATCATCTGCTTAACATTGTTGTGGACACCACTAAGATGATGATGGAGCGAAACTGCACCCTAATTCATACGAGAATAGACAGGAGCCGGTGTGCAGGTCTGTTGGCCAAATTATGCAGAAGACAGTCACAGGAATACACCGTGTTGGAGGAACCACCAGCCCTATTGATATTGTATCTGTTACGAGTTGTAGATCGAGTTGGAAAAGATCGTCAATGACTGGCTGTTAGTAATCATTTATATAAAAGTAAGGTAGTTAAATCAAACTTCTTTAATTCTTTTGCTTAGACTTGATGCTTATTGTTGGGATATTTAATGCATATAAGTTGATGTCATTCTTATATGATTCTTAGTTTGTACGCAATGTTTCAAGATATGTGATAGAATTACTTAAAACTGGAAACACATCTGAAGGAGCAAATCTTGGAAAGGGCATATACTTCGGCAATTAACATGGTAAACACGACCATACCTCGTCTTCTTCATCTCGTCTCATATCTGCAAAACCATGAGACACATAAGAAAGGGTCAGAGACCGAAGTCTCTGATCACCCTCTGATGCTCAAGTTAGTGTTGGATTCACCATAGATATTGGTATGTATGTGAGTGTAAGCATAATAGTATGTGAAAGGGAGTTTGCGAAAGAAGGTAAGATGTTTTATGTTGATGAGGAGACTTCTATTTGTAGAAGCCTTGCAAGCTTAACCCAAATTGGCCACATCCAAATTGCGCTTATCGTATTGGGCTTTGGTCCATTTGGGAGGGTACCTCAACAAGTCCGCCTGGTCCGGTGTGATGTAGCCGAACTTGCATTATGCTAGACTAATCATTGTCCGGAAACGGAGTGTTGGATCATACGTAATGTGCTTGTAATACTTGATGCAAGTATACAAGTAAAAGGCTCTTTATATTACTTATGAAAGCTTTGCAAGTGATAGATGTTCAAATGAGACCCGAAAACACATATTTATACATTTTAAGGCTGATCTAGATAGTTCCATATCTAGATAGTGCTATTACAACATTCTTGATGGCAGTGTCTAGATTAATCTAAGTTAATATTCAGATATTTATTCAAAAGTATCATAGTGGAAATATCTAGTACCTTTGATGAAATATCTTGGTGTTTCTAAGCCCTTCCGAGTAGCTTTGCTGGTCCAGAATGTTGTACCATTCCGGAATATTCCGTCTAGGTCTTGAATTTATAGCAGAATGTGACAAATGGGTTATATGAATTATGATCATATATGTGAAATGGACTTAACCTTTAGAAATGTTTTAGTTTTTATTTACATTTTGATATAAATTCTATAAGAGACGGAGTCGTATCTAATATAGAAATTTCGGATTTAAACAAATATCCTTTTTATATATTTCTTTTGCCTATATTTTCTTTAAGATCTTACATTATATTTATTATGTTATGTAAATCATGGAACCCATAAGTATTACAACTTTTTGATAATAAAATAAATACTACTTGACGCAAACTAACATGTCGAAAACAATATGTATGTTGCAAGAACACTAACAACATTAAGGTGTTGTTTGTTTTTTCAGAGGTAAAATGTCTGCAGTCTACGGACCACATATGCAGACATCTGTAGCAGAAGAGGTGGATTAAACCTCTGCAGTCTGCAAGAAGAAGAATGTATCTTCTACAGACTGCTCAAAGTAACAAACCTGTGAAGGGGTCGACGGGGGAGGGAAGCCGGATGTGAAGGAGGAAGACAGTGAGGAGGGTGGTAACGGTGAAGGAGGAAGACGGTGGGTAGGGTGGCGACTGTGAAGGAGGTCGACGGGGGAGGGAAGCTGGCAGTGAATGAGGTTGACGTGGGGAGGGGAGGCGGTGGTGAAGGAGGAAGACGGTGGGGAGGGTGGCGGCGATGGATGGGTCGATGGTGGGGAGGGGTGGAGGCGGCAGGAGGAGAGGGGGCTAGGGTTTCATGTTATGTTTTGGTTTTAGGGCAAGAAGAGGTTAGAAGAAGTCATCCTACACCTGCAGCAAGAAGAGGACGTGCAGAGGTTTTTTAATGAAATGCCTTCCAAAAAACAAACACTCTGTAGACCTAAACGTCTGCGCGAATCAGACAATAGAAGACAAGAAGAGCTTTTGTGAAAAAAACACACACCTCCTAACTAAGACATTGTTTATTTAAACCAGCACATGAATTACGACGCAAACTAACATGCCAACAACAATACGTATGTTGCAAGAACACCAACAACATTAACTAAGACAGTGTTTATTTAATCATGTACATGAATTACAATGAAAAAAAAGTGGCTACATAACGTGCAATGTATATATGTCACAAGAAGTAAGGCATATTTCTTCATAATCGTATTTAATAACATATTTGTTGGGGATTTTTCAGATTACTGGATGATCAGAGAGGCGTATAGTCACTCACAGATTAAATTATTTCGGTGGTTCACCCGAATAATTATTCGGGAATTGTTCTCAAAATTATGAGTTGTATCTGATTGAATTATTCGGGAGAACCACTGAAATAATTTGATCTGAAAGTGAAATCACAGCTCTTAGATCATCCGTGTTTACTAAAGTCCCCAATAGTTGTTTACATAGTCCAGGTTCTATCTCAGATATTTTTTAGTGACAGTCGGAGTCTTTTGCTACACAATAAGCAAGGTTTTGTTACGATAGACAAGCAAAGCTTGGTTTTTTCTACAAAACCAGGTTCCATTACTTTATTTTATGCTTTGTTTTTGGTAAAATCGAAAGACCGAAACATTTTCGTAGGGTCAATGTCTTTCAAGCGCTACCTGTTTTCTTTTAGTTACAGGTTATATTTGATGACGCCGTAGAGAATGAGATAAAAATTGAAGAACTAAGGACTAGAAAGATGGTTTCCCAATGCCAAATTTATTGACTTGGAAGCAAACTTGACCAAAAAGAGGGTTGGGAGAAGTAGAAATTAGCTAAAATCACATAAACTAATCGAAAAAACCAATAGGCTAAGCCATAACTACCGCTTTAAGACAACCTATCTCCCATTAACCTAAATACCTAACAAAATACAAACGCTAATAAACTTAACATCAGAATGTTTTGTCGAAAACATCGACCCAGTGACATGTTTGTTAGATCGATATTATTAGACGAGTATTTATTGATTCTCTCTCCAAGATAATAGTCACAATTACATAACTACAAACCACCTATTATTAATCCTTACAGCTTATTTTAATTGACACAATTTGTGATCAAGGTGCCAAAAAAATGAAATTGTTGCACTCATCACAGCCCACAAATGATGCTAAAAGTTGGAAAAAATTATACATAAAGTGATGATTAATCAACTCTACCATATGCTATTTTCTCCTTTCTTTGGCTGTTCACAACAAATTTCACCAAAATAATCAAAATGGTCTATACATTATTAGCCAGTCTACTAGTATTGCAGCTTGTGACGATTTATAACCACACCAATTATCTACAAAATGGAGGGTTTTGCTAATGGAGGGTTTTGTTACAGTTTGATGGGTGAACTTCGGGTTCGGATGAGCTAAACTTCCACGTCATTCTAGTTCTTTCAGAAAATCGACGTTATCAACAAAAACCTGCAAAATATTAACAAATTATCAAAATACGATACAAAGAAGTGTTTTGTGAGTCAATGTGAACTTACCGTTTTCCAACCATCCGGATCTAAACACGCGGTAATTTTGGTGCTAATTCCAGGTAAGGGTCCAGGTTCTCTGGTAATTTTCCCACCAAAAACTTGAATTGCTTCCGCGGTTTTATAAACATCGTCTGTGCCTATTGCTATCTGTTTATTAAACAAAAAATTGGTTACAAAATCTAGTATGTTAAGATGGTATTCCATGATATAATTGCAATTGAAAAAAAAAGAGTAAAATGCCATTTTCGTCCTTGAGGTTTGGCCAGTTTTGCGATCGTCCAAAGGTTTGGTTTTCCGCATCTGGATCCAAAAAGGTTTGAAATCTTGCCATATTTTCATCAGGCTCATTAACTTCATCCATTTTTCTCCGTTAAGTCAGGTGTATTTCCGTCTTTTATGTGAACAGATTCGGTCAGGTGTATTTTAAATGCTTGTACATAAAGTGAAAAAGACCGAATTACCCTTTAAATTAACAAAAAAGACAAAAATACCCCTGACTTAACGGAGAAAAATGAATGGACTTAACGAGCTGGATGAAAATGGCAAGATTTCAAACCTTTTGGATCCAGATGCGGAAAAACAAACCTTTGGACAAAAGTCGCAAAACTGACCAAACCTCAGGGACGAAAATGGCATTTTACTGAAAAAACAGAAGAGAAGATATATCTTTATTAACCTGAGCATAAGCGTTTCCTTTGTCATATTCTGCGACCCCATAATTGTAAGTCAACTCTAGTACAGCGTTTTTATCTTCTGGTCCGTAACCCATCATTGCTATGGTGTACTGCAGCATCATATATTTGTTTTGTGGATATTAGAAATGTTACCGTCTTGTTTATTTGTTTAAGATAACGATAAACGTTCAAGTTTAGACATTTTGGATACAAAAAATTTCAACAGTCCAAATATGAAAAACAATGACGCAAAGACTTAATGAAAAAAGATAACTATAACATCTATGAACTGGATACCAGTAGGGATGAGCTCAATATTGTACCAAACCGAAAGTACCGATTCCGAAAAACGCAAAAAGTGGGTATCAGCACCGAAAGTACTTAGTACAGTATGGTACCGGTATTCAAAGGTAAATCAACCCAAAATTGTACTGTACCGAAAGTACCGATCCCGAGAAACGCAAAAAGTGGCTACCGGTACCGAAAGTGCTCGGTACGGTACTATTCGGTATCGGAACTGGTATTTGAAGGTAAATCAACCCAAAATACCGTACCGAATCGAAGGTACCGATCCTGAAAAACGCATAAAGTGGGCACCTGTACTGAAAGTACTCGGTATGGTACGGTTCGGTACCGTTATTCGAAGGTAAGTCAACCCAAAATACCATACCGTACATAACTGAAAATACAGATCCCGAAAAACGCAAAAAGCGGATACCGGTTCCGAAAGTGCTAGGTATGGTACTGTTCGGTACCGGTACCAAATTCTCATCCCTAGAAACCAGCACACACATTTAATATATACAATATAGGCATATCTAATTATATATCAATACTTTGTTAATATACCTTGTATTCAGGGTTGTCCTTTCGGCGAAGGAGCTCCATACCAAACGCCTAAAGTATATACATGATTTAAAAAATATATATTGGGTTAACTCACGAAAAAGATTGAATGTGATCGTCAAAAAAATTGTTATTTACGAGAAAACCTCAAACCTTCTCATGAAAAGCAATGGAACGATCAAGATCTCCAACACGAAGCATTACTTGACAAAGGGGTTCAGGAGTGGGGCCCCTTTCTATAAGTTCAAATTTATAACCATCCGGATCTTCAATAAATGCAATAACTGTTTTTCCACCTTTGACGGGACCCGCTTCCCGGGTTACAGTGCCTCCCTTGGCCTTTATGAGATCAACAGTCTTGGCAACCTGCAAAACCCCAACAAGTTATTTTATTAAATAAGTTCTTTTTGTTATTTGTATAAACAGCTTTTGCTTCCAAGTATCTTATAATGGGTCAAATAATAAGCTGTGAATAATCAGTTCCATAAAATTACCTATTTATCCTTTTTAACATAATTTGACGTACATTCTACTTCTACTTCACAAAATTCCTCCCCATTTTTCACAAAATGCCATTTTTGGTCATTTTATCTATTATTTTCTTTAGAGTAAAGTACAAGGTTGGTCCCTGTGGTTAACCAAAATTTTGGATTTAGTCCCTAGTTTTTCAAAAGTACGTGGATGGTCCCTATGGTTTGCACTTTGCAACGTATTTAGTCCCCAACTTTTGCCAAAAGTACACAGACGATCCCATGGTTTGCACTTTGTAACGCATTTAGTCCCCAACGCTTAGTGACTAAATGAGTTACAGAGAGCATACCACAGGGACCATCCATGTACTTTTGGCAAAAGTTGGGGACTAAATGCGTTACAAAGTGCAAACCACATGGACCATCCGCGTACTTTAAAATAGCTAGAGACTAAATCCAAAATTTTGGTTACCACAAGCATCATTTGTGTACTTTACTCTTTCTTAAATGATCAGAAAATGTCTAACACTTAAACAAGTCATCATCTGATTGTTACAACTTAAACAAGTCATCATCTCATTTTAAAAACCGACTCCGTTTTTCACAAATTTGTCTTCATGGTCATGTTATCTATTAATTTCTTAAATACTAAGAAATTGTCAAACATACAAACAAGTGATTATCTGATCATTACAACTTCAAAACACTCAAACAGCACAAGCACATCCAAAGTCCAAACACTATCTTCTACAATCCGTTTTGTTACAACTGACTCCTATTATTCAATATCACGTATTCCTTTCAAAATGCATATCCAAACACACCTATATCTAGGATTAAGACCTTACGCACTAAAGCAGTAGCTTGGTTTTTTTGCTGTTTATACGTCAACTACAAGAGAGATAATAAAGCTTTTTTTTTTCTATAAAGAAGACACGTTATATAGATATGAGTAAGGCCAACTTAAAAAATTCAAAAGCTAAAAGAATTAATCAGCTTAAATCAATCAACATCATGGAAATTGACAGTGTATATGCAGATGCAAGAACAGATAGAAATCAACTGATAAAATATTCACTCACATCATCAACCGCAACGCCAAAATGACCAAATGCAGTTCCGATGTCGTATTTATCAACTCCATAATCTGGCAACATGAATGTATATTAGCCATATGCAAAGGATTCATACGTAACTATTGGCCTGATAAAAAGTAGTCTGAAGATAGTTTACTATATGTGAGTTCAATCACAAAGTGAGAATCTTCCGGTCCATATCCAAGAAACGCATTTGTGTATTTCTCCTCAGGCACGTCTCGTTTTCTCAACAGTTTCATCCCTAGGCACTCTGTATAGAACCTGCAAACACATTTCAGGCGTATCCACATATTAATTATCAACAAAAAAGATAAAAAATAATATGTAATATAAAAAGTTACTTTATTGTTCTGTCCAAGTCACCAACACGATAAACAACGTGAAGCATTCTTCTCTTGTCGTTTTTTACCCATTCCAACGCATTTTCTTGCGTAGTTGCTATGCTTCCTTGAGCCATGTTTACTATTGTTTTAGATGCTGATTTACTGTTTACCTCTTGTCTAAATATCTTAAAAGCTTTAAGACCGAAGTTTTTTTACTGTGATCCCGCTGGACAAAACATAAAAAGCCACATGGTAATATAAGATATTAACAGAGTAACAGACTATGAACTACCACTATATAATATCTATCAAATGAAAGTCTTTTGTTAAATCTATTTATCATCACAGATATACAAAATTAAGTTCAGTCAGCCTTGCTTTTTTAAGCACCTTGAGTGCGCTGCCCCATCGACAACTATGCACATAACCAATATAAGGTTATATTAATTCCACTAATCAACATAATGTTATATTAGGTTCTGTCTTATATTCGAATAAATTCCTACATGTTCTTCAACAGCAAATCGAACGAAACACACAACTGTCCACAAATGCACTAAAATTCGTTAGCTCGTACGCATAAAGCCATAAACTAAACCTAGTTATACAAATTCAAACCAAAATATAACACAAACAACCATATCTATCCACATACACACAAACTAAACGCTTAAATCAACAACAACAAAAACAAAACCTATTCACATCCATAATTCGCACAAATGCACTAAAATCCGTTAACTCATACACACAAACTAAACCTAATTAGGTAAATTCAACTCAAAAAACAATATGATCATATAAACAACCATATTAATCCACATAAACACAAACTAACCGTTCAAATCATCAATAAACAAAACAAAACCTAATTCTATCCATAAATTCATACCAGTGGAGCCAAAGTGAAGCGAATTGAACCGCGAAGAAGCATTAATCACGCCGATGCTGCCACTGAACCGAGCAGTGGCGAACGATGCGATTGTAGGACGAATCGCTGACGTCATCGGTAAAATCCGCACCATTTTTGTTCAAGATATTTCACAAATTAGAAGCATAAACGAAGAATATAGGTACGATTTGAGGTGAATTTTGTGTATTTATTATGTTTATCAGTTTCTGTGAATGAGAGAACTTGGTTTTTGTTCGAATTCCAAAGCTGACGTATTATTTTTTATTATTTTTTCCTTATTTTTTCTCTATCATTCATCCACAACCATTTTCAAAATACATTAAAAAATTACTAGTGTTCCTTCAAACTTACTCATAAACAGTAACATTTTTTTTCTCCTATACTCACAATCACTTTCAGCTCGGTCACAAAATTTGGGAGACGGATTATGAATGCTCTCAACTCGGTATCGTACAGATATCGAAAATACAGATAGTGAAAACCGTTAAAAATGGGTACCCCTGTTGATATTGAAAGTGTTTGATATCATATAGTACAAAACCGATGCCAAATCAAAAACACAGATTCTGGAAAACGTCAAAAGTGAGTATGGGTACCCGTATTGGTATTGAAAGTGTTCGGTACCATATGGTATGGCAGTGGTGGAGCTTTCATAGTGTTTTACACCTGCATTCCAATAGATGTTCTTCGTATGGTGTTTTAAACTTGCATTTACAGAATACGTTATTAGTATGGTGTTGCATTTCTGCCAATGATCTCTAGATCAAGTGGTGGAGGACTTGCATTTCTCTTGAGAGATGCAGGTTCGACTCTCACTTGGTGCAGAGTGAGGCACTGGTGGGCAATGATAGGAGACCCAGGGAGACCTAGGTTGGATCCTTGAGCCAAACGGGTTTTACCGGTAATTTCACCGTCGTGCCTACGGGCGGGTGGGTTACCGGGTTTTCCCCGGAATTGGTGGTGGACTCGGGTTACTCTCGGAGTACTCCGTTTGTCCAGTGGGTGCCCCGAGAGTGCCCGGGATCGAGTTTGTTGGCCGTTCAAAAAAAAAAGTATGGTGTTGCATTTCCATATGATGTCATAAACCTGTATATCCAAAATACGTTCTTTGTATAGTGTTTTACATCCTGCATTCTCAGAATGTGTTCTTAGCATGATGTTTTCTGGTATTCTTTTGGTTTATGGTGTTTTCTTGTATTCTTTAGTTCGTTGTGTTTTATGTTATGCTGATGATGAGACACAGTTCATGTCATGGTGTTTTAGCATTAGGTTTATCATGCGATTACTGATAAAACACAATGACGAAAAATGTTCGTTTATTACATTTATAAAACATTCTAAACTTTGAATTTTGATTTTTATCAATGCCTGTGATTAGGTAGGATAGTGCATTAATTGTGGAGAGGTTAATAGCAATTTCTTTGCAATATAAAAAGACATTATTACCCATACTCTAGCCAAATTAGTCAAAAAATAAAAAAATAAAAATAAAAATAAAACATAACTCACATTATAAGCCCTTTTTTATCTCAGCCATTAACTCCAAGATCTAAGGGTTTAAAACATTTCTTACACTTCTCACAAAACCACCCCTTTTTATACTAACCTCACCCTTATTAGATAAATAACATTAATATGTTTTATTTATTAGATAAAAACACGCCCCGCTTGCGGTATGCGCATATAATGTATATATGTGTGGGCGCTCGAGGGACAAAAGTGAAAGTGCACTAATTTTACGTTATTTTACTAATTTCGTAAAAATAATGTTAAAAGAGGGAGATGGTTAATCATGCATCATGTGGTGGCGTTGATAGCCGAAAGACAAGGGAATACATGCACTAATTGGCCTTTGTCTTAATTGTCGAGTGTTATATGCCTTATGTCCAAGGTTTGAAGCAAAACTACCATCGAGTCGGGGGTCTCACTGGAAGCAGCCTCTCTATTCCTACGGGGTAGAGGTAAGGCTGTCTACATCTTACACTCCTTAGACCTTACCTTAGCTTTGTTATTGGTGAGATTTACTGAGTATGATGATGATGATTTATTAGATAAAAAATTTAGGAGATAGTTATATTATTAGTGAGATAGGTGACCGCTAAAATTAAAATCACCTCCAGTTGTAAGTAAGAATTGAGAGAACCACTTTCTAGCCACTAGATCTAAAAGATGGATGGATGAGATTAAAAGTAGTTAAAATTAATATTAAATACTTTTTGTCTTATTATGTTTTTAATATTTTAATGCAAAAGGGCAGTTTAGTAAAATTATTTTTTTTGTCTTTATTATTTTTTATTACTTTTTTGTATTATTATAATAGTTGGTTTTTTTAAACAATTTTTTTATTAAAACCCATTTTAAATTCAGATTTTTTAACAAAACAATTTTTTTTTCGCGCCAGTTTTGCACGTCGTTTTTTGCACGCCGTTTTTACTCCCCGTCTCCGTCCAATTTTTTACGCCTCGTTTAGCCCCGTTTTTTACGTTCCGTATTTTACGACCCGTTTTTTTTCTTCAAAAAAAAAAAAAAAAATTACGGTTTACGGGATAAATTTTTTTACCTCAAATTTGTACATTTTAAGTTTTACGTTTTACATTTTTACGTTTTACGTTTTACGTTTTACTTCTTAAGTTTTACGTTTTATGTTTTACATTTTAAGTTTTTACGTTTTACGTTTTACATTTTTACGTTTTTACGTTTTACGTTTTACGTTTTGCCTTTTGCCTTTTGCCTTTTGCCTTTTACGTTTTACGTTTTACGTTTTAAGTTTTACGTTTTAAGTTTTACGTTTTACCTTTTACGTTTTATGTTTTACGTTTTACGTTTTTACACTACATTCTACCAACTCAAACCGAGACCGAGCCAAAGCTTGACCCGAACAACTCTGAATCTGACCCGGTTTGACTGAGCCGCCGATCCGAAGCTTCCGAACGGGGTTGAACCAAACGGATATCCAAAATTTTATTTCAAAATAAAAATCTACATTAATCAATAATCATCCTTTTTTTCCAATTTCAAAATAAAAGTCTCAAAAAAAGTGTTACACCAAGCATCCTATCTGCTCGAATACAGCAAATGAAAATCAACCATTTTTTTTTCAAATATAGCAAAAGAAAATATACGATGTTCTAGAAAAGTAAAAAATAAACAAAAGTCTCTGAATTCGTAGGATGGAATCAAATGTGAACAAATTCTTACAAAAATCATTCTTTTAACCTTCGTTAACTTCTGAACAAATATACTTCCACCTCTGCACATGGTATGGGATCAAATAACATAACTCAAAACATATTGCTGCCAAACACCTCGCTGCCATTCCTCAAGATTTATTTGTCGGTCTCACAAATCTTCGACGTTCTTCGTTCTCTTCAAATCGTTTGGATGTTCGATGGAACTCAAATAGAGCACCACCGCGGCACCGCCATCTCTTCCACTGCCGCCACCGTGAGCGGCGACGCCGCCTTGAACTGCCGGCGATGCACCTCCGTTGCATCATCATCTTCGTCCTCTCTCCTTCTGTCTTTCTCTCTGATCTATCCGTCGCTCTAATCGAGGTGTGATTGTCGGAGGAGGAGATCGCCGGTCGTCTGCTGGAAATAACCACCGTCGCCGGTGGTCTCACAGAAGAAAGATAGGGGGTTTAGGTGCATCATTGTCGGAGAAGGGGGGGTTGTCGGAGCTGCGAGATGGAGAGAGAGAGCCATGAAACATGATTTTTTTATGTGTGCTTGATGAGTGTTGCAAGAGAAGTTATGAAGGAGAGTAGGGTTTCTCATATGTGTGTATAGTTTTGAAGAGAGAGAAAGCTGAGTGATTTCAAAATTTCTGGTGACATTAACACTGTGTTCCAGAGATCCACTTATTAACAGGGGGAGGGGAGGGGAGGGGAGGGGAGGGAAAATGGTGTTTCAGAGATCCACTTAACAGGGGGAGGGGAGGGAAAATGGGGTTTTTTTTGCCTGAAAATAGTCTTTCCAATTTGGAAAGACATGGAGGGGAGGGGAGGGGAGGGAAGGGGAGAGATTTTTAACTCGGGAACACAGTGTAAATGGAGAGAGAGAGAGAGAGAGAGAGAGAGAGAGAGAGAGAGAGAGGATTTGACATGTGGAGTAAATGACCAAAACACCCTTTATGTTGGCATAATCTGATTGGTTGAGAGTGGTTCTCGAGGTTCTTACAACTGGGGGTGGTTTCTATTTTAGCGGCTCCCTAGTGAGATAAATGATATATATTATATAATTTATAATATAAATATAAAGTATTATTGTTTGAGTAGGAGTATAATAGGTATTGCACCTATAAATGCCTGAGGTCTCCGGGTTGGGGTTACACCATTAAAACTTAAAAAACACACCAAACATCACCTTCGTCCAAATCCACCCATCATCGCCGCAAGACTACCGCTAGCCTCCGTAGCCACCTCTGGTCTCCACCCAGCTCTGGCATCCTCCAATCGGTCTCCTTCAGCCTCGGACGCACAACGACAGCGAAGCTAGACACCGTCGTCGTCACCGCAAAGTTCCGGCCATAACTGAAAACTGTCTGGTTTGACCGAATTGGTTAGTTTGACCTAGATTTTGACAAGTTTGACTTTTGACCGTGAAGTGTTCTCGGGTCACACATTCCATTTTTCGGGTTTTCAAGATTCGTGTCAAGGAGTTGATTCGGGATCTCGGTTCATGAACAAACGTCAACTAGCATGACGGTTCCTTGGATCAAAGTGTGAGGCTTAGGGTTTTCGTAAAAGCTTATTTTTTCAAAAACCTTTATGGTTGTTTTTGTTTTAACGATTGCAATTGGATCACTTGAACAATATTGTTTTTTCAAAATTAAATTGTACACCGACGAATTCCAACAGTGGTATCAGAGCTGCTTTTGCATTCATTTTAACATTATTGTTTAAATCAATCTATGTTTTATTTGTCAAAACTTTTTTTCTACAAAATATCGAGCCTTTATCGTTTTGTGGTTGTAATTTATATAAATTGAGCACTGAATCATCTGAGTTGTTTGTAGAAATGGTTTCGTTGTTAATCAATTAATCTTTTTATTTTTCTAGGGTTATTTGGAACCCCGATGTAATAGATAAGTTTTATTTGTTTTTATTTTAATTTGTTTATTATAAAATTATAAAACCGAAGAAGACAAATATTGAAGACCGAAGATGCTACAATAGGATAAGGAGTAGAGATCGATGGCTAAGTGGGAGCTTGCATTCATCCCATTAGACCTATTCAGTTAAGCGTTCAATGGCTCAAACGAAATCAAACAAATATCTAGATGTTCGGTTTATTGTTTAATCTAAATATATTTATTTGGTGGTTTAATTTTTTCATAATCGTGCTTGAATAATGTATAAGCATACATGATAAGGGGGAAGTGACAAGTGTCACTGCCAGGAAGGGTAATTTTGTCTTTTCTCAAGTGAATTAGTTTCCCCCTTGATATTCAAACGGCTATAACTTTTTCATACGTTAATTTTTTTTTTAAATATTACACTGTATTAACAAACATTTCATCCTCTTTAATTCGAGCAGTCGTTTGAAATGCTTGTTAATATTTTATCAAACTAAAGATAATTAAATATTCGTTGATACAATGTAATATTTTTTAAAAATATTAACGTATGAAAAAGTTATAACCATTTGAATATAAAGGGGAAAACTAGTTCATTTGAGAAAAGACAAAATTACACCCCTTCCTATCAATCAATGACACTTACCACTTCCCCCTATCAATCAATGACACTTACCACTTCCCCCTTCTCATGTATGCATCACACAGGACTTGTGTCTTATACATGATTCAAGCATGATTATGAACAAATTAAACCACAGAATAAATATATATTTAGATTAGAGTTAAATGTCATCTTAGTCCCTGTGATTTGGTCCATTTTGCCAGTTTAGTCCAAATGTTTCATTTTTCGCCTGTGGGTCTAAAAAGGTTTCACTGTTGCCATTTTAGTCCACTGGGTTAACTTCATCTATTATTTCTGTTAATGAGTTTCGGTTATTTTATATGGCTGAGTTGCCCTTCTAGTTAACAAAATTACATTAAAAATGACCGAATTGCCCTTCTCGTTAACAGAAAAATTGGATGAAGTTAACCCAATGAACTAAAATGGCAATGGACTAAACTCTTGGGCTTGGCATAAAGTGGGCTGAATTTAGAGAATTAATTATGTTGGATTAGTGAGTTGGGCTTGGGCTGCGAACAATGAGCTGAAGGAAGAAACGAAAACGAATAAAAATGCAGGTCACGTAGTAGAGTAAAAAATATGTAATTTATTTAGTGGGCTTGGGCTTGATAGGAACATGAGTGGATTTATGTGTTTATTGAACGTGTTTGCTATTTGGTCTTTACCATTAGATAACAAGGTGTTTTTGTTAATAGCGTCGGTTAGTAGGTAGATAATTGGGGGGTGGCTCATTGGCAAAGACAAATCCTTTAAATACCTGGATTTAGGGGGGGGGGGGGGGGGGTATTGGCGGTTAGTAGGTTGATAATTGGGGTGGTGGCTCATTGGCAAAGACAAATCCTTTAAATACCTGGATTTGGGGGGGGGGGGGGGTATTGAGTTTAAACCCATAGACGACGGCCCGAAGGGTGTGTGGGATGGGCGACGGCTCAGAGCCCAAACCCATCGAGGGCCCAAATCTTTTAGCTTTTTATTAGTTTTACACTATAAAGTTAGAACATATACGTGATTAAAAGAAATTAGCCGTTAAAAAAAAGTAGGTTGACAATTGATAAGTACCCTCTCATACAACATAAACTTCGAATAGCTAAAAGTGTTGTTTGACTAAAGCATCCATTAATTATCGAATATGCAAATTTGATACTTGGCTATGGTTGTGCAACAACTCGTGTAGCAGTTAAGTCAGATTATACATTGTCTTGTCAAACCTGAAGCTAAATGTGATTGCTTGTTTCTTTTCTTGTACCTCATGTGTGGTTTGTTCATCTTTCTTAATGGATTGCAAGGTAGGTCGAAATTAGTTTAAGGCGCTGTTTGTTTTAGCTCTTAATGGTTTTGATCTCTTACTGGTTCAGCACCTAATGGTTCAGACTGTTTATTTCACGAGCAAATGTCTGAATGGTTCATACATTTGTCTCTGAATGGTTAAGCATTATTCCGAGTTTGAATGGTTAAGATCTCTTATCTGAATTGGTCAGACATTTGCCTCTAAATGGTTAAAGCATTAGACTGACTCTTAATGGTTCAGAGCTCTTAACACTTAAGGTTCAGACCTCAGACCTCTTATTGGTTCAACACTTACCATTTAGAAGTTGCCAAACAACCCTCAAGTCTTAATCGTTCAAACCTTTGTGTTTTACTTTTCAGGGATATTGGATTTAAATAACCCTAAATAACCCTAACTTTCACCAATTAGCTGATAGCGCTCCCAACTTTCGATTTATATCACACCACTCACAACTTTCAACTTATTGGTCGATAACACCCCCAAACTAACTAAACCGTAACCCAGTTAGTTTTTTTGTTGATGTGGCACTTGTGTGGTGACGTGGCGTCTGATGTGGAATTTTTTTGATGACATGACAGTTTATGTGGCGTCTGACTTGGCTTTTTGATGATCTGGCATTTGACTTTTTTTTTTTGATGATGTGGCAACTGGCGTGGCACTGTTTGGTGACGTGGTAACTGACGTCAGCAAACTAGGTTAGTTTGGGAGTGCTATCGGCCAATAAGTTAAAAGTTGGGAGTGGTGTGGTACAAATCGAAAGTTGAGAGTACTATTGACCAATTGGTGAAAGTTGAGCCTATTTAAATCCCATATCCTTACTTTTTATTGTCAAACTAAACATGTAATATTAACCATATGCTTCTCATGGATAAGATACCCTACTTACCCAGTTACCCTAGCTATCTAGGTTGATTATGTATTTGCATGATTTGATGATAGTCATCATTAATCTACTCCTAAATACTCCATTCTACCTACAATGGGACTTGAACCCTCACAATTTGAAAGGGCAACACGTTAACAAACACTTTGGTATCATTGGCTACATACCCTTTATATAAGGGGTATTGGATTTTAATAATCCCAAGTTTCACTAATTGGCCGGTAATAATCCCAACTTCAAAAATTGCCTACAACAGTCCCAACTTGTAAGATTTTGGCCACCAATGATCCTTGTCTAACTGGGTTATAACCCAGTTAGTTTTTTTGAAGTTTTGAGCGGCGGAGAAGGTCACTAGAGGTTGGAGATGACAAGTGGTGGTCTCCTTTGGTGGTTTCAGGGGTAAAGAAGGTCGTCGGAATAAGTTGCAGGTCACCGGAGTTGCGTAGATGGTGGAAATTTTAAACTTTTGAGAAGCGGAGAAGATTACAGGAGGTCGGAGATGATTGGTGGTGGTCTCGTTTGGTGGTTTCAGGAGTAAAATGGGTCGCCGGAAGAAGTTGCAGGTCACCAGCCCAACAAGGTTATAACCCAGTTAGACAAGGATCATTGGTGGCCAAAATCTTACAAGTTGGGACTGTTGTAGGCAATTTTTGAAGTTGGGATTATTACCGGCCAATTAGTGAAACTTGGGATTATTAAAATCCAATACCCCTTTATATAACATTAGTTAACTTTCATTATTTCAGACACTTGCATTAATAATGCATTTTTTATACTAAATGATACATGTGTGATCATTTGCAGACGAATACTGAGGAATTTAATCAAGAGAAACGAATTCAACAATTTGTTATAACTTAACATTATAACCAACAATAAATAAAGATAACACATCATCATCATACTTAGTAAATCCTACCAATAACAAAGCTAAAGCAAAGTCTAATAGTTTTTATTCACATCATGCCATCTTATCCAATACTTAAATAGAGGAGATTACTACGGTGATGGAAGGCTTTGGTTGTATGATCACACATACACTTAGTGACGGATCTCGAAGAAAAGTTGAGAGGTAGCGCGGACTAAAAAAATTTGTTCAGCGCCAGCAAATATATAAAACGAAAAAGAAATAAAAAAAATGTACACTAAAAATTTGATTCACCAGCCCAAGGCATCATAGCCTAGGCATCTTAGACTATGGGGTATGGGGCTTGGGTTGGGGCGTGGGTTGGGGGAAAACGCCCAAGCCACCACCCAGGTGGGCTTGGGTTGGGGCGTAGCCCGTGTGGCTTGGGTTTGAAACCGGACGTGGGGCGGGGGAAGCAAGGTGACCTGGCGGGCTGTCAATGACCAAAGCAAACTAGCCGTTGGCCAATGACTATGTTAAAAAAAAATTATATTTTTTCACTATAAATATCACTCTTCAATTCCTATTTTTACCACATTCAACCACAATACACTCCACATCTTCTATAATCATCTTCAATTCTCATTCTACAAAACCGAAAATGCATCCTCATAATCGTGTTTACGACCCGAACAACCCGTTTGGGTTCCAAGAAAATAATCCTAGCCCACCACCCAATCGTCCAATGCCTCGTCCATTTTTCATACACTCCCCTATGCCCCTTGAAGCGAGTTATGCATCGTATCTCGAGAATCGTGTGTTTACTAACTTCCCACACACCGACGATTCGATACCTACCCCGTTTACACAAACGCCCATCAACCTTTCACCAACCTCCATCGACCTTTCACAAACCGAAACCGTCCCCGAAACTCAACCACCCAACGATGGTCCTTCCGCCTCAATTTTCTTTATTTAAAAATATTAAAAAAATTAAATTTGTTGTTTTAAAAAATATTCAAATAGCCCACGGTTTGGGTCAGCCCAGCGAAGCCCACCAAACCCACGCCCCAAACCCCCGCCCCACCATACCGTCTACAATGTGGGTCAGCCCAGCGAAGCCTCCCCAAGCCACGTGTCAACCCATGCCCCAAACCCCCGCCCCACCATACCCCACGGTCTTAGGAGTGGGATAAGGCTCAAGGACCATGAGGTCCTAGGTTCGATTCTCACAAGGGGTTTTTCCCCAGATTTATGGGGGTTCCTTTTGAATTGGTGTATAGGCATTATTGCCTAGTGGAGATGAATATGATTTGGTGGTTCCGCTGATGACACGATTATACTCCAGTGGTCCGCCAGTGATCCAAATTTATCGTTAAAAACATGATTCATTCGCCAAGAAAGTTGAGTGATAGCGCATACTAACCCTCGAAGTATATGCTAGATCCGTCTCTCCATACACTTGTACTTCGTCATGCCTCACATGTTTTATCTTTTACATACATCATTTGCTGTTATTTCATTGGGTTGTTTTATTTCAAACACTACTAAAAAAATAGACTTTCAATTCATATATGATAAAAATCATACTAAATGAACAGTTCATATATGATAAAAATCAAACTAAATGAACAGTGAATTTAGGGTATATTAGAATATGGGGTATGGGGCGGGGGTTGTGGCGTGTGTTGGGTACAAACGTCTAAGTCACCACCCCGGGTGGGCTTGGGTTTCGGCGTGGCCCCTTAGGCGGGGGTTTCAGCCTGGGCGTTGGACGGGGCAATTAAGATGACATGGCAGGATCTCATTGGCCAAGACAAGTAGCCGTTTGGGCTAGCCGTTGGCCAACGGCTATGTGTTAAAAAAATTATTCACTATAAATACTCACACTTCTATTCATTTTTTTACCACAACTACTCCACCTATTCTATAATCATCTCTATCTTATTTTAAAAAAAAAATTCTCATACAACCACAATATGAAAAATGAATCCTCATAATCGTGGTTTTGACCCGAACAATCCGTGGGCATTCCAAGAAACACCTAGCCCATTATCCAATCGTCCAATTGCTCCCTTTTTAATACACTCCACGATGTCGGATATGGCTGGTTACGCATCGTTTATCTCGAATCGTTTGAAGAATGATGTCGGTCGAAAACACCAATGCCTTTCGTGCAACGCACGTCATTGAAAAACATTAGTTTACAATAAAATCAACAAAGAAGTCGGTGAATATTTATTTGCGATGACCGGTTATTTAACAAAAAAAAACTAATATCGGCGGTATTTCATTGGTGATTAGTTACAGACAGCGGCGAACCAGGGAATATTTTCAAGAGGTGCGAATGAGGGTGTAACAACCCGACTTTTCAGGTCATCACCCAACAATGTCATTTCATTCGTTAAACGCTTGTACTCCCGACATTTCGATTTACGCAAAGGGTTTAAGCTATATTTTACAACACATTTTAAACGCTTATTACAACGCATGATTTCAACGCCTACTCAAAACGCAGTTACCGCATTTAACGATGTTTACAACGCTTACTATTTAAACGCAAACTCAAGGCAAACGCAACGCAAATTCGAAACACGGATTTACTTTTATGCATCTTAGTTATTATGTGTGTTACTTGTGTGATTAATTGTTTAAATGTTATGTGGTTATCAACGCAACGCTTACACGCTCAACGCTCACTCACAACTCGCTTAAACATAACGCAACGCTTAACACATGAAACGAAAGTTGGAAAACTAACAAAACGCAACTCGGTTGATCGAATGGGCAACCGATCGAATGGACTTCCGTCCGGATGACCATCCGCCAGGATGGCCATCTGACGTAGTGGTCATTCGACCGGGCACGCCATCCGACCGAACGCCACTTCACGCACCGACTTAAGCCATCTCTCTCACTCTATAAATACCGTCGTACACCTCCTTTTCACTGATTTGACATCTCCATCCGACCACACGCACTCAAGTCGCTTTCAGTCACTTTTGATCGCGATTCAAGGCTATTTCGTAAGTATTTCTCCTCAAATCTTGTACAATCATCATCTCTAATCACTTCTACACCATCTTCTCCATCAAAATCACACACAAACACTTGCATTTCCTCTGAAATCACTGATTTGGACCTCTTAAAGGTGGTTTCCACTCGTTTTGCTCCGACAAACGGTTAAGGAACACCATTTGATCGAGAATGGTTCTAGATCTGAAAGATTTCACACGTTTTAAATCGAATCTCAACAAGATCTCAACACTTTTCAACTGTTTTCAACTTTCCTTCAACTTTTCTTCAACTTTCACACGAAAACCGATGGGATCTGGGTTCATTCAGACTCTCTACTCGTTCCTTAGTCGGGAGCCGGCTTGAAAACGGATTTCCACCGGAGAGATGACCAATTAACGGGTTAAACATGAAATTCCATCAAGAACAGTGAGTCTGATCGAATGGGCTGAGACCATTCGACCGAATAAGCTGGACTTGGTGTGTTTCCGTTGTTTGACACGCCGTCAAAACGTCTTCGCTAAACTCAAAACTTTTACTTAGAAAATTTTACAAGTTTTCAAATAATAGATCGCCTACTCGAGTGGCCATCCGATCGGATGACCATCCGATCGGATGACCATCCGATCGAATGACCATCCGACCAAGTGACCTGTCCTTTTTTTAACTTCCAATGTGTGACAACCCTCACAATTACAGGTACCGTACAATTAATTAATCTTAATTATGTGCTTAATGACTGTGCTTGATTACAACTGACAATTTAAACTGCTTTATGATTTTTGTATCATACATACATATGCATCATATTTCATATAGTCACTCCATTTATTGCACACAAACTTTAGTGACATACTTGATGCACAAAGCACAGTTAGCACACTGAACGGATAATTCGGAAACATGCTGACAATGCCAGCACATAGACATACAATGTTTTGAGGCCAGTATGAGCCAGAGACAAGGTACTACACTAGTATGGAGTGTAGGGAAGTGAGGACCATAAAACTGCGTCACTAGGTGATAGTTAAAGTGCCGGGAAGTGCCTAAAACCCACTAATAATGCAGAATTCTGCATTATTTATCAGAAATTCAGCATTTAATATGCTAGTAATGTGCAAAATTTTGGCAGAATGGTCTCGTATGCTTTCCTAAGTGTCGGGAATTAAATGTGACACAAAAAGATATATAAAAGGCATTATACGGAATAATTAAGCACTTTAACGAAACGGTATCTAACCGAACAACCGGACATTACCCGGGACACCAAATTTTTGCCAAACACATTGTTTTATTATTTCTTGGCTATTCATGATCCCCGAACACCCTAACACCCACTAAATCCTCTAGTAAACTAACTATGTAATCATATACTTGGAATTTGACTAACTTTTACCAACTTCCATCAAGATGTTACAATTAACCCCCCCCCCACCCATTACCCATTTACGGTCACCAAAGGGACCCACAAAATTCCCCAACATACTTCCTAGACTTGTTTCTATTTTATATTTAGATTTAACTTGTTGAAGTGAACAAGATATTAGAGAAATCCTTATAAGTATGGCAAAGATCATAACATCATATCTTCACATAATCTTCACCCCACTCCCTCACTCTCCTCTCTCTCCCTCTCAACCTCACTATAACCGCAACCACCACCACCATATCACCACCACATTCTTCCATTTTTAGGCTTCATTCAAGTATAAGAAGGTGTCTTGAGAAGATGGAAGCTTGAAGAACTTCAAGGAGCTTCATTACTTGCTTTCTCACACCATTTTCACCACCATTTTCACTAGAGTTCTTCCCTAGCTTTAAGCTAGTAGTAAGTCTTGATTTACTCTTGTTTATTTCTATTTTGAGTAGTCAAAAGTTGTAGTATGATGAATATCACAAGAACACTAAAAGGTTTAAACAAGGAACATGAGCAAAAAGCTTTACATAAAGATGAAACAAAATGAAATGTTGCTAGTATGATATTGTAGTGAATATGTGGTTGATTGCATGTTGATTCTTGGTTATGTAATGTTAATCACCATATGGAGCTTGTTAAATGATGTTTAGAAGCATGATTTAACAAGACTAGGAGGTGATTATGTGATACATGAAATAATCATCTCCTAGTTCAAACATGAACTTGAAAGAAATTGATTTTTCTTGAAATATAACTGAATAAAGTAAGTTGATGATCATGTAGATCCGAGTTTTTACAAAAGACTTTTCTAAATAAACCAAGTTCAAGAATCGATTTTTGGAAAATCATGACTTTTACATACACTCACACCATTTTTGGAAATAAGATAAGTGTGAAAACATTTTATTTACAAGAAGAGTTCAAAAGGTTAATTTTTGTAAAAATTGTTTACAAGTTGTAAACACTTAACTCTTTTAAGAAAATGATTTTTAAAAAGATGAATACACTTTGGGAGGTAACTAAGGCCACTAAACGCTCTACCAAGTTACTACGTGTTTTCGTGATATATCAAGTTCATGACTAATATGAAACGCCTATAGTTTTTACTCTTGGTAATGTAAAATTGTTTGAGGATTGATTGTTGATTGATTTTGAAAAGAAAATGATATGCTTAATAGCATGGACGCCTCTATTTACAAAGGAAACTCTGGCGAAATTTTCTAAAAATATAAACATTTAGAAAATATTTTCTAGACAAGTGTTTACTAATGTATTGTAAACTATGTTTTTCAAACATAAACTTCGCCATAATTTTTGTGACAAAAATACAAGGTATCGGAGGTTGATTTTATACATGAAAATGGATAAATATATATCTATAATATATATTTATTAATAAGACGCTTGTGTGAATATTTGTTTACTTGGTGGAATAATTATATTATTTTGGGGTAAAATAATATAACTACAAATTACCATGACAATTACAACTCCAAAATAATACCAAAAATCACAAGGGATGAAATATAAGTTACACATTTAATATTGTGAATCCGAACAATAAAACGTAACTTATGAAATATTCCGGAAGACACCGTTACAATATATTTTTGATAAATACTATTTTGGAAACGAAAGAAGTGAAAATATGATTTTTGTACATATTACCACGTATATCATATTTTCGACAAAGAGAAAATATATTATTTTTGGGGAAGTTAAAATATATTTTCTTAGCATATTAGAAGACATATGATTTTGGGAAAATATATATATTTTCTGGACGATACATTATTTTTGGGACAAAATAAGTTATTATATATTTTCTAAAGTGGGACTTGAAAATATAAGTGTTTTGGGAATATATTGACGTATTTTTATTTTGAATAACACACCGGAATACATCGCCAATACATGGCAAGATATACCAATGCAATAATATGAATACACAAGTATGAGATACTCCCATCCTTGGGAAGGAAACGCGAATAACAATACTTGAGAAGTATGAATACGAAATAGTTGTCCAACTATTATTTCAAGACCTAAAAATATAATGTAAGTTAAAATAATTATTATTATGTTAACAATAAGTCATAACTTGGAATAATATCAAAGTAACGTAACTCAAACCCTCATACTAAGTAAAGGCATGGCCCGTTCGTCTAATAGACATTAGTACGCTCTAGGTAGTCGTGTTTGCGGAGGAGACTTGGGTTACACAGACTGAAGACGCAATACTGTGAGTTCATGTCCCCCTTTTCTCTTAACTGTTTTCAGTTTTATACTTCGGGGGTGAAATACATGTTACAATTATTACAGACATTTTATACATGGTATGGTTAGCTTAAGGAGGGTTACTACTTAGATTATGTGAGTGGGTAGGCGGATACTTAAGGCCATTAATCCTCGTTGTAGGACCGAGGGACATGAGTGATAGATCTATTCGGGTGTAGCGAGCCCCACTCCTGAGTCCGCTGAGTGGACCATGAGGTGACTATGTCTTACCGACGAAATCTGCTAGGTTTGAGTCTTCCTGCATCACTTCACACATATCAATGGCCTTGCAAACCATTGGTGATCTCCTTTTCCTTAATGCTACATACCAGGGACTTACATACATATATATGACGTTTACAAAGGCTTATACATACACACAAACGAACACATGAACTCGCTCAACTTTTGTTGATTTTTCAAACTACATGTATTTCAGGGAATTGATCGGATCAGGCAAGTGTCTGCATATGTGTCTACAAGCTGCGTGTTAAATAAAGGATGTCATCCGTGATCGTAGAGTTTGAAAGATGTATCCTATTCCTGGACAGGATACATGTTTCTAAACTCAGGATTATTTAAAGTCTTTTGTTGAGTCCATGGGAACTCATTTGAACATGTTATGGTTTGTAACTAATTGGCGTCAATGTTTTCAAGACAATGGTATTGTGGTATTTTCTAAACTTTATTAATGGATGAAAATCTTTTGGTTTTATCATATAGCATTGTTATGATTGGTTGCTATGGTATTAAGAAGTCACACCAAATAACCACGCTTCCACAAAAGTCAGGGTGTGACAGCTTGGTATCAGAGCCTCGATCATAGCGAACTAGGATTCTTTCTCGAGTCTAGACTATGATCATCAGGGCTCTCACGAAAATGTTTTCAAACATTTTTACATTGCATACACTCAACGTCCAGATCCAGGAACAAACATTTTTACAAACAAAAGACACAAATACACATTTCAGAACTATATTTATAATTCAGTCTTAGAGACTGAGGGAGGTTCAATCTTAGAGATTGAGGGAGGTTCAGCCTTAGAGGCTGAGGGAGGTTCAGTCTTAGAGACTGAGGGATTCAATCTTAGAGATTGAGGGAGGTTCAACCTTAGAGGCTGAGGGAGGTTCAGTCTTAGAGACTGAGGGGTTCAATCTTAGAGGCTGGGGGGATTTAGTCCTAGAGACTGGGAAAGTTTGGTCTTAGAGACCAGGGAGTTGGTCTTAGAGACTAGGGAGTTAGTCTGAGAAACTAGGAAGTTCAGTCTGAGAGGCTGGGTGTGATAGTCTGGGGAAGACTAGGAAGATTACTTGCTTACATTGTTATCACATACATGCTTAATTACTGATGATTGATAAACATGCATATGTGGTGATTGTTTGCATACGCTAACTAATAGTGATTACTATGGAAATACATACTATGACTACCATGCACCGATATACATGCCGCCTTGATCAAAAAGCGGGTTGTCAAACCTTGATGACCCTATGGCCGCTGCCGCAAATAATGAGAATTGCACCTGCGCCGATGTCACACCCTGATATTTCCACGTATTACCGATGGGCCCGGTGGGGAGTATCGTGACGTAGTTGATATCATCATGGTTAAACAACACAATTTAAATGCACAGCAGAAGCAAAAGATAAATATATTACAATCCGATTCAAAAGTAACATCAAATTATTACAACAGAATGTAAGTTGGATCCACAGGCGGATCATAAGACGGAAAGATAACATTATTCAACAGACTTTAGGCATCTAGAACTTGTGAGATTCCCTATTAACGCCTTGAGCTCCCAGCCAATTATGTATAGCACCTGCCACTTAATCTTTTTCGAAAAATACGTCAGTTTTCACTGGTAAATATAATTAACTGACTCATTTTGAAAATGTTTTTAGAAAATTGATTTGAGTGCTTATGGCACAAAATACTTTTATAACTTGGGACAATTATATAAAAATAATCTTGTATACAGATTTACATGTTCGTTATACATTTAGGGCCCGATGTAGAAACCGAGTCTAGATTAACAGACACACCACAAGTATAGGCCCACCAGAGAGTGAGATACCATTTTCCTTATGCAACTGTCAGGTGTACGCCTACACCCTGTGCTTAAGACGTGGCCATTTTTATTTTATAATGATGCCAAGGATATCCGGGACATGGTCATTAACCCCTAAAGGCCTTTATTTCAAACAAGACAGATTAAAGCGAGTTACCTCAATAATTTAATCACAATTCGACTAAACATTCAATACCCGACCAAGCGGTGTTATTATAATACCGTATCCCAAGCCCGTATAGGGAAAATAAGTTAAGAGTATTTACCTGAGCTTAAAATGCAATTTATACTCAGCCGTATATCCTAATCAGTAAGCACGAGTACTTCTACTGGAATCTTAATCTGGAATGAAGGTTTTTATTAACCTATTAGATTCCTAACGGGTCTTAATTAAGCCTATGCTTAGACCGGTTAGTTTTAAAAGAGGATATGGTTCAAAACGCATGATTAAGCAAGAACCGGATTAGGATGTGGTTTAGACCCGACAAGCTTGTATACTTGTGTAATAAGGGTAAACTAAACACATTCTGGATTTTGAGATAAATGACAAGGTTTGACCCGTTTCGGCTAATTTATGCAAACTAGTTACATAAACCAATCCGAACGCGAAAGGTGCGTAACGGGTAACCAAAAGAGTCATGAACAGGTTTCCTAAGTCAATATGCCTTAAATATGTTGTGATATCAGTAGGATACCTTCCATTATGCCCAAAACGAATTTAAAACCAATTTATGCCCCGTAGGGGTATTTTGGTCATTAAAAAGGTTGTAAAAGAGGTTTAATATAAATCTGAGTTTCAGGTCTGATCTAATCAGTAAAAATACTTAATTTAATAAGTTATATCAGTAGGGTATTACACATACGTGAATTTTATCATTTATAACCAAACTATGCACCGAAAGGGCATCTTGGTAATTTCACATAAGGTTTAAAGGTCAAATTTGGAAATCTGAGTTTAAAACTTTTGCTTACTGTTAAAGTATAAAATTTTACTTAAAATATCAGTAGGTATCAAGTCATAAATATTTAAAATAGTTTTAATACATACTATGTGCTTAAAACGAGTAAAAAGGCGGTTTTAAGCGATTTTCGGGTTTTTAAGGAAAAGATGATATTTTTATCATTTCAGAAAGCTTAAAATGTTTTATTTATCTTATAAAATCAGTAGCAAAAGGTTTGGGGTCAAAATGTTTTGTAAAACTCAATTTATAAGCCAAAAGGGCAAAACCGGCAATTACCGAATCAAGCCTAGAACCCTATGTTATGCTCAGCCTAAAAATAAATAAAAATATTCAAAAATCCCAAAATATTATTTTATATCAGTAGGTAAAAATTTTGGTATCAAAAATCGGGTTTAGATAGGATATACGCTAATTATGCCGTTTAATTAATAAAAAGCCTTTCATTTACGCTAATGAGCATAACTCCTAATCTAGACCTCAAATTGATGTCAAATTTTAGGGACAAGTTTATAAATCAGTAATAAAGATTATTGTCCTCTCATATTTTCAAAATTCTCGTTTTAGGGTCAAAAGGGCGTAATGGTCAACATTTAAGCATATAACGGAAACATGTAATTGAATAGGATAACTAAGGATCCAAGTTGTATAACCTCAGAGGGTTACACTAACCTATCATATGGTCATAAAGAAACCCTAAGGCATATTTAAACTAAACTAAATCGGGTCAGAACTGAAAGTCAAAGCAAAAGTCAACTTTTGCGACTTTCGGTTCCAAACCGAGCCTATACTTAGAATTGTCGGGTTAAATCATGCTTAGGCATGTTCAACTAATATTTACCAAGTTATTAAAGTGAGAAAACTGATTTTATGGTTTTTATATTAACAGTTATGAATTTTTATTTAAAACTAACCCGTTTGACTTTTATTTGACCCGACAATTTAACTAAGTAAACGTGGTAATTAGGAGGTGCCATTTTGAGGGTTTAACACCTACCTAATTACGGTCACGTAGCCATGTTCGTTACGAACCATGGCTCAACCGTTTAAAAGTCAAAGCGTTCATCGAAACGCTTGACTTTTCGGCTATTAACGCTAAATAATATTAACTAAGCACGAAGGACACTTACAAAGGGTCCAAGCAAGGAGGGTTGATCCTAAATTCTCAGGTATGAAGAGCAAAGTCTCCAACTTAGAGAATTCAAGATCAAGGTGTGAATGAGAGCAAGACCAAGAGGGGTATATATAGGATTTAAAGGACCGTTAGGATCGTTCCTCGATAAACGTGATTCAATCTGGACTATACACCTATTACCCATTGTTTTGGTATACTATGGGCTGCCCAAGGATTGAAAAATACCATAAACAAGAGCTGGATCAAGCTGGAACAGGCTGTTAATAGCTGTAAACTGATTTTTGCAACTCTGACATGCTCACGTGGGCTGCGTAAGGTTTCAGGGATGCTTACGCGGGCCGCCTGAGGTTCCTGGTTCAGCAATCAAGTTTGAATAATTACAGAAATGGTCCCCGATAGCTTTTAAGGTCACGTTTGGCATGTTTAAGACCCGTTAAGCTATTTACAAGGCTCTAAAATGAAGCCTAATCATGAGGTACATGAAACATGCTCAAAAACATGTCGGATGTCGGTTCGTTTGGTCGTACGGTTACGTTGTTCGTCTAATTACGACGGAACACGAACGGAAGCGAAAAACGATCCAAACTACGCGACGAATGGAATTTTATCAAGGCGATCACAAAAATAAAATATTTTAGTGCTTACATAAATTTTTGGGTGTCCGGGGATATTCCGAATGCGAGATATGCGCAAAAGTGCAAACTTGTGCACTTTTTGACACTTTTAGTCCCTGCATGACATAAAAGTTTATTTTTGCGCACCAAACACCTCTAAGTCTATATCTAAGCTATATAAAGGATAATTAGGGTATGTTTAACTTATGGTCATATTCTGGAAAGTCCGATTCTATATGAATCGACATACTTTTGCAGTTTGACGTAATTAGTCCTTTAATTGCGCAAAGTAGCGCGAAATGCCGTTTAATGATATCTAAGCCTTCCGTGGCCCATAATGATCATTCCCAAGCATATACTTAAATGTTACTATGCTCCCATTCGCTTAATTGGTCACCAAAAGGCGTATATTCAAAAGTTGACGCTTTAGGTCCCTCTATTGCGCAAACTTGCGCATCTCATCATTTAATAGCATTGAAGCCTCGTCTAATCCATATTAGGCATTCTTGAAAGTCTTATTAAACATCACGATGATTAGGGTTTGCTAAAAGGTCATTCAGAGGTATAATTAAACATATTGACACTTTTAGTCCCTCTAACTTGCGAAGTTGCGCGTAACCTTACTTATAAGCATAAAAACTTTAGACGGCCAATGTTTGGCATTCCCGAGAGTATAATTAAATATCATGAAGCTCCCGGTTTGTTAAAAGGTCGCTTAGAGGTAAGAATTAACATGTTGACGCTTTTAACCCTTCATTGCGCAACTTTCAATTAATTACGCAAACGGCTACACTCGATCAACAAGTGGCTCATTTGTGAATATAATATCGTGAGAGGTTATTTAGAAACTTATTTTAGGCATGCTAACACTTCCAGTCCTTTCATAATCAAAGTTTTTGATTTTTCTAAAAATCAGTCCCTTAAATTCAACCTTTGACTTCATTAAGGTTTATTACACGTGTCAATACATCATTGGACGTGATTTTATGAGGTGTTACAGCCGAGGATGTTTACGCCAAACACTGAGAGTGACCCTGACATACTGACCAAGGGTGAGGATGACTTGCAGCCATCCACGCTACCAGGTTTTGGCGATGATTTACCCTAGTTAATGACTTCTCCGACAAGAATCCTCCTGTCACTCTTGGTTTAGTCCATGACCACTACACCACTGGTCACCCCGATGGTGAGCACACCATGGCTCCGATCCTCGACAATACGCCTCCTGTGGACATTCCTTCCAAAGGCTGACTACTCAACGAATGATTGATGATGACGTTGTCATGTTTATTGACGGTCCTCCTGATGACGCCCATGATGATGGAAAGTTAGACGAGAACGTTATTACAAATTTCACTTCTGAGACCCCTGTTGTCAAGCTATCCTCTGATTTTAGCATGCATTTGATTTCAGACTCCTTTGAGCCTGTGACATCTGCAGCCTTACAAACAGCTGTATTACAACTTTCTACTACTGACGCAGACGACGAGGACATGGCTGCTGCACTATCACCTGCTCAAGGCACCACACCGTTACACGACCCAGAGCCTGCTCCTGAGCTAGCTTCTACTCCTTTTAGGTCAGCTTGATGTTGCACCTGCTAATCCTGCACCCTTACTTAATCATGACCCTGTTCCTTTTGGTTGACAGACATTGCACCCCTTATATCTGACTCAGTACCTGCACCTGACGACCTCCTCATTTGTTGAGATGTTTGTTTTTGCACCCGCAACCGCTGATGTAGCTCCTCTTCCCCTATGAAGACCGACGTCCGTTGCACTAGCATGCCTATCGCTTTCTTTTAAAACATACCCACACCCAGGAAGGTACTCCAGGCCAGCAACCGTGTAACAATCCCTTTTGCTACGACAGTGTTTTCCCCGACCTCACAGGCCGCACCGTTTGCTACTTTCACCTCTACATCGCTGGAGGAGCCATTTCGATGGTTCTTATCATACAATACGCTAATGTTAGACCCTTATACTATGGAGGCTACACCAGGGATGAATTGCTCCTATAACATCAGCTACAATTTAAGAATATGAGTCGCAGAATATTGGAGCTTGAGCTGACATCACGTCCTCCACCCTGTCTATTGCCAGCATACTTTGATCCTCCACATTTATCAAGGCCCCTTTTGCGCTCTCACCCGATGCTATTACACCTTTCCCAGGTTTCTGATGCTCATTTCTTTACTGTCAAGCTGCAGAGCAGATAATTACCTCGACGTGTACACAAGCCCGAGGAGGAAGTCCACGCATGTTAACAGTTTACTTTTCTTTCCTCCTCCACCTCAGACACCGTTATAGTTGGTTTCTGGATGATGCGGATTACTTTTGGGTAAAGACACTAATGATAAGCCGGGATTATGGAGACTTTTAAAGACCGCTTCAGACTATGTGATTTTGATACACTGATATACTTGTTGGGCAAGGGTAGGGTGACCCTGTGTCCCTCTTGATGTGATACATTTTGAAAGACAATACAATTGTGGTCAGGGAATAATGGGAGCCCAATCATCATTAACAAGCGACAATACTTTGTGGCCAATGACCAACGAAAGCTCAGTCTCTATGTCTTCGTTAAGCACGATTGTTGATCCATATATGTGTGCTGTAATTATAATGCTACGTGCTTGCTTACTATGCTCTCATTAAACATAATTACCAAATTACTAGGTTATGCTATGATTATACTATTGCTTGATTGGCTGATATAAAAATCAAATACATGTATGTACATATGACCTCGAAACAACTATATGCATCCCCTGAACAAATATAACCTGACCTAACCAGTCTTCTTCTTAGAAGATGTCGATACAAGGGAACATCGCTACCAACAACCCTCCACCAACAACAGCGACAGGACTACAAGAGCACATCTCACAGGCCATTGCACAGCTCGAGGCCCTTCGCTCCTAACACAGCGAAGGCTGCACCTACAAGCAGTTCTTGGACCACAAACCTCGAGAATTCGACGGCACCGGGGGTGCCTAAGCCTTCGTGCGCTGGGTTGAGAAAACGGATTATGTCTTACGATTGAGCAAATGTGCCCCAGAACATCAGGTCACGTACATAGCTGGACTATTTGTAGATGGGGCTCTGTCGTGGTGGAACCTTCATGTTCAGTCAATGGGCGAGACCGCTGCGTATGCTTTGACGTGGGACGAACTAAAAGAACTAATGCGTAAGAGATATTGCCCGAGGGCAGAAGTCCAGAAGCTGGAAACTGAACTGTGGAACTTGAAAATGGAAGGACCAAAGATAGCTGAGTATGTGCAGAGATTTAACGATTTATCACAAGTTGCTACGCTCCTGGTGGGACCAGAGTTTAAGAAAATTGAACGTTTCATAGGGGGATTGGCACCTCAGATTCTAAGCCTGGTATCAACATCTAAACCTTCAACGATCACCGAGGCTATCAACACAAGCGTGGCACTCACTGAAGAAGCGGTTAGACTAGGAAAATTTTCCAGTATGGAAGAGAAAGAGGGGACTCCGGTAGAGTCATCTGGAGATAACAAGAGAAAGCTCGCAAATTTCGAAAAGATTACTCGGGCGAGTAACAAGAAGAAGAAGGCCAAAAAGGGAAAAGACTACATGGGTATCCTACCTAAGTGCGACGATTGTCTACACTATCATGTCGGGCGATGTAAATATGGAAAATGTGATAACTGTGGCAAGAGAGGGCATCCTAAAGAAACTTGTAGGCAAGATACTGAACATAGTAATGGGGGCCAAGATAGTAGCGAGAATCACGGAGGAAACAGCAACAACAACAATTATCAAGGCAGGATGAGTGACAAACGGAAACGTGCTCAAGGTTGCCTTAACTGTGGAAGCAAAAAGCATTTCAGAAAATATTGCCCTAAAAACAATTAGGCACAAGGATGAAAGCTCAACATCGGAGCTAGGGAGACACGTCGGGAATTCAAGCGTGGATATCGGTACGTCCCATATTACTCAACGTTATGCATCTGTGCTGCCAGATACTGTTGCAAATTTTCAGTTTCGCATCCCTAGAGTTTGAGAGTGTACTTGGTATAGTAGCAAGTAAGTTAGATAACCCGAACTCGATGGGACTAGCTAAGGGGAGCTAGTGGAAGCCAACGCAGTAACTAGAAACGACAAGATAGAACCCGGAGAGCGTAAGTTTACGCTTGATCTGCTGCCAGTTGAGTTGGGAAACTTTGACGAGGTAATTGGGATGGATTAATTGCCGAGTGATCGAGCGGAGATTGATGTCTGCATGCCGATGGTGAATAAAGGAACGATCGTGACTCATGAAGCAGGATACGCCCCTACAAATTACTAATTGCTGGAAGGCACGAAAGTTATTGCGTAAAGGATGTGTTGTTTTCTCGGCTCATGTCGGGGACTAGGGAGCCGAAGAACCAAAACTCGAAGATACCTCTGTGATAAGGAAATATCCTGAAGTCTTCCCCGAAGACTTACCAGAATTATCTCCCCAAAGATTAGTCGAATCTCGCATCAATTTAATTCCAGGCACCGCACCTGTAGTCGATGCACTGTAGCGACTTACATCCTCGGAGATGCAAGGATTGTCAGTGTAACCTCAGTAGTTGATAAAGAAAGAAGATAATAGACCAAGATTCCCGTTTTGAGTAACCCCAGTCCTGCTCGTCAAGAAGAAGGACGATGATTTTCAAATGAGTATCAACTACCAGGAGCCGAATGAGCTAACCAACAAGAGTCGATAACTCTTGCTAAGGATTAACGAATTACTTACTTAACTAACTGTGGGGATCCAACTACTATTTCACGACTAATCGACGATCGAGTGTCGTTAGCAGTGAATTCAGGAAGAAAGTATACCGAGGGAAAATTGTGGAACAATAACTTGTTTTAAACATACACGAAAATGGTGTTTCCTACACAATGCACAAAACAGTGTTACACAGAATACGAAACCTTAAGGATCTAGAATACATATACTTAGGACCTTTGGGAACCCAGGTCCAAACTTGTGAAGGTTGTTACTTCGAAACCATATCTGTTAACTCAATCAAACACCATTAACCTGACATATATGCCATTTCAGTTAACAAAACAGATAGTACTTCAAGTTCTTTTGTTGAAATCCTCACTTTTTCTTCTAGCAAGTAGAATAATCATCTCTACTCCCCTTAATGGTAGTTGCATCGCATTGATTTTCTTCGCTGAGAGCGAACACCCATTTGCTTCGAATACTTGGTCGTTTCTCCATTTTAGCAAACACTCATTGTTTCATTACTTGAAAACTCACATGTTACGCATGCACCATCTGCTACGCATGCGGTTTCATTTCAAACGTTTCATTAAAGTTCAAACATTATGTTGCTAAAATCTAATTACTGGTTTGTGATTCGAATGACCTACATTATTGTAATTGTTGGCTCTTTTGCTATCAAGTCAACACACTCTCTTGAAACTTCTTTTATTTCAAGTTACATTCATAGTTTATTTTTGTTACCATGCCGAGATTCCTTTGTTGATACATACGTTTGTTGTCGAGTTACACTGAAACTAAGTTCAATTGCTTGAACTTATCCATTTCACATGTTTGATTTGAGACGCTATATGATGTATTGAGAACATCACATTCAAATATTTTTGCAAAGGTTCTCTCATTTCGAGTCGTAGTAGACTTAGTTGGTCTACGACTCTACTAAATCGTTTGATTGGTTTCGATCCCTTGCGGTGATACTTTCACAGAATTGAAGCTTGCGTGACGGGTGGTCCATAGGACAACCCTTAATGATGTTAAAAGACGAAATTATCCTTCACTTAATCGTGTAATTATCTTGAGTTAGATGACTACGAATGCTTATGTTTCAGGTACAGTTCGGGAGCTAAAAAGGGATAAAACGCAGCTTTGGACGGTTTGGAGATGAACGGGTCATGCGTGGAAGGAACGAAGAAACAAAGTACATGAATCAGGGCTTCAGCGTAAATTACGGTGGCCACCGTAATTTACGGTGGCCCTGAAACAAGCCAATTCTCCACCGTAACACAGACTAAACTCACCGTAACATTTTCTGGTCCACCGTAACTTACGGTGGTACCGTAATTTACGGTGGACATGACGGAAAATGCGTAACTGCCTTCATTAAAACCGTTTTTTGGTGTCTTTTCACATTATCTCATCATTGAACATTTCTCTGGCATCTTAGGGGCGATTTTGGCTGTTGTTGCTTGGTTCAAAACAATTCTAAACATTTGGTTTGTGTTTTCGATTCATATGAACATGAAACTTGTTGCTATGATGATTCACCAAGCTATGTGTGGCTAAACTTATGGTGATCATCCTAAATTGAAGGTTTGTCTATGACTTTTGTGTTTGGATTCGTATTTCTAGAATAATAGACTTGCAATGTTTGTTTGTTTATTATGATGTGTGAATGTTTGTTTGTAAATTGTTGATTGATGTTATGATCATATTCTAAACCGTACGTTCTTGGTGTCGCTGACAATCGAGATATCACGGGAGGGATTAGGGTTGGATATTAGTCAATTGGTTATCGGGTAACAACCTCGCATTTTCATAATCCGAGTACTTAGTTCCCTTTTATCACGAACAAACAATCATACATGAATCATGTCTATGTGATTCTTTCTAGTGAATTAAAACACAATTGTCAAAAGCAAACCGGAAGTTTAGGATGGTCGCTTTCTCCAAATCTGCTTTACAACCAACCTTTGATTTGAAGTTATTTAGTTAATTTTAGTTTTAAAACCAAAACAATCCAAATTATGGATCTTTACCTTCTGCAAATTAGGTTAATTTTAGTTAAAGTGCAAAGCTATAAAATCAACACATTTTCCACATACTCCCTGAGTTCGATACCCATTTACCACTATCTATAGTTGTTATTTGGGTTAAATTTGCGTGTACTACGACAGCACGTCAAATTTTGGCGCCGTTGCCGGGGAGTTGTGCGCAACGTGTGTCAATTTGTTAGTTTTGCTTTGTTATCTTCGGGTTTACACTGGTGTGTTTAGTGTGCAGGTTCTACAGGTGCATGCATACTAGAGGCTCTCACAAGTCGTCACCATTGTCATTTGATCCGGAGATTGAAAGAACACTAAGGCAAAAGAGAGTTTTACTAAGAGAAAACAGAATTATTGGTTCACCCACTTCACCCATTACACCAAGAAACATCATGGAAGAAACACAAGTACCACCCACAACGGGTCAAACGACCTCATCATTCATACCTACTTCCACACAACCATCACCAAACACGACTACACCTAACACCACTACAATTCGTACTCCACCTCATGATACTACACCATCCAATACTACACAACCGATTACTACTGAAGTCGAACCCAGTCTTACCTTTAGCCCATCTGCCACCATTCCACCATTATCACATTTCTTTCCCCCAAATACGGGTCAATCATCCTCTAATTACCCAATACCACCCAATTCAACCATTGTCCATGCTACTTCAACAACTAGACCATCGAACCAATCGGGTTTCCATTACTCCACTCTTCCCTTTGGGTAATCTTCGGGTATTCAAGGGGATGGATATGATGATGGCTATGAAGAGGAGTTTAGAGGGTATGAAGAGGAAGGTTTCTATTATGGGGGCGACGGAGGATACTTGGGACCTCAAGGAGGAGCGGGTCAACAAAGTCAACCGATTCAACAATTTCAAGATACGAGTAGATTGCCGGTTGGGGTGCAACACATTAGACCGCAAGGGCCACAACTGCAACGCCCTACACCGCTACAACAAGTGCGTCCACAAAATACACAACCGCAATATCAAAGACTAATTCAACAACCGCCAATGCCACAATACCAAGTTCAACCACCCTTTGCACCTCAAGGGCCTATGCAAATGGGTCAACCACGAGCACCATTGGGTGCCCCTCAAAGACATCATCGAGAAGTTGTACGGGGAATTGAAGCTCACTTCCGGCCTATTATCACCAACAATCCCTCGCCGGTAGTGATTCCTCATCATGCGGATAGAAGAACTTTTGAAGTTAGAACAACCGCTCTCCAAAGTTTACCAAATTCAAAGGGTTAGCAACGGAAGAACCCTATTTTCATTTGGAGACATATGATTCTATTTGCAATACCATTGGAGGTCATGGTTTCTCCTCGGATGATGTCAAGTTGGTCCTTTTCCAATTTTCCTTAGAAGATAAAGAAAGAGATGGTTTCACACTCTACCTTCCGCATCGATCTTTACATGGGCCGATATGCAACAAATATTCTTGGATGAATATTACACCTCTCAAAAGACTAATGATGCAAGAAGAGGTTTGAGAAGCTTCCAACAACAATCGGGGGAGATGTTTCATGAAGCCTTCGAAAGATTTAATATGATGTTACGGAATTGCCCTCATCATGGGATCCAATTATGGGAGTTGTTGAATGCATTTCATGAAGGGTTGAGTTCAGAGGATGCACGGGATTTGATGTCGATCACCAACGGTACATTCGGAACAAATTATGAACATGTTGATTGGGCGTTTTTAGAACAAATGGCGGTAAATTCCAAGAGGAAAGCTCAATCTTTAAGACGGGCTAGGCACGTGATTCAAAGGCCCCAAGTGCATGGAGTAGAGAGTGGCAATGTTTAAACCACGAACCAAGTGTACAACGTGTGCACTAATTGCAATGAAATAGGCCATACGGCAGAAGTTTGTGTAGTGGGAGTGGTTGATGAACAAGTAGAGGAAGTGAATGCAATTCAAGGAGGGGGTGGTAGAAATTTCAATTTGAACTCCAACACATACCACCCCGGGTTACGAAACCATCCTAATTTCCGTTACGGGAACTCGGCGAACCAAGCTAACCCAAACTTTCAAGGAGCTCAAGGTAACTTTGCACCTCATCAACAATACAATCAAGGCAATTATCGGGGTGGAAACAACTATGGGTACCAAGGGCAATTTCAACAAACGGGTCAAAGTGGTTTCGGTCAACCTTCGTCAAGCGGGAATGAAGTCATGGATAAATCCTTCACATGGTTCATCACGAGGTAATGTTAATGTTCATCATGTTAGTGTTTTAAGAAGTGGAAAAGAGTTTAAAGCCAATTTGTCACCCGAATTGGTTGAGGGGATAGTTGAGGATGTCACGGGTAATGAGAGTGATGATGATGATGTTTCACCGGGTAAACCTAAAGAATTAAATGTTAACAAACCGGGGTTGGGTGAAAATGAGAAGAATGAAAAAGTTGAGAGTGAACCGAGTCAAGTCCCGTTTCCATCGGCTTTACTTGACCCGGGAAGGAAGAATTTTATTGCATCAAGAGGTCCCCAAAAAGAAGAGTTGTGGGACATGTTTAAACAAGTTAAAATTAACCTTCCACTCCTTGATGCAATAAAGCAAGTACCCGCCTATGCAAAATTTCTAAAGGAATTATGTACGCAAAAGAGGCAACAAAAGAAGAAGATGCCTAAGCGGGTGGATTTAACCGGGCAAGTAAGTGCGGTTTTGAATGGGGAGCTTCCTCCTAAGCTCCAATATCCAGGCACGCCATTAATTAACATTCAAGTTGGTAATTTTCAAATGGCAAAGGCGTTACTAGATCTTGGGGCCAGAGTTAGTATTTTACCGGGGGGCTTATATGACCAATATGATTTTGGTCCGTTAGCTAGGGTGGAGACAACGGTTGTTTTGGCCGATTTGTCTCATAAGCTACCTCGGGGGATGGTTCAAAATGTAATAGTTAAAATTGATGAGTTCTACTACCCGGTCGACTTTCTAGTCTTGGACTACTCGTCCGCGGACCCAAAACAAAAACAAAACGTAATTTTGGATCGGCCATTTTTGAGCACCGCGCATGCTGTGATCGATTGTAGATTTGGTACAGTTGATATGATTTTTGGAAATCGAAAAATGCGCTTGAATGTTTTTACTAACAATTCTAATGCTAATGGTGTTGATGAGTGTTTCATGGCAGATTTAGTTGATGGATGCAACCCGCATGAGTATGAGGAGGATGGTATGGATGTTTGCTTGTGTGATTTTTCTGAACAGGTACATGCTTTTGCACTACGGATTAAAGAGGAAAAACAGGATGCCATGGCTTTGAAGGAAGTTCGACCACCATGGACTCATCAATTCGAAGGTTTACCGGCGGAAATAAGTTCGGGTACTAAACCATCGTTAGAGGAACCGCCAAAGTTGGAACTTAAAGACTTGCTGAGCCACTTGAAGTATGCTTTCTTAGGGGATAATGACACTCTACCGGTCATTATTGCCTCTAATCTAGAGTTGGCGCAAGAGCAAGCATTGTTGGAAGTTTTGAAAGAAAACAAAGGAGCTATCGGACGGACGATTGCCGATCTCAAAGGAATTAGTCCATCAATCGTTATGCACAAGATTATTACCACCGAAGATGCAAAACCAACACGAGAAGCTCAAAGGCGATTGAATCTGAACCTAAGGGAGGTAGTAAAAAAGGAGGTAATCAAATGGTTGGACGCGGGAATCATCTATCCGATTTCGGATAGTGCTTGGGTAAGTCCTACCCAAGTTGTGCCTAAGAAGGCCGGCATTCAAGTAGTCAAAGATGAAAACGGTGAACAAATTGCCACCCAACCGGTCACCGGGTGGCGTGTATGTATTGACTACCGAAAATTGAATGCCGCCACTTCTAAGGACCATTTTCGCTACCTTTCATTGACCAAATTATTGAAAAATTATCGGGTAAAAAATATTACTGTTTTTTGGACGGGTATTCGGGTTACAATCAAATAGCAATACACCCGGATGACCAACACAAGACCACCTTCACTTGTCCATATGGCACCTTTGCCTTTCGGCGAATACCATTTGGCTTGTGCAATGCACCAGCAACTTTCCAACGATGTATGATGAGTATCTTCTCGGACATGGTTGGGGAGTCTGTTGGTGCACTGAATGTCTGCTGATTACGTCTTATCAAGTCTTTTGTTTAGATAGAATGAATGAGCACACAATAGATTAGAAATTAGGGTTTTACATGTTTATCTAGGGTGTTTCTCTTGAAGGGGTTTCAAGGCAAGTTCAATAGAAACCTATTGATCAGCTTTCTATTGAACTGATATTGTGCATATTCAATAGAAACCTATTGATCAACTTTCTATTGAACTGGTAGTGTGTCATTTTCAATAGAAACCTAGGGCCTATATATAGGAGAGTGTGTCATTTGAATAGAAACCAGATGGTGTTTGTGTGTGAGTCAAGGTGCTGTCGAAATTTTGTTAGAAATTGATTGTAAAGACTCAGAATCGATTAATAGAAGAAGAATTGAAAGGAACAAAGCTGTTATGACTTTATATATGTTGATTCCGCCTTCATATTTGAAGATGAACTGCCTTAACTGACTTTTAGGGTCACGCAATCGGTCCAACAAGTGGTATCAGAGCTCAGGACGAGGAGTTCATACCATAGCAGCTTGATTCTACCGGATTTTCTCATTTCTACTCAATTCTTCTTATACTTTTCTGATTTGAACTAGTTCCAACGGTCGGAATGGTCTGAATTTTGAATATATTGTGTAAAACATAGAATTAACAAACCCTACAATGTATCAGATCAAGATTCAAATTAAATCTGATAAAACATGGCTTAAAACTAGGTTTCGTTTGAACTGTTCTTCGAGCTTTCTCTTGAAAAACTCAATAGAAACCAGCTTTCTCTTGAAAAACTCAATAGAAACCAGCTTTCTCTTGAAAAACTCAATAGAAACCAGCTTTCTCTTGAAAAAAACTCAATAGAAACCAGCTTTCTGTTGAAAAACTCAATAGAAACCAGCTTTCTCTTGAAAAACTCAATAGAAACCTCCATATAATACAGCTTTCTCTTGAAAAATTCAATAGAAACCAGCTTTCTCTTGAAAGGTTCATATAATCAGGTTTCTATTGAAAATAATCAGGGCTTTCTATTGAACTTGGCTTTCTCTTGAACTGTTTCAAGAGGTTTCGTTTGAATTTGAGTTTTTCAAAATCAAGAAATTTCTAAGTGTTTTGCTGATTATTTTTCAGGAACGTACAAGATGGCAAATTCCGAACCTATTCCGTGGAAAGACGATAGAACTGAAGAGCAGAAGTATAGATACAGGAAAATGATTGCTGAAAACAAAATCATTAGAATTTCTCGTATCTATCTGGAAGCAAGGAGAGCGAATAGATGGGATCCGGACAGAGAGTGTTATCTTGATGAATATGGAAATATTGAGATCGATGACAAAACACTTGATATCGAAGCCATAATCCAGTAGTACAAAGAAGAGGATGATTATTGGCAAAAGAAATGGAGGGGAGATGAAGAAGAGAAAAAGAAAAAGAAAGAGTTAATAGATGAAATAGAAAGAAACTCAGAAAATATGAATTTGGTTGAATTTCTTGAATTAATCAAAAACATTAGAAAAGGAATGACAAAGAATGAAGAATCAAAGAAGGATGAAACTTCAAAAGGTGAAGTTGTGTGCTCAAAATGCGAAAAATCCGAAGCAGAAAATTTCAATCTCTTGAAAGATGTGGAGAATTTGACAGTGGAAATCAAAAGCTTGAAGGATGAGAAAGAATCTGATAATAAACAGATTCTTGAAGTGAGAGAAAATTGTGAGAAATTGACGTCTGAAAATGTCAAACTGTTGAGTAGTTTGGACAGTTTGACATTGGAAATTAACAATTTGAAAGAAAAAGAAAAAGATTTTGGAAAAATTATAATTGAAAATGAAAACGTTTCTTGGATAAAATTGGAAAATGAAGCGTTAAAAGAAAAAGAAAAAGATTTTCAAAGTCAAATGAAGGTTTTAGAAGATGAAAAGTCTGTTATTTTTAACAATAATCTTGAAAAACAGATTGAAATAAATTCTCATCTTCAGAAAATCATTCGACTTGAAAAAGAAGCTGAAATTGCCCGAAATAAAATTAACGAGCTTGAGAATAAATTGAAAGGTTTTGTGAATTCTACATCACATGTTTGTCCAAAACCGATCAATTCTGTTCCAATAAGTGACAATGTCACAAATTTTGACAAAGTCAAAATTGAAGATTGTGATGAAATATCTGATGATGAAAAAGAAAAGAAAAATATTTTTAGATTTACAAGAAAAATTTAAAAATACTGTTTTGCAATCTACTGAAACAGGTGAATGTTCTAAACAAAAACCTGTTAAGAAGAGTGTAGAACAGAAACAAAAAGATAAAAATTTGAAAAATTTTAAAAATGAAAATAAAAGTTCATCAGATAAGTCATCCAATTATTATCAAAAATCACAAAAATCTAAAAATGTAAACTCACAAAATGTTGGTAATAAGTGGTGCAGGTTTGACCACAGTGCTTCAAAGCTAAAACCAGTTTTCAAGAAGAGTGATGATTACCACAAAGCCAGACAATGTTATGATCTAAGCATATGGTGTGAAAGTGGTGAAAGGTACGATAACAGAGTGTGCTACACCTGTGGTGTGAGAGGACACATTGCTGTTAATTGTCAGAATTGGAGTTATGAGACAAGAAGATGCTATAATTGTCATATCAGAGGACATATTGCCAGAGATTGCTCGAGGAAATCGATGGGAAGATCGAGGGTTGAATCTCAAAGAATGGCAAAGAAGACAGTCAATGTCAAGCCCCATGAACAGAAGGTTCTAAAACCTAAAGTTCAGGATCAGATAATTCAAGAAAAGAAAGTTCAACTTTCACAGGGGCAGAAAGACAGATTGCGAAAGAAAAGGAAGAAGGCGAGAGAGTATCTCGAGAAAATTTTGTCTTCGGGTTCACCGAACAGATTGAATAAGAGTTCTGATGAATCAACTCACTCGACTGCAAAGCCAAGTAAATTGAATTCTTCAGATGCAAATCTGAGGACAAAAGAGAAAAAGGAGAAGAAGAAAATGGTTGGCGATGAATCTGATGTGTCAAAGTCAGACAAGCCATGTGTAGGCAATGATTCTGGTTCATCAAAGCCAGAGGAGCCTAGTGTTGAGGTAAAAAAGGAGAATTCGGGTTTAACAAGGGATGATGCAAATTATCCACCATTGTTGAACAAGAATTCAAAATCACCCAAGGCTGGTCAGGCTTGGGTGAATCTTTTCAAATAGAAAAACCTGACTTGCCGGAGCTTCCAGGTTGGTAAGTGTGAAGCAGGTATCGGCATCATTCTTGAGAAATTCACAGGATGGTAACTGTGATATTTCGATTTACAAGTGGTAAATCAGGGACATTAAGTTGTACTTGATTTTCTACTAGTGTTTGTTGTTGTCAAGGGTCTTAATTGTTAATTTTTTAAAATGGTTGTAAAAGAACAAGGTGATGAAACCCCGAGTTTGTGAAAAGACAAACAAAACTAATTTTCTGGAAAAACCATTTTGATTAAAACAAACTTAAGTGTTTTGAAATCATGATGGGAAAATAGTTTGTTGTCAGGGGGAGTTCTGATTGTTTATGCCAAATGGATGGCGAATTGAAGCGATTTGATATCAGTTTCTCATGTTTCTTGTATAGTTTGGTTTCAAATTTTCCAAGAAAATCAAAATTGGAACATATTTTGATTTTAGGGGGAGAAAAATTTTAAAAATAAATTAGAAAATTTGAAAATGTCAAAAACATTGAAAAAGCAAAAATGAGTTTTGTTATGAAAAAGAGGAAATGATAGTAAATCAGTGAACTATCACAGCATGCTAAGGATATGAAATGTCAAATGTGATAAACGGCTTCACTGATGATGTGTTAGTAGGTTTTTACACATTTAGTAGATTTATTTGGGATATAAACCTAAATTTCAAACTTGCGAAATTCGTGGGGAACACTACTTGGATATATAGGTAACCCCTGAAATCTCGTTTGAAAGGTCTCATAATCTGATATACTAGGTCTTTATACTCAATGATGTCTGGGGTATTATTCCGGGACTTCTGCTGAACGGTGGTTCTGACCTAGTCCTTGGATAATACTTTCTGCAATGCTTGAAACACAGCATAAACCCTCAGCATGCCGATGAAACAATAAAATTGATAGTCGCTGCTGTTGTAGCAAAAAGATCCTCTAAAGGGGACATACCGTAAAGTCGAAGCTGATATCTCTCTGCGTATACGGAAGTATCGACCTGAGATCCCTCGGCCCTCGCATACCTAATTTATATACAAATATCATTGTAGTATACTCACCTATAAGACTGAATATTGGGATCTGGATACGGGAGTATATTCTGAGGTGGGATACGCGATTAAGTTTAAGTATCTAAGACATTAAACTCGTATCACGAAGCAATTGAACTTTGTGTGAAAATTTAAGTGGACCAGTATACTGACAATCAAGGTGAATCGTTTAGAACTTAAAATGTCAAAAGCTTAACGGTGCTAGTGATTTGTCTCATAAACTGATATGATCCTCTTACACAAGCTCACAAAAATATTGTTTGTATATATTTCTTTACTGCATTTCTTTAAAATCAAAATCCAAAAAGATTTTCGACAACTGATGTTGAAGAGCTGATATTCAAAATTCAAGTGCTAAACATGATGAATTGGTTTGGAAGAATATGTTGAAAACTTTGAATGTCATATACAAATGTTTTGAAAGATTGTGTGCTTAGTTAATCAAGGTCATTCATTTGAACTTGATGTAACTAGTATGTTTGTTGTTTAAATGATGTCTACCAGTAAGTTTCTTAAATCTAAGTGTTATAAATTTGTGAAACTTATGTTGTGGTAGAGGATATGCAGGTTTCAGGAATTCCCACGGAAGCTAAATGTCAAAGTTTGAACCAGATAAAGATCTCAGATTTTAGCATATTGAGAGGGGGAGTCTGGATCAACAGTCAAAGGGAGTTTAAAGATGGAGCTAGGAAGTGAACCTGAATCTGTGAAGAAAGAGTTTTTGCAATGAGAAGACAAAGTTGAAAAAGGCAAAGACTAAAGACTTAAAGCCAAAGACTTCATCAACATCCAAGGGGGAGTCTGTTGGTGCACTGAATGTCTGCTGATTACGTCTTATCAAGTCTTTTGTTTAGATAGAATGAATGAGCACACAATAGATTAGAAATTAGGGTTTTACATGTTTATCTAGGGTGTTTCTCTTGAAGGGGTTTCAAGGCAAGTTCAATAGAAACCTATTGATCATCTTTCTATTGAACTGATATTGTGCATATTCAATAGAAACCTATTGATCAGCTTTCTATTGAACTGGTAGTGTGTCATTTTCAATAGAAACCTAGGGCCCATATATAGGAGAGTGTGTCATTTGAATAGAAACCAGATGGTGTTTGTGTGTGAGTCAAGGTGCTGTCGAAATTTTGTTAGAAATTGATTGTAAAGACTCAGAATCGATTAATAGAAGAAGAATTGAAAGGAACAAAGCTGTTATGACTTTATATATGTTGATTCCGCCTTCATATTTGAAGATGAACTGCCTTAACTGACTTTTAGGGTCACGCAAACGGTCCAACAGAGTCGCTTGAAGTGTTTATGGATGACTTTTCCATTTTTGGTACTAGTTTTGAATCTTGTCTCAACGAATTACAAAAAGTTTTAAAAAGGTGTGTTGAGAAAAATTTAGTGCTTAGTTGGGAGAAAAGTCATTTTATGGTGCAAGAGGGAATTGTGCTTGGTCATGTGATTTCGGAAAGGGGAATGGAGGTGGATAAGGCAAAAATACGGGTAATAGCATCTTTGCCACCTCCGAAAAATGTTAAGGGTGTAAGGTCATTTTTGGGACATGCAGGTTTCTATAGACGTTTCATAAAAGGTTTTAGTGTTATCACCAAACCTTTATGCAACTTGTTATTAAAAGATGTCCCATTTGATTTTACTAATGAGTGTATGCAAGCTTTCACTGTTTTGAAGGAACATTTGGTCAAAGCTCCTATTTTGCAACCACCGGATTGGTCAAAGCCGTTTGAGATAATGTGTGATGCAAGCGACACTACTATTGGTGCAGTTTTGGGTCAACGGGTTGACAAGAAGCCGGTAGTGATTAATTATGCAAGCAAGACTTTATCCGAAGCGCAACTCAATTACACCACAACCGAAAAGGAGTTATTAGCGGTGGTGTATGCTTTGGATAAGTTTCGTGCGTATATTTAGGGGAGCAAGGTGGTGGTTTATTCGGATCATAGTGCGGTCCGATATTTGATGGAGAAAAAGGACGCGAAGCCTCGGTTAATTCGATAGGTGTTGTTATTGCAAGAGTTCGATTTAGAAATCCGAGACAAAAAGGGAAGTGAGAACGTAGTGGCGGATCACTTGTCTCGGATTCCGGTTGAAGGAATTGATGATGTTTGTGAAATAAATGAAACGTTTCCCGACGAGCAACTCCTAGCCGTATCCACTTTCGTTGCACCGTGGTATGCTCATTATGTAAACTACTTAGCCACGGGTGCCATCCCAAGTCATTGGACCAAAAAGCGACGACAACAATTTATGTTCCAAGTGAAGCAATACATTTGGGATGAACCGGATCTTTTCAAGATCGGGCCGGATCAAGTTATTCGGAGGTGTGTGCCCGAAACGGAGGTGATGGAAATTTTGACTCATGCTCATTCATCCGCATGTGGAGGTCACTTTAGTGGGCATAAGACGGGTTACCGGGTTCTCTCATATGGGTTTTATTGGCCCATAATTTTCAAAGACGCGTGTGAGTTTGCAAGAAATTGCATAAATTGTCAAAAGATGGGAAGCATATCGAAGAGGGATGAGATGCCATTACAACCAATCTTGGTTGTTGAAATATTTGATGTATGGGGTATTGACTTTATGGGTCCCTTCCTGAATTCGAATGGCTTCTTATATATTTTGGTGGCAGTTGATTACGTCTCGAAGTGGATTCAGGCTATTGCAACAAGGACAAATGACCACTCAGTTGTTTGTAAATTCGTTCAATCCGACATCTTTTCTCGTTTTGGCATTCCAAGAGTTATCATAAGTGATGGTGGTTCGCACTTTAAGAACTTTAATTTCAGGAAATTGTTGAAGAGGTATAGCGTGAATCACCGGATTGCCACACCTTACCATCCGCAAACGAGTGGACAAGTCGAAGTGTCCAACCGTCAAATAAAGGAAATTCTCATGAAGACGGTCAGAACGGATAGGAAGGAATGGTTGAGTAAGTTGGATGATGCGTTGTGGGCATACCGAACGGCCTACAAGACTCCGATTGGCACAACACCTTACCGGATGGTGTATGGAAAGGGTTGTCACTTGCCAATGGAGTTAGCACATCGGGCACATTGGGCTATCAAGACGGTGAATGCGGATTATGATGAGGCGGGAAAGATGAGAAAGTTTCAATTAAGTGAGATCGAAGAGATTAGAGACGAGGCGTATGAATGTGCTTCGGCCTACAAAGACAAGCTTAAGAAAGTACATGATGCAAAGTTAAGGAAGAAAATCTTTGAAGTGGGCCAAAAGGTTTGGTTGTATAATTCAAGACTCAAGATGTTTGCGGGCAAGCTTAAAAGCAAATGGATGGGCCCGTATGTCGTTTGGCGAGTTGGGAGGTTTGGTGATGTAGATATCCAAGATGAGCAAACACAAAAACAACAAACGGTGAATGGCCATAGGTTGAAGCCATACTTGGAAGGGAACGACATCAACAACTTGGAGCTTGATAAAGCGGGCTACATCTTACGCCCGGTCGATGAGGAACAACCATGAGAGGCCCAGGTTTGGTAGTGTAAATAGTAGCATTTCATTTTGTTTGTTTTGTATAGTTTGCGCATTTACCGTACTCGCTTGAATCTTGTGTTTGAAACAAGCGTGGGGATATTCGGGTCACGAATTGCTCTAACATTGTGTTGAGGACAACACGGGATTTTTGAGGGGGTAGGGTAATTTTTACATGTTTTTGAAAAATTTTCAAAACACAAAAAAATTGAAAAAACTGAAAAAATATAAAAAATGTACCTAAAAATTGCAATTTTCAGCGAACCAGAGATGCCCAGGTGCCACCGTAATTTACGGTGGCACCGTAAGTTACGGTGGAGGTGGAAAATTCTTGGGCTTTACGGCAGGATCCTACTGAGTTGCGATGGGATTATGTTGCCAGCAGCCACCGTAATTTACGGTCCACACTGTAATTTACGGTGGACCTGGCGAGTAAAAGTGTTGTTCCGGTTTCTGCATTTATAAAAAAACAAAATAATCAGTTTCGAGAATTAACCCCAGCCACTCATATTCTCTTCACTCATCTCCTCCAAACATTCTCATCTATCACTTTCTATTGCCCCACAAAATCTAAGAACTCCATAGCCTTCTTCAACCTCCAATTCTTCATATCTCTCTCAATTCTTAACCAAATCAAGTGAAATTTAGGTCTATTTTGGCTAATTTTTCACATACTTTCTGATTTTGAGAAGAGATTTGCGAAAAAACGAAGCTTTTGGGTCCGAATCACAAACCCTAGGTCCGAAAAATTTTGGGGGTTTTTGAAGTTTTTGTTTCACAAGCATTCTAGCATCTTCAAACAAAGGTATGGAAGTTTATTTGTTATGTTTTGATAATGCATTGTGAAAAGTAAGGTTATTTGTGTTGTTTGTTCATACCCACTTGCTTGTTCTTAGATTTTGTCATAAAATTGGTTACTTGAACATTAGTATGGTTTGTAGATGTAGGATTGACGATAAAGTAGTGAACTTTTTGGGAATCTCTACATTGTAGAGACACGATGCCCGATTTTTGAAAAATATTTATAAAATTCCTGGTTCACTAACATCTACAATCATAGTAACAAGCAAGTGTGGGGATATTTTGGCGAAAAGGGTTTAATTTACTGTCTTTGGTTGTGTTGTTTGCTCTAATGTGTGTAGAAAAATGGTTAAGACTAAGGAAAGAGCCGGAGCAAGTTCGTCTTCTTCGTCTAAAGATAAGGGCAAGCAACCGGAACAACAACCGAGAAAAAGGCAATATTTGGGTTGAGTTGATGAGAGTTAAAGCGAGGAAGAAATGGAGTTGGACCTGGCTGAAAAGCCAAGATGGGAGTCGGGTCCGTTGGATGACCAACCGGAACATTGGCAACCGACACTCTTTCACGACAGTATGAATCGATTGAAAAACAAGGCGGCCGCATTTATTTGCGAGAGGGAAGTTCGTGAAGTCAAGTTTGCGCCGTTTGGTGTGTTTGCCAAATTCCGTGCTCTAGGATGGGAATCGGCACTTAGTTGTTATGATAAGGATAACAAGAACCTGTTCATGAATGAAATACAAGAATGGATGGCAACTCTCAAGTGCAACAGATACGAGAAGCCGTCACAAATGAAGTTAACGGGTGTAGTGAATGGGATTCCGGTAGAGATGTCTTTTGACACATTGAAGAAATTGGGAAAATACGACAGTCTACATGCTCGTGACTACATGATACGTAGTCTTGATAACCTTTTGCTTAAACCGGAGAAGCATGCTCGTTGGAATGATATGTTAGCGGCGTTATTTTTGCCCGGTACTTACAGTGGTGTTTTATACCGGAGGAATTTGAAGATAGAAGCAAAGTTGTTGCTAGCGATCTGCATTCTAAATGTCATTCCTCGAAGGGGGGACAAGGAGCAAGTGAGGTACCCGGAAGTACCTGTCCTCTATTCGCTACTCAATGGGTCTCCGCGTTTTCCAATCCGATATTTGATCATGAACCACTTATGGATTTGCCGAAACAAGTTGGGGAGAGATATTGTCCCGTATTGCAGAATCATCATGGGATTGATGAAGCAACAAAAGGCAATCACGTCAGAAGATAAAGAGGCACCAAAAAGGCATCAGCCTTTTACTTTAGACAAGTTGGGGATTGGTTGGACTTACACGCAATCGGAACGGTATCATAAACTCAAGTCGGATGGGCAGAGATGGAGAGCATTAAAGGTGGGTGCAAGAGATCTTCTACCGGGTGAAGAAGATGAGCCGGAAAATGATGCGGAAGCCCCGAGTGGGGATGATGATTATGCGGACGAGCCGCATGGTGGTGAGAATGTAGGCCAAGGGGGCCTAGGTAGAGGTTATGGTGGTGCCTTTTACGATTACACGGAACGTTCCTATGAGCCGAATTGGGCCTATAATGGCACGATGCAAGAGGTCATCGAAAACCAACGTCCTCCGGCACCCATTTTTGAGTCATGGTCGGGTTCGGAGCGGACATTATTTGATCAACATACAATGATGAGTGCAAGCATGGAGCGGTCTTTGAAACACAGTTTTGATCGTCAAGAGGCGTGGAATCGCACACACGCGTATTCCCATGAATTGGAAATGAATAGTCGATACAATGATGATCAAGCAAGAAGATTGCATGCAGATTGGCACGCCGGGCGGCCGGTGGTTGTGGATCCACAACATGTGGATTATGCGTCTCTACCACCTTATGATGGTAGTATATCGTATCCGACCCCGCCGCTCCATCATTTGCAATGGATCGAACCGCGCCCTTACAAGAAGGAGCATCCCAGCAAGGTGAAAGCGGTAGCGGTGCATTCGGCTTTGGAGAATGGAACGAGATGATGTCTTCCATTTTCCGATCGCCTCAACCGCGATATTATTAGTCAGGTGGTGCTCTTTCTTGTACATTTTGTGAATATTTGTTTAGTTTATTATGTTATCGGTCGGGTGGTTGGGTGGTGTTAGTTTGTGATGTTATGTTTGGGTTGGTGCGAGTTGGTGGTGTGATGTTGTTAAAAGAAAAAAAAAATAAAAATATAAAAAAAATCCAAAAAGAAATTTGTGGTTTGAGTGTTGAGCTTTTGGGTGATGTGAAAGATGTTTAGTGATCAAATCCCCCTAAAACCATACATTGGGGTCAATGTATCCCAAGTGTGGGGATGGGGGGAAATTTTTCAAGATTTTGAAAAAAAATTTTAAATCAAGAAAAACAATGTGAGAATTTGAACACCCTAGATTAACCCCAATTGATGCACCGGCAACCCTTGATACCCCTTTTATTCTTGGTGAGAGTTAAAGCCACACATGTAAATAAATAATACTTATCTTTGATGAGAGTGGCTACGGGTGGGGGTGCATTAGAACTTGTGCCTTGATACGGTTTGAGTCCTTAGTTGGGCGTGAATGCGAAAAGGATAAGGGCATTTAGGTAGCCTCGTTTTTAGTGTGTGTGAGTGTGAGATTTGGGGGGTTGGACCTCATAAATTATATATATGAGCATGGTTGCGAGAGGGGCGGGGGTTTGGACATTTAGTTGCCCAATTTTGTGCCTAAAAGCCTATCATTTGTTACCCCTAGCTAGTTACCTAAAAATTTACCTAACTTGACCCGGTCTTATAGTGTTAGTGATTGTTTAGTAGTATGTAATTTTATTTGATGTTATGTTGAAAGTTATTATGCTATGTTAAAAAAAAAATCCGAAAAGAAAAAGAAAAAAAAAAGAAAAAAAAAAGAAAAAAAAAAGAGAAAAAGCAATGAAAAATGAAAAAAAAAGAAGTGATGTTTAGTTATCTTGTATATAGTAGTTTAGTTTGGTAGTTGTTTGTTCGTTTCTTTGTGTAATAAAAGACCGGGTTAAGTTTTCGCTACTTCATATATATTCCATTTCCTACCCATACACCTAGCCACGTTATAACCTTGAAAGTCCCTTTGATTTGCATTCATGTTTGGCACTTGTTAGGAGAAGGATCGATTTAGGTACAAGCCTATAGTTGTGCAACCGCCCGTTAGCCTTTGTGTGTCTAGCTTACAATTGCTAGTGCTTACTTGTTACCGAGAGGAGAGACTTAGCGAGGGGTGCGTTATTTTGGGTGTTAAAAAGGGGTTAGTAAAAGGATTATATGTTTATGCTTGGTTTACATTGATCGCTTGCTTTGAAAACGGTTTGATGAGTTGCTTGGGACAAGCAACGGTTAAGTGTGGGGATGTGACGGGTGGTCCATAGGACAACCCTTAATGATGTTAAAAGACGAAATTATCCTTCACTTAATCGTGTAATTATCTTGAGTTAGATGACTACGAATGCTTATGTTTCAGGTACAGTTCGGGAGCTAAAAGGGATAAAACGCAGCTTTGGATGGTTTGGAGATGAACGGGTCGTGCGTGGAAGGAACGAAGAAACAAAGTACATGAATCAGGGCTTCACCGTAAATTACGGTGGCCACCGTAATTTACGGTGGCCCTGAAACAAGCCAGTTCTCCACCGTAACACAGACTAAACTCACCGTAACATTTTCTGGTCCACCGTAACTTATGGTGGTACCGTAATTTACGGTGGACATGACGGACAAATGCGTAACTGCCTTCATTAAAACCGTTTTTTGGTGTCTTTTCACATTATCTCATCATTGGACGTTTCTTTGGCATCTTAGGGGCGATTTTGGCTGTTGTTGCTTGGTTCAAAACAATTTCTAAACATTTGGTTTGTGTTTTCGATTCATATGAACATGAAACTTGTTGCTATGATGATTCACCAAGCTATATGTGGCTAAACTTATGGTGATCATCCTAAATTGAAGGTTTGTCTATGACTTTTGTGTTTGGATTCGTATTTCTAGAATAATAGACTTGCAATGTTTGTTTGTTTATTATGATGTGTGAATGTTTGTTTCTAAATTGTTGATTGATGTTATGATCATATTCTAAACCGTACATTCTTGGTGTCGCTGACAATCGAGATATCACGGGAGGGATTAGGGTTGGATATTAGTCAATTGGTTATCGGGTAACAACCTCGCATTTTCATAATCCGAGTACTTAGTTCCCTTTTATCACGAACAAACAATCATACATGAATCATGTCTATGTGATTCTTTCTAGTGAATTAAAACACAATTGTCAAAAGCAAACCGGAAGTTTAGGATGGTCGCTTTCTCCAAATCTGCTTTACAACCAACCTTTGATTTGAAGTTATTTAGTTAGTTTTAGTTTTAAAACCAAAACAATCCAAATTATTGATCTTTACTTTCTGCAAATTAGGTTAATTTTAGTTAAAGTGCAAAGCTATAAAATCAACACATTTTCCACATACTCCCTGAGTTCGATACCCATTTACCACTATCTATAGTTGTTATTTGGATTAAATTTGCGGGTACTACGACAACACGTCATTGCGCTAATTTGGTTACTTACTTCTTACACGGATTTAATTGATTTTTTTATAACCTGCCCTAAATCCGTCTTGTTTATCACGATTAAATTGGTCTCAACACAGTTGTGTGTTATGGCAAAGGTACATAGATTCATTTCATAAGAACAATGTACCTCCTAACGATTCTTTCATTTTCGATCGCATGCCTTGCGGTACCTAATACTTTTCATCTTCGATAAAAAACAGTGGCTCTTTGATGTTCCATATCCAATTGAAAGCTCTATGACATTGTGTAAATCAAATCTTCAGATTGTCTCAGTACACTTTCATTTAATTTTAGGCACGGTGAACTTGTTCAGTCACCACTATTATCGAATCTCGTCATTACGACACCTTGTGGTGTCATTAGCTTGTGCTAATCAAGGTCAAATGTTTCACACAAAACTACATATACTTTTGTTTGACCTGTCATTTAAACACTCCTAATGCAACTACGAATTAAGACAATGATGCACCAGATTCGCTTGTACTTCGTTCGGCATATTTTTGCAATTCAAGAATGTCAACACACTAGACCTTACCATTCATCTATTCGGAAGTTGACAGGTCGTTTTTCATGTTACCATCACATTCGAGCTGTTGATTATGAATTCATATAGCGGATGCTATGGTTAGTGAAAACTTGTTTGCATATTGTGACCGATTGTTTGAGAATCCATCGGTCAAAACCCCTTTAGTACACCCCTGTTAACTAAGTAACACTAGATTCTACATCTATACATTTCCTGTCCTTTGACATCAAATGCTGAAAGCACATATCTTTTAACCATTGGATTCGTGATGTTGTAGTATATACGTGGATTCATCTTATGTGATCAAGGTTTGATTCGGTTTTGTGGTTACCTACCTCAGTATTATTCGTACACATAAACGCACAATGTAAACCTAAGGAGTTAAGGTAGTACAAATTTCGAGGACGAAATTTTCTTAACAGGGGGAGAATGTGACAACCCTCACAATTACAGGTACCATACATTTAATTAATCTTAATTATATGCTTAATGACTGTGCTTGATTACAACTGACAATTTAAACTGCTTTATGATTTTTGTATCATACATACATATGCATCATATTTCATACAGTCACTCCATTTATTGCACACAAACTTTAGTGACATACTTGATGCACAAAGCACAGTTAGCACACTGAACGGATAATTCAGAAACATGCTGACAATGCCAGCACATAGACAGACAGTGTTTTGAGGCCAGTATGAGCCAGAGACAAGGTACTACACTAGTATGGAGTGTAGGGAAGTGAGGACCATAAAACTGCGTCACTAGGTGATAGTTAAAGTGCCGGGAAGTGCCTAAAACCCACTAATAATGCAGAATTCTGCATTATTTATCAGAAATTCAACATTTAATATGCTTGTAATGTGCAAAATTTTGGCAGAATGGTCCCGTATGCTTTCCTAAGTGTCAGGAATTAAATGTGATTCAAAAAGATATATAAAAGGCATTATACGGAATAATTAAGCACTTTAACGAAACGGTATCAAACCGAATAACCGGACATTACCCGGGACACCAAATTTTTGCCAAACACGTTGTTTAATTATTTCTTGGCTAGTCATGATCCCCAAACACCCTTACACCCACTAAATCCTCTAGTAAACTAACTATGTAATCATATACTTGGAATTTGACTAACTTTTACCAATTTCCATCAAGATGTTACAATTAACCCCCCCCCCCATTACCTATTTACGGTCACCAAAGGTACCCACAAAATTCCCCAACATACTTCCTAGATTTGTTTCTATTTTATATTTAGATTTTACTTGTTGAAGTGAACAAGGTATTAGAGAAATCCTTACAAGTATGGCAAAGATCATAACATCATATCTTCACATAATCTTCTCCCCACTCCCTCACTCTCCTCTCTCTCCCTCTCGGCCTCACTATAACCGCCACCACCACCACCACCACCATATCACCACCACATTCTTCCATTTTTAGGCTTCATTCAAGTATAAGAAGGTGTCTTGAGAAGATGGAAGCTTGAAGAACTTCAATGAGCTTCATTACTTGCTTTCTCACACCATTTTCACCACCATTTTCACTAGAGTTCTTCCCTAGCTTTAAGCTAGTAGTAAGTCTTGATTTACTCTTGTTTATTTCTATTTTGAGTAGTCAAAAGTTGTAGTTTGATGAATATCACAAGAACACTAAAAGGTTTAAACAAGAAACATGAGCAAAAAGCTTTACATAAAGATGAAACAAAATGAAATGTTGCTAGTATGATATTGTAGTGAATATGTGGTTGATTGCATGTTGATTCTTGGTTATGTAATGTTAATCATCATATGGAGCTTGTTAAATGATGTTTAGAAGCATGATTTAACAAGACTAGGAGGTGATTATATGATACATGAAATAATCATCTCCTAGTTTAAACATGAACTTGAAAGAAATTGATTTTTCTTGAAATATAAGTGAATAAAGTAAGTTGATGATCATGTAGATCCAAGTTTTTACAAAAGACTTTTCTAAATAAACCAAGTTCAAGAATCGATTTTTGGAAAATCATGACTTTTACATACATTTACACCATTTTTGGAAATAAGATAAGTGTGAAAACATTTTATTTACAAGAAGAGTTCAAAAGGTTAATTTTTGTAAAAATTGTTTACAAGTTGTAAACACTTAACTCTTTTAAGAAAATGATTTTTAAAAAGATGAATACACTTTGGGAGGTAACTAAGGCCACTAAACGCTCTACCAAGTTACTACGCGTTTTCGTGATATATCAAGTTCATGACTAATATGAAACGCCTATAGTTTTTACTCTTGGTAATGTAAAACTGTTTGAGGATTGATTGTTGATTGATTTTGATAAGAAAATGATATGCTTAATAGCATGGACGCCTCCATTTACAAAGGAAACTCTGGCGAAATTTTCTAAAAATATAAACACTTAGAAAATATTTTCTAGACAAGTGTTTACTAATGTGTTGTAAACTATGTTTTTCAAACATAAACCTCGCCATAATTTTTGTGACAAAAATACAAGGTATCGGAGGTTGATTTTATACATGAAAATGGATAAATATATATCTATAATATATATTTATTAATAAGACGCTTGTGTGAATATTTGTTTACTTGGTGTAATAATTATATTATTTTGGGGTAAAATAATATAACTACAAATTACCATGACAATTACAACTCCAAAATAATACCAAAAATCACAAGGGATGAAATATAAGTTACACATTTAACATTGTGAATCCGAACAATAAAACGTAACTTATGAAATATTCCAGAAGACACCGTTACAATATATTTTTGAAAAATACTATTTTGGAAACGAAAGAAGTGAAAATATGATTTTTGTACATATTACCACGTATATCATATTTTCGACAAAGAGAAAATATATTATTTTTGGGGAAGTTAAAATATATTTTCTTAGCATATTAGAAGACATATGATTTTGGGAAAATATATATATATTTTCTGGACGATACATTATTTTTGGGACAAAATAAGTTATTATATATTTTCTAAAGTGGGACTTGAAAATATAAGTGTTTTGGGAATATATTGACGTATTTTTATTTGGAATAACACACCGGAATACAACGCCAATACATAGCAAAATATACCAATGCAATAATACGAATACACAAGTATGAGATACTCCTATCCTTGGGAAGGAAACACGAATAACAATAGTTGAGAAGTATGAATACGAATTAGTTGTCCAACTATTATTTCAAGACCTAAAAATATAATGTAAGTTAAAATAATTATTATTATTTAACAATAAGTCATAACTTGGAATAATATCAAAGTAACGTAACTCAAACCCTCATACTAAGTAAAGGCACGGCCTGTTCGTCTAATAAACATTAGTACGCTGTAGGTAGTCGTGTTTGCGGAGGAGACTTGGGTTACACAGACTGAAGACGCAATACTGTGAGTTCATGTCCCCATTTTCTCTTAACTGTTTTCAGTTTTATACTTCGGGGGTGAAATATATGTTACAATTATTAAAGACATTTTATACATGGTATGGTTAGCTTAAGGAGGGTTACTACTTAGATCATGTGAGTGGGTAGGCAGATACTTAAGGCCATTAATCCTCGTTGTAGGACCGAGGGACATGAGTGATAGATTTATTATGTGTAAGAACCGATAGTGACAACAATAAAAAATGAGAACAATGTAATGGAGGTACGGTGGACACACCAATGACGCTTCATATACTTGTATATAAGTATCCCTTCTACATTGTAAGCATGATGTTATTTAAAGTTACTAGAAGTTCAAGAACTCTAACCAGTGTTGTTCGATCTTTTCAACTTCATGTTTCAAGCTCTCACAAGTTTCCTCTAAATAAATTTTGGGACGAAATTTCCTAAAGTAGGGGAGACTGTGACACCTGGGTCACTGCGACCATCAAACAAATACCAAACCAATGAAATATTGTGTTTCATACTTGGGATTTGTACAAATATGTGTATCATTTGCACATATAAATTCTTGTTCGATTTCAGGCTCTAAATCGCTTTCTGGAAGGTTATACGCGCACCGATGCGTACATATAACCAGTTTAATGCAACAAACACTCCGGAACAGTGGCCTAGGCTTAACATACCTTAAATAACCTTTACATAAATTAGAAATAAGTTTTGAAGGCTTTGGTATGGCAAAATCAAGTTAATTCGCTTACAGGGACTAAATTTGACAAACTGCGAAAGTATGCCAATTTGAACTGTAACAGACATTCTGGAACATGAACATAAGTTAAACATACCATAAATATCCTTTACATAGCTTAGAAATAGGCTTTGAGGGGTTCGGTGTGCTAAAATAAACTTTTGGGTCATTCAGGGACTAAAAGCGTCAAAAAGTGCACAAGTTTGCACTTTCGCGCATAACTTACGTTCTGAATACATCCGGACATCCAAAAATTTATGTACGCACTAAAATATTTTATTTTAGTGTTTGGCTTGTCAAAATTCCATTCGTCGCGCATTTTGGACCGTTTTTGCGTCCGTTACGACTTCCGTCGTAATTAACCGAACATCGTAACCGTACGGCCAAACGAACCGACATCCGAGATGTTTTCAAGCATATTTCATGTTCCCTATGTCTTAACATCATTGTGGGGCTTGAAATTGGGTTTGACGGGTGTTAGAAGTGCCGTTACGCAACAAAACAAGGTGCAGGGACCAAAAGTGTAATTCTGCCAAAGTTGATGGCTTACGGACGGTAAGCCATCACCCTTACGGTCCGTAAGCAGGGGTCAGATGCAGAAACTCATTTTGACTACTGTTAACAGCTTTTCAACACTCCAAAGGCCAATGCCACATGTCAATCTCTGGTGGTGGGGGCAAATTGAGTTACCATAACATTCCAACACATGTACGGATGAGATTCGAGTACGGTATTCGATAAACGATCCTAACGGTTGTCCAAATACTATAAATACCCAACCCCATTCAACTCAAAACCCACAAAATCTGATCTAAAAGCTCTAAGTTGAAGCCATTGCTTCATACCTGAGCTACTTGGATCAAGATTAGCTTTCGGGGACCCTTTGTAAGTGTTCCTTCGTTCTTTTATCGCTTTTTGAGTCCGAAAGTCAAACTTTGTTTGACTTTCTGCATTGACCAGTTTATGGTTAATGCGAAGTTCGTTTGAACTTCATAACGTGAGCGTAATCACGATGGTCATAGTCCCTAGTGACTATACCTACTGATTACCACGTTATCTAGGCTCAGTGACGAGTCGTAGTTTCGGCCAAAATGCGCATTCGTGCGTATTTTGTAACCAAACTACTCTTGGGTATCAAAACTGTTTGTTTTGATACCAAACCTGTTTTCTAAACTTAGTTAAGCATGTTTTAACATGCTTAGTTCGTCACTTTTAGTTTAGTGCTTATATAGGGTCGTAAGGTAAGCGATCTAAACAATCGCTTATACTTTCGAACCCGACCCGTTTGGTCGATCATTAGGATCCGACCAAACACATTAGGTGACCATAGTATATAGGGAATAACCTTCCGAGGTTATACCTTATGGTCGCTTCGTTTAAGTAGTTGTATGATAGGTAGTTTATATGCCTTAGGTAAATTACCAAAATGCCCTTTTTACGCCAAAATTCATTTTAAGCATATGTAACATAACCTTTGACATCTAAACTGATTGGGCAACAATATTAGACATGTTAAGGCATATTTTACTTGTCATAGGACTAGTTAGGCAGTCCGAACGCGTTTTACACGAACGACGCGTTAAAGTAGCATATGCTACCTAAATGGGTCGTAATGGGTCGTAAGCACTTAGGTTAGGTTTCATTTTGGTATGTAGGCTTTGTTAAACCATATTACACGAGTCTCCATACTCGTTTGGTTTACAAACCCTCATTCTATCCAAATCCTCCGATTTAGGTCCGGTATATTAACATAGTTACCTATATTAGGTGCCGTTTGATATCCGTGATCTCTAGCATTGTTTGGTTGTTACTCAAGGACTACTAAGCAACCTCAAGTGAGTACATAAACCCCTCTTTTACTGTTTTCAAACTGTTTTGTGGTGAAACACATGTGCCTACTTGTTACTTTCATGCTTTCCTGTTTTCACATCATATACTTGCTATGTTCATTAGTACATTAATAGTACATGATTTCATTGTGTTTTTGCTATGTATGTCCTTTGTTGCATACTTAGTACATCATTTTACATTACATTTTATGCTATGTATGCCCATTGTGTGCATACTTAGTACATTGTTTTTACATTACATTTTATGCTATGTATGTCCATTGTGCGCATACTTAGTACATCATTTTACATTACATTTTATGCTATGTATGCCCATTGTGTGCATACTTAGTACATTGTTTTACATTACATTTTATGCTATGTATGTCCATTGTGTGCATACTTAGTACATTTGTTATTCATCACATGCTTACATTTTGGTATGACATTTGGGTTGTTTAAATGGGACAATATATTCATTAACATTAGCTACGCCGCTCGTTAGTAGGTAATGGTACCATAGGACTTGACAACTCCCGTTCCTGAACCCTAGGTTTGTTTGGGTGGAAGGAATGACCGAATTCGATATACATTTACACAAGATAGACCTTTAAATTCGTTTAGGGGTTTATCGCCACAGTCACAAGGCTTGAATGTATGCATTATAACAATACCGCATAGATGTTTGTATCAGTATAGCATGCATTTGTTCCACAAAACCTAACTTTGATTTAAACCATGTTTTACTTCAATACCTTGTTTTTGTGCATTTTACATATGGTTTAGTTGATATATTTCACTTACCATACATGACATTGATATACACAATTCATGATTTACATTAGACATAAACATTTTGACATTGATATACACAATTCATGATTTACATTAGACATAGACATTTGACATGGTTTTCACACAAACATTTTGACATTTGATTATACATAAACATTCTACTTTGATGGTTTGGTTTGAGTAAGTGATTTAAGTAACGAGGCATGTGTAATATGACACAAGCATGGTGGATACGCCGCTGGTACTTCCTATATATAAGTTCTTGTATGGTATTACATATCGTAGCGTTATTTGAATCATTTCAATATAGACATATAACATTTTATACAAATAACATACTTTTCACAAGACATTGTTTTACAAAAACAACTTATCTTATACAAACTCATTTTACTTGGTTATTCATTTAACCATACATTATTCTCTTATTTATACATATCATCTGATCTTATTGCTTTTCAAATGATTTACAAGACAAAGCAAATTACAAGGTTCATGACTAAACATTTTCTTGAACATAAGTCATGAATTCTATTTTCACAAAACCTATGTATCTCACAGGCATTTTTATGCTGACGTACCTATTTTCACATGTGTTTCAGGATATGATGCATATGATTTATCAAGATACACTTAGGCGGACTTGGGCCTTAGTGACAATAAAAGATGTGAGACTAGTTATTTATGTTATGTTTCTTTGATTGTCATGACATTGTAACTCTTTTATTCAATAAAACAATATTTCAACTTCCATGTGTTATGAAACAATGATTCTGTTACAACACTCCCCGACGTTTCCGCCACGATTTGTTGTTTTACGTGGTTGGGGTGTGACATGTTTCTAAACTCAGGATTATTTAAAGTCTTTTGTTGAGTCCATGGGAACTCATTTGAACATGTTATGGTTTGTAACTAATTGGCGTCAATGTTTTCAAGACAATGGTATTGTGGTATTTTCTAAACTTTATTAATGGATGAAAATCTTTTGGTTTTATCATATAGCATTGTTATGATTGGTTGCTATGGTATTAAGAAGTCACACCAAATAACCACGCTTCCGCAAAAGTCAGGGTGTGACACAATGTTTAAAACGTTTTGATTAAACTTCGAACATTAACGATTTGCAAAACACCACACACTCATTCGGATGGCCATCCGTTCGAATGGTCACCCGCTCGGATGACCATCCGTCCGGATGACCATCCGGTCGGATGGGGACCCATCCGTTCGAATCACCAAAAGAACACTCAACCATTCGACAGTCTGTTTACGCACTGTTCAACGCTTACGCTACTGTTCTATGCTCAGGCTAACTCCACGTGCTCCCTTCAATCCGATCAGGATGTGTTTACTTGTTAAACACCTACTGTGAGTATACTTGAACCCATTTTCTTTTAACGCACTTTTGGGTGTTACATACGTCCTCTATACAAACACAACAACACACAGCGCAAACACTTTATAACGCTAACCGCTCCCGCATGCTATACGTGATCTATGAATGCTTGTACTATGCTTATACAGTATTACACTATACCGCCTCTAGCAACGATAGTACTATAGTTTGGACTCAGCACCTGTCGTGGACAGGGGTTGCTAGGGATCACATTACTTTACTTCACATGTTCGTTGAACATGTGTCGCACATACTCTACAACGCAGTCTCGTGGTTAAGTTGTAATCATTACGTGATAGTTACTTGCTTCGCCCGTTACGTGATACATGCTGGTTATGCGTAAAACGCTTTCTCTAATATACGCTATGCAAACTTGTGTACTCACCTTTACATTTTATGTATTGACTTTATTTTAACGTATGTGACAGGTTGATAGGATACTATGCTGTGATGAAACAAGCTAGGAATTCTAGAAACCCGCTAAATAAAATATGGGTTGTCGGAATAGTATTTGTTTATGAGACTTGTTATCTGTAATTACTGTTATTGCTTTATATGCTAGTAGTATGGGATATTAACGTTAAATATATCGTCTTTAATACTTGTTATGGATTCTCTTGAACAATCTGTTTCGCTCAGTCCCACGCCCCGATGTTTCCGCCATCAGTTGGGGGTGACAGATTGGTATCAGAGCCATAACTATAGGGAATTGGGTCGAGTCGTGTAGAATTGACATAGTCTATAGTCTAAGTACCAACAGAACAGCTTCGTGCGAACCCAGTAGGGGTTTCGTATGAGCCCACTTTTGTTACTCTCGTTTAAACTCGCGAAAACTACATCTTCGTGCGAACTCACATACTATAGCTTCGTACGAATGAGCCTTTCCTAAGGCAAAATAGTTTACATGCCTTTCCTAAGGCTAACACAATACACACGTTTTCGAAAAACGCTCGCATAACACAACTGAGTGATTGGGTCGAGATTAGGTGTGAAAACCAAACACTTTCGATAAAATCACTCACTCTATGCGTATTTTTGCTCTCAGCACGAGAATCTTCATTGAGTTAGGAGTGACATCCATATCTCAACAAAATTCTCCGTCTCTATCTCGTGGTATTACCACACATTCAGGAGCGAAGTTGTTAAGTCAGGGGTGAAACCCGCATCTTAATGACCTGTTCCACCCTCTACTTTGATTTTACAAAACTCTCGCCAAAGTCTCGTCCAATGACTTCAGTCACGTAGTAATTGGAAGGATGAGTGCCGTTCACCGTGGTTCGGTGAGAGCACAGTCTATTAGGCCAAAGCATGTACTCGAGGTCGTTGTGGATGATCAAACCACTTTGGGTAGTCGATGTCAAACACCCAGGACGCTCTGTTTTCAATTCAAGCATGCAATCACCGATTTTATGCATTATCAATTTTACATGTTTATACGTTTATAAGTTTCGATTTTGGAGATCTACACTTCTCGCTTTCATCGCTCTGCAAAACGTGCACAACTCGCACAGCTACCAAATCTAAAACACTAACTAATCACAGACAAAGTAAGAACTCTCGTATGCTACTCACTATCTCTGGCTGGCAGCGCGCCAAGTTGGGTGTGAGAACCATACTCTGTGATAGGCTACACACGGCGCTTACACTACGCTACTTGCTATCGCTCGCAAATCTCAAACACGATTCGCGGACTTGAAAGATAGGTGAATACGTGCAAAATATGTAGGTGAATATGTGCAGAATATAGGTGGATACGTGCAAAATATGTGCCTACGTGAATTATGTGCTCCTATGTGCTTACATGCTTGTGTGTGTATGTGCTTATGTACCTAGGTGCTGTGTGTTATATGTCTACGTATTCCTGAGCTTTATCTAGTAATAATAAGGGATGTTTTACGAACGCTAAACTTTTCAAAATATAATCGAATCTCGTCTAATTCAATTGACGATGTCTGCTGCAGACAATGTCATCATTTGGATTGCATACTCAACGTGCTGCTCGACGTAACCATGCTGACAAGCGCATCGCTTCCCTCGTAGCCAAGAAAATGGCTAAAGTCATACCTCAGATCGTCAGTGAGATCAACGAGGTCAGCAGCAAATCGTCTGTCGAGTCTAAGAGTGACGCACCACGAACACCATTCAGCTTTAAGGAATTCAAGGCCTGTGGTCCTGCAAACTTCACTTGTGAAGATGGACCCAGTGCTATGTTCCAGTGGTTTAACTCAATCGAAGTCACCTTCAGGCAATGCAGATGCCCATAAAATCTGCGTACTATTAATGCTACTGGGGTTTTTAAGTCCAGGGCTCTGGAGTAGTGGACTACTGAGCGCAACAGGTGCGACAATGATTCAGCTTATGGCCTTTCTTGGGAGGAACTCAGGGAGTTTATGATGAAGGAGTTCTGTCCTCCTCATGAAGTTCAAAAGTTGGAGAATGAATTCTAGCATATCAAACAAGATGGAGGTGACAACGCTGGTCTTACCGCTCGCTTCAAGCAGCTCAGTATCATCTGTCCTAGCCAGGTGGCAACGCCTGATATGACAATCAAGAAGTACATTCGAGCTCTCCCCGACTGTGTAACTGACTTTGTTCAAGCAGCTAAACCCGCTACTATTGAGGAAACCTACCAACTCGCAGCCGAGATCAATGACAAGCGAGTTTTGGATGGTTATTTCAAGACCTCAACCAAGAGCCTCAATCAAGTCACCGCTACTCCTGCTACCGACAGGGCAGCATCACAATGTTCAAAGTCTTCACGTCAGAATCGCAAGCGCAAGGGTAACAACAACAAGAACTATGCTACTACCGCCGCTCCTCTCAACGCTGTCCCCGTACAACCCAACACCCAGAATCACCAAGCTACTGTCACCAACGCACCGCCTGCTAAGCATGCGTATACTAGTGTTAACCTTCTCTGCCCTACTTGCACCTACCATCACCTTGCAGGGATGAACTATCGTTTCTGTGTAAACTGCAACATTTATGGGCATTTTACTGCACACTGCTGTTTAGGCCCTCGTCAACAAGCTCAAGTTACTCCAGCACCACCAGCTCCACTCCCCGCTCCTCAGGTCAACCAAGCAACTCCTGTACCCGCTATTCATGCACGGGCTTGCTACTCTTGTAGTGACCCAAATCACTTTGCTAATGTCTGCCCGAATCGAGTCGTGAAACAAGAACCGCAGTAGCAACCACCGTAGCAACAACAGCAGCAGCAGCCACAACAAGCAGCCCGGGGAAGAACCTTCAACATTAACGTCCGCCAGGCTCAGACTGACAACAATGTTGTCAATGGTACATTCCTTGTTAATGGTATTTATGCTTCGTGTTTATTTGATACTGGAGCCGATAAATGTTTTGTGTCGTTTGAATTCGAAAAGCTCCTAAAATGTAAACGCGCTAACCTCCCAACGACGTTCAACGTAGAAATTGCCACCGAAAGAACCGTCACCGTCAGTTCTATTCTCCGTGACTGTACTCTCGAACTCAACAATCACATCTTCCCGATCGATCTCATCCCTATGCAACTTGGTAGTTTTGGTATCATAGTAGGCATGGATTTTCTTCGTGAAAATTCGTGCTGAAGTTGTTTGTTTCGAAAAGATGATTCGATTCTCTCTTTCTAATGGCGACCAACTCTGTGTTTATGGCAAAGTATCCTCGAAAGAATTGAAGCTTATGTCGTACATTCAGGTAAGCAAGTATCTCCGAAAGGAATACATGGCTTTCTTGGCACACATCGTAGTAGCGGAGAAGGAAAAGAAGCCGATGGAAAAGGTACTTGTGGTTCGTGATTTTCCTAATGTCTTTCCTGAAGATTTACCCAGTCTACCTCCGACTCATGATATCGACTTTCGTATCGATCTCATTCCTGGAGCTAATGTTGTCGCTAAAGCTCCTTATCGCCTCGCACCATCCGAAATGCATGAACTTTCCAGTCAACTCCAGGAATTACTTGATAAAGGCTTCATACGCCCTAGCACATCACCATGGGGCGCACCTGTCCTTTTTGTGAAAAAGAAGGATGGATCGTTCCGAATGTGCATCAGTTATAGGGAACTTAATAAGCTTACTATCAAGCATCGCTACCCTCTACCCCGAATCGATGATTTATTTGATCAACTGCAAGGCGCTACGTGTTTCTCTAAGTTCGATTTACGTTCTAGTTATCATCAATTGCGAATCCAGGAGCAAGATATCCCTAAAACCGCTTTTCGAACCCACTATGGCTATTGCGAATTCGTTGTTAAGCCTTTTGGTCTTACCAACGCACCCGCGGTCTTCATGGATTTGATGAACCGTGTGTGTAAACCCTTTCTTGATCACTTCGTCATCGTGTTTATCGATGATATCCTTATCTATTCGAAGTCGAGAGCCGAACACGCGCAACATCTTCGTCTAGTTCTCGAGCTTCTCCAACGGAATCGCCTCTACGCCAAGTTCTCCAAGTGTGAATTTTGGCTCGAGGAGGTTCAATTCCTCGGTCACAACGTCAACAGTCAAGGTATTCACGTCAACCCCACGAAGATTGAAGCAGTTAAGAGTTGGATTACACCGAAAACCCCATCCAAAGTTCGCTCTTTTCTTGGATTGGCGTGTTATTACCGTCGATTTACCGCTGATTTCTCTAAAATCGCCGTTCCTCTCACCTCTCTAACGCATAAAGATAGGACTTTTGTTTGGGGAACCAAACAAGAGGATGCCTTTCAAACTCTCAAGCGTATGCTTTGCAACGCTCCCGTACTCGCGCTACCCGATGGAAACGACGACTTTGTTGTTTATTGCGATGCCTCTAACCTAGGTCTTGGTTGTGTTCTTATGCAACGAGACAAGGTTATCGCATACGCATCTCGACAACTCAAGGTCCACGAGAAGAACTACACAACCCAAGATCTCGAATTCGGTGCAGTTGTTTTTGCATTAAAGATTTGGCGACACTACCTGTACGGTACCAAGTGTACGGTCTTCATCGACCATAAGAGCCTACAACACATCTTGAACCAGAAAGAAATAAACATGCGCCAATGCAGATGGGTAGAACTTCTCAATGACTACGACTGCGAGATACGCTACCACCCAGGCAAAGCAAACTTCGTTGCTGACGCTCTTAGCCGACGAAGCTATTTACATAGTGTTCGTAATGTTCAAGCCCGACACGACCTCGAAGCCCTCATTCGTGACGCTCAACATGCTTGTTTTCTCGAAAGAACTTTGAAGGAAGAAAGGATTCTAGGAACCGAAAACCAACTAGTGAACAAACAGAATGGTATCTTTCACTATCTCGATCGAATTTGGATACCTAGTCGCGATAATCTCCGAGAGATTTTGCTGACTGAAGCCCACAAGTCTCGATATTCCATTCATCCCGGTGCCGAAAAGATGTACCAGGACCTCCGTGCCAGGTATTGGTGGCCAGGAATGAAGAAGGATATCGCTCTCTATGTTTCGAAATGCCTAACTTTCTCTAAAGTTAAGTCAGAACACCAACGAACCTCTGGCTTACTGTGACAACCCGCACTAAACCAGGTATCCGTACGACTTAATTAGTAATTAATTACTGCTGAATTACTGTGCTTACTTGAACTTGTGAATAAACTGCTACTTGAATACTGATACATGAACTTACTTGCATCATACTTGCTTGCTGTCACTACATTATTTACATGCTGAACCTTAGTGACAAACATGATGCACAAAAAGCACAGTAGCACAATACACGGATAACCTATTGAACATGCTGATAAAGACAGCATCAGGCAAACACTGCCTCTAAAGGCCTGTAAGAGCCTGAAATATTTTGCTACACTAGTGGTGAGTGTAGGGACACAAGGGTTGTAGAACTGCGTCTCTAGGAATAAGTCACTATGACTGGATGTGCCTAAAACGTACTCTAAGTACAAAACTCAGCACTTTACAAAATAATTCAGCTTTTAGCTAACTAATAAAGTGCCAAAACATGAGAAAAATATTACTAGACACTTTCCAAAGTGTCAGAAATGAGTAGTGTCACTAAAAAGAGTAATAACGACACTTTAAAGCTTTGTTAACACTTTAACGGATTACTATCCAACCAAACAACCGGACTATACCCGGAACGTGAAAATATTGTTATTTTCATTATTTGTCTTTTTCTGAGCCAGTTAGGGTCCCCGTATACCCTAACACCCGTCATAACCCACTGCACATTAGTAACCGGGTAAGACACTTAACTTAATTAACTAGCTCCTAATCATCTAGTTGGATTCGAACTAGGTACCCCCCCCCCCCCCAACCGAATCGGTCACCAAGTGACCCCACTCTTGTACCATGTTGATTTACTAAATCTTGTTAGTCTAATATCTAAATGACACAAGACCCTTTGGTTAATACACATATGATTTGTCTATAAGTTTATGACTAAACACAAGATTATCATTCATCACACCACACACTCCAAACTCTCTCTCTTGCCCTCTAGAGCTCTCGGCCGAACACCCCACCCCCATCCATCCATTCTTCAAGTTTGATCTTGCAAGTTTCAAGCTCATTCAAGCATCAAGGGTCTCGTATTAGGAAGCTTGGTGCAAGCGGAACGCGAAGGACCTCTCTACTTAGCTTTTATCCACCTCTTTTGCGCATAGATTCTTCCCTAGCCTCGAGCTAGAGGTATAATGCTTAAAACTCGTTCTTGAACTAATCTAAGATGGTTAATAAGATGTAAGATGATTAAAACTCGGAATCTTACAAGTTGATGCTTTAAAGTCTACTTAAAACACTAAAAATGGTGGTTAATAGCTTATATGTTGTGTAAATGATGTAGTATTCGAAATGTATGATTATTTAGGCCCGATCTATGATGTGGTAGCTCGGATCATCGTTTAACCCGGTTTGGTAAGATCATGGATCTTAACATAAGCTTGTTTTGAATAATACAAGGGTTAAAAGGTGAAACTCTACCACACGCGAATCATGAACTTGTGTAAAAGAGTTTTACTTGTGAAATTGTGTTTAAAACTAGCAGATCTACGCATCTGCAAGTGGTATTTTCAAAGAACCACGTATCAAAGAAATCATGTATTTTAAAAGATGGATTTTACACCAACACGCATGATTTTTATAAACCACAAGTGTGTAAACACTTGTGAAATGAAAAGATCCGACAAAATAACAGTTTTTGTAAAAGATGACGGAAAGTTGTAAAAATGGATTTTCTCTAAAAACGAGGTTTTTACAAGATCAAATTACCTTATATGAAGATCTACTAAATTTAAGGGGATTTACACCACAGTTTTGGGAAAACTGCAAGTTCATGTAATTTTTGGCAATTTACACTTATGTTGATTAGTTGTTGTGATGAAAGTTGTTCTGATCAAATAAAGAAAATTGTTGAGTTGATTTGTTAAAGAAAATGATACGCTTGAAAGCGTGGCCACCTCCAGTTACAGAGGAAACTCTGACGAAATTTTTCTAACAACCTAACACTTAGAACTATTTACACTACAAGTGTTAGAATTATTTTTGACATGATTTCGAAATATAAATTTCGCCATGACTTTATTTACTAAATATTCGGAGGTGGGATTTTCACAAAATTTAACGTGATAAATATATATTTTCACACACTGTTTATGATTATTTTGTGGAAATACATAAATATTATTTTTAGAGTAAAAATAATATTTACGAACGTTAACGAATCCAAATTAATACAAACGCTTTCACCATAAATATATAAGTTACACTGGTGATTATATTACCACTCGATTGTAAAACGTAACTTACGCACTTACGGAAATATTTATGAACGCGTATTTTAACAACGTATTATTGGAGAAAAATTATGTGAAATTGGAAATATATACATATATTAAGTGAGACTTCATGATATAATTTGAACGCACATGTATTAAATCCCCCATCCTTGGGAAGGAAAATAATTACCAAGTATTTACAAAGTGTAAACACGAAATAGTTGTCTAACTATTTCCCAAAAACATAAACCATGAAGCTAAGGCACGGCCGTCCGTCTAATAGAATTAGTACGTGTAGGTCGTCACACAGCTGCGTGAGCAGGAGATACTTGGTAGAGACGCTTCACTGTGAGTTCATGTCCCCCTTTTCTCTAACTGTTTTCAGTTTTCTTAACTGCGGGGGTGAAATACATGTTACTTTGATTACAAGTACTTTATACACGGTATGGTTAGCGTAAGGAGGTTTACTACTTAGATCATGTGAGTGGGTAGGAGCAATATGAGGCCATTAGTCCTCATGTCGGGACCGAGGGACAGGAGCGGTAGATCTATCTGGGTGTAGCGAGCCCAGCCCCAGGCCAAACTAGAAACGGACCTTGGGGTGACTTTGTCCACATACTAATGCCGTGGCGAAATCTGCTAGGTTTGAGTCTCCCTATTTGCACTTCACATATATCAGTGGCCTTGCAAACCATTGGTGATCTCAATTCCCTTATTTGCTACATACCAAGACTATTTTTATACTCACAAAGGTTTACTTACTCACTTACACATGAACTCGCTCAACATTATTGTTGATTTTTCAACTTACATGTATTTCAGGAAATTAAAGATCTGGCGCGGTATGTTATGTTTTCCCGCTGCATAAGGGTTCCAAGGTCATCCCAGTTTAGGAAGTGTGACTCTTTCCTGGACAAGTCACAAATCTTAAACTGCGTTTACTTCATGTTGATGTTTATGGTTTCCAAGACAATGTTTTACGTTATGAGGTTGTAAGTCCTTAAGACAATGTTATGTTACTCTGGTTTTAAACTTAATCGAACGGATGATCTTGCATGATTTTATTTCATATAGCTTTGTTATGATTAAGCTATGGTATTAAGAAGTCACACCAAAATTAACCACGCTTCCGCAAAGCCAGGGTGTGACACTTACTCGTGCAACCCGAGATCCTGATGTGGAAATGGGAGAGTATAGCTATGGACTTCATTACAAAACTCCCTCGTACGCCAACAGGTCATGATAGCATTTGGGTTATCGTTGATCGTCTTACGAAATCCGCTCACTTTATACCAATACGAGAAGACTATAAGGTCGAACGATTAGCACGAATATATACCGACGAAGTCATTTGTCGACATGGGACACCTTGTGACATCATCTCTGACCGCGATGGTTGATTCCAGGGCTGTAAACGAGTCGAGCCGAGTCGAGCCAGGGTGGGGTCGAGCTAAAGCTCGAAATTAATTCAGGAGGCTAAACTTGGCTTAAGCTTTACGTCGGAGTTAATCGAGCCTAAGAATGAGCCAAAGAGCTGAGCCATGGGCCGAGCCGAGCTTAGCTCAAGCTGGGCTTGGTTACAAAATGAGCCAGCTTGGTTCACGTTATCTCAAATTGAGTTTTTTTAGCTAGTTTTTCTCGAGCTTCTTTCAAGCGAGCTACGAATCGCGAGCTTTATGAACAGCCCTAGTTGATTCACCTCGTGCCTTTGGGAGACTTTTCAGTCCGCACTCGGTACTACTCTCAATCTCAGTACCGCATTCCATCACCAGACCGACGGTCAGACTGAGCGCACGATTCGCACACTTGAAGACATGCTTCGTTTGTGCGTTATAGATTTTGATGGTAATTGGGATTCGCATTTACCTCTAGTAGAATTCTCGTACAACAACAATTATCACGCTAGTATTCAAATGGCACCCTTTGAGGCATTATATGGTAGAAAATGTTGATCGCCTATTGTATGGCACGAGATCGGAGACGCTCAAATCACCGGTCCTGAATTATTACAAGAAATGACTGACAAGATACTCCAAATACGAGACAACCTCTTGAAAGCTCGGAGTCATCAAAAGAGTTTCACCGATAAACGCCGCAAGCCCCTTGAGATTCAAGTTGGTGATCACGTACTCCTAAAGGTTTCACCTTGGAAGGGGGTGACCCGATTCGGCAAGAAAGGAAAGTTAGCGCCACGATACGTGGGTCGCTTTAAGATTCTGGAAAGAATTGGCAAGGTGGCATACCGACTCGAATTACCAGAGGAACTCAGCAACGTACATCCGACTTTCCACATCTCGAACCTCAAGAAGTTCCTAGCCGAAGAAAACCTGCATGTCCCTCTCGAGGACTTGCAAGTCAACGAAACTCTGCACTTCATGGAAAAGCCAGTAGAAATCATGGATCAAGAGACCAAGAAACTCAGACGCTCTCGCCCTCCTATAGTGAAGGTTCCCTGGGAAGGCAAACGCGGCGCAGAGTTCACTTGGGAACTCGAAAGTGATATGAAAGCTAAATACCCACAACTCTTTGTTATGCCTGCTCCTAAATTTCAGGACGAAATTCCTTAAAGTAGGGGAGGCTGTAACAACCCGACTTTTCGGGTCATCACTCGTCGATGTCATTTCATTTGTTAAACGCTTGTACTCCCGAGATTTCGATTTATGTAAAGGGTTTAAGCTATATTTTACAACACATTTTAAACGCTTATTACAACGCATGATTTCAACGCCTACTCAAAACGCAGTTACCGCATTTAACGTTGTTTACAACGCTTACTATTTAAATGCAAATGCAACGCAAACTCGAAACGCGGATTTACTTTTATGCATCTTAGTTATTATGTGTGTTACTTGTGTGATTAATTGTTTAAATGTTTAAATGTTATGTGGTTATCAACGCAACACTTATACGCTCAACGCTCACTCGCAACTCGCTTGAACACAACGCAACGCTTAACACACGAAACGAAAGTTGGAAAACTAACAAAACACAACTCGGTTGATCGAATGGGCAACCGATCGAATGGACTTCCATCCGGATGACCATCCGACCGAACGCCACTTCGCGCACCGACTTAAGCCCTCTCTCTCACTTTATAAATACCGCAGTACACCTCCTTTTCACTGATTTGACACCTCCATCCGACCACACGCACTCAAGTCGCTCTCAGTCACTTTTGATCGCGATTCAAGGCTATTTCGTAAGTATTTCTCCTCAAATCTTGTACAATCATCATCTATAATCACTTCTACACCATCTTCTCCATCAAAATCACACACAAACACTTGCATTTCCTTTAAAATCAATGATTTAAACCTCTTGAAGTGGTTTCCACCCGTTTTGCTCCGGAAAACGGTTATGGAACACCATTTGATCGAGAATGGTTCTAGATCTGAAAGATTTCACATGTTTTAACTCGAATCTCAACAAGATCTCAACAAGATCTCAAAACTTTTCAATTATGTTCAACATTCCTTCAACTTTCACATGAAAACCAATGGGATCTGCGTTCATTTAGACTCTCTACTCGTTCCTTAGTCGGGATCCGGCTTGAAAACGGACTTCCACCGGAGAGATGACCAATTAACGGGTTAAACATGAAATTCCATCAAGAACAACGAGTCTTATCGAATGGGCTGAGACCATTTAACCGAATAAGCTGGACTTGGTGTGTTTCTATTGTTTGATACGTCGTCACGCCTTCTCCGATAAACTCAAAACTTTTACTTAGAAAATTTTACAAGTTTTCAAATAACATATCGCCCACTCGAGTGACCATTCGACCAAATGAATTGTCCTTTTCTAACTTCCAATGTTTAAAACGTCTTGATTAAACTTCGAACTTTAACAATTTGCAAAACACCACACACTCATTCGAATGGCCATCCGTTCGAATGGTCACCCGCTCGGATGACCATCTGCTCGAATGGGGACCCATCCGTTCGAATCACTATTCGAACACTCAACCATTCAACAGTCTGTTTACGCACTGTTCAACGCTTACGCTACTGTTATATGCTCAAGCTAACTCCACACGCTCCCTTCAATCCAATCAGGTTGTGTTTACTTGTTAAACACCTACTGTGAGTATACTCGAACCCATTTTCTTTTAACGCAGTTTTGGGTGTTACATACGTCCTCTATCAAAACACAACAACACACAACGCAAACACTTTATAACGCTAACCGCTCCCGCATGCTATACGTGATCTATGAATGCTTGTACTATGCTTATACAGTATTACACTATACCGCCTCTAGCAACGATAGTACTATAGTTTGGACTCAGCACCTGTCGTGGACAGGGGTTGCTAGGGATCGCATCACTTTACTTCACGTGTTCGTTGAACATGTGTCGCGCATACTCTACAACGCAGTCTCGTGGTTAAGTTTTAATCATTGTGTGATAGTTACTTGCTTCGTCCATTACGTGATACATGCTAGTTATGCATAAAACGCTTTCTCTACTATACGCTATGCAAACTTGTGTACTCACCTTTACATTTTATGTATTGACTTTATTTTAACGTATGTGACAGGTTGATAGGATGCTATGCTGTGATGAAACAAGCTAGGAAGTCTAGAAACCGGCTAAATAAAATTTGAATTGTCGGAATAGTATTTCTTTATGAGACTCGCTATTTGTAATGACTGTTATTGCTTTATATGTTAGTAGTATGTCCACCCAGACCTCTACCTAGGTCCGCCGCTGGTCACAGATCAACAAGAGTTGGTGTTAATATCAATCAATGCTATTTGCGACAAAATTTTCGTCGGTAGTCTCTCACCAATCTTTGGATTATGATTCTAGATGTTGTTTGCATGAGGAAGAAGATATTTACGATGTATATTATATTATTATGAGGGTGATCCGCTTGAAATCTATCTATCTATCTATCCATCCATCCATCCATCCATCCATCCATCCATCCATCCATCCATCTATAATAAAAGAAACCAATAAAAGGACACTTGTCATTATTCTAGACCATCTACTATTACTTAATTGTAGATAATTATTATTTAATTTAAATTATTAAATTTAATATATGTTCAAATATTTAAGAAATTACGGATAAAGTTCCATAAATTATCTTATTATTTATTTATATTAATTACTAGGTTATTATTCTAGACCATCTACTCTTACTTAATTGTAGATAATTATTATTTAACGAGGGTGGAGGGAACGATTTTCTTGCTTAACAAATAATTTATTTATTTAATATATTTAAAATATGAGAAGAATAATGTCGCAACCCCCGGCCCCTAATCACTAGGGAACGGGCGGCCACGAACCAGTATTAGTGGTATCGGTGTTTATCAATTTGGCAGCGGAATTTACATCAGGACCGTAGTTAGGAAATATTTTATCAGAGTAAAATACCACATTTTTATAATATTAAATACATGGGAAATTCCCAAGTATCCATTACAAACATGTTTATAGCGATAAACCCTAATTTATTGAAATAAAACATCTTCTTTATTTAGGTAACCTTTATAGCCACTTTTCCAAGCCTTCAGTGCTGTCAAGCTGGCTTCTATTTGGCTTTCACATTTTGTTACCTGAAACGCGTTTAAAAACATTTTATCGGCAAGAAATACTGGCGAGTGAATCCCAATTTAATCAAAACATGTTTTATCATTGTACAACATTGAGGGCGATCGCGCAATTACATTTGTTTATATTTCTACCTTAATTACCACCCACGGTACTGTCAACCCGACTTGTGGTCATGTTACTACTCACAGTGTAGTAACAAATTTTTTATACAAAACCCCAACATACCGAAGATAATTGTAGAATACAAATACTCAATCACTATTAAATATTGTAAAACATTGAGATTTTGTAAAACAGTTTGCAAAAAGAAGGATTACTCACATTGCTACCTTAGGTATTTCCTTTGTCAATTCCTGGTTATTATCTATTAATTACACAATGCACATGTGTTAGTATAATAACCCAATTTACATTAGTTATACCTTCCCCGAGACAGAAACACCAACGACTACGTCAGGCAGAGCCTTGACAGGCGTTACGGAGCACTAGATCAATCGGGCAACGTATCTAATACGTAACCAGGGGTTATGATACTTACATCGAGGCAGAGCTTCGCTATTTTAGTGGGTATTATACCCAATATTAATTCTAATATTAGAGAATTTGAGAGAGAGAGAGAGAGAGATTGATTTTCTGAACAAATTGAAAGTGAATGCCGATCGATCCATTTATAGGGCTGCTCAGCAAGTCCCTCACACCCGCGACAGAGACCGGAGGGGCCGTCGCGCCCCGCGAGCTAGGCTACCTAGGCCGTAGCCTTGATCAGTCACACGCATAGGTTCGACACGCACGTGACACGTGGCAGCAGGGGGTGAGTGCGGGTGGCCAGGCGCTCGCGCCCCGCGACAGCCTTCAGTGGCTTTGTCGCGCCCCGCCAGAGACCATTGAATTGTTTTTATTTTATTTTTATAAAATTAAAGTACTTGGGGTCCCCTTTTCGTATACGGGGTGTATTTTAGGGCGTATAGGGACATGTTTAAGGGTTTCGAGAGAGTTGTTATATCCTCCGCACCTTGTTTTAGAACTCGTCCTCGAGGTCTACTAGAACATGTGTGGGTATTTCTTCTGCATCACTGATTCAAGTTCCCATGTGTATTCTGGTCCTCTCTTGGAATCCCATTTTACTTTGACTAGAACTAGTCTCTTGTGTTTGAGATTCTTGATCTTTCTGTCTTCAATCTGTAGAGGCTTCTCTACAAACTTAAGCTTTTCATTTACCTCTATGTCCTTAAGAGGTACTACTAATGATTCATCAGCTAAACACTTTTTGAGATTACATACATGAAATACATCATGTATTCCTACCATTTCCTCTGGCAGTTGTAGCTGATAAGTTACTGGTCCTATTCTTTTAATAATTTCAAAAGGTCCAACATACCTGGGGCTTAGCTTTCCCCTCTTGATGAATCTTACCACTCATTTCCAAGGAGAAACTTTTAATAATACCTTATCTCCTACCTGGAATTCCAACGGTTTTCGCCTGTTATCAGCATAACTCTTTTGTCTATCACGTGCTGCTTTTAGTCTATCCTTGAATTGAATAATTTTGTCTGTTGTCTCTTGTACTATTTCTGGTCCAGGCACTTGTTTTTCTCTAATTTTTGCCCAACAGACTGGAGTTCGGCACTTTCATCCATAAAGTGTTTCAAATGGTGCAGCATTGATACTGGTATGATAGCTGTTATTGTAGGAGAATTCTATCAATGGTAAGTGATCGTCCCAATTTCCTCCGAAATCAATTACACAAGCTCTAAGCATATCTTCCATTGTCTGAATTGTCCTTTCGCTTTGTCCATCCGTTTGAGGATGATAAGTGGTGCTTAGATTTAGCTTGGTTCCTATTGCTTTTTGGAAACTTGTCCAAAAATGAGAAGTAAAACGGCTATCTCTATCAGAAACAATTGATAAAGGAATTCCATGTAATGAAACTATTTCATTTACATACAGCTTAGCTAATTGTTCCATGCTGAAAGTTTCCTTCATCGGTAAGAAATGAGCAGACTTGGTTAACCTTTCTACAATCACCCAGATTGTATCATTACCTTTTCGTGTCTTGGGTAATTTGGTAACAAAGTCCATTGTTATCAATTCCCATTTCCGTATTGGCATTTCTAACTGTTGTAATAATCCTGAGGGTTTCTGATGTTCAACTTTTACTTGGGAACAGATTAGACACTTGGCAACATCAGCTGCTATATCCTTTTTCATTCCTATCCACCAGAAATTCTTTCTTAAGTCTTGATACATCTTATCACTTCCAGGATGTATCGTATACTTAGACTTATGGGCTTCTTCTAATATTCGGTGGCGTAGGTTTCCTTGTTTAGGTATCCACATTCTTTTCTTATGGAATCTCCATATTCCATCTGTTCCTTGTTCTAATTCCTTAATCATTCCTTTCAATTTTTCAGTATCATCCTTGATTACTGATTCCTGTACTTCTCTAATCTGATTATTTAAATCTATCTGCAGATTTAATTTTAAGAGAACGTACTCTTTTTGGCTTTTCATGATACTTTCGACTTAAAGCATCAGTTACTACATTAGCCTTTCCTGCATCTCTGTCTCATACTTTCGACTTTCGACTTAAAGCATCACTGAGAATTTCCATCCAGCGTCTCTGTCTCATATTTAACTCCTTTTGCCCGAAAACATATCTTAGACTCTTATGATCGGTGAAAATGGTAAACTTACTACCATAAAGGTAATGTCTCCAAATTTTTAGGGCAAAAATTATGGCTCCTAACTCTAAATCATGGGTTGAATAGTTTTCTTCATGATTCTTAAGTTGTCTAGAGGCATAGGCTATAACCTTTTGACATTGCATCAACACACATCCATAACCTAACTTAGAAGCGTCACAATAGACTACGAAGTCTTCAGTTCCTTCTGGTAACGCTAGTATGGGTGCGTTGGTTAATCTTTGCTTAAGAATTCTAAAGGCTTCTTCCTGTTTTAGTCCCCATTCAAACTTAACAGACTTACAGGTCGGTTTTGTTAAGGGAATGGCTATTCTAGAAAAATCTCGGATAAACCATCTATAATAACCAGCAAGTCCTAGAAAACTTCTAACCTCCGTTGGTGATTCTGGGACTTTCCATTTAGTAATTGCCTCAATCTTTTTGGGATCCACACGAATTCCTTCATGATTAACTAAATGTCCACGAAATTGCACTTCTTCTAACCAAAATTCGCATTTCAAAAATTTAGCATAAAGCTTTTCTTTTCTCAGCAAATTTAGGAGTGCATGCAGATGCGCTGCATGTTCCTCTTTACTCTTAGAGTAAATGAGAATATCATCTACAAAGACAATTATGAATTTATCCAAACATGGCTTACATATTTGGTTCATCATGTCCATAAATGCGGCTGGGACATTGGCTAAACCAAATGGCATGACAGTAAATTTAAAATGGCCATACCTTGTCCTAAAAGCGGTCGTAGGAATGTCCTCTTCCTGTACCTTTAATTGATGATATCCTGAGCATAAATCGATCTTGGAAAAGAATCGAGCTCCTTGCAATTGATTAAATAGATCATCGATTCTCGGCAATAGGTATCGATTTTTAATCGTGACCTTGTTTAATTCTTGGTAATCAATGCACATACGCATTGACCCGTCCTTTTTCTTAACAAACAAAATTGGTGCTCCCCACGGTGATGAACTTGGCTGTATGAATCCTTTTTCCAAAAGTTCGTCGAATTGTTTCTTTAGTTCTTGCATTTCTGCTGGTGCCAAACGGTAGGGTGCCTTAGCAATTGGTGTTGTTCCTGGTAGCAGGTGAATTCTGAATTCGACTTCCCTGTCCGGCGGTAGTCCTGGTAATTCTTCTGGGAAAACATCTGAGAATTGAGATACTACGGGGTTATCTTTCAATTCCTTTCCTTTAGTGTTAATGATTACGGAAATCATATACACTAGTGACCCTTTTCTAGCATAACTCGCTATTTTCATCACAGAGATGAATTTTGTAGATCTAGATGGTTTATCTCCTTTAATTGTAATCTTTTCACCCTTTGGTGAATTTACTTGTATGGACTTTTGATCACATAGAATACTGGCTTTACTGGCTACTAACCAATCCATTCCTAATACAATATCAAATCCAGCCATATTCATTGGGTAAAGATTAGCAATAAAATTTTGGTTTAAATTTTCTATTCTTGCTCCCTGCAAGATTTCAATGATCTTAATGGATTCTCCATTTGCTGTCTCTACTAGACATTCTGGTTGAAGTATAGTTAATGGTTGATTGAGAAGTTTGCAAAATGAAGTATTAATAAAACTTTGGTTCGCACCAGAGTCAAATAATACTTTAGCAGAAAACATCATTAACTAAAAACATACCGGCAATCACGTCCGGAATCATTTTTGCTTCTTCGGCTGTCAGAACAAATGCTCTAGCATTTTTAGTGGTCCTGTTGTTCATGGCTAGAGCTAGTTTCGAACAGTTCGGCTTAATATGCCCCTTTTCTCCACAATTGAAGCATACTCTATTACTGGGTTTCCTACAGTCTTCTTCCTTGTGTCCTGGTATCTTGCAGAAATTGCAGTAGGTGGAGCATCTTCCTGAATACTTCTTCTTGCAGGCCTTGAAATAAGGTGCAGAAGTAGAACCTACGTTTTTCCCACGGTTGGAATTTCCGTAGCGAAATTCTTGGGTAAGTTTCTGGACTAGGTTCTTCCTCTGGTTTTCTTCTTGGGTACGCACTAGTTCATCAGTCAAGGTATTTGCTAGTTCTACAGCTTCCTCTATGGTTTGTGGTCTAGCTGCCTTGACTACATGCCTAATCTCACTCATTAATCCCCAGATGTTACGGGAGATTAATACCGGTTCTGGTGATGCTAGGGTTGGCACTATTCTAGCATATTCGAAGAATACGGTAGTGTAACCCTTACAGTCTACTCCAGTCATTCTATGGTTTAAGAACTTATCAGCTATCTGTTCTTTTTCATTGGGAGGACAGAACTTCCTTTCAACCATATTCTTAAACTCAGTCCATTCCATACTAGAGACTCTGTCACTTCCCCTAGACTGGAGAATAGTGTTCCACCATTCTAGAGCAGCATTCTTAAAAAGATTGTAAGCAAACATGATTTTGTCTTCCTCTGCACACTTGCTTATTTTTAAGACTGCCTCAGTCTTTTCTATCCAGCGGAGAGCTGTAATGGCTCCTTCATTGCCCGAGAATTCTATTGGTTTACAAGACCATAATTCTTTGTAAGAACAACCATAAGACATGGTTCTTCTTCTTTTTGGAATAGGCAAGTGAAGTAACGGTCCATTGTTTACACTGTGACTAGGTTCAGTAGGTGGTCGTTTACTTCCACTATTACTTTTATTATTTTCCGCTTCCTTAACCGTTTTGATAATATATGGCATTGCGTCTATAATCTCTTGTGCCACTATGTGTTGGATGGCACTGTTATCTAATTGGTTATCGTTATTATCGTTATTCGGGTTTTCTTGATTCACTTCGTTGTCCATCTGGATTATAAACATTTACCAAGTATTAATATCACAAAACAATATTTAATGCGAAAAAAATCACACAACACATTGATCAAAATCGTCGTGCATTGCGACATTTACTCTATTTTATATATATCTATATCTATTACAATGACAACTGGAATTCAAAATATAATACTAGTATGCATCAGTAGGTATTGGATTATCTATTATATATATATATATATATATATATATATATATTCTATTATTATTATTATTATTATGGTTACTGATAGGGGTTCATCCAGCATTGCATGTTACGCTCGTCGTACTTCCAAACGAGCCTCCCCCTATTTTCCTTATCCTTTCACTTTCATCTAATAACTCACCAAAATGTGCGGAGTTCCTGCATGTTCTCGGTGCTCATGGGTGGTGCGGGTGCTGGTATCGGGTCAGGGTACTGCGGCATGGGTTCTTCGTATGGGTATGGGTTCTCTAGGAGCTCTCGAATATATTGGTCATTATCCCAGTATGGATCTAGAGGGTCAAGGTTTGGGTAAGGTAGGGTAGGGTGCTACTGGGTTTTGCATGGGTTCCTCTTGTGGGTGGAGTTCTGGGTAATCCCTATGGTCGTTAAAGCATGGGTCATAATCTGGGGGATGGGGTGCTGGGACTCTAGGGATTTCGGTTGGGTCGAAGGCAAGTACTGGATTCTGGTCTCCTGGGTTAGGTTCTATTTCCATGGGTTGAGTTGGGAATAAGGGTAGTGGCTGTGGTGCTATGATTTGTTCTAAATTTGGGTCTGCAGCTATGGTAGCTAGTATATGGAAATTGGCCAATCGTCTATTGATTATATCCTGAGTCTGGGCATTCATTTCCCTATTTGCAGCTGCTAAAGCCCTCTGCTGCTGTAACTTCCTCATTCTTTTCCTACGCTCGTGAGCTCCCCGACTGAACCATCCTCTCTTTTTTGGTAGGGAATGGCTCTTCGGATTGCGCTTTGAATATGAAAATCCCCTCTTCTGTGTCAGCTGAATACCCTGAGGGGGTCGGCTGGGAAGAAGTTCCTTCATCCCTAGGAAAACTAGACAATTGACGATAGGCGTCCGATGGTCCTTGATCACTCATACTGTAAACTAACTAACGTGTGCGTATATATACATAATATTGCAATGAAATTACACACGATTCGGTTTTAAATTTATAAAAGTGATTATTACTTTAACATCAAAACACACACGAAAGAGGCAAGTGTACCCCGTCATATATGTAGTAAAGTATATGTAAGAACCAAGTATCGATCCAAGGAAATGGGCGGAGAAATAATACTAGACCTTTGTCACTTGATGTGTGTAAAATGCAACATATAAATTACATCAATTAAGGCATAAAACTAACCCTTTTTAAGTACTAATATTGGAAAAAGAGTGTTTTTGTCTTCCTTTTGTATTTTCAGGATTAAATGAGCTCAAAAACACAAAAGAAGCAAAAAGACAGCTAATTCCAACATAAATACAAGGAAAGGAACACTAGTGGACTGCCCAACCCCTCAACGGCATCTTCCCAAGCAAAATAGAGAAGACAGAAGGCTGAACACGCCCCGTGCTCAGCCAGCACGGGGCCGTGCCCAAGAAGCAGCAGAAAAGACAAACCTATAGAAGCTTCTATTGCCCACCACGGGCCGTGTCCAGCGGACACGGGGGCGTGTCGAAAGTACAGCAAGCGCATTAATTGTAATTACGAATTACAATTAATGAGGAGAGAGAGTGTCAGACAGGCACGGGGCCGTGCCCAGCGGACACGGGGCCGTGCCCAGCTCTCTGTTCAGCCTATAAATAGGAGTGCTTGGATTCATTTCAACTCATCCATTGGCACACCACCTCTCTCACACTTCATCCACCACCCACCACCATCACAACACCATCATCCACCACCATCATCCATTGTCCATCGTAGAGTGTGTGAGTCGTCTCGGGATCCAAGATTGATCGTAAGAGTTCTTGACAATCAAGGCCATGTTTGCCTAAGTCTCTTACATCACTTGGTGAAGACAAAGTGTCTAGTATAATACTTTTTATTTCTAATCTTTTGCACTTTTTATTTGGTTTTGTATTAATGACTTTAATAACTAGTTACTTATGTTGAAGGTGATCTTTCCTTATCGTTTGTCCGTGGTGTCTTGGCATTATTTTACTGTCTATATAAAATAAAGGATTTTCACCATTCATATCTCCACGGTCTATATGGAGGTATGTTGGCTACCTGGTCGGGGGTTAAGGGAACGGTTTGGTAAAGGTCTTGCCATTGTTCAGCGTTTAGAGGTCCTGCAATGGACCTGGGTCAAATTTAGTAGGACCTCCTTCAATGCTTCACGGTATTGGATGGCGCGGGTCCAAACTCTTTGACCCCCTCATAAGTTAACTACTATTAATACTATAACCCGGCTATTTAGGACTGTATCCCTGCTGACTCAGACTACTTAGCCGAGGGTAACGTCACCGCCAAAAGCGGGGCCTACCACAATATTGCATTAATAACTTAATTCATTATCTTCCAATAATCCACCCCTTTAGGATTGTATCCTTGCTGACTCAAACTACTGGGGTGAGGGTAACGTCACCTTCAAAAGAGGGGCCTACTACAATAACTAAGATAATCTCTTAATTATGTGCAAAAGTGCGGAAATAATCAAAGGTTATACTAGATACGAGTCGGAACCAAGTGATTCATCTTGTCTATCTGTTTTTATTTTATTTTTATTTTCAGCATTTTAGTTAGTTTTTACTTTTCTTAGTTTAAAACATTTTTCTAAAACTTTTTATTTTGATTAGACGTTGAGGATAAACCGGTACTAAAAGCTCTTGTGTCCTTGGACGACCTCGGTATCTTACCAACGCTATACTACGCTCGCGATGGGCGCACTTGCCCATATGTGTGTTTAGTGTTAGTAAAATATCGTGTTTTATAAATTTAAAACTTGGCTAAAATAAGTGTTAAAAGGGCTTAAAATATACACCTAATATATACGACACTTCACACGCATCAAGTTTTTGGCGCCGCTGCCGGGGACACAAGGATTTTAAGAAAGTTAGGAATCAACGGCCTAATCATCTTTTATTTTTCTTTTTAATTTTTTTAGGATTTTCTTAATTTTTCAGCTTCTGCAGAGCTCAGCACGGGCCGTGCCCGCTGAACACGCCCCCGTGCTAAATCATTGGAACTGGCAATCCTGTTTTATGTCAGACAGTAAGCTGAACACGGGGCCGTGCTCACCCAACACGCCCCCGTGCCCAAGATTCACTTACTGAAAACAGAACCGTTAGATCCCGGCGGTTGGTAATTTCTGACATAAACATGAGTGATAGTAATTGTTTTTACTTTCGGCACTCTTATGGTACGTGGTGTCAATTATGTGGTGGCAAACATGAAGAAGTAAAATGCTACTTTCTAAATTATAGGCCCCACTACATGGACCCACCGACTTCTTACAACCTTAAGAGGGGCGAAAGTAAAAATAAGCACTATTTCTCCCTCGAATGCGCCCAGCCAGATATTCTAGGGGAAATGCTCCTTGATGAGTTATTTCAACTAGAAAAGCTAATTCTGAATTGGTTAAAAGCGCTTAGGAAGGATTTTATTGATCCACCCCAAGACGATAACCATGAAGAAATGTTGGAACCGCATTCCGACAACCTCGTTGCTCCCGAAAATACCTTCGTTCCTAGCAAAGACTTGGACGATAGTCGTCCCTGTGTCGATTGTGCCGTGAAGGACTCTCCATCGACTTCGTTCGGTGCATACATAGACCTGAGCGATTCGGCATACACCTTCTTTAACAAGAGCCCGGGAAAGGGTTGGACTTGTCCACCTAGAATGAAAATAGGAATTACCCTCACCGACAACCTCTTGCGTTCTCGCCTTAGTCTAGGACAATTAAGGTATCTTAGGCACTTTGGGGTTGTTCCAACCAGTCAGGAGCCACCCGATACTAACAAGTTCCTTAAAAACTAGACAACTTCATAAAACAGTCCCTCGACACGGGGCCGTGTCCAGCCAACACGCCCCCGTGTCCATCAAAAGATTCCATTCTGATCAGTACGTCAGAATACGGACAAACTGTGTCAGAACTCCACCTGCACACGGGGCCGTGTCCAGCGGACACGGGCCCGTGTCCAGAATGCTGTCGTTTTCTATAAATGCAGCCAAGAATTCTGCACATTTGGACCAACTTGGGACAGAGATTTGCAGGAATCTTCTCTCAAACTATCCTAGGTAAGTCTAAAAGAAGGTTCCAACAACCCATCTTGTCCTTTCCTCTTTTAGCCATTTCCTTCTTCTCCATCTTTCTCCAAGAACTACCATTGAAAGTTTGGAATTCTTCCAACTTTGTGGTAGGGATTAATGAGTTTTGTTCAAAGAATCTTGGTAAAAACATGTTATGTAACATTGTTTTAAGTTATTAGTAGCTAAAAAGGCCCCACAAGTTCAGAAAATAACTTAAAAACCCAAGTTTCCTTGCTCTGAAATTCTACAGAAAGATGAACACGGGGCCGTGCTCAGTGAGCACGGGGCCGTGTCCGGTCACTGTTTCATTAAATAAACTATTTTCAGTTTATTTTTCGTAGGATGTCGAGTGAAAACAGCGAAACATCTTCTATGCATTCGTCAAACAGCCGAAGAGGAAGAAGACCCTCCATTGAAGCTACACTTGTGCACTATGTGATAGCATTAAGGGAGGCTCTCGACGAAATGACATCGGTAGAGGAGGTCCTAATCGACCGTATTAACGATCTTACGATGGGACTTGAAAGCAGCTTCCAAGAAATTAACCTTTTGCACCAGAGGTTAAATATTCTTGTAGCACCCCCGATGGAACCAGTCCTTCCTCAACAGGATTGGAACCTGGCACTCGGAATCAACAACCCTACCGGGTGGGAAGACTTTCCGGCGGAACCTCCCGTGGAACACCAGCAAGAGATCCCGGTGGAAGTTGAAACTCCTCAAGCTAATGCCAATGAGCCTTCTTTTCTCCTTCCAAGGGAGGTGGAAGAATGGCTCGCCGACATTTGAGGAGAACCGCACGCGGAAGAAGGAGTTCAAAAAGGCCTTGTTTAACCAAGATTAGTTACTTCTTGGAAATTTTGCTAATTAAAATAAAGTAGAGGCTAGAGCTCCATGTTTTTTTTTTTCTAAGTTTAATCTTAATTTAGGATTATGTAAGTTCTCTCTATGATGAAATGAAATGATGGTTTTAAAGTTTGGATGGTTTTTAAGGAATAAAACACACTCATGGTGGTAAGGGATGAAAAGGGGAACGAGAAAAATGAACTCATGCACAAGAACAAGGCAACCCGACAATTCTCTCCATTACAGAAGGTTCAACACGGGCCGTGCCCAACCAACACGGCCCCGTGCTGAACCACCTGCAGAAAACGCCCAGTTCAGGTAACTGGACATGGGCCGTGTTCACCCAACACGCCCCCGTGTCCAGACTTCTGTTTCTCTTAATTTAATTTTGTTACTGGCACTTGAACACGGGGCCATGCCCGGATAACACGGGGCCGTGTTCAGCGCCCAGTAACAGAAAATTTTTGCTTTTTAACACTATTTTACACATCTAATCAACCTAAAAATTTATTTTTGGGACACATTGAGGACAATGTGTTATTTAAGTGTGGGGGGGATGCTAAAACCTTGAATTTTTTGCAAGTCCTAAACACAAGCCTTACACAAAACTCTATTGGAACCGCTAATCACCCCAAATTTTTTCAAAAATTTCATTTTTCTTACTTGTCTAGGTTCAATTCGGGAAATTCAAGTTCTCAAAAAGGTTATATTTTTACAAATTTACAACCGATAGCGTAGTGATAAAAAGAACCAACATAAGAAAATTATGAAAAGGCATGACAAACTTAGTTAAAATTTGATTATATATACTTGATCACATAAAAACCCATTCCCACAAAAGTGAGTTTTGAGCCTTTATTGAGCATACAATTACATATCATTAGACTAAATGCTCATTTTTCGTTTCTTGTGTGAATAGCCGCTTGGTTCTTACGACTCTAGAACTTGCCATGACGATACATTCCCGGTCCTTATCAACTTAAACCCGAGTAAGTAAGTGATGGAGGCATTAGGACTAACCCTTTTTATTTCTACACCATTATTTTTCCTTTTCTTTTACCACCTAAAAATCCCCCTAGTTAGCCCCTTTGAGCCTAAACCTTTTCATTTCATCACCCAAACCAAAATCCTTTTACTCACCAAAACCTTTTTCAGTTTTTAACCCTTTGTTTTAGTAACAAGTTCGGTTTTTCGTTTGACCAAAAAAAAAATTGTGTTGATGATGAAGCAAAAAGAAAATAAACAAACAAGTTCATCAAAAATAACTTTGTTTGAATAAAAGCTTCATCAAAATAAAAAGTTACAAAAAAAATAGAAAGTCTTACGAAAACCGACACTTGTTACGCTTTTCGCCCTTTTTCTACTAACCACTAACCACTATCCCAACCACCTACCTTTAACCCAAGCCTAACCCTTAACCCACGAACTCCTCTTGATATTTACAAAGGTATAAAAGTGAAAAAGGAGGAGGATTGATTGCTTGGCAAGCTTATGGTAGGAATAAGTTCCATGCCGCTCTCGAGCGATTCACTAAAAATACACCTTCGGCCGAGTATGAGTGATTTCTCCCATGAGGTATGTGAACTTGTATATATATGAAATTTTAAAAAGGCATGTTATGCCCAAATAAGTAATTTCTCCTATGAAACGTTCTAAATAAATCATTGCGAATAGGATTGTAAATAAATAAAAGTAAAACCCAAAAGGATCTTGGATATCCCGACACTCTACGACAAGCCCAAAAACCTTCTCTTCTACCTATTCCATTTGGAGTGTAAGCCACATATTAAAGAGTTTTGCTTGAGGGCAAGCAAAAGTTCAAGTGTGGGGGTATTTGATGTGTGTAAAATGCAACATATAAACTACATCAATTAAGGGATAAAACTAACCCTTTTTAAGTACTAATATTGGAAAAAGAGTGTTTTTGTCTTCCTTTTGTATTTTCAGGATTAAATGAGCTCAAAAACACAAAAGAAGCAAAAAGACAGCTAATTCCAACATAAATACAAGGAAAGGAACACTAGTGGACTGCCCAACCCCTCAACGGCATCTTCCCAAGCAAAATAGAGAAGACAGAAGGCTGAACACGCCCCGTGCTCAGCCAGCACGGGGCCGTGCCCAAGAAGCAGCAGAAAAGACAAACCTATAGAAGCTTCTATTGCCCACCACGGGCCGTGTCCAGCGGACACGGGGGCGTGTCGAAAGTACAGCAGGCGCATTAATTGTAATTGCGAATTACAATTAATGAGGAGAGAGAGTGTCAGACAGGCACGGGGCCGTGCCCAGCTCTCTGTTCAGCCTATAAATAGGAGTGCTTGGATTCATTTCAACTCATCCCTTGGCACACCACCTCTCTCACACTTCATCCACCACCCACCACCATCACAACACCATCATCCACCACCATCATCCATTGTCTATCGTAGAGTGTGTGAGTCGTCTCGGGATCCAAGATTGATCGTAAGAGTTCTTGACAATCAAGGCCATGTTTGCCTAAGTCTCTTACATCACTTGGTGAAGACAAAGTGTCTAGTATAATACTTTTTATTTCTAATCTTTTGCACTTTTTATTTGGTTTTGTATTAATGACTTTAATAACTAGTTACTTATGTTGAAGGTGATCTTTCCTTATCGTTTGTCCGTGGTGTCTTGGCATTATTTTACTGTCTATATAAAATAAAGGATTTTCACCATTCATATCTCCACGGTCTATATGGAGGTATGTTGGCTACCTGGTCGGGGGTTAAGGGAACGGTTTGGTAAAGGTCTTGCCATTGTTCAGCGTTTAGAGGTCCTGCAATGGACCTGGGTCAAATTTAGTAGGACCTCCTTCAATGCTTCACGGTATTGGATGGCGCGGGTCCAAACTCTTTGACCCTCTCATAAGTTAACTACTATTAATACTATAACCCGGCTATTTAGGACTGTATCCCTGCTGACTCAGACTACTTAGCCGAGGGTAACGTCACCGCCAAAAGCGGGGCCTACCACAATATTGCATTAATAACTTAATTCATTATCTTCCAATAATCCACCCCTTTAGGATTGTATCCTTGCTGACTCAAACTACTGGGGTGAGGGTAACGTCACCTTCAATAGAGGGGCCTACTACAATAACTAAGATAATCTCTTAATTATGTGCAAAAGTGCGGAAATAATCAAAGGTTATACTATATACGTGTCGGAACCAAGTGATTCATCTTGTCTATCTGTTTTTATTTTATTTTTATTTTCAGCATTTTAGTTAGTTTTTACTTTTCTTAGTTTAAAACATTTTTCTAAAACTTTTTATTTTGATTAGGCGTTGAGGATAAACCGGTACTAAAAGCTCTTGTGTCCTTGGACGACCTCGGTATCTTACCAACGCTATACTACGCTCGCGATGGGTGCACTTGCCCATATGTGTGTTTAGTGTTAGTAAAATATCGTGTTTTATAAATTTAAAACTTGGCTAAAATAAGTGTTAAAAGGGCTTAAAATATACACCTAATATATACGACACTTCACACGCATCATCACTAAACTACCGGTAAAAACATAGGTTTGTTTGATTTTAATTAAACTAAAGTAAGCATAAACAAATACATATAAAAACATAATAGATAATAGATAAATAGCCTTGCTTAATACACAACCAAAGCATGTCAACTAAGTCGGTTTTGGCACTAGAAGCATTTGATCAATTTTCCATTTTAAGACAATTAGTATCCCTTTCGGGAATCCTAACATGACAATCATTCGGAAAGCTAAAACGATAAACACACTTTAACCACCTAAAATTGTTCTTTAACGTGCAATTGATAAATGTCTATGAAAATCTCTTAAAAATAAGTTAGTCATCCGTTAGGAGTTTTCTAACCGCACTTAATCAAGGAAAGCGACACCGATAAACACAATGCAACCACCGAGACAAGCATAAACTAGATTAAATCACAACCGAGTTCATTTTACAAATCTTACACATAAATTCACCAAGATAGCAATTTTGGCCTAAACTACTAACTAAGCTAACAAATCATGGCAAGAATTTATAACGACACCATCTAACCCGTTAAGGTCCTTACGTGACGGCAAGCTCTCTTGATTAACAATAATTACATTTTATTAAATCACTAACCATTTCTAGTATCATGATGCACACATTTAAACCAAGCTAAACTAATTAACCAAGTTCAAAGTTTACTAATACAAGATTAATTAAGCTTCATTTTTCAACTATCTTAACTAACCAAATACCAATCATCCAACACAATTACTTATAATCAAGAAATCAATATCAATAACAAGGTTGCAAACTAATCATCAAAGATTAACATAGAAAATACTTCAAAGTGTCATTACAAACAAAGATTAACATACTAATGGTTATAATCAAGCAAGGGATTGTTGTGTTTTTGCCCAAAGGCTACAATAATACATAAATATTAATCTAAATGCTTGAAAGATTAACAAAATCATGGAAAGATTAGAAAACCAAACCATAAACAAGCATAAGATTAAGAATCTGGAAGATAACAAAGCTAATCGGCACAATGTGGCTTGAATCCGGGTGAAAGCAGAAGCCTCCGGAGCCTGAAAATCACCAGAATCGCTTTCCAAAATTCCAGAGTTTCGAGCAGAATGTTTCTGCAAGTTTTTTATATAATTTCGATTTCGCAAGGTCGTGCGTCCTGTTGCACGACCGTGCACTTTTTGCATTATTGGAGGTATGGTGCACCATACCGCATGACGTCATCAGATCTTGACCAGATTCGATCTCGCACGGGCGTGCCATGTGGTGCACGGGCGTGCATCACCGAGATGGGCCTTGTTGTCGCATCCGCACGGGGGTGCATCACCGAGATGGGCCTTGTTGTCGCATCCGCACGGGGGTGCGACCATTCGCACGGGGGTGCATCACCGAGATGAGCTTTGTTGTCGCATCTGCACGGGGGTGCCACCAGTCGCACGGGGGTGCGACTTGCCCAGGTCATAATTTTTCACAGAATGTTCGCAGTTCAGCCGTTTCGCCCGGAAAATCCTCGTTTTCACTATCATCTTGTCTGGTATGCTGTTTTAGGCCTGTAAACAAAAGTATACTTGATTAAGTATCCGAATGACGGTTTTACGGCCGAAAACGCATAAAATGGGGATAAAATGGGGGACTAAAATATGTATAAATTAGTGAATATCACTAACAGATTGTCAAATAACACAAAACAATAATATACAGATATGCACGTAATCACGTAGCTTATTTCCTAACGTAATGGATAAAATTTTGGTGTCAGCAGAACACTTCTGTCGCTGAAATCAGTGGCGGTAGCTCTGATACCACTCGTTGTCGCAACCCCCGGCCCCTAATCACTTGGGAACGGGCGGCCGCGAACCAGTATCAGTGGTATCGGTGTTTATCAATTTGGCAGCAGAATTTATATCAGGACCGTAGTTAGGAAATATCTTATCAGAGTAAAACACCACATTTTTATAATATTAAATACATGGGAAATTCCCAAGTTTCCATTACAAACATGTTTATAGGGATAAACCCTAATTTATTGAAATAAAACATCTTCTTTATTTAGGTAACTTTTATAGCCACTTTTCCAAGCCTTCAGTACTGTCCAGCTGGCTTCTATTTGGCTTTCGCATTTTGTTACCTGAAACGCGTTTAAAAACATTTTATCAGCAAGAAATACTGGCGAGTAAATCCCACTTTAATCAAAACAGGTTTTATCATTGTACAACATTGAGGGCGATCGCGCAATTACATTTGTTTATATTTCTACCTTAATTACCATCAACGGTACTGTCAACCCGACTTGTGGTCATGTTACTACTCACAGTGTAGTAACAAATTTTGTATACAAACCTCAACATACCGACGATAATTGTAGAATACAAATACTCAATCACTGTTAAATATATTGTAAAACATTAAGATTTTGTAAAACAGTTTGCAAAAAAGAAGGATTACTCACATTGCTACTTTAGGTATTTCCTTTGTGAATTCCTGGTTATTATCTATTAATTACACAATGCACACGCGTTAGTATAATAACCCAATTTACATTAGTTATACCTTCCCCGAGACAAAAACTCAAACGACTACGTCGGGCAGAGCCTCGACAGGCGTTACGGAGCACTAGATAAATCGGGCAGCATATCTAATACGTAACCAGGGGTTATGATACTTACATCGAGGCAGATCCTCGCTATTTTAGTGGGTATTATACCCGATATTAATTCTAATATTAGAGAATTCGAGAGAGAGAGATTGACTTTCTGAACGAATTGAAAGTGAATGCCGATCGATCCATTTATAGGGCTGCTCAGCGAGTCCCTCGCGCCCCGCGACGGAGACAGGAGGGGCCGTCGGGCCCCGCGAGCTAGGATACTTAGGCCGTAGCCTTGACCATGCACGCGCATAGGTTCGACAAGCACGTGACACGTGGCAGCAGGGGGTGAGGGCGGGTGGCCAGGCGCTCGCGCCCCGCGACAGCCTTCAGTGGCTCTGTCGCGCCCCGCCAGAGACCATTGAATTTTATTTTTATTTTATTTTTATAAAATTAAAGTATTTGGGGCCACTTTTCGTATACGGGGTGTATTTTAGGGCGTATAGGGACATGTTTAAGGGTTTCGGGAGAGTTGTTATAAATAATAACTATATTCTTCATACTAATAAATTTATCCAAAACAACCATCCTTTTAAGATGCAACTCAAGTCCATATATTTAAATTTTAAAGTTATATAACTTAATAATTACTGATAATTTATACTTATCTAATTAATTTAAATATTATTTTGTAGCTATAAGTTTATCTAATTGGCTAATTGCTATATGCTTAATCTAAACATTTCAACAATATTTTTAGAACTAATAAATTAAGACCACTGTTATTTAAATAAAACTTGGGTTCACGTTGTGAGAAAGTCGATGATACAGTTTGTCTTCTAATCGACGGTTCAAATGCTTTCATATTTATAAACTTGACAAACATCACAAGTTTTGATCATATATAAACCAAAATTTTGCTTGGATATCAGAAAAGTGTCTTAAAATATCGTTTTATAATTGTTAAATCTTCGTTATTAACTATTTGGTATTTTATTAACCTGTGTAACACACAGGGTTATAACCTAGTATATATTATAAACACTACTTGAATCTCCAAGGTTTTTACATGCATTCTTCATTAAATATGTATAATTATTAGGGGAATTCTATTGGCATACCAGCCAATCTATCCGCACACTTTACTTTTTTATACGGGTTGTATAGGCATATACGAGTCTTATAGGTTCAAAAGTCAAATATGCATGTGTTAGTCCTTGCTTGGCGGCTGGCTGGATCTATACGGGCCGTATAGGTCTATACGGGTCGTATTGCATTGGTTTTTTTTTTACAAATTTTTGTATACATTTAATCATAGTTTTAACAAAGTTTAATAAAAGAATTCTTTTGTTTTTAAAACAAAAAAAAACATTTTTAAAAATTTATCATATCGTATAGTAGGGGTGTGCATAGGTCAATTTGGATCGGTTTTGACCAAAAACCGTAACCATAACCGCGATGTCGGTTATTGGATAACCATAACCATAACCGATCGGTTATGGTGGTTATGATTATTTGATTTTCATGGTTAGAGCGGGTCGGTTATGGGTGGTTAACCGTGTATTTAGCTTAGCTGAGAATAGCTTAATTTTTTTAACATGGAATAAATTGTTATTGCATATTTGTATATATCAGTATATTACACAGAATTAAAAAATACATATAATCTATAATATTAATAACAATTATTATCGAATATTCAAATAAAGTGATATGATACATTTCATAAATTCAAATAAACATTCAACCAAAACCACAAAATGATATGAAAAACCCATAAGTACTAAAAATCTTCAGTAAAAAAAATCAAATATTAAAAATATGGTGAAAAGTCTTAAACCCTACAAAGATTTATTAGATGTTGTTTCGGTTCGGTTATGGTGGGTATGGAAAAAATGATAACCATAACCGACCCGCTACTTTCGGTTTTCAAAAAAACCATTAACCGACCCACCAGTTTTTTATTTGGTTCGGTTTGTCGGTTAATTTGGTTTTTTGCACACCCCTATCGTATAGGTTTGGTACATGTTTATTATACTATACTATCTATGTCATAACTTATTATATACTTGTAAGACCCTAACACGTTTTATCTTGAAAACGACGCAGCGGAAATACGAGTCTTAAAATTTCTTTCTTTGTTAGCTACATCACTTACGTAAAGGCTCATTTACAAAATGTCTAACGTTTTCTAGAAGGAATTTACAACATTCGCGCTTAATTAACGCTTCAAAGCAATACATAATTCAAACTATGTGACCGTTCTTTCCGTACAATCCTTGCTCTTTGACTCGATCTTCGCCCGCTTATCTTCGTTAGTGGTAGAAGAAATCCGTGTAGTACCTGTGGACATCAAATACAACTTAACCATTAGTCATTGACAACATCATACAACATTATTCTCATATAATTAAAAATCGTATAACATTCGACAATATAAACTTTGATTCATTCGACTATCCTCTCGAATTCTCTTGTTCTGAGTTCGGCTTCAATTCCTCATGAACCCGACATTCTCATTCTCATTCCTGCATTACATTCCAATCTTAAGCACATTGTTAATAATCGTCAATACTCTAACATATTGATGCCATTCCTATATACATACATAGCAACTTACATTTATACATACATACATTCCTACATACGTACATGCAATCATATATACCTACATACATGCATATATTGTTACACGCATATGTACCTATGAACTCTTGCTTACCACTTTTATTCCCGTATACTTATACTATTATGTCATAACCACATCTTTCCATATAAATAAGTCTTATACATATTACCATACATACTTACTCATTCCTAAACGCTTTTGCCTATAAGTTTCCTTCGATAATACATGGGTAAATCCATACTTATACTATCCGGAGACCCATAACATTCACTTATATTCAAAACCAACTTAAACATTAGATATGAGGCCTTGAAAACCAGTTAAAACAATTTCCATAACCAAAACAAGCAAAATCAATCAATTCGCCAGCACTAAGGTCTCTCGCTTCCGCGAGAGCCTTGTCTGCTTTCTTCGCACTTAAACTTAATTAACACACCTCCCTAGTCATGAATATGATCGTCCGATAATAGACCTACTTATAAACAAGTTCTATCCATTCGCATGTTTACGACTTATATGTTTTCGACTTAATATTCATTTACTAGTTATTTGACCCGTTCATGTTTTTACCAAACAACTAATTTGTTTATACTCAATACTCATATGAACATTATAACTATAAAAGTCTACATTATCCGGAGTTCCGTACATGGGGTTTATGAACCCGATTCCCGATATACATTAAACTCATTCATTTAAATCAACTATACATAGTTAAATTTAATTAGTAAAATTTCCTTACCTCCGAGGTCTAAAGTTCATCGTTACTTATCATACAATTATATTCAAATGATTAGAAATCAAAGCATTTGAACAAAAGAATTAACCACAAGAAATTATATATTTTTTTCTTTTTCTTTTTCAGCCCCTTCACCCGGCCGTGTCAAGTATCCACCCGGTCATGTCAAGTAAACATATATTTTTCACAGAACCTTCACCCGGCCGTGTCAAATGTTCACCCGGTAGTGTCAGCTCTGCACGTTTATTTTTCACCCATTTTACATCCAAACCTATCCAAACTCATTTTAATCGCTTGGGGTTCATTTCTTAACATATCTAAGCTGTAATCCATTACCCGGATCCATAATTCATTTCGTTTACGCTCCCATTACCTGGTTTGCGTTTTACTTTATTTTGACCCGTTTGGTTACTTAATGGAAACCTTCACTTCTATATAACCAAACCTTATTAGACTCCGATTATCATACTTAAATAACTAGCGCATAACCTTGCTTAAATAAACTAAGAAGTGATTCCGGAAAAATCACTTACTTAATACTACTTACTTGATATTATCATCAACAACACATTTCAACTTAACTTCTAATAATTATTATACAATTAATCTCTTTTACTACTAAAGAGGGAGTCCGAGAATTTACTTACCTCGTGCGTCCGAGTTCGTGCATAGCTTCTGTGTTTACCTTTGACCCATTGCCCTTCCATGCTTGTGTCCATGTTGACATGACTCCTAACCATACATGTCGTCACATTCATAACACAATTAGCATACATACACTCATTCATTCGGCTTTCAGATCATGCAATGTTTAACTTTCGTTAGTTTATAAGCACATATATATAGGATATGTATGATCATACTTCATTACTACCGTACATGACACATAAATTAGCTAGTTCATAATGCATAAGTTCTTGCATACAAATTTATACCTTCCAACTTCAATCCTATATATAATCCATTCTCATTTTAGACAACGCCATTTATTTACATAACAATTACATTCATGCATCACTCATATTTCATACCATTTTTCACAATACATCAATATTATATTGTCCTTATGCATCACCACACTTCTCAACCCATTCAAAACTACATGTTTTGTCATTGAGGCATTTTATCAAACACATGGTGGGCGTACAACATTTTAAGCATCATATACATGAGTTCTATGCATAGCCCATTAATAAACCACAAAACTCAATCATTCAACTAATTTCACATGATTCATCCATCCTATAACATGATTGGCTAACAATACATTAGTGTTTATGCTTTCATTCAACAAAATTACACAATTGTAAGATCATCATTCATCAACATACTACTAGAATAAGTGGGTTTCACCTCAATTCTTCAATATAACCAAATTCAAGCATAAATCATCTTCAATATGATGATTCTAACTCATACATAACTTCAATTCATTCAATTTTCACAGATTGATTAAAACCCATTTCATCCACTAGCATTAAAAGACATAATTTAACCTACCTTACGTTGAGAACTCTTAGATGACTGAAAATCCAGTCACATGCATTCAAAATTCATCCACAATCTCACTCAATTTGTCAAATTTTGGATCAATTGGAGAAGAAGGGCTTTTCTTCTCCTGCTCCTGGCTTGCGTCGCATACACCCACAACCCACACACTGCACTTTTAATTTTTTCTTATTTATTTGTTAAATGTTCACTTTCAACCCCTAAGGTTTCACTTGGTTATTAATAAGGCAAAACTTTTGTTCTTTCTACACTTTTGCCATACATTCTAAATTAGTTAACTAACTAAAACCTCTAAACACAAGGTAAATTCATAATTCGGATTTTGGGGCGTTATAAGTCTACCCCCCTTAAAGGAGGTTTCGTCCCCGAAACCTTTCTCATTCCTACTCTTACCTTTTCATTATACTCATTCAAAGTGCATAATACATACTGAATACATTCGGGATCTTGGCTAAAGATTTTGTTCCTAAGCAAACATAATTATACGCATTGTTCCTACCTTCTTGAATTAAGTTACTTACTCTCACAAACACTTAATAGGTCGGAAATTTATCCAGAGCCCTTATTAGTGTCATTACACTTTATAGTTCTTGTTCCTAGCACATTTCATTACTAACGGTTCGTTCATCATTCTATTGGCTGCACAGCCTATATTTACGACTTGTTCCTATCCTTCTAATTAATCATAATACCCTCATGTTTCTGCTTATTCTAAATATTTCAATTCATTTCATTCTATTCATATATCATCTATGATATTTCATTTTGATCACCATAAATAAATCCCAATATTCCATTATTAACATGCCTTCTAATCATTTTTGTACTCATATGGGGGGTGGGTCGTTAATATCATACTCGTACCATAGACATTCAATACCAGTTCTTTCTCGTAATCGCAACGAAACTACTACTTCATACTCACACATTCGTATTAAATTCCAAGGTTAAACATTATTCTATGTTTTCTATAGTTACTTTTACCAGGCATACCTTTACGTTAGGCTCATTCATATCACCTTACTATAGCTCTCTCACTTCATGCATTACTTATTCTACATGAGTACACGTATTGTGCAAGTTTATCATACTAGAGTTTAATCATTACCCGGAACTTTCACTCAAGATTTTGAAATTTCCTTTTTAGAGACAAAATTTTATTCCTACGTCGACTGTTAAAAATCAACATCCCATACCGTATCATACCTATCCAACATGGGTTAATCATTTTACTAACCTCGATTTCATTGCGTAGACTAACGATCTGCAAACCGGATCGGCCCGCTTCTAAATGAGTCCATGTCAAAGCCGGTCTGATCCCTTCCTTTCATGTAATGGGCTTCCGCTCATGAGCATCCTTCCAACAATATCTTGTTCAGATGAATATGGCCAACAAGCCTAGCATCAAAGTTAGCATTTTCCATCGGTACTTGTCATTATTACTTTCTCTCCAACTTTATTCTATTCGGTGTTTTAAACACCCACAATTCTTTCATTTTGTTAATTATTTGTCAACCTTTTTGCAGTTTGACTTTTCAAGGTCAAACTGGCGTTTCTTAATTATCATGGATGTATGTAAGTACATGTTCGTACTTCTTTCCATTCATGCTTACATACAAAGACTCTATTACATCATTTCAATATTTCTTGTAAAAACTTACCCTTCCCGTCCATACTTATGTTATTGTTCGGGTCGTAGCCCGTCATTCATTCCGACTACCAAGAGTCGTTTACTAACACATCTAACATGTAACTTAATCAAAACTTCTTTCCTTCAACTCCAATTTAGGTTCGCGTGCCATTTATGGTCATTCTTTTGTTTTTAAATCCGTCTCGCAGATTCATACATATCACTCATACCTTTCATTTCTTTTATGTTTTAAATCCGTCTCGCGGATTTAAACATATCATTCATTTAAATCAACTATACATAGTTAAATTTTATTAGTAAAATTTCCTTACCTCCGAGGTCTAAAGTTCATCGTTACTTATCATACAATTACATTCAAAAGATTAGAAATCAAAGCATTTGAACAAAAGAATTAACCACAAGAAATTATATTTTTTTCTTTTTCTTTTTCAGCCCCTTCACCCGGCCGTGTCAAGTATCCACCCGGCCGTGTCAAGTAAACATATATTTTTCACAGAACCTTCACCCGGCCGTGTCAGCTCTGCACGTTTATTTTTCACCCATTTTACATCCAAACTCATTTTAATCGGTTGGGGTTCGTTTCTTAACATATCTAAGCTGTAATCCATTACCCGGATCCATAATTCATTTCGTTTACGCTCCCGTTACCTGGTTTGCGTTTTACTTTATTTTGACCCGTTTGGTCTACTTAACGGAAACCTTCACTTCTATATAACCAAACCTTATTAGACTCCGATTATCATACTTAAATAACTAGCGCATAACCTTGCTTAAATAAACTAAGAAGTGATTCCGAAAAATTCACTTACTTAGTACTACTTACTTGATATTATCATCAACAACACATTTCAACTTAACTTCTAATAATTATTATACAATTAATCTCTTTTACTACTAAAGAGGGAGTCCGGGAATTTACTTACCTCGTGCGTACGAGTTCGTGCATAGCTTCTGTGTTTACCTTTGACCCGTTGCCCTTCCATGCTTGTGTCCATGTTGACATGACTCCTAACCATACATGTCGTCACATTCATAACACAATTAGCATACATACACTCATTCATTCGGCTTTCAGATCATGCAATGTTTGACTTTCGTTAGTTTATTAGCGCATATATATAGGATATGTATGATCATACTTCATTACTACCGTACATGACACATAAATTAGCTAGTTCATAACGCATAAGTTCTTGCATACAAATTTATACCTTCCAACTTCAAACCTATAAATAATCCATTCTCATTTTAAATTACGCCATTTATTTACATAACAATTACATTCATGCATCATTCATATTTCATACCATTTTTCACAATACATCAATATTATATTGTCCTTATGTATCACCACACTTCTCAACCCATTCAAAACTGCATGTTTTGGCATTGAGGCATTTTATCAAACACATGGTGGGCGTACAACATTTTAGGCATCATGTACATGAGTTCTATGCATAACCCATTAATAAACCACAAAAATCAATCATTCAACTATTTCACATGATTCATCCATCCTATAACATGATTGGCTAACAATACATTAGCGTTTATGCTTTCATTCAACAAAATTACACAATTGCAAGATCATCATTCATCAACATACTACTAGAACAAGTGGTTTTCACCTCAATTCTTCAACATAACCAAATTCAAGCATAAATCATCTTCAATATGATGATTCTAACTCATATATAACTTCAATTCATTCAATTTTCACGGATTGATTAAACCCATTTCATCCACTAGCATTAAAACACATAATTTAACTTACCTTACGTTGAGAATTCTTAGATGACTGAAAATCCAGTCACATGCATTCGAAATTCACCCACAATCTCACTCAATTTGTCAAATTTTGGATCAATTGGAGAAGAAGGGTTTTCCTTCTCCTGCTCCTGGCTTGCGCCGCACACACCCACAACCCACACACTGCAATTTTAATTTTTTTGTTATTTATTTGTTAAATGTTCACTTTCAACCCCTAAGGTTTCACTTGGTTATTAATAAGGCAAAACTTTTGTTCTTTCTACACTTTTGCCATACATTCTAACTTAGTTAACTAACTAAAACCTCTAAACACAAGGTAAATTCATAATTCAGATTTTGGGGCGTTATAATTCTACATTTTTTTTTTACATTTTTTTGTATACATTTAATCATAGTTTTAAAACATTTTAATAAAAGAATTCTTTTATTTTTTTAAACAAAAAACACTTTTAAAAATTTATCATGCCGCATAGGTTTGGTACATGTTTATTATACTATACTATCTATGTTATAACTGTATTATGTACTACACTTATACTATAGTTTATTATACTATACTATACTGCACATATACTATTATACTACAACTATGGGCCGAAACCTACATGGAACACATAGAACGGTATGAGTCGATAACGAAGCCAGATATAGACAAAACATTTAACGACAAAATCACACAAGTAATGATATCCTAAGAGGCGTATACATACAACACGACACATTAAAGTACAAGTGGATTCCAAACAAAATTATACGCAATCATAGAATACGATACCACACGGAACCTAACGTCACCGAAATGATGCGTATTAAAGGTATACTTCATAAAAAGACACAATGCACCAATATTCATCAAAATACGACACGTATACGCGTCGAACAGAGAAAAAAACAAAAAAAAATACATGTTTTGGTATTTTGGCCAATACGATTGTATAGGCCAAAATTGTATCGTTTTGCATACTAATACACATTGTATAGGCCTATACGATGCGCATTAACCCCCTGAATTCTCAAATAACCCCCTGTTATTTTGGAATTGCTTGGCGTATTTTGTCGTTAAATGTCGTACTATAACGTATATTGTCAATATCATTACTAACCGAAAAAAGTTGTCGCTGATCTTCAAAAAACTGTCACCATTTGGTGAAAACATTATGGTTATGGGTAATCCTTCATTGATTTTTCCATGACTATACCAAGTGTCGGTATTGTAGCGGTAACCAAAATTTCATCGCAAAGCGCAAGGGAAATCCACTACTATATATGCATTTCTTTATCGATGAATAGTGTTTAAACTGGTTTTTTAATTTTATTATAATTAATTTTGAACATACATTTTTATTTATCTTACAATTTTTAAAATATAATGTTTTTATAAAATTCTAAGTATGCCTTGTGATTAGGGGTGCAAACTGTAACACCCCGTGTTTCGAAAGTCAAAGTCAAAGTCAAGATTGAAGTCAAAGGGAGAAAAGATTGCTAATTGCGATCTGTCTCTCCTTGCTCAATCCCTGTTTTGACTTCTTTGACTCGTAGATTAGTCTATTTTATTTTTGCTTTAGTTGTATTATGTGGAGTATCTATTAATAATCGCATAGTAATCGCTATTTATCGCATGTTTAATCGCTGTATCGCAATCGCACTCGCAACTCGAATTACGCATTTTGGTTATTGTTATTCGTGTGTGTGTGCCTTATGTGTTACTTGTGCATGTTTATTTATTTTGTGTGTGGAAATCAATCGAAACGCAATCGAACTCAATCGCAATCGAATCGCAAACGCTAAACGAATACGAGATAAGGATGCTTGTATGTTGATATAGTAGTTGGGATTAAAAGTAATTTGACTAGGAAACTTTATTACATCGCAATGATCGCAATCGAAATCGAAACGGCAAAACTCGTCGCACCGAACACTCAAACAAGGTGCCTGATCGACCAGGCGACCAGTCGATCAAGCAGCCGCTCGATCGGACAGCTGTTCGATCGAGCTGCTTAACCGATCGACCAGCCCCTTTCCACTTTGGGTAACCCTATAAATACCCCTTGTCACTTTCATTCTTTCTACTTTTGGCAACTGACGTCCGACCAGCGCTTAAACCTTGCTTTTTCTCTGATTTCTCGCAACTCCGGTAAGATCTCGTCCTAAATCTTGTACTTCCTTAATCTACACGTACTCCTACACCTTTCTATCTTTTGAATCTTAACTTTTAACCGTGAAATCATCAAGATTCAAGGTGTTCTAGGATGACGTCATCATGTGTTCTTGAAGAACTTCATGTTTTGGCCTCAATCCACCAAGAACAACTTAGATCTAACCGGTTTCCACATAAACAAACAAAGATCTTTCATAGATCTAGACATATTCACAATGAAAAAAATTGAAAGATGGTTTTCCAACTTTCGATCAATTCTTTTACACTCAATGCATTCAAAACTGATGGAATCGGACCTTGTGCCGACTTACTACTCATTCTTGTGGTTGTGTTGGCTCAGGATCTGGATTCTATCCACGAGACTACCGATTTTGGGTTAAACATAGAACACCGTCTCGAACCGTTAACTGACCGGATATGGGTGATTCCTGTCCGATCAGGAGTACCAAGTATTGACGAGGTTTCTGTTGCTTAACACGTTATCAACACGTCTCGATAAAATGACAGACAATCAAAACAACCAAGTGTAAGACGAACAGGTCGACCAGGACGGAGTGTCGTCCGATCGGACTGCTGTCCGATCGAACAGCCAATCCGAACGACTGGCCAATCCGAACTACTTGCACCTTGGGTCCCACACTTAACCATTTTTGCCAACATTTGAAGTCTGAATGTTGAATGAATTGTTGTCCGATCGGACTACCATCCGATCGAATTGCCATTCGAATAATGAGTCATTTAAACTTCCATACTTAAACAATTTTCAACATGTTCAATGCATAAAGGATGCCACCCGATTGAACAACCGTCCGATCGAGTGACAACCTGCTGTGAACTTGTTCTCGCTGAAGTGCCCAACCTATCGGATTATTGCCCGATCGAACAGTTGTTCGATCGATCGACCTGAAAGGTAGAGATACTTCTGTGTTTTCAAAATACAACAACGAAAACTTCAAAATTCAAGCCATCATACACAAACACATCCTTCTCAAAGGAAGAAATAATCCACTCGAACGGTCATCCAACCGGACGACCGTCCGAACGGACTGTCACTCGCACGATCGGCCGTCCAATCGGACTACCATCCGATCAAACTAGTGATCGACCCAACTATCACTTGTTCCGTTTTACGCAACGCTTATCGTTATGCTATCAATCTATTCAGGCTAACCCTACTCTCTAGCGCTCCCTTCAATCCATCAACCGCTGTGAGTATACTCGATCCCCTTTTTGCTTTACGCAATTTTGGGTGTTACATACGTTACTTATACAAAATCACATCGAACACACTACGCAATACTTTAAACGCTAATCGTTATCGCATGTATACGTGACTAAATGAATGCTTGTTTGTTATGTTTACACATGGAATGCTGTCTACCTGCCTTAGCAACGGTAGTACTATTAGTTTGGACTCAGCACCCGTTCACTCGGGGGTTGTTAAGGACAATTACCTACATGGCTCACAGTGGTGAGTATGTATCGCGAACTGCCTTGGGCAGTCAACCCGCAGTCATTGGTATCGATAGGTTCATGTCGATAACTAACATGCCTCATTTCACTCTGTGTACGTGCTGGTTATGCGTAACGCTTTCGAACTCTATATGCTATTATCAAACTTGTATGCTCACCTTTACACTATGTGTATTGACTTTTACTTTAACGTATGTGACAGGTGCTTAGGATGCTTATTTGCTTTCTGTGATGTGAAATCGAGGCTAGGAAAGACCTAGGTCAACATTAAACAATTGTTTGTAATAAAAATCTAAGTTGTCGGAACGGAACAATTTGACTAGATCTTTTCTGTAATAATTGTATTATCATTTATGATATGGTATGGGACGTGTTGCTTTAAATATTTGGTAAATAAGTTGTTATGGAAACTTCTGGACAATCTGTTTCGCTCAGTGCCATGCCCCGATGTTTCCGCCATCGGTTGGGGTGTGACAGATTGGTATCAGAGCCATAACTATAGGGAATTAGGCAAGACTCGACCTAGTTCGGGTCGATGTCTTAGAGACCTAGTCTATAGTTAGGAACCAACAGACCGACTCGTGCATGTCCAGTAGGGATTATGTGTGAGCGTACTGCTATTTCTCGCTATTCTCGCCTATGGTGCACTATCACTGCACTCGAACTTCTAAATTATGAATGGGCGATTAAGTCGAGATTAGGTGTGAAAACCGCAAACTCTCGACTGAATTGCTTGATCAACCCATATTTTTATCTATAAACACGAGAAATCGCGTTGAAATATGAGTGAAATCCATACTTTGACGCATAATTCACCTTTATTTTATCAAAACAGGAACGAAGTTGTTAAGCCAGGGGTAAAACCCTAACCTTGACGACTTGTTCCGACTTTTACTTGGTTTTCCAAAACTCTCACCAAAGTCTCGACGGACTCCAACGACCTGAGGTCACGGTATGACTAAAGGGATGCGTGCCAAGCGCCCAAGAATTGAGGCAAAAGCACAGTCCTGAAAGTCAAAATGTGTACAACAAGTCCTTGAGAATAGTCGAATCACTTTAGTTAGTCAATGTCTAATAGTCGCAGACGACCTATTTCTCGATTTTTATGTGTTTCGATTCTGAGCCCGCAACTGCTGACTCTGATGATTCGTCGATTTTATGTGTTTGTATGTGTGTTTACCTGTTTATGTGTTTAATTTTGGAGAATTACTCGATTTTTGCTTTCACTTCGATTGACACGCACGACTCGCACTGCACTATCTATCTCAAGACGCTGACAAATCGCTAAATTATGGACGACCTTATGCTACGATTATATGCTTATACTATACTACTCGATATGTTAATCGCGATCGCTATTTTCAAATGCTCATAAACCGTAAATGGTAGGATCCCGTATTCTGAGGTAGTCAGAATGCTCTACGTGTCTCTATATGCTCTTATGTGCCTCTGTGGTTACATGCATATGTGCTTCTGTGCTTTTATGCCCTACGTGCTTATGTGTTTAGATACTTATGTGTCTCTATGTGAATCTGTGATTTCGTGCCTATGTGCTTACGTGATTATGCATGTTCCTGAGCTTTAGAAGTAGTAGACGTGTGAGGTGAGATTCGATTATATTGTGTTGAGTCCTGTGGCGATGTCTGTTGCAGACAATGTCGTCATCTGGATCTCGCGCTATCCGTGATGCCCGACGAAAGCAAGCAGACAAACGCCTCGCTGCCATGATTACTAAGCAAATGGCAAAGGTTGTACCCCAAGTCGTCAGTGAACTGTACGAAAATATGAGCAAATCATCTGAGGAATCCAGAACTGAGACTCCCAAAGCTGCTTTCAGCTTCAAACAGTTCAAGGCATGTGGACCGAAAGAGTTCACCGGAGAAGAAGGCCCTGCGGCTTTGTTTCAATGGTTTGACTCGATCGAAGTCACTCTGCGACAGAGCGGATGTCCTGATAATCTCCGCACACTGAACGCGACCGGCGTCTTCCAGTCCCGCGCCCTAGACTGGTGGACGGCCGAAAGGAACAAGGGCGGATATGATGCAGCTTATGGTCTGTCATGGGACGACTTGAAGAACGTTATGCTCGAAGAGTTCTGCCCTCCCCATGAGCGCTAGAAGCTGGAGGACGAGTTCTGGCACATCAAGCAGAAGGAAGGTGACAACGCTGCCCTGACTGCTCGCTTTAAGCAGCTCAGCATCATCTATCCCGATCAAGTGAAGACGCCCGACATGGCAATCAAGAAGTACATCCGAGCTCTACTCGACTGTGTTGCAGATTTTGTGCATGCCGCAAAAACCACAATGATCGAAGAAACTTAATTGCTTGCCGCAGAAATCAATGACAAGCGAATAAAAGCTGGTTTTTGGGATAAAACTTCGATGAACCTGCATCAAGTCACCACCGCACCAACCGCTGAAACCGCCGCCGCTCAATTATCAAAGTCCTTACGCCGCAAGAAGAAGAACAACAACAGCAGCTCAAGCAACAAGAACTGTGCTGCCACCACCACTGCTGTTCCACTTCAAGCCGTACCGGCTCAGCAGCAATCCCACCACTGTCCAGCACCAGTTACCTATGCACCGCCTGCAAAGCGTGCATACACAGGCCCCCACCCGGCTTGCCCAACATGTTCCCATCATCACCCGGTGGGTCTCGCCTGCCGTTTCTGCGCTCACTGCAATATGTACGGCCACTTCACTGCTAATTACCTTTGTGGTCCCAGCCAAGCCCCAGCTCAAGCCACTGCTCCCAGCCCCACAAGGCCAACAAGCGGCTCAGGCACCCGCGATCAACGCCAGAGTCTGCTTCGCATGTGGTGATCCCAACCACTTTGCGAACATGTGCCCGAACAGGGTTCTGAAACAAGAGCCCCAGCAGCAGCAGCCTCAACAGCAGCAACAGCCTCAGCAGCAGCAACAAGCCGGACGCGCCAGAACTTTCAACATCAATGTGCGCCAAGCCCAGGCTGACAACAACGTGGTCAATGGTACGTTCCTTGTGAATGGTATTTATGCTTCATGTTTGTTTGATACTGGAGCCGATAACTGCTTTGTGTCGTTTGAATTCGAGAAGCTTTTTAGTCGTAAGCGCTCCAATCTCTCCTCGACGTTCGATGTTGAAGTCGCCACCGGAAGAACTGTCGTCGTTAATTCTGTTCTTCGTGATTGTACTCTTGAGCTCAACAATCACATCTTCCCAATCGACCTTATTCCGATGCAACTCGGAAGCTTTGACGTCATAGTAGGCATGAACTTTCTTCGCGAAAACCATGCTGAAGTTGTGTGCTTCGATAAGATGATTCGTTTCTCGCTCGTGAATGGTGATTTATTATGTGTCTATGGTGAAACTGCTTCGAAAGGTCTCAAACTCATGTCATGTGTCCAAGCTAGCAAGTATCTCTGCAAGGAATACAGAGCTTTCTTGGCCAACATTGTAGTAGCGGAGAAGGAAAAGAAAGGAAAGACAGAAGTGAAAGACGTTCCTGTGGTTCGTAAATTTCCTAATGTGTTCCCTGACGATCTACCTGGCCTACCGCCAAGTCGTGATATCGACTTTCGTATCGACCTCATTCCCGGAGCCAACCCTGTTGCCAAAGCTCCTTACCGACTCGCACCATCCGAAATGCATGAACTCTCGAGTCAGCTTCAGGAATTACTTGAGAAAGGCTTTATTCGCCCGAGCACCTCTCCTTGGGGCGCGCCAGTCCTTTTCGTCAAAAAGAAGGATGGGTCGTTCAGGATGTTCATCGACTACCGGGAATTGAATAAGCTAACCATCAAGAACCGCTATCCCCTGCCTCGCATTGACGATTTGTTTTATCAACTACAAGGTGCTACGTGTTTCTCAAATATCGATCTACGCTCAGGCTATCACCAGTTACGCATTCAAGAGGAGGATATACCCAAAACCGTGTTTCGCACCCGTTATGGCCATTATGAATTCGTTGTTATGCCTTTCGGTTTAACCAACGCACCCGCGGTTTTCATGGATCTGATGAATCGCGTGTGTAAACCATATCTTGACTGTTTCGTCATCGTGTTCATCAACGATGTCTTGATCTATTCCAAATCGAAAGCCGAACACGCGCAACATCTACGTTTGGTTCTCGAGCTACTCCAGGGGAATCGACTCTACGCCAAGTTCTCCAAGTGCGAATTCTGGCTGGAGGAGGTTCAGTTTCTGGGTCACATCGTAAATAGTCAAGGTATTCACGTCGATCCCACGAAAATTGAAGCAGTCAAGAGTTGGATTACACCCAAGAACCCTTCTGAAGTCCGTTCTTTCCTCGGATTGGCGGGCTATTATCGACGTTTTATCGAAGGATTCTCAAAGATCGTTGTGCCACTTACCGCTCTTACGCATAAAGATAAACCTTTTGTTTGGGGAACTGAACAAGAGTCTGCTTTCCAAACCCTCAAGCACATGCTTTGCAATGCTCCTGTTCTCACATTGCCCGACGAAAACGACGACTTCATTGTCTATTGTGATGCTTCCAACCTTGGTCTTGGTTGTGTCCTTATGCAGCGGGAGAAGGTTATAGCTTACGCATCTCGTCAGCTCAAAATTCACGAGAAGAACTATATGACCCATGATCTCGAGCTAGGCGCGGTTGTTTTTGCGTTAAAGATTTGGCGACACTACCAGTATGGTACCAAGTGTACGATCTTCACCGATCATAGGAGCCTACAACATATCTTTGATCAGAAAGAACTTAATATGCGTCAACGCCGATGGGTAGAACTTCTCAACGACTACGACTGTGAGATTTGTTATCATCCAGGAAAAGCAAATGTCGTTACCAACGCTCTCAGCAGATGGAGTTATTTGCTCAGCATTCGTAACGTCCCAGCCCAATACGACCTTGAAATCCTCATCCGCGAAGCCCAGCATGCATGTTTTAATGAACGCACCTTGAAGAAGGAAAAGATCTATCACGATGGAGCCCAGCTTGTGAATAAGCCGAATGGGATATTCCATTATCTAGACCGGATTTGGATCCCTAAACGGACCGATTTGCGAAAGATATTGATGGACGAAGCCCATAAATCCCGGTATTCTATTCATCCCGGTGCCGATAAAATGTACCAGGATCTTCGCTACAAGTACTGGTGGCCGGGCATGAAAAGAGATATTGCTCTCTAAGTTGGGAAGTGCCTGACTTGTGCAAAAGTCAAGGCTGAACACCAAAGACCCTCTGGCTAACTCGAACAACCGCCAATCCCTATGTGGAAGTGGGAAAGTATAGCCATGGAGTTCATAACAAAGCTTCCGTACACATCATCAGGTCACAATAGCATCTGGGTTGTTGTTGACCGTTTGACCAAATATGCTCACTTTTTGCCAATATGGGAAGACTACAAGGTAGAACGATTAGCTCGAATCTACACCAATGAGATCATTTGTAATCATGGGACGCCTCGCGACATCATCTCTGACAGTGATGCTCAGTTTACCTCGCGACTGTGCAAAACGTTTCACGCGGCTTTCGGTACTACGCTTAACCTAAGTACCGCATTCCACCCTCAAACCGACGGTCAGACTGAAAGAACGATCCGTACTCTTGAAGACATGCTTCGTTCGTGTGTCATAGATTTCGGTGGTAATTGGGATGAATACCTGCCGTTAATCGAATTCTTGTATAACAACAGTTATCATTCCAGCATTCAAATGGCACCATTCGAGGCTTTATACGGAAGAAAATGTCGATTGCCTATTGTATGGCACGAGATCGGTCACTCGCAACTAACCAGTCCTGAGCTATTACAAGAAACGACTGACAAAGTCCTTCAAATTCAAGACAACTTGTTGAAAGCTCGAAGTCGACAGAAAAGTTACGCCGATAGACGACCCAAGCCCCTTGAATTTGACGTTGGCGACTACGTACTTCTAAAGGTATCACCTTGGAAGGGTGTGGTCAGATTCGGCAAGAAAGGGAAACTAGCGCCTCGATATGTTGGACCTTTTAAGATTCTCGAAAGAATCGGAAAAGTCGCCTACAGACTCGAACTACCGGAGGAACTTAGTAATGTCCACCCGACTTTCCATGTGTCAAACTTCGAAAGTGCCTGGCTGAGCATGATTTAATTGTACCTCTCGATGACCTCCAAGTAAACGAAACACTACACTTCATGGAGAAGCCTGTCGAAATCATGGGTTGCCAAACCAAGCAGCTCAGACGCTCGCGCATTCCTATTGTGAAACTCCGATAAGAAGGCAAACGAGCCGCAGAGTTCACCTGGGAACTAGAAAGCGACATGAAGGCGAAGTACCCGCAATTGTTTGTTACGGCTTCGGCCTAATTTCGGGACGAAATTCCCTCAACTAGGGGAGGCTGTAACACCCCGTGTTTCGAAAGTCAAAGTCAAAGTCAAGATTGAAGTCAAAGGGAGAAAAGATTGCTAATTGCGATCTGTCTCTCCTTGCTCAATCCCTGTTTTGACTTCTTTGACTCGTAGATTAGTCTATTTTATTTTTGCTTTAGTTGTATTATGTGGAGTATCTATTAATAATCGCATAGTATCGCATGTTTAATCGATGTATCGCAATCGCAATCGCACTCGCAACTCGAATTACGCATTTTGGTTATTGTTATTCGTGTGTGTGTACCTTATGTGTTACTTGTGCATATTTATTTATTTTGTGTGTGGAAATCAATCGAAACGCAATCGAATCACAAACGCTAAACGAATACGAGATAAGGATACTTGTATGTTGATATAGTAGTTGGGATTAAAAGTAATTTGACTAGGAAACTTTATTACATCGCAATGATCGCAATCGAAATCGAAACGACAAAACTCGTCGCACCGAACACTTAAACAGGGTGACTGATCGACCAGGTGACCAATCGATCGACCAGCCGATCGACCGAGCAGCTGCTCGATCGGACAGCTGTTCGATCGAGCTGCCTAACCGATCGACCAACCCCTTTCCACTTTGGGTAACCCTATAAATACCCCTTGTCACTTTCATTCTTTCTACTTTTGGCAACTGAAGTCCGACCAGCGCTTAAACCTTGCTTTTTCTCCGATTTCTCGCAACTCCGGTAAGATCTCGTCCTAAATCTTGTACTTCCTTAATCTACACGCACTCCTGCACCTTTCTATCTTTTGAATCTTAACTTTTAACCATGAAATCATCAAGATTCAAGGTGTTCTAGGATGACGTCATCATGTGTTCTTGAAGAACTTCATATTTTGGCCTCAATCCACCAAGAACAACTTAGATCTAACCGATTTCCACATAAACAAACAAAGATCTTTCATAGATCTAGAGATATTCACAATGAAAAAGATTGAAAGATGGTTTTCCAACTTTCTTTCAATTCTTTTACACTCAATGCATTCAAAACCGATTGAAGGGGTAAGGTCCCAAAAACCTCATAAAAAAGGATTTGCGACCATACCACAAACCAACCTTTTTAGCCTTTAGACCTTGCGCGGCCGCGCATTGGTCTTGCAAAGAAGGAAGAGTCAGCGATTCATAAATCGCGCGCCCAAAAGGAAAACATAAATCCTTGCGCTTTCTCCCTTTTAACAAAGGATTAAAATCCTTTGTTCAATACTTCCGCCTAAATATCCAGACTTGGATATTATTTTACCCAGACTTGGGATTTACTCATCCGTGTCCACACGGTAAGGTGTCACACCAGATTACAACAATAATCTTCTAGAAAGAAATACAATCGTGCACCACCCAGACGGTTATAACCGTCTGGACACGTGTCGTCATCACAAGCAACCCTGGAATCATAACGAAGGCATGCAATTGGAGAGTAATCTCCACTTAATCACTTTCCACGTGGCGATCCCCCAGCCATAGATCAAACCACGATCCGTGTGCATTCACATCGGATCGAGGCAACTTAACGAAGGATCAAAGAACTTAACGGAAGGAAATATAACCGCTACGGCGTTAGCATCTTCCGTCATCTTTTCAATAACAGGTTTTCCCTCCCAAACTCCCGGTTATAAATAAGAGAACTATTCAGGTATAAAGGCAGATCACACTCCCTTCTCAAATACTTATCTTCTCCATTACCAATACTTATTCTCACGCCGGAGTCGGGTCAAGGAGAGAACCCTCTTCTCCCCTTGACGAGGCTAACGGTGTTCTTTTTTGCCGAACCACCGGAGAAGAAATCCCGTTGCAACTGAATCAACCGAGAGAGAGCTAACCCTTTTATGCGGATTCAAACCCCCTAACTATCTCGGTTCCGACCATTTAGTTAGTGTTTCTTCATTGGCGCCCACCGTTTTCTCAGTTTTTCTAGTTTCTATCTCGTTTCGATTCAGTTCATTCCGTTTTCTGTTCTCTGCACATGGCAGAAAATTCGTCATCCCACCGACAACCTGGTCCTCGACCAAACGTCGGAAACAATTTACCAGTAGAAGGGATCGTAGAAGAAGCCTCGGACGATAATGAGGTTCAATCCAATCGAGCAAATGATCCTGTTACTCCAGGAATGTTACCAGCAAACCCTGCACAATCAATCTTACCACCAGGAGAAACTCCGATATCATGGTATGTTCGGTCCCAAGGGGCATTAAACGCAGTATACACACAATTGTGTGCTCAAACTGCTCCTGTAACCCAATCATGGAGGCCGGGATCTAGAGCTCATGCCTCTCAGCGAGAAGAGTCAACTTATGACGATACAGGCAGTTACCAGAGACAACACCATGGTGAACCACACCCTCGTCGAAGATAATCGGTTCATGATAGGTTGGGTTCCCAACGGGACGCTCACACTGATGAATCCGATCAAACATATCGTTTGAGTGCAAACACCAGCGTATTCAACAGACTGCAGCCAAACTATAACAAATGCAGGCCTCGGGCGATCTATAATCCTGAAGCAGAGCATAACTATGACTTAGTTTATCGCCCTGATGAAGCGGCAGAAAACTCGAAGTTCATACTGGAGATAGCTCTGGCTCCATTGGAGAGGGCCAAATTACCATCTAACGTTGGGAAATTCAATGGGTTAACTGACCCCGATGATCATCTAAGAGTATTCACCAGCGCAGGGTTGGTTGGCGGTTGGACTCTTCCGCTATGGTGTCATTTGTTTGTGGAAACACTAACCGGCCCAGCGCGAATCTGGTTTGATAACCTACCAACAGGACAGATCGAGTCGTGGAAGGATCTGCGAAGAAAGTTTTTAACACACTTCAGCCAACAAAGGCGGTCAAAACGTGATACATCCGACGTCATGAACATCTGGCGCCGCGATGATGAGAATCTGGAAGATTTTATTACCAGATACAATAAAGAAGTGTTAGAGATTGGAGGTGTTAACGAACAGCTAATCCATGCTCAGTTCAAGTACGCGGTTAGATGTGACGACATGGTCAAGGTATTATCGGGAACAGAGGGCCTTCCCACAAGTTGGGAAAAGATAATGGCGGCGGCCAAGGTTTATGCGCAGACCGAGAAAAACCTTACTACAAACAGGCCACCACCACCACACAACAGGCCCGCAGATTTAAGCGCAACTGGTGAAAGAAGGTACAAAAAATCATGGCGCGAGGCATCAGGAAGTCGTTCCTCTGAAGATGCCCGCACAACAATCAACAAGCTCTCTGCGCAAAGAGAGAACAAGCACGAAAATAGGGAGAGGCAGTGGACTCCCCTAACAAAAACCCCGGCGGAGGTTCTAAGTACTGAGGACCACCAATTCAAACCTCCGATTCCGATGAAGAGTAAACGTGGTCAAGACCCGACGCAATACTGCGAATATCATAAGGATAACGGGCACACCACGAACAACTGCATATCTCTGCGCACGGAAATAGATAAGGCCCTCAAAAATGGAGAACTTACGCATTTGCTCCAGAATATGCGCAAGGAGATTAAGCAGATTACCCGGGGAGAAGAAAGCTCAAGCAAACGGGCTAAAACTTAAAGGACTCTATAAGTTTTCTGCAGAAAAGACATGACTTATCAAAAGCGGCGGAACTATCAGGAAGTAAGTTAAGTTCCATTTAATTATCCGAAAAGCTTTGTAATGCCTTTGAGCACTATCCATGAATAAAATTACAAAGTTTCTATTATTTTTGTGTTTACAAAGTGCATGCAATTTCTTTTTAGTAAGTGCAAAAACATTATGGTAGTATAACACAAAGCTACATGCGCGGTCAGTGATCACGTCACAAACGGCCATAAACTCACACATGAGCTTCATACCAACTTTATTCGCCTTACTCAAAGCAAAAGTAATTGTACTCATGCAAAATATTGTAAAGACATTTAACAAAACAAATAGAAACATACTATTTTGGCGTACAAATACGTCCTAAAGAGTTTAGACACAGCAGTGTTTAAAATCCTTGCGCAACAGTGCACCGTCAGAACAAGGATCAACATCCTACATAAAAAAAATTGTTCAAATACAATTTCATCTTACTCTAAATCTTCTCCCCCATCCGGAAAGATTTCTTTAAGTTGCGCAACGTGATCGTCCGATTGCAGCGCCACATTTATCAACTCCATCACTGGAAGTTGCAAGTTATTAAACTCTGTCTTCATAGCAGCAAGCGCGCTGGCAGTATTAACGCCAAAGGTAGCAGACTTGCTATCATCCCAGTTAACTTTCAAAGAACTATTCACATGTTGGGAACATTCCGCATAACCTTGCGCGTAACCATCCCGTCGCGCAGCGACCATCAAATTAGCAACAGTTTTATCCAGTTCTTCAGAATTTAATACAGATTCAGCAACCTATGAAGTCAAGTAAAGATAAGCATCAAAACAAGAAAAGCGCATACATAGACAAAAAAAAAGAAAAGGAAAACAGATGTAAACTCACCAGCACCAGCTGCCGGTTGAGCAAATAGGTCCGCATCTCGCGGAAGAACAAAATTTTTCACAATTCGATTATACCAAAGCTCTTCTTCAGGCTTCTTCTTGATAGTACCCATTCTCCCGCCTTCCCTCTTGAAGGCAACAACATATAGAGAAACAACTACATTTGAAGAAAGAGCAAATCAAAAAAAAAAAAAAAAAGAAAAACAGTGAAAAAGCCCCAAACGTACTATGACCATCCTCGGTGTATACGGGCTTATCATCACGTTCCATCTTCCAGTTCAAACTCATGCCGGCTCCAACAAGGGCTTTTTCCGGCAAAGCAATATTGGGCACATCCTTCAAATCCTGGTACCAATTTTCATCAACCGGAGTCTGAAGGGTTTCGATCGGAATATCTTCTTTCCCTCTAAGAACCATCCTCACAGGAATTACTCCAGCTTTGATAAAAAAGAATTTTTGCTTCCAATCGTGAAAAGATTTTGGGGGATGATGTAAAATCTTCTTTGCAGAAGCCCTCTGAACAAATGAATAAAACCCCTGGATACAGTGCATTTGATAAAAAAACCCTAAATCGGGGAACGGTTGGCTCCACATGCATAGTCCGACATACGAATTCAAAATGTCGAACCCTAACCATACCAATAGGGTGAAGTTGGGAGATGTGTAGATTGTAGAATCCAAGAATTTCAAGAAAAAATCTGGTGACAGGCAAGCGAAAGTTACCGTCACAGAAGAAATCCCAAAAGAGGGTAATGTACCCGGCCGGAGCATTTGCTGCCGTTTGTCCTTCTCCAGGATATAAAGCACCCCAGTTCTCCGGAAACTTAAGATTCTGAATCAAACCTTCAAAAGACGCCCTGGGCCACTTCAATGGTGGAAGTTCAGTCGACATATCTTCAACAAGTTCCTCTTGACGTTCTCCGGTTAACATAAGCGAGAGAATGATGGGAAGTTTTCTCAAGAACAAGGAATAGGGAAAAGTTTTCAAACAAAACAATGATTACACAGAGGAGGTTACCCAAACGATTATATACCCATCGCAATAAATAGCATCGGTAACCGTCACAGCACTGTTCCGGGTATCACGGTTCCCCAAGCAACAGAAAAAGCAGATGTCAGAACATACACGCGTTTACACGCGCGCGTGTAAGACACGAACAGTGAAAAACAACTGACAATGACAGGTTGTCAAAATCAATTTACTGTGCTAACTTCAAGTCAAAGATTTTCCATAAAAATCTTTACAAATTCAAATCTTCTCATAGAAGCTTTCTTACCTTTTCGCGCCCAAAAACCATTTCCCTCTCATAAGTCCAGTGTTCCACTTATTTGCATAAGTACAACACTAGACTGGGGGGACTTGAAGGGGTAAGGTCCCAAAAACCTCATAAAAAAGGATTTGAGACCATACCACAAACCAACCTTTTTAGCCTTTAGACCTTGCGCGGCCGCGCATTGGTCTTGCAAAGAAGGAAGAGTCAGCGATTCATAAATCGCGCGCCCAAAAGGAAAACATAAATCCTTGCGCTTTCTCCCATTTAACAAAGGATTAAAATCCTTTGTTCAATACTTCCGCCTAAATATCCAGACTTGGATATTATTTTACCCAGACTTGGGATTTACTCATCCGTGTCCACACGGTAAGGTGTCACACCAGATTACAACAATAATCTTCTAGAAAGAAATACAATCGTGCACCACCCAGACGGTTATAACCGTCTGGACACGTGTCGTCATCACAAGCAACCCTGGAATCATAACGAAGGCATGCAATTGGAGAGTAATCTCCACTTAATCACTTTCCACGTGGCGATCCCCCAGCCATAGATCAAACCACGATCCGTGTGCATTCACATCGGATCGAGGCAACTTAACGAAGGATCAAAGAACTTAACGGAAGGAAATATAACCACTACGGCGTTAGCATCTTCCGTCATCTTTTCAATAACAGGTTTTCCCTCCCAAACTCCCGGTTATAAATAAGAGAACTATTCAGGTATAAAGGCAGATCACACTCCCTTCTCAAATACTTATCTTCTCCATTACCAATACTTATTCTCACGCCGGAGTCGGGTCAAGGAGAGAACCCTCTTCTCCCCTTGACGAGGCTAACGGTGTTCTTTTTTGCAGAACCACCGGAGAAGAAATCCCGTTGCAACTGAATCAACCGAGAGAGAGCTAACCCTTTTATGCGGATTCAAACCCCCTAACTATCTCGGTTCCGACCATTTAGTTAGTGTTTCTTCACCGATGGAATCGGACCTTGTGCCGACTTACCACTCATTCTTGTGGTTGTGTTGGCTCAAGATCTGGATTCTATCCACGAGACTACCGATTTCGGGTTAAACATAGAACACCGTCTCGAACCGTTAACTGGCCGGCTTTGGGTGATTCCTGTCCGATCAGGAGTACCAAGTATTGACGAGGTTTCTGTTGCTTAACACGTTATCAACACGTCTCGATAAAACGACAAACAATCAAAACAACCAAGTGTAAGACGAACAGGTCGACCAGGACGGAGTGCCGTCCGATCGAACAGCCAATCCGAACGACTGGCCAATCCGAACGACTTGCACCTTGGGTCCCACACTTAACCATTTTTCCAACATTTGAAGTCTGAATGTTGAACGAATTATTGTCCGATCGGACTACCATCCGATTGAATTGCCATTAGAATCATGAGACATTTAAACTTCCACACTTAAACAATTTTCAACATGTTCAATGCACAAAGGATGCCACCCGATCAAACAACCGTCCGATCGAGTGACAACCTGCTGTGAACTTGTTCTCGCTGAAGTGCCCAACTTATAGGATTGTCGCCCGATCGAACAGTCATTCGATCGATCGACCTGAAAGGTAGAGATACTTCTGTGTTTTCAAAATACTACAATGAAAACTTCAAAAGTCAAGCCATCATACACAAACACATCCTTCTCAAAGGAAGAAACAATCCACTCGAACGGTCATCCGACCGGACGACCGTCCGAACGGACTGTCACTCTCACGATCGGCCGTCCGATCGGACTACCATCCGATCGAACTACTGATCGACCCAACTATCACTTGTTCCGTTTTACGCAACGCTTATCGTTATGCTATCAATCTGTTCAGGCTAACCCTACTCTCTAGCGCTCCCTTCAATCCATCAACCGCTGTGAGTATACTCGATCCCCTTTTTGCTTTACGCACTTTTAGGTGTTACATACGTTACTTATACAAAATCACATCGAACACACTACGCAATACTTTAAACGCTAACCGTTATCGCATGTATACGTGACTAAATGAATGCTTGTTTGTTATGTTTACACATGGAATGCTGTCTACCTGCCTTAGCAACGGTAGTACTATTAGTTTGGACTCAGCACCCGTTCACTCGGGGGTTTCTAAGGACAATTACCTACATGGCTCACAGTGGTGAGTATGTATCGCGAACTGCCTTGGGCAGTCAACCCGCAGTCATTGGTATCGATAGGTTCATGTCAATAACTAACATGCCTCATTTCACTCTGTGTACGTGCTGGTTATGCGTAACGCTTTCGAACTCTATATGCTATTATCAAACTTGTATGCTCACCTTTACACTATGTGTATTGACTTTTACTTTAACGTATGTGACAGGTGCTTAGGATGCTTATTTGCTTTCTGTGCTGTGAAATCGAGGCTAGGAAAGACCTAGGTCAACAATAAACAATTGTCTGTAATAAAAATCTGAGTTGTTGGAACAGAACAATTTGACTAGATCTTTTCTGTAATAATTGTATTATCATTTATGACATGGTATGGGACGTGTTGGTTTAAATATTTGGTAAATGTAGTTGTTATGTTCTGGACAATCTGTTTCGCTCAGTGCCATGCCCCGATGTTTCCACCATCGGTTGGGTGTGACACAAACGAGCCGAGCCGAGCCGAGCCGAGCCCGAGCTCCGCTCAGGTTCGACTCGTTTAGTATTTATTAATTAATTTATATTAATTATAATTATTATTATACATATAATTAAGTTATTTTTTATATTTATATAAATGGTAATTATTATTATATAAATATATGTTTAATATATTAATAAAAAATATATAAACAGAAAGCTCGTTTAGGCTCGCGAGCCGGCTCGAGCTCGATAAGCGAAGCTCAGGCTCGGGCTCGTTTACTAAACGAGCTTGTTTTTTAGGCTCGGGCTCGAGCTCGAGCTCGTTTAAGCTCGGCTCGTTCGAGCTTTTTTTTTAGCCAAGCTCGAGTAGCTCGCGAGTAGCTCGGCTCGTTTGCACCCCTACTTGCGATGTGCATATTTTTTTTCGGCATCTTAATATAAATTTATTCGAAACCAAAGTGTGAGTAGTAATGCACAAGTCACCGATGCACGAATTTAAAAGTTATAAAAACAACCTCACATTTAGTTTTTTTTTTTTTGTTATTCTAATAATATAATGTAATGTAATGTTTTATAAAATTTACCGTTGTGATGTATTTAACTTTATCTACTTTTCAATAAAAGTTTTGTTCAAAATCGAACACGTCAAATATAAGTGATCTTTTTGTCCTTTACCGTCACGAACCGAACCAACTGATATCGTCCAAACAACTTCGATAATAATACCAATATTCATTTTTATGGTTCGTATAAATTTCGTTTGACTCCGGCTGAACAATGTGGAAAAGGAGTTTCACTTAAAATAGTGTGTTTTTTATTCCGCAAGCTAAGCGAGTGTCGTTAACGTATCAGTGCCATGACGAACTTGACTAATTTCGAACGCACAACATCGGCACTATTGGAGCCGCTACCGATGTTCATTTTTATGATTTCGATTGATGCGAACAATACAATTTTTGGCATATCACAATTTTATACCAAGTGCCGGTACCATCTTGATACGGTATAAATACCAACCAAATTTTCACTCCAATGCGTATGTAAATTCCACTAGTTAGACTGCCCCCAACGCTTCTTGTTGGGGGGTTGCACTTGATGATGTGGATGATGCATTTGTAAAGGAAGCATTGGGGTAGGTGGCATTTAAGGGGGGGTTGCATGTAAGGAAGTGCACCTACATGCAGGAGAGAGAAGGTAAAGGTGGACCCTTTAAGATGAGTCTTATGTGATTTTTTTAGAAAAAGAAATGGTGATGTGAAAGAGAGATGATGTATGTAGAAAAGATGGGTTGGAGTTAAAAAGATGAGAGAGAATGCATGTGGGAAGAATGGGTTAAAAGCTGATGTGGCAGTGATGACTAGGATGCATGTAGTAAATGCAGGTCGTTGCATTGGGGACAGTCTTATAACTTTAATTATTACTGTATGTTACTTTAAAGTACATCTGGTAGAACAACTTGTTACTTTAAATACTGTAATAATCAAAATTTATTTTCTGGTTTCGATCTCTGCGACGTCGTATTGTACAGGATTAAAGACGATCTAAAAATAATACGGTTGGAATTTATTAATTGTGACAGTTCAACCGGTTTGACCGTCGCAATAGTTTTTATATTGACGAGAAGCCACACGCTACTGCACGACTAATATATAAAATGTTCTGTTTTAAAATAAGAAAGCAAATTGTCCATGCTTATTCGTTTATCTACTATTTTATTTCGAAAACAACATGTCGAAAAGAGGATTCCTTTTATAACAATTGAATCCGGATTTGACATACATTGTATGTCTCATATTTGTCTAATGTGTATTATAAAATTATTATATTGTATGTATAATAAAATTGTTGTACATTCTAATTTGAAGTATTACTCTATATACAAAATATTTTTTTTAGCTCTATGTTTTTCTAACGGCAAAGATTACATAACACTACTCTTAAATTACAATAAATTTTACTCCATATTAGGAATTGAACCATGATCACTCCTCAAGAGACACAAAGCCTCTACCACCCCACCAAAGTAGTGATGGCTTTAGCTCTATGATTTAATATATATAACCTCAAACGGATAAAATACATAAAACCTTACTAGGCGTTCTAAAGATACATAGATTTTTATTGTATAAAAATATTATAAAAAATATATATGAATTTCGGAAGTGTTTAGTGGTTACCTTTTTTTCTCCAACAAACCAAACACCAATTGATATCGTTTTGAGTATATTACAACTTTATCTTTTATTTTTCCCCCTGTCAAACCGTACCCGAGTACCGATCAAATTCTCAATGCATCCCCAACAACGCATGAGGTGAATCCTGCTAGTTATACATGCAATGCAATTCTATACAAATTGCGACAAATGTATTACAAAGGAAGAATTCTAAATAAATATTTTAGTATTTTAGAAAGGATTAATTATGTTGGCTCGACTAATTTTTTTTCAACGGATAATGAAATAAATGTCTGTTTATTTGGGGTAACTGAATGGCAAAAAGAGACTTCATACGCCTGTGACTGCAGACATTGCTGGGTGGCACAACCCGCTATCTCTGGTTCGGGGGAAAATCAGCCACCCGAAGGTTCATTGCGGTAAAACCCGGTTAGAATCAGAATCGGACTTGAGACCCATGACCTTAAACCTAAATCTTCACTTCCCCTCCAATGCTAGCTATAGCTCGTTGGCACTGTTGACTCCACGCTATTAGATAATAGATTATCAACGACCAATTAGACCCGTCATTAATTCCCACTTAAAAATAAGAAAATAACTATCGGTAATCACACAATATTCACTAATCACACTACTAGAGAATTATGACATCACATTTTCATTCGAAATGCGTCAAATTTGGTCGTCATTGGTGGGATTGTGTAGTGACAGATTATCTCTTGGTAATTCGCCAGTGATACCAAGTATAGTGATACCAAGTATGAAAATTCTGATAAGATTTTCACCTAGACTTTTTACCTGACAGATAATCTCTTGGTAATTCGCCAGTGATACCAATCGTACTAGGTTGAAAGTGTGATGGGCTTTTTCGTCATATTTGGTAGTAAAAGTATTGTTTTTTTTTTTTTTTTTGTATTGATCGTGTTTTATCTAACGTATTGAAAATTAAGTCAGGCCGGAATTGACCGCTCTATCATTCAGGAGTCCGATATCTACTTAAAAAATCAAAACATAGAAATTATGAAAAAATGACAACTTAAAGCATTAATCACCTAAATGTAATAAAAAGCTTATAGTTTAAACACGAGTCATCTTAAACTTAAAACAATTTCAAAAATCAATATAACCCAAAAACAACCAAGTCTAATAAAAAAGCAAGTGAACCTACGATGTGATCGGTTGTTTGTTCTTAAAACAATTCATGAAGGTAGTTCTCTTGTTGTGCTATGTGTCACGGGCTCCAAAAACGGGCGTCATTGGTGTCATTAGCCGACATCGGTAGAGAACACCGCAACGTGGCACCATCAATGATGTGGGGCAGGGACGTGTTCACCATTACAGGGTTTGAAGATGGAAAATGTAAAAGTCTTTGTATCTTACATGACACCTACATAACATCACTTTTTTATCCTTAAAGTCTCAAGATACCCCTCCCTCAAACCCAATAACACGGCGTTAACGTCATCCTATATTTGCCTAAAGAAAAATTTTCAAAACAAATTATTTATAAAGGAAGCAAAGTCTTTAAATTGAAATTGACATAATATATAGTCGTGATTCTTAAAATTTACTTAAAAAGAGACAATATAGATTCCAAAATTTTAGATTCAATGTATAGTTCTCTCATCTTGCACCGTAACGTTAAAAAAATATTTCAAATTGTATAAAACAAACACTTATTATACTTTTAGTATTATATTTATGTGCTTTTCTTTTTAATTTGTTCTATTTAATTTGCATTTACATGTTTGAAAACCAGTTATAAACTTAAAATTATGCAACAAATAGGTTGCTAGGATCGTCGCATTTGAGATGATGCATGCCTAATATGAAAAGTTATCGCCCTCTTGAGTAGACTAATAGTTGTCTAAGATAAATTAACTTTTCGTTGAATGAGAATGCTTACTTGTTTCTAATTTGCAACGAATTTAATCTTAAACTATTCTGTGATTGGGATTAAATACAAAACCTCCTAATAAGGCTGGGGGGTATGGTCTCACGCCCCCAGTGGCTTTATCACGTCACGTAAGCGCCACGTAAGCGAGGACTTTATCGTTAACTTGTGCAGTGTGGAATAACACCCCAATAAAGCCCCTTTTAACAATATTAAAAAAAAGAAAAAAAAAGATAAATAAACTCAAATTTGATTGGTTCAAGCAGCAGGCCCCATCCCCTTCTTCCTCTTCACATCCGCTATAGCTTTGGCGGAGGCCATGGACATCGCCCCCCTTGGCAAAGGCGGGGTAGTGTAGGGGCGCTAAAATGGGTGAGGTGGCAGGGGGCGTGAAACCATACCGTCCAGCCTAAGATACAATAGCATCTACCAAATAAGCTAGCCCCAAACCCAAATTAACTTTATTAAATAGCTATTAGGTGAAACATTATAGCTTTTAGAAAGAAAAAAAATTGAGATTCCAGTGAATCTAATAAAAAAATGGTGAGAGTCGTGTTCGTAGCAATGACACTGTTGTGACGGTGTTGATGACGGAGGGTAGTTTATACTATTTTCTTTTAATTCTTTCACTGTAAGGAAAATTTGAAATTCCTCTGACTCGAAGAAAAAAACTTAAAAAATAACGGTGTCTTTTTTTTTTTACAGCCATTATCAAAATACCACAAGACACCAAGATGTTAGAAAGTAGGGGTGAGCATGGTGCGGTTCGGTTCGGTTATTACCTATAACCGAAACCATAACCGCACACTGCGGTTATCAAAAAATCATAACCGTTCGGTTTCGATTAATGCGGTTTCGGTTAATCGGTTATTGCGGTTTCGGTTCGGTTATAGGTCGGTTATTATTAGTGTAAACTATAATGGGCCAATAAGGTTGGGTCATGGTTAGTGTAAAATGTAATGGTCCAATAAGGTTGGGTCATGGTTAAAAGTTAAAACATTCAAATACTTCACCAAAGATACATATAGATTAGGTCATGGTTAAGCATTTAAATACAAATTTAAAGACTTATGGTGCTACGGATTTGGCTATGTTTAAAATATTCGGTTCGGTTATTTGCGGTTATGAAAATAAGAATAACCATAACCGAACCGCAAAAATCGGTTATTAAAAATATAAATAACCAACCCTTCGGTTATTTCGGTTCGGTTTTTTCGGTTATTTCGGTTACGGTTCGGTTAATTCGGTTATATGCTCACCCCTATTAGAAAGCACACTTAAAAAGCTTTAAATGAAACAATTAGGCTGTAAAAATATACGCAAATATGCGCTTTGTATACTATACTTTAAAGAGCTTTAAATGAACCAAGTAGGTTGTAAAAAGAAACGCAAATAATCTCAAGGATTTATTATGCGCCTAGTATACAATATAAGTTGTTGGGGTATACGCACGTGGAAGCAACACACACTCACGAACAATCAACTACAGAAATAGAAAATAAATGACACAAGAATTTACGTGGTTCGGTTGCCAACTACAGCCTATGTCCACGGGGCAACTAAGGTATTTCTTTCATTCCATTGCACACAGATTACAATACAGATGAGTTTCTTATATAGAGATTACATGAGACATTCAAACAAAGAAGCAGAAGAGAAATTGATGTCTTCCGCCTACTTCTTTGACAGCCGCAAAACATGACTGCTGCCTAACATGGCTGTTGCCTAACTTTGACATACCACAAGTGGCTTCACACTCAACATAAGTATACTACAAATATCATATAATAACTAATTTAGGACGATAACACAGTTTTTTTTGCAATGTTTTAATCTTATAGAGCTTGTTTCGTTTTCACACACAGGACAAGCTAGTTTACCTTTTGTGCTATATCCTGACAAATTGGCGTATGCTGGGAAATCACTTATAGTGCAAAAAATCATGGCGCGTAACTTAAAGTTCGTCTTTTCATAAGCATCGTACATGTCTACACCTGAGCTCCATAGGGTTTTAAGGTCATCAATCAAAGGAGACAAATAAACATCAATGTCATTACCAGGTTGTTTTGGACCCTGAATTAACAATGACATCATTATGTATTTTCTTTTCATGCATAGCCATGGAGGAAGGTTGTAGATGCATAAAAGAACCGGCCAAGTACTATGACGACTACTCATGTTTCCGAAAGGATTGATACCGTCTGAACTAAGACCAAATCGTATATTTCTAACCTCGTTTCCAAAATCGGGATAATCGTAATCAAATTTTCTCCACTGAGGTGAATCCGCCACATGTCTTAACTTTCCATCATCCTTACGCTCTTCGGAATGCCAACGCAACAACTTTGACTCTTTAGGATTAGCAAATAAACGCTTTAATCTCGGTATAATAGGGAAATACCATAATAATTTAGCTGGAGGCCCGTTTTTCGTCACATCGTCGTCATAATCATTAGTTTCATTTTTACGTTTGTACCTCGATTCACCGCATGTAACACACGTATGAGCTTTCTCATACTGATTTCTATACAACATACAATCATTGGGACATGCATGTATTCTTTCCACCTCTAATTCCATTGGACACATCAATTTCTTAGCTTGGTACACAGATATGGGTAGCTCGTTGTTTGTGGGTAGCATATCGTGCAATAACTCCAATAGACATGTAAAACTCTTATCGCTCCAATTGTAGTTTGTCTTTAAGTTAAAGAGTTTTAACACAGCGCTAAGCTTAGAAAATTTTGTACAACCAACGTATAATGGTTTTTCTTCGTCGGCAAATAATTGTTGTAGTTTTTCTAGATCACTGTCATCAGCATTAGCTTCCAAATCATCGCGCATGTCATTTAAATTATCATTGGCCTCGTTTATATTCTCATAGCCCTCGTTTAAATTATCACTGTCATCTCTAATATGCGGAGCGTTGTTCTCATCATCATGATTAGAGCCTAAATTTATTGAGGTTGTGCTACGATTAGCAAGTGACTCCCCGTGTTTTGACCAACAAGTATAATTAAACATAAATCCATTTCTCAACAAATGATACTCAATGTCTCGTATATCCTTGAAGTTGGTAAAATTTTTACATTCCATACAAGGACACGGAACAAGTTTGTTTCCTTTTTTCACACGATCCTCTTGAGCAATCTTAAGAAAAAGTTTCACGTTGGTCACAAATCTTGGGTCAGTACGTCTAATTTCATACATCCAATAGTTACGATCCATCTGAAATGCATAACCAAACAAAAAAAAATAGATTTGAATTGAAATATTAAGTATGATGTGGATGAATCAACGAAAATTAATATAAAGCGGTGAATCCAACTAGGGGTGTTCACGGTCCGGTTTTATCGTTTTTTAGGTCAAACTGTGAACCAAACCGTTAGTAACGGTTTTTTATTGTTGAAAATCAAAACCGAACCGTTAGGAATTAAAATCGAACCAAACCAAACCATTACTAACGGTTTGGTTCCGGTTCGGTTTCACGGTTTAGACTTCGATAATAAATTAAACTTAATTAAAATAATAACTATCGCTCCTAATCTAACTAACGATCTAAGTAGATCTTTATTTTATCTAATATTACAACGTGCAGACTTTTTAATTGATTTAGAAATAATTATCGTTATATGAGATCGATAGTTTATGGATAAAAAGGAACTTCTTTTCGTTTAAAATTTTTAAATAGGTGTCATCTTAACCTCTATCTCCTATAGGGCCAGTTCAAGTACAAAGTGGCATTTACACACACAAAGTATCCAAAATGCATTGGAGCTAGGGCAAGGGTGGATACACTCGTAATGTATGTTGGAAAATAGGTGAAAATAGCATTTTTCACAAATATAGGAAAATGATTTTTTCCTATTTTGGACTAGAAATAAATATAATAAAATGAGCGGGTTTTATATATTTATTTGTGGGTTTGTGTTCTATGTTGGAAGAGCTTCGCAACGAACTAAACCACGTCCAAAACCGAGCTAAGATGAATGAGATATCGATGCTCAAAGTTGGGTGTTTGGAACATTCAATGCTGAAACAAAAGGGAAAGTAGCACCTTGTCCCACATCGGATGAGAGTTGGAACTTAAATGGGTATTTAAGGTGGAACTCTCCATCCTTATTGTTTCATGGAAGCACACACTAGTGTCCTCGCGAAGGGTGCGGAGCACCCTAACTCGCACTCGCACTCGCACACGCGCGCGTGGCGTGGGCGATGAGGCGCAATGTGGCGCTTTGATGGCGCACTTCGCACACTCGCATCGCCGCGAGCCGCTTGAGAGCCGCCTTTGTATTTTTGACCACGCGCGCGTGGTGGAACACAAGGGTAGCAAGGACCAAGTGGTAGGTGATGCGGCGCATGACGTGGCAGTCATGCGCGCGCGAGTACACCTGGCGCGTGGTTGCGCATGGGGCATGGGGTCTGATGTGACGTGCGCGGCGCACCAGAGTGAGCCAATACGACGCGACTGTGTGGCGCGCACGTATAGGCTCACAGGTGACGTGGCGCACGCGCGCATGGACTTGAGCCAAGAGGACGCACCGCACAGGTGACGTGGCGCACGCGCGCATGGCTGTGAGCCAAAGAGGCCGCACCGCGCATGGGCGTGCACACCTGGGCGCGCGCGCGTGCAGAAAGCTTCCAGCATTGAATAACAGAACAGTTTCAGTTCAGCTTCGTAACTGACGAGTTAATGGGCTTAGACTGAGAATTAAATGACGTCTTAAATTGCAGTGAAGACGTTTAATGCAATTTAAACCTCTCTTTAATTCGTTTTTTAACTGTTTCGAATCTGGAGCTGTATAAATACAGCTCCATACCCAGCAAAAAAGGACCAGCTACAACAGCAACATACAACTTTCTCTCTACAATTTTTTCTGATCTTTTCTTTGCAGTCTCAAGGTAACCTTCGGGTTGTAGGTCTACTCCGGCAGTACTACTGCTCCGGCTGTTGTACCCTGGGAAACAAAACGAGTACTCCTGGGAGACTCGGAATTTGTTTTAAGGGAAGCGTGTGTTCACGTGCCTCAGCCTTCTTCTTCATCTTAAATTCTTGTATTTCTTTTATTTCAGTTGTAATTGTACCAGTAGTTTGTTTTCTCATTTCTGTATTGTAATCTAGTAATAAAAATTTGTTATTTTATTTATTTTATGCGAACGGTTCCTACAATCTTAAAACAAATTTTTAAAACCGTTCGTGTAATCAAAACCATCCTGTTTGTGATTCAAACCAGTTTTGTTTTCACTCAGTTTGGGTTTTAAAAACAGATTTTTTTTTTGTTTTCTTCTTCAAAGGAGCGACTTTGGTTGAAAACAATTTGGTTACATCTCAGAATTTGTCCTAAAAATTGCTAAAAACTTTCTGATTTGGTCTTCAAAGTTGGACTTAGAAGCCAATCAGTAAGTTCTAAAATTATAAATTTTCTGTTTTGGTCTTCAAAGTTGGACTTAGAAGCTGAAACAGTAAATTGTGGTAAATTAAAATTTAGTATTTTCTTTCTGGTTTGTGCGTAAATCAGAATTTTTGACTAAAAATTTTAATTTCTAATTTTTTCAGAATGTCGAACGAAACTGTCAACGTTAACAACACGAGTGTTGTGACGGGAACCCCCTTGAACGCCACCACTGTGGGAGCGTCCACAGTGGCCAATCACGCGGAACGACCCGAGAAGTTCTCGGGTCTACACTTCAAAAGGTGGCAGCAGAAGATGTTCTTCTACCTGACCACCATGAACCTTGCGAGGTTCTTGACGGAAACCGCTCCCCAACCTGTGGAAGGGGAGACCGACGCACAAAGACAGTGCGCGGTAGATGCGTGGAAGCATTCGGATTTCATATGTCGTGGCTATGTGTTAAACGGCCTAGCGGATGCGTTGTATAATGTGTACTACAACGTCAAGACTTCCAAAGAACTTTGGGATGCCTTGGACAAGAAGTACAAAACGGAGGATGCTGGCACAAAGAAATTTGTGGTAGCCCGTTTTTTGGATTTCAAAATGGTTGATTCTAAAAGTGTTATGAATCAAGTCCAAGAATTCCAAATTATACTACATGACATCTTTGCGGAAGGCATGACACTTAGCGAGACATTTCAAGTGGCAGCGTTGATTGAAAAGTTACCTCCTGGTTGGGTGGATTTTAAGAATTATCTTAAACACAAACGAAAGGAGATGACTTTAGAGGACCTTATTGTTCGTCTTCGGATTGAAGAGGGCAATAGAATTTCCCTTAAAGGAAACCAAGCGCAAGCGTCTGCTAGCGCAAATTTGGTTGAGCATGGGCAATCCTCTAAGGGCGCGAAGGGTAAGGGGAAAAAGGACAAGGAGAAAGCAAAGGCTAGCAAACTTGGACCGAAGAAAGGGGTTGTGAAAAAGAAACCTCCAACGTTCCAAGGAACTTGTTACAACTGTGACGAGCCGGGGCATCGGGCTAACCAATGCAAGAAACCAAAGCGTGAGCGTGCGCACATGGTGGATGAAGACGGAATGCCTTTGGTGGCAATGATTTCCGATAAAAGCGCAATGATGGATGAGGTCAATACTGTGACCAACACTCCAAAAGGATGGTGGATTGATACGGGCGCGACCCGTCATGCTTGCGCGGACAGAAGCCTCTTTACCACCTTCAAGGCGCTTTCTGGAGAAGATAAGCTGTATATGGGAAATACAGCCACCGCTGACATCATGGGTGAAGGAACGGTGATCTTGAAGTGGACTTCGGGGAAGGAGCTCACTCTAAGCAACGTGTTGTATGTCCCGGACTTGCGCAAGAATCTAGTCTCGGGTTGGTTGCTTAACAAGTTTGGATTTCGTTTAGTCTTTGAGAGCGATCAATTTGTGTTAACTAAACGAGGAATGTATGTAGGCAAGGGCTATGCTCAAAATGGTATGTTCAAATTGAATGTAATGGCTGTCAAAAAGGGCATGAATAAAATTGCTACTACTTCTACTTATATGCTTGAGTTTTCTGAATCGAATAAATGGCATGGTAGATTAGGTCACGTTAATTTTAATTCTATACGCCGTTTAATCAATTTAAATTGCATACCAACATTCCATATTGATTCACACTATAAATGTGAAACATGTGTAGAATCCAAACTTACAAGAACATCATCCAAATCGGTTGAACGAATAACCGAACCCCTTGATTTAATTCACACTGATATTTGTGATTTAAAAGCGGTACCCACAAGAGGTGGAAATAAGTATTTCATCACGTTTATTGATGATAGTACTAAATATTGCTATGTATACTTACTAAAAAGTAAAGATGAAGCAATAAGTAAATTTATCTTGTATAAAAATGAAGTTGAGAATCAACTTCAAAAGAAGATAAAATCTTTGCGAAGCGACCGAGGAGGCGAATATGTTGCACCTTTTGCCGATTTATGTGCAAAATGTGGCATTGTACATGAGTGTACACCTCCTTATTCTCCACAATCAAATGGCGTAGCGGAACGAAAGAACCGCACATTGAAAGAAATGATGAACGCCATGTTGATAAGTTCTGTGGTGAACCAGGAAATGTGGGGGGAGGCCATTCTCTCGGCCAATTATCTTTTGAACAAGATACCATTGAAAAAGAGAGACGAGACTCCATATGAGTTATGGAAAAAGAAAAAGCCTTCATATAAATACTTGAAAGTGTGGGGGTGCCTAGCAAAGGTGATTGTACCACCTCCTAAGGCTCTTAGGATAGGACCCAAAACTATTGATTGCATATTTATTGGGTATGCACATCAAAGTAGTGCACATCGATTTCTTGTACATGAGTCCAAGAATCCTGATGTACACGTAAACACTATCATGGAGGTGAATCCTAACGTTGTGTCTTACTTTGAAAATGTGTTTCCTTTGAGAAGACAAACACATGCAACGTCATCAACACCTAATTTTGAAGTAGGTGAAAGCTCATCTAGACGAGCTGATGAGGAAGTTCATGATAAGACACATGAACAACCTGAGGTTGAAGAAAGTGACCGTAGGCGAAGCAAAAGGCCAAGGGTTGAAAAATCCTTCGGTCCAGACTTCGTTAGCTATATGGTTGAGGGTGAGCCCAATACATATCGCGAAGCGGTTTCTTCTTCAGAAGGACCTCAATGGAAAGAAGCAATAAGAAATGAAATAGATTCTATATTGCAAAATCATACTTGGGAGTTAGTAGATCTTCCACCCGGTTGCAAACCACTTGGATATCGTTGGATATTCAAAAGGAAGATGAAAACTGATGGAAGTATTGATAAGTACAAGGCTAGGTTGGTAATTAAAGGATTTAGACAAAAGGAAGGTCTAGATTACTTTGATACCTACTCGCATGTGACGCGCATAACCTCGATTAGATTGGTTCTTGCTATAGCGGCTTTAAGAAATTTGGAAGTTCACCAAATGGATGTTAAAACCGCATTTCTAAATGGCGATTTAGAAGAAGAGATTTACATGGAGCAACCAGAAGGTTTCTCCGCCCCAGGTCAAGAGGGTAAAGTATGTAAACTCGTCAAGTCTCTATATGGCTTGAAGCAAGCACCAAAACAATGGCACCAAAAGTTTGATCATGTCATGATTGACAATGGTTTCAAAATAAATGAGTGCGACAAATGTGTTTATTTCAAAGACACAAATGAAGGTTATGTGATTTTATGCCTTTATGTAGACGATATGCTAATCATTGGGAGTAATGATAAAATTATCAAAGCTACTAAAAGCATGTTGAAAGCGAGATTTGACATGAAAGACATGGGTTTAGCTGATGTGATTCTTGGAGTAAAGATCATAAGAACCCAAGATGGTCTTGTGTTAAGTCAATCTCACTATGTGGATAAAATTCTTGAAAAATTCAACTCGGGAGATACGAGTGTAGCTCGAACTCCAGTTGATACCTCCCAACATCTTAAGAAGAATAAGGGAGATGGAGTTGCTCAGTTAGAGTATTCAAGAATTATTGGCAGTCTAATGTATCTAATGACATGTACTAGACCCGACTTGGCTTACGCGGTGAGTAGGCTAAGTAGATACACCAGCAATCCGTGCGCGGATCATTGGAAGGCTATCACGAGGGTGCTTAAATACATAAGATACACAAGAGATTATGGACTGCATTATACCCGACAACCAGCAGTGATCGAAGGATACACTGATGCAAACTGGATATCGGATAATAAAGATTCCAAATCAACAAGTGGTTATGTATTTACACTTGGAGGAGCTGCTATTGCTTGGAAGTCTTCTAAGCAAACGGTCATAGCAAGATCCACAATGGAATCCGAATTTATCGCCTTGGATAAGTCAGGCGAGGAGGCGGAATGGCTACGTCAATTCGTGGAAGATATTCCAAGATGGCCAAAGCCTTTGCCAGCCATATGTGTACATTGTGATAGCCAATCAGCGATTGGTAGAGCTCAAAGCTTGATGTACAATGGCAGATCAAGGCATATGCGACGTAGACATAACACGATACGACAACTACTCTCAACGGGTGTTATCACAATTGATTATGTGAGATCAGCGGATAACATTGCGGACCCGTTTACAAAAGGCTTAAGCAGAGAGTTAGTAGAAACGTCGTCAAGAGGAATGGGACTAAAGCCCGTGGTAAATGGGAATATGAGGGAAACCTAACTTACTTGACTGGAGATCCCAAGATCTAAGTTCAATAGGACAACTTAATCATATTACCAAACGGAGTCACTGTGGGGGAGTACCCCAAACCAAATAAAAGGGAGTTAGTTATATACTTCCTAGTCCATTCCAATCAGTGACATTGAAGTAAGGCTAAGCATATTAAGGTTAAGGATTTCGGGAAATCAAATAACCATGATGCTTTTAATGATTCAGAGGAATCACCTATGTTAGAGAGAAGTAGGGTCGCTTCGAATGGATTTGTGGGGTGCGCAAATCCTAGAGCTCTCGCAGAACCAGGCTAGTGTTCCAGGACCATAATAGGACACGACAATGAGGAGTTGGCCAAACCAGGGAGAGTATTGTGTGAAGGGTATTGTCGTTTACACAAATGGGGGTATGTTCAAGGACATCGCGTCTACACACCGCTAGTAAGCTAAGTGCGCTTCACAAAAGAAGGTTCAAAGGGTAAAACCTACCTATCTTGCAATACTCAACTGTCGAAGTTTATCGTTGAAAAGTGTAAGGAAAAGATTCATTTCCATACATGTGGGGGATTGTTGGAAATTTGATGAAAATAGCATTTTTCATGTGGGGGATTGTTGGAAAATAGGTGAAAATAGCATTTTTCACAAATATAGGAAAATGATTTTTTCCTATTTTGGACTAGAAATAAATATAATAAAATGAGCGGGTTTTATATATTTATTTGTGGGTTTGTGTTCTATGTTGGAAGAGCTTCGTAACGAACTAAACCACGTCCAAAACCGAGCTAAGATGAATGAGATATCGATGCTCAAAGTTGGGTGTTTGGAACATTCAATGCTGAAACAAAAGGGAAAGTAGCACCTTGTCCCACATCGGATGAGAGTTGGAACTTAAATGGGTATTTAAGGTGGAACTCTCCATCCTTATTGTTTCATGGAAGCACACACTAGTGTCCTCGCGAAGGGTGCGGAGCACCCTAACTCGCACTCGCACTCGCACACGCGCGCGTGGCGTGGGCGATGAGGCGCAATGTGGCGCTTTGATGGCGCACTTTGCACTTCGCATCGCCGCGAGCCGCTTGAGAGCCGCCTTTGTATTTTTGACCACGCGCGCGTGGTGGAACACAAGGGTAGCAAGGACCAAGTGGTAGGTGATGCGGCGCATGACGTGGCAGTCATGCGCGCGCGAGTTCACCTGGCGCGTGGTTGCGCATGGTGCATGGGGTCTGATGTGACGTGCGCGGCGCACCAGAGTGAGCCAATACGACGCGACTGTGTGGCGCGCACGTATAGGCTCACAGGTGACGTGGCGCACGCGCGCATGGGCGTGCACACCTGGGCGCGCGCGCGCGTGCAGAAAGCTTCCAGCATTGAATAACAGAACAGTTTCAGTTCAGCTTCGTAACTGACGAGTTAATGGGCTTAGACTGAGAATTAAATGACGTCTTAAATTGCAGTGAAGACGTTTAATGCAATTTAAACCTCTCTTTAATTCGTTTTTTAACTGTTTCGAATCTGGAGCTGTATAAATACAGCTCCATACCCAGCAAAAAAGGACCAGCTACAACAGCAACATACAACTTTCTCTCTACAATTTTTTATGATCTTTTCTTTGCAGTCTCAAGGTAACCTTCGGGTTGTAGGTCTACTCCGGCAGTACTACTGCTCCGGCTGTTGTACCCTGGGAAACAAAACGAGTACTCCTGGGAGACTCGGAATTTGTTTTAAGGGAAGCGTGTGTTCACGTGCCTCAGCCTTCTTCTTCATCATCTTAAATTCTTGTATTTCTTTTATTTCAGTTGTAATTGTACCAGTAGTTTGTTTTCTCATTTCTGTATTGTAATCTAGTAATAAAAATTTGTTATTTTATTTATTTTATGCGAACGGTTCCTACAATGTATCTATTGCTAAATATTTAATAAATAAAAAATTAATCAAATTTTACGGTCCGACCCGGTTTTATACGATCGGTTTTTGGTATAAACTGCAAACCAAACCGTTAGCTACAGTTTAAAATACCTGAAACCGACCGACCGAAAGTGAAAGAAATAAACCGACCGTGAAACCAAACCAATGACCGGCTTAGACGGTTTCACGGTTTCAAACCAAACCGTGAGCACCCCTAAATCCAACCCACTTTTTGATTGTTATATCTCATTAAATTAGTGAGTTCATTAAATATAATAAATTAAAAAAGTATTATCATAAGTGTTACCTTGAAGTGTGAAGATCCACAATGAAGGAAACTAGGAATGAACAACTTGAGTAGATGTAGTTTTAATGAAGAATGAACTTTAACTTGAATTGATTTGGCTTGAACTTTGCTGAGAATAAGAACTTTAGAATTTGCAATAAGATCTTCTATTCTTATAGAATAAATAATGATAGATTTTTTTTGTTTAAATTTTAAAAGTATTATCTTTGTTTTTGTTTAATGATAAAAGGATTAGTATGAATTTTTATTTAAAGTTAAAAGGATTTTTTTCTAATATTAAAATAATAACAATTGATTAGACGGGCATAACTTATCCGTAACCATATTTTCAATTGTGGCGCATTACTCTTATATAACAATTCTTATAAACAGTAAATTAATTAGACAAACTTTGCTTATTAATTATAACTAGGATTGCGACCCGCCGCAATGCGGCGGAGATTCTTTAGTTATAACTAAATTAATCTATGATCCGCACGTTATGTTAAACATGTCAAATGGGGAAAAAATAGACGATGTAAAAACGTTCACCCACACACGCACGTTGCGTCGTGTTAACTCGCAAAATTTAGAACGAAACGTAAAAACGTTAAACCAAAGACGCACGTTGCGATGTGTTAAGTCACAAAATTTAGAACCAAGCATAAAGCGAAAAATTTGCGGAAAATGAAAACTATAAAGGACCAAAGTTGAAAGTAAAAAAAGTTAGGAGGATAGATTGCAAAAGATAAAAAGTTCTGGGTTAAAAGTAAAAAAAAAATAGTTTTGAGTTAAAAGTAATTTATGAAATACTTTTGGGTGAAAAGTAAAAAAAATCAATTTTTTTGGAAAACCACCAAAGCCAATGTTACGACAACCATATGCATAACCATTTTTTCTTTGAAAACCCCCCAAAGTACACCCCGTGTTGCGGTGGGGCGTAAAACATTGTCAAATAATACTAATGTCACACAACCGTCATCGACCACCAACAATGGCTCGACTTAGGATATGCGTGTTGCGATGAACTTGTCAAACATGGAAAAATAGAGGTAAAAATGTTGAACCACACATGCACGTTGCGTCATATTAACTCGAAAAATTTAGAACTATACATAAAACGAAAATTTGCTAAAGATGAAAAGTATAAGTGACAAAAGTTGTAAAGTTAAATTGCAAATAATGAAAAGTTTTGGGTTAAAGTTAAAAAAACAAATTAAGTAGGGTTAAAATTGTAAAGTAAAAACCTTTGGGTTAAAAATAAAAAATCATTTTTTTTTTTGAAAAACACCCAAAGCACAATATACAAATGATAATGCACAAAAAAGTTACAAACTTATATATAGAATAATATTGCATTATTGCCATTGAGAATAATAATTAAATTGTATATGTAGAGATGAGTCATAAATTGAGTGCAAGAGTGGATTGTCTACACTTTTTTTCTCAATCAATATTTGTGCCAAGACTTAGGGGAATTAACTCTATAACATTTTGTAACTTTGATGAACAGTAGCCGTCGACACGAAATTACAATTTTGCCCTTCTATCTTCCTTCAACTATAGCTCTGAAAGAATTGTGGAAATTGTTGTGGAGGTGGTGTGGTGGTACCGTAGTGGAGGTGGTGTCTGTACAGGGAAAAGAGCATAGAGTAGGTGAGAAGAAAAAAAAATCTGATGCTTTGGTAAAACTAAAACCAGCATCAAAACATGGGCTCTAATTGTTTTATTTCATCCAAATTTCTTTTTTTTAAATGTTTAATACAAATCTCATCTTCTTTTACGAAATTTCATCTTTTAACTTTCGGAATTTTACTTGGTGTGTTTAATTTGTAAATAATTAAAATTATATTAACTTCTATTATATGTTCAGATTATAAGCAAACACTATTGCTATTGGTATTGATATTATTAGAACCACAATCGATATTTGTTTCTATAGTTTTCGGTCAATATAAAACAAACGTCGATATTATTTTTAAAATACCAAGACCTTATTTATATCTGTTTTCCCTTACAATTGTTATACTAAGTGCGAATACCATGATGAATCAGATCGTTACCGACCGAAATTCCCGCGGCAACCAAGTGCCTTTTCCGCTTTATGTATATATTATAGTTATTATTGCGCCAAACTATTAAGAAAAACTTTCGCAAGTCAGTTGATTGTATGAACATTCAAATATAGTGAGTGTCTCGGGTTCAAAGCCCTTCATGGAAAAGAGATTTTTTTATTACCTACTGCCAAATAAAAGTTTGAGTAAATTGTTTTATTTAGTATTTTTTTGTCTTCGTCTATTATTCTTAATAATATTTTCCCTGATTTATTTCTTCTTCTTTTTTCACTTTTTATGTTGTTTTCTCTGATTCTAAATTTGTAATTTTTATAACCAAATCTTTTTAAAATAATACCTTTTTAATATACCTTCTTCCTACAGTGTAGTGCAGATTAGGGATGAGCATTCGGTACCGGTACCGCTTCCCATTTTCCTCTTTTTCAGTACCGGTACCGATATTTACGGGTAAAACACGGGTAAGTACCGGTACTATACTGAACCGGCGTATTTGGTGTCGGTACACTTTTCCCCGTTTTTCGGTACCGGTACCGGTTCAGTACCGAATGAGTACCGTGCTCATCCCTAGCGCAGATTGAACCTTATTAGACGTAATTAATGTATAATTTTTTTAGTTAATATAAGATAAGTATAGAATGGCACGACCTTTTTTTGTTTTTTCTTTCGGTTGTTATACCGAGTTTAGTACCATATTAATCCCGTTACAAAACGAAACGAATCGAAAATGTTCAAATTCCCCGCCGCGTAGCGCGGGGAATTTCACTAGTTTGTATTGTTTATATATAAAATTTTAATAATAAAATGAGAAATATATGAGGATTCCATATAATAAAATAGGCCTAATATGACGGTTTAATATATTAGATCTAATATGACGGTTTAATAGAGATTTCATAAATTTAAATCTCAAATATGACGGTTTCATTTATTAAAATAAGACGGTCCAATAAAATATGTTTTATTCCAAATCTCAAATATGTCGCTTTCCATAAAATCGTCTTAAAAGCCTTTTCTAAACCGTCTTATTTGCTCTTTTTTGTACTAGTGTACAAGAATTTACGTGGTTCGGTTGCCAACTGCAACCTACGTTCACGGGGCAACTAAGGTATTTCTTTCATTCCGTTGCACACAGATTACAATACAGATGAGTTTCTTATATAGAGATTACATGAGACATTCAAACAAAGAAGCAGAAGAGAAATTAATGTCTTCCGCCTACTTCTTTGACAGCCGCAAAACATGGCTGCTGCCTAACTTTGACAAACCACAAGTGGCTTCACACTCAACATAAGTACACTACAAATATCATATAATAACTAATTTAGGACGATAACTTTATTTTTTGCCTAGATATATTAATAATTATGCGGTTAGTATACTATACTTTAAACAATTTTAAATGAACCAAGTAGGCTGTAAAAAGAAACAGAAATAATATCAAGGATTTATTATGCGCTTAGTATGCAGTATAAGTATACTACAAATCTCATATAATAACTAATTTAGGACGGTAACTTTTTTTTCCTAGATATATTAATATATATAGTAGGTAGGGTGAAGATACAATAGGAAGTTTATTTGGCTAGGAAGTGATCTTGACCATCCATTAAGTTAATCAAGGGCTAAGATTAAATCAGGGAAATTGAAAGGAAGAAAAAAGGCGCGTGAGTTTGTTCAAGGGCATTCTAGTCAATCCAAGCCAATAGTTTCTCTCTCCTCCAATTCCCCCCCATTTTTTAAACGTTAATAACTCTTTCATACGACATTATTTTTTTTATAAAAATTGCACCAAAAAAACGAGCGTTTTTTTATCTTTAAAACGAGTATACTATTGCTATATTTAAAAAAAAAATTTTAAACCCAGTTGTGTTAAACGCAATAGAAAAACCACCAGTTACGTAAAACACAATGAAAAAAAAAAAACCTAAAAAATGACATTTTTCTAAAACGCAATGCACCAAAAACACGAAGAAATGACTTATTTGTAAAACGCAATGGCAAGAAAACACAAAGAAATGTCTTATTTCTAAAACGCAATGGACTGAAAACACATAAAAAAGTGTTTTACCTAAAACGCAATGCACAAAAAACACAAAGAAATGTCTTATTTGTAAAACGCAATGGCCAGAAAACACAAAGAAATGTTTTATTTGTAAAACGCAATGGCCAGAAAACACTTAAAAATGTCTCATTTCTAAAACGCAATGACCTAAAAAAACAAAAGAAAGTGTTCTCTGTAAAACGCAATGGACTGAAAAACCTAAAAATGTGTTTTACCTAAAACGCAATGATTAAAAACACTTCAAAAATGTGTTTTACCTAAAACGCAATGACTAAAGATACTTAAAAATGTGTTTTTTCTAAAACGCAATAGCCAGAAAACACATAAAACTCTCTTATTTCTAAAACGCAATGGACACATAAAACTGCTTGTGAACTGTTTGTGAATTGTCTGTGAACTGTCTGAATTGTCTACGAATTACTGTCTTCGAAATGAGCTCAACCCCAGCCAGGGGCTGCCGCCCCTGGGACCCCGCTACCAGGGGCTGCCGCCCCTGGGACCCCGCTACCAGGGGCTGCCGCCCCCGGACCCCCGCCAAGATCGTAAAACGCAATGACTAAATAAAAACCCAGATCGTGAAAATGAAATTAAAGAATTTTTTTCTGATGCGTTTTTAGTACAACGCTCGAATCGAACGGATCGAGTGATTATCTTCAAAATCACCAGAAAAAACGAGATTTTGAATGAAATTAAACTGGGTTTTCTTCGAAAAAAGCTGAAGAACACGTTGATCGGGTGGTTGAATCATTGATTGATGACGAAAATCACACTATAATGTAGTGATTATTGAGATAGTAAGTGAAGAAAAGGTTGGAGATGGTGGGTTTTGAAAATGGTGGGTTTTGAAGTAACTGGGGAGAAGAAGGAAGAAGAAATGATGAGATTGACTAAAATACCCTTTCTCTTTATTTTAAAATTTGCCACATGTCATAATCCTATGGCTTCCTATCCTTCCTAGCCAAAATTAACTTCCTATTTGATCTTTTCCCATAGTAGGTAATCGCACACGCAAGAAAATGTTCCTCACAAGACATTGCTAGAAAAACTCGTGCTTCATGGTCTAATTTACCAATATGCATGTTATAATACATGGTTGGTGTGGGTGCATTGTTAATTGTACACGGTTTTACCCTTTTCCATATGAGCTTTATGGAAAACACATGTTTAAAACATGTTTTAGACAAATCTCTCAAACAACTTATACTCACAAAGTACACATTCCAAAAGTAAAACCTAGAAACCAATTAAACTAAATGAATATACCTCCCAAAATATTCAACATGTACAATTCTCATGAGCGGCAATGGTGGTGGCCCCTTATTGGTTTAAATGGGCGGCAAATTCAATAGTGTTAGGCACCTGTCTGGCACTCCCCTATTGCCCCAACAAATTTACGATTTTATCCCGTCTTAAAATTACGGTTTTGACATAAATATAAAATTACGTTTTTACCCCCATTTAAAAATAAATTTGCGCTTTTGATCCCAGCAAAAAATTTCGATTTTGCCATTAGTTCAAAATTACAATTTTGCCCCGTTTCAATTTACACTTTTGCCATTAGTTTTTTTCCATTAAAATTACGATTTTGCTATCAGTTCAAATTTATTTTTTTACTCCCCACTTAAAAAAACTTATGCTTTTGCTCCCAGCAAAAAAATTCAATTTTGCCATCGGTTCAAAATTACGATTTTGCCCCGTATAAATTTATAGTTTTGCCATTAGTTTTTTTTTTTCGCACAGCCATGTTACGATTTTGCCCTCAACTTATATTTCTTTTCTCCATCGTTTTTGTTTGTTTTCCTGGTGAAATTACAATTTTGCCTCCAGTGTAAAATTGCAGTCATGCCGGCAGATTCTTGGCACTCCCCCATTGATCCATTTAATTTACAATTTTATCCCTGAATTAAAATTATGATTTCGCCCTCAGTTAAAAATTATGTTTTTCCAATCGTTTTAGTTTTTTTAGCAAAACTATAAAAGTTTTTTATGTTTTAATTGGTTGACTCCGTTTAATTTTTTTCGTGTCAATGAGCTGCCTAACACTCGCTCATTATTCCTGAAAAATTATAGTTTTGCCCTGAGCCCAAAATTACGATCTTATCATCGTTTTTGTTTTTTTTCTACCAAAACTATAGTAGTCTTTTTTTAATTGATTGAGAATTATTCGGCTAACGTCCCACAACACGGGTGAGGCATCAACTAGTTCTATACATATCTCACCTTGAATATTAGAATGTTCTATTTTTCACCACAAATACATAACTTGCACTATGAAAGTATTTAAACTTCCAGCATTTTAGTTGTGAAGTATACCATTTGTCAACTAGAATGTGAGGGGACCATTTCATATTTAGATAATTAATATTCGAGTAAATTATTGTTTTAGCCCCTATAGTTTAGTCAGTTTAACTCTTTCAGCCTAAAAATAATCTTTTAACATATCATACCCTGAGGTTGCATTTTTTAACGGTTTTGACCCCTAACACTAACTTTGTTACTTTTTTACAGTTAAGTGTAATGGTAATTATGTAATTATATACCTTAGGGGTCGTTTTTGATAATTACAAAGTTCTTTTAATATTTAAGAGATTATCAATGCAATTACCAAAGTTTTTTTTTATTATTTCTTTATTTTCATGATTATTATTTAACAAAATATGTTTTATATATACAAATAAATATGTATTTTCATTAAGCGTTTGTTTTTTTATAAACGTCGTATTTAAAATCATTTGTTTTTAACCTTTTTTTAATCCGTCTATCGTTTTTAAAGTTATTCATTTTAAACCGCTTGTTTATTAAAATCATTCTTTTTAAAGTTGTTGTCTTTTAAAGATTTTTAAACGATTCATTTTATACCTTTCTTTTTTAAAATCATTCTTTTAAACTTTTTTAAACAATTCGTTTTTTAAGTCGTTAATTTTTAAAAGTGTTTCTTTTTAAACTGTTCCTTTTATAACCGTTTTTGAAATCGTTCATTTTTAAACTTTGTATTAAGTTTACTTATAACCGTTAGAGAAAAAGAACTTCAGAAAATGAGCGATTTTAAAAATCGAAGGAATTTAAAAACGATCGATTTTAAACGAACGAGTGGTTTAAAAGCGAAGATTAAAAAAAGAACGCTTATAAAAAACAAAACCTTAAAAAATAAGTTAACAAATGTAAGGTACTAAAAAACGCACGAATTTAATAAACGAAATGTTGAAAAATAATAAATTTTAAATAAACAAACGGTCTAAATAAATGGAAGATTTGAAAAAGAAATAAACCATTCTAGAAAAAGTGTGGACAATGAACAATCTTTTGCAAACTTTTTATTAGAATGTTTTTTTTTTTTCAAATCTTACATTTCTTTTGTTTTTTATACACGACGTTTTGTAGAATTTAAAAAATGAACGACTTAAAAAAGCGAGTTGTTTAAAAATGTTTAAAAAATAATGATATAAAATGAAGTATTTAAAAAACCTTTAAAAGACAAACGACTTTAAAAAGAAGGATTCTAAAAAACAAATGATTTAAAAAGGAACAATTTTAAAAACGATAGAATGTTTTAACAAAACGTAAGAAAAACAAATTATTTTTAAAGTGACTTTTATAAAAACAAACGGTTAATGAAATACATATTTATTTGTATATTTAAAACGTATTTTATTAAATAATAATCGTGAAAATAACGAAATAATAATAAATAAAACTTGAGTAATTGCATTAATAATCTCTTAGATATTAAAAGAACTTTATAATTATCAAAAACAACCCCTAAGGTATATAATGACCTAATTACCTAATTACCCTTACACTTACAACAAAAAAGTAACAAAGTTAGTGTCATGGGCTAAAACCGTTATAAAATGCAATCTCAGGGTCTGATATGTTAAAAGATTATTTTTTAGGCTAAAATAGTTAAACTGGCTAGACCACATGGACCAAAATAGTAATTTACTCTTAATATTTTAACATTCGAATATTTATGGAACTTAATGCCAAAATTTATATATGTTTGAAAAATGAAGTTTGGTCTCTCAGGAAGCAGCCTCTCTATTCGTAGGATAGAGGAAAGGTTTGCCTACATTCCACCCTCCAGACCCTACGAATAGTTCTGCTATTTGTGGGATATACTAGGTATGGTTGTTGTTGTTGTTGTTGAAAAATGAAGTTTGGAGTTTTAGTGTATATACACTTTTTAAACGGGAATCCATACACTCTTTAATGTACTCATAAATTACACATTTTTTTGTCAACCATAAAAATTGAACCCTTACCACATGGTAAGACAAAGTCTTATGTAATACCATACGGTTAGGTTAAAGGCCCTTTGGTAGTGCATATACACTGAGGAAGAGATTATGTTGAATACATAGGTGATGTTTGGTATGCAAGAATAAGAGGTGAGGGAATGAAAAAAATGGTGTTTGATTGTTCATTGGAATGGAATTAATATAATCACCTGTCATACAAGGATTTCCATTCCTTCTAAACACCCTAAGGCATTCTACAAACCCCTTTCCCCGTGATTTTTTCCTTCATTTTATTCCCTTTTTCACTGTCACACCCCAACCGATGGCGGAATCATCGGGGTATGACACTGAGCGAAACAGATTGTCCAGAAGTTTCCATAACAACTATCATTGCCATTCAATTTAAATTAACATGTCCCATACCATGTCTCAAATAGTAAACAAATTATTACAGATAAAATCTAGGCAAATATTCTGTTCCGACAACTCATATTCAAACATAAATAATTTATTTATTGGTTTCTAGGACCTCCTTTCCTAGCTTCAATTTCATCATAGCACAACGAGCATCCTAGACCTTTCCTAGCCTCGATTTCACAGTGACCTAGGCATACAAACAACCTAAACACCTGTCACATACGTTAAAATAAAGTCAATACATGAAATGTAAAGGTGAGCATACAAGTTTGATAATAGCATATAGAGTTCGAATTCGTTTACGCGTAACCAGCACGTACACATAGTGAAATGAAGCATGTTAGTTATCGACATAGATCCATCAATACCAATGACTGTGGGTTGACTGCCCGAGGCAGTTCGCAATACATGATTACCACCGTAATCCATGCAAGTAAAAGATCCTTAACAACCCCCGTGTGAACGGGTGCTGAGTCCAAACTATAGTACTATCATTGCTAAGGCAGGTAGACAGCATTCCATGTGTAAACATAACAAACAATCATTCATAAGCCACGTATAACATGCATTAATCGGTTAGCGTTCAAATAGTTTGAGTAGTGTGATATTTGTAGTTTGAATATTCGTAACGTATGTAACACCCAAAAGTGCTTAAAGCAAAAAGGGATCGAGTATACTCACAGCGATTATGGATTGAAGGGAGCGCTTAGCGAGTTCGGTTAGCCTGAATAGATCCGATAGCATAACGATAAGAAAAAACGAAACAAGTGAAGATGGGTCGGATGGTAGTTCGATCGGATGGTAGTTCGATCGGATGGTAATCCGATCGGACAGTAATCCGTGTGGACGGTAATCCGTTCGGGTGGTCATTCGTGCGGATGGCAATCCGTTCGGATGACGATTCGAGTGGATTGTTTCTTCCTATGCGAAGGATGTGTTTGTGTATGATGGCTTGTCCTTTGAAGTTTTTGTTGTAGTATTTAGAAAACATTTAAGTATCTCTATCCTTCAAGTCGTCCGATCAGATGCTGGGTCGTGCGAATGACAATCCGTTCGGGTGGTCATCCGTGCGGATGGAAATCCGGTTGGACGGTGACTCGATGGTGAGATTACTTGTTGAAGACAAGTTCACAGTTGGAGTGTCACTCGATCGGATGGTAATTCGATCGGATGGCAACCTTGTCAATGAACTTGTTGAAAATTGTTTAAGGCTTTAAAGTCTTAGTATCTCATGATCCGAAGAGGAATCCGGGCGGATGGTAATCCGTTCGGATTGCAATTCGTTCAATACTCAAACTCTAGATGAGATAGTTTAAAAAGGTGGGTCCCAAGTGTCATCCGTTCGGGTGGCAATCAGTTCGGATGACCTATCCGATCGGATGACAATCCGATTGGACGGCAATCCGTTCCGATTGTTCCCTTCGTCCTACACTTGGTCGTTTGATGGTTTGTCGTTGTTTTCGAGACGTCTTGACAACTTGTTAGCCAACTAGAACCCTGCCTTGACCCAAGTAACCAAACCGACCAGGAATCACCCTAGTTCGGTCAGTAACCGGCTCAAGACGGTTGTTCTTGTCTAACTTGAAGTCGGTTGTCTCGTAGGTGGAATCCAGATCTGACCCAGGTACAACACCTTGGTTGAGTAGGAGACTAGATCTGATCCCGATTCTACCGGTTTTGAGTGTCTTGAATGTAAAAGAAGGAGAAAACTTGTGTTTATTTCCTTAAACTCTTTTAGTCATTTGAAAAAGTTCAGATTTATGCGAGGTCGTTGTGAAATCTTGTGGAAACCGTTCAGATCTGAGTTATTCTTGGTGGAATGAGGTCAAACTTGAAGTTCATGGGAACTTCATGATGATGTCATCCTAGAATACCTCAATCTTGATGGTTTCACGGTTAAAAGTTAATATTTAAAAGATAGAAAGGTGTAGGAGTGCGTATAGATCAAGAAAGTACAAGATTTAGGGCGAGATCTTACCTGGATTGAGAGAAATCGAAGGAAATGTGAAGAACACGAGCTGTTCGGATAGAAGGTTTCCAAAAGTGGAAAGAATGACAATGACAGGGGTATTTATAGGATTCCAAAAGGGGAAAGAGTGATCCGGTCGGATGGCACTCCGCTCGGATGACGATCCGGTCGGATGGTATCCGGGTCGGATGACGTACAGCCTGTCATCAATTGCGTTATCCGGTCGGATGGCGCTTGGTTCAAGCTTTCGACGCGACGAGCTTCGGTGTTTCGATTCAGATTGCGAGCGGTTCGCTTCGATAGGGTTTCCTAGTCAAATTACTTTTAGTCCCAACTACTTCGTATCTCGCGTAATCTATTTTCCACTACCTATCCTGGTTCGATCGTGATTCGAGTTCGAGTTCGAGTTCATTCGAGTTAGATTTCGAGTTCGATTGAGTTCGCTTGATTACCACAACACATCATAAATAAACATGCACAGGTAACACGTAAGGCACACACACACGTATAAACAACACGTAAAACACATAGTTCGAGTTGCGAATTGATGTCGATTCGATTAACATAGCTTGATTATTAGTTGATTAACTTTATCGCATTGTTACTTCCTATAGTTCCCAGTCGTAGATCGGTTGAATAACGATTAACACAATTCGATTATTGTAATTAACGACACTTACTCCACATAATACAAATAAAATAAAGAAATTTCTACGAGTCAAGTTGCGTGAAATCGGTCGTTGACTCAGACCTTGACTTTGACTTTGACTTGTGAAAACACGGGGTGTTACATTCAACCTTCATCATCACCACCACCACCGAACACTACTGACCACCACCACTAGTCACTGTTGCCACTCACCACCGCCACACGCCACCCAATACCACTGCCACCGCTCACACCAATTTTATGTCTTCGTCTTTTTTTACCTATTAAACAACACAAAGTAATTTTTTTCCATTCGCACATGTTAACCAAACAAAACAAAGGAATGATAAGGTTCCATTTTATTTCTCTGTCCATTCTATTACCTCATCTATTCCATTTCATCGTCCATTGAGAATACATAGAATAAAATAAATCATTTATTTGTTTCAATCTTAAACACAAAAGAATATAATATAAGTGCAATTATTGGACCTACAAAAGAATAGATAATATCCAAAAGCCAAGACATGATTCTTAGATCAAGAAATAAACAATCAATGAAACAATTCTCTTCCCAAAGATAGTGAATCTTGAACACCTATTTCAGAACATCTGTTCAAGAGCATGGCTAACATCTGATGAAGACTTGGAACCACTGTTCAAGAGTACCAACATTTGTTGAAGGCTGACATCTGTTGAAGACCAAAGCCTTGATCAAGCCAAAGGTCTGATGAATAAGACCAAACATCTGTTAGGCCATACAAATGTTTGGACAACTGCAATAAAGGATAACTTAGACAGTGTTTTCTCAATGTAACAATATTTACTTCATTAGTGTTTTAGTATAGCCTAGATTAGATGATAGGATTCGCTCAGATGTTTGCAATATTTTGTTAGGAATGTTAGATGTCACTATCAGGGTGACGTCAGCACATCACGAACATAACTTTAGTACTTGTATAAATAGATCACACATGTTAGTGATCTATTTATCACTTCACACACATTCTCTTTATACGAATAGTTCTAGTGAGCGATCAGTTGAAGGGGAGATTGTAAAATCATTGCTGTAAAACTTTTGACTATTTGATTCAATAGAAAAATAGTTTATGATAATGCCTCTCTATTTGTGAATTGTATTGTGATAATCAATACTTGTTTGCAAATATCACACTCAGATCTTAACAACAATATTTATTATTCGTGTACACGGTGAACTTGATATATATATATATATATATATGTAGAAAAGTATATCGTACATTACGGCTTAACGTACTTCACGTACAACAACATGCGTGATTTGTTCTATAACATGCGTGATTAATGTTTTCAATATGCGTGATTATTGTGTTTCAAAATGCGTGATTTTGGATTTTTGAATTATAACGTGCGTGATTTTAAAATGAACGTCCGTAATTACCTGTCGTACGTGATGTACGTTAAGTCGTAATGTACGTTAACCTTCCTCTCTCTCTCTCTCTCTCTATATATATATATATAATCTTCACATATAAATTATGTGTAGATGATACTATCATACATCACCTACATTTGTGTAGGTATAGTTTGGGTTGGTTCTATTTGTTATCAAATAATTTAGTTTTCGATTAGGGCTGTAAATGAACCGAACCGTTCGGCAGGAAGTTCGTTTATGTTCGTTCATTTAATAAACGAACGAACATGAACAAGAAATTTCGTTCGATTAGTTAAATGAACGAACATGAATAGATGTCTCGTTCGTTCAATTGTGTTCGTGAACGTTCGGTAAGGTGTTCGTGAACTTTCGTTCATTTTATATGCGTTCGATTATGTTCGTATGTTTGTGTTTTAATTAAAGATTTTTGTGCTTTCATATATTTTATCTATACTCTTTATATTATTAAACTTTTATTTATTTTATTACCATAACAATTAAACTAGGAAACCTTAGTTCACTTTGTTTATGTGCCATTTCCTTTTCCTTTCTTGTTATTTACATCGACGAATACGATTGACCCCCGTTCCACAATAAGGGATTCAAGTTCCAGTGCCACTCTATGGGCCATCTTTATCCTTCGTCGCGTTGGTCAAATTTATTTGTGTTCGTGAACCGTTCGTGAACACTCTCATTTGCTTAATGAACGAACACGAACATAAAATCTCGTTCGGTAAGTGTTCATGAACCGTTCATGAACACATTTATATCCTTAACGAACGAACATGAACAAGGCTTTGTTCGTGTTCGTTCGGTTCGTTTACATCCCTATTTCCGATTATGATGATGAAACTAGTATTTAACAATACGTTATCATTCAAATCTGATTTTCATAACATTAATATTTGGAAAATTGGTTTTTAATAAACCAACCTTTGCCCCATTGGTAAATAATAATCCTACCTACAGATTTGGTAGTTAATAATCCTACGTTTCAATATGTTGGTACTCAATGGACCTCCGTTAGTTTTTTTTAACTGAAGTTAGTTTTTAAGTTTTATTTATTACACAAACAGTCCCTGTAGTTATAATTTACTAGTTTTAAGTTTTATTTATTACACAAACAGTCCCTGTAGTTATAAAAAAAATCAAAAAAATAAAAAAAAATCTAAAAAATAAAAAAAAATCTAAAAAATCAAAAAATTCAAAAAAAATCATAAAAATTCTAAAAAAATCAAAAAAATTCTAAAAAAATAAAAAAAATCATAAAAAATCATACAAATTCTAAAAAAATCAAAAAAATTCTAAAAAAATCAAAAAAATCATAAAAAACCGTTTCGAACCGTACCGTTTCGACCCGTACCGTTTCGACCCGGACCGCCACCACCACCACCACCACCACAGCACCACCACCACCACCGCACCGCCACCACCACCACCACCACCATCGCACCGCCACCGCCACCACCACCACCACCACCACCACCGCACCGCCACCACCACCACCACCACCACAGCACCGCCACCGCCACCACCACCACCACAGCACCGTCGCCACCGCCACCACCACCACCACAGCACCGCCACCACCACCACCACCACCACCGCACCGCCACCACCACCACCGCACCGCCACCACCACAGCACCGCCACCGCCACCACCACAGCACCGCCGCCACCACCACCACCGCACCGCCACCACCACCACCACCACAGCACCGCCACCGTCACCACCACCACCACCACCGCACCGCCACCACCACCACCACAGCACCGCCACCACCACCACCACCGTTTTCGAAACGGTCCGGGTCGAAAACGGTCCGGGTCGAAACGGTACGGGTCGAAACGGTACGGGTCGAAACGGTACGGGTCGAAACGGTCCGGGTTGAAACGGTACAGTTCGAAACGGTTCGCGTCGAAACGGTACGGTTCGAAACGGTTTTTTATGATTTTTTTAGGATTTTTATGTTTTTTAGAATTTTTATGATTTTTTAGAGTTTTTTTGATTTTTTTGAATTTTTATGATTTTTTATGATTTTTTTGATTTTTTTAGAATTTTTTTGATTTTTTTAGAATTTTTATGATTTTTTTGAATTTTTTTGATTTTTAGATTTTTTTATATTTTTATGATTTTTTTTTTATAATTACAGGGACTGTTTGTGTAATAAATAAAACTTAAAACTAGTAAATTATAACTACAGGGACTGTTTGTGTAATAAATAAAACTTAAAAACTAACTTCAGTTAAAAAAAACTAACGGAGGTCCATTGAGTACCAACAAATTGAAACGTAAGATTATTAACTACCAAATCTGTAGGTAGGATTATTATTTACCAATGGGGCAAATATTGGTTTATTAAAAACCAATTTTCCTTAATATTTTGATAGTTAATCTTAACTTTCTTTCTTCTAAAAATTCCTTTAAATAACACTTTACAAGTAAATAATTTCTGATCGATAATGTTTAAAAGAATATAATAACATTGTCCACTATACATCTAATTGTTCTCTTGACTTTTCAATTTCTAATCGTTGACCATCTGGAATATTATTGTTTTCCTTATTTGCAAACCTTTCAACTGTTCTTCTAGCAATTGGCAGCCATAATCTCCTTAATCTTTTTTCATCAACCCTTATTTCACCTTCAAGAAATCTTGGATGAACCGTAATCTCGGATACCGATCTTCGAGGTTCTTCGACTCTTCGGTTGTGACCGTTGTTCCCCTCAATTTCCGGACACAACTGATGATCAAATCGGTTACTTGCCACACAAGTAATCATCTCAGATTTTAAAAAAAGAATATCAGATGAGCTCACATTGCTCCATCTGGTTTTCAACGTCACCGGATCATTTTCATTACTGATCATGATCCGATGATTAAATTTATGCAAGATCACCTGATCTTGATCATTTTCAACATTTGTACCGAATCTTGATGACTCCTCTCGTTCTATAAAAAGCCCGAGACTAGAGGGTTCGGATTCGTTAAACCTTAAAGAATTTGAAAGCGTGAAAAGCGCAATATCATCCTTCACAACTTTAACCCTACAAAGCGGACAACTCGAGTGGCTTTCAAGCCATTGATCGATACAATCGATGTGAAAAGCATGCTTGCATTTTGGTAGAAGTCGAAGAAGTTCAATGTCTTCAAAAGCGGACAAACAAACCGAACATTCCAACCCATTTTTCCATCCTTTCAACGTCGAAAACTTGAAATAAGGAAGTGATTCAATAACAGTTTTGTCGATACCCGAGAATCTTGATCTTGTTCTAGGAAGATTACCAAAGTTTTCTTGGTTTAGACGATGAGTAGAACTAGAAGATGACATGTGACAACATTTTATGTAAATAATGGTTAAAAATGTTAGCGAAAACACAATGGAGAGTACTCCGACGACGATAGCAAGACTCGGTTCAAACTTATTGATGGAACTAGATGAATAGTTTTCATCATTTGCAGAAGAAAATGAGGATTGTGAAAGTGTTGAATTTGGGGTGATGATGAGAAAAGTGATGATGAAAGTGAGTGTTTTTTGTGGCTTCACTGGAATTCCGATGAACTCCGGCGGGTGGGTCGTCGGAAAGCTCATTGGTTGGTCGGAGAAGATGAAGGGAGGGTTGACATTGGTTGAGTTTTTGGATTTCTTTGAAGGGTTTGCTCTAGGTTTATTTATAGTCTGTTCATGCACCCTGTTGATGTATAATATTTTTATATTTTTAAAGAAAGTAATCTCACCCTGTTGTTATATAATATTTTTATATTTTTAAAGAAAGTAATCTTCAATTTGACGTATTATTTGATAAACTAAATATAGAATATGTTTATCAATTTGTTTGGCCAGTTGGTGTTTCTTTTTCTTATGTGACATCCAAACATCCAATATGAATAAAACTAACAGTAAAGAGATGAATTGTCGATTAAAAATTGCTTATTAGGGGTTTTTTTTTGTCACTATTACTACAACTACTTTAATTTCGTTATTACTACAACTACTACATTAGGGTTTTCTTGTTTTTTTTTCCTGTTTTTTTTATAGTAAAGAGATGAATTGTCGATTAAAATTTGCTTATTAGGGTTTTCTTGTTTTTTTTTTCATTATTACTACAACTACTACATTAGCGTTTTTTTTTATTATTATTATTATTACTACAACTACTACTATTATTATTCCAAATCAAACATCTTTTAAATTAACTTATTTGTGCGCCTTGTAAAAACCCATTGTTTGAAAATTTATATATCACTAACTTGTAAAAACCCATTTTTTTTTTAAACTTAATACAAATATAAGTATACGTGTTGTGCGGACACTCCTCCGGTGTGTGTATATATATACACTCACTTCTAAAGAAAACTTCTTATTTATTTTCTTATCTTTTGAAACATATTGAAATAAGATCTTATGTCAATAAAAGTTTGGTTATTTGTAAAACTTATTTTTTTTGGCCGATCAAATGAAGATTTTATTCCAAACAAACACTTCCAACTTAGCAAGAAGCTCGAGGAAGGTCAATACAGCAAACAAAACAGAATTTGTAAGCTGTAACATTTCATCAAAACTTAGATGTCCCCTAACATTATTTCAAGAGTAAATATATTATTTTATTACGCACTGCCACATTTTCAGATTTTTGTGTTTATCTCCATATTGTAGTTGGACTTGAAATTTGTCTTGTTTTCAGTTTTTCATTATATTTCTGTTTAAGTTTTTTCTTTCGAATAAATTGATCCATCACTTATATACGATATAAGCTGGTTATGTGATTCTAGTTATGATTATTAAATTACCATACATAATATAAAGATTATTTAGTCAAATTATTGTCGATAAATTAGACACATAATTCATTTGGACACATGAAAACATTTATCAACTTTTTATATTTATGCTGATTGTAAGCAAAACATGTTTTATTATATTATCATTCTTGTAATTTATTCCACGCATAATAAATATATTAAAACTTAATAATGATGGAAGAGTGGAGAGCGAGGCTTATGATTGAGATTGACTTTTCCCTGTTACCATAATATAAATTAGCAACATAAAGTTGCTTTATGTTGTTGTACATTATGTATTGGGGGTCTTTCAAAAAATAATTGATTTTTTCATTTTCAACACAAATGTTTTTATCTTTTAAAGTTAACCACTTTAATTTTTTAACTTTTTTTAAACGGTGTATGGATAGGATGTCGCTAATCGGGTTAGTAGTTAGTATCACCAAGTTAGTATTAAAATTCCCCAGTGTCGGGATTTGAACCCAAGACCTCCAAAAGAAGCAAAGCTTCTCACCTCCCCTTGACCACTAGCACAAGAGATCATTGGTATAATACGTTATGATTACATAAATTAGCAACATAAAGTTGCTTTATGTTGTTGTACATTATGTATTGGGGGTCTTTCAAAAAATAATTGATTTTTTCATTTTCAACACAAATGTTTTTATCTTTTAAAGTTAACCACTTTAATTTTTTAACTTTTTTTAAACGGTGTATGGATAGGATGTCGCTAATTGGGTTAGTAGTTAGTATCACCAAGTTAGTATTAAAATTCCCCAGTGTCGGGATTTGAACCCAAGACCTCCAAAAGAAGCAAAGCTTCTCACCTCCCCTTGACCACTAGCAAAAGAGATCATTGGTATAATACGTTATGATTACACGGTATAAATTTGATTTACTTTATGTTTTGATCCAATCGCAATGCTTATATAGGTTACATTAAGTTCGATTGGATAGGTCGAAACGCGCGTTTTCATATGGTTAACGCATCACGTAACGTTTGTACTAATCCATTCGATGTTTGCACTGTGGCCGCAACGCAACGCGCGCGGGTGTTTTTGCTAGTTATTATTTAAATAACACAAATATATTTCACAAAGATTTTAGAAAACTAGGCTTGGACAACCAGATAGTAGATTGCGTGCTTATTAATTCTTTTTTCTTATTATTGAAATAAAAAATTAGCTAACATCTCCAATGCAAAATCAAAATTTTAATAAAGAGTTAATTACATAGTTAGTCTCTATGGTTTATACAAAATAACAATATAAGGTACTAATAGTTTAAAATCACTTTTTAGGGTACTAACTTTCCATTTTTTAACATGTGAGGGTATTAATGTTAATTCACTGGTTAACTATTAGTACCTTAGATTGTTAGTTTGTGTAAACCACATGGACTAACTATGTAATTAATACCCTCACATGTTAAAAAATAGAAAGTTAGTATTAGAGAATGTGATTTTAAGCTATTAGTACCTTAGATCATTATTTTGTGTAAACCACAGAGACTAACTATGTAATTGACTCTTTAATAATTTTTTTTTGCCACATCGTCATCTTATTATTCATTTTTTTCATCTTTCTCTTTTTTCATTAAATATCTTACTACTCACAAAACAATTTTCTCCACAAATGCATGCATTTAGTGAAGAACAGTGTTTTAAAAACCGGTAAACACCGACCGGTTATATCTGTATTACCGTTTCCAGATGTAAATCCGGTACGGAACACCCTGGTAATATATGTGAAACAGCATAAGGTTTGTACCGGCGACAAAATCTGGTATACCGGTTTGAAACGTAATACCGGTACCGGCCCAAGGTTATTTTAGTTTGGGATTTTACTTATTTCTATTATATAAGTTACTTATCTTACGTAATTTTTATATATTATAATTATTCGTAACTAAAACTTCTTAATTAATATTGTATGAAACGAAAATAGTTATCCTCTAGTTGATGAGGATACCGATAATAGTGAATTTCATCTTTTATGCGATCATGAGCTTAATGTATTCAACACTCAAATAGCTTAAACATATTGTACACTTTCATTTAAAGAGCTTGTTGGAAAATTGAAGGATTTTCAATTATCTTTTGGATTATTTTTTTATTATGGATTAGCTTTTGGATTATCTTTTAATATGTAATTATGCATTTCTGGATTAACTTTTGAGTTAATGTTGTAATTTATGAAATTATAGAATTAACTAGTCAACCCGGTTGAACCGCTCGGTACAACCTGATTCTACCGGTTGAACCATTTTTTAGCCTAATCCGGTTTAATCTAAAAACCGGTTTTTAAAACATTGGTGAAGAACATTTATACCCTTTTTTTACTCTCTATTTCTCATCTAACTCATCATCCATGTCTCAAATGCATCTCAAATACATTGCATTGAGTTTGGTTTGCCAAGATCCCGTATCAATTTTCTTTTATATTTTTAATTTAAAATATTAATTACATAAAGCGAAAACGAATCATATACATAATGGTTCTAATATCTTAGACAACCGATTTTAGAGTCGAAAATCTATAAATGATTACAGCTTTAGAGTGAATTGTATTTGTCAATGTTACATTATGTAAAAAACATGAAAATATTATCCTTAAACTTTGATAATGATACTAGAGATTTTTGTTTTCATTGCTTGCTTACCAATTCGATCCTTTTAGTAGATTTTTGTTGAACAGTAACACAAGAATCTCACCAACGATTAACACTCAATTATTTATTCAAACAAACAAACGATTCAAGAAGAATTACAGACTCGATTGAATTGTGCTCACTTAACCCTAATCCCCAATCTACCTTTTGTACTAATTAGCAACAGCTAATAACTGCCTAAACAGACATTTTAACAAACTTCTTTCTATATTGACACTTATGACCCCTGCACATTATTAAATGTTCTAAACAAGAACATGACTTATGCAGAAGTTACACAACAGACCCCTTTACTTACAAAAACAGTCTAAAAGAAGTTAGACTTTCTCCAACTTATCCCAACAATCTCCACCTTTGGATAAAGTCTATCCAACATTGAGCAGTTCACAACAATATTCAAACTTTGGTCCGGGCAATACCTTAGTGAATATATCAGCAGCATACTCTAAGGTATCCACCTCTTTAATCAGCACCTTTTTTGATTTCACCACATCTCTTATAAAATGCAATTTCACATTTATATGCTTGGTCCTTTCATGATAAACCTGATTCCTTGTCAACTGCACTGCACTTTGACTATCACATAATACCACAGCTTTATCAACTTCTATACCCAGATCAGTAATAAACCCTCTAAGCCACATACTCTCTTTCACTGCTTCAGTTAAAGCAACATATTTGTCACACCCCGACCACGTGGAACAACCAAACGTGGCGGAAACGTCGGGGAGTGTTGTAACAGAATTATTGTTCCATAACCATGGCATAAATAAATTCTGTTTTATTGAATAAATGAACTCATTGTTTTAATACAATCAAATAACTACAACTAAAATCTTCCAAGTTTTAAAGTTGCTAGGCATGAGTCCATCCTAAATGTAGCACGTATCAACAATCATTGCAAAGCAGTACCTGAAACATGTGTAAAAATAGGTACGTCAGCATAAAAATGCCTGTGAGATACATAGGTTTTGTGAAGATAAGATTCATGACTTATGTTTAAGAAAAATGTTTAGTCATGAACCTTGTAATTTGTTTTGTTTTGTAAATCACTTGAAAAGCAATAAGATCAGATGATATGTATAAGTAAGAGAATAATGTATGGTTAAATGAATAACCATGAAAAATGAGTTTGTATAAGATATGTTGTTTGTAAATTAATGTCTTGGGAAAAGTATGTTATTTGTATAAAATGTTATATGTCTCAAATTGAAATGATTCAGATAACGATACAATATGTAATACCATACAAACACTTATATATAGGAAGTACCAGCGGCGTATCCACCATGCTTGTATCATATTACACACGCCTCGTTACTTAATCACTTACTCAAACTAAACCAACAATGTAAGATGTCTATGTTTAAACCAATTGCCAAACGTATTGAATAATGTGTCAAAATGTTTATGTCAAGATGTAAGTCATGAAATGTATAACCAATGTCAATAATGTTTATGTGTCCAATGTAAATCATGTAATGTGTAACCAAAATGATATGTATAAATAAATGTAAGGTTAAACGAATAACCTTATAGTAGCATATTAAAAGTATACTTTGGATTTGTAAATAACATATTAAACTATGTTTTGGTTTCATAAATAACATATCAAAATATGTTTTGGTTTGTTGATAAAATATATTTGTTGGTTTTGTACAATATCACACATGGGAGCATATCAAACTATACTTTTTGGGAGTATAACTAAATATACAAAAATAGTGTGATTTAAGAATTCATTCAGACCTAGTGCATCAAAATACACATTTGAGACTATAGGGATACCACAAAGGAAATCCCTGTTTGGATGGAGAAACAAATTGGTTTCAGACATTCCATGACAACAGGAATGGGGTGTCAAATCCTATAGCGCTATATCATACTAACAATCGGTCTGGTGAACAAAATAAGTACAATTCAACAATTAATGTTATAGTCTTTGAAAAATCAGTGTTTAAACTATAGATAGTCATTCAGTTTGTCAACAGGTAAGTACTAACATGTATAATCAGTTATACTTTTGGAAAACATGAAAATAACAGATAGGTACACATGCTTCACCCCAAAACAGTTTGAGAACAGTAAAAGAGGGGAACTATGTACTCACTTGAGGTTGCTCAGATGTCTTAAGATAACCACCAAGTAATGCTAGAGATCTCGGAATCAAACGGCACCTAATATAGGTAACTATGTTAATAAACCGGACCTATATCGGAAGATCGGGTAGCATGAGGTTTCGTAAACCAAACGAGTATGGAAACTCGTGTAATATGGTTTAACAAAGCCTACATACTAAATGAAACTTAACCTAAGTGCTTACGACCCATTACGACCCGTTTAGGTAGCTTATGCTACTTTAACGCGTCGTTCGCGTGAAACGCGTTCGGACCGCCTAACTAGTCCTATGACAAGTATTATATGCCTAAACATGTTACATAACCAGTTACGTGACAAAAGTTTAGGTTACATATGTTTAATTACCAATTATACATGAAAAGGGTATTCTGGTAATTTACCTAAGGCATATAAACTACCTATCATACAACTACTTAAACGATGTGACCATAAGGTATAACCTCGGAAGGTTATTCCCTACACTATGGTCACCTAATGTATTTGGTCGGATCCTAATGATCGAGCAAACTGGGTCGGGTTCGAAGGTATAAGCGACTTATTAGATCGCTTACCCTACGACCCTAGACAACGTGGTAATCAGTAGGCATAGTCCCAAGGGACTATGACCATCGTGATTACAATCACGTTGCGAAGTTCTAACGAACTTCGCATTGACCATAAGCTGGTCAACGCTGAAAGTCAAACAAAGTTTGACTTTCGGACTCGAAAAGCAATAAAAGAACGAAAGAATACTTACGAAGGGTCCCCGAATGCTAATTTCGATTCAAGAATCTCAGGTATGAAACAATGGTTTCAATTTAGAGTTTCTCAATCAAAATTCTAGTGATTTTTGAAGTTGGGGTGATGGGGTATTTATAGTTTTCGAAGAACCGTTAAGATCGTTTGTCGAATATCGTGCCTTAATCACATACGTACAAGTGTCGGAACCTTATGGTAGCTAAAAATGGTCCTTATCAGCTGACTAAGCAATTGAGAATGTGTGGGTGTGGTTAAAACAGCTGGAATCTGCTGTTAAATGCAGTTAATCTGGTCTGATAGTCAGACGCGGCCCGCTTCAGGATCAGACAAATACAATGCGGGCCGCCTGGGATGTCTGATCAGCCCACATGTTTCAGAAATGACAGTTTCAGTCCCTGCACGTGTTTAAGGCCATTTCCGACACTTCTAAGGCCCGTAAAGCCAACTTTAAGGCCCTAAAATGATGCCTAAACATTGTGGACATGAAACATGCTCAAAAATATGTCGGATGATGGTTCGTTTGGTCGTACGAACGCGATGTTCGCTTAATTACGACGGAATGCGCACAAGCGCGAAAAACGATCCAAATGACGCGACGAATGGATTTTTCTTATGGCGAACACTAAAATATAATATAGTCATGCTTACATAAATTTTTGGATGTCCGGATGTATTCAGAACGTAAGTTATGCGCGGAAATGCAAACTTGTGCACTTTTTGACACTTTTAGTCCCTGAATGACCCAAAAGTTTATTTTAGCACACCGAACCCCTCAAAGCCTATTTCTAAGCTATGTGAAGGATATTTATGGTATGTTTAACTTATGGTCATGTTCCGGATGTGTGTTCCAGTACGAATCGTCATACTTTCGCAGTTTGTCGAATTTAGTCCCTGTAAGCGAATTAGCTTGTTCTTGCCATACCAAAGCCTTTAAAACTTATTTCTAAGTTATGTAAAGGTTATTTAAGGTATGTTAAGCCTATTTCACTATTACGGAGTGTTCGTTGGATTAAACTGGTTATATTTACGCATCAGAGCGCGTATAACCCTCCAGAATGCGATTTAAAGCTTAAAATCGAACAAGAGTTGATATATGCAAACGATACACATATTTTTACAAATCCCAAGTATGAAATACAATATTTCATTAGTTTGGCATTTGTTTGATGGTTGAAGTGACACAGGTGTCACAGTCTCCCCTACTTTAGGAAATTTCGTCCCGAAATTTAATTCTAGAGGAAACTTGTGAAGACAGCTGTGACGGTTTCGCCTTCAAATAGATCCATTGAACCCTTAAGTAAAACTCTGGGCCATGTTAGGATCCTTAGCAAATTTGTTTATCCCTCAAAGTGAATTCCTTGTAGCAGTAAAACATGGAATTTTGAACTATGGACAGAAGAACGTTTCTTATGAAGACTTATCATAGGAAACTTGGTGTGTGATTGAAATCAGTATCGGGGAGTGTGAGAATAAATGACATTGGTTAAGGTCCAGGACTTCTCCCGTATCATTGTTCTCGTCACTATTGGTCTTAACACATGACAAAACTTCTTGTGGTTTCTGTGCACTGAATTCCATAATTATGTAGGCCTCCATAATTACGTAATTCCTTGCATAGTCCGCACAGTTCATTTCATAATGCGTAGAAGAAAAAAAATCAATTGAATAAACATGAAGCGACTCGACTAGACCACCAAAGGGTCCTTTCAATTAGATCAACGAACGATCTTTTTAACTAGATCAACACATGATCTTCTTAACTAGACCGTCGTACGATCTCCTTAAATAGACCACTTAAGGGATCTTTGTAATTATATCATCACATGATATTTCTAATCAGATTTTCAAAATCAAACTGTTTAACCAGACCATTCAAGAGGTCTGATTATAGGATAGTACTTTAAAACCCAAAGGACTTGACTACTACGTAGAAGTCCATTAAGGATTTAAGATAGTAACTTTGGATATCCTATTATGAATCTCTCATACGAGATATGAAAGATTTTACGAGGATTTGGATGGATCACTTACAACCACAAACATGTAAGAAAACACATAAGCACAAAATTAGTTAACTTGATTCTTTAATTTGTTATCTTTAGGTATGGATATTTAAAGCACACTAGGAATCCAATCCATGGATTTCATTTGGCACTTTAATGATTTTCAAGGATCCATCTATAAAGATAGAAGGATTCACAAAAAGAGTTTGGCTTTGCTTCTTAAAAGAAACGAGTGTTTAAGGTTCTTGGGGAGATCACAAGTGATCATAAAATGACAGAACCATACGAATAGTTTGTCTTTGGGTTGACATCATAAGATTGTATCCAACGTTCACACAATCGTATCAGTTTTGCAAAAATAAAAACGACGAATTTTTATTTATATAACAACTGACTTGTCTTTAAACATCATAAGATAACAACCAAGGAAATAACAAAACACTAATTGTTCACTGCTGCATCGTTGTTCATGTTTGCCTCATTGATGTTAAACGCTCGTCCACGCGCTGGAGGTATGTTAACAAGTCTTGGGCAATTGTTCCTGTAGTGGGTAAGGTCACCACAATTATAATATGACCCCGGAGGGAACCGTGCTTGAACAGCAGCAGGGTTTGCAGCAGCTTGATTTGCATAGCGACAAACATTTATCAAATGTCCCAACCGCCCACAGTGGGTACATTTGTGACACTGCTCTTGCTCCAGATGATGACGGTTGCACTTGTTGCACAAAGGCGCGGTACCAACATAGTTTTTCCTTTTGCGAGGTTGTGCTGGTTGGTTTGGTGCAACCTGTTTGTCTTGAGCAGTTACAACGAAATTTTGAGAGGTTTTGCGCTTCTTCTTCTTGGACACCTCAGCATGTTCTTCCTTTGGTTCCACTTGAGCAGTCTTGTCAGATGGTCTTGGGTCGCCTTTTCGAAAAAGCTTTTTCTTTCTGATGTGGGATTCAGTTAGGGTGGCAGACAGTTCAATGGCTTGTCTGACAGTAGTAGGGTTACTGCCAGTAACGATATCCTGAACTAGGTCAGGAAGACCATCAGTATATTTCCCGATCGCCTTGTCCATAGGAGTAACCATAGCAGGACACAACAGGCTCAATTCTTCAAAACGGTCAGTATAGGCTCGATGTTCACCACTGTCTTGCTTCAAATCATCAAACTCCCTCTCCAAAGCTCGCAGTTCATGATGAGGGCAAAACTCCTTCATCATAAGAGCCCTAAGCTCAGCCCAAGTCTGTGCTAATGCAACCTCAGCACCGCGGTCTCTCATCACCCCGTTCCACCATGTGAGAGCCCTCTTCTGAAACACACTTGAAGAAAACTCGACCTTGCAATTTTCAGGACACTGAACATGACGGAAGGTATTCTCAATGCTCTCGAACCACTGAAGAAGCCCAGTTGCACCCTCGGAACCACTAAACTTGAGCGGTTTAGCCGAGTTGAAACTCTTGAAATTGCATGGAGCATTGTTGTTGTTGATGGCTTGCATCATTTGAGCATAAAGATTTGGGAAGGCAACAGCCATTTGTTGTGCGATGATTTCCGCCAGTTCGGCATTCGCCATTTGATTGTCGCGTCGAGGAGGCATTCTAAAAGAGGAAACATGAAAGGAAACGAGTGAGAGAATTAGACGAAAAGAATGAGATGATACAAATCTGATGAAAGCAAGGATAATGGTCATTTGTTTGTTACTACAAAGCAACAAACGACCCCGGTGATTACTCAAAGTAAATGGATCAAAAATAATGTATCGCGAAGACATGCTCGCCTATAAGTGAACACTCATCCCAAGAATTCCCAGGTAAGCACAACTGGTCTCGCGTCTGATGAGATGTATACGAAGTGCTTTCCTAGACAGAAAACCCAGAATACAGGCATTCACCCTTCCAGTTTGCACGTGTTCACATTATTTAAAACCCAAAACCTGGACGAGATTTTGAAAACTCAAAGGGGTTCAAAACCATATAACAGAGGGTTCAAAACCTTACAATAGAGGGTTCAAAACCTAGTAATCAATCATCCTAGAACAGATGATTAGTTTTCAAAGCGGTTTTGAAATTTATGTTCTTGTTGTGATTGTCGCCTAAGGATAGGTGACGGTATTGTTTTATGACTAAACGCAAGTAAACTTGCGTTAGGGTCCTAAGAAGGTTATAGACTAGGTCAAAGCATTACTAATAACCTAATTACCTATAACCATTGGCTCTGATACCAACTTTTCTGTCACACCCCGACCACGTGGAACAACCAAACGTGGCAGAAACGTCGGGGAGTGTTGTAACAAAATTATTGTTCCATAACCATGGCATAAATAAATTATGTTTTATTGAATAAATGAACTCATTGTTTTAATACAATCAAATAACTACAACTAAAATCTTCCAAGTTTTAAAGTTGCTAGGCATGAGTCCATCCTAAATGTAGCACGTATCAACAATCATTGCAAAGCAGTACCTGAAACATGTGTAAAAATAGGTACGTCAGCATAAAAATGCCTGTGAGATACATAGGTTTTGTGAAGATAAGATTCATGACTTATGTTTAAGAAAAATGTTTAGTCATGAACCTTGTAATTTGTTTTGTTTTGTAAATCACTTGAAAAGCAATAAGATCAGATGATATGTATAAGTAAGAGAATAATGTATGGTTAAATGAATAACCATGAAAAATGAGTTTGTATAAGATATGTTGTTTGTAAATTAATGTCTTGGGAAAAGTATGTTATTTGTATAAAATGTTATATGTCTCAAATTGAAATGATTCAGATAACGATACAATATGTAATACCATACAAACACTTATATATAGGAAGTACCAGCGGCGTATCCACCATGCTTGTATCATATTACACACGCCTCGTTACTTAATCACTTACTCAAACTAAACCAACAATGTAAGATGTCTATGTTTAAACCAATTGCCAAACGTATTGAATAATGTGTCAAAATGTTTATGTCAAGATGTAAGTCATGAAATGTATAACCAATGTCAATAATGTTTATGTGTCCAATGTAAATCATGTAATGTGTAACCAAAATGATATGTATAAATAAATGTAAGGTTAAACGAATAACCTTATAGTAGCATATTAAAAGTATACTTTGGATTTGTAAATAACATATTAAACTATGTTTTGGTTTCATAAATAACATATCAAAATATGTTTTGGTTTGTTGATAAAATATATTTGTTGGTTTTGTACAATATCACACATGGGAGCATATCAAACTATACTTTTTGGGAGTATAACTAAATATACAAAAATAGTGTGATTTAAGAATTCATTCAGACCTAGTGCATCAAAATACACATTTGAGACTATAGGGATACCACAAAGGAAATCCCTGTTTGGATGGAGAAACAAATTGGTTTCAGACATTCCATGACAACAGGAATGGGGTGTCAAATCCTATAGCGCTATATCATACTAACAATCGGTCTGGTGAACAAAATAAGTACAATTCAACAATTAATGTTATAGTCTTTGAAAAATCAGTGTTTAAACTATAGATAGTCATTCAGTTTGTCAACAGGTAAGTACTAACATGTATAATCAGTTATACTTTTGGAAAACATGAAAATAACAGATAGGTACACATGCTTCACCCCAAAACAGTTTGAGAACAGTAAAAGAGGGGAACTATGTACTCACTTGAGGTTGCTCAGATGTCTTAAGATAACCACCAAGTAATGCTAGAGATCTCGGAATCAAACGGCACCTAATATAGGTAACTATGTTAATAAACCGGACCTATATCGGAGGATCAGGTAGCATGAGGTTTCGTAAACCAAACGAGTATGGAAACTCGTGTAATATGGTTTAACAAAGCCTACATACTAAATGAAACTTAACCTAAGTGCTTACGACCCATTACGACCCGTTTAGGTAGCTTATGCTACTTTAACGCGTCGTTCGCGTGAAACGCGTTCGGACCGCCTAACTAGTCCTATGACAAGTATTATATGCCTAAACATGTTATATAACCAGTTACGTGACAAAAGTTTAGGTTACATATGTTTAATTACCAATTATACATGAAAAGGGTATTCTGGTAATTTACCTAAGGCATATAAACTACCTATCATACAACTACTTAAACGATGTGACCATAAGGTATAACCTCGGAAGGTTATTCCCTACACTATGGTCACCTAATGTATTTGGTCGGATCCTAATGATCGACCAAACTGGGTCGGGTTCGAAGGTATAAGCGACTTATTAGATCGCTTACCCTACGACCCTAGACAACGTGGTAATCAGTAGGCATAGTCCCAAGGGACTATGACCATCGTGATTACAATCACGTTGCGAAGTTCTAACGAACTTCGCATTGACCATAAGCTGGTCAACGCTGAAAGTCAAACAAAGTTTGACTTTCGGACTCGAAAAGCAATAAAAGAACGAAAGAATACTTACGAAGGGTCCCCGAATGCTAATTTCGATTCAAGAATCTCAGGTATAAAACAATGGTTTCAACTTAGAGTTTCTCAATCAAAATTCTAGTGATTTTTGAAGTTGGGGTGATGGGGTATTTATAGTTTTCGAAGAACCGTTAATATCGTTTGTCGAATATCGTGCCTTAATCACATCCGTACAAGTGTCGGAACCTTATGGTAGCTAAAAATGGTCCTTATCAGCTGACTAAGCAATTGAGAATGTGTGGGTGTGGTTAAAACAGCTGGAATCTGCTGTTAAATGCAGTTAATCTGGTCTGATAGTCGGACGTGGCCCGCTTCAGGATCAGACAAATACAATGCGGGCCGCCTGGGATGTCTGATCAGCCCACATGTTTCAGAAATGACAGTTTCAGTCCCTGCACGTGTTTAAGGCCATTTCCGACAGTTCTAAGGCCCGTAAAGCCAACTTTAAGGCCCTAAAATGATGCCTAAACATTGTGGACATGAAACATGCTCAAAAATATGTCGGATGATGGTTCGTTTGGTCGTACGAACGCGATGTTCGCTTAATTACGACGGAATGCGCACAAGCGCGAAAAACGATCCAAATGACGCGACGAATGGATTTTTCTTATGGCGAACACTAAAATATAATATAGTCATGCTTACATAAATTTTTGGATGTCCGGATGTATTCAGAACGTAAGTTATGCGCGGAAATGCAAACTTGTGCACTTTTTGACACTTTTAGTCCCTGAATGACCCAAAAGTTTATTTTAGCACACCGAACCCCTAAAAGCCTATTTCTAAGCTATGTGAAGGATATTTATGGTATGTTTAACTTATGGTCATGTTCCGAAATGTCTGTTCCAGTACGAATCGTCATACTTTCGCAGTTTGTCGAATTTAGTCCCTGTAAGCGAATTAGCTTGTTCTTGCCATACCAAAGCCTTTAAAACTTATTTCTAAGTTATGTAAAGGTTATTTAAGGTATGTTAAGCCTATTTCACTATTCCGGAGTGTTCGTTGGATTAAACTGGTTATATTTACGCATCAGAGCACGTATAACCCTCCAGAATGCGATTTAAAGCTTAAAATCGAACAAGAGTTGATATGTGCAAACGATACACATATTTTTACAAATACCAAGTATGAAATACAATATTTCATTGGTTTGGCATTTGTTTGATGGTTGAAGTGACACAGGTGTCACAATATTAAGCTTCTGTAGTTGACAAAGTTACTATATGTTGTAATGCAGCCTTCTAGCTAACAGGAGAACCAAACACCTTAAAAGCATATCCAGTCATTGACTTTCCCTTATCCAGATCTTTAGCAAAATCTGAGTCTGAATAACCCAAAACCTGTTCATCAAAACTATCTCTTCCAAACACCAAACCTTTATCTTGTGTACCTCTGAGATACCTAAATATCCACTTGACTACCTCCTAGTGTATTTTCCCAGGATTTGAAACATACCTGCTGACCATGCTAACTGCAAATCCCAGATCAGGTCTTGTGCAAATCATAAGGTACATCAGGCTTCCAACTGCATTTGCATAAGGATACTTCTCCATAATTTTCTTTTCATCTTCAGTTTGAGGAGAGTCTATTGCTGAAAGCTTAAAATGTTGAGCCAATGGTGTTGAAACAGGTTTACTTTCTTCCATAGCAAAGCTGTTCAATACCTTTTTCATATATGACCTTTGATTCAAATACAACAATCCCTGATCTCTATCTCTGAGAATCTCCATACCCAGAATCCTTTTAGCTGGTCCCAGTTCCTTCATATCAAACTCCTATTTTAATAGATCCTTTGTATCTTTGATTACCTGTTGGTTCTCACAAGCCACCAACATATCATCTACATATAACAATAGATACATAAACTTCCCCTGCTCATGCTCTCTAATGTACACACAACTGTCATACTTACTTCTATTGAAGCCATGAGAGACAATATAGTCATCAAATCTAAGATATCACTGCCTAGGTGATTGTTTTAAACCATACAAAGACCTCCGCAACAAACATACCTTATATTCATGTCCTTCAACTTCAAACCCTTGAGGTTGCTTCATGTATATCTTTTCTTCAAGATTACCATGAAGAAAAGCTGTTTTTACATCTAATTGCTCCAGCTCAAAATTTTTGTATGCAGTTAATGCCAAAATTACCCTTATAGAGGTATGCTTTACCACAGGAGAAAAAATTTCATATTAATCCACACCAGCTCTCTGTGTGAATCCTTTAGCCACCAACCTTGCCATGTATCTTGGCAACTCTCCTGGCAACCCTTCTTTAACCTTGTAAATCCACTTACAGGATACAAGCTTTTGATCCTTTGGCTTATCAAGTAGCTCCCAGGTTTCATACTTATACAAGGATTCCATCTCCTCTTTCATTGCCTTTTGCCACTTATCTTTTTCCACAGAATTGATAGCATCATGATAGGTTATTGGTGCATGAATACTATCATGTTCAGCAACACTGAAAACAAATGCAGAAATGTCTTCTTGTGTTCTGAACCTTACAGGCTCTAACACTTGCCTTCTTGGTCTTTCTCTGGCAATACAATGATCTGGTGACTGACCACTTGTAGATTCTAGTGAAGACTGATCTTGACTTGTACTAGGCTGTACAGAGCCACTTGCAACCTGTTCACTTGCCACAGGCTCCACCTCAATCTGAACTCCCTTTACTCTCTCATCAGAACCATTTGAACCAGTGATCACATCTTTGTATAAGACTTCTTCTATGACTTTAACATTCCTGCTACTTATAACCCTGGAACTGCCTTCTTCTAACCTCCATATCCTGTTGCCTTTTACCCTATCAGTGTACCCAATAACCACACATTTCTGAGCTCTATTATCTAGCTTACCATTATTTACATATGAATAAGCTAAAGAACCAAATACCTTCAAGTCTTCATAATCTGTTACAGGTATACCTGACCATTTCTCCATAGGCACCATCATTTCAATGGCTGAAGATGGTGACCGATTAATGACATGTGCAGCAGTCTTTAAAGCTTCAGCCCAAAAACTTTTAGGTAGCCCAGATTGGTGAAGCATACACATAACTCTTTCAAGTATGGTCCTGTTCATCCTTTCTACAAGACCATTTTGCTGTGGGGTTCCAGGTATTGTTAGATGCCTAGCAATATCTTTGTTTCTACAAAAACTGTGAAACTCATTACTGTAGAATTCCATGCCATTGTCTGTTCTTAGTTTCTTGATCTTTCTTTCAGATTGTGTATCTACAAGCACCTTCCACTCTTTGAATTTTTCAAATGCCTCATGCTTGTGTTTTAGAGGATACACCCACACCCTTCTTGAGTAGTCATCAATCAAGGATAAGAAATACAAAGCTCCTCCTAAAGACATGGTTCTTGCTGGCCCCTATAGATCTGCATGCACATAATCTAGGACCCCTTTTGACATATGAAGCCCTTTTGAGAACTTAACCTTATGTGCCTTTTCCATTATACAATTCTCACATAAACCAAATTCACAGTCCACCAAGTCTTTTATCACACCTTGCTTTATCAACTCCTTCATTCCTTGATTACTCATATGGCCTAACCTTTTGTGCCATAACATGGCAGTACTTTCTTTCTTTTCTGCTACTACAACTTCTCCACACAATGCATGACCATCTAAGGCATAGATGTTATTGGCCCTTCTTGTACGGTCAAAACCACCATAGACCCTTTTACAACTCTGGCCATTCTATTCTTAAGGCTAACAATATAGCCATTACTTTAAAAGGTACCCAAAGAAATTAAATTCTTGGTCAATTTAGGAATATACCTGACATTGGACAACTCTACTTCAGTGCCATTAGTAAGTTTAAGAACAACTGTGCCATGCCCTTCTATCATACATGCCCTGTCATCTCCTAGCTTTACTGAACCAAGATTTTCTTTCTTGAACTCCTTAAACAAACTTCTGTTTGGAGTCATATGATAAGATCCTCTAGAATCCATGATCCAATCATCTTTAGGACCATGATCTGTGACTACTAGTACATCTGCACTATCATATCCATCTAAAGATTCTTGAGAAGATTGATGACCTTGATTCTTTGAAGAACTTGCAGATTGATCATACTTCTTTTGCTTCTTGTTTCTCTCTGGGCATTCTCGTTTCAAGTGTTTCTCAGGATTGCATATGAAACACTTTCTTTTGAATTTTTACTTGGATCTACTTTTCCCTTTTGATTTAAATGACCTCTGTTCAGTTCTTCCCCTTACAACCAGGCCTTCACCACCATCTTCTTGTTCATAAGACTTTTTCTTCAATTCTTTAGAATTTAGGGCAGCTAATACATCTTCCATTGAAAGTGAATCTCTCCCATACATGAGAGTATCCACAAAATGTTCATATGAACTTGGCAATGAAGTCAAGAATATTATTGCTTGATCTTCATCATCAATAGCAACGTCAATATTCTCCAAATCAATAATGAGTTTTCCATTATCTCCTTCTTCTTTTTGTCTGTCAGATCTCCTGGAAGCTTATCTTCCCCTTTTAGGGCATCTACAACCCCATTATGAACTAATAGGGCCTTCATCTTCATCCTCCATAGACTGAAATCGTTTTTACCGTCAAACTTATCAAGAACAAACTTTGTTGTTAATCCCATCATGAATAATCAAAATTTCTGATCAATCTTCAATGAAATTCTCTCAAAATCGAGCCACCGCGGCTCTGATACCAATTGTTGAACAGTAACACAAGAATCTCACCAACGATTAACACTCAATTCTTTATTCAAACAAACAAACGATTCAAGAAGAATTATAGACTCGATTGAATTGTGCTCACTTAACCCTAATCCCCAATCTACCTTTTATACTAATTAGCAACAGCTAATAACTGCCTAAACAGACATCTTAACAAACTTCTTTCTAAATTGACACTTATGACCCCTGCATATTATTAAATGTTCTAAACAAGAACATGACATATGCAGAAGTTACACAACCCTTTTACTTACAAAAACAGTCTAAAAGAAGTTAGACTTTCTCCAACTTATCCCAACAATGTTGTTAAGGATCGTAACTGTAAAATAATCGGGTGTAATTATTAAAGTGTAAAAAGTTTTTTCAAATAGAGATGCAATTTTCTCTAGTTTTATGTGAGATGATCAATGATTTTTTGTTTTATTTTTTATGTTAACATACTCATCAACTACATGATATAAGAGGGGCCAGCTGACTCTAGCTTTGTCATTGCACGCATGATGAAGGTAAGAGGAGGGGAGTGGGGTGCCCGACCCCTCGAACTTTTCGCTTAGTAGTGTTATGTATATAGTTTTCGTATAAATTTTTTTGGGTATATACGTTTTCGAACCCCCGGTTCTATAGAATTTTTTTGGTATATACGTTTTCCACACCCCCACCCCGGTTGGAAATCTCAAACTTCGCCACTGTAGGAATGTTTGTATTTTTAATTTGAAATACGTATAAATGTAGGCTGTAGTGACCTGTAAATTCATCAAACATTTTATGAACCATGGGTACTTTGTTTATTTATTTATTACATGTAATATTATTTTATGTTTGATGCATATATACATTTTATTTGTTTATTTATTTTTTTCCATTGGCCAAACTTTTATTGAAACAAAACTTCGACTGAGGCAAAACTTCGACCAACAAGAAACTAGGCAGAAAACAACAAAAACACCCGAAACTCAAAACAAATGAAACGACTTCACACCACAAAACCTAAGAACATTGTAGTGGTAATGCCCCTATCCTTGACGTTTTGCGTCATGTGACAGTCAAGTCAGTAATGGGGTATTATGGGGCGTTTTCTAAAATTGGTGTAGTGGAGATGTAAGCATTGTGGGACATTATGTTAAAAGAGGTGTAATAAAATTAAATAAAAAAACAATTAAACGATCTTATTGGACAAACAAAAAGAAGATCAAGGGTGATTGGCCAAAACCAATAAAGCAAGGCGTGGAAAAAAGCACACCAAAAACAATTTTTTTTTGAAAAAAAGCCCTCTGGGTGGAAGATGGGCATTGTGGGGCATTTTTCTAGGGGGAAAACGCCCAAAAAACCCCTCACTATGGATGGTCTAAGACCATGTGTAGTGGTTTGGGCAATAATGCCTCCACCCTTGGGTGTTTTGCGCCACGTGGCAGTCCAGTCAGCATGGGGGCATTATTGGGGGTTATTGCAAAAGTGGCGTAGTGGGAATAATGCCCAATAACGCCCCTTCCAATCATTAAACAATTATTTTTTTAATTAAAAACTTAAAATACTTCATTAAAATAAAAAAATACAATACTAGAAATAAAAATAAATAAAATCCGACTAAATTAAAAAAAAAATACAATACTAGAAATAATAAAAAAAAAATCCGACTAAGTTAGAAAAAAAAAATACATTAGTTTTCGTCTTCGCTTTCTTCACCCTCGCCAACTTCGTCTTCCTCGTCCTCCGTTTCTTCTTCACCCTCAGGTGGTACATACCGGACCGACCATGCGTGTTGTACCAAATCAACCGTTAACGCGGAATGGTACGGTTCGTAACGCAACTCTCACGCATTATTCACTCTTTCGTCCATTGACGCCTGTGGATGCTCCTCTTGAACGGCTTCTGGCACATAATTCTGGCATATCGCCTTTCCTTCGTCTTCCAAAATCATGTTGTGCATGATGATACAAGCGTACATAGCCTCTCTCATTTTTTGCTTGGTCCATGCACGACAAGGATTTCTCAAATATTGCCAGCGATGTTTAAGAACCCCAAAGCATCTCTCAATGTCTTTTCGTGAAGACTCTTGAACCTTTTTAAAGTATGCTCTTTTTTCATCAATAGGACCACTAAACATCTTCACGAAAATCGAATACCTAGGATAAATTCCGTTGCACAAATAATATCCATGAGGGTAGTAGTTTCCATTTGCGTAAAACGACGCTTTTGGAGCTTTGCCAGAAATCCACTCCTCTAACAACGGAGATTGTTCAAAAACATTTATATCATTGCATGACCCGACCACGCCAAAGTAAGCCGACCAAACCCAAAGGTCCTGTGAAGCAACCGCCTGAAGAATAACAGTGGGTCCTTTTTGGTCACCCCGTGTGTGTTGGCCTCGCCATGCGGTCGGTCAGTTATCCCAACGCCAATGCATGCAATCCAAGCTCCCGATCATACTAGGCAAACCATGCTCCGCCGAATGTACCTCGTAAATCTTTTGAAGGTCGTCCCATGTGGGCGTTCTAAGATAACGCGCACCATACAAATCAATAACACCTTTATAAAAAAAACATACACAAACATAAGCTTCAAAAAAAATTTGTAAACATTATAGTAAAGTATAGGAATTGTACCGCGACAAAAATGCTCTAAGATGTCTCGCGTTGTTTTCTCGCCCATTTTTAGATACTCGCCGTTGATGTCGGTTGTGTTTCCATAAGCAAAGATTCGTAACGCCGACGTACACTTTTGGATACCAGTAAATCCAAGTGCCCCTCTCGCATCCGCTTTTTGTTTAAAATAATCGTAGTTGGCTTCCAAGTCGTCGACTATGCGTAGAAACAACCGCTTACTCATTCGAAAACGACGCCTAAATATTTGGTTCGAAAATGTCGGCGCCTCATCAAAATAATCTTTCATCAAACGATCGTGTGCCGCGCGTCGGTCTCGTTCAATATAACATCTTTTATTTTTTTCTGGTTCGGGGCGACAACAATGCTTCACATATCTCGCCGCTAGTTGACAAGCACTCGTAACCGCCTCTTGCTCGAACTCCTCATCGGTGGAATCATTGCCATCCGCAAAAAACTCTTTGTAGTAAAAATTTACCATGGATGAAGAACTAGGGGAATCCATCAATTTTTATAAAATGGTAGTGTTTTTGAGAGAGTTTTGATTAAATTTGAAGGAGTTTATATATATATATATATAGAGAGAGAGAGAGAAAGTATAATGTACAAAAAGCCTTAACCTACATTAACGTACGCGACAAACATGATAACGTGCGTGATTTTTTTTTTTTTTTACCTTCATAACGTGCGTTATTATTTTTTCCATGCGCGATTATCACCCCATGCGTAATTATCACCAAAAAATGGATCCCATGCGTTATTTTTGTGGCTTATGCGTGATTAGGGTATTGATCCAACGGTTACGCGCGTCGCCTACATAATGTACGATAAGCCTTTTTGTATGTTAACCTTTCTCTATATATATAACTTTATTTTTAAAACCTTTTACCTATATATATATATAAAGTAGCCGTTGATAACTAGCCGTTGCTAGTTTGTGATTGGTTGGTCAAATTTCTCGCAGCGTGTTTCAAACAACGCGGATCGAATTTAAAAAAAAAAACACCCGAAAACGCCCCTATGTAATGGGATGTGGGCGTGTTTCGGCGTTATTTTTGAATTTTTTTTTTAAAAAACTGTTGGAAATTTTGTGAAATAACATTTTTCACAAATATAGGAAAATGATTTTTTCCTATTTTGGACTAGAAATAAATATAATAAAATGAGCGGGTTTTATATATTTATTTGTGGGTTTGTGTTCTATGTCGGAAGGGCTTCGCAACAAACTAAACCACGTCCAAAACGGAGCTAAGATGAATGAGATATCGATGCTCAAAGCTTGGTGTTTGAAACTTAAATGCTGAAAAAAGTGGGAAAGTGGCACCTTGTCCCACATTGGATGAGAGATGGAACTTAAAGGGGTATTTAAGTGGGAACTCTCCATCCTTATTGTTTCATGGAAGCACTCACTAGTGTACTCGCGAAGGGTGCGGAGCACCCTAACTCGCACTCGCACGCGCGCGCGCGCGCGTGGCGTGGGCGATGAGGCGCAATGTGGCGCTTTGATGGCGCACTTTGCACTTGCTTGAGAGCCGCCTTTGTATTTTTGACCGCGTGCGCGTGGTGGAGTACAAGGGTTGCAAGGACCAAGTGGTAGGTGATGTGGCGCATGAGGTGGCAGTCATGCGCATACGCGTGCGAGCGAGTACACATGAGCGCGCGGTTGCGCGCATGGTGCATGGGCCTGATATGACGTGCGCGGCGCACCAAAGTGAGCCAAAACGGCGCGATTGTGTGGTGTGCTTGTAGAGGCTCACATGTGACGTGGCACACGCGCGCAGGCGCGCATGGACCTGAGTGAGTATGGCGCACGCTCGCATGGCAGTGAGCCAAGTGGACGCACCGCGCATGAGCGTGCAGACCTGCGCGCGCACCGGTGTGTCTTGCGCGCGCGCGCGAGCGGAAGCTTCCTGCTGCAGTTAATGCCAGTGCAGTTACATTCAGCATTTGAAACTGACGAAGTTAATGCGTTTGACTGAGAATTAAGTGACGAATTAAAATGCATTAAAGACGTCTAATGCAGTTTAATTCTCCATTTAATTCATTTTTCAGTTTCGCCTAAACCTGCAACTATAAATAGGGTGCTACCCTATTGCAGAAACACACCGAATAACACAAGCTCTCTCTACAATCTTCTCACTGCAGAATTCTTCATTTTCTTTCAAGCTTCAAGGTATACCTTCGGGTTGGAGTCAAGACCGGCAGTGCAACTGCTTGCGGCTGTTGTATCCTGGAAACAAACGTGTTCTCCTGGGAGAAACGAAATTTGTTTTAAGGGACCCGTGTCTAACACGATCCTCAGCCAAGAACAGTTTTTCTGTTCGAGTTTTCTGTATTGTTTTTCCTTTTTCCAGTTGTAATTGTATTTACTTTTAGTTGTAATTCTGTATTTGTTTCAGTATTTCAAGTTAATAAAGTTTTTATTTATTTTTGCACGAACGGATTCCTACAATCTTAAAACAAATTTTTAAAACACCGTTCGTGTAGAAACACAAACATATTCTGCTGTGAATTCGAACCAGTTTTGAATTCATACAGTTGTGTTTTAAAAACATATTTTTTTTTCTCTGTTTTGATTCAAAGTAGCGACTTTGTCAAAACAGAACTCTGTTCTTCTACTCCTTCTGTCGCTGAGTTCTAAAAACCTACTGTTGTAGTCTTCAAAGTTGGACTTAGAAGCTGCGCAGTGGTTTCAAAAACTCTTTACATTGGATAAATAATAAATTAGCACATTTATTATTTTATTAACTTGGTTTTGTGGAATTTTTCAGAATGTCGACTGAAAATACCAACGTCAACGTCGTTGTCGGTACCCCTGCCAACACTGTGGGAGCGTCCACAGTGGCGAATCATGCTGAACGACCCGAGAAGTTCTCGGGTCTCCACTTCAAGCGGTGGCAACAGAAGATGTTCTTCTACTTGACCACCATAAACCTTGCGAGGTTCTTAACGGAGACCGCTCCCCAACCTGCGGAAGGGGAGACCGATGCTCAGGCTCTGAGTGCGGTAGAGGCGTGGAAGCACTCGGACTTTATATGTCGAGGCTATGTTCTCAACGGTCTCTCGGATGCATTGTATAATGTGTACTATAATATCAAGACTTCCAAAGAATTATTGGAGTCTTTGGAGAAAAAGTACAAAACGGAGGAAGCGGGAACAAAGAAATTTGTTGTCGCCCGTTTCTTGGACTTTAAAATGGTTGATAACAAGGCTGTTATGAACCAAGTCCAAGAGTTGCAAATTATACTAAATGACATCCATGCTGAGGGAATGGTACTTAGCGAAACTTTTCAAGTGGCAGCCATGATCGAAAAATTACCTCCTGCTTGGTTGGATTTTAAGAATTATCTTAAACACAAGCGAAAGGAAATGTCGGTCGAGGACCTTGTTCTTCGTCTTCGTATAGAAGAAGAAAACAGGGTAGCCCAAAAAGGCACCATTTTGCAAGCTTCGGCTAAGGCAAACATGGTGGAAGTTGGGGAGTCCTCAAAGGGCAAGAAAGGCAAGGGTAAAAAGGACAACAAAGGGAAAGCAAAGGTTAACAACCTTGGACCGAAAAAGGGGGCTGTGAAAAAGAAGCCTACGCCTTTCCAAGGTACTTGTTACAATTGTAACGAGACGGGGCACCGTGCTAACCAATGCAATAAACCTAAGTATGAGCGTGCGCATATGGTTGATGAGGACGGTATGCCTCTGATTGCAATGATAACCGAGGAAGCGGCTATGATTGAAGAAGTCAACGCGATGGGTGAAAACCTAAAAGGATGGTTCGTTGACACGGGTGCAACCCGCCATGTTTGTGGAGACAAGGCTCTTTTCTCTACATTCAAGGAAGCTTCGGGTGAAGAAAAGCTTTATATGGGGAATAAAGCTACCGCAAGCATCAAGGGGGAAGGCACGGTCGTTTTGAAGATGACTTCGGGCAAGGAGGTTACCTTGACCAATGTGCTTTATGTCCCAGAGATATGGAAGAATCTCGTGTCGGGATGGATGCTCAACAAGTTTGGATTTCGTCTAGTGTTTGAATCGGACAATTTTGTCTTGTCTAGACGTGGAATGTTTGTTGGAAAGGGCTATGCCCTTAATGGTATGTTTAAAATGAATGTAATGGTTGTAAACCAAAACTAGAAAATGAATGAATTTTCTATTTCTACTTACATGATTGAGTCTTCTAATGTTTGGCATGGTAGACTAGGACATGTAAATTTTAATTCATTACGACGTTTAATTAAATTAAACTTGATACCAACATTCCATATCGAGTCCAATCACAAATGCGAGACATGTGTTGAATCCAAACTTACGAGATCATCGTTTAAATCGGTTGAATGAAAAACCAAACCCCTTGATTTAATTCATACCGATGTGTGTGATTTAAAAGCGGTTCCCACGCGTGGAGGAAATAAGTACTTCATCACGTTTATTGATGATTGTACGAAATATTGCTACGTGTATTTACTTAACAGTAAAGACGAAGCAATAGAGAAGTTTATCTTGTACAAAAATGAAGTTGAGAATCAACTTAAAAAGAAGATAAAAGCTTTGAGAAGCGATCGAGGAGGCGAATATGTAGCACCTTTTGCGGATTTATGCGCAAAAAGTGGCATTGTACATTCGTGTACACCTCCTTATTCTCCACAATCAAATGGCGTTGCGGAACGAAAGAACCGCACATTGAAAGAAATGATGAACGCCATGTTGATAAACTCGGGAGTGAACCGAGAAATGTGGGGGGATGCCATTCTCTCAGCAAACTATCTTTTGAACAAGATACCTTTGAAAAATAGGGACGAAACTCCATATGAGTTATGGAGAAAAAGGAAGCCTTCGTACAAATACTTGAATGTATGGGGGTGCTTAGCTAAGGTGATTGTACCACCTCCTAAGGCTCTTAGGATAGGACCCAAAACGGTTGATTGCATTTTCATTGGATATGCACATCAAAGTAGTGCACATCGTTTTCTTGTACATGAGTCCAAGAATCCCGATGTACATAAACAAACTATAATAGAGGCAAATCCTAACGTCGTCTCATATTTTGAGAGTGTGTTTCCTTTGTTAGGAAAAACACATGCACCTTCATCAAGAGCGGTTGATGAGGCATGTCCAAGTTTGTCTACATGGTTAGATGAAGCAGGACCAAGTTCGTCTACAAGGATAGATGAAAGACATGAACGACCTGAGGTCGAGGAGGGTGAGCTTAGACGAAGTAAGCGACAAAGGGTTGAAAAATCCTTTGGTCCAGACTTCATGAGCTATATGGTTGTGGGTGAGCCCAATACCTACCGCGAAGCGGTTACCTCCGCGGAAGGACCTCAATGGCAAGAAGCAATTAAGAATGAAATTGAATCTATATTGCAAAATCATACTTGGGAGTTAGTAGATCTTCCACCTGGTTGCAAACCACTTGGATATCGTTGGATATTCAAAAGGAAGATGAAAGCTGACGGAAGTATTGATAAATACAAGGCAAGGTTAGTGATCAAAGGATTTAGACAAAAGGAGGGTCTAGACTACTTTGATACTTACTCGCCTGTAACGCGAATAACCTCTATACGATTGGTTCTTGCAATTGCAGCTCTAAGAAATTTGGAAGTTCACCAAATGGATGTAAAGACCGCATTTCTAAATGGTGATTTAGAAGAAGAAATTTACATGGAACAACCTGAGGGTTTTTCCGCCCCTGGAAACAAGGGCAAAGTATGTAAATTGGTCAAGTCTTTGTATGGCTTGAAGCAAGCTCCAAAACAATGGCACCAAAAGTTTGATCATGTCATGATTGACAATGGTTTCAAAATAAATGAGTGCGACAAGTGTGTTTATTTTAAAGACACACCAAGAGGTTATGTGATTCTCTGTCTTTATGTAGATGATATGCTTATCATTGGGAGTGATGATAAGATGATTAACTCAACGAAAGACATGTTGAAAGCGAGGTTTGACATGAAAGACATGGGTCTCGCGGATGTGATTCTTGGAGTAAAAATCACTAGAACCCAAAATGGTCTTGTGTTGAGTCAATCTCACTACGTGGACAAGATCCTTGGGAAATTCAATTCGGACGATACGAGTATAGCTCGATCTCCAATTGATAATACCCAACGCCTAAGGAAGAATAGGGGCGAGAGTGTTTCTCAGTTAGAATACTCAAGGATCATTGGTAGTCTCATGTATCTAATGACATGTACTAGACCCGACTTAGCGTACGCTGTGAGCAGGCTAAGTTGATACACCAGTAATCCGAGCGAGGATCATTGGAAAGCTATCACGAGGGTGCTTAGATACATAAGATACACGAGAGACTATGGATTGCATTATACCCGTGATCCAGCAGTGATCGAAGGATTCACTGATGCGAACTGGATATCGGATATAAAAGATCATAGATCGACAAGTGGATATGTGTTTACACTTGCTGGCGCAGCTATAGCTTGGAAGTCTTCCAAGCAAACGGTTATAGCTAGATCTACGATGGAATCCGAATTCGTCGCTTTAGATAAAAGCGGGGAAGAGGCGGAGTGGCTACGTCAATTTGTGGAAGATATTCCAAGGTGGCCAAAGCCGTTGACGGCGATCTGCATACATTGTGACAATCAGTCTGCTCTTGCTAGAGCACAAAACATGATGTACAATGGCAGATCAAGGCACATTCGACGTAGACACAACACGGTACGACAACTTATCTCAACGGGTGTTATCTCAGTTGACTATGTGAGGTCAAATGATAACATTGCGGACCCGTTAACAAAAGGCTTAAGCACAGATAAGGTGTATAGGTTGTCAAGAGGAATGGGACTAAAGCCCATAGATGAAGGGAATATGAGGGAAACCTAACCTAGTTGACTGGAGATCCCAAGATCTAGGTTCAATAGGCAAACTTAATCATAAACCCAAAGGGAGTCACTGTGGGGGGTGCCCCAAAAATCAATAAAGGGAGTTGTATACTTCCTAGTCCATTCTAATCAGCGACATGAAGGAAAGGTTAAGCATGTTGAGGTTAAGGATTTTGAGGAAATCCAAATTAACCATGATGCTTTTAATGATTCAGAGGAATCACCTATGTTAGAGAGAAGTGGGGTCGCTTCGAATGGATTTGTGGGGAGGCGCAAATCCTAGAGCTCTCGCAGAACCAGGAACGTGTTCCATGACCATGAACGGACACAACCATGAGGTCTTAACTCGACTAGGGAGAGTATTGTGTGAATGTATATTGTCGCCTACATAAATGGGGGATTGTTCAAGGACACCGCGTCTACAAGACCCTAGGAGGCTAAGTATGCTTCACAAAAGAAGGTTCAAAGGTTACACCTACCTATCTTGCAATACTCAACTGTTGAACGTGTATCGTTGAAACTTGATAGATCGATTTCTATTCATGTGGGGGATTGTTGGACATTTTGAGAAAATAGCATTTTTCACAAATATAGGAAAATGATTTTTTCCTATTTTGGACTAGAAATAAATATAATAAAATGAGCGGGTTTTATATATTTATTTGTGGGTTTGTGTTCTATGTCGAAAGGGCTTCGCAACGAACTAAACCACGTCCAAAACGGAGCTAAGATGAATGAGATATCGATGCTCAAAGCTTGGTGTTTGAAACTTAAATGCTGAAAAAAGTGGGAAAGTGGCACCTTGTCCCACATCGGATGAGAGATGGAACTTAAAGGGGTATTTAAGTGGAAACTCTCCATCCTTATTGTTTCATGGAAGCACTCACTAGTGTACTCGCGAAGGGTGCGGAGCACCCCAACTCGCGCGCGCGCGCGCGCGTGGCGTGGGCGATGAGGCGTAATGTGGCGCTTTGATGGCGCACTTTGCACTTCGCACACTCGCGCCGCTTGAGAGCCGCCTTTGTATTTTTGACCGCGTGCGCGTGGTGGAGTACAAGGGTTGCAAGGACCAAGTGGTAGGTGATGTGGCGCATGACGTGGCAGTCATGCGCATACGCGCGCGAGCGAGTACACATGAGCGCGCGGTTGCGCGCATGGTGCACGGGCCTGATATGACGTGTGCGGCGCACCAAAGTGAGCCAAAACGGCGCGACTGTGTGGCGTGTTTGTAGAGGCTCACAGGTGACGTGGCACACGCGCGCAGGCGCGCATGGACCTGAGTGAGTATGGCGCACGCTCGCATGGTAGTGAGCCAAGTGGACGCACCGCGCATGAGCGTGCAGACCTGCGCGCGCACCGGTGTGTCTTGCGCGCGCACGCGAGCGGAAGCTTCCTGCTGTAGTTAATGCCAGTGCAGTTACATTCAGCATTTGAAACTGACGAAGTTAATGCGTTTGACTGAGAATTAAGTGACGAATTAAAATGAATTAAAGACGTCTAATGCAGTTTAATTCTCCATTTAATTCATTTTTCAGTTTCGCCTAAACCTGCAACTATAAATAGGGTGTTACCCTATTGCAGAAACACACCGAATAACACAAGCTCTCTCTACAATCTTCACACTGCAGAATTCTTCATTTTCTTTCAAGCTTCAAGGTATACCTTCGGGTTGGAGTCAAGACCGGCAGTGCAACTGCTTGCGGCTGTTGTATCCTGGAAACAAACGTGTTCTCCTGGGAGACACGAAATTTGTTTTAAGGGACCCGTGTCTAACACGATCCTCAGCCAAGAACAGTTTTTCTGTTCCAGTTTTCTGTATTGTTTTTCCTTTTTCCAGTTGTAATTGTATTACTTTCAGTTGTAATTCTGTATTTGTTTCAGTATTTCAAATTAATAAAGTTTTTATTTATTTTTGCACGAACGGATTCCTACAAAAACGCCCCACTACGGGCGGTCTAACACACTTTTATTTATACGTGATTTCGTTATGATTCATTTGCGATCGCTAATGTATAAATGTTATATATTTTTAATACAATCGATATATAAGGACAACTACAATCTATATACGAACAACTACGGACAATCATGTAAAAGATGAATATTAAGTAAATTTTAAATTGAACAGTTTTAATGATATATGTTTTCAAATATTTTATACTGTTATGTATGTGATTTTATGTTTGCTTACCATCTTCGATGAACCTGCACTTATACAACTTATATTCTTTACCACGGAGTAAACAAGAAAATGTATATGTATTTGGTTATATGTTTCCCCCGTCTATTTTATTTAGTTAACCATAAATGTACAAATATGAACTTGTGCTCATTCAGTTCTCGAGTTTTTTTCTCATACTAGTGTTCATCGAAAAACTATTTACCATTTTGGTGTTTCTTGAAAACTATTTTCCAAAATAATGTTTTTATTAATTTTGTGTTCTCCTTTTCTTTTAATCAACGTAGTAAACTTTTAATTATTTTTTCTATTCAAAAATCCATTGTCTAAATTTTATTTCTTTTTATTATACCATTTCTTCCAATCAACATAATACTTTTATTTATTTATTTTTTACTTACTTTTTCTTTTAATCAACATAAAAAAAACTTATCGAAAATTATTTATCAAAGATGGATGTGGTGACCAAAGCTTTAACCTTGATTAGCATGATTGTGTGTCTCATTTCAGTTGCTCATGCCTTTTCTGGTCGAGCAATCGTATCTATCCTTCTTATGTTCATAAGTAATTTCTTGATTGTATTTTTTTTTTTTATATTAGTAGATAGAGGAGTAGCCAACTCACCAATTTAATTGACTTCGTTTGATAGAAAATTTGTTTTTCCCTTCTAACTTCTTCTCGTTAATTGTGTAAAAAAAAAAAAAAAAAAACTCAAAATACACCTTGTTTAATTTTTTTTTTTGTCAACTTTCAGAATATATGTTAATTGAAGAAACAAACATATTGGCTTGATAAAAAGTATGATAAAAAATAAAACATTAATAGGTTAATTATAAAAAAAATATATGTTGGTCAACTTTCAGAATATATGTTGATGGAAGATAAAAACATATTGGCTTGATAAAAGTAAAGTGTGATTAAAAAAATAAAACAATAACATATTGATTATAAAAAAAACTATATTGCATTAATTGAAAAAAATGTATAATAAAAGAATAAAACATTAGTAGGCTGTGTTGCAAAACAATGGTCTATTAGCAATCCATATACAACTATACTAAACATGAGAGAACAAGACTATAGAGAATAAGTGAATAGGAATTCTTTTTCATTGATATATCAACATACAATACAAAGAACTCTATATATAGTGTTCTTATATTAATACAAAGGACATGAAGAGATGGTGGTTACATATGTGGAGAGTCACCACATTATGGTGCATTCATAACACTCCCCCTTGACTATCCACATGATGAAATATAATAGTCTACTATTCTTTTAATACGCTAGGTGATGTTGTCTCGTTAAAAACTTTGCTAGGAAAACGCAGTGGGATAAAACCATAACTAAGGAAAAAAGAGTGCAGCGTGTATTTTCTCCCCCTTATACTTATTTTGTACATAATTCATCGCGATCTCATATTTGTTTGGTACTAGAGTTTCTTTTAGAACTCCATTAGCCTCTTTTGGGGTTTTAACAACAACCCTCTTTAAGGTTTAGTATGCAACCACTTCTGGGGTTTTTTATGCAACCACTTATGGTGTTTTATGTGCCACTTCTTTTGGGGTTACACCAACTGCGTTACTCTGCTCTTTTTGTGTTTGTGTTTGTGGGTTTTATCTTTTTGGAACCGATTTATCTCTCACAATTTATTAATATGATAATCATTTTGTGAGTACTTCCATTCGAGCAGATAAGTTTAAGCTGGTATATGTGACTTTGTCACCTTATTTGTGTTAGTGAATGCATCTTGTATTTCATTTGTTATTATTTGCAAATACACGCTCTTTCTTTTAGACTTCAGATTTGCATTGACCACTTCAGGGGTCGATATATAATATGATGCATTTTTTTTATGTTATCAGTCTTTCATTTTCTTGTCTCCCCCTAAGACTGGGAATACGATGTACATATCCCATTTTATATGTTATGGTGGTGCTATTGGTACATAGGCTGCACAACGAAATATATATAAAAAAATGGAAACTTGGTTCTCTTCAGGAGACCAGTTGTAATGGGGAGTATAAGCAGTTGGTTTTGAATTGATATAATCAATCGACGAATTCCGTCTTGACTACGTATGCCTCTCACTATATTTCACATTGTGCCCAACAATGGTCCCTACAATTGGGTTGTCAAAGAACCGTGTTAAACCATGTAAAAAAAAAAACAACGTTCCATAGTGTTGGGCATATGCTACACACGGGTAGCTAAAAACTCACATGTAACCATGTATGAATGACACAATCCACAAAACTGTACATTTCAACGGTCCCATATAAGAGTGATTGTTTGTAGGAGTTTATTGTTTGGAAGGGCATAAAAAAATTATTTGCCACACAAAAAAAAAAAAAAAAAAAAAAAAAAAAAACCCTAACCAGACATATGATAAGGCATTTTGGGAGCAATGTTTTTAGATTACTTAGAGGTGCTAAGGTACCGGTTAACATGTTTGATTGTTTAGCATATCATGATGCTATCTTGATGACCTATTTGGTCATGCCATGTGGTGAACGTATAAATATTCTAGTAACTTCTGGTTACTCACCATATTTGATTTAATGGAATATTGTGGAAAATTAGTATCATTTCTAGTAACTTCTAATATAGTCTTCTGGCCATATTTGCTATATGATATATTTTAGATATTTAGTACAATTTCTTTTACACCATTCCAAGGTGATGACTTTTCATTCAAACATAGTGGAAACTTAATAAATTTATTCGGTATACATTAGAATATGATGCATTATGAATTACAAAATTCGATATCAGCGGGTAAACTATCGATGCTCTTCTGGAGCATTTAATATGCTATTAACACGTGAAATAGTATCAATAGCGTCTCTACCACGTGAAATATTATAGTTTTAGCATTTGTTTAGAGGGAAAACATGTACTATTCATAAGGTTTTCCATCACTAGGCTATATGTTAGCCAAAAACGCCAAGTGCGATGAACTAAAGTTTGGGTTGAACTTGAAAAATCATTATTAAAACAAACGGGACTTTGTATACATTTGGGAGAACTTCGGGTTCTCAACATTGATTTAGGATTCATGTGAAATTCATGAGCATCAACACTAACTCAAATAAATTATTATCTATCAATTTAAGTAACTAACATCAGAGTAGTTTACTTATGAACAAGAGAACAATCATAAGAAAAAGATTTCCCTCATCATTTACCATGATTATGACCTTTATAACGATCATTATATCATCACGTTCACTTTTAGGGAATGGATTATAACCACACAACTTTCATAGTGCTATCATTACAATTGCTTTTGTTATGTACATGATCTCGACCTTTCACTAATCTATCATTGCATTTACCTTAAGGAATGGCTTAGAGCCACACAACCTTCATCCTGGTTGTTTCAAACCTTTACCTATATAGGGTGGAGTTATTGTAAAAAAGACCAAAAGTGTGAGAAAGGTAAGAAAAAATCTCAGCCATTAGATCTAAATTAATTGAAAAGGGTATAATTGTAAATGCATTAACAAATTCAAATATGGTAATCCTTGATTTAAGGATTTGGAGAGAGAAAATCCTTGATTTAAGGACTTGTAACCGTCCATAATCAGAGCATGTTCATGACATTGTGTTTTAAATAAATTCATAGTTCAATTCATGGTGTTTTTACAAAATAATATAACACCATTCAGTAAACAAAAAATAACACCATTCAGCACAAAAAAAAAAAAAAAACACCATTCACACAAAAATAACATCATTTAACACAAAATATAACACCATTCAGCACAAAAAAAAAAAAAAAACACCATTCACACAAAAATAGCATCATTCAGCACAAATATAACACCATTCAGCACAAAAAAACACCATTCAACAGTAAATAATATAACACCATTCAGTACAAGAATATAACACCATTTAGTAAAGAAATATAACACTATTCAGAAAAAGAATATAACACCAATCAGAAAAGAAAAAAACACCATTAAGAAAAGAAAAATAACACCATTCAGAAAAGAAAAATAACACCATTCAGTACACAAAATAACACCATTCAGTACAAGATATAACACCATTCAGTAAAAGAAAATATAACACCTCTGTATCATTTTCTCCACTTCCGGCAAAGAGATTTTCGTCACTGTCTCCGGCGACTAACCGGCGAGATCAGTCCGTTTAAATGTCAACAAGCGTCTCACCACCACTGCCGGCCCAGCACCCACCACCGCCGCACCACCAGCGTCGCACCACCACCACCGCCGCACCACCACCGCCGCACCACCAGCGTCGCACCACCACTGTCGATCCGGCACCACTGCAATGTAGAGAGATAGATCGAATTTGAAGAGAGAGAGCTCTGGTTGTGCGATTGGAGAGAGAGAGAGAAATTGTAGAGATTTTGATTACAGTTACCTATTTTGAATGGATATAAAGACTTTATTACCCCTATAATTTTCAATTCAGTCCAAAAAATAAAACAAATTTTACAATTTGGTCCCTATTAATCTAAACCATTAGATCAAAGATCTAATGGTGTAGATTCTTTCTTATCCTTCTCACACTTTTGGTCTTTTTTACAGGAACCTTTACCTATATATATATATATATATATATATATATATATATTAATATTACTACTTTATAAGCATATTTGAGGTTTGATAAATGGAAATTGTTTTATTCAACCAATATAAATAATCTTTTCATCACATAACCTCAACTAGCCCCATCAAAAGAGTCACATAGCCTACTAAGTATGCAAGAGTCATGGGTGGTGAAAAGTCTAACATAATTAGAGACTTAATTTTGCCATAAAATCTCTAATCAATTGTCATAAAAGACATCAATACACCACATGAAAAGTACTTAATTTTGCCATAAAATCTCTAATCAATTGTCATAAAAGACATCAATGCACCATATGAAAAGTACTTAATTTTGCCATAAAATCTCTAATCAGTTGTCATAAAAGACATCAATACACCACACGAAAAGTACTTAATTTTGTAATAAAATCTCTAATCAATTGTCATAAAAGACATCAATACACCACATGAAAAGTACTTAATTTTGCCATAAAATCTCTAATCAATTGTCATAAAAGACATCAATACACCTCAATAAAAGTACTTAATTTTGCCATAAAATCTCTAATCAATTGTCATAAAAGTGTTGACAAAGATGTAAAATAATACATAAAAGTGTTGAAAGAATATAATGAAGTGGCAAAGATGTAAAACTTATCTAAATTGCTAACAAACTTTTTATTAATTATATAAACTAATAGGGAATGTTAACTGCCACTTTAAATGATTTCTTTATAGCTCTTTATGGCTAATTTAAAAATTGAATTATAGTAATTAGTTACCATCCCGTTTCTTCTTAACCCCCCTTCAATTTCTTTGGTGGTTTTAGAAAGCAATCGACCAAACACAAAAGCATAATTCTAGATCATGTATATCAAATTATCAATTCCAATGAGATTTCAACCGGTGAAGTATATGGCCGATTAAATACATAGAAAATAAGGTTTCTTCGGCAAATATTACTTAGATATATGCAAATTAACTTGTTTTCAAACAAAGTTTATTAGGCTCATCATCTTAAATACAATTTCTTAGTTGAAATCAAAATGTCAAAATAATTCTTAATACAAACAAATAATTTATGTGCATGTTGATGATCATATTGACCCGTTACTAACAAATGTAAATACTATATATAACATTAAACTTTCATACATTTATAATGATGAATAATAGATTATGACTAGTTAACTTAGGCAAGATTTTCATCGAGCCCATATAAGAACAACCAAAAGAAAAAATATACATAAAAAAATAATGAGGTCACGAGTCATGATGACTTAATGATGATATTGGGGGAAATCTGAAATACTATAAATCTAAAATGTAGTAAATGGCATGAAAGAGTCCGATTTTATAAAGTAGAAGTCACACATTTTTGATTTGATGCTAATGAAGAACGTAAGCAATTGCATGAAAAAAAAAATCTTCAAAGGCTGTAAACGTTGTTATTCATTTATTTTTTTTATTTTTTTTGAAAACAAATCAAATATAATTTATTTTTCAGTCATTTTCTCCTCAGTTACTTTCATGCCATCAAAATATTCACAAAACTAAATCCAACTTTTCTAGTTATAAAAACAAAAAAATGAGGACAAAACATGGAGCCATGAAGTCCAAGGTGAAAGACTGTAGGTCAATTGTTTCTACTCTTAATTTCACTTTTCATGGATACGATAACATTATTCAAGATGTCTAAAATAATAAAACAATTACTAAGTAGAAATATGAGCTTTGTGTATTGTTACCTGAATGGATGAAAGAAAAACCAAATCATGGATATGAATATTCAAATCATGGATATGAAGATCTTGCAGCAATTCGTGCTGATAACGTGTTGCAAAACAATGGTCTATTAGCAATCCATATGCAACTATACTAAACATGAGAGAACAAGACTATAGAGAATAAGTGAATATGAATTCTTTTTCATTGATATATCAACATACAATACAAAGAACTCTATATATAGTGTTCTTACATTAATACAAATGACATGAAGAGATGGTGGTTACATATGTGGAGAGCCACCACATTATGGTGCATTCATAACAGGCTGATGATATTAAAAATATATTAGATTGATCGAAAAAGGTATAATAAAAGAATAAAAACGCAAGTGAATTGATTGAATAGAAAAAAATAAAAATAAATGTTAATTATGTTGGTTAAAAGAAAAGGCAAATATAAAATAAACAAAAATACTATTTTGTTAAATTGTTTTTAAGGAACAATAAAATGGTAAATACTTTTTCCACCACTACTAATTTTGGAATAAACTCCATTCAGTTCTTTTATAAAGATCTAGTTTTTGGAAAGTTTCAATGAACATATATATATTGTTTGTTGTTTCTTAAATACACAATACACGCCTCTTTACTATGAATATTGGGTATTTATATTTACAATATTTTAACGATTAAGGACGAAATTTATCATACAAGTCTCTCAAAAATATATTCATGTTTCATATATTTATACTAATCTGATAAAATAATGGTTCATATTGAAATGTCCATCATTGTTTTTGAAAACAACTGTAACATAACATGCTAAAAACACCTCAAAGATAATTTTTGAATTTTTTAATCTCAAAACTTAAATCATTCGTTATTTAACTTCTTTTTTAATCAAAATTGATATAAATAACATATAATGTATATCCCCTAAAATAATTGTAATACATGAATATAATTAGAATATTTACATTCCAAGATTCTCTAATTATATATCCATATGATTGTAGTTTGTTTTGCTTAATATGTTATTGTGTAAGAAACAAAATAAAGGAACAAAGAAAGTCATAGAAAATGAGTTCCTAACATGCATATATACCTCAAAAAATTCCATGCCCACAATAGCAGTTTCTTGGGAATATCCGTTCAAAAAAAAGCAGTTTCTTGGGAATAGTCTTACCAAAAACAAACACCCGCATATGGTATAAACAACTAGCACATTATGTGGGCATATGCACATGTGTTTAGTCAATATAATTAAATACTTTTTTAAACAGCAAAATTTTATTAGATTATTGGGTATGGGGGTCGGCTAGCCCCGGCTAGGTCCGGCGCCGAGCCCCCACACCGCCCCCCTTAGCCCCGGCCCGGCTCAATCGTCTCCCCTCAGCCGACTTGGACGTGGCCCCACATTCAAAAACTAGCCGTTTGAACGGCTATTTTCTTAAAAAAAAAAAAAAAAAAACATTTTTCAATTTAAATAACCCTCTATCTCATCCATTTTTCTATAAAAACTCTCCCATTTTCACCATTTTTCCCCACTTTCAACCCACAACCCTCTCATTTTTATACCATTTTCTCTCCACTTTTATAAAAAAAATTTACGTTTTCATCCACAATGCCATCTAATTCTTGGTGGTCCTCGTCTTCGGATGAGGAAGAGGAGATGTTTATCGCGAACGTTGTGCTACGGGCGGCGGAGATTCTTATCGAGGAGGAAGAGGAAGACGAAGAGGAAGACGTCTCGTCTGAAAGCGTTATTACCACACGAATACGGGTTAACAGAGACCGCCAAGGTTTATCATTAATAAATTTTATTATCCTTATTTCTTCGTATTTATATATTTTTTACGACATGAGCGCACGAGAAATTGGTGAACGATTATTTTTCGGATGCATCCCTTTACAATGCCGAGATATTCAGACGCAGATTCCGAATGAGTCGTCGGTTGTACCAAGCTCATGAAGCACGGCACGGGTTTCCGGGAATGCTCGGTAGTATTGATTGTATGCATTGGGCGTGGCATAGATGCCCGACTGCGTGGCGCGGCCAATATACTCGCGGTGATCACGGCTATCCAACCGTGATACTTGAAGCCGTGGCATCACAAGATTTGTGGATCTGGCATTCTTTCTTTGGTCTCCCTGGTTCACTCAACGACCTCAATGTGTTATACCAATCGGCGATCTTTACCGATGTCGTTAATGGAACCGGTCCGGACACCCGTTTTACAGTTTCTGGGGTTGAGTATAGACGTGGGTATTATCTTGCTGACGGGATATATCCCGATGACGAAAAAAGAAAAAAATTTGCCAAGCGTCAAGAAGCTTGGACACCCGTTTTACAGTTTCTGGGGTTGAGTAATGGAACCGGTCCGGACACCCGTTTTACAGTCTTGGTCTACAATTGTGAAGACTATTCGACATCCTGATGACGAAAAAAGAAAAAAATTTGCCAAGCGTCAAGAAGCTGCAAGAAAAGACATCGAACGTGCTTTTGGTGTCTTACGAAAAAAATGGGCCATCCTTGAACAACCGGCACGTGCGTTCACACCGAAGAGGTTGCGCCTTTGTATGTACGCTTGCATTTTGCTCCATAACATGATAATTGAAGACGAAGGTCGGGCAATTTGTGAGTATGATGAGAATGCATCATACGGGAATACTGTCCCGGTAGATCCGCCACAACAGGATTTAAACTCGTTCTCGCTAACCAACGACTTCACGCATGCAAACCTTCAACAGGATTTGGTAGAACATATTTGGAACAACTTTAACGTAGCGGACGGTGTCGAGGACGAAGACGAAGACGAGTAGTTATTTTTAGGTTATGTAATTTTTTAATTTTTTTTTTCGGTAATTTTTTTTTTAGGAAATGTAATTTTTTTTTATGTTATGAAATGAAATTATTTATGTTGTTTTATGTTCTATTTTTTAATTTTTATAAAGTTTTTATTAAGTTAATAAATTAAAAACTCATGGAGGCCCATCCCCCACGAGCCGCCTACGTGGCGCCTACGTGGAGGCTCATCCCATTTGGGATGGGCCAAACCATACCCTTTAGTCTTAACGGCTGCCAAAGGCCAGGGCCGGCCCGGAGAGGTGCGGGGTGGGCGACGGCTCAGGGCCCAAACTCTCTGGGGTCCGAAAATTTATTTATTTTTAATAAAGTTTCGCTGAAGAACATAAAATATATAAGTATTGAATTGGAAGTTGACATTATGAGATGATTGGTTTGGTGGTTTTCAAGTCGCTTAATTAGCAAGTAGACCTTGGGTTCTAATCTTGATAGCTTCATTTTTACTTTTTTTTTTTAAATTAACTATTATTCACAAGCTGCCCTCAACAGAGGGAAGCCAAAACAAAAAACCAATTACATCACATTGAAAGAACACCAATCACTCCAAAGAATTCTCCTATTTTTAGATCTATTGTGATACCAATGAAATCCTAAAACTTTTATATCTTGAAAAATATCTAGAATATCTTTTCTTTTGTTATTAAATCTCCTATCGTTCCTCGCCGACCAAATGCACCAACAGCCGACAATGATAATACCGTGAAGAGCTTCGCTGGCAGCCTTGTTCAGCCCTGCATGAACATGAATACGGAGCAGGTCTTGTATAGAAAACGCAAAAATGGGACTTATCTTGCACCACTGGCTGATCATACTCATATGTTTGACGCCACCGAGCAAGAGCAAAAAATATGAACAGCCGATTCCTCTCCGTCTTCGCATAAAGGACATAACGAATCACCGTTGAAGCAATTCTGTTTTATAAGGGCGTCAGACGTCGCGATCCTTCCCATCTCGGCTCTCCAAACAAGGATGTTACACTTCTTTTGCACCCACTTCGACCACTTAAATATAAAATTCCCGCTATAATCAGTCTCACTACTGAGAAAGGATTTAACCTCTTTAACCGAAAATTCATTGTTCTTGCCTCCATTCCATTCCCATATGTCAAGAGAGTCATACAAGACTATATCGGACAAAAAAAGTTCCAACGGGAATAAATCATCCGTCTCGAGCCCAGAACCAAGCGGTCTCAACCAAGACCAATTACCAGAAAAGGATTTGGTTACCACATTAAATCTATCAGCGATCTTACAACACTTCTCAGCTTCAAGGAGAAATAAAGACGGGAACCTATCCTTAAGAGGTAAATTGCCAACCCACCGGTCCAACCAAAAATTAATAAATGTTCCGTTGCCAACCTTTCCTGAAAAATTCTGAGAGATGCTAACAGCCCCGATCTTCGTTTTATCCATCAAAGCGGTGATGTTTTTCCAAATACCGTTTATATTTTTATTAACCGGGATCGAACTCCAACAGTTTCTCTTAGAATGAATAGAAACAATGACTTTCCTCCATAATCCGTTAACGTCAGTTTTGAATCTCCACAACCATTTGGATAAAAGCGCTATGTTCACGTCCGAAAGGTTAGAGATACCAATCCCCCCTTATCAATAGGAATCGCAAGGCGATTCCAAGCGACCCACGAGATTTTGGAAACTTCACTACTACTACCCCACATGAATCTCCTCATTATCTTTTCCAAACCTTTTATAACACCCACCGGAGCTTTAAAAAGCGAGAGGAAATAATTAGGAATACTTTCAAGAACTGATTTAACAAGGGTCAACCTACCTCCAATGGAGAGAACCGAGGCTTTCCATAAAGCAAGCCTAGACTCGAAAATGTCGAACACCGATTTCCAACTGTTGATCTTATGCATTTTCGCGCCAACTAAGGTCCTAAGGTGGACAAACGGAAACTCACCAGCTTTGCAACTAAAAGAATCTGCCACCCTTTTAACTTCGTAAGTACCAACACCAACACCAAAGAGGAGAGATTTGTTCAAATTAATCTTGAGGCCAGCACAAAAATAAAAACACCTCAGCAGTTTCAGCACTACCTTCAAGTTATTATCGGTCCATTCTCCGAGAAAGATACAGTCGTCAGCATATAAAAGGTGAGAAATTGTCGGACCGTTGTTTGGAAGACTTATACCTTTCAAAGCACCCAAATCGACCGCTTTACGAATCATACTTGAAAATGCCTCCATAACTAATAAGAACAGGAAAGGAGAGATAGGAACCCCTTGTTTCATACCTTTAAAACAATTAAACTCGAACGTAGGAGACCCGTTGACCAGAACCGCCGTCCGAGCAGAGGAAAGGATCCCGTAAACCCACCGACACCATCGTCAAGGAAAACCCAATTGCGCCATTACCGAAATCACGAAATCCCAATTAACATTATCGTAAGCTTTAGCGAATCGATTTTGAAGATGAAAGCTTAATATTTAACCTTCTTCATCCAAGCTATAACCTCATTCAGGATTAAAGGCCCGTCCAAAATCATCCTATCTTTCAAAAACGCCGTTTGAGTATTAGAAACAATCGATCCGATAACATTTTTGAGTCTATTAGCGAGCACTTTAGACACCACCTTGTTTAAGATACCCACAAGAGTGATAGACTGATGCGGGTTGGTATGTATATGGAATTAAGTATATTTTTAAGCCCTTTTTACACGTTAGTCAAGCTTTAAATTTATAAAACACGATATTTTACTAACACCAAACACACATATGGCAAGTGCACCCATCGTGAGCGTAGTATAGTGTTGGCAAGATACCGAGGTCGTCCAAGGACACAAGAGCTTTTAGTACCGGTTTATCCTCAACGTCTAATCAAATCAAAAGTTAGAAAAAAGTTTTAAACTAGAAAAATAAAAACTAACTAAAATGCTGAAAAATAAAATAAAAATAAAACAGATAGACAAGATGAATCACTTGGCTCTGACTCGTGTTTAGTGTAACCTTTGATTATTTCCGCACTTTTGCATTTTTTAAGAGATTATCTTAGTTATTGTAGTAGGCCCCTCTTTTGAAGGTGACGTTACCCTCAACCCAGTAGTTTGAGTCAGTAAGGATACAATCCTAAAGGGTTGGATTATTGAAAGATAATTAATTAAGTTATTAATGCGTATTATGGTAGGCCCCTCTTTTGAAGGTGACGTTACCCTCGGCTAAGTAGTCTGAGTCAGCAGGGATACAGTCCTAAGTAGCCGGGTTAAAGTATTAATAGTAGCTTACATATGAGGGGATCAAAGAGTTTGGACCCCCGCCATCCAATACCGGTGGGTATTGAAGGAGGTCCTACTAAATTTGACCCAGGTCCTTTGCAGGATCTATACACTGAACAATGGCAAGACTCTTACCAAACCGTTCCCTTAACCCCCGACCAGGTAGCCAACATACCTCCATATAGACCGTGGAGATATGAATGGTGAAAATCTTTTATTTTATATAGACAGTAAAATAATGCCAAGACACCACGGACAAACGATAAGGAAGAATCACCTTCAACATAAGAAACTAGTTATTAAAGTCATTAATACATAACCAAGTAAAAAGTGCGAAAAGATTAAAAATAAAAAGCATTACACTAGACACTTGTCTTCACCAAGTGATGTAAGAGACTTAGGCAAACATGGCCTTTGATTGTCAAGAACTCTTACGTTCAATCTTGGATCCCGACACACACTCTATGATGGATAATGGATGATGGTGGTGGATGATGGTGTTGTGATGGTGGTGGGTGAAGTGTGAGAGAGGTGGTGTGCCAAGGGATGGTTTGCAAATGAGCCAAGCACCCCTATTTATAGCCTGAACAGTAGCTTGGGCACGGCCCCGTGTCCATCCTCTTCTCTGTCTTCATTAATTGCAGTTTGTCTGCATTAGCTGACCACGCCCCCGTGTCCGCTGGGCACGCCCCCGTGTGCAGAAGCATATCTGTACTATCAAGATTTGCCTGGATTCTGCGAATCTTATAGTTGACCACGGCCCCGTGTCCGCTGAGCACGGCCCCGTGGTGGGCGATAGAAGCTTCTATAGCTTTGTCTTTTATGCTGGCACTTGGGCACGCCCCCGTGTTCACTGAGCACGGGGTGTGTTCAGCCTTCTGTTCTCTTGTTTTGCTTGGGAAGATGCTGTTGGGGAGGTCGGGCATGCCACGTTTGTTCCTTTTCTTGTATTTATGTTAGATTTAGCTGCCTTTTTGCTTCTTTTGTTAATTTGAGCTCATTTAATCCTGAAAATACAAAAGGAAGACAAAAGCACACTTTTTCCAACATTAGTACTAAAAAAAGGGTTAGTTTTATGTCACAATTGATGTAATTTATATGTTGCATTTTGCACACATCAAATACCCCCACACTTGAATCTTTGCTTGTCCTCAAGCAAAACTCTTTATAATATGACTTTACACTCCCAAATGGAATATGTAGAAGAGAAGGTTTTGGGCTTGTCATAGAGTGTCGGGATTTCCAAGATTCTTTATCAAGTTTTATTTATTTACAATCCTATTCGTCATGATTTATTTAAAACTTTTCATAAGATAAATTACTTATTAGGGCATAACATGCCTTTTTAAAATTCTATTTATATACAAGTTTACATACCTCACGGGGGATCACTCAACACTCCGCCGAAGATGTATTTTAGTGAATCACTCGAGAGCGGCATGGAACTCACTCCTACCATAGGCTTGCCAAGCAATCAATCCTCCTTCTTTTTAACTATAAACCTTTATAAATATCAAGAGGACTTTTGGAGTGAAGGGTTAGGCTTGGGTTAAAGGTAGGTGGTTGGGTTAGTGGTCAGTAGAAAAGGGTGAAAAAGCGTAAAAAGCGTCGGTTTTCGTAAGACTTTATTTTTGTAAATTTTTATTTGGATGAAGCTATTGTTCAAACAAAGTTATTTTTGATGAACTTGCTTGTTTATTTCTTTTGCTTCATCATCAACATTTTTGTTTTTGAAAAGTCATACGAAAAACCGAGCTTGTTACTAAAACAAATGGTTAAAAATAAAAAAGGTTTTGGTGGGCGAAAGGGTGTTTGGTTTGGGTTAAGAAATGAAAAGGTTTAGGCTTAAAGGGGTTAACTAGGGGGATTTTGGGTAGGTGGTAAAAAAAAAAAGAAAAATAATGGTGTAGAAATAAAAAGGGTTAGTCCTAATGCCTCCATCATTTACTTACTTGGGTTTAAGTTGGTAAGGACCGGGAATGTATCGTCGTGGCAAGTTCTAGAGTTGTAAGAACCAAGCGGCTATTCACACAAGAAACGTAAAATGAGCATTTAGTTTAAAGATATGTATTTGTATGCTCAATAAAGGCTCAAAACTCACTTTTGTGGGAATGGGTTTTTATGTGATCAAGTATATATAATCAAATTTTAACTAGACTTGTCATGCCTTTTCATAATTTTCTTATGTTGGTTCTTTTTATCACGACGCTATCGGTTGTAAATTTGTAAAAATATAACCTCTTTTAGAACTTGAATTTCCCAAGTTAAACCTAAACAAGTAAAAAAAATGAAAATTTTTTAAAATTTTTTTTGGGGTGATTAGCGGTTCCAATAGAGTTTTGTGTAAGGCTTGTGATTAGGACTTGCGAGATTCAAGGCTTTAGCATCCCCCCCACACTTAAATTACACATTGTCCTCAATGTGTCCCAAAAATAAGTTTTTAGGTTGATTGAATGTGTAAAAAGGTGTGGAAAAAAAAAACAAAATTTTGTGTTACTGGACGTCTGGACACGGCCCCGTGTCCGATGGACACGACCCTGTGTCCAGGTGCCAGTAACGAAAACTTACAGAAGGTGGACACGGGGGCGTGTTCACTGGGCACGACCCCGTGTTAGTCAAAAGTCTGCAGAATTTAAACAAACAGCAGGTCTGTGGTAGTGGGCACGGGGGCGTGTCGGCTGGACACGACCCCGTGTAGACAATCTGCAAAGTTGAAAAACAGGTTTCTGGCTCTGGTTTTCCTGTCCCGGCTTTAGTAGCACTAATGTTTAGTGCTATAAGCCTCATATGTACCTGTTTTATCAATAAACACTACACCAAATCATAGCAAACATCCTAAATTACCAAGTTTAACATCCATGTCACAAAGTTAAAAAGAAAAAGAAATGCAGAAAGTAAAAAAGAGTTAAAGGAAAGTAAATTATTCAACACACGGCACGCAGGCCAGAAATTGTTCAAGATAAAGGGGGGTTAACCTGTGGGATCACCAACCAACCATATGCTCCTGCCTCCTCTCCTCCCGCCTAGTCCATGTCCTCGTCCTCATCATCATCTCCTCCTCCTTGCCCCGCTATGTACTCCCGAATATTTCCAATATCATCTTGGATATCGGATATATTTCTCTCGATTGCTCCAACCCGGTTGTACGTGTTGCTCGCCATGTTATAGGTGTTCCTGGCGCACATGAGGTTTTCCTGCAACAAATCATGTAAACTTTGAAAGTTAGGAAAACCACCTCCTTGTGAGGAGGATTGGCCCGGATCACCGTGGGGCTGATACTGGTATTGATAATGTTGTGGAGCGTGAAGGACAAGTGCCTCTTGCGGGTTCCATGCATGCCCCTGCATCCTTTGGAAGCTAACTGTCCCGTCTTCAGCCTCATAAATCAAGCTCATGGAGCGGCAGATGTGTATGTCTACCCTTCCCGACCATGGACTCCTCTCGAAGGACCTAGGTTTGTTCACGAAGTGCTTGAAGAGACGGTATATCCACCCCCAAAGAAGATAGGGGTTGGTGAAGTAGCAAGCCGGTTCAGATGCATGGTACGGAGCAGGAGGTACGGAACATCTAGGTGTCTGCGGGTATGAATGCAATGAAGAACCACCAAATCTCTCAACCCAACAACGCCACTGTTATCATGCCTTTAGCTAAGAGAGTAAGCGAGGACCCTATGGATGTAACGGTAAAGTGGGTCCCTCAACTTAGTGCTCTTAGTGCTGCTCGGGTTGTAGTGCCCTTCTCCAATTTGAGCCCAAGCGACTTGGCGCTCGTTTTCATCCAAATCTCGCACCCCTCCGGTGTTTTCTTCATTACCCGCATCTTCCTCCGCATACAACCCTACTATCGACCCAAATTGTGCCATCGAAATCGAGTACCTAGTTCTACCACATCGGAATGCTACCCCATCATTGTCAAATGGGTCGCACCTTGAATTGAACGTAAAGGTGCTATAGAACCCCATAGTGCACTCGTGGACTGAGCAAAGTCGAGTGGTTAGGGTGACTCTTAATGGGCCGGTAACGAGGTTGTTAAACCAGTAAAGTTGGTTTACCAATGTCAACATATCTGTGCACACTTGTCTTGGGTATTCTTCCGGTCTGGTTTGAAGCACTTCGTATCTAGCCCTTGCATCGAGCTCATTTGTGTTGAACCTCGTGAATTTCCTTGACATCTGAAAGAATACACCAAAAGTTAGCATGAAACAGTGGAATTTTCCGACAAAACTGCAAACAGCGAGCTGGACACGGCCCCGTGTTCAGCGGACACGACCCCGTGTCCAGGCATCTGTTACTCAAAAATTTTATTTTTCGACCCGGTTTTGAAAACTTGAAAATTTTTGGTTCACTAGGTGCGGTTTTCCCCGAAAATGAAACCCCAAGTGCCTTTTTTCCCAAAACAAACCGTTTACCCATTCAATTTTATCTTTTTCGGTTCAAAAACAAGGGTTTGAGGTTTTTGTGAGAAATCGGGTGAATCTTTGAACAATACAAGTGGATTTACTTCCTATAACACTACTCTAAACTAATGCTAACAGATTTAAGCAAAAATTTGAGGTTCGATCCGGATGAACTTCAAGAACCCTAGATTTTCCCCAAATTTTTGAAGTTTTAAGTACATGCAAATGCTTAATCTAACTACTAATGATGATAGAATCATACCTTGGTGTTGTTAGAAGTAGAGGAGACGTCGAAAATCTATGGAAAATCGCCTTGAACCAGAGCGTTTTCGGGGAAACGGGGCATGTGGAATGGTGTAATTGTTATGAAAAAGGGGATTTATCCCGACAGTTGTGCAGACACGGCCTCGTGCCGAGAGAAATTTTTTTTAGTGCTCGTGTGAGTGCCCTTTGTTTCCCAAAAAACTTGGTTAGAAGACTTACCGATTATGGTGTCATCCCGTTGGTTCGTAACTTACCAGGTATGATGTTGTTGCTTTTATTCTTCGATTGTTTTAAGCGAGATTTCTTTTTCTTCATCCTCAATAAATCCTTTATAGAGTTTCAGCCGTTGGCCATTGACTTTGAATGGAGGTCCATTCCGAGATTTAATTTCTACTGCACCGTGTGGGAAAATATGGGTGATGGAAAAAGGTCCTGACCACCTAGACTTTAATTTACCAGGAAACAATCAAAGTCGTGAATTAAACAAAAGAACTTGGTCTCCAACTCGAAATTCATTAGGTTTAATATGTTTGTCATGCAAGTTTTTCATTCTTTCCTTATAAATTTCGGAGTTTGAGTATGCATAATTCCTAAGTTCGTCTAATTCATTCAACTGACAAAATCGATTTCTACCCGCATATTCTAAATCTAAGTTTACATTTTTAATTGCCCAGTAGGCTTTGTGTGCAATTTCTACTGGTAAATGACTGCTTTTTCCATAGACTAGCTTATATGGGGTTGTACCTATTGTTGTTTTATAAGCAGTTCGAAAATCCCATAAAGCATCATCTAATTTATCTGCCCATTCCTTTTTATTTAACCCTACGGTTTCAAGTATTCGTTTTAAACCTCTATTAGTCACTTCGGCTTGTCCGTTTGTTTGAGGGTGATATGCTGTTGAGACCCGGTGATAGACCCCATATCTTGTTAAATTTTTTTCAAGTTGATGGTTGCAAAAATGGGTACCTCTATCACTTATTAATGCTTTAGGTGTTCCAAAACGAGAGAATAATTTTTTCAGAAATCTTACCACGATCTTCCATCATTTTTTGGAAGTGCCTCGGCCTGGGCCCATTTAGACAAGTAGTCTACCGCCACAAGTATATATTTGTTTCCTTTTGACGGTGGGAAAGGTCCCATAAAGTCGAGTCCCCACACATCAAAAATTTCACAAACAAGAATGCCATTTTGTGGCATTTCGTTTTTGGAAGAAATATTACCTGTTCTTTGGCAAGCATCACATGTCTTAACAAGACTTTGGGCGTCTTTGAAAATGGTTGGCCAATAAAACCCTGAATCAAATACCTTTCGTGCGGTACTAGCGGCACCATGATGTCCTCCATATGGACCTTCATGACAATGGCTGAGAATTCTTCTTGCTTCGCTACCATGTACGCATCGTCGGACGAGTTGGTTGGCACACATTTTGAAAAGATAAGGATCTTCCAAAAAATAATGCTTCACATTAGCAAAGAATTTCTTTCTTTGATGATGTGGCCAACCTTTTGCGACTATACCGCTAGCTAGGTAGTTAGCATAGTCGGCGTACCATGGTTCTTCTTTGTATTCCACCATTTCTAGGGACTCTGGTGGAAATTTTTCGTTGATTTGTTCGTCCCTGGTTGCCTCCAAAGCTGGGTCTTCTAAGTGCGAAAGATGAACTGCTGCGGTGTTTTCTGCTCCTCTTTTGTCTTTGATTTCGATATCAAATTCTTGGAGGAGTAAAATCCACCGGATCAAACGTGGTTTTGCGTCCTGCTTTTTGAAGAGATATCGAATGGCTGCATGATCTGTATAGACTACAGTTTTAGAAAGAACAAGGTAAGAACGAAATTTATCAAAAGCAAATACCACAGCTAGTAATTCTTTTTTAGTTGTTGTGTAATTTTCCTGTGCATCGTTAAGTGTTTTACTAGCACAATAAATTGGGTGAAAATGCTTTTCTTTTCTTTGTCCCAACAACTGCAAAGTCACTTGCATCACACATGATTTCGAAAGAAAATTTCCAATCAGGCGCTATCATGATAGGTGCATTGACTAGCATTTCCTTTAGAGTTAGAAATGCTTGATTGCAATCCTTGTCAAAGATGAAAGGAGCATCTTTTTCAAGTAATTTTGTTAGAGGCCTTGAAATTTTAGAAAAGTCTTTGATAAACCGCCTATAAAATCCGGCATGCCCTAGGAAACTTCTGATAGCTCTAACGGAGGATGGGGTGGTAATCGAGAAATAGTGTCTATTTTTACTCGATCAACCTCCATCCCTTCGCTTGAGATTTTATGACCGAGTACTATTCTCTCCGTTACCATGAATTGACATTTTTCCCAGTTAAGGGCGAGGTTAGTTTCCTCACATCGGGATAGCATTCGTTCAAGGTTATCGTGGCATTGGTCGTATGAATCCCCAAAGATAGAAAAATCATCCATGAAGACTTCCATTGTCTTTTCTATCATGTCATGGAAGATGGCTACCATGCAACGTTGGAATGTTGCAGGGGCATTACATAGACCAAATGGCATGCGTCGATAAGCAAACGTTCCATAGGGACATGTGAAGGTTGTCTTTTCTTGGTCTTCGGGTGCTATCAGGATTTGAAAGTAACCTGAAAAACCATCCAAGAAACAATAAAATTTATGACCGGATAATCTTTCTAACATTTGATCAATAAAGGGCAAAGGAAAGTGATCTTTCCTTGTTGCTTCATTTAATCGTCTATAGTCTATACATACCCTCCATCCTGTGACGGTTCTCGTTGGTATTAATTCATTCTTTTCATTAGTTATTACCGTCATACCTCCTTTCTTTGGAACTACTTGGACGGGACTTACCCAAGGACTATCGGAGATAGGATAAATAAGTCCGGCGTCGAGTAATTTGATGACTTCGTTTTTAACCACTTCTTGAACATTTGGATTTACTCGACGTTGTGGTTGTATTACCGATTTGTAGTCACCATTCATTAAAATTTTGTGCGTGCACATGGAAGGACTTATTCCTTTAATATCTACAAGCTTAAAAGCAATCGCATTTTTGTGTTTTCTCAAAAGATTGATTAATTTTTCTTTTTCTAAACTACTTAACTTAGATGAAATAATTACAGGTGATTTACCATCTTTATCTAGAAAAGCATATTCCAAACCTTTTGGAAGTTCTTTGAGCTCAAGAGGTGGGTCTTTAGGAGACTCCTTATTTGGTTGCTCATTTTGATCTAGAACTTTAAAAGTTTATTCTATGGCGACCTCTTCTTCAACAAAGTGGTCAATCTTTTCACTTGTATCGGGTGGTTCATCTTCATCTTCAATTAGGGGGTCATTATTGCCGAATGGATATTTCATTGATCGCTCAAGATCGACACACTTTTTAAATGCCCCTAATTAAAGAGGTAGATTGTTGAACTTCCGGTTTTTCAAAGCTTCGTGAGTTTTTACAAGGGGTCGTCCCAACACTAGAGGAGCGTCATCGAGGATGACAAAGTCGGTTGGGATTACCATTTGATTTGTTTTGTTTGAACCAAGACATCCTCAACTATACCGATTGATTTTATTACTTTCCGATTGGATAGAAAAATGGGTATTTGAAGTGGAGAAAAATCACTAATACTTAATTTTTCAAAAATGTAGTTAGGCATTATGTTAAAGCAAAGATATTTATCAATTGTGACATTACTAATAAATGAATTTTGAAAAAAAAACATGGAACCGGTGTAATGTTGATTTCAAATGGATCTTCTTTTATTAGCGAGGTTTGATCTTTAGTTAACTTAACACTTACTGTTTCGTCAATTTTAGTGTTAGTGTTTAACTCTTTTAAAAACTTAGCATGAGTGGGTACTAAACAATGATTTTCAAAAGAAGGTGACAAGAGATTAATTTCTTCAAAATTAGACTCTTCTTGAATTTTAACGGACTCACCTTTTTCGTTGTTTAACTCGTGTGTTGGTTCTTCACTTATTTGTTCTTCCATTTTTACACTTTCAGTTATCTCTTCTTTATTTAATTCTTCTCTTACGCGGGACTCCTCTTCCCTTGCGCGAGATTCTTTTATATAGCGCTCGATAACTTTAAGGTGTTCTAATATCCTATCGGTTACTTCGGTTATAGAAACAGGATCAGGATTTTCAAAGCTTGAATCCGGTTGTTTGATCCTTTGCTCCTCATAATACCTATATGAAGTAGATGGTTCACACCATTGTTCTTCATTGTAGGCATATGATGGATAAGGGTCGTAATTTTATTCTTCATAATACTCATATGAGGTGGGTTGTTCACGCCATGGTTCCTCATAATAAGCATATGAAGGTGGTGGCTCATATCTTGGTTCCTCAAAGTAGGAGTAAGAAGGCTCATACCTTGATTCATCAAAATATGAGTATGAGGGAGGAGGTTCATACTTTTGGTCTTCATAGGATGTGTATGAAGTTGATGGCTCGTACCTGGGCTCCTCATAGTAGGTGTATGAAGTGGATGGTTGATATAAGTTACAATATTGGACCGAGTGCGGGTCACCACAATTAGTGCAATAATTACTCCTATAATCATCCTCCTCACAGGTGTAGTTGTAACCTCCTGAGTATTGATCCATAAGAATCACTCAGTAGACCACAACCAAGTCTCGAGATCAGAGAACAAAAATAAAAACGGAAACAGAGGCTGGACACGGCCCCGTGTTCAGTGGACACGGCCCCGTGTACAGAATCAGTATCTGGGCGTTTTAATTAAAGTTACTGATTTCGTTGAGCACGGGGGCGCATTCAGTGAACACGGCCTCGTGTTCAGTTTCTGTTACTGGGTGTTTTATGAAAAATGTGCAGCACGGCCCCGTGTTCAGTGAGCACGGCCCGTGTTCAACCTACTGTAAATGCAAAACTAAACTATAATGCAGAAAAATGTGCGCGCGTTTTGAAAAGGTTTTGAAAAACTGATTAGGCCGTCGATTTTAAGCTTTCTTAAAATCCTTGTGTCCCCGGCAGCGGCACCAAAAACTTAATGCGGGTTGGTGTGTATATGGAATTAAGTATATTTTTAAGCCCTTTTTACACGTTAGTCAAGTTTTAAATTTATAAAACACGATATTTTACTAACACCAAACACACATATGGCAAGTGCACCCATCGTGAGCGTAGTATAGTGTTGGCAAGATACCGAGGTCGTCCAAGGACACAAGAGCTTTTAGTACCGATTTATCCTCAACATCTAATCAAATCAAAAGTTAGAAAAAGGTTTTAAACTAGAAAAATAAAAACTAACTAAAATGCTGAAAAATAAAATAAAAATAAAACAGATAGACAAGATGAATCACTTGGATCCGACTCGTGTTTAGTGTAACCTTTGATTATTTCCGCACTTTTGCACTTTTTAAGAGATTATCTTAGTTATTGTAGTAGGCCCCTCTTTTGAAGGTGACGTTACCCTCAACCCAGTAGTTTGAGTCAGCAAGGATACAATCCTAAAGGGTCGGATTATTGAAAGATAATTAATTAAGTTATTAATGCGTATTATGGTAGGCCCCTCTTTTGAAGGTGACGTTACCCTCGGCTAAGTATTCTGAGTCAGCAGGGATACAGTCCTAAGTAGCCGGGTTAAAGTATTAATAGTAGCTTACATATGAGGGGATCAAAGAGTTTGGACCCCCGCCATCCAATACCGGTGGGTATTGAAGGAGGTCCTACTAAATTTGACCCAGGTCCTTTGCAGGATCTATACACTGAACAATGGCAAGACTCTTACGAAACTGTTCCCTTAACCCCCGACCAGGTAGCCAACATACCTTCATATAGACCGTGGAGATATGAATGGTGAAAATCTTTTATTTTATATAGACAGTAAAATAATGCCAAGACACCACGGACAAACGATAAGGAAGAATCACCTTCAACATAAGAAACTAGTTATTAAAGTCATTAATACATAACCAAGTAAAAAGTGCGAAAAGATTAAAAATAAAAAGTATTACAGTAGACACTTGTCTTCACCTAGTGATGTAAGAGACTTAGGCAGACATGGCCTTTGATTGTCAAGAACTCTTATGATCAATCTTGGATCCCGAGACGACTCACACACTCTATGATGGACAATGGATGATGGTGGTGGATGATGGATGATGGTGTTGTGATGGTGGTGGGTGGTGGGTGAAGTGTGAGAGAGGTGGTGTGCCAAGGGATGGTTTGCAAATGAGCCAAGCACCCCTATTTATAGCTTGAACAGTAGCTCGGGCATGGCCCCGTGTCCATCCTCTTCTCTGTCTTCATTAATTGCAGTTTGTCTGCATTAGTTGACCACACCCCCGTGTCCGCTGGGCACGCCCCCGTGTGCAGAAGCATATCTGTACTATCAAGATTTGCCTGGATTCTGCGAATCTTATAGTTGACCACGGCCCCGTATCCGCTGAGCACGACCCCATGGTGGGCAATAGAAGCTTCTATAGCTTTGTCTTTTATGATGGCACTTGGGCACGCCCCCGTGTTCACTGAGCACGGGGCGTGTTCAGCCTTCTGTTCTCTTGTTTTGCTTGGGAAGATGCTGTCGGGGAGGTCGGGCATGCCACGTTTGTTCCTTTTCTTGTATTTATGTTGGATTTAGCTGCCTTTTTGCTTCTTTTGTTAATTTGAGCTCATTTAATCCTGAAAATACAGAAGGAAGACAAAAGCACACTTTTTCCAACATTAGTACTAAAAAAAAGGGTTAGTTTTATGCCACAATTGATGTAATTTATATGTTGCATTTTGCACACATCTTAGACCGATAATCATTTAAAAATTCTGGGTCTTTAATTTTAGGGATAATAGTGATAAACGAGGAATAGCAGCCTCTCGAAAAAGAACCTTCTTCAAAGAATCTCTCGAAAATGTCAATAAAATCAGCTTCGAAGACATCCCAGAACCTTTTAATAAACTTCATATTGAACCCATCCGCACCCGGAGACTTATCGCTACCACAGTCGAAGACCGCTGATTTTATTTCATCTCTAAAAAACTTTTCAATAAGAAAGTTGGCGTCGTCGAGAGAAAGAGTATTGCTGAAAGAGCAATCAAGACTGGGGCGGACCGGCATATCCTCCTTATACTTATCTCTAAAAAAATCATGGACCGCTTTTTTAATTGAAGAAGGTTTAGAAGTCCAAACACCTCCAATAAGAAGACCAGGAATGCTATTTGACACCTTCCTTTTGTTAACCAAACTGTGAAAGTAAGCAGTAATATCGTCCCCATCCTTAGCCCAACGAGTCCTGGTCTTTGTTTGATATCTTTGGATTTCAACTCGACCAGAGACTGAATTTTTCTTTTACATTCCAACCTAACCCACTCTTCTTCATCAGTTAAATCTCTTTCTTCCATAATCATATCCAACTCATCCAATTCCTCTTTAGCTTTCATTTCCTCTTCACCTTCTTTAGATCTAAGTTCGTCTCTCCAAATCCTAATTTTGTCTCTTAGAATCTTGAGCTTAGTGAGGAATCTTTGGTCCGGAGGACCGGAAAACCTAAAATCAGACAAAGCATCCTCCACTACCTTCCCGAAATTCGGCCTTTCCAACCACGAGCTGAAAAACCTGAAAGGCTTCGGACCGAAATTCAGATTATTGATCGAAACCAAAATAGGATTATGGTCCGAAAATCCACGGGGCAAAACCCTCACACATGCCTCAGGCCACTTGTTTTGAAAATTGTTACAGACCAACACCCGATCGATTTTACTAAACTTCCTTCCGTGAACCCCTTCTAACATAAAAGTAAATTTAGACCCTTTCATTTCATACTCACAAAGACCAGCCTCAAAAATAAATTCGTTGAAATCTCTAGCACATTGAGGTTTGAATTTAGAATTTTTTTCTCTCCTCCGGACCTCTAACAGCATTAAAGTCGCCCGCTAGGAACCAAGAACCGGGCTGGGAGTTGATCTTCGCACAGAGCCACAAATTTTTGAAGATTTTCGGAGACAGCCTGCCAAAGCTAGAAAATAAATATTTTAATAAACTAACAAAACCAACATCTTACTCCAAGAAAAATATTGTGTAAACTTCCTGATAACTTGATGGTTTATGTTTATTTGATGTCAGTTAGATGCAGAACGAATTCTATTACGACTATCTATCCGTCTTGACCAAAATGCATGTTCATTCGCTATTCAAAAGTTATGGTACATAAACTTCACCATTTAGCAACTTAACTGCATCAACGTAAAAATCAAATTCATTTTCCGTCTATACCGTACCATTTATATACATGGTTTGTTGATATCATAAGGGAGTAGAGGCGCCCATCACTCACCACACACTCATCACTCGCAACATCCAATCAATTTCCACCATGTGATCGAGCTTTATTCCATCACTAGTGATGGATTTTAGTGGAAATGCTCATCACTCACCACACACTCATCTCCATTGAAAAACAACTCACCACACAAACACAAGCAACGCGTGCTCATCATCACGCTTATCTCCCACCACGTACGCTTATCTCCCACCACGTGTGATAGTAGACACCGACGGCGGTGTTCCACGTTCATCAACGCGTGGCCAAACGTCTACCACAGGGCGCCCCGTCCCCCTAATGATACGAACTAAACGGTCAAAAGGTCAGTAGAAAGGTTAGTTGAGTGATTATGCAAGTTGTAAGGTAGTTGTTATTAGTTAGAGGGTTAGTCGAGAGTTTGGGTATAAAAGGAAGAGTAAATTGCGGTTTTGGTCCCTGTGGTTTATTAGCTATTGCAATATTTTACAATTTTGAAAAGTATTGCGATTTTGATACTAATGTTTTCATTGCATTGCAATTCCAATCAATCTTACTAACCCCATCCATAACTTAGCTAAAACCAAGTCACATGAGTATCATGTGTAGGGGCATTATCGTAAATAACCTAAATATGAAAGAAATAATGTTACTTAACTTCTGTTTCTTTCTTCTTCACATCCCAAATCCTAATTTGTAACATACGACAACCTGCTAAGTAAGAAAGACACCTCCAACAACAATGGTTTTATGTGCTTGTGGATCACCAACAATCATCAAAACATCATGGACTGAACAAAATCCCGGAAGGAGATTCTTTTCCTGTGACAGGGGAATAACTATGGCTTTGTTCATTGGCTTGATCCCCAATTATGCTTCAGAGCTCAGAACATCATACATGGACTATTGCAAAACAAAAACCATCATGAAGATCTGATAAGAAACTCAAGAATCCAGAACAAGAGGCTGAAGATTGTGTTAGGTGTCAGTTGGTTGTTCTTCATTGTGTATTTCCACAAAAAAAAAGCCTAAAAACTGCATGCTTTTTGGCACCTCCTAAAAATCACGTTTGCAAGGTCAATTGACGGGTCAATGTTTTAATGTGTAAAAAGTCAAATGAGTCAGTTTTCAAAAATATTATAAACTGATTATATAGATGTTCTAAAATATGTTTTGACATTTAAACAAGTTGGTAATAATTATTAGAACATGTATAAACATGTTCGGCTCGTCAATTCCAGTTTTAAGGTCTGTTCGCAACCGAAAGTCAAATAATTTGACTTCTTCTTTGACTTTCGATTCTGACCCGATTTAGTCTAGTTTGTGTTGATGCACCTTCGTGTGGATGTGGCTCTGTTCGGCTCGTCGCGTATAAAGCCCTCTTATTTGATATCCTCCTATCAAATATGAATGGCATATAAATCAAGAAGTCAACGGGATGATGACATTATCTTATTGAAACATAAAAGCCTTTGAATGTAATACACCTAATCGAAACATGCATTATATAATGAATGCACATGTCATCGAAATAGAAAGAATGAATGATGGGAATCGAAACAGAGAGTTTATGTGTGGTGAAAACAAATCGAAATAGACAACTGAGGTCTATTTCGATACATACAATTCTGTTTCAATGTTTCCTTAATTATTTTACCTTGTTTCGATGTCAAGGCTCTATTTCGATACATTTATCTATGTTTCGATGTATACCTCTGGTGTGACTAAAAATACCAGAGATCCCCTCTGTTTCCTCCTAGAGAGCTTGTAGGAGCTTAGAGAGAACACCATTTTCAGTGAAAGTTCATTTTGTGCAAAACCTTTTGTATCCATACTCTGCTGAAATCAAATACTGAGCTTTAAAGTGATATTCTTGTGTTTGTGTGTGTTCTTGGGCTTGATTTACATATAATCAGGGATTCCGCACTTGATTATTGTGTTAAACAACAAAGATAGGTTGTTCTAGATCCTCCTCTAGGGACCTACAAGTGGTATCAGAGCTTTGGCTCTATTCCTTGTTGAAAAATCAAGCATGCTAGTGAGTTTTGAGTGATTTCTTGAAGTTTCTTGGTCAAAAGCTTAAAACCCACTCTTTTTCATGTTAAAATGGTTTAAATCTTGCTAAAATGGCTGTGTTTTGTGATAGTTTTGGTTGAAATCTTGTCAAAATTGTTTAAGATTATCAAAAATCTGCTTTTTAGTTAGTTTGCAAGTTGAAAAACTTGAGTTTCATATTTTCCGGTGAAGCATCTCGCCGGAATCCTTGCCGGAATAGTACATTCCAGTGAGAATTCTCTTTGGTTTGACCTTGAAAATTCCAGAACCTTTTTTTGCCTACCTTGGTTTTTGCAGATCTTGTCCTTCCTTTGTGCAGTTTGTCTGGTTGTGTTAAACTGTGAAACATCTCTATTTGTTCGAAACACATATCCTTTTGTTCTTATATTATCAAAATACAAGTCTCTTATTTCAAACCACCACATCGAAACAGATCTTTATTTTCAAAACAAAAATCAGTTTATCTTTTCCTTGAATGATCGAAACACATGTGCTTGTTAGTTAATTCCTTGATTTCGAAACACACTTAATTCCATTTGTCTTTTGTTCAATCTATCGAAACAGAAGGAATTAAAAGAAGTTACTTTATTTTCAAAACACAAGGAATTCCTTTTTTTTTATTTTCTATTTCGATAGACTTTAAAGGCATATTAATTTTGTGTTTCGATGACACTCAATTTCGAAACACACACACATATATTTATCCAACTGTTTCGATTCAAATTTATGTCCTTAGTACACATCTATTTCGAATAGACAATATATCACCTATCTATTTCAAAATACTTCTTGTTTGGAAATACATTTTGTTTTCATCAGTTTCGATAATAACACTTTCATCACAGAAGTTTCACAGTAAGCTTTTAAGTTGCTTGATTTCATTCAACCATGAGTACACATCTTTGGGGTTGGACTCCTGATGACAATACGGATAACACGTATACGCAAAAGGGTTTAACTCCTTCATGGGCTCATTCTCCCACACCCTCGTCCTTATCCATTCCAACGCAAAAGGGTTCAGTGCCATCTTGGCTTCAGTCTCCCACACCATCAAATAACCCTCCACCATAAAAAATCAAGCCTTGGGCTAAATCTACTGTCGATTGTGGTCCGACAGTACAGTTGGAGAACAGTGGTCAAACAAGAACGGCTTTTTATGCTGAAATTGTCAAGAATGTCAGCGATGGTGAGTCCTTGGGAAATGATGGTAGTAATCAAGCTTTGGGCTGAATCTACTGTCGATTGTGGTACGACAGTACACTTGGAGAACAGTGGTCAAACAAGAACGGCATTTCAGCGATGGTGAGTCCTTGGGAAATGATGATAGTTCTGAACATGGCGGTAGTTCAGTTGAAGATGTTACAAGTTCAAGCGAGGATGGATCTGAATGTGAATCATCGAGGAAGGTTGTTGATTCTGAGGGAGATAGGTTAATTTCTGAGGGTGAATCCAGTCATGTATGTGTCGATAAACCAAAATCTGATAGGTGTGATAGTTGTGTTGAATTAAGTACTATATTGTCTGATTTGCAAAGCAAATATAACGATTTGCAAAGCAAATATGACGTGACGTTTATCCACAATCAACATTTGATTGTGGATCTTTCAAAATGCATAGAGACCAATATGTTTCATAAAAATCATGAAAAGGATTTGGAGAAGGTAATTGACACATTGAAAGAAGATAATTCTGAGCTAAAGAAAACAGTTTCAAGAAAACAAACTGTAATAAACAATTACATCAATAGGCTCGAGGAAACACAAAAAGAATTGGCCTGTGTTAAGTGAGAAAATGAGGTGATCCAACTTAAGTTAGATAGTTCTTGAGGTATGTGCAGGATCAAATCATTGACATACAGAAAAACAAAGAAGATGTCATGTGCATTGGATATAATAAGTGTCCCCCACCTGTTAGACACAATTATACCGCAATGCCTGATGAGGAGGATAAGCTTCACTTTGAGCCTTCAGTTCCATTAGACCTTGAGGAATTCGCAACTGGGCTCGGTTTCAAAAAGGAAGTATCCTCAGATTCAGATGAATCAGTAGATGTGAAAGTCTCAACAACTGAACAAAATCAGGATCCTCCAGTCATTGTTGAGGATGCTGATTCTTCAGATGATGAATCCGAGGATACTAACTCAGCACAGTCTGATGCGGTGATCAAAGAAGAGGACATACCTCTCGAGAATCATATTCTATGTGATCCTCCCGCAAAACCTGCTAAGACTGTTCTGGTTGAGTCCACTTCTGCACAAGACTCTGAGAGTGTGAATTTCCTGTATACTCTAGTTGGTGATGATAGAGCCTACTCAAATAAAGATTTCCTAATAAAAAATGTCAATAAATCCTTGATTGATAAAGTTTTCGAAGATTCACTAGTAAGTTTTTGGGAAAGTAGAGCCCAAGAGTTGTAGTAACTCAGTGTGCTCCTATCCCAAAAGCCGAAGTTCAGAAACAATATAGAAATAAAAAACTTCCAGTTCGACAAAAGCAAAATCACGCTAATCAAGAAAAGAGAAAGGGCAAAAGAGCACAGAACAAGAAGAAGTTTCAAAAGATAAACTTCATGAAGTCTCGGGGGACTGATAAAATTGAAACATTCGAAAACAAATCCAACACGGATTTTATTAAACAAGTTCAGATTTTGAAAAGAACCAGTCATAACAACTACACACAACACACAAACGGTTGTGATGTAGGACTAAGTACCTCGAGACCACGAAGTTCATCATCAAGTTATCACCGTCATAATACTCCGAGATTTGTTGAGTATAGATCATGTTTTGAATGCGGTGAGTATGGGCACATTGTTAGAAACTGTCCATATCTCACGAAAGGAAAGGCAAAAGTTGATGCCTCCCGTGGTAACAGTTACCGTAAAAGATCTGTTTCACCAAAACAGGACTCTCGTCTTGTAAAACAACGAGAAATGAAACAGAAAAAAGAAACAAAGAAAAGAAGTTGAAAAGGCGTTAAAACCAGAGGTTAAACACAGTCTGTTAAATCAGATGTTAAAAATGAAAAACAGAAACATATTTGGAAACCAAAACCGGTAACTGTTTCAGGTGGAGCTACACCAATTTCGAATCATCGGGAAATGGAAGTGACAATCCTCGATGATGACGGATGACCCAAGTCTATGAAGGCTTGGGTCCCACTCTCCAACTAATCTCCGAATGAGTGTGTATGATGTTCCAGAAGGAACTATTGATAGTCTTAGGATTGTTGATAGTGGAGCGTCCATGCACAAGATCGGCGACAAAAGGGTTTGAAACATTGTTACATCTAGGAGAATATTGTTACCTTTGATGGAGAGAGAAAAAGAAAAGAAGACAAAAATGTCCGATGCATAAAGAATGATGATGAAAGAATTTGAAAAATTTTAACAAGATGAAAAGCATGTCAAAGTTTGATTGTTATGGTTTTTGATTGGGTCAAGAGGATAGATTCCAACGAAATGTACGCGTCTGATATCTTTCAAAGATTCAAGGGTTGTACCTCTCACAAGATGAACGTGCAGTGTACATTTCTCTACGGTGTGTTGAAGAAAATGCATTTGTTGATCAAATCAACCGGATGTGCAGATACCTTGCAGATACCTTGAACAACCACACACTACTTCTAAAGGAGAAAGACAAAAACCTTTGCTGGTGCAAAAGCATGTGGATGACATCATGTATGGACCGTCCAATGATAATGTGTATAAGATTTCCCACATGCTCACTTGCTTCTTATCAGCCGGACCCGGAGGTTTCTGATCTTGTTGCTGTGAAGAGATTTCTTAGTTAACTGAAGTAGCTGCAAAATCGACTTTTAAATCCACACCGGATGGATATCTAGTTTGGAGAGCACTCAGAATCCTGGCAATGCACGAAGTAGTTGCAGGATTACGGTTTTGAATTTCCAATCTTTCCTATCTTTGTCGATATTTAAGCTGCTTTGCGAATTACTAACATCTCGTACAACACTCTTTGGCCAGACTTGTTGATCTAGAATATCACCTCACACGTGATTGTTTTAATATGAAACTCGTCAATGTGTTTTGGTCCACACTGATTACCAACGTGCCAACTCATTTTTCCAAAATTTGATAAATCATTTTTGATTAAATTAATTTTGGTAAACGGCATCGAGGTAAAACATGAGTTAATCCACATCGGGAAATCGTTTTTGTAAATATCTATTTGTGTTTTTTAAATATCATACTTTTTGCATTTTAGGGGGAGTAATTTCCAAAAGAAAAATACAAAAACATTGAAAAATTTCAAAAACACAAAAACATAGTAAAATTTCAAAAACAAAAAAAACAATAGAAAAACAAAAATGAGTTTCCTGGTGAGCAAAAGAGAAAATGATAGTACATCAGTGGTCTGTCGAAACCTCTTTGAACTTAAAATGAAAAACAATAAGTAGCTCTATATTCGATGTATCGCTAGGCTCACAATCATTTTAAAGTGTGCTGGGTGATATAAACTTAATCGACTGAAGACTGTGTGGGAATCGCTCATTGGCATATGGTCTTGGTACTAAAATTTCGTTTGATAGATTATCGAGCTTCTGAGATACGTGGTCTTTATGATGTTTATCATCTGGGTATCATGGTTGTTTCTTTTACCGAAAACAACGAGGACGCAAGTCTAGAACTTCCATGATACGACACATACGTGTACATACTATACATACATGTATATAATACATGATGCATACGACCATCAATAAGTGATAGAATATCACATTCACCCCTGAATAAGTGATTCTAAATCACATCGATCATCCGAGAGTCAAGTTCGTCTCTTTGTCGGTATGATGGTACTAACCTGTTCACGGACTTGCTCTCGTGCTCTGCATGCATCGAATATCAAGTTCCTCATTAATAAGTGATTTAATCACATAGGGCTTGTATTCATCCTCGAATAAGTGAGTATATCACATCATATACGTTGAAAACAGATGATAAACGGTATACTCACTAGTAAGATGAACTCTGGTGCATACCTTGTGTCACAGCCCCCCGACCCCACCCTGAGAGCGGGAGCTGTGAACCAGTCAGATGGTATCGGTGTTTATTAGATACGCAGTGGAAAAAAAATTCATCAGGATCGTAGTTAGGAAATGATTTCAGAGTTTTAAAACACCAAACTTTTAATATAAAACAAATGGGCTAAAATCCGTATTTCATTCAAATGTTTTTATGGGGATAAACCCAATTAAATAAAACATAAGTTTCTTCTTTTATTCAGGTATTTATAGCCACTTTATTTAAGCCTTCAGTGCTCCATAGCTGGCTTCTAGCAAATTACCTGAAACACGTTTTGAAAATATTTTATCAGTAATAAATACTGGCGAGTTCATTCAATTTTTATAAAAATATATTGTTATACTTTTACATCAACAATGTTTTTATATTTGTTTATATTTACCCAACTCAATCAATATTTGTCACATGGTGGCAGTTCTGATGTGACAGTGGTCATATCACTCATTGGCTCACTTTCGTCCAATAGTGGATTATTAAGTAATTATATCTTACTATTATTCAAAGTATCTGTCACTAGGCGATTCCTGTGACGGTGGTCATATCACTGTTCATTCTTTCAACTAGTGACTATGGTCATATCACTGTTGATCATTCTTTCAACTAGTGATTCTGGTCATAACACTGTTGATCGTTCTCTCAACTAGTGCCTTTGGTCATGTCACTGTTGATCATTCTCTCAACTAGTGACTCTGGTCATTTTTCTGGTTATATCACTGTTGATCATTCTCTCAACTAGTGACACTGGACTTAGTAGCGTCCCATGACATTGCTTTGTCAAATATATTTTCTATGGCACCAAACCAATTAGCCCAGAAAATGAAATATATCATTTTCTGTCAAATTAATAGCTATAACTTTATCAAATATAATATATTAATTAAATAATTGTAATATTATTATTTAATATATTAACGTGACTAAGATTTAAAATATAATCTTAGTATATTAAAAGTAGAATATATTATATTTGACATATTTTATTATGATATACATTTGATGACTAAACATTATTTTATAATGTTAATAGTAATTTAGGTTTATTAAATATATTTTCTTTAGTATAACTAATATATTTTAATAATGATTAATAACGTTTCAGTATACTATAACGCTCTATAATATGATATAACAATTTACAAGAACCAACTGTATATAAATTGAATGTAGCTATATTCAATTTATACATTAATGTATAAATACAATGTTTTAAAATATTGATGTATACAACTAAATTTAATATAAACTAATTAAATAAAACAAGAATATATATATATATATATTTGTATCCATTGGAACATTTAATGTAAATATACAAGGATTTAAATGTTAAATCTCTGGTCATATGTTGATATATTTGTATAGGGTTTATAGTGTATACACCCAAATAAAATCCTACAAAAATTATTATAATATACTAAATTTATAAGATATATTCAATAACTTAATATAGTAATAATATTAGTTATAGGCTATGGCTACTGGGTACAATTTCCCCGTGCTTGTGGTCATGCTACTATTGGCTAACTTTTTGGCCAATAGTAACGGGTGTCAAGTAATGTATAACCCCCTACCGGCAGCTATTGCAAAATACAAAAACTTATTTACTGTAAGTATAAGTGATAAACATTTAGTATTTTGGAAAACATTTTTAAATATAACTGTATCACAAAAAGGTGATAAAAAGGAGAATGACTCACAAACTGTGAGAAAAGAGAATGGACTCACTTTGTAACTTTAGGGTTCAACTAGAAAGCTTCCTGGTATAATCTTGGGTATAACTCCTGAGCTTTCTAATAAAATATATATAATGCACTCGTGTTAAGTATAGTAACCCCAATTCAACCTTATCCATACGTCACAAGACAGAACCCCAACGAACTTAGTCGGGCAGAGCCTTGACATGCGTTATGGGGCTCCAGATCAATCGGAAAGGGTATCAGTGATCGGGAGTTAAAACACTTAAAACGGGGCAGGGCTTTATTATTATTATGGGGTGAAATATAAAAAAAAGGAAATCGTTTAGAAGAAACATAAAGGGCGACAGAAAGAGAGATGGGAGCAATCTGGCTACCCTCTGTGAATGTGTACATATAGCCATGAAAATTGAGATTGCTTATGGGACACGTACACATTAGTTGATTTATATGCATACACGTTAGTTTTTGTTTTGATTTTTTTATATTATTTTATTTTTCAATGTACACGTACTTTACATATGTAAGTTTTTTTTTGTTATTATTTTATTATATATATATATATATTATAATTAATTTAACTGCTTTACTTATTTGACGCTTATAACTTATAAAATATAACGTTTTATAAAACAATAAATATGTCATTAGAACGAGAATATTGGTATATACATTTTGAACCAAGTTTCTTTAAAAACAAAGTAAGTTAAAATATAATGTATTTTTATAATTTAATTATTAAACGGTTCCTAGGCCCGTCTAGGTACTTCATATTTCTAACAATCAACTTACCCGTAGCCTACCCGTTTAATAATATAAGTTTTATACACTTTATTTTAATATAGAAAATACAAGTGTCACACATTTATAAGCCAATTAATTAGTATAACATTCCAACCAAATATATATAAAATTGTTTTTAAAACTATATGGGTTGAATAATTATTTTAAAAAATAAAACTAGTTACTAGTGGTTAATAAATTTAAACAACCTATAACTCTTATATGATAAAAATGGAAACGTTACACCTTGATATGGGAATGTGTCATGAGTGGATGAACACCGGTTGGTAAGTATAAATCATACCTTAACATATCATCTAACCGCGAGTACATCTGATTGTTGAGTTTAAGTGGACAACAATACCGATAATCGTTATAGGATGCTTATCTAAATATTAATTAATTGAACAACAAGAGCGTTTTGGCATGACCGTACACTGATATGATTCTCTTACCCTCGAAACTCGCAAAAACAAGGTCTGTAAATATTTATTTACCGCTTTCCCTCTTTACATTCGAAATATTCAAAAATACCAAAAAGATTTTAGGTGTATTTTAATATAAACTTTATAAAAGCCAAAAAGATTTTATTTCTATTTTATTTTTGATTGCTCGATGTTGGAACTCGAGTCTCTTTTCACCTGAAACCTGATCGAAACCAAAACAATTGCATCTTCATAAACGGTCGAAGTTAACAATTTTTGAAAGTTAAAAATCTAAAATTGATCAATTTTTAAAACTTTCAAAATGTTGTTGGTTGGTAGTTGATTGAGAGTTGGTCATATGTGTGTCGTTTGTTTATGTTGTAATAAACTCTTAGTGAGGTTTTCATTTGAAAATTTTCTTAGGTTGATTATATCATTAGCGGTTGTTCTCATTACACGTTTAGCTCTGTTGTGTGTGCGGATGTGGCATTCGAACCAACTAAAGGCAAAGAGAACGTGTCAGATGAAAAGCTGTAAAGTGAAGACATGTCATTAATGCACTCAGAGGATCAAGATAATCGAGTTGCAGCTGACCACTCATCAACGCCACAAGGATCTGAAGCTTTGAAGATCAAAAGATTCACGAGCAGCATTCAAGGGGGAGTTTGTTGATACACTCCTTGATTGTGACACGTGAAGACTTTCAAGATCCTGCTGGGTGAAGAACGAACCATCACCAGCAACATCCAAGGGAGAGTTTGTTGATGCACCTTTGTGTGGATGTGGCTCGGTTCGGTTCGTCGCGTATAAAGCCCTCTTATTTGATATCCTCCTATCAAATATGAATGGCATATAAATCAAGAAGTCAAGGGATGATGCATTATCATATTGAAACAGAAAAGCCTTTGAACGTAATACACCTCATCAAAACATGCATTATATAATGAATGCACGTGTCATCGAAATAGAAAGAATGAATGATGGGAATCGAAACAGAGAGTTTAATTTGATACATACAATTATGTTTCGATGTTTCCTTAATTATTTTACCTTGTTTCTATGTCAAGGCTTGAAAACAAATCAAAATAGACAATTGAGGTCTATTTTGATACATACAATTATGTTTCGATGTTTCCTTAATTATTTTACCTTGTTTCTATGTCAAGGCTCTATTTCGATACACTTATCTATGTTTCGATGTATACCTCTGGTGTGACTATAAATACCAGAGATCCCCTCTGTTTCCTCCTAGAGAGCTTGTAGGAGCTTAGAGAGAACACCATTTTCAGTGAGAGTGCATTTGGTGCAAAACCTTTTGTATCCATACTCTGCTGAAATCAAATACTGAACTTTAAAGTGATATTCTTGTGTTTGTGTGTGTTCTTGGGCTTGATTTACATATATAATTAGGGATTCCGTACTTGATTATTGTGTTAAACAAAAAGGATAGGTTGTTTTAGATCCTCCTCTAGGGACCTACAGTTTACTACTGATTTAAAGTTGCATTATGATCGTAATTTAATGTAGCATAACCCTCTGAGGTTATATTACATGATTATAATCAGATTCTGAGTTTTATGCAAGTTTCTATATATTATGCCAACTTTGACCAAAGTGCCCTTTTTACAATAAATAAAGTTTTAATCTACAACGAACTTGCAAATGGCTTACCTACTTATATGTTAATGTAATTAACATATTTTGATGTTATTAAACTGATCATAAACTGAGTTTTCTTTCAAGATCATAAATTGTGTTTATATAATGACCAAACTGCCATTTCAGCACCTAGAATGATTTTAAACATAATTTATCATATCAAATCTATTGTCTACTGATATAATATCATAATTAATATATGTTTGGGATATCAAATCAGTTCATAACCTGAGTTTATATACAAGTCCTCAAATTATGTCATAATATGACGAAAATGCCCTTTTGGCACATAATATGATTTTAAATCATAATTATGATATAAAACCCATTACCTACTATTATGTTATTTTAAATAACATATTTTGGCACTGTGAATCTGTTCATAACTCGAGTTTTGATATAAGATCGCAAATTACGTATTTTAAGGACCAAAACGCCCTTCTGGCGCATAGTATGGTTTTTAACCATAACTATCAAACAAAACTTGATACATACTGATATTATAACATATTTAAAATGTTTTCACAGTAGGTACTTGGTCATAACTCAGATTTTCGAATAAGTTCTAAAACTATGTACATAATGACCAAAATGCCCCTACGGTGCATAGTTTGGTCTTAAATCATAAAGCTGACATATGTTTAATTACTTGCTGATATTATATTATAAATAAAGTATTTTTACAGAATGATCATATTTATAACATCAGTTTATACGCAAGTTTTTGTAATACGTCGTATAATGACTAAAACGCCCTTGTGAGGCATATTTTGATTTTAAAACCTTCATGGGCATATAAGTTGCTAACCTACTGATGTTACAACTTAGTGAAAGTATATTGGCATATAGAACTTGTTCATAACTTATCCGGCTACACGTTATCGCTCATACGCGTACGTTTAGGCTTATGTAACTAGTTTACATAAGTTTACCAAAACGGGTCAAACATTATCATTTTTTACTTCAAATTTCAGAATGTTAATTATTTACCAATATTATACAAATCTTTGTACTTGTTGGGTTAAACTACATTCTATTCCTGTCATCGGTTAATCGAGCGTATCCTACCGTTTTCGATATTTTAAGTTAACCGGTCCAAGTCTACGACTTGAATAAGACCCATTGACATTTTAATTGGTTATTTATACCATCATTCCAGACTAGGGCCTTCTGGTAAATTGCTACCTACCTTAGTTATTTGATTAATGACTGAGCTATTTATAAACCTTGCATATTAAGACGAGTCTTAGCTCAGGTAAATACTTTTAACCTATTTTCCCTATACGGGCTTGGGATACGGTAAATTATTACCGATTGGTCAGGTATGGGATCATATGTCAGATTGTGACTACAAAATCTTCATAACCCGTTTTAATCTGTTTTGTCTGATAACTTAAACATTGGGGGTTAATGCAAGCGTGTCCTGGATATCCATGGCTCATTTAAGTTACTAAGGGCCACCACTAAGCACGGGGTGTAGGCATATACCTGACAGATGCTAATGCTATTATAAAACGTTTTTCTTACCCACAAGTTGGGGGTAACTCCTTTGTGGATTTAAGTGGTGTGTCGGTTAATCATGTCTCAGTGTTTAATACTGGGCCCCATTATGTATTGACAGGCATGCAAAACTGTATACCTGATTATTTTTAATTGTCCCAAGTTATATATAAAATCATGTGCCTTGTGCACTTAAAATGATTTTGAAATTATTTTCAAAATGAGTCGGTTGATTGTATTTACCAGTGTAAACTGACGTAGTTTCAAAATACTAAGTTACAGGTGCAAGTGCGTAAATAGGCTGGAAGTTGCTCGGTAATGCTAGAAGAGGAATTTGCAACTCCTTTGCATAAAGCCTAGCAGTATGTTGATCTCTTTTTGTACATTTTACAATCCGTATGTGGATCTTTATTATTACAAGCTATCTGTATATTATTTTGAACATTGGACATTTGGTTTGTAATAATATTTTAAACTCCAAGACTTCCATTGTGCTATCTATGATTGTTTGACTATGACGATACCAATCTTACATCACGATACTCCCCACCTGGGCCCACCGGGACTTGGGGTAAATATCAGGGTGTGACACTGTATCTTGTGTTTATCTTAAATGCCAACTTTGTCATCTGATGCGTTTTGCCCCTAAGTGGAAATTATCATTTTAAATTAACATAAGGAGCTTAGAATTACCCGCCTGAAATTGATTTAGAAATTAATTTCGGGTGGCCCCGTTTTGGGACTACTGTTTGAATACTTTATCTTGTTTAGGACGTGGATGAGTATTACAAGATTGTCAGTTTACGAAAGATATGGTTGTCATTTTCTCTTTGCTCCTCGGGTATATATTTATATATATACTTGGGAGCTTAGGGGAAATGCTACCGAATTTTTCGTAAACAACTAATCAAGTAATACACATTCATATGCGAGATAAAGTATTCAAAAAGTGGGTTTAGCAGCCTACCCTTTAGTTGTCAATAACCATCTCAAAATGTGGATTCCTTAAACCGTAAGTTATGTTTCAGTTGCATGATCATGTCTGTCGATAAAAGTTGGCTTGTCAATCTAAACTGTAGATCAAATGAGTACCAGGAAGGACTTTAGTCTTTTATCGAGAGGTGTAAAGAACATATCGACTGAAGAGGCTATGTTAGATGTGCGTGTGCTCATGTCAGAATACTCTCGTAATACCCTTCATACAAATGAATAGTCATATGAATGCATATGGCATCTACCAGACGTACATAGAGTGGACACATCATAGTGAAAGTTTAATTCCTGCGCCTATAGATGTAGATGAGGTTGCACCAACAAACGATATGGTTGGTGTTATCGAAGACGTCATGGATGAGCATATGGAAGAGGATACCAACCTCGACGAAGAACCGTCAACGGGAGTCCGTGATGATTTTGAAGAACTGTTAAAGGAAGTCCAATCAGAATTATATCCTGGTTGTACTAAGTTTTCTTTTCTTGACTTTATTATAAAGCTTATGCATATGAAGACAAAGAACAAATGGACTAACAGTTCATTTGACGAGCTTCTCGAGTTTTTGCAATCTTCACATCCAGAAGGCAACAAGGTTCCCCCTACATATTATGTAGCCAAAAAGATATTAAAGAAGATTGGTTTGGGGTATGAGTTGATATACGTGTGCAAAAATGATTGTGCTCTCTGCTGGGCAGAGCACCAATCGTTGCAGAATTGTCCTGTTTGTAATGAGAGTCGATGGGTCGATCTAAACACACATGGTAAGAAGGTACCTCACAATAAATTACGATACTTTCCTTTGACCCCAATACTATGACGTTTGTATTCTTCAAGGCACACGACAAAAGATATGATATGGCACCGTACTGGACGATCAGAAGATGGTAAAATGCGTCAGCATGTTGATGGATCTTCATGGAAATATTTTGATAAAAATTACCCAGACTTCTTAAGGGAACCTCGAAACGTCCGCCTAGGGCTTGCAGCCAATGGTTTCAATCCATTTGGTAACATGAGCTCAGCTCATAGCACGTGGCCAGTTGTAATCGCCACATACAATCTGCCTCCATGGCTATGCATGAAAGAGGCCTCATTCATGTTGACCTTGGTGATTCCAGGACCTAAATCACCCGGTAAGGATATGGACATTTATCTTAGAACGGTGGTGGATGAGCTTAAGAATTTATGGCAGTCAGCCATACGTACTAAAGACGTGACGACTAACACATTTTTCACTATGAAGGTGATGTGGGTATGGACCATAAACAACTTTCCAGGTTGTAGTAGTCTATCAGGTTTGAGCAGACAGGGCTACAAAGCATGCCCAACTTGCAATGAAGACACTCCTTCAGTACGTGTAACAAATAAAGTCGTGTATGTTGGTCATTGGGGGTTCTTGGATGTGGACCATACATGGATAAGAAGTTTGGAATTTAATAGGAAACCCGATACAAGAGCCCCTCTGAAACAATTTAGTCATGCTGACATAGAAGCTCAACTCAATCATCTACTCCCTCGACTACCGGGCAAGCATCCTGATTTTAGAGGTGTTACGAGAAAGCGGGAGGCTTTCGAGTTAAACTGGTCCAAACAAAGCATTTTTTTCGAACTTGAGTATTGGTCTTCTTTGCAGCTGAAGCACAGTTTAGATGTAATGCATATCGAGAAAAAAATGTGTGCGATAGTTTGCTCGGTACTCTTTTAATGAACGATAAGTCCAAAGACACGTCAAACACATGGGTCGACTTGGAAAATCTAAATATTCGGAAGTCTCAATGGTTGGAGAAAAAGGGAAACACGTGGTATAGTCCCCTTCTAAAATACTCATTTAAGGTAACTGATCGAAAGCTTTTCTATCATTTTATAAAAGATGTTAAATTATCGGATGGGTTCGGGTCTAATATCAGTAAGAGAGTGACAGATAACAATACTAACATTACTGGGTTGAAATCTCATGACTGTCATATTCTCATGCAACGTTTGATACCGATTGGGGTTCGAGGGTTTTTGAAAGAAGATACTTATACACCAATAATAGACCTAATAGACCTTTGTACGTTTTTTAAGCAAATATGCTCCAGAACACTGTTGGTGGAGGACATGACGAAAGCGAAGGATGCCATTGTTATGATATTATGCAAGTTGGAGATGATTTATCCACCAACGTTTTTCGACATTATGGTTCATTTAGTTGTGCATTTAACCGATGCAGCTATTCTTGGAGGTCCAATATGTTTTAGATGGATGTATCTATTCAAAAGGTATATGAATAAACTAAAAGACTTTGTCAGAAACAAGGCACAATCGGAAGGTTGTATAGCTGAAGGTTATGTTGCTGAAGAAGCTCTATCATTTTGTTCGATGTACCTTCGAGATGTTCAGATAAAGTTCAATCGCCCTGCCAGAAACGAGGATATCGTCGTCGAAAAAAGAAAGATGTGGGTGTTTGAGTCTAAATGTTGTACGGCTAGCACAACAAATTTTAAAGCTCTTTCTCCAAGCGAAAAACATAAGTTAGAATGGTTTGTCCTCGATAGCTATTAAGAAGTCAGGGGTTATATGAAGTATGTGTTCCCATCCTTAACTTTTCAATATCTGTCAAGTGTTTTTCAATTCCTAATTTCTTATATATTTTTGTCATCAATGTATTGAATTCAAATCTAAACTCCCCAAGATGATGTTAAAACTAAATTTCCAAAGTGGTTTCTCGAGAAGGTAATACATATATAACACACATGACTATATATTTGTTAGGTAATACATATATGATATGCATTACTCTATATTTTTAGGTCTATTTCATGAAAATGCAAAATTCTCCAGAATTCCACTAAGAGTTGTATGCTCTTTCAATGGTGCGTATAGAATTGCCTCAACTTACACTGCTTGCATAGTCAATGGTGTTAGATTTATGATAGTTCTACGTGACAAGCAACGAACAACACAAATTCTGGGGTTTCAGCGAAATGAGAGGGCGGGGAGAAATATTATGGTCAAGTAGAAGAGATTATTGAATTATTTTATCCACTTGGGTATTCAAGTGTACTTTTCCGGTGCAAGTGGTTCGATACTCATAGGGGTGTTACATATGACAACAATATAACGAGTATCAACACACAATATGAATGGTACAAAGAAGATTAACTCATATTTGCTTCGCAAGCCAAACAGGTGTTCTACATCTGAAATCCTTCTCGAGGTAACCAAAACAATAACCATCGGTGGGCCGTTGAGAATGTTAATCATCGAAAAGTTTGGGATCTACCTTCATTACTAGATGGCCGCAACGAGAATGTTCAAACTGTTGACAATGGCTTAGACTTAGCCGAAGATCTTGATGTCGTTCACAACAACTCTTTATCTAATAGTGTACTAGTTATTGACTTTGTGAAACACTTTCAAAACAAGTCTGTTCATGTTACTGAGGGTGATATTTCAACTGAAGTTAATCCTCCAACGGTACCTGTTGATGAATTATCTCAGGCCGAGATAGATTATGGGGATGACGATCCTGATTATCACACAGATGGTCATGAGATAGACACCGAAGATTCCGAGGGAGAGTTTGATTAAAAAGACTTGTAATTTCTATTTGTATGACTGTAGGAAACTATATGTATTTTCATGTTGCAATATAAAACATTATTCTTATATGTATGTTTCTATTCTATATCTTGTAACTTTTCAGGAAATGATTTCAATGTAAGTTGTGTTGTTGTACATCATGGCTGATGTAATGCCACGAGGCCATGGCGGTGATGGTGCAGATGAGCCACCTCCCGGGGGTTTTGGGTGAAGAGGTTATCACGAGGAGGACCGTAAGTGTTAGTACAATTTATTTATTCACTATATTTATTAATTTGTTATAAAAAATATATTGTGAGTAACTAACTTTTTATTATATATTTAGTTGTTCCAAAGAAGAAAATGAGGGAAAAGCAAAAAACAAAAAAACTTTTGCAGGCGAATAAGACGGGATGGCTTGTTTCAATCCCTTTTGATAGACTTGCGACATATACCCCGTGTAACATCTGTGCTTGTAATCATTGTGAACAGTTCTATTATTAATAAAACAATTTTATTTGATCCCAATGTTTGTTTGGTTATGTTTTACATTTTTCATGTTTTGACTTTTATCCAATTTCAAACTCTATACCACTTTCTGGAGAGTTATACGCAAACTGGTGCGTAAACGTACTCAGTTTAATGCGACAAATACTCCAAAACAGCAACATATACTTAACATACCTTAAATAACCTTTACATAACTTAGAAATAAGTTTTGAAGGCTTTGGTATGGCAAAAACAAATTAATTCGCTTACAGGGACTAAACTTGACAAACTGCGTAAGTATGCCAATTTGAACTGTAACGAACATTCCGGAACATGACCATAAGTTAAACATACCATAAATATCCTTTACATAGCTTAGAAATAGGCTTTGAGGGGTTCGGTGTGCTAAAATAAACTTTTGGGTCATTCAGGGACTAAAAGCGTCAAAAAGTGCACAAGTTTGCACTTTCGCGCATAAGTTACGTTCTGAATACATCCGGACATCCAAAAATTTATGTAAGCACTAAAATATTTTATTTTAGTGTTTGGCACAAGAAAAATCCGTTCGTCGCGTCATTTGGATCGTTTTTCGCGCTTGAGCGCATTCCGTCGTAATTAAGCGAACATCGCGTTCGTACGACCAAACGAACCAACATCCGGCATATTTTTTGAGCATGTTTCATGTCCACAATGTTTAGGCATCATTTTAGGGCCTTAAAGTTGGCTTTACGGGCCTTAGAAGTGTCGGAAATAGCCTTAAACACCAACAGGGACTGAAACTGTCATTATGCGAACTTGTTTCTGATCTGACAAGGCCAGGCGGCCCGCGTAAGTTATGTGTGTATTCTTACGTGGCCCGCGTCAGTCCCCAGACAGCAGAAACATTGCAGGAACATTGGATCTGGTCCATTTCACTTATGCACATGGTATTTATCAATACAATGGGCTCAAATGGTTTTGTAATACCATGTTATTTAGGTGTATGGTTGAGATCAAAGCACGGTTTCCAAGAAACGATCCTAACGGTTCGGGAAACACTATAAATACCCCCATGCCCCCAACACAAAACCCACTTGATTTCTTAGAATTTCTCTAAGTGGTTGTGACATTTCGCTTCCTACCTGAGAATACCTGAGAAATCAAAGCATTCGGGGACCCTTCGTAAGTATTCTTTCATTCTTTTATTGCTTTTCGAGTCTGAAAGTCAAACTTTGTTTGTCTTTCTGCGTTGACCAGTTTATGGTCAATGCGAAGTTCGTTTGAACTTCGCAACGTGATTGTAATCACGATGGTTATAATCCCTTGGGACTATGCCTACTGATTACCACGTTGTCTAGGGTCGTAGGGTAAGCGATCTAATAAATCGCTTATACCTTCGAACCCAACCCATTTGGTCGATCATTAGGATCTGACCAAATACATTAGGTGACCATAGTATGTAGGGAATAACCTTCCGAGGTTATACCTTATGGTCACATCGTTTGAGTAGTTGTATGATAGGTGGTTTATATGCCTTAGGTAAATTACCAGAATACCCTTTTCATGTATAATTGGTAATTAAGCATATGTAACCTAAAATTTTGTCACATAACTGATTATGTAACATGTTTAGGCATATAACACTTGTCATAGGGCTAGTTAGGCGGTCCGAACGCGTTTCACGCGAACGATGCGTTAAAGTAGCATAAGCTACCTAAACGGGTCGTAATGGGTCGTAAGCACTTATGTTAGGTTTCATTTAGTATGTAGGCTTTGTTAAACCATATGACACGAGTCTCTACACTCGTTTGGTTTATAAACCCTTATCCTATCTAAATCCTCCGATTTAGGTCCGGTTTATTAACATAGTTACCTATATTAGGTGCCGTTTGATTCCGAGATCTCTAGCATTGCTTGGTGGTTATCGTAGGACTACTGAACAATCTCAAGTGAGTACATAGAACCCCCTCTTTAACTGTTTTCAAACTGTTTTGGGGTGAAACATATGTGCCTACTTGTTACTTTCATGCTTTCCTGTTTTCATATCATATGCTTGTTATGTTCATTAGTACACCTATAGTACATGATTTCATTGTGTTTATGCTATGTATGCTCATTGTGTGCGTACTTAGTACATTGTTTTACATTACATTTCATGCTATGTATGGCCATTGTGTGCGTACTTAGTACATTGCTTTACATTACATCTCATGCTATGTATGTCCAGTCGTTACATACTTAGTACAGTTGTTTTCATCACATGCTTACATTTTGGTATGACATTTGGTTTGTTTAACATGGAACAATACATTCATTAACATTGATCATGCCGTTCGTTAGTAGGTAGTGGTACCATAGGAATTGACAACTCCCGTTCCTGAAATCCTAGGTTTGTTTGGATTGGAAGGAATGACCGAATTCGATATACATAACTTAGATAAACCTTTAATTTGTTTAAGGGTTTATCGCCACAGTCTCAAGGCTTGGATGTATGCATTTTCACAATACCGCATAAATGTTTATATCATTATAACATGCATTTGTTCCATAAAAACATAACTTTGATTTAAACTATGTTTTACTTCAATACCTTGTTTTTGTGCATTTTACATATGGTTTAGTTGATATATTTCACTTACCATACATGATATATTTGGGTACACATTACATGGTCTACATTAAACATAAACATTTTGACATTGGTATACACATTGAGTGGTTTACATTGGACATAGACATTTCGATATGGTTTACACATTAACACATGACAATTGATTTATACATGATCAATACATTGGTGGTTGGTTTGGGTAAATGATTCGAGTAACGAGGCGTGTGTAATATGATACAAGCATGGTGGATACGCCGCTGGTACTTCCTATATATAAGTGTTTGTATGGTATTACATATTGTAGCGTTATTTAAATCATTTCAATTTATGACACATGACATTTTATACAGATAACATACTTTTTACAAGACACTGTTTACAAACAACTTATATTACACAAACTCATTTTACATAGTTATTCATTTAACCTCACATTTATTTATACATATCATCTGATCTTATCATTTTTTTTCAAATGATTTATAAGACAAAGCAAATTACAAGGTTCATGACTAAACATTTTCTTAAATACAAGTCATGAAACCTATTTTCACAAATCCTATGTATCTCACAGGCATTTTTATGCTGACGTACCTATTTTCACATGTGTTTTCAGGAGGTTTTGCGTAGGATGTTGATCAGGACACTAGGGCGGACCTGTGCCTTAGAGACTAAAACTGAAGATAGACTAGTTTAATTATGTTATAAACTCTTTAATTTCTGTTTAAAACAATGTGACTCTTATGTTAATAAATAAAATACAACTTTGTATGACATGGTTATGAAACAATTAATTCTGTTACAACACTCCCCGACGTTTTCCGCCACGTCTTGTATGTTATATGTCACACCCCGACCGCATAAAAGAACAAAGCGCGGCGGAAACATCGAGGCGTGTTGCAACAGAATCATTGTTTCATAACCATGGATATCAAAAAGTGTTTCGTTTTATTAAACATTGGATTATTACATCGTCTGGAAATCTAAATACATAATTTAAACATTTGTCTATCATTGTTATTGAGTCACTAAGGCCTTGTCCAGTCCTATGTGAGCATGCATCCTATCAATCGATATCTTTCAACAATACCTGAAACACATGTGAAAACGAGGTCAGCAAAGAAATGCTGGCGAATACATTGGTTTTGTAGGAGTGTCGAAATCATGGCTAGTTTAGATGTTGCAATACTTTATTAAAAACCTTGTTTTGAAAAGAGTATAATATTGCAACTTAATTAACCAACTCAAATCAAGCGGGTTATAGTTTATAAAACCTCGTAGCCATGACTCTTAACCCAAAAACATTTATTTTAGTAAAGCAAATTGTGAAACATCTCGAAATAAATCATTAATAAAACTCGTTAATAAATCTCGTTACAAACTCGTATAGTTTATATCATATCAAAAACCTCGTTTGTGTGTCATCGTTTACAAATCGTTTACATCGTCCAAATCGTTTACAAATCGTTATAATATCGCGTGAAAACCCATCGTTTACCCAAATCGTTTAACATCGTTTTTAGGTCGTGAAACTACTTATATGGTCGTCTCGCTAATAACATTCAAACCTTCGTGACTCGTCAATTGTCGCTTCTCGTTTTCGCATTAATAAACCACCATAGGGTAAATTAACAAATACAGATTCAGTCGCTACCCACCACCCCCACACATAACCACGGGTGCAGTAAGATAACGGGATTTGTCAGATCCTATGGTACCATAACCTAATACTGGTCGGCTTGATCATTGCTAATGAATGTCATTTGTTATGTATCCCAACCAACAAGTTCGTTCACATTATCGAAATCGTTATTAGTTTTGTATAAATCGTCTTAATCGTTTTTGAAACCATCGTTATAACATCGAAAATCGTTTTGATACCATCGTTAAAACCTTGAAAACATTTAGTACATATGAATCACCCCAAAACAATTGAAAGCAGTAAAATAGGGGAATAATGTACTCGCCTGAGAATGCTTGGAGGTCTTGAACAACAACCAAACAAAGCTAGAGGGAGCACGGAATCAGTCGGCAATCTAAAATTATAAATAAACCGGCTTAAATCGGGAGATCGGATAGGATGAGGCTTGGTAAACCAAATGAGTATTGGAACTCATATGATATGGTTTAACAAGGCCTACATACTACATTGAGACTAACCTAAGTGCTTTCGACCCAACGAGACCCATTAAGGTAACATACGCTACTTTAACGCATCGTGCGCGCAAAGCGCGTTCGAGACGTCTAACTAGTCCTATGACAAGTATTATATGCCTAAACGTGTTTAATCATGTTGTATAATCAGTTATGTACAAAAGTTTAGGTTACATATGCTTAATTACCAATTATACACGAAAAGGGTATTCTGGTAATTTACCTAAGGCATATAAACTACTTATCATACAACTACTTAACGAAGCGACCATAAGGTATAACCTCGGAAGGTTATTCCCTATACACTATGGTCACCTAATGTATTTGGTCGGATCCTAATGATCGACCAAATGGGTCGGGTTCGAAGGTATAAGCGATTTATCAGATCGCTTACACTACGACCCTAGACAACGTGGTAATCAGTAGGCATAGTCCCAAGGGACTATAACCATCGTGATTACAATCACGTTGCGAAGTTCAAACGAACTTCGCATTGACCATAAGCTGGTCAATGCTGAAAGTCAAACAAAGTTTGACTTTCGGACTCGAAAAGCAATAAAAGAACGAAAGAATACTTACGAAGGGTCCCCGAATGCTAATTTCGATTCAAGAATCTCAGGTATGAAACAATGGTTTCAACTTAGAGTTTCTCAATCAAAATTCTTGTAATTTTAAAGCATGGGGGGGTGGGGTATTTATAGTAAAAGGTCCACCGTTAAGATCGTTTCATGGAAAACGTGCCATGATCTTGCCCGTACATGTGTCGGAACCTTATGGTGGCTTAAATTCCATCCTTATCATCTGACTAGGCATAAGAGAATGTGTGGTGGAGGTTTAAACAGCTGCAAACTGCTGTTAAATGCAGTTAACCTGGTCAGAAGGTCGGACGCGGCCCGCGTCAGGATGCACATAAACTCAGGCGGGCCGCCTGAGAGTCCTGATCAGACAATAACTTTGCAATTTGACAGTTTCAGTCCCTGTTGTGTTTTAAGCCCATTTCCGATACTTCTAAGGCCCGTAAAGCCAACTTTAAGGCCCTAAAATGATGCCTAAACATTGTGGACATGAAACATGCTCAAAAATATGTCGGATGATGGTTCGTTTGGTCGTACGAACGCGATTTTCGCTTAATTACGACGGAATGCGCACAAGCGCGAAAAACGATCCAAATGACGCGACGAATGGATTTTTCTTAAGGCGAACACTAAAATATAATATAGTCATGCTTACATAAATTTTTGGATGTCCGGATGTATTCAGAACGTAAGTTATGCGTAAAAATGCAAACTTGTGCACTTTTTGACACTTTTAGTCCCTGAATGACCCAAAAGTTTATTTTAGCACACCAAACCTCTCAAAGCCTATTTCTAAGCTATGTAAAGGATATTTATGGTATGTTTAACTTATGGTCATGTTCCGAAATGTTCGTTACAGTTCAAATTGGCATACTTTCGCAGTTTGTCAACTTTAGTCCCTGTAAGCGATTTAACTTGATTTCGGCATACCAAAACATCCAAAACTTATTTCTAAGTTATGTAAAGGTTATTTAAGGTATGTTAAGCCTATTTCACTATTCCGGAGTGTTTTTTTCATTAAACTGGTTATATTTACGCATTGGTGCGCGTATAACCTTCCAGAAAGCGATTTAGAGTTTGAAATTGAACAAAAATTGATATGTGCAAATGATACACATATTTTTACAAATCCCAAGTATGAAATACAATATTTCATTGGTTCGGTATTTGTTTGATGGCCGCAGTGACCCAGGTGTCACATTATACGTGGTCGGGGTGTGACACCCCAGTTGGTGACGCTTGTGATATGTCCTGTCGAGAGGTGTGGATTTATATGTGGGAAAACATTGCATTTGATAAGTATTCTTACGCTAAAGTTTCTGCTGCTAAAAAGAATGCCATGGAACAACATCTCAGAGTAAATGTTTAGTTTAAGTTATTTTATATATTCTTGGTTTATGATTCTTTTTTAGTTGACTAACTTAATTTTGTTTAATTCCTAGCGGCACTTCAATTTTGAGGAAATTGAGCGGGATTGGGAACATAGTCAACTGAAGGGCGGCATCCAGTCGGTCTACATGAAGCAATACATAGACCGGAAGAATATGACAAAAATGGAGTTTATATCATTAGGAAAGCAAGTTGATAATTTAGAGACAATAAGGGACACTCCCCCATGGGTATGGGTGTGGAAAATTGGAGGAAGACTATAGACTTTTTCAGTGATCCGAAATATAAAAAAAGGTGTGAAGTTAACAAAAAAAAAAAAAAATCGTGAAAAGCGACAGTTCCCAAACCGTGGGGGGTCAGCATCATATAGCAGCTAGTCTTTTAAAAAGGTAATGGTTTACACATATAAGTGTTTATTCAATATATCATCTAATTTTTAATGTTTAACAGAATGTTGAAGCTTTGGAAACGTACGCTCATGCTCATACTCTACCCGATGGGACTTTTGCCAGCTCGTTGGAAGAGGAGAATTTTGTAAGTGTTTATTTAAGGTATAATTCCTATATATATATATATATATATGGTTCAAAAAACGGCCGAGGCAGTTGTACTGAGGCAGTTCGGAACGGAGAAAAAACGTATATGAGGCAGCGCCTCAGGGTCAGAAGTTATACGCATGCCTCAGTGGAGTGAGGGTAAGTTACAGATCGAGGTGGAACAATTTTGGAGAGGCGTACATATATCTTTTTAGGCGGGATTAAATGATAGATTAGGTTTTTTTAGGTGCCAAAATATATTTGTTGATTTTTGTTGATTCTTGTTATGGCTGATTTTTGTTGATTCTTGTTATGGCTGCTTTCTTTCAATTCGTTTTTATCAGAATAATCCCATGTTCAAGATACTTGCTGTATAATTTTGTTAGTCTGTCCTATTCCTGTAGTCAAAGGAATCATTTTTTATTCCAGTAAATGGAATTATACTTGCTGTATAATTCTGTTAGCTTGTTAATATTGCTGCTGTAAATTGTAATAATACTTGCTGAGTTGCTGTGTAATACTTGTTGTTAGCCTATTAATATTTATTATTTTATGATATATATAGTTTTAATATTTATTTATTAATACCGCCTCAGCCTTACGACTCGGTCCTCCTCGTTCCGCCTCAATACTTACGCCTCGTGAGGCGAAAGGAAAACGTCTCGATACTCGTTTCTGTTTTTTAAAACCTTGTATATATAATATATATATGTTGATTCGAATTTTGTAAGTGTTTACAAAGAATTTTCGCAATAGGATGTTGATTCGTGTTGTTGCTTTCAACAGTAACGAAACGACCAATCCGCACACTAGTTATCGAGTTCGTGTATATTCATGGGTTGTCCTTCAATTATCTTTGTAAAATACAGAACCTATTAAAGGGAGAATTTGAAAGACATAGGACCCAAAATAACCCATTATTGGAAGGTGAGGGTGAACTCGGTGAAAGTAGTGCGCCTACCCCTAGTAATATTCAACTTTTTGAAAAGGTGCTTGGTGCTCGGCGTGGAATTTATAGGGGACTTGAGCGTAAACCTTCTTTATCTTTAGCCTCGAGTGACGTGAGTCCTCATGAGAAGGAGAAGACACGTCCGCAATTTTCAGAGGTAACACTAAATTTTTTATTTTTTAAACTTCTTCTATTATTATTATTGACAAAAAATAATAATTTTTAGAGTAAATTGCTGTTTTGGTCCCTATGGTTTATGATAAATTGTTATATTTTAGAAATATGAAAAGTATTGCAAAAAAAACACCCACGTTTCAAATCATTGCGATTTTAACGCAAATGATTAATTGCCATCCACTTTGATGTTAAGTCAAGGTCACATGTCAAACATGTGATGGGCAATATGGTAATTACATCTCCAATAACTAGAGAAAAAACCAAACAGTAAAACAGTTGGTAGTGCATGTAAATTCAAGAGGGTTGGATGTGAATGCTCTTATGCCTGTGCTTCTTTTAACATTTAGCATAGAATGCATAATTGTAATTACAGCATAAAACATGTTCAGTAGAAAATTATATAAAGATTGTTTAAAGGGCGAACTTGTTAGGTTGACCTGAATCCGACTCATTTAGCTAGTAACTTTTAAGAGTTCGATATGAAGTTGGTTCAAACATGATTAGAATACATCACACTCACAATTTAAAGTTAGGTTAATGTGTGAATATTTAGTCTTTGAAAGTATTCTCTTAAGCAACATATTGAAGAAATGGTCTAATTGAGTCAATAGTTACAGTCCTTTAACAGTTAAAAAAATCTCAAAATACATGAAAAAGATTAAAGAAGAAGACAAATATAACCTTAATAACTCACCCTACTGTCACACCCCGATTTCCGCGTGTCACCGGTGGGGGATTATCGTGACGTGGTTGGCAACATATTAGTCAAACAACACAATATTTAATATGCACAGCGGAAGCAATTTAAAAGATATAATACAACCGAATTTAATATTGTAATATCAACGTCACAATATTCGGAAGTTTTATCCACAGACGGATCGTAAACAAAATTGAAACAATAGTTCAACAGACTTCAGGCATTTTAAGCTTGCGAGACTTCTAATGATGCTAAGGAGAAATCCCAGCCAATTTCGCTTAGTAGCTGCATTTAATCTTTTTGGGAAAAATACGTCAGTTTACACTGGTAAATACATTCAACTGACTCATTTTGGAAAATGATTGAAAATTGGTTTGGATGCACGTGGCATAAACATTTTATTTAACTTGGGAGAATTATTTAAATATATATAATCTTGTGAACGAATTACATGTTCCTTGTGCGTTCAGTAGCCCGGATCTTGTCCGGGTTAAATGTGACAACTCGAAATTTAGAACCTTTCGTGTACCTTAGTGTAACCTACTTGAAACATTATGTGACTAGTTGAAGTATTGGTGTAATGATATATGTGAACATCCTATGTGACTACGTGTTACGATTATGTGTTGTAATTGTATGTATGCGTGCATGTATATGAACCGAGACAACAAGAACCCGACTCGAGACCATGCGGTCTCGAGTGAACAATGAAACAGTGGGCCGGATGGGCCACGCACCCCATTTAACCCAACCGAAAGCCCATTAGGGTGCACTACTTGGGACAGGTATATAACCTTAGTGATTATCCATGTTGCCATTTTGTTTGGACAACACACTCACTCTCACACACACCTTCTCCTACACTACCTCACTCTAGAAAAACCTTAAGCCATAGATCTTCTCTCCTTCCTTTCGGATTCAACCGGCGATAACAAGAGCCCTCGGATTGGGAGCTTATTCATCGACTTTTTCATATCTTTGCACCTTAAAAAGCTAACCGGTTAGTGACTCTCGTTATGTATTATGTTTTGGTTGATGATAATGTGTGATATTTTGGTTGATGATAATGAATAATGAAGTTATTTGATAATATGTTTGCCTTATGCATGATGAACATACCCCACTTGAATAATCGGTACTAGGATGGTTGTTGTTCATCTATGATGTTGATATTTGAATTCTAGATAAAGTCATGGTTAGTAAGAATAGATTGGTTTGTTAAGAATCATGCTAGTTGGACATATGAATAAGTAGAGATATGTTTGAATATGGTGCTATTATGTTCTCGGTTGAATGTGTGAATGATAAGGATCATTGGTGCATTAAACTAAGTAGATTATGTTGACATAAATCGGTTTAATGAGCTTGTTTGTTCAAAGGATGAAAACCCTAAAGATGAACTAGATGAATATATGATGAATGTGATATGAATGTGTTATGATATTTGAAAATTGCCATGTTTGATCCATTTCAGAAATTAACTAGACAAGGGAACATGTTAGTGCATTGTTATTGGCTAGTACATAGTATCATGACCATGAAATCTCATTGGCCAAGTACAATGTGGAATTCAGCAAATGTCCCCAGCCGAAACCTTCTGTCTCGACTCGAGACCACCACAGGACAAGTCGAGACCTTCGGTTGCGACACAGGTTGCGAGTCGAGAACCCATAGTCTCGACTCGAGACCAAAACAGCACAACTCGAAACCCTGTTTGCGAGTCCAGTTACGACTCGAGACCAGCATATGCGTGACCCGAGATCACTCCAGTTGCGACTCGAGAACTTGTAGTCTACAACTCGAGACCGCACAGTCTCGAGTAGAGACCGTACAGTCTCGACTCGAGACCACACACTTGTGCACGCTGAATTGGACTTGCATGATTACGGGCCTAAGTGATTGGGCCGGACTCTTTGGGCCTAATGCGTGGAATCGTATACGTTACTGGTTGAATGTGAATGTTGATGGATTGCCATAGGTGATACTTGAATGTAATGTGTTAGAAACATACGTGTACTACTTGACTACGAACCTGATTTGTATGATACAACTATGATAGGACGTGAGTGACCACAATATTGCTTGTTGACCTTTCTGTGTATCTGCCGAGCAAACCAAGGTGAGTTCACACCCTCTACAAAGCATGGGATTCCCAGGGGTCGGGAATTGGGGTTAAGGAACATGGGTTCCTCGTCCTCCTTGGGTAGGACAGCATTGGTTCAGGAATGTAATTCCTCGTCCTCATGGACAGATAACTCGTACTAGACCAAAACTCTATCACGAAGTCCCTCCTTTTTGTATCGACTTAATCGCCGGGCCATTGGCGAGCGGGTCATTAGTTAGATAGCGCTATTTAGGTCTGACAAACCTCACACCGTGCCGCAGAGGACGGGCGTGAACTAATGGATCTGGGGCACGTCAATGATGATAGACATTGACAGTTTCAGGGCACATAAACATGACTACAGTCAGCAGTCGATATGGTAACGAGTCTAGTATATACATGGGGTAGCCCCCACGGCCGAAATGCCAGATAACTAACACGGGGTAGCCCCCACGGCTGGATAGCCAGAGTAACCGGGAATAAACAAGTCATGTTTTCAACTATGGGGTAACCCCCATGGCAGGATGCCAGATAAAGGAAACTGTTTTCGAAACAACTTAAAACGAACACCCAACCGTGAACTCACTCAACTTGTTGTTGACTCGTTACTACATGCTTTGCAGGTCCTTAGGTACTTAGCAGGAGCTTGCATGGAGGAGGATCGTTGTGGGACATGGACAGCTGTGTGCCATGTTAAACTTTGAAACAATTAAACTTATGTTTTGATTTTAAACGTTATGCTTCCACTTGCAACTTGAACTATGTTTTGTTTGGACACCATTTATATTGGTTGGATTTTATAACTACTTATATGCTTGTTCAATATGATTGGTGGCTGGATCCTGGTCAGTCACGCCTCCAAGCGGTAGTATTCCGCAGGTGGATTTTTGGGGGTGTGACAGATTGGTATCAGAGCCATTGGTTATAGAGAACTTGGTTTTAATAAAGGAAAACGGGTTTTATTAAAATCAGACTATAACCTGTACAGTGCTCTACGATCCACAACGACGCTTCACTCCACATGCAAGGCTCGACATTCTAGGTGATATAATCTGTGTATATATTGCCTACTTGTTAGTTACATAGTACATTACTCATGGTATGCTTGGTTAGTATAACTACTGTTGCTTGAACACGTGCGTGCTTACTCTACCCTATCGTTGTACCTTCGCGAACCTCACACACGTGTTACTCTTGATATGAAGATCATGTCTGGACGCGTTAACATGACACAAGCCCAGTTGACGGCTCTGATTAATGAACGGGTTGCCGCAGCGCTTGCAGCTGCACACGCAGGAGGTCAACACGCTCAGCCACCTGTGTGCACTTTTAAAACTTTCATGGACTGCCGACCAACTACTTTTAGCGGCACTGAAGGAGCAGTAGGTCTCCTCCACTGGTTTGAGAAACTAGAATCTGTGTTCGAAATGTGTGAATGCCCTGAGGCGAGCAGGGTGAAGTATGCTACTGGTACTCTCGAGGGTTTAGCCCTCACATGGTGGAACGCTCAGGTCCAAATGCTGGGGTTGGTTGCTGCCAATGCCACCCCACGGGAAAATTTTAAGGAAATGATCAAGGAAGAATACTGCAGCAGGGATGAGATTCACAAACTGGAGGTAGAATTCTTCAACCTCAAGATGACGGGGTCAGAAATTGAAGCTTATGTGAAAAGGTCGAACGAACTGGCAATTCTGTGTCCTACTATGGTGGATCCTCCCATCAAACGCATCGAACTATTTCTCCAAGGCTTGGTGCCAGAAATCCAAAGTCATGTGACTTCAGCGAACCTCGCCACCTACCAGCAAGCTGTTCAGTTGGCTCACCGTCTTACTGATCAAGCGGTGGAGCAGAACAAGTTACCAAAGCGCATCGGTGCTGCAACTACTTCTGGTACCTCTAGTGACAACAAACGGAAATGGGATGGAACTTCAAGCAAGGGTTCGACTTCTGTTCAGTCCCAGTCTCAGCAGAGAAAGACTGATGACTACAAGAGCCCTAGTCAGCAATCATCTGGTGGACAAGGTCATGGTGGGTACAAAGGGAATCACCCCAAATGCAATCGTTGCAGCCTGCACCACAGCGGGCCATGCACCAGGGGTAACTGTCACCGATGCAACAAGCCAGGTCACGCTGCAAAGGATTGCAGGAGCCTATACCCCGCCAGTCAGAACCGTCAGCAAGCTCAACAGAACCAACGCCAGCAGCCGCAGCAGGGTGAAAACAAAGGGTGCTTTCAGTGTGGAGCTGAAGGCCACTTTAAGAGAGATTGTCCCCAACTGAACAGGAACCAGAACAACAACAACAATAACAACAATCAGGGGAATGGTAATAATGGGAACAACAACAATGGTGCCAGGGGACGGGCATTCGTGATTGGCAAAGGTGAAGCAAGGAATGACCCCAACGTTGTGGCGGGTAAGTTCCTTCTTAACGGCTTTTATGTTTCAGTATTATTTGATTCGGGTGCCGATACTAGCTACATGTCACTAGAAGTTAGCCAAATGCTTAAGCGTATTCCAACACCTTTGAACAACAAGCACACTGTAGAGCTAGCAAACGGTAAGAGTTTAGAGGCCACACACGTAGTCAAGGGTTGTAAACTTATTCTCGCTGACCAGACCTTCTCTATCGACCTTATTCCTATCACCTTGGGTAGTTTCGACGTTGTCATTGGGATGGACTGGTTATCTCAACACCGAGCAGAGATTCTTTGCAACGAGAAGGTGGTCCGTATTCCAGGTTCCGGTGGTGAACCTCTCATGATTTGTGGCGACAAGAGAAGTGCCGTTGAGAACGTCATCTCCCTCCTTAAGGCCTAGAAGTGCTTGCGAAAGGGCTACACTGCCATTTTGGCTCTCGTTACTGACACCTCAGAAAAAGAGAAGAAGATAGAAGATTTTCCAGTTGTACGCGATTATCCAGAGGTATTTCCTGAGGAATTACCTGGTCTTCCGCCTCATCGCCAAGTCGAGTTTCAGATTGAACTAGCTCCTGGAGCTGCGCCTATAGCTCGTGCACCTTATCGATTAGCTCCATCAGAGTTGGAAGAACTCTCTACACAACTACAAGAACTCTTGGATAAGGGCTTTATTCGTCCTAGCTCATCGCCCTGGGGAGCTCCAGTACTATTCGTGAAAAAGAAGGACGGTACCTTCAGAATGTGCATCGACTACCGGGAACTCAACAAGGTGACGGTGAAGAATCGTTACCCTCTACCGCGTATTGACGACTTGTTCGACCAGCTGCAAGGGTCGAGCTACTATTCAAAGATTGATTTGAGATCGGGATATCACCAACTGAGAGTCCGAGAAGAGGACGTCTCCAAAACAGCCTTTAGAACTCGCTACGGGCACTATGAGTTCTTGGTCATGCCTTTTGGGCTGACGAACGCACCTGCGGTTTTCATGGACTTGATGAATCGAGTGTGCAAGCCTTACCTAGACAAGTTCGTCATAGTCTTCATCGACGACATCCTGATCTACTCTAAGAGCCAAGAAGAACACGAGCAACATCTACGACTTATTCTGGAACTCCTTCGAACATAACAGCTTTATGCAAAGTTCTCGAAATGCGACTTCTGGCTTCGGGAAGTCCATTTCCTAGGCCACGTGGTAAACAAGGATGGGATTCACGTTGATCCATCCAAGGTAGACTCGATTAAGAACTGGCCTGCACCTCGTGCACCAAAGGAAATTCGCCAATTCTTGGGATTGGCAGGTTACTATAGGAGGTTCATAAAGGATTTTTCTAAGATCGCACAGCCTCTCACCTCGCTAACGCAGAAAGGTGTTGTTTATCGCTGGGGAAGCGCACAGGAATTAGCATTTCAACATCTAAAGGATAGACTTTGCAGCGCGCCTATCCTTTCACTGCCTGAGGGCACTGACGACTTCGTGGTCTACTGCGACGCATCAATTCAGGGTCTTGGCTGTGTATTGATGCAACGAGATAAAGTTATAGCCTACGCCTCACGCCAACTCAAGGTTCATGAAAGAAACTACACTACGCACGACTTAGAGCTGGGAGCTGTTGTTTTTGCACTTAAGTTATGGCGGCATTACCTGTACGGTACTAAGTGCGCCATTGACACCGACCACAGGAGCCTCGAACATATCTTCAAGCAGAAGGAGCTGAATATGCGGCAGCGACGATGGGTCGAACTACTAAATGACTACGAGTGCTCAATCAGGTATCACCCGGGCAAGGCCAATGTTGTGGCCGACGCCCTCAGTCGAAAGGACACTGCGCCTAAGCGCGTGCGAGCTTTACAACTCACGATCCATTCTAGCCTACCTTCCCAAATACGAGCTGCTCAGATAGAAGCACTGAAACCAGAAAACGTCAGGGCTGAAGCCCTACGCGGATCAAGGCAACGCTTAGAACAGAAGGAAGACGGCGCTTACTACGTAACGGGACGCGTTTGGGTCCCACTCTATGGCAACTTACGAGGGCTTGTGATGGACGAAGCACACAAGTCTCGCTACTCAGTACATCCTGGTTTGGATAAAATGTACCACGACATCAAAACTACGTATTGGTGGCCTAACATGAAGGCCCACATAGCAACTTACGTCAGCAAGTGTTTGACTTGTGCGAGAGTCAAGTCTGAATACCAGAAACCTTCAGGCCTACTCCAACAACCAGAGATACCTCAATGGAAATGGGAGCAAATTTCCATGGATTTTGTTACTGGCCTACCTAGGTCCCAGCGCGGGAACGATACTATTTGGGTGATCGTGGATCGACTTACAAAATCTGCACACTTCCTGGCCATCAAGGAGACGGATAAGTTCTCCACTCTTGCATAAATATACCTTAAGGAAGTTGTTTCGAGGCACGGGGTGCCCACCTCTATTATCTCCGATCGAGATGCACGCTTTACTTCAGAGCTGTGGCAAGCAATGCACAAATCCTTTGGCTCACGACTAGACATGAGCACAGCGTATCACCCTCAGACGGACGGACAGTCCGAGCGCACTATTCAAACCTTAGAAGACATGCTTCGTGCATGTGTAATCGATTTTGGCAACCGCTGGGAGAAGCATCTGCCACTGGTGGAATTCTCGTACAATAACAGCTACCACACCAGCATTAAAGCTGCTCCGTTTGAGGCATTGTACGGGCGTAAATGCCGGTCACCTCTTTGTTGGGCGGAGGTGGGAGATAGTCAGATCACTGGTCCAGAACATGTGGTAGACACAACCGAACAAATTGCTCAAATACGAAAACGCATGGCGGCAGCTCGTGACCGTCAGAAAGTCTACGCCGATAAGGGCAGGAAACCACTTGAGCTCCAGGTTGGGGAGCGGGTACTACTCAAAGTTTCACCCTGGAAGGGTGTGGTTCGTTTTGGTAAACGCGGCAAACTTAACCCACGATACGTTGGACCTTTCGAAGTCATTGAGAAAATAGGCAGGGTGGCCTACAGACTGAACTTACCAGCAGAACTCGGTGCAGTTCACAACGTTTTTCACGTGTCGAATCTGAAGAAGTGTCTGTCAGATGAGACCCACGTAGTTCCTCTGAAGGAACTCACTATCGACGAGCAGTTGCGATTCGTCGAGGAACCAGTCGAAATCACGGACCGGGATGTTAAGGTCCTCAAGAGCACTAGAATACCTCTCGTTCGAGTTCGTTGGAACTCACGTCGCGACCCAGAGTTCACCTGGGAGCGCGAAGATCAGATGAAACAAAAGTATCCCCAACTGTTCGCAAACAGTACACCCACTACTGAGGCTGAAGCTACGGAATTTCGGGACGAAATTCCAGATCAACGGGGGGTGGATATGACACCCCAGGAAAACCGGGAAAAACATACAACTTAACTAGCTTCCTCAGTGAGTGCCAACCCATTCTTCGGGACGAAATTTCTTTCAACTTGGGGATGATGTGACAACTCGAAATTTAGAACCTTTCGTGTACCTTAGTGTAACCTACTTGAAACATTATGTGACTAGTTGAAGTATTGGTGTAATGATATATGTGAACATCCTATGTGACTACGTGTTACGATTATGTGTTGTAATTGTATGTATGCGTGCATGTATATGAACCGAGACAACAAGAACCCGACTCGAGACCATGCGGTCTCGAGTGAACAATGAAACAGTGGGCCGGATGGGCCACGCACCCCATTTAACCCAACCGAAAGCCCATTAGGGTGCACTACTTGGGACGGGTATATAACCTTAGTGATTATCCATGTTGCCATTTTGTTTGGACAACACACTCACTCTCACACACACCTTCTCCTACACTACCTCACTCTAGAAAAACCTTAAGCCATAGATCTTCTCTCCTTCCTTTCGGATTCAACCGGCGATAACAAGAGCCCTCGGATTGGGAGCTTATTCATCGACTTTTTCATATCTTTGCACCTTAAAAAGCTAACCGGTTAGTGACTCTCGTTATGTATTATGTTTTGGTTGATGATAATGTGTGATATTTTGGTTGATGATAATGAATAATGAAGTTATTTGATAATATGTTTGCCTTATGCATGATGAACATACCCCACTTGAATAATCGGTACTAGGATGGTTGTTGTTCATCTATGATGTTGATATTTGAATTCTAGATAAAGTCATGGTTAGTAAGAATAGATTGGTTTGTTAAGAATCATGCTAGTTGGACATATGAATAAGTAGAGATATGTTTGAATATGGTGCTATTATGTTCTCGGTTGAATGTGTGAATGATAAGGATCATTGGTGCATTAAACTAAGTAGATTATGTTGACATAAATCGGTTTAATGAGCTTGTTTGTTCAAAGGATGAAAACCCTAAAGATGAACTAGATGAATATATGATGAATGTGATATGAATGTGTTATGATATTTGAAAATTGCCATGTTTGATCCATTTCAGAAATTAACTAGACAAGGGAACATGTTAGTGCATTGTTATTGGCTAGTACATAGTATCATGACCATGAAATCTCATTGGCCAAGTACAATGTGGAATTCAGCAAATGTCCCCAGCCGAAACCTTCTGTCTCGACTCGAGACCACCACAGGACAAGTCGAGACCTCCGGTTGCGACACAGGTTGCGAGTCGAGAACCCATAGTCTCGACTCGAGACCAAAACAGCACAACTCGAAACCCTGTTTGCGAGTCCAGTTACGACTCGAGACCAGCATATGCGTGACCCGAGACCACTCCAGTTGCGACTCGAGAACTTGTAGTCTACAACTCGAGACCGCACAGTCTCGAGTAGAGACCGTACAGTCTCGACTCGAGACCACACACTTGTGCACGCTGAATTGGACTTGCATGATTACGGGCCTAAGTGATTGGGCCGGACTCTTTGGGCCTAATGCGTGGAATCGTATACGTTACTGGTTGAATGTGAATGTTGATGGACTGCCATAGGTGATACTTGAATGTAATGTGTTAGAAACATACGTGTACTACTTGACTACGAACCTGATTTGTATGATACAACTATGATAGGACGTGAGTGACCACAATATTGCTTGTTGACCTTTCTGTGTATCTGCCGAGCAAACCAAGGTGAGTTCACACCCTCTACAAAGCATGGGATTCCCAGGGGTCGGGAATTGGGGTTAAGGAACATGGGTTCCTCGTCCTCCTTGGGTAGGACAGCATTGGTTCAGGAATGTAATTCCTCGTCCTCATGGACAGATAACTCGTACTAGACCAAAACTCTATCACGAAGTCCCTCCTTTTTGTATCGACTTAATCGCCGGGCCATTGGCGAGCGGGTCATTAGTTAGATAGCGCTATTTAGGTCTGACAAACCTCACACCGTGCCGCAGAGGACGGGCGTGAACTAATGGATCTGGGGCACGTCAATGATGATAGACATTGACAGTTTCAGGGCACATAAACATGACTACAGTCAGCAGTCGATATGGTAACGAGTCTAGTATATACATGGGGTAGCCCCCACGGCCGAAATGCCAGATAACTAACACGGGGTAGCCCCCACGGCTGGATAGCCAGAGTAACCGGGAATAAACAAGTCATGTTTTCAACTATGGGGTAACCCCCACGGCAGGATGCCAGATAAAGGAAACTGTTTTCGAAACAACTTAAAACGAACACCCAACCGTGAACTCACTCAACTTGTTGTTGACTCGTTACTACATGCTTTGCAGGTCCTTAGGTACTTAGCAGGAGCTTGCATGGAGGAGGATCGTTGTGGGACATGGACAGCTGTGTGCCATGTTAAACTTTGAAACAATTAAACTTATGTTTTGATTTTAAACGTTATGCTTCCGCTTGCAACTTGAACTATGTTTTGTTTGGACACCATTTATATTGGTTGGATTTTATAACTACTTATATGCTTGTTCAATACGATTGGTGGCTGGATCCTGGTCAGTCACGCCTCCAAGCGGTAGTATTCCGCAGGTGGATTTTTGGGGGTGTGACATTAAAGATCAATAGACACACCACAATATTCTTTTGTGCACTGACGGGTGTACGCCTACACCCCGCGCTTAAGTCGTGGCCATTTCGTAAATGATGCCAAGGATATCCGGGACATGGTCATTAACCCCCCAAAGGCTTTAAGTAACAAGACTGTTTAAACGAGCCGATCAAATTATTCAATTACCCACCCAACGGTGGAGGATTTGATGCCCGATCAAGCGGTATGCTATATACCGTAACCCAAGCCCGTATAGGGAAAATAAGTTAAAAGTATTTACCTGAGCAAAGTATATATCACAATAAGCAAATTGCAAGTAGCTTTTACTGGTCCTCCTAATCTGGAACGAAGGTTTATAATAACCTATTAGAATTCTAACGGGTCTTTAATTAAGCTTAAGCTTTGACCGGTTAGTTTCAAGGATACGGTTCGTACGCACGATTAAGCGAAGACCGGATAGAATATGATTTAGACCCGACAAGTTCAGAGACTTGTTTAATATGGGAATTTCATACACATTCTGGATTTTGAGATAAAACCGATAAGGTTTGACCCGTTTAGGCTAATTTATGTAAACTAGTTACATAAACCGAACCGAACGCGTAATAAGCGTAACGGGTATTAATGAGAGCTATTTACAGGTTTCCTAAGTTAATATGCTTCATATATGTTGTGACATCAGTAATATGTCTTTTATTATGCCCGAAACGAATTTAAACACAAACTATGCCCCGTAGGGTAGTTTGGTCATTTAAAAGGTTATAAAAGAGTTTAAGTATTTACCTGAGTTACAGGTCTGATGCAATCAGTAAAAATACTTATTTTACTAAGTTATAACAGTAGGAATAAGCATATATGTGAAATTTAGTAATTATAACCAAACTATGCCCCGTAGGGGTATTTTGGTAATTTCACATAAGCCAAAAAGCTCAAAACTGAAGTCTGAGTTTATCAACCTTTGCTTACTGTTAAAACATTATAAGTTGCCTCTAATATCAGTAGGTATCAACCCTTGTATGTTTAAAATAGTTTTAGTACATACTATGCGTTAAAAACGCTTAAAAAGGCGATTAGAGGCCATTTCCGGGTTTGATACTTAAATCTGATATTTTTATATTTCCAGAAGGCTTAAAAAAATTTATTTATCATATGTGATCAGTAGCAAAAGGTTTGGAGTCATTTAGGTATGTAAAACTCATTTTATGGCCCGTAAGTGCAAAACCGACAATTACCGGATCAAGCCTACGACTATAAGTTATGCTCAGCCTAAAATTAATTAAAAATCTTTAAAAATCCCAAAATAATATATTACATCAGTGGGTAAAGAGTTTTATATCAAAAAGTATGTTTAACTAGGCTATACGCTAAATACGCCGTTTAATTAACATAAAGCTTAAATTTTACGCTAACGAGCACAACTCTTAACCTACATCTCAAACTGATGTCAAATTTTGTATGCAAGTTTATATATCAGTAAATAAGGTTTCTACTCTTTTATATTTCCAAAAACCTCGTTTTAAGGTGAAAAGGGCATAATGGTCAACATATGAGCAATTAACGGGATCATGCATATTAATAGGATAACTAATGATCCGAGGTGTATAATCACAGAGGGTTATACTAGCATGTAACCTGGTCCAAATAAAGCTCTTAGGTATTTCTAAAACATACCATAACGGGTCAGAACTGAAAGTCAAAGTATAAGTCAAACTATGCGACTTTCGGTTCCGAACCGGGTCTAAACAGGAAATTGTCGGGTTGAACATGTTTAGACATGTTCTTACATTTATTACCAAGTTATAATAATGATCAAACAGGTTATAAGTGTTCTACATTGCTAATCATGCATAAATCGCATTTTAAACATTCTGTTGACTTTTTATTAGTAAGTTTGACCCGACATTAGACCTAGTTAGAGTGGGAATCAGGGGAAACCCTTTTAAGGTTTTATTACCCACATAATTACCTACTTAAAGGTACTTTTGATTCGACTAATCACTGGACCATTAGTGATTAATCTTAAAGTCAACCGTTAATTACGACGGTTTGACTTTTAAGCTAAAACTAAGCTAAAACTTAATTAAGAAAGGTTAAGCCAACTTACAAGGGTCCTATGCACGAAATGTGAACACTTGAGAGCAGACTTGAGCTCCAGAAATGATCAGAAAGCTTGAAGGAAGGTGTGAAGAATGAGTTGCATCTCCATGGCCTTTTATAGTGTTTAATCCACCATAAGAAGTTGACACTTGGGTCTACAACTCACCACAACTGATCAACACTTGTTCCTAGTGCTTAGGGGGTGCCTAGGGGTCGTCCAAGATGAGGCAAATCGGTTAAAAGTCGAGCACAAGAGCTATGGCAGACAAATAACCAAGAAATTCGCATCAGGTGGCCCTAGGCGTGACGCGAAGGACCCCCCCGGGCCTCGCGTCGCGCGTCCCCATGTCTGACTCAAATCTATCTTTTAGATTTTTATGTTTTGATCCTTGCCACTTCAAACTTTGCTTAGACTTCCTTTCTTGCATTTTGCACCCTCCACATTGATGTTTAAGGGCTTCAAGACATTTACCCACTTCGTTAAGTCCCCGGTTAACTTTATTGTTACCCGAAAAGTCCTAACTTTCAACGTTTACGCTTTAACCCTTCGCACACGAATTTGATCATAACTTTCTCATACGTTAACGAAACTTTACGAAATTTAAATCGTATATTCTAGTGAGCATAATAAACCATTACAAAGCTTCGGTTTTGTCAAAAGGTCACTCAGAGGTATAACTTAAACATGTTGACACATTTAGCCCCTGTAGTTTGTAATCTCTCACTTTTAGCTCCGTATGATCCATGATTTATTCGTTTGAAGGTATGAGCATCTTGTAGGGTTAATATACAATATATTTACTCACTGTTGACACTTAGAATACGTATATTCACATACTTTCCATGTTTGTCAACTTTAGTCCTTTCATATTATTCTTTCACACGTTTAAACATATGACACGTGTCTACACATTATAGGACGTGAATTTTCGAGGTGTTACATCCTCACCCCCTTAAAATAAATCTCGACCCGAGATTTACTGAAATAAATAAGGGTACTTTTCCTTCATCGTGGATTCAACCTCCCACGTGTATTCGGGACCTCTACGGGCATCCCATTTGACCTTTACAATAGGTACATGCTTCCTTCGAAGCTTCTTCACCTGTCGATCTTCAATCGACAAAGGTTTTTCCACAAATTTCAAGCTCTCATCTATATGCACATCTGTATGCGGTATTACCAGTGATTCATCAGCGAAGCACTTTTTCAGATTGCAGATGTGGAACACATTGTGAATTCCACTGAGCTCTTTCGGTAAGTTTAACTTATAGGCAACTGACCCGACACGTTCGATAACCTCGAAAGGTCCTATGTATCTCGGGCTTAGCTTGCCTTTCTTACCAAACCGCATCACTCCCTTCCAGGGTGATACTTTAAGCAACACTTTATCACCTACTTCAAAGTGAAAAGCTTTACGCTTCGGATCTGCGTAGCTCTTCTGCCTATCACGGGCAGCTTTGAGATGGTCACGAATCTGGACAATCTTGTCCATCGTTTCGAAGACTATCTCTGGTCCTGATAACTGGGCATCTCCAACTTCCGTCCAACACATGGGCGATCTACACTTTCTACCATATAAGGCCTCAAAAGGCGCAGCTTTTATGCTGGTGTGGTAGCTATTGTTGTAGGAGAATTCAATTAGTGGTAGGTTCTTATCCCAACTACCACCCAAATCTATCGCACATGCACGTAGCATGTCTTCCAGCGTTTGAATAGTACGCTCACTCTGACCGTCAGTCTGGGGATGGTAAGCCGTACTAAAATTCAAATGGGTGCCCAAAGATTGTTGGAAACTCTTCGAAAAATGTGACGTGTATCTAGTATCTCTGTCAGAGATAATAGACACAAGTATGCCATGTAAAGCTACAATCTTATCAACGTACAACTGGGCTAACATGTCGGAGCTATAAGTCTCCTTGATGGGTAGGAAATGTGCTGACTTAGTCAGTCTGTCAACTATAACCCATATTGTATCATTGCCTTTCCTTGTCTTAGGTAACTTGGTAATAAAATCCATAGTTACCATTTCCCACTTCCACGTAGGAAGTTCAGGCTGTTGTAGCAAACCTGACGGTTTCTGATGCTCGGCTTTGACTTGCGCACATGTCAAGCATTTTGCTACATGGGCGGCTACAGACTTTTTCAAGCCTATCCACCAATAATTCGCCCTTAGATCCTGGTACATCTTATCAGCTCCAGGATGAACGGAGTATTTGGAACTATGGGCTTCCTGGAGGATGACATCTTGAAGTCCTCCATAAATTGGAACCCATATTCGTCCATTCAATCTTAGTATTCCGTCCTTGCTAAGAGTTAACTGCTCCTCAGTTACTCCTAACTTTTCATTAGGATAGTTAGCTTCCAACACAGCTTCCTTCTGTGCAGCTAACACCCTTTCTATCAATCTGTTCTTTATCTCCATGCGCTTGGCATTGATTCGGATGGGTCTAACCCTTTCCTTCCTGCTCAAGGCGGCAGCGACTACATTCGCTTTGCCGGGATGATACTTAATTTCACAATCATAATCATTCAAGGTCTCCATCCAACGGCGTTGCCTCATGTTTAATTCCTTCTGATTAAACAGATGCTGGAGGCTCTTGTGATCAGAATAGATTACACACTTGATTCCATATAGGTAATGCCTCCACAATTTTAGTGCGAATACAACGGCACCCAACTCCAAGTCGTGGGTGGTGTAATTCTTTTCATGCACCTTTAACTGTCGTGATGCATAGGCAATAACCTTGCCTTTTTGCATAAGCAAACACCCCATGCCGGTGTGTGAAGCATCGCAGTAAACTACGAATTCTTCAGTGTCTTCAGGTAATGTCAGCACAGGAGCGTTGCTCAACTTCTGTTTCAAAATATCAAAGGACTCTTGCTGCTTAGGGCCCCAAACGAACTTTACTTTCTTCTTAGTCAAGGAAGTTAGGGGTGCAGCAATCATTGAAAAATTTTCAATGAAACGCCTGTAATATCCTGCCAATCCCAGGAAGCTACGAATCTCTGTAGGCGTCTTTGGCTCTTGCCAATTCATAACAGCTTCAACTTTAGCGGGATCCACCTGGATACCACGCTCACTGACCACATGTCCAAGGAATTGGACTTCTCGTAGCCAAAATTCACACTTAGAGAATTTGGCATAGAGTTTCTCGTGATGTAAAAGTTTGAGAATACAGCGAAGGTGTTTCTCGTGTTCAGCTTGGTTCTTCGAATAAATAAGGATGTCATCGATGAAAACGATGATGAATTTATCTAAGTACGACTTGCAAACGCGATTCATGAGATCCATGAATGCGGCCGGTGCATTAGTGAGCCCAAAAGGCATCACTAGGAACTCATATTGACCATAACGAGTCCTAAATGCAGTTTTATGCACGTCTTCGTCTCTAACCTTCAGTTGATGGTAGCCTGACCTCAAATCAATCTTCGAGAAATAACTGGCCTCTTGTAACTGATCGAACAAATCGTCGATCCTAGGCAAAGGATATCTATTCTTTATTGTGACCTTGTTAAGCTCGCGATAGTCGATGCACAGACGCATTGATCCATCCTTCTTCTTGACAAACAGGACCGGCGCTTCCCAAGGAGACGAACTAGGCTTAATGAAACCCTTGGCTAGTAATTCGTCTAGCTGTGTCCTCAATTCTTTCATCTCTGTGGGCGCCAACCTATAAGGTGCTCTAGCAACTGGTGTTGCTCCGGGGATGATATCAATCCTGAACTCCACTTGCCTATCTGGTGGCAAACCAGGTAGTTCTTTTGGAAAAACTTCGGGATATTCAGAAATGACAGGGATGTCTTCTATCTTCGGTTTGGGCTCATCAATAATCACTTGTGCCATGTAGATGACACAACCCCTCTTTAAACATTTTGAAGCCTTGAGCATAGTCACTTGCTCAGGCAGTCCATACTGGGTATCTCCCCGAATGGTAAGTGGTTCACCAGACAGAGTCTTTATTACCACTTGCTTCATGTTACAGACAATTTGGGCCTGGTTATGAGATAACCAGTCCATACCCAGAACTATGTCAAAACCGGCCAACTTAAATGGAAGTAGAGACAGAGGAAAAGAATGGTTCTTAATGGATATAACACATCCATCTAACACAGTTGAGACGGTTTCTATGGTACCATCTGCTAACTCTACGTCATATTTTACGTTTAAGGTTTTGACAGGTAATTTCAGCAATTCACAAAACTTATTATCAACGAAAGACTTATCAGCGCCTGAATCAAAAAGTACTCTAGCATAGACGTCATTTACAAGGAAAGTACCTGTAATAAAATTATCGTCTTGCACAGCCTCTTTCGCGTCCATTCTGAAGACTCTCGCATTGGTCTTCTTGGCCTCTCCAGGCTTCTTGTTGTATTTAGGGCAGTTGGTCTTAATGTGCCCCTTTTCATTGCAATGGTAGCACGTTGCGTCTTTAATCTTCTTGCAATCCAAGGTTTTGTGATCCGTGGACTTGCATATACCACAAGCATAGGTTTTTGACTGAGTCTGTGAGTTAGACTCAAGTCTGCACTTTCCATAGTGCTGTTCCTTGCAAATTTTGCATTTGGGCTTCTCACCAGAATTATGCCCATCTTTCCTTGACTCAGATCCTTTCTTGTTGTCACCGTTCCCACGGTGCTTCTTGTTCGACCTTCGTGAACCATCATCTTCACGCTTTCTCTTCTCAGCCTCCTTATTCCTCAGCGATCTCTGCCTGACCGCATCCAGAGTGAGGGATAAGGAAATGTCAGCTACGGATCTAAAAGTAGCTGGCCGAGAAGCTTTTACGCTTGCCTTGATCTCAGGGGCTAAACCACCGATAAAACGAGCTATCCGTTTTGGTTCTGGGGTTACCAGGTATGGAACCAACCGAGACATCGTGTTGAAGCTCGTCAGGTAAGCTTGACTGTCGAGGTTTGTCATCACCAAGGATAGAAAATCAGACTCTATCTTCTCCACCTCATGTTGAGGGCAGTAATTTTCCCTGATAAGGGCAACAAATTGATCCCACGACATATTGTACAATGGGATTTTCCCGGTGGCTTGAATCAGAGATCTCCACCATGCTAAAGCTTCACCCTTAAAAGACTGCGACACAAACTTGACCACGTCTCTCTCAGCGCATCCGCTGATGTCCACAACCGTATCCATCTCATCCAACCAGGTCATACAGTCAATGACTCCCTTCTCCCTAGTGAAATCCCGGGGTTTGCAAGATACAAAATACTTATAGGAGCAACCCTTATCATGGGTTTGTTTCGGCACGACTATCAGAGAGGGTACACTGTGGTGGTTTGTGGACTGACGATCGTCATCCTCTTTCTTGGGTTCCTCCTTCTTGGAGGGAGGCTTGCTGTGAGCTTCTCATTGAGCTTTAGGCTTTGAGCGCGGTATGGATAGGGTCCTGCTCCGAGTCCCACTATACTCTTCGTACTGTTGCTCCAAGGCCTGTGTAATAGCGCCGTCTACTATAGCTTTTAATTCAGCACCCGTTAAAGTAATCTGGGCGTTATCATTTTGCTCCACTGGATGGCTATTTATTTCATCTGAGTCAGCCATTTGAATTGAACTGTTGCAGAAAACAAGGACAATATTTTTATTTGGGAGTTTATTATGGAATTACCCTTTAGGGTAATTCATTAACCATGGTAAGCAGAGACCATATTTGGTTAATTTATTAATCGTATTAAATTAGGATTTCAATTATAATTTATCCTAATTATAAAACAATAACAGTTTTATTTGTGGCATAAAAGGCCTAGTCACATGGACACTTTTAATCTATAAGTTATGATTTCAGAGAATCAAAATATGAAGGTATACTGGCATAATAGGCCTAGTCACAAGGACATTTATAAATTATAAGCTATGATTTCAGAGAATCAAAGCATGAAGGTTTGAACCTAGTTCATTACCTTTATCGGACAGGGAGTCATAGCTACCACTGTCTTTTGGCTCATATGGAAATGAGCATGGCCCGTAGGCACCATATTACCACGTATGGTAAAAATATGATCATCTTAATTGATGATTTAACCCATGATTCAGAGATTATTAAGTTGGGTTTGGAATCTTTAGAAAGATCCTTACATAATAACGTGTGTGATTTTAAATGAATCACATCTGCCAGGAGTGTTAACATGTTTTCAGATGTTAACATGGATTTGAATCTTTTAAACAGGTCTTACCATCATGGTCAGGTCTTTATAATGACACTCAGACTAGGTTTCACTCTTAAGATTCTTATTCATTAATTAAGTAGGCAGATTATCTTTAAAAAGGAATAAAATTTTAATTTATTTATTTCATATTTAATTTATTTATGCACATAATGGCAAACATGAAATTTATAAAACAAACATTTGATTAATTCATAGATATTACACGCTGCCCTAAACGGGTCTTTTCAAATAACAAACTTACCCACGCAGGGGTTTAAATAAATACTTACTCTCGCAGGGGCTTAGTAACACACATACCCACGCAGGGGCTTATAGAATGATAGGCCCACACAGGGGCTTAAAGCAAACAAACAAATACACCCACGCAGGGGCTTATACAATAAGACTGGCCCACGCAGGGGCTTAACAACAATTGGAAGGATTCAATGATCCATCTTGTTCTTCCCTTTGATCAAGCTTGCCAATCCTTGGAAGAAGCTCTATCTCTCCCTACGGTCACGGTGGAAGCCTCGCTCCACTTCATCCAACCTTTATAGGATTTCCTCCCTTTCTGGGGGAGAAAACCGTGGCGGCTGCGATTGCGTCCGGATAATAGGTCTAGGAGGTATCTGGTACCCCTGAGTCGGGTAACCTACTCCCCATGGGGCTCCGTATGGTCCCTCCGGGTGAAGAGCGTTATAATTTGCCGCTACCATGTAAGGATCGGCCTCCGCGTAACCATAGTTGTGGTGAGTCGGTGGTTCAAACGGGTTGTATGCCATGGAACCCGTGTATGCTGGAATTGGGTTGTCAAAACCCATCGGTGGTGGCTGTGGTACAGCTGGGTTAGAGGGTCCACCCATTTGTGGGTCCTCCTGATGTGGCAGATAGTGGCTGCCACTGGATTGACGTGGGGAACTGAAATGAAAGTCCCCTCCCCGTGTAGACATACGCGGTCCAGATCTCCTACGCCTCGGCGGTTGTGGAGGTGCCGGCTGAACTGGTGGCGGTGGAGGTGGTGGCGTGACTGCCACAAATCTTGGATCCTCAGAGGGATCCCGTTGCTGCTGCTGCTGCTGTTGCTGAGGAGGTGAATGGCGAGGAGGTGTATAATACCATTCGTGCCTGGTAAACATAGCTTGAAAGCTATCTGGACCAACATAGGGTGATCCGTGGAATGAAGATCCATCAGAGATCTCTATTGGGTGGTTTGGAGTACCACTGGCAGGCTCGACGGGGTCCGTATCCTCGTCCATGTCGTCCGCGTTGTCTCCCGAGAAGTGGTCCTCTGGGCCCAATGGGTTGAAACCCACTGGTTCTTGTATATAATTAGCCGGGTTAAACCGGCCCCGAAACACTGGTGTAGGGTCACCAAAAGAGTTGTGCGATAGAGATCGCTGCAAGGGTATGTATGAAGGTTGAGGGTTGTTGGGCTCATTTTCCGAGTATGGCCCATATGAGTTATGCACTGGAGGTGTTGAGCTATGTGAGACCGACCGTCTTGCCGGCTCGAAGAGGTTTCTCCGGTTCTGCTGGGGATCATCACTCTCCGTAGTGGATGGAGCCCGCACATTCGAAGGTCCAGCCTCGTTGTCATTGGGGGCGGCGATTGGCCCCTTTCCTCGTCCTCTCCTTTGGAAGAATCTTGGCGGCATTTTGTTAATCCTGTCAATCAAGCATGAGATAACAAAACAAAAATATATGCAAATTAAAGGACAGCACAACAAAGTGGAATTTGTCCTATGTTATATGTCTAGACTCGAAAGTTTAGGATTGTGCAATTGTGTAACTGAGATTAAACACAAAAGGCTAGTGTTTAATTCACTCAGTGTTGGCTCTGATACCAACCTGTCACACCCCGATTTCCACGTGTCACCGGTGGGCCCGGTGGGGGATTATCGTGACGTGGTTGGCAACATATTAGTCAAACAACACAATATTTAATATGCACAGCGGAAGCAATTTAAAAGATATAATACAACCGAATTTAATATTGTAATATCAACGTCACAATATTCGGAAGTTTTATCCACAGACGGATCGTAAACAAAATAGAAACAATAGTTCAACAGACTTCAGGCATTTTAAGCTTGCGAGACTTCTAATGATGCTAAGGAGAAATCCCAGCCAATTTCGCTTAGTACCTGCATTTAATCTTTTTGGGAAAAATACGTCATTTTACACTGGTAAATACATTCAACTGACTCATTTTGGAAAATGATTGAAAATTGGTTTGGATGCACGTGGCATAAACATTTTATTTAACTTGGGAGAATTATTTAAATATATATAATCTTGTGAACGAATTACATGTTCCTTGTGCGTTCAGTAGCCCGGATCTTGTCCGGGTTAAAGATCAATAGACACACCACAATATTCTTTTGTGCACTGACGGGTGTACGCCTACACCCCGCGCTTAAGTCGTGGCCATTTCGTAAATGATGCCAAGGATATCCGGGACATGGTCATTAACCCCCCAAAGGCTTTAAGTAACAAGACTGTTTAAACGAGCCGATCAAATTATTCAATTACCCACCCAACGGTGGAGGATTTGATGCCCGATCAAGCGGTATGCTATATACCGTAACCCAAGCCCGTATAGGGAAAATAAGTTAAAAGTATTTACCTGAGCAAAGTATATATCACAATAAGCAAATTGCAAGTAGCTTTTACTGGTCCTCCTAATCTGGAACGAAGGTTTATAATAACCTATTAGAATTCTAACGGGTCTTTAATTAAGCTTAAGCTTTGACCGGTTAGTTTCAAGGATACGGTTCGTACGCACGATTAAGCGAAGACCGGATAGAATATGATTTAGACCCGACAAGTTCAGAGACTTGTTTAATATGGGAATTTCATACACATTCTGGATTTTGAGATAAAACCGATAAGGTTTGACCCGTTTAGGCTAATTTATGTAAACTAGTTACATAAACCGAACCGAACGCGTAATAAGCGTAACGGGTATTAATGAGAGCTATTTACAGGTTTCCTAAGTTAATATGCTTCATATATGTTGTGACATCAGTAATATGTCTTTTATTATGCCCGAAACGAATTTAAACACAAACTATGCCCCGTAGGGTAGTTTGGTCATTTAAAAGGTTATAAAAGAGTTTAAGTATTTACCTGAGTTACAGGTCTGATGCAATCAGTAAAAATACTTATTTTACTAAGTTATAACAGTAGGAATAAGCATATATGTGAAATTTAGTAATTATAACCAAACTATGCCCCGTAGGGGTATTTTGGTAATTTCACATAAGCCAAAAAGCTCAAAACTGAAGTCTGAGTTTATCAACCTTTGCTTACTGTTAAAACATTATAATTTGCCTCTAATATCAGTAGGTATCAACCCTTGTATGTTTAAAATAGTTTTAGTACATACTATGCGTTAAAAACGCTTAAAAAGGCGATTAGAGGCCATTTCCGGGTTTGATACTTAAATATGATATTTTTATATTTCCAGAAGGCTTAAAATAATTTATTTATCATATGTGATCAGTAGCAAATGGTTTGGAGTCGTTTAGGTATGTAAAACTCATTTTATGACCCGTAAGGGCAAAACCGACAATTACCGGATCAAGCCTACGACTATAAGTTATGCTCAGCCTAAAATTAATTAAAAATCTTTAAAAATCCCAAAATAATATATTACATCAGTGGGTAAAGTGTTTTATATCATAAAGTATGTTTAACTAGGCTATACGCTAAATACGCCGTTTAATTAACATAAAGCTTAAATTTTACGCTAACGAGCACAACTCTTAACCTACACCTCAAACTGATGTCAAATTTTGTATGCAAGTTTATATATCAGTAAATAAGGTTTCTACTCTTTTATATTTCCAAAAATCTCGTTTTAAGGTGAAAAGGGCATAATGGTCAACATATGAGCAATTAACGGGATCATGCATATTAATTGGATAACTAATGATCCGAGGTGTATAATCACAGAGGGTTATACTAGCATGTAACCTGGTCCAAATAAAGCTCTTAGGTATTTCTAAAACATACCATAACGGGTCAGAACTGAAAGTCAAAGTATAAGTCAAACTATGCGACTTTCGGTTCCGAACCGGGTCTAAACAGGAAATTGCCGGGTTGAACATGTTTAGACATGTTCTTACATTCATTACCAAGTTATAATAATGATCAAACAGGTTATAAGTGTTCTACATTGCTAATCATGCATAAATCGCATTTTAAACATTCTGTTGACTTTTTATTAGTAAGTTTGACCCGACATTAGACCTAGTTAGAGTGGGAATCAGGGGAAACCCTTTTAAGGTTTTATTACCCACATAATTACCTACTTAAAGGTACTTTTGATTCGACTAATCACTGGACCATTAGTGATTAATCTTAAAGTCAACCGTTAATTACGATGGTTTGACTTTTAAGCTAAAACTAAGCTAAAACTTAATTAAGAAAGGTTAAGCCAACTTACAAGGTTCCTATGCACGAAATGTGAACACTTGAGAGCAGACTTGAGCTCCAGAAATGATCAGAAAGCTTGAAGGAAGGTGTGAAGAATGAGTTGCATCTCCATGGCCTTTTATAGTGTTTAATTCACCATAAGAAGTTGACACTTGGGTCTACAACTCACCACAACTGAGGCCTTTTATAGTGTTTAATTCACCATAAGAAGTTGACACTTGGGTCTACAACTCACCACAACTGATCAACACTTGTTCCTAGTGCTTAGGGGGTGCCTAGGGGTCGTCCAAGATGAGGCAAATCAGTTAAAAGTCGAGCACAAGAGCTATGGCAGACAAATAACCAAGAAATTCGCATCAGGTGGCCCTAGGCGTGACGCGACGGACCCCCCTGGGCCTCGCGTCGCGCGACCCCATGTCTGACTCAAATCTATCTTTTAGATTTTTATGTTTTGATCCTTGCCCCTTCAAACGTTGCTTAGACTTCCTTTCTTGCATTTTGCACCCTCCACATTGATGTTTAAGGGCTTCAAGACATTTACCCACTTCGTTAAGTCCCCGGTTAACTTTATTGTTACCCGAAAAGTCCTAACTTTCAACGTTTACGCTTTAACCCTTCGCACACGAATTTGATCATAACTTTCTCATACGTTAACGAAACTTTACGAAATTTAAATCGTATATTCTAGTGAGCATAATAAACCGTTACAAGGCTTCGGGTTTGTCAAAAGGTCACTCAGAGGTATAACTTAAACATGTTGACACATTTAGCCCCTGTAGTTTGTAATCTCTCACTTTTAGCTCCGTATGATCCGTGATTTATTCGTTTGAAGGTATGAGCATCTTGTAGGGTTAATATACAATATATTTACTCACTGTTGACACTTAGAATATGTATATTCACTTACTTTCCATGTTTGTCAACTTTAGTCCTTTCATATTATTCTTTCACACGTTTAAACATATGACACGTGTCTACACATTATAGGACGTGAATTTTCGAGGTGTTACACCTACACAAACAAATGAATGTTGAATTCACATGCTCTACCAATTGTTTTACTGTTTGGTTTACTCATTCTGTACATCGTGCATCATTCGTACCGAAACCGAATTTCCCGTATCGAATTGGTTTATTATTATTAATAATATTAGCGCTCTGGCAAGTGTTTAAATTGTTCAACTAATAATGTGTATCTTATTTTGTAGGATTATTTTGACGAATTGTTTGAAGACCCAAGATTTATGGAACGACTCTACCAAGCTATGGATAAGAAGGAATCAAGAAAATGCAATGAAAGTGACACGGACGAGGAGGGAGAATGATGTATTTTGTATTGAATTAAGGGGTTTCAAAACTTTAACTTAATCAAACAAAATACTTTTGTTGTAGTTTTATGTTTAAAACTTGGTGTTGTTTGAAGAATTGTTTGGATTATTGTTTGCGTATGGAAAATTAAAAGAAATAGCAGGTTACGGTAATTTGCAAAAACTGGGATTAAGCGAGGAAAAAAAGAATTTATTGGTTTTTGACTTTTAGCGGCGACATTTGTCGTCGCTAATGATATTTGCTGACGTGTCATGGATGGCATTAGGGACCACAGAAGTCGTCGCTAAAGTCGTCACTAAAAACTTAAAAGACTTAGCGGCGACTTGATAAGCATTAGCGACGGTTCATTAGCGGAGACTTGTCGCCGCTAATCCTTTTAGCGGCGACAATTGGTCAGGTTCAAGTGATTTCATCAAGTTCTTGTGATTTCAGTTTTCAAATACTATCATTATCCAGATTGATCAAGTTTTGGTGATTCAGGTAAGATAGTTAGAATAAGATGTCGGAAAGTAGACAATATGTCATAGTATATGGGCTAACTGTGTAAAATGGTGTTCTATATAAAACCTTCTTCTGTAACCCTAGTTTGGTTGAATACAAGTTTGTTTTCTCAAATACAATTCAAACCCTATTACAAAGTTTCATCTCTATACTAGTCAACATGGTATCAGAGCAGTGTTTCTGATTCGTAAGCACTTTGTTCTTCATCTACAATTTATCTCAACCAAATTCAAACTAGAAAAAAACCGAAAACCAAAAATCAAACCTTGAAAATCTGATCATCCTCGAAACTCCAATGCCCGCCGCTGCTTTAAACTCTTGTCTTCGTTGTGTTTATTTCCCTTTTATTTTTTTTCTTTTTCGTTTGAAATAGTCAAAAAGGTGCCTCTATTTCATATTTAATACTCTTTGGAAAATTGATATTGTGAAAAAGGTGCTTCCATCAAAATTCAAAAAGGTGCTTCAATTGTCAACCTATCACCTATGTGTCATTGTTTATCAGTCTAGTAGGTAGTCAATAAAGCCTTTTTCAAAACCCTTGGCTAATTCCCATCCTTTACCTACTTTCCTTCTTGAAGTTTCCTTTTTCAATAAATACGCTACTTTTATCTCAACCAAAATCAAACTAGAAAAAAACCCAAAACCAAAAATCAAACCTTGAAAATCTGATCATCCTCGAAACTCCAATGCCCGCCGCTGCTTTAAACTCTTGTCTTCGTTGTGTTTATTTCCCTTTTATTTTTTTTCTTTTTCGTTTGAAATAGTCAAAAAGGTGCCTCTATTTCATATTTAATACTCTTTGGAAAATTGATATTGTGAAAAAGGTGCTTCCATCAAAATTCAAAAAGGTGCTTCAATTGTCAACCTATCACCTATGTGTCATTGTTTATCAGTCTAGTAGGTTGTCAATAAAGCCTTTTTCAAAACCCTTGGCTAATTCCCATCCTTTACCTACTTTCCTTCTTGAAGTTTCCTTTTTCAATAAATACGCTACTTTCTTCAGTGGCCTTTTCCAATCCTCTTTTGAAAGTTTAATTTTCGATTAATACGCTACTTTCACTTTATTGAAGAGAGTGCCAGAAAGATTCCTTTTCTAATAAATACGCCATTGGTAGCGGATTTGGCGTTTCTGGGCGACTTTAAATCTTGAACGCGAGTTCAAGTTGCCCGAAGTATTTGATAAATACGCCGGTAAGATAACGTCTGTCTCGAGCGTCGTAATTCTGGCGGATTTAAGTGGTCCAGCATATTTGTTCCTGGCCTAATCGATAAATCTTGAACGCGAGTTCAAGTGTCCAGCATATTTATTTAATACGCTGGTCTGTTTTCGTCTCCGTAGTGACAACTTATTTACCAAAAAAAGGCATAAATAAAAAAATGGAAATCAATCATGGAAAGAACAGTTATTGGATATTTGATTCTGGTGCCACTGACACCATGACGTTTGAACCATTAGACATATGTTCAATGACCCAACCTCAAAAAACTCAGATCCATACAGCAAACAACGGAACGATGCAAGTGAAAGGAAGAGGAGTAATTGAAATTTCACCAACTATGAAATTATCAAATTGCCTTTATGTTCCGTCATTATCACACAAACTGCTTTCAATTAGCCATATTACCAAAGAACTAAATTGCACGGTATTAATGCATCCTACTTTTTGCCTCCTACAGGAGATCAGGACGGGTGTGATTATTGGACGTGGTACTGAGCGCCAAGGATTATACCACGTGGATGAAGTTACTCAATAGGGTACCGTGATGTTGGCTCATGGAACTGAAAACCGGGAAGCCTGGCTATGGCATAGACGTTTGGGACACCCATCCCATGGTTATTCGCATCTTTTATTTCCAAAAATCTTCCCTTCAAATGGAAAAATAGATTGTGAAACCTGTCTTCGTGCCAAAAGCCATCGACAACCATTTAAACCTAGCAATACGAAAGTCGCTTCACCTTTTTCACTAATCCATTCTGATGTGTGGGGTCCTGCTCCTGTGATGGGGGGGGGGGGGCAGGGTCTTCGGTACTTTATACTTTTTGTGGATGATTGCACTCGCATGACATGGGTATAATTTTTAAAAAACAAAGCCGAAGTTTACGCAAAATTTATCACGTTTTATGCTATGATTCAAACTCAATTCCAAACTCAAATCCAAATCCTTCGATCCGACAATGGAAGGGAATTTGTCAATACATCCATGAAACAATTCTTTAAAACCAAAGGATTAATTCATCAAATCTCTTGTTCTCATACCCCGAACAAAACGGTGTTTCCAAACGGAAAAACTGCATTATTCTTGAAATGACTCGAGCCCTTTTAATCGAATCTCAGGTTCCCAAATCTTTCTGGCCGAGGCAGTTGCAACCTCCGTGTATCTCCTGAATCGGCTTCCCACAAAAGCTCTTAGATTTAAGACTCTTTTATATTGTCTGTCTAAGTCTGCCAGTATCCCCCATCCTCTTACACTTGAACCTCGAATCTTCGGGTGTACCGCATTTGTCCACATACCCAAAGTCAACCGAAACAAGCTCGGCCCATGTGCTGAGAAATGTGTATTTGTCGGCTATGGGATCGACCAAATAGGTTACTGGTGTTATAACCCAAAAACTCATCAAATGTTCACCACAATGAATGTTGACTTTCTTGAAACTAAATACTTTTATGACACCCAACTCAGTGGTCAGGGGGAGAATGAATGTATAGACACCCTGAGTTGGCTAACCTAACTTCCCTCATCTGAAGAAGTAACAACAGAAAATCATCACAGTACTGCGAGTCCTTCAAACACAGTTACACAATCTGCGGAGCATAGTACCACTGAAGAAAGTCCATCCAACGTGACACCAGAGGTAAGAAATACTGAGAACCCTGAATGCCATACGCCGTCTTATAACAATGAGACAACAGGGGAACACATAGAACCGACAACAACATAACCTATAGAACAGGTTGAACCAGATGTTGAACAGGTTGAAATTGAACCAGTGGTTGAACATGTTGAACCACCAGTTGCAGTAGAGATAACCTGAAGATACTCTCTTCCTCCTAGATCCAATAGAGGGGTTCCTCCAAAACGGTACTCCCCAGAGAGGGAAACCAGAAATTCAAGGTATCATGTAGCTAATATGGTCAACGGGAACTTATCTAACAGTGCGAAAGCATTTGTTACTTCTCTATACTCTGAACAAATACCTAACTCCATAAAGGAAGCTCAAGGTAAGAAGATCTGGGAAGAAGCAATGGAAGTGGAGATGCGTGCTCTTATGAAAAACAACACATGGGAGAAGTGCATTCTTCCTAAAGGAAAGAAAACAGTTGGATGTCAGTGGGTGTATTCAATCAAATATAACCCAGATGGTTCCATTGGGCGATACAAAGCTCGGCTTGTAGCCAAGGGTTGCACTCAGACGTATGGGATTGATTACTCTGAGACATTTTCTCCGGTTGCAAAAATGGATACCATCAGAGTTCTCTTCTCCGTGGCAGCCAATAAGGAGTGGCCTCTTCACCAGTTTGATGTTACAAACGCCTTTCTCCATGGAGACCTAACTGAAGAAGTCTACATGGAAGCACCTCCAGGCTTTTCAGGGGGTTTTAAAGAAGGGGAAGTTTGTCGGTTGAAAAGTCTCTTTATGGGCTAAAGCAGTCTCCTCGGGCATGGTTTGGAAAGTTCACTTTGGCCATGAAAGATTATGGGTATCACCAAAGTAACGCTGATCATACTCTGTTCCTCAAGAGAAGAAACGACCTTGTAACTTGCTTGATCATATATGTAGACGACATGATTATTACCGGAGATGATATAGAAGAAATAGCACGACTGAAAAGGAATCTGTTTTCAAAGTTTGAAATGAAAGACCTTGGGAATCTCAAGTATTTCCTCGGGATAGAAGTTCTCAGGTCTAAACGGGGGATTTTCATCTGCCAAAAGAAGTATGTCCTTGATCTCCTAACAGAAACTGGGTTTATTGATTGTAAACCAGCAGATACTCCAATGGTGGTAAACCACAACCTTCACATGGAACTCAATGGAGATCTTGCAGACAAAGAAAGGTATCAACGGCTCGTGGGCAAGTTAATTTATCTCTCTCACACTCGCATCCAAAAGAAGTATGTCCTTGATCTCCTAGCAGAAACTAGGTTGATTGATTGTAAACCAGCAGATACTCCAATGGTGGTAAACCACAACATTCACATGGAACTCAATGGAGATCTTGCAGACAAAGAAAGGTATCAACGGCTCGTGGGCAAGTTAATTAATCTCTCTCACACTCGCCCTGATATAGCTTATGCTGTTGGAGTGGTGAGTCAGTTCATGCATCAACCTCAAGTTGCCCACATGGAAGCTGCTCAGAGAATTTTAAGATATCTCAAGGGAACCGCAGGCCATGGAGTGTTGTTCAAAACAAATGGACATCTAAATGTTGAGCTCTACACTGACGCAGACTAGGCAGGAGACAAGGGAAACCGAAGGTCAACATCCGGATACTTTTCCTTGGTTGGTGGAAACCTCGTTACCTGGAGGAGTAAGAAACAGAAGGTGGTCGCTCTGTCGAGTGCAGAAGCAGAATTTAGAGGTATAGCTCGAGGGTTAAGCGAAGTTCTTTGGATCAGGAAGCTGCTAGAAGACATTGGTTTTTCCCAAAAGGCTCCCAGTAAAGTTATGCGTGACAATACAGCTGCAATGTAAATATCAGAAAACCCAGTTCAACATGATCGAACAAAACACGTGGAGGTAGATCGACATTTCATCAAAGTAAAGTTGGAAGAAAGAATCATAGAACTCCCATATGTTTCGTCAAAAGATCAACTCGCAGATATACTCACAAAAGCCGTCAACAGAAACGCCTTTAGTAGCTGTTTGAGCAAGTTGAGTATTGGTGATCCCACTACTCAATATGTCATAGTATAGGGGCTAACTGTGTAAAATGGTGTTCTATATAAACACCTTCTTCTGTAACCCTAGTTTGGTTGAATACAAGTTTGTTTTCTCAATACAATTCAAACCCTATTACAAAGTTTCATCTTTATACCAGTCAACATAAGAAACCTCGTCTAATTTCTTTATTTTGTTTTATTTTTATGATTTTTAATGTGATAGAAGATTGTGATTTTTAGAATGTTTTTAGTTTTATATTGTGGTATACTAGTGAAAGAATTGTACCAACATACACTTATGTTTCATATAGTTTTAGGCATCTAAATGGGTATATTCCAATAGCTGTTGTGTGAGTTATTCACAATAGAAGTTTTCTTTAAATGTACAAAACGGTAAAACTTGACCCACTCTAGTTTTGCGACTCAGTAGACCGTTCCTTTCATGTAACTTGGCCTACAAAGTACACAGAGACATTGTAGTAAACTCACTGAAATTTCTCTACTTATTACTAATATTTTTTTAAAATCTCAGATAGGTGCGTTCAGTGGCGAAGCTTGAAAAAAATGTTCGGGGGGGTGGAAGGTACCGGACCTAAAAAAAAATTCTATGTTTGGGTCGGATGTCGGTGATTCGATTCGGGTAGGATCGGGTCAAATATTAATATCAAATAAAATACGTTCTCAAACATTAAAACGTAAACATTGTTTAACAAACAATTGAACAAAGACACGAAAACATTAAAAAGAAGAGGAAGGTGGGTACCCGGTGGCCGGTTCTCCTGGATGAAGAATTATTGTTCTTCATTCTTTCTTTTAAAAAAAGAAGTTATGATTTTGTTTTTCCCCATAGCGTAATCTAACAAGAAACAAGTCAACAACACAAGTTAAATCCCTAATTTATTTCAACAAGTTAACAAAATCATGGTTACAGCCTAATTAACCATCAACAAGGCATTTCCTTTTTCTAATATCTAGCATGGTTATAGCCTAATTTCACCCCTAAATCCCTAATTTAGGGGTGGAAGGTACCTAATTTAGGGGCCCCCCCCGGCCCCGAACTTTTTGCGAAGTAGTGTTACGTATCTATTTTTCGTATAGAAATTTTTAGGTTTATATGTATTCACCCCCCCGGTTTAAAAAAAAAAAATAGGTATATATTTTTTTGGACCCCCCGGTTTAATTTTTTTTTTCGGTATATACGTTTTCGACCCCTCCTGTTTTATAAAAAAATATTTATTAGTTAAACATGTTGCTGACTTGCTGCTATCCGGTCAAAAAAACCCAAAAAAAGAACCATTCTAACTTAGTCCATTACTTAAAAGCCCAAACTTAGCCCATTATAACTTGAAGTCTTGAATAGCCCATTAGTTAAACACTTAAACATGTTGCTACTTGCTGTCTTCTTCGTTCGACTAATCGACTTCGAGGAGACGAGGTATGTGTTTTTTTTTTATCTTTAGGTTTAAATTAGGGCTTAATTTATGTGATTTAGGTTTAAATTACGGATGAAATTGGACCGATTTTTTGCCATAAACTTGTTGAAATTAGGGATTTAGGGGTGAAATTAGGCTATAACCATGCTAGATATTAGAAAAAGGAAATGCCTTGTTGATGGTTAATTAGGCTGTAACCATGATTTTGTTAACTTGTTGAAATAAATTAGGGATTTAACTTGTGTTGTTGACTTGTTTCTTGTTAGATTACGCTATGGGGAAAAACAAAATCATAACTTCTTTTTTTAAAAGAAAGAATGAAGAACAATAATTCTTCATCCAGGAGAACCGGCCACCGGGTACCCACCTTCCTCTTCTTTTTAATGTTTTCGTGTCTTTGTTCAATTGTTTGTTAAACAATGTTTACGTTTTAATGTTTGAGAACGTATTTTATTTGATATTAATATTTGACCCGATCCGACCCGAATCGAATCACTGACATCCGACCCAAACATAGAATTTTTTTTTAGGTCCGGTACCTTCCACCCCCCCGAACATTTTTTTCAAGCTTCGCCACTGCAAACATGAAAAGGGAAGCGGGATGTTCTCCTTCTTTAAACTGTTCACAAGGAAGAGGAAGAGGACATCAGAAGATGTGGATCTGGTAACATCTTTATCATTGCAATTGTATTTGTTACTGATGTGACTTGTGTTTTAGAGCAGAATAAGTTTCTTGATTTGTTAATGTTAATATTAAGAAAGATTTGGACTTTGCTAAACAGGAAAAGGAAGATAATGTTGGAAGATGGAGAAATGCTCTCAAAGAAGCAGCTAGCCTGGCTGGGATGGAGTTAAAGAACACTTTCAATGGGTATATTCTTCACTTCTCTTTCTTTTAAATCTCTGTTTAACAGGAACATCCATCTCATCGTAGGTTTCATGTGTGATACAGACTACAAACATTAACTGAATCTTCTTTAACACACAGGCACAAAGCTAAATTTGTCCAACAAGTTGTTGAAGAGGCTTCGCTAAATCTAAAATTCTTTAATTTGAGTGTTGATGGGAAATTAGTAGGCATGGAAACCCAGGTGATTGGGGTCCAGGGGATGAGAGGTGAAAGCTTTGTTGAGGACGTTAGGGAAATTTCAAAAGGCTCTGTTAGAAAGAGGTTCAAGTATGATGTATTTTTGAGTTTCAGGGGTGAAGACACCCGTAAAACCTTTGTTGATCATCTCTATCATGCTCTTGACCGTAGAGGCATTACCACTTACAAAGACGATGAAAAAATCAAGAAAGGGAAAAGGATCAATGATCAGCTCATGAGATCCATAGAAGACTCGAGAATATACATCATTGTTTTCTCCAAGAACTATGCGTCTTCATCGTGGTGCTTAGACGAGCTCGTCAAGATTATGGACTGCCACAACAAGACTGGGCGGATTGCTTACCCTGTTTTCTTTAATGTGGAACCCACTGAAGTCCGCCACCAAAGTGGGGCAGTCAAAGAAGCCTTTGCCAAACATGAAAAGGATGAGGCTGCTGGAATATGGAGAGATGCTTTGAAAGAAGCAGCTGATCTGGCTGGGAGAGAGTTGAAGACTACTTTTGATGGGTAATTCCTTCTTGTTACTTCATATATTATTGTTTGTTATATATTTTAAATTAATTGTTTATCTGGGGTTTTTAGTAATCTAACTTATTCTTCTTTAACACACAGATATGAAGCCAAATTCATACAAAAAGTTGTTGAAGACATTTCACTAGAGCTGCGTTTTATTAGTTCAAGTGCTGGTGAAAAGTTAATAGGCATGGAGACCCGTGTAAAGCATGTAGTTTCATCTTTAGAAGATGATTCTGATGATGTTCGTATGATAGGAATTAAGGGGATTGGAGGTGGTGGAAAGACGACTTTGGCTAGAGCTGTTTTTAATCATATCTCCATTTGGTACCAAGGTAAAAGCTTTGTTGAGAATGTCAGAGAAGTTTCAAAAGGCTCTGGTTTGAAGAAATTGCAAAAACAGGTCCTTAAAGATGTTTTAAATGATCCAAACATTGACGTAAAAAGTGTTTATGAAGGGGAGATAATGATGAAAAAAATGATAAGTAGTAGAAAAGTACTTGTTGTTTTAGATGATGTCGATGATATCGAGCAGCTTGAGGCGTTAGCAGGAGAGCATACTTGGTTTAAGCCAGGAAGTACAATCATCATCACAACAAGAGATGAGCATGTGTTGGTAGCCCACGGAGTGAAGTCTATTCATGATGCCAATCTGTTATCACATGAGGAAGGAATTCGCCTCTTCAGTAAGTACGCATTTGGAAGAGAGAATCCAATTGAAGGGTACCAAGAGCTCTCAGGAAAAGTAGTACATTATGCTGGTGGTCTTCCCTTAACAATTAAAGTTTTGGGTTCATCTCTTTGTGGTAAGACAAAGTGTGAATTTAATGACGCCATAGAAAGACTAAAAACAATTCCAGAAAAGCAAACTTTGGAAACACTGGAACTAAGCTATATTGGGCTAGAAAATGATCACAAAGAAATATTTCTAGAAGTTGCATGCATATTAAAAGGTGAACCAAAAGAAAAAGCAATCCGAATACTTGAAATTTATGGATTCCATGCTCGAATTGCTTTAAAAGTTCTTGAGCAGAAATCATTGATAATCATTTTGGATTATGGTTGTTTAGAAATGCATGACCGTATTGAAGAAATGGGTATGAATATTGTTCGTCGTTTGCACCCTCATGAGCCTCAAAGGCATAACAAATTATGGGTTAAAAAAGAAGTAGAAGATATTTTGGTTAATGAGTTGGTACGGTTGAATTTTATTTATACGGTGGAAAAATAATATAATTTCTTTTTTGAAAAAATACTCATGTTAACCTTTTTTATAGGGTACAGAAGCAACACTGAGTATAAAACTACAGTATACGAAACTCCATCCATCTATAATTATGAAAGGTCTTAGAAAGATGAAGAAGCTTAGATATCTTTATGTTAGTGGGGAATATTGGTTTATTGGAATGGGTTGCAGCAACATCTCTCAACAGGAAGAGGGAGAAAGAAAGGTAGAATAACGGCTGATTGGTTGTTTTTTGTGATGCTTTATTGTAGTATATTTTGTCATTACTTTGAAATTTATCCTTTTCTTCCTTTTTTTATGACAGGTTCTTAATGAGCTCAAAATTCTTAACATTAAGCATACAGAGTTCAGAACCTTTGACCTTGGGTTGACTCCAGATCTCGAGTGGTTAGATCTATCAGGATGTTATGACTTTGAAGAACTCCATGTACCTGTTGAAAGTCCCAAGCTCAAGTCCCTTGTCCTCCATGGTTCTAAATTAAGTAAACTTGACCTTCGACTAACTCCACAACTCGAGACATTAGATCTTGAAGGTTGTAACAACATTGAAGAACTCCACATGCCCGTTGAAAGTCTCAAGCTCAAGTCCCTTGTCCTCCGTAGTTCTAAATTGAGTAAACTTGACCTACGGCAGACTCCACAACTCGAGACATTAGATCTTGAAGGTTGTAACAACATTGAAGAACTCCACATGCCCGTTGAAAGTCCCAAGCTGAAGTCCGTTGTCCTTTATCATTCTAAGTTGAGTAAACTTCACCTAGGGCAGACTCCACAACTCGAGAAATTAGATCTTGAAGGATGTAACAACCTTTTAGAACTCCACATGCCCGTTAAATGTACCAATCTGAAGTCCCTTGTCCTCAAAGATTCTAAGTTAAGTAAACTTAACTTGGGGCTGACTCCACAACTCGAGACATTAGATCTTGAAAGATGTAAGTACCTTGTAGAACTCAACATGCCCATTGAATATACCAAGCTGAAGTCCCTTGTCCTCAAAGGTTCTAAGTTAAGTAAACTTGACTTGGGGCTAATTCCACAACTCGAGACATTAGATCTTGAAAGATGTAGTGACCTTGTAGAACTCAACATGCCGATTGAATATACCAAGCTAAAGTCCCTTATCCTTAAAGGTTCTAAGATAAGTAAACTTGACTTGGAGCTGACTCCACAACTCGAGACATTAGATCTTGAAAGATGTAAGTACCTTGTAGAACTCAACATGCCCATTGAATATACCAAGCTGAAGTCCCTTGTCCTTAAAGGTTCTAAGTTAAGTAAACTTGACTTGAGGCTGACTCCACAACTCGAGACATTAGATCTTGAAAGATGTAAGTACCTTGTAAAACTCAACATGCCTGTTGAATATACCAAGCTGAAGTCTCTTGTCCTCATAGGTTCTAAGTTGAGTAAACTTGACCTAAGGGGGACTCCAAAGCTTCAGACATTAGATCTTGAAGGATGTTACGACCTAGTAGAACTCTACATGCCTCTTGAATGTGCCAAGTTGAAGTCCCTTGTTCTTAGTGGTTCTAAGTTGAGTAAACTTGACTTGGGGTTAACTCCAAAGCTCGAGAGGTTAGATCTAATAGAATGTTATAACTTTGTACTCCACATGCCCGTTGAATGTCCAATGTTGAATTACCTTGTCCTTAGTGGTTATATGTTGAGTATAGTTGGCATGGAGTTGTCTCCACAGCTCCAGACATTACATCTTGAAGGGTATAACCACCTTGTAGAACTCCACATGCCCGTTGAATGTACCAAGCTGAAGTCCATGGTCCTCTTTGGTTCAAAGTTGAGTAAGCTTGACTTGGGGCTGACTCCACATCTCGAGACATTATATCTTGAAGGGTGTAACGACCTTGTAGAACTTCACATACCCCCTGAAGGTTCCATACTCAAATCCCTTTTCATTAGTGGTTCTAAGTTGAGTAAACTTAACTTGGGGTTGATTCCACATCTCAAGAGGTTAGTTCTTGAAAACTGCTATTATCTTCAAGAAATTCATGCTCCTATAGGATGTCTAAAAAACCTTGCCAACTTAAAGTTAAGTGGTTGTTCAAGGTTTGAGCGTTTTATGGGTCCCCATCGGTATCATTTACTTGAATTTGGGATTCTCGCTACATTAGAACTGATTGCAGAGTCGCAGGATATTTGCCCGCTGCATCCCAATAGTAATTTGCCAAAGTTTGTGTTTAAATGTTTTTATGGAGAACCTCTACCCTCATTAAGTGGAAATCTTGAGAAGCTTCTTTCTTTTGGTCTATGTGCTTGCACAAACCTTGAGTCCTTTTCAGCAAGCATTTGTGGTTTACAACGTTTAAGAAATCTTACACTTGAAGGCAACTTACCGGAGGTGCCCAAGGACCTGTGCCAGTTAGAATGTCTAGAGAAGCGAACATTGTCAATGAAAGAGATTAAACATCTTCCGGATAGCATTTGTATGTTGAAACATCTTAAATCTCTTGATCTCAAATTTTGTTGGCTTCTACAGCACTTACCCATGGAGATATGCAGATTAGAGTGTTTGAAGGAGTTATACCTAACGGATTGTATATCCTTACAAAATATTCCGAACAACATATGTAAGATGAAATGTTTAGAATATCTAGATATCTCCTATTGTATTCTAGTTGATAAACTTCCTGAGGAATTTGGAAGTTTAGAATGTTTAAAAGGGTTAAATATAGAAGGTGCAGGCATCAGTCGTCTTCCGCAGAGCATTTATCATTTGAAAGGGCTACGCATTATTGGGTCGAGGTGGTGGCTTGAGTCGTATGGTTTTACATCCTTGATAGAAATCTCAACATACACGGCCTCCTGCTACATTAGGGACATACAACATGTGTCTCCTATATGAACTCAAGGGCTGATTTCAAGGAGTCAATTTCCAAACAAGTATGGTAGCAGGTATTCTGCTCAGTTTTTATCTTACTTTGATTTGAATTTTAAATTGGTGGTAGATTAACATGATGGAAAGTAGGCATCTTGATGTATGCATTTAACTGTACATGGTCAAGCATTAATCAATGATGTTCTAGCAGATAAGCGATCCATGTTCTTTCAAGCAACTTATAAAGTTCAAGTGATTTCACCAAGTGCCCTGTTATGTTTTTCCTCAAAGTGATTGACTTCCGGTGATATCAAGGTATGCTTTCTTAGAAAATGCATCTGTTATAATAATTAATGTTCAAACAATGGATGTAAGTTGGTGATTTATAAATATATTATTCCTTGAATGTTTAAGTCTTCAATTTCAGGAAATCAATGTTGAAGCACAAGTATTAGTAGATGTTCAAACAATCAATGGAGTTCAAGTGATTTAAGTTTTCATATATGTTTTCCCCATACCGATTGATTTTTTGTGATATCAAGATGAGATTATATGAATGAGAAACCTGCTAGCGGTAATTCCCGACTTATGACAAGTCGGTAATTCCCGACTTATAACCTGCTCAGACGGTTAGGTGCCATCTTTTCCTACCTAAGATTCTGGTTCGAAACCCAGCATTAACGCGTTTTGTTTTCTTTGGCCCTTATGTTGAATTTTGCTTTGGGACAATTTGATTCAGTAATGCTAAAATCATTAGAAGTCCATATTTTTTCGGTGTTAATATCATAACTTTCTATCAAGCAGATTGCCACATGAAATTATAGTTAAAGTTAACTTAATCCTCATTATAGATATATAACAACAATTTGATTGATTATTCTCTAAGCATCTCTTTTTAGTGTTTATCTGAGCATGCATTTGTAAGTTAATTGCAAAATTTCTTACTTATTATTGACAACAAAGCTTAAATCAGTCCTATGTATATCCTATGTATATTTATATCTAATTACTGTTTGTCACTATAGCCAAAGTTGGACACTAACTATTTGAGGGCCCAAATTTTTTATCTTGCACATGGCCAAATATGTTTTTGAGATTTTCGGAGACGACCCTGAAGTTAGGGTTAGACATTGTTAATAGAGTAAACTGGCAAAATGGTCCTTACGCTTTTTTTAATCTCTGATCGAGGTTCTCAGCATTGAAAAATCTTTGTAAACTAAATCACACGTGTATATGTTGACATTTAAGAGATATACAGTCAAGAAAATCAAGAGCAATGGTGATATATATGCAGATTAGACACCAAAAAATAAACACTTAAAAATGACTACAATTTAAGGAATGTGTTTAGTGACGGTATTAGATTCCGAATTGATGGAGAAAGGTCTGATGGCAAGAAAAGCTGCTTCCAGGAGGTTGTCAAGTGTTTTTGCTCGACGATTACATTCTTGGGTGGTTGGTTTGGCCGTTGTTCCTATAACTCGAATCCTAGCCCGGTATATCCCATTTTAGTTTTACACCATTGTGAACCTTACGCCTTTTTTACTCTCCGAACGAGGTTCCCGGCATTGAAAAATTTTCGTAAACTAAATCACACGTGTATATGTTGACATTTAAGAGATATATACAGTTAAGAAAATCAAGATCAATGGTGATATATAAGCGGATTAGACACCAAAAAATAAACACTCAAAAAATGGCTACAATTTAAGGAATGTGTATAGTGACGACATCAGATTCCAAACTGATGGAGAAAGGTCTGGTGGCAAGAAAAGCTGCTTCCAGGAGGTTGTCAAGTGTTTTCGCTCGACGATTTCTTTCTTGGGTGGTTGGTTTGGCCCTTGTTCCTTTAACTCGAATCCTAGCCCGGTATATCCCATTTTAGGTTTACATCATTGTGAACCTTACGCCTTTTTTTACTCTCTGATAGAGGTTCCCGGCATTGAAAAATCTTCGTAAACTAAATCACACGTGTATATGTTGACATTTAAGAGATATATACAGTTAAGAAAATCAAGATCAATAGTGATATATATGCGGATTAAACACCAAAAAATAAACACTCAAAAAATGGCTACAATTTAAGGAATGTGTATAGTGACGACATCAGATTCCAAACTGATGGAGAAAGGCCTGGTGGCAAGAAAAGCTGCTTCCAGGAGGTTGTCAAGTGTTTATGCTCGACGATTCCATTATTGGGTGGTTGGTTTGGCCCTTGTTTCTGTAACTCGAATCCTAGCCCGGTATATCCCATTTTAGTTTTACACCATTTTAAACCTTACGCCTTTTTTACTCTCTGATCGAGGTTCTCGGCATTGAAAAATCTTCGTAAACTAAATCACACGTGTATATGTTGACATTTAAGAGATATACAGTCAAGAAAGTCAAGAAAATCAAGAGCAATGGTGATATATATGCAGATTAGACACAAAAAAATAAACACTAAAAAAATGGCTACAATTTAAGGAATGTGTTTAGTGACAACATTAGATTCTGAACCGATGGAGAAAGCTCTGGTGGCAAGAAAAGTTGCTTCCAGGAGGTTGTCAAGTGTTTTCGCTCGACGATTTCATTCTTGGGTGGTTGGTTTGGCCCTTGTTCCTTTAACTCGAATCCTAGCCCGGTATATCCCATTTTAGGTTTACATCACTGTGAACCTTACTCCTTTTTTTACTCTCTGATCGAGGTTCTCGACATTGAAAAATCTTCGTAAATTAAATCACACGTGTATATGTTGACATTTAAGAGATATATACAGTCAAGAAAATCAAGATCAATGATGATATATATGCGGATTAGACACCAAAAAATAAACATTCAAAAAATGGCTACAATTTAAGGAATGTGTTTAGTGACGGCATCAGATTCCTAATTGATTGTCACACCCCGAAATTATCAGAGCTGGCGTGACTGGACTGGTATCTTCATTGCACAGCGGAAGCAAATAAAGCTAAGACTTCTCGAAAACGACGCCACTAAGTACTCGACTTTTCATGGTTCACCTATTCCAACCGTGCCATAATTTGAAAAGCAACCTGAGAAAGAAACATGCGAAAAAGTCAACATAAAGTTGAGCGAGTTCATAGCTTGTTTTGGAAAAGATTTGAAATAAATCTTTTTGAATAGCCGGTTTGTGATATAATATTGAGAAAACGAATTTAGAAATCATTTTCTTGACAAGTTACATGGAAACTTTTATTTGTAACACATTATGTTTGTAGAACCATGTATTTGTAAACTCTTGTATTTGTAAAGTTTATATAACCGTCAATGCCCACCCTGACTTTGACTCCATGCCCGCATAATCCTATAACTTGAATTTGTATAAAACCTTTGTAATCAGTGTAAGTATGTATGTAAGTAAATCCCGATATGAAAGTAAACAAGGAAAAGATCACCAATGGTTTGCAAGGCCACCGATATGTATGACGGTGTAGGAAGACTCAAACCTAGCAAAGTTGTACCGGGCTTTCGGCTGGAAGACATAGTCACCACTATGGGCCTCCCTGGTCCTCATGGGTGTGGGCTCACTACACCCAAATAGATCTATCACTCATGCCCCTCGGTCCTACAAGAGGATTGATGGCCTCAAGTATACACCTACCCAATCACATGATCCATGGTTCTTTCCTAGGCTAACCATACCAATTGTATTGTAAGTAATCCTTTTGTAACATGTATTTTACCCCAGTCTCTCAGACTGAATTACCCAGCTAGTCTCTCAGACTAACTCCCCAGTCTCTCAGACCAACTCCCCAGCCTCTCAGACCAACTCCCCAGTCTCTATATTATCACCAGACGATCCTATCCCTAGTCATGAAAACCATTCACATTTCGATAATACGCTTTTGTTTTGTAAAAACCGGAATATTTAGTATGATTCATTGGTAAACCATTTGAGTTCCTTGAAATCCGTTCGTAACATGATTTAGAAATATGAGTTTTCATTCGTTCAAAAACTTTATATGTTCTTGCAAAACGTGCTTTGTCTAAAATATGCAGTCTTTGTTCGTCGAAAACTTTGTGTGTTTCTACGAAACGTGCATGTCTTTCCACACCAAAAAAATTTATAAAAATTTAAAACCGTAAAAAGGTGTGGTTATGAACTCACCTGAATATTCCTGTGCAAAGCTAGCTATATACGACTTGGTGATGTTGTTTCCAAGATGTGACTTGTTAGCGTTCATTCTACAATATTCCTAATCACGGAATATCTTATAAGTTTCTAACTAAAAGCGGTAACTAAACTACGTGTCACCGAGCTCTACCGAATCGTTAACTGAACGATTCAACGGTAAGTTGTTAATTTAACGAAAATCACTAAGTTAAACTTTGTCGCCCTGAGAAGTCGTTTGTGTATATAGGAATATTCGTACGAAAGTAATATATAATAAACTTGTATTATATATATATATATATATATTGCGTCTTGGATACATTTGCCATAATATACGTATACGCCGTTTCGGCGTTTGTATAAAAGTTATATTCACTTTAGAAAAGAATTGTCGATTTGTCGTGTTTGAAAATAAATACATAACTATATTTATTTTTATAAGAGAATCGATTTGTTTGTGTCGGAAATAAATATGTAACTATATTTATTTATAAAAAGGATCGTCTTGTTTGATTGTTGAAATAAATATACACTATATTTATTTTTGTGAAAAGAAGTCGTATTATTCTACACTTGAAACAGTATAATTTGTTATACTTGTTTTATAAACTAGCAAGTTTGGTTAACTTGAAATACAGTTTTGGTCGAAAAGTTATGAATATGTTTTTTAAGTTATATTGCGTTGCCGAAAATAATATGCATTTACATCTTGTTTCTCAAAAGTCGCTTAAAGCCGATTGTTTTGTTTTTACAATAAAACAAGTTTTGTTTACGGAATTTCTCAAAAAACGGGCAAAGTTTCCTATGTTTTTGGACGGCCCCGACAACCAAAGTGTCGTTATTTTTATCAAACTTCAACAATATTCAATCAATATAATGTAATTCGTCAAATATATTAAACGTAAACTATAATTAACCGGTTCGAGCTCGTTTGTCACGTACGATAAAAACTATAAAAATAACAAATTAATCTCGTCGTTAAACCTTTACCATCTCGTGCGTCAAACGTTGACTGAGTTGACGAGTCAGCTGAGTTGACTCGGTTTGACCGTGTTGACCGAGTTGACTCGGGTTTGACCGAGTCGACTCGGACCCGAAGACCGAATTAACTGCGGCTGACCCGAACATGCTGTACCAACCCGAAACTGAATCAACTCGAACCGAGTTGACTGAATGTTGATCGAGTCGAACCGTGACACCCGAGCACCCGAACTAACCATCTGAGCTGAAGTTAAAACCTGAAACAAGACCCGCAACATGACTCGAACCGACCCGTATCTGAGATAGAGTGACCTGTTGACAGGTGACTCAAATCCGTGTCTGAAACCCCGAACATAAACACCACCATCTCCGTCATCATCATCATCACGTCGACACCTCCATCATCGCCGCCATAGTGGCGGCGCCGCACAGAACCACCGTCACCCGATCCTTCTTAGTCCCTACTCCCTCCTCCGGTTACACACTCTCTCTCTTGTACATAGCCGCCGCACCACCACCAAACGGTGGTGGCGGTGATTCGTTTCAACATTCGAAAGGGGGGGTGTTGTTGCGTCGTCGCTGTTGCCGGAAATCGGCACCACCACCGCCGCAGGCGGTGGCGCCGTCACCATCTCCGCCTATTCGTCGCCGGTGATGAAATCCGGTGACCGAACTGTTTGTGAGAGAGAGAGAGCAGTCAATGACTTTTATGTTTTTGATTTGTGTAATTAGGAGGATAAGGTTCTTCATATGTTCCTATGTGTGTATTTAGAGAAGATGACAAAGGGTTTTTAAGTGTGTGTGCAGATCTTTGGATCTGTGGTTCGCATTTGAGAGCAGGGATTTATTGTGAGTGTGTGAGTTTAAGTAGGAGCTCTTGAATTTTCGTTGATGATATGTGTTGCAGAGAATTATGGGTGTGTGTAGAAAGAAAGGAGGGGGTATGGGTCTTTCATAGAGGGTTGAGATCTTTGAAGAGATCTTGAATATCTAGTAGAGATTTTTAGTAGATTTTGTAAAGATTTTTCATCGATTCTATGAGATTTGATGAGATTTAGTAATATTTTTTACAGATCTTATAGGATCTAATATATTATGTGTAGGTTTAGGCTTGTGGGTTTTGGGTTTGGGCCAGGGCCCACAAGCCCATCTCATGTGTATGTGGCTCGTAATTCCTACGAGACCCGATATCGCAACCCAAACTCCATAAGTGTCGAAAGAATAAAATTTTTAAAATTAAGAGGCGTATAATAGTGGCGTTGTCAGTATTTTGTACGGTATCAGTTTGTTGTCGTTTGATGTTCCTCAGATTCCACGCGAATCTTCATACGCGTACTGTAAAGTCGGATAAATGTTCCTAGGCACTCCAAAGGCCAAATTAAGTTAATTTGTGCTATAAACACTATTTATTATTGCGTTAATCACCTGTAAATTACGAAATTAAGGGTCGTAAATCACCAGTTGTCACATTCTCCCCCTGTTAATAAAATTTCGTCCTCGAAATTTAGACTATGTTAACCCTCAGAGTTATGTTATGCGTAAAGAAATACGAATAATGTCAAAGGAAACGAGATATACTAATGCAGTCACCAATGTGACCAAGTTAACAGGGGTCCAATAAAAGAGGAATTTCAAGCAATAGAATTCCAAACGAACATTCACAATATGCAAATGAATTCTAGAAACGATAACATCCACTACATGGAGCTTAGAATCAACAAGCTCAATGAAATAGTTTTGCATGAAACGCTCGATCATGATCAGCCCAAGCTGCAAGTTATACTGACGTCATAAGGTGTCGCAGTGAATGAAACAATTCAAATATAGCGGTGATCGAACAAGTATCACCTATGTTTTGCATAAAACGCTCAATCATGATTATCCCAAGCTACAAGTTTGTACTGACACCACAATGTGTTGTAGTGATTTAAATAATTCAATAATAGTGGTGACCGAACAAGTTCACCATATTTGAAATCAAGTGAAAGCGCAATGAAGCAAGCTTGATCCAAACGACATCATAAGATTTTCAATTGAAAATGGAACATCAAGAAATAATGCTTTCGATCGAAGATGAAGAAGTAATGAATATCGCAAAACATTCGATCGATAATGAAAGAACCATTAGTGGGTACACCGGAATATAGAATGAATCTGTGTACCATTGCCTTAACACATGATTGTGTTAAGACGGTTGTGATATGATAAATCAAAGCGGATTTAAAGCAAGTCAATAAATAAATAATTAAATCCGTGCATGAGATATGTAAACGAGATTAGCGCATGCTTCAAATTAGTGTAAGCACCATCACAAGGTGCCGAAATCAACAGACAACTTAATGGAGTCGTAGACCCAACAAGTCCACTACGACTCGGAACAAATGAAATGCTTATTCGAAACGAAACCACATGCATAACAAACAATGCATGCATAACATATAAATTTTTAAGAAATGAAGCAATGAGTATTTGCTATAATGAAAGAAATGATTGTGATACAATGACCATTAAGAGTAGTAGAGATGTAAAAATCTACTCACTAGATGCAAAAGTCGGAATTTCTATAAAAGAAATTTAAGGACTTTACCTGGGGTTGCATGTGATAACCAGTTGTTAGGTGATATTACCATGGAATGTCAAACATATTGTATTCGTCATTAATGAGTTAGGGGGAATGCGGAGACACACGTCTTCTCCTGGCGTGATTCATGTCGTTTGCAGGACCGCGTGCCAAACCGCCGCTTCCTCAAAAGTCGTATGTAACGTACTTCAACCTCCGTGGTCATGTAGATTGAGTTTCGTGAAATCTTGCACGCCCGTGCTTTGTTTTGCGTAGGTTACTTGCTCGGTTATAAATAGCATAGACGACACAATAATGGTGTTTTCCCCGAGTTAATAAACATGGTTCCTACGTGATGACCTTTAATGAACTTCAACATGAGTTTCCGAAGGTCTTAAATGCATGTTTCCTAAACTCTCAGAGTTTTGTGTATGTAATTGTGTTGTGTGGCGTGTGTAAAACACCACAATAGCGTATGTTTGAAAACAAAATCTTGACTGTTTGTTTTTCGGTAACTGTTGGAGACCATATTCGAGTCTTAGGCGTTCTGTATGTATTCTAAATCTCATAAGTCCCAGAGAAAATTAAGGTTAGAGGCTAGGTATTCCTACAGAAAATCCTATCCGCTGTAAACTATAGCTTTGATACCAATCAGTCACACCTCGAAATTATCAGAGCTGGCGTGATTGGACTGGTTTCTTCATTGCACAGCGGAAGAAAATAAAGCTAAGACTTCTAGAAAATAAACGCCACTAAGTAGTCGACTCTTCATGGTTCTCCTATTCCAACCGTGCCATAATTTGAAAAGCAACCTGAGAAAGAAACATGTGAAAAAGTCAACATAAAGTTGAGCGAGTGCATAGCTTGTTTTGGAAAAGATTTGAAATAAATCTTTTCGAATAACCGGTTTGTGATATAATATTAAGAAAACGAATTTAGAAATCATCTTCTTGATAAGTTATATGGAAACTTGTATTTGTAACACATTAAGTTTGTAGAATCATGTATTTGTAAAGTTTGTATAACCGTCAATGCCCACCCTGACTTTGACTCCATGCCCGCATAATCCTATGCCTTGAATTTGTATAAAACATTTGTAATAAGTGTAAGTATGTATGTAAGTAAATCTTGGTATGAAAGTAAACAAGGAAAAGATCAACAATGGTTTGCAAGGCCACTGATATAACCTAGCAAAGTTGTACCGGGTTTCCGGCTGGAAGACATAGTCACCACTATGGGCCTCCCTGGTCCTCATGGGTGTGGGCTCGCTACACCCAAATAGATCTATCACTCATGCCCCTCGGTCCTACAAGAGGATTGATGACCTCAAGTATACGCCTACCCAATCACATGATCTATGGTTCTTTCCTATGCTAACCATACAAATTGTATTGTAAGTAATCCTTTTGTAACATGTATTTTACCCCAGTCTCTCAGACTGAATTACCCAGCTAGTCTCTCAGACTTACTCCCAAGTCTCTCAGACCAACTCCCCAGCCTCTTAGACCAACTCCCCAGTCTCTATATTATCACCAGACGATCCCATCCCTTGTCATGAAAATCATTCACATTTCGATAATACGCTTTTGTTTTTTAAAAAACCGGTATATTTTGTATGATTCATTGGTAAACCATTTGAGTTCCTTGAAATCCGTTCGTAACATGATTTAGAAATATGAGTTTTCGTTCGTTCAAAAACTTTGTATGTTCTTGCAAAACGTGCTTTGTCTAAAATATGCAGTCTTTGTTCATCGAAAACTTTGTTTATTTTGCGAAACGTGCATGTCTTTCCACCCCAAAAACAATTATAAAAATGTAAAACCGTAAAAAGGTGGGGTTATGAACTCACCTGAATATTCCTGTGCAAAGCTAGCTCTATACGACTTCGTGATGTCGTTTCCAAGATGTGACTTATTAGCATTCATTCTACAATATTCCTAACCACGGAATATCTTATAAGTTTCTAACCAAAAGCGGTAACTAAACTACGTGTCACCGAGCTCTTCCGAATCGTTAACTGAACGATTCAACGGTAAGTTGTTAATTTAACGAAAATGACTAAGTTAAACTTTGTCGCCCTGAGAAGTCGTTTATGTATATAGGAATATTCATACGAAAGTAATATATAATAAACTTGTATTATATATATTGCGTCTTGGATACATTTGCCATACTATACGTATACGCCGTTTCGGCGTCTGTATAAAAGTTATATTCACTTTATAAAAGAATCGTCGATTTGTCGTGTTTGAAAATAAATATATAACTATATTTATTTTTATAAGAGAATCGATTTGTTTGTGTCGGAAATAAATATGTAACTATATTTATTTATAAAAAGGATCGTCTTGTTTGATTGTTGAAATAAATATACACTATATTTATTTTTGTGAAAAGAAGTCGTATTATTCTACACTTGAAACAATATAATTTGTTATACTTGTTTTATAAACTAGCAAGTTTAGTTAACTTTAAATACAGTTTTGGTCAAAAAGTTACGAATGTGTTTTTTAAGTTATATTGCGTTGCCGAAAATAATATGCATTTACATCTAGTTTCTCAAAAGTCACTTAAAGCCGATTGTTTTGTTTTTACAATAAAACAAGTTTTGTTTACGGAATTTCTCAAAAAACGGGCAGAGTTTCCTCTGTTTTTGGACGGTCCCGACAACCAAAGTGTCGTTATTTTTATCAAACTTCAACAATATTCAAACAATATAATGTAATTCGTCAAATATATTAAACGTAAACTATAATTAACCGGTTCGAGCTCGTTTGTCACGTACGATAAAAACTATAAAAATAACAAATTAATCTCGTCGTTAAACCTTTACCATCTCACGCGTCGAACGTTGACTGAGTTGACGAGTCAGCTGAGTTGACTCGGTTTGACCGTGTTGACCGAGTTGACTCGGGTTTGACCGAGTCGACTCGGACCCGAACTATGACCCAAACACCGAATTGACCGCGGCTGACCCGAACATGTTGTACTAACCCGAAACTGAATCAACTCGAACCGAGTTGACTGAATGTTGACCGATTCGAACTGACACCCGAGCACCCGAACTAACCATCTGAGCTGAAGTTAAAACCTGAAACAAGACCCGCAACATGACTCGAACCGACCCGTATCTGAGATAGAGTGACCTGTTGACTGGTGAATCGAACCCGTGTCTGAAACTCCGAACATAAACACCACCATCTCCGTCATCATCATCACGTCGCCACCTCCATCATCGCCGCCGTAGTGGCGGCTCCGCGCAGAACCACCGTCACCCGTTCCTCCTCAGTCCCTACTCCCTCCTCCGGTTACACTCTCTCTCTCTCTCTCTCTTGTACATAGCCGCCGCACCACCACTAAACGGTGGTGGCGGTGATTCGTTTCAACATTCGAAAAGGGGGTTGTTGTTGCGCCGTCGCTGTTGCCAGAAATCGGCACTACCAATGCCGCAGGCGGCGGCGTCGTCACCATCTCCGCCTATTCGTCGCCGGTGATGAAATCCGGTGACCGGACTGTTTATGAGAGAGAGAGATCAGGCAAAGACTTTTATGTTTTTGATTTGTGTAATTAGGAGGATAAGGTTCTTCATATGTTCCTATGTGTGTATTCAGAGAAGATGACAAAGGGTTTTTAAGTGTGTGTGCAGATCTTTGGATCTGTGGTTCGCATTTGAGAGGAGGGATTTATTGTGAGTGTGTGAGTTTTAGTAGGAGCTCTTGAATTTTTGTTGATGATATGTGTTGCAGAGAATTGTGGGTGTGTGTAGAAAGAAAGGAGGGGGTATGAGTCTTTTACAGAGGGTTGAGATCTTTGAAGAGATCTTGAATATCTAGTAGAGATTTTTAGTAGATTTTGTGAAGATTTTTCAGAGATTCTATGAGATTTGATGAGATTTAGTAATATTTTTTACAGATCTTATAGGATCTAATATATTATGTGTAGGTTTAGGCTTGTTGGTTTTGGGCTTGGGCCCAGGGCCTACAAGCCCATCTCATGTGTAAGTGACTCGTAATTCCTACGAGACCCGATATCGCAACCCAAACTCCATAAGTGTCGAAAGAATAAAATTTTTAAAATTAAGAGGCGAATAATAGAGGCGTTGTCAGTATTTTGTACGGTATTAGTTCGTTGTCGTTTGATGTTCCGCAGATTCCACACGCGAATCTTCATACGCGTACTATAAAGTCGGATAAACGTTCCTAGGCACTCCAAAGGCCTAATTAAGTTAATTTGTGCTGTAAATAACATTTTTTTATTGCGTTAATCACCTGTAAATTACGAAATTAAGGGTTGTAAATCACCGGTTGTCACATTGATGGAGAAAGGTCTGGTGGCAAGAAAAGCTACTTCCAGGAGGTTGTCAAGTGTTTTCGCTCGACGATTCCATTCTTGGGTGGTTGGTTTGGCCCTTGTTCCTGTAACTCGAATCCTAGCCCGGTATATCCCATTTTAGTTTTACACCAATGTGAACCTTACGCCTTTTTTACTCTCTGATCGAGGTTCTCGGCGTTGAAAAATCTTTGTAAACTAAATCACACGTGTTTATGTTGACATTTAAGAGATATACAGTCAAGAAAATCAAGAGCAATGGGGATATATATGCGGATTAGACACCAAAAAATAAACACTAAAAAAATGGCTACAATATAAGGAATGCGTTTAGTGATGGCATCAGATTCCTAGTTGATGGAGAAAGGTCTGGTGGCAAGAAAAGCTACTTTAAGGAGGTTGTCAAGTGTTTTCGATCGACGATTCCATTCTAGTGTGGTTGGTTTGGCCCTTGTTCCTATAACTCGAATCCTAACCCGGTATATCCCATTTTAGTTTTACACCATTGTGAACCTTACGCCTTTTTTACTCTCTGATCGAGGTTCTCGGCATTGAAAAATCTTCGTAAGGTAAATCACACGTGTATATGTTGACATTTAAGAGATATACAGTCAAGAATATGAAGAGCAATGGTGACATATACGCGGATTAGACACCAAAAAATAAACACTCAAAAAATGGCTACAATTTAAGGAATGTGTTTAGTGATGACATCAGATTCCGAACTGATGGGGAAAGGTCTGGTGGCAAGAAAATTTGCTTCCAGGAGGTTGTCAAGTGTTTTCGCTCGACGATTCCATTCTTGGGTGGTTGGTTTGGCCCTTGTTCCTGTAACTCGAATCCTAGCCCGGTATAACTCATTTTAGTTTTACATCATTGTGAACGTTATGCCTTTTTTACTCTCTGATCGAGGTTCTCGCCACTGAAAAATCTTCGTAAACTAAATCACACGTGTATATGTTGACATTTAAGAGATATACAGTCAAGAAAATCAAGAGCAATGGTGATATATATGCAGATTAGACACCAAAAAATAAACACTCAAAAAATGGCTACAATTTAAGGAATGTGTTTAGTGACGGCATCAGATTCGTAATTGATGGAGAAAGGTCTGGTGGCAAGAAAAGCTACTTCCAGGAGGTTGTCAAGTGTTTTCGCTTGACGATTCCATTCTTGGGTGGTTGGTTTCGCCCTTGTTCCTGTAACTCGAATCATAGCCTGGTATACCCCATTTTAGTTTTACACCATTGTGAACCTTACGCCTTTTTTACTCTCTGATCGAGGTTCTCGGCACTGAGAAATCTCCATAAACTAAATCACACGTGTATATGTTGACATTTAAGAGATATACAGTTAAGAAAATGTGGAGCAATGGTGATATATATGCGGATTAGACGCCAAAAAATAAACACTCAAAAAATGGCTACAATTTAAGGAATGTGTTTAGTGATGACATCAGATTCTGAACTGATGGAGAAAGGTCTCGTGGCAAGAAAAGCTGCTTCCAGGAGGTTGTCAAGTGTTTTCGCTCGACGATTCCATTATTGGGTGGTTGGTTTGGCCCTTGTTCCTGTAACTCGAATCCTAACCCGGCATATCCTATTTTAGTTTTACACCGTTGTGAACCTTACGGCTTTTTTATTCTCTGATCGAGGTTCTCGGCATTGAAAAATCTTCACAAATTAAATCACACGTGTGTATGTTGACATTTAAGAGATATACAGTCAAGAAAATCATGAGCAATGCTGATATATATGCGGATTAGACACCAAAAAATAAACACTCAAAAAATGGTTACAATTTAAGGAATGTGTTTAGTGACGGCATCAGATTCCTAATTGATGGAGAAAGGTCCGGTGGCAAGAAAAGCTACTTCCACGAGGTTGTCAGGTGTTTTCGCTCGATGATTCCATTCTTGGGTGGTTGGTTTGGCCCTTGTTCCTGTAACTCGAATCCTAGCCCGGTATATCCCATTTTAGTTTTACACCATTGTGAACCTTACGCCTTTTTTACTCTCTGTATATTGACATTTAAGAGATATACAGTCAAGAAAATCAAGAGCAATGGTGATATATATACGGATTAGACACCAAAAAATAAACACTCAAAAAATGGCTACAATTTAAGGAATGTGTTTAGTGACGACATTAGATTCCCAATTGATGGAGACAGGTCTGGTGGCTAGAAAAGCTGCTTCTAGGAGGTTGTCAGGTGTTTTCACTCGACGATTCCATTATTGGGTGGTTGTTTTGGCCCTTCTTTCTATAACTCGAATCCTGGCCCGGTATATCTCATTTTAGTTTTACACCATTGTGATCCTTAGGTCTTTTTTCCTCTCTGATCGAGGTTCTCGGCGTTGAAAAATCTTCGTAAACTAAATCACACGTGTATATGTTGACATTTAAGAGATATACAGTCAAAAAAATCAAGAGCAATGGTGATAAATATGCGGATTAGACACCAAAAAATAAACATTCAAAAAATGGCTACAATTTAAGGAATGTGTTTAGTGAGGGAATCATGGTGGCAAGAAAATCTGCTTCCAGGAGGTTGTCAAGTGTTTTGGCTCGACGATTCAATTCTTGGGTGGTTAGTTTTGCCCTTGTTCCTTTAACTCGAATCCTAGCCCGCTATTTCCCATTTTAGTTTTACACCGTTGTGTACCTTACGCCTTTTTTACTCTCTGATCGAGGTTCTCGGCATTGAAAAATCTTTGTAAATTAAATCACACGTGTCTGTGTTGACAGTTAAGAGATATACAGTCAAGAAAATCAAGAGCAATGGGGATATATATTCGGATTAGACACCAAAAAATAAACACTCAAAAAATGGCTACAATTTAAGGAATGTGTTAAGTGACGGCATCATGGTGGCAAGAAAAGCTGCTTCCAGGAGGTTGTCAAGTGTTTTCGCTCGACGATTCCATTCTTGGGTGGTTGGTTTTGCCCTTGTAACTGTAATTCGAATCCTAGCCCGGTATATCCCATTCAAGTTTTACACCAATGTGAACCTTATGCCTTTTTTACTCTCTGATCGAGGTTCTCGGCCTTAAAGAATCTTTGTATACTAAATCACACGTGTGTATGTTGACATTTAAGAGATATACAGTGAAGAAAATCAAGAGCAATGGTGATATATATGCGGATTAGACACCAAAAAATAAACACTCAAAAATTGCTACAATTTAAGGATTGTGTTTAGTGACAGCATCAGATTGCTAATTGATGGAGAAAGATCGTCTGGTGGCAAGAAAAGTCATTCATCAATACGAAAGGTGTTCAAAACCATAACATAGTTAAGTGTTTAGCGAAAGCATAAATATGTAAACCCAACATAAGTTCAAATGTTTCAAATGTTTAGCATGGCAGACAACTGTCCATGTCCCACAACGACTCCTCTCCACTCCCATGCAAGCTCCATAGATACCTAACGACCTGCAAGGCATGTAACAGAGAGTTAACAACAAAGTTGAGCGAGTTCACAGTTGGTTGTTCAGTAATAAGTTCGTTTAACAAATTGTAAGTTCATTTATAACCATGCCGTGTATTACTAGGCCATTTGTATGTTCATCTAGTGGGGGCTTCCCATGTTGTATGTTCAATTAGTGGGGGCTTCCCATGTTGTAAGTTACTAGACTAGTTGTATCCATGAGTATCCTTCCCAATCCGAGGATAGTAGTAAGTATAAGTTTACGTAGGTTTTATGTAAGTGCCCTTCCCAACCGAGGACAGTAGTACGTAGCGAGTACGTAGATTTAGCGCTGGCATCCTTCCCAATCCGAGGACGGTAGTACGTAGGTTTTACGTAGGTTTAGTGCTGGTGTCCTTCCCAATCCGAGGACAGTAGTACGTAGGATTTACGTAGGTTTAAGCACTAGTGTCCTTCCCAAACCGAGGACAGTACGTAGGCTTTACGTAGAGTTTGGCACAGGCATCCTTCCCAATCCGAGGACCGTGGTAAGTAGTCTAGTAGTGATGTAAGTACAAGTAATCATTCAAACCCATTCCCAACCCACCGGGGAATCCCATGCCTTGGTAAGAGTGTAAACTCACCTCGGTTTGCTCGGTATGCTAAAGTAATACACGCTCACAAATAATCGGTCACGACCTATAGTACGCACGTATACACAATCAGTTTCGTTCGAAATGACTCGCATGCAATTCTATGTCACATAGTACTTGGTAGCTAATATCATGCAACACAAACAGTTAATCGCATCCATACAGTTCATGTGCCACATCACTGTCCTTTGCGGTTTATTCTAATATAACTATCCAATCATACACTTAACAGAGTTGCATACTTTAACAGAGTGAAATAAAGTTAATCGAGTTAATTGGCTAACGAGGTTAATTATTAACAGGGTTAATCAACTTGGCTTAACAGAGTTAACAGAGAGTTTCCTCCTTAACAGAGTTAACATGTTTTAACAGTGTCAATAACTTAATAAGGTTACAAGCTTAAAAGAGATTCATATACTTTACATACTTAACACAGTCGGCATGTTTAACTGAGTTATTTGACTTAACAGATATAACAGTTAGTCCACATCAACTTTGGGCCGAAAACACTTGGGCCGAAAACCCCAAGATGTTTTCGTTGGATATTGTTTTCGTTGAGGGTGAGTGTTTTCGTCGGCTTCAACAATAAATCATCATCATCACAGCAGTTAAGAAATACCCTAATCATCACTTACAATGCATGATCAATTATCGACAAAAATCATTAAATCAAACCATCGATATATAACCATGTAAATTATTGAATTATTGCGAGATCAAGATCATCAATAAATCATCGATATATATGCAAAACGGTAACACATAATCATACAATACTCAAATAATGAAATCCTCAATCATGATCAGTGGCCTAAACTCCTTATATCTATTCATAAAATCAACATCCCTATAATCCATCATGGCCGACATTTGTCAATCACCACAAGAGATTATTGGACCAAATAGTTTGGGTAGGTTTGACTAAATAGCAAACCCATTACTTCTGACAATCACATGCAATATGGGTACATCCTTATCCGATTGAATGCCCTTTTCAAGACATAATACCTGCATGACTAAGGGATGTTGACTATCATAATAAGACAAGACACTACACACATGACATCGGTGCACATATAGATAAAAGCGATCAATTCACAACTAAAACAAACAAGATCATACTAACCACAAGATTGTAGGAGGTGCACTAGAATGAATGGGAGTAATTCTTCGACTGAACTAACTGCCGTCGGGTTCCAAGGGTAGCGAGAGAGAGTGTGAGATGTGATTAGGGTTTGTAGTTATCGAATTCGTGTGCACATAATAAATAGATTCTATGTTCAATCACTTCTGGGCCGAAGCCCATGAGTTGTTTTCGGCAGTAGCAGTGGACGAAAACACTTTAAGTGTTTTCATCACTTGTGTTTTCGTTGGGGTAGGGGTTTTCACCAAGGGGTGTTTTCGGCTATTACTCCCATTAGTTGATATTAAGCATGTTATTAACACAGTCATGTATATATACAAAAAAACTTATAATCCACACCAAATATAAATATAATCACAACATTTAGGAAACAAGTACTAGGTTAAGTCGAGTAGGAACCTTGAAAACTCGGGTTGTCACATTATCCCCATCTTGAAAGAAATTTCGTCCCGAAATTTAGTACGTAGTTACTGAGGAAGCTAGTTGTGTTGTGTTGTTTCGTGGTTTTCCTGGGGTGTCACAAGCAGCTTCTAGGAGGTTGTCAAGTGTTTTCGCTCGACGATTCCATTCTTGGGTGGTTGGTTTGGCTCTTGTTCCCGTAACTCGAATCCTAGCCCATAATATCCTATTTTAGTTTTGCAGCATTGTAAACCTTACGCCTTTTTTTTATCTCTGATCGAGGTTCTCGGAATTGAAAAATCTACGTAAACTAAATCACACGTGTGTATGTTGACATTTAAGAGATATACAGTCAAGAAAATCAAGAGCAATGGTGATATATATGCGGATTAGACACCAAAATATAAACTCTCAAAAAATGGCTACAACTTAAGGACTGTGTTTAGTGACGGCATCATGGTGGCAAGAAAAGCTGCTTCCAGGAGGTTGTCAAGTGTTTTCGCGAAACGATTCCATTCTTGGGTGGTTGGCTTTGCCCTTGTTCTTGTAACTAGAATCATAGCCCGGTATATCCCATTTTGGTTTTACAACAATGTGAACCTTACGCCCTTTTTACTCTCTGATTGAGGTTCTCGGCATTGAAAAATCTTTGTAAACTAAATCACACGTGTGTATATTGACATTTAAGAGATATACAGTCAAGAAAATCAAGAGCAATGGTGATATTTATGCGGATTAGACACCAAAAAATAAACACTCAAAAAATGGATACAATTTAAGGACTGTGTTTAGTGACGGCATCATGGTGGCAAGAAAAGCTGCTTCCAGGAGGTTGTCAAGTGTTTTCGCTAGACGATTCCATTTTTGGGTGGTTGGTTTTGCCCTTATTCGTGTGAGTAGAATCATAGCCCGGTATATCCCATTTTATTATTACAATAATGTGAACCTTACGCCCTTTTTACTTTCTGATCGAGGTTCTCGGCATTGAAAAATCTTCGTAAACTAAATCACACGTGTGTATGTTGACATTAAAGAGATATACAGTCAAGAAAATCAGGAGTAATGGTGATATATATGCGGATTAGACACAAAAAATAAACACTAAAAAATGGCTACAATTTAAGAAATGTGTTTAGTGACGGCATCAGATTCCTAATTGATGGAGAAAGATCTGGTGGCAAAAAAAGCTGCTTCTAGGAGGTTGTCAAGTGTTTTCGCTCGACGATTCCATTCTTGGGTGGTTGGTTTGGCCTTTGTTCCTGTAACTCGAATCCTTGCCCATTATATATCCCATATTAGTTTTACAACATTGTAAACCTTACGGCTTTTTTACTCTCTGATCGAGGTTCTCGGCATTGAAAAAATCTTCATAAACTCAATCACACGTGTGTATGTCGACATTTAAGAGATATACAGTCAAGAAAATCAAGAGCAATGGTGATATATATGAGGATTAGACACCATAAAATAAACACTCAAAAAATGGCTACAATTTAAGGAATATGTTTAGTGACGGTATCAGATTTCTAATTGATGGAGAAAGGTCTGGTGGCAAGAAAAGCTGCTTCCTGGAGGTTGTCAAGTGCTTTCGCTCAACGATTCCATTATTGGGTGGTTGGTTTGGCCCTTCTTCCTGCAACTCGAATCCTGGACCGGTATATCCCATTTTAGTTTTACACCATTGTGAACCTTAGGTCTTTTTTCCTCTCTGATCAAGGTTCTCGGCATAGAAAAATCTTTGTAAACTAAATCACACATGTATATGTTGACATTTAAGAGATATACAGTAAAAAAAATCAAGAACAATGGTGATATATATGCGGATTAGACACCAAAAAATTAACATTAAAAAAATGGCTACAATTTAAGGAATGTGTTTTGTGAGGGAATCATGGTGGCAAGAAAAGCTGCTTTCAGGAGGTTGTCAAGTGTTTTCGCTCAACGATTCAATTATTGGGTGGTTGGTTTTGCCCTTATTCCCGTAACTCGAATCCTGGCCCGGTATATCCCATTTTAGTTTTGCACCGTTGTGAACGTTAGGTCTTTTTTCCTCATTGATCGAGGTTCTCGGTGTTGAAAAATCTTCGTAAACTAAATCACACGTGTATATGTTGACATTTAAGAGATATGCAGTAAAAAAAATCAAGAGCAATGGTGATATATATGCGGATTAGACACAAAAAAATAAACATTCAAAAAATGGCTACAATTTAAGGATTGTGTTTAGTGAGGGAATCATGGTGGTAAGAAAAGCTGCTTCCAGGAGGTTGTCAAGTGTTTTCACTCCACGATTCCATTCTTGGGAGGTTGGTTTGGCCCTTGTTCCTGTAACTCGAATGCAAGCCAGGTATATCCCATTTTAGTTTTACACCATTGGGAACTTTACGCCTTTTTTACTCTCTGATCGAGGTTCTCGGCATTGAAAAATCTTCGTAAACTAAATCACACGTGTGTATGTTGACATTTAAGAGATATACAGTCAAGAAAATCAAGAGCAATGGTGATATATATGCGGATTAGACACCATAAAATAAACACTCAAAAAATGGCTACAATTTAAGGAATGTGTTTTGGGACGGCATCAGATTCCTAATTGATGGAGAAAGGTCTGGAGGCAAGAAAGGCAACATCTAGGTGGTAGTCTGGTGTTTTCGCTCGACGATTCCATTCTTGGGTGTTTGGTTTGGCCCTTGTTCCTGTAACTCGAATCTTAGCCTGGTATATCCCATTTTAGTTTTACACCATTGTGAACCTTACGTCGTTTTTACTCTCTGATCGAGGTTCTCGGCATTGAAAAATCTTCGTAAACTAAATCACACGTGTATATGTTGACATTTAAGAGATATACAGTCAAGAAAATCAAGAGCAATGGTGATATATATGCGGATTAGACACCAAAAAGTAAACACTCAAAAAATGGCTACAATTTAAGGAATGTGTTTAGTGACGGAATCACGGTGATAAGAAAACCTGCTTCCAGGAGGTTGCCAAGTGTTTTCACTCGACGACTCAATTCTTGGGTGGTTGGTTTTGCCCTTGTTCCTGTAACTCGAATCCTAGCCCGCTATATCCCATTTTAGTTTTACACTGTTGTGTACCTCACGCCTTTTTTACTCTCTGATCGGGGTTCTTGGCATTGAAAAATCTTCGTAAATTAAACCACACGAGTATATGTTGACAGTTAAGAGATATATACGGTCAAGAAAATCAAGAGCAATGGTGATATATATGAGGATTACACACCAAAATATAAACACTCAAAAAATGGCAACAATTTAAGGAATGTGTTTAGTGACGGAATCATGGTGGCAAGAAAAGCTGCTTCCAGGAAGTTGTCAAGTGTCTTCACTCGACGATTCCATTCTTGGGTGGTTGGTTTTGCCCTTGTTCCTGTAACTTGAATCCTAGCACGATATATCCCGTTTTACTTTTACACTAATGTGAACCTTACGACTTTTTTACTCTCTAATCGAGGTTCTCACCATTGAAAAATCTTCGTAAACTAAATCACATGAATGTATCTTGACATTTAAGAGGTATACAGTTAAGAAAATCAAGAGCAATGGTGATATATATGCGGATTAGACACCAAAAAATAAACACTCAAAAATGGCTACAATTTAAGGAATGTGTTTAGTGACGGCATTAGATTCATAATTGATGGAGAAAGGTCTGGTGGCTAGAAAAGCTGCTTCCAGGAGGTTGTCTAGTGTTTTCACTCGACGATTCCATTCTTGGGTAGTTGGTTTGGCCCTTGTTCCTGTAACTCGAATCTTAGCTCATATATCCCATTTTAGTTTTACACTATTGTGAACCTTACGCCTTTTTTATCTTGGATCGAGGTTCTCGGCATTGAAAAATTTTCGTAAACTAAATCACACGTGTGTATGTTGACATTTCAAATATATACAGTCAAGAAAATCAAGTGCAATGGTGATATATATGCGGCGGATTAGACACCAAAAAATAAACACTCAAAAAATGGCTACAATTTAAGAAATGTGTTTAATGACGACATCAGATTCCTAATTAATGGAGAAAGGTCTGATGGCAAGAAAAGCTGCTTCCAAGAGATTGTCAAGTGTTTTTGCTCAACAATTCCATTCTTGAGTGGTTGGTTTGTCCCTTGTTCCTGTAACTCGAATCCTAGCCTGGTATATCCCATTTTAGTTTTAACTCATTGTGAACCTTACGCCTTTTTTACTCTCTGATCGTGGTTCTCGGCATTGAAAAATCTTCGTTAACTAAATCACACGTGTACATGTTGACATTTAAGAGATATGCAGTCAAGAAAATCAAGGGCAATGGTGAAATATATGCGGATTAGACACCAAAAAATAAACAATAAAAAAATGGCTACAATTTAAGGAATGTGTTTAGTGACGGCATCAGATTCCTAATTGGTGGAGAAAGGTCCAGTGGCTAGAAAAGCCGCTTCCTGGAGGTTGTCAAGTATTTTCGCTCGATGATTCCATTCTTGGGTGGTTGGTTTGGCCCTTGTTCCTGTAACTCGAATCCTAGCCCGGTATATCCCATTTTAGTTTTACACCATTGTGAACCTTACGCCTTTTTTACTCTCTAATCGAGGTTCTCGACATTGAAAAATCTTTGTAAACTAAATCACACGTGTATATTGTAACATCCCGTGTTTTCATAAGTCAAAGTCAAGGTTAAAGTCAACGTCCGATTTCACGCAACTTGACTTGTAGTAGATTTCTTTTGGATGTTTATTTTAGTTGTATTATGTGGAGTAAGTGTCAATAATTACAATAAACGACGTATGTTACTTGCAAACCAATCGACTGTGAACTATAGGAAGTAATAATGCGATAAAGCTAAACAATAATCAACCTATGCAAATTGAATCGACTTCAAATCGCAACCCGAACTATGTATTTTTAATTATTGTTATACGTGTATGTGTGCCTTATGTGTTACTTGTGCATGTTTTAATTATATGTGTTGTGGGAATCAATCAAACTCAATCGAAACTCGAAATGCAATCGAACTCAATCGCAATCGAAATCGAACTATGATAATTAGTGGAGAAGAGATAGCGCGAGATATGAATTAGTTGGGACTGAAAGTAATTTGACTAGGAAACCCTAACGTGTCGAACCGCTCGCAATCGAAATCAAAACGAAAAAAATCGTCGCGTCAAACACTCGAACCAAGTGCCATCCGGCCGGATAGCCATCCGGCCGGATAGCCATCCGGCCGGATAGCCATCCGGCCGGATAGCCATCCGGCCGGATAGCCATCCGGGCGGTGAACCATCCGACCGGACAGCCCTTTCCTCTTTTGGAATCCTATAAATACCCATGTCACTCTCCAAACTTTCTACTTTTGGAAACCTTATCCAAACCGCACGCTCTCCTCACCTTTTCTTCTATTTCTCTCAATCCCGGTAAGATCTCGTCCTAAATCTTGTACTTTCTTGATCTACACGCACTCCTACACCTTTCTATCTTTTAAATCCTAACTTTTAACCGTGAAATCACTAGATTTCGGGTGTTCTAGGATGACGTCATCATGAGTTCTTGAAGAACTTCGTGTTTTGACTTCAATCCACCAAGAACAACTCGGATCTAACCGAATTCCACACAAATGAACAAATCTATACTAGATCTAAACATAAACCCAGTGAAAAAGGATTGAAAGATGGTTTCTAACTTTCTTCCAAATCTTTTACACTCAATATACTAAAAACCGATAGGATCCGACCCTGATATAGTCTTCTACTCATTCTTAGTGTTGTGCTAGCTCAAGGTCTGGAATCTACCCACGAGACCACTGATTTTGTGTTAAACAAGAAGATCCGTCTCGAGCCGGTAGCTGGCCGAACTAGGGTGATTCCTGGTCGGTTTGGTCACCTGGGTCAAAATTGGGGTTCTGTTGGTTAACAAGTTGTAAAAACGTCTTGACACAACGACAAACAATCAAAACAACCAAGTGTAAAACGAACGGAACAACCGGAACGGAATGCCGTCCGACCGGACTGCTGTCCGAGCGGATAGGTCATCCGAACGGATCACACTTTGGGACCCACACCTAAGCAACCTTATCTGAAGTTTGAGTATTGAACGAATTGCTATCCGATCGGACGACCATCCGACCGGATTACTCTTCGAATCATGAGATACTAAGACTTTAAAGACTTAAACAATTTTCAACATATTCATTAACAGGGTTACCACCCGATCGGAGGGACATCTGACCGAGTGACTCTTCTACTGAGAACTTGTTCTCATTAAGTAACCTCATCACTAAGTCGCCATCCGACCGGACCACTGTCCGACCGGATGACCATCCGAACGGATTGTCATCCGCACGACTAACTGTCCAATCGACTGACTTGATGGATGGAGATAGTTCAATGCTTTCAAAATGCTACAACAAAAACTTCAAAAGTCAAGCCATCATACACAAACACATCTTTCTCATAGGAAGAAACAATCCACTCGAATATTCATCCGACCGAACAAGATGTCCGACCGGATGACCATCCGAACGGATTGTTATCCACACGGATTGTTGTCCGATCGGATTACCATCCGACCGAACTACTATCCGATCCCCTCACACTTTGTATCGTTTTACAATGTCACTCATTGTTACGCTATCAAATCTATTCAGGCTAACCTTACTCGCTAAGCGCTCCCTTCAATCCATCAACCGCTGTGAGTATACTCGATCCCTTTTTGCTTTAAGCACTTTTGGGTGTTACACACGTTACAACTATTCAAATCACATCAAACACACTACTCAATACTATTTGAATGCTAACCGTTAATGCATGTTATACGTGGCTTATGAATGCTTGTTTGTTATGTTTACACATGGAATGCTGTCTACCTGCCTTAGCAACGATAGTACTACAGTTTGGACTCAGCACCCGTTCACACGGGGGTTGTTAAGGACAATTACTTGCATGGATTACGGTGGTAATCATGTATTGCGAACTGCCTCAGGCAGTCAACCCGCAGTCATTGGTATCGATGGATCTATGTCGATAACTAACGTGCTTCATTTCACTATGTGTACATGCTGGTTATGCGTAAACGAATTCGAACTCTATATGCTATTATCAAACTTGTATGCTCACCTTTACATTATATGTATTGACTTTATTTTAACGTATGTGACGGGTGTTTAGGATGCACACATGATAGGAAGTCGAAGCTAGAATAAAGCTTTAGAGCCCAACAAATAGTTGGCTGTAGTAAACGGATCCAGGGTCTCTAGAAGCAGATAAAAAATTGCTCTATTTTAAATCTGAGTTGTCGGAACAAAATTATTTGCCTAGATTTTATCTGTAATAATTTGTTTACTGTTTGAGGCATGGTATGGGACATGTTATTTTAAATTGAATAGTAATGATAATTGTTATGGAAACTTCTGGACAATCTGTTTCGCTCAGTGCCATGCCCCGATGATTCCGCCATCGGTTGGGGTGTGACAGATTGGTATCAGAACCATAACTATAGGGAATTAGGTAAGAGTCGACCTAGTCCGGGTCGATATCTTAGATACCTAGTCTATAGTTAGGAACCAACAGGCCAACTTGAGCATATCCAGTAAGGACTATGTGCGAGCTTAATTCTCGCTATTTTCGCCACACTACCACTGCTCTCGAATTTTCGACCATGAATAAGCAATTAAGTCGAGATTAGGTGTGAAAACCGCAAACTCTCGACTAAACCTGTTTAGTCGACTCGCATTTTATCTATACACGAGGAGAATTATGCCAAATCAGGAGTAAGATCTGTACTTTGATGAATAATTTCCTCTATTTTTATCAAAGCAGGAGCGAAGTTGTTAAGCTAGGGGTGAAACCCTAACCTTGACAACTTGTTCCGCTCATTTTACAAAACTCTCACCAAAGTCTCGATGGACTCCAACGACCTGAAGTCACGATATGACTAGCGGGATGCGTGCCCAACGCCCAAGAATCGAGGCAAAGGCACTGCCCGGTAGGTCAAGCGTGCACGACAAGTCCATGTGAATAGTCGAACCACTTTGGTTATTCAATGTCTAATAGCCGCAGACGATCCATTCCTCGATTTTTATGTGTTCGATTCTGAGCCCGCAACTGCTGACTCTGATGATTTGTCGATTTTATGTGCTTATATGGGTGTTTAACTGTTTATGTGTTAAATTTTGGAGATTTACTCGATTTTTGCTTTCACTTCGATCAACACATACGACTCGCACTGCGTTTCTACTTCAAAACGCTAACGAATCGCTGAATTGTGGACGACTTTGTGCTACGATATACGCTTATACTACGCTATTCGATATGCTAGATGAGACCGTTATATTTGAGCATATCGCAGGCTTTAAATGATAGGTTTCTGTATTCTGACCGCCTCTGTGATTACATGCGTATGTGCTTATGTTTTTATGTGATTCTGTGTTCTACATGGTTATGTGTCTATGTGTTTACATGATTATGCGTGTTCCTGAGCTTTAGTAAGTAGTAGACGTGTGGGGGTGAGATTCGAATACAATGTGTTGAGTCATGTGACGATGTCTGTTGCAGACAATGTCATCTGGATCCTGTCATCCCTTACTTTCTCATCAAGAAAAGAGAGACAAACGCCTTGCTGCCATCATCGCTAAAAGTGTAGCAAAGGCTGTGAGTGAGGTTTACGAGAATGCCAGCAAGTCGTCTGAGGAATCAAGGGCCGAAGCTCCTAAAGCTACCACCAAGGCCTTCAATTTCAAGCAATTCAAGTCGTGTGGACCAAAAGAATTCACTGGCGAGGGAGGTCCTACTGCACTATTCCAATGGTTTGACTCCATTGAGGTTACTCTACGACAGAGTGGTTGCCCCGATGACCTCCGAACTCTGAATGCTACCGGCGTTTTCCAGTCCCATGCACTAGACTGCTGGAAGCCGAGAGGAACAAGCGAGGGAACGATGCAGCCTACGGTCTGTCGTGGGACGAGCTCAAGGAAGTTATGCTGGAAGAATTTTGCCCTCCTCATGAACGTCAAAAGCTAGAAGATGAATTTTGGCACATACAGCAAAAGGAAGGTGACAATGCTGCTCTCACAGCTCGCTTCAAATAGCTCAGCATCATTTGTCCCGATCAAGTCAAGACTCCAGACATGGCAATCAAGAAGTATATCCGAGCCCTGCCTGACTGTGTTGCTGATTTCGTTCAAGCGGCTAAGACTACGACGATCGAAGAAACTTATCTACTGGCTGCCGAAATCAACGACAAGCGAGTCAAGGCCGGTGTCTGGGATAAAACTTTAAAGCACCTGCATCAAGCTACTACCGCCGCACCAACTGCTGAAACCACCACCTCATCAAGCAACAAGAGGAAGAACAAGAGAAAGAACAGCTCCAGCAACAAGAACTGTGCGATCACTGCTGCATCGATTCAAGCTGTACCAGCCCAACAACGTCAAGTAGCGGCGCCTGTGGCAAATGCACCGCCTGCAAAGCGTGCATATACTGGGCCACACCCGCTCTGCCCTACTTGTACCTACCACCACCCGACTGCCATTGCTTGCCGTTTTTGTGCTCATTGCAATATGTATGGCCATTTCATGACCAACTGCCGTGCTCGACAAGCTCCTGCTCATCAAGCTCTACTCACGGCCCCTCAGGGTCAACAAGCTCCTCCGGCACCCGCGGTCAACGCTAGAGCCTGCTTCGCATGTGGCGACCCGAACCATTTCGCCAACATGTGCCCAAACAGGGTCGTGAAACAAGAGCCCCAGTAGCAGCAACCTCAGCAGCAACACCAGCAGCAGCAGCAACAAGCAGCATGCGCACGAACTTTCAACATCAACGTGCGCCAAGCCCAAGCCGACAACAACGTGGTTAATGGTACGTTCCTTGTGAATGGTATTTATGCATCATGTTTGTTTGATACTGGAGCCGATAATTGCTTTGTGACGTTCGAATTCGAGAAGCTCCTTAGTCGTAAACCCTCCCAACTCTCCTCGACGTTCGATGTTGAAGTCGCTACCGGAAGAACTGTCGCCGTTAATTTTTTTCTTCGTGATTGTACACTTGAGCTCAACAATCACATCTTCCCAATCGACCTTATTCTGATGCAACTCGGAAGTTTTGACGTCATAGTAGGCATGGACTTTCTTCGCGAAAACCACGCTGAAGTTGTGTGCTTCGACAAGATGATTCGATTCTCGCTCGCGAATGGTGATTTATTGTGTGTCTACGGTGAAACTACTTCGAAAGGTCTCAAGCTCATGTCTTGTGTCCAAGCTAGCAAATATCTCCGCAAGGAATACAGAGCTTTCTTGGCTAACATTGTAGTAGCGGAGAAGGAAAAGAAAGAGAATAAGGAAGTAAAAGACGTTCCTGTTGTCCGAGAATTTCCTAACGTTTTTCCAGAAGATCTTCCCGGTCTACCACCAAGTCGTGATATCGACTTTCGTATCGACCTCATTCCTGGAGCCAATCCTGTTGCCAAAGCTCCTTACCGACTCACACCATCCGAAATGCGTGAACTCTCAAACCAACTCCAGGAATTACTTGAAAAAGGCTTCACTCGTCCAAGCACCTCTCCTTGGGGCGCGCCAGTCCTTTTCGTCAAAAAGAAGGATGGGTCGTTCAGGATGTGTATCGACTATCGGGAATTGAATAAGCTAACTATCAAGAACCGCTATCCCCTACCTCGTATCGATGATTTATTTGATCAATTACAAGGTGCTACGTGCTTCTCGAAGATCGATCTACGCTCAGGCTATCACCAACTGCGCATACAAGAGGAGGATATACCCAAAACCGCGTTTCGCACCCGTTACGACCATTACGAATTCATTGTTATGCCTTTTGGTCTAACCAACGCACCCGCGGTTTCATGGATCTGATGAATCGCGTGTGTAAACCATATCTCAACCGTTTCGTCATCGTATTCATCGACGATGTCTTGATCTATTCCAAATCGAAATCCGAACACATGCAACATCTACGTTTGGTTCTCGAGTTACTCCAGGGGAACAACCTCTATGCCAAGTTCTCCAAGTGTGAATTCTGGTTGGAGGAAGTTCAGTTTCTGGGTCACATTGTTAATAGTCAAGGTATTCACATCGACCCTGCAAAGATTGAAGCTGTTAAGAGTTGGATTACGCCTAAGAACCCGTTTGAAGTTCGTTCTTTTCTTGGACTAGCGGGCTACTATCAACGATTCATCGAAGGATTCTTAAAGATCGCTGTACCACTTACTACTCTCACGCATAAAGATCAGTCTTTTGTTTGGGGAACTAAACAAGAAACTGCCTTTCAAACCCTCAAAAACATGCTTTGCAATGCTCCTATTCTCACTCTACCCGACAGAAATGACAATTTCATTGTCTATTGTGATGCTTCCAACCTTGGTCTCGGTTGTGTCCTCATGCAACGGAACTAGGTTATAGCTTACGCGTCTCGTCAGCTCAAAATCCACGAGAAGAACTATACGACCCATGATCTCGAGCTAGGCGCGGTTGTTTTTGCATTAAAGATTTGGCGACACTACCTGTATGGTACTAAGTGTACGATCTTCACCGATCATAGGAGCCTACAGCATATCTTTAATCAGAAGGAAATTAATATGCATCAACGCCGATGGGTAGAACTTCTCAATGATTACGACTGTGAGATTCATTATCACCCAGGCAAAGCAAATGTTGTTGCTGATGCACTCAGCAGACAGAGCTATCTGCTTAGAACTCGTAATGTTCAAGCCCAATACGATCTCGAATCCCTCATTCGCGAAGCTCAGCACACGTGTTTCAACGAACGCACTCTGAAGAAGGAACGAATCTACCACGATGGAGCCCAACTTGTGAGCAAATCCAATGGGATATTCCACTTTCTGGATCGAATTTGGATCCCTAAGCGGACCAACTTGCGACAGATTCTGATGGACGAAGCCCATAAATCCCGATATTCTATACATCCCGGTGCCGACAAGATGTACCAGGACCTTCGCTACAAGTACTGGTGGCCGGGCATGAAAAGGATATTGCTCTTTACGTCGGAAAATGCTTAACTTGTGCAAGAGTCAAGGCTGAACATGAAAGGCCCTCTGGCTTACTCGAACAACCACCTATCCCTATGTGGAAGTGGGAAAGTATAGCTATGGATTTCATAATGAAGCTCCCGCACACGTCATCAGGTCACGACAGCATATAGGTTGTTGTTGACCGTTTGACCAAATTAGCTCACTTTCTGCCGATACGAGAAGACTACAAGGTAGAACGATTAGCCCGAATCTACACCGACGAGATCATTTGTAATCATGGGATGCCTCATGACATCATCTCTGATCGTGAAGCTCGGTTTACCTCGCGACTGTGGGAAACATTTCAAAAGGCTCTTGGTACATCGCTTAATCTAAGTACCGCCTTCCACCCTCAAACCGATGGTCAGACTGAAAGAACGATTTGTACTATTGAAGACAAGCTTTGTTCGTGTGTCATAGACTTTGGTGGTAATTGGGATAAATACTTGCCATTAGTCGAATTCTCGTATAACAACAGTTATCATTCCAGCATACAGATGGCACCATTCGAGGCTTTATACGGGAGGAAATATCGATCGCCTATTGTGTGGCACGAGATCGGTCACTCGTAACTAACCGGTCCCGAGCTACTGCAAGAAACGACAGACAAAATTTTCCAAATCCGGGACAAACTAGTGAAAGCTCGGAACCGACAGAAAAGTTACGCCGATAGACGACGCAAGACCCTTGAATTTGATGTTGGCGACTACGTACTCCTAAAGGTTTCACCTTGGAAGGGTGTGGTCAGATTCGGCAAGAAAGGGAAACTATTGCCTCGATACGTTGGACCTTTTAAGATTCTGGAAAGGATCGAAAAAGTCGCCTACAGACTCGAACTACCAGAGGAACTGAGTAACGTCCACCCGACTTTCCATGTGTCAAACCTCCAAAAATGCCTGGCTGAGCATGATTTAATTGTACCTCTCGATGACCTCTAAATAAACAAGACATTGCACTTCGTGGAGAAGCCTGTCGAAATCATGGATTGTCAAACCAAGCAGCTCCGACACTCGCGCATTCCTATTGTGAAAGTCCGATGGGAAGGCAAACGAGGCGCAGGGTTCACTTGGGAACTCGAAAGCGACATGAAGGCGAAGTACCCGCAGTTGTTTGGAGAAAGTCTAGAGAAAGAAAGTGCTCCGAAGTGATTCACAGTGTGGTACGACTTACAGCTTAATTTTGGGACGAAATTCCCTCAACTAGGGGAGTCTGTAACACCCCGTGTTTTCATAAGTCAAAGTCAAGGTCAAAGTCAACGTCCGATTTCGCGAAACTAGACTTGTAGTAGATTTCTTTTGGATGTTTATTTTAGTTGTATTATGTGGAGTAAGTGTCAATAATTACAATAAACGACGTATGTTACTCGCAAACCAATCGACTGTGAACTATAGGAAGTAACAATGCGATTAAGCTAAACAATAATCAACCTATGCTAATTGAATAGACTTCAAATCGCAACTCGAACTACGTATTTTTAATTATTGTTAAACCAGTATGTGTGCCTTATGTGTTACTTGTGCATGTTTTAATTATATGTGTTGTGGGAATCAATCGAACTCAATCGAAACTCGAAACGCAATCGAACTCAATCGCAATCGAAATTGAACTATGATAATTAGTGGAGAAGAGATAGCGTGAGATATGAATTAGTTGGGACTGAAAGTAATTTGACTAGGAAACCCTAACGTGTCAAACCGCTCGCAATCGAAATCGAAACGCCAAAAATCATCACGTCAAACACTCGAACCAAGTGCCATCCGGTCGGATAGCCATCCGACCGGATAGCCACCTGGTCACAAGTCAGGTGCCATCCGACCGAGATGTCATCCAACCGGATAGTCATCCGGGCGGTGAACCATCCGACCGGACAAGCCTTTCCTCTTTTGGAATCCTATAAATACCCATGTCACTCTCCAAACTTTCTACTTTTGGAAACCTTGTCCGAACTGCATGCTCTCCTCACCTTTTCTTCGATTTCTCTCAATCCCGGTAAGATCTAGTCCTAGATCTTGTACTTTCTTGATCTACACGCACTCCTACACCTTTCTATCTTTTAAATCCTAACTTTTAATCGTGAAATCACTAGATTTCGGGTGTTCTAGGATGACGTCATCATGAGTTCTTGAAGAACTTTGTGTTTTGACTTCAATCCACCGAGAACAACTCGGATCTAACCGAATTCCACACAAATGAACAAAGATCTATACAAGATCTAAACATAAACCCAGTGAAAAAGGATTGAAAGATGGTTTCTAACTTTCTTCCAAATCTTTTACACTCAATATACTCAAAACCGATAGGATCCAACCCTGATCTAGTCTTCTACTTATTCTTAGTGTTGTGCTAGCTCAAGGTCTGGATTCTACCCACGAGACCACTGATTTCGGGTTAAACAAGAACAACCGTCTCGAGCCGGTAGATGGCTGAACTAGGGTGATTCCTGGTCGGTTTGGTCACCTGGGTCATGATAGGGGTTCTGTTGGTTAACACGTTGTCAAAATGTCTCGACACAACGACAAACAATCAAAACGACCAAGTGCAAGACGAACGGAACAACCGGAACGGAATGCCGTCCGACCGGACTGCTGTCCGAGCGGATAGGTCATCCGAACGGATTGCCATCCGATCGGATCACACTTTAGGACCCACACCTAAGCAACCTTATCTGAAGTTTGAGTATTGAACGAATTGCTATCCGATCGGACGACCATCCGACCGGATTACTCTTCGAATCATGAGATGCTAAGACTTTAAAGACTTAAACAATTTTCAACATGTTCATTAACAGGGTTGCCACCCGATCGGATGGACATCCGACCGAGCGACTCTTCTGCTGAGAACTTGTTCTCATTAAGTAACCTGATCACTAAGTCGCCGTCCGACCGGATGACCATCCAAACGGATTGCCATCCGCACGACTAACCGTCCAATCGACCGACTTGATGGATAGAGATACTTCAATGCTTTCAAAATGCTACAACAAAAACCTCAAAAGTCAAGCCATCATACACAAACTTATCTTTCTAATAGGAAAAAACAATCCACTCGAATAGTCATCCGACTGGACAAGCTGTCCGACCGGATGACCATCCGAACGGATTGTTATCCGCACGGATTGCTGTCTGATCGGATTACCATTCGACCGAACTACTATCCGACCCCCTCACACTTTGTATCATTTTACAATGTCACTCATCGTTACGCTATCAAATCTATTCAGGCTAACCTTACTCGCTAAGCGCTCCCTTCAATCCATCAACCGCTGTGAGTATACTCGATCCCGTTTTGCTTTAAGCACTTTTGGGTGTTACACACGTTACAACTATTCAAATCACATCAAACACACTACTCAATACTATTTGAACGCTAACCGTTAATGCATTTTATACGTGGCTTTTGAATGCTTGTTTGTTATGTTTACACATGGAATGCTGTCTACCTGCCTTAGCAACGATAGTACTATAGTTTGGACTCAGCACCCGTTCACACGGGGGTTGTTAAGGACAATTACTTGCATGGATTACGGTGGTAATCATGTATTGCGAACTGCCTCGGGCAATCAACCCGCTGTCATTGGTATCGATGGATCTATGTCGATAACTAACGTGCTTCATTTCACTATGTGTACGTGCTGGTTATGTGTAAACAAATTCGAACTTTATATGCTATTATCAAACTTGTATGCTCACCTTTACATTATATGTATTGACTTTATTTTAACGTATGTGACAGGTGTTTAGGATGCACACATGATAGGAAGTCGAACTTAGAATAAAGCTTTAGAGCCCAACAAATAGTTGTCTGTAGTAAATGGATCCAGGGTTTCTAGAAGCAGATAAACAATTGCCCTATTTTAAATCTGAGTTGTCGGAACAGAATTATTTGCCTAGATTTTATCTGTAATAATTTGTTTACTGTTTGAGGCATGGTATGGGACATATTATTTTAAATTGAATAGTAAAGATAATTGTTATGGAAACTTCTGGACAATCTGTTTCGCTCAGTACCATGCCCCGATGATTCCGCCATCAGTTGGGGTGTGACATATATGTTGATGGAGGAAGGTCTGGTGGGAAGAAAAGCGGCTTCCAGGAGGTTGTCAAGTATTTTCGCTCGACGATTCCATTCTTCGGTGGTTGGTTTGGCCCTTGTTCCTCTAACTCGAATTCTAGCCCGGTATATCCCATTTTAGTTTTACACCATTGTGAAAGTTACGCCGATTTTACTCTCTGATCAAGGTTCTCGGCATTGAAAAATCTTTGTAAACTAAATAACACGTTTATATGTTGACATTTAAGAGATATACAGTCAAGAAAATCGAGGGCAATGGTGATATATATGCGGATTAGACACCAAAAAATAAACACTCAAAAAATGGCTACAATTTAAGGAATGTGTTTAGTGACGACATCAGATTCTTAATTGATGGAGGAAGGTATGGCAGCAAGAAAAGCTACTTCGTAGAGGTTGTCAAGTGTGTTCGCTCGACGATTCCATTCTTGGGTGGTTTGTTTGGCCCTTGTTCCGGTAACTCGAATCCTAGCCCGGTATATCCCTTTTTAGTTTTCCACCATTATGAACCTTATGCCTTTTTTACTCTCTGATCGAGGTTCTCGGCATTGAAAAATCTTCGTAAACTAAATCACACGTGTATATGTTGACATTTAAGAGACATACAGTCAAGAAAATCAAGAGCAATGGTGATATATATGCGGATTAGACACCAAAAAATAAACACTCAAAAAATGGCTACAATTTAAGGAATGTCTTTAGTGACGGCATCAGATTCCTAATTGATTGAGAAATGTCTGGTGGCAAGAAAAGCTGGTTCCAAGAGGTTGTCAAGTGTTTTCGCTCGATGATTCCATTCTTGGGTGGTTGGTTTGGCCCTTGTTCCTGTAACTCGGATCCTAGCCCGGTATTTCCCATTTTAGTTTTATACCATTGTGAACCTTACGCCTTTTTTACTCTCTGATCGAGTTTCTCCACATTGAAAAATCTTCGTAAACTAAATCACACGTGTATATGTTTACATTTAAGAGAGATACAGTCAAGAAAATCAAGAGCAATGGTGACATATATATGTAGATTTGACACCAAAAAATAAGCACTTAAAAAATGGCTACAATTTAAGGAATGTGTTTAGTGACGGTGTCAGATTCCTAAATGATGGAGAAAGGTCTGGTGGCAAGAAAAGCTGCTTCCAAGAGGTTGTCAAGTGTTTTCGCTCGACGATTCCATTCTTGGGTGGTTGGTTTGGCCCTTTTTCCTGTAACTCGAATCCTAGCCAGGTATATTCCATTTTAGTTTTACACCATTGTGAACCTTACGCCTTTTTTACTCTTTGATCGAGGTTCTCGACGTTGAAAAATCTTTATAAACTAAATCACATGTGTATATGTTGACATTTAAGTGATATACAGTCAAGAAAATCAAGAGCAATGGTGATATATATGCGGATTAGACACAAAATATTAACACTCAAAAAATGGCTACAATTTAAGGAACGTGTTTAGTGAAGGCATCAGATTCCTAATTGATGGAGAAAGATCTGGTGGCAAGAAAAGCTGCTTCCTGGAGTTTGTCAAGTGTTGTTGCTTGACGATTGCATTCTAGGGTGGTTGGTTTGGCCCTTGTTCGTGTAACTCGAATCCTCGTCCGGTATATCCCATTTTAGTTTTGCACCATTGTGAACCTTATGCCTTTTTTACTCTCTGATCGAGGTTCTCGACATTGAAAAATCTTTGTAAACTTAATCACACGTGTATATGTTGACATTTAAGAGATATACATTCAAGAAAATCAAGAGCAATGGTGATATATATGCGGATTAGACACCAAAAAATAAACACTCAAAAAATTGTTACAATTTAAGGAATGTGTTTAGTGACGGCATCAGATTCCTAATTGATGGAGAAAGATCTGGTGGCAAGAAAAGGTGCTTCCTGGAGGTTGTCAAGTGTTTTTGCTCGACGATTCCATTCTTGGGTGGTTGGTTTGGCCCTTGTTCCTATAACTCGAATCCTAGCCCGTTATATCACATTTTAGTTTTACACCATTATGAACCGTACGCCTTTTTTACTCTCTGATCGAGGTTCTCGGCATTGAAAAATCTTCGTAAACTAAATCACACGTGCCCATGTTGACAGTTAAGAGATATACAGTCAAGAAAATCAAGAGCATGGTGATATATATATGCAGATTATACACCGAAAAATAAACACTCCAAAAATGGCTACAATTTTATGAATTTTTCTAGTGACGGCATCAGATTCCTAATTGATGGAGAAAGATCTGCTGGCAAGAAAAGCTGCTTCTTGGAGGTTGTCAAGTGTTTTCGCACGAGGATTCCATTCTTAGGTGGTTGGTTTGGCCCTTGTTCCTGTAACTCGAATCCTAGCCCGGTATATCCCATTTTAGTTTTACACCATTGTGAACCTTACGCCTTTTTTACCCTCTGATCGAGGTTTTCGACATCGAAAAATCTTTGGAAAGTAATTCACACGTGTATATGTTGACATTTAAGAGATATACAGTCAATAAAATCTAGAGCAATGGTTATATATATGTGGATTAGACACCCAAAAATAAACACTCAAAAAATGGCTACTATTTAAGGAATGTGTTTAGTGATGGCATCAGATTCCTAATTGATGGAGAAAGATCTGGTGGCAAGAAAAGTAGCTTCCTGGAGGTTGTCAAGTGTTTTTGCTCAACGATTCCGTTCTTGGGTGGTTGGTTTGGCCCTTGTTCATGTAACTCGAATCCTATCCCGGTATATCCATTTTAGTTTTACACCAATGTGAACCTTACGCCTTTTTTACTCTCTGATCGAGGTTCTCGTCATTGGAGAATCTTCGTAAACTAAATCACACGTGTGTATGCTGACATTTAAGAGATATACAGTCAAGAAAATCAAGAGCAATGGTGATATATATACGGATTAGACACAAAAAATAAACACTCAAAAAATGGCTACAATTTAAGGAATGTGTTTAGTGACGGCATCAGATTCCCAATTGATGTAGAAAGGTCTGGTGGCAAGAAAAGTTGCTTCCTAGTGGTTGTCAAGTGTTTTCGCTCGATGATTCCATTCGTGGGTGGTTGGTTTGGCCCGTGTTCCTATAACTCGAATCCTAGCCCGGTATATCACATTTTAGTTTTACACCATTATGAAAGTTACGCCTTTTTTTCTCTCTGATCGAGGTTCTTGGCATTGAAAAATCTTCGTAAACTAAATCACACGTGCACATGTTGACATTTAAGAGACATACAGTCAAGAAAATCAAGAGCAGTGGTGATATATATGCGGATTAGACCCCAAAAAATAAACACTCAAAAAATGGCTACAATTTAAGGAATGTGTTTAGTGACGACATCAGATTTCCTAAATGATGGAGAAAGGTCTGGTGGTAAGAAAAGCTGCTTCCAAGAGGTTGTCAAGTGTTTTCGCTCGACGATTCCATTCTTGGGTGGTTGGTTTGGCCCTTGTTCCTGTAACTCGAACCCTAGCCCGGTATATCCCATTTTAATTTTACACCAATGTGAATCTTACGCCTTTTTTACTCTTTCATCGAAGTTCTCGGCATTGAAAAATCTTCGTAAACTAAATCACACGTGTATATGCTTACATTTAAGAGATATACAGTCAAGAAAATGAGGAGCCATGGTGATATATATACGGACTAGACACCAAAAAATAAAAACTCAAAAATTGGCTAGAATTTAAGGAATGCGTTTAGTGACGGCATCAGATTCCTAATTGATGGAGAAAGGTCTGGTGGCAAGAAAAGCTGCTTGCAAGTGGTTGTCAAGTGTTTTCGCTCGACGATTCCATTCTTGGGTGGTTGGTTTGGCCCTTGTTCCTGTAACTCGAATCCTAGCCCGGTATATCCCATTTTAGTTTTACACCATTGTAAACCTTACGCCTTTTTTTACTCTCTGATCGAGGTTCTCGACATTGAAAAATCTTCGTCAACTAAATCACACACGTATATGTTGACACTTAAGAGAGATACAATCTAGAAAATCAACAGAAATGGTGATATATATATATATATATATGCGGATTAGACACCAAAAAATAAACACTCAAAAAATGGCTACAACTTAAGGAATGTGTTACTGACGGCATCAGATTCCTAAATTATCGAGAAAGCTCTGGTGGCAAGAAAAGCTGCTTCCAGGAGGTTATCAAGTGTTTTCACTCGACGATTCCATTCTTGGGTGGTTGGTTTGGCCCTTGTTCCTGAAACTCGAATCATATTCCGGTATATCCCATTTTAGTTTTACACCATTGTGAACCTTACGCTTTTTTTACTCTTTGATCGAGGTTCTCGGCATTGAAAAATTTTCGTAAACTAAATTACACGTGTATATGTTGACATTTCAGAGAGATACAGTCAAGAAAAACTAGAGCAATGGTGATATATATGTTGATTAGACACTAAAAAATAAACTCTAAAAAAATGACTACAACTTAAGGAATTTGTTTATTGACGGCATCAGAATCCTAATTGATGGAGAAAGGTCTGGTGGTAAGAAAAGCTGCTTCCAGGAGGTTGTCAAGTGTTTTCGCTCGACGATTCCATTCTTGTGTGGTTGGTTTAGCCCTTGTTCCTGTAACTCGAATCCTTGCCCGGTATATCCCATTTTAGTTTTACACCAATGTGAACCTTACGCGATTTTTACTCTCTGATCGAGGTTCTCGGCATTGTAAAATCTTCGTAAACTAAATCACACATATGTATGCTGACATTTAAAAGATATACAGTCAAGAAAATCAAGAGCAATGGTGATATATATACGGATTTGACACCAAAAAATAAACACTCAAAAAATGGCTACAATTTAAGGAATGGGTTTAGTGACGGCATCAGATTCCAAAATGACGGAGAATGGTCTGGTGTCACACCCCGACCGCGTAAAACAACAAATCGCGGCGGAATCGTCGGGGAGTGTTGTAACAGAATCATTGTTTCGTAACACATGGAAATTGAAGTTTTGTTTTATTGAATTAAAAGAGGTTACAATGTCATAAAAACAAAGAGACATAACATAATTAACTAGTCTTGCATCTTTTATTGTCACTAAGGCCCAAGTCCGCCTAACTGTATCTTGTTCAATCCTATGCATTAGCTCCTGAAAACACATGTGAAATAGGTACGTCAGCAAAAAAATGGCTGTGAGATATATAGGTTTTATTAATTTTAGATTCATGACTTATAAGTTTAAAGAAAATGTTTAACCAAAGTTAGTCATAAGCCTTGTAAAATGTTTTCTTTTATAAATTATACAAAAAGTGATAAGAAATCAGATGATATAAAAGAAAGATGCATAGATAAATAAATAACCAAGTAAAAATGAGTTTGTATAAAATATGTTGTTTGTAAAACAATGTTTATGTGGAAATATGTTATCTGTGTATGATGTAATATGTCTAAATTGAAATGGTTTAAATAAAGCTACGATATGTAATACCATAAAAGCACTTATATATAAGAAGTACCAGCGGCGTATCCACCATGCTTTTATCATATTACACACGCCTCGTTATTTAAATCACTTACTCAAACAAACCACCAATGTAAAAATGTTCATGTATAACCAAATGTAATGTATAGTCAATAAAAGCATTTACTAAATAAAAGCATTTACTCAACCCTATAAGAAAGAAATGTATAAAACAATGTATTTGATAAATTATAATTTAAATCAAAAGTCATGTTTTGTAAAATAAATGCATGCTTTACTGATACAAACATCTATGCGGTAATGTTAAACGCCTACATTCAAGCCTTGAGACTGAAGAGACAAACCCCTAACAAGTTAAAGGTTTATCAAACTTATGAATGTCGAATTCGGTCATTCCTTCCACCCAAACAAACCTAGGATTTCAGGAATGGGAGTTGTCAATTCCTATGGTACCACTACCTACTAACGAACGGCATGATCGGTGTTAATGAATATATTTATGACCCGTTAAACAAACCAAATGTCATACCAAATGTAAGCATGTTATATGAAAATAATGTACTCAAATATGCTAAATGAACATATAAAGTAGAAATGTAAAACAACGTGTCCATATGCTGGATGAACATATGCAACAAAAATGTAAAATATGAAATCAATGTGCTAGCATGTTACTAAAACATACATAGCAAAAACATGGAAGAAATCATGTACTATATGTGTACTAATGAACATAGCAAGTATATGATAGAAAAGCATGAAGAGCATGAAAGTAACAAGTAGGCACATGTGTATCACCCCAAAACATTTGAAAACATAAAAGAGGGGACTATGTACTCACCTGAGAATTCTTAGAAGTCTTGAATAACAACCAAGCAAAGCTAGAGGGATCACGGAAATTAAACGGCACATAATATAAGTAACTATGTTAATAAACCGGACCTAAATCGGAAGATCGGATAAAATGAGGTTTCGTAAACCAAATGAGTATAGGAACTCATGTAATATGGTTTAACAAAGCCTACATTCTAAATCAAAACCTATCCTATGTGCTTACGACCCATTACGACCCGTTTAGGTAGCTTAATTTAACGCGTCGTTCGCGTAAAACGCGTTCGGACCGCCTAACTAGTCCTATTACAAGTATTATATGCCTTAACATGTCTAATAATCTTACCTAATCAGTTTAGATGTAAAAATTTAGGTTACATATGCTTAAAATGAATTTATGCGTAAAAATGGCATTTTGGTCATTTTCCTAAGGCATATAAATTACCAACATATAACTAACTAAAGAAGTGAGCATAAGGTATAACCTCGGAAGGTTATTCCCTACACAACTATGGTCACAAAACATGTTTGGTCGGATCCTAATGATCGACCAAACAGGTCGGGTTGGAAAGTCTAAGCGGTTGTTTAGACCGCTTATCTTACGACCCTATAAAAGCACTAAACTAAAAGTGACGAGTTAAACATGTTAAAACATGTTTAACTAAGTTAGAAAGCAAGTTTGATATCAAAACAAAGGGTTTTGATACCCAAGAATAGTTTGGTTGCAAAATACGCATAAACGCGTATTTTCACCGAAACTATAACCCGTCACTACACCTAATCAACGTGGTAATCAGTAGGTATAGTCACAAGGGACTATAACCATCGTGATTACGCTCACGTTGCGAAGTTCAAATGTACTTTGTGTTGACCATTGACTGGTCAAAGTAGAAAGTCAAACATTGTTTGACTTTCGTGCTTAAAAACGCATAAAAGAATGAAAGAAACTTACAAAATGTCCAAGCAATGGAGATTTGATTCAAGTTGCTCAAGCATGAAGTGTGGAAACCCCAACTTAGAGCAGAAATGAATCAAGTGTGAAGATTGCAATGAACCATGATGGGTATTTAAAGGAATTCAAGAGCCGTTAGGATCGTTTCTCAAACAACGAGCTTTGATCTTAGCCCTCCATGTGTACCCACTGATTTTCAATACTATGGGAGCCTAAAACCAGCTCCATGTATGAAGAAACCATGTACAATAACCCACAAACTAGCTGCTGATTGCAAAACTAAGTTTTGCAGGTCTGGGAGTTTACGCGGGCCACATAGACATAAGGGGTGGGCTACGCGCTCCTCCTAGCATACCAGATCAGCAACTTTTCAATATTTACAGAAACAGTCCCTACATGCATATAAGGCACTTTTTGACACGTTTAAGGCCCGTTAACCTCATTTCAAGGATCCAAAATGAATTTAAAGCAAAGGGAACATGAAATATGCTTAAAAACATCTCGGATGTCGGTTCGTTTGGTCGTACGATTGCGTTGTTCGGTTAATTACGACGAATCACGAACGGACGCAAAAAACGATCCAAATTACGCGACGAATGGAATTTTATCATGCCAATCATTAACATAAAATATTTTAATGATTACATAAATTTTTGGATGTTCGGATATATTCAGAACGTAAGATATGCGCGAAAATGCAAACTTATGCACTTTTTGACGCTTTTAGTCCCTGTTTGACCAAAAAGTTTATTTTTGCGCACCAAACACCTCAAAGCCTATTTCCAAGCTATGCAAAGGATATTTAGGGCATGTTTAACTTATGATCATGTTCCGGAATGTTCGTTACCATATGAATTGGCAGACTTTTACAGTTTGACACAAATAGTCCCTGCGATCGAATAAACTTGATTTCAAGACACCAAACCCTCCAAAACTTATTTCTAAGTTATGTAAAGGTTATTTAAGGTATGTTAAAACTATGTCACTGTTCCGGAGTGTTTGTCGCGTTAAACTGATTACCTTTACGCATCAGTTCGCGTATATTTCCAGAAAGCGATTTAGAGCTCGAAATCGAACGAGAATTGATATGTGCAATTGATACACATATTTATACAAATCCCAAGTATGAAACAAAATATTTCATTGATTTGGTAATTGTTTGATGGTCGTAGAGACACAGATGTCACAGTCTCCCCTACTTCAGGAAATTTCATCCCGGAATTTATTTAGAGGAAACTTGCAAGAGCTCAAAACATGAAGTCAAAAAGATCGAAAAGATAAAACAACATTGGTTAGGGTTCTGAACTTCTAGTAACTTAAATAACATCATGCTTGCAATGTAAGAGGGACAATTATATATATATATATATATATATGAAGCGCCATCGGTGCGTCCACCGTACCTCCATTGCATTGTTCACGTTTCGTTATTTTTGCCACTATACGTTTTTAAACATGACAAATCTTACTGTGGTTTCTGTGCACTGAATTTAATAATTATGTATGCATCCATAATTACGTAATTCCTTGCATAGTCCGCACAGTGTATTTTATAATGTGTAGGGAAAATCAAATGAACAAACCTGTGATGAGTGTGACTAGACCACCATAGGACCCTTTTAATTAAATCAATAAATGATCTCTTTAAATAGACCACCAATGAGTCTTTTCAGCTATATCATCACATGTCACTCCTAACCAGATTTTTGAATCAATCTTTTTAACTAGACCACTCAAGGGGTCTCTTTTAAATTATGGAATAGTACTATATAATCCAAGGGTCTTAACTATTACATAGAAGCCCATTTAGGATTTAAGGTAGTACCTTTGGATATCCTACTATGAATCCCTCATATGAAGATATGAAAGATTCTACGAGGATTTGGATAACGAAAATTTAGATTACACAAAAACACAAAAGAAAAACACATAACACATAATCACATAATCACAAAATTGTTTAACTTGATCTTTAATTTGTTATCATTTTGTTAATTTGTTTATTAATTATGCACATGTATTTAAAGCACATAAGGAATCCAATCCGTGGATTTCATTTGGCACTTTAAACATCTTCAAGAATCTAACTATGAAGATAGGAAGATCTTAATAGGAATTCGGCTTCGTCCTTATTGAATTGTAATGTATGTGTTGAAGCATACAACTAATTCAATTAAGGACTCCGATTGAGCGATAATCATCCACAAGGATCTAATTGTGAAGATAAGAAGATCCAATATGGATTTTGGAATTTGAATAGCGGAAGATGTTTTGAAACCTTGCACTAGACGTGCTTAAGTCAAAATATGAGGTAGAATGCTCATGAAGTTGAGGTGCTAGATATGCCATGGCGACATATGAAGCAGAATTTAGAGGTTGGGTACTACGTATGTTAAATCGACATATGAGCCGAATGTTTTTCGAAAACTATGCATGGGGTTCTTTAGAAATGTGTTTAATGTTTTTGAAATCTTACGTAATACCTTTGAAATCATACGGTAGATGTATTAGGTAAAATATGTTTGTAAATTGTTTTTAAAATCATGTGAGATGAATTTTGAAATTATGTATAATGTTTTTGAAAACATGGATGATGTTTTTGAAATCATGAATTTGATATATTAAGTAAATATACTGTGTTAAAATTGTTTTTAAATTATATGAAATATTTTGAAATCATGAAGGTTGTTTTTGAAAAATATATACTATGCATGTTGTTATGGAAACTAGAATGTAATGATATGGGTATGAGGTTGAAAAAAAATCCCTTTAGTTATCTAACCAAGGATTTAAAGTGACATTTTGAGTAATCGTCTAAAATTGTCACTTATTTTCTGCACTTCGTTTCTTAGAATGAAACGAGTATTTAGAATTTTTGAGGAAATCATGAGCGATCACATGAATGGAAGAACTACAAGTGTAGTTTGTAAAGAACATAGTTCTTTGGTGTAGGTATCGTAGGGGTATGCCATACACACATGTAACTACACTTGTACATCAGAATTGTGAACAATGATTTATTTATAAACTAAACACATTGTTTCAGAGTTCAAGAAAACCAAAAGAAGCAAAAGCATAAGATTCAAATTATTCAAAGCAGCAGCATCTTCTAATCAGCCAAATGCTCATCTGTGGGTCAGATTTGCATTGACAATCTTTGGTCATTTGTTCCTGAAATAACCCGTCTCGCCGTAGTTATACCAAGTACCAGATGGATAACGAGCTTGAGCAGGGTTGACTAGGGGTTGGTTTGGACCAACTTGGATTGGGTTGAATTGACAAGCATTTGCCAGGTGACCGAGTCATCCACATGATGCACACAGACGACACTGCAGGTAAGCTAGGTGGTGTGCATTACATTTGTTGCATATTGGTGCAGTACCGGCATGAGGTTTCCTTGCAGGAGGTTGAGCAGCATCAGGATTTGCAATAGCCTTGCTTTGGATAGCAAAACGGCACACGTTAACCAAATGTCCCCATCGTCCACAGTGGGTACATTTAAAACAGGGTATTTGATTCAAACAATGACGGTTGCATTGATTGCACCAAGTAGCAGTTCCCAAGTACGGCTGGAGGATTCTTTGAAGCTTTACGCTTCTTTGATTTTGGTGAAGGCTTGGCTTTTGTTTCCTTTGGTGTTTCTTGGGCGGCTTCATCCTTGAGGCAAGACATGGCAACGGCTAATTCAGCTGTCTTTTGGATTACTATGCCTATTCGTTGGGCAATTTTGGTAGCCTGCTCGTACATCTGAGTGTCGCTGCGATGAAGAGACATCCTAAAGGAAATGGAAGACATAGGAGGGAACAAGTGAAATGTTATCGGATAATAAAAACAGAATGACAACGCATAAAAATTGTGATCATTTGTTTGTTACCTAAGGCAAACAAATGAGACGGTGACTAATCAAAGTGAGCGGGTCATATTAATGTATCGCGAAGACATGCTTTAGGCTATAAGTGGACACTCACCCCAAGAGTTCCCAGGTAAGAGTGACTGGTCCGATTATGTGGATTTGTACGAACACTCTAGCCTTAGACAGAAAACTCAGAGTACAGGCATCCACCCTTCCAGGTTGCATGTGTTCACATTATAAGACCCAACTTTGACGAGATTTTGAAAACTTTGAAGGTTCAAAACCATATAATAAATCATCCTAGAACAGATGATTGGTTTTCAAAGCAGATTTGAAATTTGTGTTTTTGTTGTGGTTGTCACCTAAGGATAAGTGACGGTATTGTTTTAAGATCTAAACACAAGAATCTTGTGTTAGGGTCCTAGGAAGGTTATAGACTAGGTCAAAGCATTACTAATAATCCTAATTCACTATAACCATGAGCTCTGATACCAACTCTTCTGTCACACCCCGACCGCGTAAAACAACAAATCGCGGCGGAATCGTCAGGGACTGTTGTAACAGAATCATAGTTTCATAACACATGGAAATTGAAGTTTTGTTTTATTGAATTAAAAGAGGTTACAATGTCATGAAAACAAAAAGACATAACATAATTAACTAGTCTTGCATCTTTTATTGTCACTACGGCGCAAGTCTGCCTAAGTGTTTCTTGATCAATCCTATGCATCAGCTCCTGAAAACATATGTGAAAATAGGTACGTCAGCATAAAAATGCCTGTGAGATACATAGGTTTTATTAATTTAGGATTCATGACTTATAAGTTTAAAGAAAATGTTTAACCAAAGTTAGTCATGAGCCTTGTAAAATGTTTTCTTTTATAAATCATAAAAAAGTGATAAGAAATCAGATGATATAAAAGAAAGATGCACAGATAAATAAATATCCAAGTAAAAATGAGTTTGGATAAAATATGTTGTTTGTAAAACAATGTTTATGTGGAAATATGTTATCTGTGTATAATGTAATATGTCTAAATTGAAATTGTTTAAATAACGCTACGATTTGTAATACCATAAAAACACTTATATATAGGAAGTACCAGCGGCGTATCCACCATGCTTTTATCATATTACACACGCCTCGTTATTTAAATCACTTACTCAAACAAACCACCAATGTAAAAATGTTCATGTATAACCAAATGTAATGTATAGTGAATAAAAGCATTTACTAAATAAAAGCATTTACTCAACCCTATAAGAAAGAAATGTACAAAACAATGTATTTGATAAATTATCATTTAAATCAAAAGTTATGTTTTGTAAAATAAAGGCATGCTTTACTGATACAAACATCTATGCGGTAATGTTAAACGCCTACATTCAAGCCTTGAGACTGAAGAGACAAACCCCTAAGAAGTTAAAGGTTTATCAAACTTATGAATATCAAATTCGGTCATTCCTTCCACCCAAACAAACCTAGGATTTCAGGAATGGGAGTTGTCAATTCCTATGGTACCACTACCTACTAACGAACGGCATGATCAGTGTTAATGAATGTATTTATGACCCATTAAACAAACCAAATGTCATACCAAATGTAAGCATGTTATATGAAAATAATGTACTTAAATATGCTAAATGAACATATAAAGTAGAAATGTAAAACAATGTGTCCATATGCTGGATGAACATATGCAACGAAAATGTAATAAATGAAATCAATGTGCTAGCATGTTACTAAAACATACATAGCAAAAACATGGAAGAAATCATGTACTATATATGTACTAATGAATATAGCAAGTATATGATATAAAAGCATGAATAGCACAAAAGTAGCAAGTAGGCATATGTGTATCACCCCAAAACATTTAAAAACGTAAAAGAGGGGACTATGTACTCACCTAAGAATGCTTAGAAGTCTTGAATAACAACCTAGCAAAGCTAGAGGGATCACGAAAATCAAACGGCACCTAATATAAGTAACTGTGTTAATAAACCGGACCTAAATCGGAAGATCGGATAGAATGAGGTTTCGTAAACCAAATGAGAATAGGAACTCATGTAATATGGTTTAACAAATCCTATATTATAAATCGAAACCTATCCTAAGTGCTTACGACCCATTACGACCCGTTTAGGTAGCTTACGCTACGTTAACGCGTCGTTCGCGTAAAATGCGTTCGGACCGCCTAACTAGTCCTATTACAAGTATTATATGGCTTAACATGTCTAATAATGTTACCTAATCAGTTTAGATGTAAAAAGTTTAGTTACATATGCTTAAAATTAATTTATGCATGAAAAGGGCATTTTGGTCATTTTCCTAAAGCATATAAATTACCTATCATACAACTAACTAAACGAAGTGACCATAAGGTATAACCTCGAAAGGTTATTCCCTATACAACTATGGTCACAAAACGTGTTTGGTCGGATCCTAATGATCGACCAAACGGGTCGCGTTCGAAAGTCTAAGCGGTTGTTTAGACCGCTTATCTTACGACCCTATATAAGCACTAAACTAAAAGTGATGAGTTAAACATGTTAAAACATGTTTAACTAAATTAGAAAACAAGTTTGATATCAAAACAAAGGGTTTTGATACCCAAGAATAGTTTGGTTGTAAAATACGCATAAATGCGTATTTTGACCGAAACTATGCCTCGTCACTACACCTAATCAACGTGGTAATCAGTAGGTATAGTCTCACAAGGGACTACAACTGTGACACTTCGGGTTTTCCCGAGCAACCTTCTTATATTAGCGTTTGTGTACTTATATATTATTAAATGGAAATCTGTGAATTACCTTGGTGTGCTGCATGATCCTTGTATTAAGTTATATGTATATGTATATATATGTATGATAGTGAACCGAGACCATAATCAACTCGAAGCGAGACCACTCAGTCTCGAGTGAACAGTATAACAGTTGGGCCGGTTGGGCCATGCTTCTCCTTATCCCACTCGAAAACCCACTAGGGTGAACCGACTTAGGGCTAGTATATAACTCATGCTCCTAGCCAACCTTGCCATTTCTTTGGACAACTCACACTCACCCTCACACATACTCTCCTCTACACACTCTCTCTCTAAAAACCCTAAACCTCAACACTCCATATCTCTCGGATACAACCGAAAACATCAAAGGCCCTCGGATCGGCTCGTGTTCTTCACTCGAGGATCTCCTTTCATCAAACCTACTCGTTTTCACACTCTTAACCGGTTAGTTTCATGTTTTAATCTATGTTCTTTGCTAAACATTTGGTAAAGGTGTGTGCTTGATGAATAAAACACATGTTTACTTTAGATGTCTACTTGCATGATTTTGTATGATAAAGATGTTGATTAAAAGATGTTATACATGGTAACTATTATTTGTATATGATTGTATGGTCTAATGGGATAAGAGTAATTAGATGATGTAGGTTATTTTTTAAACATGATGTGCCTAGTCTTTCTTATGAAAAATGCATAAATATACATAGACCTAATGTTTGAACTGTAAATGATGTGTTAGAAATAAGGCCATTGATGTTGACTGAGTTGCATTTTGAATTGGATTCATAACCGGCTTGAATGAACATGCTTGCAAAATGATGAACATGATGAATGTGCAGAAGGAACCGTTTGAAGATCATGTAAATATTTGAAATATGCTTTGTTTGATCCATTTGATTAAGGAATTAGACAAGAAAACATGTTTGTGTGTTTTTATTGGATAGTACACAATTTCATGCACATGAAATTCTATTGGATAGTACATCTGAGGTTCTAGAAGGATCTCCTAAGCAGGCAAACAAGTCGATACACCCAGTCTCGACTCGAGACCACCAAGTAACAACTCGAGATAAGCTTCAAAGACACGAAATCAGCAAGGTCTCGACTCGAGATCTCATGATCTCGACTCGAAACTGAACTCGAGATATCTGAGGTTGCGACTCGTACTTGCATGACTCGAGACCACCCAGCTGCAACCCGAGACCACTTGGTTGCGACTCGAGACCTCTCGTTCTCGACTCGAGACCACCTTGTCTCGACTAGGCTACTTGTCTCCGTTATTGGGCCAAAGTGTATGGACTCTTCATGCTTGTTACTGTTTGACTGGACTATGTGTTAACTGTTACTGTTTGACTGTGAAATTATTAGAGTAGGCCCAATGACTCAAAACTGTATGCATACTATGTGTGAGATACGTGTAGGATATACGTGACTTCTTTACACCCAAACCTGACCCATACTGGTAACCATGTTAGGACGTGGTGACCAGCATACTTGACCAAGTAAACTGTCTACCGAGCAACCCAAGGTGAGTTCACAACTATTAAAGCATGCGTTCCCGGTGGTTTTGGGAAACAGAAACTTAAACAACGCTATCCCCTCGTAAGGGATACAAACCTACTTTCTTCCCCTTAAATGGTACTCTTAGTTAATTACTGTTTATACGGAAATGCAACAAGCAACACTAAACGAAACTCTATCACTTAAGTCCCTACCATTTAATACCGATTAGTCGTCGGGGCCTGGCGAACGGGTTATTAGTTAATAGCGCTATTTAGGTGTAACCAGCCTCACACCGACCCTTGTTACTGGGAACGGGAGTGAACTAATGTGCTCTGGAAAACCGTCAATGATGATAGAACATTGGCAAACAGGGCACTACGGAAACGTACGGTTAAGTAAGTATTCGGTATTGAAAAACAGTTTAGTCGCTTACCTATGGGGTAGCTCCCCATGGCATGTATAAACGGATAAATTAACTGGTGAAACAAGTTTTTGGTAATTAAAAACTGAACAACTCGTGAACTCACCAACATTTTTGTTGATACCCTACTGCATGCTTTGCAGGTACCAGTGACTCAGGAGCTTGCAGCTTGGGAATGTGTAGTGGTCGTCTAACCCATGTGTTGGGTTAAATAATCTTGAACTTTGAACCTTGTTTTGAAACTGTTTGGTTTATGCTTCCGCTGTTTGCTTAGACTGTTAGTTGATCTTAAATTTTAAAACTTCGAACTATGATGTTTACTAGCTATTGTGGTTGGTGAACATTTTTACTATTAACCAATGCCCAGTATAATTGGTGGCTGGATCCTGGTCAGTCACGCCTCCAAGCGGTGGTACTCCGCATGTGGATTTTGGGGGTGTGACAGATTGGTATCAGAGCCATTGGTTATAGTGAACTCGGTTTTAAAAAGAAAGTCTTTTTGAGAAAAACCAGACTATAACCCGTGACGCGTGACGACACTACACTCCAAGGGCAAGACTCAACGTATTAGACCTCATAACTCGGACTTGTGTTTACTTGCTTGTTTACTTTATGTTGATTTCTCTACTATACGTACTGGTATACCTAGCTAGATAGAGACACCCTTCTTCTATCACATTCTCACTACATTACGACATCACACTCATACTGTGTTTTCTGGTTATGAAGACAATGAGTGGACGCGGAAGAGGAAACGTTAACATGACTCAGGCTCAGTTCACTAACTTGCTCAACACGGTGGCTGCAGCTTTCGCAGCTCACCCTGGAGGTAAACTCGTTATTTTAGGCTGTTTAGATCCTACCCCCGCATCGTCTTTTCACCTCTAAGCCTATTCGCTTCAGTTCTCACGACAGGTCAGCCTGCGCCTGCGCAACCACATGTTTGTACTTTCAAAACCTTCGTGGATTGCAAGCCTCTCCCTTTCAACGGCACTGAGGGTGCCATAGGCCTTCTGCACTGGATTGAAAAGGCCGAAGGCGTCTTTGCTGTCTGCGAGTGTCCCCCTGCTAACTGGGTAAAGTTCGCGACTGGTACGCTTGAAGGAAACGCACTTTCATGGTGGAAGGCACAGATTCAGATGCTTGGTCCGGAAACTGCTAATGCTACTGCGTGGGAAGATTTCAAGGACATGATCAAAGAGGAGTATTGTCACAGGGATGACATCCACAAACTCCAAAACGAATACTATGAGCTCAAGATGGTTGGATCAGAGATTGAGACCTACACCAAGCAGTCCAACGACTATGCTGCACTTTGCCCAAACATGTCTCGACCTATGTATCGAAGGATCGAATTGTACATCAAAGGTTTGGTCCCAGAAATCCAGAGCCATGTAACCTCAGCTAACTTCAATACCATCCAGCCAGTGGTCCGTCGTGCTTACAAACTCACTGATCAGGCTGTGGAGGAGGGCAAGTTGCCCAAAAGGATAAATGCTACTGTTGGAACCTCTGGAGATAACAAACGTAAATGGGAAGGAAATCAGAGCAAGGAAGCTAACCCCACTCAGACCCCGACTCAACAAAGGAAAACTGAAAACAACAAAGGCCCTCAGCAACAGGGTGGCTATCGGGGAAACCACCCTAAGTGTAACAAGTGTAATCGACACCACAGTGGGGTGTGTAGCAAAGGTCAGTGCTTGCGATGCAACAAAATGGGGCATGAAGCCAAAGACTGCAGGAGTCAGTTCCCAGCTAGGCAGAATCAACATCAACCACCACAACAGCAGCATCAAGGAAACAATCGTGAATGCTACAAATGTGGGGCAATTGGGCACATGCGAAAGGATTGCCCTCAACTGAACCAGAATCGCAACAACAATAACCAAGGTGCTGGAAACAACAACCACAACCAGGGAGCTGGAAACAATGCAAGGGCATTCGTGATTGGGGCTGGTGAAGCAAGGAACGACCCCAACGTGGTGGCGGGTAAGTTCCTACTTAATGATCGTTATGTTTCCGTATTATTTAATTCTGGAGCAGATGCTAGTTATGTATCCCTGCGTATTAGTAAGAAACTTAAGTCCACTCTTACGCCGTTAAGCTCTAAGCGCATCGTTGAAATAGCTAATGGTAGGAACCTCGAGGCCTCACACGTTATTCGTAACTGCAAACTAGAATTGTCTGGTCAGACCTTCCGTATCGATCTCTTCCCCATCATTCTTGGAAGCTTCAACGTCGTCATTGGTATGGATTGGTTATCCAAGCATCGAGCTGAAATCCTCTGCCAAGAGAAAGTTGTTCGTATTCCCCGTCCTTCTGGCAAACCCCTTATCGTTCAAGGCGACAAAGGCGGAGAAGTCATAGGCATCATTTCATTCTTAAAAGCCCAGAATTGTTTACGAAAGGGGCACACCGCTATCTTAGCACTTGTTGCCGACACGCAGAAAAAGGAAAACAGGATTGAAGATTTTCCAGTTGTACGCGACTATCCCGAGGTATTCCCTGAAGAACTACCTGGACTCCCTCCTCACCGTCAGGTCGAATTTCAAATCGAACTAGCTCCCGGAGCAGCACCTATAGCTCGTGCACCTTATCGACTAGCTCCCGCGGAACTAAAGGAACTTTCTACTCAACTGCAAGAACTGTTGGACAAAGGTTTTATCCGTCCTAGCTCGTTACCCTGGGGAGCCCCAGTGATCTTTGTTAAAAAGAAGGATGGCACATTCCGAATGTGCATTGACTACCGTGAACTGAACAAGGTTACCATCAAGAATCGTTATCCACTTCCCCGTATCGACGATCTGTGTGACCAGCTGCAAGGGTCGAGCTATTATTCCAAGATTGATCTGCGATCGGGCGATCACCAGCTGAGAGTCCGCGATGAGGACGTCTCTAAGACTGCTTTCAGAACCCGTTATGGTCACTACGAATTCCTTGTCATGCCTTTCGGAATGACCAACGCACCTGCGATCTTCGTGGATCTCATGAACCGAGTGTGCAAACCCTACCTCGACAAGTTTGTGATTGTGTTTATTGACGACATCCTAATTTACTCGAAGAGTCAAGAGGAGCATGAACAACACCTGCGTCTTATTCTCGAACTCCTTCGCAATGAGCAACTGTACGCCAAATTCTCGAAATGCGATTTCTAGCTTAGAGAAGTCCATTTCCTTGGGCACATAGTCAATCAGGATGGGATTCATGTCGACCCCGCTAAGATCGAATCCATTAATAATTGGCCCATACCTAAGACTCCGACCGAAGTTCGCCAATTCTTGGGATTGGCAGGATACTATCGAAGATTTATCAAGGGATTTTCAAAGATCGCACAACCACTCATGACCCTCACTCAGAAGGGTGTTGCTTACAAATGGAATGATGCTCAGGAATCTGCCTTTCAGGAACTAAAGAAGAACCTTTGTAGTGCTCCTATTCTTTCCTTACCTGAAGGTACCGATGACTTTGTTGTTTACTGCGACGCTTCTATTCAAGGACTTGGTTGCGTGTTGATGTAATGTGAGAAGGTTATTGCTTACGCTTCACGACAACTCAAGATCCACGAACAGAATTACACGACACATGACATAGAATTCGAAGCTGTGGTCTTCGTGCTCAAGATCTGGAGACATTACTTGTACGGTACCAAGTGCACGGTTTACACCGATTACAAGAATCTCCAGCATATAATGGAACAAAAGGAGTTAAATATGCGGCAACGCCGATGGGTCGAACTCCTAAACGACTACGAGTGCGCGATTAAATATCATCCAGGCAAGGCTAATGTTGTAGTAGATACCCTCAGCAGGAAGGAAACCAAACCTAAACGTGTTCGTGCTTTACAGCTCACTATCCACTCGAACCTCCCCAATCAGATCCGAAACGCTCAGGTCGAAGCATTAAAAGCCGAGAACATCAGGACTTAGTCCCTGCGAGGATCAAGGAAACGGCTAGAACAAAAAGAAGGTGGTGCTTACTATGTAAACGGGCGTATATGGGTCCCACTCTATGGGAATTTACGCGAGCTTGTAATGGACGAAGCCCATAAGTCCCATTACTCAGTACATCCTGGTTTGGATAAGATGTACCACGACTTAAAGACTACGTACTGGTGGCCTAGTATGAAAGCCCACATAGCAACCTATGTCAGTAAATGTTTGACCTGTGCGAGAGTCAAGGCTGAGTATCAGAAACCATCGGGCCTACTCCAACAACTAGAGATCCCGCAGTGGAAATGGGAGCAAATTTCCATGGATTTTGTTACTGGCTTGCCTAGGTCTCAACGCGGAAATGACACCATTTGGGTGATAGTGGATCGATTAACTAAGTCTGCACACTTTTTGGCTATTAAAGAACCAGACAAGTTCTCTACCTTAGCAGAGGTTTACTTAAAGGAAGTGGTTTCGAGGCACGGAGTGCCAACCTCTATTATTTCCGATTGGGACGCGCGTTTTACTTCTGAGTTGTGGCAAGCTATGCACAAATCATTTGGCTCACGCTTAGACATGAGCACCACTTATCACCCACAAACGGATGGGCAATCTGAACCCACCATCCAAACCCTTTAAGACATGCTTAGGGCATGTGTGATCGATTTTGGCAAGGGTTGGGAAAAGCACCTACCGTTAGTGGAATTCTCCTACAACAACAGCTACCACAACAGCATTCAGGCAGCACCCTTTGAGGCATTGTACGGTCGCAAATGCCGATCGCCTCTCTGCTGGGTGGAGGTTGGTGACAGCCAAATCACAGGTCCGGAACTTGTGGTAGAAACTACGGAAAGGATTGCCCAGATCAGGCAACGCATGGCGGCAGCTCGTGACCGTCAGAAGAGTTACGCTGATAAGGATAGGAAACCACTAGAGTTCCAGGTCGGTGACCGGGCTCTACTTAAAGTCTCACCCTGGAAGGGTGTGGTTCGTTTTGGAAAACGGGGCAAGCTTAATCCGCGATACGTCGGACCCTTCGAAATTACCGAAAAGATCGGTAAGGTTGCTTACAGACTGAATCTGCCTGAAGAACTGAGTGCGGTACACAACGTCTTTCATGTGTCTAATCTGAAGAAGTGTCTGTCAGATGAAACACTCATCGTTCCTTTCAAGGAACTCACTATTGACGAACAGCTACACTTTACTGAGGAACCGATTGAGATCACGGATCGAGAGATCAAAACCCTCAAGCGTAGCCAGATACCTCTCGTACAAGTTCGTTGGAACTCGCGCCGTGGCCCAGAGTTTACCTGGGAGTGAGAAGACTAGATGAAGTGCAAATATCCCCAATTGTTCCCAAATGAAACTCCCAGCACTGAAGCTACAACCGAATTTCGGGACGAAATTCCGAACTAACGGGGGGATGATGTGACACCCCGTTGAAACGTTCTCACCGACTTGACAGTGGCTGCCTTAACTTTCGGGACGAAAGTTCTTAAAACTTGGGGATAATGTGACACTTCGGGTTTTCCCGAGCAACCTTCTTATATTAGCGTTTGTGTACTTATATATTATTAAATGGAAATCTGTGAATTACCTTGGTGTGCTGCATGATCCTTGTATTAAGTTATATGTATATGTATATATATGTATGATAGTGAACCGAGACCATAATCAACTTGACTCGAGACCACTCAGTCTCGAGTGAACAGTATAACAGTTGGGCCGGTTGGGCCATGCTTCTCCTTATCCCACTCGAAAACCCACTAGGGTGAACCGAGTTAGGCCTAGTATATAACTCATGCTCCTAGCCAACCTTGCCATTTCTTTGGACAACTCACACTCACCCTCACACATACTCTCCTCTACACTCTCTCTCTCTAAAAACCCTAAACCTCAACACTCCACATCTCTCGGATACAACCAAAAACATCAAAGGCCCTCGGATCGGCTCGTGTTCTTCACTCGAGGATCTCCTTTCATCAAACCTACTCGTTTTCACACTCTTAACCGGTTAGTTTCATGTTTTAATCTATGTTCTTTGCTAAACATTTGGTAAAGGTGTGTGCTTGATGAATAAAACACATGTTTAGTTTAGATGTCTACTTGCATGATTTTGTATGATAAAGATGTTGATTAAAAGATGTTATACATGGTAACTATTATTTGTATATGATTGTATGGTCTAATAGGATAAGAGTAATTAGATGATGTAGGTTGTTGTTTAAACATGATGTGCCTAGTCTTTCTTATGAAAAATGCATAAATATACATAGACCTAATGCTTGAACCGTAAATGATGTGTTAGAAATAAGGCCATTGATGTTGACTGAGTTGCATTTTGAATTGGATTCATAACCGGCTTGAATGAACATGCTTGCAAAATGATGAACATGATGAATGTGTAGAAGGAACCGTTTGAAGATCATGTAAATATTTGAAATATGCTTTGTTTGATCCATTTGATTAAGGAATTAGACAAGAAAACATGTTTGTGTGTTTTTATTGGATAGTACACAATTTCATGCACATGAAATTCTATTGGATAGTACATATGAGGTTCTAGAAGGATCTCCTAAGCAGGCAAACAAGTCGAGACACCCAGTCTCCACTCGAGACCACCAAGTAACAACTCGAGATAAGCTTCAAAGACACGAAATCAGCAAGGTCTCGACTCGAGATCTCATGATCTCGACTCGAGACTGAACTCGAGACATCAGAGGTTGCGAGTCGTACTTGCATGACTCGAGACCACCCAGCTGCAACCCGAGACCACCCAGCTGCAACCCGAGACCACTTGGTTGCGACTTGAGACCTCTCGGTCTCGACTCGAGACCACCTTGTCTCGACTAGGCTACTTGTCTCCGTTATTGGGCCAAATTGTATGGACTGTTCATGCTTGTTACTGTTTGACTAGACTATGTGTTAACTGTTACTGTTTGACTGTGAAATTATTAGAGCAGGCCCAATGACTCAAAACTGTATGCATACTATGTGTTAGATACGTGTAGGATATACGTGACTTCTTTACACCCAAACCTGCCCCATACTGGTAACCATGTTAGGACGTGGTGACCAGCATACTTGACCAAGTAAACTGTCTACCGAGCAACCCAAGGTGAGTTCACAACTATTAAAGCATGCGTTCCCGGTGGTTTTGAGAAACGGAAACTTAAACAACGCTATCCCCTCGTAAGGGATACAAACCTACTTTCTTCCCCTTAAATGGGACTCTTAGTTAATTACTGTTTATACGGAAATGCAACAAGCAACACTAAACGAAACTCTATCACTTAAGTCCCTACCATTTAATACCGATTAGTCGCCGGGGCCTGGCGAACGGGTTATTAGTTAATTGCGCTATTTAGGTGTAACCAGCCTCACACCGACCCTTGTTACTGGGAACGGGAGTGAACTAATATACTCTGGCAAACCGTCAATGATGATAGAACATTGGCAAATGGGGCACTACGGAAACATACGGTTAAGTAAGTATTCGGTATTGAAAAACAGTTTAGTCGCTTACTTATGGGGTAGCTCCCCATGGCATGTATAAACGGATAAATTAACTGGTGAAACAAGTTTTTGGTAATTAAAAACTAAACAACTCGTGAGCTCACCAACATTTTTGTTGATACCCTACTGCATGCTTTGCAGGTACCCAGTGACTCAGGAGCTTGCAGCTTGGGAATGTGTAGTGGTCGTCTAACCTATGTGTTGGGTTTAAATAATCTTGAACTATGAACCTTGTTTTGAAACTATTTGGTTTATGCTTCCGCTGTTTACTTAGACTGTTAGTTGATCTTAAACTTTTAAAACTTCGAACTATGATGTTTACTAGCTATTGTGGTTGGTGAACATTTTTACTATTAATCAATGCTCAATATAATTGGTGGCTGGATCCTGGTCAGTCACGCCTCCAAGCGGTGGTACTCCGCACGTGGATTTTGGGGGTGTGACAACAACCATCCTGATTACGCTCACGTTGCGAAGTTCAAACGAACTTCGTGTTGACCATTGACTGGTCAAAGCAGAAAGTCAAACGCTGTTTGACTTTCGTGCTTAAAAACACATAAAAGAATGAAAGAAACTTACAAAAGGTCCAAGCGATGGAGATTTGATTCAAGTTGCTCAGGTATAGTGTGGAAACCCCAACTTAGAGCAGAAATGAATCAAGTGTGAAGATTGCAATGAACCATGATGGGTATTTATAGGAATTCAAGAGCCGTTAGGAGCATTTCTCGAACAACGAGCTTTGATCTTGGCCCTCATGTGTATCCACTGATTTTCAATACTATGGGTGCCTAAAACCAGCTCCATGTATGAAGAAACCATGTACAATAACCCAGAAACCAGCTGCTGAATGCAAAACTGAGTTTTACAGGTCTGAGGAGCTTACGCGGGCCGTGTAGACATAAGGGGTGGGCTACGCACCTCTCCTAGCATACCAGATCAACAACTTTTCAATATTTACAGAAACAGTCCCTACATGCATATAAGGCCCTTTTTGGCACATTTAAGGCCCGTTAACCTCATTTCAAGGCTCCAAAATGAAGTTAAAGCAAAGGGAACATGAAATATGCTTAAAAACATCTCGGATGTTGGTTCGTTTGGTCGTATGGTTGCGTTGTTCGGTTAATTACGACGAAACACGAACGGACGCGAAAAACGATCCAAATTACGCGACGAATGGAATTTTATCATGCCAATCATTAACATAAAATATTTTAATGATTACATAAATTTTTGGATGTCCGGATATATTCAGAACGTAAGATATGCGCGAAAATGCAAACTTATGCACTTTTTGACGCTTTTAGTCCCTGTTTGACCAAAAAGTTTATTTTTGCGCACCAAACACCTCAAAGCCTATTTCCAAGCTATGTAAAGGATATTTAGGGCATGTTTAACTTCTGATCATGTTCCAGAATGTTCGTTACCATATGAATCGGCAGACATTTGCAGTTTGACGCAAATAGTCCCTGCGCTGGAATAAACTTGATTTCAAGACACCAAACCCTTCAAAACTTATTTCTAAGTTATGTAAAGGTTATTTAAGGTATGTTAAGCCTATGTCACTATTCCGGAGTGTTTTTTGCGTTAAAATGGTTACGTTTACACATCCGTTCGCGTATAACTTTCTAGAAAGCGATTTAGAGCTCGAAATCGAACGAGAATTGATATGTGCAATTGATACACATATTTATACAAATCCCAAGTATGAAACATTTCATTGATTTGGTATTTGTTTGATGGTCGTAGAGACCCAGATGTCACATCTTGTGGCAAGAAAAGCTCCTTCCAAGAGGTTGTTAAGTGTTTTCACTCAACGATTGCATTCTTGGGTGGATGGTTTGGCCATTGTTCCTGTAACTCGAATCCTAGCCCATTATATCCCATTTTAGTTTTACACCATTGTGAACCTTACGCCTTTTTTACTCTCTGATCGAGGTTCTCGACATTGAAAAATCTTTGTAAACTAAATCACATGTGTATATGTTGACATTTAAGAGAGATACAGTCAAGAAAATCAACAGCAAAGGTGATATATATATGCGGATTAGACACCAAAAAACAAACACTCAAAAAATAGCTACAATTTAAGGAATGTGTTTAGTGACGGCATCAGATTCCTAAATTATGGAGAAAGATCTGGTGGCAAGAAAAGCTGCTTCCAGGAGGTTGTCAAGTGTTTTCGCTCGATGATTCCATTCTTGGGTGGTTGGTTTGGCCCTTGTTCCTGTAACTCGAATCCTGTCCCGGTATATCCCATTTTAGTTTTACACCATTGTGAACCTTACGCCTTTTTTACTCTCTGATCGAGGTTCTCGGCGTTGAAAAATCTTCAAAAACTAAATCACACATGTATATGTTGACATTTAAGAGATATACAATCAAGAAAATCAAGAGTAATGGTGATATATATGCGGATTAGACACCAAAAAAAAAACACTCAAAAAATGGCTACAATTTAAGGAATGAGTTTAGTGACAGCATCAGATTTCTAATTGATGGAGAAAGGTCTAGTGGCAAGAAAAGCTACTTCCAGGAGGTTGTCAAGTGTTTTATCTTGACGATTCCATTCTTGGGTGGTTGGTTTGGCCCTTGTTCCTGTAACTCGATTCCTATCCTGGTATATCCCGTTTTAGTTTTACACAATTGTGAGCCTTACGCCTTTTTACTCTCTGATCGAGGTTCTCGACATTGAAAAATCTTCGTAAACTAAATCACACGTGTATATGTTGACATTTAAGAGATATGCAGTCAAGAAAATCAGGAGCAATGGTGATATATATGTGGATTAGACACCAAAACTTAAACACTATAAAAATGGCTACAATTTAAGGAAGGTGTTTAGTGACGGCATCAGATTCCTAATTGATGGAGAAAGGTCTGGTGGCAAGAAAAGCTGCCTCTAGGAGGTTGTCAAGTGTTTTCACTTGACGATTCCATTCTTGGGTGGTTCGTTTGGCCCTTGTTCCTATAACTCGAATCCTTGCCCGGTGTATCCCATTTTAGTTTTACACCATTGTGAACCTTAAGCCTTATTTACTCTCTGATCGAGGTTCTCGGCATTGAAAAATCTTCGTAAACTAAATCACACGTGTATATGTTGACATTTAAGACATATACAGTCAAGAAAATCAAGAGCAATGGTGATATATTTGCGGATTAGACACTAAAAGATAAACACTCAAAAAATGGCTAGAATTTAAGGAATGTGTTTAGTGACGGCATCAGATTCCTAATTGATGGAGAAAGGTCTGGTGGCAAGAAAAGCTGCTTCCAGGAGGTTGTCAAGTGTTTTCGCTCGACAATTCCATTCATGGGTGCTTGGTTTGGCCCTTGTTCCTGTAACTCGAATCCTTGCCCGGTATATCCCGTTTTAGTTTTACACCATTGTGAACCTTACGCCTTTTTTACTCTCTAATCTAGGTTCTCGGCATTGAGAAATCTTCGTAAACTAAATCACACATGTATATGTTGACATTTAAGAGATATACAGTCAAGAAAATCAGGAGCAATGGTGATATATGCGTATTAGACACCAAAACATAAACACTCAAAAAATGGCTACAATTTAAAGAATGTGTTTGGTGACGATATCAGATTCCTAATTGATGGAGAAAGGTCTGGTGGCAAGAAAAGTTGCTTTCAGGAGGTTGTCAAGTGTTTTCGCACGACGATTCCATTCTTGGGTGGTTGGTTTGGCCCTTGTTCCTGTAACTCGAATCCTTGCCCAGTATATCCCATTTTAGTTTTACACCATTGTGAGCCTTACACCTTTTTTACTCTCTGATTGAGGTTCTCGGCATTGAAAAATCCTTCGTAAACTAAATCACACGTTTATATGTTGACATTTAAGAGATATACAGTCAAGAAAATCAAGAGCAATGGTGATATATATGTGGATTAGACATCAAAAAATAAACACTCAGAAAATGGCTAGAATTTAAGGAATGTGTTAAGTGACGGCATCAGATTCCTAATTGATGGAGAAAGGTCTGGTGGCAAGAAAAGTTGCTTCCAGGAGGTTGTCAAGTATTTCCGCTCGACGATTCCATTCTTGGGTGGTTGGTTTGGCCCTTGTTCCTGTGACTCGAATCCTAGCTCGGTATATCCCATTTTAGTTTTACACCATTGTGAACCTTACGCCTTTTTTACTCTCTGTTGGTCCCAGTTTAGACTTAAAAACTTCTTTTCACGTAATATGGCATTTGATTTCAATAGATGTGAAAATAGTGTGCGGAAATAGAAATCAGACTTTCAAGAAACAAGACCTACTGAATTTTCAAGCTTATATCACTTTGAAACAAAATGGTTTACATGGTGATTGTGAGATTATTATCTATTACAAATGAATACTTGAATTCTGAGGTTAAAGAACAATGGAGTTTGTAGTATGTATTGAATACTAAGCTTAACTCATTGTTCTCTGCTTGATGAGCCTTCTATTTATAGACGGCTTGGATACATGAATAAACATTTGTTTCATGTATAAGTCCTGCAAAAAGTAGCTCTTTGACATATTTATTGAATCCAACAATCAAGTTGCCTTTGTCATCATGATATCCAATAATGTCAAGTTTCTTCGGTTATTGTGGTAGGATAGAACTGATTTTTAGACAAGTGGGGTTTTTATCAGAATTTCTGATAAACCACTTCATCAGAAATTCTGGTGAACAAATCATTAGAAAATCTGATGATCAGAATTGTCAGAAACTGATGATATTTCATCAGAAATATCATCAGATCCATCAGAAAGACCTTCTCTTAATAATCTTCTTCAGCTCTTGATCAACTTATGATACTTTGAAGTAGATATTGTTGCTTTCAGTTGTCCTATCCGATCTTCTTCTTCTTGTTTTGATCTTCAGGACTGTTATCTTCTTCATAGATCAAGTTGAATCTGATTTTCTTCAATACTTACAAATAAAGTTTCCTAACAGTTTCCCCCTAAGTATTGTAAGAAAATGAACTATCTACATCAAACATAAACATACTTCAACTAATCCTTAAAAGAAAGTTCAAACATCTAAATTCAGAAACATAAAACAGAATCAAACCAACCATTGTTCAAAACAGACAGAAATAAAATATTGTTCTCAAAAACATAAATTTAAACTCATGAATTCATCAATTGATCTTCACTCCACTTCTGTACTTGTCTCCTGGTATCAGCCTTTTCTTGTAGTCAATTGCCTTTTGAGTTGTTTTGTAAAGTTCTTTGTACCAACCTCTGGCTTCCATCCATTTATCTATGTCATTTTCAATTGCCTTCCTCAGCTGTTCATTGTTCTTCCCCTTCTTCTTGAGCTGCTCTTGTTTCTCATTCATGCAATTCTTTATATATTTCAGAGTTTGATTAGAATACCTGTATATTTCACTGACTCTGAACAGAGCTTTCTCATCATAGGTATCTTTGAAAACCACACATATTTCTGGTTTGTCAAAGATAGCTTCAGTTCTTACTTTGTTGAGAGGAATTTTAGCTGGAATGGTGTTGTTAGGACAAGGTGTTAGTACCTTTTTGCTATATTCAAAGTTTATACACAGATCAAAATTTGTCAGTATATAACTTTTCTCCTGCTTTCTTGATACTGTCAAGAGCTCTTTTGATCACAACTGTAGAACTTTTGTCATTATCAATAAGCTGCTTTAACTTTACTAAACTCATTGGGTGAAGTTCATCAGCCAGGTCTCCATCAGTAACAACTGTATCACTATTATCTTTTCTGATCAGGGTGTATTTTTTCTGTCCACCAGTACCTAAGACACCTCCTGCAGCATTGATAGTGATAATCTTTTCAATAGAAACTATTGGATTTGTGACTGGTTTGTGAAACATTTCCAAGTTTCCTGCATCTCTGAGTTCAACAATATTTCTGCTTAATGGAGAGAGTGGTCATTCTAGCTTGTCTTCTTGTTTGTTCCAGTAGTAATGCTTCAAGTGTTCTTCAGGGTACATGATTGTATGTAGATCACCTTTTAGCACTTCAAATTCTTTGAGTTTTCCATCTGAACCTTCTCCAATCACTTTTCTTGGCCTTTTTGAGGATGTTACTTCATGTTCCATTCTTCTCTTCTCTTTTGTATCCAACTGTTTGCTGAATTCTGTTTCACCTGTAAGAGCTATAGAAGATGATTGAACTGGAACAGCTCCTTGCACTGGCACCTTTGTTGTGTCTGGCTTTGGAATATTTGTTGGAGGGCCCATGAGTAACTTTGGCATACTTAGAGGAAGACCCATGGGTTGCTTCTATTTTTGTGTTGATGAAGCTTCTGTTTGTTTGAATTGTTGTTGAGGAGTTTCTGACTCTCATGCTGGTTTTTCTTGTGGAATTGGAGCTTTCAGTTCATGATAATCAACCTTTGCCAGTCTAGCAACATTATACTGCAACCTCTTTACTAACATATGAACATCAGCAAGAGTTGGAGCATTTGTTTCTCCTTGTTTCTTCATTCTCTGAAACTCCAATTTATCTTGATTTTTCTATGCAGATAATTCCACCACCAGTTTCACAAAAGCCTCAGCCATGCTGCTGTTGTTGGCTCTGAGGAACTGAATTTCTTTAAGGATTCTTACAGAACTTGAGCTTTTCCCTGCACTTGCAACCTCAGCCATCTGTTTCTTGATTTATTGTAGTTCTTTGAGAGCTTTCTTGAATTCTGATAAATTCTCTTTGTTTTCTGATGACTCCTGTAGTTTGTTGAGGGCTGTAGTGTTGTCTTCTGTTTGCTTCTGCACAGCTTTGAAAGTTTCTGATAATACTTTGATATCTGACTTTTGATTTCTGATCTCTTCCAGTATCAGATCAAGCTTTTCTTCTGTGGCTGTTTTGCCAGTACAAACAGCAGTTATGTCTTCAAGTTCCTTGTGTAGTTGCTTAGTTGACATAGATTGATGTCCTTGTATAACAGTGTAACACCCTTGTTATTATTTTACGGTTTTCGTATAGTTTACGAAAACAAACATGTAATTTTGATAAATAAGGTTAGTTAAAACTTTTACAATTTAAAAGAATATACAACTTAATGTAATTGAATTCATCGTTTAAAAGATACGACGAAACGCCGCGCGAAAGCTTGTATTTTATCGTGTTCGGTTCTTCATCAAGCTTGATCTTCATCCGGGCACTCTTGACATTCACCTATGATCAAAACCAACTTAAAAGTTAGTTTTGATAGTTAAATAACAAGTTTAAACAAGTTATGCGGGTCAAACAAACAAAATTAAACAATTTTGGGATTCGGGGGGGCTAGACGCCCCACCTAGCCCCTTTTTTTACAACAAGTTCCTTTATTGTTGCTGCACTTAGCCCAGCTACGAAAATTCACCAAATATTAACTTAGAACTTGCATAACTTTCACTATACAAGTCCGTTTTACGCGATTCTTTTTCCTACGTGACCGTAATTAAATTCTCCATCATATGGAGTTAAAATCCAATATCCGGATTAACAAAATTTAAGACTTTTAAGTCTTCGGCTTATTACCTTTTTTACCAAAATTTTGACCCGTTTGTGATTTTATCAAACAAACATATTTGTTCGATCCTTATTTCACATGCACCTCTGCAATTTAATATTATCTACCATGTTAGGTTCTAATCACAGGTTTCTTACACAATTTAAACCCGTTTTCGCTCGTATGCTTATTTTGACCCGTTAAGGGTATTTAAGTATATTTTAAATATGATTCGCCTTCATTTGTATCTAGCTTTATATTTCCACATTTCTTACCAAGTAATCCTCCACCACAACTATATTTGTGGTGGATTTAATGTGGAGATATATATATTCCGAGTTTTATCCCTCGGACTATCATTTTACGGCAAAGACCCATATAGAGTCATTTGACCCAAGATTTACCCCTTTCACTTTTTATACTTATTAAAGGTATTTGCTTGATCATATAACTTGTTTTTAAACAACTCTTAAGATTCGTTTGCTCGATTTAGCTTACGAGGGCGTTTTGGTCATCTTAAATCCTTTCTTTACAACAAAAGACTTTTAGTGTCGTAATTGACCAAAATTCTACTTTTACACTGGGATCTTGTTTAAATAGCCATTACGTTTTCAAAACACAATGACTATAACTTAAGTCATTCGGTTTACTTAAAAGATAACCCAATGTCCATTTTAACTTATTTAGCCCTCATTGAACTTCAAGTTCTAATGATGAATTGACCAATTATACATACCTGGCCCGAATCAATATATATTGACCCGTTTTGATACCTTGCCTTAGTAGCCGCTAAGTAATAGCGATGTCAACATTCAAGTGATATTTATTCCTGTAATCATACAACTCGACAAAACATTAGCCGATATTTTCAAAGGGTGATATTTTCACCTTTTGACCCGTTTGATCTAAATGACAGTTTACTTTTGCGAGATGGATTTATTATCATCTCGTCTACATGACTTGTACCGGTTTACACCGTACGGTCAATTTACTTATAAATCTATTTCTTGATTATTTTGACCCCTTTATATCTTACGCCATAAAGTGTCCTTCAAAACTAACGCTTATCGTCAACGAGTGACCACATTACCGTTTTACCCTTATTAATTGTATTGATTTACCTTATAAGGTAAATCATTCAAAACTCGTTATTTATTAGTCATTGCATGACAAAATGACCTTATTAGCTCTTTTTAACCATTCAACATGGTTTATCATTATTGTCTTTTGTTCCGAACCGTGCATGTCGGGTCGAAACATCATAAGTCAAATGTGACTTTTGATTATTCGTAATCTATAAAACCAATAGAAATTAAATAAAAAGGTGTAAGCTTTAACTTACCTCGCATCCCGAATACGCCTTTCTTCTCATGCTTGATTCGTTTGACCGCTTCTTTCCCAAGCCTCCACCTAGCTCGTTAGGCGTCAAACTATTGTCAACATTTACGAGGTGGTTAAATTAGTCATTAAAAATCACGACTATTCCACCTCACTCATTTTCTATGTCGAAACTTCTATTCGACCTCTTCATTAGTTAACTTAACTTATCAAAAGTTAACTACTTTTGATCATTTACACAATTAAGTCTAGATTAACTTTATGCCTTGAATCCTTATCGGTTCATACTTCGCATAATTTGTCATATTATTCAAATATGTGTTTCACCCGAAATTTCCACATTTTAGCATTCATTTAGGCATTTTATCAAACACCTAATGGGCATACTTTTACACATTTGCAAACTAGTTCATAACTAGTTATTTTTACCAAGGGTAACATCAAAATTCAAACCTCCATGTCTAGTGTTCATGAACTACACCTAGTACTAGTATCATAACATCAATTTAACACTCTAATTCAAGTGTTCATCTTCTTGTCATAAAACCCACTTAGCACACATATGGGTAATCATCAAATCCCTAGTTTTTAACACTAATTCATCAAGTTTTCAACTAGGGTTTGTTTCTAAACTTGAATTTCATCACAACTATGTTCATAGATTCATCATTCATTCCAGAATTTCGATTATGATTGTTCATTATAATTTTAAAGTATCACAAAATGACAAAATTCAACATACCTTGTGATCCCCATGACTAGGTGATCACGAATTTGTGTTCATGCATTGATTTGGGCCTTGATTTGATCTTCAATTTGGAGCATTTGTTGAAATTTGGGTTAAAGCTCCATGAGAGCTTCCCCTGGTCGATCTCTACGCACACACTGTGTGTGGATTTTTTTTTTGTTTTGTTTTATTAATTAACTTTTCAAATTATCCCACATTGGCCCCCTCTTGTTTGATTAATTTATTTAGTAGGCTACAACCTACTTATTTCTAGTAATATTTCGTCTTGTTAACTGGGTTAAACACTCCTAGTTAACGTTGGTTCGAGTAGATTATAACTCGTTTTATTTTAAGTCCCGTCAACTCGGGCTTGTTATAGTTTGTTTTCTCAAAGCATTTATTTTCCTTTTTAATTAATATTAGGATTATTGTTTAAGTCCTAATATACACCGGGTTAAATTTTACCACTAATGGTATTTTACCCGTCTCTTAGTATTAACGGGGTTTGATTACCAAACCCGTTTTTGGGGTGTTACAAGTCTACCCCCCTTAAAGAGGTTTCGTCCTCGAAACCTTTTTCTTATATGATTTATCGAGTTTAACTCCATGCATTTGATCTCGATAATCAATTGAGCATTGCTCACATTTTAACCAATTGTTGGTATTACCCGAAAAGTATGATAATATCCTTTTGGTTACTAATCATCTACGTATCTCATACGGCATAATGCAACTTGAAATAACGTAATTTCGTTATTTCTACTAGTTTAGTTAACTTAGCGATATCCATCGCTTTTATATATTATCGAACTCTTTATGAATCCGTTACTTTAACCCGTTTAAAGGTCTTTAGTGAAATCTTTCACTTTTAACAACAATTTCTTTTGTTTTCGATTTCATTTATTCGGTTCAGTTATACCGAATCCACCGCTTACAAGCAACCAAATTTATTTAAATGACCTTAACCGGTCTCACTAACTAGACTTATTAGTCCAGTTACATTTTACCGCTCGCTTGGTTATAATGTGATTCTACTTCACATTGCATTTCTTGACCGTGATCGTGTTATATCATGTTTAATTTATATCAACCTTTCATTTTTCGAAAATATCTCTTTTCGAATATATCATCTTGCGCCTATCAGTGTCAAGACTTGTATCTTTTATGCTTACTATTTAAATTCTTATTAGAATTTATATTTGTAAAAACGTTATTTCTTATCAAAACTGAAGTTTTAGTTTAGCATTTTCTCTTTAACTTTTGTCAATTATCCATACCGGGATATTGACAGTCCAAAATTTATTCTTTTACAGTCTTTTTTTTTATCCGGGGATTCTCCATTTATTCCCTCGCTTTGTCTAATTAACCCGTAGGTTTTATCACTTTGCCTTATAGGCTATTTTATTAGACTTTCACCTCTTTAAGGCGAGGTCCTTATAATCTATTTCTTTCTAGTCATGACCCGTGGGTCGTTTTAGTCTCGTAGACCTTTCCATTGTTTATAACCCCAAAGGTTAGGTTGATCCCGTAGATCATTTCTTACTCATGTCATTCTTAAAATACATGTTTGGTGTCAAGGCATCCTGTTTTTGTTTAAAATCATTTATTTTCGCCTTGGTATTTTCTTTGTCCTTGACCGTAGTCTAAGGCTACATTTGTTTCCTTTTGAACAAATTTTCCGACTTTATGACTTCTCACGTCATTTACGCGTCGGTTTATCTTATGCTCACCATTATCCAGTTTACATACGTTCATATTTGATTATGTCCCATTACCGGGCTCATTATTCTTTTGCTTTTAACGCTACCATTATCCTGCTTACGTTTACTCATGTCGTCCGGCATGATATTATATTCGGCCCATTCAACTTTAAAATAGTTGAACATATTTATTCAAAATTTCTTTTACGAAATTTTATAGTCATAATTCATAATCCAAGTCTTTTGAATTTTCAACCCGCGTTCACGTCTCTTGGTTTACACATGTGTTTAAATTCCTACCCATCAACCGGGTGTTTTACCGAAGTCATTATTATTACAACCCTCCCGGTATGCATTAAGACTTCGCTTCACTTTTATATTCCGACTTTGTCCTCGAGTTTGATGTTTTACAAAAACGACCCGTTTAGAGACATATTCGCATTTTCCGGGTTCGAGTGTAAGTACACTCCCTCCCAATACATATCTTGATTATTCTACATGTTTATATTCTTCGGGTTCGAGTGTAAGTACACCCCCTCCCAATACATGTCTACATCATTTTACATGTTTGCATTTTCCGGGTTCGAGTGTAAGTACACCCCCTCCCAGTGCATATCTTAATCGTTTTACATGTTTGCATTCTCCGGGTTCGAGTGTAAGTACACCCCCTCCCAATGCGTACCTTAGTCATTTTACATGTTTTTTGTCACTTCTCTCGGGCTCATTATCCTAATATAATACGCTTCCGTCACTCGGCTGTGCGTTTACATTATGATCAAATATTTTGCTTATCTGATTCATTTGGGTACTTTTTAATTTGTCCCACTCACCCCGTCCTTACTACATCGGATGTAAGCGTGTCCATCATAAAAAGTTCATGGTATCATGTGTTCACTACCTACTTGGCCAGAGTAGGCGATCAACACATGACATACATGACCCTTTTATAACTTTCACATCACGCCCCATGTAAGTAACAACTCTATTTATTTCTCTTGGAAACAATATCTCGGATAGATTTTCTATTCGGGTTTTTTTTCCAAGTTTTTAATCTACATATGCAACTTTCAATCTCTATGTATTTGTTGCATATCACTATTTGTGCAATTAAATTTAAAATGTGCACCTGGTAATGCTTGCCCTAACGGGCTTCTCTTGCCATTAGCCTTGTTCGCGGTCGCTACGCGATTTAGGTCCTTGATGAGTATACTCTTTGGACCGTTCCTCTGTCAAATCCGCAATTTGTTAGACTCTCGCTATCTTCATATGCGAGTGTCCTTCAACTAAAACATTTACAACAGTTAGTAATTTCGACATTAATGGATGCTCGTATTATAATACAAGGCTTTTCTACTATACGCATCAACGCGTGTAATTTTGTTGACTATATCTACTCTATATCGTTTTTATTAACTAACGTGTATTACACGATAACCATATGTGTTGTTTACAACACTTTAGCATGCTAAATCATTAACATACATGTACTTACCGGATTTGCGATCAAGCCTCAAACCGAACACTTTATTCTTTTAACCTTGGGCTCTGATTACCAACTTGTAACACCCTTGTTATTATTTTATGGTTTTCGTATAGTTTACGAAAACAAACATGTAATTTTGATAAATAAGGTTAGTTAAAACTTTTACAATTTAAAAGATAATACAACTTAATGTAATTGAGTTCGTCGTTTAAAAGATACGACGAAACGTCGCGCGGAAGCTTGTATTTTATCGTGTTCGGTTCCTCATCGAGCTTGATCTTCATCCGGGCACTCTTGACATTCACCTATGATCAAAACCAGCTTAACAGTTAGTTTTGATAGTTAAATAACAAGTTTAAACAAGTTATGTGGGTTAAACAAACAAAATTAAACAATTTTGGGATTCAGGGGGGGCTAGACGCCCCACCTAGCCCCTTTTTTGACAGCAAGTTCCTTTATTGTTGCTGCACTTTGCCCAGCAACGAAAATTCACCAAATATTAACTTAGAACTTGCATAACTTTCACTATACAAGTCCGTTTTACGTGATTCTTTTTCCTACGTGACCGTAATTAAATTCTCCATCATATGGAGTTAAAATCCAACATCCGGATTAACAAAATTTAAGACTTTTATGTCTTCAGCTTATTACCTTTTTTACCAAAATTTTGACCCGTTTGTGATTTTATCAAACAAACATGTTTGTTCGATCCTTATTTCACATGCACCTCTTCAATTTAATATTATCTACCATGTTAGGTTCTAATCACAGGTTTCTTACACAATTTAAACCTATTTTCGCTCGTATGCTTATTTTGACCCGTTAAGGGTATTTAAGTATATTTTAAACATGATTCGCCTTCATTTGTATCTAGCTTTATATTTCCACATTTCTTACCAAGTAATCCTCCACCACAACTATATATATGGTGGATTTAATGTGGAGATATATATATTCCGAGTTTTATCCCTCGGACTATCATTTTACGGGAAAGACCCATATAGAGTCATTTGACCCAAGATTTACCCCTTTCACTTTTTATACTTATTCAAGGTATTTGCTTGATCATATAACTTGTTTTTAAACAACTCTTAAGATTCGTTTGCTCGATTTAGCTTACGAGGGCGTTTTGGTCATCTTAAATCCTTTCTTTACAACAAAAGACTTTTAGTGTCGTAATTGACCAAAATTCCACTTTTACACTAGGATCTTGTTTAAATAGCCATTACGTTTTCAAAACACAATGACTATAACTTAAATCATTCGGTTTACTTAAAAGATAACCCAATGTCCATTTTAACTTGTTTAGCCCTCATTGAACTTCAAGTTCTAATGATGAATTAACCAATTATACATACCTGGCCCGAATCAATATATATTGACCCGTTTCGATACCTTGCCTTAGTAGCCACTAAGTAATAGCGATGTCAACATTCAAGCGATATTAATTCCTGTAATCATACAACTCGACAAAACATTAGCCGATATTGTCAAAGGGTGATATTTTCACCTTTTGACCCGTTTGATCTAAATGACCGTTTACTTTTGCGAGATGGATTTATTATCTTCTCGTCTACATGACTTGTACCGGTTTACACCGTACGGTCAATTTACTTATAATTCTATTTCTTGATTATTTTGACCCCTTTATATCTTACGCCATAAAGTGTCCTTCAAAACTAACGCTTATCGTCAACGAGTGACCACATTACCGTTTTACCCTTATTAATTGTATTGATTTACCTTATAAGGTAAATCATTCAAAACTCGTTATTTATTAGTCATTGCATGACAAAATGACCTTATTAGCTCTTTTTAACCATTCAACATGGTTTATCATTATTGTCTTTTGTTCCGAACCGCGCATGTCGGGTCGAAACATCATAAGTCAAATGTGACTTTTGATTATTCATAATCTATAAAACCAATAGAAATTAAATAAAAAGGTGTAAGCTTTAACTTACCTCACATCCCGAATACGCCTTTCTTCTCATGCTTGATTCATTTGACCGCTTCTTTCCCAAGCCTCCACCTAGCTCGTTAGGCGTCAAACTATTGTTAACATTTACGAGATGGTTAAATTAGTCATTAAAAATCACGACTATTCCACCTCACTTATTTTAATGTCGAAACTTCTATTCGACCTCTTCATTAGTTAACTTAACTTATCAAAAGTTAACTACTTTTGATCATCTACACAATTAAGTCTAGATTAACTTTATGCCTTGAAATCCTTATCGGTTCATACTTCGCATAATTTGTCATATTATTTAAATATGTGTTTCACCCGAAATTTCCACATTTTAGCATTCATTTAGGCATTTTATCAAACACCTAATGGGCATACTTTTACACATTTACAAACTAGTTCATAACTAGTTATTTTTACCAAGGTTAACATCAAAATTCAAACCTCCATGTCTAGTGTTCATGAACTACACCTAGTACTAGTATCATAACATCAATTTAACACTCTAATTCAAGTGTTCATCTTCTTGTCATAAAACCCACTTAGCACACATATGGGTAATCATCAAATCCCTAGTTTTTAACACTAATTCATCAAGTTTTTAACTAGGGTTTGTTTCTAAACATGAATTTCATCACAACTATGTTCATAGATTCATCATTCATTCCAGAATTTCGATTATGATTGTTCATCATAATTTTAAAGTATCACAAAATGACAAAATTCAACATACCTTGTGATCCCCATGACTAGGTGATCACGAATTTGTGTTCATGCATTGATTTGGGCCTTGATTTGTGCTTCAATTTGGAGCATTTGTTGAAATTAGGGTTAGAGCTCCATGGGAGCTTCCCCTGGTCGATCTCTACTTACACACTGTGTGTGTATATTTTTTTTTGTTTTGTTTTATTAATTAACTTTTCAAGTTATCCCACATTGGCCCCCTCTTGTTTGATTAATTTATTTAGTAGGCTACAACCTACTTATTTCTAGTAATATTTCGTCTTGTTAACTGGGTTAAACACTCCTAGTTAACGTGGGTTCGAGTAGATTATAACTCGTTTTATTTTAAGTCCCGTCAACTCGGGCTTGTTATAGTTTGTTTTCTCAAAGCATTTATTTTCCTTTTTAATTAATATTAGGATTATTGTTTAAGTCCTAATATTCACCGGGTTAAATTTTACCACTAACGGTATTTTACCAGTCTCTTAGTATTAACGGGGTTTGATTACCAAACCCGTTTTTGGGGTGTTATAAATAGGAGGAACAACAGATGTTCCACCTCTAACACCAGCAGAAAACACATTATCTGCTGTTCTAAGGTTAAGAGGATTGAAATATTCCATATTCTCTATAACCTTACCAGAAAATTGAAACTTATTCAAATTCTGGTTTTCCTCATATCCTTGAACCTTTTCAGATTCTTCATGAGTTGTTGAGAAACTCTTATTTTTCTCATCCAGGTTTCCTTGATCAGTAGACTTATCTCCACCTGTTACCACCACATTCTCCTTCTCAGAATCTGATTCAGAGAATGGGTCTTTGGTTTTACTCACATTTTGTTTTTCAGAAACAGTGCCTCTTTGTGAAATTTCATAATTTCCTTGAATTGAATCATCAGAATCACTCTCAGAATTATGAACAATATTAAGTTTAGAGTGTTGTGCACTTGTTTCTCCCATATGTGAGATTTCTGCATAATGTTCTTCTTCCACAGGACTCATATGCACATCTTCATCAGCTTGATGAGGTTCTGATTACCCTGCTGCTCTATTCTCGGTGCACTTGATTCTTGTGCATCACGCTCCACAGGGGACACACTTTCAAAAACTTCTTTATTCTCTGGCTTTTTTCTTAACAACCTTAGATACTCTGCTCTATAAGGTGAATACTCTGGTATCAGATTTATCATCCTTTCTGACAGAACAGGTACATCATAATCTGACTTCCAAGACCCCAAAGCAAACCATGGTCCCATTACTTCTGTACTCCACATATTTTCTGATGCAGGAATTTCCATATTCCTTTCGTAGAATGCATCAGAAATTATGACTGACAGAAATCTGAGAAAAGGTAGATGTGAATCTATCCTTCCAGTATTGGTCAGAATTGATCTTTTGATTAGATTAAATATTTATGTTCCAAAATCAATATTAAACCCACTAATGAGGCTGAACATGATTATCAGAATATTCATATTTATCTGATCTGCACCTCCAGTTTTTGATGATAAACATTTGTTCAGAATTTCCATTAGCACTTGCCAGAAGGCAGGTAGCTGATTTCTCTTGAATTCACTGATTTTTGAAATCTTTGTCTTGTAACCCGTTACTGCATCAAGTAGTGAAACCATATCTTCCTTTTCTGGTGCTTCTTCATAGCTTTAGCTTAAGGGTAGTTCCAAACATTCCCTTATTTTCTCTAGTGAAATTGTGATGAAGATATCTCCCCAGACATGTGCTGTAAGCTCGATTGGATTTGAGGTTCTGAGAGTTTTTACAACTTGTTGTACGAGCTTTTCTGGTACCTCTCTGGTCTTTATGAGAGCTTGAGCTATAGGACATCTAGTCAGAAATTTGATCAAAAGTTGGCACTTGGTATCATATTCTCCAATGTTGTCGTTCATGGCTTCATTGTTGCTCTTTAGTGGCAGGAACTCAGCTTCTGTGATGAGTTGAACATAGTGTTCAACAGGTGATAAGTTGATGTTGATAGCAGCCATAGAGAATTTGAGGTTTTTGTTTCGAAAAAGGGTTTTTAGGGTTTTGCTTTTGAAGGTTGAAGATGGAAGTCTCTGTTTTTGAATGAGGTATTTATAGTGTTTTGAGATAGAGATCTTTGAGTGTTTTTCGTGGGTTGTTTGTATTTAAGGTGGTTTATGACACCTTAGTGATGTTTTTAATCTGTTTAGGAAACAACCGTTTTTGAAAACCTTTGGTTTATCTCTAATTTAATATAAATCTTTTATTGAAAATCAGAGATTCCAAGGATTTAGCAGATAAACACTAATGTCCAACTTGCATCTTTTCTTCATGTGGGACCCCTTTTGTTTTAAAAAGGTCCAATAAAAACCTTTTTGTGATTGTGTAGCTTCCCAAGTTTTCCTTTGATGATGTATATCAGAAAATCTTTAAATAAAACTTTGAGAGTTGGATTTTCTTCATACTTCATCAGAATACATTTGATTCATATTTAGAGATTGAATCAACATTTTTTTTTTTTTTTTTTTTTGAGATGAGAGGGAATAAGTAGAGTTTGAAGATTTCACTTACATAGCATTTCTGAGCTTCGCATCTTTGTTCTGATCTTCAAGAAGTATTGTTTAATACAGTTTTTGTTTCATTCCTTTTGAAGATAGATTATCCAGAAAAAAAAAATGTAATTTTTGACTGAAACTTTTTGAAAGAGAATTTATGTTTTTGCAAGTTTCTTTGAATCTAGTTTAGAGCAATGTATCCTGATATTCCTTCTTATTTTCTGTTGATTTATCAGATTTTCTGGTTATTCTAAGAATTTTCTGATGTATGAGCAGGTTCTGATGATTCACCAGATTTATCAGATTTCTTTTGAGCTTCACCAGATTTTCCTTGATTTTATTAGATATGCTGTTTTAGTTCCCCCTAGATCTATTGTCCTGTTTTTGTGTTTTTTTAAGTGAAAGAGAAAAAAAAACTTATCTATTAAGACAAGAAAATATCACTAAACACACACACACACACACACACACACACACACAAAAAAAAAAAAAAAAAAAAAAAAAAACAAACAACAACTACTACTCATTGAGCACATTGTATATGCCCTTCACATACAACCAGAGATAGGTTATACGACCACTGTGATTTGTTGATGGGACAAGGGTTGGATCACTTATGTTCTCTTGTAGCGCCAGCTGGGCCCTTGGATACCAGCTTCTTACTCCTCCGAAGTCCAGCTGTCTGGTTATCACCTTGGTCACAAATCGAGGGTAGATCAGAAAAGGTTGACGGGTGTGTATGTTTGGTTCTAGGTCTCTCATGAGAAACTTAGAAAAGTTGTATGGTTTTTCCTATACAACTGCATGAATCACCTCTATCATCCTGTAGGACAGCTCGTTGAAGTGTTCAATCTTCTTAGAGAAGCAGACACTGAGCTGTGTCACCAAGTACTGGAAAGGTGGTATGAAACCAGACTTTCGGATCTGCCTTGACATGTTGTATGTTTGATAGCCCATGTCCCTCAAGGTTTGTTCCACCATTTCCTTATCCAGGAAGGTGTTTTCTTGATCATCACCTAGCTGGAGGACATCTCTGAGAGTTTCCTCCTTTAGGGTGATTTTGACCCCCATAACCTTACTTTCTATCCACATGGAAGTGCCTCTGAAGATGATTTCAGCATTCCACCAGAATTCTTGAAGGAGTTCTGGATAGATAGTGACACGAGTAGATACAGCAAAGCCCAATGGACTTCGCAAAATCATGTTGTACACATACCTGTTATCTTCCCATGCAAGACCTTCCAGATTAGACCGAAGTCTAAGGTTATGATGTCTGCGAAGAGGGAGATGGAAGTGTGTTTGTCTCATTACTTTTGGGCGAGCCATTCTAAAATAAGAAATTTTCTGATAAAGTGCTTTTGAAGTGTAGATTGTTTGATGTGAAGAAAGACTTTTTCAGGTTGTTAATATTTATAGATGAAAGTGATAGTTATGCCATAAATGTTATTAACAGCCAAAGATTTTCATTTTCATTTCAATCTCTTCATGTAAGACGATATCTGTTGCAGTGAGAATATGACAGTCTTCTAAGCCCCATGTTGTGAGTAAGCATTGAATAGCTAGGCAGCTACTTTCATAGCCCCTAATCATTTTTATGCCCCCGTGTCTCTCAAATTCCTTATGAAAGATGACGTTGCATGTATTGGAAATATAAGAAAAATTCAATTTTCTACAAAAATTTTCCCTGTGACGGTTGATTTTCTCTGCTGTGACTTTGAATTTTATCTTAATGCATGTTACTTTCCCCCATTTTGATTTTTTTTTAAATTAAACAAAAGAAGAAAGAGAAAAAAATTCAAAAACAAACTATTCACAGTTATGAGTTTATACAAGTATGAGATATGAAAGAAGATGGAAACTTCATAAAATTTTCTGATGATCAGTGATTATTCTGAAGTTTCAACAAAGTTTCTGATGTTTTATCAGAATTTCTGATGATTTCATCATATTTCCTGATATTTTTACAGATTTTCTGATAAATCATCAGATTCATTGATAATTTATCAGATCTTCTGATATTCCATCTGATTGATGGATTTCTTTATCAGAAACCTGTTGAATTTTTTCTTTGATTATCGGAATTTTCATCTTGATGTTTATCAGTTTGTAACCTTTTGTTTTCTGAAAGATCTTCATCTTTTATGTTAACCATGCCATGTTTGCTGATTAAAAAATTGTGTATCTTTTCATCAAGAGGTTTTATAAAAATGTCAGCAATTTGGTTTTCTGTTGGAACAAAGTACATTTCTATGTTACCTTTTTCAACATGATCCTTTAATGAAGTGATATCTGACATCTATGTGCTTGGTTCTAGAGTGATGAACTGGATTTTCTGTTATTGCTATTGCACTCTTTGAATCACATAGGATGGGTATCTTTGTCAGATTTACTCCATAATCTTTCAGCTGAATTTGCCTTCACAACACTTATGAACAGCAACTTGCTGCTGCTACATATTCTGATTCAGCTGTTGATGTTGCAACACAATTTTGTTTCTTACTTGCCCAACATACCAACTTTTCTCCTAAGATTTGACATGCACCAGATGTGCTTTTTCTGTTAATCTTGCAACCTGCATAATCTTCATCTGTATATGCAATTAGTTCAAGATTTGTATCCTTAGGATACCAGAGACCAAGTTTTGATGTGCCTTTTAGATATTTAAAAACCTTTTTACTGCTTTTAGGTGGGATTCTTTAGGATTGCATTGATATCTGGCCAAAAAACATGTTGCAAATATAATATATGGTCTGCTTGCAGTTAAGTATAACAAAGATCCTATCATCCCCCTATAGGTTTTAATATCTACACATATTCCATCTTTATCAGAATCCAATTTGTTCCCTGTTGCCATGGGAGTTTTTGAAATTGAGCAATTTTCAAGTTAGTATTTTTGCAGAATTGTTTTCACATACTTTGATTGACTCAAAAATATTCCATCAGTTCTTTGTCTTACTTGTAAACCTAAGAAAAAGGTTAACTTACCCATCGTGCTCATTTCAAAGTGGCTGGTCATTAACTTTTGAAAATTTTTACAGAAATTTTCATTTGTTGATCCAAATATAATGTCATCAACATATATTTGGACTAACAAGGTGTGACCTTTGTGTGTTTTGAGGAAAAGTATTGTATCAATAGTACCTTTAGTGAAGCCAGAATTGAGTAAGAAGTTTGAAAGTGTTTCATACCAGGCTCTAGGAGCTTGCTTCAAACCATACAAGGATTTGTTTAATCTATAAACATGGTTTTGAAATTTTGGATCAACAAAGCCTTCAGGTTGATGCACCTAAACTTCTTCCTCAATCTTACCATTCAGGAATGCAGATTTCACATCCATTTGATATACTTTGAAGTGTTTGGATGCAGGATAAGCAAGAAAGATTCTTACTGCTTCTAATCTGGCCACTGGTGAAAACGTTTCATCATAGTCAATACCTTCTTGTTGACAATAATCTTTGACCACTAACCTTGCCTTATTCCTAGTGATTATGCCATTCTCATATAATTTATTTCTGAATACCCATTTTGAGCCTTTGACTGATTTGTCATTTGGCTTAGGCACCAGATCCCATACCTTACTCTTTTCAAACTGATCAAGCTCTTCTTGTATTGCTTAAATCCAGTCAGAGTCATTAAGAGCTTCTTTGACAGACTTGGGTCCTATCTTGCTTAAGAACCCAGCAAATGCACACTCATGTGCTGTTGCAGATCTTGTTCTTACACCACCTGCTGGATTTCCAATGATGTCAGAATGAACATGTCCTTTTATCCATCTCAACTTGTTGTGAAAAGTTGTTGGTTCAGATGGATTTGAAGATTCCCCCTGAACAGTTACCTATGTTGTATGGAATGTATCAGAATTTTGATTGTCAGAAATATTTTTATTGTTTTGATTCAAGGTTTCTGATACATTTTCCATTTGTTCTGTAGGGTTAGACATGAGCTATCTATTGATTTGTTTGTAAGAGATTTATCATGTTCTAAGAAGTCTTCTGTTATCATTTCAAAAAAGGTGTTCATATTTTTCTTGTTTATCAGAGAAATTTATTTCCTTCATATATTCATCAGAAACTTCTGTTTCTGATGAGTCATCAAAAGATACATATAAACTTTCTCTGATTGTCCTTGTGTTTAGAATAAAATTCTATAAGCTTTCGAGGACAAAGAATAACCAAGAAAAATACCCTTCTCTGCTTTTCTGTCAAATTTCTCAAGGCTTTTAAAATCAATGAAAACAAAACATCTACAACCAAATGTATGCAAAAATTTTACACTTGGAATTCTTTCATTTATAAAGTTGTAGGGTGTTTTATTGTACCTTTTGTTGATTATGGATCTGTTTTGGGTAAAACAAGCATTTGCTATTGCTTCTATCCAAAAATGAGTGGGCATTTTAGCATAAACAAGCATTGTTCTGGATGCTTCCACTAAGGTTCTATTTCTTCTTTCTACCACCCCATTCTGTTGGGGTGTTCTGGGAGCAGAAAAGTCATGAGAGACTCCTTTACTTACAAGAAAGCTCTCAATTTTTGAATACTTAAATTCTGTTCCATTGTCTGATCTGATCCTTCTGACTGTTAATTTTAACAGATTTTCAATTTTTCTGATAAAATTAATGATTAGATCAGGAGTTTCACTTTTGTTTCTTAAAAATTCTACGCATGTGTATCTGGAAAAATCATCTACAATTACAAGTATGCATTTTTTTCCAGAAAAGCTTTCTGTACGTATGGGTCCACACAGATCCATATGTAAAAGTTCCAAATTTTGTGTTATAGAAGACTTAGAAATTGATTTGTGTGAGCTTCTTTTGGATTTTCCCATTTCACAAGCTTCACAAATTTTATCCTTCTTTGAGGATATGAAAGGTAATCCTTTTACCAGGCCTTTGGTTGCTAATTTGCTTAGATTTTTGAAATTTAAGTGGGCTAGCCTCTTGTGCCACAACCAACTACTGCCCTTGTTAATTTTTGAAAATAAACATAATTTTGGATGTTCATTTTCTTCTTTGAAATCAAAATAGTAGATTGAGTGTCTTATCCTTTTTCCACTTAAATAAATTTTATTATCATCCATACCTATTAACAAGCATTTTTCTGGTAAAAAGGTTACCTGAAAACCTTTGTCACAGAATTGACCACAACTCAGCAGATTGTACTTTAAGCCTTCTACATAGGCTACTTTTTCTATGGTCAAACATCCATATCTTATGCATCTATATCCCATAATCCTCCCTCTTACTCCATTCCCAAAATTTACCATTTTACCCAGTTTTGAGACAAAGTTACTAAGTAAGCTCCTGTCCCCAGTCATGTGCTTGGAGCTTCCAGAATCGCAGTACCAGATCTGCTGCACATGATGGTCTTGAAATGGAAAAATTAGAGGGTTTTTTGTACCCAGACTTGCTTGGGTACTCTTTCTGATGAGATTTTAATCATATTGTTTTCTCTTGATGGTCTTTCATCAGACTATCTGTTACATGAGCCATGAACATATTTTTCACTTTTCTTTTGGAGTTGGTGTTGATCAAGCTTCAGTATGTCAACACACATACAAGATTCTTTTTCAGAATTTTCTGATATTTTTTCTTGTGATGGAATGAGTGGATAATTTTGAAACAATGAGTGAACTGCTTCTGGAATTTTTAAAGATTTTTGTTTGCATTCACTCCTTTTTGCTTTAAAGTTGGGTTTGTCAAAAGAGTATTCAGAACTAGTTGATATGCATGATTCAGAATCAGATTCTGATTAAAATTTATCAGAAATCTGATGTGTTGCTTTTACGAAGATGGTGGGTTTAATTTCACTTGTTTTTACATATCCTAAACCCTCTCCTTTGTTCTTTGGTGTGGACTCAATAAAGTTTATGAATTCCTTAGCTTGTTGATAACCTCTTACATTAATTTCCTTATCATGATTTTTCTTGTAAAGATCTTTTCTTTCATTTTCATATAATTCAATTTTAGCTCTGTGATCTAAACTTTCTTCTATCAGTAATTGGTTTTCAAGTATAATTTCATTCATGGTCCTTTGCAACTCATCATATTTTTTACTATCTGATTTTTGTTTATCTTGCAGATTTAGAAAATTTGACATGAGCTTGTTTAGCTTGTGTTCAAGATCAAGATTATCTAAATTTACCTTATGTCCTGAAGTTTCTGGTAATTCATCAGAAAATGCCATAAGGCAGAAATTAGCCATTTCTTCTTCTTCTTCTTCATTAGAAGAATCATCAGATAGCCATGTATCTGTCCCTGCAATCAAACTGACTTGTTGTTGCTTCTTTGCTTCTTCCAGCTTCTTCTCATAATATGCAACATCCTTTAGTTTCTTGGTTTTTCATTCTGATGCGTAGTGACCTCTCTGTTTGCATTTATAACACAAAACTTCAGCCTTTCCCTTATCCTTAGATCTACCTTCTTCCCTAGATCTTCCATCTATCCTCCCTCTATCGCTTTTATGGTATCTTTGGCCTCCTCCCCTTAACCTCTACTCAAAGGTTTTAGTGAGCAGTGCAATTGCTTCAGTAAAAGCTGAAAAATCTGATGATGTATCAGAAATTTCAAAATTTTGACTGTTTGAAGGTTGTGGATCATTGGTAGGTGTTCTTTGTGAGTTTGAGATTAAAGCTAAAGATCCCCCTCTTTGAATGAATTCTTCAAATATTTCTTCTTCTCTGGGGACCAGAATGCTGTATAAGTCATGAAGACTCATATTACCTAGTTCTAAGGTAGAGGATAAAGTCATGGTTAGACTTCTCCATTCTCTAGGTAAGGCATCCAGAAATTTTATGTTTCTTTCATCATTTGATTTTGTTATCCCAAATTTCTTTAGCTCATTCAAAAGTTTTGTAAATATTTTATATGTTTCATTTAATCTTTCATTAGGTAAGCTTTTAAATCTCTCATATGAGGAAACATTGTTTGTTCTTTTGTTTCTTTTCATCCTTTCTCCTCCTTCACAAAGATTTTCCAACTGATCCCATATATCCTTAGCTGATGCACATGCATCAACTTGTGAAAATATGTCATTAGGGATAGCCATTATTAAAAGTGACTTTGCCCTTTCATCACGACCAAACGAGTCGTTCAGAAGAGTTTTTGCTCAATACGAGAGGCGGAAATAAACGTATTGAGTCAATTCAGCTTGCAATTCACTTTAAACTATCTTTTGATTAATATAACAACGTTTTACAGCGAGTAGACACTTCGGCAGCAGTTCGGTACTAAAACCGGAAAGTTACAAATGACAAGGCATCTCAAGTATTTATAGGGCAGGCTATTTTGCACGGAACACCCTCAAGCGAAACCAGTTTCACACGAAATGACTATTTCGTGCGAAATACCCCTAAAACCTAATTTCTCGTACTTTGTGCCTTGTTCTTTGTAATCTAATACAAGACTCGATACAAGACGAAGTCGACAGGCGTATGCACCGACAGACTCCCCCTCGGACGTTGACGAAGTCTTCAGTGTCGAGTCTTCAATCTTCAGTCTTTATCAGTCTTTTCGATCTCTCCCGAAGTATCTGACAATGTAAAGCATCCTCAATTCTCTCTCTTCTCTTTATCATCCAATCTCCCCCTTGAATGTTGATCTAATCTTTTAATTCCAGAATCGCAACCTGGCTTTCAAGCTTTCTAATTCTCTTGATCAGATCTCTTGATTCCTTAAGTTCATCAGCATCAGCAACTAGCATAGACTTTAGTTCTAGTATCAGAACTTGGCTCTCATAGAATCAGGATTGTAACCTGGCTCTCTATGATTCTGTTCCAAGATCGTGACCTGGCTCTAATTCAGCTCAGGTATCAAAATCTAGCTAACCTGCACATTCTCTACTTCACAATAAATTTCACAAATTTAAAATTTGACAAATTTATATACCACTTGTAGAATTAGCTCAAAATGATTTAACATTTAAAATCTCTGAAGAACCACTTGCAGGTATTATTCAATCAATAAATGATTTTACAATGTTAATTTCTGATGAACCAATTGTAGAAATATCATTTATCTTTTCAAATAATTTTTCATCTCAACATTTCAAACAAACTTTCCCAACCCAGTTGTCATCATGTTTAGCTCTTGGAATTTTGAAAATCAGCTTTCCAACATCAGTTGTCGATTTTTTTTTTTTTTAATTTTTCAAAAATTATGCTAAAACACTCCGAAAATCTTTTTGGATTTTTTTTAACTTGAGAGAAAGAGCGATAAAGAAATATTTACAAACAATATTTTTGTGAGCTTGTGTAAGAGGATCATATCAGTTTCTGACAAATCACCAACACCGTTAAGCTTTAAACATTTTAAGTTATAAACAATTCACTTAGATTGTCAGTATACTGATCCACTTAAATTTTCACACAAAGTTCAACTGTTTCGAGATACGAATTTAGTGTCCTAAGTACTTAAACTTATTCGCGTGTCCCAGCTCAGAATATACTCCCGTATCCAGATCCCAATATTCAATCTTACAGGTGAGTATACCTAGATGATATCTGTAAAGGGTTAAATGCGAGGGCCATGAGAGCTCAGGCTATTGCTTTCGCAAAATCAGAGAGATGATGGCTTCGACTTTTGGTGTGTTCCCTTTAGAGAATCTTTTCTTCAACAGCACATGATTAGCATTTTTCAATGTTTCATCATTTTTTATGCTGAGGGTGGTGCTATATTTCAAGCAAGCGAAAAGTATTATACGGGGACTAGGCCATTGTTTCCGCAAAATCAAAAGTCCCGGGATAATACCCCAGATATCACTAAGCATAAAGACCTAGTATCTCAGAAAGAGGGACCTTTCAAACAAGATTTCATGGGTTACCCGTATATCCGAGAGATGTTCCCCACGAGATAAGTAGGTTTGAAATTTAGGTTTATATCTCGATGCAATATACTAAATGTGTAAAAACCTACTGGCACATCATTAGTGAGACCATTTATCACTGTTTAACTTTTCAATTCTTTAGCATGTTATGATCGTCTACTGATGTACTAACATTTCCTCTTTTTCACAACAAAACTCATTTTTGATTTTATCATGTTTTTGCCTTTTTCAAAATTTCAAATGTTTTTGGATTTTTCGAAAATATTTACTCCCCCTAAAAAGCAAAAGCATTTAAGAGAAATTTGAAAACAAACAATACAAGTAAAATGACAACTTTTGTGAATTGCTTCAAATCGCCATCCACTTGGCATAAACAATCAGAACTCCCCCTGACAACAAACTATTTTCCCATTATGATTTCAAAACACTTAAGTTTGTTTTAATCAAATGGTTTTTCCGGAAAATTAGTTTTGTTGATTTCATAAACCACTAGTAGGTTAGGGGATATATTCATCACTTAGTTCCTTTTCAGTTGACAATGAATGAAACCCCATTTTTCTCAACCACTTGTATATCGAAATTTCACAGTTGTGAATTTCTCAAGAAAGATTCCGATTCCTGCTCCACAATTACCAACTTGGGAGCTTCGACAAGTCCAGAGTTTTAATCATAATAGGTTCCATCCCAGTCACCAACCTGGGATGACCCATTTTTACCTGGTTTCTTCGATTTCTTCTCATAAAATTCCTTTACACCTTTGACCTTCCCGTCAACCATTTTTCCAAAAATATGCTTTACTTTGGGGTTAAAAGCTTTTTCAATATCAAAATCTTTCTTTTCAGAGAAAAATTGATTTGAAATTTCAACTTTGCCAACTTTTTGTTTAAAATTTTCAGCCCGCAATGTTGGAAAATTGACATCATCCATTTGGTGGAACTGATGTTTCCAATTTTAACTCAATTTGTGGCTCCTCTGACTTTGTAGAATCAGATTCATCGCTAAAACTAGCATCAGAATTCTTAACAACCCACTTGTGGTTATCAAGATTCACCCTTCTCTTGTAAAAACTTTTTGAACACTCACTAATCTCAAACTTTGAATTTTTGAAAACTTTAAATTGTTTGGTTGGTGATTCATTCTCAACCATCTTTTCTTTCAGTTTAAGAGAAACTCCCTATTTTGTTTGAATTGCCTTTGGACAATTTCTGGCAATATGACTAACTGTTTTGCATTGAAAACAGGTTCTCGTTTCCTTTTTCTGAGCAAATTCCTTCTTCATTTCTTCTTGCTTCTTTGCAAGGAATTCTTTGTTTGATTGATTCCTGAACAACTTCTCCTTTTCTTCTTCAGATGATATTCCTGAAACAAACACAGTTTTTGGTTTATAAGTTTTTTCATTTTTATGATTTTTCTGTGGAATAAATCCAAGACCTTTCCTTTTGAAATTAGCGTTATAGTTTGGTTTCTTTTGAAAACCTGAACTAGGACTGTAACCCTTTTCCTTGTTTAACCTCTGTTGATCTCTTGAGGTGTACTTTTTTAGGTTTTTCAGAAAGATTTACATCTTTTATTTCAGAAATATTAATTTCTGTTAGTTTGAAAACCTTTTTAATCATTTCAGTTTTAACACCTCTTATTGGAAATTCTACATCAGAATATAATTTGTCAGAATCATTCAAAGTATATGCTACTTTGAATGTTTCATCATTCAAATTAGATTTTGATAACATAAATTCTTTATTGTAAACCCGTTTGCCCTTTTTGACTGTTTTTCTTGACGTTTCAGACTTTGACTCTGATTTTGATTCCGACTTTGACTCCTCGGTTTCATCGTTATCCAACACCTGATCGATCACTTTCTTTATTAACTCAGACTCATGGTCAGTTTCAGACGATGTGAAAGTAACATCAATGTTGTCTGGCAAATTTTCTGAAGACTCAGACTCGCACTGTAAGTTGGTTGCCTTTTTGACTTTTTCTGAATTTGGATTTCGTGGAGAATATCCATTTTCAAGCGGGGGTGGACATTTTTTGTAACTAACACTTTGTTTCTTACCAGAAGTTTTCACTTCAGTATCCTCTTTTGTTTCTAGCTTCTTATCTTCAGACGTTTCTTCCTCAAATGCCTTCATGCCTTCAACAGTTTGATAAATCCTATCAATAACATAAGAAGTACATGAGTAACTTTTTAACAACCTGTTTACCCTTTCTGTTTCAATCCTCTGAGTTTCCAGTTTCTGTTCCAACACAGCACACTTTTCAATGTAATTGTTGACAACTTTCTGCTTTGTCATGAAAGCTCCTTGAAGTGTTTTCATAGTTGTTGCTTGTTCACTGCTTGATTGATTGTATTAATTCATAGCTTTGTTCAGAACATCATAGGATTCTTTTAATCTGTTCATATTGTGAATCAAAGTACTGTTTTGCTTCTTTACTGCTTCACAATTTTCACATATCACCGGAATCTTTCGTGCATCAGCTTCTGCTTCAACTGTGAAAGCCAGGAATTCTTTATCTGGACAGTAATTGTCCCAGCTAAAACCTTCTGGTAATCTTTCATCATCCTGATCGATCAATTTGCTCATCAAATAAGCTTTCGTTGATTCTTCAATCTCCTTCCTAGCATGAGCAGTTTGTGGTTGTTGTTGATTTGGTTGTTGAGCAACTTGATGATAGATCGCTTTCTGATAATAATCATTATTGTTGAACAGATTTTGAGCTCCACTTGCTTCACGATTTGTACACTCTCTCTTGAAATGTCCTTTTTCCCTGCAACGAAAACAAGTAACTTTTGATTTATCAAAACCTAAAGTAGAAACATTTGCATCACGGAAATCATATCTTCCCGTAATCTGTTTAAATTTCTCTGCTCTTCTCAACACACTAGCCAAACACCAGTTTATATCCATTAACTCCATCTCCTCAGCATCGATCTGATCATAATCCTCTTTTGTCAACATTAGATTTCCGATCCGTCCTGCAACTAAACTCTCATATGACTCTAATACAGTTCCTAACAACGACATGTGACCTTTTGCAACCTCTTCCGACAAATTTTCACCATTCTCAATGTTCAAAACAATGTTGCATTGTAATCTCTTGCCATTCTTTGTTGCAGAAAAGTTTGGATCAAATGATGAATATGAAGAAAACTCCGTTTTGCTGTTTGATCCTTTAGATGACCCTTCAGAAGAACTTTTAGCATTGAATGCAGTTTCGATCTTTGGTGACATGTTTGTCTTATCACTAAGACTTCCTTTGTAATAAAGACCAATATCTTGTTCACCATCAAAAACCTTCATTCTTGAGATTTTCCTTTGTTCCATCTCTTAAGCTTCAATCTTTTCAATAAACTTGCTAAGTGTTAAATTGCTAAACCCCTTCTTGTTCCTTAACATCATAAGGTATGTGCCCCATGTTTCATGTGACAATGCATCAGCCAACTTTTCTATCAACTCTTCATTATCTTTTGTGATGCTCAACCTTTTCATGTTAACTATCAAATTGCAATATCTTTCAATGATCTGCTTTGTGTTTTCTGTTTTTAAACCACGAAATAAATCGAATTCTTTTTTCAAAAGCGATTTTTTGTTCTTAATCATCTCTTGGCTTCCAACAAACTTTGATTTTAATGCTTTCCAAATGGAATATGCACTTCCATTGTGTTGCAGTAAGACCAAGATATCTTCTTTAACTGCTTGATGCAATAGACTAATCATCATCTTTTCATTTTTGTATTTCTTTCTATCATCAACACTTAGATCTTTAATTGCAATCTCCTCTTAATCATCATTCAATGGTCTAATATATTTTGTTTCAACACACTCCCAAGCATCCAAATAATTTGCTTGAACCCAATTTTTGAATCGTTCCTCCCATCCTTTATATTCCTCAATATTCATGAGCTTTGGCGGTTTTTGCATAGTTCCGGTTTCATTTTCCATGTTCAAGTTATTAGTAATAGTAGCCGGAGTAGTCGGGGTAGTAGCAAATGCGTTATAAAATTCCTCTTCCATGGTTCGGTAACAATTTTCCCAAAACAGTCTTTCAAACGAAATCACTTTCAAGCGAAATAAACTTTGGTGCGGAATCAACTTCTTCACACGAAATAATCCTTGTCAAATGAAATGACTAAACTGATACGAAATAGGTGATTTCGTACGGAATACCACACTTTCAAACGAAATAGGTGATTTTGTGCGATATAATCAAACGAGATACCAACTTGGTGCGAAATAGAACTGATTTCATGCGAAACAACTGATTTCATACGAAATAACAAAAACTTTCAAGCGAAATGCCTATTTCGTGCAAAATAAGCGTGGTGTTTCGTGCGAAATACTGCTGATGTCATCATCTCGGCCATGTTTTTGTCAAATTGAACAGGTTTCAGTCTGATTTTAGGTCCAATTCTTTCAAGGCTTTGTTAAAACACTGTTTCGCATATAATGTGAGAAATTCAAGTCATTTTAACCGTGAAAAGTTGTTAATTTTGAAAAAGGTGTAGAAATGAGATTTTGCAGCTGAAATGGTAAGAACTCTTCCTCCTGAGCTCTGATACCACTTGTAGGATGGTTTTCACGACCAAACGAGTCGTTCAGAAGAGTTTTTGCTCAATACGAGAGGCGAAAACAAACGTATTGAGTCAATTCAGCTTGCAATTCACTTTAAACTGTCTTTTGATTAATATAACAACGTTTTACAGTTAGTAGACACTTCGGCAGCAGTTCGGTACTGAAACCGGAAAGTTATAAATGACAAGGCATCTCAAGTATTTATAGGGCAGGCTATTTCACACGGAACACCCTCAAGCGAAACCAGTTTCACACAAAATGACTATTTCGTGCGAAATACCAAGTTGATTTCGTACGAAATAGCTGTTTCCTATTTCATGCGAAATACCCCTAAAACCTAATTTCTCGTACTTCGTGCCCTGTTCTTTCTAATCTAATACAGGACTCGATACAAGACGAAGTCGACAGACGTATGCACCAACAGTTTCACTTTTGGGTGCCCGGGAGGCAGGGATTCCTGGTGATTGATCAGTTGCTGGAATAGCTGGTATTTCAGTCATTGGTACATGTAGACGCCTTTCAATGGATTGAAACAGAGCTCGGTCATTATCATTAAGGAAATTGACCATCCTGATTTTCCAATGGGGTATTCCTCTCTGACCAGAGTCAGAGGTTTGGACATTGAACCAATGTTAAAAGCATTATTCCATGTTTGAAAGCTGGCCATATTTAGAGAAAAGAAGATGAGCGATTGATCGTTTGAAAATGATTTACTCAATCTGCTCTGTTACCAATTGTTGGTCCCAGTTTGGACTTAAAAACTTCTTTTCACATAATTTGGCAAGTGATTTCAATAGATGTGAAAATAGTGTGCGTCAGACTTTCAAGAAACAAGACCTACAGAATTTTCAAGTTTATATCACTTTGAAACAAAATGGTTTACAAGGTGATTGTAAGATTGTTATCTATTACAAATGAATACTTGAATTCTGAGGTGAAAAGACAATGGAGTTTGTAGTACGTATTGAATGCTAAGCTTAACTCATTGTTCTCTGCTTGATGAGCCTTCTATTTATAGACGGCTTGGATACATGAATAAACAATTGTTTATGCATGTATAAGTCCTGCAAAAAGTAGCTCTTTGACATATTCATTGAATCCAACAATCAAGTTGCCTTTGTCTTCATGATATCCAATAATGTCAAGTTGCTTCGGTTATTGTGGTAGGATAGAAATGATTTTTAGACAAGTGGGGTTTTTATCAGAATTTTTGATAAACCACTTCATCGGAAATTCTGGTGAACAAATCATCAGAAAATCTGATGATCAGAATTGTTAGAAACTGAAGATATTTCATCAGAAATATCATCAGATCCATCAGAAAGACCTTCTCTGATAATCTTCTTCAGCTCTTGACCAACTTATGATACTAGTAGATATTGTTGCATTCAGTTGTCCTATCCGATCTTCTTCTTCTTGTTTTGATATTCAGGACTGTTATCTTCTTCATAGATCAAGTTCAATCTGATTTTCTTCAATACTTACAAATAAAATTTCCTAACACTCTCTGATCGAGGTTCTCGACATTGAAAAATCTTCGTAAACTAAATCATACGTGTATATGTTGACATTTAAGAGATATAAAGTCAAGAAAATTAAGGGCAATGGTGATATATATGCGGATTAGACACCAAAAAAATAAACACTTAAAAAATGGCTACAATTTAAGAAATGTGTTTAGTGATGGCATTAAATTCCTAATTGATGGAGAAAGGTATGGTGGCAAGAAAAGCTGCTTCCAGGAGGTTGTCAAGTACTTTCACTCGACGATTCCATTCTTGGGTGGTTTGTTTGGCCCTTGTTCCTTTAACTCGAATCCTAGCCCGGTATATCCCGTTTAATTTTACACCATTGTGAACGTTACACCTTTTCTACTCTCTGATCGAGGTTCTAGGCATTGAAAAATCTTCGTAAACGAAATCACACGTGTATATGTTGACATTTAAAAGATATACAATCAAGAAAATTAAGAACAATGGTGATATATATGCGGATTAGACACCAAAAAATAAACACTCAAAAAATGACTACAATTTAAGGAATGTGTTTAGTGACGACATTAGATTTCTAGTTGATGGAGAAAGGTCTGGTGGCAAGAAAAGCTGCTTCCAGGAGGTTGTCAAGTGTTTTCGCTTGACGATTCCATTCTTGGGTTGTTGGTTTGGCCCTTATTCCTGTAACTCGAATCCGAGCTCGGTATATCCCATTTTGGTTTTACACCATTGTGAACCTTACGCCTTTTTTACTCTCTGTTCGAGGTTCCCGGCATTGAAAAATCTTCGTAAACTAAATCACACGTGTATGTGTTGACATTTAAGAGATATACTGTCAAGAATATCAAGAGCAATGGTAATATATATGCAGATTAGACACCAAAAAATAAACACTCAAAAAATGGCTACAATTTAAGGAATGAGTTTAGTGACAGCATCAGATTTCTAATTGATGGGGAAAGGTCTGGTGGCAAGAAAAGCTACTTCCAGGAGGTTCTCAAGTGTTTTATCTTGACGATTCCATTCTTGGGTGGTTGGTTTGGCCCTTGTTCTTGTAACTCGAATCCTAGCCCCCTATATCCCATTTTAGTTTTACACCATTGTGAACCTTATGCCATTTTTTCTCTCTGATCGAGGTTTTCGGCATTGAAAAATCTAAGTAAATTAAATTACACGTGTATATGTTTACAATTAAGAGATATACAGTCAAGAAAATCAAGATCAGTAGTGATATATATGCGGATTAGACTCAAAAAAATAAACACTCAAAAAATGGCTACAATTTAAGGAATGTGTTTAGTGACAACATCAGATTCCTAATTGATGAAGAAAGCTCTGGTGGCAAGAAAAGCTGCTTCCAGGAGGTTGTCAAGTGTTTTCGCTCGACGATTCCATTCTTGGGTGGTTGGTTTGCCCCTCTTTCTTTAACTCGAATCCTTGCCCGGTATATCCCGTTTTAGTTTTACACCATTGTGAACCTTACGCCTTTTTTACTCCCTGATCGAGTTCTCGGCAATGAAAAATGTTCGTAAACTAAATCACACGTGTATATGTTGACATTTAAGAGATATACAGTCAAGAAAATCAAGAGCAATGGTGATATATATGCGGATTAGACACCAAAATATAAACACTCAAAAAATGGCTACAATTTAAGGAATGTGTTTAGTGACGGCATCAAATTTCTAATTGATGGATAAAGTTCTGGTGGCAAGAAAAGCCGCTTCAAAGAGGTTGTCAAGTGTTTTCGCTCGACGATTCCATTCTTTGGTGGTTGGTTCGGCCCTTGTTCCTGTAACTCGAATCCTAGCTCGGTATATCGCATTTTAGTTTTACACCATTGTAAATCTTACGCCTTTTTTACTCTCTGATCGAGGTTCTCGACATTGAAAAATCTTCGTAAACTAAATCACACGTGTATATGTTGACATTTAAGAGATATACAGTCAAGAAAATCAAGAGCAATGGTGATATATATGCGGATTAGACACCAAAAATAAACACTCAAAAATGGCTACAATTTAAGGAATGTGTTTAATGACGGCATCAGATTCCTAATTGATGGAGAAAGGACTGGTGGCAAGAAAAGCTGCTTCCAGGAGGTTGTCAACTATTTTTGCTCGACGATTCCATTCTTAGGTTGTTGGTTTGGCCCTTATTCCTGTAACTCGAATCCGAGCTCGGTATATCCCATTTTAGTTTTACACCATTGTGAACCTTACGCCTTTTTTACTATCTGTTCGAGGTTTCCGGCATTGAAAAATCTTCGTAAACTAAATCACATGTGTATATGTTGACATGTGAGAGATATACTGTCAAGAATATCAAGAGCGATGGTAATATATATGCAGATTAGACACCAAAAAATAAACACTCAAAAAATGGCTACAATTTAAGGAATGTGTTTAGTGACGATATCAGATTCCTAATTGATGGAGAAAGGTCTGGTGGTAAGAAAAGCTGCTTTCAGGATGTTTTCAAGTGTTTTCGCTCGACGATTCCATTCTTGGGTGGTTGGTATGGCCCTTGTTCATGTAACTCGAATCCTAGCCCGGTATATCCCATTTTAGTTTTACACCATTGAGAACCTTATGCCTTTTTTACTCTCTGATCGAGGTTTTCGGCATTGAAAAATCTACGTAAATTAAATTACACGTGTATATGTTGACAATTAAGATATATACAGTCAAGAAAATCAAGATCAGTAGTGATATATATGCGGATTAGACACCAAAAAATAAACACTCAAAAAATGGCTACAACTTAAGGAATGTGTTTTGTAACAACATCAGATTCCTAATTGATGAAGAAAGGTCTGGTGGCAAGAAAAGCTGCTTCCAGGAGATTGTCAAGTGTTTTCGCTCGACGATTTCATTCTTGGGTGGTTGGTTTGCCCCTCTTTCTTTAACTCGAATCCTTGCCCGGTATATCCGGTTTTAGTTTTACACCATTGTGAACCTTACGCCTTTTTTACTCCCTGATCGAGTTCTCGGCATTGAAAAATCTTCGTAAACTAAATCACACGTGTGTATGTTGACATTTAAGAGATATACAGTCAATAAAATCAAGTGCAATGGTGATATATATGCGGATTAGACAACAAAAAATAAACACTCAAAAAATGGCTACAATTTAAGGTCTGGTGGCAAGAAAAGCTGCTTCAAGGAGGTTGTCAAGTGTTTTCGCTCGACGATTCTATTCTTGAGTGGTTGGTTTGGCCTTGATCCTGTAACTCGAATCCTCGCCCGGTATATCCCATTTTAGTTTAACACCATTGTGAACCTTTCGCCTTTCTTACTCTCTGATCGAGGTTCTCGGCATTGAAAAATCTTCGTAAACTAAATCTCACGTGTATATGTTGATATTTAAGAGATATACAGTCAAGAAAATCAAGAGCAACGGCGATATATATGCGGATTAGACACTCAAAAAATGGCTACAATTTAAGGAATTTGTTTAGTGATGGCATCAAATTCCTAATTGATGGAGAAAGGTCTGGTGGCAAGAAAAGCCGCTTCCAAGAGGTTGTCAAGTGTTTTCGCTCGACGATTCAATTCCTTGGTGGTTGGTTTGGCCCTTGTTCCTGTAACTCGAATCCTAGCTCGGTATATCGCATTTTAGTTTTACACCATTGTAAATCTTACGCCTTTTTTACTCTCTGATCGAGGTTCTCGACATTGAAAAATCTTCGTAAACTAAATCACACGTGTATATCTTGACATTTAAGAGATATACAGTCAAGAAAATCAAGAGCAATAGTGATATATATGCGGATTAGACACCAAAAAATAAACACTCAAAAACGGCTACAATTTAAGGAATGTGTTCTGTGATGGCATCAGATTCCTAATTGATAGAGAAAGGATTGGTGGCAAGAAAAGCTGCTTCCAGGAGGTTGTCAAGTATTTTCGCCCGACGATTCCATTCTTGAGTTGTTGGTTTGGCCCTTGTTCCTGAAACTCGAACCCTAGCCCGGTATATCCCATTTTAGTTTTACACCATTGTTAACCTTACGCCGTTTTTACTCTCTGATCGAGGTTCTCGTCATTGAAAAATCTTCGTTAACTAAATCACATGTGTATATGTTGACATTTAAGAAAATATACAGTCAAGAAAATCAAGATCAATGGTGATATATATGCGGATTAGACACCAAAAAATAAACACAAAAAATGGCTACAATTTAAGGAATGTGTTTAGTGACGACATCAGATTCCTAATTGATGGAGAAAGGTCTGGTGGCTAGAAAACCTGCCTCCAGGAGGTTGTCAAGTGTTTTCGCTCGACGATTCCATTCTTTGGTGGTTGGTTTGGCCCTTGTTCCTGTAACTCTAATCCTGGGCGAGTATATCCCATTTTAGTTTTACACCATTGTGAACCTGGTGCCATTTTTAGTGTCTGATCGAGGTTCTTGACATTGAAAAATCTTCGTAAACTAAATCACACGTGTATATGTTGACATTTAAGAAAATATACATTCAAGAAGATCAAGAGCAATGGTGATATATATGCGAATTGGACACCAAAAAATAAACACAAAAAATGGCTACAATTTAAGGAATGTGTTTAGTGACGACATCAGATTCCTAATTGATAGAGAAAGGTCTGGTGGCAAGAAAAGCTGCCTCCAGGAGGTTGTCAAGTGTTTTCGCTCGACGATTCCATCCTTTGGTGGTTGGTTTGGCCCTTGTTCCTGTAAATCGAATCCTAGCCCGGTATACGCCATTTTAGTTTTACACCATTGTGCACCTTACGTGTTTTTTAGTCTCTGATCGAGGTTCTCGACATTGAAAAATCTTCGTAAACTAAATCACACGTGTATATGTTGACATTTAAGAGATATACAGTCAAGAAAATCAAGAGCAATGGTGATATATATGCGGATTAGACACCAAAAAATAAACACTCAAAAAATGGCTACAATTTAAGGAATGTGTTTAGTGACGGCATCGGATTTCTAATTGATGGAGAAAGTTCTGGTGGTAAGAAAAGCTGCTTCCAGGAGGTTGTCAAGTGTTTTCGCTCGACGATTTCATTCTTAGGTGGTTGGTTTGGCCCTTGTTCCTGTAACTCGAATCCTAGCCCGTTATATCCCATTTTAGTTTTACACCATTGTGAACCTGGCGCCTTTGTTAGTCTCTGATCGAGGTTCTTGACATTGAAAAATCTTCGTAAACTAAATCACACGTGTATATGTTGACCTTTAACAGATATACAGTCAAGAAAATCAAGAGCAATGGTGATATATATGCGGATTAGACACCAAAAAGTAAACACTCAAAAATGGCTACAATTTAAGGAATGTGTTTAGTGACGGCATCAGATTCCTAATTGATGGAGAAAGGACTGGTGGCAAGAAAAGCTGCTTCCAGGAGGTTGTCAAGTATTTTCGCTCGACGATTCCATTCTTGGGTTGTTGGTTTGGCCCTTGTTCCTGTAACTCGAATCCTAACCCGGTATATCCCATTTTAGTTTTACACCATTGTTAACCTTACCCCGTTTTTACTCTTTGATCGAGGTTCCCGGCATTGAAAAATCTACGTAAACTAAATCACACGTGTATATGTTGACATTTAAGAAAATATACAGTCAAGAAAATTAAGAGCAATGTTGATATATATGTGGATTAGACACCAAAAAATGGCTACAATTTAAGGAATGTGTTTAGTGACGACATCAGATTCCTAAGTGATGGAGAAAGGTCTGGTGGCAAGAAAAGCTGCCTCCCGGAGGTTGTCAAGTGTTTTCGCTCGACGATTCCATTCTTTGGTGGTTGGTTTGGCCCTTGTTCCTGTAACTCGAATCATAGCCCGGTATACCCCATTTTGGTTTTACACCATTATGAACCTTACGTGTTTTTTAGTCTCTGATCGAGGTTCTCGACATTGAAAAATCTTCGTAAACTCAATCACCCATGTATATGTTGACATTTAAGAGATATACAGTCTAGAAAATCAAGAACAATGGTGATATATATGCGGATTAGACACAAAAAAAAAAAACACTCAAAAAATGGCTGCAATTTAAGGAATGTGTTTAGTGACGGCATCGGATTTCTAATTGACGGAGGGAGGTCTGGTGGTAAGAAAAGCTGCTTCCAGGAGGTTGTCAAGTGTTTTCGTTCGACGATTCCATTCTTCGGTGGTTGGTTTGACCCATGTTCCTGTAACTCGAATCCTAGCACGGTATATCCCATTTTAGTTTTACACCATTATGAACCTGCTGCCTTTTTTACTTTCTGATCGAGGTTCTTGACATTGAAAATCTTCGTAAACTAAATCACACGTGTATATGTTGACATTTAAGAGATATACAGTCAAGAAAATCAAGAGCAGTGGTGATATATATGCGGATTAGACACCAAAAAATAAACATTTAAAAAATGGCTACAATTTAAGGAATGTGTCTAGTGACGGCATCAGATTCCTAATTGATGGAGATAGGTCTGGTGGCAAGAAAAGCTGCTTCTAGGAGGTTGTCAAGTGTTTTCACTCGACGATTCCATTCCTGGGAGGTGGGTTTGGCCCTTGTTCCTCTAACTCGAATCCTAGCCCGGACTATCCCATTTTAGTTTTACACCATTGTGAACTTACGCCTTTTTTACTCTCTGATCGAGGTTCTCGGCATTGAAAAATCTTCGTAAACTAAATCATGCATGTATATGTTGACATTTAAGAGATATACAGTCAATAAAATCAAGAGCAATGGTGATATATATGCGGATTAGACCCCAAAAAATAAACACTTAAAAATGGCTACAATTTAAGGAATGTGTTTAGTGACGGCATCAGAATCCTAATTGATGGTGATAGGTCTGGTGGTAACAAAAGCTGCTTCCAGGAGGTTGTCAAGTGTTTTCGTTCGACGATTCCATTCTTGCGGGGTTGGTTTGGCCCTTTTTCCTGTAACTCGAATCATATCCCGGTATATCTCAATTTAGTTCTACACCATTGTGAACCTCACGCCTTTTTTACTCTCTGATCGAGGTTCTCGGCATTGAAAAATCATCGTAAACTAAATCACACGTGTATATGTTGGCATTTAAGAGATATACAGTCAAGAAAATCAAGACCAGTGGTGATATATATGCGGATTAGACACCAAAAAATACACACTCAAAAAATGGCTACAAGTTAAAGAATTTATTTAGTGACGACATCAGATTCCTAATTGATGGAGAAAGGTCTGGTGGCAAGAAAAGCTGCTTCCAGGAGGTTGTCAAGTGTTTTCACACGATGATTCCATTCTTGGGTGGTTGGTTTGGCCCTTGTTCCTGTCACTCGAATCCTAGCCCGGTATATCCCATATTCGTTTTACACCATTGTGAAACTTACACCTTTTTTACTCTCTGATCGAGGTTCTCGGCATTGAAAAATCTAAGTAAACTAAATTACACGTGTATATGTTGACATTTAAGAGATATACAGTCAAGAAAATCAAGAGCAATGGTGATATATATGCGGATTAGACACCAAAAAATAAACACTCAAAAAATGGCTACAATTTAAGGAATGTGTTTAGTGATGGCATCAGATTCCTAATTGATGGAGAAAGGTCTGGTGGCAAGAAAAGCTGCTTCAAGGAGGTTGTCAAGTGTTTTAGCTCGACGATTCCATTCTTGCATGGTTGGTTTGGCACTTGTTCTTTTAACTCGAATCCTAGCCCTGTATATCCTATTTTAGTTTTACACCATTGTGAACCTTGCGCCATTTTGACTCTCTGATCGAGGTTCACGGCATTGAAAAATCTTCCTAAACTAAATGAAACGTGTATATGTTGACATTTAAGGATACACGGTCAAGAAAATCAAGAGCAATCGTGATATATATGCGGATTAGACATCATAAAATACAAACTCAAAAAATGGCTAAAATTTAAGGAATGTGTTTAGTGACGGCATCAGATTCCTAATTGATGGAGAAATGTCTGGTGGCAAGAAAAAAGCTGCATCCAGGAGGTTGTCAAATGTTTTCCCTCGACGATTCCATTCTTGGGTGGTTGGTTTGGCCCTTGTTCCTGTAACTCGAATCATAGCCCGGTATATCCAATTTTAGTTTTACACCATTGTGAAACTTACGCCTTTTTTACTCTCTGATCGAGGTTCTCGGCATTTAAAAGTCTTCGTAAACTAAATCATACGTGTATAAGTTGACTTTTAAGAGATATACAGTCAAGAAAATCAAGAGCAATGGTGATATACTTGTGGATTAGACACCAAAAATAAACACTCAAAAAATGGTAACAATTTAAGGAATGTGTTTAGTGACGGCATCAGACTCCTAATTGATGGAGAAAGGTTTGGTGGCAAGAAAAGCTGCTTCCAGGAGTTTGTCAAGTGTTTTCGCTCGACGATTCCATTCTTGGGTAGTTGCTTGGGGCCTTGTTCCTGTAACTTGAATGCTAGCCCGGTATATCCCATTTTAGTTTACACCATTGTGAACCTTACGCCTATTTTACTCTCTGATCGAGGTTTTCGGCATTGAAAAATCTTTGTAAACAAAATCACACATGTATATGTTGGCATTTAAGAGATATAGAGTCAACAAAATCAAGAGCAATGGTGATATATATGCGGATTAGACACCAAAAAATAAAAACTAAAAAAATGGCTACAATTTAAGGAATGTGTTTAGTGACGGTATCAGATTACTATTTAATGGAGAAAGGTCTGGTGGCAAGAAAAACTGCTTCCAGGAGGTTGTCAAGTGTTTTCTCTCGACGATTCCATTCTTGGGTGGTTGGTTTCGCCCTTGTTCCTGTAACTCGAATCCTAGCCCGGTATATCCCATTTTAGTTTCACACCATTGTGAACCTTACGCCTTTTTTACTCTCAGATCTAGCTTCTCGGCATTGAAAAATCTTCGTAAACTAAATCACTTGTGTATATGTTGACATTTTAGAGATATACAGTCAAGAAAATCAAGAGTAATGGTGAAATATAAGCGGATTAGACAAAAAAAAAACACTCAAAAAATGGCTACATTTTAAAGAATAGGTTTAGTGACGGCAGCAGATTCCTAGTTATGGAGAAAGGTCTGGTGGCAAGAAAAACAGCTTCCAGGAGGTTGTCAAGTGTTTTCGGTCGACGATTTCATTCATGGGTGGTTGGTTTGGCCCTTGTTCCTGTAACTCAAATTCTAGCCCGGTATATCTCATTTTAGTTTTACACCATTGTGAACCTTAAACCTTTTTTATTCTCTCATCAAGATTCTCGGCATTGAAAAATCTTCCTAAACTAAATCACACGTCTATATGTTGACATTTAAGAGGTATACAGTAACGAAAATCAAGAGCAATGTATCAATATATGCGGATTTGACACCAAAAAATAAACACTCAAAAAATGGCTAATATTAAAGGAATGTGTTTAGTGACAGCATCAGATTCCTAATTAATAGAGAATGGTCCGGTGGCAAGAAAAGCTGCTTCCAGGCGGTTGTCAAGTGTTTTCCCTCGACGATTCCATTCTTGGGTGGTTAGTTTGGCCCATGTTCCTGTAACTCGAATCCTAGCCCGGTATATCCCACTTTAGTTTTACACCATTGTGAACCTTACGCCTTTTTTACTATCTGATCGAGGTTCTCGGCATTGAAAATCTTCGTAAACTAAATCACACGTGTATATGTTGACATTTAAGAGATATAGAGTCAAGAAAATGAAGAGCAATGGTGATATATATGCGGATTAGACAACAAAAAATAAACACTCAAAAAATGGCTACAATTTAAAGAATGTGTTTTGTGACGACATCAAACTCCTAATTGATGGAGAAAGGTTTGGTGGTAAGAAAAGCTGCTTCCAGGAGGTTGTCAAGTGCTTTCGCTCGACGATTCCATTCTTGGGTGGTTGGTTTGGCCCTTGTTCCTGTAACTCATATCCTAGCCCGGTATATCCCATTTTAGTTTCACACCATTGTGAACCTTACGCATTTTTTACTCACTGATCGAGGTTCTCGGCATTGAAATATCTTCGTAAACTAAATCACTCGTGTATATGTTGACATTTAAGAGATATACTGTCAAGAAAATCAAGAGCAATGGTGAAATATAAGCGGATTAGACACCAAAAAATAAACACTCAAAAAATGGCTTCATTTTTAAGAATGTGTTTAGTGACGGCAGCAGATTCCTAGTAATGTAGAAAGGTCTGGTGGCAAGAAAAGCTGCTTCCAGGAGGTTGTCAAGTGTTTTCGCACGACGATTCCATTCTTGGGAGGTTGGTTTGGCCCTTGTTCCTGTAACTCGAATCCAAGCCCGGTATATCCCATTTTAGTTTTACACCATTGTGAACCTTACGCCTTTTTTACTCTCTAATCTAGGTTCTCGGCATTGAAAAAACTTCGTAAACTAAATCACACGAGTATATGTTGACGTTCAAGAGATATATAGTCAAGAAAATCAAGAGCAATGGTGATATATATGCGGATTAGACATCAAAAAATAAACACTCAAAAAATGGCTACAATTTAAGGAATGTATTTAGTGACGGCATCGGATTCCTAATTGATGGAGAAAGGTCTGGTGGCAAGAAAAGCTGCTTCCAGGAGGTTGTCAAGTGTTATCCCTCGACGATTCCATTCTTGGGTGCTTGCTTTGGCCCTTGTTCCTGTAACTAGAATCCTAGCCCGGTATATCCCAATTTAGTTTTACACCATTGTCAACCTTACGCCTTTTTTACTCTCTGATCGAGGTTCTCGGCATTGAAAAATCTTCGTAGACTAAATCACACGTGTATATGTTAACATTTAAGAGATATACAGTCAAGAAAATCAAGAGCAATGGTGATATATATGCGGATTAGGCACCAAAAATAAACACTAAAAAAATGGCTACAATTTAAGGAATGTATTTAGTGATGGCATCAGATTCCTAATTGATGGAGAAAGGTCTGGTGGCAAGAAAAGCTGCTTCCAGGAGGTTGTCAAGTGTTTTCGCTCGACGATTCCATTCTTGGGTGGTTGGTTTGGCCCTTGTTCCTGTAACTCGAATCCTAGCCCGGTATATCCCATTTTAGTTTTACACCATTGTGAACCTTATGCCTTTTTTACTCTCTGATCGAGGTTCTCGGCATTGAAAAATCTTCGTAAACTAAATCACACATGTATATGTTGACATTTAAGAGATATACAGTCAAGAAAATCAAGCGCAATGGTGATATATATGCGGATTAAACACCAAGAAATTAACACTGAAAAATTGGCTACAATTTAAGGAATGTGTTTAGTGATGGCATCAGGTTCCTAATTGATGGAGAAAGGTCTGGTGTCAAGAAAAGCTGCTTCCAGGAGGTTGTCAAGTGTTTTCGCTCGACGATTCCATATTTGGGTGGCTGGTTTTGCCCTTGTTCCTGTAACTCATATCCTAGCCTGGTATATCCCATTTTAGTTTTACACCATTGTGAACCTTACGCCGTTTTTACTCTCTGATCGAGGTTCTTGGCATTGAAAAATCTTTGTAAACTAAATCACACGTGTATATGTTGACATTTAAGAGATATTCAATCAAGAAAATCAAGAGCAATGGTGATATATATGCAGATTAGAAAACAAAAAATAAACACTCAAAACATGGCTACAATTTATGGAATATGTTTAGTGACGGCATCAGATTCCTTGTCACACCCCAAACGATGGTGGAAACATCGGGGCCTGGCACTGAGCGAAACAGATTGTCCAGAAGTTTCCATAACAACTATAAATACCAATTATTTAAAGCATCATGTCCCATACCATGACATAAAAAGCAACATAATTATTACAGAAAAAATCTAGTCAAATTGTTCTGTTCTGACAACTCAGATTTCAAATACAGACAATTCGTTTATTTGTTTCTAGACCTTTCCTAGCCTCGATTTCCCGGCAAGCCAAGCGTCTAAACATCTTAAGCACCTGCCACATATGTTAAAGTAAAAGTCAATACACATAGTGTAAAGGTAAGCATACAAGTTTAATAGATATAATAGACTTCGAATTCGTTTACGCATAACCAGCACGTACACAGTGTGAAATGAAGCACGCTAGTTATCGGCATGAACCAATCGATACCAATGACTGCGGGTTAACTGCCCAAGGCAGTTCGTAATACACACTCACCACTGTGAGCCATGTAATTAATTGTCCTTAACAACCCCTGAGTGAACAGGAGCTGAGTCCAAACTATAGTACTATCGTTGCTAAGGCAGGCAGACAACATTCCATGTGTAAACATAATAAACAAGCACTCATTAAGTCACGTATAACATGCGGTAAAGGTTAGCGTTAAAGTATTGCGTAGTGTGTTCGATGTGATTTAGAATAAGTAACGTATGTTACACCCAAATGTGCGTAAAGCAAAAAGGGTTCGAGTATACTCACAGCGATGATGGTTTGAAGGGAGCGCTAGAGTAAGTTTAGCCTGATCAGAACGATAGCATGAATGATAAGTGGCACGTAAAAAGGTGTAAAGTGTCAGTGGTTCAGACGGTAATCCGATCGGGTGGCAATCCAATCGGGTGGCCGGTCGATCGGGTGACAAACCGTTCGGATGGTCATCCGATCGGATGACCATTCGATTGGATTGTTACCTCGTTTGGGATGGGTATGTTTGTGTATGATGGCTTGTATCTTGAAGTTTTCGTTGTAGCATTTTGAAAACAGAGAAGTATCTCTACCTTTCAGTTCGGTCGATCGAACGGTTGTTCGATCGGACGGCGATCCGATCGGCGAGGCTTCTCAGGTTGAGAACAAGTTCACCGCAGGACGGTCACTCGATCGGATTGCAATCCGATCGGGTGGCAATCCGTACACATTGAACATGTTGAAAATTGTTTAAGTGTTGAAGTCGAAACATCACATGGTCGGGTGGTAATCCGATTGGATGGCAATCCGATCGGACGGCAACCCGTTCGATGTTCAAACCTCACTAGTTGAGATAATAGTGAAGTGTGGGACCCAAGGTGCAAGCCGATCGGGTGGCTGTGCGGTCGGCTGGCAATCTGATTAGACGGCAATCTGATCGGATGGCAATCCGTCCCAGACGACCTGATCGTCTTCTTCACTTTTTTGTTTTGGTAGTTTGCGTTTTCTCGAGACTGTTCAATAACGTGTCAGACAACAGAAACCTCGTCAAGACTTAGGGACCCGATCGGACAGGAACCACCCTAGTCCGACAAGTTAACTGTTCGAGACAGTGTTTCATGTTCAACCCGAAATAAGAAATATCATGGATAAAATCCAGATCTTGAACCAACTCAACACTAAGAATGAGTAGGATGTCAGAACAAGCTCCGAATCTATCGTTTTTGAGTGCATTGAGTGTAAAAGAGTTGAAAGAAAGTTAGAAACCAACTTTCAATCCTTTCTCACCATGAATATGTTCAGATATATGCAAGATCTTTGCTTATTTGTGTGGAAATAGTTCAGATCTAAGTTGTTCTTGGTGGATTGAAGCCAAAACATGAAGTTCTCAAGAACACCATGATGACATAATCCTAGAACACCTCAAATCTAGTGATTTCATGGTTAAAAGTTAAGATTCAATAGATAGAAAGGTGTAGGAGTGCATGTAGATCAAGAAAGTACAAGATTTAGGTTGAAAACTTACAAGATTTGTGAGAAATCGGAAGAAATAGCGGCTGGAGCGACTTGAGAGAGAGCTGTCAACATCAAGTGATGTTGACATATGGGGGTATTTATAGGGTTTCCATAAATGGAAAGGAGGGAAAAGGTTGGTCGATCGGGTGGCAACACGATCAGGTGGCAGCTCGATCGAGTGGCACCTCGATCGGGTGGCAGCCCGATCGGGTGGCAGCTCGATCGAGTGGCACCTCGATCGGGTGGCACCTCGATCGGGTGGCAGCCCGATCGGGTGGCAGCTCGATCGACTGACCACTCGATTGGAGTGATTGGCGTGACGAGTTTTGCGATTTCGATTCGCGTGTTGAGTGTTGCGATGCGATAGAGTTTCCCATTAAAATTACTTTTAATCCCAACTACTATATCTAATATACAATCATCATATTTAACTTACGTTTAGCGTTTGCGATTGAGTTGTGATTGCGTTTCGATTAATCACCACACATAAACATAAATAAACATGCACAGGTAACACATAAGGCACACACGCACGTAAAAAAATATCCAGAATGCATTATTCGAGTTGTGAAGGCGATTGCGATAAGCGATAACACATGCGATAAACATCGATTAACCTGGATTAGTAATAAGTACTCCAGATAATACAACTATCGTAAAAGCATAAAAAGACTATCTACAAGCCAAAGAAGTCAAAACAAGAGTTGAGCAAGGAGTGACAGATCGCAATTAGCAATCTTGTCTCCCTTTGACTTCAATCTTAACTTTGACTTTGACTTTTGAAACACAGGGTGTTACAGCCTCCCCCTCTTAACGGAATTTCGTCCCGAAATTAGGCCGAAGCCGTAACAAACAACTGCGGGTACTTCACCTTCATGTCGCTTTCGAGTTCCCAAGTGAACTCTGCGCCTCGTTTACCTTCCCATCGAACCTTCACAATGGGAATGCACGAGCGTCTGAGCTGCTTGGTTTGGCGATCCATGATCTCGATAGGCTTCTCCACGAAGTGTAGTGTTTCGTTTACTTGAAGATCATCAAGCGGTACATACAGATCATGTTCAGTCAGGCACTTTCTGAGGTTAGAAACATGGAAAGTCGGGTGAACGTTGCTAATTTCCTCCGGTAGTTCGAGTCTGTATGCCACTTTTCCGATCGTTTCCAGAATCTTAACGGGTCCAACATATCGAGGCGCGAGTTTCCCTTTCTTGCCGAATCTGACCACACCCTTCCAAAGTGATACCTTTAGGAGTACATGGTCGCCAACGTCAAATTCAATGGGCCTGCGTCGTCTATCGGCGTAACTTTTCTGACGACTCTGAGCTTTCAGCAGATTGTCTTGAATTTGGAGGATTTTGTCAGTGGTTTCTTGCAATAGCTCAGAACCGGTTAATTGCGAGTGCCTGATCTCGTGCCATACAATAGGTGATCGACATTTTCTTCCATATAAAGCCTTAAACGGTGTCATTTGAATGTTGGAATGATAACTGTTATTTTACGAGAACTCGACTAACGGCAGGTAAGCGTCCTAATTACCACCGAAATCTATGACACACCAACGGAGCATGTCTTCAAGGGTATGAATCGTTCTTTCAGTCTGACCGTCAGTTTGGGGATGAAAAGCTGTACTTAGATTAAGCGTAGTACCGAGTGCAGTTTGAAACGTTTCCCGTAGACACGAGGTAAACCGAGCATCAGGGTTAGAGATGATGTCGCGAGGCTTCCCATGTCGACAAATGATCTCATCGGTGTAGATTCGGGCAAATCTTTCTACCTTGTAGTCTTCTCGTATTGGCAGAAAATGGGCAGATTTGGTCAAACGGTCAACGACACCCCAAATGCTGTCGTGACTTGATGGCGTACGCGGAAGCTTCGTTATGAAGTCCATAGCTATGCTTTCCCATTTCCACATAGGGATTGGGGGTTGTTTAAGTAAGCCAGAGGGCCTTTGATGCTCAGCCTTGACCTTCGAGCAAGTCAGGAACTTCCCAACATAGAGAGCGATATCTCTCTTCATGCCCGGCCCCCAGTATTTGTAGCGAAGGTCCTGGTACATTTTATCGGCATCGGGATGAATAGAATATCGTGATTTGTGGGCTTCGTCCATTAAAATCTGTCGTAAATCGGTCCGTTTAGGGATCCAAATTCGGTCCAGATAATGGAATATCCCATTCGACTTATTCACAAGTTGGGCTCCATCGTGATAGATCCTTTCCTTCTTCAAAGTGCGCTCGGTAAAACAAGCATGTTGGGCTTCGCAGATGAGGGATTCGAGATTATGCTGAGTGGGAACATTGTGGGTACTATGCAAATAGCTTCGTCTGCTTAGAGCATCAGCAATGACATTTGCTTTGCCTGGGTGGTAACGAATCTCACAGTCGTAATCGTTGAGAAGTTCTACCCATCGGCGTTGTGCATATTAAGTTCTTTCTAGCTAAAGATGTGTTGTAGGCTCCTATGGTCGGTGAAGAACGTACACTTGGTACCATACAGGTAGTGTCGCCAAATCTTTAATGCAAAAACAACTGCGCCTAGCTCAAGGTCGTGGGTTGTATAGTTCTTCTCGTGGATCTGGAGCTGACGAGATGCATAAGCGATAACCTTGTCCCGCTGCATGAGAACACAACCAAGACCAAGGTTCGAGGCATCGCAATAGACTAAGAAGTCGTCGTTTTCGTCGGGTAAAGCAAGGACGGGAGCATTGCAAAGCATATGCTTGAGGGTTTGGAAAGCAGACTCTTGTTCAATTCCCCAAACAAAGGATCTGTCTTTATGTGTGAGAGAAGTAAGCCGCACAGCGATTTTAGAGAACCCTTCGATGAATCGACGATAATAGCCCGCTAGTCCGAGAAAATAACGGACTTCAGACGGGTTCTTCGGTGTAACCCAACTCTTACCAGCTTTAATCTTCACGGGATCGACATGGATACCTTGACTATTAAAAATGTGACCGAGGAATTGAACCTCCTCCAGCCAGAATTCACACTTGGAGAACTTGGCATAGAGTCGATTCCCCTGGAGTAGCTCGAGAACCAAACGTAGATGCTACGCGTGTTCGGCTTTCGACTTGGAATAGATCAGGATATCATCGATGAACACGATGAAGAAGCGGTCCAGAAATGGTTTACACACGCGATTCATCGGATCCATGAAAACTGAGGGTGCGTTGGTTAAACCAAAAGGCATAACAACGAACTCATAATGGCCGTAACGAGTGTGAAAAGCGGTTTTGGGTATATCCTCCTCTTGAATGTGCAGTTGGTGATAGACTGAACGTAGATCGATCTTCGAGAAACATATAGCACCTTGTAGCTGGTCAAACAAATCATCAATTCGAGGCAGGGGATAGCGATTCTTGATTATCATCTTATTCAATTCCCTGTAGTTGATGCACATCCGGAACAACCCATCCTTCTTTTTGACGAAAAGGACTCGCGCGCCCCACGGAGAGGTGCTAGGATGAATGAAGCCTTTATCAAGCAATTCCTGGAGCTGAATCGAGAGTTCACGCATTTCAGACGAAGCGAATCGATAAGGAGCTTTAGCAACAGGGTGTGCTCCAGGAATGAGGTCGATACGAAAGTCGATATCACGACTTGGCGGTAAGCCGGGGAGATCATCAGGAAATACTTGAGGAAATTCACAAACAACAGGAACATCTTTCACTTCTGTCTTCCCTTTCTTTTCCTTCTTCGCTGCTACAATGTTAGCCAAGAAAGCTCTGTATTCCTTGCGGAGATACTTGCTAGTTTGGACACATGACATGAGCTTAAGACCTTTCGAGGGAGTTTCACCATAAACACACAGTTGGTCACCATTAGCGAGCGCGAATCGAATCATCTTATCAAAGCATACAACTTCAGCATGGTTTTCGCGAAGAAAGTCCATGCCTACTATGATGTCAAAACTTCCGAGCTGCATGGGAATGAGATCGATTGGAAAGATGTGATTGTTGGGCTCAAGAGTACAATCACGAAGAATGGAATTGACAGCGACGGTTCTTCCGGTGGCGACTTCAACATCTAAAGTCGAGGGGAGATGGGAGCGCTTACGATTAAGGAGCTTTTCGAACTCAAACGATACAAAATAGTTATCGGCTCCAGTATCAAACAAACACAAAGCATAAATACCATTCACGAGAAACGTACCATTGACCACATTGTTGTCAGCCTGGGCTTGGTGCACATTGATGTTGAAAGTTCTGGTACGGGCAGCTTGTTGTTGTTACTACTGAGGCTGTTGCTGTTGCTGAGGCTGCTGCTGCTGGGGCTCTTGTTTCACAACCCTGTTCGGGCACATGTTCGTGAAGTGGTTGGGATCACCACACGCAAAGCAGACTCTGGCGTTGATCGCGGGTACCTGAGCCGCTTGTTGGCCACATACGTTAAAGTAAAAGTCAATACACATAGTGTAAATGTGAGCATACAAGTTTAATTGATATAATAGAGTTCGAATTCGTTTACGTATAACCATCACATACACAGTGTGAAATGTAGCACGTTAGTTATCGGCATGAACCTATCGATACCAATGATTGCGGGTTGACTGCCCAAGGCTGTTCGTAATACACACTCACCACTGTGAGCCATGTAATTAATTGTCCTTAACAACCCTGAGTGAACAGGTGCTAAGTCCAAACTATAGTACTATCGTTCCTAAGGCAGGCAGACAACATTCCATGTGTAAACATAACAAAAAAGCATTCATTAAGTCACGTACAACATGCGGTAAAGGTTAGCGTTAAAGTATTGCGTACTGTGTTCGATGTGATTTAGAATAAGTAACGTATGTAACACCCAAAAGTGCGTAAAGCAAAAAGGGTTCGAGTACACTCACAGCAACGGCGGATTGAAGGGAGCGCTAGAGTAAGTTTAGCCTGATCAGAAAGATAGCATGAACGATAAGCAGTGCGTAAAACGATGTAAAGTGTCAGTGGTTTGGACGGTAATCCGATCGGGTGGCAATCCGATCAGGTGGCCGGTCGATCGGGTGACAATCCATTCGGATGGTCATCCTATGATGACCATTCGATTGGATTGTTACCTCGTTTGGGATGGATGAGTTTGTGTATGATGGCTTCTATTTTGAAGCTTTCGTTGTAGCATTTTGAAAACAGAGAAGTATATCTACCTTTCAGGTCGGTCGATCAAACGGCTGTTCGATCGGACGACAATCCGATTGGCGAGGCTTCTCAGGTTGAGAACAAGTTCACCGCAGGATGGTCACTCGATCGGATTGCAATCCGATCAGGTGGCAATCCGTACGCATTGAACATGTTGAAAATTCTTTAAGTGTTGAAGTCGAAACATCGCATGGTCGGGTGGTAATCCGATCGGATGGCAATCCGATCGGACGGCAATCTGTTTGATGTTCAAACCTCACAAGTTGATATAATAGTTATGTGTGGGACCCAAGGTGCAAGCTGATCGGGTGGTTGTCCGGTCGGGTGGCAATCCGATTGGACGACAATCCAATCGGACGGCAATCCGTCCCAGACGACCTGATCGTCTTCTTCACTTGGTTGTTTTGGAAGTTTGCGTTTTCTCGAGACTGTTCAGTAACGTGTCAGACAACAGAAACCTCGCCAAGACTTAGTGACCCAATCGGATAGGAACCACCCTAGTCTGACCAGTTAACTGTTCGAGACGGTGTTTCATGTTCAACCCGAAATCAGAAATCTCATGGATTGAATCTAGATCTTGAACCAACTCAACACTAAGAATGAGTAGGAGGTCAGAACAAGCTCCGAATCTATTGGTTTTGATTGCATTGAGTGTACAAGAGTTGAAAGAAAGTTAGAAACCATCTTTCAATCCTTTCTTACCAAGAATATGTTCAGACCTATGCAAGATCTTTGCTTATTTTTGTGGAAATCGTTCAGATCTAAGTTGTTCTTGGTGGATTGAAGCCAAAACATGAAGTTCTCAAGAACACCATGATAACATCATCCTAGAACACCTCAAATCTAGTGATTTCACGGTTAAAAGTTAAGATTCAAAAGATAGAAAGGTGTAGGAGTGCGTGTAGATCAAGAAAGTACAAGATTTAGGTTGAAAACTTACAATATTCGCGAGAAAATGGAAGAAATAGCGGCTGGAGCGACTTGAGAGAGAGAGCTGTCAACATCAAGTGATGTTGACATATGGGGGTATTTATAGGGTTTCCATAAATTGAAAGGAGGGAAAAGGCTGGTCGATCTGGTGGCAACCCGATCGGGTGGTAGCTCGATCGAGTGGCACCTCGATCGGGTGGAAGCCCGATAGGGTGGCAGCTCGATCGGCTGACCACTCGATTGGAGTGATTGGCGTGACGTGTTTTGTGGTTTTGATTCACGTGTTGAGTGTTGCGATGCGATAGAGTTTCCCATTCAAATTACTTTTAATCCCAACTACTATATCTAACATACAATCATCATATTTAACTTGCGTTTAGCGTTTGTGATTCGATTGCTATTGAGTTGCCATTGCGATTCGATTAATCACCACACATAAACAAAAAAAACATGCACAAGTAACACATGAATCACACACCCACATAAAACAATATCCAGAACGCATTATTCGAGTTACGAGTGCGATTGCGATAAGCGATAACACATGTGATAAACATCGATTAACCTCGATTAATAATAAGTACTCCACATAATACAACTATCGTAAAAGCATAAAAAGACTATCGACAAGTCAAAGAAGTCAAAACAAGACTTGAGCAAGGAGTGACAGATCGAAACTGGCAATCTTGTCTCCCTTTGACTTCAATCTTGACTTTGACTTTCGAAACATGGGGTGTTACATTCCTAATTGAGGGAGAAAGGTCTGGTGGCAAAAACGCTGTTTCCAGGAGGTTGTCAAGTGTTATCGCTCGACAATTCCATTCTTGGGTGGTAAGTTTGGCCCTTGTTCCTGTAACTCGAATCCTAGCCTGGCATATCCCATTTTAGTTTTACACCATTGTGAACCTTACGCCTTTTTTACTCTCTGATCGAGGTTCTCGGAAAGAAAAATCTTCGTAGACTAAATCACACGTGTATATGTTGACATTTAAAAGATATACAGTCAAGAAAATCAAGAGCAATGGTGATATATATGCGGATTAGACACCAAAAAATAAACACTAAAGAGTGGCTACAATTTAAGGAACGTGTTTAGTGACGGCATCAGATTCCTAATTGATGGAGAAAGATCTGGTGGCAAGAAAAGCTGCTTCCAGGAGGTTGTCAAGTGTTTTCGCTCGACGATTCCATTCTTGGGTGGTTGGTTTGGCCCTTGTTCCTGTAACTCGAATCCTAGCCCCGGTATATCCCATTTAGTTTTACACCATTATGAACCTTACGCCTTTTTTACTCTCTGATCGAGGTTCTCGGCATTGAAAAATCTTCGTAAACTAAATCACACCTGTATATGTTGACATTTAAGAGATATACAGTCAAGAAAATAAAGAGTAATGGTGATATATATGCGGATTAGACACCAAAAAAATAAACACTAAAAAAATGGCTACAATTTATGGAATGTGTTTAGTGACGGCATCAGATACCTAATTGATGGAGAACGGTCTGGTGGCAAGAAAAGTTGTTTCCAGAAGGTTGTCAAGTGTTTTCGCTCGACGATTCCATTCTAGGGTGGTTGGTTTGGCCCTTGTTCCTGTAACTCGAATCCTAGCCCGGTGTATCCCATTTTAGTTTTACACCATTGTGAACCTTATGCCTTTTTTACTCTCTGATCGAGGTTCTCGGCATTGAAAATCTTCGTAAACTAAATAACACGTGTATATGTTGACATTGATGAGATATACAGTCAAGAAAATCAAGAGCAATGGTGATATATATGCAGATTAGACACCAAAAAATAAACACTCAAAAAATGGCTACAATTTAAGGAATGTGTTTAGTGACGGCGTCAGATTCCTAATTGATGGAGAAAGACCTGGTGGCAAGAAAAGTTGTTTCCAGGAGGTTGTCAAGTGTTTCGCTCGACAATTCCATTCTTGGTGGTTGCTTTGGCCCTTGTTCCTGTAACTCGAATCCTAGCCCGGTATATCCCATTTTAGTTTTACACCATTGTGAACCTTACGCCATTTTTACTCTCTGATCGAGGTTCTTGGCATCGAAAAATCTTCATAAACTAAATCACACGTGTATATTTGACATTTAAGAGATATACAGTCAAGAAAATCAAGAGCAATGGTGATATATATGCGGATTAGACACCAAAAAATAAACACTCAAAAAATGGCTACAATTTAAGGAATGTGTTTAGTGACGGCATCAGATTCCTAATTGATGGAGAAAGGTCTGGTGGCAAGAAAAGCTACTTCCAGGAGGTTGTCAAGTGTTTTCGCTCGACGATTCCATTCTTGGGTGGTTGGTTTGGCCCTTGTTCCTGTAACTCGAATCCTAGCCCGGTATATCCCATTTTAGTTTTACACCATTGTGAACCTCACGCCTTTTTTACTCTCAGATCGAGGTTCTCGGCATTGAAAAATCTTCGTAAATTAGATCACGCGTGTATATGTTTACATTTAAGAGATATACAGACGAGAAAATCATGAGCAATGGTGATATATATGCGGATTAAACACCAAAAAATAAACAATAAGAAAATTGCTACAATTTAAGGAATGTGTTTAGTGACGGCATCAGATTCCTAATTGATGGAGACTGGTTTGCTGGCAAGAAAAGCTACTTCCAGCATGTTGTCAAGTGTTTTCGCTCGACGATTCCATTCTTGGGTGGTTGGTTTGGCCCTTGTTCCTGTAACTCGAATCCTAGCCCGGTGTATCCCATTTTAGTTTTACACCATTATGAACCTTATGCCTTTTTTACTCTCTGATCGAGGTTCTCGGCATTGAAAAATCTTTGTAAACTACATCATACATGTATATGTTGACATTTAAGAGATATATAGTGAAGAAAATCAAAAGCAGTGGTGATATATATGCCGATTAGAGGCCAAAAACTAAACACTCAAAAAATGGCTACAATTTAAGGAATGTGTTTAGTGACGGCATCAGATTTCTAATTGACGGAGAAAGGTTTGTGGGCAAGAAAAGCTGCTTCCAGGAGGTTGTCAAGTGTTTTCCCTCGATAATTCCATTCTTGTGTGGTTGGTTTGGCCCTTTTTCCTGTAAATCGAATCCTAGCCCGGTATATCCCATTTTAATTTTACACCATTATGAACCTTACGCCTTTTTTACTCTCTGATCGAGGTTCTCGGCATTGAAAAATATTCGTAAATTAATAACACGTGTATATGTTGACATTTAAGAGATATAAAGTCAAGAAAATCAAGAGCAATGGTGATATATATGCGGATTAGACACCAAAAAATAAACACTCAAAAAATGGCTACAATTTAACGAATGTGTTTAGTGACAACATCAGATTCCTAATTGATGGAGAAAGGTCTGGTGGCACGAAAAGTTGCTTCCAGGAGGTTGTCAAGAGTTTTCGCTCGACAATTCCATTCTTGGGTGGTTGGTTTGGCCCTTGTTCCTGTTACTCGAATCCTAGCCCGGTATATCCCATTTTAGTTTTACACCATTGTGAATCTTATGCCTTTTTTGCTCTTTGTTCGAGGTTCTCGGCATTGAAAATCTTCGTAAACTAAATAACACGTGTATATGTTGACATTGATGAGATATACAGTCAAGAAAATCAAGAGCAATGGTGATATATATGCAGATTAGACACCAAAAAATAAACACTCAAAAAATGGCTAGAATTTAAGGAACGTGTTTAGTGACGGCGTCAGATTCCTAATTGATGGAGAAAGACCTGGTGGCAAGAAAAGCTACTTCCACGAGGTTGTCAAGTGTTTTCGCTCGACGATTCCATTCTTGGGGGGTTAGTTTGGCCCTTGTTCCTGTAATTCGAATCCTAGCCCGGTATATCCCATTTTAGTTTTACACCATTGTGAACCTCACGCCTTTTTTATTCTCAGATCGAGTTTCTCGGGATTGAAAAATCTTCGTAAATTAGATCACGCGTGTATATGTTGACATTTAAGAGATATACAGACGAGAAAATCATGAGCAATGGTGATATATATGCGGATTAAACACCAAAAAATAAACACTCAGAAAATTACTACAATTTAAGGAATGTGTTTAGTGACGGCATCAGATTCCTAATTGATGGAGACTGGTTTGCTGGCAAGAAAGGCTGCTTCCAGCAGGTTGTCAAGTGTTTTCGGTCGACAATTCCATTCTTGGTGGTTGCTTTGGCCCTTGTTCCTGTAACTCGAATCCTAGCCCGGTATATCCCATTTTAGTTTTACACCATTGTGAACCTTACGCCTTTTTTACTCTCTGATCGAGGTTCTCGGCATCGAAAAATCTTCGTAAACTAAATCACACGTGTATATTTGACATTTAAGAGATATACATTCAAGAAAAACAAGAGCAATGGTGATATATATGCGGATTAGATACCAAAAAAAATAAACACTCAAAAAATGGCTACAATTTATGGAATGTGTTTAGTGACGGCATCAGATTCCTAATTGATGGAGAAAGGTCTGGTGGCAAGAAAAGTTGTTTCCAGGAGGTTGTCAAGTGTTTCGCACGACAATTCCATTCTTGGTGGTTGCTTTGGCCATGTTCCTGTGACTCGAATCCTATCCCGGTCTATCCCATTTTAGTTTTACACCATTGTGAACCTTACGCCTTTTTTACTCTCTGATCGAGATTCTTGGCATCGAAAAATCTTCATAAACTAAATCACACGTGTATATTTGACATTTAAGAGATATACAGTCAAGAAAATCAAGAGCAATGGTGATATATATGCGGATTAGACACCAAAAAATAAACACTCAAAAAATGGCTACAATTTAAGGAATGTGTTTAGTGACGGCATCAGATTCCTAATTGATGAAGAAAGGTCTGGTGGCAAGAAAAGCTACTTCCAGGAGGTTGTCAAGTGTTTTTCGCTCGACGATTCCATTCTTGGGTGGTTGGTTTGGCCCTTGTTCCTGTAACTCGAATCCTAGCCCGGTATATCCCATTTTAGTTTTACACCATTGTGAACCTCACGCCTTTTTTACTCTCAGATCGAGGTTCTCGGCATTGAAAAATCTTCGTAAATTAGATCACGCGTGCATATGTTTACATTTAAGAGATATACAGACGAGAAAATCATGAGCAATGGTGATATATTTGTGGATTAAACACCAAAAAATAAACAATCCGAAAATTGCTACAATTTAAGGAATGTGTTTAGTGACGACATCAGATTCCTAATTGATGGAGACTGGTTTGCTGGCAAGAAAAGCTGCTTCCAGCAGGTTGTCAAGTGTTTTCGCTCGACGATTCCATTCTTGGGTGGTTGGTTTGGCCCTTGTTCCTGTAACTCGAATCCTAGCCCGGTGTATCCCATTTTAGTTTTACACCATTATGAACCTTATGCCTTTTTTACTCTCTGATCGAGGTTTTTGGCATTGAAAAATCTTTGTAAACTACATCATACGTGTATATGTTGACATTTAAGAGATATACAGTGAAGAAAATCAAAAGCAATGGTGATATATATGCCGATTAGAGACCAAAAACTAAACACTCAAAAAATGGCTACAATTTAAGGAATGTGTTTAGTGACGGCATCAGATTTCTAATTGATGGAGAAAGGTTTGTGGGCAAGAAAAGCTGCTTCCAGGAGGTTGTAAAGTGTTTTCCCTCGATGATTCCAATCTTGGGTGGTTGGTTTGGCCCTTTTTCCTGTAAATCGAATCCTAGCCCGGTATATCCCATTTTAATTTTACACCATTATGAACCTTACGCCTTTTTTACTCTCTGATCGAGGTTCTCGGCATTGAAAAATATTCGTAAATTAATAACACGTGTATATGTTGACATTTAAGAGATATACAATCAAGAAAATCAAGAGCAATGGTGATATATATGCGGATTAGACACCAAAAAATAAACACTAAAAAAATGGCTACAATTTAAGGAATGTGTTTAGTGACAGCATCAGATTCCTAATTGATGGAGAAAGGTCTGGTGGCATGAAAAGCAGCTTCCCGGAGGTTGTCAACAGTTTTCGCTCGACAATTGCATTCTTGGGTGGCTGGTTTGGCCCTTGTTCCTTTTACTCGAATCCTAGCCCGGTATATCCCATTTTAGTTTTACACCATTGTGAACCTGACGCCGTTTTTACTCTATGATCGAGCTTCTCGGCATTGAAAAATCTTCGTAAACTAAATCACACGTGTATATGTTGATATTTAAGAGATATACAGTCATGAAATTCAGGAGAAATGGTGATTTATATGCGGATTAGACACAAAAAAATAAACACTCAAAAAATGGCTACAATTTATGGAATATGTTTAGTAATGGCATCAGATTTCTAATTGATGGAGAAAGGTCTGGTGGTAAGAAAAGCTGTTTCCAGGAGGTTGTCAAGTGTTCTCACTCGACGATTCCATTCTTGGGTGGTTGGTTTGGCCCTTGTTCCTGTAACTCGAATCCTTGCCCGGTATATCCCATTTTAGTTTTACCCTCTGATCGAGGTTCTCGGCAGTGAAAAAATCTTCGTAAACTAAATCACACGTGTATATGTTGACATTTAAGAGATATACAGACGAGAAAATCAAGAGCAATGGTGATATATAAGCGGATTGGACACCAAAAAATAAACACTCAAAAAATTGCTACAATTTAAGGAATGTGTTTAGTGACGGCATCAGATTCCTAATTGATGGTGAAAGGTCTGGTGGCAAGAAATGCTGCTTCCAGGAGGTTGTCAAGTGTTTTCGCTCGACGATTCCATTTTTGGGTAGCTGGTTTGGCCTTAGTTCCTGTAACTCGAATCCTATCCCGGTATATCCCATTTTAGTTTTACACCATTGTGAACCTTACGTTGTTTTTACTCTCTGATCGAGCGTCACGGCATTGAAAAATCTTCGTAAACTAAATAACACGTGTATATGTTGACATTTAAGAGATATACAGTCATGAAACTCCGGAGCAATGGTGATATATATTTATGCGGATTAGACACCAAAAAATAAACACTCAAAAAATGGCTACAATTTATGGAATATGTTTAGTAATGGCATCTGATTTCTAATTGATGGAAAAGTTCTGGTGGCAAGAAAAGCTGTTTCCAGGAGGTTGTGAAGTGTTCTCACTCGACGATTCCATTCTTGGGTTGTTGGTCTGGCCCGTGTTCCTGTAACTCGAATTCTAGCCCGGTATATCCCATTTTAGTTTTGCACCATTCTGAACCTTACGACCTTTTTACTCTCTGATCGAGGTTCTCGGCTGTGAAAAAATCTTTGTAAACTAAATCACACGTGTATATGTTGACATTTAAGTGATATACAGTTGAGAAAATTAAGAGCAATTGTGATATATAAGCGGATTAAACAGCAAAAAATAAACACTCAAAAAATGGCTACAATTCAAGGAGTGTGTTTAGTGACGGCATCAGATTCCTAATTGATGGAGAAAGATCTGGTGGCAAGAAAAGTTGTTTCCCGGGAGGTTGTCATGTCTTTTCGCTCGACAATTCCATTCTTGGTGGTTGCTTTGGCCGTTGTTCATGTAACTCGAATCCTAGCCCGGTGTATCCCATTTTAGTTTTACACCATTGTGAACCTTACGCCTTTTTTACTCTCTGATCGAGCTTCTCGGCTTTGAAAAATCTTCGTAAACTAAATCACACGTGTATATTTGACATTTAAGAGATATACAGTCAAGAAAATCAAGAGCAATGGTGATATATATGCGGATTACACACCAAAAAATGGCTACAATTTAAGTAATGTGTTTAGTGACGGCATCAGATTTCTAATTGATGGAGAAAGGTCTGGTGGCAAGAAAAGCTGCTTCCAAAAGGTTGTCATGTGTTTTCGCTCGACGATTTCATTCTTGGGAGGTTCGTTTGGCCCTTGTTCTTGTAACTCGAATCCTAGCCAGTTATATCCAATTTTTGTTTTACAGCATTGTGCACCTTACGCCTCTTTTACTCTCTGATCGAGGTTCTCGGCTTTAAAAAATCTTCGTAAACTAAATCACACGTGTATATGGTTATATTTAAAAGGTATACAGGTAATAAAACCAAGAGCAATGGTGATATATACATAGATTAGACACCAAAAAATAAACACTCAAAAAATTGCTACAATTTAAGGAATGTGTTTAGCGACGGCATCAGATTCCTAATTGATGGAGAAAGGTCTGGTGGCAAGAAAAGCTACTTCCATGAGGTTGTCTAGTGTTTTCACTCGACAATTCCATTCTTGGGTGGTTGGTTTGGCCCTTGTTCCTATAACTCGAATCCTAGCCCGTTATATCCAATTTTTGTTTTACACCATTATGAACCTTACGGCTTTTTACTCTCTAATCATGCTTCTCGGCATTTAAAAATCTACATAAACTAAATCACACATTTTTTTGTTGACATTTAAGAGATATACAGTCAAGCAATTCAAGAGCAATGGTGATATATATGCGGATTAGACACCAAAAAATAAACACTAAAACAATGGCTACAATTTAAGGAATGTGTTTAGTGACGGCATCAGATTCCTAATTGATGGAGAAAGGTCTGGTGGAAAGAAAAGCTGCTTCCAGGAGGTTGTCAAGTGTTTTCGCTCGACGATTCCATTCTTGGGTGGTTGGTTTGGCCCTTGTTCTTGTAAATCGAATCCTAGCCCGGTATATCCCATTTCAATTTTACACTATTATGAACCTTACGCCTTATTTACTCTCTGATCGAGGTTCTCGGCATTGAAAAATCTTCGTAAACTAAATCACATGTGTATATGTTGACATTTAAGAAATATACAGTCAAGCAAACCAAGAGCAATGGTAATATATATGCGGATTAGACACCAAAAAATAAACACTCAAAAAATGGCTACAATTTAAGGAATGTGTTTAGTGACGACATCAAATTCCTAATTGATGGAGAAAGGTCTTGTGGAAAGAAAAGCTGCTTCAGGAGGTTGTCAAGTGTTTTCGCTCGACGATTCCAGTCTTGGGTGGTTGGTTTGGCCCTTATTCCTGTAAATCGAATCCTAGCCCGGTATATCCCATTTTTATTTTACACCATTATGAACCTTACGACTTTTTTACTCTCTGATAGAGGTTCTCGGAATTGAAAAATCTTCGTAAACTAAATCACATGTGTATATGTTGATATTTAAGAGATATACAGTCAAGAAAATCAAAAACAATGGTGATATATATGCGGATTAGACACCAAAAAATAAACACTCAAAAAATGGCTACAATTTAAGTAATGGGTTTAGTGACGGCGTCAGATTCCTAATTGATGGAGAAAGGTCTGGTGGCAAGAAAAGCTGCTTCCAGAAGGTTGTCAAGTGTTTTCGCTCGACGATTCCATTTTAGGGTGGCTGGTTTGGCCCATGTTCCTGTAACTCAATCCTAGCCCGTTATATCTCATTTAAGTTTTACACCATTGTGAACTTTACGCCGTTTTTACTCTCTGATCGAGGTTCTCAGCATTGAAAAATCTTCGTAAACTAAATCACTCATGTATATGTTGACATTTAAAAGATATACAGTCAAGAAACTCAAGAGCAATGGTGATATATATGCGGATTAGACACCAAAAAATAAACACTCAAAAAATGGCTACAATTTATGGGATATGTTTAGTGATGGTATTAGATTCCTAATTGATGGAGAGAGGTCTGGTGGCAAGAAAGGCTGTTTCCAGGAGGTTGTCAAGTGTTTTCGCTAGACGATTCCATTTTTTGGGTGGTTGGTTTGCGCCTTGTTCCTGTCACTCGAATGCTAGCCCGGTATATCCCATTTTAGTTTTGCACCATTGTGAACCTTACGACTTTTTTACTCTCTGATCGACATTCTCGGCACTGAAAAAATCTTCGTAAACTAAATCACACGTGTATATGTTGACATTTAAGAGATATACAGTCAAGAAAATAAATAGCAATGGTGATATATATGCGGACTAGACACCAAAAAATAAACCCTAAAAAATGGCTACAATTTAAGGAATGTGTTTAGTGACGGCATTAGATTCCTAATTGATGGAGAAAGACCTGTTGGCAAGAAAAGTTATTTCCAGGAGGTTGTCAAGTGTTTTCGCTCGACAATTCCATTCTTTGTGGTTTCTTTGGCCCTTGTTCCTGTAACTCGAATCCAAGTCCGGTATATCCCATTTTAGTTTTACACCATTGTGAACCTTACGCCTTTTTTACTCTATGATCGAGCTTCTCGGCATTTAAAAATCTTCATAAACTAAATCACACATTTTTTTGTTGACATTTAAGAGATATACAGTCAAGCAAATTAAGAGCAATGGTGATATATATGCGGATTAGACACAAAAAAAAACAATCAAAAAATGGCTACAATTTATGGAATGCGTTTAGTGACGGCATCAGATTCCTAATTGATGGAGAAAGGTCTGGTGGCAAGAAAAGCTGCTTTCAGGAGGTTGTCAAGTGCTTTCGCTCGATGATTCCATTCTTGAGTGGTTGGTTTGGCCCTTGTTCCTGTAACTCGAATCCTAGTCCGATATATCCCATTTTGGTTTTACACCCTTGTGAATCTTTTGCCTTTTTTACTCTCTGATCGAGTTTCCCGACATTTAAAAATCTTCGTAAACTAAATCACACGTGTATATGCTGACATTTAAGAGATATACAGTCAAGAAAATCAAGAGCAATGGTGATATATATGCGGATTAGACACAAAAAAATTAACACTAAAAAATTGGCTACAATTTAAGTAATGTGTTTAGTGACGGCATCAGATTCCTAATTGATGGAGAAAGGTCTGGTGGCAAGAAAAGCTGCTTCCAGAAGGTTGTAAAGTGTTTTCGCTCGACGATTCCATTTTAGGGTGGCTGGTTTGGCCCATGTTCCTGTAACTCGAATCCTAGCCTGGTATATCCCATTTTTATTTTACACCATTATGAACCTTACGACTTTTTTACTCTCTGATCGAGGTTATCGGAATTGAAAAATCTTCGTAAACTAAATCACATGTGTATATGTTGATATTTAAGAGATATACAGTCAAGAGAATCAAGAGCAATGGTGATATATATGCGGATTAGACACCAAAAAATAAACACTCAAAAAATGGCTACAATTTAAGTAATGGGTTTAGTGACGGCATCAGATTCCTAATTGATGGAGAAAGGTCTGGTGGCAAGAAAAGCTGCTTCCAGAAGGTTGTCAAGTGTTTTCGCTCGACGATTCTATTTTAGGGTGGCTGGTTTGGCCCATGTTCCTGTAACTCGAATCCTAGCCCGGTATGTCCCATTTAAGTTTTACACCATTGTGAACTTTACGCCGTTTTTACTCTCTGATCTAGGTTCTCAGCATTGAAAAATCTTCGTAAACTAAATCACTCATGTATATGTTGATATTTAAAAGATATACAATCAAGAAACTCAAGAGCAATGGTGATATATATGCGGATTAGACACCAAAAAATAAACACTCAAAAAATGGCTACAATTTATGGAATATGTTTAGTGATGGTATCGGATTCCTAATTCACGGAGAATGGTCTGGTGGCAAGAAAAGCTGTTTCTAGGAGGTTGTCAAGTGTTTTCGCTAGACAATTCCATTCTTGGGTGGTTGGTTTGGGCCTTGTTCCCGTCACTCGAATCCTAACCCGGTATATCCCATTTTAGTTTTGCACCATTGTGAACCTTCCGACTTTTTTACTCTCTGATCGAGTTTCTCGGCATTGAAAAAATCTTCGTAAACTAAATCACACGTGTATATGTTGACATTTAAGAGATATACAGTCAAGAAAATCAATAGCAATGGTGATATATATGTGGACTAGACACCAAAAAATAAACACTAAAAAATGGCTACAATTTAAGGAATGTGTTTAGTGACGGCATCAGATTCCTAATTGATGGAGAAAGACCTGTTGGCAAGAAAAGTTATTTCCAGGAGGTTGTCAAGTGTTTTCGCTCGACAATTCCATTCTTTGTGGTTTCTTGGTCCCTTGTTCCTTTAACTCGAATCCTAGCCCGGTATATCTCATTTTAGTTTTACACCATTGTGAACCTTACGCCATTTTTACTCTCTGATCGAGCTTCTCGGCATTTAAAAATCTTCATAAACTAAATCACACATTTTTTTGTTGACATTTAAGAGATATACAGTCAAGCAAATTAAGAGCAATGGTGATATATATGCGGATTAGAAACCAAAAAATAAACACTCAAAAAATGGCTACTATTTAAGGAATGTGTTTAGTGACGGCATCAGAGTCCTAATTGATGGAGAAAGGTCTGGTGGCAAGAAAAGCTGCTTCCAGGAGGTTGTCAAGTGTTTTTGCTCGATGATTCCATCCTTGAGTGGTTGGTTTGGCCCTTGTTCCTGTAACTCGAATCCTAGTCCGATATATCCCATTTTAATTTTACACCATTGTGAACCTTACCCCATTTTTACTCTCTGATCGAGGTTCTCGGCTTTGAAAAATCTTCGTAAACTAAATCACACGTGTATATGTTGACATTTAAGAGATATACAGTCTAGAAAACCAACAAGAGCAATTGTGATATATATGCGGATTAGACATCAAAAAATAAACACTCAAAAATGGGTAAATTTAAGGAATGTGTTTTGTGACGGCATCATATTCCTAATTGATGGAGAAAGGTCTGGTGGGAAGAAAAGCTGCTTCTAGGAGGTTGTCAAGTGTTTTCGCTCGACGATTCCATTCTTGGGTGGTTAGTTTGGCCCTTGTTCCTGTAACTCGAATCCTAGCCCGGTATATACCATTTTAGTTTTACACCATTATGAACCTTACCCCTTTTTTACTCTCTGATTGAGGTTCACGGCTTTGAAAAATCTTCGTAAACGAAATCACACGTGTATATGTTGACATTTAAGAGATATACAGTCAAGAAAGTCAAGAGGCAATAGTGAAATAAATGCGGATTAGACACCAAAAAACAAACACTCAAAAAATAGCTACAATTTAAAGAATGTGTTTAGTGACGGCATCAGATTCCTAATTGATGGAGAATGGTTTGGTGGTAAGAAAAGCACCTTCCAGTAGGTTGTCACGTGTTTTCGCTCGACGATTCCATTCTTGGGTGGTTGGTTTGGCCCTAGTTCCTGTAACTCGAATCCTAGCCCGGTATATCCCATTTTAGTTTTATTCCATTGTGAACCTTATGCCCTTTTTACTGTCTGATCGAGGTTCTCGGGATTGAAAAATCTTCGTAAACTAAATCACACGTGTATATGTTGACATTTAAGAGATATACAGTCAAGAAAATCAAGAGCAATGGTGATATATATACGGATTAGACACCAAAACATAAACACTCAAAAAATGGCTACAATTTATGGAATGTCTTTAGTGACGACATCAGATTCCTAATTTATGGAGAATGGTCTGGTGGCAAGAAAAGCTGCTTCTAGGAGATTGTCAAGTGTTTTCGCTCGACGATTCCATTCTTGGGTGGTTGGTTTGGCCCTTGTTCCTTTAACTCGAATCCTAGCCCGGTATATCCCATTTTAGTTTTACACCATTGTGAACCTTACCCCTTTTTTCCTCTCTGATCAAGGTTCACGCTTTGAAAAATCTTCGTAAACTAAATCACACGTGTATATGTTGACATTTAAGAGATATACAGTCAAGAAAATCAAGAGGCAATGGTGAAATATATGCGGATTAAACACCAAAAAACAAACACTCGAAAAATGGCTACAATTTAAGGAATTTGTTTAGTGACGGCATCAGATTCCTAATTACTGGAGAATGGTCTGGTGGCAAGAAAAGCACCTTCCAGGAGGTTGTCAAGTGTTTTTGCTCGAGGATTCCATTCTTGGGTGGTTGGTTTGGCCCTTGTTCCTGTAACTCGAATCCTAGCCCGGTATATCCCAATTTAGTTTTACACCATTGTGAACCTTACGCCTTTCTTACTCTCTGATCGAGGTTCTAGGCATTGAAAAAATCTTCGTAAACTAAATCGCACGTGTATATGTTGACATTTAAGAGATATACAGTCTAGAAAACCAAGAGCAATGGTGACATATATAAGGATTAGACACCAAAAAAAAAACACTCAAAAATTGGCTACAATTTAAGGAATGTGTTTAGTGACGACATCAGATTCCTAATTTATGGAGAATGGTCTGGTGGAAAGAAAAGCTCATCCCGGGAGGTTGTCATGTCTTTTCGCTCGACGATTCCATTCTTGGGTGGTTGGTTTGGCCCTTGTTCCTGTAACTCGAATCCTAGCCCGGTATATCCCTTTTTGACTATCTGATCGAGGTTCCCGGCATTGAAAAATCTTCATAAACTAAATCACACCTGTATATGTTGACATTTAATAGATAAACAGTCAAGAAAATCATGAGCAATGGGGATATATATGCGGATTAGACACCAAAAAATAAACACTCAAAAAACGGCTACAAATTAAGGAATGCGTTTAGTGACGGCTTCAGATTCCTAATTGAAGGAGAATGGTCTGGTGGCAAGAAAAGCACCTTCCAGGAGGTTGTAAAGTGTTTTCGCTCGACGATTCCACTTGTGGGTAGCTGGTTTGGCCATAGTTCCAGTAACTCGAATCCTATCCCGGTATATCCCATTTTAGTTTTGAACCATTGTGAACCTTACGCCTTTTTTACCCTCTGATCGAGGTTCTCGGCATTGAAAAATCTTCGTAAACTAAATCAAACGTGTATATGTTGACATTTAAGAGATATACAGTCAATAAAATCATGAGCAATGGTGATATTTATGCTGATTAGACACCAAAAAATAAACACTCAAAAAGTGGCTATTTAAGTAATGTGTTTAGTGACGGCATCAGATTCCTAATTTATGGAGAATGTTCTGGTGGCAAGAAAAGCTCCTTCCAGGAGGTTGTCAAGTTTTTTCGTTCGACAATTCCATTCTTGGGTGGTTGGTTTGGCCCATGTTCCTGTAACTCGAATCCTAGCCCGGTATATCCCATTTTAGTTTTACACCATTGTAAACCTCATGCCTTTTTTACTCTCTAATAGAGGTTCTCGGCGTTGAAAAATCTTCGTAAACTAAATCAAACATGTATATGTTGACATTTAAGAGATATATAGTTAAGAAAATCAAGAGCAATGGTGATATTTATGCAGATTAGACACTAAAAATAAACACTCAAAAAATGGCTACTATTTAAGGAATGTGTTTAGTAACGGCATCAGATTCCTAATTTATGGAGAATGGTCTGGTGGCAAGAAAAGCTCCTTCCAGGAGGTTGTCAAGTTTTTGCGCTCGTCGATTCCATTCTTGGGTGGTTAGTTTGGCCCTAGTTCTTGTAACTCGAATCCTAGCCTGGTATATCCCATTTTAGTTTTACACCATTGTGAAAGTTACCCCTTTTTTACTCTCTGATCGAGGTTCACGGCTTCAAAAAATCTTCCTAAACTAAATCACACGTGTATATGTTGACATTTAAGAGATATACAGTCAAGAAAATCAAGAGTAATGGTGAAATATATGCGGATTAGACACCAAAAAACATACACTCAAAAAATGGCTACAATTTAAGAAATGTGTTTTGTGACGGCATCAGATTCCTAATTGATGGAGAATGGTCTTGTGGCAAGAAAAGCACCTTCCAGGAGGTTGTCAAGTGTTTTCGCTCGATGATTCCATTCTTGAGTGGTTGGTTTAGCCCTTGTTCCTGTAACTCGAATCCTAGCCCGGTATAACCCATTTTCGTTTTACACCATTGTGAACCTTACGCCTTTTTTACTCTCTGATCGAGGTTCTCGACATTGAAAAATCTTCGTAAATTAAATCACACGTTTATATGTTGGCATTTAAGAGATATACAGTCAAGAAAATCAAGACCAATGGTGATATATATGCGGATTAGACACCAAAAAATAAACACTCAAAAAATGGCTACAACTTAAGGAATGTGTTTAGTGACGGCATCAGATTCCTAATTGATGGAGAATGGTATGGTGGCAAGAAAAGCACCTTCCAGGAGGTTGTCAAGTGTTTTTGATCAACGATTCCATTCTTGGGTGTTTGTTTTGGCCCTTGTTCCTGTAACTCGAATCCTAGCCCGTTATATCCCATTTTAGTTTTACACCATTGTGAACCTTACGCCTTTTTTACTCTCTGATCGAGGTTCTCAGCATTGAAAAAATCTTCGTAAACTAAATCACACGTGTATATGTTGACAATTAAGAGATACACAGTCAATAAAACAAAGAGAGCAATGGTGATATATATATACGGATTAGACTCCAAAAAATAAACACTAAAAAAATGGCTACAATTTAAGGAATGTCTTTAGTGACGGCATCAGATTCCTAATTTATGGAGAATGGTCTGGTGGCAAGAAAAGCTCCTTCCAGGAGGTTGTCAAGTGTTTTCGCTCGACGTTTCCATTCTTGGGTGGTTGGTTTGGCCCTTTTTCCTGTAACTTGAATCCTAGCCCGGTATATCCCATTTTAGTTTTACACCATTGTGAACCTTATGCCTTTTTTACTATCTAATCGAGGTTCCCGGCATTGAGAAATCTTTATAAACAAAATCACACGTGTATATGTTGACATTTAAGAGATATACAGTCATGAAAATCAAGAGCAATGTTGATATATATGCTTATTAGACATCAAAAAATAAACACTCAAAAAATGGCTACTATTTAAGGAATGTGTTCAGTGACGGCATCTAATTCCTAATTGATGGAGAAAGCTCTGGTGGCAAGAAAAGCTCCTTCCAGGAGGTTGTCAAGTGTTTTCGCTCGACGATTCCATTCTTGGGTGGTTGTTTGGCCCTTGTTCCTGTAACTCGAATCCTAGCCCTGTATATCCCATTTTAGTTTTACACCATTGTGAACCTTACGCCTTTATTACTATCTGACCGAGGTTCTCGGCATTGAAAATTCTTCGTAAACTAAATCACACGTGCATATGTTGACATTTGAGAGATATACAGTCAAGAAAATCAAGATGATTGGTGATATATATGCGGATTAGACATCAAAAAATAAACACTTTAAAAATGGCTACAATTTATGGAATATGTTTACTGACGGCATCTGATTCCTAATTGTAGGAGAATGGTCTGGTGGCAAGAAAAGCACCTTCCAAGAGGTTGTCAAGTGTTTTCGTTCGACAATTCCATACTTGGGTGGTTGGTTTGGCCCTTGTTTCTGTAACTCGAATCCTAACCTGCTATATCCCATTTTAGTTTTACACCATTGTGAACCTTACGCCTTTTTTACTCTCTGATCGAGGTTCTCGGCATTGAAAAATCTTCGTAAACTAAATCACACGTGTATATGTTGACATTTAAGAAATATACAGTCAAGAAAATCAAGACCAATGGTGATATATATGAGGATTAGACACCAAAAAATAAACACTCAAAAAATGGCAACAACTTAAGGAATGTGATTATTGACGGCATGAGATTCCTAATTGATGGAGAATGGTCTGGTGGCAAGAAAAGCACCTTCCACGAGGTTGTCAAGTGTTTTCGATCGACGATGCCATTCTTGGGTGGTTGGTTTGGCCATTGTTCCTGTAACTCGAATCGTAGCCCGGTATATCTCATTTTAGTTTTACATCATTGTGAACCTTACGCCTTTTTTACTCTCTGATCGAGGTTCTCGGCATTGAAAAAATCTTCGTAAACTAAATCACATGTGTATATTATAACATTTAAGAGATACACAGTCAAGAAAACCAAGAGCAATGGTGATATATATACGGATTAGACACCAAATAATAAACACTCAAAAAATGGCTACAATTTAAGGAATGTGTTTAGTGACGGCATCAGATTCCTAATTTATGGAAAATGGTCTGGTGGCAAGAAAAGCTCCTTCCAGGAGGTTGTCAAGTCTTTTCGCTCGACGATTCCATTCTTGGGTGGTTTGTTTAGCCCTTGTTCTAGTAACTCGAATCCTAGCCCGTTATATCCCATTTTAGTTTTGCACCATTGTGAACCATACGCCTTTTTTACTCTCTGATCGAGGTTCTAGGCGTTGAAAAATCTTCGTAAACTAAATCACACGTGTATATGTTGACATTTAAGAGATATACAGTCAAGAAAATCAAGAACAATGGTGATATATATGCGGATCAGACACCAAAAAATAAACACTCAAAAAATGGCTACAATTTAAGGAATGTGTTTAGTGACGGCATCAGATTCCTAATTAATGAAGAATGGTATGGTGGCAAGAAAAGCACCTTCCAGGAGGTTGTCAAGTTATTTTGCTCGACGATTCCGTTCTTGGGTGGTTGGTTTGACCCTTATTCCATTAACTCGAATCCTAGCCCGGTATATGCCATTTTAGTTTTACACCATTGTGAACCTTACTCCTTTTTTTACTATCTGATCGAGGTTCTCGGCATTGAAAAATCTTTGTAAACTAAATCACACGTGTATATGTTGACATTTAAGTGATATACAGTCAAGAAAATCAAGAGCAATGGTGAAATATATGCGGATAAGACACCAAAAAACAAACACTCAAAAAATGGCTACAATTTAAGGAATGTGTTTAGTGACGCAATCAGATTCCTAATTGATGGAGAATGGTCTTGTGGCAAGAAAAGCACCTTCCAGGAGGTTGTCAAGTGTTTTCGCTCGACGATTCCATTCTTGGGTGGTTGGTTTGGCCCTTGTTCCTGTAACTCGATTCCTAGCCCGGTATATCCCATTTTAGTTTTACACCATTGTTAACCTTACGCCTTTTTTACTCTTTGATCGAGGTTCTCGACATTGAAAAATCTTTGTAAACTAAATCACACGCGCATATGTTGACATTTAAGGGATATACAGACATGAAAATCAAGACCAATGGTGATCTATATGCGGATTAGACACCAAAAAATAAACACTCAAAAAATGGCTGCAACTTAAGGAATGTGTTTAGTGATGGCATCAGATTCCTAATTTATGGAGAATGGTATGGTGGCAAGAAAAGCACCTTCCAGGAGGTTGTCAAGTGTTTTCGATCGTCGATTCCATTCTTGGGTGTTTGTTTTGGCCCCTGTTCCTGTAACTCGAATCCTAGCCCGGTATATCATATTTTAGTTTTACACCATCGTGAACCTTACGCCCTTTTTACTCTTTGATCAAGGTTCTCGGCATTGAAAAAAATCTTAGTAACCTAAATCAAACGTGTATATGTTGACATTTAAGAGATATACAGTCAAGAAAATCGAGGGCAATGGTGATATTTATGCAGATTAGACACCAAAAAATAAACACTCAAAAAATGGCTACTATTTAAGGAATGTGTTTAGTGACGGCATCAGATTCCTAATTTATGGAGAGTGGTCTAGTGGCAAGAAAAGCTCCTTCCAGGAGGTTGTCAAGTTTTTTTGCTCACGATTCCATTCTTGGGTGGTTGGTTTGGCCCTTGTTCCTGTAACTCGAATCCTAGCCCGGTATATCCCATTTTAGTTTTACACCATTGTGAACCTTACCCCTTTTTTACTCTCTGATCGAGGTTCAGGACATTGAAAAATCTTCGTAAACTGAATCACAAATGTATATGTTGACATTTAAGAGATATACAGTCAGGAAAATCAAGACCAATGGTGATATATATGCGGATTAGACACCAAAAAATAAACACTCAAAAAATGGCTACAACTTAAGGAATGTGTTTAGTGACGGCATCAGATTCCTAATTGATGGAGAATGGTCTGGTGGCAAGAAAAGCAAATTCCAGGAGGTTGTCAAGTGTTTTCGATCGATGATTCCATTCTTGGGTGTTTGTTTTGGCCCTTGTTCCTGTAACTCGATTCCTAGCCCGGTATATCCCATTTTAGTTTTACACCATTGTGAACCTTACGCCTTTTTTACTATCTGATCGAGGTTCTCAGCAATGAAAAATCTTTGTAAACTAAATCACACGTGTATATGTTGACATTTAAGAGATATACAGTCAAGAAAATCAAGAGCAATGGTGAAATATATGCGGATAAGACAGCAAAAAACAAACACTCAAAAAATGGCTACAATTTAAGGAATGTGTTTAGTGACGACATCAGATTCCTAATTGATGGAGAATCGTCTGGTGGCAAGAAAAACACCTTCCAGGAGGTTGTCAAGTGTTTTCGCTCGACGATTCCATTCTTGGGTGGTTGGTTTGGCCCTTGTTCCTGTAACTCGATTCCTAGCCTGGTATATCCCATTTTAGTTTTACACCATTGTGAACCTTACGCCTTTTTTACTCTCTGATCGAGGTTCTCGACATTGAAAAATCTTTGTAAACTAAATCACACGTGTATATGTTGACATTTAAGAGATATACAGTCAAGAAAATCAAGACCAATGGTGATCTATATGCGGATTAGACACCAAAAAATAAACACTCAAAAAATGGCTACAACTTAAGGAATGTGTTTAGTGACGGCATCAGATTCCTAATTTATGGAGAATGGTCTGGTGGCAAGAAAAGCACCTTCCAGGAGGTTGTCAAGTGTTTTCGATCGACGATTCCATTCTTGGGTGTTTGTTTTGGCCCTTGTTCCTGTAACTCGAATCCTAGCCCGGTATATCCCATTTTAGTTTTACACCATTGTGAATCTTACGCCCTTTTTACTCTCTGATCAAGGTTCCCGGCATTGAAAAAATCTTAGTAAACTAAATCAAATGTGTATATGTTGACATTTAAGAGATGTACCGTCAAGAAAATCAAGAGCAATGGTGATATTTATGCGGATTAGACACCAAAAAATAAACACTCAAAAAATGGCTACTATTTAAGGAATGTGTTTAGTGACGGCATCAGATTCCTAATTTAAGGAGAATGGTCTGGTGGCAAGAAAAGCTCCTTCCTAGAGGTTGTCAAGTTTTTTCGTTCAGCGATTCCATTCTTGGGTGGTTGGTTTAGCCCTTGTTCCTGTAACTCGAATCTTAGCCCGGTATATCCCGTTTTAGTTTTATGCCATTGTGAACCTTATGAATTTTTTACTATCTGATCGAGGTTCTCGGCATTGAGAAATCTTCATAAACAAAAAATCACACGTGTATATGTTGACATTTAAGAGATATACAGACAAGAAAATCAAGAGCAATGGTGATATATATGCTGATTAGACATCAAAAAATAAACACTAAAAAAATGGCTACTATTTAAGGAATGTGTTTAGTGACGGCATCTGATTCCTAATTGATGGAGAAAGCTCTGGTGGCAAGAAAAACTGCTTCTACGAGGTTGTCAAGTGTTTTCGCTCGACGATTCCATTCTTGGGTGGTTGGTTTGGCCCTTGTTCCTGTAACTCGAATCCTAGCGCGGTATATCCCATTTTAGTTTTACACCATCGTGAAACTTACGCCTTTTTTACTCTCTGATCGAGGTTCTCGACATTGAAAAATATTTGTAAACTAAATCACACGTGTATATGTTGACATTTAAGAGATATACAGTCAAGAAAACCAAGACCAATGGTGATATATATGCGGATTAGACACCAAAAAATAAACACTCAAAAAATGGCTACAACTTAAGGAATGTGTTTAGTGACGGCATCAGATTCCTAATTGATGGAGAATGGTCTGGTGGCAAGAAAAGCACCTTCCAGGAGGTTGTCAAGTGTTCTCGATCGATGATTCCATTCTTGGGTGGTTGGTTTGGCCCTTGTTCCTGTAACTCGAATCCAAGCCCGGTATATCCCATTTTAGTTTTACACCATTGTGAACCTTACGCCTTTTTTACTCTCTGATCGAGGCTCTCGGCATTGAAAAAATCTTCGTAAACTAAATCACACGTGTATATGTTGGCATTTAAGAGATACACAGTCAAGAAAACAAAGAGCAATGGTGATATATATACGGATTAGACACCAAAAAATAAACACTCAAAAAATGACTACAATTTAAGGAATGTGTTTAGTGACGGCATCAGATTCCTAATTTATGGAGAATGGTCTGGTGGCAAGAAAAGCACCTTCCAGGAGGTTGTCAAGTGTTTTCGCTCGACGATTCCATTCTTGGGTGGTTGGTTTGGCCCTTGTTCCTATAACTCGATTCCTAGCCCGGTATATCCCATTTTAGTTTTACACCATTGTGAACCTTACGCCTTTTTTACTCTCTGATCGAGGTACTCGACATTGAAAAATCTTCGTAAACTAAATCACACGTGTATATGTTGACATTTAAGAGATATACAGTCAAGAAAACCAAGACCAATGGTGATATATATGCGGATTAGACACCAAAAAATAAACACTCAAAAAATGGCTACAACTTAAGGAATGTGTTTAGTGACGGCATCAGATTCCTAATTGATGGAGAATGGTCTGGTGGAAAGAAAAGCACCTTCCAGGAGGTTGTCAAGTGTTCTCGATCGATGATTCCATTCTTGGGTGGTTGGTTTGGCCCTTGTTCCTGTAACTCGAATCCAAGCCCGGTATTTCCCATTTTAGTTTTACACCATCGTGAACCTTACGCCTTTTTTACTCTCTGATCGAGGTTCTCGTCATTGAAAAAATCTTCGTAAACTAAATCACACGTGTATATGTTGGCATTTAAGAGATACACAGTCAAGAAAACAAAGAGCAATGGTGATATATATACGGATTAGACACCAAAAATAAACACTCAAAAAATGACTACAATTTAAGGAATGTGTTTAGTGACGGCATCAGATTCCTAATTTATGGAGAATGGTCTGGTGGCAAGAAAAGCTCCTTCCAGGAGGTTGTCAAGTGTTTTCGCTCGACGATTCCATTCTTGGGTGGTTGGTTTGGCCCTGGTTCCTGTAACTAGAATCCTAGCCCGGTATATCCCATTTTAGTTTTACACCATTGTGAACCTTATGCCTTTTTTACTATCTGATCAAGGTTCTCGGCATTGAGAAATTTAGTAAACAAAATCACCCGTTTATATGTTGACATTTAAGAGATATACAGTGAAGAAAATCAAGAGCAATGGTGATATATATGCGGATTAGACATCAAAAAATAAACACTCAAAAAATGGCTACAATTTAAGGAATGTGTTTAGTGAAGGCATCTGATTCCTAATTGATGGAGAAAGGTCTGGTGGCAAGAAAAGCTGCTTCCAGGAGGTTTTCAAGTGCTTTCGATCGACGATTCCATTCTTGGGAGGTTGGTTTGGCCCTTGTTCCTGTAACTCGAATCCTAGCTCGGTATATCCCATTTTAGTTTTACACCATTGTGAACCTTACGCCTCTTTTACTCCCTGATCGAGGTTCTCGACATTGAAAATATCTTCGTAAACTAAATCACACATGTATATGTAGACAATTAAGAGATATACAGTCAAGAAAACGAAGACCAATGGTGATATATACACGGATTAGACACCAAATAATAAACACTCAAAAAATGGCTACAATTTAAGGAATGTGTTTACGGATGGCATCAGATTCCTAATTTATGGAGAATGGTCTGTGGCAAGAAAAGCTCCTTCCAGGAGGTTGTCAAGTCTTTTCGCTCGATGATTTCATTCTTGGGTGGTTGGTTTGGCCCTTGTTCCTGTAACTCGAATCCTAGCCCTGTATATCCCATTTTAGTTTTACACCATTGTGAACCTTATGCCTTTTTTACTATCTGATCGAGGTTCTAGGCATTGAAAAATCTTCATAAATTAAATCACACGTGTATATGTTGACATTTAAGAGATATACAGTCAAGAAAATCAAGAGCAATGGTGATATATATGCGGATTAGACACCAAAAAATAAACACTCAAAAAGTGGCTACAATTCAAGGAATGTGTTTACTGACGGCATCAGATTCATAATTTATGGATAATGGTCTGGTGGCAAGAAAAGCTCCTTCCAGGAGGTTGTCAAGTTTTCTCGTTCGACGATTCCATTCTTGGGTGGTTGGTTTGGCCCTTGTTCCATTAACTCGAATCCTAGCCCGGTATATCCCATATTAGTTTTACACCATTGTGAACCTTACCCCTTTTTTACTCTCTGATCGAGGTTCACGGCTTTGAAAAATCTTCGTAAACTAAATCACACGTGTATATGTTGACATTTAAGAGATATACAGTCAAGAAAATGAAGAGCAATGGTGAAATATATGCGGATAAGACACCAAAAAACAAACACTCAAAAAATGGCTACAATTTAAGGAATGTGTTTAGTAACGACATCAGATTCCTAATTGATGGAGAATGGTCTGGTGGCAAGAAAAGCACCTTCCAGGAGGTTGTCAAGTGTTTTCGCTCGACGATTCTATTCTTGGGTGGTTGGTTTGGCCCTTGTTCCTGTAACTCGATTCCTAGCCCGGTATATCCCATTTGAGTTTTACACCATTCTGAACCTTACGCCTTTTTTACTCTCTGATTGAGGTTCTCGACATTTAAAAATCTTCGTCAACTAAATCACACGTGTATATGTTGACATTTGAGAGATATACAGTCAAGAAAATCAAGACCAATGGTGATCTATATGCGGATTAGACACCAAAAAATAAACCCTCAAAAAATGGCTACAACTTAAGGAATGTGTTTAGTGACCGCATCAGATTCCTAATTGATGGAGAATGGTCCGGTCGCAAGAAAAGCACCTTCCAGGAGGTTGTCAAGTGTTTTCACTCGACGTTTCTATTCTTGGGTGGTTGGTTTGGCCCTTGTTCCTGTAACTCGAATCCTTGCCCGCTATATCCCAATTTAGTTTTACACCATCGTGAACCTTATGCCTTTTTTACTATCTGATCGAGGTTCTCGGAATTGAGAAATCTTCATAAACAAAATCACATGTGTATATGTTGACATTTAATAGATATACAGACAAGAAAATCAAGAGCAATGGTGATATATATGCGGATTTGACATCAAAAAATAAACACTCAAAAAATGGCTAGTATTTAAGGAATGTGTTTAGCGACGGCATCTGATATGGAAAAAGCTCTGTTGGCAAGAAAAGCTGCTACCAGGAGGTTATCAATGTTTTCGCTCGACGATTCCATTCTTGGGTGGTTGGTTTGGCCCTTGTTCCTGTAACTCGAATCCTAGCCCTGTATATCCCATTTTAGTTTTACACCATTGTGAACCTTACGCCTTTTTTACTATCTGATCGAGGTTCTCGGCGTTGAAAAATCTTCGTAAACTAAATCACACGTGTATATGTTGACATTTAAGAGATATACAGTCAAGAAAATCAAGATGATTGGTGATATATATGCGGATTAGACATCAAAAAATAAACACTCAAAAAATGGCTGCAAGTTATGGAATGTGTTTAGTGACGGCATCTGATTCCTAATTAATGGAGAATGGTCTGGTGGCAAGAAAAGCACCTTCCAGGAGGTTGTCAAGTGTTTTCGCTTGACGATTCCATTTTTGGGTGGTTGGTTTTGCCCTTGTTCCTGTAACTCGAATCCTAGCCCGGTATATCCCATTTTAGTTTTACACCATTGTGAAACTTACACCTTTTTTACTCTCTGATCGAGGTTCTCGACGTTGAAAAATCTTCATAAACTAAATCACACGTGTATATGTTGACATTTAAGAGATATACAGTCAAGAAAATCATGACCAATGGTGATATATATGCGGATTAGACACCAAAAAATAAACAATCAAAAAATGGCTACAACTTAAGGAATGTGTTTAGTGACGGCATCAGATTCCTAATTGATAGAGAATGGTCTGGGGCAAGAAAAGCACCTTCCAGGAGGTTGTCAAGTGTTTTCGATCGACGATTCCGTTCTTGGGTGGTTGGTTTGGCCCTTGTTCCTGTAAATCGAATCCTAGCCCGGTATATCCCATTTTAGTTTTACACCATTGTAACACCTCGAAAATTCATGTCCAATAATATATCAACACGTTTCTTGGACGTTAAACGTGTAAAGAATTTATTTAGAGGGACTAAAGTTGACAAACAGAGAAAATACATGAATGTAAGGGTTAAAAGTGTCAATAATGAATAAATATACTTCACAATAGCCCCACATGATGTTTATACCCTTAAACGAATAAATCATGGATCATACGAACCTAATTGTGGAAGAAAGTGAGAGTTTACAAACTACAAGGGTTAAATGTGTCAACATATTTAAAGTATACCTCTGAGTGACCTTTTAGCAAACCCGAAGCTTTGTAATGAAAAATTTTGCTCACTAGAATGTGTGATAAAAAATTCACAAGGTTTCGATAAAGTATGAGAAAGTTATGACAATATTCGTATACGAGGGGTTAAAACCGTCAACGTTGAAATTTATGACTTTTCGGGTAATCACAAAGTTAACCAAGGACTTGCCAATGTTTAAACATGTCATGGAGCCCTTAAAAGTAAGGTTAGAAGGCTAAAAGTGCAAGAAAAATACTTAAAACCACATTTGGAAGGACCAGGAACCTAAAGTGCAAATAACGAAACTTGTTTGGCTGGTTCTGGGGGTCAAACCAAGCGCGTAAACCCCCTGGGGATTCTTACGCGGGGCGCCTCAGCATGCCAGCGATAGAAACTTTGGACAGGTGCCTGTTAAGGCTGTGTAACCGACTTATGAGCCTGTAAAATGATACCAGGGGCTGGGCAAATGGATTTTCATGCACTAGGGACAGTTGTGATGATCTGAATCCATGCATAGAGTTGCTTGGCATCATCTTGTGAGATCAAATTCCATATATAAGCATCCCTCTAGTTGCAACATTGAACTCATTCACTTGCAAAGTTCACAAGACTCATTTCTGGAGCTCCTCTGACCAGCAACAAGCTTTCTTAAGATCCCTAGTCGTGCTTAGGACTCTGGTAAGTGTCCTTAACCCTTCCTAATTCAGTTTAGCTTAGTTAATTAGCTTAAAGTCAAACCATCATAATTAAGGTTTGACTTCGAGATTAGTCAATAATTATCCAGTCAAATCTTGAATTAAAAATACCTATGAGTTGGTAATTATGTGGGTAATAAACCCTTAAAAGGACACCCTCTGATTCCCACTCTAACTAGGTCAATTGTCGGTTCAAAGTTAATCCTAAAAAGTCAACAGAAAGCTTATTCATAATTAGCAATGTAGGGGCCATGCAACCTGTTTTATCACTAATATAACTTGGTAATTAATGTAAGAACATGTCTAAACATGTTCAACCCGACAATTTTCAGTTTAGGCCCGGTTCGGAACCGAAAGTCGCATGATTTGACTTCTGCTTTGACTTCCAGTTCTGACCCGTTTAAGCATGTTTTAGAAATGCCTTAGAGCCTTATTAGGACCGGTTTTCATATAAGTATAACCCTCTGTGATTATACAACTTGTTCCATTAGTTATCCGATTCATATGCGTATTTCCGTTAAATGCTTAAATGTTGACTATTATGCCCATATGACCTTAAAACATGATTTTTGGAAAAGTAAAAGAATAGAAACCTTCATTCCTGATTTATAAACTTGTACCTAAAATTTGACATCAGTTTGAGGGCTAGATTAAGAGTTATGCTCATTAGCGTAATTAGAAAGCTTTTTAGTAATTAAACAGTGTAATCAACGTATAGCCTATCTAAACCTGATTTTTGATACCAAACTTTTTACCCACTGATATAAAATAACATTTTGGGATTTTTGAAGATTTTTATTTAATTTTAGGCTGAGCATAACGCATAGTTCTAAGCTTATTTCGGTATTGCCGGTTTTGCCCTTTTGGGCTATAAAATGAGTTTTACCAATCTTTTTTATACCAAACCTTTTTCTACTAAACCAAAATGATAAATAAAGTATTTTAAGTCTTTTGGAATAATAAAAATATCAGCTTTTCTTATAAAACCCTAAAATCGCTTAAAAAGCGTCTTTTTACGCGTTTTAAGCGCATAGTATATATTTAAACCATTTTAGATATATAATACTTGATACCTACTGATGTTTTAAATAAATTTTTATAGTTTAGCAGTAAGCAAAAGTGTTAAACTCAGATTTCCAAATTTGACCTTTAAACCTTATGTGAAATTACCAAAATGCCCCTACAGTGCATAGTATGGTTATAATTAATAAATTTCACATATATATGATACCCTACTGTTATAACTTATTAAATTAAGTATTTTTACTGATTATATCAGACCTGTAACTCAGATTTATATTTAAACTCTTTTATAACCATTAAAATGACCAAAATACCCCTACGAGGCGTAGTTTGAGTTTAAATCCATTTTGGGCATAATAGAAGATATCTTATTGATGTCACAACATATTAAGTGCATATTAACTTAGAAAACTTGTGTATGACTCATTTGGTTACCCGTTACGCACTTTTCGCGTTCGGATCAGCTTATGTAACTAGTTTGCATATGTTAGCCGAAACGGGTCAAACCATATCGTTTTCACCTCAAAATCCAGAATATGTTTAAGTTACCCATATTAAACAAGCATACAAGCTTGTTGGGTCAAAACCACATTCTAAACCGGTCTTCTCTTTATCATGCGTTTGAACCGTATCTTCCTTTTGAAAACTAACAGGTCTAAGTCTAAGCTTAATTAAAGACCCGTTAGGATTCTAATAGGTTATTAAAAACCTTCGTTCCAAATTAGGAGCCCAGTAAAAGCTACGTGCACTTGCTGTATTTGATTTATACTTTGCTCAGGTAATTACTCTTAACTTATTTTCCCTATACGGGCATGGAATACGGTATTATAATAATACCGCTTGGTCGGGTATGTAGTCATTAAATCGGACTGTGATTGATGTATTTACATAACCTGTTTTAATCTGTATTATTTGGTGTATGGACTTTGGGTGTTAAATGACCATGTCCCAGATATCATTGGCATCATTCAAAGAAATGGCCACGACCTAAGCACGGGGTGTAGGCGTACACCTGACAGTTGCATATGTAAAAACTGGTAGTCCACATAAAGGAAAAATCCTTGTGGGTATTATACCTGTGGCGTGTCAGTTAATCTAGACCGGCCCTACAAATCGGCCCTGATGGACGACAAATAAGTAAAACTGTATACAATATTATTTTTGAATAATTGTCCCAAGTTATAAAAGATATTTTTGCCGAAGTGCATTCAAATCAATTTTCAAACTCTTTTCAAAATGAGTCAGTTAAGTTGTATTTACCAGTGTAAACTGACGTATTTTCCAAAAAGGCTAAGTGCAGGTACTATACGAAATAGGCTGGCTACTCCAGGCATCAATAATCAAGTCTCGCAAGCTCTAGATGTCAAAGTCTGTTGAACAGTTTTCCTTTTTATTCGATCCGCCTGTGGATCTGTTTCAACTATTTTGTGATACTTAATATTACAATTTATTCAGTAGAAATGAATCTATCTTTTGCTTCCGCTGTGCATTTATAATTTGTGTTGTTTGACTATAATGATATCAACTACGTCACGATACTCCCCACTGGGCCCACCGGTAATACGTGGAAATGTCAGGGTGTGACTGGTTGGTATCAGAGCTCCAAGCATTAATTGACAATGCTGTTACAAAAGCCTTGGATAGGCAGTATAGTAAGTCGAGCGGTACTCGAAGCAGGACCCTATCCGCACCACATTCCAAGCCTAAGACTCATTCAGAGGCTCACAGCAAGCCACCCTCCAAGAAAGAAGAGCCAAAGAAAGACGATGACGATCATCACTCTTCAAATCAGCAAAGTGTCCCATCAAAGAAGATCGAGCTTAAGCAGGAATCGCGTGGTAAGTCTTGCACATATAAGTATTTTGTCTCATGCAAACCGAGAGACTTTACTGGGGAAAAAGCAGCTGTCGACTGCATGACTTGGTTGGACGAAATGGACACCGTGGTTGATATCAACGGGTGCGCTGATAAGGATGTGGTAAAGTTCGTATCTCAGTCATTCAAGGGCGAGGCATTAGCTTGGTGGAGGTCATTAATCCAAGCTACTGGAAAAATCCCATTGTACAATCTGTCATGGGATCAGTTTGTGACGTTGATTAAGGAGAACTACTGCCCTCAGCATGAGGTTGAAAAGATTGAATTTGATTTCTTGTCTTTGGTTATGAAGAACCTGGACTGTCAAGCCTACCTTACCAGCTTCAATACATTATCAAGGTTGGTTCCTTATCTTATGACGCCGGAACCCAAGAGGATAGCTCGTTTCATCGGGGGTTTAGCCCCAGAGGTTAAGGCTAGTGTGAAAGCCTCTAGACCAGCTACCTTCCGGTCTGCAGCTGATATAGCATTATCTCTTACTCTGGACGCGGTCAGGTAGAGATCGCTGAGAAACACTGATGCTGAGAAAAGGAAGCGTGAGGATGATAACTCACGGCGATCGGATAAGAGATATAGGGTTAACAATGACCACAAAAAGGGTTCTAGATCTAAGAAAGATGGTCATCAGTCAGGTCATAAACCCAAATGTAAAATCTGCAAGAAACATCACTTCAAAAAGTGCAGATATGAGTCGAAATCCCAGTCACAGGCAAGGGCATGTGGGATTTGCAAGTCTTCTGAGCACAAGACCTTAGACTGTAAGAAAATCAAGGATGCTATGTGCTATAGCTGCAATGAAAAAGGGCATATCAAGTCTAACTGCCCAAAACTTGCAAAGAAGACTGAGGATGGGAAAAAAACCAATGCAAGGGTCTTCCGGATGGATGCAAAGGAAGCTATTCAGGATGACAATTTTGATCACAGGTACCTTCCTCATAAATGATGTTTATGCAAGAGTGCTATTCGATTCAGGAGCTGATAAATCATTCATAGATAATAAGTTTTGTAAGTTGCTGAATTTACCTGTTAAAACCTTAAGTGTGAAATATGAGGTGGAATTAGCCGATGGAACCATAGAAACCGCATCAACCGTGTTAGATGGATGTGTTATATTCATTAGGAACCACTCTTTTCCATTGTCTTTACTTCCTTTGAAGTTAGCCGGTTTTGACATAGTTATAGGCATGGACTGGTTATCTCATAACCAAGCCCAGATCGTTTGCAACAAGAAGCAAGTGGTGATCAAGACTCCGTCTGGTGAGCCACTTACCATTCAAGGAGATACCCAGTATGGGCTGCCTGAACAAGTGTCTATGCTCAAGGCATCTAGATATTTGAAGAAGGGTAGTGTCATTTATATGGCACAGGTTACTGTTGAGGAGCAGAAGCCTAAGGTGGAAGACATTCCGGTCATTTCTGAGTACCCAGAAGTTTTCCCTGAAGAACTACCTGGTTTACCACCAGATAGGCAAGTAGAATTCAGAATTGACATCATCCCTGGAGTAGCGCCTGTCGCAAGAGCGCCTTATAGGTTGGCACCAACAGAGATGAAGGAATTAAGGACACAACTAGATGATTTGTTAGCCAAAGGTTTTATACGTCCTAGTTCGTCTCCATGGGGAGCGCCAATACTGTTTGTGAAAAAGAAGGATGGATCGATGCATTTATGCATCGATTACCGCGAGCTCAAGAAAGTCACTATCAAGAATAGGTATCCATTGCCCTGGATCAATGATCTGTTCGATCAACTTCAAGGGGCAAGTTACTTCTCTAAGATTGACTTAAGGTCAAGCTATCATCAATTGAAAGTTAAAGATGAAGATGTACACAAGACTGCTTTTAGGACGCATTATGGTCATTATGATTTCTTGGTGATTCCTTTTGGGCTCACTAATGCGCCTGCCGCATTCATGGATCTCATGAATCGCGTTTTCAAGCCTTATTTGGATAAATTTGTCATCCTCTTCATCGATGACATTCTCATTTACTCGAAAAGTCAAGCTGACCATGAGAAGCATCTCCGTTGCATTCTGAAGCTGCTTCATCAAGAGAAGCTCTATGCCAGTTCTCGAAGTGTGAATTCGGGCTTCGTGAAGTCCAATTCCTTGGACATGTGGTTAGTGAGCGTGGTATCCAAGTCGATCCCGCTAAGGTTGAAGCTGTTATGAAATGGCAAGAGCCAAAGACGCCTATAGAGATTCGTAGCTTTCTAGGTTTAGCAGGATATTATAGGCGATTTATCGAAAACTTCTCAAGGATTGCTGCACCCCTAACTTCGTTAACACGTAAGAATATTAAGTTTGACTGGGGTCCTAAGCAACTGGAATCCTTTGACATCCTTAAGCAAAAGTTGAGCAATGCTCCAGTATTAACATTGCCTGAGGGAATAGAAGAGTTTGTGGTTTATTGTGATGCATCGTACACAGGGATGGGATATGTGCTTATGCAGAAAGGCAAAGTTATTGCCTATGCTTCACGTCAATGAAAGGTGCATGAAAAGAATTACACCACCCATGATTTGGAATTGGGTGGTATTTGCACTAAAACTTTGGAGGCACTACTTGTATGGTACTAAGTGTGTGATCTATTCTGATCACAAGAGCCTTCAACATTTGTTTAATCAGAAGGACTTAAACATGAGGCAGCGACGTTGGATGGAAACTTTGAATGATTATGACTGTGAGATAAAATACCATCCTGGCAAGGCGAATGTAGTCGCCGATGCCTTAAGTCGAAAGGAAAGAGTGAAGCCGATAAGAATCAATGCCAAGAGCATTGAGATAAAGAATAGTTTGAATGAAAGGTTGTTAGCTGCGTAGAAGGAAGCTGTACTAGAAGCTAACTATCCCGATGAAAAGCTGGGAGTAACTGGAGAGCAGTTATCCTACGGTAAGGATGGAATCTTGAGATTAAATGGACGAATATGGGTTCCAGTTATGGAGGACTTCGGGATGTTATCCTCCAGGAAGCCCACAGTTCTAAATACTCCGTTCATCCTGGAGCTGATAAGATGTACCAGGATCAGAAGGCAAACTATTGGTGGATAGGTTTTAAGAAGTCTATAGCTACCTATGTAGCCAAATGTTTGACGTGCGCGCAAGTCAAAGCTGAATATCAGAAGCCATCAGGTTTGCTACAACAGCCCAAACTTCCCACCTGGAAGTGGGAGATGGTGACAATGGATTTCATCACCAAGTTGCCAAAAACAAAGAAAGGAAATGATACTATATGGGTGATAGTGGATAGACTGAGTAAGTCAGCACATTTCCTACCCATTAAGGAGACTTATAGCTCCGATATGTTTGCCCAATTATACGTAGATAAGATTGTATCTTTTCATGGCGTACCAGTATCTATTATCTCTGATAGAGATACTAGGTGCACATCACATTTTTGGAAAAGTTTCCAACAGTCTTTAGGTACGCGCTTAAACTTTAGTACGGCTTACCATCCTCAGACGGACGGGCAGAGTGAGCGTACAATCCAAACTTTGGAAGACATGCTTCGTGCATGTGTGATTGACTTAGGTGGTAGTTGGGATAACCACCTGCCATTAATCGAGTTCTCCTATAACAATAGCTATCATACAAGCATCAAGGCTGCGCCTTTTGAGGCATTATATGGTAGAAAGTGCAGAACGCCTATTTGTTTGGCAGAAGTAGGAGAAGCTCAGTTATCAGGACCTGATATTGTCCTTGAAATGACGGACAAGATTGTCCAGATTCATGACCTCATGAAATCTGCCAGGGATAGGCAGAAAAGTTATGCTGATAAAAGGCGAAAACCTCTAAAGTTTGAGGTTGGTGATAAAGTTTTGCTTAAAGTATCACCCTAAAAGGGGGTGATGATATTTGGTAAGAAAGGCAAGCTAAGCCCAAGGTACATAGGACCATTCGTGATCATCTAATGTGTCGGATCAGTGGCTTATAAGTTAAATTTGCGTGAAGAGCTCAGTGGTATTCATAATGTATTCCACATCTGCAATTTAAAGAAATGTCTAGCTGATGAATAACTAGTCATACCACATACAGATGTGTACATAGATGAGAGCTTGAAATTCGTGGAAAAACCTTTGTCAATTGAGGACCGACGGGTAAAGAAGCTTCGAAGGAAGCATGTACCAATTGTCAAGGTTAAATGGGATGCCCGCAGAGGTCCCGAGTATACATGGGAGGTAGAGTCCACAATGAAAGAAAAGTACCCTCATTTGTTTCAGTAAATCTCAAGGTCGAGATTTCTTTTAAGGGGGTGAGGATGTAACACCTCGAAAATTCATGTCCAATAATATATCAACACGTGTCTTGGACTTTAAACGTGTAAAGAATTGATTTAGAGGGACTAAAGTTGACAAACAGAGAAAATACATTAATGAAAGGGTTCAAAGTGTCAACAATGGATAAATATACTTCACAATAGCCCCACATGATGTTTATACCCTTAAACGAAAAAATCATGGATCATACGAACCTAATTGTGGAAGAAAGTGAGAGTTTACAAACTACAGGGGTTAAATGTGTCAACATGTTTAAAGTATACCTCTGAGTGACCTTTTAGCAAACCCGAAGCTTTGTAATAAAAAATTTTGCTCACTAGAATGTGTGATAAAAAATTCACAAGGTTTCGATAAAGTATGAGAAAGTTATGACAATATTCGTATACGAGGGGTTAAAATCGTCAACGTTGAAATTTATGACTTTTCGGGTAATCACAAAGTTAACCAAGGACTTGCCAATGTTTAAACATGTCATGGAGCCCTTAAAAGTAAGGTTAGATGGCCAAAAGTGTAAGAAGAATACTTAAAACCACATTTGGAAGGACCAGGAACCTAAAGTGCAAATAATGAAACTTGTTTGGCTGGTTCTGGGGGTCAAACCAGGCGCGTAAACCCCCTGGGGATTCTTACGCGGGGTGCCTCAGCATGCCAGCGATAGAAACTTTGGATAGGTGCCTGTTAAGGCTGTGTAACCGACTTATGAGCCTGTAAAATGATACCAGGGGCTGGGCAAATGGATTTTCATGCACTAGGGACAGTTGTGATGATCTGAATCCATGCATAGAGTTGCTTGGCATCATCTTGTGAGATCAAATTCCAAATATAAGCATCCCTCTAGTTGCAACATTGAACTCATTCACTTGCAAAGTTCACAAGACTCATTTCTGGAGCTCCTCTGACCAGCAAAAAGCTTTCTTAAGATCCCTAGTCGTGCTTAGGACTCTTGCAAGTGTCCTTAACCCTTCCTAATTCAGTTTAGCTTAGCTAATTAGCTTAAAGTCGAACCGTCATAATTAAGGTTTGACTTCGAGATTAGTCAATAATTGTCCAGTCAAATCTCGAGTTAAAAATACCTATGAGTTGGTAATTATGTGGGTAATAAACCCATAAAAGGACACCCTCTGATTCCCACTCTAACTAGGTCAATTGTCGGGTCAAAGTTAATCCTAAAAAGTCAACAAAAAGCTTATTTTCAAATTAATGCATAATTAGCAATGTAGGGGCCATGCAACCTGTTTTATCACTAATATAACTTGGTAATTAATGTAAGAAGATGTCTAAACATGTTCAACCCGACAATTTTCAGTTTAGGCCCGGTTCGGAACCGAAAGTCGCATGATTTGACTTCTGCTTTGACTTCCAGTTCTGACCCGTTTAAGCATGTTTTAGAAATTCCTTAGAGCCTTATTAGGACCAGGTTTCATATAAGTATAACCCTCTGTGATTATACAACTTGGTTCATTAGTTATCCGATTCATATGCATTTTTCCGTTAAATGCTTAAATGTTGACTATTATGCCCATATGACCTTAAAACATGATTTTTGGAAAAGTAAAAGAATAGAAACCTTCATTCCTGATTTATAAACTTGTACCTAAAATTTGACATCAGTTTGAGGTCTAGATTAAGAGTTATGCTCATTAGCGTAATTAGAAAGCTTTTTAGTAATTAAACAGTGTAATTAGCGTATAGCCTATCTTAACCCGATTTTTGATACCAAACTTTTTACCCACTGATATAAAATAATATTTTGGGATTTTTGAAGATTTTTATTTAATTTTAGGCTGAGCATAACACATAGTTCTAAGCTTATTTCGGTATTTCCGGTTTTGCCCTTTTGGGCTATAAAATGAGTTTTACCAATCCTTTTGATATCAACCTTTTTCTACTAAACCAAAATGATAAATAAAGTACTATAAGTCTTTTGGAATAATAAAAATATCAGCTTTTCTTATAAAACCCAAAAATCGCTTAAAAATCGCCTTTTTACGCGTTTTAAGCGCATAGTATGTATTAAAACCATTTTAGATATATAATACTTGATACCTACTGATGTTTTAAATAAATTTTTATACTTTAGAAGTAAGCAAAAGTGTTAAACTCAGATTTCCAAATTTGACCTTTAAACCTTATGTGAAATTACCAAAATGCCCCTACGGTGCATAGTATGGTTATAATTAATAAATTTCACATATATATGATACCCTACTGTTATAACTTATTAAAATAAGTATTTTTACTGATTATATCAGACCTGTAACTCAGATTTATATTTAAACTCTTTTATAACCTTTAAAATGACCAAAATACCCCTACGGGGCGTAGTTTGAGTTTAAATCCGTTTTGGGCATAATAGAAGATATCTTACTGATGTCACAAAATATTAAGGGCATATTAACTTAGAAAACTTGTGTATGACTCATTTTGTTACCCGTTACGCACTTTTTGCGTTCGGATCGGCTTATGTAACTAGTTTGCATATGTTAGCCGAAACGGGTCAAACCATATCGTTTTCACCTCAAAATCCAGAATATGTTTAAGTTACCCATATTAAACAAGCATACAAGCTTGTCGGGTCAAAACCACATTCTAAACCGGTCTTCGCTTTATCATGCGTTTGAACCGTATCTTCCTTTTGAAAACTAACAGGTCTAAGTATAAGCTTAATTAAAGACCCGTTAGGATTCTAATAGGTTATTAAAAACCTTCATTCCAGATTACGAGCCCAGTAAAAGCTACGTGCACTTGCTGTATTTGATTTATACTTTGCTCAGGTAATTACTCTTAACTTATTTTCCCTATACGGGCTTGGGATACGGTATTATAATAATACCGCTTGGTCGGGTATGTAGTCATTAAATCGGACTGTGATTGATGTATTTACATAACCTGTTTTAATCTGTATTATTTGGTGTATGGCCTTTGGGGGTTAAATAATCATGTCCCGGATATCCTTGGCATCATTCAAAGAAATGGCCATGACCTAAGCACGGGGTGTAGGAGTACACCTGACAGTTGCATATGTAAAAACTGGTAGCCCACTTAAAGGAAAAATCCTTGTGGGTATTATACCTGTGGCGTGTCAGTTAATCTTGACCGGCCTTACAAACCAGCCCTGATGGACGACAAATAAGTAAAACTGTATACAAGATTATTTTTGAATAATTGTCCCAAGTTATAAAAGATATTTTTGCCGAAGTGCATTCAAATCAATTTTCAAACTCTTTTCAAAATGAGTCAGTTAAGTTGTATTTACCAGTGTAAACTGACGTATTTTCCAAAAAGGCTAAGTGCAGGTACTATACGAAATAGGCTGGCTACTCCAGGCATCAATAATCAAGTCTCGCAAGCTCTAGATGTCAAAGTCTGTTGAACAGTTTTCCTTTTTATTCGATCCGCCTGTGGATCTGTTTCAACTATTTTGTGATACTTAATATTACAATTTATTCAGTAGAAATGAATCTATCTTTCGCTTTCGCTGTGCATTTATAATTTGTGTTGTTTGACTATGATGATATTAACTACGTCACGATACTCCCCACTGGGCCCACCGGTAATACGTGGAAATGTCGGGGTGTGACAGGTTGGTATCAGAGCTCCAAGCATTAATTGACAATGCTGTTACAAAATCCTTGGATGGCAGTATAGTAAGTCGAGCGGTACTCGAAGCAGGACCCTATCCGCACCACATTCTAAGCCTAAGACTCATTCAGTGGCTCACAGCAAGCCACCATCCAAGAAAGAAGAGCCAAAGAAAGACGATGACGATCATCACTCTTCAAATCAGCAAAGTGTCCCATCAAAGAAGATCGAGCTTAAGCAGGAACCGTGTGGTAAGTCCTGCACATATAAGTATTTTGTCTCATGCAAACCGAGAGACTTTACTGGGGAAAAAGGAGCTGTCGACTGCATGACTTGGTTGGACGAAATGCACACCGTGGTTGATATCAGCGGGTACGCTAATAAGGATGTGGTAAAGTTCGTATCTCAGTCATTCAAGGGCGAGGCATTAGCTTGGTGGAGGTCATTAATCCAAGCTACCAGAAAAATCCCATTGTACAATCTGTCATGGGATCAGTTTGTGACGTTGATTAAGGAGAACTATTGCCCTCAGCATGAGGTTGAAAAGATTTAATCTAATTTCTTGTCTTTGGTTATGAAGAACCTGGACTGTCAAGCCTACCTTACCAGCTTCAATACAATTTCAAGGTTGGTTCCTTATCTTATGACGCCGGAACCCAAGAGGATAGCTCGTTTCATCGGGGGTTTAGCCCCAGAGGTTAAGGCTAGTGTGAAAGCCTCTAGACCAGCTACCTTCCGGTCTGCAGCTGATATAACATTATCTCTTACTCTGGACGCGGTCAGGCAGAGATCGCTGAGAAACACTGATGCTGAGAAAAGGAAGCGTGAGGATGATAACTCACTGCGATCGGATAAGAGATATAGGGGAAACAATGACCACAAAAAGGGTTCTGGATCTAAGAAAGATGCTCATCAGTCAGGTGATAAACCCAAATGTAAAATCTGCAAGAAACATCACTTCGAAAAGTGCAGATATGAGTCGAAATCCCAGTCACAGCCAAGGGCATGTGGGATTTGCAAGTCTTCTGAGCACAAGACCTTAGACTGTAAGAAAATCAAGGATGCTACGTGCTATAGCTGCAATGAAAAAGGGCATATCAAGTCCAACTGCCCAAAACTTGCAAAGAAGACTGAGGATGGGAAAAAGACCAATGCAAGGGTCTTCCAGATGGATGCAAAGGAAGCTATTCAGGACGACAATGTGATCACAGGTACCTTCCTCATAAATGATGTTTATGCAAGAGTGCTATTCGATTCAGGAGCTGATAAGTCCTTCATAGATAATAAGTATTGTAAGTTGCTGAATTTACCTGTTAAAACCTTAAGTGTGAAATATGAGGTGGAATTAGCCGATGGAACCATAGAAACCGCATCAACCGTGTTAGATGGATGTGTTATATCCATTAGGAACCACTCTTTTCCATTGTCTTTACTTCCTTTGAAGTTAGCCGGTTTTGACAAAGTTATAGGCATGGACTGGCTATCTCATAACCAAGCCCAGATCGTTTGCAACAAGAAGCAAGTGGTGATCAAGACTCCGTCTGGTGAGCCACTTACCATTCAAGGAGATACCCAGTATGGGCTGCCTGAACAAGTGTCTATGCTCAAGGCATCTAGATGTTTGAAGAAGGGTAGTGTCATTTATATGGCACAGGTTACTGTTGATGAGCAGAAGCCTAAGGTGGAAGACATTCCGGTCATTTCTGAGTACCCAGAAGTTTTCCCTGAAGAACTACCTGGTTTACCACTAGATAGGCAAGTAGAATTCAGAATTGACATCATCCCTGGAGCAGCGCCTGTCGTAAAAGCGCCTTATAGGTTGGCACCAACAGAGATGAAGGAATTAAGGACACAACTAGATGATTTGTTAGCCAAAGGTTTTATACGTCCTAGTTCGTCTCCATGGGGAGCGCCAATACTGTTTGTGAAAAAGAAGGATGGATCGATGCGTTTATGCATCGATTACCGCGAGCTCAAGAAAGTCACTATCAAGAATAGGTATCCATTGCCCAGGATCAATGATCTGTTCGATCAACTTCAAGGGGCAAGTTACTTCTCTAAGATTGACTTAAGGTCAAGCTATCATCAATTGAAAGTTAAAGATGAAGATGTACACAAGACTGCGTTTAGGACGCGTTATGGTCATTATGAGTTCTTGGTGATGCCTTTTGGGCTCACTTGTGACACCTGTGTCACTTCAACCATCAAAAAAATGCCAAACCAATGAAATATAGTATTTCATACTTGGGATTTGTAAAAATATGTGTATCGTTTACACATATCAATTCTTGTTCGATTTCAAACTCTATATCGCTTTCTGGAAGGTTATACGCGCACTGATGCGTAAATATAACCAGTTTAATGTAACGAACACTCCGGAATTGTGAAATAGGCTTAATATACCTCAAATAACCTTTACTTAACTTAGAAATAAGCTTTGAAGGCTTTGGTATGGCAAAATCAAGTTAAATCGCTTACAGGGACTAAAGTTGACAAACTGCGAAAGTATGCCAATTTGAACTGTAACAGACATTCCAGAACATGACCATAAGTTAGACACACCTTAAATATCCTTTACATAGCTTAGGAATAGGCTTTTAAGGGTTCGGTGTGCTAAAATAAACTTTTGTGTCATTCAGGGACTAAAAGCGTCAAAAAAGTGCACAAGTTTGCATTTCCGAGCATAACTTACGTTCTGAATACATCCGGACATCCAAAAATTTATGTAAGCACTAAAATATTTTATTTTAGTGTTTGGCATAAGAAAAATCCATTCGTTTCGTCATTTGGATCGTTTTTCGCGCTTATGCGCATTCCGTCGTAATTAAGCGAACATCGCGTTCGTACGACCAAACGAACCAACATCCGACATATTTTTGAGCATGTTTCATGTCCACAATGTTTAGGAAACATTTTAGGGCCTTAAAGTTGGCTTTACGGGCCTTAGAAGTGTCGAAAATGGCTTAAACACGTGCAGGGACTGAAACTGCCATTTTGTAAACTTGTTTCTGATCTGTGCAGGCCAGGCGGCCCGCGTGAGATCCTTGTGTCCTTTACGCGGCCCGCGTCCGCCTCCCTGATCAGATTAGATCAAACAGTCAGCAGTTTCCAGCTGTTTGATCCTCACCCACACATTCTCAACTGCACATTCAGCTCATTTGGACCATTTTTAAGTTACCACAACTTTGCAACACTTGTACGGATATGATTAAGGCACGATATTCGACAAACGATCTTAACGGTTCGGGTATTCCTATAAATACCCAACCCACTTAACTTCAAAAATCACTAGAATCTGATCTAAGTGACTCTAAGTTGGAACCATTGTTTCATACCTGAGTTATTGTGATCTAGATTAGCATTCGGGGACCCTTCGTAAGTATTCTTTCGTTCTTTTATTGTTTTCGAGCCCGAAAGTCAAACTTTGTTTGACTTTCTGTGTTGACCAGTAATGGTCAATGCGAAGTTCGTTTGAACTTCGCAACGTGAGTGTAATCACGTTGGTTATAGTCCCTCGGGACTATGCCTACTGATTACCACGTTGTCTAGGGTCGAAGGGTAAGCGATCTAATAAATCGCTTATACCTTCGAACCCGACCCAGTTTGGTCGATCATTAGGATCCGACCAAATACTTTAGGTGACCATAGTATATAGGGAATAACCTTCCGAGGTTATACCTTATGGTCACATCGTTTAAATAGTTGTATGATAAGTAGTTTATATGCCCTAGGTAAATTACCAGAATACCCTTTTCATGTATAATTGGTAATTTAGCATATGTAACCTAAACTTTTGTCACATAACTGATTATGTAACATGTTTAGGCATATAACACTTGTCATAGGACTAGTTAGGCGGTCCGAACGCGTTTCACGCGAACGACGCGTTAAAGTAGCATAAGCTACCTAAACGGGTCGTAATGGGTCGTAAGCACTTTTGTTAGGTTTCATTTAGTATGTAGGCTTTGTTAAACCATGTTATACGAGTTTCAATACTCGTTTGGTTTACGAAACCGCATTCTATCCGATCTTCCGATTTAGGTCCGGTTTATTAACATAGTTACCTATATTAGGTGCCGTTGATTCCGTGATCTCTAGCATTGCTTGGTGGTTATCTTTAGACATCTGAGCAATCTCAAGTGAGTACATAGACCCCTCTTTTACTGTTTTCCAAACTGTTTTGGGGTGAAACACATGTGCCTACTTGTTACATTCATGCTTTCCCGTTTTCACATCATATACCTGCTATGTTCGTTAGTACATTATAGTACATGATTTCATTACATTTCATGCTAGGTGTGCCCATTGTGTGCATTACTTAGTACATCGTTTTACATTACATGTCATGCTAGGTGTGCCCATTGTGTGCATTACTTAGTACATCGTTTTACATTGCATTTCTGTTGCATATGCTCATCCAGCATATGAACACATTATACTACATTCTGAACCGTTATAACCAATTGACTATGTGAACCATTGTAATCATTTGACAATGTGAACCGTCGATGTCTGTGAACCGTTTGTATCTGTGAACCGTTGATTTCTGTGAACCGTTTGTATCTGTGAACCGTTTGTATCCGTGAACCGTTTGTATCTATGAACCGTGTGAACCGTATTTGACTATACATGAACATTTCTACACTTGTTAAACATTTCATCTTGGTGGTTTGGTTTGATTAAATGATTAAGTAACGATGCGTGTGTAATATGATACAAGCATGGTGGATACGCCGCTGGTACTTCCTATATATAAGTGTTTGTATGGTATTACATATCGTAGCGTTATTTGAATCATTTCAGTTTGAGACATATAACATTTTATACAAATAACATACTTTTCACAAGACATTGATTTACAAATAACTTATCTTATACAAACACATTTTTACATGGTTATTCATTTAACCTGACATTTATTTATACATATCATTTGATCTTATCGATTTTCAAATGATTTACAAAACAAAGCAAATTACAAGGTTCATGACTAAACATTTTCTCAAACATAAGTCATGAAACCTATTTTCACAAAACCTATGTATCTCACAGGCATTTTTATGCTGACGTACCTATTTTCACATGTTTCAGGAGCTATTGCATAAGATGATCAAGATACACATAAGCAGACTTGGGCTTTAGTGACAATAAAAGATGCAAGACTAGTTAATTATGTTGTATTTCTTTGTTCGTTAAGACATTGTAACACTTTTAATTAATAAAACGAAACTTTAATTGCCATGGATTTGAAACCATTAATTCTGTTACAACACTCCCCGACATTTCCGCCACGTTTTGTATGTTCTACGTGGTCGGGGTGTGACAGAAAAGATGGTATCAGAGCCAATGGTTATAGGGAATTAGGTTATTAGTAATGCTTTGACCTAGTATATAACCTTCTTAGGACCCTAACGCGAGTTTACTTGCGTTTAGTCATAAAACAACACCGTCACCTATCCTTAGGCGACGACCACAACAAGAACATAAATTTCAAAACCGCTTCGAAAACTAATCATCTGTTCTAGGATGATTAATTACTAGGTTTTGAACCCTCTGTTATATGGTTTTGAACCCCTTTGAGTTTTCAAAATCTCGTCAAGGTGTTGGGTTTTAAATAATGTGAACACGTGCAAACTGGAAGGGTGAATGCCTGTATTCTGGGTTTTCTGTCTAGGCAAGCACTTCGTATACATCTCATCAGACGCAAGACCAGTTGTGCTTACCTAGGAATTCTTGGGATGAGTGTTCACTTATAGGCGAGCATGTCTTCGCGATACATTATTTTTGACCCATTTACTTTGAGTAGTCACTGTGTGTCGTTTGTTGCTTTGTAGTAACAAACAAATGACCACTATCCTTGCTTTCATCAGATTTGTTTCATCTCATTCTTTTCGTCTAAATTCTCTCACTCGTTTCCTTTCATGTTTCCTCTTTTAGAATGCCTCCTCGACGCGAAAGCCAGATAGCGACTGCTGAACTGGCAGAAATCATTGCGCAGCAAATGGCTGCTCAATTCCCAAACCTCTTTGCTCAATGGAATCAAGCTAACAACAACAACAATGGTCCATGCAATTTCAAGAGTTTTAACTCGGCGAAACCACTCAAGTTTAGTGGTTCTGAAGGAGCGACTGGGCTTCTTCAATGGTTCGAGAGCATTGAGAATACTTTCCACCACGTGCAGTGTCCTGACAATCGCAAGGTCGAGTTTGCTTCGAGTGTGTTCCAGAAGAGAGCCCTTACGTGGTGGAACGGGGTTATGAGAGATCGTGGTGCAGAAGTTGCTCTAGCACAGACATGGGCTGAACTTAGGGCACTTATGATGAAGGAATTCTGTCCTCGTCACGAGATCAGGGCCTTGGAAAGGGAATTCGACGATCTTAAGCAAGACAGCGGCGAGCATCGAGCCTACACGGACCGTTATGAGGAGTTGAGTCTGTTATGCCCAAACATGGTCACGCCTTTGGATAAGGCAATCGAAAAGTACATTGATGGCCTCCCTGACTCAGTACAAGACATTTTGACTGGTAGCAACCCCACTACGGTTAGGCAGGCCATTGAGCTATCTGCAACCTTGACCGAATCTCAGATCAGGAAACGTAAACTTTTCCGAAAAGGTGACAAGAAACCGGTCGAGGAATCGAAACCAACCGAGGAATCAAAGACCATGGATGAACAGACTGGATCCCCTAAGAAGTCAAAGAAGTGAAAGGCTTCTCAGAACTTCGCTGTGGTCGCTCACAATGATCAAGCCGTCCCCAACCAACCAGCTCAACCCCCTGCCAGGAAACCCTACAACGGAACTGCACCCTTGTGCAACCAATGTGGTCTACATCATCATGCTGGTGTGAAGTGCCGCACATGCCAAGTTTGCGGACTTATAGGTCATACAGCGAGGGTTTGCCCAACCACAGCTGCACCAAATCAAGCTGGCAACAATCCTGCTCAAGCTCGTTTTCCACCGGGATCTTGCTACAACTGTGGCGAGATGGGCCATTTTCGTAGGAATTGCCCAAGGCTTGCTAATGTAAATCCAGCGCAGGGATAAGCATATGACCAACCAGAAGACAACAGCGTTTAGAAATAATCACGTCTTATGTATTATTTTCTTTTGTTGTCACGATCCATGAAACAGTTGTTGTTATCATTGTTTATAAATAAATCTTTTATTTACATTGCAATGTATTTATATGATTGTATGTATAAACAACATATCCCCTATAATACCGACAATCAAGGAACCGCATTCCTTGAAGAACAGACTACCCCCAAATTTCTTCCATTGTATGATCTCTTGCGTTTTTCACGGAAATCCTAAGTACCCGTTTCTTCCAAGAGAAACAAAGTACGAGGTGCCAAGTTAATAGCAATCAATAACAAGATAATAACAATTAAACAATTATGTGGTTATGTGCTTATGTGTTATCTTTTATGTGTCTTGTGATCCAAATTATGTTATCCAAATCCTCGTAGAATCTTACATATCCTTGTACAAGAGATTTATAGTAGGATACCCAAAGGTACTACCTAAAATCCTTAATGGACTTCTACGTTGTAGTTAAGTCCCTTGGATTATAAAGTACTACTTCATAATTAGACCCCTTTAGTGGTCTAGTTAAACAGATCGATCCAAAAATCTGGTTAAGAATATTATATGATGATATAGATGAAAGGACTCCTTGGTGGCCTAATTAAGAAGATCCTCTGTCGATTTAATTAAAAGGACCCTATGGTAGTCTAGTCACCCTCATCACAAGTTTGATATCCTTCCCCACAACATTACAAAACAAACTGTGCGGACTGTGCAAGGGATTACGTAATTATGGATGCATACATAATTATGGAATTTAGTGCACAGAAATCACAGCAAGTTCTATCATGTATCTAGAGTTAACCCTATTCATTTCCAATTCTGATGAAGCATCCGTTGAGGAAAAATGAACTAGCTATTCATTTTTCACTTCTGAAGAATATCCGTTAAGGAAATGAATATCCGTTTATCCCTCATTTCCAATTCTGAAGAATACCCGTTGAGGAAAATGACTCCGTTAGTTCATTTTCGTTCTGAAGAGTATCCGTCGAGGGAAATGAATATCCGTTGTTTAATCCTTCATTTCCAAACCTGAGGAAGCAACCGTTGAAAATGACTCCGTTAGTTCATTTTCGTTTCTGAAGGTTATCCGTTGAGGAAATGAATATCCGTTTGTTTAATCCTTCATTTCCAAACCTGAGGAAGCAACCGTTGAAAATGACTCCGTTAGTTCATTTTCGTTTCTGAAGATTATCCGTTGAGGAAATGAATATCCGTTTGTTTAATCCTTCATTTCCGAACCTGAGGAAGCAACCGTTGAAAATGACTCCGTTAGTTCATTTTCGTTTCTGAAGATTATCCGTTGAGGAAATGAATATCCGTTTGTTTAATCCCTCATTTCCGAACCTGAGGAAACAATCGTTGAAAATGACTCCGTTAGTTCATTTTCGTTTCTGAAGATTTGTCCGTTGAGGAAATGAATATCCGTTGACTATCCTTTTTCATTTCCATTTCTATGGAAACAACCGTTGAAAATAACTCCGTTTGTTCATTTTCGTTTCTGAAGATTGTCCGTTGAGGAAATGAATATCCATTTGTCTATCATTTTCATTTCCGTTTCTGAGGAAAACACCCGTTGAAAATGACTCTGTTTGTTCATTTTACGTTTCTGAAGATTGTCCGTTAAGGAAATGAATCCCCGTTTGTTTATTCCTTCATTTCCATTTCTGATGAAGCACCCGTCGAAAATGACTCTGTAAGTGCATTTTACGTTTCTGAAGAATGTCCGTTAGGGAAATGACAGGATTATGCTTTACATATCTCTGGTGGTTATCTGAGACAAAGTCACAAATAGACTCCTACGAATTAATTTCGGGACGAAATTTCCTAAAGTAGGGGAGACTGTGACACCTGTGTCACTTCAACCATCAAACAAATGCCAAACCAATGAAATATAGTATTTCATACTTGGGATTTGTAAAAGTATGTGTATCGTTTACACATATCAATTCTTGTTCGATTTCAAACTCTATATCGCTTTCTGGAAGGTTATACACGCACTGATGCGTAAATATAACCAGTTTAATGTAACGAACACTCCATAATAGTGAAATAGGCTTAACATACCTCAAATAACCTTTACTTAACTTACAAATAAGCTTTGAAGGCTTTGGTATGGCAAAATCAAGTTAAATCGCTTACAGGGACTAAAGTTGACAAACTGCGAAAGTATGCCAATTTGAACTGTAACAGACATTCCGGAACATGACCATAAGTTAGACACACCTTAAATATCCTTTACATAGCTTAGGAATAGGCTTTTAAGGGTTCGGTGTGCTAAAATAAACTTTTGTGTCATTCAGGGACTAAAAGCGTCAAAAAAGTGCACAAGTTTTCATTTTCGAGCATAACTTACGTTCTGAATACATCCGGACATCCAAAAATTTATGTAAGCACTAAAATATTTTATTTTAGTGTTTGGCATAAGAAAAATCCATTCGTTTCGTCATTTGGATCGTTTTTCGCGCTTATGCGCATTCCGTCGTAATTAAGCGAACATCGCGTTCGTACGACCAAACGAACCAACATCCGATATATTTTTGAGCATGTTTCATGTCCAAAATGTTTAGGCAACATTTTAGGGCCTTAAAGTTGGCTTTACGGGCCTTAGAAGTGTCGAAAATGGCTTAAACACGTGCAAGGACTGAAACTGCCATTTTGTAAACTTGTTTCTGATCTGTGCAGGCCAGGCGGCCCGCGTGAGATCCTTGTGTCCTTTACGCGGCCCGCGTCCGCCTCCCTGATCAGATTAGATCGAACAGTCAGCAGTTTCCAGCTGTTTGATCCTCACCCACACATTCTCAACTGCACATTCAGCTCATTTGGACCATTTTTAAGTTACCACAACTTTGCAACACTTGTACGGATACGATTAAGGCACGATATTCGACAAACGATCTTAACGGTTCGGGTATTCCTATAAATACCCAACCCACTTAACTTCAAAAATCACTAGAATCTGATCTAAGTGACTCTAAGTTGGAACCATTGTTTCATACCTGAGTTATTGTGATCTAGATTAGCATTCGGGGACCCTTCGTAAGTATTCTTTCGTTCTTTTATTGTTTTCGAGTCCAAAAGTCAAACTTTGTTTGACTTTCTGTGTTGACCAGTAATGGTCAATGCGAAGTTCGTTTGAACTTCGCAACGTGAGTGTAATCACGTTGGTTATAGTCCCTCGGGACTATGCCTACTGATTACCACGTTGTCTAGGGTCGTAGGGTAAGCGATCTAATAAATCGCTTATACCTTCGAACCCGACCCAGTTTGGTCGATCATTAGGATCCGACCAAATACTTTAGGTGACCATAGTATATAGGGAATAACCTTCCGAGGTTATACCTTATGGTCACATCGTTTAAATAGTTGTATGATAAGTAGTTTATATGCCTTAGGTAAATTACCAGAATACCCTTTTCATGTATAATTGGTAATTTAGCATATGTAACCTAAACTTTTGTCACATAACTGATTATGTAACATGTTTAGGCATATAACACTTGTCATAGGACTAGTTAGGCGGTCCGAACGCGTTTCACGCGAACGACGCGTTAAAGTAGCATAAGCTACCTAAACGGGTCGTAATGGGTCGTAAGCACTTTTGTTAGGTTTCATTTAGTATGTAGGCTTTGTTAAACCATGTTATATGAGTTTCAATACTCGTTTGGTTTACGAAACCGCATTCTATCCGATCTTCCGATTTAGGTCCGGTTTATTAACATAGTTACCTATATTAGGTGCCGTTGATTCCGTGATCTCTAGCATTGCTTGGTGGTTATCTTTAGACATCTGAGCAATCTCAAGTGAGTACATAGACCCCTCTTTTACTGTTTTCCAAACTGTTTTGGGGTGAAACACATGTGCCTACTTGTTACATTCATGCTTTCCCGTTTTCACATCATATACCTGCTATGTTCGTTAGTACATTATAGTACATGATTTCATTACATTTCATGCTAGGTGTGCCCATTGTGTGCATTACTTAGTACATCATTTTACATTACATTTCATGCTAGGTGTGCCCATTGTGTGCATTACTTAGTACATCGTTTTACATTGCATTTCTGTTGCATATGCTCATCCAGCATATGAACACATTATACTACATTCTGAACCGTTGTAACCAATTGACTATGTGAACCGTTGTAATCATTTGACAATGTGAACCGTCGATGTCTGTGAACCGTTTGTATCTGTGAACCGTTGATATCTGTGAACCGTTTGTATCTGTGAACCGTTTGTATCCGTGAACCGTTTGTATCTATGAACCGTGTGAACCGCATTTGACTATACATGAACATTTCTACACTTGTTAAACATTTCATCTTGGTGGTTTGGTTTGATTAAATGATTAAGTAACGATGCGTGTGTAATATGATACAAGCATGGTGGATACGCCGCTGGTACTTCCTATATATAAGTGTTTGTATGGTATTACATATCGTAGCGTTATTTGAATCATTTCAGTTTGAGACATATAACATTTTATACAAATAACATACTTTTCACAAGACATTGATTTACAAATAACTTATCTTATACAAACACATTTTTACATGGTTATTCATTTAACCTGACATTTATTTATACATATCATTTGATCTTATCGATTTTCAAATGATTTACAAAACAAAGCAAATTACAAGGTTCATGACTAAACATTTTCTCAAACATAAGTCATGAAACCTATTTTCACAAAACCTATGTATCTCACAGGCATTTTTATGCTGACGTACCTATTTTCACATGTGTTTTTCAGGAGCTGTTGCATAAGATGAGCAAGATACACATAAGCAGACTTGGGCTTTAGTGACAATAAAAGATGCAAGACTAGTTAATTATGTTGTATTTCTTTGTTCGTTAAGACATTGTAACACTTTTAATTAATAAAACGAAACTTTAATTGCCATGGATTTGAAACGATTAATTCTGTTACAACACTCCCCGACATTTCCGCCACGTTTTGTATGTTCTACGTGGTCGGGGTGTGACATCACTAATGCGCCTGCCGCATTCATGGATCTCATGAATCGCGTTTGCAAGCCTTATTTGGATAAATTTGTCATCGTCTTCATCTATGACATTCTCATTTACTCGAAAAGTCAAGCTGACCATGAGAAGCATCTCCGTTGCATTCTGAAGCTGCTTCATCAAGAGAAGCTCTATACCAAGTTCTCGAAGTGTGAATTCTGGCTTCATGAAATCCAATTCCTTGGACATGTGGTTAGTGAGCGTGGTTGAAGCTGTTATGAAATTGCAAGAGCCAAAGACGCCTATAGAGATTCGTAGCTTTCTAGGTTTAGCAGGATATTATCGGCGATTTATTGAAAACTTCTCAAGGATTGCTGCACCCCTAACTTTGTTAACACGTAAGAATATTAAGTTTGACTGGGGTCCTAAGCAGCAGGAATCCTTTGACATCCTTAAGCAAAAGTTGAGCAATGCTCCAGTATTAACATTGCCTGAGGGAATAGAAGAGTTTGTGGTTTATTGTGATGCATCGTACACAGGGATGGGATGTGTGCTTATGCAGAAAGGCAAAGTTATTCCCTATGCTTCACGTCAATTAAAGGTGAATGAAAAGAATTACACCACCCATGATTTGGAATTGGGTGCCATTGTATTTGCACTAAAACTTTGGAGGCACTACTTGTATGGTACTAAGTGTGTGATCTATTCTGATCACAAGAGCCTTCAACATTTGTTTAATCAGAAGGACTTAAATATGAGGCAGCGACGTTGGATGGAAACTTTGAATGATTATGACTGTGAGATAAAATACCATCCTGGCAAGGCGAATGTAGTCGCCGATGCCTTAAGTCGAAAGGAAAGAGTGAGGCCTATAAGAATCAATGCCAAGAGCATTGAGATAAAGAATAGTTTGAATGAAAGGTTGTTAGCTGCGCAGAAGGAAGCTGTACTAGAAGCTAACTATCCCGATGAAAAGCTGGGAGTAACTGAAGAGCAGTTATCCTACGGTAAGGACGGAATCTTGAGATTAAATGGACGAATATGGGTTCCAGTTTATGGAGGACTTCGGGATGTTATCCTCCAGGAAGCCCACAGTTCTAAATACTCCGTTCATCCTGGAGCTGATAAGATGTACCAGGATCTGAAGGCAAACTATTGGTGGATAGGTTTTAAGAAGTCTATAGCTACCTATGTAGCCAAATGTTTGACGTGCGCGCAAGTCAAAGCTGAACATCAGAAGCCGTCAGGTTTGCTACAACAACCCGAACTTCCCACCTGGAAGTGGGAGATGGTGACAATGGATTTCATCACCAAGTTGCCAAAACCAAAGAAAGGAAATGATACTATATGGGTGATAGTGGATAGACTGAGTAAGTCAGCACATTTCCTACCCATTAAGGAGACTTATAGCTCCGACATGTTAGGCCAATTTTATGTAGATAAGATTGTATCTTTTCATGGTGTCCCAGTATCTATTATCTCTGACAGAGATACTAGGTGCACATCACATTTTTGGAAAAGTTTCCAACAGTCTTTAGGTACGCGCTTAAACTTTAGTACGGCTTACCATCCTCAGACGGACGGGCAGAGTGAGCGTACAATCCAAACTTTGGAAGACATGCTTCGTACATGTGTGATTGACTTAGGTGGTAGTTGGGATAACCACCTGCCATTAATCGAGTTCTCCTATAACAATAGCTACCATACAAGCATCAAGGCTACGCCTTTTGAGGCATTATATGGTTGAAAGTGCAGAACGCCTATTTGTTGGGCAGAAGTAGGAGAAGCTTAGTTATCAGGACCTGATATTGTCCTTGAAACGATGGGCAAGATTGTCCAGATTCGTGACCTCCTGAAAGCTGCCAGGGATAGGCAGAAAAGTTATGCTGATAAAAGGCGAAAACCTCTAAAGTTTGAGGTTGGTGATAAAGTTTTGCTTAAAGTATCACCCTAGAAGGGGGTGATGAGATTTGGTAAGAAAGGCAAGCTAAGCCCAAGGTACATAGGACCATTCGTGATCATCGAATGTGTCAGATCAGTGGCTTATAAGTTAAATTTGCCTGAAGAGCTCAGTGGTATTCATAATGTATTCCACATTTGCAATTTAAAGAAATGTCTAGCTGATGAATCACTAGTCATACCACATACAGATGTGTACATAGATGAGAGCTTGAAATTCGTGGAAAAACCTTTGTCAATTGAGGACCGACGGGTAAAGAAGCTTCGAAGGAAGCATGTACCAATTGTCAAGGTTAAATGGGATGCCCGTAGAGGTCCCGAGTATACATGGGAGGTAGAGTCCACAATGAAAGAAAAGTACCCTCATTTGTTTCAGTAAATCTCAAGGTCGAGATTTCTTTTAAGGGGATGAGGATGTAATACCTCAAAAATTCATGTCCAATAATATATCAACACGTGTCTTGGACTTTAAACGTGTAAAGAATTGATTTAGAGGGACTAAAGTTGACAAACAGAGAAAATACATGAATGAAAGGGTTCAAAGTGTCAACAATGAATAAATATACTTCACAATAGCCCCACATGATGTTTATACCCTTAAACGAATAAATCATGGATCATACGAACCTAATTGTGGAAGAAAGTGAGAGTTTACAAACTACAGGGGTTAAATGTGTCAACATGTTTAAAGTATACCTCCGAGTGACCTTTTAGCAAACTTGAAGCTTTGTAATGAAAAATTTTGCTCACTAGAGTGTGTGATAAAAATTTCACAAGGTTTCGATAAAGTATGAGAAAGTTATGACAATATTCGTATACGAGGGGTTAAAAGCTTCAACGTTGAAATTTATGAATTTTCGGGTAATCACAAAGTTAACCAAGGACTTGCCAATGTTTAAACATGTCATGGAGCCCTTAAAAGTAAGGTTAGAGGGCCAAAAGTGCAAGAAAAAAAATTAAAACCACATTTGGAAGGACCAGGGACCTAAAGTGCAAATAATGAAACTTGTTTGGCTGGTTCTGGGGGTCAAACCAGGCGCGTAAACCCCCTGGGGATTCTTACGCGGGGCGCCTCAGCATGCCAGCGACAGAAACTTTGGACAGGTGCCTGTTAAGGCTGTGTAACCGACTTATGAGCCTGTAAAATGATACCAGGGGCTGGGCAAATGGATTTTCATGCACTAGGGACAGTTGTGATGATCTGAATCCATGCATAGAGTTGCTTGGCATCATCTTGTGAGATCAAATTCCATATATAAGCATCTCTCTAGTTGCAACATTGAACTCATTCACTTGCAAAGTTCAAAAGACTCATTTCTGGAGCTCCTCTGACCAGCATCAAGCTTTCTTAAGATCCCTAGTCATGCTTAGGACTCTTGTAAGTGTCCTTAACCATTCCTAATTCAGTTTAGCTTAGCTAATTAGCTTAAAGTCAAACCGTCGTAATTAAGGTTTGACTTCGAGATTAATCAATAATTGTCTAGTCAAATCTCGAATTAAAAATACCTACGAGTTGGTAATTATGTGGGTAATAAACCCTTAAAAGGACACCCTCTGATTCCCATTCTAGCTAGGTCAATTGTCGGGTCAATGTTAATCCTAAAAAGTCAACAGAAAACTTATTTTCAAATTAATGCATAATTAGCAATGTAGGGGCCATGCAACCTATTTTATCACTAATATAATTTGGTAATTAATGTAAGAACATGTCTAAACATGTTCAACCCGACAATTTTCAGTTTAGGCCCGGTTCGGAACCGAAAGTCGCATGATTTGACTTCTGCTTTGACTTCCAGTTATGACCCGTTTAAGCATGTTTTAGAAATGCCTTAGAGCCTTATTAGGACCAGGTTTCATATAAGTATAACCCTCTGTGATTATACAACTTGGTTTATTAGTTATCCGATTCATATGCATATTTCCGTTAAATGCTTAAATGTTGAGTATTATGCCCGTATGACCTTAAAACATGATTTTTGGAAAAGTAAAAGAATAGAAACCTTGTACCTAAAATTTGACATCAGTTTGAGGTCTAGATTAAGAGTTATGCTCATTAGCGTAATTAGAAAGCTTTTTAGTAATTAAACAGTGTAATTAGCGTATAGCCTCTCTAAACCCGATTTTTGATACCAAACTTTTTACCCACTGATATAAAATAATATTTTTGGATTTTTGAAGATTTTTATTTAATTTTAGGCTGAGCATAACAGATAGTTCTAAGCTTATTTCGGTATTGCCGGTTTTGCCCTTTTGGGCTATAAAATGAGTTTTACCAATCCTTTTGATACCAAACCTTTTTCTACTAAACCAAAATGATAAATAAAGTATTTTAAGTCTTTTGGAATAATAAAAATATCAGCTTTTCTTATAAAACCCAAAAATCGCTTAAAAATCGCCTTTTACGCGTTTTAAGCGCATAGTATGTATTAAAACCATTTTAGACATATAAGACTTGATACCTATTGATGTTTTAAATAAATTTTTATACTTTAGCAGTAAGCAAAAGTGTTAAACTCAGATTTCCAAATTTGACCTTTAAACCTTATGTGAAATTACCAATATGCCCCTATGGTGCTTAGTGTGGTTATAATTAATAAATTTCACATATATATGATACCCTACTGTTATAACTTATTAAATTAAGTATTTTTATTGATTATGTCAGACTGTAACTCAGATTTATATTTAAATTCTTTTACAACCTTTAAAATGACCAAAATACCCCTACAGGGCGTAATTTGAGTTTAAATCCGTTTTGGGCATAATAGAAGATATATTACTGATGTCACAACATATTATGGGCATATTAACTTAGGAAACTTGTGTATGACTCATTTGGTTACCCGTTACGCACTTTTCGCATTCGGGTCGGCTTATGTAACTAGTTTGCATATGTTAGCCGAAACGGGTCAAACCATATCGTTTTCACCTCAAAATCCAGAATGTGTTTAAGTTACCCATATTAAACAAGCATACCAGATGTCAAAGTCTGTTGAACAGTTTTCCTTTTTATTCGATCCGCCTGTGGATCTGTTTCAACTATTTTGTGATACTTAATATTACAATTTATTCAGTTGAAATGAATCTATCTTTTGCTTCCATTGTACATTTATAATTAGTATTGTTTGACTATGATGATATCAACTACGTCACGATACTCCCCATCGGGTCCACCGGTAATACGTGAAAATGTCGGGGTGTGACAACCATTGTGAACCTTATGCCTTTTTTACTCTCTGATCGAGGTTCTCGGCACTGAAAAAATCTTCGTAAACTAAATCACACGTGTATATATTGACATTTAAGAGATACACAGTCAAGAAAACAAAGAGCAATGGTGATATATATACGGATTAGACACCAAAAAATAAACACTCAAAAAATGGCTACAATTTAAGGAATGTGTTTAGTGACGGCATCAGATTCCTAATTTATGGAAAATGGTCTGGTGGTAAGAAAAGCTGCTTCCAGGAGGTTGTCAAGTGTTTTCGCTCGACGATTCCATTCTTGGGTGGGTTGTTTTTCCCTTGTTCTTTTAACTCGAATCCTAGCTCAGTATATCCCATTTTAGTTTTACACCTTTGTGAACCTTATGCCTTTTTTACTCTCTGATCGAGGTTCTTGGCATTGAAAAATCTTCGTAAACTAAATCAAACGTATATAAGTTGACATTTAGGAGATATAAAGTCAAGAAAATCAAGAGCAATTGTGATATATATGCGGATTAGACATCAAAAAATAAACACTCAAAAAATGGCTACAATTCAAGAAATGCGTTTAGTGAGGGAATCTGATTCCTAATTGATGGAGAAAGGTCTGGTGGCAAAAAAAGCTGCTTCCAGGTGGTTGTCAAGTGCTTTCGATCGACGATTCCATTCTTGGGTGGTTGGTTTGTCCCTTGTTCCTGAACTCAAATCCTAGCCCGGTATATCCCATTTTAGTTTTACACTATTGTGAACCTTACGCCTTTTTTACTCTCTGATCGAGGTTCTCGGCATTGAAAAATCTTCGTAAACTAAATCACACGTGTATATGTTGACATTTAAGAGATATACAGTCAAGAAAACCAAGAGCAATGGTGATATATATACGGATTAGACACCAAATAATAAACACTCAAAAAATGGCTACAATTTAAGGATTGTGTTTAGTGACGACATCAGATTCCTAATTTATGGAGAATGGTCTGGTGGGAAGAAAAGCTCTTTCCAGGAGGTTGTCAAGTCTTTTCGCTCGACGATTCCATTCCTGGGTGGTTGGTTTGGCCCTTGTTCCTGTAACTCGAATCCTAGCCCGGATTTTCCCATTTTTGTTTTACACCATTGTGAACCTTATGAATTTTAACTATCTGATCGAGGTTCTAGGCATTGAAAAATTTTCGTAAACTAAATGACACGTGTATATGTTGACATTTAAGAGATATACAGTCAAGAAATTCAAGAGCAATGGTGATATATATGCGGATTAGACACCAAAAAACAAACACTCAAAAAATGGCTACAATTTAAGGAATGTGTTTAGCGACGACATCAGATTCCTAATTGATGGAGAATGGTCTGGTGGCAAGAAAAGCACCTTCCAGGAGGTTGTCAAGTGTTTTCGCTCGACGATTCCATTCTTGGGTGGTTGGTTTGGCCCTTGTTCTTGTAACTCGATTCCTAGCCCGGTATATCCCATTTTAGTTTTACACCATTGTGAACCTTACGCCTTTTTTACTCTCTTGTCGAGGTTCTCGACATTGAAAAATCTTCGTAAACTAAATCACACGTGTATATGTTGACATCTAAGAGATATACAGTCAAGAAAATCAAGACCAATGGTGATATATATGCGGAATAGACACCAAAAAATAAACACTCAAAGAATAGCTACAACTTAAGGAATGTGTTTAGTGACGGCATCAGATACCTAATTGATGGAGAATGGTCTGGTGGCAAGAAAAGCACCTTCCAGGAGGTTGTCAAGTGTTTTGGATCGATGATTCCATTCTTGGGTGGTTGGTTTGGCCCTTGTTCCTGTAACTCGAATCCTAGCCCGGTATATCCCATTTTAGTTTTACACCATTGTGAACCTTACGCCTTTTTTACTCTCTGATCGAGGTTCTCGGCATTGAAAAAAAAATCTTTGTAAACTAAATCACACGTGTACATATTGACATTTAAGTGATACACAGTCAAGAAAACAAAGAGCAATAGTGATATATATTCGGATTAGACATCAAAAAATAAACACTCAAAAAATGGCTACAATTTAAGAAATGTGTTTAGTGACGGCATCTGATTCCTAATTAATGGAGAAAGGTCTGGTGGCAAGAAAAGCTCTTTCCAGGAGGTTGTCAAGTGTTTTTGCTCGACGATTCCATTCTTGGGTGGTTGGTTTGACCCTTGTTCCTGTAACTCAAATCCTAGCCCGGTATATCCCATTTTAGTTTTACACCATTGTGAACCTTATGCCTTTTACTATCTGATCGAGGTTCTCGGCATTGAGAAATCTTCGTAAACAAAATCACACGTGTATATGTTGACATTTAAGAGATATACAGTCAAGAAAATCAAGAGCAATGGTGATATATATGCGGATTAGACATCAAAAAATAAACACACAAAAAAATGGCAACAATTTAAGGAATGTGTTTAGTGACGGCATCAGATTCCTAATTGATGGAGAAAGGTCTGGTGGCAAGAAAAGTTGCCTCTAGGAGGTTGTCAAGTGTTTTTGCTTGACGATTCCATTCTTGTGTGGTTGGTTTGGCCCTTGTTCCTGTAACTCGAATCCTAGCCCTGTATATCCCATTTTAGTTTTACACCATTGTGAACCTTACGCCTTTTTTACTCTCTGATCGAGTTTCTCGGCTTTGAAAAAATCTCTGTAAACTAAATCACACGTGTATATGTTGACATTTAAGAGATATACAGTCAAGAAAATCAAGAGCAATGGTGATATATATATGCGGATTAGACACCAAAAAACAAACACTCAAAAAATGGTTACATTTAAGGAATTTGTTTAGTGACGGCATCAAATTCCTAATTGATGGAGAAAGGCCTGGTGGCAAGAAAAGCTGCTTCCAGGAGGTTGTCAAGTGTTTTCGCTCGACGATTCCATTCTTGGGTTATTGGTTTGGCCCTTGTTCCTTTAACTGGAATCCTAGCCCGGTATATCCAATTTTATTTTTACACCATTGTGAACCTTTCGGCTTTTTTACTCTCTGATCAAGGTTCTCGGCAATGAAAAATCTTCGTAAACACAATCATACGTGTATATGTTGACTTTTAAGAGATATACAGTCAAGAAAATCAAGAGCAATGTTGATATATATATGCGGATTAGACACCAAAAAATAAACACTCAAGAAATGGCTACTATTTAAGGAATGTGTTTAGTGACGGCATCAGATTCCTAATTGATGGAAAAAGGTCTGGTGGCAAGAAAAGCTGCTTCCAGGAGGTTGTCAAGTGTTTTCGCTCGACGATTCCATTCTTGGGTGGGTTGTTTTGCCCTTGTTCTTTTAACTCGAATCCTAGCTCGGTATATCTCATTTTAGTTTTACACCTTTGGGAACCTTATGCCTTTTTTACTCTCTGATCGAGGTTCTCGACATTGAAAAATCTTCGTAAACTAAATCAAACGTATGTATGTTGACATTTAGGAGATATAAAGTCAAGAAAATCAAGAGCAATTGTGATATATCTGCGGATTAGACACCAAAAACAAAACACTCAAAAAATGGCTACAATTTAAGGAATGTGTTTAGCGACGGCATCTGATTCCTAATTGATAGAGAAAGGTCTGGGGGCAAGAAAAACTGCTTCCAGGAGGTTGTCAAGTGTTTTCGCTCGACGATTCCATTCTTGGGTGGTTGGTTTGGCCCTTGTTCCTGTAACTCGAATCCTTGCCCGGTATATCCCATTTTAGTTTTACACCATTGGGAACCTTACCCCTTTTTTACTCTCTGATCGAGGTTCTCGGTATTGAAAAATCTTCGTAAACTAAATCAAACGTGTATATGTTGACATTTAAGAGATATAAAGTCAAGAAAATCAAGAGCAATTATGATATATATGCGGATTAGACACCAAAAAATAAACACTCAAAAAATGGCTACAATTTAAGGAATGTGTTTAGTGACGGCATCTAATTCCTAATTGATGGAGAAAGGTCTGGGGGCAAGAAAAGCTGCTTCCAGGAAGTTGTCAAGTGTTTTAGCTCGACGATTCCATTCTTGGGTGGTTGATTTGCCCCTTGTTCCTGTAACTCGAATCCTAGCCCGGTATATCCCATTTTAGTTTTACACCATTAGGAACCTTACCCCTTTTTTACTCTCTGATCGAGTTTCTCGGTATTGAAAAATATTCGTAAACTAAATCAAACGTGTATATGTTGACATTTAAGAGATATACACTCAAGAAAATCAAGAGCAATGGTGATATTTATGCGGATTAGACACCAAAAAATAAACACTCAAAAAATGTCTACAATTTAAGGAATGTGTTTAGTGACGGTATCAGATTCCTATTTGATGGAGAAAGGTCTGGTGGTAAGAAAAGCTGTTTCCAGGAGGTTGTCAAGTGTTTTCGCTCGACGATTCCATTCTTGGCTGGTTGGTTTGGCCCTTGTTCCTGTAACTCGAATCCTAGCCCGGTATATCCCATTTTTGTTTTACACCACTGTGAGCCTTACGCCTTTTTTACTCTCTGATCGAGTTTCTCTGCATTGAAAAAATCTTCGTAAACTAAATCTGACATGTATATGTTGACATTTAAGAGATACACAGTCAAGAAAATCAAGAGCAATTGTGATATATATGCGGATTAGACACCAAAAAATAAACACTCAAAAAATGGCTACATTTAAGGAATGTGTTTAGTGACGGCACCAGTTTCCTAATTGATGGAGAAAGGCCTAGTGGAAAGAAAAGCTGCTTCCAGGAGGTTGTCAAGTGTTTTCGCTCGACAATTCCATTCTTGGGTTGTTGGTTTGGCCCATGTTCCTTTAACTGGAATCCTAGCCCGGAATATCCCATTTTAGTTTTACACCATTGTGAACCTTACGGATTTTTTACTCTCTGATCAAGGTTCTCGGCTTTGAAAAATCTTCATAAACTAAATCATACGTGTATATGTTGACATTTAAGAGATATACAGTCAAGAAAATCAAGAGCAATAGTGATATATATGCGGATTAGACACCAAAAATAAACACTCAAAAAGGGCTACTATTTAAGGAATGTGTTTAATGACGGCATCAGATTCCTAATTGATGGAGAAAGATCTGGTGGCAAGAAAAGCTGCTTCCAGGAGGTTGTCAAGTGTTTTCGCTCGACGATTCCATTCTTGGATGGTTGGTTTTGCCCTTGTTCTTGTAACTCGAATCCTAGCCCGGTATATCCCATTTTAGTTTTACACCATTGTGAACCTTATGCCATTTTTACTCTCTGATCGAGGTTCTCGGCAATGAAAAATCTTCGTAAACTAAATCAAACGTGTATATGTTGACATTTAAGAGATATACAGTCAAGAAAATCAAGAGCAATTGTGATATATATGCGGATTAGACACCAAAAAATAAACACTCAAAAAATGGCTACAATTTAAGGAATGTGTTTAGTGACGGAATCTGATTCCTAATTGATGGAGAAAGGTCTGATGGCAAGAAAAGCTGCTTCCAGGAGGTTGTCAAGTGTTTTCGCTCGACAATTCCATTCTTGTGTGGTTGGTTTGGCCCTTGTTCCTGTAACTCGAATCCTAGCCCGGTATATCCCATTTTAGTTTTACACCATCGTGAACCTTACCCCGTTTTTACTCTTTGATCGAGGTTATCAGCATTGAAAAATCTTCGTAAACTAAATCAAACGTGTATATGTTGACATTTAAGAGATATACAGTCAAGAAAATCAAGAGCAATTGCGATATTTATGCAGATTAGACACCAAAAAATAAACACACAAAAATGGCTACTATTTAAGGAATGTGTTTAGTGACGGCGTCAGATTCCTAATTGATGGAGAAAGGTCTGGTGGCAAGAAAAGCTGCTTCCAGGAGGTTGTCAAGGGTTTTCACTCGACGATTCCATACTTGGGTGGTTGGTTTTGCCCTTGTTCTTGTAACTCAAATCCTAGCCTGGTATATCCCATTTTAGTTTTACACCATTGTGAACCTTATGCCATTTTTACTCTCTGATCGAGGTTCTCGGCAATGAAAAATCTTCATAAACTAAATCAAACGTGTATATGTTGACATTTAAAAGATATACAGTCAAGAAAATCAAGAGCAATTGTGATATATATGCGGATTAGACACCAAAAAATAAACACTCAAAAAATGGCTACAATTTAAGGAATGTGTTTAGTGACGGCATCTGATTCTTAATTGATGGAGAAAGGTCTGATGGCAAGAAAAGCTGCTTCCAGGAGGTTGTTAAGTGTTTTCGCTCAACGATTCTATTCTTGGGTGGTTGGATTGGCCCTTGTTTCTGTAACTCAAATCCTAGCCCGGTATATCCCATTTTAGTTTTACACCATTGTTAACCTTACCCCATTTTTACTCTCTGATCGAGGTTCTCGGCATTGAAAAATCTTCGTAAACTAAATCAAACGGGTATATGTTGACATTTAAGAGATATACAGTCAACAAAATCAAGAGCAATGGTGATATTTATGCAGATTAGACACCAAAAAATAAACACTAAAAAAATGGCTACAATTTAAGGAATGTGGTTAGTGACGGTATCAGATTCCTAATTGATGGAGAAAGGTCTGGTGGCAAGAAAAGCTTCTTCAAAGAGGTTGTCAAGTGTTTTCGCTCGACGATTCCATTCTTGGGTGGTTGGTTTGGCCCTTGTTCCTGCTAATCTAGGAACCGGCGAGTTTGACGGAGCCTCGGTCCCGTTACGACGTGTTCGGTTCGTTATTATTTCTAAGAAAGGAGTAGAAGATAAATATGACATCGAGCAGTCACTTACAATCTGGTCTTTATTGAAATCTTAACAAGTTACAACACCATGAGACTAGTTGGAGAACATATCCCCTCTGGGAACCAAAAGCTTTTCCAAATGGGGGCCCCAAGTCCCTATTTATAGACAACCACCTACACCTATCATGATTATACTATGTCCATCCGTCCGGATGGTCATCCGTCTGGATGGAGTTTGATAATTACAATATCGTGTCCAACTTTCTCCTATTCTATACAATATTCAACACACGCTCTATCTAACTATTCGCAAAGTGGCAGACATACGAAATATGCACCAACAGATCCCCCATGGTTGTCACTGTCGAATCGTCTTTAATACTTTGAGAACCTTTAGCCGTGTTTGAATATTCTGCAACTTCAACTTTTCTGCAACTTCAATCAGGTATCATGAAATCTGACAATAGATTCCCCCTCGATTGATGATTCGGGTTTGCTTTTTACAGTGTAAAGCACTAATTCCGACTGAAATGAATATTCAGGTCTTTTGCACAGTTCATGACTCTCCTCTAGTTTTCTAAACTGCAACCTTTACGAACAATCACCAACTTGAAACTAGTTAATGCAGCATCCTCTATTTCAGCTTTAACCGCATCCAAGCTCAGTTTTTGATATGACATGTTAGCACCACGATCTCGCATTCCGCTTGCTTGATCTAAGAATGTACAAAAACTCAACCGGCAATTGATAGAAACTTCAAATACCACACGGGTTAACTTCAAATATGTGATTCCCCCTGAAGATCTGATATCCCATTTACCATGATCAACATTAACGCACCGTAAGAATGACAGATCCGTGTAAACGGTATTCTCCACAATTAGCAAATCTTCATCGGAGAACAAATTATCTGGTAATGTAATCCGATCTCTGAAGCATTCGTCCACAATCAGATTCAACTCCTCGGATAATCCAAATCTCAGAAGCTATCATCCACGATCACTCTCAGATCTTCGATGCTTTAGTCCACGATCAGATATCAACACCTCGGACCATCTTGATCTTTGAAGCTTTCATCCATGATCAAATTCACATTCCCCCTGATAAACTGATGTCGAAACCACCCGAATACTGTTGTAGTGTCACGAATTTCAAAAATGCTGGAACATCTGAAAATTTTTATTCCCCCTCATTTTTGCCAATTCTGACGTCTCTATCACTGAATTCCCGTTCAAACTAAGCAATTCATTCCTCTTTTATCTGTGAAAAACTCGACTATGCCGAAAATGTGACAATTTTCCTCAAAACGTCAGTATTTCGTCGTTGCAGTTAGATAACCTGAATGATAAACATTCTGCACCAGTATCATGACTACCCCACTAATTTTCACAATCTGTGATCGCATCATCAAATATGTTCACTGAAGCACCAGACAATGTCCCCGAACAACCCAGCTTGGTCGTTAAAAACCTGAAAAAAATTTTAATCACCAAATTTTTTCTGGAGACTCTCCTCGTTGTTGCGATCAAAAAATGCCTTTGATCATCTAGTCAAATGGCATGTTGTCGGATGTTCATCCGATCGGATGGATCTTTTTATCCGGATGATCATTCGACCGAATGGCAAAAGAGATAAACTTGTGTTTGTGGATCGGATGGTCATCCGATGATCATCCGATCGAATGATCATTCGAGTGAAAACCAACTGATCAATCAAACACAAGATAATGACATGGGTCGGATGGTCATCCGATCGGATATGTTCTAACAGCTCAAGAACACTCTAAATCACATTTTTTCGATCCAGAATCTTTATTTGTGTGAATTTCATGATGAAACTTCACAGGATTGTGCGCTAATCAATTCCGAACAGATTGATGTCTTCAATTCCAAAATCCATCCGTGAATTGACCTTTATTTTGATGATTTTCTCTGTTTTAACATCAAAACTCCCGTTTAACCCAAAATTGATGAGCTTTGGGTGATTTAACTGACTATTAGATCGATTAAATCGGTACCGTAGCTCTGATACTATTTCTAACCCAGGAACCGGCGAGTTTGACGGAACCTCGGTCTCGATACGACATGTTCTGTTCGTTATTATTACTAAGAAAGGAGTAGAAGATAGATACGACACCGAGCAATCACTTACAATCTGGTCTCTATTGAAATCTTAAGAAGTTACAGCACCATGAGACCAGTTGGACAGCATGTCCCCTCTGGGAACCAAAAGCTTGTCCATATGGGAACCCCAAGTCCCTATTTATAGACAACCACCTACATCCATCCTGATGATACTATGACCATCCGTCCGGATGGTCATATGTCTGGATGGACTTTGACAATTACAATACCGTGTCCAACTTTCTCCTATTCTATACAATATTCAACACATGCTCTATCTAACTATTCGCATAGTGGCAGACGTACGAAATATGCACCAACAAGCACTAACCCAATTAAAAGTATACTTAAGTTTGGTCATGTGCAAGGCACGTGAGGGTATTTCAGTCATTTTATTTAGAAGTATATTTATAACTAAAAAACATATATTCTGATCTAGAAAAATCTGGGGTCCACTTACCTATCACTTCTCCAATTTCTTAATTCCATAAACCCTATAGTTGTTGCAGTAAATTTTTATCCTATCCGGTCGAATTAAAATCATCAATCATATCTTTTTGTTTCTAAAATCATAAATTTCTACCTTCTTTTTCATTCCATTTGTTAATCATAAGTGAAATTGCTTCCATTTTGTTCTGCACTAATTGTTTCAGCACCAAAAATGGGGAAAACTGTAATCCACCTGCAGAAACCTTAATTCCATTTTCTTCAACAATTTCGGTGGGGTTTTCTTTCATTATTTAAGAATTGGTTGATTCAAATTGTTTGCAGACACCCACCAGAAGAACTGTCGGCCACCACCATATATGTTTGCTACATGTTCAAAAACCACCGATCACCCACCAGAAGAACCGCCGGCCACCACCATATCTGAACATCTCTCTTTCTCTTTCTCTCTCTCTCTCTCTCTCTCTCTCTCTTTCTCTCTCTCGCTATCTTTTGAAACCCTAACATCTCCCATGTTTTCAGGTCTTAACAAATCGACGACATGGGTTTAAATGGTTGTGGTGATGGGCAGATGTCATCACAAATCTCTGGATAAGAAAGTCAGCGATGAGGGTTATTATGGAGTTGAAACGAATGCCGGTGGTAGTGGAGTGGGTTTGCATTTAGTCAAACAGAGAAGGAGAATAAGAGATACAATGATGATATTGATGGAAGTGCAGGTGTTAGGTTGCCGGAAACTTCATGGAGGTTGGCTCTTCATAGATATGGTGGATAGAGAGAGTTGGGGTGGTTATCTTTTTGTTTAAATATATTAGTGAAATTACTAATCTACCCTCAGGTGCATGGCACATGCCATACATAATTAAAAATTTTAACTGGGTTAGTGCTAAAGGACCAACAATGTAATGCTTTTAACAAAAAAAAAATTGTCACTTTAATTATAGAAGTTAAAGGTATCCATTGCAATCCGGTATAAACATAAAGGATTAAAAGTGTAATTTACCCTATTAATTATATATTTAATTAATAAAATATGTCAAACCCGTTTTGATAAAAAGTAAAACTAACACCACTGAATCCTAACAATTTCACTAGAGCTACGTTTCATTGATTCGAGTGTTGATGGAAAATTAACAGGCATGAAGACTCGTGTAAACGATGTAGTTTCCAATTTAAAAGCTTGTTCTGATGATGTTCGTATAATAGGGATCAAGGGGATTGGAGGTGGTGGAAAGACAACTTTGGCTAGAGTTATTTTTAATTATCTCTCCATTTGGTACGAAAGTAAAAGCTTTGTTGAGAATGTCAGAGAAGTTTTAAAAGGCTCTGGTTTGAAGGAATTGCAAAAAAAAAAGATCCTGAAAGATGTGTTAAATGATAAAAAGCGTTGACGTAACAAGTGTTTATGAAGGGGGAATCATGATGAAAAAAAAATGATGGGTAGTAGAAAGGTAATTGTTGTTTTAGATGATGTTGATGATATCGAGCAGCTTGAGGCGTTAGCAGGAGAGCCTACTCGGTTGAAGTCAGGAAGTACAATCATAATCACAACATGAGATTAGCAATTGTTGGTAGCACACTGAGTGAAGTTTATTTATATGAGGAAGGAATCCGCCTCTTTAGTAAGTATGTATTTGGCACAACGATTCTAATTGAAAGGTTTGAAGAACTCTCAAGAAAAGTTGTACATTATGCTGATGGTCTTCCCTTAACAATCAAAGTTTTGGGTTCATCTCTTTGTGGTAAAACGGAGTGTGAATGGAACGATGCTATAGAATGACTAAAAACAATTCCAGAAAAGCAAACATTGGAAAGACTGGAACTAAGCTATATTGGTCTAGATCACGATCACAAAGAAGTATTCCTAGAAGTTTCATGTATATTGAAAGGTGAACGAAAAGACTGTTAGGATCTGAGTTTGGATTGATTGTGTTTTATGTTTGATTTAAGATGAAGATGGACAAGTAATGCAGCGGAATATAAATGGAAACAAACTTTGCACACAATCAAACAGGAGAATTGCTTTCAACACACATTTTCAACAAAGAACAGAATGATTGAATTTATTTCAACAACGATTACAATGCATGCATGTAACAAACTCCCCTCAGCCTGAGCTCATAGTGATTGTTCATCCAGGAGAAAAGTGGTGAAGAGCTAATAGAACACTACAGGGTACTGTTCTATTTATAGGCACGGACAAACCACTGTGGCATCTTTGCTAACGTCACCATGAAAGTGACATCTAACCTCCTAACAAACTCTAAACAACTGATCTATACAAACACTGCTATGCTAACTACTGATTACTATACATTACATAAAACAAGCTAAACTACTGCTTTATCCTTCCACTGTTGTGACTCCATTAGTACTTGATATATTCAGCAGTGCTTGACCCATAGCAGTAGATTGATCAACAGAGCTTTAGTCTTCATCAGTCTTTGACTTGATCAGTAGTTTTAGGTCAGCAGTTGTAAGGATCAGTGGATTGGATGTCATCAGATATTGAAACCACTTTCAAGGGGAGAGAATGAAAACATAACATCTGCTTATTTTGGATCCACTGCTCTGATCCGGTTTTGGCTTTAATTATCAGCTCCTCTGATAGGGTTCAATCCCAACAATCTCCCCCTGGAACAGATAATGCCAAAACCCTTCATTATTTGTGGAACTTTATTGCCTCATTAACAATTCCCTTATTTGCCCTTTGAGTTGTAACTCAAAGTCTAAGGCATCTGTGTCATCTTCATCCCTGCACAGTGGAAGATCAAGGAGATCTTGCAGATCTTCAACACTTAGGCCCAGTGCTTGTTCCCTTATTATTTTCTTCACTTTTCCACTAGACTTGATCACAGTCCGTACATGGGTCTGTTTATCAGTTTTCCACTTTAGTACTTTTGAGTCTGGTGGGTTTCTTGGGAGATCTTTATTAGATGAGGAATTGGGAGATGGTGGCCTGGTGATAAATGACTGAGCAGTGCTTTGAGCTTGAGCAAGTTCAGGGATATCAGCCATCATTTGTTTCATAACCATTTTTATCACTTCATTACCAGCAACTATATCCTCTGCTGTCTCTGCATCCATCTGTTTTTGCCTTCTTCTTTGATAAAGAAATGCACCAGGTGGAGCAGTGGCTCTCCTGATTTGCAGCTTTGGTGGTCTTGTTGAAACCACTGCTTCAGGATAGTCAGATTTTTGTGGAATCTTTGGATTTTTCTTCCTAAGTTCCTCCAACTTTTTGTAAGTGACCTTGTCTTCTTTCCACCTCATCACTTGCTTTTTAGACCCAAAATCAGCGGTGATCAATTCCTCTTTCGTTCTCCTCAACTCCAATGCCTTATCAGGTACATTCTTCTTGTATTTTTCCCAATCAGGAGGAGTATGTTTAACCTTGTTTTAATCATTTCTTGAATCCTGGCTGCTTCACTTTCAAGCTCAGGAATGGTCCATTCTTTGTACATGTGTTTTTCTCCCTTATTTCTTATAAGTCATGATATTTTCAATGTAGTCTTTTCTCAGGGATTCATCTGCTCTTTCTGATATTTGCTGACAAACATTCTTCGCAAACTGCTCCAAAGATCTGACTTGTGTGAGCAGAAATTGATAATGCCTTTGTATTTCTTGGTCAGACTTTCCTTGTGAATTTTTCTTGGAGATATCCTTTGCTTGTTGAGCCTTAACTTTTAAGTATTCTTCAATGTTGTTAGGCCTGGGATACCCCTCAACAGACGGTAAACTCCTTTGAGCAGGGTCATCCTCAAAGTAGAAGGATTTGATTTCTTCTCTGACAGCTATAAGCTCTAGAGGATATTGGACACCTGCAGGAGTAATGTCAATGATTGGCTTTTGAACTTGAGCTGTAGAGAGAGGAACAGGGTTTGGTATGGGAACAAGTGATAAAGGTTGTGAAGATGTTGGTAGTGGTGAAGTATCATCATCTTTCAGAATTAACCTTCTCCTTTTTGGTTGAGGAGAGGCTGATGATGTTTTGGATGGATCAGTTGTGGTGATTTGAGTGGTGGTTATTGTAGTGGAAGTGATTGAAGTGGGAGGTTGCCGACTAACAGTTGTTGAAACAACTGGTGTCTTCTGCTTTTTGGCAGGAAGTGATGGTGGTGAGATTGATTTTGGTGGTGATGGTAGTTTTGGTGGTGATGGAATATTTGGTGGGGCAGTGGTTGAAATGGGAGCAGTTGTTGTGGTTGAAGTGGTGGTTTTTGGTGTAACAACTGCTAAAACCATTGAAGTACCAACAGTTGTTGATACAGCAGGTGTTACAACAGCTGTTTGGGTGGAAGATTGATGTTTGGAGCTTTTGGAAGGTGGTTTGGAAGCATGCTTTGTGGGTCTGGACGGTGTGTGTTTGGGTTGCCTCACTTGTTTAATGGACTTCTTCTTTTTATCCTTAGGATTTTCTTCATCCATTGGCTCAGAAGGACCCTGCGCATTCAGCTCCACAAAAGCTCTTTTCTCCTGTTCCCACCTGGCTTTATCCTTAGCCTTTCTATCCCTTTTTACCTCTGCTAATGCATCAGCAATGGCATTATTGGTAACATCAATCTTTATGGACCCATCTGGAAAAGGGATGTCTTTGAGCATACTATCTTTTTGTGGCTCAATGTACAGACCATCTTCGTATCCCTTCTTCTTCCACTGCTTGATTTTCTCCCCCTTTTTGGCATTATCTGGTGGTGGGTTATCAATAAAGAGAACAGTGGGAGGAGCAGTGCCAGTGGTGTTTAGGATGTGGGCCTTTATAGCCTTGATATCAGCTTGGGTATCTTTAAACCTAGCCTCCATCATGTTTCTCAGCTTTTGAACATGTATCTCATGCTGCTGATCAGCCAGTTTTCTTTGTTGGATGAGCATAGGTTGAAACAAGGTACATAACTCATTTGCAGTAGGTGCAGGTTGTGCACGTGCTTGAGCTGGAGCAGCAGTGGTTGGTACCTTTTGAACTTTCAACAACTGTGGCAGCATATCTTTAATTTCTACAATAGAGGCATCCAGTTTGTCAACTATGTCCGTCAATTCTCGGTACATTAAACCATCACCCAACTTAATGGGATCATCTGATTTCCCACTAACAGTGGTTGTAACAGTGGTTGACTCAGGAAATTGTTGGACTCTGTATGCCCAAGACACATATTAAATTGATGTGGCTAGTACGTTATGATCCAAGTCGAGTCATACCCAATAACAAGCTAGACAAACACTTATATTATTTATTTATGATATGATCAAACAAATAAATATTAACACTTACAATATTTAGAAATTGGTTTTCTAAATACTTACACTTGACAAACCAATAAGTTATATGGATAATTTATTTTGAGAGAATATTTTATTTTGTTATTTAATGGGTTAAATAACATTTTAAAAGGTTGTATAAAGTCTTGCATTTATGTAGTGTTATATTTATAAAAGTTATAAATATATAAACCAAGACTTGAATTTTATAAAAGAAATCTTTTTTTTATAAATATGTGCCCCCCCCCCCCCCTTTTGTCTTACCAAGATGAGATCTTGATCCAATCACAATTCATGCTTTTGCATGTGTTAGAGAAGATGTGATTGGGTGGTCTAACCAAGACTTTTGGTCCAATGGGGTTTCATGCACTTGCATGTGTAAGTTGGCACATGATTGGTCATGGTGGGTGGCAATTCTGTCTCATGGCTCTATAAATACTTGTATGACAAAAATGCAAGAGATGAACTTGTAAGAACTAGAGAAATAGCTCTCTAATTTTTGGTCATCATAAGTATCATTCAAGTGTTCGGTTTTGAATTTTAGTGTTGAAATCCTAGCTACAATCGTAGTGTTTGTTGGAGGCTTGGGGTATACAAGCTTGAGGTCTTCTACTCTTGAAGGCAACCGTTCAAGAAACATCATCCATTTCATTATCCTATTACTTCAAGAAGGTGGTATTCTAAACACCCTATGGTTGTGTTTGATAGTATGCATTTTCATATATGGATCCGGGTTTTGGGATTTTGCATATAAATACTTTTATATCTTATAAAAGTAACATGTTTTAAACATTAATTCCGCTGCGTTTTTATTTCATATGGATGAAATTGCTTTGATAAACATGTTAAAATCCCATCATAAATGTATCCCAGAAGTCATCCACTGATGCCCCTTTGTCTTGGTTCTGGGGACTTCTTCCTTCAAAATGAGAAACACTTTTTAGTGAACCAGTAAAAACCGGATACACAAATGTTCCCATAGAAGAAATTGCCTTCAAGGAAGTCTGATTGATGAAACCACTGTCCAAATGCAAACCAGTGGGTTCAGCACTTGTAGTGGCTGCTTCACTTGAACTACCACCAAGAGTTACTTGTAACTCAAGGGGTGTAACCTCCTCAGGTCATGTTGGTGGGTTAGCAATGATTGATACATCAGACCCAGTCACTTGTTGAGGCATATTCTCATGAATAGGTGATTGAGAAGGACTGGTTTGTGTCTGGTTCAAATCAAGAGCATCCAACAATAATTTTGTTTGTGGGGGAATTATGGAGGTGAGGTTGGGTGTAGAAAGCGAATTGGCCCCGAGCATTGGGCTGTGGATGATGGAAGCAAGTGATTCCAGAGCATCATATTGTGGTGTCCCTATTCTTACAACCTGATCTTGTTGAGAAGAGGCAGGAGGAGTTTCAGGCATGGGTTGAGATCTTTCTACCATCTGCTATGAGGAAGTAGCAGCAGTGGTTTCTTGTGACTTTTGTGTTGTCACTGGCAGTTGCTCTGGGATCTCATCTTCCAGAGTTGCCTTTTTTGTAGGTTTGGGGGGCTTTTGTGTTTTCTTTTGTCTTGGCTTTTTGGTGATTTTAGGTGTGGGTTTCTGTAGGATCGTTTTCACGACCAAACGAGTCATTCAGAAGAGTTATTGCTCAATACGAGAGGCGGAAATAAACGTATTGAGGTGATTCAGCTTGCGATTCACTTTAAACTATCTTTTGATTGATATAACAATGTTTTACAGCGAGTAGACACTTCGGCAGCAGTTCGGTACTGAATCCGGAAAGTTACAAAATGACAAGGCACACCTACTATTTATAGGCCTGGCTATTTCGCATGGAATGGTCCACACGAAATCAGTTTCACACGAAATAGTCATTTCGTGCGAAATAAACATGTGATTTCATGCGAAATGACTTACATGTCATTTCGTGCGAAATACCCTTCAAACTCATGTTTGACATTTTTCTCGAACTAAGTGCCCTGATCTATCAAATCTAATACAAGACTCGATACAAGACGAAGTCGACAGACGTATGTACCAACAGACTCCCCCTCGGATGTTGACGAAGTCTTCAGTGTCGAGTCTTCAATCTTCAGTCTTTAGCAGTCTTCTCGATCTCTCCCGAAATATCTAACAATGTAAAGCATCCTCAATTCTCTCTCTTCTCTTTATCAGCTAATCTCCCCTTTGGATGTTGATATAATATCTTCATAGTCTTTGAATCTGAATCTTGAGCTTTCTAATTCTCTTGATCAGATATCTTGATTCCTTAAGATCATCAGCATCAGCAACTAGCATAGACTTCAGTTCCAGGATCAGCACTTGGCTCTCATAGAAACTGGATTGTAACCTGGCTTCCATTCTGCTCAGGATCAGGAACCTAACTAACTTGCACACATCTCTACCTCACAATAAATTTCACAAATTTAAAATTTGACAAATTTATACACCACTTGTAGGTATTAATCAATCAATAAATGATTTTACAATGTTAATCTCTGATGAACCACTTGTAGAAATACCATTTTTCTTTTCAAATAATTTTTTCATATCAAACATCTCAAACAAATTCTCCCAAGCCTTTTGTTCATCATGTTTAGCAGTTGGAATTTTGAAAATCAGCTTTCCAACATCAGTTTATCGAAAATCTTTTTGTATTTTCAAATGTTATGCTAAAACACACCAAAAATCTTTTTGGACTTTTTTATTTTAATGAACTACAGTAAAGAAATATTTACAAACAATATTTTTGTGAGTTTTTGCAAGAGGATCATATCAGTTTATGAGACAAATCACCAACACCGTTAAGCTTTAAACATTTTAAGATCTAAACAATTCACTTAGATTGTAAGTATACTGATCCAATTAAATTTTCACACAAAGTTCAACTGTTTCGAGATACGAGATTAATGTTTTAGAGACTTAAACTTATTCACGTGTCCCACCTCAGAATATACTCCCGTATCCAGATCCCAATATTCAGTCTTACAGGTGACTATACCTAGATGATATCTGTAAGGGGTTAAATGCGAGGGCCATTAGAGCTCAGGCTATTGCTTCCGCAAAATCAGAGAGATGATGGCTTCAACTTTTGGTATGTTCCCTTTAGAGAATCGTTTCTTCAATAGCACATGATTAGCATTTTTCAATGTTTTATCATTTTTTATGCTGAGGGTGGTGTTATATTTCATGCAAGCGAAAAATATTTTACGGGGACTAGGCCATTGCTTCCGCAAAATCAGAAGTCCCGGGATAATACCCCAGATATCACTAAGCATAAAGACCTAGTATCTCAGAAAGAGGGACCTTTCAAACAAGATTTCGGGGGTTACCCATATATCCGAGAGATGTTCCCCACGAGATAAGTAAGCTTGATATTTAGGTTTATATCTCGACACATTCTACTAAATGTGCAAAAACCTACTGGCACATCATCAGTGAGACCGTTTATCACTTTTTAACTTTCCAATTCTTTAGCATGTTGTGATCGTCTACTGATATACTATCATTTCCTCTTTTTCACAACAAAACTCATTTTTGATTTTATCATGTTTTTGCTTTTCTAAATTTTCAAATGTTTTTGGATTTTCTGAAATTTCTTACTCCCCCTAAAATTCAGAAACATTTAAAGAGAAATTGAAAACAAACTGTACAACTAAAGTGACAACTGTTGTGAATTGCTTCAAATCGCCATCCACTTGGCATAAACAATCAGAACTCCCCCTGACAACAAACTATTTTCCCATTATGATTTCAAAACACTTAAGTTTGTTTTAATCAAATGGTTTTTTTCGAAAAATTAGTTTTGTTGATTTTCATAAATCACTTGTAGTTTAGGGGTTCATCACATTGTTATTTTCAACTACTTGAATGAGAGTTAAATCAAGTTCAACTTAATGACCTTGATTTACCAACTGTAAGTGAAAACCTTCTACAACCACTTGTAGGTTCTCATCACCAATAACACTTGTAAAAATATAACAATTTAAAAATAATACCACCACTTGTAGATCGAAATTTCACAGTTGTGAATTTCTCAAGAAAAATGCCGATTCCTGCTCCTCGATTACCAACTTGGGAGCTCCGACAAGTCCTGGTTTTCAATCATAATAAGTTCCATCCCAGTCACAAACCTGGGATGATTCATCTTTACCTTGTTTCTTCATTTTCTTCTCATAAAATTCCTTTACCCCTTTGACCTTCCCGTCAACCATTTTTCCAAAAATATTTTGAACCTTGGGGTTAAAAACTTTTTCAATATCAAATTCTTTCTTTTCAGAAAAGAATTGATTTGAAATCACAAATTTTACAACTTTTTGTTTAAAATTTTTAGCCCGCAATGGTGGAAAATTGACATCATCCATTGGCGGAACTGATGTTTCCAATTTTAACTCAATTTGTGGCTCTTCTGACTTTGTGGAATCAGATTCATCACCAGAACTAGCATCAGAATTCTTAACAACCCACTTGTTGTTGTCAAGATTCACTCTTCTTCTGTAAAAACTTTTTGAACCTTCACCAATCTCAAACTTTGAATTTTTGAAAACTTTAAATTGTTTGGTTGGTGATTTATTCTCAACCATTTTTTCTTTCAGTTTATCAGAAACTCCCTGTTTTGTTTGGATTGCCTTTGGACAATTCCTGGCAATATGACCAACTATTTTGCATTGAAAACAGGTTCTCGCCTCTTTTTTCTGAGCAATTTCCTTCTTTATTTCTTCTTGCTTCTTTGTAAGGAATTCTTTGTTTGATTGATTCCTGAACAACTTCTCATTTTCTTCTTCAGATGATATTCCTGAAACAAACACAGTTTTTAGTTTATAAGTTTTTTTCATTTTTATAATTTTTCTGTGGAATAAATCCAAGACCTTTCCTTTTTAAATTACCGTTATGGTTTGGTTTCTTTTGAAAACCTGAACCAGAACTGTAACCCTTTTTCTTGTTTAAACGTTGTTGAAACCTTGAGATGTAAGGTTTAGGTTTTTTAGAAAGATTTACATCTTTATTTCAGAAATATTAATTTCTGTTAGTTTGAAAACCTTTTTAATCATTTCAGTTTTAACACCTCTTATTGGAAATTCTTCATCAGAATATAATTTGACGGAATCATTCAAAGTATATGCTACTTTGACTATTTCATCATTCAAACTAGATTTTGATAACAAAAATTCTTTATTGTAAACCCGTTTGTCCTTTTTGACTGTTGGACTTGAAGTTTCAGACTTTGACTCTGAATTTGACTCCAACTTTGACTCCTCGGTTTCATCGTTATCCAACACCTGATCGACCACTTTCTTTATTAATTCGGACTCATGATCAGTGTCAGACGATGTAAAAGTAACATCAATGTTGTCTGAGAAATTTTCTGAAGACTCAGACTCCCACTGTAAGTTGGTTGCCTTTTTGACTCTTTCTGAATTTGGATTTCGCGGAGAATATCCATTTTCAAGCGGGGGTGGACACTTGTTATAACTAGCACTAGATTTCTTACCAGAATTCTTTACTTCAGTATTCTCTTCTTCAAACACCTTCATGCCTTCAACTGTTGGATAAATCATGTCAATAACATAAGAAGTACATGAGTAACTTTTTAACAACCTATTTACCCATTCTGTTTCAATCCTTTGGGTTTCCAATTTCTGTTCAAGCACAGCACACTTCTCAATGTAATTGTTGACGATTTTCTGCTTTGTCATGAAATCCCCTTGAAGTGTTTTCATAGTTGTTGCTTGTTCACTGCTTGATTGATTGTATTGATTCATGGCTTTGTTCAGAACATCATAGGATTCTTTCAATCTGTTCATGTTGTGAATCAAACTACTGTTTTGCTTCTTTACTGCTTCACAATTTTCACATATCACCGGAATCTTTCGTGCATCAGCTTCAGCTTCAACATTGAAAGCTGGAACTTCTTTTACCTTTTTCTTTATCACACGAACTTCTTCATCATCACTGCTAATTTGTTTCTTAAATTTCTTCTTTTTCTTTCGAATTTTTCCATCATCACGGTCACTCTCCTCTAGCATTCTTAAGTGTTGTTTCATTATGTTTGCATAATAATCATTATCATTATCACTGTCATCAGCAACTCTAGCAACAAAAGCTTTAGCCAAGAATTCTTTATCTGGACAGTAATTGTCCTAGCTAAATCCTTCTGGTAATCTTTTATCATCTTGATCAATCAATTTGTTCATCAAATAAGCCTTCTTAGATTCTTCAATCTCCTTTCTAGCATGAGCAATTTGTGGATGTGGTTGATGTGGTTGTTGAGCAACTTGATGATAAATTGCTTTCCGATAATAATCATTGTTGTTGAACGGATTTTGAGCTCCACTTGCTTCGCGGTTTGTGCACTCTCTCTTGAAATGCCTTTTTTTCCATGCAACGAAACAGGTAACTTTAGATTTATTAAAACCCAAAGTAGAAACATTTGCATCACGGAAATCATCTCTTCCCGTAATTTGTTTAAACTTTTCTTCTCTTCTCAACACACTTGCCAAACACCACATTATATCCATTAACTCCATCTCCTCAGCATCGATCTGATCATAATCCTCTTTTGTCAACATTGGATTTCCGATCCGTCCTGCAACTAAACTCTCATATGACTCTAAAACAGTCACTAATAAAGACATGTGACCCTTTGCAACCTCTTCAGAGAAATTCTGGCCATTCTCAAGGTTTAATGCAATGTTGCATTGTAACATCTTGCCATTCTTTGTTACTGAAAAGTTTGGATCAAATGATAGATATGAAGATAATCCCGTTTTACTGTTTGATCCTTTAGATGACCCTTCAGAAGAACTTTTAGCATTGAGTGCAGTTTCGATCTTTGGTGACATGTTTGTCTTATCACTGAGACTTCCTTTGTAATAAAGACCAATATCTTGTTCACCATCAAAAACCTTCATCCTTGAGATCTTCCGTTGTTCCATCTCTTGAGCTTCAATTTTTTCAATAAACTTGCTAAGTGTTAAACTGCTAAACCCTTTCTTGTTCCTTAACATCATAAGGTATGTGCCCCATATTCCATGTGGCAATGCATCAGCCAACTTTTCAATCAACTCTTCATTATCTTTTGTGATGCTCAACCTTTTCATGTTAACTATCAAATTGCAATATCTTTCTATGATCTGCTTTGTGTTTTCGGTTTTTAAACCACGAAATAAATCGAACTCTTTTTTCAAAAGCGATTTTTTGTTCTTAATCATCTCTTGGCTTCCAACAAACTTTGATTTTAATGCTTTCCAAATTGAATATGCACTTCCATTGTGTTGCAGTAAGACCAAGATATCTTCTTTAACTGCTTGATGCAATAGACTAATCATCATCTTTTCATTTTTGTATTTCTTTCTATCATCAACACTTAAATCTTTAATAGCAATCCCCTCTTCATCATCATTCAATGGTCTAATATATTTTGTTTCAACACACTCCCAAGCATCCAAATAATTTGCTTGAACCCAATTTTCGAATCGCTCCTCACATCCTTTATATTCCTCAATATTCATGAGCTTTGGCGGTTTTTGCATAGTTCCGGTTTCATTTTCCATGTTCAAGTTATGAGTAATAGATGCCGGAGTAGTCGGGGTAGTAGCAAATACGTTATAAAATTCCTCTTCCATGTTTTGGTAACAAGTTTCACAAAATCAGCTTTTCAAGCGAAATCAACACTTTCAAACGAAATACTTTGGTGCGAAATACACTTCTTCACACGAAATGACCTTGTTCAAATGAAATAACTTCTCAAGCAAAATGCCTTTTCAAGCGAAATGACTGGTTTCGTGCGAAATAGATGATTTCGTACGAAATAGCTGAACTTTCAAGCGAAATGAAGTGATTTCGTACGAAATGGGTGATTTCGTACGAAATGAAGTATTTTTTTTCAAACGAAATGACAATATAGGGTGATTTCGTGCGAAATAAGCGTGGTATTTCTTGCGAAATAGATGAAACAGATACTATTCTGTGCGAAACGCTGCTGATGTCATCAATTCGGCCATGATTTTGTCAAATTGAACAGGTTTTAGTCTGATTTTAGGTCCAATTCTTTCAAGGCTTTGTTAAAACACAGTTTCGCATATAATGTGAGAAATTCAAGTCATTTTAACCGTAAAAACTTGTTTAATTTTGACAAGAAGGTGTAGAAAACAGATTTTGCAGCTGAAATGGTAAGAACTCTTCCTCCTGAGCTCTGATACCACTTGTAGGATCGTTTTTACGACCAAACGAGTCGTTCAGAAGAGTTTTTGCTCAATACGAGAGGCGGAAACAAACGTATTGAGGTGATTCAGCTTGCAATTCACTTTAAACTGTCTTTTGATTGATATAACAACGTTTTACAGCAAGTAGACACTTCGGCAGCAGTTCGGTACTGAAACCGGAAAGTTACAAATGACAAGGCACACCTACTATTTATAGGCCTGGCTATTTCGCACGGAATGGTCCACACGAAATCAGTTTCACACGAAATAGTCATTTCGTGCGAAATAAACATGTGATTTCGTGCGAAATGACTTACATGTCATTTCGTGCGAAATACCCTTCAAACTCATGTTTGACATTTTTCTCGAACTAAGTGCCCTGATCTATGAAATCTAATACAAGACTCGATACAAGACGAAGTTGACAGACGTATGTACCAACAGTTTCACAACAGTTGTTTTGTTGTTGTGATCACCTAGAGCAGTGGGCTCAGCAGCAGATACCTGAGGAGCAGTGGTAGCTGCTAAATTCTGCTCAGGAACCTCTGCTTTTGTTTTGCTAGGTGTTGATAATCTTGTAAAGGTTTCAACTATTAAGCTGTTTATTTGAAAAGAGTCACCTTGTATTATTACATGAGCATCATCCTTACCAAATTTCTTTTGAAAGTAGTAACTTAGAAATCTTGGAAATAGTAAGAATGCTTTTTTATCAATATATTTTACCAAGTCATTAAAGATTTCCTGAGAGTAGTTAAAATTTTCATTTTGTAGAATAGCATATCCCAGGTGTTGAATCTTTAATGGTATCTCATTAAAAGCAGTTGTTTTGTTTGAAACACACATCAAAAGGGTATGGAACAAAAATCTTGTTGCAGGTGGAAAGCTACCTTTTTGTAAGGTATCCTTTTTCATTGAATCTGCATACCCCCTTTCAAGGAAATCAGTTTTAAACTCGTTTTTGGGAAAAGCATTTGTACCTTGCTGATCATCAAGTTCAAAGACTTCTGAAATGGATTGTGTTGTGATTTTGACTGTTTTACCCATAAGAGAGGAATTAATGGTTATTACGTCTTCACCTTGTTTTTCAAGAGTAACATTTTTCCAAAATTCTCTTTGGGTTTTCAGGTAAATCGGAGCATCTGCTGTCAACAAAGTTATGTACTTTGACGACGACATAGTGTCAATGATGGAATCATAGATATCGGTGGTACCGGGTTTTGTGAGAAGACCCAGATAGTTATGAGGAGCTTCGTATGGAATTTCAATGGGTGTGGTAGCCATTTGAGTGGCCTTTTTAGAAGATGAAGACTTTGATTTTGTTATTTTGATGAAGACGAAGATGAATTTTGAGAAGAAGAAGATGGAAACTGCTTTGATAAAGGAATTTTAGAATTCAATTCGACAGTAAAACCCTGTTTGGGGTTTTGAAAGGGGTTTTATAGAGGAAAAAGTGAATACTGACGTGGCAGCGGTTACAAAAGATCTAACCGCTATGTACTGTCCACTTGCCAACCCCAGATAAATAATGGAGGACAGTTGTTTTTTGAAAACCACTGATGGAACAAGAACAGTGGGTGCAACGGTAATAATGAAAGCAGTGGGTGACTTTTACTATCAGTGGATAGCATATAAGTGGATAAAGACACTGATTTTGAACAACAGTGCTTATCAAAGAAATGAGAGAACAGGGGTTGACTTTCAGCAGTGGACAGATTTTTAAGTAGAACAGATTTTTTAACAATACAGTGGTTATAGCAGACTTTTAAGGATTTAAAGAAAAATTCATTTTTAGCTATTTTTAAGGATGGATTTTTTATTTTCTGAAAACATTTTAATGCTTTTATTCATAGAAAAACAAGATTTTGCCTGTTATTCCATGTTCAGCATGCCAATCCTAGAGATCAAGCTTTCAAAGGTGGATGTGTCTAATGCTTTGGTTAGCACATCTACCAGCTGATCTTTAGTCGGAACATGGTGCAGAGAAATCAAACCTTTTTCATAGCAATCCCTCACAAAGTGATGTCTGATATCAATGTGCATGGTGGTTGAATGGAAAACTGGATTTTTGATGATATTTTATGCTGCCTGACTGTCCAACATGAGAGGTGTCTTTAGGGAAGTGATACCAAAATCCAGCAACTGATTTTGAAGCCAAAGCAGTTGGGCTGTACAGCTTGCAGCAGCTATATATTCTGCCTCAGCAGTGGATGTGGAAACAACTACTTGCTTTTTGCTTTGCCAAGACACTAAGCAATTGCCTAGGAATTGGCACCCTCCTGAAGTGGACTTCTTTGTCTTGTCACATCTAGCAAAGTCACTATCTGAGAAACCTGAAAGCTCAATTTTACCATCAGCTGGATACCAGATACCAAGTGTGGGAGCACCTTTTAGGTATCTGAATATCCTTTTTACAGCAATAAGGTTTGACTTTCTAGGGGCTGACTGGGATCTTGCACACACACATGTTGCAAACATGATGTCAGGCTTAGATGCAGTTAGGTACAATAAAGACCCAATCATGCTTCTATATAAAGTTTGATCAACTAAATCATCATTTTCATCAGACATGACTATTTTATTGGTTGCAATGGGTGTACTGCATGGCTTACAATCATCCATCTCAAATTTCTTTAAAAGTTCTTTGGCATATTTGCCTTGATGGATAAATGTGCCATTTTGCAGTTGCCTTACTTGGAGACCAAGAAAGCACTGGTGTTCACCCATTGCACTCATTTCAAACTCAGCTGTCTTGAGTTTTCTAAACTCTTCACATATTTTGTTACATGTGCTTCCAAAAATAATGTCATCCACATAAATTTGGACAATTATCAAATCCTTTCCTCTCCATTTTAGAAACAGTGCTTTATCTATTTTACCTCTTGTGAAACCAATGGATAGTAGGAAAGTGGAAAGAGTTTCATACCAGGCTCTTGGTGCTTGTTTCAGGCCATACAAACCTTTATTTAGCTTGTAGACAAGATTTGGATTAAATGGATCCTCAAAGCCTGGAGGTTGACAAACATAAACCTCTTCTTGAATCTTACCATAGAGGAATGCACATTTGATATCCATTTAATACACCTTGATGTTGTGGTTGACAGCAAAGGCCAGAAATAGTCTGATAGCTTCAAGTCTTGCTACAGGGGTAAATGTTTCATCATAGTCAATGCCCTCTTCTTGTCTGAAAGCTTGAACCACAAGCCTAGCTTTATTCTTAACAACAATACCCCTTTCATCAGTTTTGTTTTTGAAGACCCACTTTGTGCCAATAGGACTTACACCTTCTGGCAGTGGTACAAGCTCCCATACTTGTTGTCTTTTGTACTGTTGGAGCTCCTCTTGCATGGCTTCTACCCAGCTGTTGTCTTTCAGTGCCTCTTGGTACTTGACTGGCTGATAGAGAGATAGGAAACCAGCAAAAAGACAAATGTTTTGGGATTGGCTTCTTGTGAGCACCCCTTCATTGATGTTGCCAATGATTTGGTCAGGTGGATGAGATTTCAAGAAGATTAGATCTCATTGGTATGGAACAATGGCATTTGATGGTGAAGGCTGCAGATGTGAATCATCTGAGCTAACGACTGCTGGTGACTTTGATGATCCAGCAGTGGTTTCAAAAGGTGGTGGAATAGGAGGTAATGGGGTGGTCACATGTTGACTTTTATCCACTGTTTGAGGACTTTTATCAACAGTTTTTGATGATGTGGAAGCAGGGGTTGATGGACTACTTTGGTCAACAACTGTTGAGGTAGTAGTGGTTGAACTTTGACAGTTGTTTTGAACATCTGCTGCTCTACCATTTGATGCAGACTTTTGTTGTAGAATGATGACTTCATATCCATAGTCTGATGATGAATTTTCTGATAGACCTGCATTGTTAGGCTTGACAACAACACTTTCAAATGTGAATTTATCAAGATCAAATAAATCTGCAGGATTTGCTAGGATTTTCATTGATGAAAGTTCATTGAACTTTACATTCAAAGCCTCTTCCACTGTTTTAGTCCTTGTGTTAAACACTTTGTAGGCCTTAGCAGTGGTTGAGTATCCCAGATGATAACCACAATCAATTTTGGCTGCAAACTTAGAGATGGAATCTTTTAAGTTTAAAATGAAGCAAGGGCAGCCAAAAACTTTGAAATATGAAATCAATGGCTTTATTTTATACAGCAATTCATAGGAAGGCTTTTGATGCCTGGGGTTGATTAAAACTCTGTTTTGGACATAACAAGCAGTGTTTAGTGCCTCTGCCCAAAAAGTTAATGGCAAACCTGAATCAGCAAGCATGGTCCTGGTAGCCTCAATCAAGGTCCTGTTCTTTCTCTCAACAACCCCATTTTGTTCTGGTGTTCTTGGAATGCTGTATTGCCTCACAATTCCTTTTAACATACAGAAATCATCTAACTCCTTGTTTCTGAACTCTGTACCATTATCACTTCTGAAGATTTTTACTGGCAAGTCAAACTGCTTTTTAAGCTGTTTCATAAAGTCTTGCAGAATGCCTGCAGTCTCATCTTTTGAGTGTAAAAAGTAAGTCCATGTAAACCTAGAAAAGTCATCAACAATAACCAAACAATATATCTTTTTCTTGAGACTCGTGACTTTAACTGGGCCAAACAAATCCATATGAAGCATTTGCAAACATTTGGTTGTTTTGGACTCTTCAATTGGTTTGTATGAGCTTTTATGTTGTTTTCCTTTTAGGCAGGAAACACAATGCTCAGGACAGGTGAACAGTTTTTGAGGTAAACCTCTTACTAACCCCTGTTTTGAAATAGCTGTGATTGTCTTGAGATTTGTGTGTCCCAATCTTCTGTGCCATAATTCTGTCTCTTTGTTTGAGGCAGCTGAGAACAGACAGGCATCAGTCCTGGGGCTCTCTTTTGACATATCAACAACATAAACATTGCTACTTCTTTGAGCAACAAGTTGGGTTTTTCCATTTTTTATTATTGCTTCAATCTTTTCAACCATTTCTGGTCCAACAATCCTACAACAATCCTTTGTGAAGAAAGAGCCATAGCCCTTATACTCATTTGAGAGACACTCAGGAGGTTGAATTTTAGATTGTCTATCAGATTGACACTTTCAAATTTTACATTACCAGACTGTACTGTACCAGACCCCAGAACTTTCCCTTTACTATTATTACCAAAGGATATATCACCCCCTCCATGGATTTTGAAATCTTTGAGTAGGGCTTTACATCCCGTCATGTGTCTGGAGCCTCTACTATCTACATACCAAAGGCTATCTAAGCATGCAGAAGCTCCCTGCACATGAAGTAAAAGGACTAGTTCATTAGGGTCTCCAAAGCCAATAAGGCAGTAGGATCAAGTTGTGACCCAAACGAGTCAATCAGAAGAGCTCTAGTCTGTTTCAGAGGCGGAAACTAAGAAACAGACGTGGAAAACAGCTTGTTTCACTGTTAATCGTCTTGTTATTGATTATAATCAGTTTACAGATCAAACGACGCTTCGGCAGCACTTCGGTACCGGAATGATGAGAGTTACAAATGATTTCGCATCAAGGGTATATATAGGGGATGCTATTTCGTTTGAAAGTAGCATGTGTCACATGTCATGTTCAAACGAAATTACATCAAATACTCATAAAACCTACCCTATTTCTCATATAACGCGCCCTGATCTAACAATTGTAATGTAAGACTCGATACAAGACGAACTCGACAGACGCATGCACCAACAGACTCTCCCTCGGATGTTGACGAGTCTTAAGTGTCGAGTCTTCAACGTCTTCAGTCTTTATCAGTCTTCGGGCTTCTAGAATCTCTATCTGGCTCTTACCTTTCTCCAAAGTCTTTCTTTCTCTAACAGACTCCCCCTCAACTTGTGCTAAGATTGAAAACCTGGCTCTCTCTTTGCTCAGGTATCGGAGTCAATTCTTGGATTCCTTAAGTTCATCAGCAGCAGCAGTTCCAGTATCGTAACCTGGCCTACCTGCATAAACTCTACCTCACAATAAATTTCTCAATTTTAACATTTTGACAAATTTACTTTCTGCTAACCACCTGTAAACACAATCTCAAATTGATTAAACATTAATAATTTCTGGTGAACCACTTGCATATACATCAATTTTCTTTTCAAACATTCTTCAAACAAACTTTCCCTAACCTGTTCCTCATGTTTAGCACTTGGAATTTTGAAAATCAGCTTTCCAACATCAATTTTCTAAAATCTTTTTGAATTTTCAAAAATTTATGCTAAAACACACCGAAAATCTTTTTGGATTTTTGAATATAAAAATACAGTAAAGAACTATATACAGACACTATTTTTGTGAGTTTGCGTAAGAGGATCATATCAGTTTTTGAGACAAATCACCAACACCGTTAAGCTTTAAACATTTTAAGTTCTAAACGATTCACTTAGATTGTCAGTATACTGATCCACTTAAATTTTCACACAAAATTCAACTGTTTCGAGATACGAGATTAATGTTTTAAGATACTTAAACTTATTCGCGTGTCCCACCTCAGAATATACTCCCGTATCCAGATCCCAATATTCAGTCTTACAGGTGAGTATACCTAGATGATATCTGAAAGGGGTTAATTGCGAAACCGTGAGAGCTCAGGTCAGAACTTCCGTTCAGCAGAGAGATGACGGCTCGACTTTTGGTGGGTCCCCTTCAGAGGATCTTTTTTACAACAGCATTGATTAGCAATTTTATTGTCTCATCATTTATGCTGAGGGCGGCGCTATTTTTCAAGCAAGCGTAAAGTATTCTCCGGGGACTAGGCCATTGCTTCCGCAAAATCAGAAGTCCCGGGATAATACCCCAGATATCACTGAGCATAAAGACCTAGTATCTCAGAAAGAGGGGTCCTTCAAACAAGATTTCGGGGGCTACCCTTATATCCGAGAGATGTTACTGTAGGATCGGATTCCGACCTAAACGAGTCGTTTGGAAGAGTTCTAGTCCGTTTCAGAGGCGGAAACAGAGAAACGGATCTGTAAACAGCTTGTTTCACACTTTAAACCTCTTATATATTGATTTGACAACCTTTACAATCAGAAGAGAAACCGGCAGCACTTCGGTATAACTCTGAGACTAATGTTACAAATGAAATGACAATTGACCTATTTATAGAACCTATGATTTCGCTTGAAGCCCTTGAAGCGAAATCCATTAGAACTCTTGAAGCGAAATTTACATAATTGTCTTGAAGCGAAATCGTTCATGCAATCTGATTCCATGCAACTTTCAACTTCTATTTTGTCTTTAGTGCATGATGCAGACAATGATGTCACTTGTGTGATGTAATCATCAAGGATGATGACATCATGCCTGATTATATCCGCACCGAACCCGCACCGAACCCGAGACTCGATACAAGACGAAGACGACAGATGTGTGCACCAACAGACTCCCCCTCAGATGTTGACGAGTCTTAAGTGTCGAGTCGTTTCAATCTTCAGTCTTTATCAGTCTTTGATCTTCCTTCAAGATCTCTACCTGGCTCTATTCTATCTCCAATTCTCTCTCTAACAGACTCCCCCTCAAAACATGCTGGGATCGTAGTCTGGCTTTTACAGTATCAGAATCTTCAGGTATCGGAACCTGGCACTCTATTTGCTATCCTGCACATCCTCTACCCAAAAATAAGATTCACACAAAAAAATATTTAACAATTTATCAAATTTCATGCATCAACACTGATCCTTCTCCAATCAGTATACAATCAAACATTAACAATGATCATTTTCATTTCAAACCTCTTCAAACAAACTTTCCCAAACCTGTTCGTCATATTCAGCACTCGGAATTTTGAAAATCAGCTTTCCAACACCAGTTGTCGAAAATCTTTTTGAATTTTTTTTTTAAATTTTATGCTAAAACACACCGAAAATCTTTTTAGATTTTTGACATAACAGAAATGAAATGCAGTAAAGAAATATTTACAAACAATATTTTTGTGAGTTTGTGTAAGAGGATCATATCAGTTTATGAAACAAATCACTAGCACCGTTAAGCTTTATTTCATACTCAGACTTAAACAATTCACCTCGATTGTCGATATACTGATCCATCTTAAATTCCCACACACATTTCAATTTACTCAGGATATGATTTAGATGAATTAAGAACTTAGCTCATACATGTGTCCCACCTCTTGAATATACTCCCGTATCCAGAATCTCAATAATCAGTCTTACAGGTGAGAATACTACAATGATATCTGTATATAATTTAGGTATGCGAGGGCCGAGGGATCTCAGGTCGATACTTTCGTATGCGCAGAGAGATATTAGCTTCGACTTTTCGGTGTGTCCCCTTTAGAGGATCTTTTTGCTTACAACAGCAGCATTTATCAATTTTATTGTTTCAGCATGCTGAGGGTTTAATGATGTGTTTCAAGCATTGCAGCAAGTATTAGCCAGGGACTAGGTCAGAACCACCGTTCAGCAGAAGTCCCGGAATAATACCCCAGACATCATTGAGTATAAAGACCTAGTATATCAGATTAAGAGACCTTTCAAACGAGATTTCAGGGGTTACCTATATATCCAAGTAGTGTTCCCCACGAATTCACAAGTTTGAATTTTAGGTTTATATCCCGAATAAATCTACTAAATGTGCGAAAACCTATCGACACATCATTAGTGAGACCGTTTAACTCATTTATACATTTCATATCTTTAGCATGCTGTGATAGTTCACTGATTTACTATCATTTCCTCTTTTTTCACAACAAAACTCATTTTTTCTTTTTCAATGTTTTTGTCTTTTTCAAATTTTCAAATGTTTTTGGATTTTCTGAAAATTTTTACTCCCCCTAAAATGCAAACACATTTTAGGAAATTTGAAAACAAACTATACAAGAAAATGACAACTGATATCAAATCACCTCAATTCGCCATCCACTTGGCATAAACAATCAGAACTCCCCCTCACAACAAAACATTTTCCCATTGTGATCTCAAAACACTTAAGTTTGTTTTAATCAAATGGTTTTTCCGGAAAATTAGTTTTGTTGATTTTCAAACCATTTGTAAAGTTAGGGGTTCATCACATTGTTTTACATTCAACCACTTGTAGCAAATCAAGTACAACTTAATGTCCCTGATTTACCACTTGCATGTATGCAACCTCTGTACCTCTTGTAAAAATATCCAAAACAATTAATCACATGTAGGAATAAAACATCTACACAAACCATTTTACCAATCAAGATGCCGATTCCTGCTTCACACTTACCAACCTGGAAGCTCCGGCAAGTCAGGTTTTTCAGTGAAAGAAAATATCCACCCAAGCCTGACCAGCCTTGGGTGTAACCTTCTCAACTTCACTAGGAGTTGGGCTATAAGTTGCCTTCTTTGTAGCATAAAACTCCTTTACCCCTTTAACCTTCCCATCAATCATTTTACCAATCATCTTTTTAATGTTTCCATTAAACGCTTTCTCAACATCAAATTCTTTCTGTTCAGAATAGAATTGATTTGAGATTTCAACCTTTCCAACCTTTGATTTAAAATTCTCAGCTCTCAATGGTGGAAAATGAACATCATCCATTAGAGTCACTGAGTTTTCATTTTTTACCTCAACCTGTGGCTCCTCTGACTTTGTGGAATCAGATTCATCGCCAGATTTTACCTCTGATTTCTTAACAACCCAAGCTTGATTGTCAAGATTTCCCCTTTTCTTGTAAAATCTTCTCGAACACTCACCAACTTCATATGTAGAGTTTTTAAACACTTTAAATCGTTCAGTTGGTGGTTCGGTTTTATCAACAACTACTTCTTTGAGTTTTTCTGAAACTCCCTGTTTTGTGTTGGTTGCCTTAGGACAATTCCATTCAATGTGACCAACTTCATTACATCTGTAACAGGTTCTTGTTTCTTTCCATTGATAAGCTCCATTCTTCATCTTTTCAGCAAGAAACTCCTTGTTTGACTGTTTCCAGAATGAGCTCTTTGCTTCTTCTTCATGACTAGTTCCTGCAACATATGTCATTTTTGATTTAAAATCTCGAACATATTTTTCATTTTTATAGTTTTCAGGTGGAATAAAACCAAGTCCTTTCTTTTTGTAGCTACGATTGTGGTTTGGTTTCTTTTGAAAACCTGAACCAAAATTGTAACCCTTTTTCTTGTTCAAACGTTGTTGAACTCTTGAAGTGTATTTTTTAGGTTTTCCAGTAAGATTTAAATCTTTTATTTCGGAAATATTAATTTCTGTCATTTTGAAAACCTTTTTGATCATGTCAAAACGAACACTTCTTATTGGAAACTCTTTATCAAAATATAATTTGTCAGAATCATTCAAAGTATATGCAACTTCAAATGTTTCGTCATTCAAATTAGATTTTGACAACAAAAATTCTTTACTATACACCCGTTTTCCCGACGACTTTGAACTCTTTTCGGACGAACTCGAACTCCCGACTGACTGACACGAACTTTCGGACTCGGACTTTGACTCTGACTCCTCATCCTTATCCAACACCTGATCGACCACTCGTTTTATCAGTTCTGACTCATGATCTGTGTCGGACGCTGTGAACGTGACATCAATATTGTCTGGTAACACATCGATTAACTCGGACTCTAACTTTAGATTGACTGCCTTTTGGACTTGTTCCTCATTCGGTTTTCTAGGCGAATACCCTTCCCAAATTGGAGGCGGACACTTGTTATAACAGACGTTCTGTTTCTTACCAGTATCCGGTTTCTTCTTTGATTTCTTGTCTTTTTCTTCATCTTTAAACGCCTCGAAACCTGCAACAGTAGGGTAAATTCTATCAATTATGTAATCACAACTTGTATAACTTCGCAGCAATCTTCTGATTCTTTCGTTTTCAACTTTTTCACCATCCAACTCTTGCTTCCATTTAGCACATTCTTCGATGTAAAAATTTATCTCTTTTTGCTTCGACATCATTGTTGCATTCAACATCTTCAAAGCTTTCTCTCTTTCAGAATTAGTCTTTTCCAGACTATTCACAGTTCTGTTCAATACATCATATGACTGTTTCAAATTCTTTACATCAAACAACAATTTTTCTTTCAACTTTTCTAACTCACTAAACCTTTCATCTTTTTCTATACACTGTTTACAAGACTCTAAACATGTAAGACAAGGTTTTGTGATTTCAACGATCTTCTCAACTTCAACTATCTTTTCAACTTCCACAATCTTCTCAACCACTTTGACCTTTTTCAAATCTTTTGCAGTTTTCTCCTCTTTCAGTTTCTTCAATTTTTCTGCAAAATAAAATTCAAAACTATCAGAAGATAAGTGAGTTTTTCCAATATTAATCTGTTCAATTTCTTCATCACTATCACTTGTCTCTGACGAAATGTTTTCAGATGAAACAGATCCTTCATCTTCACTTTTCTCTTCATCAGATAATACTTCCATCCATTCCTTCAGCATTTCCGGTTTTCGAATAATATGAGCAATAAACGCTCCAACATTTGAATCAGCTGGAATGTACTTGTCCCAGCTAAAACTTTCAATCACTTTCTCGTCATCTTGTTGATGAGTAGAACTGTTCATTCTAGCAATCTTCTGCTGCTCCAGATCTTGTGCCTCCAACTTCTCTATAAACTGTGCAATCGATAACCTTCTAAACTGTCCGGAATTCTTCAATATCATCAGATATGTACCCCATTCCTTTTGCGGTAACGTGTCAGCAAGCTTTTCAACCCATTCTGCTGGAGTTTTTGTTATCTTCAACTGTGACATGGTGCGTACAAGATGACAATATCTTTCAATAAGAGTCTTTGTAGATTCACCTGGCATGCTTGAAAACGAGTCAAATTCTTTCTTTAATACATTTATTCTATTAATTGTTTCACTAGTCATACTAAAGAAATTTAAGTCCATGATTCGAAAACACTTAAAATGAAATTAAATCCCCTTTCAAACGAAATGATTCACCTCATGAAACACCTGTAGAACCTGACAAACAAACAAGCAAAACACAATCAGTTTAAAGATTTATCAATTAACTGAAACAAACTGGTACTCGAACTGATGATTTTCAGTGCGGACTGAATGTTGACCAACTGTACGGACTGAATGACCCGGATTGAATTCAAATGACCTGACCCTTTGAAACCTTCGAACTCCAAACCGTACGAACTGTTTTCTGTAAGAACTGCCAAACACCAAAACTCGAACCACGCGATCTGATGATTCAACTCAAACACATTGAAATAAAATCGCACACTATTTGATCAACTAGCACATATAACCAATATATCTCAAAAATGCAAAACATGGTCAACAACAACTTTCATGCACACATTTAATGTCTGACAAACTAATATTTCAAGACCTTTTGATTGGACCTCTAATTGTTGATCAGATCAAATCGAAAATGTGATAAAGCCAACACACTTCAATATCAACAAACACTTTAACACCACATGAACTTCATTTAAAAATCACGACAACAATCACATGCTACTGAACTACTACTATTGGACCGATCACCTATAACACACCTCAATTCTGATTGAAAACAATTTTCTATAAATTTCTATTATTATATCACATGACAAACACAGTTATCAAGTTCACTTAATGTGGCTGACAACACAAACAATTATCATATCACAAACAATCAAATCAATAGATACCCATGTGACCTACTGACAACTTTAATACTCAAAACACATATTACATCAATTTCAAACCTTAACAAACATCGATGAAAAAGCTTTTCACATGCAGCCGACAATTTTAACATGCAACTTTAATTGAACAGTTCACATGCTATTCAAATATCAAGACCTGACAACAACTTAATCCTGCCAACACTTATCAACTCACATGCTCACAACAATCGACGTCACAAGTACACACAGTTCACATGCATACACAAACTGATATATTCACACAACTCAGAACATTTTCTCAACGTAGCAGACAAACAATTTTCAATGAACAGCAGGTTTCAATCAGATATTAACGTATTTTCAAGCGAGAGGGTGTTATAATATGTAAACTCAAGCGAAGGCCTAGATGATGTCAGCAAATGTCGAACACTTGAAGCGAAATCACACAGAATTACAAGTTTTAGGCTGATTTTGATACTGAAACTTTCCAGGAACTATTAAAACATGATTATGCGTGATATGTGAGAATTTTAGTCGATTTTATCCGTAAAAAGTTTAAAATTTTTGAAAAGAATGGTGTAGAAACAGAAATCGTGATGAACACAGGCTGTTTTTGGCAAGAACTCCTCGTCCTGAGCTCTGATACCAATTGTAGGATCGGATTCCGACCTAAACGAGTCGTTTGGAAGAGTTCTAGTCCGTTTCAGAGGCGGAAACAGAGAAACGGATCTGTAAACAGCTTGTTTCACACTTTAAACCTCTTATATATTGATTTGACAACCTTTACAATCAGAAGAGAAACCGGCAGCACTTCGGTATAACTCTGAGACTAATGTTACAAATGAAATGACAATTGACCTATTTATAGAACCTATGATTTCGCTTGAAGCCCTTGAAGCGAAATCCATTAGAACTCTTGAAGCGAAATTTACATAATTGTCTTGAAGCGAAATCGTTCATGCAATCTGATTCCATGCAACTTTCAACTTCTATTTTGTCTTTAGTGCATGATGCAGACAATGATGTCACTTGTGTGATGTAATCATCAAGGATGATGACATCATGCCTGATTATATCCGCACCGAACCCGCACCGAACCCGAGACTCGATACAAGACGAAGACGACAGATGTGTGCACCAACAGTTACCCACGAATTAAGCAAGTTTGAATTTAGGTTTATATCTCGTCACAATCTACTAAATGTGCAAAAACCTACTGACACATCATCAGTGAGACCGTTTATCACATTTTAACTTTCCAATTCTTTAGCATGCTGTGATCGTCCACTGATGTACTATCATTTCCTCTTTTACACAACAAAACTCATTTTTGATTTTATCATGTTTTTGACTTTTTCAAATTTTCTAATGTTTTTTGGATTTTCTGAAATTTTTACTCCCCCTAAAATGCAAACACATTTTAGAAAATTTGAAAACAAACTATACAAGGTAAAGTGACAACCGATATCAAATCACTTCAAATCGCCATCTACTTGGCATAAACAATCAGAACTCCCCCTTAGAACAAACTATTTTCCCATTGTGATTTCAAAACACTTAAGTTTGTTTTAATCAAATGGTTTTTCCGGAAAATAAGTTTTGTTGATTTTCAAACCACTTGTAGGTTAGGGGATAAACTCGTCATTTTATTTTCCAAAATACCACTTGTAAGTATGGTCCAATCAAGTTCAACTTAATGACCTTGATTAACCACTTGTAAGTGAAAACCTCTTCAACCACTTGTAAGTTCACTCATCAACCAAAAAACATTTGTAAATCATAATATAACAATATAAAGCTATCACCTGTAAATTTACCAACTAAACCTTTCAAGAATGATGCCGATTCCTGCTCCACACTTACCAACCTGGGAGCTCCGGCAAGTCAGGATTTTTAGTTAGGAAAAACTTTCCCCCAAGCCTGACCAGCCTTGGGAGATTCTGGCACACACCTGTCCCACCAACATTTTGATTTATAAAATTATTTAGCACTTTTAACCTTCCCATCAACCATCTTCCCGAAAATATGTTTAACTTTTCCATTAAATGCCTTTTCATCATCAAATTCTTTGTTACCAGCAAAGAATTGACCTGAAATCTCAAACCTACCTTTTGATTTCAAATTATCTTTTGTCAATGGCGGAAAATTTTCCTCATTCAACTCAGGAACAGAATTATCAACCTTTTTCTCAACATACGACTCCTCTGATTTTATGGAATCAGATTCATTGTCAGAACTTCTTTCAAATTTTACAACCCATTTTTGTTTGTTTAAATCGACTTGTCTTTTGTAAAACCGTTTTGAAGTTTCACCAACTTCCACAGTCGATTTATCAACACCTTTCCATATCATTTCAGAGTTAGAAGACACCTCCTATTTTGAATAAGTGGATTCTTGGCAGTTCCAAGCAATGTGTCCAGCCTTTTGACACTTAAAGCAGGTTCTTCTATCAACTCTTGAAGCAAATTTCTTCACATTCCTCTTTACTTCAGCAAGAAACTCTTGATTTGATTGTTTCCAGAATGGTTTCTTCTGCTCATCTTCAGAACTTCCTCCTACAGCAAATGTTGTTTTTTATTTATAATTTTTCTCATTTTTATAATTTTCTGAAGAATTAAAACCAAGACCTTTCTTTTTGAAATTACTGATATGGTTTGGTTTCTTTTGAGAACCATAACCAGAACCGTAACCCTTTTTCTTGTTCAATCTTTGTTGAACTCTTGAAGTGTATTTTTTAGGTTTTTCAGAAAGATTTAAATCTTTTATTTCAGAAATATTAATTTCTGTTAATTTGAGAACATGTTTGATCATTTCAGTTTTTACACTTCTTATTGGAAATTCCTCATCAGAATATAATTTGTCTGAATCATTCAAAGTATATGCCACTTTGATTGATCCGTCATTCAAATTAGATTTTGATAACAGGAATTCTTTATTGTAAACCCTTTTAACCGGTGAACTCGAACTCTTTTCTGATGAACTCGAACTTTCAGACTTAGACTCTGGTTTTGACTCTTCATCCGTATCCAACACCTGATCAACCACTCTTTTTAATAACTCAGACTCATGATCAGTGTCAGACGCTGTGAATGTGACATCAATATTATCTGGTAATTCATCAATGATTTCAGACTTTAACTTGATGTTGACTGCCTTTTTTAGACGCTCCTCGTTAGGATTCCTGGGAGAATAACTTTCATGGATTGGGGCGGACATCTGTTATAATTGACACTTTGTTTCTTACCAGTTTCAGTATCTTCAGTCTTTTTCTCCCTGAATGCTTCAAGACCTGCAACAGTAGGATAAACACGATCAATCAAATAATCACATGTTGTATAGCTCAACAACAATCGTTTAATCCTTTCACTCTCAATCTTTTCAAGTTCCAACTCCTTTTTCAGTTTAGCACAGTCTTCAATATACTCATTGATGACGCTCTGCTTTGTCATTAATGTCGAGCTTATTTTTGTCATTGCATTTTCAATCTCTGAATTCGTCTTTTTCAGACTATCAACTGTTTTGTTCAGCGCATCATATGATTCCTTTACATACTTCACATCAGACAATAAATCTTCTTTAATCTTCTCTAATTCAACAATCTTTTTATCTTTCTCCTCACAAGCTTTGCAAGATTCTAAACACTTCAAACATGGTTTTTCAACTTCAACCATTTTTTCAACTATCTTTTCAACTTCAAAGAGTTTCTCAACTTCAACTAATTTTTCGACTTCAACAAATTTTTCCACCACTTTCTCCACTTCAACAATTTTCTCTACTACCTTCTCAGTTGTTGGTTCTACATTTGCTTCCTCAGATTCTGTCTTTGCCTTTTCATCAACTAGGATTCTTGCTGCTTCCAGCTCTTTCAACAATCTGGCAATCTTCTTCTGATACAGCATCTCCATTTTATCTGCAATAAACAGATTAAAACTAGTAGGATCTATTCCTTTTTTAGCTTTGTTGAGATGTTCTTCCTCATCATCGGTATCCACATCACTTCCAAGATCTGGAAAAATCGGAATTCTTTTCTGACTAGCTTCATCTTCACCCAGAATTCTAGCAATAAGAGCTGAACCAGGTATTTATTTGTCCCAGCTAAATCCCTCTGCAACAAACTCATCATCTTGATCAATTATCCCAAAAAATGCTTTCTTATTTGCATCTTCGATCATTTTTCCATGAGCAGTTTTTGAATCCTTTTGTTGAGGTTGTTGATCCATCTGATGAAAAATTGATTTCTGATAATAATTGTTCTTTTCTTGAATCCCGATTGCTTCTTGGTTTTTGCATTCTATTTTAAAATGGCCTTTACCTTTGCAACGAAAACAAGTGACTTTCGATTTGTCAAAACCCAATGGAGAAGTAGCCATTCCTCGAAACTCATATCTTCCAGTAATTTGTTGAAACTTTTCTGCCCTCCTCCAAGCACTAGCTAAGCACCACTTGACATCCATCAACTCAAGTTCCTCTGCATCAATTTGGTCATAATCTTCTTTTGTAAGCATCGGATTTCCAATCTTGCCATCAATCAAACTTTCATAAGATTCCAACATAGCAACAAGTGATGCCATGTGTAGTTTAGCAATTTCTGGAGATAAATTCTTACCATTTTGAATGTTCAAAGTGACGTTGCACTGCAGATTCGTAGAATTCTATTGTTGAGGACTTGATGTAGTATGATTCGGATCAAATCTTGAAAACGAAGATGAAGATCCACCACTCTGTGTCAAATTACTACTCTTTGTTCCAGATGAACTGTCAGCACTAAAACCAGTTTGAATCTTTGGACTAGGATTGGGGGTAGCCTCAAACTTGTTCCCTCTGTAATACAAACTGACATCTTGTTTAGCATTTGGATTCGTCATGATAGCAGTTTTCTGAATATCCAACTCGTGTTCTTCAATTTTCTGAATAAACTGTGCCAGATTCATATTCTCAGACTTTCTCATGTGTTTCACAATCATCAGATAAGTTCCCCATTTTTGTTGTGGTAATGCATCAGCAAGTTTATCAACCCATTCCTCATCATCCTTTTCAATGTCCATTCTTCCCATTTCCAATACCAGGTGACAGTATCTATCAATAGTCTCCTTTTTTGTTTCATGGTCGAAAGCTATGAACATATCAAATGATTTCTTCAATAAAGCCTTTTTATTTTTAATAATATCTGCACTTCCTTTGAACTTCTGAATCAATGCATTCCAAATCGATCTAGCAGTACCCTCATGTTGGAGCAAAACAAATATATCTTCTTTAATCGCTTGTTGAAGAAAATTAATCATCATTTTCTCACTTGTGAACTTCAATTTGTCACCCTTTGAGTAGTCACAAATAGCTTTTTCAATCCTACGCTCGTTTTTCAGTTTTTCATAATCTTTGTGTAAAGCACACCATGCGTCAAACTTATACGCTTGCACCCAAGTTTCAAAATGATTCTGCCAACCTTTGAAATCTTCAATGTACATCAGTTTTGGCGGTTTCTGATGCGTTCCCGTTTCATTCTCACTGTATAAAGTTTTAGCAGCAGTAACTGGAGCAACCGGTGTAGCAAATGCATTGTAGAATTCCTCAGCCATTTTTTTTTTAATTGTTAGCAAACCCAAGAATCGCACCAAGTATAAGGTCAAACGGAATCAACACTTAACTAGAATCACCTTCAAACGAAATTGTCCTTTTCAAACGGAATCCTCTTATCTCTCTTGGAAAGTCTCAAACGAAATCACAACTTTCAACCTAACACCTGATTTCGTTTGAACAAGATCAATTTCAAACGGAATAGTACACTTGAAACGAATAACACTCAACCGGAATCTCACTTGAAACGGAATAACCAATCTCGTTTGAAACACTACCACCTTCAAACGAAATACCTCTTCTGAAAAGAACTACCTGATTTCGTTTGAACCTCTTCAAACAAAATTACACTATTCAAGCGAAATATGAAGGAACTTTCAAACGAAAAAACCCATTTTAAACGGAATAGGTTAGATTCAAACGGAATTATGATGCTTATCTCGTTTGAAATGCTGCTGACATCATCTTTTTCGATATGAGTTCAAACGGAATTACATATTTTGTCAAGTTTTAGGCTGATTTAAGGTCCAAAACTCTCAAGGATTGGTTAAAACACTGTTATGTATGTTATATGTGAAAATCAGACCATTTTAACTGTGAAATTTATCAATTTTGTGAAAGAAGGTGTAGAAAACATATTTTCAAGTTGAATTTGGCAAGAACTCTTCCTCCTGAGCTCTAATACCACTTGTAGGATCGAGTTGTGACCCAAACGAGTCAATCAGAAGAGCTCTAGTCTGTTTCAGAGGCGGAAACTAAGAAACAGACGTGGAAAACAGCTTGTTTCACTATTAATCGTCTTGTTTATTGATTCTAATCAGTTTACAGATCAAACGACGCTTCGGCAGCACTTCGGTACCGGAATGATAAGAGTTACAAATGATTTCGCATCAAGGGTATATATAGGGGATGCTATTTCGTTTGAAAGTGGCATGTGTCACTTCAAACGAAATTACACATGTTAATTTCGTTTGAAGGTGTCACATGTCATGTTCAAACGAAATTACATCAAATACTCATAAACCTACCCTATTTCTCATATAACGCGCCCTGATCTAACAATTGTAATGTAAGACTCGATATAAGACGAAGTCGACAGACGCATGCACCAACAAAGGCTTTGGATGGGGTCTTAACGGTGTCTGGGATGAGTTCAGGTGGATAGACAGTGGTTAGCTCAGGGGTTTGAACATTTTTGGGAATGTTTGTCTCTAACCACTGTTGGGGTTCTTGACCAATCACCTGTTGATAACCAAAAGGATACTTGTTCACTCTTGGTTTAGAAGGTTTTTTGTAAACCTCATAAACATGTGGGATCCTTTGGTATGGTGGTTGTCCCTTACCTCTTCTGTATTGGTTGGCAGGGGGTGCATCAGTCACCTGAACATCTCTTTTGACAGATGTTTGGTTCAGCTGTTTTGTAACAGCTGTTTGAACTGGCACAAACAGTGGTTGATTTTTTGGTGAACTTGACAGATGATGTTGATGAACTTAAGGATGTTTTTGCAGTGTACTCGTTCCTTTTTACATGAAAGTTTTTGAGATACACACATCCTTGAGTTTTGTGATTTGTTTTGCCACAGATGGTGCAACTCTCAACAGGTTCAATTACACTTGTTTTGTTGAGATCATATGCTTTTAGATGAAAACAGTCTTTTGTTAGATGGTTCTTCTTTTCACAGAAATCACAAAACATGTTTTTAACTTTTTCTCTTCTTTTCTTCTTCTCAAACTCCTTAGCAACAGAGTTTTGAACCACTGTTGGGATGTCTTTAAGAGGAATGACCTTTGCTTTAGGAGCTTTTACACCATCAGTGGTTGTGAAGTCCATTGGTTTAAAATTCTCAAGAATGTCACACTCATCAGACCATGTGGGTTTAAATTGGTATTTTTCAATTTCCTCAAAGGTTGAGGATCCCACAGATCTTTCCAGAGTGATTTTGTTACCAAGTTTGTCAGTTATCTTAACTTCTTGGCCATTCTTGTTTGTTGGTTTTATTTCAACTGAACCGGCTTGTTTAGCAGCAGTGTTTTCAATTTCATCATATTTTCTAAACCCTATGCCAAATTTTACATTGCTCTCAAGCTGTTTTTCTAACATGACCTCATAACCTTTGCAAGACTCCACCCATCTTTCAAAAGTGATTTGGGTGGATTCCAACTCCTTTTTGCAAACTTGATATTTTTCAACCCTAGTTTGGAGTTGGTTCTTGGTTATGTTTTGCTCTACTTTTAGACTGCAGATTTCTTTGTCTTTTTCAGCCAATTTGTTTTTAAGTTCTTTTAAAGACTTTTCAAATTTGACCTCATCACTCAACACTCTATCCCTAAGGTTTTCATTCACTTCTTTAATGTTAGCAAATGCTATGATGCATTTGTCTGAACACAGATTTTCAAGAACCTGAGATGATACCTTAGCTGCAGCCATCATGGCACAATCACATTGATGATCATTTTCTTCATCAGCTCTCTCTTCTTTCTCACCTTCTTTCTTCTCTTCCTTTTCTTCTTATTTGGACCAGGGGTTAAACAGTGGTTCAATCAGGGTTTCTGAATTTTCTCCCAGCAGTAGTTCACCAGCAATAGCAGTAACCACTGCTTCAGCAACTTCATCCACTGTTTCAGCACTTGTTTTCCCTTTTTCAGCATCCAGCTCTTCTGGTATTGACTCTAATGCCATAAGACAAAATTCATCATTAGAAGCATCATTAGTAGCATAGAGTGCAAAATTTTCATCACCTAGCTCATCAGGTAAGCTGCTCCAGTCAACGAAGCCTTGGGTGAAAAAACTTTGCTGATCTGGTTGAACCACTGCTGGTGGTGCAACGTGTTGTGGTGCAACTGGTTGCACTTGAACCTGAGGTACAGGAGCCTGAACATACTGAATTTGAGGGACAGTGGTTTGAACATAATGCACAGGAACAGGGTTTGCATAATGAGCAGTGTTTACATGGGCAGCAGGGGTATAATGGGAATAGTGCACAATGCTTTGGTTTTGTGGCCTAGGGTTTGAGCTGGGATGAGTAACAATTGGACCAGTGGTTTAACTCCTACATTCCCTGGCAAAATGTCCTAGCCTATTACACTTATAGCACTTGATCTTTGACTTATCCAACCCCACTTTTAAATTCCCATGTAACCCTGGGAATTTTCTCCCTGTCCTTTTATAAAATTTGCTTGTTCTTACACTAAGCAAATCCAATTGATGCAAAATGTCCATTTCTTCAAGATCAGTTGGATCAAAGTGCTGTAAGTCATTGAGTTCAGAACACAAGTTATCTGACATCTGGTTTTCACAATTAGCAGTAACAGCATAATTTGCATAGTGAGAATCAGAGTTGTTAAAGTTTCCACCAGCAGTTATGTCAATATAATGATCATAACTCTGATCCATACTACTGCTACCAAATTCTTCCTGATCAAAAAGAGCTGTGCTGCCAAATGAGTAGGCATCATCAACTTTTCCAGACTCTTGCAAGTTCTTTTTCTGGTTTAACTCCCTTTCATAGGTCAGGAGTCTACCATGAAGTTGGGTCAGTGTCAGATCTTTGAACTCAGCAAAGTTTCTAGTTACAAAGGCAATTGTATCCCATTTTTCAGGTAGTGATCTAAGAAACTTGCTATTTTGTGTAGAATTAGCAAATGTAACTATAACAAGTCTTAGCTCACTAATGAGACAACTGAATCGCTCAAACTGTTGGGTCAATGATTCACCCTTAATGTGACAAAAGGTTTCATACTGCTGATTCAGAATTTCCCTATTATTTTCAATAACTTCTTCAGTTCCCCCAAATTGTTCCTTAAGTGCATCCCATAATTCCTTGGCACTGTTACAGTGTAATAGCCCAGCATAAATTTCATTAGGTAATGCAGATGCAATGATGCTAAATGCTTTGGCATTGAGTTCGAACTTTTGAAAATCAGTTTCAGCATAGTTTTCAGGTTTTTTAGGTTAAAACTTCTTTGTATCCTCAGCACTTGGCACCATGGGAACATGTGGTCGAAAAACAACAGATCTCCAACATCCGGTATTTTGTTGAGCAAGGATGTGACCCATCCTTCTCTCCCAGATGTTATATTCATTTCATTTAAGCATGGGTGGTTTGAAAAGTGAACCGATGTTATTCTTATCATCTTGTGATTGTGACGTCATCCTGGTTGTTTACAGGTACTGATTAATCAACTTTGAACGTGATTAAACCTTACTCTGTTTTTCAACAAAACGAACAACTATCAGTATCAACGATTGTGAGCTAAACTATTTATGTCAAAATGATTGTTAAATCAAATTTGACTGTCCGAGCTCTGATACCAATTGTTAGGATCTGAGTTTGGATTGATTGTGTTTTATGTTTGATTTAAGATGAAGATGAACAAGTAATGGAGCGGAATATAAATGGAAACAAACTTTGCACACAATCAAACAGGAGAATTGCTTTCAACACACATTTTCAACAAAGAACCAAATGATTGAATTTATTTCAACAATGATTACAATGCATGCATGTAACAAACTCCCCCTCAACCTAAGCTCACAGTGATTGTTCATACAGGAGAAAAGTGGTGAAGAGCTAATAAAACAGTACAGGGTACTGTTCTATTTATAGGCACGGACAAACCACTGTGGCATCTTTGTTGACGTCACCATGAAAGTGACATCTAACCTCCTAACAAACTCTAAACAACTGATCTATACAAACACTGCTATGCTAACTACTGATTATAATACATTACATAAAACAAGCTAAATTATTGCTTTATCCTTCCACTATTGTGACTCCAGCAGTACTTGATATATTCAGCAGTGCTTGACCCATAGCAGTAGATTGATCAACAGAGCTTTAGTCTTCATCAGTCTTTGACTTGATCGGCAGTTTTAGGTCAGCAGTTGTAAGGATCAGTGGATTGGAGGTCATCAGATGTTGAAACCACTTTCAAGGGGAGAGAATGAAAACATAACATCTGTTTATTTTGGATCCACTGCTCTGATCTGGTTTTAGCTTTAATTATCTATTCCTCTAATAGGGTTCAATCCCAACAAAGACAGAGCAATCAGAAAACTTGAAAGTTGGGGATTCCATGCTCGATTTGCTTTAAAAGTTCTTGAGCAAAGATCAATGATAACTGTTTCATTATTTGGTTATTTAGATATGCATGACCGTATTGAAGAAATGGGCATGAACATTGTTCGTTGTTCACACCCTCGTGATCCCCAAAGGCATAACCACTTATGGATTAAAGAAGAAATAGAAAATATATTGGCTAATGAGTTGGTAAGGTTGAAGTTTATTTGTAAGGTGGAAAAATAACATGATTTCCTTTCTGAAAAAAATACTCATGTCAACCTTTTATTACAGGATACCAAAGCAACACTAAGTATAAAACTAATATTTACGGAGCTCCATCTAGATATAATCATGAAGGGTCTTAGAAAGATGAAGAAACATAGACTTATTTACGTTATTGAAGGAATTCGGCATATAAAACCATTTGCACCAAATAAGCTTGTTAATATTTAAATGGGTTCTCAACTATGGGGAGTGGAAAAAAGAAAGGTAAAATAACCGTTGATTGGGTTCTTTTTTGTGATGTTTATTTATATTTTGTCATTAGTTTGAAATGTATTCATTTCTTTTGTTTTTTTCTTATGGTAGGGTTTTAATGAGCTCAAATTCCTTGAGCTCCATCATTCAAAGTGAAGAACCTTTCACTTGGGGCTGACTCCACAACTCGAGACATTAAATCTAATTAGATGTAAGGACTTTGCAAAACTCCACATGCCCGATGAAAGTCCCAAGCTAAAGTCCCTTGTCATCTATTGTTCTAAGATGTGTAAACTTGAACTCGGGCCGACTCCACAGCTAGAGACATTAGATCTTGAAGAATGTCAAAAAAACCCCAAAAAATGCAAGTTTTTATCATCAAAAAAGTGAAGGTTCGATCAGCAAAAAAAGGTCAAAAATGTAACGCATCGCTTTTTGGAACTTTCCTTATTTAGAAAGTTTGTCTTGAATTTCTATTTTTGGAAACTTTTATCCTCATTGTAATCATATTTCATTTTCCAACTTTGTAATCCGAGAATTGATCATAATGAAATTCGTTCTTTATACATATTTGTTATACATACAATCAGTCGTTTAAATACGTGTTTCGACACTCTTTATACGTGCAAATACTTATACATGCATTCTAGACACTAAAATTAAAATGTGCTAAAAATGGAAGTTATGGCTTATAAGAAAAAGAAAATCAAAGTTCGGGGGCCAAAATGCAGTAAATTAAACTTGGGGCTGGTAAAATGGGACGCCACGGGGCGCGATACCCTAAGCCATATCTGTACGGCCCATGAAACCCCTTGATCCGCATATTATTGTTTCTTGGTCATGGATTGGCCACCTTTTTACTCCCCAATCATCTTTAAGCGTTATTAAACATTAAACCCTAACCAACCACTATATAAGCAAGCTCCCTATCACTCATTTTCACTTTCCCAACTCATCTACACTCTCAAATCTCTCTCAAATCAGTTGCAAACATCAGAAAAAGGTAGATTATTCTAAGCGCAAAAGTAAGCACTTTCTTCACTTTTCTTCATATTTTCTTCCATTTCAAGGCTTGGAATACTTCTAGGAGTGTATCCACAAGTTTGCCATGGTAAACTAAGGTGGAACATCTCCATTTTGAGGTCCAAACTTTCTGTTTTGGAAGATTATCTTGTTAACTTTTATAAAAACTTATGATTTCTTATGCAATCTTATACCTACCTTGCTTCTAATCAAGTCTATGGTTAGTGAGCTTGTGTATGGTTGATTCTTATGAGTTTAGAGGTGCAAACGCCCTTTAAACTTTCTGATTTGATAGGGTTTAAGACAAACCACAAGTGTTGAAATCACCCAAGTCTACCATAGTTCATATGGCAAGACTTGTGTTTGATGAAAGTGTGAACCTTGGAAGCCATGGCTATCCTAACTTGTTCCATACCTCACTTGATGTTTTATCTTGCTACTCCAAGTAGCTTACTAGTCCTAAAGTAACACAACCCCATCCAGTCTCCAACACTTGGTTCATTCCTTCCATGTTGAGACGACACACCTAGGTTGATCTTACTTGGCTACTTGATGAAATGTTAGATAGTTGTATATTTCCTTTTCATTCATGACCATCTGAATCGTCCTTGTGATGATTTGTGCATTGGTGAATTCATACAATGAGGTTAATTATACCTTCATGCTTGACTTATATGACATCTATGATACTCTTGATGGACCTAGTTTTCGGAATTACTATATAAAATATATAAGTGTATATATATATATATATATATACACATAGCCGAACTCATGATACTAATCAGTTTATGATTATGTGTCATGAACTTAGGTTACTTTATCTAATGTTCTAAGTTTCTCGTTTTCGATTCTAATGGGCAAACTAGTACCCATGAAATCACATACAAACTTAGTGTCAAAACGAGTACTTAGACAAGATATATTTTAGGAATACATACTTTTTGTAATTTAAATTCCAATCTAAATCCTTCGTCAAAATTCCGAATACTCACACACCTTTGTTTACCCCATGTAGGGTGACCTCAGTGTTCCAACCTCTAACTCTTCAACTTGCGGGATTAACAAAGGAAAGCTTTGCAAAACCGTGAGTATACTCTAATGCCTTCTTTACGTTTTACACTTACATTCACACTTATACTTTATGCAAACACAAACAATCCAATCATGCATGCTTAAATACGCGATACTTGATTTGTATTCTTGGAGCATTCTTATTTGATTTACTTGTCATTAACTTCGTACGAGCCTCCCCTTAACATGTATAGGGCTATAGGAGTAACGCACCGCCCGTAGTCTTGTGGTCAAGTTAAGTCTTTGAACAATTGTGGTAATTAGAGGATCGACTTGTATAGTTGCATGCTAGATTTACATTTAATCTAGTAAACTATTTTTGCCATGTGGATTTGTTTAAATCATTTTTATACTTATGCTATATATCAAACTTGTATTCTCGCCAATACATTTTTGTATTGAACATACTTTTAAACATGTTGCAGGTTGATGATGTTGATGTTGATGAAATCTAGTAGGAATGACTTAGAAACACATTTAGAAATACTAGAATAAGTTGTTGTACTTGTTGAATTTTGTTGTACCGTTACGTGAAATAATGTTGTACTTTTCAATTTCAAATGTTGCACTTTGTATGTTGTAACTTGACAATTATAGTTATGAAATGAAATCGAATTTGAATTAAATATTATCACAATAGTGTTACGAAGTCTCGAGCAATCTCATTTTCGTCTCACTCCGATGTTTCAGCCATAGGTTGGGGTGTGACAAAAAATCTGTAGGTTTTTTCAGCAAAAAAATGCAGGTTTTTATCATCAAAAAATGTGAAAAAAGTAAAGGTTCTTTCAGCAAAAAAACCTCCTAAAAACTGCAAGTTTTTTTCAGCAAAAAAAACCCCAAAAAATCCAGATTTTTCAACAAAAAACTTCAAAAAAAAGTGCATCGTTCTACAAGTTTTTCGGCACTGCAGCGAACCAGATTTTTCTGCAAGTTTTATTGACCGGTTTTTTGGACCGGTTTAAAAAAAAAGCCGGTTATTCATAACCAGTTTATAATTCCGCGTGCGGGCAATTGTGCAGCATGCGCAAGCGATGCTGCAACATGCAACCGATGCTTCAACGTGCGCAGCCGATGTTTCAGTGTGTGGGTGAAGTTGTAGCGTGTGAGCGATGTTGCAGTGTGCATAAATATGCGTACAGCCGATGCTGCTATGTGCTTATAACCTGCGATTGCGTCGACACAGTTTCGTACTTGCTTTTGACCCATAGCGCGACACACCAGTTTAACAATAGCATCAGTTTAACTGATTTAACACCAGTTTGACCCAAATCTGCAGCGTGCACCTGATGCTTCAACGTGCGCAGCCGACGCTTCAGTATACATTTTTATGGTTATTTACGATAATGCCCTTGCACATGATAATCATGTTACTTGTTTTAACTAGGTTATGGATGGGGTTAATAAGGTGGATTGAAATTGCAATGAAATGAAAACATTAGTATCAAAATTGCAAGACTTTTCAAAATTGTAAAATATTGCAATGGCTAATAAACCACAGGGACCAAAACTGCAATTTACTCTAAAAGAAACAAGTTGTAACAGTGTAGGGTATGAATGATAATAATAACTTCTCTCTCAGTCACTCTCTTAAATGCCATTTACGAACTCTTGGAGGTTAGCTCACTACATAACTTCCTGTACGTTAATCAAGCTCGACCAGTGTTACAATCTCAAGCTCATTCAATTTCGAAACCTTATCATTGGTATCTCGAGCTCTTTGCATTGATGTTGACTTCTCATCATTTAGTCTTGATAGTGTATATCAAGATTGATTAGTTTGTTGAGGAAATGCGTCAAGTACGCACTGGGATGATCTATTCACGGTCGAAGGTAGTATCAACCTTTGGTTTTTTCCTTGCTTAAATAAGTTCCTTTTTGATTTTTATGTTACCATATCACAGCCGGTGCAGGACTCATTCATGACTTTGAATGTTTTACCTAATCGAGTTGTGTTGTGCTTAGTTTGAGCATCATTTAATCTAGTGATAGGCCCATGGTTTAACCAAACTTTTACGAGGACGACCAAAATTTTTGCACAAAAATAACACTATTTTTTTAGGGGGCGTCTGACCCATGGTTTGTGAGTGGGTCGCCTATGATTTTACCACAAAAGGACGATCCTTCCATTTTCGGCCGTGGGTGTGCTATCAACGTTTTGTGTGATTGATGTGCGCAAAATGCAACATATAAATTATATCAAATGTGGCATAAAACTAACCCTTTTTTAATACTAATGTTGGAAAAAGTGTGTTTTTGTCTTCCTTTTGTATTTTCAGGATTAAATGAGCTCAAATGAACAAAAGAAGCAAAAGAAAGCTAAATCTAACATAAAAAAAATGGAATAAACGTGGCATGCCCGACCCCCCGACAGCATCCTCCCAAGCAAAAACAAGAGAACAAAAGGCTGAACACGCCCCGTGCTCAAAGAGCACGGGGGTGTGCCCAAGTGTCTGCAGAAAAGACAAAGTTGTAGAAGCTTCTATCACCCACCACAGGGGCGTGTCCAGCGGACACGGGGCCGTGGTCAACTCTAAGATTCGCAGAATCTAGGAAAATCTTGATAGTACAGATACGCTTCTGCATACGGGGTCGTGCCCAGCGGACACGGGGGCGTGGTCAACTAATGCAGACAAACTGCATTTAATGAAGAAAGAGAAGATGGGTGGACACGGGGCCGTGCCCAATGGACACGGGGCCGTGTCTGGGCTTCTGTGCAGGCTATAAATAGGAGTGCTTGGCTCATTTGCAAACCATTCCTTGGCAAACCACCTCTCTCACACTTCACCCACCCACCACCACCATCATCCATCATCCATCATAGAGTGTGTGAGTAGTCTCGGGATCCAAGATTGATCGTAAGAGTTCTTGACAATCAAACGCCTTGTTTGCCTAAGCCTCTTACATCACTTGGTGAAGACAAGTGTCTAGTGTAATACTTTTTATTTTTAATCTTTTCGCACTTTTTATTTGGTTATGTATTAATGACTTTAATAACTAGTTTCTTATGTTGAAGGTGAATCTTCCTTATCATTTGTCCGTGGTGTCTTGGCATTATTTTACTCTCTATATAAAATAAAAGATTTTCCCCATTCATATCTCCACGGTCTATATGGAGATATGTTGGCAACCTGGTCGGGGGTTAAGGGAATGGTTTGGTAAGAGTCTTGCCTTGTTCAGTGTATAGATCCTGCAAGGACCTGGGTCAACTTTAGTAGGACCACCTTCAATACCCACTGGTATTGGATGGCGGGGGTCTGAACTCCTTGATCCCCTCATATGTAAGCTACTATTAAAACATTAACCCGGCTATTTAGGATTGTATCCCTGCTGACTCAAACTACTTTGCCGAGGGTAACGTCACCTTCAAAAGAGGGGCTTACCACATTACGCATTAATAACTTAATTAATTATCCTTCTGTAATCCAACCCTTTAGGATTGTATCCTTGCTGACTCAAACTACTGGGTTGAGGGTAACGTCACCTTCAAAAGAGGGGCCTACTACTAAGATAATCTCTTAAAAAGTGTAAAAGTGCGGAAATAATCAAAGGTTACACTAAACACGAGTCGGATCCAAGTGATTCATCTTGTCTATTTGTTTTTACGTTTATTTTTATTTTTCAGCATTTTTAGTTTTTATTTTATAGTTCAAAACCTTTTTCTAAACTTTTGATTTGATTAGACATTGAGGATAAACCAGTATTAAAAGCTCTTGTGTCCTTGGACGACCTCGGTATCTTACCAACACTATACTATGCTCACGATGGGTGCACTTACTCATATGTGTGATTGGTGTTAGTAAAATATCATGTTTTATAAATTTAAAACTTGACTAACGTGTAAAAAGGGCTAAAAATATACAAAAAAACCTATAACACTACACGCGCATCAAGTTTTTGGAGCCTTAGCCGGGGACACAAGGATTTTAAGAAAGTTAGGAATCAACAGCCTAATCATTTTTCTTAATTTTCTGTTTTTTTTTTAGGATTTTTCATAATTTTTCAGCTTCTGCAGAACACAGCACGGGCCATGCCCGCTGAACACGCCCCGTGCCCAATCTTTGGTACTGGCAATCCTGTTTTAAGTCAGACAATAGATGAACACGGGGCCATGCCCACTCAACACGCCCCGTGCCCGAGTTTCAGTTACTGAAAACAAAACCGTAAGATCCCGACGGTTGGTAATTTCTGACACCAACATGAGATACTGATTTTTTTTTACTATCGGCCCTCTTATGGTACGTGGTGTCAAATATGTGGTGGCCCTCATAAATATTTAGAATGTTATTTTCTAAATTATAAGCCCCATTATATAGACCCATTGTTTTCCTGTAGCCTTAAGAGGGGCGAAAGTAAAAATAATCCTTATATCTCCCTCGAATGCTCTCAATTAAACCTTCTAGGAGAAATGCTTCTTGATGAATTATTTCAATTAGAAGATTTAATTCTTAATTGGTCAAAAGAAGTTGAGGTGGATTTCGGTAATTCATCTCAAGACGATACCCAAGAAGAATTGTTGGGATCGCATTCGAATAAAAACAACTTCGTTGTTCCCGATATCACCTCTAACTCTAGCGAAGACTTGAGCGATAGTCGTCCCTGTGTCGATTGTGCCATGAAGGACTCCCCATCGACTTCGTTTGATGCATACATAGACCTGAGCGATTCAGCATACACCTTCTTTAACGAGAGCCCGGGAAAGGGTTGGACTTGTCCACCTACATTTAGCATAGGAATCACCCTCACCGACAACCTCTTGCGTTGTCGTCATAATCTAGAACAATTAAGGTATCTCTGGCACTTTGGGGTTGTTCCATCCAGTAAGGAACCGCCCGATCCGGATAAATTCCTTAGAAATAGAAGAAACTTCATAAACAGCCTCTAGGCACGGGGCCGTGTCCAGGTCAGCACGCCCCTGTGTCCACCAAAAGATTCCCATCGGACTTTTTGTCAGAATACGGACAAAATGGTCAGGATCCTGCCTGCACACAGGCCGTGTCCAGCTGACACTGGGCCCTGTGCAGCGTGCTGTCGTTTTCTATAAAGGCAGCAAGATTCCTGCTCATTTGGACCACTCCAAAGACAAAGATTTGCTGGGATCTTCGCATATACCATGCTAGGTATATTCTAAAGAAGGCTCTCAACAACCATCTTCTCTTTTCCACTTTTATCCATCACCTTCTTCTTCAATTTTTCCTTAATACCTCCATTAGAGCTTGAAATCACCATGATTCCAAGCTTTAAGGAGATGTTTGATAGATTTTTACTCAAGGAATCTTGTTAAAAATAAGTTCTACAACAGTGTATTAAGTTATTTCTGCTTAAAATTGCTTTAAAAACAATAAAAATAATTTAAAACTCCAAGATTCCTTGTCCCAAAAATCTGCAGACATCTGAACACGGGGCCGTGCTCAATGAGCACGGGGCCGTTTCCGAGGTACTGTTCCATAAAAATTGAACTCTTTTCGGTCTGTTTTCTCATAATGGTGAGCAAAACTAGCGGAACATCTTCATCGCACTCCAGGAACAACCGACAAGGGAGAAGGTTAACAACGGTTGAAGATTCTCTTGTGAACTACGTTTACGCTTTAAGAGAGGCCATTTATGAGATGACAGGGGTGGAAGAAGCATTGGTCGACCGTATCAATCATTTGACGGTGGGACCAGAGGGATGTCTTCGAGAGGTCAACCTTTTGCACCAAAGGTTGAACATTCTCGCTTCTCCTCCTTTCGTGCCAATTATCACCCAAAGGGCATGGAATGTGGTACCGGAAGTCATCATACCTGCCGAATGGTACACCATACACCCGGAGCCCCCTCGAGACATACTACAAGGGGTTCCGGTTGGTGTCACTCCCCCCCCCCACAAGGTATTGAGCAAAATGAGCCCGCCTTCTTCCTCCCAAGAGAGATAGAAGAATGGCTTTAACAACATCTAGGGAATACCCCTCGGACCGGAGTTCTACAAAGCTTTTAGATACCGGAAAGCTATTTTGATTCCTATTGTGAAAGTAGAACTCCTTAGGAATGATTTTATGTATCACTTGACCTATCTATCTTAGGACTTTTAAATTTTGTTTTTCTGCGTTGTTTTTAAATTTTTAGGACCTATGTAATGCGTTAGTTTGAATGATGGTTTTATTAATTATTTGGTGTTTGGATGATGATGTAATGGGTAAAACACACTTGGGATGGTGAAGGATACCAAGGGAAACTTGAACCAGCACCCCATGCACAAAAACAGAGCCTCCCGCTAACTTTTCTTCATTACAGCAAGTTCCAGCACGGGCCGTGTCCCGCCAACACGGCCCCGTGCTGAACCATCTGTAGAGAATCGCCCAGTTCAGATAACTGGACACGGGGCGTGTTCACTGAACACGCCCCCGTGCCCAGGCTTCTGTTTCTTTTTTATGTTTTCTGTTACTGGCAACTTGAACACCGGGCCATGCCCGGACACCACAGGCCCGTGTCCAGAGGCCCAGTAACATTAAAATTTGTTTTTAAACACGCTTTTACACATTCAATCAACCTAAAAACTTATTTTTGGGACACATTGAGGACAATGTGTAATTAAGTGTAGGGGGATGCAAAAACCTTGAATCTTGCAAGTCCTAATTACAAGCCTTACACAAAACTCTATTGGAACCACTAAACACCCCAAATTTTTCCAAAAATTTTTCAATTTTTTTACTTGTATAGGTTTAATTTGGGAATTTCAAGTTTTAAAAAGGTTATATTTTTACAAATTTACAACCGATAGCGTCGTGATAAAAAGAACCAACATAAGAAAATTGTGAAAAGGCATGACAAATCTAGTTAAAATTTGATTATATATACTTGATCAAACAAAAACCCATTCCCACAAAAAGTGAGTTTTGAGCCTTTATTGAGCATATAAATATACATCTTTAAACTATATGCTCATTTTTCGTTTCTTGTGTGAATAGCCGTTTAGTTCTTACGACTCTAAAACTTGCCATGACGATACATTCCTGGTCCTTACCAACTTAAACAAAATTAAGTAAATGATGGAGGCATTAGGACTAACAATTTTTCTTTCAACACCATTATTTTTTTTTACCACCTAACCAAAATCCCCCTAGTTAACCCCTTTGAGCCTAAACCTTTTCATTTCTTAACCCAAAACAAACACCATTTTACCCACCAAAACCCTTTTTCAATTTAAACCCTTTATTTTAGTAACAGAGCTCGGTTTTCTTATGACTTCTTATCAAAAAAAAAAAAAAAAAAAAAAAAAAAAAGAGACAATGATGATGAAGCCAAAAGAAATAAACAAACAAGTTCATTAAAAAGAACTTTGTTTAAAGAAATGCTTCATTAGAATAAAAAGTCATAAAAAATAAAGTCTTATGAAAACCGACGTTTTTTACGCCTTTCGCCATTTTCTACTAACCACTAACCAAACCATCTACCTTTAACCCAAGCCTAACCCTTCCCCCGAAAGTCCTCTTGATATTTACAAAGGTATATAGTTAAAAGGAGGAGGATTGATTGCTTTGCAAGCTTATGGTAGAAGTAAGTTTCATGCCACTCTCGAGTGTTTGACAAAAATACATTTTCGGCCGAGTGTTGAGTGATCCCCGTGAGGTATGTGAACTTGTATATAAATTTAATTTTAAAAAGGCATGTTATGCCCTAATATGTAATTTATCTTATGTAATGTTTTAAATAAATCATGACGAATAGGATTGTAAATAATTAAAAATAAAACTTAATAAAGAATCTTGGAAATCCGGACACTCTATGACAAGCCCAAAACCTTCTCTTCTACCCAATCCATTTGGGAGTGTAAAGCCACATTATAAAGAGTTTTGCTTGAAGTCAAGCAAATATTCAAGTGTGGGGGTATTTGATGTGCGCAAAATGCAACATATAAATTAAATCAAATGTGGCATAAAACTAATCCTTTTTTAGTACTAATGTTGAAAAGGGTGTGTTTTTGTCTTCCTTTTGTATTTTTTAGTACAAAAGAAGCAAAAAGGCAGGTAAATCTAACATAAATACAAGAAAAGGAATAAACATGGCATGCCCGACCCTCCGACAGTATCCTCCCAAGCAAAAACAAGATAACAGAAGGCTGAACACGCCCCGTGCTCAATGAGCACGGGGGCGTGCCCAAGTGTCTGCAGAAAAGACAAAGTTGTAGAAGCTTCTATCACCCACCACGTGGGCGTGTCCAACGGACACGGGGCCGTGGTCAACTCTAAGATTCGCAGAATCTAGGAAAATCTTGATAGTACAGATACGCTTCTGCACACGGGATCGTGCCCAGCGAACACCAGGGCGTGTTCAACTAATGCAGACAAACTGCATTTAATGAAGAAAGAGAAGATGGGTGGACACGGGGCCGTGTCCGGGCTTCTGTGCAGGCTATAAATAGGGGTGCTTGGCTCATTTGCAAACCATCCATTGGCAAACCACCTCTCTCACACTTCACCCACCCACCACCACCATCACAACCCACATCCAACACCATCATCCATCATCCATCATAGAGTGTGTGAGTAGTCTCGGGATCCAAGATTGATCGTAAGAGTTCTTGACAATCAAAGGCTATGTTTACCTAAGTCTCTTACATCACTTGGTGAAGACAAACGTCTAGTGTAATACTTTTTATTTTTTATATTTTCGCACTTTTTATTTGGTTATGTATTAATGACTTTAATAACTAGTTTCTTATGTTGAAGGTGAATCTTCCATATCATTTGTCCATGGTGTCTTGGCGTTATTTTACTGTCTATATAAAATAAAAGATTTTCACCATTCATATCCCCACGGTCTATATGGAGATATGTTGGCTACCTGGTCGGGGGTTAAGGGAATGGTTTGGTAAGAGTCTTGCCTTGTTCAGTGCATAGATCCTGCAAGGACCTGGGTAAACTTTAGTAGGACCTCCTTCAATACCCACTGGTATTGGATGGCGGGGGTCCGAACTCCTTGATCCCCTCATATGTAAGCTACTATTAAAACATTAACCCGGCTATTTAGGATTGTATCCCTGCTGACTCAAACTACTTTGCCAAGGGTAACGTCACCTTCAAAAGAGGGGCCTACCACATTACGCATTAATAACTTAATTAATTATCTTTCAATAATCCAACCCTTTAGGATTGTATCCTTGCTGACTCAAACTACTGGGTAGGGTAACGTCACCTTCAAAAGAGTGCAAAAGTACTACTATAACTAAGATAATCTCTTAAAAAGTGCAAAAGTACGGAAATAATCAAAGGTTACACTAAACACGAGTCGGATCCAAGTGATTCATCTTGTCTATCTGTTTTTACGTTTATTTTTATTTTTCAGCATTTTTAGTTTTTATTTTATAGTTCAAAAACTTTTTCTAAACTTTTGATTTAATTAGACGTTGAGGATAAACCGGTATTAAAAGCTCTTGTGTCCTTGAACGACATCGGTATCTTACCAACACTATACTACACTCACGATGGGTACACTTGCCCATATGTGTGTTTGGTGTTAGTAAAATATCATGTTTTATAAATTTAAAACTTGACTAACGTGTAAAAAGAGCTAAAAATATAAAAAAAAAAAATAAAACCTATAACACCACACACGCATCAGTGATCTTAAGATTCATGAGTTCTACAATGGTTTGAATATTAATTTATGAACACATGTGCATTTGAGTTTTACATTTAACGACACATGTTAGTATTTCGTTTTATCATTTTCAAAATAATCATATTTGTATTTTATGCATGAATGCCCTAACAATTATTAATATATATATATATATATAGTAGTTATATGTGCTCAAAGAAAATGAAAAATCATATTTTCACTAATTATTCAACATGATTATACATGTATATAAGTTATTAATATATACAGTAGGGGTGCAAACGAGTCAAGCCGAGCACGTGCTCGACTAGATTCGATCTTTATTTCTAAATGGGACGCCACGGGGCTCGGCTTGATTCGATCTTTATTTCTAAAGCTTGAGCTCGGCTCGAAGATAATTTTTCAAGCTCGACCTCGGCTCGGGCTCGCTCGTATAGTATTTATTTATTTATTAATTAATTTATATTAATTATAATTATTATTAGACATATAATTTAGTTATTTTTTTATATTTATATAAATGGTAATTTATATATATATATATATATATATATATAGGACAAAGATCCGTTAGGAACCACCATTTATTGCGAGAACCAATGTGAACATAACAAAAAATGCCTAAAAATAACTAAAAAACACATAAATTTTTTTTAATATTTTTTATAAAAAAATCGCTACTTTTAGTAGTCAAAAAATTTTTGGGTTTTTTGGGGGGTTTAGTTTTTAGCATTTTAGCTTGGCGCGGGGGGGGGGGTAGGTTTTTTTGGGGTTTTAGTTTTTAGCATTTAGCTTGAGGGGTTTAGGTTTGGGGGGGGGGGGGGGGGGTTGGGTTTTCTTAAGTTTTTTTTAGGTTTTTTTAGCTATTTTAGGTTGTGTTCACATTGGTTGACGCGGTTCTCGCAATAAAGTTGGTTCTCGCATGAACCTTACCATATATATATATATATATAGGAGAAGGTTCAAATGAAAACCACTAGTTATTGTGAAAACTCGAAAACTAATTAAAAAAGCGAAAAAAACATACCAATTTTTTTTTTTTTTTGCATACCAATTTTCGTCATTTTTTATATATAAAAAATTTTAAAAAAAATTTGTAGTGCACATGTGTAATACGACACATGTGTATTATTACACATGTGTACTACAATTTTTTTTAATTTATATAAAAAAAACCTGCGCTTTTTATAAAAAATTAAAAAAAAAATTGTGTGTTTTTTAGGCTTTTTTTAGTTAGTTTTCAAGTTTTCATAATAAAAGTGGTTTTAATTTGAACCATCCCCTATATATATATAGGATTAGGTTCAATAGTGAACACTAGTGTAACTTGCGAACTGAGTGAACTAATCCTGGCGATACACATGTGTAGATCAATGGCCAGGATTTGATGTTGAAATACACTAGTGTATTTTAAGATTTGATGATGAGTTCCTGGCCATACACATGTGTAGATCAACGGCCAGGATTTGTTCACTCAGTTCGCAAATACATTAATGTTCACTCTAGAACCACATGCATATATATATAGGTAAAATGTAAAACACAATATCTCTTAACATACATTATGTACAATATACTGAAATCGCATGTTACAAAATAGCATGGATGAAATCGCATTTGATAATTTTGATGAAATCGCATGTTTGTTTTTTGTAACAATTTCGCATGTGATAATTTTGATGAAATCGCATGTTGGTTTTTTATAACAATTTCGCATGTGGTAATTTTGATGAAATCGCATGTTAAAAAACTAACATGCGAAATTGTTACTAAAAACCAACATGCGATTTCAATGTGTGATGAAGATCTGACGGCTGAGATGATCGCGTATGTAATGTACGATAAGGGCATTTGTACGTTAATCTAACCCTCTATATATATATATATATATATATATATATATATATAAACGAAAAGCTCGTTTAGGCTCACGAGCCGGCTCGAGCTCAATAAGCGAAGCTCGGGCTCGATTACTAGATGAGCTTGTTTTTAGGCTCGGGCTCGAGCTCGTTTAAGATTGGCTCGTTCAAGCTTTTTTTCAAGCCGAGTTCGAGTAGCTCGGGAGTAGCTCAGCTCGTTTGAACCCCTGTATATAACTCACAAATTTACATATAAAACTCGAGATAGTATTTTTGACCGATGAGTGGAGAAGAGATTTGTGTGAATTGAAATGTTGAGATCAAGTTAAGGATTCCGTTTCACAAAGTTAAATTTCTATATTGAAAAAAAAATTGGGTTTTTTCTATTATTTGACACTATGGACCCAGGGCCAGCCCGAAACTAAAGCAATGTCTGTCCATGGGAAAATGTAGAAAGTAGAAGTGTCCATACTTTTCTAACAGATTGTTTTATAAGATCAAAGGTCTTATTGATGATTTGCTTTTACATTCACTATGTTTGGAGGAGGGTATGCTGATTATACTTAATCTTTGTGTAAAACCATAGTTAATGCTCCTTAAATTGATTTAATTCAGAATAATAACACTAATACTTTCTTTAAAACTTTTTTTTTTTTTAAGGTTAATTGGACAGGTTGCTTTGACTAAAAAGCACCTATGGATATCCTCAAAAGATAATTACATAAGACAAAGTTCTTCATGTTCAATCTGGGATATGTTTATGTTTCAAATAATTGGACATACTAGACTTTGTCACATTCTGTTGTAACATGCATAAGTCGAAATGAATTTGTCTAAAAATGCATAAGTCGAAACGAATGAGTCCGTTGATGGAGTTGTGAAGAAGTCTTATACCGAGTCACATTCTGTTGTAACATACATAAGTCGAAACAAATTTGTCTTAAAATGCATCGTTTTAAATTTTTGGCTGTCGTAAATGGACTGTAGCAGTGTATGATATATATTTCAACGGCTCATAACTTAATATACTGATATTATATATTATGACAATCTTTTAATGTTCAAGATTAAAATTAGAAAACTCCATCATTCATGTTTCTTATTCGCCAAATCTAGGATACAAATATTACAAACATATTTTGTATTTGTTAGCATTAATATATATTAATATATATATATATATATAATATATATATATATATATATATATATATATATATATATATAGGGAGGAGCTCATGCGAGAACCACCCTTATTGCGAGAACCGCGAGAACCAATGTGAACACAACCTAAAATAGCTAAAAAACCCTAAAAAAAACCTAACCCCCCCCACCCCCCCACCCCAAGCTAAAATGCTAAAAACTAAACCCCAAAAAACCTAAAAAAATCAAAACAAAATCTAAAAAATTTTTTTGAATTTTTTTAATATTTTTTATGTTAAAATCGCTACTTTTAGAAGCCAAAAAAAATTTTTTTTTTTTTGGCTTCGAAATGTAGCGATTTTTTTATAAAAAATATTGAAAAATTCAAAACAAAAAATTTTGTGTGATTTTTAGGCATTTTTGGTTGTGCTCCCTATATATATATATATATATATATATATATAGGGAGAAGATCATGCGAGAACCAACTCTTATTGTGAGAACCGCGAGAACCAATGTGAACACACCAAAAATGCCTAAAAATAGCTAAAAAATCACACAAAAAATTTTTTTTTGATTTTTTTAATATTTTTTAGGTTAAAATCGCTACTTTTCGAAGCAAAAAAAAAAAAAAAATTTTTTTTTTTTTTTTTGCTTCGAAAAGTAGCGATTTTTAACCTAAAAAATATTAAAAAAATCAAAAAAAAAAAAATTTAGATTTTTTTTTATTTTTTTAGATTTTTTTAGGTTTTTTGGGGGTTTAGTTTTTAGCATTTTAGCTTGGGGGGGGGGGGGGGGGTGGGGGTTAGGTTTTTTTTAGGTTTTTTTAGCTATTTTAGGTTGTGTTCACATTGGTTCTCAAGGTTCTCACAATAAGGGTGGTGGTGGGGGAGGGGGGTTTAGGTTTTTTTTTTGGGGGGGGGGGGGGGGGTGGGGGTTAGGTTTTTTTTAGGTTTTTTTAGCTATTTTAGGTTGTGTTCACATTGGTTCTCAAGGTTCTCACAATAAGGGTGGTTCTCGCATGAGCCCCTCCCTATATATATATATATAGTGGAGGGTTCAAATGAGAAGAAATTTTTTGTAAGAAGAAAAAAGAAGAAATTTCAACCAATAGGAATGCTTCATTAGACTTCATTTAATATTTGTACTTAATGTAACTATAAGAGTATATTAGTAAACTTACATACATCATTAATTGGTAGTTTCATCTTTAATAACTAACTATATTAAATTTGTAACTTATTTTTAAGATATATATATTTTTCACAAAAAATAAAAATAAAAAATTCATTTAAAGTGTAGGATAAATACGAGGCGTGTAGGATAAATTACGAGTTGTGTAGGATAAATTTCAATATGTGTAGGATAAATTTCGAAATGTGTAGGATAACTTTTGATGTGTGTAAGCAAAAAATATTTAGTGTGGAGGATTATAGTCTTAATGACTAATTAATTAGTCAAACATAATAATAAATGAGATGAGAAAAAAAACTATTTAATGTTTTACAATTATACCCTTTTATTCTTTTTTTTCTCAATAAAATTTATTCTCAAATGAAACTTCCCCTATATATATATATATCACATCTAAATATCATGAAACAATTACAATAATCACTAACATACATATCAAATGGTAAATCAGCATGCATGCTTTAGTTCACATACAAATTCTTCGATATCTTTATCAGAGCTTCCACCTTCATCAACGGCTACTTTAGCCAATTCCCTCCATTTAGCTGCGTTCTTTCTGGCTACTACTCCTCTTTCTTCTTCCATAATCTTCTTTATACACGACACAAGATTTCCTCTTCTCACTATCCCGTTCTCCTCAGCCTTAACCCTCACTCCAACACCCCAAATTTCATCTAGGCACTTGGCATTTGTAATTTGATCTGTCCATTGAGGCATTGCCACGACTGGGACTCCTAGACTTAATGCTTCAATAGTCGAGTTAAACCCACAATGTGTAACAAAACATCCTACTGATTCGTGTGCTAGCACATCAAGTTGTGTACACCATGGCACAACTAACCCCTTTCCGGTTTTTAGTATGTCCACAAAATCTTTAGGGAGTTTATCCTCTTCTTTAGCCCTAATAACCCATAAGAAATTAACATTGCTATCGCTCAATCCCCATGCAATTTCTTCCATCTGTTCGGGTCTTAGTTTTGCACTGCTCCCGAATGATAGGTAAACAACTGATTTCTTTGGCTTATCATTTAGCCAATTTATGCATTCGTCTTGGTTTGCTTTGAAGAGACTGAACCCGTAATCTTTATCATCTTTAATTCGTTTGTCAAGGTACATTGATGGAATTGTTGGCCCGATTACCTTCAAGTTCCACATTTCTCTCATCCACTCTATTACCTAAGAAATCAAAATCGAATCATGCACAGATCAGACTCTACAAATAGTTAATTCACTCTTCTATTATTTCTAAAATTAATGATATGTTTAAATAATGATCAACTTTTTTTTAATAAGTTGTTTTATTAAACCCATAAGTCCATAACAAAAAAAATCTTTTGGTAACCTGATTTATGAGTTATTCGCTACTGACTGCAAATGTTTGTAAGACGCTGCTTCTATAATGTAGTTTTTGTCTAACAAATATAATAGTCAACATTTGGAAAAACTTGAGTAAGCAATTTTGTTTATTTATTTATTTTTTTATCTAAAATTTATTGAAACCCGAATTGTATGTAAAAGAGCGACTTGCACTTTTCCCATGTCAAACTAAAAGCACCGCAAATGCATGTGTTTGTGACTCACATATGCCTAGATGGAAGAGAGGAAGGACAACGAGACAAGCATGGTGGAATGGTAAGGAGATAGAGCATGGTAATGTTTTTGGCTATGGACGGATGCACATCATTTATGGGGAGAGGTGGGAGAGAAGTGCGATGCACCCCAACTCTCTAGGGCTTAAGGCTGGTCCAACCAATTTTTTTTTTAAAAACATGTCGATCTTGTAACCCATTTACAATTTGTTTAACCTACGTTTTTTATCATCAACTTGATGAATACATTTATATGTTGATTAAGACCCAGCAACCCGTTTCACACATTTAGACGAAGGGGTTAATGGATCATGCATGACCAGGTTACACGATTTTGAGTGTGTAAGGGTAGAAGTAGATACTTTGACACAAATAATAAAGGCTCCCACTATTCAGACACCTCCAAATCTTTACTTACACACTTTGTCATCTATACGACCCGTATAGTAGAAAGTCGAGGAATGAATTTTTTGCCGTTAGTGTATATGACTCGTACAAGATTATACATGTCATATAAATGTAAGTGTAGTAACCTGCCAGGTAATTATGACTTTATCAATTCTGTGAAAAACTAAGTCCAAAGCAGAGGTCAAAGTCAACGATAAAGCAGAAGAAAAAAGTTCCGAATTACTATTGGTTCCGAATTACTTGAGTATCACAAAACTATGGATTCCAAGTTAGTAGTATTATTAGAATGTTTGTTTTTGAATTACTTGTAAACCTTGGAACTATGTTGTTCCGAGTTATTCATTATGTCAGTAGAATGGAAGTGTTCAGAGGTTTGTTTACCTCTGAACCAGTTAGTCCGTATTATAGGTATTATAGGTGATACTCCAGAACATCATGTTAATTACGGATTATGTTAGTCAGCCTATATATATGGCTATGTGATGTAAGTAAAGTGACTTTTGAAGAGTTCTGAGTGAACAAATGTTTTAAAGAGAGAGCTTAGAGAGGAAAGTGTGATTTAGATCTTTGTGATCTAAACCAGCTTGTAGAGGATGTGTACTCTTTCCGTATGTAATCTCTGTCGATTGTATTATAATGAAAGAGTTTCTTCTACACTTTCTTCTATCTCGTTTATGTCTTGATCAAGTGCAATGTTTCGGTGTTTGTCATCTATGTAGAGGGTCACGGGGACATAACAATAAATAATATACGACCCATATAATCTTAGACGAGCCACCTATAATCTTTGATGAGATTTTGAGGTTTCTCAGGCTTTATACGGGTCGTATAACCTTATACGCCCCGTATAGATTTATTTATTTTTAATTACCTTAATAAATTTAAAATGAAAATGTAGAAAGAGTTTTTATTAAGGTATGAGACTCTTCAAGAGTTTTTATTAAGATACGAGTTAAGTAACGATTTTACTTTAATTGCGCAAACGTTGAATTATTAAGATACGAGTTTGTAATATGACCTAGATTATATTACGATCCATGTTTAACAATCAGGATACAACTAAACAATCAAATCCTTAAGTTGATATTACAATAAGAATCATCAAAATAAAATAAGATAATCATTATCAATAATATTTACAATGTTTCAAATCAAAATATAACTAAAGGAAAATACAATACTCGCCACTACTGCGGTGGTGAACTTGGTGGCGGTTAATTATGTGCATCATTTGGTCGTGTAAGAATGAGCACACTGAGAGCAAATAGATGCCTACCATCGTGCCTGACATCCGTGTCCGACATCCACTTAAGCTGATTAACTACTTGGGCTATCTAAGTAACTAGTTGTCCTACCTGAGCCTTGACTGGTACCAACCTCTCCTCATACCCTGTTGGAGCCACCAGACGTGGTCTCATGTTGCGTCGCTCGTATGGTCCTCCACCCTCTCGTCCATGACCCTTGCTTCCACCCTCCTACTCCTCACCCGTTGGCAATGGCTGCCAAACGGTGCGTCCCTGTTTATACGACCATACAATCTGAGTACCCACCTTGGCGGCGATCCCCAACCCGACAACCGTATCACGTCCTACGGGGTCCAGCAGATGGGACACAGACATATCGTGAACCCTGAGGCAGCGACCCAGACATTTCTGGATGTGTCAGTCGCCACAGGGAGTGATGTAGGGTTGTTGTTTAGGCACACACTTAGGCAACTGATGTCCAGGGACGAGCATCATCTGTCCACGAAGCAGCGGGTCAGCCTTATGTATGACCCGTTGCACCGATATCTACGTCGGTGTATCATGGTTACAATTGCGCGGGGAGATTGCAGGGAGAGGGTCACACAATGGTCGACTCTTTCTACACAATATAAGTTGCCACTAGCGGAGGGGCTAATTTGGCATATAAGTTCGTCATTTACTTTATTAAGCACTCGTTACGCAAGACTGCAACCCACATGGTCTGCGAGGGCCTCATCACCGGGTTGGCAAAGTTTTTCCGCACTTGGGGCCCGGACTAGCTCACAATATATCTGTGTCCCATTTGTTGGACCATGTATCTCGTTCGACGACGATCGGGATAAGGATCGCTTCCGAGGTGGGTACTCATATTGCATTCTCGTATGAACAGGGACGTACCGTTTGGTAGCCACCGTCGACAGGTGAGGAGCAGGTGGGTCCGGGCGGGGGCAGGTGGTACGTGAGCGGGGAGTAGGGCGAGGGGGTAGGGGGTGAGAGGGCAGAGGTGCTCCTCATATGGGTGACAAACCATATGAGCGACGCAACATGAGACCATGTCTGGTGGCTCTAGCAGGGTATGTGGAGAGGTTGGTACGGGTCGAGGCTCATGCCTAGGTGTAGTTACTAAGATGGCCCAGGTAGTTAGTCAGCTTAAGTGGATGTCGGACGCGATGGTAGCGCATCTGACTGCTGCCGACGTGCCCATCTCTCCACTACCAGATGTTGCACATCCACTAAGAGCACCACCACCAGCTTCGCCGCTGCAATAGCGACAAATATTGTATTTTCCTCTTGTTGTATGTTGATTTGAAACCTTAGAAATATTGTTGAAAACGTATATCTTATTTTGTTTTGATGTTTGTTATCGTAATGTTTATCTTATGTATTTGATTGTTTAGTTGTATCTTGATTCTTAAACGTGAATGGTAAGACAGTCGACAACATATTACAAGTTTGTGTCTTAATAATTCAACGTTTAACACAATTAGTTCAGCTATACTCGTTAATAAAAACTCATTATACGTTTTTCATTAAAGTAAAATCGTTAATAAGCTCGTATCTTAACGAAAAATTCTTAATAGACAAAATTTATAAAAGTAGTTATACGTTTTCGTTTTAAATTTATAAAAGTAGTTACAAAATGTTATAAATCTATACCGGTCGTATAGAGTTATACGTCTCGTATAAAGTTTTTGAAATCTCAAAATCTCAACAAAAATCATAATGCGGCTCGTATAAGATTATATGAGTCGTATAATACAACCCGTATAATCTTATATAAATCGTATACAGTAATGACAACAAACATTCTCTAATTTTCTGGTTATAGTAGACTATCTCCAATGCAAATGACGCCCTTAGCTGCCTAATCAGCTGCCAGATCATATCCTTCAAAATCCTTACAAATCCTTAAAAACCACCAATTTCATCTCCAACCATACAAACATCCTTATATATCCTTACATTTTCCACATCATCACCCATTTTTTATTTAAGTTTACCCATTTTTTTCTTTAAGTTCACTTACTTAAATTATTAAAATGTATTCAAATAATTAAATGCTTAGATAATTAATATAAGTAATCAAGGAAAAGTCTTGACGAGTGTAAAAACTACTGAAATTAAAAAAAAAAAAAAAACATAGAAATTGCATGCATAAAAACATTGTAATAAAAACTACTGAAATTTAAAAAAACTACTACAAAGCTACTAAAATTATTTAATAAATGAAGTACATATTAAATGGGTAAAAAGAACAAATGCAAAATTGTGATCGAGTTGTTGAGTATATTAAATAATTTGTTGGTGGTGTAATTCAATTGATTATGAAAAAGAATAAAAAAAACATACATACTCGAAATAATGGCACAAAAACCTAAATATGGAGGCTCTTTCAGTCAGATTTTATATGATTTAAGGATGAAAATTAACAGGCTCTTAACTTTGGATAACATCCACATCATCATGGGCACCAACCTTTAAGACGCATTGGAGAAAGCCTTATATCATTTATCTATACGACACATATATAAAGCTATACGAGTTATATGAATTAAATTGTGTAAATAAGGATTTGGGTGGTTATGTCCTAAAAATATAAGCTTTTACAAGTCAATTTGAGGCAAACCACTATCCAACACCCTAGTGGATAGCTATAAAGAAAGTAGACCCATTTGTCGGTTTAGAAAACATCCTTTATTAAAAACATGATGAGCATTGAATGTAGTCACTTGTTTGACTTCAACGAATTGTAAACATTCATATCAATCTAATATATTAGGAGAAAAATAAAATAAAATAGAAGAAGCAAAAGCAAAACACACCTCTTTCTCTAGTTGGTAGAAACTAGTTGTGAACACCCACCGTGCTTCATCAATATTCACGAACTGACTAAACACAGTCTGAGACCACCCAGGGTACGCTCCATGATCATGCACAAACGACGGCGTTTCCCATCGTTCAAGCTGTGGCAACCCAGGAACCAAAACAGGTGCATTTTCACCAAGTGGCAAAGATATCAAACCCTTATGAACATGATAATATATGCTGTTTACACCACAAGCTTGAGTGAAAAACGAACCAGCATTTATTCCAAACTCCTTGGCCACATCCAAAGCCCAAATGATCATGGAATCATAAATGATTGCATCAATATTGTTTCCTTCATTCTGAAGGTTCTTGATGAGATCAGCTAGTGATTTTGAGCCAGTTTCTTTGAATGTTTTGAGGTAGGATTCGGCGCTTTCAGCACTCGCGTAACCGCCTTCATCGAAACCGTCGGAAATGGCTTTGATTTCGATTGGGTTAGTGGTGGTGTTGTGGGGGAGGGTGGAGTTGAATTGGTAGATGGTTGTGACAAGTGTTGGTTTGATACCTTTGGAGAGTAAGCGTTTGCCGAATTGGATGATGGGGTTTATGTGGCCTTGTGAAGGGTAGGGGAAGAGTAGAACATGTGGTGGTTTGGTGATATTGTGTTTTTCTGCCATTGTTGGTGTGTGTATGGAAAGATTGTGATGGTTGGAGGTTGGAAGTGCTTTGTTGTGTGGCTGTAAAATGGACTCGTATTGGTTTGGCCAACTCTGTTTTGTTTGAATAAGATAAAAATATTTAAAATAATTTAAGGAAATTGCAAAAGAAATTATATTTGACTGATGAAACCTACAGAAAATTAGAACTATCAAAGGCTATTGGATATTTTTCTTTTCCACAAAGACACATAACTGTGGAAACCTACACAAAATTAGAAATATTATAGGCTATTGGCATTTTTCATCAAGAAACATCCACTGAATTTACAAACACAAAATGTAAAATGATCTTAGAAAGCTTTCTAAATTTAAGATTGCTAATTATAACAAACAGTCGAGTAAAATATGACACAATGCCGAGAAATAAACAAAATTTTGAGGACAAAAGACACAATGAGTCGCAAAAAAGATACAATGACCAAATATAGAAAAGACACAATGATAAATAAAAAAAACACAATGATATAAACAAAAATGCTAAAATCTACAACCTATAAATCCAAAAGTGAAAACCAAAAATTTCATATCGTAGAGTTCAATGAGACGGTTGCAATACCGCTTGAATGAGTTCAATTGGAATTTGTTTGATACCCTTCTGCGACTTCTTATTTTTAGGAGACTTTGTATTTGATTCTAACCACACATTGAATGCACCAAACACGAGTGTGTGGACTAATACTAACGAAATAATGATCGATTATTTTGTGAATTTATATAATTTATTGGGGAATTTATTTAACTTTTTACTTTGATTTGTAACTATGGGAATTTGAATGTGGTTGACAAGGAAGATCATAAATGCAAGAAAAACCACAAAATACAAGCCAAATAGTATTGGATTAACAACAATGGTCGTCGCTAATTGATTCAATATCGTAGGCAAATTCGTCCTGAAATCCATCATTATTATTTGGTCTAACGGCATATTCGGATGTATTTGCGTGTGTTATCAATGAAACAATGAAGTGTTGTTGATCATATTTAATTATGAAAGGAATTAAATGAATACATCGGAATTTAAACACAAGCACAAACATGGAAAGTTGTCATACTGTATTTCATATATAATCAAAAAATTACAATTACAAGTATGAATCTCACAACCCCTCTTCCTGATCACTAACTTTCTATTCTGGAAAACCTCTGATTGTGTTTATCAAACATCTGTTCAGGTTAAACAGATGTTTGGTCTTCTCATCAGTGCTTTAATCTTTAGCAGAGCTTTGACCTTTAACATAATTTCTTTTTTACTAACAGAGCTTTCAATTTCTTAACAGGACTTTCAAGACTTCAAATAGAGCTTTTGTTAATGTTCAAAATTCACTATCTTTGAGAGGAGTATATCTTTATTACTTGATTTATTCTTGATCAAATTTATTTTGGCTTTACAATCATTTGTTCTTTTACAGGTTCAACAATCTCCCCTAGAACAGATGATGCCAAAACTAAACTTTATTTTGATCATTCTTTGGGTCTCATCATCTTTTCTATTATCTGTCCTTTGAATTGTAATTCAAACTTGAGAGAGTAAATATCTTCTGGTTCCCTTTCAAGTTCAAGACCCAATAGGTCTTGTAGATCTTCATTTTTTAGGCTGAAAGCAGTATTCATGGAGATCTTTTCAACTTCTCCATCTGATCTGAGTAACGTTAACTCATGACTAATCTTTTCTAATTCCATTTTAGAATTTTAGAGCTGGATGGATTTTAGGGGTGCAAAAGTTATTGTAGAGGAGTTGGGAGAAAGTGGTCTACCTATTACTTGACCAATGAGATCACCAGCATTTGGTATTACATACAAGAGTTGGTTCCTAATCCCCTCCTTCCTGTAATAATCTTCATATTATTTCATTTCTTCTGTATACATCTCTTTCTGTCTTTTCAAATAAGTTCTTACAGCTGAAGAAATGTTTTTGGTAGATGAAAGTTCAGTTGGAGCAACCAAAGTTTTGATAGGAAAGTATACTTGATCATATGCTAGCTTTCTTGGAATTGAAGGATCTTTTTCTTTAAGTTCTTCCAACTTCTTGTAATTTTCTACAATAGTTGCTTCACCCATCTTGCCATTGATCTTAAACTTCCAAAATTTGCAGCAACCATCTCTTCTTTCATTCTCTTTAACTCTATTGACCTTTTTCCATCCTTCCAATCTGGAGGTGTAGGTTTGTTCAGTGGGTCAAGGAGCATCTTTTCTATCCTTATGCAACGCTCCACATTTTCTATACTTACCATATTTTAAAAGTTGTATTCGCATTTATATTTTTTTAAAACATTGTAAATCATATTTCGTATAAATCTCGAGACTTTGATCATAATGGGAATTTACTTTAATTTTCATAAATGTTACCTTTCTTATTGGTGTTATATACGCAATCAATCTTTAAATACATGTTTATACGCAAAATCGAGACTTAAAATACACTTTGGATACCTAAAAACAAGTTAAAATACAAGAAAAAGTCATAAAATGACCTAGTTACAAAGTGTGGGGACTAAAAGTGAGCAAAACCAAAAGCTTTTTCACCTCCTTTCTCCTCCAATCACCTTCCACCCTTCTTTAGTCAATCATATTTCACTCTTTTCTACCTCCTTTTCTCCTCCAATCACCTTCCACCTTCATTAACTCCCAAACCCTAATCCCCACTTATAAATACAAGCCTCCACCACCTCCTAAACACTTTCCACATACTAATCTACTCCCAAACTCTCTAATCCTCTCAAGAATCCCAAGCAAGGAAGAATACTTTCAAGTGTTCTAAGTGAGTTTTCAAACTACTTGGGCAACCACTAGGAAGGTTTCCACAAGTTTGCCATGGCAAACTAACGTGGAACCTCACCATATTTGAGGTCCAAAGTAGCATAAAATTCCGCTCTAATTTATCTTTTTGTTTCTTATATATAATGCTTAAAACATAGTGGAATCTTGTACCCACCTTGCTCTGATGTTTCCGCCATTGATAGCGGTGTGATAGATTGGTATCTGTCACACCCTGGCTTTGCGGAAGCGTGGGTTTATTTGGTGTGACTTCTTAATACCATAGCTTAATCACAACAAAGCTATATGAAAGTAAAATCATGATGATCATCCATTACTTCAAGTTTTAAAAGTAAAATACGACAACATTGTTTTAGAGTTGACACATGCAACGAGTTTACAACATAACATAATAAAAACTTTGTTCATAAGACACAACCACAAACATGAAATAAACACAGTTTAAGACTTGTGACTCGTCTAGGCAAAAGTCACAATCCCTAAACTTGGATGACATCATTCTTCTACGCAGCGTGTCGACAGTGCATACCTTGTCAGATCCCTAATTCCCTGAAATACATGTAAGTTGAAAAATCAACATAAAGTTGAGCGAGTTCATGTGAAAGTGAGTATGTAAAACCTTTGTAATACATTGGTAAGTATAAAATCCCTAGTATGTAGCAAATAAGGAAAAATGAGATCACCATTGGTTTGCAAGGCCAATGATATGTGTGAAGTGCAGTAGGAAGACTCAAACCTAGCAGATTTTTGCGTCGGGTACAAAGTCACCCCGAGGTCTGTTCTGTTGGGCCTGGAGTTGGGCTCGCTACACCCAGATAGATCTACCGCTACTGACCCTCGGTCCTACAATGAGGATTAATGGCCTCCAGTTCCCGCCTACTCACTCACATGATCTAAGTAGTAACCCTCTTTACGCTAACCATACCATGTAAAAAGTATTCATAAACATTGTAACATGTATTTCACCCCCGAAGTATAAAAACTGAAAACAGTTAAGAGAAAAGGGGGACATGAACTCACAGAAATGCGTCTCGAAATAGTAAATCCCAATCAACATGCTGCGTGACGACCTACACGTACTAACTTCTATTAGACGGACGGCCGTGCCTTGGCTTAAGGTTTAACGTTCTTGGGAAATAGTTAGGCAACTATTTCGTATTTACACTTCTTAATTATTTTGTAAATATTTTCCTTCCCAAGGATGGGGGTTTTAATACATGTGTGTTTTTGTAATTCTGAAAATATATTTTTAAGTCTCACTTAAAAAGTATATTTTAAATCATTTGTCTAAATTATTCTATCTCCAAAATATACATATTTTTCCCAAAAATATTATATTTTATTCCATACGATTTCCAAAATAATACTTTTATCAAAATACGCATTTAAGAGTATTTTTCCGGTAATACATAAGTCACATTTAAAGTTCGGGTGGTAATAATAATACCGGTGTAACTTAGGTATTTATTTGTGAAGGCGTTGGTAATATTTTGGAGTCGTTACTTTTTAGTGTATACGAGTTATATTATTTTTACCCTAAAAATAATATATGTGTAGTTCACAAAATAATCATAAAATTACACAAGCGTTTTACTATGAAATATATATTCTAAATATATATTTAACAAGTTTTTTTTACGAAAATCCACCTCCGAATACTTGGTTATTTTATAATAAAAATCATGGGGAAGTTTGTTTGGAAAATAAGTCAAAAATATATTTATAAACACTTGTCACCAAAAATATTCTAAGTGTTATTTTCTGGAAAAATTTCGCCAGAGTTTCCTCTGTAACTGGAGGTGGCCACGCTTACTAGCGTATCATTTTGTTTTCAAAATTCAATCAACGACTTTTCAACCATCAACATACAATTTTCAAACATCAAACTAGTAAAAAATAAGTATAAATCGCAAACGCATGAACTTGTAAGTTGTGTAAAAATATGTAGTAACCTTCCATCATTTTTAGTAGATCTTTCTATCTTCAAAAATAAATCGGTTTCTTGAAAAACTTTATTTTAAAAGAAAATGTAACTTTACAACTTCTAGTCAAAAATTACGAAAATATTTCTTTGTTAAACCTTTTGTCACACAAGTGTTTACACACTTGTTTGTTTGCAAAAATACTTTTAGTTGTGTAAGATCCGGCCTTTAAACAGGGTTTGCATCTTACACTTGGTTCTTCGAAAATACCACTTGTAGATCTTTAGATCTACTAGTTTAAAACTCTATTTTACAAGAAAAATCATTTTTACACAAGTTCATGTTTATGTGTGGAAAGGTTCATCACCTTATATCTTTTACACTTTTACATATTGCTAGTTCATGTTCCATGAACATGACCTAGCATGGTTAGATGACGATCCGTTGCACTACTAGCATCAAACAACATAAAATAATCATAGCTAGACAAGTTTCATAAGTTTTACACCACTAGCTTTTCTTTAACCATCTTGTTCATCTTTCATTCAAGACTTTTAGTTTTGTTTTCGCATGTTCTTGAGTTTTATCCGTTAAATTTCTTATTAAACACTTTAAACATGTACAAGAGAGTGTCTAGAAGAACTTACAACTAGCTCAAGGCTAGGGAAGAATCAAGGCGAAAACAAGGTGGATAAAAGCAACGTAGTGAGGTCCTTGAGATTCCGAAAGCACCGAGCCTCCTTGTGTGTGACCTTTCACCTTTGTGTGTATGTGAAATTGCAAGAACAAGACTTGATGATGGTGAGATGATGAGTGTGGGTTTCGGCCGAACTCAAGGCAAGGGGAGAGAGAGAGAGTGTCAAATTTTTGAAGTGTTTAGTGAATGTAATGTTAACCTTTAAGTCTTCTTATAAACCTCCATTCACTAAAATCCTTTGGGTAACATGTAAGCTAGATATGGGACAATCTTGATTAAAATAATCACAATTGTGTGGTGGTGTCCCCTTGGGGGAACCGATCGGTTAGGGGGGGGGTTATGGTTTGATTTCAATTGTATGGTTATGTGTCTAGTTATGTTTAGTTAGGTACTTATGTAGGTTATTAGTGTGTTATGTAATATAACGGGTGTTAGGGTGTTCGGGGACCCTAACTAGCTCAGAAAAGTGAAAACAATGTCATTCACATTATTTTTATGTTCCGAGTAAAGTCCGGTTGTTCGGTTGGAGATTAATCCGTTAAAGTGCTAAATAAGCATTTAAGTGCCCTTTTATAGTGTTTTTAGTGACACAATTAATTCCCGACACTTTGGAAAGTGCCTAGTATTATTTTCCCATGTTTTTGCACTTTACTAGTTAAGTTAAATGCTGAATTTTGCAATAAAGTGCAGAATTTTGTAGTTAGAGCATGTTTTAGGCACATCCGGTCACTATAACCATCTCCTAGTGACGCAGTTTAACAATCCTCACCTCCCTACACTCCCTACTAGTGTAGTAAACTATTCCCGACTCGTACTGGCCTTAGAACAATATCTGTCTAGTGCTGGCAAATGTCAGCATGTTTACTGGGTTATCCGTATAGTGTGCTCACTGTGCTTTTGTGCATCAAGGTTGTCACTAATGTTTGTGTGTAAATAATAGAGTGACAGTATAAAATGTGATGCATGAGTATGTATGTATCGGAAATCAAGAAGCAGTTTAACCACAGTTGTAAGCAAGCACAGTAATTAAGCATTAATTAAATATTAATTAATTCATACGGATACCTAGTTTGGTAAGGGTTGTCACATTCACCCCCCGTTAAAGAAATTTCGTCCCAAAATTTTAGGCTCTGCTTCTAGTTGCAGGGGTCTTGGGGAATAAATGGGGGTATTTCTCTTTCATATGATCCTCACGTTCCCACGTGAATTCAGGCCCATGTCTAGCATTCCATCGAACTTTGACGAGTTTGACACTGCTCCTGCGCGTTTTATTAATTTTCCAATCCGTAACCTCAACAGGTTCTTCAGTGAAGTGGAGCGTGTCGTCGATATGAACTTCGTCAGCAGGAACGATCATTGTCTCTTATGTTGGACTCTTTCTCAAATTTGATACATGGAATGTATCGTGAACACCATTTAGTTCCGCAGGTAGGACCAACTTGTAGGCTACAAGTCCAATCCTTTGCAGTATTCTGAACGGGCCAATGTAAGGCGGATTTAACTTCCCACGCTTCCCGAAGCGTGCCACACCCTTCCAGGGTGAAACTTTCAATAAAACCATATCCCCAACTTGAAATTCCAAAGGTTTCCTCTTTGGATCTGCATAGGCTTTCTGTCTATCGCGAGCCGCCTCGATGCGCTTTCGAATCTGCGCAATCTTGTCTGTCGTCTTTTGGACTATTTCGGGACCAACAAGCTGCCTATCACCTGCATCAGCCCAGCATAGTGGTGATCGACACTTGCGTCCGTAAAGAGCTTCAAATGGCGCGGCCCCAATGCTTGTGTGGTAGCTGTTGTTGTATGAAAACTCGACCAAAGGTAAATGATTATCCCGGCTACCATCTAGATCCATTACACATGCTCTCAGCATATCCTCCAATGTCTGTATAGTTCTTTCACTTTGGCCATCAGTTTGCGGATGAAACGCAGTACTCAGATTTAACTGTGAGCCAGAAGACTCTTGGAAGGATTGCCAAATCCTTGATACAAATCTCCCATCTCTATCAGAGATAATCGAGAGAGGCACTCCATGACGTGCGGCAATCTCTCTCATGTATATTTCCGCAAATTTACTCGTGTTGTCTTTCTCTTTGATCGGCAAGAAGTGTGCGGACTTGGTCAGACGGTCAACTATTACCCAAATAGTGTCATGACCTCTGGGCGTCTTTGGCAACTTAGTTATGAAGTCCATGGAAATCTGTTCCCATTTCCACTTGGGAATCTCAGGTTGTTGCAGAAGTCCTGAAGGCTTCTGGTATTCAGCTTTCACCTTGGCGCACGTTAAACACTTGCTAACATAAACAGCAACATCGCCTTTCATCCTAGGCCACCAATAGAAATCCTTGAGATCTTGGTACATCTTATCCGCACCGGGATGAATTGAGTACCGAGACTTGTGGGCTTCATCAAAAATAACTTTCCTTACACCACCAAACAGAGGAATCCAAATCCGTTTCATGAAGCATAAAGTTCCTTCCTCGTTTGGTATCAACTGCTTCTCCATCCCACGGAGATATTCCTCTTCAATGTTCCTTTCCTTCAGAGCCTCTTTCTGCGCGGCACGAATGCGCAGGGAAAGATCCGTCTGGATAATCATCTATAAAGCCCTAACCCTTATGGGCTTGATCCTTTCTTTTCGACTCAGGGCATCAGCGACCACATTCGCTTTCCCTGGATGAAACTTGATCTCGCAATTATAATCATTCAACAGCTCTACCAAGTATCTTTGTCTCATGTTAAGCTCCTTCTGGTTGAATATGTGCTGTAAGCTATTGTGATCCGTGAAAATTGTACATCTCATACCATACAAATAATGTCGCCAGATTTTCAACGCAAATACCACCGCGCCTAAGTCCAAGTCATGCGTGGTATAACTTTTCTCATGAACCTTCAACTGGCGTGATGCGTAAGCTATAACCTTCTGGCGTTGCATTAGCACGCAACCCAAACCTTGACGTGAGGCGTCACAATACACCACGAAGTCATCCGTTCCTTCGGGTAGCGATAAAATCGGCGCATTGCAAAGTTTGTCTTTCAGTAACTGGAATGCTTCTTCCTGTTTGATTCCCCAATCGAACTTCTTATCCTTCTATGTGAGGAAGGTCAATGGTTGAGCGATCTTTGAAAAATCCTCAATAAATCTTCGATAGTAGCCAGCCAAACCTAAGAATTGCCGAATCTCGGTTGGCGTCTTTGGGGTCTCCCAATTCTTGATCGCTTCGATCTTTGTGGGGTCCACATGAATCCCATCTCCATTCACCACATGTCCATGGAATTGGACTTCGCGTAGCCAAAACTCGCACTTCGAGAATTTGGCATACAACTTTTCCTTCTTAAGTAGCTCTAGAATAGCTCTTAAGTGTTGTTCGTGCTCGTCCTTCGTCTTCGAGTAAATCAGAATGTCGTCAATAAATACGATCACAAACTTGTCCAAGTACGGCTTGCAGACTCGGTTCATTAAATCCATGAAGACTGTAGGTGCGTTTGTTAGCCCAAACGGCATAACTAGGAACTCGTAATGTCCATAACGTGTCCTAAAGGCCGTCTTCGGGATACTTTCCTCCTGTATCCTAAGTTGATGGTATCCAGATCGAAGATCGATCTTTGAATAAAAGCTTGAGCCTTGCAACTGGTCAAATAGATCATCGATCCTCGGCAAGGGATATCTGTTCTTGATGGTCAACTTATTAAGCTCACGGTAGTCTATACACATACAGAAACTACCGTCCTTCTTTTTAACGAACAGTACTGGAGCTCCCCAAGGTGAGAAGCTTGGTCTGATGAATCCTTTGTCCAATAGCTCCTGGAGTTGCGTCGAAAACTCCTGCATCTCTGAAGGTGCAAGTCTGTAGGGTGCCTTGGCTACAGGCGCGGCACCTGGAACCAAGTCAATATGGAACTCGACTTGCCTTTGAGGCGGTAATCCTGGCAAGTCTTCTGGAAAGACCTCCGGATATTCCTTGACGACTGGAATGTCTTCGATCTTTGGCTCAGCAGCTTTCTTATCCACGATGTGTGCCAAGAATGCAACACATCCCTTATGCAAACACTTCCTAGCTTTCAGACAGCTAATAAACCTCAGCGGTATATCATGCTTCTCTCCGTGCACTACGATGGTTTCTTCATCCGTCACAGGGATACGGATGGTCTTCTCATGGCAAATGATCTCGGCTTTGTTACTCGACAACCAATCCATTCCCACTACCACATCAACACTTCCCAACTCGACGGGTAGCAGGTCTAGCGTAAACTCGTGTCCTCCCAATTCGATCACGCATCCTCTTATAACTTCACCCGTTTCAACTAGTTTCCTATTTGCCAATTCGATCGAGTATGGAACGTTTAACTTACTAGTGGCCAAACCAAGTATATTCTTAAATTCTAACGACACGAAACTATAATCGGCACCAGTATCGAAAAGAACAGATGCAAAACGTTGGTTTATAGGGAACGTACCAGTAACAACATTGGGATCCTGGCGCGCTTCCCTCGCCTCAATGTTAAACACTCTTCTGCGGGCTTGATTCAATCCTGGGCAGTCCCTCTTAAAATGTCCAATGTCACCACAGTTGAAACAACCAAGCTTTTGCCCATTACCACCTCCATTCCCAGCTTGAGGGTTGTTTTGATTTCGATTCGCGTCCCCAACTTGATTTGCATTGTTCCCTCGATTTCCATTGCCTCCATTATTCCCTTGTGGACGATTTCCATTACCACCACGATTATTGTTCCTACTACCAAAACCTCCTTGGCCTCCCCGGCCAGCACTGGCCCAGCAAGAATCCTTCAGGTGGCCAACTTTTCCACAAGCTTCACATACTTTTGGCCCACACCAGCCAGAATGATGACGTTGGCAGGAGTTACACTTGGGCAGTGAACCCATATAGCCTTTTCCTTTCTTCCCAGCACCGGTTGCAGCTTGGACCGGTGTACTTGACTCGCCTTTCTTGCCAACACTGCTTGTACCCTGCTTGAAGTTCGAGAATTTCCTCTTATTCTCACCAGACGACTCTACGTGAGTCTCTTTCTTCTTTGGCTCAACATTCGAAAACTTGTTCAGGCGGATGGCTTCCTCAGTAAGAGCTACGCTCAGATCGATGGCCTCTGTGATTGTTATAGGCTTGGAAGTAGTGACCATACTCATTATTTAGGGAGCCAATCCCCAGATGAACCTTTCAATCCGTTTAAACTCTGGTGTGACCATGTACGGCACAACGTGTGATAAGCCATGGAATCTTTGAACGTATTCTGCAATCTTGGGACCATCCATCCTCAAATGCCAGAACTCAGTCTCTAACCTTTGTATCTCAGCATGAGAGCAATACTTCCTTCGCATTAACTCTTTTAACTCAGCCCAGGTCAACGCGTAAGCGGCAGCTTCACCAAGAGTTTGCCTTGTAAGTTCCACCAGGATAGGGCTCCGTCCAGGAATAGCCCTGAGATGTACGTCACTTGTTGATCTGGAGCACATTTGCTCATTCTTAAGACAGAGTCTGTCTTCTCGGCCCATCTTACAAAAGCAACAGCACCTCCGGTGTCGTCGAAGTTTACGGGCTTGCAGTCTAGGAACTGCTTGTAAGTGCACCCTGCACATACGTTAGAATATACAAATGGTATTAGCGGACGTGCTATAAATACCCAAATGTATTGTAATATGTCTCAAACGACTTAACATTACCATGTGGTGGATTGTTATTTCCGTTATTGTTCGAATTGCTTCCGCTGGTTCCTCCTTGTGAGGCTGCATACTGCGCTATGGCGGCAGCAATGATTCCTTGGAGTTCTGCCTCGCTGGTAGGCATACGCATCTCGCGTCTTGGTGGCATCTTCTAAAAGATGATCGCGTTGGTCAGGTCATAGTAAGTAAACAACATACGTACGTATGTATTCAACAATATCAACACATAACATCTCATGTTATAAATAAATCAACCACATAACATCTCATGTTATAGAACATAAACAATCAATAATCAACCCAACATATAATGAGAATACTGCGATTGTGCTGTCATAAATCAAGACCACAATGTAAGGTTTACAAGTTCATAACTGTATCATACATCATCAGTGACTAAGGGCCACATCGCCCTAGTCCAAACTATCTAGTCAGTGACCACAGCAACAAATATACATATCATCAAAAGTCACAATCATCAAAAAAATGTGGTCTCCAAAAGCTGTGTAGTCTGCACAATCGCGATCGTCTCACCAAAAGTCTACATGCGTCGAATCAAAAAGGCCTAAGCTGATGGTGGTGGAGGAGGGGGAAAATGAGAAAAGAGTAAACGTCGCATATGAAGCCAGTCCTCCTCCATAGCGCGATGAGAGCGCATCAAGTATGCTATCTGCTGCTCAGGAATCCAAAAACAAGCGGCAGAATCAGGGGACAATGGACGAGGAGGGTGCGGTGCAGCAAATGGTGATCGACAATGACAAGGCGGGTGTGGAGCTGACTCCAAAGCCTGTATACGACGCGTCAAGGCGTCCTGCTGTACCATCAAAGAGACGAGGATGTCCTCAGTAGAAGACCCAACGTGGTATGGGTGGTATGGGTCGGATAGTGGCATAATGGGGGGCGTGGTCCAGAGGAATGGCTCACTAGATAGAACGAAGGATGGTACAGTAAATGGTGCAACAGTGGGAGTAACAGTAGGATGAGAACTCTGGGGCATGAACTGGCTGCCTCCTACCATGAAAGGCGTATGACCAAACGGATGACGTGACGAACCCTCCCCAGGACGTGGTGGAGGAATGTCCTGGAGATAAGTGATTGGGAGATCTGTGCGGTGAGTATCTGTGGTGTGTGGGGGAATCAAGGGAAGATCAATGGGAGCTGACACAGGGGCTGAAACGGGGGCTACAGGTGGTGTAACTGGTATCACGAAAGGTGGGTAATCATCGTCATCATCTATCCACCCGTTGCGGGTGTGCGCGTATCGTGGATCAATATGGGTCGCAAAAGGTGCACGGTCGAACATCACCGGCACTGGATCAGGAAGTGGTGCAACAACAGGATCCTCTAACAGAAGTGGGGCATCAACAGGAGCATCAGCAACATGATCATCCACCAACGGTGGAGCTACAACGGGGTGATCATCAACAGGTATGTCATCAACAAAAGGAGCAACAGCAGGTGCATCGGCATGAACAGGGTCATGCTCCAATGAAGGGTCAGGAGCAACGACTGGCTCAGGGGCCACGACAGGCTCCGGATCAACAAACTCCATCTCAAAGTCAGCTGGATCAGCAAACACAGGATCGGCAGGGGCTACAGGATCCTCCAAGGGTTGGTCTAAGTGTACAAACTCGATATCATGGTCTGGATCAAAATCAGGTGGAAAACAGGATCATCCTCAATATCATGATCAAACTCCAAGCTGTGTGCGGGAACTGGTGCAGCTGATGACGCCATATCAGGGTCGGCGTCGTGCGAGTGGTGCTGCACTCCCTGTGTGTGCGAAGGTGCGGATGCCACATACTCAAAGGAGTCTGGAACAGGTGAATGAACAGGAGCCTCCCCAGCAGGAGCGTCAGCAATGAGTAGGATATCACCAGCAGCAATAAGGGCCTCACCCTCATGGTCATCCTCAAGTGGGTCCTTCTCAAACAAATCAACGTCATCGTCAGGAACATCATCAAATGGCATATCAACAGCCGGATAAGCAGCAAGGGGTACAGGAGCAGGGATCACCACGAGTGGTAAATCCCCAGCGAGATGGCCATCAGCAGGCTCTGCTACGACATCAGGCAGCGCAAAGGGCTGGAAGCCGTCATCGTATGTGCTGGTAGTATCGGAAGTGTACACCTCGTGCCCCGATGAAACTATGTCGTCTGATACTATGGCCATGGGATCTGTAGTGTCCGACTCTCCAGTACCTGATGAAGGCATGACGTCTGTAACACAAACACACACATGCACAAATAATCAATCATATAATCAAATAAACATGTTAGTCACCAATAAGCAAACAAGTAATCATCCTAGTCTACCCTAGACTATCCTCTCAGTCTCCCCGACTGAACTTCCTAGTCTCTCAGACTACTCCCTCAGTCGCTCAGACTGATCCTCCTAGTCCCACTAGACTACTCCCTCAGCCTCTCAGACTGAGCCTCCTAGTCCCACTAGTCTACTCCCTCAGCCTCTCAGACTGAGCCTCCTAGTCCCACTAGACTACTCCCTCAGCCTCTCAGACTGAGCCTCCTAGTCCCACTAGACTACTCCCTCAGCCTCTCAGACTGAGCCATAACTAATAAAATGTGCTCACTCTTTTGTTTGTAAAAATGTTTTGTGACCTGGATCTGGACGTAGTGTATGCATTGTAAAAATGTTTTCGTGAGAGCCCTAGTGATCATAGTCTAGACTCGAGAAGGAATCCTAGTTCGCTATAATCAAAGCTCTGATACCAAGCTGTCACACCCTGGCTTTGAGGAAGCGTGGGTTTATTTGGTGTGACTTCTTAATACCATAGCTTAATCACAACAAAGCTATATGAAAGTAAAATCATGATGATCATCCATTACTTCAAGTTTTAAAAGTAAAATACGACAACATTGTTTTAGAGTTGACACATGCAACGAGTTTACAACACAACATAATAAAAACTTTGTTCAAAGACACAACCATAAACATGAAATAAACACAGTTTAAGATTTGTGACTTGTCCAGGCAAAAGTCACAATCCCTAAACTTGGATGACATCATTCTTCTACGCAGCGTGTCGACAGTGCATACCTTGCCAGATCCCTAATTCCCTGAAATACATGTAAGTTGAAAAATCAACATAAAGTTGAGCGAGTTCATGTGAAAGTGAGTATGTAAAACCTTTGTAATACATTGGTAAGTATAAAATCCCTGGTATGTAGCAAATAAGGAAAAATGAGATCACCATTGGTTTGCAAGGCCAATGATATGTGTGAAGTGCAGTAGGAAGACTCAAACCTAGCAGATTTTTGCGTCGGGTACAAAGTCACCCCGAGGTCCGTTCTGTTGGGCCTGGAGTTGGGCTCGCTACACCCAGATAGATCTACCGCTACTGACCCTCGGTCCTACAATGAGGATTAATGGCCTCCAGTTCCCGCCTACTCACTCACATGATCTAAGTAGTAACCCTCCTTACGTTAACCATACCATGTAAAAAGTATTCATAAACATTGTAACATGTATTTCACCCCCGAAGTACAAAAACTGAAAACAGTTAAGAGAAAAGGGGGACATGAACTCACAGAAATGCGTCTCGAAATAGTAAATCCCAATCAACCTGCTGCATGACGACCTACACGTACTAACTTCTATTAGACGGACGGCCGTGCCTTGGCTTAAGGTTTAACGTTCTTGGGAAATAGTTAGGCAACTATTTCGTATTTACACTTCTTAATTATTTTGTAAATATTTTCCTTCCCAATGATGGGGGTTTTAATACATGTGAGTTTTTGTAATTCTGAAAATATATTTTTAAGTCTCACTTAAAAAGTATATTTTAAATCATTTGTCTAAATTATTCTATCTCCAAAATATACATATTTTTTTCAAAAATATAATATTTTATTCCATACGATTTCCAAAATAATACTTTTATCAAAATACGCATTTAAGAGTATTTTTCCGGTAATACATAAGTTACATTTAAAGTTTGGGTGGTAATAATAATACCGGTGTAACTTAGGTATTTATTTGTGAAGGCGTTGGTAATATTTTGGAGTCTTTACTTTTTAGTGTATACGAGTTATATTATTTTTACCCTAAAAATAATATATGTGTAGTTCACAAAATAATCATAAAATTACACAAGCGTTTTACTATGAAATATATATTCTAAATATATATTTAACAAGTTTTATTTACGAAAATCCACCTCCGAATACTTGGTTATTTTATAATAAAAATCATGGCGAAGTTTGTTTGGAAAATAAGTCAAAAATATATTTATAAACACTTGTCACCAAAAATATTCTAAGTGTTATTTTCTGGAAAAATTTCGCCAGAGTTTCCTCTGTAAATGGAGGTGGCCACGCTTACTAGCGTATCATTTTCTTTTCAAAATTCAATAAACGACTTTTCAACCATCAACATACAATTTTCAAACATCAAACTAGTCAAAAATAAGTATAAATCGCAAACGCATGAACTTGTAAGTTGTGTAAAAATATGTAGTAACCTTCCATCATTTTTAGTAGATCTTTCTATCTTCAAAAATAAATTGGTTTCTTGAAAAAATTTATGTTTAAAGAAAATGTAACTTTACAACTTCTAGTCAAAAATTACGAAAATATTTCTTTGTTAAACCTTTTGTCACACAAGTGTTTACACACTTGTTTGTTTGCAAAAATACTTTTAGTTGTGTAAGATCCGGCCTTTAAACAGGGTTTGCATCTTACACTTGGTTCTTCGAAAATACCACTTGTAGATCTTTAGATCTACTAGTTTAAAACTCTATTTTACAAGAAAAATCATTTTTATACAAGTTCATGTTTATGTGTGGAAAGGTTCATCACCTTGTATCTTTTACACTTTTACATATTGCTAGTTCATGTTCCATGAACATGACCTAGCATGGTTAGATGACGATCCGTTCCACTACTAGCATCAAACAACATAAAATAATCATAGCTAGACAAGTTTCATAAGTTTTACACCACTAGCTTTTCTTTAACCATCTTGTTCATCTTTCATTCAAGACTTTTAGTTTTGTTTTCGCATGTTCTTGAGTTTTAACCGTTAAATTTGTTATTAACCACTTTAAACATGTACAAGAGAGTGTCTAGAAGAACTTACAACTAGCTCAAGGCTAGGGAAGAATCAAGGCGAAAACAAGGTGGATAAAAGCAACGTAGTGAGGTCCTTGAGATTCCGAAAGCACCGAGCCTCCTTGTGTGTGACCTTTCACCTTTGTGTGTATGTGAAATTGCAAGAACAAGACTTGATGATGGTGAGATGGTGGGTGTGGGTTTTGGCCGAACTCAAGGCAAGGGGAGAGAGAGAGTGTCAAATTTTTGAAGTGTTTAGTGAATGTAATGTTAACCTTTAAGTCTTCTTATAAACCTCCATTCACTAAAATCCTTTGGGTAACATGTAAGCTAGATATGGGACAATCTTGATTAAAATTATCACAATTGTGTGGTGGTGTCCCCTTGGGGGAACCGATCGGTTAGGGGGGGGGGGGGGGGGTTTATGGTTTGATTTCAATTGTATGGTTATGTGTCTAGTTATGTTTAGTTAGGTACTTATGTAGGTTATTAGTGTGTTTTGTAATATAACTGGTGTTCGGGGACCCTAACTAGCTCAGAAAAGTGAAAACAATGTCATTGACATTATTTTTATGTTCCGGGTAAAGTCCGGTTGTTCGGTTGGAGATTAATCCGTTATAGTGCTAAATAAGCATTTAAGTGCCCTTTTATAGTGTTTTTAGTGACACAATTAATTCCCGACACTTTGGAAAGTGCCTAGTATTATTTTCCCATGTTTTTGCACTTTACTAGTTAAGTTAAATGCTGAATTTTGCAATAAAGTGCAGAATTTTGTAGTTAGAGCATGTTTTAGGCACATCCGGTCACTATAACCATCTCCTAGTGACGCAGTTTAACAATCCTCACCTCCCTACACTCCCTACTAGTGTAGTAAACTATTCCCGGCTCGTACTGGCCTTAGAGACAATATCTGTCTAGTGCTGGCAAATGTCAGCATGTTTACTGGGTTATCCGTATAGTGTGCTCACTGTGCTTTTGTGCATCAAGGTTGTCACTAATGTTTGTGTGTAAATAATAGAGTGACAGTATAAAATGTGATGCATGAGTATGTATGTATCGGAAATCAAGAAGCAGTTTAACCACAGTTGTAAGCAAGCACAGTAATTAAGCATTAATTAAATATTAATTAATTCGTATGGATACCTGGTTTGGTGAGGGTTGTCACAGTATCAGATATCACAACCACTAATTGTGACAAGTATTTAAAAGTAAATTTTCATTTCATTGCTAACGGTTCAAGTACATGATTTGGAAACAAAAGTACAATCTCATGCTTTTCAAACTCCTTGTGACCATAACTTTCTATAAGTCCACATTTCGTATTAGACATACACATGCATATCATTACTCACATTTCAACTTGTACAATCCATATTTCATGCAAGACATACACATAACGTTATTCACATTTAAACGTATGCAATCAATATTTCATGCCAGTTTTGCACATAGTAGTATTCATACTTCGATTTATACACTTAAAGCTATATGCTAAACTTGTATGTGCTTAACCACATTTATACCTCAATTTATACGCTCGATATTACATGTTAATCTTATACGTGTTTGCCATCAATCATACCCAATTCATACTTCTCATTACGCGGTAGTTATACTTGAATCCATACATGGGCATAACCCGAGTGGTTTTGCCTACGTTAGACACACACATACTTAAATACAATCATATATACATCCTTAGTTCTTCATACACCATCGTACGTGTAGCCCCACTTGTAATACTAAGATTTACCTTTGACCCATACACTACTAGTACAAACTATGCGGACCATGCAATGACCAGGATAATCACGGGTGCACATGGGATTATAATGGTAGGCGCATGAAAACCATAGTAGGTTCTACTGTGTGTCGTAGCACGGAACGTAACATGACATCAAATAGCGAAATGGACGTAACATGGTTAGAACATGGTGGATACACCGCTGGTACTTCCTATATATAAGCGCTTCTACCATGTCAAAAAACTTTCGTAAAACGTGCAATGTGAAATTCGGTGTTATTCGGACCTTATTAAATACTATCATTTAACAAACAAATTATGGTACATCACAAGCCTTTCCTTTATATACATGAATACGACTCGAAACACTTAGTACACGGTTGACTATGACAAAGGCCCGTACCCAAAATCATTAGCCACGACGGCTACAACTATCACTAACATCCCTCAACACTTTATGTTCGCATTTTATCCGGTACCTCATGATTGTCGTTAGGGTCATGTAAAAACCTAATTAAACTAAGTAGATAGTGTAAGTAGGGTATCATATCCACGGGGAATATGTGGTCAGTGTTTAGCAGTTTAACTATTTAATTACTAGCAACTAAGATTGGGGGTTTGTTGATTTGAAAGAGACTAAAAAAAATTAACTAAGAAACTGTGATCAGATTAAAGAGAATGTAACCTCCTCCAATTTTCAGGTTCTAGGTTTACACAAGATTAGGTAGTTATTTGGACTCCACATACACATCATGTTGGAAAATCAGTTAACGTGGCAATTAAAATAGTTTAAACTGCTATTTTTGTCCATGAGGTTTGGTCACTTTTACCACTTTAATCCAAAACTCAAACTTTTTAAATCTGGGTCCCTGTGGTTTTACTTTTATTGCCATTTTGGTCCAAAAATGAAATCAGCTTATATTTTGCTAAGAAAATCCTGTTATTTTATCCTTTTCCTCAGGAGCAAAATGACCAACTATCAGCTGATTTCATTAATTTAAATAACAATGTGTTATAATAAAATTATATTAACAGTTTTGCCCCTGAGGAAAATGACAAAATAACAGGATTTTATTAGCCAAATACCAGTTGATTTCATTTTTGGACCAAAATGGCAATAAAAGTGAAACCACAGGGACCCAGATTTAAAATGTTTGGGTTTTGGACTAAAGTGGCAAAAGTGATCAAACCTCAAGGACCAAAATGATAGTTTACTCAATAGTTTTTGTCATCAAACCATATAATTCAATTACCCAATCTACCTATATCAACTCAACCCTCTTTAGTCACCCAACCTGTTTCTAGGTTTTGTAATCAACCGAACCCAATTGTAAAGAAAGAACTCAACACATAGATAAATTGTTTCAATTAGCTCATACATCTATCTGATTCGTAAAGTTTTGTCAGAACAAGATCAGATCCAAAACATAACTAACCAAACAAAGTGAAAAACCAATGTGAACCGTCCACCTGGAGGAAGCCATAGAGAGCTTAGCCACTCATACTCATCATGTTTCTATCTTGATTTATGTGCAGCAGCCAAGGGGTTGCCCTTCGTTCCGTGTCGTGCGTCTCTCTTGTGCGATGTTTTTTCCCTTGCTATCCTCCAAAAAACAGCCAATAAGGCTTTCCTTTCTACTGTTTTGTGGGCTGCTGATGCCACTCGATCCATGTGTAGCCCAAAAGTGAATTAATGGCCAAACATTAATTATTCTTTTAGTTGTGGTCGTCCAACACATTCACAACTTCCCTGTTTGCCAAATTTGAATACAACTAGCAATAACACCCGCGCGCGTTGCAGCGCGGGTACGTCACAAACATCGAATGGATTAGTCCAAATGTTATGTGATGAGTTAATCATATGAAAACACGTGTTTAGACGTTTCCCGATTGAACTCAATGTAACTTATATAAGCATTGCGATTGGATCAAAACATAAAGTAAATCAAGTTTATATCATACAATCATAATGTATTATATGTGACATGACTCATACATAGAAAACGTAACACATGTAACGGGAAAGTTGACACGTATAATTAAAAGAGATTAATTAGAACTTTGTGAAAAAGGGAAAAAAGAAACCCCGATTTGACTCCACTCGATTCGAAACAAATTTCACCAAACATTCATAAAATAAGCACGAAAACATATTATATTGACCTGACTCGTTTACCAAAAAATTTACGTCGAAACATACACCAACTTCAATGTATACCGAAACGTACATAAAAATGGTTTTTTTTTTTACGAAAACGTATTATATTTGACCTATCTCATTTTTAGAAAAAGTTTACTTCGAAACGTATAGCAAATCGAATTCATGCCGACAAATACATAAAAATATACACGTAAAAATAGTTTCTTTTAAAGTAAATGAGGTATAGGGGTAAACTCGAAACAAATTATTAGTAAAACTTAATAGGTTAAATACGTTCGTAAAATCGTGCCAAGTAGCACCAATGCCACACCACTGCCACCGACCACCAATATCAGGAAAGATCGTAAAAATAAAATAAATAAAAAAGGAATAAATAACACCGAATGAAAAAACAGACGTAAAATTGTTAAACCACGGACGCCCATTGCGTCATGTTAATGCGAGAAATTAGACCGTAACGTAAAAACGTAGAAAAGAATAACTAAGTCGATCTAGGACCCGCACGTTGCGATGAACTTCTCAAACGGAGAAAAATAGACGTGTTGCGATGGGCCTGTAAACGGGGAAAAATAGACAAAAAACATTGAACCCCACACGCACATTGCGGCGTGTTGACTCGCAAATTTAGAATGAAACATAAAACGAAAAACTTGCGAAAGATAAAAGTATGAGGGACTAAAGTTGAACATAAAAAAATTGTTTGTGTTAAGTTGCAAAAGATTAAAAAGCTTTGGGTAAAAGTAAAAAAAAAACAATAGGGTTAAAATGTAAAAGGGAAAAGACTTTTGGATTTAAAGCAATAAAATTCAATTTTTTTTTTAAAAGCACCCAATGCATGTTGCTTATTTATAATGTGTTAATATTAAATCAAATAATCATTTAATAATTTGAATTCAAATAATCTTACTCAAATATATTATTCAAACGTTTTTCTCATTAATTAATATAGACTAAGTGTCAATTAACCATTAAATTCTAATGTCTATATAATATAGAAACATAATAAAATAATAAATTATATACAACTATCAGTGCATTTATAATATAGATTGTATATAACAAGAGTGTACTTAAAATGTATCGATCACGTCCCCAAACTTGTCTTTTTTCATTCCGAAAAAGTTATTTGCAATGGAATCACAATCAAACTCACTTACATTCAATATATTCTGTTATTTTATTAACTAGTCTAATCATACGTTAACCAAGATTGCGGGTATATGATCCACCTAAGCCCAACCGCCGGTTTCCAAGCCCTTATTCACAATCCATTAAGATCAAGTTAATTATTCATCTATTGATCCCACACTCAAAAGACCACAACCCTACCTAATCCCGCTTCAAGCTTATGAGATTACCGTCTTATATAAAAAAACTCTTATGTATTACCGATTAAATTTATGATGGATAATGGATGATGGTTATGAGCTTTGATATGTTTTTGCTTATGATCAGCTCAGAGGATATACCCCACTCGAGTCACCATCCCAGTGGTTAATGCCTTAAGCTTCACATATTTATCATTTTTTCCTAACTCCACCTAGAGGGTATGTACTATCCGAGTCACCATCTTAGTGGCAATACCATAGGCTTTGTCAATACACAGCTAGCTCAGATGGATGGATGGAATATTTTTTTTTTCGGGCGCCACCTAGTATCGGATTTATTTTCATAAAAAGAAACAGATGTGCCATTTAACCGGAATACTTATAAGCTTTTTATTTATAACGGTACCCCTTACACTATCAACAGTTTCAGTTTTGCTATAGCTCCTAAGGCGAGAACACACAAGACTCCTAATTTTTAAGGTATATTATATCAATCCTAAGGAACTCATCAACCGGCTGGGCCTACCCACCTATCCTAAGTTAGACGTGTGACCGACCATTCGTTATCTCATATATATAATAATCAAATGCCAAGAACTTATTATACCTATCATTTTCCATTTTATTGCAAAAACTTTCTCAAAACATTTTCTATTTTTTCAGTTTTTTTTTGGATTTTTTTAATTATTTTTTTAATGACTCGACACTGACACTACCTAAGGGGGGAGGGGTGGTTATCACTTGCAAAAATTCCATCACTCACAACATCTAATCAAGTTCTGTCATGTCATCAACCATTATTCCATCACTCACAACCTTTTTTAGTGGCAATGGTCATCACTCACCACCACACCCAACAATTTCCCCACAACCAACAATTACCCTCACAACATAAAAAGTATCACGCGTTGAAAAAATCACGGGCTATGCATCATCACGCGTTATAGATGATGGTGGCGGTGGTCTTGTTCAATTCTCCACGCGTGGAACATGTTCATCACGGGGAAAATTTTCACCACCCCTAGTCCCCTAAGACACAACTAGACGCTAGTTTCCTCTCACCACACTTAAATTCTGCATTGTTCTCAATGGAGTGAGAAACTACCTACTAAAAAACTAAAACTAAAAATATAAATACAACAATAACAAAAATGGAACAGACTCCCCTGGTTTTAAGCGGTAGAATCCTCATAAGTCGTGTTCCACAACCCCCATATAGCATTTCATTCGCGGCCGCAACAAAGATGTGGGATGCTCTTCTCAAAACATATTCGTATCATCCCCGCCTAAATGGAGATTAAGCATAGACGAAGCGACCAAAATCTGCAACATAAAGCTCAAACACACCCAAACACGTTAAACTGACTCATTGTACAAAAACTCTACAAGAACTACAACTTAGGGCTATTTTCATTTAAAAAAACTTTTTCAACCTTGCCCTGCCTTGCCCCCGTGAAAACATGTGAATTAGCCTCAATTGCACTGTGTGTCATTTTTTTATGACATGCATAAAATTAACATGACATGCATTTGTATGTCATGTTTTTATGACACACATTTATGACACTTATTGCAATCAACGGCATGACATTTATTTCTTGACAGACGTTCTCGAATGTCATAAAATGAGCGTATGTCATTGTTTGCGTGTCAAGATAGGTGTATTTTCTAGTAGTGATGGTGAGTTAGCTTAATGTCTTCTATCATTTTCAACCCAGGAATGTTATTTCTTTGAACTCCTTTTTGTTCCTTGTTTTCCAAATATGCCACATAGTCGTTTGGTAAATCATACATGCCATTGTCTTCCAATCTTTAGATCTTGCCATTTGTACAATCATCTGTAAAGCCTCTTCGCTGGAATTAAATTACATTGATGCTGGTAATTTTAACCAGACTAGTATGTTCCACCATATCGATCTCACCATCACACATGTAACCAACAGATGGTCTACCGTTTCTTCTTGCATCCCACATTTCAAACAAAGTCTACATTGCATGTCTCCACCTCATCTTGCTAGTTTAGTATTCGTTGGTATTCTATTTAAGCTTGCCCTCCAACAATAATAGTTTATTTTCGGTGGAGCCCATCGATTCCAGAATTTCCACTCCACATCTTGTTCCGAAACTGTTCTCTTATTTATTTGTTCACAAACAAAAGCCACTCTTAGATCATGTTCCGCTGTACCTTTGCATTTCCAAATGTTTCTTACACTTTTAAAACCATTCGTTTTCGGTTTTTTTTTTCGGTTTTTATGTTGGTTCGATTCGGTTTTTCAGTTATTTGGGTTTTTGGAACAAAAATATGTAAGATTCAAAAAATAAAAAGTATAATTAAAAATATAAGAATCTTTCTTATATGTTTTCATTTAAGTTATTATAACTAATCTCTTTAATTAATATTGTTTACATAAACCTAATCTTCTAATCTATTTTTATGTTTCTCTAAAGTTTTTATAATTTATAATAATTTGAAGATCATTATCTTTAATTAATATTGTTTACATAAACCTAATCTTCTAATCTATTTTTATGTTTCTCCGAAGTTTTTATAATTTATAATAATTTGAAGATCATTATATTTTTATATTAAATTTTGTTATTTCTTGTAGGTAATAAATGATTCATTTAAATTATAAATAAACGTGTAATATATTTTTTTATTATAAACACTTTACATTCAACAATAAAATTAATAATTTCTACTAGCATTGAGTTAAACACTTAAACAACTTAAGCTTAAACATAAAAAATATATGGATGGTAACTCACCATCACTACTAGAAAATACACCTATCTTGACACGCAAACAATGATATACGCTCATTTTATGACATTCGAGAATGTCTGTCAAGAAATAAATGTCATGTCGTTGATTGCAATATTCAAAACCAAACCATCAGTTTTTTATTCGATTCAGCTTTTTCAGCTTAGTTTTAACAGTCATACGGTTCAGTTATTTCAGTTTTCTATCCATCTATACCTTTAGTCTTCTTGTCTTTTGCTAGGCCATATATTGTATATTTATTTTTAGTGCTTTTCGCATAATTAATGAGAGACACGCAGATTTCACATGGTAAAAAGACAAGGTACAAACAAAATCATAGTAGTTAGTACCTATCATGTGAACATTGCACGTTATCATTAATTACTTGATTTTACATTTTATAAATAGATTTTTTTTCTTTTTTATTTCTTTAAACGTAAACTTTATTAACACACCAAACAAACCTCAAACCGAACCAGCCAACAACAAGAACATTACATAATTACAAATTTATATTCATTTAAACAAATAATTGATTTAACTTTAGACGTACTTAAACCATAAAAATCCCACCTGCTTTATTTCACTTATAATGTCTTCAATCTTTGCCTCTTTGTTGTTAAATTTGATCCCATTTTTAGCCCTTCAAATGCTACAACCAGGGGCGGACCCAAGCATAAGCTTGGGCAAGGCCGTCTCCGAAAATCGCAAAAAAAATTTTTGGCCCTGTTCGAGATAAAAAATTTGGGTCCTATTCGCAAATCTTCATATAATATAAACTTATCAATCATTCAATCAAATAACTCATAATACTACGATAATTGTTATCAAATAGATAAAACAAATTAACAAAAATAGTGTAGCGAAAATGATCAAGTTATCGAACCTACTTGCTAAGCGAAAAGTGTGGTTCTTCTAGCGTTTTTTGAAGCAAAACTCTCGATCAACTCCTTGTAATCCATAGTATCTAATATTTCACTTTCAATAGAAATTGTCGCCAACCCGTTTAACCTTTCTTTTCTCTTCCTCTAGCTTCCTCTTCTTACGTTTTTGATGGCCGGATGGGTATTTGTATTTAGGAACGGGAGGCATAATTTCTAAATATTAACAAAAAAAAAACATTCATTCAATATTTCAATCACAAGACATCAGTTAACAAAAAACATACATTCATTCAATATTTCAATCACAAGACAATAAGACATCAATTAACAAAAAACATACATTCATTCAATATTAACAAATAACATCCATTCAATATTTCAAATTTTCAATCAAAAAGACATTCATTCAATCAAAAACATTCATATGAAATCAAAAAAACATTCATTCAATCAAAAAGACAAAAACATATGAAATCAGCGACTGATATACCTCCGATTCCGAAAGTCTGATGATAATTGCGACTGATCACTGATATACCTCCGAATCTCCGATTCCGAATCACTGTGATATTAGGAACAAAAATTGAAACTCTGATGATCAACGACTGAAATCCTGAATCACTGTGATATTAGGAACGAATTGAGAGTCGACCTTTTGTTTCCCTCTTGACTTATGTGCGTGCAATTGATATCATCAGGCAACAGGACTTTTTGTTTACCTCGTCCCTCCTGTGCGTGCCATATATGATCACTGTAGGCCCTTATTTTTTGTAATTGGGCCTTATTTCATTTGATTGCAACTGGGCCTATTTAAACATACATAATTTATTTTTTTATAAATACATACAGAATGTTTTTGAATTTTTTGGGCCCCATGCTGGTTTGGGCCCTGTGCCCAGGCCCATTCTACACCTTGGCTTAGCCGGCCTTGAGCTTGGGTGGGCGAGCGCCCCCCTTAAAAACGAATTTTATTGTATTTTATAGGTGAAAAACCCGATCGCACCCCTTGAAAGTTTGGTTGAACCCCTTGTTCGCACCCCCAAGAAAGAATTCATGTGTCCGCTACTGGCTACAACATCCACTCCTTACTATCCCTTAAACGTCTCCTTCTCAATCCCTTTTAAACCCACATCCTAATGAATCTCTAAGACCGTGCGTATTCGTTCAAATGTGGGCGTTTTAAGCCCGACAACGCCCAAAGCACGCCCAGGTGCGGCCCCCGTGGGCGTTTTTTCGAGAAAAAATTGTGAGGAGCGTGCTATATTCCACGCCAGATGGGAGAAGGATTTGACCAATTACTTTCGAGCAACGATAATAAACGACTAGTTCATTTTTTTTAATTCAACCATTTTTTATATAAATACTCTCATTCCTCATCCATTTATACAAACCACAACCAAAAAACTCTTTCACTCACAACTTCAAACATCAAAATTTTATACAACCTTCACCCATTTTATAATAAATGGATTCCCCCACTTCCTCGTCGTCCATTGCAAATTATTACTACAAAATTTTCTTAGCGGATGAGGGTGACTCGACCGATGAGGAGGTCGAGCAAGAGGCGATTACGAGTGCGTGCGAACTAGCGGCTCGTTATTTTAAACATTGTAGCGAGCCTCAACGTGAGATTTTACAAAGAATATATTCAACGAGACCAATAAGCGGCAAACGACCGGTTGATTAAAGATTACTTCGCTGAAGCGCCTACCTACCCAAACCCCGAAGTTTTTAGGCGTCGTTTCCGGATGAGTAAACGTTTATTTCTACACATCGTTGAAGACTTGGAAAACATGTATGATTATTTTAAACAAAAAGCTGATGCGAAAAAGACACTTGGATTCACCGATATTCAAAAGTGTACTTCAGCTCTACGGGTCCTTGGGTACGAAAACACGACTGACATCAACGACGAATATTTAAAAACAGACGAGAAAACAACGCGAGATACCTTGGAGCATTTTTGTATAGGTACATTACTATTTTCTATTTATTATTTACATGCATTCATATTTTTTTAACGTAGGTTAACGTTATATTTTTTAAAAGGTGTTATAGAGTTCTATGGTCCCCGTTATCTGAGAAGGTCCACTTGGTCCGACCTTCAAAAAAATTACGAGGCCCATGCTGAGCTCCATGGTTTACCGGGCATGATCGGAAGCTTGGATTGTCGACATTGGCAGTGGTATAATTGTCCGACCGCATGGCGAGTTCAACACACACGAGGTGAACAGGACGGACCAATTGTTATTCTTCAAGTGGTTGCCTCACAGGACCTTTGGATATGGTCGGCTTACTTTGGTGCTGCAGGGTCATGCAATGTTTTAAACGTTTTCGAGCAGTCTCCATTGGTAGAAGACTACATATCTGGTCGAGCTGCCAAAGCATCTTTTTATGCAAACGAGAACTACTACATGCATGGATACTATTTATGCGATGGAATTTATCCGAAGTATTCAATTGTCGTGAAGACGTTCAGGGACCTGTACAATGAAAAAATAGCTTACTTTAAAAAGGTTCAAGAGTCTTCGCGGAAGGATATTGAGAGATGCTTTGGGGTTCTTCAACAACGGTGGCATTATTTGAGAAATCTTTGTCGTGTATGGAGCAAAGTAAAAATGAGAGATGCTATGTACGCTTGTATAATAATGCATAATATGATTTTGGAAGACGAAGGAAAAGCTATATGCCAAAGCAATGTACGGGAAGACGTTCAGGAGTATCCACAAGCAACAATGGAAGAAAGAGTGAAGAATGCACATGAATTGCGGTCTGAAGCGGCACATAATGAGTTAGCGCTTGATTTGGTCGAACACGCGTGGTCAGTTCGTTATATTCCAAACGAGGGTGAGCAAGAGTCAGATGATGATGAAGAAGACGAAGATGATGGGAATGGCGAAAGCGAAGACGAGAATTAAAAAAAAATATTATTAGTTTTAAAAATATTATGTGTATTTGTTTTATTAGTTATGTAATTTTTATTTAATTAATAGAATTAATTTTTTTTTAAAAATAAAAAAAACTAATAAAAAGGGTAATTATGGAAGTGATACGTGGCGGACAACGCCCAAGGGTGGGGCATTATCCCACTACCCCCATTTCTTCACAATGCCCCTTTGCTAACAAGGACGCCACGTGGCGGACAACACCTAAGAGTGGGGCATTATTCACCACAACGACTACGCATAGTCTAACAACTCTTTAAAACTTTGCACCAACTGCTAATATGTGCCCACACAACATAGGCTATGTAACAAGATGGGAATACAGTTTTTGACCTCTAAGAAAAGATACTATGTTTTTTTTAATTCTAAGTATACCGTTGCGGCGTGTCTATTTTTATTTATATTTTTATATAAATTTTATTTAAACCTGAGTTGTAAATAACTATATACAAGTGATTAAAGTACAAACGTACTATTTTATCATATATTTTATTTCTCTTATAACTTTTAAAATTTGATTATTTTTTTTTTATTTTGTGTATTTCGTTACAATGTTCTTATTTTGCTCAATGACTCCATATATATATATATTTTACCCAAAACTGATTTACAAATAGTAATGTCCAAGTGATCGAATTTTCAAAGAACAAACAAATTATTTTTTATTATAATTATTTTTGAGCATTAAACTAGGGTGTATTTTTTGTGTCGGTGCCGTTATGAAGCGAACCGGTTCCGATTGATCAATATAGGTACCAACATCGGTTTCATCTGAACTAGTATCAACATTGGTTTTTATGCTTTTTGACCGATGTTTTTTTACTGTACCGTATTAATAACGTAAGGAACCAAATTGACTGACTGAATCCCTACGACTATAACATGTCTTAATGAGTTATTTTTGCTTGGAATGGGCTACAATGTATTTTGATTATAGATACAACTATTGAAACTAAGGAGCTCTTTGTTTAGCTCTTAATGAGACTCTTAACGATTCAGGTCACGTATTGGTTCAACACTTAATGGTTCAGACTATTTGTTTTACGAGCAGATGTCTAAATGGTTCAGACAATTGCCTTTGAATGGTTTAGTAGTCTACTAAGTCTGAATGGTTAAGAACTCTAATCTTAATTGGTCAGACATTTGTCTTGGAATGGTTAAGCATTATATTGGCTTTTAACAGTGGCAGAACTAGAAACTTTGATCTGGAGGGTCAATATATATACATATATGCTAGTGTATAATAATAATAATAATAATAATCATTATTTTAAGAGTTAAATTTCATTTTAATCCATATGGTTTGGGTTATTTTACCAGTTTAGTCAAAAGGTTTCATTTTTCTCATGTGTGTCCAAAAAGGTTTCACCGTTGCCATTTTAGTCCACTGGGTTAACTTCATCCATGTTTTCTGTTAATGAGAAGGCTAATTCGTTCATTTTATATGTAATTATGTTAACTAGAATGGCAATTCGGCCATATAAAATGACCGAATTGCCCTTCTCGTTAACAGAAATAATAGATGAAGTTAACTTAGTTGACTAAAATGGCAACGTTGAAACTTTTTTGGACTCACAGGCAAAAAATGAAACATTTATACTAAACTGACAAAATAACTTAAACCACGTTAACTGAAATGACATTTACCTCTTATTTAATATAACAAAAGTCAGTAAAAGCTAAAAGAATGATAAATTAAAAAATCTTGACATTTTCTAAACTAAATGAAATAAATGTAGGGGAAATAATAAATACTAAACATGAAATACATACAATTATCATTTATTTGTACTTTTATATCACCTTTTAAAAGAAGGGAGCATAGTATAACTACTACGTTGACCAGTAGCTAGTAGATCATAGGCTTTTTTTATTACATGCTTTATGACAAAAACAACTTGCATCTTACCATCTTCTTCACTTTTCATTTCGTCTGTAACTATGCCACCTTTTGAAATTATTTTGGTGATCGTTTTTTGCACATTTTTTCTTTATTTTTTTCGCTTCATTTATTTCTCAACTAAAAATCTAAGGGGTTAAGATGCAAAAACTCAGTAGGATGACGGATTAAAGGTTACATGACCTGCGGCGACCGGAGGGTCAACGGACCCTCCGGACCCCCTGTAGTTCCGCCGCTGGCTTTTAATGGTTCAAACCTCCTACTAGTTCAGCACTTAATAATTCATACATCTTATTTATTGGTTCAGCACTTAACCATTCAGAAGTTCCAACCAACCCCTAAAACTCATGGTTGTAAAAGTCCCGCCTAGGCTCCGAGTACTCCCCGAGTACTCGCTACAAGGTAGGTTGCCGAGGCACGAGTACTGGTCTCCCAGGCCAATTACTCCCCGAGTAATCTCCGCCTAAGCCGAGTATTTCCCGAGTACTCCCGAATCCGACTAGGGAGCGCCTAGCGACTTTTGCAACCACGCCTAAAAGTGATGCTACAATGACATAAGAATGAAAAAGAAATAGTACACCTACGACATAAGAAAGAAAAAGAAAGAACCTAGAAAAATAAAGTAGGCTATGTGGAAAAAATAAAGAAAATGTAAGTAGCGCCGGCTTAACCTTTTAAGAGGCATAAACCAAAGTCTAAAATTGATGCCCTTCCGTTTAAAAGATTTTTTTTGCTTATGTTCTTAATAAATAATACTATAGTTGTTTTGATGCAAACTAGGGGTTAGAAACATGAATATAGAATGTTACAATAGTAGACATAAAGGAAAAGACCTTGAGATCATTATCACTACATGAGTATAAACTATTAAGTAGCTTGTGGTTAATATTGATATCATAAGCATGATGATATATTAGAGGACTTTTATATACATATGAATAAATCTTAAAAAATGATGGCCCTGAAGAAAGGGGCCTAAAGCTACGACTTCACTAGGTTTACCCTTCAACCGGCCCTGAATGTAAGCAGGCGTTAGAAATGAATGAGAACGTTGTTACCATTAAACATTTAAGACTGAAAATCAACTTATACATCCCAATTGTGCATGATAAAGCATGATGCCACTAAACATTTTAAGAATTAAAATCAACTTATGGATCCCAATTGTCCATATGATTATAACTTAGCACTTATGGCTTAGTTCAAATACAAATCCATCAATATCATTTTCGGAGCTTCCACCTTCATCAACGGCCACTTTAGCCAATTCCCTCCACTTTGCCGCATTCTTTCGGGCTACTACTCCTCTCTCACCCTCCATAATCTTCTTTATACACGTCACTAGAGTTTCGCTTCTCACTATCCCGTTCTCATCAGCCTTAGCTCTAACGCCAACTCCCCAAATTTCATCTAGCAACTTGGCATTCGTAGTTTGATCCGAAACTTGTGGCATTCCAACCACGGGGACTCCTAGACTTACTGCTTCAAGAGTTGAGTTAAACCCACAATGTGTAACAAAGCATCCTACTGATTCATGTGCTAGCACATCTAATTGTCTACACCATGCTACAACCAAACCCTTACTTGGGATTTTCATGTCTGGAAAACCTTTTGGGAGTTTTTCCTCTTCTTTGGCCCTAACCACCCACAAGAAATTCATATCACAACTGCTCAAACCCAATGCGATTTCTTCCATTTGTTCAGGTCCAAGTGTTATCACGCTTCCGAATGATACATAAACAACTGATTCCTTTGGCTTATCACTTAGCCAGTTCATACAATCATTGTGGTTTGCTTTGAAAAGATTGAACCCGTAACCTGTATCGCCTTCAAGTCGTTTGTCCAAGTACATAGATGGAAGTGTTGGGCCGACAACCTTCAGCGTCCACATCTTTCTCATCCACGTTACCACCTAATAAATCAAAGATCGATTCATATCGAGCAAAGACATTAGTAAAATGTTTAACTTTACTATAATATCTTGTGTCGTGTCATGTGGTGTGGTATTGATTGATTCATATACAGTGTTATACAAAATATAGAAAAAATAAACATTAAAAGTGGCACATATGTGAGTGCATTAATAAAACTTTTTTTTGTTCCCTTATTTAACATATACATCCAGGGGCGGACCTATGGTATTTCGTGAGTGGGTGGGCGCCCCCTTGATTTTTTTTAGTTTAATACGTCTATCAAAATCTTGACCGCTCCTCATAAAATTTTACAATCGCACCCCTTGAAATTGAAAAAGGAGAGTGAAGGAGCTTGATCTTTACATAGGTATGAAAAAGATGCGTGAGTAAGGTAATGAAGATGAAGATGGTGAGTTGCAGAGATATTGTATGAAGATGGAGATGCTTTTTAGGTCAAAAATTGTACTTTCCTTATTACTAAACTAGTTTTAAAATTCTGACAACAATAAAGAAAAAGTGAGTTTATGCATTTTTTTCACTTAATTAATTACTTTTATTTAGTTTCCTTATTAATAAACTAGTTTTAAAATTCTGACAACAATAAAGAAAAAGTGAGTTTATGCATTTTTTTTTACTTAATTAATTACTTTTATTTTATAGTAACAATTTTATATGATTATGTTCAGTTCTTTAATTTATGTGGTTATCAATTATATACTTCACTGTTTTATTACTTTGTATCATTTGCTCTAATATATTAGTTATTAAACATGTTTAATTATGTGAAACGTTTCTTTAAATCGAGTTTTTTTCCCAAACTAGTGTTGTTGAAAAAATATTTACCAAAATAGTGTTCTTTCAAAAATATTTACCAAATTGGTGTTTTACATTTATTTTGTATTTATCTTTTATTTTCTAACCAACATATTAAACTCTTTTATATTTTTTTAATTCGGTTATTATATTATCTATTTTTTTTATCTTACTTTTATGTTTTTTATTGAATCAATTCATTGTTTTTTTTCTTCTATTGACCATCATTATGCTGATGTAGGTTGAATCAGGAGAGACATCCATGAACTGAATCAGAATTGAAAAAAAGGTTAACAGTTTTTAAATAAGTAATCTTAGATTTTGAAAATTTTAATTTATGAGGTATGATTGAAAGAATCGGTAATTTTATATTGTTTTTGGGCATAACAAATTTATGTGCTTTCCTTGTGCTTTCATAAATTGTTTTGTCATTGTGAAATTAATTTTTATTGGATCTTTTATGAAGTTTTCTCTGTGACTTTTTTGCTCGTACAGAAATCTTTAAATACACATATGTTGGTAAGAAAAACTAAGTTGACGGAAGAAAAAAAAATACTGAAATGATTGAATAAAAACATAAAAAAATATAATAAAAAGTAAATAATAGATTAACTAAATAAAAAATGTAAAAATGGCCTAATATATTGCTTAGAAAATAAAAGATAAATACAAAATATATGAAAAACACCAATTTGGTAAATACTTTTTAAGAAACACTATTTTAGTAAATATTTTTCCCACCAACACTAGTTTGGAAAAAAAAAAAACTATCTTTAAATCTATATTTTAATTAAAATAAAACTTAAAACAATCTAAAAGTTTTTATCATATACACTAAAGAAAGAAAAAAATAAATTATTGTGGAAATGTTTTTTTAAAAGAATATTTTGCTTGTAAAAACTTGTAATAAAATCTTGAGTTAATTACTGTTTTCGTCCCTGTGGTTTGTCAAAAATCACTATTTCAGTCCATTAGTTTAAAAATTGTGATTTCAGTCCCTGTGGTTTCACTTTCTTAACCATTTCAGTCCACCTCGTAACCATTTCAGTCCCTGTACTTACAGAATAAATGGATTGAAATGGTTACGAAAGTGAAACCACATGGACTGAAATGGTTACGAAAGTGAAACCACAGGGACTGAAATCACAATTTTTAAACTAATGAACTGAAATAGTGATTTTTGACAAACCACAGGGACGAAAACAGTAATTAACTCTAAAATCTTTTTTATCGTATAGTCCAAAAGAAGAAAAAAAAAGGAGGCGGGTAACTGAAAGAACAACGGCCCATGAACTTTTTACTTGACCCGATTCAACCTAAAATGGATAAAAAAATATTATGTAACGATAAACAAAGGACCCTTATAAATTTTCACTCCCTATCAAAAAGTTTTCTGGGTCTGCCGCTACCTATGTGATACACGTTTTGTTTTCTTTCACCTTTCTCATTCACCACTACACACTCAAAGGTACGGATTTTTCTAGTCCTTTTCATTTGTTCATGAAATAAAGTACTTGAACTCCATATTCAGTGTACATCAATTTTGGCAGGAATAAAAACATATTAAATAAAAAAACAAAATGAAGCAAACTCACCTCTTCCTCGAGTTCATAAAAACTATTTGTGAAGACCCAACGTGCTTGATCAATATTATCAAACTGACCAAACACAGTCTGAGACCAACCACCATTCGGTTCATAATTATGCACAAAAGATGGTGTCTCCCACCTTTCAAGTAGTGGCAACCCAGGAACAGAAATGGTTGCAGCCATTGGCAAAGAAACCAAGCCCTTATGAACATGATAATATAAGCTGTTTACACAACAAGCCTGTGTCAAAAATGAGCCACAATCAATTCCAAAGTCCTTAGCCACATCCAAAGCCCATATAATGAGAGAATCATAGATGATTGCATCAATGGTGTTTCCTTCACTTTGAAGGTTCTTGATGAGATCAGCTAGTGATTTTGAGCCAGTTTCTTTGAAGGTTTTGAGGTAGGATTCGGCGGTGTCGGCGCTTGCGTAACCGCCTTCATCAAAGCCATCAGAAATGGCTTTGATTTGAATGGAGGTGGTGTTGTTGTGGGAGAGGGTAGAGTTTAAGGTGTAGATGGTTGTAATGAGTGTTGTTTTGACACCTTTGGAGAGTAAACGTTTGCCAAATTGGATGAAAGGGTTTATATGGCCTTGTGAAGAAGGGTAGGGGAAGAGTAGAACATGTGGTGATTTGTTCATCTTATCTTTTCCGGCCATTAATGGTCTGTTAGAAAAAAACTTGCGTGTTTAATGGGTATTTATAACATTATACCTTACCTTATTCATTCATCATGCCATTTAGGTTATTCAAGAAGAGTTATCTTTTGTGGGTATATCATACTTTAATTTTTAAGAGGTTTAAATATTTAAAGGGAAAAAATTAGCCGTTAAAAAAGGGGTGGGGGTATTGATACATATTCATTTTTTATGTGCACATCCCCCCAGGGGCCGCGTATAAAGGTCGTATACAGTGTGAAAGCATTAAATGTGTCAGAAAATGAGTTTTGATACGCCTCTTATTGCCCTATGAGAGGCGTATAAGATTGTGGTAGTTGAAGCATTAAACCCTATACGCCTCTCATTAAACTATACGCGGCTTACAGGCACGACTTTTGATGAATTTAAGGTATAATTACTCACATCCAAGGAGTTCAGTCTGAAAAGTGTGAAAAGGTAACCACATACGTGCTTAGGCTATGGGGTGTGGATGGAGCCTCAAGGGGCTTTATAGGTGCCACGTAGGATCCCCGTCAGCGATGGAGCCTCCCTTTAATTTGGAGGGTGTGGATGGAGCCCCTATTAAACAAAATTAAAAAAAAAAAAAAACTTTCATTGGTCGTGGCCCCACCTGAACCCGCGTTGCAGCTCGCCATGGCGGTGGCGGGCGATGAATGGCGCCCCTTCAATGGCGGCGGGGGTGTGGTGGTTGGGCGCTATACTTGCTTGTGTGGCAGGTGGTGGCGCCTTACACCCCATAGCCTTATTGATCTATACGCCCTTTATCGGAGTTTTTTTTTATCCAAAATGGTGTGGGTGGAAAAAGTATTTACCAAAATAGTGTTGTATGAAAAATATTTACCAAAATAGTGTTTTGAAGATTTTATGTATTTCTCACTCCTAATCTTATTAGATAACTTCAATTCCCTTAAATAATATTTGATTTAATCATAAATTATCATATAACTATATTTTTTCATGAATCATAAATTAAACTTTTTTTTTACAAAACTTACTTCGAAAAAAATACTTATTTTGAAGAACTGCTTTTTAACGTGTGATTATAATCATTTCAGTTATACCCTCATGATTTTATAGTTAATAAAAAAGTCGTTCAAAAAAATTAATTAAAAAATGAGGTAAGAATTTGATTCAAATTCAGTTACTATTTCTTGTGTTTGAACACTGAATACATTAGTTTTCTTGTGGGTTACGGTTACAAAATATTTTTCAAAAAAATGTGGCTTAATATTTTAAATATTTTTTGTAGCAGGTAAACAATAAAATATTGATCGTTGTGTATGTTGATAAATATACATATATCATTCTATTCTATTTGGATGAATAACTAGATAATAAATTACATTTAGCAAAACATTAAGGTTCGTTCTTGTCGTCTTGAAAAGTTATTGATTTGAGTAAATTACCATATTTTGAAAATTCGTTAGCAAAATATTTAGTTTTTTTTTAAATACTATATTTGTTAACGGATGATTGCCCGATGGCAGTACGAAATGGACTTTGAAATATACACCGAAGTATAAAAGTTATGGAATGGGTGACAATGTACATGTCTCGTATTACACAGGGTAGGGCGTTACTAGGTAGTAATAGAACTTCACGAAAAAGAATTTGTTAACTTGGCAAAGGTGTAACATCCGTGAAATATAGTGTAAGCAACATTTTTTTATAAAAAAAAATATATATTAATTAGAGTGTTTTATAATATAAAAACCCTTAATTACCTCACAAGATTTTTTTAAAAATTAATACCATATGAGTCGTATAGGGCAAGGAGACCCGTATACAACTCCTATAAGGTGCTCATTGCCCGATACAACTCCCCTGGTGGACAAACTTTAAGTGTCTCATTGCCCAATAAGCCTCCCCTAGTGGTTTCCAGTTTCATTAAAGGGGGAATAGTTCAACTAGGAGAGGCTTATTGGTCAATAAGACACTCATAGTGTGTCCACCAGGGGAGTTGTATCGGGCAATGAGCACCTTATAGGAGTTGTGTACGGGTCTCCTTACCCTATACGACTCATATGGTATTAATTTTTAAAAAAATCTTGTGAGGTAATTAATGGTTTTTATGTTATAAAACACTCTAATTAATATTTTTTTATAAAAAAATGTTGCGTACACTATATTTCACGGATGTTACACATTTGCCAAGTTAACAAATTCTTTTTCGTGGAGTTCTATTACTACCTACTAACGCCCTACCCTGTATAATACGAGACATATACATTGTCACCCATTCCATAGCTTCTATACTTCGGTGTATATTTCTTATAACATCATCTTTTTATTGATTTATTATTTTTTCTGTTTGAACCTATAAATAAACATTAAAGGAAATTTATTTAATTTATAAATTTCCTTTAATGTTAAATTAATTTTTCTGTTTTAATTATTTAATTAAATTTTTTGTTTTAATTGATTTATTAATTTTTTTGTTTGAACCTATAAATAAACATTAAAGGAGATTTATTTAATTAATAAATTTCATTTAATGTTAAATTAATTTTTCTGTTTTAATTGTTTAATTAGTTTTGTTTAATTAATTTTTTCTGTTTCAATTGATTTATTAATTTTTCTGTTTGAACCTATAAATAAACATTAAAGGAAATTTATTTATTAATTTTTCTGTTTTAATTGTTTAATTAATTTTTCTGTTTTAATTGTTTAATTAATTTTCTGTTTTAATTGATTTATTAGTTTTTCTGTTTGAACCTATAAATAAACATTAAAGGAAATTTATTTAATTAATAAATTTCCTTTAATGATAAATTAATTTTTCTGTTTTAATTTTTTAATTAATTTTTCTATTTTAATTGTTTAATTAATTGTTTTATTAGTAACTGATTTATGAACAATAAAAAATCTCAAAAAATGCAAAAAACTGGCCCTAAACCAGTTTATAACAACCCTCTTGAAATTTTTTAGACACCCTAATATATATTAAAATATCCCGATATGTCCTTAAATACACCCCATACGCGAAAACAGGGCCCGAATACCTTTAATATTATAAAATTTAATTAAAAACAAGAAAATTGGGGCTCTCGCGGGGCGCGTAGCCTTTGGCTACTGCCTACGTGGGCCGCGACAGCAAGAGATCAGGTCGAAACCCTAGGGCGCCACGTGTCGAGACGCGTGTGGAGTCTATGTTCCGAATCAGCAACCCTAGGGCCTACCCTAGGGAGCCTCGCGGGCCGCATAAGCCCTGGTGGAATGCTACGCGGGGCGCGATGGAACCAAAGATCAGCCCTGTAAATTGAATGCTTCGGCTTCAGTCTACGATCGCTCATTTCTTTTCTTTCTTACGAATTCCCACATAGATAAAGTGATTTTCGGGCATAATACCCCCTAAATAACGAAGCTCTGCTCCGTTGTAAGTATCATAACCCCTGGATATGTATTAGATACGCTGCCCGATTGATCTAGGGTTCCGTAACGGCTGTCGTGGTTCTGCCCGACGTAGTCGTTGGAATGCCGTCTCGGGGAGGGTATTACTAATGTTAAAATGGGTTATTATACTAACGCGTGTGCATTTGTGTAATTTATAGATAATCACCAGGAAACTCTTACAGAAAACCTAAGACAGCAATGTGAGTAATCTCCTTTTTTTGCAAATTATTTTTACAAAACCTCACACGATTAATTATATATTAAACAGTTATTGAGTATTTGTAAGGATACAATTATCGTCGGTATGTTGGGGTTTTGTATACAAAATTTGTTACCACCTTGCGAGGAGTAACATTTCCACAAGTCGGGTTGACAGTACCGTGGGTGGTAATTAGTATGACTTGGAAACAAATGTAATTGCGCGACCGCCCTCAATACTGTACAATGATTTTCATTTAAACTTGATTAAACTGGGATTCACTCACCAGTATTTCCCACTGACAAAATGTTTTCTAAACGTGTTTCAGGTAACAAAATGTGAAAGCCAAATAGAAGCCAGCTGGACAACACTGAAGGCTTGGAAAAGTGGCAATTAAGTTACCTAAAATAAATAGATGTTTTTATTAAATAAAATATGGTTTATCCCTATGAAAATGTGTGTACTTGAAACTTGGGTTTTTCCCATGTGTTTAATATATTAAAGCGTGGTATTTTACTCTGATAAATAATTTCCTAACTACGGTCCTGATGTAATTTCCGCTGTCAAAATGGATAAAATAAGAGATACCACCCAAACTGGCCGCGGCCGCCCGTTCCCGGATTGTTAGGGGATGGGGGTTGCGACAAGTTTCTACGCGGATCGAGTGTTTGTTCCTTTTGTTATTTATGCTTAGTTATTTATGCTTAGTCGACTTATTATAAAAAACAACATTTTTTAAAAACTTAATATTTATAATAATATTAAAAAATGACATTTATAATTAATATTCAATTACATGTCTTGCATAAATTTACCAGAACCCGACCCATAGCCATCCCTATTTCAAAGTGTTAAAAAAACATGGCTTAAAAAACATACCATACTGTGGCAAGTGTAAAATTGACGTCCTGGATTAGCTTCAGTCCAAGATGTTCTTAGTGCAGCTGTCCTACCACATTTGTAAACAACCATTATGAATTTGTGATTGTGAAGATGGTGTATATTTCATTTGCAACTTCTGATACGTATCACAAGCTTTTAAAAAAAACAACTCAATAAGCCGCTCATAGGGCAATACGCGCGTATGGGGGTACGGAGTCTGACACCTTTCAGGTTATACGCTTCATATAGCCTGATGAGCCCAGTATACGCATACTTTTTCTGAAAAGTTGGCAAAAACATTTAATACACTTTACTTCTATACGTGTCTCATCGAGCTATGAGTGGCGTATTGAACTTCAGTGTTGGGGTTGTGGTTGTTGTTTTCGGTGTTGGGGTTTGACGGTGGTGGGGATTGACGGTGGGTGGTGGTGGTGGTGGGTCGGTTGTGGTGGTGGTGGTGGTGGGTCGGCTGGGTGGTGGTGGTGGTGGTGGTGGGTCGGCTGTGGTGGTGGTGGTCGTGGGTTGGCTGGGGTGGTGGTGGTGGTGGGTCGGCTGGGGTGGTGGTGGTGGGTCGGCTGTGGTGGTGGTGGTGGTGGTGGAGGGTCGGCTGTGGTGGTGGTGGTGGGTCAGCTGTGGAGGTTGTGGTGGTGGTGGGTCAGCTGTGGAGGTTGTGGTGGTGGTGCTGGGTCGGCTGTGGAGGTAGATGAGGTGGTTAAGGGTGGTGGTGGGTTATGGTGGTGCCGTGCTGGGTGGTGGTGCCGTGCTGGGTGGTGGTGCTTGAATTTGTTTTTTTTTTTTTTACAATATATTTTTGAATGCCGAGTCTAATGCTAAATTGTATTTTTTTTATTAACAGGGTATCGAAATTCGGTGTTTTGACGGTGGTGGTAGCGTAATCCATATGGAGAAACTACGTTCGCATTTCATATTAATGCACTAGAACGCCGATCTAGGATTACGTGTTATCGGTAGGGCTGTAAACGAACCGAACGTTCAGCGAACAGTTCGTGAACCGTTCGGCGGGAAGTTCGTTTATGTTCGTTCGTTTAATAAACTAACGAACATGAACAAGAAATTTCGGTTGATTAGTTAAATGAACGAACATGAACAGAGGTCTCGTTCGTTCGATTGTGTTCGTGAACGTTCGGTAAGGTGTCCGTGAACGTGTTCGTGAACATTCGTTGATTTGAGTTCGTTTATGTTCGTATGTTTGTGTTTTAATTGAAGATCTTTGTACTTTTTATATTATTAAACTTTTATTTATTTTCTTCCCTAACAATTAAACTAGGAAACCCACTTTCACCTTGTTTATGCATCATTTCCCTTTTATTTCTCATTAGTTACATCCACGAATACAATCGACCTCCGTTCCACAATAAGGGATTCAAGTTCGAGTGCTACTCTCTTGGCCATCTATCTTTATCGTACGTCGAGTTCACCAAATTTGTTTGTGTTCGTTTGTGTTCGTGAACCGTTCGCGAACACGCTGATTTCCTTAATGAACGAACACGAACATAAAATCTCATTCGGTAAGTGTTCATGAACGTTCGTGAACACATTTATTTCCTTAACGAACGAACACGAACAAGGCCTTGTTCGTGTTCGTTCGGTTCGTTTACAGCCCTAGTTATCGGAGTAGCCTGTGGCGTCGTCAGCTCCCAGTGACGCTAGCCAACGCGGTCCGCCCTGTAGCATGTCCTTCCAAGAGAGACGTTCGTTAGTGTTCTCATGAGCCTTCCACCAACAGTAATGCCACTGCACTCACCATCCAGAGGGGACGCGAAAGACTGGGCGGTGGTTGATAAAGGAAATCCCGACTCCACTACCCCAACCTCCTGATCCCTTGTGCCATTGAAATGTGGTAGATGTGAAGCAGAAACCCGTTGGAAGGTAGGGTTTGGTACACAATTTCAAGACAGCTGGCCTGTCTTTAAATTGTGTATGTTGCACCCATCGTTTTCCTTTGCAAGAATTCTAGAATATGTAACAATTAGCGATTTATGGTTTAGTGTTTAGGGTTTAGTCGTTGCATTTTGTATGAAAGTTACACGTTTTGTGTATTAATATAAAACGATGTTTAATTACATTTTGAATTACATTTCTTGTTGCGTTATGGTTAATAAAGGACAAGTGAAAAACAATTAAAGACATAAAAATTTGACATTTTATAACATACACATTGCGTTATGGTTAATAAATGACAAGTGAAAAACAATTAAACACATAATAATAATTGATAAATAAAAAGGTTGACATTTAATAAAACGTTATAATATACTCATTTAATAAAATTTGACATTTAAAAGTTTGACAATTAAAGACATAATAATACTCATTTAGTAATATTAAATAAAACTCATTTAATAAAAATTTGATATTTAAAAAATTTGGCAATTAAAGACATAATAATAATTCATAAATAAAAAACTTTAATATAATATATACAATTCGTTTTATAAAAAATATTGACATTTAATAATACTTATAAAATTTGACATTTTATAATATACATAATTCATTTCATAAAAATATGAAATTTTTAATAATAACATTTAATAAAAAAACATATGCACATTTTTTTATTAAAAATATACACAATTCATTTCATAAAAATATGAAGTTTTATAATACTAACACAATCTTTTTATAACAACGTTTTATAAAAGAATATTAATTTTCTTATATAAATATTTTACAACTTCCCCATACAAAAACACTATCAACTAAAATAAAGTTTCTTACGTCTCAATCATTGGTAATCATTGGCTGACACCCAATGATTGACATTAGTTAGATGGTAGGGACCATTTTCAAACGTATAGAGCTATGAGGGGCATATGGGGGGTGGGGGGGGGGGGGTGTCATTTTGAGGTGTATTAGGCAATGAAGGACGTATAGGATTTGAGGGATGTGTAGATAATTTTAGGGGATGCATTGATACCTGCACCGTAAAAAAAAACCGGAATCCATGTTTAACCCATCTCAACTCTCACCTAAAAAATGTGATGTCATGTGTACATCACTTACATATGGTGACGTGACGCTAGATGAATCCCCTACAACGTATTTAGGGTGGAGGGTATGGTTTACAACGTATTTTGGGTGATTGAGTGAAATCCTACCCAATAACATTATGCCATGTCAACTCCTCATTCCACTCCCCATTTTGCACTCAATCAAGGGGTGTGGTTAATCACTCTAGGGTGTTTGAGTAGGTTAAAAAATAAAAATAAAAAATTGTGATTGGTTGAAAGGGGTTGGGACCCACCATTAAACCTCCCTCTCTCCTCCTTCCCTCCTCTTCCCGCATCGGTGAATATACACCGAAAAAGTTCAAAATTTCGATGACTCAAACAAGTGGGGGTGGTCACCGATCGGTGACTCCCACTCAATCACCCACTCACTGATTACTATACCCTCCACCCTTATATATAAGAAAAAGTAAAATGATGATTTCATTTAGTAAAACAAATTAAAAAGTATGTTTAGCACAACGCTTTACATATATTTATTCTTTATCCAATGATCATTTCAAAACACTTACCTGTCTTGAACTCATTCTTTCATTTTCAACCTATTTTTTATTCGTTATCTGTAAATAATTTATTTATTACAAATTCAACCTATTGTGCAGCGGTCAAAATCTTATTGCATTATTATAATTTTGTTTACAAGAGGATTAGTTTAAGAACACGAAATATATGTGTATAATTTACAGAATAATAAAAATTTCTTGACGAATGACGATATATACTTTCTTTGAATAATATATGAAATACATAGAATAATTTAAATAGTGTGCACCACTAAGACTTAGACGTGGTAAAGAAACACGAGGTCACTATCATACTAGCCATCATGTACAGGTTATTAAGGCCACACGGGGCGGTCCCGTGATGGCAATGTATAACGCGTGAAATGGTCACGCTACACCGCCGCCGGTGTGTTGAACACGCGTGGAATTCACAACGCGTTAAGCCGGTCACGCGTTGAACTTTGAGGATGATAGGGTATGGACTTGTACATTGTGCATTAATACTTGTACATTGGAATCCCATCACTAGTGATACCACCCCCACTACATTTCTATCACTATCACTAGAATATTGGGTGCTGACATGGCATGATTTGATTGGGTGCTCCCATCACTAGAACTCATCACTAGTGAACCACCCCTAGTCCCCTTATATATTGACTTGATTTTAGAATTTTGTAACACTGTGCGGTGTGGTTGCGTAGAAGAGGCGTGGACGATTCAAACCGGGGCGGCAAGGATTCCAACGGTGTTGTGGAGATGATGGTGACGAGGTGTGTTGTTTTGATTGAATGGAAGGTTTTTATTTGAGTTTCTTTTTTTAATATAAAATAAATATAAAAAGGGTATGTCACGTGTCACACCACACCACGCCACCCTTTCACGCTTCATCCCACCCCGCGCTTTTTGGCACCACGCTACTTTTCTAACAGTTGCTGACGTGGCTGTCACATGACACTTCATACCCTCTTTTCATGTCATTCACACCGTATAGTCTAAGACTATGAGCAATGGTTTGGCATTACTAGCCACGTAACCACAAAATCCATTAAACACCGTGCTATAGGGGCAACAAGCGAGAGCCAGTGAATGGGGAATGGGGTATCGCGCATTTAATGGTTGTGGTGTGGATAGGTGTGCCCATTTTATTTCTCATTCAATAGAAAGTTCAATTTGCCAATGATCTCTAGATCAAGTGGTGGAGGGCTTGCATTTCTCTTGAGAGATGCAAGTTCGACTCCCACTTGGTGCAGAGTGAGGCATTGGTGGGCAATGATAGGAGACCTAGGGAACCTAGGTTGGATCCTTGAGCCAAACGGGTTTTACCGGTAATTTCACCGTCGTGCCTACGGGCGGGTGGGTTACCGGGTTTTCCCCGGAATTGGTGGTGGACTCGGGTTACTCTCGGAGTACTCCGTTTGTCCAGTGGGTGCCCCAAGAGTACTCGGGATTGAGTTTGTTGGCCGTTCAAAAAAAAAAAATAGAATGTTCAATTTTACCAACACATATCAAGAGACTTTGCCCGGTACACATGTTCTAGTTTCCAATTTGACCAACAACAATAAATTTTTAAGTTTGTGGTTTACATCATATTAAAAAAATATATGTGATTAATAATTATATAATTGTTATCAATGGGGTGATGGTACATTGGCAAAGATAAAAATTTTAAACACCTTGAGAGGGGAGGTTTTGGTTTCGAGTCACATAGAAGACAAGAGTAAAAATTTGCGGTTCAAAAAAATATATATAATTGCTGTAACCGGAGTATCAAAACGTGGCAATTCTCGAACAATAACGAAACCGGTTGCTACGATCTTGAAGTATACAGTCACACCACCTTGCAAACCAGGGCCGGCCCGTTAGTGTAATTGGGCTAGGCGACGGCCTAGGGCCTCCGAAAAAATAGGGCCTCCAAAATTTAAAAAGATCCATATTTATAAGAAAAAGAATATTATATTTACGGTAATATTTGTTAACATTAATATAAGTTTAGTCTGGTGGTAAGAACAATATTTGGTTTTTGTAAAGGGCTGGGTTCGAATCGCACCTGCTACCCATTTTCAAAATTATTAATCACCTCACTCACTCTTTTAATAAAGTGTTATACATGCATCTTTTTTAATCACCTCTCTTAATTTAATAAGCTAAAATATTTTGTCCACACAATTTTTAACAATGATATGTCCATCTAAAATTTTATTTAAAAAAATCATTTCTAACTAATAACAATAGTATACTTAAAATAAGTAACATGTTTTAATTTCTTTCACACATGATGTAAGTTGTTATTTGTTAGGTTAAACTCTTTTGACCAACTTAGATTTGATTTATGTATTAGATCCCAACATTATTTGATTAGGGAAATCATCTAGTTTATATAATGGTTAAGTGTTCTATAAGTTTCTTCCTAATATATTTCTTGTCAGATACAAACCGAAATTACGAGCCTAAAAAAATTAACAAAAGGGCCTCAAATTTTTAATTCGTTTTGGGCCCTCAAAATTCTAGGAACGGCCCTGTTGCAAACCGTAGGGCTACTATAATGAAGGCAACGGATACAGACTCACCACCGATACCCGTCATTATTGCTCCTAAAATCACCCCTCGATCGGTCAAAATCAAGTTGCATGCATGTTGGTGGAGGTGAGCGTTGGAGTTTTGTGGCGGAACAAGAGCTGCAACCTTCCATTCTTCAATCACATTCACACACTTCATATGTTTTTTTTCCTTTATTTAACCTATACATCTCACTTTTTGTTTTTGAAAGGTAAATTTTATAAAAACCGGCCTGCCTGGCCAAAAAACGCAGGACCGCACCCAACCACTATAACATATACAAGGGATAATTACACCAATCTCTCCATACAATGTTTGTTTGGAACAACTTTTAACCATAAAAAACCTAGAGACTTCACCTCCCCAAAAATCTCTTCACTACTACCTTTCCCGTCCGAGAAGATCTTGGCGTTCCTCGCTTTCCATATGCACCAACAAACCACAAAGACTAGCCCATGAATTATCTCCTTAGCCTTCTTCCCCCCAGCAACACCTTTATGAAGCTCCAATATGTCACTGAAAGAAAAATCAAAGATGGGAGGAAGTATACCCCAGTTATTCAACCTGTTCCAAACCCTTAACGAGACCTCGCACGCCGTAAAAATATGATCCACAGTTTCCAACGCTTCGCCGCATAAAACAAAATCCTCCGAATCAATCATAATGTTCCTCCTAGCTAGAGCTTGTCTTGTCGGAATACGGTCAAGATTCGCCCTCCAAATAAAAATATTGCATTTCGAAGGGACCCAAACACACCTCTTAACCGGACTGTTGTCTCCCGAATTCAAAAGCTCCACAGCTAAAGCTTTAACCGAGGACGTTGAAAACATACCCGAAGCGTCCGGAGACCATATCCATATATCCTTAACTGCTGAGGGGTAAACCTCAAGCAGCGCAACCGTGCACTCCTCAAAATCAGTTAATTCATCCGATGTAAACGGCGGCCTCGACCCATTCCAGTTCCATGTATCGGTACCACCCACAACCGGTAACCGATCACTGATCCAGCAAGATTTATTGTTTTCCAACGCAAACAATCTAGGCCACTTGAGCATAAGCGGAACCTCGCCAATCCAAATATCGATCTAGAAACGGATACTTCTACCGTCACCCAACACCCCTTTGATAAGACTATGGATTCTTTTACCGTTCACCAAAAATTTAGCTTCCATTGTCGTTATGTTCTTCCAAACACCCGTGTTGGCCGAGTTGGAAAGTAAAATCAACCAAGTTCTACTTCTACCATGGCAAGCCGAAACAACTTTTTTCCACAGACTATCATCTTCCATTCTGAACCTCCAAATCCACTTGGAAAGGAAAGCTTCATTCACCATTTTAAGTTTACAAATACCTAAACCGCCATATTTTTTAGGTAGAGTAACTTTGTCTCACGCTGCCCAATGCATTTTTCTAAACTCCTCCGAACCTCCCCATATAAAATTCCTCATCAAAGACTCCAACTTATCTACCACTTTAGTCGGCGCTTTAAAAATCGAGAAGTAGTAGATAGGAAGGCTCTCTAACACCGCTTTAATAAGAATGACCCGACCACCGATCGACAGGGACTGAGCTTTCCATGAAGCTAACCGATTTTTGAAAGTCAACACAATAGGGTCCCAATTTTTAACTCTATTCATATTTTCCCCAAAAGGAATACGTAAGTATTTAAAAGGAGCATTCCCTTTTAAGCACCCAATAACCGACGCCATTTGAGAAATTTCTACCTCTTCAACTCCCACCCTGTAAAGGTATGATTTGTGGAAGTTAATTTTCAGCCTCGAGCACGCATAAAAAACCCGAAGGATCCTAGCCACCACTTTAATATTCTCAACCGTCTACTCTCCCACGATTAAAGCATCGTCCGCATATAGGAGATAAGAGACAACCGGACCCCCGTTAGGTAATTTAATCCCCTTCATTCTCCTCGACTCGCACGCTTTAGAAACAATACAAGAAAAAGCCTCCATGACGATAAGGAAAAGGAAGGGAGAAAGCGGATCACCTTGACGAATACCTTTATGACATTGAAATTCGAACGTCGGAGAACCGTTAACCAATATTGATCAAGATCTAGCGGAAACGAGCACCCCTTTCACCCACTTGCACCATAAAACCTATACATCTCACTCTTACACATTTCACATGACCAGAAGAACACGTGTCAGATGAAACTCACCGGTACAATGTGATACATGTTTTTTATTGTTAATTATTTGTGTAACAACCCGACTGTCGGTTGTTCCTACCTTACCGTTGTTTCTTTCGTAAACGCTTGTACTCCGAGATTCGATGATTTTCAATGGGTTAACTACATTTATTAAACGCTTATTATATCGCTTACTTATCGCATTTAAACGCAAACGCTCATCGCAACGCAACCTCAACAAGAACTCAAAACGTGGATTTATTTGTATTATTTATATTATTTGTGCGTTTAAATGTTAAATAATTATACCAGCGAGTATCAAACATTCGCTCAAATGTTCAAACGCTCACTCGCGCAACTCAATGTATCACACTAAAACGCAACGCAGCGCAACACTTAACATCTCGCTAAAATACTTGAAGTACTCGAACTAACTAACGCAACCAAACACACCGAACGAACACCCGACACGCAAAACGGGAGCCATCGCACAAAACAGGCCACCTTTGTACGAAGGCAATGGCTTCATACGAAGGCGGTGGCTTCGTACAAAGGCAACCTGCACCAACTCACTCTCTGCATTCCAAGTAAGATCCGTTATTTTTACAAGTATCACAACGGTTTCCACAATGATTTTTCACGAGTTTATCTCCGATTTCATCTAAAACTTCTCTACTTTTACGAAAACCTTCATCTTTTTCATCAAAACTTCTGATCTTGCTATGGATTTACACTTAAACGAGTGTATTGGGCTTAGCTTTGGCTTCCAAAGTTAGAGATCTGAATATCTCACACTCACCAAGTGTTTAATCCAAGGGAAAACTATTTTTAAACTCGATTTTTACACTAAAAACGGACCAAAACCGACACATGTTTCGTTCACTGGATAGTGGGACGAAGCGGTGTCGAAACCGTCATGAAAAGGACTCGAAAATACATCCGATTCAGGCGAAAACGCAGATCCGAACGCCTGAAGACGCTGAACAGCCACTTGTGTGAAGCCAGACTGACTTGTACGAAGCACCAGCTTCGTACGAAGGTACCCTTTGTACATACCAGCCCAGTTTCCCGCCTGTGACTCAAACGCTCAAAAGACCTCTCCGGGTCTAAGTTTAATCAGTAGCTTGTGTAACAACCCGACTTTTCGGATTGTTATCCGTTTGCTACTTGCTTCGATTTGTAACCGTTTTGTACTCTGAGATTCGATATAAATAAAGAGTTATGTTATACTAAATACATTTTCATCACACAGCACCACTGCATGCTTAAACGCTTTATATTCGCAAATGCTTAACGCTAACGCAATACGAATTACAGAGAAATATGCTTCTTTATTTGCCGAGTGTGTTTGTTTGTTCGGTAACCGCTCTCGCATTCGCACTCGCTTATCGCGCTAAATCGCTAAATCGCTAAATCGCTAAATCGCAAACGCGGTTAATAGTAGTAATATTATGTTGTGTGTTCTTATATGCTTTACTTGTGTGTGCTTATTCTGTTTATGGATTATACTCGATTATCACACCGAAACGCCTATCGCAACGCAAACTCGAACGACTCGATTTATCACTCTAAAATGCAACATGACCCGATACTTAGTCTTACGCTAAAATAATTTAAGTACTTATACTAACTAACGCAACAAAATGCATTAAACGAGCATTCCACACACGAAACGAGAACCTTATTACACAAGACAGGCCCTTCGAACGATGCCAGCCAGCCTCGTACGAAGGCAGTGCCTTCGTACGAAGGCAGCCAACTTCGAACAGGAGCCTTCTGTGCGAACCCACCACTTCTATAAATAGCCAAGCCCCTCCTCATTCATTCTAACTTGCTGATTTTACTCCAAAACGCTGCCGAATTGTTGTCCGACCGTTTTCAAGTAAGAGTTATCAGTTTTATATGATTACACAACGTTTTCCACTTTGATTTTCCACAAGATTCACTTCGATTTCATCAAAAACTCTTCTATTCTTCAACCAAACTTCATCTTTTTCATCTTTTTACATGGAACTTCATCTTTTTCATAGAAAACCTTCATTCTTTTTACAAAATCTTCATCTTTTTCATCAAATCTTCTTATTTCACCACGGATCTACACTTAACCGAGTGTATTGGGCCTAGCTACGACTTCCCAAGTTAGAAATCAGTTGATTTCACACACACCTAGTGTTAGATCTAGGTGAAAACCCTTTAAAAAACCCTTTTAAACTTGATTTCACACTAAAACGACATGTATTTCGTTCACTGGATAGTGGGACGAGGTAGTGTCGAAACCGGCTTGAATAGGACTCGAAAATACATCCGATTCAGGTGAAAACACTGCTCCAAACGCCAAGAACAGCTACGTTTGTGAACTGGACTGTTCTGTGGGAAGCCCAGCTTCGTACGAAGGCACTGACTTCATACATAACAGCCTGGTTCTCATCCGTGACTCAAACAAAGACCCCTCCGACTCTAAGTTTAATCAGTAGCTTAAGGTTGGAGGGAAGAACACTTGATTTTCCGAAGAGCGACCTGAAGAACACTCAATTTTGGACAACGGAAGTAACAAATGTACGAAGACCCCACCTTCGTACGAAGGCACGCCTTCGTACAAAGGCACAGCTTCGTACGAAGCTTCTGTTTCCCACCGACACATCGATTTCGACTGTTTCAGCACTTTGGAAGACTTACGCATTTTGTCCCTGCACGCAGGCTGATCCGGCGCTCCCTTCAATCCATTCCAGGTCGTGTTTACTTGCTAGACACGCACTGTGAGTATACTCGAACCCTTTTTCGCTTAACGCACTTTTGGGTGTTACATACGTTCACTATAAAAAACACGACACACAACGCTTAACACTTTTGCAAACGCTAACCGCTCCTGCATGCTATACGTGATTAGTTGAATGCTTGTTGCTTTGCTTACACAGTGATTACTTGCCCGACCGCCTTTAGCAACAATAGTACTATAGTTTGGACTCAGCACCTATTTGTTCAGGGGTTGCTAAGGATTAAATACTTTACTTCACGTGTTCGTTTCGGTGAACATGTGTCAGGCATACTCTACTCGCAGTCATGTGGTTAGGTTGTAACATTGTTGATAGCTTACTTGATTCACCCGTTACGTGTTACATACTGGTTATGCGTAAACGCTTTTTATACTATATTTATGCAAACTTGTGTACTCACCTTTATATTATTGTATTGACTTTATTTTAACGTATGTGACAGGTTGATGATCATTGTATGCTGCAAATGGATTAGGAAGTCTAGAAACTCATAATAAAAATATAGGTTGTCAGATCGGTTTTGTTTAAGAGATTTGAACTCTATGATGACTGTTTGTGAAATATATGTTTATTAGTATGGGATAATGAACCTTTTAAATATTGTCATTAAATAGTTGTTATGGATTCTTTTGAGCAATCTGATCCGCCTAGTGTCGCGCCCCGATGATTTCTCCATCGGTTGGAGTGTGACGGATTGGTATTAGAGCCATAACTATAGGGAATTAGGTCGAGTCGTGTAGAACAGGCCTAGTCTATAGTCTAAGCACCAAAACGGACCAGCTTCGTACGAACCCACATGTTGTACTCTCGTTCGAACCTGCATTAATACACCTTCGTACGAACCCACATACACAGCTTCGTACGAAGGGTCCTTTCCTAAGGTTTAAATACTATCTTGCCTTTCCTAAGGCTGACACAATGTAGACACGTTTTGAAAACTCTCGTATAACAACAGCGAGTGATTATGTCGAGAATAGGTGTGAAAACCAAGAACTCTTGATAAGATCACTCACTTCGCTCATTTTTACTCTTCGCACAAGAATCTTCCGTTGAGTTAGGAGTGACATCCATATCTCAACGGAAATCTCCATCTCTATCGTGTGGTTTTACCACACTCAGGAGCGAAGTTGTTAAGTTAGGGGTGAAACCCGCATCTTAATGACCCGTTCCACTCCCTACTTTGATTTTACAGATCTCACCAAAGTCTCGACTGTTCCAATGACTCGAGTCACGTAGTAACTGGAAGGATGAGTGCCGTTAACCGTATTACGGTGAGAGCACAGTCTATTAGGCCAAATCATGTGCTCGAACTCATTGGGAATAGTTAAACCACTTTGGGTAGTCGATATCTAACACCCAAGACACTCTATTTCATTTTCAAGCCTGCAATCGCCGATGTTACACGTCATTGAGTTTATTTTGTTTATGTGTTTTACAATTACGATTTATGGTTCTGATTTCTCGCTTTTCGCTCAACAAAACGCGTACAACTCGCACAGCCCTCGGAATCTAAAATGCTAACTAATCGCGAACAAACTAAGAAGCCTCATACGTTAAACTCGTCGCTTATACTACTCGCTATCTCTCGCAACTCTCGCATGCGCTATACACAATTTGGGGGATCCAAGGGTGGTGATTAAAGGTGAATACGTGCAAAATATGTGCTTATGTGAATTATGTGCTCATACTGTAACACCCCGAAAACGGGCTTGGTAATTAAACTCTGTTAATACTAAAAGACGGGTAACGTACCGTTATTAGTAAAAATAACCCAGCAAATATTTGGATTTAAATAAGAAATCCTAATATTAAATAAAAACGAATCAAAGTTTTAAGTAATTAAGTTTATAAGAGCCTGAGTTAACGGGACTTAAAATAAAACGGGTTATGACTTCCCGAACCCAGTAAGCTAACTAGGAATAATTAACCTAGTTAATAAGTGGGGAATATTGTTAGAAATAAGTAGGTTGTGCCTTACTTAATTAACTAACCAAATTAGAGGGGCCAATATTGTAAAAATCGAAACTTGATTATTATTAAACAAATAAAAACTAAACCAAACACCCCATTTTGGGGGTCTAGTCGATCAGAGCAAGCAGGGGGCGACCCCCACTCCTTCAAAACCCTAGAACTTCAGAAATCTTGCAAATTGAAGGTTCAATCCAAGTTCAAATCGAATTCTAAACATAGATTCCTGATCCTCATCACAAGGGGATTACAAGGTATGTAAAATTTTGAGAAATCTTTCAACTTGAAATTCTCATGAATTGGGAATAATTTGAGATTCTAGTTGCATGGGTATGTTATGATGAATTAGGAACTACTATAGTGTTTAGGGACAAACCCTAGACAAACACAAGCTGAAATCATGTGAAAATTTTAGTGAAAACTACGATCACCATTGTAGGTGATTAGTGAGTCATGTGAAATTTGATGAACACTAGGAAATAGATTGTTGATCTAGTGTAAATTGACAATTTTGAAGTGATTTCAGAAATTATAGAAGTTAACCACTTTGTAAGATGGTTGATTTATGTGAAATTTGGGCTACGAGATAAGCTAGAGACTTGATAAATAAACATGTAAAATTCTGCCCTTAAAGTGTTTGTTAAAATGCCTAAGTGAATGTTTAAATGTTGAGAAATATGATTAAATTAGTCGCCTAAAAATAAAGACTACATAATAGTCGAAGAAATGCTTATGTGTGTTCGTGGAACTCAAATTATGCATTTCATACATAAAAAGGAACAGTTGACTTTTAAAAAGTCAAACTGACCGTTAACTAGAGTGAATGATAATCTTGATAGAAAAACGCGAGGTGGAATAGTCGTGACTAACAATGACTAAACTAACCATCTTGCGAATTGTTATGCTAGTTTGATGCTTAACAAGCTAGGTGAAGCTTCGGGAGGAAGCGGGTCAAACAAATCAAGTATGAAGAGAAACGAGTGGCTTGGATGCAATGTAAGTAAAGCTTACGCCCCTTTACATTATGTACAAAATTACATAAATGCAAGTATTGTATTTAAATGTTACTAAGTGGTTGGTATAGAATGTTCCGACACGATTCAATGAGAGTCGGAACGAGAGAAATTGGTAAGAAATTATGAGTTATGGAAAAAGGGATAAATGGTAAATTGGTCATGTAATGACTAATAACTAATGAGTTTTCGTTAAGATCACTTTAAAGTGCCACCAATAACGAGAAAATAAGTAGAGATGGAAATTTAGTCAAGTACCGACTAAAGTAAATGGTAGTTAAAAGAAAAAAAAAAGGGGCCTAGTGGCAAAAATCCGAAATGGGTCGGATGGACAAATTGGTAATTATTAACCATGTTTTGCTACTTATGAAGATGCTTGGTCATATAGGCCAAACGGGTCAAATGGCGTGATAACACCATTTGACTGTATCGACTGATGTGGTTGTCAAGTCTTGTGTTAACAGGAGCGATTAGCGATTCGGATACTTCCGTCGCCATAGAAAATGTGATAATAAAAGGAAGGTATAAATTGGGTCTATTTGTTGATCCGAGCCAGGTACGCATATTTATGTTGTAGTTAAAAGTAATATTCTGGTTGAATACTTGGTGAGAGTCCTTCATTGTAAAAGAAGGACCAAAATCGACCAAAACGCCCTTGTAGGCTAAATTGAACAAACAACCCTTAGAGGTTGTTTAGAAACGAGTCTTATGATTAAACAAAAGCTTAGAACGAGTATGAGTAGTGAAAGATGTATTTCTTGGGCTGAAAGACTCCATATGAGTCTTTGCCGTAAAATGATATTCCAAGGGGTATAATTCGGAACACATAGATATCTACCTTAAATCCAACACATAATTAGTTGTGATGGAAGGATACTAGATAAGAAATATAGGTTACAATGCTAGAATAGAAAGAAAGCGATTTTGAGCCTAAAAGTGCTTAAATACTCTTCATGGGTCAAAATAAGCATTTAAGCGTAAACGGGTTTTTATTATGCAAGAAACCCATGATTTGAGAGTAATATGATAGGAGATATGGATATAATGAACTTCATGAGTTTAAAGATCAAATAAACAAGTTGGTGTGATAAAATGCATAAATGGGTCAAAATTGGGTAAAAGGGCGATAAGCCGAAGACCTAAAAATCTGAAATTTTATTATGTAGGATGTTGGATCTTAACTCCATAAGATGGAGAATTAAATTACGGACGCGTAGGAAAAAGAATCGGTAAAACGGATCAATAACGAAGAAGTTATGGCCGTTTCCGTGAAATCAGGACGTGCTGGGAATCTGCAGCATCAGAAAACAAATAAGGCTGTGAAAACAAGGGCCTCGCGTAGCGCGAGACCCTGTCGCGTCACGCGACGCCTTCAGCCGAAGAATTTTATATTTTTTTTTATTTGTTAATCCATGGAACTTGTTTATATTGATTATTTAACTATCAAAACTAACTTTTAAGTTGGTTTTGATCTTAGGTGATTGCCATGAGTGCCCGGATGAAGATCAAGTGACGAGCAAGAACCGAACACGATCACGAAATAAGCTTCCGCACTATGTATCGTTATTATGTTAAATGACGAATGTCGTTTCATTGTTTCTTTTAAGTGACGAACTTAATTACATCATGTTTTAAACTTTTAAATTGTAAAAAGGTTTTAGTAAACCCGTTTTTCAGATGGATATGTAATCTTAATTACATGATTATTTTCGTAAATAATACGCTAAACCTTGATTTATAAGAACGGGTGTTACAAGTTGGTATCAGAGCCTTGGTTTAAGAGATTCAAGTATGGTGGGGAAAACTATGCTTGGACTTAAACCTTATGCTCTTAATAAAGTTTGGTGTTCGGTTCGAGGCTTGATCGCAAATCCGGTAAGTACGAGTATGTTAATGGCTTAGCATGCTAAAGTGTTGTAAACAACACATAGGGCTATCGTGTGATACACGTTACCCCAATTAAAACGATTGATATAGTTGGCGAAAATACGCGCGTTGACGCGTATAGTAGAAAAAGCCTTGTATTATAATACGGGCGATTATTGAAGTTGACATTACTAACTTTTGTGAATGTTTTAATTGAAGGACACTCGCGTTTGAAGACGACGAGAGTCAAACGAATTGTGGATATGATCATGGAATGGTCCGAGATATGACAAGAAGAGCATGCTCATTAAGGACCTAAATCGCGTAATGGTCGCGAACAAGGCTAATGGCAAGAAAAGCCCGTAAGGGCAAGCATTTACCAGGTGCACGTTTAAATTATTGCATGAATGTAAACATGCAACCAATACGTAGAAATTGAAAGTTGCATATGTAGATTAAAAACTTGGAAAAACCCGAATAGAAAATGTATTCGGGATATTGTTTCCAAGAGAAACAAATAGAGGCGTTACTTACATAGGGCGTGATGTGAAAACTATAAAAAGGTCATGTGTGTCATGTGTTAACCGCTTACTCTGGCCAAGTAAGTAGTGGCATATGATACCATGAACTTCTTATGGCGGACACGTTTACATCCGATGTAGTAAGGGCGGGGTGAATGGGACTAATTAAAAAGTACCCAAATGAATCAGATAAGCAATAATGTAAACGCATAACCGAGTGACGGAAGCGTATTACATTAGGATAATGAGCCCGAGTGAAGGGACAAAGAAGCATGAAAAATGATATAGACAAGTATTGGGAGGGAGTGTACTTACACTCGAACCCAGAAAACGCAAGCATGAAAAATGATATAGACAAGTATTGGGAGGGAGTGTACTTACACTCGAACCCAGAAAACGCAAGCATGAAAAATGATATAGACAAGTATTGGGAGGGAGTGTACTTACACTCGAACCCAGAAAACGCAAGCATGAAAAATGATATAGACAAGTATTGGGAGGGAGTGTACTTACACTCGAACCCGGAAAATGCAAATATGTCCCTTAACGGGTCGTTTTTGGTAAAACGTCAAACTTAAGGGAAAGTAGGAATATAAAAGTGAAGCGAAGTCTTAATGCATACCGGGAGGGTTGCAATAATAATGACTTCGGTAAAACACCCGGTTGACGGGCAGGGATTAAACACATGCGTAAACCGAGAAACGGGAACTCGGATGGAAAGTTAAAAGACTCGGGTTTTGAGTCATAACTAAAAGACAACAAGATAATGTAAATAGAAATTTAAAAAAAAAAATAGTGTTCAACTATTTTAAAGTTAAACGGGTCGAATGAAATATCATGCCGGACAGCATGAGTAAACGCAAGCGGGATACCAGTAGCGTAAAAAGCAAAAGGATAATGAGCCCGGTAATGGGACATAATCAAATACAAAAGTATGTAAACTAGATAATGGTGAGCATAAGATAAACCGATGCATAAATGACGTGAGAAGTCATAAAGTCGGAGAATTGTTCGAAAGAAAACGATGTAGCCTTAGACTACGGTCAAGGTCGAACGAAATCCAAAAAGTAAAGGTGAATGATTCTAAACATAAAAAGGGGTGTCTTAACGCCATATGCGTATATATAAACGTATACACAATTGAATAAAGACTCGAATAAAAGATGATCTACGGGATCATCATAACCTACGGGATATCAATTAGTGTAAAGGTCTACGAGGCCTGAATGACCCACGGGTCATGAACTGAAGCAAAGGGATCATAAGGGCCTCGCCTTAAAGAGGCAAAAGCTTAAGGAAATAGCCTACGAGGTTAAGTGAAGGAACCTACGGGTTAATTAGATAAAGCGAGGGAATCGGTTGAGAATCCCCGCATAAAACTAAGGCTGTAAAAGAATAAATTATGGATTGTCAATATCATGGTATGGATAATTGACAAAAGTTAAAGAAAAGATCCTACAACTAAAACTTCGGTTTTAGTAAGAAATAGCGTTTTTACAAACATAAATTCTGATAGGAATTTATATAGTAAGCATGAAAGATACAAGTCTTGACACTGTTAGGCGCAAGACGATATATTCGAAAAGTGATATTTTCGAAAATGAAAGGTTGATACAAACTAAACACGATGTGACACGATCATGGTTAGGAAATGTAATGTGAAGTAAAATCACGTTATAACCAAGCGAGCGATGAAAAGTAACGGGACTAATAAGTCTAGTTAGTAAGACCGGTTAAGGCCAGTAATTCAAATCAATAAAAATTGGTTTGCTTGTAAGCGGTGGATTCGGTAGGTATAACTGAACCGAATAAATAAATCTGAAAACAAAAGAAGTTATTGCTAAAAGTGAAATATTTCACTAAAGACCTTTAAACGGGCCAAGGTAACGGATTCACCAAGAGTTCGATAATATATAAAAGCGATGTAAATCGCTAAGTTAACTAAACTAGTAGAAATAATGGAATTACGTTATTTCAAGTTACATTATGTCGTATGAGGTACGTAGAGGTTCTGTAACCAAAAAGATATTACCAAAATTTTTCTGGTAATACTAACAATTGGTTAAAATATGAATAATGCTTAAGAGATTACTCAGGTTAAACGTATTGAATTTAGAACTCAATGAACTATGTAAGCAAGGTTTCGAGGACGAAACCTCTTTAAGGGGGGTAGACTTGTAACACCCCGAAAACGGGCTTGGTAATTAAACTCTGTTAATACTAAAAGACGGGTAACGTACCGTTATTAGTAAAAATAACCCGGCAAATATTTGGATTTAAATAAGAAATCCTAATATTAAATAAAAACGAATCAAAGTTTTAAGTAATTAAGTTTATAAGAGCCTGAGTTAACGGGACTTAAAATAAAACGGGTTATGACTTCCCGAACCCAGTAAGCTAACTAGGAATAATTAACCTAGTTAATAAGTGGGGAATATTGTTAGAAATAAGTAGGTTGTGCCTTACTTAATTAACTAACCAAATTAGAGGGGCCAATATTGTAAAAATCGAAACTTGATTTTTATTAAACAAATAAAAACTAAACCAAACACCCCATTTTGGGGGTCTGGTCGATCAGAGCAAGCAGGGGGCGACCCCCACTCCTTCAAAACCCTAGAACTTCAGAAATCTTGCAAATTGAAGGTTCAATCCAAGTTCAAATCGAATTCTAAACATAGATTCCTGATCCTCATCACAAGGGGATTACAAGGTATGTAAAATTTTGAGAAATCTTTCAACTTGAAATTCTCATGAATTGGGAATAATTTGAGATTCTAGTTGCATGGGTATGTTATGATGAATTAGGAACTACTATAGTGTTTAGGGACAAACCCTAGACAAACACAAGCTGAAATCATGTGAAAATTTTAGTGAAAACTACGATCACCATTGTAGGTGATTAGTGAGTCATGTGAAATTTGATGAACACTAGGAAATAGATTGTTGATCTAGTGTAAATTGACAATTTTGAAGTGATTTCAGAAATTATAGAAGTTAACCACTTTGTAAGATGGTTGATTTATGTGAAATTTGGGCTAAGAGATAAGCTAGAGACTTGATAAATAAACATGTAAAATTCTGCCCTTAAAGTGTTTGTTAAAATGCCTAAGTGAATGTTTTAATGTTGAGAAATATGATTAAATTAGTCGCCTAAAAATAAAGACTACATAATAGTCGAAGAAATGCTTATGTGTGTTCGTGGAACTCAAATTATGCATTTCATACATAAAAAGGAACAGTTGACTTTTAAAAAGTCAAACTGACCGTTAACTAGAGTGAATGATAATCTTGATAGAAAAACGCGAGGTGGAATAGTCGTGACTAACAATGACTAAACTAACCATCTTGCGAATTGTTATGCTAGTTTGATGCTTAACAAGCTAGGTGAAGCTTCGGGAGGAAGCGGGTCAAACAAATCAAGTATGAAGAGAAACGAGTGGCTTGGATGCAATGTAAGTAAAGCTTACGCCCCTTTACATTATGTACAAAATTACATAAATGCAAGTATTGTATTTAAATGTTACTAAGTGGTTGGTATAGAATGTTCCGACACGATTCAATGAGAGTCGGAACGAGAGAAATTGGTAAGAAATCATGAGTTATGGAAAAAGGGATAAATGGTAAATTGGTCATGTAATGACTAATAACTAATGAGTTTTCGTTAAGATCACTTTAAAGTGCCACCAATAACGAGAAAATAAGTAGAGATGGGAATTTAGTCAAGTACCGACTAAAGTAAATGGTAGTTAAAAAAAAAAAAAGGGGGCCTAGTGGCAAAAATCCGAAATGGGTCGGATGGACAAATTGGTAATTATTAACCATGTTTTGCTACTTATGAAGATGCTTGGTCATATAGGCCAAACGGGTCAAATGGCGTGATAACACCATTTGACTGTATCGACTGATGTGGTTGTCAAGTCTTGTGTTAACAGGAGCGATTAGCGATTCGGATACTTCCGTCGCCATAGAAAATGTGATAATAAAAGGAAGGTATAAATCGGGTCTATTTGTTGATCCGAGCCAGGTACGCATATTTATGTTGTAGTTAAAAGTAATATTCTGGTCGAATACTTGGTGAGAGTCCTTCATTGTAAAAGAAGGACAAAAATCGACCAAAACGCCCTTGTAGGCTAAATTGAACAAACAACCCTTAGAGGTTGTTTAGAAACGAGTCTTATGATTAAACAAAAGCTTAGAACGAGTATGAGTAGTGAAAGATGTATTTCTTGGGCTGAAAGACTCCATATGAGTCTTTGCCGTAAAATGATATTCCAAGGGGTATAATTCGGAACACATAGATATCTACCTTAAATCCAACACATAATTAGTTGTGATGGAAGGATACTAGATAAGAAATATAGGTTACAATGCTAGAATAGAAAGAAAGCGATTTTGAGCCTAAAAGTGCTTAAATACTCTTCATGGGTCAAAATAAGCATTTAAGCGTAAACGGGTTTTTATTATGCAAGAAACCCATGATTTGAGAGTAATATGATAGGAGATATGGATATAATGAACTTCATGAGTTTAAAGATCAAATAAACAAGTTGGTGTGATAAAATGCATAAACGGGTCAAAATTGGGTAAAAGGGCGATAAGCCGAAGACCTAAAAATCTGAAATTTTATTATGTAGGATGTTGGATCTTAACTCCATAAGATGGAGAATTAAATTACGGACGCGTAGGAAAAAGAATCGGTAAAACGGATCAATAACGAAGAAGTTATGGCCGTTTCCGTGAAATCAGGACGTGCTGGGAATCTGCAGCATCAGAAAACAAATAAGGCTGTGAAAACAAGGGCCTCGCGTAGCGCGATACCCTGTCGCGTTACGCGACGCCTTCAGCCGAAGAATTTTATATTTTTTTTTATTTGTTAATCCATGGGACTTGTTTATATTGATTATTTAACTATCAAAACTAACTTTTAAGTTGGTTTTGATCTTAGGTGATTACCATGAGTGCCCGGATGAAGATCAAGTGACGAGCAAGAACCGAACACGATCACGAAATAAGCTTCCGCACTATGTATCGTTATTATGTTAAATGACGAATGTCGTTTCATTGTTTCTTTTAAGTGACGAACTTAATTACATCATGTTTTAAACTTTTAAATTGTAAAAAGGTTTTAGTAAACCCGTTTTTCAGATGGATATGTAATCTTAATTACATGATTATTTTCGTAAATAATACGCTAAACCTTGATTTATAAGAACGGGTGTTACACATACGTGCTTACGTGCTTATATGAACTATGTGTATACGTGCAAATACATGAATATGTGCTGACGTGTTCCTGCGCTTTGTGTGAATAATAATAATAATAATAATAAATATGTGGTATAAAACGCTAAACTTTTCAACAAAAAAACCCAACATAATCGAATCTCATCCAATGACAGATGTCTTCTTTTGGATCGCATACTCGCCGTACTGTCCAGCGAAACAATGCTGACAAACGTATCGCGTCCTTCGTGGCCAAGGAAATGGCCAAGGTGATACCCCAGATCGTCAGTGAAATCAATGCTGCCAGCAGTACTTCTTTTGTTGATTCAAAGAATGACACGCCTAAGACTCCATTCAGCTTCAAGCAGTTCAAAGCCTGTGGTCCTACGAACTTTACTGGTGAAGATGGACCCAGTGCGATGTTTCAATGGTTTGATGCGATTGAAGTTACCTTCCGTCAAAGCGGATGTCCTGAGAATCTCCGCACTGTCAACGCCACTGGAGTCTTTCAGTCAAGGGCACTTGATTGGTGGACGGCCGAGTGCAACAGGCGCGGTAATGATGCAGCCTATGGTCTCACATGGGAGGAGCTAAAAGAGCTCATGATGAAGGAATTTTGTCCTCCCCACGAAGTCCAGAAGCTGGAGAATGAATTCTGGAACATCAAGCAAGATGGAGGTGATAACGCTGGTCTCACCGCTCGTTTCAAACAGTTGAGCATCATCTGTCCAAGTCAAGTGGACACTCCCGAGAAATCCATCAAGAAGTACATTCGTGCACTTCCTGACTGTGTCGCTGACTTTGTGCAAGCAGCGAAACCTGCTACAATTGAGGAAACCTACCAACTCACAGATAAGATCAACGACAAGCGAGTCTTGGAAGGAGTTTTCAGAACCTCGACCAAGAGTCTCAACCAGGCTACTGCAACTCCCAGCAACGACTCTGCAGCATCTCAAGCTTCAAAGCCCAGTCGTCAGAATCGCAAGCGAAGGGACTCCAGCAAGAACAACGTGGTAGTCACAGCACCACCCAACAACCAGTCTCGTCAGGTTGCTACTACCAACGCACCGCCTGCTAAGCGTGCGCATACGGGTACTAACCCACTGTGCCCTACTTTCACTTATCATCATCCAGTGGGAACAAACTACCATTTCTATGTTAATTGCAATCTCTATGGGAACTACACAGCTCACTGCCGCTCAGGCCCCCGTCAGCAAGCTCCTCAAGCTCTCCCAGCAACACCAGCTCAACCTCTTGCTCCTCAGGCTAACCCAGCAGCTCCAGCACAAGTTGCTAGTGCACGCATTTGCTACACTTGTGGTGACCCAAACCACTTTGCAAATGTCTGCCCGCAGCGTGTTGTGAAACAAAAGCCGCAGCAGCAGCCACCACCACAGCAGCAACAACCACAACAACAGCAGCAGCAACAATAGCCACATCAAGCAGCCCGCAGAAGAACCTTCAACATCAATGTCTGCCAGGCTCAGACTAACAACAATGTTGTCAATGGTACGTTCCTTGTCAATGGTATTTAAAATTCTTGCTTATTTGATACTGGAGCCGATAACTATTTTGTGTCGTTTGAATTTGAAAAGCTTCTAAAACGTAAACGCACTAACCTCCCAACGACCTTTGACGTAGAAGTTGCCACCGGAAGAACCGTTACCGTCAGCTCCATTCTACGTGATTGTACTCTTGAACTCAACAATCACATCTTCCTGATCGATCTCATCCCTATGCAACTTGGTAGTTTTGACGTCATAGTAGGCATGGATTTTCTTCGTGAGAATCATGCCGAAGTTATTTGTTTCAAAAGATGATTCGTTTCTCTCGTTCAAACGGTGATCAACTATGTGTTTATTGCGAGGTATCCTCGAAAGATTTGAAGCTTATGTCGTGTATTCAAGCGAGTAAGTACTTACGCAAGGAGTACACCGCTTTCTTAGCCCATATTGTAGTAGCGGAGGAGGAAAAGAAAACGATGAAAGACGCTCCTATTGTTCGTGACTTTCCTAACGTTTTTTCAGACGATTTACCTGGTTTACCCCCTACTCGTGATATCGATTTTCGTATGGATTTAATTCCAGGTGCTACACCTGTTGCGAAAGCTCCCTACCGCCTTGCTCAATCTGAAATGCGTGAATTGTCTAACCAACTCTAGGAATTGCTTGATAAAGGCTTCATACGCCCTAGCACATCTCCATGGGGCACACCTGTCCTCTTCGTGAAAAAGAAGGATGGATCGTTCCGAATGTGCATCGATTATAGGGAACTCAACAAGCTTACTATCAAGAATCGCTACCTGCTACCCCGAATCGACGATTTATTTGATCAACTCCAAGGCGCTACGTGTTTCTCGAAGATCGATTTACGTTCAGGCTATCATTAGTTGCGTGTACAAGAGCAAGACATCCCGAAAACTGCATTTCGTACTCGCTATGGCCATTATGAATTCGTGGTCATGCCTTTTGGTCTCACAAACGAACCAGCGGTCTTCATGGATTTGATGAACGGTGTGTGCAAAGCCTTTTTGGATCGTTTTGTCCTTGTGTTTATCGATGATATTCTTATCTACTCGAAGTCGAGAGCCGAACACGCGCAACCACTTCATTTAGTTCTCGAACTCCTTCAAGGAAATCGCCTCTTCGCCAAGTTCTCCAAGTGTGAATTTTGGCTCGAGGAGGTTCAATTTCTCGTTCACATCGTCAACAGTCAAGGAATTCACGTCGATCCCGTGAAGATTGAAGCCGTTAAGAGTTGGATTACGCTGAAGACTCCATCCGAAATCCGTTCATTTCTTGGATTGGCGGGTTATTACCGTCGATTCATCGCCGACTTTTCTAAAATCGCCGTACCTCTTACCACTCTAACTCATAAGGACAAACCTTTTGTTTGGGATTCTGAACAAGAAAATGCCTTTCAAACTCTCATGCGTATGCTTTGCAGCGCTCCTATTCTTGTACTTCCCGACGGAAATGACGATTTCGTTGTTTATTGCGATGCCTCTAACCTAGGTCTCGGTTGTGTTTTTATGCAACGAGACAAGGTTATCGCGTATGCATCTCGACAACTCAAGACCCACGAGAAGAACTACACTACCCATGACCTCGAGCTCGGTGCAGTTGTTTTTGCGTTGAAGATATGGCGACACTACCTTTATGGTACAAAGTGTACGGTCTTCACCGACCATAAGAGCTTACAACATATTGTGAAACAGAAAGAACTGAACATGCGCCAATGCAAATGGGTTGAACTTATCAACGACTATGATTGTGAGATACGCTACCATCCCAGCAAGGCAAACGTCGTAGCCGATGCTCTCAGTCGACGAAGCTATGTGCGTAGTATTCGTAATGTTCAGGCCCAGAATGATCTCGAAGCCCTAATTCACGACGCACAGCACGCATGCTTCATTGAGAATACCTTGAAAGAGGAAATGAAGTGTGGTGCCGTAACTTAGCTAGTGAATAAATCGAACGGTATCTTTCACTATCTCGACCGTATTTGGGTTCCTAGTCGTAATAACCTCCGAGAGATATTGATGACTCAAGCTCACAAATCTCGATACTCCATTCACCCCAGTGCCAACAAGATGTACCAGGACCTTCGTTCTAGGTATTGGTGGCCGGGTATGAAAAAGGATATCGCTCTGTATGTTTCGAAATGCCTAACTTGCTTGAAGATTAAGGCAAAGCATCAACGACCCTCTGGGTTACTTGAACAACCCGAAAACCCGATGTGGAAATGGGAAAGTATCGCCATGGATTTTATTACAAAACTCCCCCGAACGCCTTCTGGTCACGGTAGCATTTGGGTTATCATTGATCTTCTTACGAAATCTGCTCATTTTATTCCGATACGAGAAGACTTTAAGGTTGTACGATTAGCATGAATCTATACCGACGAAGTCATTTGTCGACACGGTATGCCTCGTGACATCATCTCTGACTGCGATGGTCGTTTCACCTCATGTCTCTGGGAGACATTCCAATCCGCTCTCGGTACCACTCTCAATCTCAGTACCGCATTCCATCCCCAGACCGATGGTCAGACTGAGCGCACTATCCGCACCCTCGAAGACATGCTTCATTCATGCGTTATAGATTTTGGTGGTAATTGGGGTTCGCATTTACCCTTTGTAGAATTTTCATACAATAACAGTTATCACGCTAGTATACAAATGGCACCCTTTGAGGCACTATACGATAGAAAATGTCGATCACCTATTGTTTGGCATGAGATCAGAGACGCACAGATCTCCAGTCCCGAGTTAATACAAGAAATGACAGACAAGATTCTCCAAATAAGTGACAACCTCCTGAAAGCTCGGAGTCGTCAAAAGAGTTACGCCAATAAACGCCGCAAGCCCCTAGAGTTCGAAGTTGGAGATCACGTCCTCCTAAAGGTTTCACCTTGGAAAGGGGTGATCCGATTCGGCAAGAAAGGGAAACTAGCGCCACATTACGTGGGCCCCTTTAAGATTCTGGAAAGAATTGGTAAAGTGGCCTACCGACTCGAATTACCGGTTGAACTCAGCAACGTACACCCGACTTTCCACGTCTCAAAGCTCAAGAAGTGTCTAGCTGAAGAAAATCTTCATGTACCTCTCGAAGACTTGCAAATAAACGAGACACTGCACTTCGTGGAAAAGCCAGTAGAAATCATGGATCGAGAGACCATGAAACTTCGACGTAGTCGCATTCCCATAGTGAAGGTTAGATGGGAAGGCAAACGCGGAGCAGATTTCACTTGGGAACTCGAAAGTGATATGAAAGCTAAATATCAACAACTCTTTGTTACGTCTACTACTTAATTTCGGGACGAAATTCCCTAAAGTAGGGAAGACTGTAACAACCCGAATGTCGGTTGTTCCTACCTTACCGTTGTTTCTTTCATAAACGCTTGTACTCCGAGATTCGATGATTTTCAATGGGTTAACTACATTTATTAAACGCTTATTATATCACTTACTTATCGCATTTAAACGCAAACGCTCATCGCAACACAACCTCAACAAGAACTCAAAACGCGGATTTATTTGTATTATTTGTGTGTTTAAATGTTAAATATTTATACCAGCGAGTATCAAACATTCGCTAAAACGCTCAAACGCTCACTCACGCGACTCGATTTATCACACTATAATGCAACGCAACACTTAACATCTCGCTAAAATACTCAAAGTACTCAAACTAACTAACACAACCAAACACATCGAACGAACACCCGACACGCAAAACGGGAGCCATCGCACGAAACAGGCCACCTTCGTACGAAGGCAATGGCTTCGTACGAAGGCGGTGGCTTCGTACGAAGGCAACCTACACCAACTCACTCCCTTTATAAATACCTAGCCACTCCCTCATTTCATAACTTGCTGCCATTCTCTCAAGAACACTCCGTACTCGCTTTCTCTCTGCATTCCAAGTAAGATCCGCTATTTTTACAAGTATCACAACGATTTTTCATGAGTTTATCTCCGATTTCATCTAAAACTTCTCTGTTTTTACGAAAACCTTCATCTTTTTCATCAAAACTTATGTTCTTGCTATGGATTTACACTTAAACGAGTGTATTGGGCTTAGCTTTGGCTTCCCAAGTTAGAGATATGAATATCTCGCACTCACCAAGTGTTTAATCCAAGGGAAAACTATTTTTAAACTCGATTTTTACACTAAAAACGGACCAAAACCAACACATGTTTCGTTCACTGGATAGTGGGACGAAGCGGTGTCGAAACCTTCATGAAAAGGACTCAAAAATACATCTGATTCAGGCGAAAACGCAGATCCGAATGCATGAAGATGCTGAACAGCTACCTGTGCGAAGCCAAACTGGCTTGTACGAAGCACCGGCTTCGTACGAAGGCACTGCCTTCGTACGAAGGCACCCTTCGTACAAACCAGCTCAGTTTCCCGCCTGTGACTCAAACGCTCAAAAGACCTCTCCGGCTCTAAGTTTAATCAGTAGCTTGAGGCTGGTGGGATGAAAACTCGATTTCCCGAAGAACGACGCGAGGAACACTCGATTTTGGACACGGAAACAAGCCATTGGTACGAAAGCACTGGCTTCGTACGAAGGCACCCCTTCGTACGAAGGTTCTGTTTTTCCACTCGACACTTTGACTCGACCATTTCAGCACTTTGGAAGACTTATGCATTTCTGTTCCCGTACGCAGGCTGATCCGGCGCTCCCTCCACTCCTTTTTAGACCGTGTTTAACTGTTAAGCACGCACAATGAGTATACTCGAACCCTTTTTCGCTTAACGCACTTTTTGGGTGTTACATACGTTCTCTATCAAAACACATCGCACACAACGCTTAAACTCTTTATAAACGGTAACCGCTCTCGCATGTCATACGTGAAATGTTGAATGTTTGCTTGCTATGTTTACACATTGATGACTCGCCCTACCACCCTTAGCAACGATAGTACTATAGTTTGGACTCAGCACCTGTTTATTCAGGGGTTGTTAAGGATTACTTACTTTACGTGCTCACTACGGTGAACACTTATCGCGCATACTCTACTCGCAGTCATGTTGGTTAGCTTGTATCATTGTCGATAGCTTACTTAATTCTCCCTTTACGTGTTACATGTTGGTTATGCGTAAATGCTTTATTACTATACTTATGCAAACTTGTGTACTCACCTTTACATTATTATATTGACCTTTATTTTAACGTATGTGATAGGTTGAAGGGTTACTGCTGGAAATGGTCTAGGGTTTCTAGAAACACGCCTAAATAAATTGCCAGTTTTGTTACGTATTGTTTTGTTGCTTGAGAAACTACTGAATTTCGTTATGACTTTTGTGAGGATATTTGTTCGACTGTATGGGAAATTGAACCTTATTAAATATTGTTATAATTAGTCGTTATGGATTCTCTCGAGCAACCTATTCGCATCATGCCACATTCCGATGATTCCGCCATCAGTTGGATTGTGACAATTTGTTTTTTTTTTGTTCCCAGATGAAACTCTCCACTTACGTTTTTTTTCTTTCACCTTTCTCATTCACCACTACACGCTACAAGTATGGATTTTTCTAGTCCTTTTTATTTGTTCATGAATTAAAGTATTTGTGATCCATATTCAGTTTATATGGCCTTGTGAAGAAGGGTAGGGGAAGAGTAGAACATGAGGTGATTTCTTGATCTTAACCCTTTCTGTCATTATATCTTTAGATCATGTGTCATGGGACAGTATATCACCACAATCTCATTCATAGCGCCCCATAGCGCCTGGGCACACTAAAACAGTCGGCGTTATGGGGTCTCAAAATGTTGTGGGCGGTATGTTGATCATGGCGTGAAGGAGGAGAGTTTCAAAATTTTGACCAATAAAAAATAGTTAAGTTTTTTTTAATTAGTTGATAAAAATAAAAATTAATAATTAGGTAATGATGGATAGTGACTTTATGACTACGCGCTCTAGTGATATAACGCCCTATAAAGCCACTGTATGACATGGCGCGCCACTTGTCGCATAACGCCCCAAAGGGGCTTTATGACTACTTTATGACTATATGGACTTAGGAAAAGCTTGTGTTTTATGGCTAAATTTATACCACTATACCTACCCTATGCATGGCCCATTTTTTATAATGAACAGTCTAATCCATGACTCATTTTTCACCTAATCATGATGTGTACAAAGTACAATAATGATTTAGTAGGGGCAGGGGGAGCAAATGTACAATCATTAAAACCGTAAAACCATGAAAAGGATGTGTACTAGAGGTGTACAAATCGTTTTTTTTTTAAAATAGTTACTGTTATTAACCAGACCGGTTTTTTCATCCAAAACAAAAACCGGTTTTTTAATAACCGATTTCGGTTACTAACCGGTTTTTCAAGTCCAAAACAGTAACCAGTGTAACCGGTTGGGATCGGTTTTTAACCGATTTTCTTAAAACCGGTTTCGGTTATTAACCGGTTTTTCAGATCAATAATAGTAACCGGTCACCAACTGTCGGTTCGGTTCGGGTCTAAAACCGGAACCGGTTTCGTTTTTTTGCCAGTTACGGTTCCAAAACCGGTTTTTTTTACACCTCTAACATTTATCACGACGCTTTAAATGTATTCATTCCTTATCCAAAGATCCTTTCAAATTAGTACGTGTATCCATCTTGAACTCATTCTTTCATTTTTCAACCTATCTTTTTTAGCGGCGGGGGGCATAAAATCATGCAAAGTAGCACCAATGTCACACCATTACCAACGATCAACGCCGAAAAACTCATAAAAACAAAATAAATAGAAAAGGAGAAAATAAAACCGAATGAAAAACATATGTAAAATCGTTGAACCACGCACACCCATTGCGGCGTGTTAATGCGAAAAATTTAGGCTGAAATGTAAAACATAGAAAAATACCTAAGTCAATCTAGAACCCGTGCGTTGCGACGAACTTCTCAAATGGGAAAAAATAGACGAAAGAACTTTGAACCCCACATGCACGTCGGCGTGTTAACTCACAAAATTTTGAACGAAGCGTTAAATAAAAAACTTGCGAAAGATGAAAACTATGGGGGCCAAAGTTGAAAGTAAAAAAGTATTGAGGTTAAATCACAAAAGATGAAAAACTTTGTGTTAAAAGTAAAAAAAAAAATAAACAAAGAGGTCAAATTGCAAAGATAAGATGTTTTGGGTTAGAACTGAAAAATATTAAAAACCTTTTTGAAATACCACTAAACATAGGGTACAACAACATGAAGCACATACATCTTGTTAATTTATAGTATGGAAATAATAATAAATAATAATAATTAATATGTATTACAAGAGAGCACAAAACATGTACAACACATTATCCATAATATACAACTCAATTTGCACACAAATGTTGCAAATTTATAGTAGATAATTTATCTGTTACAAATACTTTTAAGTTCTTTTCTTCATAAACAGCCAGAAAAAAAAGTGGGCAGAAACGTGTAGTATGTGCAAAGGTTTCATTTTTCGTCTGTGGGTTCAAAAAAGTTTCACCGTTGACATTTTAGTCCACTGGGTTAACTTCATTCATTAATTCTGTCAACGAGAAAGGCAATTCAGTCATTTTATATAGCCGAATTGCCCTTGTAGTTCACAGAATTACATATAAAATGACTGAATTGCCCTTCTCGTTAACAGAATTAGTGGATGAAGTTAACCCAGTGGACTAAAATGGTAACGATGAAACCTTTTTGGACCCACAGGCAAAAAAATGAAACCTTTAGACTAAACAGGTAAAATGGTTGAAACCACAGGGACTAAAATGACATTTAACTCTTATTTATATAATCAAAAAAAATTTCTTGACGAACGATGATATATACCTTCTTTGAAATATATATGAAATACGTTTACAAAATTGCACCAAACAAACTTTATGTATATCCAAAAGTGCACTTTATAGCTTTTAGTTTAAAAATCGCCCAGATCAACCTTTAACTTAATACTTTGTTATAAGGATCAATACTTTAGACTAACTAATAAATTTTATAGTTAAGTCACCTCACATACCTCATATGTGAGGGTGTTTTAGTCATATAGTTTAAAAGCTTATTTTTCTTTATTTCTTCTTGTTTTTTTTTCAATGAACCACCATTGTGCCACCTCCACCGCCATACCTCCAACAAAACATCACCATACCACCTCCAACCATCTCCATTATGTCACACCCGCCCCGTAGAAGGCGGAACCACAAGGCACGACATGAAAGGTTTCCAAGCATCTGATTTGTAAACATCTAGTAATGATTAACAAAATATTTATAACGGTGCCAAAGTATTTAGATTTTACAAACATTAAAGATACATTGTTTAAACATTATTCAACACAAAAGTTTAACATAACTAAAGGGTACGACTCGTACGACCAAAGTGTATGGATGTTACAAGACACCCCGAGCTAAGGCACTGTTTATTGATGAACACAAAGACTCCACGCGTTGTGAACCGCCGTTTATTTTCCTAAAAAATGTTTAAAATGTTAACATAAAGTTGGCGGGTTCCACAGGTTTTAATGACACAAATGTAACCTTTAACATTTGATAAAAACTAGTATGCATAGTCTACTGAAATCATGATGATCAAATCATAGACTTGCAAAACCATAACGTATGTGCTGAAACTTAAGCTCGTAACCAAACCGTAACAATGTTGCCTCGTCATGTCGCACACCATGGCGACGTCTAACAAGTAAAACACAATTGCACCCAAGGTTACGACTAACCCAAGGTGGGGCTTGTTGGACCCAATAGATCTATTCGACTGTTATGCGGTCTCGACAGACTAATGGTTACTAAATGTTGGTGCATACGTCTGTCGAATTCGTCTTGTATCGAGTCTTGTTTGTATTCAGAAGGTTTAGAGCACATTATACGAGAAATAGAGTAGGTTTTAGATGTGATTGAGCTAATTCCGTTTGAGGAGTGCCATTCCATTTGAGGAGTGCCATTTCGTTTGAAGCATGCCATGCCACTTTCAAACGGAATAGCTTCACCTATAAATACCTCTCATGTCTAGTTCATTTGTAACTTTCCGGTCAGAGCAACGAAGTGCTGCCGAAGTGTTGTTAGGTTGTAAAACGTCATCAAATCAATCATACAACAGTTTAAAGTGTGAATCTAGCTGAATTGACCTCTACACGTCTGTTTTCGCCTTTCGTGTTGAGATAAACTCTTCTGATCGACTCGTTCGGGTCTGAAAACGATCCTTCAAGTGGTATCAGAGCTCAGGAGGAAGAGTTCATACCAATTCAGTTGCAAATTCTGATTTTCTACACCTTCTTTCAAAATTAAACAAGTTTTCACGGTTAAAAACGGCTGATTTTCACATATCATGTGCGTAATGTTGATTTAATAAACCCTAGAAACTTTCAGAACTAAAATCAGCTTAAAACTTGATCAAAAACATAGTTTCGTTTGAAATTGTTCGAAAAATGATGACGTCATAGACCATTCCGTTTGAAAATGATGGGTAATCACGTTTGAATTCGGCATATTCCGTTTGAAATTAGGAATTCCGTTTGAAAATGCATGGTAATTACGTTTGAAACATGTGGTCCGTTTGAACTGATTGGTCTTTCCGTTTGAGGATCTTATTCCGTTTGAGAATTTTGTTTGAAAGCAGCCATCTCGTTTGAAGGAGTAATTTTGTTTGAGAATACCGTTTGAAACACGAATTCCGTTTGAAAGTGGTTCAATAGTTCACGTGATACTAGTCTTAATCTGATAAATTGTCATTAGCCCATGTGTATTGATCAAGACTTGTGGCCCAATAGATTTTAAGAAGTGTCAGCTTTTTAGTCAAAGTTGCATGTGAGTTGGTCAGTTTGCATGTGATCTACATTGTGTCAGCCCACTACATAAAATTGGCCCAATAGGATTGATTTGTGATTGTTGATTGTCGGCTATTAAACTCAAGTAATTGCACAAGATTGTTTGCTTTGGGACCATACATCACGTGAATAACTTTTGACGATCATTTTGTCTTGGAGTTGAAAATTAGTTTGCATGTGAATGAGTTAGGCGGTCCAATAAAAAGTTATTGAATATCTTAGTTGTCGGTTATTAATCTTGTTTGCAAAAGGCTGTGTTTGTATTAACTTAGGGTCATACATCGCATCAAAGTCATTCGGTTCAAAGCAGTTAAGTCAAATCGCTTGAAACAGTTCACAAGAGGTGGTTCAGTTCATTTGAATTCAAACTTGTTCCAGGTCGTGTGGTTTAGTGAGGTCATTGGAAAAGGTCATTCGAATTTAATCCGGGTCATAGCAGTTCGCACGTTTTGATATCAAACTCAATTCACATCAAAATCAGTCCACACAAAATATTCACCTGTCCGAGTATCAGTTTGTTTCAGTTAAATTGATAAGTGTTTAAACTGATCATTTGTTTTTGTGTTGTCAGGTATTTCACGAGGTGAACCAGTTCATTTGAAACTGTCTGTTTGTGAATCTTTGAAAATCAAAAACATGGAGAACGAGTTTTATAATGCCTTTGCTGGTCCTATGAACATTACTCAGAGTACATTGCTTGAAAATGAAACGGGGACATCACAGAAACCACCTAAGCTTTTGGATATTGATGATTTTAACGGTTGGTCCGAACGTTTTGGCAATTGGGTTGAAGCTTATCATTTGGATGCTTGGGAACACACTGAAGTCCCATATGAAAGGCCCACAAGGAATGGTATTCAGTTAACAATCAGAGATATGAGTGCTGAGGAGAAGAAGAAGTATAGAGATGAGAAATTGATGGTGAGTCTGTTACAGCAAGCGATCAAATAGGACATTCTGATTTTGCTTCAACATGATGGAAGTGCTTATTCAATCTGGAATGAATTAGAAGCAAAATTTATAGGAAGTGATGATATGCTCAAGAACAAGATGTCACTCATGAAGAAAGAATTTGATCTTTTCCGTGGTTTGAAAACCGAAAACACCAAACAGATTATTGAAAGATATTGTAACTTGGTGAGAAATATGACGAAGCTAGGCATCAAAAAGGATACTGATGAGCTGATTGAGAAACTTGCAGATGCGTTACCACATGATATTTGGGGACTGGGTGAGTTCATTAAATATCCGGAAGCTCAAGGGATGGAGCAGAGAAAGATCGCCAGGATGAAGAACTATGATGGAGAACAAGACATCGGCTTGTATTTTAAGAGTGGTGTTAGTGAAAAGACAAATTTATCTCCAAAAGTTGGAACTGCTTTCAGTGTAAAAGATTCTTCAGAAAGCTCATCTCAAGGATCAAGCAGCAAAACAAGATTATCTTCATTTCCAACTTATGATCCACAGTTTTCTACAACAAAGAGTGGCAAAGTTCTTCAATGCAACATTGCTTTAAAACTTGAGAATGATCAGAATTATACTGAGGAAGTTGCAAAGAGTCATATGTCTTTGTTAGTGACAGTGCTTGAATCTTATGGAGGATTAGTTGCAGGAAGGATCGGGAATCCAATGCTCACAAAGGAGGATTATGATCAAATTGATGCCGAGGAAATGGAATTGATGGATATTAAATGGTGCATGGCTAGTGTGTTGAGACGGGCTGAAAAGTTCAAACAAATTACTGGCAGAGATGATTTTCGCGAGGCACATGTTTCAACTTTAGGTTTTGATAAGTCTAAAGTTACTTGTTTTCGTTGCAGGGAAAAGGGGCATTTCAAGAGAGAGTGCACAAATCGTGAAGCTAGTGGAGCTCAAAATCCTTTCGGAAACAACGATTACTACAAGAAGGCGATTTATCATCAAGTCTCACAACAGCCATATCAACAACAACAGGCACCGCATCAAGCACAAACTGCACATGGAAGGAATGTGATTGAAGATTCTAAGAGAGCGTGTCTAGTTAATCAAGGCAAGGATGGTGGATTTAGCTGGGATAAATACATTCCAATAGAAAGTAAAGTGTGTTTGGCAGATCAAGATGATGAAAAATTGCCAGAAGGATTCAGTTGGGATAATTTTTGCCCAGATAAAGAATTTATGGAAAAAGAGATATTAAATGCTAAAGCTTTTGTTGCTAATGTTAGAGATGAATATTGGGCAGAAAAATATAGAAAAATGAGAGAAGCTGAAGAGGAGAAATGGAGAAAAATTGAAGAAGAGGAAGAGGAAGAAGAAAGGATAAAAGCTGAAGCTGAAAAAGAGAAAAAGAGAAGAGCTGAGATGTTTCAAGTGAGAAGAACAGTCAAAGAAGTTCCAGAATTTGAGATCAAAGCTGATACTGAATCAGTCAAGGTTGCTGAAAAGTGTTTGAATTGTGATTCTTTGAACATGCAAAACAATGAGCTGCTACACAACATAAAAAGATTGAAAGAATCTTATAATACTTTGAACAGAGAGATTAACAAGTACACTGAGTCGAACAGTGAACAAGTTGTTGCATTTAATACACTCAAAGGAGCTTACATGAGACAGCTTGATGATGTAAATTACTACACAAAGAAGTGTGCTGAGCTGGAATTGAAGTTGGCAACACAAAGAATAGAAACTGAAAGAGTCAACAATTTACTGAAAAGTTACTCATGTTCTACTTTTGTTGTTGACGGGATTTATCCGATCGTTGAAAGAATGAAGACGTTTGAGGAAGAGAAGACTTCGGAAGAAAAAAAAGTCCGAGACAAAAGAAGATGATGAAGTGAAAATTTCTGGTGAGAAACCAAGTGTTGTCTATAACAAATGTCCACCCTCGGTCGAAAATGGATATTTGTCTCGAAATCCAAATTCTGAAAGAGTCAAACAGGCAATTAACTTACAATGGGAGTCAGGGTCGTCTGATAATTTGCCAGAAAATATTGATGTTACGTTCATATCGTCTGACACTGATCATGAGTCCGAGTTGATTAAACGTGTGGTCGATCAGGTGTTAGATAAAGATGACATAGAGGAGTCAAAAACGGAGTCCAAATCTGAGTCAAAGTCTGAATCCGACAAGTCAAAGTCAACAATCAAAAAGGACAAACGGGTTTATGATAAGGAATTTTTGCTATCAAAATCTAATTTGGATGACGAACCGATCAAAGTAGCATATACTTTGAAAGATTCTGACAAATTATATTCTGATGAGATTTTTCCAATAAGAGGTGTTAAAAATGAAATGATTAAAAAGGTTTTCAAACTAACAGAAATTAATATTTCTGAAATAAAAGATGCAAATCTTTCTGAAAAACCTAAACTTTACACCTCAAGATATCAACCAAGTTTAAACAAGAAAAAGGGTTACAGTTCTGGTTCAGGTTTTCAAAAGAAACCAAACCATTACAGTAATTTCAAAAAGAATGGACTAGGTTTTACTCTACAGAAAAATTATAAAAATGAGAAAACTTATAAACCAAAAACTGTTTTTGTTTCAGGAACAAGTGCTGAGAAAGAACAAAAAAGTTCATTCTGGAAACAAACGAATGAAGAATTTATTGCAAAGAAGCAAGATGAAATGAAGAAGAGTGTTGCTCAGAAGAAGACAGAGACGAGAACCTGTTTTCAGTGTAAAACAGTCGGTCATATTGCCAGGAATTGTCCAAAGGCAATACAGACAAAACAGGGAGTCTCTGGTAAACTGAAAGAAAAAGTTGTTAAGAAAACTGAACTTACAACCAGAAAATTTACAGGCTTTGAAAATTCAACCTTTGAGATTGGTGAATGTTCAAAGATTGTATTAAAAAGAAAAGAAAATTTGAAAAATCAAAAATGGGTTGTTAGGGTTCAGGAAACAGTTCTGGTGATGAATCTGATTCCACAAAATCAGAGGAGCCACGTGTTAAAGAAAAGGTTGAGAAATCAGTTCCGAATGTGGATGATGTGAATTTTCCACCTTTGCGGGCTGAAAATTTTAAGAAGAAAGTTGGAAACGTTGAAATTTCAAATCAATTTTATTCTGACAAGAAGAAATTTGATGTTGATAAGGCTTTCAACGGAACTGTGAAACACATTTTTGGAAAAATGGTCGATGGTAAGGCCAAAGGAGTTAAAGAATTCTATGCTTCCAAAATGAGTGTTCACAAGTCTGTTGAAAGTAAAGATGAAGAAGAGGTTGTTACACCCAAGAATGGTCAGGCTTGGGTGGATATATTTTTCAAACAGTAAAAACCTGACTTGTCGAAGCTCCCAAGTTGGTAATCGTGGAGCATGAATCGGCATCATTCTTATGTTGTTTTGTTTGAAAATTAAAAATTTTGGCAAGTCATACAGCAGGAATTGCCGGAACTCCCAGGTTGGTAAGCGAGGAGTAGGAATCGGCATCTTGAGAATTCAACCCATATATGGTAACTTACAAATGGTATTGGTTGGTAAGCCATGTGGTTGAAAAAGATTTTTATCTACAAGTGGTAAATCAAGGACATTAAGTTGTACTTGCATTTTCCTACAAGTGATTGAAAGACAATATGATGAACCAAACCCCTAACCTACCAATGGTTTTACAAAATCAACACAACTTATTTTCCGGAAAAACAATTTGATTAAAACAAACTTAAGTGTTTTGAAATCACAATGGGAAAATAGTTTGTTGTGAGGGGGAGTTCTGATTGTTTATGCCAAGTGGATGGCGAATTGAAGTGATTCGATATCAGTTGTCACGTTACTTGTATAGTTTGTTTTCATATTTCCTTTAAATGTGTTTGAATTTTAGGGGGAGTAAGAATTTCAGAAAATCCAAAAACATTTGAAAATTTGAAAAAGACAAAAACATGATAAAATCAAAAAATGAGTGTTGTTGTATAAAAGAGGAAATGATAGTACATCAGTGGACTGTCACGACACACTAAAGAAATGGAAAGTTAAAATGTGACAAACGGTCTCACTAAGGATGTGACGGTAGGCTCAGCTAGACTAGTAGATTTGCGATAACGATACAAACTTAAATGAAAAAGCCTAGTTCTAGTGGGAAACATGGTCAAAAGCATAGTACTTAGTTTTGTCCTTCTTGATTGTGTGCCTACTCAGTAATTGCTGATTGTCGAAAGACATAAAACTGGTTAAGTTTGTGAACTTTCACAACTTTGCTAAAAAGTCGCTGTGATTGTGTATTTCATTTTGCAAAGATTTAAACTTGTTTGATTTCTTTATTTTGTTTAAGCATTGGACATCCTCTGCGTCGTGAGTATCGACCTGGTTGTTAATGCCTAAATGTTCTACTTTATTTTCTTTGGTGTTTCGTTTAAGCTTTGGACCTCCTCTGCGTATACGGAAGTATCGACTTGGTGGTTAAAGCCTAAACAACTTCAACTTGTTTTATTTTTCTTATTTTGTTTAAACATTGCACTTTCTCTGCGTATACGGAAGTATCGACCTGATTGTTAATGTTTAAACATTCTGCTTTGTTTTCGCACAATTCACAGTCGATAAAAGTTTAAAGGCATTACTTGAGTCAGTGTATTGCATGATGAGGGGATATACTGAGATCGTGGGGTCCATAAGAATTTAGTGCAAAATTAATATACCTTAACGTATCGGTAAGCATTTCGAAAGTTTTTAGGTTGAGTTTAAGTGGACAACAATATCGTCAATCAACGTGAATCGTTTAGAACTTAAAATGTTTAAAGCTTACCAGTGTTGGTGATTTGTCTCATAAACTGTTTGATCCTCTTACACAAACTCACAAAAAGATTGTATGTAAATATTTCTTTATTGCATTTCATTATATTAAAAAAATCAAAAAGATTTTAGTGTGTTTTAGCATAAATTTTGAAAAATACAAAAAGATTTTCGATAACTGGTGTTGAAGAGCTGAATTTCAAAATTCCGAGTGATAAACATGATGAACAACAGGTTTGGGAGAAATAATCTTTGAAATGAAGAATATTATTTTTACATTTGAATCATCAGAGTTTAAAAAATGGTGTTGTTGAAAGAAACCTACCAGTAATTTCTAAATTTGTCAGGTTGAAAATTTGGTAAATTTACTTTTGGGTAGAGTTTATGCAGGTTGACCAGGTTTCGATCCAGAGTAGGATGAAAGCCAGGTTATGATCCTGATTAGAGAATTCCAGGCTACGATCCCGGTTTAGCGAAAGGGGGAGTCTGAAGACATCGAGATGGAATCTGAAGATAGTAGAGCCAGATTCAGATCATGAAGATTACGAGAAAGAGAAAGAGATTGATTAAGGATGCTTACAATGGAGAATTTTGAAGAAAGCGAGCAGGCTGATAAAGACTGAAGATTTGAAAACCGAAGACTCGACACTGAAGACTCGTCAACATTCGAGGGGGAGTCTGTTGGTGCATACGCCTGTCGAATTTTTCTTGTATCGAGTCTTGTTTGTATTCAGAAGGTTTAGAGCACATTATACGAGAAATAGAGTAGGTTTTAGATGTGATTGAGCTAATTCCGTTTGAGGAGTGCCATTCCGTTTGAGGAGTGCCATTTCGTTTGAAGCATGCCATGCCACTTTCAAACGGAATAGCTTCACCTATAAATACCTCTCATGTCTAGTTCATTTGTAACTTTCCGGTCAGAGCAACGAAGTGCTGCCGAAGTGTTGTCAGGTTGTAAAACGTCATCAAATCAATCATACAACAGTTTAAAGTGTGAATCTAGCTGAATTGACCTCTACACGTCCGTTTCCGCCTTTCGTGTTGAGATAAACTCTTCTGATCGACTCGTTCGGGTCTGAAAACGATCCTTCACTAAAAATGAAGTACCACCACTAGGACTTCCCGAGCTCAAACCGATAAACTTATACGTACATAATAGACCGATAGATTTCATCCCCAACTACCATACCCCGTATCAAGCATGATTTTCCCTAGGTTTAAAAAATAATTTAAAACAAAAGGGGCCGTGAAACTCACCTAAACGTATGCTGTGAAAGCTAGCAATGAAATAAGGTCCAAACTAGCTACCCGACCTACACATGTCCTAAACCAATAAGACACTAGGCCTACCATGAGTCTATTTGGCAAGTCGTTCACCAAACTCTTTTAGACTTAAATGATTTGTTAATATTTTTAAGTAAATATTAATTTGGACGACCCGTTGGTGATTCATTATACGAGTGTTATCATATATATATATATATATATATATATATATATATATATATATAGGGGACCGCTAAAATGAGAACCACCTCCAGTTGTAAGAACCGTGAGAACTACACCGTACGGGGCGAGGTGGACCAAATTTTTTTTCATAAACGTAGATGCGTGTATTATAAGCACATTTGTAAAAAAAAAATTTCAAAAAAAAAAAAAAATGTTGTGTGTGTAGTTTTGAGCACCACAAGTTTGTGTTTACGGGTACCGTAAAATTTATTTAAAATTTACGGTACCCGTAAACACAAACTTGTGGTGCTCAAAACTACACACACGACATTTTTTTTTACAAATATGTTTATAATACAAGCATCTACGTTTATGAAAAAAATTTGGTCCAACTCGCCCCGGATCAAAAAGTTCTCACGGTTCTTACAACTGGTGGTGGTTCTCATTTTAACGCTCCCATATATATATATATATATATATATATATATATATATATATATAGGGGAAGGCTATAGAGAAAACCCACTTGAGTTGTGTAAACTCAAGAAACCTTTGTAAAAAACCATGTAAACTCAAGAAACCTTTCTAAAAAAAAAAAAAAAAATAGGAAATGTAATATACATACATTTGAACATTTTTAAAAAAGAAACACAAAAAAACACCTAGTTTTTTTTTAAATGTTACAAATTTCAGGTTACATAATATATATGTCCAAAAAAAAATGTAACATACAAATTTTCAACATTTTTTTAAAAGAAAAACTAGTAAGCATTTTTTTTCATAAATAGGTTCGTGTATATTTATATTATATTCCTAATTTAAAAAAAATAAAAATGAAACATAGGGTTTATTTGGGTTTTCTCAACTCACATGGGTTTTCGATTTATCTTTCCCCAATATATATATATATATGGTAATGTTCATTTAAGAACCACCTTTATTGTGAGAACCAATGTGAACACACCAAAAAAACCTTAAAAAGCCTTACCCCCCCCCCCCCCAAAAAAAAAAAAAAAAAAAAAAAAAAAAAACCTAAACCCCTCCAACCCCCCACCCAAGCTAAAATGCTAAAAACTAAACCCCCAGAAAACCTAAAAAAATCTAAAGAACACACGAATTTTTTTTAATATTTTTTACATCAAAATCGCTACTTTTAGTAGCCAAATAAAAAAATTAAAAAAAATTTAATTTTTTTTTTGTAACGAAAATTAGCGATTTTAAGCTAAAAAATATTAAAAAAGGAATTTTTTTGTGTGTTTTTTAGCTATTTTTAGGTATTTTTTGTTGTGTTCACATTGGTTCCCGCAGTTCTCGCAATAAACGGGTGGTTCCTAACGGATCCTTCTTCTATCTATATCTATATATATATATATATATATTTTAACATACAAATATATATGTATTAACATATAGGTACACATAAAACCAGGATCCCATCCTAAAAATACTCTTAACCCGCCATGTCTACACACAACCAACTAACCGACACACACTCATACAAACACACACACACACACACACATATATATATATATAGGGGACCGCTAAAATGAGAACCACCACCAGTTGTAAGAACCGTGAGAACTTTTTGATCCGGGGCGAGTTGGACCAAAATTTTTTTTCATAAACGTAGATGCTTGTATTGTAAACACATTTGTAAAAAAAAATTCAAAAAAAAAATATCGTGTGTGTAGTTTTGAACACCACAAGTTTGTGTTTACGGGTACCGTAAAATTTACGGTACCCGTAAACACAAACTTGGGGTGCTCAAAACTTCACACCCGACATTTTTTTTGAGTTTTTTTTTTGAGTTTTTTTTTTTTTTTTTTTTTTTTTTTTGCAAATGTGTTTATAATACATGCATCTACGTTTATGAAAAAAATTTTGGTCCACCTCGCCCCATACGGTGTAGTTTTCACGGTTCTTACAACTGGAGGTGGTTCTCATTTTAGCGGTCCCATATATATATATATATATATATATATATATATATATATATATATATAAGGGAAGGTTAATTTGAGAAGAAATTTAATGTGAGAAGAAAAAGAAGAAAAGGCATAATGGTAAAACATTAAATAATTTATAACTCCTCCCATTAATTATGTTATCTCTCATTAATAAAGCAAATAACATTTTATCCTACACATTTCAAAATTTATCCTACATATATCTTACACTTACCGAAATTTACCCTACGCATATCTAAATTTATCATACACATTTAAGAATTTATCCTACACATACTAAAATTTATCCTACACATGTCGAAAATTGTCATTCATCCTAAATTATTTTATCTTGAAAGAGTATATTTAAAAGTGAGTTACAATTTTAATTAGTTAGCTAATTAATTACAGTTGGAAATTTACCTATATGCCCTTATTAATAACATTAAATACACAAATTAAATGAAGTAAAATGGAGCATTTCTATTGGTTTAAAACTTATTCTTTTTATTCTTACAAAATTTTTCTTCTCATTTGAACCCTCCACTATATATATATATATATATAGGGGTAGGATTTAGGGAAAACGGTAAGAAATGTGAAAAGGTGAGTAGGTTTTGATCCGTCCGATTAAAACAATCTATGGATTAGATTGGCACGGTGACGTTTTCGTAAATAACATCAACTTTCTAAAGTGGGCGTGCTTCATTAAGGGCAAAAAGGTAAATGTGCATCTACAAAACTCATCAAACGAGACCGAAACATATATACTTCCCAGAGAAACCTCCCCAACTCCTACGAAAAAGGCGAAAACCCTAGAAAACGCGAAACCACAAATACTATGGCGTCTAAAGATCAAACAAGATTCAGAGGCAAAAAAACAGAGTGAGTTAACTTCAATTTACATTATGCTAGTTTTATGATGTTTTTGGCATTCTAATTTTATCAATAAATGTGTAGTTTCTATGGGTGTGGAAGAGGAAGGGTCACCTGCTCCAAAACGCCAAAGAACCACCGAGCAAAGAAAGAAGACAACAACAAAACATGGTACAGATGGTTACTTTTTATGATGTAAAACTCCATATATCATGTAATATATGGAGTTTGATAGTTTGTTACTAAACACCAGTATATGTATAATTTGTATAATAATGTTTAACTGTATGAGAACTCCATTTTACATATATCATTTGTGTTATTAAATGCCATGTAAAACCCAGTTCCAAACCCTTTACACCTGTCTTCTACTCGTCTTCCTCTATGAATCAGCAAAAACCCGAATTCAAACCCATTCCTCAAGTTACGGATGAAGAGAAACAGGCCCGGTTCCTAAAAGGGGAGTGTTTTTGATGTGGTGATAAATACGGCCCAGGTCATCATTGTAAAGCTGGTATTTTCAAAGTGTTAGAAGCCGATGAAGGAGTGGAAGAACAACCCATTTCCGACACTACCAATTCTAATGACGCACAAGAGGAAACCACTGAAATCAGCTTACACGCGATACTTGGCATGCCACATCCTAACACAATGAAGGTTCATCGTACGCTAAACTGTACCAAGGTGTTAATTTTAATCGATTGGGGGGGGGGGGGGTCAACCCACAATTTTTATTTCGGGATGTTTTGGTGCATGAGTTGAAGCTGATTTCTCAGTTAGTAACACCGTTTGGCATTCAAATCGGTAACGGAGATGTGATTCGTTGTCGTCAGGTTTGTAAAGATCTTTCCTTACAGGTTGTGAATATACGGTCCACTTAAACCAAATCACATCACACGTTAACCAAGATTGTGAATATGCGGTCCACTTAAACCCAACCGCCGGTTTCGAAGCCCTTATTTTTGATCTATTAAGTTCAAGTAATTTATAGTTGTCTATGGATCTCACACTCAAAAGACTACAACTCCACCTATTCCCGTTTCAAGCTTATGAGATTAAAAGATTCATAATCTACCGTCTTATATAAAAAACTCTTATATTATCCCGATTAAACTTTATGATGGATAGATGTATGACTTGGGAGATGAAAGATTGATCAGAAAATTATCTCAAAGTGCGTTCTTGACGGCTGGGGAATGAATGGTCCATGTTTCCATGTGAAAATAGGTTAAAAAACAAAGTTTCTACGATTTAACCCGTTCGCGCCACGTGCCAATACCTTATCACTCCCTTGCGTGGCGCGAGGGAGCATGTTTTGACTCATTCGTTGACCTGTGTCTTTCACGCCATGCTCCACCATACTTAGTCTCCCTCGTGTGGCGCGAGGGAGCATGGTTTTCAGCACAACTGTTTTCTTGCTCCGTATTGCCTCGTAAAACCCATTTTCCAGCTTGTATGATCATTATACTACATTTAAGCACCGTTAAGCCTGAAAACCCGACAACCAATCAGCACAAATACCAGTATGAATAAACACACTCGAACACTTAAAACGACACAAAACTATACATAATATGACGTGTTTGCACCCGCACATCACACCATGGTGAGGCTAAAGTTTACTGATTCCCAACATTGATGAGCTATACGGGGCTAAAGTGTTCTCTAAACTTGACTTAAGGTCTGGCTACTATCAGATTCGGGTTTACTTACCCGACATTGAAAAGACGACATTTTGAAATCACCCGGGTCACTACAAATTCAAAGTTATGCCATTCGGTTTTACAAATGCATTGTCGACCTTCCAATCGACTATGAATGATCTTATCCGACCCCACCTACGTCGCTTTATCTTAGTCTTTTTGACGATATTTTGATTTACAGTAAGTCCATGGAGCAACATATTACTCACCTTCGCACAACATTGGATTTGCTTTACTCCCATCACTTTGCTGCCAAATTGTCTAAGTGTTGCTTTGGCCAACAACATGTGCTTTTTCTGGGTCACATGATTAATCCAGCCGGTGTACACGTGGATCAAGAAAAAATCACAGCGGTGTAGTCTTGGCCAATACCTACAACAGACCGTGAAGTAAAGGGATTTCTGGGTCTCACTGGGTATTATCGGGGCTTCGTCCGAAATTATGGTCTTATTGGTCGACCACTCACAAGACTTACAAAGAAAGATTGATTTTTCTTGTCCGATCTTGCACTCGCCGCTTTCAATAAACTTAAAGAAGCTTTGATTTCAGCCCAAGTACTCTGTTTACACAAGAAGAACATCCCATTGCCTATTTCAGCCAAGGGCGGACCTAGCACTTTAGGAGCCATAGCATGGTATACGGCTCAACTTCGTATCGGTAGTGTGTGTGTGTGTGTGTGTATATTCGGTTTTATACAAATGATACCCCTAAACAACTACAAGGATACCCCTAAAAAAGTTTGTAAGCCCAAAAGCAGTTTATATCTTGTGTCACCAGAGATTTCTTAAACGGCTATGACTTTCACTCTTTCAGAAAAACCTGAGGAAGAAGATGAAGGTAATAAAAGGGTAATAAATGAATGAAGGCTATTAGTGCCTCTACATCCCTAATACTTTATTTTATTTTATTATTTCACATATACTATTTTTGAGAAAAGTTGTACCTTTAATTTTCATTCAAATTAATAAATAAAGTAGATTTGTTTTGGTTTAAAAAAATGTAACTGAAATTAATTTTTTATTGTTTATATTGATTGATAAATTCATATATTATTTTTTACATATAGTTTATTAAATTATATAATAACAATTTTTGTATTTTAAAATATATATAGACAAAAGACATTTGTTATAAAAAAACGTTTTTCAAATATGCAATACATAAACAACTCAAATCTTTTTCAAAGTGTTGAAAATGAAATAATTTACAATGGTTTTCAAAATACGAGACTTAAAGATTATAAATTTTGGTTGATATATTTGTAACACCCCGTGTTTCGAAAGTCAAAGTCAAAGTCAAGATTGAAGTCAAAGGAAGAAAAGATTGCTAATTGCGATCTGTCACTCCTTGCTTAATTATTGATTTGACTTATGTGACTTGTAATCGAATCTTTTATTTTATTTGCTTTAGTTGTATTATGTGGAGTATTTGTGAATAATCGAGGCTTTATAGATGTTTTATCGCATATCGCATCGCAATCGCATTCCCAACTCGAATTATGCGTTCTGGATATTGTTTTACGTGTGTGTGCTAATTATGTGTTACTTGTGCATGTGTATTTATGTTTATGTTTGTGGTGACTAATCGAAACACAATCCCAACTCTATCGCAATCGAATTGCAACGCAACGCTGAACGCAAGTTATTTATGATGATTGTAAGTTAGATATAGTATTTGTGTGTTTATTATTAATCTATCGCATCGCTTAGTCTACGCTCGCTTAAACGCATCACAACGCTCAACACGCAAAACATAACCTCAAAACGCAACTTGTTAGAGCCGCTCGATCAAGTGACCGCTCGATCGGATGGCCATCTGATCGGAGTGTCATCCGATCGGCGCACCCTATTCGACACTTGCCACCTTTTCCCTTTTTGGCAACCTATAAATACCCTTCCTGTCACATCGCTTGATGTGACAGCTCTCTCATTCGACCAGCCACACTTAAGCCCTCATTTCTCTCGATTTCTCACGATTCTTGTAAGTTTTCAACCTAAATCTTGTACTTCTATGATCTACATGCACTCCTTCATCTTTCTCTCTTGAATCATAACTTTTAACCGTGAAATCAACGGGATTGAGGTGTTCTAGGGTGATGTCATCATGGAGTTCTTATGAACTTCAAGTTTTGACCTCATTCCACCAAGAACAACTCAGATCTAAAGGATTTCCACACGATTAAACAATGTTTTCGCATAGATCTACACATATTCATCGTTAAAAGGATTGAAAGATGGTTTCTAACTTTCTTTCAACTCTTTTACACTCAATGCACTCAAAACCGATAGAATCGGAACTTGTACAGACATTCTACTCTTTCTTGGTGATGTGTTGTTTCAAGATCTGGTTTCTATCAAAGAGACAACCGACGTCGGGTTAAACATGAGCAACCGTCATGAACCAGTAAACTAATCGGATTTGGGTGATTCATGTTCGATCGGATAACTTGGTTCACAATGGGGTTTCTATTATTTAGCACGTTGTCATACCGTCTCGATCAAACCGCAGAAACTTTCAAAATAATCAAGTGCCAAGACGATCAGATCGTTGGGATGGATTACCATCTGAGCGGATTGCCATCCTATCGGATTGCCATCCGATCGAACAGCTATCCTATCGGATTGCCATCCGATCGAACAGCTATCCGATCAGATTGCACTTGAGGTTTAACACTTAACAATTTTCAATATGTTCAATGCCTAGTCATTTCTAACGGATTGCCATCCGATCGGCAGACCATCCGATCTAGTGACAATCCTGCTGTGAACTTGTTCTCTGAGAAATACCTCGCCGAACGGATCACCACCCGATCGAACCGCCGTTCGATCGAACGACATGAAAGGTAGAGATACTTCTCTGTTTTCAAAATGCTACAACGAAAACTTCAAAGCCATCATACACAAACACATCCTTACCAAACGAATGTCAATCCAATCGAATGGCCATCCGATCGGATGGCCATCCGACCGGATGACCATCCGATCGGATGTGGGATGACCATCCGAACGGATTGACATCCGATCGAATGGTCAACCGATCGGATTACCGTTCGACACTTGGTCACCTTGCACCGTTTTACGTGCCGTTCTCTCGCTTATGCTATCGTTAACTGTTCAGACTAATCTCTCTCAGTGCTCCCTTCAATCCAAGAGAGTGTTTACTTGTAAGCACGATCTGTGAGTATACTCGGTCCCTTTTTGCTTTACGCACTTTTGGGTGTTACATACGTTACTTATTCAAATCACGATCGACACACAACGCAAACACTATTTATACGCTAATCATTATTGCATGTCAAGTGTTATTCGATGAATGCTTTTATGTTATGTTAACACAGTGATTGTTGCCTGACACATTAGCAACGATAGTACTATAGTTTGGACTCAGCACCTGTCGTAGACAGGGGTTGTTAAGGGCTTTACTTCACGTGTCCCAGTGGGGATATGTGTTGCGCATTCTACAACTCGCAGTCACGTCTGTGCATATTTCTCTGTCGATAACCTACTATCTTTCACTTTATTACATGTTACATGCTGATTATGCGTAAACGATTTCGAACTCTATTATATTATCAAACTTGTATACTCACCTTCACACTATGTGTATTAACCTTTATTTTAACGTATGTGACAGGTGCTTAAGATGCTAGGAATTGCTGTGCTTTGGTGAATCAAGCTAGGGGTCTAGTTATGTCACGCTTAAATCTGAGTCGTCGGAACAGTATTTGTTTTTGAGACAATTATTTTTAATGACTGCTTTTATTTGGATATGTTGTGGTATGGGACATGACGTTTAATTATCTCGTAATGAATAGTTGTTATAGATACTCATGGACAATCTGTTTCGCTCAATGCCATGCCCCGATGTTTCCGCCATCGGTTGGGGTGTGACATATTGGTATCAGAGCCATAACTATAGGGAATTAGGCAAGACTCAACCTAGTCCGGGCCGATGTCTTAGAAACGACCTAGTCTATAGTCTAAGTACCAACAGACCGACTTATGCATGCCCTGTAGGGGTTTTGTACGAGCTTATTTGCTATTCTCGCTCGCACTCGCTGAACACTACACTATCTCTACACACTATTTCTCGAAAATGAACGACTGATTAGGTCGAGATCACGTGTGAAAACCGCAAATTCTCAACCGAATCACTTGTTCGACCCGCATTTTATCTATAAATAGGAGAATTTGCGTTGAATCAGGAGTGAAATCCACACTTTAACATAGGTTTTTCCTCTCTATCTCATCAAAACAGGAACGAAGTCGTTAAGTTAGGGGTGAAACCCGAACCTCGACGACTTGTTACGATCTTTATTTTGGTTTTACAAAACTCTCACCAAAGTCTCGACGGACTCCAACGACTTGAAGTCACACTGTAACTGGAAGGATGTGTGCCGTTCGCCCAGAATCGAGGCGAGAGCACAGTCCCGAAGGCCAAAGTGTGTACCAAAAGTCCTTGTGAATAGTCGAACCACTTTGGGTAGTCAACGTCTATCAAGCCTTAGAAAATCTATTTTCGATTTCAATCACACAATCGCTAATTTTATGTGTATCGATTCTGAGCCCGCAACTGCTGACTCTGATATTTATCGTTTTATGTGTTTTATGTGATTTTATCTGTTTTTGTGTTTCGATTTTTGGTGGTTATACGCTTTCGCTCTTCGCTTTGATCCACACACCCGACCCGCACTGCACATCTATCTCAATACGCTAACAAATCGTTACTACCATCGCATGCTAAGTGACTCGCCTATGCTACCACTCGCTATACTACTCGCTGTGTACTCGCTAATCGCGATTGCTATACTCGAACTCGCGGACCTTGAATGATAGGTGAATACGTACAAAATATAGTATGGTTTCTGTGTTCTAACTGCCTTATGTGCTTCTATGACTCTACGTGCATACGTGCTTCTGTGTCTTACGTGCTTACGTGCTTATGTGATTATGTGTTTATGTGAATATTCGTGTTCCTGAGCTTTATATGATGTAGTTAGAGCGGAGTGAGAGTCTATACTAGGGATGATCGAAATTTGTGACTGAGTCCTGTGGCGATATCTATTGCAGACAATGTCATCATTTGGATCATTTCATTCCCGATCTGCTCGCCGCAATCATGATGACAAACGTATCGCCGCACTAGTCGCTAAGCAAATGGCGAAAGTCATACTGCAAATTGTTAGCGAGCTGAATGAAAACGCTAGCAAATATTCTGAAGAGTCCAGGACTGATTCACCAAAGTCTTCTTTTAGCTTCAAACAGTTCAAAGCCTGCGGCCCGAAAGAATTTACCGGCGAAGATGGGCCTACGGCCATGTTCCAATGGTTCGATTCGATCGAAGTCACCCTTCACCAGAGTGGCTGTCCTAATAATCTCCGCACTCTTAATGCCACTGGCATCTTCCAATCCCGAGCTCTAGATTGGTGGACAACCGAGAGAAACAAACGCAGAAATGATGCAGCTTACGGGCTGACGTGGGATGAGTTGAAGGACGTTATGATGCAAGAGTTCTGCCCTCCCCATGAGCGCCAAAAGCTGGAGGACGAGTTCTGGCATATCAAGCAGAAGGATGGTGACAACGCTGGTTTGACTGCTCGCTTCAAGTAGCTAAGCATAATCTGTCCAAGCCAAGTTACTACGCCCGAAATCACCATCAAAAAGTATATCCGTGCTCTTTCGGATTGCGTGGCTGATTTCGTTCAAACTGCAAAGACGACAACAATTGAGGAAACCTTCTTACTCGCTGCTGAGATCAACGACAAGCGAGTCAAGTCTGGTTACTGGGATAAAGCCTCCAAGAATCTGCATCAAGCTACCGCTGTTCCAACCGCTGAAACCGCCGCCGCCCCGCAGACTTCAAAGTCCTCTCGTCACAAGAGGAAGAAGAAGAACAACAACAAGAAAAACAACAACAGTAGCAAAAATTGCGCTGTCACCGCTGCCGCCCCGCTCCAATCAGTTCCTGCTCAACCGCATCCTCAACACCGCCAAGTAGCAGCACCGGTTACCCATGCACCGCCGGCCAAGCGTGCATACACTGGTCCTCACCCGACTTACCCTACTTGTACTTATCATCATCCAGTGGGAATCGCTTGCAGATACTGTGTGCACTGCAACATTTACGGCCACTTTACCGCCAACTACCGTACAGGTCCACGTCAAGCTCCAGCTCCAACACAAGGTCCAGCTCCTGCTCAACAAGCTCTACTTCCTGCTCCTCTAGGCCAACAAGCGGCTCCTGCACCCGCGATCTGTTAGTGCATTGAGTGTCTATCGCCTCCGTTAATCAAGTCCGTAGTAGAAAACTGAAGAAAACGAGAGTTACATTGTTATTTTAGAATTAGTTAGTCAAAAAGGCAAGGTGGCATAACTGTAATTAATGAGATTCCTCATTAATCCCTTGGCCTATAAATAGATCTCTAGGGTTTCTCATTTAGAACTTTTTGACATTTGGAGCTTAGGAGAGCATAGATTCTAGAGAGAGAATCTAGAGAGAGAAAGTGTTGTCATTGTGATTCAAGGTGCTATACTTTATCAAATCAATCAAAGAATCACGTTTATATTACATCATGTGTGTTTAGGTCGCGTTCGTGTACGGATTCCGCACGTTATACGTTCGTTTCGCAATCGTTTCGGAGTCAAAACCGGTCCTACAAGTGGTATCAGAGCAGGAGCTCGATTGCACTGATCTTTCACACGATTTCGCACAGGATTACATCAGATTCAGATCCGATTTCATATTCTTCTTCATTTTTTTTTATATTTTTCACGGTTTTTACTGTTTTTCGTCAAAACGAACAGGTTTTCACGGTCCGTTTCAGCTGAATTTTGGATATGTTGTGCGTATATACCTGATTTACAACCCTACCAAGTTTCAGATCGAAATTCATAGCCGTTTAGGAGTAATCGAAGATTTTCAGTCCGATTTCACGTAAAAGTTGCAGGTCTGTTCATAGGGAGGTCCGCTTATTCGGACAATACCTGGTCCGCTCATCCGGACAATATCTGGTCCGCTCATTTGAACAATATCTGGTCCGCTCATCCGGACATGTCTGGTCCGCTTTTGTGAACAACAATAGGTTCGCTTTTTAGGTCCGCTTATAGGTACATCAGGTGGTCCGCTTATAAGGTCAAGTTGGTAGGTTCGCTTATTCGGCAGTCCGCTCATTAGGTCCGCTTATCAGTCATCGACTGAATACAAACATATTCGGCCCAATCATAATTTGAAATCTGAACTGATTACCGACCATGCATTGTTGTTTGTCCACTATAATTTGTGGTCAAATCAGATTTTAAATATAAATAAAAATTGTCAGTTTGCACGTGAAAGAGGTTTGAATTGTTTGTCAAAGCCCAGATATAAATAAAAATTGTCAGTTTGCACGTGAAAGAGGTTTGAATTGTTTGTCAAAGCCCAGGTGCCGCCCATTCACATTTAAGTTCATTCATTGGTTAAACAAGCGGTCTAAGTCACAGCCCATGATTATTTCATTTTGTTTGAGATCCAAAATGTTGACGGGATATTGAAGTTTGGTACTTATTTGATCTAGTACATTAATTTCAGATTGCAAAGTCATTTGAAAGGGTCAAGGTTGTTTGAAAGTAAATTCTGTGTCATACGTTTTAAATCCCAGTTCGAATCAAGTTCAGTTCACACGGTTTGGAGTTTAGTCAGTTGGTCATTCGGTCCGCACAGTTGGTTATTTAGTCTGCACAGTTGATCGTTCAGTCTGCACAGAAAATCATCAGTTCGAGTACCAGTTTCTTTCAGATAATTGATAAAAGTTTAAAACTGATTGTGTGTTTGTTTGTTGTTGTCAGGTTTACATCATGGCTGAAGAATTTTTCAATACGTTTTACAACGCGTTCACAACAACCGAATCGTCTGAGGCTACAAATGTTACACCAAAAACCATCACGAAGGCGCTCAACGAAAACATCAAGCATGATAACTTCTACGGAACAAACTCAAAGCCTCCAACTCTTGATAGCATTGAGGATTATACCTGGTGGAAAGATCGTTTCATCAATTGGGCGAAGGCGTATGCTCATGAAAGCTGGTTTTGCTTGGAGTATGGGTATGAAAAACCAAAAGATGATAAAGGCGCAGATCTTGTATTCAAGAAGTTTACCAGAGAAGATAAAGCTGAATTTGGAGCTGAACAGAGAATGATAGCATTGATTCAGTCAGCAATCAGAAATGATATTTTTGCATTACTAAAACATGACGGATCATCTAAATCTGTCTGGGAAGCTTTACGTGTTAAAGCTGAGGGGGGTAAACAGATTAAAAAGAACAAAATAGCTTTATTAAAGAAAGAATTTGATCTATTCGATAACATAAAAGGAGAGTCGGTGAGGCAAATGATTGAGAGGTTTTGTCATTTAAAACTTGAACTCGAGAGACTTGAGATAGTGAAAACAAGAGAGGAACTTGTTGATAAAGTGATTGAAGCGTTACCACGAGCAGATCAGTGGCAAACGTTTGTTTTTATCTTAAAAAATGATGCTTCATATGATAAAATTACTCTTGATGCTTTGTTTGAAAAGATTGAAAGTCATGATTTGGAGCTACAAAAGCAAAACAAGATGACTGATTCTTCATATCAACAGAACGTTGGCTTGTATTACAAAGGCAGTATACCTTCTGATAAAGGTGTTGGTTCACCAAAGACAGCATTCAGTGGTGAAAAGATGAAAGAACCACCAACAATGTCAACAAGTCATCATTCTGGATATCATTCATCTTCAAAGACAAATTCTGATGAATCTGAAGAAATTTTGTGCAACATTGCTCTTAAACTGAAGAATTCTCCTGCTATGAGCATAAATGCAGCGAAGCAGCAAATGAGTTTCCTTGCATCTGTTTTGGAGTCATATGAAGGTCTAGTAGCTGGCAAAATTGGAAATTCCGAATTGACCAAAGAAGACTACGACCAGATTGATCCGGAAGAGATGGAGCTCATTGACATCCGTTGGTGTTTAGCTAGTTGTATTCGAAGAGCTCAGAGGTATATGGAGATTACTGGAAAACAATTGCTTGGAGGTGCTTCAACAAAGCTTGGATTCGACAAATCCAAAGTGACCTGCTTCAAATGCAAGCAGAAAGGTCATTTCAAGAGAGAATGCACTAATTCTGCAGTTGGTGGAAATGAACATCCGTTCAACGATGACTATTATCGAAAGGCGATCTACCATAGAAGCAGAGAAGAGCCAAAGTTGATTGAAGATAAACCGAAAGAAAAATCAAGAGCTTATGCTGTAATTTACGAGGATGAAGGATATGATTGGAGTGAGGTTCTTCCAATAGATGACATTGTTGATGAAAGGTTCAAAGCTGAAGTCAAACAGGAAGAATTAAATAAACATTATGCTTTTGTTGCTGAGATTCAAGATGAAAACAAACACAAAGACACTACTGAAGTCCATGAAGAAAAAGTTGAGATCAAAGAGAAAACTCGAGAAGAGATCTTGAGTGAGAAGACCTACAGAGAAAGAAACGTGGTCTACAACAGAATGGATGATATGCAAGAGGAATATGAGATGGCTGTCGGTAGCAAAAGATGGGATAAAAAGAGAGAATGTTATTATAACAGAGAAGGAGAACCAGTTGTTCCCAAGAAAGATATAATTTTCGATGATGTTCTTCTTGCAGTCCCGCTGAGAGCTGAATATTATAGAAGAGTATTGAAAGATGACACATATGCTAAGACATATGAAAAGGAGATCAGATATGCCATGTTATCATGTCTAAGAAAAAGGGATGAAGAGAGAATGAAGAAGAATGTTGAAGAAATGGTGAACAATCTGAAGAAAGTTGCTGAAGAAGTTAACTCAGAAGCTGTTGAAGTTGTGAAAGAAGTTGTTACTGAAGAACAACAGATTGAAGATGAGGTGAAGAAAGAAGAAAAGAATGAGAGTGAAGAAGCTGGTGATGCTGGTGATGAAGTCAGAGTTACAGAAAAGAAGCAAGATGATGCTGATCAGAAGCAGACAGAGGTAGCTGAAAACACCGAAGTGCCAATCACTGAGGTAAATTCTAACTCTGAAATTTTGAAAATTGTTGAACAGTGCAAGAAATGCATGGAATCGTGCAGAGCTTGTACTGAAAAAGATGAGCAATTCAGAACAAGAAATCTTGAATTCACTAAAATCGAAAACATTTTCAAAGAAAAATGCAAAGAAATGCTAGAAAAAGAAAAAGTTTTTAAAGAAAATGATGAAAAACTTTCAGAAAAATGTAACAAATTAGAGAAAGAAAATGAAGTTTTGAAAGAAAATGTTTTGAAAATGACAAATGAATGTGAACAAAAAGAAATTGCTTGTCAAGAAATGAAGAAAGATTATGACTCAATGAAATTAGCATATGATATTATGAAAGAGTCATACGATAAAGTAAAAGACGAAATGAAATATGCTCAATCTAGAATGAATTATCTTTCTGAAACAACCAAAGAACTTAAACGAATGTATTCTATAAAACAAGATGTTGTTAATTCCTATATTGAGGATGCTGCTAAGTTGAAGCGACAGATTGCTGATTTAGAACAGGATAACAACAAGTTAAAAAGTTACCACGTGTCGTCATATGTGCTTGAAAGAATTTTCAATATAAAACCGGATGATGGTGAGTCTGAGCAAAACAAGAAAGGCATTGGCTCAGAGTTTCATCAAGTTCCACCACCGGGAAAATTTGCATTTTATGATGAGGAAAAAGTCGAAAAAGCTTTCAACATGGTAGATCAATTGCCAGATAACATTGACATAACCTATTCCAAATCTGATGATACTCATGATTCAGAGGGGGTAGGTAAAGTCGTTGAAAGTGTGTTGAAAGAAGAGTTGGTTGTTACAGGTAAATCTGAATCACAGGATGAAGATGAAGGAAATCTTCATGATGGATATCTGAAAAACACAAAATCTGAGGAAAATTTGAATGATGATTCAAAAGGATTGGTCTATACCATGATTGGATCGGACAAATTGTTCTTAGATGTTGTTTTCCCGATTCAGAATGTGATTTCAGAAAAGGTTGATAAAGTTTTCAAAATGGTTGAGATTGAAAAGTCTGAGATTTCAAAGTTTGCTGGTAAGAGTCATAGAGGTTCGTATAACCAACCTGGTTACAAGAAGAAAAACATGAAGGCTGGGTTGGGTTATAAGAAGAAACAAAGTTGGAAAAGAAATGAAACTCCGAATTTTCAAACAAAAATGAGTTTTGTTGAAGGAGGCAGTTTAGAAGAAGAAAAAGAACTCAAAATGAGACAGTCTAATGATGAGTTCTTTGCTAAAAAGCAAAAGCAACAACCACAGGTCAAAGATGTGTCCATGAGAACATGTTTCAAATGTGATCAAAAAGGACATCTTGCACGCAAGTGTCCTAATCTAAAACCTGTGGATGTTGACAAAAAGAAAATTGATGCTGAGAAACAAAAATCTGAGATTGTGAGACAAAGGTCAACCAGATTTGACTCAAAACAAACTTGGAGGTACAACACAAACAAGTTTGTTTCGAATCAAAACTGGAAATCAGATCCGAATAGGTTTGCTTCTAGACAGATCTGGAATTCTCACACACCCAGATTTAGAACAACACAAAGTTGGAAAACAACTGTTGATATGACAAAACCACAAGAATTTTGGAAACCAAATGTTGTTCAAAAGGAGTCACATTTTTACAAACGTGGTACTCCTAAAGATCAAAAATGGAGTGTAAAGAAACAGGTGATTCTTGCAAAAGATGAAAAAGTTGAAGTAAAAGTTGAAAAGAGTTTTGTGAAAGATGACAAAGAATTTCCAGCATTGAATGAAAATTATTGTATTGAAATGCCTAAGGTTCAACAGACCTGGGCTAAATTGTTCAAGTAATCAAGTAGTCTAAATGTGCAGGTGCTCAAGAATTCTGAAGATTGTAAGTTTGGAAGTTGGAGCAGCCTGGCACATGGAGAGGAGGAAGAGGCTGCTGGATCCTGTGTTGGTTGAAACAGGAAGTTTATATGTTTTCTGTATATAAATAAACAATATTTCAAAAACTTTAAAAATTGAAAAATTTGAAAAACCAAAAATATGTTTGTTTTTAATTTTTGTCAAAAACAGAAAATTACAAAAATATGTGATTGATTGAATATGCCGAAACCCTCACGGTTGAACAAACATGATTACTTTCATCAGATTGAAAAACGGTTTTCAAACTGTAAAATATCAATGTGTTGTATATCATGGGGGTATGTTATATTTTCTGCAAAACAGAGCATGAGATGCAGAAAATGGATGGCGAGACAAAGCTATCAGTGTTGGTTGTCAAATTTTCTTTAAATGGTTTTGCATTTTAGGGGGAGTATTGTTGTTAGAAAATACAAAAACATTTGAAAATTTGAAAATGACAAAAACATGATAAAATTCAAAAATTGAGTTTTTGCGTAAAAAGAGGAAATGATAGTACATCAGTAGACTATCACAGTACGCTAAAGAAATGGAAAGTTTAAATGTGTTAAACGATCTCACTGTGGATGTGTCGATAGGTTTTTGCACATTTAGTAAACTTTTTCGGGATATAAACCTAAATTCAAACTTACTTATTTCGTGGGGAACACTACTTGGATATATAGGTAACCCCTGAAATCTCGTTTGAAAGGTTTCGTATTCTGATATACAGGTTTTTATACTCAATGATGTCTGGGGTATTATTCCAGGACTTCTGCTGAACGGTAGTTCTGACCTAGTCCTCGAATAATACTTTCCGCAAATGCTTTGAAACATAAGCATCACCCTCAGCATATATGATAAGACAATAAAATTGCTTAGAAATGCTGTTGTAAAAAAGATCCTCTAAAGGGGACACACCTACAAGTTGAGTCATGATCTCTCTGCTGAACGATGGTTCTGACCTGAGCTCTCATGATTCTTCATAAATTATTAACCCCTTACAGATATCATTTGTGTTATAATTGCCTGTAAGACTGAATATTGGGATCTGGATACGGGAGTATATTCAAGAGGTGGGACACATGAATGAGTTTAAGTTCTTAAAATACCTAATTCGTATCCTGAATAAGTTGAAGTTTGTGTGAAAATTTAAGTGGATCAGTATATCGACAATCTAAGTGAATTGTTTAGAATATAAAGTGTTTTAAAGCTCAACGGTACTTGTGATTTGTCAGAAACTGATATGATCCTCTGACGCATACTCAAACAAAAATATTGTATGTAAATATGTTTGTACATATTTCTTTACTGCTTTATATTTTCAGAAAATACAAAAAGATTTTGATTTCTGCTTTATTTTCGACAACCGATATCTGAAATGCTGAGTTTCGAAATCTAAGTAAGCTGATTGTGTTTCTGAAAATAAAACAAGTTCATTAATTTGATACTTGAATTAAAATCAAAAATTTCAAAAACAGTTTGTTATATCTCCAAGGTCATTAATTTGGACTTGGATGATTAACTGTGAGGGAGTTGGATTCTTTAACACTGCCAAATCTGTAAAGATTGTTGATAGGGGGAGTGTTTTAGATAGTTGAATAGAGCCAGATTACGATTTCTGGAAAATAGAATGTTCAAAACGTTGTTACTTATGAATGTTTAAGTAATTGCAGATAGTGTACCAGACTACGATCCTGATAGCAGAGTCTAAGGGGGAGTCTGAAGACGAGTTCAACACAAGAGGAAGCGTGGATTAAAGGAGCTTGTAACTGAAAAGCAAGGTGACGATCCCTAAAAGCACAGAAGCTTGACGAAAGGGGGAGCCTGAAGAGTTTATCGAAAGGAGAAGCTGAGTCTGAAGACAGATCCACCGGGATTCTATTCAAGAAGATTCAAAGAGAGAGAGAAAAAGACAAAACGCTACGAGTTTGACTCAATGATTGAGATTGACTATGGCAATATCCAAGGGGGAGTCTGTTAGTGCATTGAGTGTCTATCGCCTCCGTCAATCAAGTCCGTAGTAGAAAACTGAAGAAAACGAGAGTTACATTGTTATTTTAGAATTAGTTAGTCAAAAAGGCAAGGTGGCATAACTGTAATTAATGAGATTCCTCATTAATCCCTTGGCCTATAAATAGATCTCTAGGGTTTCTCATTTAGAACTTTTTGACATTTGGAGCTTAGGAGAGCATAGATTCTAGAGAGAGAATCTAGAGAGAGAAAGTGTTGTCATTGTGATTCAAGGTGCTATACTTTATCAAATCAATCAAAGAATCACGTTTATATTACATCATGTGTGTTTAGGTCGCGTTCGTGTACGGATTCCGCACGTTATACGTTCGTTTCGCAATCGTTTCGGAGTCAAAACCGGTCCTACACGATCCATGGTAGAGCTTGCTTTGCATGTGGTGATCCCAATCACTTCGCAAGCATGTGCCCGAATCGAGTGGTGAAGCAAGAGCCACAACAGCAGCAGCCCCAGCAACAGTAGCTGCAGCAGCAGCAGCCAGCAGCCCGCGGCCGTGCCTTCAACATTAACGCACGCCAGGGTCAAGCAGAAAACAATGTGGTTAATGGTACGTTCCTTGTGAATGGTATATATGCTTCGTGTTTATTTGATACTGGAGCCGATAACTGTTTTGTATCGTTTGAATTATAAAAGCTCCTTAATCGTAAGCGCGCCCATCTCCCCTCGACGTTCGATGTTGAAGTTTCCACCGGAAGAACCGTCGCTGTTAATTCTGTTCTTCGTGATTGTACTCTCGAACTCAACAATCACATCTTTCCTATCGACCTTATTCCGATGCAGCTCGGTAGTTTTGACGTCATAGTAGGCATGGATTTTCTTCATGAGAATCATGCTGAAGTTGTGTGCTTCGATAAGATAATTCACTTCTCGCTCACTAATGGTGATCAATTATGTGTTTACGGTGAAGTTGCGTTAAAGAAACTCCAACTCATGTCGTGTGTCCATGCTAGCAAGTATCTCCGTAAGGAATACCAAGCTTTCTAGGCACACATTGTAGTAGCGGAGAAAAAGGAAGTTAAGGAGATAGATAAGGTGCCCGTGGTTCGTGATTTTCCTCTTGTATTCCCTGACAACCTTCAGGGGTTACCTCCGATTCGTGATATCGACTTTCGTATCGACCTTATTCCTAGAGCCAATCCTGCTGCTAGAGCTCCTTATCGACTCGCTCCGTCCGAAATGCGCGAACTCTCAAGTCAGCTCCCGCAATTTCTTGATAAAGGCTTCATTCGCCCTAGCACCTCTCCTTGGGGCGCACCAGTCCTTTTCGTCAAAAAGAAGGATAGGTCGTTCCGGATGTGCATCGACTATAGGGAGTTGAATAAGCTAACGATAAAGAATCGCTATCCCCTGCCTTGAATCGATGATTTGTTTGATCAGTTACAAGGTGCTACGTGTTTCTCGAAGATCGATCTACGCTCAGGCTATCACCAACTACGTATTCAAGAGGAGGATATACCCAAGACCGCTTTTTGCACTCGATACGACCACTATAAATTCGTTGTTATGCCTTTTGGTTTAACCAACGCACCCATGGTTTTCATTGATCTGATGAATCGCGTGTGTAAACCATTTCTTGACCGCTTCATCATCGTGTTCATCGATGGTATCCTTATCTATTCCAAGTCGAAAGCCGAACACGCGCAACATCTACGTTTGGTTCTCGAACTGCTCCAAGGGAATCAACTCTATGCCAAGTTCTCCAAGTGTGAATTTTGGCTGGAAGAGGTTCAGTTCCTCAGTCACATTGTCAATAGTCAAGGTATTCATGTCGACCCCGCGAAGACAGAAGCCGTTAAGAGTTGGGTTACACCTAAGAACCCATCTGAAGTCTGTTCTTTTCTCGGACTAGCGGGTTATTATCGCCGATTTATCGAAGGATTCTCTAAAATCTCCGTGTCGCTTACTTCTCTCACGCACAAAGACAAGCCTTTTGTTTGGGGAACTAGACAAGAGACTGCCTTTCAAACCCTCAAGCACATGCTTTCAATGCTCCCATCCTCGCTTTACCCGACGGAAACGATGACTTCGTAGTCTACTGCGATGCCTCGAACCTTGGTCTTGGTTGTGTTCTCATGCAACGAGACAAGGTTATCGCTTACGCATCTTGTCAGCTCAAGATCCACGAGAAGAACTATACAACTCACGACCTCGAGCTAGGCGCAGTTGTTTTTGCTTTGAAGATTTGGCGACACTACCTTTATGGTACCAAGTGTACAATCTTCACAGATCATAAGAGCCTGCAACACATCCTCAGCCAAAAAGAACTGAATATGCGTCAACGCCGATGAGTAGAACTTCTCAACGACTACGACTGTGAGATTCATTATCATCCTGGCAAAGCAATGTCGTTGCCGACACCCTCAGCAAACGAAGCTATTTGCATAGCGTTCGTAATGATCACGCCCAACATCATCTCGAAACTCTTATCCGTGAAGCCCAACATGCTTGTTTCACCGAACGCACTTTGAAGAAGGAAAGGATTCTGAATGATGAAGGCCAGTTAGTGAATAAGTAGAATGGGATATTCCATTATCTAGACCGAATTTGGATTCCCAAGTGGACCGATTTACGACAGATTCTGATGGACGAAGCCCGCAAATCCTGATATTACATTCATCTCGTTGCCGATAAAATGTACCAGGACCTTCGCTACAAGTAATGGTGGCCGGGCATGAAGAAAGATATCGCTCTCTACGTTTCGAAGTGCCTGACTTGCTCGAAAGTCAAGGACGAACATCAAAGACCCTCTGGCTTACTCGTCCAACCCGAGATCCCCATGTGGAAATGGGAGAGTATAGCTATGGACTTCATAACGAAACTTCTGCGCAATCCATCAAGTCACGATAGCATCTGGGTTGTCATTGACCGCTTGACTAAATCCGCTCATTTTCTGCCAATACGAGAAGACTATAAGGTAGAAAATTAGCCTGAATCTACACCGATGAGATCATTTGTCGACATGGGACTCCTCGTGACATCATCTCTGACCGTGAAGGTCGGTTTACCTTGCGTCTGTGGGAAACGTTCCAATCTGCTCTCGGTACTACGCTTAATCTAAGTACCGCTTTCCATCCCCAAACCGATGGTCAGACTGAAAGAACGATTCATACCCTTGAAGACATGCTTCGCTCGTGTGTCATAGATTTCGGTGGTAATTGGGACGCATACCTACCTTTAGTCGAATTCTCGTACAATAACAGTTATCATTCCAGCATTCAAATGGCACCATTTGAGGCATTATACGGAAGAAAATGTCGATCGCCTATTGTGTGGCACGAGATTGGAGACTCGCAAATAACCGGTCCCGAGCTGTTCCAAGAAACGACTGACAAAATCCTCCAAATTCGAGACAATCTGCTGAAAGCTCAGAGTCGTCAAAAAAGTTATGCCGATAGACGACGCAAGCCCCTTGAATTTGACGTCGATGACGTACTCCTAAAGGTACCACCTTGGAAGGGTGTGATCAGATTCGGTAAGAAAGGAAAGCTCGTGCCTCGATATGTTGGACCCTTTAAGATTCTAGAAAGGATCGGCAAAGTGGCCTACAGACTCGAACTACCGGAGGAACCTAGCAACGTCCACCCGACTTTCCATGTTTCGAACCTCAGAAAGTGTCTGGCTGAGCATGATTTACATGTTCCACTGGAGGATCTACAAGTGAACGAAACATTACACTTCGTGGAGAAGCCTGTCGGGATCATGGACTGAGAAACCAAGAAGCTCAAGCGCTCACGCATTCCCATCGTGAAGGTTCGCTGAGAAGGAAAACGCGGCGCAGAGTTCACCTGGGAACTCGAAAGCGACATGAAGGCGAAGTACCCGCATTTGTTTGTTACGGCTAAAGCCTAATTTCGGGACGAAATTCCCTTAAGAAGGGGAGGCTGTAACACCCCGTGTTTCGAAAGTCAAAGTCAAAGTCAAGATTGAAGTCAAAGGAAGAAAAGATTGCTAATTGCGATCTGTCACTCCTTACTTAATTATTGATTTGACTTCTTTGACTTGTAATTGAATCTTTTATTTTATTTGCTTTAGTTGTAATATGTGGAGTATCTATGAATAATCGAGGCTTTATCGATGTTTTATCGCTTTATCGTTTATCGCATCGCAATCGCATTCGCAACTCGAATTATGCGTTCTGGATATTGTTTTACGTGTGTGTGCTAATTATGTGTTACCTATGCATGTTTATTTATGTTTATGTTTGTGGTGACTAATCGAAACGCAATCTCAACTCTATCGCAATTGAATCGCAACGCTGAACGTAAGTTATTTATGATGATTGTATGTTAGATATAGTATTTGTGTGTTTATTATTAATCTATCGCATCGCTTAGTCTATGCTCGTTTAAACGCATCTCAACGCTCAACACGCAAAACGAAACGTCGAAACACAACTTGTCAGAGCCGCTCGATCGAGTGACTGCTCGATCGGATGGCCATCCGATCGAATTGCCATCCGATCGGGTTGCCATCCGATCGGAGTATCATCCAATCGGCGCACCCTATTCGACACTTGCCACCTTTTCCCTTTTTAGCAACCTATAAATACCCCTCCTGTCACATCACTTGATGTGACAGCTCTCTCATTCGACCAGTTGCACTCAAGCCCTCATTTCTCTCGATTTCTCGCGATTCTTGTAAGTTTTCAACCTAAATCTTGTACTTCTATGATCTACACGCACTCCTTCATCTTTTTCTCTCTTGAATTTTACTTTTAACCGTGAAATCAGCGGGTTGGAGGTGTTCTAGGGTGATGTCGTCATGGAGTTCTTATGAACTTCAAGTTTTGGCCTTATTCCACCAAGAACTACTCAGATCTGATGGATTTCCACATGATTAAACAATGTTTTCGCATAGATCTACACATATTCAAGGTTAAAAGGATTGAAAGATGGCTTTCTAACTTTCTTTCAACTCTTTTACACTCAATGCGCTCAAAATTGATATAATCAAAACTTGTACAGACCTTCTACTCTTTCTTGGTGATGTGTTGGTTCAAGATCTGGTTTCTATCAAAGAGACAACCGACTTCGGGTTAAACATGAGCAACCATTACGAACCAGTAAACTAATCGGATTTGGGTGATTCCTGTTCGATCGGATAACTTGGTTCACGATGGGGTTTCTATTATTTAGCACGTTGTCATACCTTCTCGATCAAACCGCAGAAACTTTCAAAATAATCAAGTGCCAAGACGATCAGATCGTTGGGACGGATTGCCGTCCGATCGGATTGCCATCCGATCAGATTGCCATCTGATCGAACAGCTATCCGATCGGATTGCACTTGAGGTTTAACACTTAACAGTTTTCAATATGTTCAATGCCTTGTCAGTTCTAACGGATTGCCGTCCGATCGGCAGACCATCCGATCGAGTGACAATCCTGCTGTGAACTTGTTCTCTGAGAAATACCTCTCCGAACGGATCGCCAATCGATCGAACCGCCGTTCGATCGAACGACGTGAAAGGTAGATATACTTCTCTGTTTTCAAAATGCTACAACGAAAACTTCAAAGCCATCATACACAAACACATCCTTACCAAACGAATGTCAATCCAATCGAATGGTCAACCGATCGGATTGCCATCCGATCGGATTACCGTTCGACACTTGGTCACCTTGCACCGTTTTATGTATCGTTCTCTCACTTATGCTATCGTTAACTGTTCAGGCTAATCTCTCTCAGCGCTCCCTTCAATCCAAGAGAGTGTTTACTTGTTAAGCACGATCTATGAGTATACTCGGTCCATTTTTGCTTTACGCACTTTTGGGTGTTACATACGTTACTTATTCAAATCACGATCGACACACAACGCAAACACTATTTATACGCTAATCATTATTGCATGTTACGTGTTATTCGATGAATGCTTGTATGTTATGTTAACACAGTGATTGTTGCCTGACACCTTAGCAACGATAGTACTATAGTTTGGACTCAGCACCTGTCGTGGACAGGGGTTGTTAAGGGCTTTACTTCACGTGTCCCAGTGGGAATATGTGTTGCGCATTCTACAACTCGCAGTCACGTCTGTGCATATTTCTCTATCGATAACCTACTAGCTTTCACTTTATTACATGTTACATGCTAGTTATGCGTAAACGATTTCGAACTCTATTATATTATCAAACTTGTATGCTCACCTTTACACTATGTGTATTGACCTTTATTTTAATGTATGTGACAGGTGCTTAAAATGCTAGGAATTGCTGTGCTTTGGTGAATCAAGCTAGGGGTGTAGTTATGTCACGCTTAAATCTGAGTCGTCGGAACAGTATTTGTTTTTGAGACAATTATTTGTAATGATTGTTTTTATTTGGATATGTTGTGGTATGGGACATGAAGTTTAATTATCTGGCAATGAATAGTTGTTATGGATATTCATGGACAATCTGTTTCGCTCAGTGCCATGCCTCGATGTTTCCACCATCGGTTGGGGTGTGACAATATTGATTACTAAAAGAAGTAAGTGATATACACGGTCAAATGAAAGTAATGTTAAAAAGTTTAGTTTATCATTTTGTGTTTATATTGCATTGATTGTTAAAAAAAAGTTGACACATGATTGTGAATACAAAAACAATATATAAATCAGATAATCCACTTAAAATGTTTTTCCACCACTTTCTGAACTAGTGGCGGAGTTTGAACAAAAACTCGGTGGTGGCCGAACTCTCAAAATCCAAATAGGTGGGGGCCGGACTATAAAAAATCCAATATTTTACGTCAATAGAAATTTTCAGTAAAATTAACACTACGAACGAAAATTCGGTGGGGTCGGGGCACCACTGGGCCTAAAGGAAGCTACGCCCCTGGCTTGAACGTATGAAAAAAATTTATCTATCTTATGTATGTAAGTAAAAAAATTTTAATGATACCTCTGAATTTTTCTTCTAGATCCACCACTGTTTCTGCAAGAGTTTATCTCCTTCAAATCGTCTGCATATGACCGGGAGTTACTGTCTCTTGTTATTTTGCTGTTAAAAAATGGAGTCATTGTCTCTTGGGCCGACACTTCTTTGTTGGTTCAGGCCCAAGAACACACTCAAAAACTCACAAACACAAGGATTTTACTGCTTCAATTTCTTACTTACGAAAAAATGAAAAGTACGAAACATAACCACTGCTTCTATCCTATTTATACAAAATAAAACCCACATGCATAATAATAAAACTCCTACTTTATAACAACAACCTTCAACGTGCAGCTTCATTCAACGTCCATTTTTTCAGCTATTTAACCTCCAAATTCGGTCAATCTAAGACTTGTTCCTTACCCATGACCCGTTTGTATTTGGTGACCCATTTAAACAAAACCGGTAACCGACTTGACCCGTAAACAACCGGTAACATCAAGATTAATTCCAACATTCTTCATACGAACCAATCACTACACACTTAAATGCTTACTGGAGCAGAATATATCCACTACTGAACAACAAAGGCTTTTACTAAAATTACTTTCTTTTGATTTTTCTTTTATTCATAGGTATGGAAAGGTGAATAGGGGTGTGGTTGCTCTATCCCATCGACCTCAACTATTCACTCTTATTATTCCTCATTGCTTGGATATGGCAGAAATTCAGGCAGGACTCCAATCATTACCGATACCTAAACAGATCTCACTTGACTTTATTTATTGTGGGATTACCTCCTAATCGTTTACATACTATTTTGGTGGTCGTTGACTGGATGTCCAAGTATGCCCACTTCATACCTATCTCCCACCCTTTACAGCCAAAGGCATGTAGCCGTCTTTTGCAAAGAGATCGTTCGGTTACATGGGTTCCCTGGTTCTATTGTCTCGGATAGGGATGTCATATTCTTGAGCAATTTCTGGCAAGAGTTATTTCGCCATTCTAAAACCAAGTTGAAGATGAGTACGTACTAGCTACCACCCGCAAACCGACGGGCAAACGCAAGTAATTAACCATTGTCTCCAAGCCTACCTTCATTGTTTCGCTCACGAACAAACCACTGAGCGGAGCTCTTTTCTCCCGTCGGCTGAATATTCGTATAACACGGGTTATCATTCTTCCTCTCAAAGCACACCTTTTTTCTGCTATTTATGGGCAGTATCAAATTGTTCGCAAGGTTGGCCTAGTTGCTTATGAATTGGAATTACCTCTCGGTTCCCACATTTACCCGATCTTTTTCATGTTTCCATGTTGATGTTGGAAATCCTTGAATTATACGAATTGAATTAGGGTTTCTACCAGATCTGTTTTGTTCATAAAATGAATTGATAAAATCGAAAGATGATACATCTGAATGTATATGTATGTATCCGGGGTTCACATATGATAACCGCCCCCAATAATAAATAAAATAAGACATATAACCCTAACTAATATCTAATCTAATAAGTAACATAATCTTGTATTATATCTAGCTTATATAATTAAACTATACTTGTCTAACACCCTCCCGTAAGCTAGATCATCGGAGCAACATGTGTAGCAGAGTCTTTAAACGTAGAAAATCCTTCGGTTGTAATGCCTTAGTCATGATATCGGCCAACTGATCTTTGGTTGCACAGAACAGTATTGTTACATCTTCTCTTTTTATCAGGTCTCTTATGAAGTGATATTTGACTCGTATATGCTTGCTCTTTCCATGATATACCGGATCTCTTGCCAGACATATAGTGGACTTATTATCACAGTGGATAGGTATTGGATAATTGTCCTCTCCTTGCAATTCATCTAGAATTCCTTTTAACCACGACATCCGGCTAGGGTTAGAGCCATATATTCTGCCTCCGTTGAAGAGAGTGCAACTACCTTTTGTTTCTTTGATTGCCAAGATATGGGTCCAGATCCTAGGTGAAAAATATACCCTGATGTACTTTTGCTGTCATCCACATTTCCTGCATAGTCACTATCACTAAAACCTACTAGTTTCTGTTTTCCACCCTTGGAGTATGTAATTCCTTGATCAAGAGTTCCTTTAACATATTTGAGTATGCGTTTAGCTGCCTCCCAGTGACTCTTTTTAGGCGTTTCCATAAATCTACTTATTTTACTCACTGCGAACATAATGTCCGGTCTAGTGTTTGTTAAATACATTAGACTTCCTACAAGACTTCTATACACACTTTCATCTACGAACTCTTCCGGATCATCCTTTGACAATTTTATCCCGTATTCCATCGGTGTTGAAACAGTATTGCACTGAGTCATTCTGTATTTTTCAAGTAAATTCCTCATGTATTTCCTTTGAGATAAGATTATATTGCCATCTTCATATGAAACTTCCATGCCAAGAAAATAATGCAGTTTTCCCATATCAGTCATCTCAAATTCCTTTTTCATTTCATCTTTGAACTCAGAAATTAACTTCATAGAACCACTAGCTATGATTAAATCATCTACATATAAACATATCACCAATTTTCCTTCTCTGGTGTCTTTAATATATAAGGTATGCTCATATGTGCATTTCTTAAACTTGTGGTGTATGAAGTACGTATCTATTCTGCTATACCAAGCTCTTGGTGCCTGTTTTAAACCATACAGAGCTCGTTTGAGATGACATACCTTAGTTTCCTCTCCTGGTTTGATGTATCCTTGTGGTTGGTATATATATACTTGTTCCTTTAGTTTTCCATTCAAGAATGCAGTTTTTACATCCATTTGATGAAGGTACCAGTCATTTTGAGCCGCGAGTGCCAGTACTAAACGCACTGTCTCGAATCTAATCACAGGTGCAAATACCTCTTGATAATCGATCCCGAATTTTTGTTTATACCCTTTAACCACCAACCTTGCTTTGTATTTATCTACATTTCCTTTCTCATCATACTTTGTCTTGTAGATCCATTTAACCCCTATAGGTTTCTGCTTTCTTGGTGGATCAACCAGATCCCAGGTTTGATTTTTGTAAAGTGATTCCATTTCCTTATTCATTGCATCAATCCATTTCACATCTTTACTAGCTTCCTCATAGGTGATAGGATCATCACTAGCATAAATTACGAAGTTAATCACTTGATTTTCATTATACTTTTGTAATGTTTCTTCATTGGTTAGAGCCCTTGTGTCTCTATAAATACTGTTAATATTTTTTGTACGAATCATTTCATTTTCGGAGTCAGTGGAGGAGGTTTCTTCGTCACGCTGATTTTGACTTGATGCATAATTTACCTCACTTTCGTCTTGATGTTGTTGTGTCTGTTGAGAATCAGTTAACCCGGAGTTCACTTCTACATTGTCTATCGTATTTTCATGTTGAACAGGATCCGATTCATGATGGTCATCGGAAGAATCCTGATCATTTATACTCTGACTTGTTGATCCTTCATTATCCTCCATTATTATGCACGGTGTTTCGGTTGATTCATTGTTAATAACCCACCTTTTATTTTCATCAAAGATTACATCTCTGCTTATAGTAATCTTGTTAGTTAAAGGATTAAACAGCTTGTATCCTTTACTATTCTCACTGTACCCAACAAATATCATCTTCTCCGTTTTATCATCCAATTTGTTCCACTGCTGTTTGGGTATGTGGACATAGGCTACACTACCGAAAACTTTGAAGTGCTCTACATTAGGTTTTCTTCCATTCCATGTTTCAAACGGAGTTGTATTCGGTCTAGTCTTTGTGACCGTTCGATTCAGTATGTATGTGGTGCAAGCTATTGCTTCTGCCCAGAATTTGTTTGGCAATCTCTTCATGTTTAACATACTTCGACTTAACTCCATTAGCGTTCTATTTTTCCTTTCCGCTACCCCATTTTGTTGGGGTGTATAACTATTGGTGAGTTGATGATGAATCCCATTTTCTTTCAAATATTCTTGAAATACTTTTCCACAGTATTCCCCTCCACGATCGGTTCTTAACATTTTTATCATGTGATCCGATTGATTCTCAGTTAATGCTTTGAATAATTTAAAATAATTCAAGGCCTCGGACTTGAGTTTAAGAAAATAAACCCAAGTTTTTCTAGAATAGTCGTCAATAAAGGTGATAAAGTACCTGCATCCACCGATGGACTCCGTTCTCATCGGACCACATATGTCTAAGTGAATAAGTTGAAGTGGTTTAGTTGCTTGCCACTTGGCTTTGTTCGGTAAAACTTTCCTCGCTTGCTTGCCTGATACACATCCTTCACATATACTAGTATCTCTCGAAATCTTGGGCAACCCATATACTAAGTCTTTATTTCCCATTTCTGCTAGAGTATCTAGGTTTACATGTCCATACCTCTTATGCCAGAGTGTAGAGGTTTCCTTAGTAGTCATGGTCAATGCTAATGTTAAATCCTTTTTAGGATTGAGAGGAAACATTTTGTTGTTTGTCATCCTTATGATACCCAAGGTTTCATTACTAGCATCCTTTATAATGCATTTATCCTTTTGAAACTTGACCATGTAACCCTTTTTTATGAGTTGTCCCACACTCAGAAGATTGTGTCTTAAACCTTTGACATAAAACACGTTTAGTATCCTTTTGCTTCGCCCCTGTATTGTAATCATGACTTCCCCACTGCCTAAAACTTCTAACTTCTTGTCATCACCCGTTCGTACTTCCTTTCTTAATGACTCATCCAATTTTATGAACAAGTCTCTGTTTCCTGTCATGTGGTTGCTACAACCACTGTCTAAATACCAGTGATTATCTTTAACTGTCTCTTCTACATTCAGGATCATAAACATTGAGTCGTCCACTTCCTTTCCATCCGGTTCATCTTCTTGATGAATCAACATATTGTCCGCACTTCCATTCTCCTCTTTCTGTTTGCAAAAATTGGCGGTGTGGCCTAGTTTTTGACAGTTGTAACATCTAATGGAACTTAAATATCGATCCCTATATCTACCACGTCCTCTTCCTACTCCACTGTTTCGATTTTGTCGAAATCTATCTTGATTAGTGTTTTGAATTTGAAATGCATGTTCAATCGGAGGATCTTCATATCTTTTCATTCGTAACTCATGGGACTGCAGGATTCCCATTAACTCTTCGGTGGAGATATCTTCTAGATTCTTAGTTTCCTCTACAGTGATTACAACAGACTCAAAATTTCGAGTCATACTACGTAGAATCTTTTCTACAATTCGTTGTTCACTGACCTTTTCTTCATTCATTCTTAGTTGATTCACTATTAGGGTTATTCTATTGAAATATTCTTCAATAGATTCCCCATCTTTCATATTTAACGCATCAAATTCACATCTAAGAGTTTGAAGTCTTACAGTTTTTACCCGATTTTCTCCTCTGTACGATTTATGTAGAATATTCCAGGCCTCCTTTGATGAATTTGCCATAGCGATCCTCTCGAATACGGTATCATTTACTGATTGAAATAATATGTGCAGTGCACGTTTATCCTTTTTAATTGACTCATGGTATGCTGCAGTGGCTTCATTTGTTGGATTATTTCCCAACTCTTGATATCCATCTTCAACGATACTCCATAATTCTTGTGATTCGAGTAACACTTTCATTTGAATATGCCAGTGGTAATAATTCTGTCCAGTAAGTTTAGGAATTTGAGTTTGAATCCCCTGTGTTTGATTCATCTTCGTTTGATTCTTCGTGAATACAGTTGTTTGAATTGAAACGATGTCGGATCGTTGTGGCTCTGATACCACTATGTTGGAAATCCTTGAATTATACGAATTGAATTAGGGTTTCTACCAGATCTGTTTTGTTCATAAAATGAATTGATAAAATCGAAAGATGATACATCTGAATGTATATGTATGTATCCGGGGTTCACATATGATAACCGCCCCCAATAATAAATAAAATAAGACATATAACCCTAACTAATATCTAATCTAATAAGTAACATAATCTTGTATTATATCTAGCTTATATAATTAAACTATACTTGTCTAACAGTTGAAGCCAGCTTGCGGTCAGCTGCCTATGTCTCCTATGCCACCCCTTCCCATTACCCAAGATTGGGAACTTGACGTCCAACCTCTGACTATTCTTGATCATCGTTGGGTGCTGGAAGCAAGTAAACAAGTGTTGGTGCTCCTTATTTCGTGGAAAGACCAAACGCTTTAGGAAACTTACGATCTCCTAGTTCATATATATTTCCCATTTTTTGACTTGATAACAAGTCGTTTTACCACGGGTGAAGTAATGATACAAAACCGGTTCCTTTGTATTTCGAAGACTTGCCCCTCTCGAATCAATTTCATCATGTTAATTTTACCTTGATGTTTCTTTGTATTTCGAAGACTTGCAGGCCGATTACGTTAAATCTATCAAAATTTATTTTCTTGGAAATTTAGTGTTTATCAGACCGCTCCGACCCGTGCTATGTCAGTACATCTCCATTAACTATGTTTTCAACCTACCGAAACCTTAATTGCAATCCTAGCCACCAGACTCCCTCACGATACGTGGCTTCCAATCTGGTCTCAAAATCCTACCCTCAACACACCACTGAATCACCCTAACTGCCACCATTGGCGGCTACAAGCAGGTGCAGGATGGGCCTGCGATCAGGGCCCAAATCAATATAGGGTGGGCCTGCTAATGTTTAGTAACTTTGTTTGATGTTTAATACTTTAAATGTATTATATACGTTTAGAGTTCGTGTGATTAAATTAAAAGAATGTTTAATATTTTAAATGTATTATGTATGTTTAGCTTTGCTTCAAAAAACGCTAGGAGAACCACACTATTCGCTTAGTAAGTAGGTTCGATACTTTGATATTTTTGCTACACTATTTTTGTTAATTTGTTTTATCAATTTCATAACAATTATTGTTGTATTATGGGTTATTAGTATTTATATATTTGATTGATCAATAATTGATGAGTTTATATTATATGAAGATTTGCGAATAGGGCCCAAATTTTTTATCTCGAACATGGCCAAAAAAAATTTGTGACACCATCGTTGTTGTTTGGGTTCACTACAAAATCGAAGGAAGATAATGGGTGGTGAAGATGAACCGATAGAAAGAGAAAATGTGAAAGAGAGAGCGAGAACTCCATTTGTGTACCGATGTTCCTTGCATGTTGGTTTTGAGGGCCAAGAAAGCAACATATTTAAGCAGTAGGGTTTCATTGATAACCCATGCATTTAAGACTTGTACCTTAAGCTATAAAAGTTAGATTGGATCCCTTAATTTTTAACTTTCTCTCTCTCTCTCTCTCTCTCTCTCTGATATACATTACATATATAATAAAAGTAAATTTTATATGTAGTAAAGTAATAGTAATAGGTTCGTGGATCATGTACAAGAAAGAATCCCCGTGCGAAGCATAGGTGAGAAGGAGGGAGTGACAAGTGTCATTGGCAGGATGGGTATTTGGTCTTTTCTCAGATGAACTAGTTTCCCCTTGATTTTTAAACGGCTATAACTTTCTCTTACGTTAATGTTTTTTTTTTAAATCACACCATATTAACCATATTAACGAGCATTTTATTCTCTTTAATTTGAGCAGCCAATTGCTATAGTTTTCTTAAAACAATTTTACATGATTTTGAATACCCATTACGTGATTACTTGATTTAAATACCCAGTACCCATTACGTGATTATGTGATTTTGAATACCCAGTACATGACTACGTGATTTTTGAATACATCTTATGTGATTACACATTCAACATAAATCATTACACATTCAATATAAATTCATTACGTGATTACACATTCAATATGATTTGTTATAATTCATGTTAACACAATTATGCTTATTACGTGATTACACATTTAATAATAAGAACATGATTCTTTATCCTTTATTACGCGATTAAATATCTAACATAAGGCATTATGTGGGTTGTTATAGGATGATTTGGTGAATGCTTTGTATATAATTTATTCTTAATACGTGATTATACATGAAATATTAGGTATTTTATATGAAATATTATGTATTACATGTTTTGTTTTTACGTATTTACGTAATCACTTAGGGGGGTTTCACATAAATACTATAATAAAATAACATAATCATGAAATGGGTTTTCAAAATCACGTACTCACATCATAATACACAACCAACTATTGTTATGTAATTACGTAATCAGTTAGTGAAGTTTCACATACTATAATAAAATCACGTAATCACTTAATGGTTATTCAAAATCACGTAGTCACTTATTGGGTATTCAAAATCACGTAATCACGTAATGAGTATTCAAAATCCTGTAAACATGGCATGTTTTGTACAAAGTGTAAGAAATCTATGTAGGCATGATGTTTTAAATCTTCAGGTTATTGGATTTTATCACTCTTGACTATTGGATATGTCACACCCCAAAATATCAGAGCATGGCGTGACAGGACCGGTATCTTCATTGCACAGCGGAAGCAAATAAGCTAAGACTTCTAGAAAACAAATGCCCACTAAGTACTCGAATCTCCAATGGTTCTCCTATTCCAACCATGCCATAGTTTTGAAAGTAACCTGAGAAAGAAACATGCGAAAAATCAACACAAAGTTGAGCGAGTTCATAGTTTGTTTTGGAAAAGATTTTAAACAAATCTTTTTATTCACCGGTTTAAAAGTTGTTGAGAAAACATAATAAAAATAATTTTTCTCGGCATGTTATATGCAAACTGTAAGCTGCAAATAAACTTGTAAACATTTGTGAGGTTCCTTTGAAAACAGGTATGTAAAGCGTCTATGAACAGATCAATTAATGTTTTGCAAGGACATTAATCTATGTGAAGTCATAGGGAGTACTCAACCCGAGTAGACGATTATTAGTGTCAAATCCCCTCGACTGTGTCGAATCACCTCGACTGTGTCAAATCCCCTTGACTGTATCAAATCACCTTGACTGTGTCAAATCACCTTAACCATTGTCGAATCACCTTGACTGGGACATAACAGCACTCTAAGTGGTCACACAAGGACCATGAGTGGGACTAGGCCGTACCCGTTAGATCTAACCCTTGTCCATGATTCTTATGAGAGTTAATGGCATTTCAATTTCAGCCTATGCCCACATGATCTAATAGTTCATTTCATAGCCAAATCATACCCATGTTGACATATATTTCACCCCCGAGAGTTATAAATCCGAAAACAGTTAATAGAAAAGGGGGACATGAACTCACTAGGTTGTCTGGTTTTACGTACGCAAACCAACCCAGTCTCGTTATTATAACTAGGACGATCCCGTCCCTAGTTATGAAAATCATTCACGTTTTGAGAATACGCATTTGTTTTGTAAAACCGGTATATTTAGTATGAATCGTTCGCAGTGTTGTAAGAATCGCTAGGCGCTAGTCGGGCGATGAGGTACCGACTAGCGATTAATCAGGATTAATAGGGATTAATCGGAATTAACCGGATCGAGATTTTTATTTGGAATTTTTAGTTATATATATACGCACACATTTTTATATGTAGTTTTCTAAAGTAGACATGTTTTAACCCCTCATTAACCCATTTTTAAGTAACTGGAAGGAATTTATAAGGATTGTTCGAAATTTGGCCAACGTCTCGCCCAAAATTTGATCAGAATAGGATCGCCATTGACCGCCTAGCAATTAATCGGCCATTAATCGGTGAACCCCCGATTAGTGATTAATCAGCGACTAATCGGAGATTAGTTAGGATTTTTACAACCATGATCGTTCGTAAACCATTTGAGTTCCTTGAAATTCATTCGTAACATGGTTTAGAAATATGGGTTTTCGCTTATCGAAAAGTTATTTACTTTTGCAAAACTTGCATGTCTTTCCACCCTCGAAAACATTTATAAAAATGTAAAATCATAAAAAGTGGGGGTTATGAACTCACCTGATCGGCAAAGCATAATACGTAGCAACGTGTAGCGAATAGCAAGTTCCGTGAACCGACCTACCTATGCCCTAATGTATACAAAAGAACCTTAAGGTCTATACAGTGTTTCTAACATGCAAGTTTGTATATGCCAAATTCACCCGACTAGCTAGACCTCATGTGAATATTTGTTGTTTCTCGAATGTTTTAACTCGACGAACCGTTGGTGATATATCATTGATTTAAAAAAAATACGTATTTGTACAAAGGATTAGGTTCAAGAGTGAACAACTTCTTGAGAGTGAACTGTGTGAACTAATCTTGACCCTTGATCATTTTTTAGATTAAAAGGGTAAGATTGACATTAGCCAAGTATGTTTAATTAAAATCCCTTAATTTTCTCCTCTCTTAACTCTCTCTCTCTCATTTTTAATTATTTGTCTATCATTTCTTTATCCATAGATTTAGTTTTAATTTTAATATTAATATTGTTTTTCTTTTATTATCCATATATATATATATATATATATATATATATATATATAATTATATATATCATAGGGTGGGGATCAAATAGGAAGTTAATTTTGGCTAGGAAGGATAGGAAGCAATAGGATTATAACATGTGGCAAATTTTAAAATAAAGAGAAAGGGTATTTTAGTCAATCCCATCCTTTCTTCTTCCTTCTTCTCTCCAGTTACTTCAAAACCAACCATTTTCAAAACCCACCATCTCCAACCTTTTCTTCACTTACTATCTCAATAATCACTACATTATAGTGCGATTTTCGTCATCAATCAATGATTCAAACACCCGATCAACGTGTTCTTCAGCTTTTTTTTTTTAAGAAAACCCAGTTTAATTTCATTCAAAATCTCGTTTTTTTCCCGTGATTTTGAAGATAATCACTCGATCCGTTCGATTCAATCGCTGATAAGTGTTTCTATCATTCAAATTTCGTCAATCGATGAAGAAATTGGCTTCGATCCATGTAAGAAATTCTTTAATTTCATTTTCACGATCTGGGTTTTTGATTTAGTCATTGCGTTTTACGATCTTGGCGGGGGTCCGGGGGCGGCAGCCCCTGGCAGGGTCCAAGGGGCAGAGCCCCTGGCTGGGGTTGAGCTGCATTCGTAGACAGTTTTATGCCATTGCGTTTTAGAACTGCATTCCTGGTTCAGACAATTCACTGACAACTATTGTCCTGATTCAATGCGTTTTAGAGAGAACACTTTCGTTGGTGTTTTTATGCCATTGCGTTTTAAAACTAAGACATTTTTATGCGTTTTCTGGTCATTGCGTTTTAGAAAAACACATTTTTGAAGTGTTTTTAGTCATTGCGTTTTAGGTAAAACACATTTTTAGTTGTTTTCAGTCCATTGCGTTTTACAGAGAACACTTTCTTTTGTTTTTTAGGCCATTGCGTTTTAGAAATGAGACATTTTTAAGTGTTTTCTGGCCATTGCGTTTTATAAATAAGACATTTCTTTGTGTTTTTTGTGCATTGCGTTTTAGGTAAAACACATTTTTATGTGTTTTCAGTTCATTGCGTTTTAGAAAACAGACATTTTAAGTGTTTTCTGGCAATTGCGTTTTAGAAATAAGACATGTGTTTGTGTTTTTGGTGCATTACGTTTTAGGTAAAATACATTTTTATGTGTTTTCAGTCCATTGCGTTTTAGAAACTACACTTTCTATTGAGTTTTTAGGCTATTGCGTTTTAGAAATAACACATTTCTTTGTGTTTTCAGTCCATTGCGTTTTATAAATTACACTTTCTTTTGAGTTTTTAGGCTATTGCTTTTAGAAATAACACATTTCTTTGTGTTTTCTGGCCATTGCGTTTTGCAAATAAGACATTTCTTTGTGTTTTTGGTGCATTGCGTTTTAGAAAAAAATGTCATTTTTTAGGTTTTTTTTCCATTGCGTTTTACGCAACTGGGTTTTTTCCATTGCGTTTTACGCAACTGGGTTTTCAAATTTTTTTTCGAAAATATAGCAATAGTATACTCGTTTTAAAGATAAAAAACGCTCGTTTTTTTGGTGTAATTGTTATAAAAAAAAATAATGTCACATGAAAGAGTTATTAACGTTTAAAAAATGGGGGGGGGGAATGGAGGAGAGAGAAACTATTGTCTTGGATTGACTAGAATGCCCCTAAACAAACTCACGCGCCTCTTTTCTTCCCTTTAATTTCCATCATTTAATCTTAGCCCTTGATTAACTAAATGGATGGTCAAGATCACTTCCTAGCCTTCTTAGCCAAATAAACTTCCTATTGTATCTCCACCCATATATCAAAATATAATGTTTTTAACTTTTTATAATTTTCAATAAATATTAGAAATTTTCTCTGAGATTGAAATTGTAATTATTTTTGGGCATTAACTCTTTTTTTGAATATGTGATGAAGTTATTTATTTTTGCATACATGTGATATGTTTCGTTTTCATTAATTTCATAATTTTTATATGAATCTACTCGTGTCCATGCATAATATACTATATGTTGTTAATATACACATATGTAACCAGTTTTGAATATAATACACAGATTTATAAAAGACTGTACACATGTGTATAAACAAAAAGCTGTGTATCTTACATAACCTGATAGTTAGCGAGACTGTACACATGTGTATAAACTAACATTTGTGTATCTTGTATAAACTGATAGTTAGCGAGACTGTACACATATGTATAAACTAAAATATGTGTATCTTGTATTAACTAATCCTAGCGAGACTGTACACATGTGTATATACTAACAGCTGTGTATCTTGTATATATGAAAACTAGCGAGATTTTAGGGATTTTGATTATATTGTTTAATAAATGCAATTTACAAAAGACGTAAATACCCTTCTGTCAATTAATTTAAAGGGATGTCACAACATTATAATTACAATCTTGCCATTGTTTAAAAATCTTTAGATGATGTAATCCAATGGCCCAGATTAGTTCACACAGTTCACTCTCAACCTAGTGTTCACTCTAGAACCCTACCCTATATACCCTTTGTACAAATATATATATATATATATATATATGATATTTTATGTTATCTATATTTATATACTATTTATATACTATATATATATATAAAATTATATAAATTTCTACACATAGGATTAGTTCAAGTCGCCATTAAACCTATGTTCAGATTAGGAATTAGATTAGGAATTGATGCTCCTGTTTTGCTAATTCTAAGAAATGCAAGACATACAAATTTTAATAATTCTTTGCTAGCTATGGCTGAGTCTAATATTTCAAATGGTCCTATTTACTTTAACTGCTATCCAAACTTTTCAATTGGTTTATTTGATCCACATATTTTAGATACTTTAACATTAACAATTAAAACTAAAAATTTAGAATTTAAAGAAATGTTAAAATATTGAAAAGAGTTCCCGTATGAATTGCTTTGTTGAAAATGCCCCTTAAAGTTGTTTGTCTATATTGAGAATTATTTGCACCATCTTTGAAGATTTGAAAAGTTGATTGTCTCTTTGTTGCACAATCTTCTATAATTGGAAAGTTAAATGTCCTTTTGTTGAATTATTTGCTCTCTTCTCAAGCAGTTACCAAGTATTATAAAGAACTAGCTATTCAATATGAAAGAAGTTTAAAGTCTCCAATTAGAGATATCAAGGCCAGCGATGAAGATCAAGAGTATATTAAAACATTTTCAGATTGCAAGTCTCCAGAAGATATTTTAAAATTAGTCAATGAAATTCGACAGTCTCCGTCCCCTTCAAAACACTCATCCTCGGGGACTGAAGTTTTTTAAGATTCTCAAGACCCGTTTGATATGATGTAAAAAAAAAATAAAAAAATAAATAATAATAATAATAATAATAATAATAATAATTTTTATGCTTATCTATATTTTTGGCCGATAGGAGATATTGAAGTGGTGCAATTGTCAACAAAAGAACAATCAACTTTTCTTATTTTCAAATGTGGAGCAAATAATTCAACAAAAAGACATTTAACTTTCCAATTATAGATGATTGTGCAACAAAGAGACAATCAACTTTTCAAATCTTCAAAGATGGTGCAAATAATTCTCAATATAGACAAACAACTTTAAGGAGCATTTTCAACAAAGCAATTTCATACGGAAACTCTTTTCAAGATTCAATTATGAAGACCCTTTTATTTCATCTATAAAAGGAAGGATGATCAAGGAAGAAAGACACTTTTCTACACACCTTTTCTTACATCTTCTCTTATGTATAAACCCTCAAACCCAAAACTTGTATTATCAACTTCTCTATGTTCAAAATCTTTAGATTTTCAAATTATAGTTGCTCCTCCCGATTGTAAGGAAATCAATTGTAATCAAGATTTTCAATCAATAAACTCAGGTATATTTTGAATTTATATATATATATATATATATATATATATATATATATATATATATATATATATATATATAGTATATAAATATAGATGACATAAAATATCATGTCCCTCTTTTTTTTTGCCTTATCATTGATCCATGTTCGGGTTCTTGAAGTGATGACTTATGTTTACTCGTGAAACCACACGTCTAGTTTAAATAAATATATTTGTATATTTATTTTTTAGGAAAATAATCTCACATGTTTCCATTGTGTCTTGTTTCAAAACAGAAAGTGACCTAACAATAAAATATACGAGTACGGAAATACCCGAGAAACACATATAAAATTTTGTTTAGTTTTGCCTTGCTCAAAGAAAACCCCTATTTTTAACAGTATCTTTACACATTTAACTGGTAATAATACATTCATATGCGTTTAAGGAAAATAACCTTGCATCAGATACATTTTTAATATATAATGTATTTATATATTTTTAAGATAAACGAGTAAGCCATGATATTTTAGAGTTCTTAACAATAATTAATAAACTCATATTTTTACTAAAAATATAGAGTAAACCTCAATTTTCGTCCTTGTGGTTTGCTGATTTTAACACTTTCAGTCCAATAGTTTATAAATTACATTTATCATCCATTAGTTTCCTGATTTTAACAGTTTCAGTCCATTAGTTTCCTGATTTTAACAGTTTCAGTCCACACCACTTAATGGACTGAAACTGTTAAAATCAGGAAACTAATGGATGATAAATGCAATGTTTAAACTATTGGACTGGAAGTGTTAAAATTAGCAAACCACAAGGACGAAAATTGAAGTTTACTCAAAAATATATGTAGGTTTATGAACTTCCAGGATCTACCTAGCATGAACTAGTTATATCATGCTAAATATTTACTTGTAACAACAAATATCCACGAATCTAGTGACATCACCCCTTCTAGCACATGAATTATGAACTTGTGAACATGATTCTAGATGTTTTCAAAACAACGTGAAGGTTAACTACTAGTGTTACCAAACTTTTTTTTTTTTCAGAAAACATAAGGTTTTCAAGAAACAATTTATGTATTTGATTCATTTTAACCACAATCATCAGGTCTTGGGTGAATTTGAGCATCATAATCTAGTGGAAACAAGAGTGTTTTTATAAAGTTTACTTACAAGAAGCGAACAAGGATAAGGATAAGATTTTCAAGACTTTGTTTTAGGGGGTTGAAACACAGATGACCAAAATTGTCATGAACCAAAGTCTGACACGTCGAACCGCACCCAAACCGCGGCTGACCAGTTGACCATAGTTGACCGAACTTGAACCAAGCTTGAACCGAGTCGAACCAACACTTGAACCAGAATGAATCTGATGTCGGCCTTGACCGAACCCAACGTGAATCTGACCCGGAACCCGAAGCAAAACACCACCACCACTCGCCATCGTCGGTTCCAACGGTTTCACCGCCGTCGTGAACCACCTTTGCTGCCGCACCCCAGCCACCGTCGCTCCCCCCCTACACCTCCGATAACCACCATAGATGTCAGACGAGCCGAACACTCCAAAACAAAAAGAAAAGCCAAAGAAAACGGTCGGTGATGAGGATACGTCCTTGATCGGACCGAATCATCAGCAAACATAGAACCGAACTATAGCACTCAAAGGTCGGATCGCACCTCACGCTGTAGACGGAACAACGGAACACGTCAATACGCCATAACTAATTGGGGGCCCACAGCTTTAACTGCCCTGACAATTACTGGTCCGACCCTAACTAACTCGCCACGTCAGCACACCCAAAGACTATAAATACCATACTCAGACCTCCAAAAAAGGGGTAATCATAACTTTCTCTCTCTAAACTCTCCTCTCTCTCCCTGACCTATTTTCTCCTCACAAATACTTATTCTCACGCCCGAGCTTGGTCACAGAGAGGCCCCCCTCCCTGTGACGAGGCTAACGGTGTGCTTGTTTCCTTGTGATCTTGCAGGTTATTGCTAGGTCATCTGAAGCTCTGCCCTAACCAGGTCGAACCAACTGGTTTTGAGTCTTCAGTGGCGCCATCCCCTCGAATTCACACAATTCGCTTCCCTATTTCTGTTCATTCGAAATTATGGCAGAATCAACGACAGCAGTTTCCACAAACACTTTCCCGTCTTATAGTGACATCTGGGAAGGAGGTGTTGAACCTTTAACAGTTGTCCCTACAGTTGTTGCTACTTCTGCAGTTGCGGTAGGATCAACAACAGTTCCTCCACCTGCAAATTCTGTAGGCGGAAGCTCTATCACCACGCTGTCTGTTAGTGCTCCAGTCGCCACACCGTTACCTAACTTTGACATCGCTTTCCTTTTACGGAATGCTGATCTATTGCGACAGTTACAGCAGCAACAACATCGAGAAGAGATGTTGCAGAGTCTCCGAACGAACCTGTTCAGCAGCGTCTATCCAGGGGGTAACCCCGTTTCCGTTGCAGCCTTCACCTCTGGATCTATGGGATATGTGGGTTTAAACCCTCAGGATCAGGAGCTCATCATGCCGTATCATCCCACGTCTATGACTTCTCAGTCGAAGTTCACGTTGCGGATCGTTAATGCCCCACTCCCGGCCAAGTTAAAAATGCCCCCCACGTTGAAATTCTATGACGGTACATCCGACCCGGACGACCACATGTTCGTGTTCGCCGGAGCGGCTAAGGTCGAACAATGGCCTATGCCAGCTTGGTGTCACATGTTTGCTCAAACTCTCCCCGGATCGGCAAGAGTTTGGTTCGATGGGTTGCCAGAAGGATCGATTGATCAGTTTGAAGATTTCTGGCGTATATTCTTGCAAAACTTCTGCCAGCAGCGACGCTGCAAAAAAGACATTACCGAGGTTCACCATATAAAGCGCCGCGACGGAGAATATGTGGAAGATTTTATTGATCGCTTCAACCGAGAGAGCATGCAGATAAGCGGAGCGGTTGATCAGCTCCGAGTTTCTGGGTTTTGTCACGGAGTTCGAAACAATCAGCTTGTGGAAAAGCTCCAAGAAGATCTTCCAAAAACCATGGAGATACTTATGGAGCGAGCTCGAGCCTTCGTCCGGGGAAAGAGCGCCTGCGGTCAACCGAACGAAACTACAGCAAGAAATGCCAAGGCTCGAACCACATCGTGGAGACGGAACGCGTCTCCACCAAAAGATAGAAGCAACAGTTGGAATAGAAGTCATGGTCCATATCAGAAGTCAGATCGAAGCAGTTTCCGAACCGGAAACGTGCGTTTTAACACCTTCTCCGAGCTCACAAAATCGCTAAGTGAAATTCTTAGTACGGAAACCACCCGGTTCCCTACACCGTCGAAGCAGCGACCTACCTCGGATAAGCACTCCAAGAAGTATTGTGAATATCACCAAGACAAGGGCCATACGACTGGTGAATGTTGGGCTCTAAAACAAGAGATCGAGAAGGCTGTGCGATCTGGTAAACTCTCTCATCTGGTGAAAGAAGTAAAAGACGGGAAGAAATCTGCAGCAGCAATCGATAACCCGAACACCGATCCCGGAATCAATATGATCCGGTCGACCGAATCAAGAGGGGTAAAGCGATCGAACCAGCATATGGCAGCATGGATGCACCAACCAACTTACTTCCCTCTGATCGATCCAGATGACGCTCGAGACGGACCAATTACGATCTCGGCCGTCATCGCCGGACACCTAGTCCGACGAATCTATGTAGACGGAGGAAGCGCTATTAAAATCATGTATCTACAGTGTTTCCAGCAACTGAACCCCCAAACGAAGAAGAAGTTGATTGAAGTCTCCACTCCTCTGATAAGTTTTTCGGGATAAGTGGTTCGTCCGAAAGGGCAGATCACCCTTCCGACCACATTCAAGGATAATGACAAAAGCAGAACTGTTCATTTAACTTTTCTGGTTGTTGGTACTCATTCGTCGCATAACATAATACTCGGATAACCCGGGTTGCCAGCTCTTGGAGCAATCAGCTCGACGATACATGGTGCCATTAAATTCCCCACCGAAGCTGGGGTCTCCACTATCCTTTTAGAATCAAATTCGTTCGTAGCTGAGGTAAGACACGCAGCAGAAACGAGCTCCAAAAAGTCTGAAGTGCCTACAGAACTCTGGGCGATCAATCCGGATTTCCCTGAACAGCAAGTAGCTATCGGAGCCCAACTCCCAAAATGAACGAAGAAGCTCCTATGGGAACTATTAAGTAACTCGATCGATGTTTTCGCATGGAAACACTCCGATATGCAAGGGGTCCCCAGGTCTATGGCGCAGCAACACCTGAACGTAAAAGAGTCGATCCAACCGATAGCACAGAGAAAAAGGCATATGGCACCGGATCGAGCCAAGGCTATTGCAAAAGACGTAAAAAGCCTCTTAGACGCCGGAATTATTCGAGAAGTTCGGTACCAAACGTGGGTGTCGAACCCAGTTATGGTGCGAAAAAAGGACAACTAATGGAGAATGTGTATCGATTTCACCGATCTAAATGATGCGTGCCCAAAGGATTATTTTCCGTTACCAGAGATTGATGAGAGGATTGACTCCGTCGCCACGTTCAGGTTGAAGTGTTTTCTAGACGCATACAAAGGGTACCACCAGATACAAACGGCGGTCGAAGACGAGGATAAGACAGCCTTTATCACCAACGAAGGAGTTTACTGTTTCACCAAGATGCCTTTTGGGCTGAAGAACGCTGGTGCTACGTATCAGCGTCTGATGAGCAAAACTTTCAAAGATCAGATTGAGCGAAAGGTAGAAGTATATGTTGATGATATTGTAATCAAGAGTCACGATGAAGCCACCATGCTGAAAGACATACTTGAAACATTCACCCGACTCCGAAGTATCAACATGAAGTTAAACCCCAAAAAATGTACGTTCGGGGTAGAAGAAGGAAAGTTCTTGGGAGTCATGGTCGGGTCAAAAGGCCTTCGAGCCAACCCAGACAAGAACGATGCCGTCCTTACAATGAAACCTCTGGACTTCGGTAAAAGAGATTCAATCCCTAAATGGACGATTAGCTGCTCTCCATCGCTTCTTGACAAAAGCAGCAGACAGGTCACTCCCGTTCATGGACGTGCTTAGAAAAAGCTTCAGATCGGAGTTCAAATGGACGGAAGAAGCTGCACGAGCTTTCGAAGAACTTAAAGTTTATCTCGGTACTTTACCGACTCTCACCGTACCAGAAAAGGATGAGGTGCTAACGGTCTATCTGGCTGCATCATCTGGTGCTATCAGTGCAGTACTAGTCGCTCACCGGACCGGGGCGCAAATCCCCATCTACTACGTGAGCCGAACACTAAAAGACTATGAAACAAGATATTCAAACTTGGAAAAACTAGCTCTAGCATTGGTCCATGCTTCGAGAAGACTCCGGCGATACTTTCAAGCTCACCCCATCGAGGTACGAACGGATCAAAGAATCCAGCATGTTCTCCGATGACCCGAAGTTTCAGGTCGTATGGCAAAATGGGCGATCGAGCTGGGCGCATTCAATATCACCTTCAGAACCAAAGGCCCGTTAAAAGGGCAGGTGTCATACCCCGACCACGTAAAACAACAAAACTTGGCAGAAACGTCGGGGAGTGTTGTAACAGAATCATTGTTTCACAACCATGGATTTAAATAATTTCGTTTTATTGAATCATTGAACTCATTGTTTTTAACAAATCAAATAAATACAATTTTTATCTTTCAAGTTTTAAAGTCGCTAAGGCACGAGTCCATCCTATGTATATCATGCGTCAATAATCATCACAAAGCAGAACCTGAAACATGTGTAAAAATAGGTACGTCAGCATAAAAATGCCTGTGAGATACATAGGTTTTGTTTATGCATGATTCATGACTTATAAGTTTAAAAGAATGTTTTTAACAAAAATAGTCATGAACCAAAAAAATGTTTTCTTTATAAAAATCATGTGAAAACTTATGAGAAATTTGATGATATAGAAGAATGATGCATAATAAATAATCAAGTAAAATGAGTTTATAAAATAATGTTTTGAATAAAATGTTTGTAGTATATATAAAAATATTCTTTGGTTTTAAGAAAGTCGATTAAGTAATATATCAAAATATATTTCTGTTCCAAAAATCGTTAAACAGATAGTATATTAAATATACTTTGGTTGTCAAAATAGTCGTTTTTGATAGTATATAAAAAGTTTACTTTGGATTTATAAATAACATATCAAACTATGTTTTGGTTGAATAAATAACATATTTAAAATATGTTTTGGTAGTTTAATAAAATATATGTTGTTTTGTACAATATTACACATGAGAGCATATCAAACTATACTTTTGAGGGTATAACTTAATATACAAAAATAATGTGATTTAAGAATTCAATCAGACCTAGTGCATAAAAATACACCTTTGAGACTATAGGGATACCACAAAGGCAATCCCTATTTGGATGGAGAAACAAATTGGTTTCAGACATTCCATGACAATAGGAATGGGGTGTCAAATCCTATAGCGCCATATCATACTACCAATCGGTCTGGTGAACAAAATATGTACTATCCAACAATTAATTTTATAATCTTTGAAAAATCAGTGTTTAGATCATAAATAATCATTTGGTTTGTCAAAAGATAGGTACTAATATGTATAATCAATTATACTTTGAAATCGTGAACATAACAAATAGGTACACATATTTCACCCCAAAACATTTGAAAACAGTAAAAGAGGGGACTATGTACTCACTTGAGGGTGCTTAGAAGTCTTGAATAACAACCAAGCAAAGCTAGAGGGAGTACGGAATCAAACGGCACCTAATGTAGGTAACTATGTTAATAATCGGATCCTAAATCGGGAGATAGGATAGAATGATGTTCTATAAATCAAATGAGTAATTGAACTCATATGGTATGATTTAATAGAGCTAACATTCTGATTTGAAAGTCTACCTAAGTGCTTTTGACCTGTTTCGACCCATTATGGTAGTATAAGCTACTATAATGCGTCGTTTGCGCAAAACTATGTTCGGGTGGTTAACTTTGTGCTATGTTAAGTCTTACATGCCCAATTATACCTAAACATGTTACTAAATCAGATTAGATGTCAAAAATATTTTCACATATGCACATTATGGATTTATGCTTCAAAAGGGCATTTTGGTCATTTTTTTATGGGCATACAAGCTAACTAGCAAATGACTAACCAATCCTATGTGATCATAAGGTATAACCTCAGGGGTTATTCCCTATGCAACTATGATCACTAAGCAAGCTTGGTCGGATCCTAATAATCGACCCAACGGGTCGGGTTCGAAAGTCTAAGCGGTTGTCTAGACCGCTTAACTTATGACCCTAAACAAGCACTAAACTAATAGTGACGGGTTAAACATGTCAAAACATGTTTAACTAATTTAGAAAACTGATTTGGTATCAAAACAATGGGTTTTGATACCCTAAAATAGTTCCGTTGCAAAATGCGTGCTTAAACGCATTTTAACCGAAACTTTGACTCGTCACTAAGCCTAGTTGACGTGGTAATCAGTAGCTATAATCACTAAGGATTATAACCACTGTGATTACAATCACGTTGCAAAGTTCAATTGAACTTTGACTTGACCAATTGATGGTCAAAACCGAAAGTCAAACTGTTGGCCAAACTTGTTTGACTTTCTGCACTAACATAAATAAAAAGAATGAAAGAATGCTCACTAAAGGTCCTTGCTATATTTTCTACAAAGAATAAGTTTCCAAACACTTGAGAGAGAGCTCCCATTTCAGATGAGAGGAGATAAATGAGAGAAATGAGCAATTGAAACAATGAAAGTGTTGGCTACTTATACTTGAGGGAAGTTCATAGGATCACAACAAGTGTTTGTGTAGTCTCCAAGCATAAAATCCTAGCCACACAAGTGTAACAAGTAGGTACAAAGCCTTGGGGAGGTGTTAACTTGCTCATCACACCAAGAAATCACCAAAACAGCCCCTGAATTTGCAAACAGATTGCAAATTCTGACTTTCTGATCGCTGGGCAACTCACACGGCCCGCGTAAGGTATGGGGGAGGGGTTACGCGGCCCGCCTGGGCTCCCCAGATCAGCAACAGTTTGATATATTTACAATTCAGGTCCCTGGACTTGTATTAAGCCCCTTTCAGCCCCTTTTGACCCCCGTTAAGCCATTTTCAAGGCTCTACAAGGTTAATAAAGTTTAGAGGACTCAAAATGTGCTTCGAAAACTCTCGGATGTCGGCTCGTTTGGTCGTACGGTCGCGTTATTCGTTAAATTACGACGAAACTCAAACGGACGTGAAAACGAGCCAAATTAAGCGACGAACGGTATTTTTGCATGCTGATCACTAAAATAAAAATATTTTAGTGTGTACAAAAATTTTGGATGTCCAGATGTGGTCAGAACGTAAGATATGCGCTAAAATGCAAACTTACGCCGTTTTTGACACTTTTAGTCCCTGTAAGATCAAATAAGCATATTTTCGCACACCGAACCATTCAAAGCTTATTTCTAAGATACGTTTAGGTTATTTATGGTATTTTTAGCTTATGATCAAGTTCTGGACTGTACGTTGCCTTGCGAAACGGCAGACTTTTGCAAGTTGACGCAAATAGTCCCTGTGAGTGAATAAACTTGATTTCGCCTTACCAAACCTTCTAAAACTTATTTCTAAGTTATGTAAAGGTTATTTAAGGTATGTTAAGCCTATTTCACTATCCCGGAGTGTATGTTGCATTAAACTGGTTATATCTACGCATCAGATCGCGTATAACCTTCCAGAAAGCGATTTAAGGCTCGAAGTCGAATAAGAATTGATATGTGCAAACGATACACATATGTAGGTCCCCTTCTCGTATGGATCTTTCACAGAATTGTCTTTCCAATCAAGAGTGCGGAATCCTCTTGATCAGAATATCACAGAAACAAGTAGAAAACAGAATCAGCAATTCACTTTCAAACCAGGTTTCTATTGATTATCCAAACAAATTCCAAGAATTACAATCAATCAAACCCTAACCAACACCAATTTCGTCCAAGCCTAAAGTCTATCACGAAATTGCTCTCAAACAATGTTCTGGCTGATTAACCTAAACCCTAAAGCCTAACCTTGTTTATATAACACAAGGTTGCAACTTTAGGCATGGGTTCCTACATGGGCTAGGCCCATTTCGTCCCCCATCACCCAATGTGGGTTTTGTTTAGCCCAAACTCTATTATCTCACTAATACAAAGCTAAACCCGCTAACCGTTTATCGTTTAACTAATTACAAGATATCCAAAGACCAAATCTAAGCTGTTGTCACAAACATGCACCAACAAACTCCCCCTTGACAATAGCTTCATAAAATAACTTTGTCTTCAGTCTTCTTGCAATCTTCATGTAGTCTTACACTGTCTTTGGTCTTTGGATAGCTTCAGCTTTAATAGCTTCTGTCAGCAACAACAGACTCCCCCTAAGCTGATGCATCCAATCACCAAATCTTCAAAACTTTAGCGGTTGAGTAAAACTCCAGTTCAGCATTTGTATAGCAATCTTCAAACTCTTCAACTTTGTCTGCAATGTAGAAAGGAGGTTCTACCATGCAACCAATCAAACTCTCATCTTCACAGCAACTCAGCAACACAGCAACTTTGCAGCAACACAGCAACTTCTCAGCAACACACTGCTTCAATCTGTTTACTATAAAACAAACATCTCGAGAAACCATAAGAATTTTTCAACATAAGTTAAATAAATTATTATTTTTCAAGAGATAGTTAACCTGTATCACAGATTAAGCATTTTCAATTCCATCACCAACACGCAAAACTTTTTAATCACACACCCTATAACCCGCATGATTTAAAATTTTGAACTCACTTTCCAACACCGTCTCCCCCTATCAGTAACAATTCCTCCAAGAATAACAGTTTTCCGTACATTAAGAATTTTAAACAGAAAAAGACACTATTTTTGTATTTTCTGAAAGCAAGCAAATAACAAAAGCAATAAACACTCTATTTTTGTGAGAATCACTGGTAAGAAGATCATATCAGCACAATCAAACTGTTTCACACTATTAGATAATTCTTATATAATTTTTCGAGAAAAGCAGTCCAAGACGATTACCAGTATGTTTGTCCACTTAAACAAAATGCATGAACATTTCAAGTACCATTACCGTATGATACGTTAAGGTAATTTTATTTTCTGATATACTAGTGTGTCCCACTTCAGGATATACCCCCACGATCAAGGTATGCACAAAGATTCATCGTAGTAGGTGAGTATACTGATTTCATCCTTTAAGATATCCTGACAGTGCTTAGGTCTGCATATAATCTGTTTTATCATGTTTTAATTGCTTAACAATGAACACCCAAATAAATACTAATCAAATCCTGGAAATATAAACAGCACACTCTATCATGCAAGTATCTTCCCTACCACATATTTCACAAGTCCAATCCAGATTTCTGAAATCTTAACTGGGAATAGGTTGAGAAGAGAACAGAATAGATCTTTAGGAGAGATGGTATAATATACAGATCAAATGAGTTTTTCTCAGTTTGATATAGGTTTCTTGGGTTTCATTTGGGCACTTGAGGGCCTCTTTCGGGTGTATTAGATCTATAGTGCGACAACGTACAGCTAGGTCAGCATGTATCTGGATGCAGCAAAAGCTGTCGTTGCCTAGCACCTCCAGGTCAGCATATATCTGGATGCAGCAGAGGAGGTACACGACTTTTTTAGAGAAGATTTCAGAATCAGATCAAAATTGTGTGTATCGGGACAACATACAGACATTCAAATAGAAATGTGCAAATTCCAAGTGACTTTCTTTCCTGAGGTCATGTACAATTTTAGTTCTAAACAGAAAGACAGTCAAGATATCCCCAGATGAAATAACAGTATAAAGACCCAAAACTTCAGATTTTGGCAATCTATCAACGCAAGATTTAAGGTCATAAAACCATACACCACTGATGTGTTCCCCACTCATACACAGTTCATTTATGTTTATATCACATTGGTAAGTTGATTATTTCATGCTTTTTGCCTACTGGTACATCATATGATGAAGCTGCTATCACACTTAAGCATTTTAATTTCATTTTCAGTGTGACAGTCTAACTTGCCGATGTACTATCATTTCTCCTTTTTCACACAGTGATAACTCATTTTTTAATTTTCTATTTTTTTTTATGTTTTTGATTTTTCAATTTTTTTTTTATTTTTGATTTTTAAGAAAAGCAGTAAACTATTTACAAAAATTCTTATGAAAAACCAGTTATTCAGGATTCCTCATCCCGTTGAGTTCGACTAAATGTTCAAAGCGAGCTCGATCAAAAGCCTTAGTATAAAGATCTGCCAGGTTATCTTCTGTGTCAACTCGATGTAATTCAATTAGTCGTTTTTCAGCACAATCCCGTATAAAATGATGACGTATGTCAATATGTTTTGTGCGACTGTGTTTCACGGGATTATTTGTTATAGAAATTGTGGCATTATTGTCTATCATAATAGGAGTACGAGTGAAATCCAAACCGTAATCGCGCATCTGCTGTTGTATCCAGAGAACCTGTGAGCAGCAGCTACCCGCAGCAATATATTCAGCTTCACACGTAGATGTAGACACACAGGATTGCTTCTTGCATTGCCAAGACACGATCCTGCCTCCTAAGAACTGACAACCACCTGTTGTAGACTTTCTGTTCGACTTGCATCCTCCAAAGTCTGAGTCAGTGTAAGCGACAAAATTCAAATCACTATCAGCTGGATACCACAACCCAAGTTTAGGTTTCCCCTTCAAGTAACGAAGAATACGCTTCACCGCCTTCATGTGTGACTCCTTTGGATTAGCCTGATATCTAGCACACAAGCATACTGCAAACATAATGTCAGGTCTTGAAGCAGTCAAGTACATTAGAGAACCAATCATTGCCCTGTATTGAGTAGGATCAACATCTTCAGTACTTTCATGATCTGGGCCAAGATTGTGATTTTCACATATGGGTGTGTTGAAAGTAGAGCAATCATTCATCTTGAACCGACTCAAGATGTTATACACATACTTTGTTTGATGAATAAACATCCCATCCTCCTTCTGTTCAACTTGTAATCCCAGAAAGTAAGACAGCTCACCCATAGCACTCATTTCAAACTTGCTCTTCATCACCTGCTCGAACTCTTTACATATGCTCTCATCTGATGACCCAAAGATGATGTCATCCACATACACCTGTACTAGCAGAAAATCTTCCTTCTTCCTCTTGATGAAAAGTGTACTGTCAATCTGACCTCTTTCAAAACCATTCTTGATCAGATGTGTAGACAGTGTCTCGTACCACGCCCTGGGAGCTTGATGTAATCCATACAAAGCCTTATCAAGTTTGTACACTCGATCTGGATAATCAGGATCAACGAACCCATCTGGTTGTGAGACATACACCACTTCTTGGACTTGCCCGTAAAGAAATGCGCTCTTCACGTCTAGTTGGTAAACTTTGAAGCCCTTGAATGTTGCGAAAGCTAGAAACAAACGAATTGCCTCCAACCTTGCCACTGGTGCAAACACTTCATTGTAGTCTATCCCTTCTTGCTGATTGAAACCTTTTACCACCAATCGAGCCTTGTTTCGCGTCACTATCCCTCTGTCATCCTTCTTGCACTTAAACACCCACTTAGTGCCTATCTCTCTTTCACCTTTAGGAAGGTCCACTAACTCCCAAACCTTCAACTTTGCAAACTGGGCCAATTCCTCTTGCATAGCTTCAACCCATGAATTATCTTTAAGAGCCATGTGAATGTTTTTAGGCTCCTCTTGGGAAATAAAGCAACTATACAAGCATTCGTTCACAATCCCAGTCTTCTCAATCGACACAAATAAACCAGAATTCGCTGCTATGCTTCTCCTTGTCTGAACACCTGCATTAGGATCTCCAAGTATCATGTCAACTGGATGATCCCTATTTGCTCGTGTAGTAGCAACGGTATCAACTTCAAGATTATCACCCAGGTTTGATCCAACCTCCCCTTGAATATTCTGATTTGCAAATGGATTAATGAAATCCTCCCCCTCAATGGGTTCAGAGTCACTATCGCTTGAGTCAGGATCAGCAGCACCATGGGAAGTTTCCGCAGCATCTGTCATATCTACATTCGATCTAGGCATGAACTCGCCTTCATCGTCTCCACCAATCATTGTTTGAATCAACTGAGAATCATCTGCATTTGGAAACTCAGGAATATTAAATGAGTTAAAAGTGCTTTCATAATCATATAATATAGCAGGTCCACTCGTTGATTGTTGAGGTTTGTAGGAAGTAATTTCCACATTAAACACAACCTCAATTTTACCCGTTTTTAGATTAAAAACCCTTTTATTCGGTGCGCCAGGTACGTAACCTAGAAAGTAGCCTTCGTCAGCCACCTCACCGAATTTTTGTTTATCTTTATTTCGCACAATGGTGCAGGGTAATCCAAATGGTTCAAAGCCTTCTAAGTTTGGCTTCTGGTTAAACATTAATTCATGACAAGTTTTATTAAAACGTTTAACAGTCAAAACTTTGTTTAGGACGTAGCAAGCTGTATTCACAGCTTCTCCCCAGAAAAGAACTGGTAGCTTTGAATCTGAAAGCATTGTCCTAGCGGCTTCAATCAACGTCCTGTTTTTCCTCTCAGCAACTCCATTTTGTTGAGGTGTATAAGGAGCAGAATATTGATGTTCAATTCCCTTTCGAAGACAGTAGAGATCCAGAACTCGATTCTTGAACCCCGTGCCATTATCACTCCTTATCCTCTTTATCCTTGCATCATGAACGTTTTCCAATTTCGTAAAAAGATCTATCAGCATCTCCGCCGTCTCATCTTTTGTACCTAAAAAGAAAACCCATGAATAACGTGAGTAATCATCTGTGACAACTAAACAATAGTACTTTCCACCTATGCTCCTCACATTCACTGGACCGAATAAATCCATGTGAAGTAATTCATAAGGGGCATCTATGGAATTTACTGTTTTAGATTTATGAGGTTTCTTATGTTGTTTTCCCTTTTGACATGGAAGACATTTATCTTCCACGTGAAACCTCTGCAATGGAACCCCTTTCACTAGCTCATTTTTAACAAGGTAATTCATTTTTCGATAGTGAATATGGGCCATGCGTCTGTGCCACAACATCGATTCAGCTTCAGATGCTTTTGATAGTAAACACGCCACCACAGCAGTTGGATCCTTAGCACCCATGTCCATGACATAAGTGTCATTTCTCCTTGGCGCTCGCATCACTATCCAATCGTCTGGAATCTTCAAACCTGGTTTCAACACTAATGCTTCATTCTTGGTAAAATGAACCGAGTGACCCTTGTCGCAAACTTGAGACACGCTCATCAGATTGTGTTTAAGCTGCTCCACATAGTTCACTTTGTCCAGTGTGATCTTCCCATTGGTCACCTTTCCTCGTCCTGTAATTCTACCACCTTTAGCACCCGCAAAATTCACCTTTCCACCATCATAATCTTCAAATTCAGTCAACAATCTCGCATCCCCCGTCATGTGCCTGGAGCAGCCACTATCAACATACCATAAGTTGATAATCCTCCTTAGCAGCTCCTGCACACACCAACCAAGAAATTAGTTAGATTGGGGGACCCAAGCCTTAATGGTCTTGGGTCGTCCAAATTCACCAACCACTGGAACATCCATCCAATATCCATTACTCCTAACTGGAGTCTTGGATCTTAGACCTGTTGATGGAATTTGATTTTGATTTCCACTAGGTCTATGGTCCTGAGGGTTCCTATATGTGTTTGGACTATTTGACCTTTGGAAATTTTGATTTGGGTATCTTGAATTTTGATTCCAAGAAGCATTATTGTTGTAATTTCTAAAGCCATTGTTATAAAAAGTTCGACCACCATTATTTTGGTATCGATTTTGATATTGATATTGACCTTGACTTCTGAAATTATTAGCATTATAATTGTTCATTCTTGGTGAACTGCTTCTAGGTCTCTCAAATCTGCCTGGTGGAGATCTAGGCTGAAATCTTGGTTGATTTCTTTGAAAACGAGGAACTTATGGAGTTCCTTTTTCAGCCTTATCTTCACCAACAGCAACATTCTCTGGTTGCTTAGGAGCAGATTTCTTTGGAGAATTAGACTCCTTTTCCTGTTTATCACCACTAGTCTCTGGTGACTTCTCTCTCTTCCTCTCATTAACTTGTGCTTCACTCTTTTTGTTGGGACAGCAGCTAGCTACATGTCCTTTGGTGTGACATTTGAAGCACGATCTCTTTTTCGAAGACTTCTTTTCTGAAGCCTTTGAACTAGATTCGGGTTTTTCTTCTGATGATGCCTTAGAAGGATTTGGTTCAGTTTGCTTAGTTTCAGAATTTTCTATGTTCTTGTTTTTAGCAAACTCTATATTAGATTCATTTTCAATAACAGCTGTTTCGTTTTTCATGTCACTTCCTTGAACAAAATTAACCTTTTTAACAAAAGTTGGATTGTAATTTTTAGGATGTGATTTGTTCTTTTTCAAAACAGGTTTGCTGTTATTATCCTTCTTAGCATCAGCATTCTCAAAAACATTTCCTTGACGTGACGTGGAACTACTTGGTGATGTTGACCCAAAGTTCATGAGCTCATTTTCATCAGGTAAGAAAGAATAGTCATGACTAACAGGAGGTGGAACTTCATTGAAACCATGAAATCCCACACTGGTTTTGTCATTACTCTTCTTTAACCCACCCATCATATGTTTCATAACAAAAGTAGAATCTCTGAATTGACCTAACTTCTTTTCAAGTTCAACAATTTTAAGTTGTGCATCTGACAACTCTTTGTTTTTATCAGAAATCTCTTTTGTTTTCTCAGCCATCATGTCATGAGCTAAGTCTATGACTTGAAGTTTTTCGTTTAGTTTGCAGGTTAAAACTTCAATTTCAGCTTCATAGCCTTTTATCTTTTTCAAATATGATGACTCGTTTCGTTTAGCAAAGAAATTTGATTCTTTTACGTTAGATATTTCGCTCACCAGACTTTTGTTTTGAGTTGACACTCTGTCAACTTCACCCTGTAATTCACGACACTTTAAACACACAGAATTAGACTTTACCTCTCCTGTTTGTTTATCAAGGTTGGCCATGAGGGCCGCAAGCTGAGCTTTCACTCTGTTGTATTCAGCTTCCTTCTCTTCAGCTTCCTTCTCTTCAGCTTCCTTTTCATGGTCAGACTTTTGCTTATCCTCTTCAGCATTTTTTGTCTGATTATCCTTCTTTTCGTCAACTTTATTCTCTATCTTCACCTCAGCCTCAGCATCCACTTTTGCTTCAGCATCTCCCACAGTAGCTTCACCATCATCAACTGGAGTTATCTCTGCCATGAATGCCTGTGTGACACTGTCATCATTTTCGAAGTGAACACTCCAGTCATATGAACCTTCTCTAGCAGTAGAGATCAGCGCTCTCGAGTTAGAGTTGTTTGATGCATTTCTATTGTTTGAACTCTGACTCGAATTCTCCTGCTTTTGTTTTTGACATTCCCTAGCAAAATGCCCATAACTTTGACAGTTGAAGCATCTCACTTTGGTCTTATCGAAACCAACAGTCTTTCCAATAAACTTCCTTCCAGTTCGGTTCATAAATCTCTTCACTCGTCTGGTAATCATGGCCATTAGCCACTGCAAATCCATGTCTTCAAGATCATCAGGGTCAATCTGATCATAATCTTCATCTAAAGTAGCAGGATCAGATATCTTCCCCTGAATGTAGTTTTCATATGAAGCAACAAATGAAGCAAGTAGAGCCAGATGCTCTTCAGCAGACTTCACACTCATTGGCATCGACTTAACACCACTACTCTGCTTAGAAGCTGATGTTTTCTTGGCTCCTGTTGATCCTCCTGAAGCAGCTACAAAACACACATCACCATCTTCATTCACTGTGACCTGCTCATTCTCACATGAAAGAAACGCAGTAGCAGAGTCGCTAGAAGCGTTGTGAGATGAAGAAGACGTAAGCCCATTGTAAATCGTTGGATCTTGAACCTGATCATATCCAGTATCTTTCTTCTTCATACTGAGTTCATAAGCTCTCAGCTTGCCAACTACTTCTTCCAGCTCCTTTGTCTCATAATCTGCCTCTCCCTTAATCATGAGAGTGTAGATATCCCACTTAGTAGGTAAGGCATCGAGCAACTTGTCATTCTTTTCTATGTCAGTATAGCAATCGATGTCATAATTTTCCATTTCTGACATCAGATGATAGTAGCGAGTGATGATGTCCTCAAGTGACTCATGTTTCATGAACTTGAAAACAGCAAACTGCTTTTTCAGTAGATCAACTTTGTTCTTCTTAACATCTGCATTTCCCGCATATCTCTTTTCCAATGCATCCCACATATCCTTGGAACTTGTGTACCTCCTAAAAGTATGCTTGATGCTATCAGGTAAAGACATTTTGATTGCAGCCAAGGCTTTCTTTTCAGCCTCATACATCTTTTTATCAGCATCTGACATGTTCACATAGGCAGTTTTACGTGGTCTGCCTTCAAAGTCATGTGTTGGCTCTATGTACCCTTCTTCAATGCATATCCACATGCGAGTATCCTGATATTCAATGAACGATTGAAAACGATCCTTCCATGTCAGATAATTTTCCACCTTCATCATCTTAGGCGGTTTGTTGGTAGTGCCAACCTCATGCTCCATTCTCAACAGCTCATTCAAACTAGACATGTTCGACATTTTTAACGTAACAGACTGATAAAACCGTACAAAATTTTTCCTAAAACAGTGGTTACCAAATTACACCGTTAGAATCGTCTCGAAAAGACGAATCCAATGATATCTAAAGTCGAAAACCGAAATCGGGATTTTCCAGAGTCTTTTTTTTTTTTTACCCTAAAAATCCGAGGAATGCAACGGTCCAAACGGTTCTGTCAACCGAGCTACTGATCAATTTCTATTTTCGAAAACGTGAATTATTTGTTACGCTTGCCAAAAATTCTTCCACCTTTTTAAATTTGCTGGTTTTTAAATTTGCTGGTAATTTCGCTGGTGACCAGTTAATTTCGCTGGTCAGATGGTCAATTTCGCTGATACAGTTCAAGTTCGCTGACAGTTCAAGTTCGCTAATTTATTTCGTCCGTTAATTTCGCCGGGTAACTAGTTCGCTATTACGACGACCAGTATATTCGTCGAAAAACCGTAATAATTTCGCTGTGGAAAATTATCCGGTTACCAAAGTCGCCTTTGGATTTACTTCGCCGATAAGTATGCTGGAACAGTTAAATTCGCAGATCAGACAATTTCGCTGGTCTTGTTAATTTCGCCAAACCAGTAAAATAGGAAACTAGATCTGCTCGAAAATCTGAAGATTTTCTGGATTCTTCAAACGGTTTCTGCAAAATCGAAGCAGCAAAATCGGCAACCTTTTCACCCAAATTCGATGAACTTGATGAAGAAACCAAGAACAATCTTCGAATTTCAGCCAAACCTGCAAATCAGCAAACCTGCAAACCTGCAAATCAGCAAACAAACAAGGCAGAATATCAAAACAGCCAATAAATCTCGAAAATTTTTATCAAAACAGCCAAGAATTTTGAAAATTTTTATCAAACAAACAGAAAAATTTCGAAAATTTCAAAACCCTAGTTTTCAAAAAATCGAAAAAACTCCCTGTTTCTGCAGCAACCAATTCTGAACCGAGCCTTCAAGAGCCTAATGCTCTGATACCAATTGTAGTTCCCCTTCTCGTATGGATCTTTCACAGAATTGTCTTTCCAATCAAGAGTGCGGAATCCTCTTGATCAGAATATCACAGAAACAAGTAGAAAACAGAATCAGCAATTCACTTTCAAACCAGGTTTCTATTGATTATCCAAACAAATTCCAAGAATTACAATCAATCAAACCCTAACCAACACCAATTTCGTCCAAGCCTAAAGTCTATCACGAAATTGCTCTCAAACAATGTTCTGGCTGATTAACCTAAACCCTAAAGCCTAACCTTGTTTATATAACACAAGGTTGCAACTTTAGGCATGGGTTCCTACATGGGCTAGGCCCATTTCGTCCCCCATCACCCAATGTGGGTTTTGTTTAGCCCAAACTCTATTATCTCACTAATACAAAGCTAAACCCGCTAACCGTTTATCGTTTAACTAATTACAAGATATCCAAAGACCAAATCTAAGCTGTTGTCACAAACATGCACCAACAACATATTTACACAAATCCCAAGTATGAAATACAACATTTCATTGGTTTGGTATTTGTATGATGGTTGAAGTGACACAGGTGTCACAGTCTCCCCTACTTTAGGAAATTTCATCCCGAAATTTAATTTTAGAGGAAACTTGTGAAGACATCTGTGATTGTTTTGCTTTCGAATGAATCCCTCAAACCCTAAGTAAAACTCTAGGCCATGTTAGGATTCTTAGCGAAATTGTCAACTGTTAAAGTGGAGTCCTTGTAGTAACAAAACATGGAGTTTCGAACTACGGACAGAAGAACGTTTCTTATTAAGACTTATCATAGGAAACTGGTGTGTGTTTGAAATCAGTGTCGGAGAGTGTAAGATAAAACAACATTGGTCAAGGTCCAGGACTTCTAGTAACTTAAATAACGCTACATTCACAATGTAATAAGGAACACTTATATATAGGAAGTACCAGCGGCGTATCCACCATGCCCTTTTTACATTGTTCCCGTTTCGTTATTCTCATCGCTATAGGTCTTAACACAGGATAAAACTTGTTGTGGTTTCTGTGCACTGAATTCCATAATTATGTATGCATCCATAATTACGTAATTCCTTGCACAGTCCGCACAGTTCATTTCATAATGTGTAGGGAAAAAAATCAATCGGATAAACATGAAGTGTCTTGACTAGACCACCAAAAGATCTTTTTAATTAGATCAACGAGCAATCTTTTTAATTAGATCAACACATGATCTTCTTAACTAGACCGTCGTACGATCTCTTTAAATTGATCACTTAAGGGATCTTTTCAACTATATCATTACATGACATTTCTAACCAGATTTTTGAATCAATCTGTTTAACCAGACCACTCAAGGGGTCCAATTATAGAATAGTACTTTATAATCCAAGGGACTTAACTACGACGTTGAAGTCCATTAAGGATTTAAGATAGTACCTTTTGATATCCTACTATGAATCCCTCATATAGAGATATGGAAGATTCTATGAGGATTTGGATGAATCACATAAAAACATGAAAGATAGAAGAAAACACATACACATAATCACATAGTTAATTAACTTGATCTTCATTTTGTTAATTTTCTTATTAGTTGATCATACGAGTATTCAAAGCACACCAGGAATCCAATCCGCGAATTCCGTTTGGCACTTTAAACATTTTCAAGAATCTAACTATGAAGGTAGAAAGATCTTAATAGGAATTTCGTTTTGTTTCTTGAAAAGAAACGAGCATTTAAGATTTTCGGGGAGATCACAAGTGATCATAAAATGACAGAACCACACGAGTAGTTTGTCTTAGTGTCGGCATTGAAGGGTTGGATCAAACATTCACACAATCGTATCAGTTTTGTAAAATAAAATTGAAACATCAAATTTTATTTTACATAACAACTAAATTGTTCCATCGTCAAAAGATAACAGACAAAGGAATACAAAAGACTAATTGTCCACAGCTGCATCATTGTTCGCGTTTGCCTCATTTATGTTAAACACTCGTCCACGCGCTGGATTTGCGTTAACAAGTCTTGGGCAATTGTTTCTGTAGTGAGTAAGGTCACCACAGTTATAACACGATCCAGGTGGGAACCGTGCTTGAATAGCAGCAGGATTTGCATAACGGCAGGTATCGACCAAATGTCCCAATCTTCCACAGTGGGTACATTTGTGACACTGCTCTTGCTCCAGATGATGACGGTTGCATTTGTTGCACAAAGGTGCGGGGCTGGTTGGTTTGGTGCAACCTGATCATTCTGAGCTGTTATGGCGCAGTTTTGAGAAGCCTTACGCTTTTTCTTCTTGGATCCCTCGGCCTGTTTTTCCTTTGGTTCAACTCGAGCAGCCTTGTCAGATGGTCTTGGGTCGCCTTTTCGAAAAAGCTTACCCTTCCTGATATGGGATTCAGTCAGGGTGGCAGACAATTCAATGACCTGTCTGACAGTAGTAGGGTTGCTGCCAGTAACGATATCCTGAACTAAGTCAGGGAGACCATCAATGTACTTCTCAATCGCCTTATCCACAGGCGTGACCATGGCGGGACATAACATGCTCAATTCCTCATAACGGTCATTATAGGCTCGATGTTCACCGCTTTCTTGTTTAAGATCGTCAAATTCCCGTTCCAAAGCCCTGAACTCATGACGATGACAGAATTCCTTCATCATTAGAGCCCGAAGCTCTTCCCAGGTTTGTGCCATTACCACATCGGCACCTCTATCACGCATCACACCGTTCCACCATGTAAGAGCACGCTTCTCGAATACACTGGATGCAAACTCAACCTTACGCTCATTCGGGCATTGTACGTGCCTAAATGTGCTCTCCAAACTTTCGAACCATTGCAAGAGCGCGGTTGCTCCTTGAGATCCAGAAAACTTCGAAGGTTTGGCAGAGTTGAAGGTCTTGAAATTACATTGGGTGTTATTGTTTTTATATAACTCATGAATCTGAGTTACTACGCCTGGAAGCACTGCAGCCATTTGTTGAGCAACAAGGGTTGCGACTTCCTCAGCAGTAAAAAATTGAGCATCACGTCGAGGAGGCATTGTCTAAAGGGAACACGGGAAACGAGTGAGGTCGATGATTGGAAAACAAAAGAGGTATTGAAAACATCGACAAAACATAAGGAAGGCGATCATTCGTTCGTTACCTCGAACAAACAAACCACACGCAGTGACTAATCAAAGTAAATGGATCAATATAATGTATCGCCGAAGACATGCTCGCCTATAAGTGAACACTCACCCCAAGAGTTCCCAGGTAAGAGTGACTGGTCCGATACTGCGGATTTGTATGAACACTCTAGCCTTAGACAGAAAACTCAGGGTACAGGCATTCACTCTTCCAGTTTGCATGTGTTCACATTATTTAGACCCAAACTTTGACGAGATTTGAAAACTTAGAGGGTTCAAAACCTCACAATAAATCATCCTAGATCAGATGATTGGTTTTCAAAGTGGATTTGGAATTTGTATTCTTATTGTGGTTGTCACCAAAGGATAAGTGACGGTATTGTTTTAAAACTAAACACAAGATAACTTGTGTTAGGGTCCTAGGAAGGTTATAGTCTAGGTCAAAGCATTACTATTAACCTAATTCCCTATAACCATTGGCTCTGATACCAACTTTTCTGTCACATCCCGACCACGTAAAACAACAAAACGTGGCGGAAACGTCGGGGAGTGTTGTAACAGAATCATTGTTTCACAACCATGGATTTAAATAATTTCGTTTTATTGAATCATTGAACTCATTATTTTTAACAAATCAAATAAATACAATTTTTATCTTTCAAGTTTTAAAGTCGCTAAGGCACGAGTCCATCCTATGTATAGCATGCGTCAATAATCATCACAAAGCAGAACCTGAAACATGTATAAAAATAGGTACGTCAGCATAAAAATGCCTGTGAGATACATAGGTTTTGTTTATGCATGATTCATGACTTATAAGTTTAAAAGAATGTTTTTAACAAAAATAGTCATGAACCAAAAAAATGTTTTCTTTATAAAAATCATGTGAAAACTTATGAGAAATTTGATGATATAAAAGAATGATCATAATAAATAATCAAGTAAAATGAGTTTATAAAATAATGTTTTGAATAAAATGTTTGTAGTATATATAAAAATATACTTTGGTTTTAAGAAAGTCGATTAAGTAATATATCAAAATATATTTCGGTTCCAAAAATCGTTAAACAGATAGTATATTAAATATACTTTGGTTGTCAAAATAGTCGTTTTTGATAGTATATCAAAAGTATACTTTGGATTTATAAATAACATATTAAACTATGTTTTGGTTGAATAAATAACATATTTAAAATATGTTTTGGTAGTTTAATAAAATATATGTTGTTTTGTACAATATCACACATGAGAGCATATCAAACTATACTTTTGGGAGTATAACTTAATATACAAAAATAATGTGATTTAAGAATTCAATCAGACCTAGTGCATAAAATACACCTTTGAGACTATAGGGATACCACAAAGGCAATCCCTATTTGGATGGAGAAACAAATTGGTTTCAGACATTCCATGACAACAGGAATGAGGTGTCAAATCCTATAGCGCCATATCATACTACCAATCGGTCTGGTGAACAAAATATGTACTATCCAATAATTAATTTTATAATCTTTGAAAAATTCGTGTTTAGATCATAAATAATCATTTGGTTTGTCAAAAGATAGGTACTAATATGTATAATCAATTATACTTTGAAATCGTGAACATAACAAATAGGTACACATATTTCACCCCAAAACATTTGAAAACAATAAAAGAGGGGACTATGTACTCACTTGAGGGTGCTTAGAAGTCTTGAATAACAACCAAGCAAAGCTAGAAGGAGTACGGAATCAAACGGCACCTAATGTAGGTAACTATGTTAATAATCGGATCCTAAATCGGGAGATAGGATAGAATGATGTTCTATAAATCAAATGAGTAATTGAACTCATATGGTATGATTTAATAGAGCTAACATTCTGATTTGAAAGTCTACCTAAGTGCTTTTGACCCGTTTCGACCCATCATGGTAGTATAAGCTACTATAATGCGTCGTTTGCGCAAAACTATGTTCGGGTGGTTAACTATGTGCTATGTTAAGTCTTACATGCCCAATTATACCTAAACATGTTACTAAATCAGATTAGATGTCAAAAATATTTTCACATATGCACATTATGGATTTATGCTTCAAAAGGGCATTTTGGTCATTTTTTTATGGGCATACAAGCTAACTAGCAAATGACTAACCAATCCTTTGTGATCATAAGGTATAACCTCAGGGGTTATTCCCTATGCAACTATGATCACTAAGCAAGCTTGGTCGGATCCTAATGATCGACCCAACGGGTCGGGTTCGAAAGTCTAAGCGGTTGTCTAGACCGCTTAACTTACGACCCTAAACAAGCACTAAACTAATAGTGACAGGTTAAACATGTCAAAACATGTTTAACTAATTTAGAAAACTGATTTGGTATCAAAGCAATGGGTTTTGATACCCGAAAATAGTTCCGTTGCAAAATGCGTGCTTAAACGCATTTTGACCGAAACTTTGACTCGTCACTAAGCCTAGTTGACGTGGTAATCAGTAGCTATAATCACTAAGGATTATAACCACTGTGATTACAATCCCGTTGCAAAGTTCAATTGAACTTTGACTTGACCAATTGATGGTCAAAACCGAAAGTCAAACTGTTGGCCAAACTTGTTTGACTTTCTGCACTAACATAAATAAAAAGAATGAAAGAATGCTCACTAAAGGTCCTTGCTATCTTTTCTACACAGAATAAGTTTCCGAACACTTGAGAGAGAGCTCCCATTTCAGATGAGAGGAGAGAAATGAGAGAAATGAGCAATTGAAACAATGAAAGTGTTGGCTATTTATACTTGAGGGAAGTTCATAGAATCACAACAAGTGTTTGTGTAGTCCCCAAGCATAAAATCCTAGCCACACAAGTGTAACAAGTAGGTACAAAGCCTTGGGGAGGTGTTAACTTGCTCATCACACCAAGAAATCACCAAAACAGCCCCTGAATTTGCAAACAGATTGCAAATTCTGACTTTCTGGTCGCTGGGCAACTCACACGGCCCGTGTAAGGTATGGGGGAGGGGTTACGCGGCCCGCCTGGGCTCCCCAGATCAGCAACAGTTTGATATATTTACAGTTCAGGTCCCTGGACTTGTATTAAGCCCCTTTCAGCCCCTTTTGACCCCCCCCCCCTGTTAAGCCATTTTCAAGGCTCTACAAGGTCAATAAAGTTTAGAGGACTCAAAATGTGCTCGGAAAACTCTCGGATGTCGGCTCGTTTGGTCGTACGGTCGCGTTATTCGTTAAATTACGACGAAACTCAAACGGACGCGAAAATGAACCAAATTAAGCGACGAACGGTATTTTTGCATGCTGATCACTAAAATAAAAATATTTTAGTGTGTACAAAAATTTTGGATGTCCAGATGTGGTCAGAACGTAAGATATGCGCTAAAATGCAAACTTACGCCGTTTTTGACACTTTTAGTCCCTGTAAGATCAAATAAGCATATTTTCGCACACCGAACCATTCAAAGCTTATTTCTAAGATATGTTTAGGTTATTTATGGTATGTTTAGCTTATGATCAAGTTCTGGACTGTACGTTGCCTTGCGAAACGGCAAACTTTTGCAAGTTGACGCAAATAGTCCCTGTGAGTGAATAAACTTGATTTCGCCATACCAAACCTTCTAAAACTTATTTCTAAGTTATGTAAAGGTTATTTAAGGTATGTTAAGCCTATTTCACTATCCCGGAGTGTTTGTTGCATTAAACTGGTTATATTTACGCATCAGATCGCGTATAACCTTCTAGAAAGCGATTTAGGGCTCGAAATCGAACAAGAATTGATATGTGCAAACGATACACATATTTACACAAATCCCAAGTATGAAATACAATATTTCATTGGTTTGGTATTTGTATAACGGTTGAAGTGACACAGGTGTCACAGCAGGTGATAGCTGATTTCCTAGTAGAAGTGCCGGAGGACAAAGAAATGCAAGAAATCGAGAAAGCTCCAGAGAAGCCTTGGTCCTTGTATACAGACGGGGCTTCAAGCGCCGAATGAGCGGGAGCAGGCCTAATTCTCACCGATCCAGATGGAACAGATATGACGTATGCGCTCCGACTAGAATTTAAGAGTTCTAATAACGAAGCTGAATACGAGGCCCTCTTAGCTGGTCTACGTCTGGCACTAAAAGTCGGAGCAAGAAATGTCGTAGCCCACGTAGATTCATTGCTCGTAGCAAATCAGGTAAACAGAGAATATGAGGCGAGGGAAGCTAACATGATCGAATATCTCGAGCAAGTGAAGCAAATTATGGCGTCATTCGAGGCATGTAAAGTCGAACACGTTCCCCGCAGCAAAAACAAAAAGGCCGGCGCGTTGAGCAAGTTGGCATCGGTATCATTCAGTCACTTGGCCAAAGAGGTGAGGGTAGAAGTGTTAACCGCACCGTCAATTGTGACTCCGCACGTTATGCAAGTAGAAGCTCCGTATCAAACATAGATGACACCTATAATCAACTACTTAGTGCACAATGTTTTGCCTGTCGATAAAGCAGAGGCAAGAAAAATCCAAATCAATTCTCTTCAATATCAGATGCAGGAAGGAGGCTTGTACCGGAAGACCTTCCTCGGGCCTCTGTTAAAATGCCTCAATCCGGAGCAGGCCAGTTATATCATCAGAGAAATTCATTATGGCATTTGCGGCATCCATGCTGGGCCAAAAATGATCATAACAAAGGTAAAAAAATTCGGGATATTATTCGCCTGGGATGCACGAGAGTGCGGTTAAAGAACTTCAGTAATGTGATGAATGCCAAAGGCACGCGCCAATAAGCCTCCGAGCGAAGAACGAGATGATCCCTGTAACTGCCGCATGGCCCTTCCAGAAGTGGGGCGTCGATATAGTCGGCCCTTTTCCACGATCGAGCGGAAGCGCCCAATACTTGCTAGTCGCGATAGATTACTTCACCAAATGGGTGGAAGCCAGACCATTCACAATCATCTCCGGCTATAATGTAACGAGGTTCTTTTGGGAACAAATCGTATGCCGTTTCGGTCTTCCGCTCTACATCGTAAGCGACAATGCAAAGCAGTTCGCGGAAAACCCGTTCATGCGTTGGTGTGAAAACTTGAAAATCAACCAAGTCTTTTCCTCGGTCGCCCATCCCCAAGGGAACGGACAGGTCGAACAGATAAACCGCCGAATCGTTGATGGGATAAAGAGAAGACTTGGTTATGAAGGCAAAGGTTGGGCGGACGAGTTACCAAACGTTTTATGGGCTCACCGAACGTTGCACAAGACAAGTAACGGAGTAACTCCGTTCAGTCTTACTTATGGCACTGAGGCCGTGATCCCCGCAGAGATCGGACTACCAAACCAAAGGTGCAAAAATTAGGAGGAAAACGAGCGTGAGCTCCGATCCAATCTTGATCTGCTAGAAGAACGTCGGAACATCGCGGCAATTAAAGAAGCCCGATACAAAAAGAAGATCGAGAAGTACTATAACGCCCGTCCCAAGCTTTACAAATTCAAGGTCGGAGACTTTGTGCTCCGGAGCAATGATGCCAGCCGCGTCGAAGCACCTGGCAAGCTAACCCCAAAATGGGAAGGACCGAACCGAGTCAAAGAGGCTAGTGAAAAAGGCTCGTACGTGTTGGAAAAAATTGATGGAACCCCTATACCCAGGACATGGAACGGGGTGCATTTAAAGAAGTGTTTTATGTAAACAGCCGGCTACGGCCAAGAAAAGATCGCTATTGTCTATATTTTTTACTTTCAATTTCCATGTATGAATCGGGAGGGTAATGCCCCGAACTAATTTCCATTTTCCTTGTAAACCGGGAGGGTTTTCCCCGGAAGCTATGATTGAATCAATAAATAAAGCGATCTGTGCTTTTACAAGTATAAAGCATAGTGTATGTATAAGTTCGAACAATGTTAAAAATGTGCACAAACGGGCCTCGACCCATGCCTCGTGCCGATCGAGAAGGCTTAAATAGTTCCAGAAATAGTAAAATCTATTAAGCAAAAGGTTCGTACCTAATACGGTCCGACTACAAAAAAATCTACTAAGCAAAAGAAGTTCAAAAGAAACTTCTTGCCAAAACTCAGTCACCTAAGATGGCCGAGCAAAAACCTGGTCAAACAGTAAAAGTTTGGACGCAAACTAAAAAACTAAGTAGCCAGGATTGAATATTTGTTATCAAAATCATTATTTTATACGAAGCTACAGAAACATGTCAGTCAAATGCTACAAACAAAGAGATAAACTGTGCGAATGCATGCCAAAAGGAAAAAGTTTAAATTGTAAGGTTACATGCCACAATAACAGTATAGTATTGCACGATTATAAAGACCAAACTTCAAGCTTCGTAATCTTCTTTCACGATAGGGAGTTCACTTCTCTGTTTAATGACGGACAAGGGTTTGTCAATTAAATCCACAACCTTGCCAAGAACAGAGATATGAAAATTATCAAAGGCTTTTATTGCGGCATCCAACGCATCCTGTGCTCCTTCGTCATATCCAGGAACTTCTTCGGCCGAACGGACTGAGTCCAAAGCGGCCTTGAAGCCTTGTTTGATTCCTTCATTCACCCCAACTACGTTTACACTGTTGACCAGGTCCGCAACGACCTTCTCCATCTCAGGGCTTTGGTGAACTAGCTTAACCACCCAGGCAATCCCATCTATGAGAAACCATTGCTTGGTAAGCATGAGCTCCGATACCTGGGCATATAGCTCAACCATCTCACCATCAGTACGGGTCAACATGCCTTTCGCTTCGTCGATCGTTGCTTTGTGCGATTCGATCGCCCTGTCACGAGCCCTCTCTAATTCATCTTTAACTGAAGAAAAACAGGATTCAATAAGTAGGAAAAGGAAGCAATAAAAAGAAAATTACAAACGTACCATCAATCAAGCGATGATGATCGGCCAGAAGCTGATCATAAGATGTTTGCATTTCTTTCAGCTCAGCCGCATGCCTCTTCTCCGCACCAGATAACTTCTTCTCCAGATCAGCGAATTTCAACTTGAAAGCTTCTAAGTCTTGAAGGGCTTTGTCTCGTGCCTCATAAGCAGCCACCGCCGAAGCCTGGGAAGATTTATTAACTTCTTTCGCCTCCAAAACCTGCTCCTTCAAATGGTCAATTTGAGAACGGAGAGAAGATAGCTCCTGTTTTGTCTTCGACCGAATATTCTCTTCATTTTTCAAATTAGCAACTTCACGCTCAAGCTTGCAACAATTTGATTCCGACTCGATCGAACGCTTATAAGTCTCCACCACCAAAGAATTCGACTGAGCTTGATTCAGCATTAGGGCATTCCCAAGCTCTGGGCCACTCATCTTCCGGTAATGTGCATGTTCGGCCGGAGTCCCAAGATGAAACAGAGCCATCTTTGCTGAAAAGGCATCCACAATTCTATCTTTATTCACCAACGACCACTCGGGTATATACTTCTCCAAAGCTCGAGCCGAATCCATATCCCCAACATCGCCCGAACCTAACTCCCGGGACAAGAAAGCAGCTTCAGTTTTAAACCACAAAGGGGAAGAAGAGGCACTATCCCCACCATCAAATGGTTGTGGACTTGGCCTTGAAACGTTAGAAGCAACCCCGGTTGTAGGCTTACTCGAAGGAGAAGGTTCAATCTTCTTAAAGGATAGGGGCTCGGGCATATGAATATCTTCCAAAACCTTGGTATTTGCCCCTCCAAAGGATAACGGGCTCGTCGGAATCTTAACCGGATGATCCCTTGGGGTATGACCACCATGGAGATGGGCGTCCAAGTTTGCTAACAAACCCCCAGCAGTAGAGAAGTCGGTGGCTTGATCTTCCTCATCATCATCCAATGTAATAGTTTTAAAATCCATCTTCGTTTTCATCTGTTTAACTTTCGGACCGGACTTAGAAGAAGTAGTCCGTCTTCTCTTCAAACTGACTTGAGGACGTTCTTCATCATCACCCTCTTCGCCCCCTTCGGCATGCACTCCTTCGTCTTCAATAGAGACATGTACTCCTTCGTCTTCGATAATAATTTTGGAACCAGACCCTTTCGTCCCACTCGAACTAGTTTTCTTGCCCTTATCACCACCAACCACCACCGCAGCCTGAGCCGGAGCAACATTCACTATTTGTGCCGCAGGAGCTGAACCTGAACCTCCTTGACTGGCCGAACCTCCTTGATTATCCGGAGCCTCGGGTTCCCGAATCAGATACAGATTCTCCTGAACGACGCTTAGATACGGGGGATCGCCTTTCGGTGTCCTGGTAGCCCGGATATCGAGTTCCTTGGAATCAAAAGACTTCAACCTCAAAGCTTCCTTTAAACCCATAGCTGCACGAAAACAAAACGATAAATAATATCTATAGTCTGACATGACGTAAAGCATACAAAACGAGCAAAGTAATCAAAACAAATTCAAAAACCACCGCATTAACTAACCCTCTTTATTCCACTTGAGGGTAGGATACCACTCTGGTTCGGCCCAGATCGTGCTAATCCGCCCCATGACAAGGATGTGTTCCGGATACTTCTGTATACGTCCAGCTTCCTTAATCAAATTCGCATATAAATCTCTGTTAAACTCGAAGTCTTCAGGAAGAGGGGCTGGAAGGCGCGACTTCTTCAATCTCTACGTCATAAACTCCGGAACGCACCGATCATCAACCAAGAAGAAGTGATCTTTCCAATCCTTTATACTGGTAGTAATCCACGTATAACAACAAGAATTTTTGTCCATAACTTCGAAGGTGTACCAGCTACCGGACCGATTCAACTTGTAAAAAGCCCGGAACACATCCAAATCCGGGTCGGATCCCAAACCACGACAAGCTATCTCAAAGTGACACATTTTGGCAAGGCCGAAAGGGTTCATTTGAGAAAGATGAACCTCGTGAAATAAAAGAACTTCGATCAAGAACTTCGTCAGAGGAAGACGATAGTTGCAGTAATCGAAAAGGCGAGTGTAAACCCCTATTTTCCCCAGTACGAAAGGATAAATAGGCATATTCTTTTCGGGGAGAACGGGGTGTAATGAGGCAGGAATTGCGTAATTATCTATGTACCACTGTAAACCATTTCTACTCAAAATATTGAAGCAACCAGATAGATTGCTCTTGTTCGCCATAGTAAAAAGAAGGGTAATAACCTGCTCGATGAATAGGTTCGCCTCAGACAAAGAAATGGAGAAGATAAAGTAAAAAGTGAAAACAATAACTTACTTTTTCCCCCTTTTTATAGGGATAATACACCGCCTCAAAGGAAACCAATCAAAGAGTGACACGTCACGACAACTGACGCATATCAAACGTCACATCAGAAGAAAAGATAAAGCGACCGTCTGTTACCTAGCAAAATCACCACCCAGAAATTTAAAATTAAAAAAATCAGCAAACGACAAATCAAGGGATCAGCCCGCCAAAAATTACGCCGTCATAGTTCGAAGCTTTTGCCTAGGAAACGCTATGAACTAGGGGGACTTGATGAGGATACGTCCTTGATCGGACCGAATCATCAGCAAACATAGAACCGGACTATAGCACTCAAAGGTCGGATCGCACCTCACGCTGTAGACGGAACAACGGAACACGTCGATACGCCATAACTAATTGGGGGCCCACAGCTTTAACTGCCCTGACAATGACTGGTCCGACCCTAACTAACTCGCCACGTCAGCACACCCAAAGACTATAAATACCATACTCAGACCTCCAAAAAAGGGGTAATCATAACTTTCTCTCTCTAAACTCTCCTCTCTCTCTCCCTGACCTATTTTCTCCTCACAAATACTTATTCTCACGCCCGAGCTTGGTCACAGAGAGGCCCCCCCTCCCTGTGACGAGGCTAACAGTGTGCTTGTTTCCTTGTGATCTTGCAGGTTATTGCTAGGTCATCTGAAGCTCTGCCCTAACCAGGTCGAACCAACTGGTTTTGAGTCTTCAGTCGGGAAAAGCTTACCGGAAAGAAAAGGATGTCATCGGACTGCCAGAGCTAAAACCGAAGCATCCGTCGCTCGTAGGGGTAAACCGACGCCAGAAACACGATCGGGAGGTCCGATTTGGTGGGGTACGTGCCACCACGCGCTGAAAAAGGGTCGCCGGAAAAGTCATCATCACCGCCGCGGGCGACGGCACCGCCGCGTCTCCGCCACTGGTCGTCGCCGGCTCCGCTGGGTGTTGCCGGTGTCCGGCCGTCGGCCTTTCGCCGGAGAGAGAGAGAGAGAGAAGAGGGTGTTTGGATTTTGAATGTTTTGTATGATTAGAAAGTGGGGAAGTGAAAATTGGGTATGGTCTTTGTAGATAGTAGGAGTTTCATCTTCTGAGAAAAGATCTTGTATAGATCTTGGTAAGATTTTCAAGGAACCATAATAATGCATATATTGCTTGTGTGTATGTATAAACAGACGAGGGTGAGGGATATAAAAGATTTTTTTTTTTTCTTTTTCTTTCTAGATTTTGGGTATGGTATCTATTGAAATGTATTACTTATTAATCACTAACTAGAATTACGACCCGCCGCAATGCGGCGGGGATTCTTTAGTTATAACTAAGTCGATTTAAGACGCGCACGTTATGTTGAACCTGTCAAACGGAAAAAAATAGATGATGTAAAAACGTTCACCCACACACGCACGTTGCGTTGCGTTGTGTTAACTCGTAAAATTTAGAATGAAATGTAAAAACGTTAAACCAAAGACGCACGTTCCGATGTGTTAAGTCACAAAATTTAGAACGAAGTATAAAGCGAAAAATTTGTGGAAAACAAAAATTATAAAGGACCAAAGCTGAAAATAAAAAAAAGTTGTGAGTATAGATTGCAAAAGATAAAAAGTTTTGTGTTAAAAGTAAAAAAAAAAAACAAATAGTTTTGGGTTAAAAGTAATTTATGAAATACTTTTGGGTGAAAAGTAAAAACATTAATTTTTTTTAAAAAAAACCCCAAAAGCCAAGGTTTTAACAACCATATGCATAACCATTTTTTGTTTAAAAACCCCCAAAGCTAAGATTACCACACATAAGTAAAAAAAATAAAAGTGGCTAAATTGCAAAAGATGGAAACTTTTGAATTAGAAGTGAAAAATTAAATTAATTAAAGTGGTTAAATCATATAAGATAGAAACTTTTGAATTAGAAGTGAAAAATTAAATTAATCAAAGGGTTAAATTACCAAAGATTAAAACTTTGAACTTAAATTGTCAAATATTAAAACTTTAGGGCTAAAAGAAAACAAAGATTAAACTTTAAACTTAAATTGTTAAAGATAAAAACTTTAGGGTTACAAAGGAAAATTTTAGTTTTTTTTTAAAAACCCCCTAAGCACATGTTACAATACATGTATACATATTCAAGTTGCTTATTTATATGTTAATAATAATAATAATAATTCACTGCCTATCGGCTCAAGTCACAAATATAGTAATATGATAGTGATCTCTACTCATGTCACAAATATCATAGTGATTTCCAACTCCAATCTTTCTAGACGTGCACACTTTTTTTTTTTTTTTTTTTTTAAGACAGACCTGATTGCACATGTCTGCAAGGTATTTTTCTTATTTATAAAATTAACATCTTATGAAACATAGAAGCTGACTACTTGGCTGATTAATATTTTTAGACGCTTAAGATTAATATATATATATATATATCCATTTAAAAAACTTATAATTTCACATTTAGTCATTTGAAACTCTAATATTGTAACCCTTACATAAGAGAATGGTGGTTACGTAGACTTTGTGCCATAAAAACATTTGGTCTATCTTTTGCTCTAAAGCTGGGCGTCTTGGAGTTTATTAATTTTCCGCTAAATCACCTTTTGATCGTCGAGATATATAACCAACGTTATTTATAAACATTTACGCAATATAAATATAATTTATAAATACATACATATTAAAGTTCAAATATCGCAACTGAAATCGTTAGTTAAATAACGCGTTCGTTCGTCGTAAGTTATTATTATTTACAAATAATAATAATAATAATAAACTAATTCGTAGCATGCATTTATTCTAAAATTAATAAGGGTCGAAATTTACGGGTTGTCAGTATTTCTACGGTGTCAGTTCGTTACCGTTTAACGCTCGTCAGGTTTTCCCGCAAACCACCATCCGCGTATTGTGAAGCCGAATAGACGTTCCTAGGCGTTCTGAAGGCCTAATTAAATTAATTTGCATCTTAAACACTATCTTTTATCGCCTTAAACGTTTGTTAATCGCATAATTAAGAGGCATTAATTACCGGTTGTCACATGATATTGGTTGCTACCACTCCCAACTATCATTTTAGCTCCCAGCACTCCCAACTTAACACTTTGTGTGTTGTGTCACTTAGGTTGAGTGGTTGTTGGCTCCCTTTTTGTCTTTTAGGAGCAAATACACCAGTAGTAATTAGTAATTCATAAAGTGTTAGCCTAATATCACCAATAAGAAATATTCACCTACGAAGTGACACAACACTCAAAGTGTTAAGTTAGAAGTGATGAGAGTCAAAGTGATAGTTGGGAGTGGAAGCGGCCAATACCCTATAGTTGAAAGTGATAGAATCCAATAACCCTAAATCTTCGGTATGATGTTTTATATTCTTTTGGCATAGTATATATAGATAAACACCAAACGTAACAATTTAAAACACAATTAAATGTATTCCATGAAATCTAAAACACCATACAAAGAAATTAATCAGTGTGTTTTAAATTAAATGCCTAGAATACATATGATTGTGTTATAAATTGTGGTGTTTGATGTTTTTCTATGTTATACCATATCCAAATAATATAAAACACCTTACCAACATAGACTTCTTACACTTTGTAGGAAAAATGTCATTTTTACACTAACCTTACCCTATTTATATATATGAACTTCTTAAAATGAGTTTTGTTTTTATTAAAAATATTTTTAAATATATGGGTAAAAAAAAGTAAACTAAGCTTTTGTGATCTGTTTTGAAGATAAAAATTAACTGGGTTAAGGACAAATGACACAATGTGTAAGATTTGCAAACATTAAGTACGATTTCCGTCAATTTTAAAGACAAATAATGTGTTTTGAAATTTGGTATTAGCATAAAGGATTATTTTGTAATTTACTCAAACAAAAAAGTTTAAACATTAGGTACGATTCCCGTCAATTTCCTTAACTCAGGGAGAATTTTGACAATTTACCCATTTATTCTTTTGTTAATGGAATTGCCAAAATCATCTCAGAGTTAACAGTTAACGGTACATTTTAACTGAGTTAGTGATTTAGATGAAAATTGAAACAAAAATGAAACGTCAAGGGTACAATTACAACAAAAAAAATTATTTTGAATGTAACAGACAAAAGTACAAAAACCTCATGGACGATTTCAGCATTCTTATTTAAACACGATAAAGAAGCAACATGTTTATGCATATATGTATTGTAATCTTGGCTTTGGGGGTTTTCCAAAGAACAAATGGTTATGCATATGGTTGTTGTAACCTTGGCTTTGGGGGTTTTTAAAAAAAAAATGATTTTTTTTTACTTTTCACCCAAAAGTATTTCATAAATTACTTTTAACTCATAACTATTTGTTTTTTTACTTTTAACCCAAAACTTTTTATCTTTTGCAATCTATCCTCACAATTTTTTTTACTTTCAACTTTTTTCCTTTATAGTTTTCATTTTCCGCAAAATTTTCACTTTATGCTTCGTTCTAAATTTTGTGACTTAACACATCGCAACGTGTGTCTTTGGTTTAATGTTTTTACGTTTCGTTCTAAATTTTGCGAGTTAACACGACGCAACATGCGTGTGTGGGTGAACGTTTTTACATCGTCTATTTTTTTCCCGTTTGATATGTTCAACATAACGTACGTGCCCTAAATCGACTTAGTTATAACTAAAAAATCTCCGCCGCATTGCGGCGGGTCGTAATTCTAGTTATAATTATTTTAAAACATGCTTGAGAAGATGGATTTTATAACTTTTTTAATTTCAAGTATTATGTTACGATGTGACTCTTTTTATCCAAGTCTTGATATAAACCTTTTTCAAAACCGAGTTGTAAGTGCTACTGTAGTAATGTACAAGTAATCGAATCTCAAACGTATATGTTATCAAACCTACCTTAGATTACTTTTTACAAATTGAGGTTTTTTCCATTTTCGTTATTTTAATAATATAACGTAATGTTTTATAAAATTGTGTATATACCGTTCGCGACGTGCTTATTTTCATCTATGTTTCCAAAAAAAAATTCCTTTCAAAATTGAACGGGCCAAATAAATTGATTTTTTGTTCTTTACCATGACAAACTCAATTAATATCATCCAAACAACTTCAATAGCGGTATAGAGTATCTTTTGTTCAAAATTGTATTGGTACCATGATGAATCGGATTTGATATTGTCCAACATTATTAGTACCACGTCGATTCCGACCGACAACATCTTTACCGGTATCAATACTTTGGATTGGTTCAGAACACGTATCGATATCTTTTTAGGTGTATAACGACTTTATTTTTTGGTTTTTATGTTTCGATTGCTATACAGAATATCGATACCTTACCCATACAGTTATAAGCCGATTCAACACAAATCAAATTTTCACCTTTATATCTTATTTATACAATATAAATTAGCAACTATTTTGTGCATTAGGAGATGTACTCCTAGCTTAGGGTGTGTTTCAAAAAAAATTTTGATTTTTCACTTTTAACCCAAGCATTTTCATATTTTGTATTTTAACCCCTTATAATTTTTTTTACTTTTAACACAAAGTTTTGCATCTTTTATAATTTAACCCAACACTTTATTATATACAACTTTGGTCCCTCATACTTTTTATCTTTCGCAAGTTTTTCGTTTTACGTTTCGTTCTAAATTTTGTCAGTTAACATGTCGTAGCATGCATGTGAGGTTCAATGTTTTTTGCTCTATTTCTTCGAATTTGATAGGCCCGTCGCAACGTGTCCATTTATCCCCTTTTGACAAGTTCGTCTCAACGGGCGGGTCCTTGAGCGACTAAGTTAATATTTTCTACGTTTTACGTTTCTGTTTATTTTTTCTGCATTAACACACTGTAACGGGTGTGCGTGGTTCAACGATTTTAAGTCTGCTTTTCGTTCGGTGTAATTTTTTCCATTTTATCTATTTTATTTTTACGAGTTTTTCCGATGTTGGGAGTCGATGTCGGTGTGGCATTGGTGCTACTTGGCATGGTTTTACGAACGTTTTTAACCTATTAAATTTTTTACTAATATTTTGTTTCGGTTTACCCTTATCCTTTCTTTACTTAAAAACTATTTTTTACGTGCATATTTTATGTACAGGTAGGTATAAATATGATTTGTTATACATTTCGACGTACACCTTTTTTTATAAACAACTCTAGGTCAAATATAATACGTTTTCGTTTAAAGAAACCATTTTTACGTGCATATTCTTATGTACATTTCGGTATAAATTTAAGTTGTTCTACGTTTCGACGTAAACTTTTATGGGAAATGATTCAGGTCAAATATAATATGTTTATGTGTTTTTTTTTTATGTATGTGTCGTAAAGTTTGTTTCGAACCGAGTAGAGTCAAATTATGGTTTCTTTTTTTCCCTTTTATTCGAAAGCTCTAATTAATCCCTTTCGACTACATGTGTCAGATTTTCCTTTATACCTGTTACGTTTTTTATGTATGAGTTGGGTCACACATAATACGTTATGATTGTTCGATATGAATTTGATTTACTTTTCGTTTGATCCAATCACAATTCTTATACAAGTTACATTGAGTTCAACTGGATATGTCGAAATACGTGGTTTCATATGGTTAATGCATCATATAACGTTTGGACTAACCCATTCAATGTTTACGATGTAACCACGCCGCGATGCGAGTGGGTCTTAATCCTAGTTTAGTTTATTGATTATTCTATCAAATCGATATTACAACCATAATATGATGTAAATAACTTTTTGAACCACTAACATAAAGTGACAAAACCATTGATTCTACTTTGTGATGTAAATAACTTTTTGAACCACTAACATAAAGTGACAAAACCATTAATTTTTAAATTTATACTTTTATTCATAGTTGGACGTTCACCTTCAATCGAATTAGATATTTTTAGTACACCTCGACACCAATACATTATATCCTTTTGGTTATTAATTTATTATATAACTAAACGAAATCAAATCGTATAAGGAGACCTAGTAAAGATAACAATCCAAACAAAAAATCCAATAATGGTGATATAGGCAATGACGTAATGCATCCTTCCGATATATACAATTTAAAGCCATCACTTTTCCTAACCAAACAATGGCTGAACAACATAAGATGAACAAATCACCACATGTTGTACTCTTCCCCTATCCTTCGCAAGGCCACATAAACCCTATCATCCAATTTGGCAAACGCTTACTCTCAAAAGGTGTTAAAACAACACTAGTTACAACCATCTACATCTTAAACACAAACCTACCCCACAAAGAAAACACCACCTCCATTAGAATTGAAGCCATTTCCGACGGTTTCGATGAAGGTGGTTACGCGAGTGCAGGTAGCTCCGAAACCTACCTCAAAACGTTCAAAGAAGTTGGGTCCAAATCACTTGGTGATCTTATCAAGAAGCTTCAAAATGAGGGAAACAACATTGATGCAATCATCTATGATGCCTTCAATTCATGGGCTTTGGATGTGTCCATGGAGTTTGGAATTGATGGTGGTGCATTTTTCACTCAAGCTTGTAGTGTAAACAGCATATATTATCATGTTCATAAGGGTTTGATTTCTTTGCCATTGGATGCACCTGTTTCGATTCCTGGGTTGCCGCAGCTCGAATGCTGGGAGACGCCATCTTTTGTACACAATTATGGACCATACCCTGGTTGGTCTGAGTTAGTGTTCAATCAGTTCGCTAATATTGATCAAGCACGATGGGTCTTCACAAATACTTTCTACCAACTCGAGGAAGAGGTGAGTTTTGCTTCCTTTTTTCATAAATCGTATTAGATATTCACAACATAGAGGGACGATTAGAATCGAGTATTCACAACATCGAGGAACAATTAGAATCGAGTTTCTAAAAATAAAAGAAATAAAATTATTGTATGAAATACTTAAGATAAATATAACAAATTAGATACAGCCAAACACTTAAAAAAAAGTCTTTCGGTGGCATACAAAAGGTGCCAAAAAAAACAAAAAAAGTGCCACTAAACACTCTTTTAGGAATAATAAGTGTATAAATCATAATATTTAATTTCAATAATAAGTTCAATCCAAAACATGTTTGAAATGTTGGCAAAACATTGTGTAGTAACATATTCCAAATTTCACATGTTTAAACAAAGTATCTAAACGTTCTTTTGGGTGAAAATTTCACCATCATAAACTTAGCTCCAAAACTTATCATGATATCTATCCTGTCATCATCAACCATATAAACAAACATTAGTATTTATTCAAAAAAAATCTATAAGTTCTTAAAAACTCATTGTTCTTGATTTAAAAGAAAAGTATATATAAGAAAATGACCCTAACAACTAATAAGTAGACAAAAAACCAACATGTTATATACAACTATTTATAACTGGCCCAAGCACCTAACAGTTTGACAAAATAACCAATATATTACCTTAATTGCATTGTTAACAAAAAATTAACGATCAATTGTCCAAACGTCTTTCTTTTTTCTTGCCACATAAAATGGAAAGTTTTAGTTGATTAATTTCGTATCAGGATTACAACATAAGAATATACATTTAGTATTGCAAAATCGTTAAAAAGTAACAAGTTAAAAGTTATTACCATTATCATTATGACTTCTTGAAGATGACTTCTTGAAGAGGGAAACCGGCAAGAGTGAGAGCGAAATAGAAATTTTAATGTAAAATTTTGGAAAGGTTTGAAGGTAAAATGTGATTTTTTTTAGTTTCGATTATCTCTTAGCAAAAGTTTAGGATTCCTAGCATAGTTTGGATTATCTCTTAGCAAAAGTTAAGGACTCCTGGCGTAAAGAGTAGTAGGGGTGTTTATGGTTTAATCCTTTTTCGGTTTCAATAATTTCAAATTGTAAAGAACAATTTGGTTTACGTTTATACTAAAAATCAGTCATATAAAACTGAACCCAACCGTAAGACGTGACTATTTAGTTTTTCCTTTTAATATTTTGTATTACCGATGATTATTTATTCTAATTTGGATTTATTAAAGTATAATTGGTCTAAGTAACTACTTGATGTATTCAAAATTGATAATACACGTAATCCATTTGTATTCGAGTAATTTATTTCAGTAACGATTGTTTTATTATTCCAATACTTATGTGTCAAGTAATTTATTGAACGGAAGTGAAGATAACGATGTTTCTATAAGAAATTTCATATTTTTGAACCACTTAAGAATCGGTTCTATTTCTTTGTTAAATCTTTTAAAGAGATTATGTAATGGGTATAAACCATAAAACCAAAGCATTAGTAATGGTTAGGTTTGGTTTTATGTTAAACTTCAACAATTTGGTTTCGGTTGTTAATAACAAAAATATGTTAGTAATGGTTCGATTTAGTTTGATTAAGCTTCAATAGTTTAGTTTCCGTTGTTAATAACAAAAAACCATTAGTAACGGTTTGGTTTACGGTTTTCCCAAAAAATGCCAATACCATACAGTGAACAACCATAGGGATGAGCTCGGTACCGACCGGTACCGGAACCGAAAGTACCGGTACCGAAAATCCCCAAAAGTAGGTACCGGTACCGGTACCGAATATACCCGGTACGGTTCGGTACCAGTACGGTACCGGTATTTGATGGTAAAAACCGGTAAATATCGGTATCGAACCGGTACCGTACCGGACCGGTACCGAAAATGTCAAAAGTCAAAATATACCCGGTTCGGTAAATTCGGTACCGATATCGATACCGGGTACCATTTGCTCATCCCTAAACAACCATTGAGGAAATTTTATGTTGAAAGTGAAATTATGAATTAATGGTATATATAAGCTAAATGCCACTAAAAGTGTGCCAAAAAGATGGCACATGAAAAGTGCTACTAAAAATCGTCCACTTTGTCCTCCTCAGAAGTACTCTGGTTTTCATTTGTGGTAATCACAGGTTCAGCCCTATCTAATGATACATGAGATTCACTTGTCTACTGATCTTAAGCCAGAACACTAGATATATCATGTATAACAGACTGTTGTGTACCACGTATTCCCAGATCAAGCTCACTTTTATCCCTTCTGTTATCATCGAGATCATTCAATGTTTGATGTTTTGATTCCGAGTCTTCATACAAATAAAAAAAATAGAGCAATAACATTTTTATCTTGTTTAGAATCAAATGTTTCAAAAACAGTTTGTTCCTCAAAAGGAAAAATTGTCTCAAAAAATTTTACATCCCTTGAAAAATTTTAGATTTAGTGTGAAGACTAAACACCTTGTAACCTTTTTTCTCATGAGAGTAACCTATGAAAACACATTTTTCAACTCTAATATTTTGTTTATTAGTTTCATTTAAAACAGTACAAAAACACAAGCACCCAAACACCTTTAAATGGTTTAAAAAAGGTTTAAAATTATACAGTAGTTAATAAGGAATTTCGCCAGCAAGCACAGATGAATGAGTCCTATTTATGAGATATGCAGCAGTTAGTACACACTCAAGCCAAAATCTCATAGGAATATTACTTTGGAAAAGTAGACCCATAGTAACATTTAATAAGTGCCTATGCTTTCTTTCAACGATTCTATTTTGTTGAGGATTGTATGCACATGAGGTTTGATGAACTATTCCTTTATTTTTACTAAACAAATTCATTTAACTATTAATAAATTCTGAACCATTGTCACTTCTAAAATATTTAATAGTTTGCTTAAACAGTGTTTGTATTATATTAATAAAATCTTGAATATTTTCAAATACTTCAGTTTTATTTTTCACTAAACACACCCACACAGCTCTGGAATAGTCATCAAGGATGGTAAGGAAGTACTTTTGTCCTTCCCCACTTGCCACTATATAAGGACCCCAAACATCCAAATGAACAAGTTCTCCTAGATGTGAACTTTTATGTTTACTTTGAGGAAAGGGTTCCCTATGGTGCTTGGCTCTGTTACAACATATGGAGCTGAAGCAGAGTCAAAAGTTATAAAAATTATATCTTTAAATACTTTAACTGCCTGATGAGCAGGATGTCTAAGTCTAACATGCCACAGGTTATACGAGTTAACATTATTAAAACACACCTTATCAGAAACAACATAGTTACCACACACATACAATCCTTCAAGTTGATTATCAATCACCAGGACTTTCTTTGTTAACAAGTCTTGTATGTAACATTTGTGTTCATGAAAACCCATATACAATTTATTATCTCTTCCTAATTTATAAACGGAGATTAGATTAACACAATACTCATGGACAACAAATACATCATGTAAAATTTACACTAGTTTTAAAGACCCAATTTTAGTTACATAAGCATTAGTTCCATTTGGATGTTTAACCTGAATCTTTAAAGTTGAAACATCAACATAATCAAATAAATCTTTTTCAGATTTTAACATATGATTGTTTGCCCCTGAGTGAATAATCCAACCAGTTCCTTTCCCAACTTCTTTACCAAAACAATATATAGGTTTATTAAACACAGTTGAACAAAACAACCAACCTGAAACAGTGCAGCTTTGTGGTGTTTCAGGTACCCTATCTTTTAGCAAACTTAACATTTTAGACAACTGATCAGAGGTCACAGAAGTAACAGGAACATTATACTCATCAACACAAACATTATTACTGGACCCAACCTTTTTCCCTTGACCCCTCTTGATGGTCTCAACCAAGAGGTATAACCAATCAATTCAAAACACTTTTTAATGGAATGACAAGTTTTGTTACAATGAGAGATTTTAATTTTTTGATTTGATACTTTATTAAACCTCTTATTGAAATCACTGGTTTGATTTTTTTTAACACAAAACTAACAATTTGACCTTTTTTACACTATTGTTACATGATTTTTTATGTGATTCTTCCCTAGAGACTATTAAAAAGGTTTCTTTAACTGTAGGAAGTATGTCTTTAGTTAACAATGTGGTTCTAACACCCTGATAATTGTTATCAAGTCCCATTAAAAACTACATGAGTTTAATCATATGACCTAAGTTATTAAACTCATTTGCAGCCTCACAAGTACAAGATGGCAACTGTAAAATTTGATCCAATTCTTTCCACATTACTTCTAGTTTGTTATAATATTCTGAAACAGAGAGACCATTTTGACTAAATGAGTTTATTCTTCGATAGAGATCAAAGACTACAGATCCATCTATTTTGTTATAAGTTTCTTTCAAGTCCTTCCAAGCTTCAGAAGCAAGTTTGGAATAAACTTGACCTAAGAAAAGTTCATCTGACACAGAGTTAAGAATCTAAGTTAACACAACTGAATTGCACCTCTCCCATTAATTAGCAAGTACTTCATCATCCTCAGACTTAACACATGCACCATTAATAAAACCGTATTTATTCTTAACTTTCAAAGCCCACATTAAAGAATTAGCCCAAATAATATAATTTTCAGTACCTTTTAGTATAATACTTGTTACGGTTAAATTTGTGGTATCACTGGGATGTAAGTACAAAGGTTTACTAAGTCTCAACTTGCTAATCAATGTTGCAAAAGGATTACCTTCGGGATCATCCGTATTAATACTTTAACAGAAGAGCAATCAAAGAGACAAATCACCTAAGAACACAATCAACAGTCAAACAAAAAACAATAAAAAATAACCACAACAACGGTGAAACTGTGCCATGGTCCAGATGATAGGATCGTCACTCAAAAGGTGCTTACCCAAGTCTTTGCACAGTAGCCAGAAGCCCTTGTTACTACCAATAACCAAGTAAACATATATCGGAAACTTCAATCAAGAACTTAATAAGATCACACAATATGAACCAAGTAAACAACTATCACAAACTTCACTTAAGGACACAAACAACAAGATCAAGAAAAAATGCAACAAGATGTGACCCTTCCTGTATCCCAATCAACCACCGGTCCAAACTACCCTTGAAACAAACAAATGCCAAATGTAGAAAACCAAACAATAATAGAAATATGTAAAACAAGGAACAATCTCACCAAGAAAGCAAACCCTAGCATGGGTTTCTCCAGTTCAATCAAAGATTTTACAACCTTCAAGGGTTGAACCCTTGATTTGAATAGCAACTTCCTATTTTACTCTACACAACACCTCGGTTTCCAAGAAGCACCAGATCTGGATGTCAGTAAACTAAGTGTCCACCAAGTAAATCCCAAATCTCACTATATCACCTAATCAGACAAGATCTGAACAAATCTGATAAGAACTATCACCAAGATCCACACCGAAGGTAAAACCCCCAAATTTTTAGAAACCCTAATTTATGGGTAAAAACTACTCGAATAACGAAAGTAACGAAGAGAAACTACAGCTCTGATACAATGTCAAAAATATGGTATATCAAAGATAGAATCTTTATTCAACATAAATTGTTGTAACTAACACAAATGACTCAGAACTCACACAAAGAAAGATAGATCCTCACATACAGATCATCAACATGATGATCTGTATCACTCTTCAAAAATCTAAACAGACTATAGATGATCTCAATTAACAAAGAAATCAAATAACCCTAGATCAATAAAATCCTTAGAGAGAGAAAATATCTACATATATGTGTGTGTGAAGAGTTCCAAATGAATGAAACTCTCACACCTAACATCCTCTTATATGTGACCACGAATAAAACCCTTATGATCCTTCAAAGACTTCAATATTCCTAAGCCTCCTTCACATTATGCCTTGAGCCTATCTTCAGTAAACTTGAGCCCATCTTTCGTATTAGCCCAGAAGTTCATGATCAAATATAACTGCCTAGGGTAACACCCTAGGCCCACCTAACAAACAAAACACCCAATATGATTATTCTTATATAATGAAATTGCAACAACTTATATGAAATTGTAATGAAATATATAAGATCTAGAACTATATGACAATATGACATCTATCTTTTTTCACACATGAGAACACCAATGTATGAGAAAAAGTTACTAACACGTTAAAACTAGGCATATATAAGGCCCTTTTAAGACAACACGTGTGGTGGATTGATAACAGTGGGAGGTTGTTCCATAAAGACAGTCTCAATGAGATTATAGTTTAAGAACTCATTTTTAACATGTGCATTCCTTGATGAGATCAATGAATAATACAATCTGAACAATCGTTGCTTTTACAATAAGGTTGAATATGTGAGAGTAATCCAAACCCTACATTTAAGTGAAAATTGAAGTCAAGATACGAGGCTTCGACCACTCAATCAAACCATCTGTTTGAAATTTAGAATACCCATTTGAATCTCACAATTCTAGTAGAGAACACAGTCTTGAGACTAAATCCCAAGTGTGATCTCAGTGTAAGGTCACCATCTAATCTTGCATAGCCTAAAGCCATTGTGGGTGTTTAGAAGTTTAGTTGAAATCTTTAGGATCTTTAATGGAAAAGGGAGCATAATGAACACCTTTATGGAGTGATTAGAATGTTTGAGTTGGTCACCAAAAGACTTGAACTTTTGGTCATCATATCAGACATAAAGAAGTACATTTTTGAAGTTATCGTAACAACTCATTGAGAACACATTCTCATAGTTACCAAACGTGTAGTTTTAAGAGAGCCTTATTGTTTATTCAAAATCAGAAATTGAGGCATATAGTTTATTCATAATCGAAAATAGAAGAGAAGCTCATAATCATAATCCGAAATATTTTATTCATAATCCTATCAACAAGTGGAAGACATGCTTATAGTTTATTCATAGTGGGAAATAGAAGTACCTTTTTAAAGTTCTCATGCCAAGTTACATAGGTTTTAAATGCATATATATATTCATATAGGTTGGCTTCTTCTAAAGCACCCCAAACCAGGAATGCAGTTTTAAGATTCATTACTTCAGCCATGGCTTATTTAGTTAGAGAGAATTGAAGAAAATTGAGCAGTTGTTGATCAGTTTCTTGCCTTAAAAGAAAAATTGGGTTAGTGAGGAAGTATTATTAATAATAATAGTTTGTGGAGGCGGTTGAGTGGTGTGATCAACATAACCAAGTAGTTTATGATTACTAGAGAAGAGGTAGAACTATTGTCATAGAAGATTAGAAGGGAATTAGATGGGGAGTGTTTTGAGAGTTAACATGTGTAGGAGAGTGCCAACAAGAAGAGTGAAATTAATATGTATTTGGAGGCAACAACATCGTGACAGGTAGCGACATCCTTTTCTAGTTTATGACTGATGACTATTAGAGATAGACGAAAAAAGCATGGTCAATACCTTGTAAGCTTTGTAAAAATTTCCCTCAAATTATAATGTATTTATGATCAACTATAAAGGAATAAATGAGGATAAATGTGAAGGCAACTTTATAAAATACAATATTCTAATTATGAAACAATAACAACAAGAATAAACATATCAAACTACGTATAATAACTACAATGTATCTTGTGTTTACAAACATTGAAACATATACTAAATTTAGAAGCACATGAGAGCTTGAGTTAATGTTATTTAGAAGTCATGAAAAATAATGTAGCAATCTCATAATTAGTGTATTGTTGAATCCCTAAGATTTATTTTTGTTTTTATTTGTAGGTGATAGAGTGGATGAAAAAGATGTGGAATTTGAAGGTAATCGGGCCAACACTTCCATCAATGTACCTTGACAAACGACTTAAAGATGATAAAGATTACGGGTTTAATCTCTTGAAAGCGAACCATAATGAATGCATGAATTGGCTAAATGATAAGCCAAAAAGATCAGTTGTTTACGTGTCATTTGGGAGTAATGTAAAACTTAGACATGAACAAATGGAAGAAATTGCCCAGGGATTGAGTGATAGTCATGTTAATTTCTTGTGGGTTGTAAGGGTTGAGGAAGAGGGTAAACTCCCAAAAGATTTTATGGACGTAAAAGAAAGCGGAAAGGGTTTGGTTGTAGCATGGTGTAGACAACTAGATGTGCTAGCACATGAATCAGTAGGTTGCTTTCTTACACATTGTGGGTTTAACTCAACTCTTGAAGCAATAAGTCTAGGAGTCCCAGTCATTGGAATGCCTCAATGGACATATCAAACTACAAACGCAATGTTGCTAGATAGAACTTGGGGTGTTGGAGTGAGAGTAAAGGCTGATGAGGACGGGATAGTGAGAAAAGGAAATATAGTGTTGTGTATAAAGAAGATTATGGAGGATGAGAAAGGAGTCGCAACCCGAATGAACGCGACAAAATGGAAGGACCTGGCCATAGCAGCCGTTAATGAAGGTGGGAGCTCTGATAAGGATATTGATGAATTTGTATATGACCTAAAACATGAATGTTGATTTATGATGTAGTAGTTGTGGGCGAATAAAAAAAGTATTTTATGACTTAAATACCTATGATAGTATGGGCATGTAAGGTCGTCCCACATGGAATTTATTGTTAATGTTTAACTAATGAATCAAATTAACTACTACATATAATACCCTTATAAAAATAGGCATAGACTATATAAATAAACATACATACATCCATACAAACCCTTCTCTTCCACGCAACTAAAATGAAAGTTGATTATTATTTTTAGTAAGTTATTTATTTAATTTGTTGAATAACTAAATCATGTTTTCTTTTCTAAATTGAAATGGTAATACACAAAGCAATACTAATTATTCTTTTAAATTATGTTGACTTTTGAAAGTGAATTAATTTATCAGTATGTTGGTTTAGAAAATTAATATAATAAGATTTTGGTATCCTTTATCTTTCTCGCACACAACCATAACCCATCAACTCAATGCCATCTCCATCTTCGGTGGCACATTCGCTACTCCACGTTCAAAACAAACGATCTTGCCAAAGATTTTGGGATGCGATATTTTGTCACAGTTCGTTATAGCAAGTCAAACATTGTCAAAACTCAAGGATTAATGGAATCAAACTGATTTATTATGAAATCTCATAAACAAATACAACGAAAAGATGAACCAGTGTGAATCAAATGATCTACAACAGGATAATCTTACGAGATAGAAATAAACCCTAAACTCACGAATGGGCGTGTGAACATCAGGGAACCGGACAAGCAGGCAAGGAGATGTAAAAGAGAGAATGAAGAGCTCGAGTGTGTCTTAGCTCTAGAACCTTCTACCTCTTATAATCATTCAGCAACCCTAAAAGGCTTCAACAACTTTAACGGCTACAAGCCCAATACTAGGCAGCCCATCTTCAACTTAGCCCAGTACAAGGAGGGAGCCCAAGACACAACCCTCACAAATAAAACACTAATAAAACAATAAAGATGATTAGAAAAAAAACATGTTTTATAATAAATAAAGGGACATTTAAACTGTATTTTAACATCCCCCCCCCCCCAGTTTAAATGTGTAAAGAGACTAGTAAGTCCTAAAGACTTACATATTTCTAAATAGACTTTCGGCAACAGGCCTATAGTAAACACATGATGCTCATATTTGACTCCAACAGTCTTAACCAAACTTGAAGCAATGTTTTCTCTTAAGAAAAATACGTCAACTTCAAAGTGTTTGGTTATGTCGTGAAAAACAGTGTTGGCAGCAATAGATAAGGCTGCTGTGTTATCACATTTCAACAAAACAGGAATATCCACATCAACTTTTAGCTCCCTTAAAACGTTTATCAGCCACAACACTTCACATGTAGCATTGCACATGGACCTATACTCTACCTCGGCTGACGATCTTGACACAACACTTTGTTTCATGCTTTTCCAAGAAATCAAAGATTCACCAAGAAATATGCAAAAAACCAGTGACCGACCTTCAGTTGTCAACACATTTTACCCATTCCGAATCTACAAAAGCTGTTAAATGAAAGGTACTGCCCTTTTTAAACAAAATGTCAGTGCCAGGAGCACCTTTTAAGTATCTCAACACCGTGGAGGCAATTTGAGTATGCGCTTCAGTTGGCTTATGCATGAACCGAGACAAGTAATGAACCGAATAAGCAATGTCCGATCTGGTATGTGATAGGTAAATTAGTTTACCTACCAGTTTTTGATATTGAGTAACATCAACGATTTTGGAATCCTTCATTGTTAAACTCGTCAAAACATGATTTTGTTCTATGGGACAACTAGTGGGTTTACTTCCACTCATCTCATATTTATTTAACAAATCCATACAATACTTTCTTTGGGAAAGGCAAACACCATCATTAACTTTAATCACTTCAATTCCAAGGAAGAACTTTAGTAAGCCAAGATCTTTAATTAAAAACTCAGTTTTCAAAAATTCTTAATCTTATTTATCTCCCCTTCACAATTCCCAGTCATCACAATATCATCAAGGTAAACCAGAAGAACAATAAAGACAGATTTCTCAGACTTAATAAACATGGAATGATCACATTTTGACTGAACAAAACCAATTTTAACCAATACTTGAACAAGTCTTTCATTCCACATACTTGGAGCTTGCTTTAAGCCGTATAAAGACTTATTCAATTTACATACTTTATTTTGATTTTCAATATTCAAACCATCAGGTAATGTCATATAAACTTCTTCCCTAAGATTACCATAAAGAAAGCATTATTTACATCAAGTTGATATAGCAGCCAATTATTTTGAATAGAAAGACTAATAACACACCATACAGATAGCATTTTAACAACAGGGGAGAACGATTCCTCAAAATCATGCCCTCGCGTTGATTAAACCCTTTTGCAACAAGCCTAGCCTTAAACCTATCGAGTTCACCCGTAGATTTGTAGTTTACTTTAAACACCCGTTTACATCCAATAGGTTTTCTACCACTATGGAGATCAACAATATCCCAAGTATTGTTTTTATACAGAGCAGACAATTCATCATTCATAGCATCAAATCCATCTTTTATCTTTAATAGTATCTTTATAAGTGCAAGGTTCAATGATTTTATTAATATTAGCAGCAAGACAAAAATTTTCACTAGGCAAGTTAGAATAATCAACAAACTTATCATAACTATATCTAGCATTACCAACAACAAAGTCATCAAATCTTTCAGGAATGGAAGCAGATCAAGTAGATCTTCTTGTAGGTTGAGTACCCTCAGGAAGGTTTGACTCATCATTAGCACTACTAGACTCAGCCCTCACAAGACCGGTTTCAACACCTATAGAGTCATTACTCCCAGACATATCATCAGTCCCTGATGACTGCTGGGCATCACTATCAACAGTTGATTCAACTTCATCACTGTGTTGCTGAGACATAGTAGTTGAATCAATGGAACCCTTCTCTTCATCATCAGGATTTATATCACTTGAAAAATCAAAGTTATCAAAATATTTTAATTGATTTAAGTTGTTTGGATTGTTTAGATCAAGGCATGAATCATTTTTAAAGGGAAACACAGTTTCATGAAAACTGACATCCCTAGAAAAAATGATTTTTTTTTATCTAGACTCCAGACTTTATATCCCTTTTTAAAATTAGAGTACCCCATAAACACATTTCTCGGCTCTTTCTTCAAGTTTATCAGAATTATCTAAAATAGTAAAAAAACAAAGACAACCAAAAACTTCCAAGTGATCAAGAGAAGGTTTAAACCAAACAGCATTTCATAAGGTGAACAACCATGTAACACAGAAGAAGAAAGCCTATTAATTAAGTAAGAAGCAGTGAGCACACATTTAGACCAATATTTATGTCACACCCCAACCGATGGCAGAAACATCGGGGCGCGGCACTAAGCATTCAGATTGCTCAAGAATTTCCATAACACTAATAGTTTTAATATAGATTAATCAATTTCAAAACATTGTCTAAGAATCAAAGATTCACAACCACAAAATATCCAGTACATACATCCCAAATATTGTTCAGAAACTTCTAAATTAACTAAGATGTGTTTCTAAACAACATCCTAGCAAATTTCTTGTTCCAGCTACTATCAACCTGCAACATGTATAAAATTATATCAACAAAATGTTGGCGAGTATACAAGTTTGAGTACGTACAGTATAATAGTTTTAAACGTTCCAAAAACTCATATCCCGCATGTCACACCCCGATATTTCCACGTATTACCGGTGGGCCCGGTGGGGAGTATCATGACGTAGTTGATATCATGATAGTCAAATAATCACAGTTCAATGCACAACGGAAGTCTAAAGTAAATATATTGCAAACCGATTCAAAAGTAACATCAAATGTTACAAACGGATTGCAAAATGGATCCACAGGCGGATCTTAAAACAGAAATATAAACACTGTTCAACAGAATTTAGACGTTTAGAACTTGCAAGATTCCTTATTAACGCCCTGAGCTCCGAGCCAATTTACGTACAGTACCTGTCACTTAACCTTTTTGGAAAATACGTCGTTTTATACTGGTAATTACAATTAACTGACACTTTTGAAAATCTTTATGAAAATTGATTTAAATGCACAAGGCACAAATATTCTTTTATATCTTGGGACAATTATATTAATAACAATCTTGTATCAGATTTACATGTTCGTCCAACATTTAGGGCCGATGATTAAACAAACCGATCAAGATTAATCGACACACCACAAATATAACTCACAACAAGTTACCTCAGGAGTGAGTATATCTTTTACATACGCAACAGGAGGTGTTATGCCTACACCTTGTGCTTAAGTTGTGGCCATTTACACTTTTTAAATGAGCCAAGGATATCCAGGACACGGTCATTAACCCCCAATGTTATTTGTTATCAAGCAATACTGATTAAAACGGGATTATGCAATTTAATTATCTCCGATTAAAAGGTTTCTACACCCGACCAAGCAGTATTTTTATAATACCGTATCCCAAGCCCGTATAATGGAAAAGAAGTTAAAAGTATTTACCTGAGCTAAAATGTAATTTTATTCTCAGCCGTATATTCAAATCAGCAAGCACAAGTACCTCTACTGGGGCTCTCAATCTGGAACGAAGGTTTTATTAACTTATTAGATTCCTAATGGGTCTTATTTAAGTTGTAACTTAGACCGGTTAGTTTTAAGGAAAGGTTTACGGTTCAAAAGGCAAGATTAAGCGAAGACCGGATTAGAATGTGATTTAGACCTGACAAGTCTGGAGACTTGTATAATATGGGTAAACTAAACACATTCTGAATTTTGAAGTGAAAATGATAAGGTTTGACCCGTTTCGGTCAATTTATGCAAACTAGTTACATAAACCGTACCGAACGCGAAAAAAAAGGCATAACGGGTAACCAAGAGAGTCATGAACATGTTTCACAAGTTGATATGCCTTAAATATATTGTGATATCAGTAGGATACCTTCCATTATGCTTAAAACGAATTTAAAACCAATTTAAGCCCCGTAGGGGTATTTTGGTCATTTAAAGTTTATAAAAGAGGTTAAATAGCAACTTGAGGTTCTGGTCTAAAATAATCAGTAGAAATATTTATTTTAATAAGTTATATCAGTAAGATATCATATATATGTGAAATTTATCATTTATGGCCAAACTATGCACCGTAGGGGCATTTTGGTCATTTCACATAAGCTTTAAGGGTCAAATTTGGAAATCTGAGTTCAAAACTTTTACTTACGGTTAAAGTATAAAAATCGATTCATAACATCAGTAGGTAACAAGCTTTAGGTGCCTTAAACCATACTATGCGCCTAAATCGCATAAAAGTCGGTATTTGGCGATATTCGGGTTGATTAAGGAAATCTGAGATTTTGTTCAGCCTTTACTGTTTAAAATAACTTATTTAATATATAAAATCAGTAGAAAAAGGTTTGGTATGTAAAGGATGTATAAAACTCATTTTATTAGCAAAAAGGGCGTTATCGTCAATTACCGAGCCTATGCGAGAACTCTATGTTATGATCATTTTAAAATTTAATAAAAATTTCCAAAAATCACAAGATATTATATTACATCAGTAGGTAAAAGGTTTGATGTCAAAATTTGTGTTTAAATAGGATTTATATCAAATATGCCGTTTAATTAATAAAAAGGCTTCAATTTACGATATTGAGCATAACTCCTAATTTAGACCACAAACTAATGTAAAATTTTTAGGACATGTTTATAAATCAGTAATAAAGGTTTTTGTCCTCTCATATTTTCAAAAATCTCGTTTTTACATCAAAAGGGCATAATGGTCAACTTTTAGGCAATTAACGGAAACATGCATTGAACTAGGATTTCTAAGGAACCAAGTAGTATAACCTTGGATGGTTATACTAACATATAATATGGTCCTAAAGGAATCCTAAGGCATATCTAAACTAAGCTAAATCGGGTCAGAACTGAAAGTCAAAGCAAAATTCAACTCTTGCGACTTTCGGTTGCGAACCAAGCCTAAACTTAGAATTGTTGAGTTGAACATGCCTAGACATGTTCAATTAATATTTACCAAGTTATTAAAGTGACAAAACTGATTTTATTGCCTTTACATCATTAGTCATGAATTTTATTTAAAAACCGACTCGTTTGACTTTTATTTAATTACTTTGACCCGACAATTAACTAAGCAAACGTTGTAATTAGGAGGTGCCCTTTTGAGGGTTTAATACCTACCTAATTACGATCACGTAGCCATGTTCGTTGCGTACAATGGCTCGACCGTTTAAAAGTCAAAGAGTTTATCGCAAACGCTTGACTTTTCGGCTTTTAAGTCAAATAAAAATAACTAACCATAAGAGGGCACTTACAAGGGGTCCAAGCAAGGATGATATTGATCTAGAATACTCAGGTATGAAGCATAAAGCTTCAACTTAGAGCAATTTAGATCAAGTGTGAGAAATGAGAGCAAAACTAGTGGGTATTTATAGGATTTAAAGAACCGTTAGGATCGTTCCTCGATAATTGAGCTTCGATCTGGACCTTACACATAAGGCACATGGTTTTGGAATACTAGGGGTGTCCAAAACCATCACACGGTATTGAGAAAAGTTACACTTAGGCCCCGAAATTCAACCAGGTTGCAAAAATGAAGTTTCTGCCCAGATGAGGCCATGGCGTCGCGCCACGGCAAACCCTATAGTGGTGGCGCAACTGATGCGTAGTCGAGTGTTATATATATTAGGTGTATATTTTAAGCCCCTTTAACACTTTTTAGTCAGGTTTTAAATTTATAAAACACGATATTTACTAACACTAGACACACATATGGGCAAGTGCACCCATCGTGAGCGTAGTATAGTGTTGGTAAGATACCGAGGTCGTCCAAGGACACAAGAGCTTTTAGTACCGGTTTATCCTCAACGTCTAATCAAATCAAAAAGTTTAGAAAAATGTTTTAACTAAGAAAAATAAAAACTAACTAAAAACGCTGAAAAATAAAAATAAAAGAAAAAACAGATAGACAAGATGAATCACTTGGTTCCGACTCGTATCTAGTGTAATCTTTGATTATTTCCGCACTTTTGCACTTATTAAGAGATTATCTTAGTTATTGTAGTAGGCCCCTCTTTTGAAGGTGACGTTACCCTCACCCCAGTAGTTTGAGTCAGCAAGGATACAATCCTAAAATGGTGGATTATTGGAAGATAATTAATTAAGTTATTAATGCAAATTATGGTAGGCCCCTCTTTTGGAGGTGACGTTACCCTCGACTAAGTAGTCTGAGTCAGCAGGGATACAGTCCTAAATAGCCGGGTTATAGTATTAATAATAGTTAACTTATGAGGGGATCAAAGAGTTTGGACCCCCGCCATCCAATACCGTTAAGTATTGAAGGAGGTCCTACTAAATTTAACCCAGGTCCATTGCAGGACCTCTAAACGCTGAACAATGGCAAGACCTTTACCAAACCGTTCCCTTAACCCCCGACCAGGTAGCCAACATACCTCCATATAGACCGTGGAGATATGAATGGTGAAAATCTTTTATTTTATATAGACAGTAAAATAATGCCAAGATACCACGGACAAACGATAAGGAAAGATCACCTTCAACATAAGCAACTAGTTATTAAAGTCATTAATACAAAACCAAATAAAAAGTGCGAAAAGATTAGAAATAAAAAGTATTACACTAGACACTTTGTCTTCACCAAGTGATGTAAGAGACTTAGGCAAACATGGCCTTGATTGTCAAGAACTCTTACGATCAATCTTGGATCCCGAGACGACTCACACACTCTACGATGGACAATGGATGATGGTGGTGGATGATGGTGTTATGGTGGTGGTGGGTGGTGGGTGAAGTGTGAGAGAGGTGGTGTGCCAAGGGATGATTTGAGCTTGAGCCAAGCACTTCTATTTATAGGCTGAACAGAAGCTCGGGCACGGCCCCGTGTCCAGTGGGCACGACCCCGTGTCCACATCCTTCTCTTTCTTCGTTTAATACAGCTTTGTCTTTTTAGTTGACCACGCCCCCGTGTCCGCTGAGCACGACCCCGTGGTGCAGAAGAATCTTTGTACTATGAAGATTTGCTGGATTGTGCGAATCTTATAGTTGACCACGGCCCCGTGTCCGCTGAGCACGGCCCCGTGTCCGCTGAGCACGGCCCCGTGGTGGGCAATAGAAGCTTCTACCACTTTGTCTTTTCTGCTGACACTTGGGCACGCCCCCGTGCTGGCTGAGCACGGGGCGTGTTCAGTCTTCTGTTGTCTTGTTTTGCTTGGGAAGATGCTGTTGTGGGGTTAGGCATGTCACGTCTTGTTCCTTTTCTTGTATTTATGTTAGATTTTGATGTCTTTTTGCTTCTTTTGTTAATTTGAGCTCATTTAATCCTGAAAATACAAAAGGAAGAGAAAAACACACTTTTTCCTACATTAGTACTAAAAAAGGGTTAGTTTTATGCCACAATTGATGAAATTTATATGTTGCATTTTGCACACATCAAATACCCCCACACTTGAATCTTTGCTTGTCCTCAAGCAAAACTCTTTAATATGTGGCTATTACACACCCAAATGGAATGGGTAGAGAAGAAGGTTTTTGGGCTTGTCGTAGAGTGTCGGGATTTCCAAGATTCTTTATTTAGTTTTATTTTTATTTATTTACAATCATATTCGTCATGATTTATTTAAAACTTTTCATAAGATAAATTACTTATTAGGGCATAACATGCACTACAAAAAAAAAATGCCAATTAGTGGCACAAATTTATTATGGCATTTAGCTTTTGTGCCACCAATTTAAGTTTTTTAGTGGCACTTTGTGTATGCCATATTTGTTTGATACACACCTTTAGTGGCTTTTAGCTTTTATGCTAGTAATTTAGGTTTTTAGTGACACTTTTTGTGTGCCATATTTGTTGGACAAACATCTTTAGTGGCATTTAGCTTTTTATGTTACTAATATAGGTTTTTAATGGTACCTTACGTATGTCATATTTGTTAAGTGTATTTACGGTTCAGTTTTGACGGTTTTTAGGTCAAAACCGTGAAATAAACAGTTAGTAATGATTTTTTATCTTCGAACCAAAACCGAACCGTTCAAAGACAAAACAGCCCTTTCTAACAGTTGGCTCTGGTTTGATTTCACAGTTTTCCCTCTTGAGTTTCTCATGTCAATTGATTTACATATTTAGTAGAGCAAAGAAGTCCCGTTAAAAATATAGTATTTTCCTTCAAATGAAAACCGATCACCCCGATATTACATGTTATTGAAAAAAACGAATCTGCAATATAATGACACTTAACATATACTTTTTAATTTACTCAAATAATCTATTTTTTAACACATAATCTATTAATAAATATTTATTTTCTTTTTCCAATTCCAATAGACATTGATCAGTTTCATCTAAATTAAAAATCAAAATATTCAAGTTTCCCACCACTACTAAAAGCATCCCGCCTATTTTTTCAGTTTTTCTCAAAAACCTAAATCCCCCCTAATCCTCAAAACCAACATTGAGCACCTGCCCTCAAACATCACTCCCATTGTCTCGCTATCAAACACCCAACAATAAGCATCGATTCAAATTCAGAGACAGATTTCCGCCACTCCGTGACTTACAGCTTCATTAGTTTGAGATATTTTGTATTCCGCCATGGAGCTGCTCTAAAGGTGGTGCTCAATCGGTAAGTAGAACCATCTCTTGATATCTATTATTATTATTGTTGTTGTTCTTTGATTGACATCTATATATGATTTAGTTATAGTATTATTGTAGTTTTATTTTGAATCTGAGATCCAGATGTATGTTCTCCTAATTGATTTACGATTTTGTTGGTACTATAAAACCCAAGTCCTTAAAAAAATAGTTTTGTTTAGCTGGTTTAAAGAATCGATATTTGCTGGTTTGAAGATGCGCATCAATTGCTCGATGAAATGCTTCTACCAAATTTTGTATTGTTTTGAAGTTTACTTGTTAGAACTAATTATTTGATGTATCTTGAGTTCACATATTTTTATTAGTTTTGTTGTTTGAGTGTTAGTAATTTTCTAATATATGGTTTCAAAAATATTGACTTCTGAGTTATGTTGTAGTCAGGGGCGGACCTACTTAGGTCTCACCGTAGTCACGGGACAACATTGATTTTTCGAGCGTATATAGAGATGTATACATGAATTTTTCGAGTGATATCAAAGTTTTTTGGAGGGTGAGTCCATTCTTGAATATTACAAAGATGGAGAAGAAAATGAAATAGTTTGAAGGATTGGTTGCAGGTTGAAGGGAGGATAGATATGGTGCTCCGGGAATGACACTTTAAACTTAGGTGATGCGCATCTTGTTGTATGTTTAATAAGTTGGGGGAGTGGTAGTAAAATAATCTATATATTTAGATAAAAGATGGGCTTTTTTAATTACTAAAGTAATTTTATTAGGCCCAAGCCTCAAGTAAACATAACCTAACATTTTATATTTTGTTTCTAGTACATGATAGAAACCAGAGGCGAGAAGAAACATGCTTTGATCAGGCTTTTGATTTTTCCAACCTGCATTATGCTGTTTTGAAGGAGAAGTAAGCTTTAATGTTAATTTTGCTTTTTCCAACCTGCATTATGTTGTTCAGTAGGGCTTCTAAAATGATTGTTGTGAGATATATGATCATAAAAATTACATTATTCAATAATAACCTAGTTTTTATAATGAAGTTGATTAGGAAGCATTTTGTTTTTAAATTCACTTTAGATCATTAGGTGACTTTATACAATTATACCTATATGATATGACCCAATCTATCCATTTCTTTTCTTTTATGGCTATGCTGTTTTAGCTTCAGTGGTATAACATAATTTAAATCTACTCGTTCACAAGTAAACACGTAGGATTTACCACCTCCAAAGTCAAATTTTCAAACAGGAGTATTTTATATCATTGTTTTGCCTCAATGGCTAGCACAAATTTTTTAACCCAGATGTGTACCATCATTACAGTAGAAAAAAAAAACGGGTCAAAATTGACACCTCTACTTATGATGGGTGCATTGCACTTTAGATCGGCCCAAAGTGCTAGTTTTAAACCCAGAAATATGTACAGGTTGAATCAATGATTCTCGGGGAGGTGCAAGACTTACTAAAGGGATTAGAACGAGAAAATAAAATCATTCAAACGATTCTCAGGCAACTCTTGTTTGCATTAGACGGTCTTCACTCAACAGGGATTGTTCATCGAGACATCAAACCACAGAATATTATCTTCTCTGAAGGTATATGTGACATCTTTTTTATTCCAAATTCGCCAAATTTCTACTCCGAATGTTATGTATTAATCCGTTTTTTTAATATCAGGGTCTCGAACATTCAAGATTATCAATCTTGGAGCTGCTACAGATTTAAGAGCTGGCATCAATTATATCCCTAAAGACTTTCTTTTGGACCCAAGGTGTTAAAGATTAAAATTTTAAACCTTTTAATTTGTGGGTCTCGTCTATGCGAAATGAAGACGGGATCCGCGAATCTCCATAAATGTTTTAAGGTTGTTCTTGAAGCCTAAATATTCAAAACAATTTCAGATATACAGCACCTGAGCAATATATTATGAGCACACAAACTCCATCTGCACCATCGGCTCCTGTTGCAGCGGCGCTGTCTCCGGTTCTATGGCAGGTACGATAGCCTACATTCAGTGTGTCCATTACGACTACAAATTTTTCAAATAAAATGATTTGAAACATTTTGTGCATTAATATATGGAGGCTTTCGACCCATTTGGCTCAATTTCTTTTTAGATAATCCTTTTTATTATATCTGTTTGAGATAGAAAATAACCCGGTCAACCAATAAATATTAAAATGGGTTGAAATTGTCACATCTTGATTCCATGGTGGTACCTACTTACCTATATTTACCTGGATTTTAAACTAATTATTCTTGATCATGAAAACCCTTTGACAGTTGAACCTTCCGGATCGTTTCGACATTTACAGCACGGGTCTCATACTACTTCAAATGGTAGGTAGCCGAACTGAACCATTTCGTTTTGAAAAAAAGTTACAAAGAAGAATTTACAATTTACGGTATCTGTTTACTTTAGGCAATCCCTTCATTCCGCTCAGACAGCGGTCTCATACAATTCAACCGTCAACTAAAAAGATGTGATTATGACCTCAATGCATGGAGAAAAAGTGTCAAGCCACGTGCAAACGCCGATCTCCGAAGAGGGTTCGAGTTACTAGATTATGACCTCAATGCATGGAGAAAAAGTGTCGACCAGTGCTAAAGCCGCTTTAGCCCACCCATATTTTGACAACGAAGGTCTTCTAGCTTTATCCATCATGCAGAATCTTAGGCTTCAGTTTTTTCGGGCCTCACAGCAGGATTATAGCGAAGCCGTTATATGGATCATTCAGCTCATGGCGCGATCCGGAACTAAGAAAGATGGTGGATTCACTGAAGCTCAGCTTCAGGAACTCAGTACGTGCGATCCGATTTGCCATTAACACCAGACTTGCTTATAGGTGTATCAGATTTCCAAATAAAAAACAGAATTAGGGTAAAAACAAATTGAATGTAAAGGGGTAGAATCGTCATTATTTAAAATTCATTAAAGATAGAAATTTGTCAAGTTTGGGAGGGTATATATGATATTAATCCTCATTATAACAGCAGATACCCAAACTGAGCAGAATCGTTACATACATCCCATCTGCAACCTGAGACGGACTGTTTGGATGCAGCTTCAGTTACTATATTTCAGGTTTTTGCTCGACTTCTTTCATTTTTTTCCCAATTTAGGCTCAAGCGCAAGCTCGGCTTGGTTTGAGCTTTTTGCGAGCCGATCTTGAATAGCTCATAAATTCTAGTTCTTGACCATTTTTTCGTATTTTTAGATACATATGGAGGAAGGGCCTGGTGATATACTTGTTTTTTATCTGGTCAAGAAGAGATTGAATCCATTGAGGATTCAGAAAGGTAAACACTTGCGATGTTTTGTACAATGAAACATATTTGTACTTAGTCGTCTGATCATGGAGTTGATTTTTGGGTGTTATTATTGGTAGGTTATACTGGCAACAAACATTGCTGAAACATCAGTAACAATACCAGGAGTCAAGTATGTTATTGATCCTGGATTGGTAAAAGTGCGCAATTACTCTCCTGACAGGGGGATCGAATCTTTGATTGTTATTGAAGTGGAAGTATGACTACTAAGAAAACGTTAACACGACGATTATTTAACTCGCATGAAGATTGTGAAAGAGATTCATGAACACAATGAAGTTTTGAGTTTTTATTCATACACTTAGTTTATTTGGGTTGTACGTTTTATCATTAGACTTAGATCGACAATTATTAGCCATTTGGAATCTTTGGAAGATTGATTGAACTTTTAATTGAAGTGATTATTTTATGATTTCTACATTTTACAATTTTGTTTCTATTTTTTAATGTAAATAAATGATAATTGTAATTAATTAAAATTAATATGATAAACGTCAATGGCATTTAATTTGATGTGATTTTTGTGGCAAAAAATATGTGCCACTAAAAGCTCAAAAGTTTGTACTGGCAGATAAAAAAGTGCCACTAAAAGCCTAAGAACATTGTGCGACACATTGAAAAAGTGCCACTAAAAGGCTTTAGCGTCAGCGCTTATTGTGGCACTTTTTTTGTGTGTCGCTCAATCTTACAAGGTTCGTTAGTAGCACTTTCTTGTTTTTCTATGGCACTTTTTGCATGCCACTAGATGGCATTTTTTTTGTAGTGATGCCTTTGTAAAATTCTATTTATATACAAGTTCACATACCTCACGGGGATCACTCAACACTCGGCGGAAAATGTATTTGTGGATCACTCGAGAGCGGCATGGAACTTACTCCTACCATAGGCTTGCCAAGCAATCAATCCTCCTCCTTTTTAACTTATATACCTTTGTAAATATCAAGAGGACTTTTGGGTGAAGGGTTAGGCTTGGGTTAAAGGTAAGTCGTTGGGTTGGTGGTTAGTGGTTAGTAGAAAAAGGGCGAAAAGCGTAACAAGCGTCGGGTTTCGTAAGACTTTATTTTTTACACTTTTATTTCTATGAAGCTATTTTTCAAACAGTCATTTTTTGAAAGACTTGTTTGTTTATTTGCTTTTGCTTCATAATCAACAAATTTTTTTTTTTTGAAAAGTCATACGAGAGACCGAACTTGTTACTAAAACAAAGGGTTAAAAATAAAAAAGGTTTGGGTGAAAGGGTGTTTGGTTTGGGTTATGAAATGAAAAGGTTTAGGCTCAAAGGGGCTAACTAGGGGGATTTTGGGTAGGTGGTAAAAAAAAAAAAAAAAAATAATGGTGTAGAAATAAAAAGGGGTTAGTCCTAATGCCTCTATCATTTACTTACTCGGGTTTAAGTTGATAAGGACCGGGAATGTATCGTCGTGGCAAGTTCTAGAGTCGTAAGAACCAAGCGGCTATTCACACAAGAAACGAAAGATGAGCATTTAGTCTAATGATATGTAATTGTATGCTCAATAAAGGCTCAAAACTCACTTTTGTGGGAATGGGTTTTTATGTGATCAAGTATATATAATCAAATTTTAACTAAGCTTGTCATGCCTTTTCATAATTTTCTTATGTTGGTTCTTTTTATCACGACACTATCAGTTGTAAATTTGTAAAAATATAACCTTTTTAGAACTTGAAATTCCCGAGTTAAACCTAGACAAGTAAAAAAAATGAAAAAATTTGGGGTGATTAGCGGTTCCAATAGAGTTTTGTGTAAGGCTTGTATTTAGGACTTGCAAGATTCAAGGTTTTAGCATCCCCCCCACACTTAAATTACACATTGTCCTCAATGTCAATGTGTCCCAAAAATAAGTTTTTAGGTTGATTGAATGTGTAAAAGGTGTGAAAAAGCAAAAATTTTGTGTTACTGGTTACCTGGGCACGACCCCGTGTTGAGTGGACACGACCCCGTGCTCAGGTGCCAGTAACGAAAACTTACAGAAGGTGAACACGGGGGCGTGTTGGTTGAACACGACCCCGTGTCTGTTAAGGTCTGCAGAATTAAAACAAACAGCAGGCTCAGGGGAATGGGCACGGGGGCGTGTCGGCTGGACACGGCCCCGTGTGGACAGTCTGCAAAGTTGAAAAACAGGTTTCTTTCTTTGGTTTTCCTGTCCTGGCTTTAGTAGTACTAATGCTTAGTACTTTAAGCCTCGGTTGTACCTGTTTAATCAATAAACACTCCACCAAAACATAGCAAACATCATAATTTTACCAAGTTCAATCATCCAAGTCAACAAAGTTAAAAGAAAAATAAATGCAGAAAATAAAAGAAGTTAGTGAAAGTAAATTGTTCAACACTTGGCACGCAGGCCATCAATTGTTCAAGATTAAAAAGGGTTAACCTGGGAAGTCATCAACCAACCGCTTCTTCCTCCGCTCCTCCCGCCTACTCCATGTCCTCATCATCGTCATCGTCTCCATGGCCCGCAATGTGGTCCCGAATATACCCAATATCATCTTGGATATCGGATATGTTTCTCTCGATAGCTCCGACCCGGTGGTACGTGTTGCTTGCCATGTTGTACGTGTTCCTGGTGCACATAAGGTTTTCCTGCAACAAATCATGCAGACTTTGAAAGTTAGGAAAACCGCCTCCCGAGGAGGATGATTGGCCCGGATCACCATGGGGTTGGTATTGGTGCTTCTTGAAAGCTCACCGTCCCGTCTTCAGCTTCATAAATTAGGTTCATTGAGCGGCAGATGTGTATTTTCACCCTACCCAACCATGGGCTCCTCTCAAATGACCTAGGTATGCGGGTGAAGTGCTTGAAGAGACGGTACACCCATCCCCCAAAGAAGATAGGGGTTGGTGCACTAGCAAGGCGGTTGTGATGCATGTTTCGGAGCATGAGGAACGGAACATCAAGCGGCCTGCGGGTGTGGATACAGTGGAGGACAAGAAGATCTCTTAACCCAACGACGCCACTACTATCATGCCTTTGGCTAAGAGAGTAGCCGAGGAGCCTATAAATGTATCTGTAGAGCGGATCCCTCAGCTTCGTACTCTTAGTGCTGCTCGGATTGTAGTACCCTTCACCAATCTGAGCCCAAATGGCTGGGCGTTCGTTCTCACCTATCTCTCGAATTCCCCCAGTATTTTCCTCGTTTCCCACATCCTCTTCCGCATACAACCCGACAATCGATCCAAATTATGCCATAGAGATTGAATACTTTGTTCCGCCACATCGGAATGCTACCCCATCATTGTCGAACGGGTCGCACCTTGGGTTGAATGTGAAGGTGCTATAGAATTCCAAAGTACATTCGTGGACGGAACGGAGTCGAGTTGTTAGAGCGACTCTGAGTGGCCCCGTTACGATGTTGTTGAAACGGTCGATTTGATTCACCATAGTTAACAGCTCCGTGCATGCTTGCCTTGGGTATTCCTCCGGCCTCGTTTGAAGTATCTCGAATCTAGCCCTCTCATCGAGCTCATTGGCGTTAAACCTTGTGAACTTCCTTGCCATCTGAAAGAATACACCAAAAGTTAGCACGAAACAGAAGTATTTTCAGACAAAACTGCAAACAGTGAGCTGGACACGACCCCGTGTTCAGCAGACACGGCCTTGTGTCCAGGCGTCTGTTATACAAAAATTCCATTTTTCGTCCCGGTTTTGAAAACTTGAAAATTTTTGGTCCAATAGATGCGGTTTCCCCCGAAAATGAAACCCTAAGTGCCGTTTTTCCCAAAATAACCCGTTTACCCTATCAATTTTATCTTTCTCGGTTCAAGAACAAGGGTTTGGGGTTTTTTGTGAGAAATCGGGTGAATCTATGAACAATACAAGCGTATTTACTTCCCATAACACTAATCTAACTAAATGCAAACAGATCTAAACAAAAATTTGAGGTTCGATCCGGATGAACTTCAAGAACCCTAGATTTTCCCCAAATTTTTGGTGTTTTAACTACATGCAAGTAACTAATCTAACTACTAAAAGTGATAGAATCATACCTTGATGTTGTTAGCGTGATAGGAGACGTCGAAAATCTGCGAAAAATCGCTTGGAACCAGAGCTTTTTCAGGGAAACGGGGCGTGTGGAATAAAGTAACTGTTTTAGAAAAGGGGTTTTATCCCGACTGCAGCGCGAACACGGCCCCGTGTCCAGCAGACACGGCCTCGTGCCGAGCAGAGTTTTGAATTTTTTTTTTGTGTGCTCGTATGAGTGCCCTTGTTTCCCATAAGCTTTGGTCAGAAACTTACCGCTTTAGATGTCGTCCCAATCGCTCGTAACTTACCAGGTATGATGTTGGTTTCATTCTTCCACCGTCTGAAGTGAGATCTCCTCCTCTTCATCCTCAATGAATCCTTGATAGAGTTTCAGCCGTTGGCCATTGACTTTAAATGGAGGCCCATTTCGAGATTTAATTTCTACTGCACCGTGTGGGAAAATATGGGTGATGGAAAAAGGTCCTGACCACCTAGACTTTAATTTACCAGGAAACAATCGAAGTCGTGAATTAAACAAAAGAACTAGATCTCCTACTTGAAATTCATTAGGTTTAATATGTTTGTCATGCAAATTTTTCATTCTTTCCTTATAAATTTCGGAGTTTGAGTATGCATAATTCCTAAGTTCGTCTAATTCATTCAATTAACAAAATCGATTTTTACCAGCAAATTTTAAATCTAAGTTTACATTTTTAATTGCCCAGTAGGCTTTGTGTGCAATTTCTACTGGCAAGTGACAACTTTTTCCATAGACTAGCTTATATGGGGTTGTACCTATTGTTGTTTTATAAGCAGTTCGAAAAGCCCATAAAGCATCATCTAATTTATCTGCCCATTCCTTTTTATTTAACCCTACGGTTTTTTCAAGAATTCGTTTTAAACCTCTATTAGTCACTTCGGCTTGTCCGTTTGTTTGAGGGTGATATGCTGTTGAGACCCGGTGATAGACCCCATATCTTGTTAAAAAATTTTCAAGTTGATGGTTGCAAAAATGAGTACCTCTATCACTTATTAATGCTTTAGGTGTGCCAAAATGAGAGAATATTTTTTTTCAGAAATCTTACCACGACTCTTCCATCATTCGTTGGAAGTGCCTCGGCCTCGGCCCATTTAGACAAGTAGTCTACTGCCACAAGTATATATTTGTTTCCTTTCGACGGTGGGAAAGGTCCCATAAAGTCGAGTCCCCACACATCAAAAATTTCACAAACAAGAATGCCATTTTGTGGCATTTTGTTTTTGGAAGAAATATTACCTGTTCTTTGGCAAGCATCACATGTCTTGACAAGACTTTGGGCGTCTTTGTAAATGGTTGGCCAATAAAATCCTGAATCAAATACCTTTCGTGCGGTACTAGCGGCACCATGATGCCCTCCGTATGGACCTTCATGACAATGGCGGAGAATTCTTCGTGCTTCGCTACCATGTACGCATCGTCGGACGAGTTGGTCGGCACACATTTTGAAAAGATATGGATCTTCCCAAAAATAGTGTTTCACATTGGCAAAGAATTGTTTTCTTTGATGATGTGGCCAACCTTTTGCGACTATACCGCTAGCTAGGTAGTTAGCATAGTCGGCGTACCATGGTTCTTCCTTATATTCCACCATTTCCAGAGATTCAGTTGGAAATTTTTCTTTGATTTGTTCGTCCCTGGTTGCCTCCAAAGCTGGGTCTTCTAAGCGTGAAAGGTGATCTGCTGCGGTATTTTCTGCTCCTCTTTTGTCTTTGATTTCAATGTCAAATTCTTGGAGGAGTAGAATCCACCGAATCAAACGTGGTTTTGCGTCCTGCTTTTTGAAGAGATATCGAATGGCAGCATGATCTGTATAGACTATAGTTTTAGAAAGAACAAGATAAGAACAAAATTTATCAAAAGCAAATACCACAACTAGTAATTCTTTTTCAGTTGTTGTGTAATTTTCTTGTGCATTATTTAGTGTTTTACTAGCATAATAAATTGGGTGAAAATGCTTTTCTTTCCTTTGTCCCAAGACAGCTCCAACTGCAAAGTCACTAGCATCACACATGATTTCGAAAGGAAATTTCCAATCAGGCGCTATCATGATAGGTGCATTGACTAACATTTCCTTTAAGGTTAGAAATGCTTGATTGCAATCCTTGTCAAAGATGAAAGGAGCATCTTTTTCAAGTAATTTTATTAGAGGCCTAGAAATTTTAGAAAAGTCTTTGATAAATCGCCTATAAATCCGGCATGCACTAGGAAACTTCTGATAGCTCTTACGGAGGATGGAGGTGGTAATCTAGAAATGGTATCTATTTTGGCTCGATCCACCTCCATTCCTTCGCTTGAGATCTTGTGACCGAGTACTATTCCCTCCGTTACCATGAAATGGCATTTCTCCCAATTAAGGGCGAGGTTAGTTCCTCACATCGGGATAGCATTCGTTCAAGGTTATCGAGGCATTGGTCGTATGAATTCCCAAAGATAGAAAAGTCGTCCATGAAGACTTCCATTGTCTTTTCTATCATGTCATGGAAGATGGCTACCATGCAACGTTGGAATGTTGCGGGGGCATTACATAGACCAAACGGCATGCGTCGATAAGCAAAAGTTCCATAGGGACATGTGAAAGTTGTCTTTTCTTGGTCTTCGGGTGCTATCGGGATTTGAAAGTAACCTGAAAAACCATCCAAGAAACAATAAAATTTATGACCGGATAATCTTTCTAACATTTGATCAATGAAGGGTAAAGGAAAGTGATCTTTTCTTGTAGCTTCATTAATTGTCTATAATCTATACATACTCTCCATCCTGTGACGGTTCTCGTTGGTATTAATTCATTTTTTTCGTTAGTTATTACCGTCATACCTCCTTTCTTTGGAACTACTTGGACGGGACTTACCCAAGGACTATCGGAGATAGGATAGATAAGTCCGGCGTCAAGTAATTTGATGACCTCGTTTTTAACCACTTCTTGAACAATCGGTTTTACACGACGTTGTGGTTGTATTAACGATTTGTAGTCATCATTCATTAAAATTTTGTGTGTGCACATGGAAGGACTAATTCCTTTTATGTCTACAAGTTTCCAAGCTATTGCGTTTTTATGTTTTTTCAAAAGACTAATTAATTTTTCTTTTTCTAAGCTATCTAATTTAGACGAAATAATTACAGGTAATTACCATCTTTGTCTAGAAAAGCATATTCCAAACCTTTTGGAAGTTCTTTGAGCTCAAGTGGTGGGTCTTTAGGAGACTCCTTATTTGGTTGCTCATTTCGATCAAGAACTTTAAAAGTTTGTTCTATGGCGACCTCTTCTTCAACAAAGTGGTCAATCTCTTCACTTGTATCGGGTGGTTCATCTTCATCTTCAATTAGGGGGTCATTATTGCCGAAAGGATATTTCATTGACCGTTCGATATCAACACTTCTTTTAAATGCCCCTAATTGAAGAGGTAGATTGTTGAACTTCCGGTTTTTCAAAGCTTCGTGAGTTTTTACAAATGGTCGTCCCAACACTAGAGGAGCGTCATCGAGGATGACAAAGTCGGTCGGTATTACCATTTGATTTGTTTGAACCAATACATCCTCAACTACACCGATTGATTTTATTACTTTCCGATTGGACAGAAAAATGGGTATTTGAAGTGGAGAAAAATCACTAATACATAATTTTTCGAAAATGTAGTTAGGCATTATGTTAACACAAAGATCTTTATCAATAGTGACATTACTAATAAACGAATTTTGAAAGAAACATGGAACCGGTGTAATGTTAATTTCAAATGGGTCTTCTTTTATTAGTGAGGTTTGATCATTAGTTAACTTAACACTTACTGTTTCGTCAATTTTAGTGTTAGTGTTTAACTCTTTTAAAAACTTAGCATGAGTGGGTACTAAACAATGATTTTCAAAAGAATGTGACAAGAGATTAATTTCTTCAAAATTAGACTCTTCTTGAATTTTAACGTTGTCGGACTCACCTTTTTCGTTGTTTAACTCATGTGTCGGTTTTTCACTTACTTGTTCTTCCATTTTAACACTTTCAGTTATCTCTTCCTTTTTTAATTCTTCTCTTGCGCGGGACTCCACTTCCCTTGCGCGAGATTCTTTTATACATCGATCGATAACTCTAATGTGTTCTAATATCCTGTCGGTTACTTCGGTTATAGAAAAAGAATCGAGATTTTCAAAGCTTGAATCCGGTTGTTCGATCCTTTGTTCCTCATAATACCCATATGAAGTAGATGGTTCACACCATTGTTCTTCATTGTAAGCATATGATGGATAAGGGTCATAATTTTGTTCTTCATAATACTCATATGAGGTGGGTTGTTCACGCCATGGTTCCTCATAATAAGCATACGAAGGTGGTGGCTCATATCTTGGTTCCTCAAAGTATGAGTAAGATGGCTCATACCTTGGTTCATCAAAATATGAGTATGAGGGAGGAGGTTCATACCTTTGGTCATCATAGGATGTGTATGAAGTTGATGGCTCGTACCTGGGTTCCTCATAGTAGGTGTATGAATTGGATGGTTGATATGAGTGACTATTTTGAAACGAGTGTGCGTTACGAAAATTAGTGCAATAATTACCCCTATAATCATCCTCCTCATAGGTGTAGTTGTAACCTCCTGAGTATTGATCCAAAAGAATCACTCAGCAGACCACAACCAAGTCTCGAGATCAGAAAACAAAAATAAAAACAGAAACAGAGGCTGGACACGGCCTCGTGTTCAGTGAGCACGACCCTGTGTTCAGGATCTGTATCTGGGTGTTTTAATTAAATTTACTGATTTCGTTGAGCAAGGGGGCGTGTCCAGTGAGCACGGCCCGTGTTCAAGCTACTGTTACTGGGTGTTTTTATGAAAATGTGCAGCACGGCCCCGTGTTCAGTGAACACGGCCTCGGGTACAGGTTACTGTAAATGCAAATCTAAACTAAAATGCAGAAAAATGTGCGCGCGTTTTAAAAAGGTTTTGAAAAACTGATTAGGCCGTCGATTTTAGGCTTTCCTAAAATCCTTGTGTCCCCGGCAACAGCGCCAAAAACTTGATGCGTAGTCGAGTGTTATATATATTAGGTGTATATTTTAAGCCCCTTTAACACTTTTTAGTCAAGTTTTAAATTTATAAAACACGATATTTACTAACACTAGACACACATATGGGCAAGTGCACCCATCGTGAGCGTAGTATAGTGTTGGTAAGATACCGAGGTCGTCCAAGGACGCAAGAGCTTTTAGTACCGGTTTATCCTCAACGTCTAATCAAATCAAAAAGTTTAGAAAAATGCTTTAACTAAGAAAAATAAAAACTAACTAAAAATGCTGAAAAATAAAAATAAAAGAAAAAACAGATAGACAAGATGAATCACTTGGTTCCGACTCGTATCTAGTGTAACCTTTGATTATTTCCGCACTTTTGCACTTATTTAGAGATTATCTTAATTAAGTTATTAATGCAAATTATGGTAGGCCCCTCTTTTGGAGGTGACGTTACCCTCGACTAAGTAGTCTGAGTCAGCAGGGATACAGTCCTAAATAGCCGGGTTATAGTATTAATAATAGTTAACTTATGAGGGGATCAAAGAGTTTGGACCCCCGCCATCCAATACCGTTAAGTATTGAAGGAGGTCCTACTAAATTTGACCCAGGTCCATTGCAGGACCTCTAAACGCTGAACAATGGCAAGACCTTTACCAAACCGTTCCCTTAACCCCCGACCAGGTAGCCAACATACCTCCATATAGACCGTGGAGATATGAATGGTGAAAATCTTTTATTTTATATAGACAGTAAAATAATGCCAAGACACCACGGACAAACGATAAGGAAAGATCACCTTCAACATAAGCAACTAGTTATTAAAGTCATTAATACAAAACCATATAAAAAGTGCGAAAAGATTAGAAATAAAAAGTATTACACTAGACACTTTGTCTTCACCAAGTGATGTAAGAGACTTAGGCAAACATGGCCTTGATTGTCAAGAACTCTTACGATCAATCTTGGATCCCGAGACGACTCACACACTCTACGATGGACAATGGATGATGGTGGTGGATGATGGTGTTATGGTGGTGGTGGGTGGTGGGTGAAGTGTGAGAGAGGTGGTGTGCCAAGGGATGGTTTGAGCTTGAGCCAAGCACTTCTATTTATAGGCTGAACAGAAGCTCGGGCACGGCCCCGTGTCCAGTGGGCACGGCCCCGTGTCCACATCCTTCTCTTTCTTCGTTTAATGCAGCTTTGTCTTTTTAGTTGACCACGCCCCCGTGTCCGCTGAGCACGACCCCGTGGTGCAGAAGAATCTTTGTACTATAAAGATTTGCTAGATTGTGCGAATCTTATAGTTGACCACGGCCCCGTGTCCGCTGAGCATGGCCCCATGGTGGGCAATAGAAGCTTCTACCACTTTGTCTTTTCTGCTGACACTTGGGCACGCCCCCGTGCTGGCTGAGCACGGGGCGTGTTCAGTCTTCTGTTGTCTTGTTTTGCTTGGGAAGATGCTGTTGTGGGGTCGGGCATGTCACGTCTTGTTCCTTTTCTTGTATTTATGTTAGATTTTGATGTCTTTTTGCTTCTTTTGTTAATTTGAGCTCATTTAATCCTGAAAATACAAAAGGAAGAGAAAAGCACACTTTTTCCAACATTAGTACTAAAAAAGGGTTAGTTTTATGCCACAATTGATGAAATTTATATGTTGCATTTTGCACACATCAGCAACGCCACCATGTGCCAGCTCCCGAAAGTTTCAATAATTGACAGGTTTGGTCTCTGCAACACTTTTGAGCCATTTTTGATGCGTCCCATTTCAAGGCTCTAAAATGATGCCTAAACATAGGGAACATAAAACATGCTCAAAAATATCTCGGATGTCGGTTTATTTGGCCGTACGGTTGCGTTATCCAGTTAATTACGACGAAACACGAACGGACGCGAAAAATGATCCAAATTACACGACGAATGGAATTTTATCATGCCAATCAATAAAATAAAATATTTTAATGATTACATAAATTTTTGGATGTCCGGATATATTCAGAACGTAAGATATGCGCGAAAATGCAAACTTATGCACTTTTTGACGCTTTTAGTCCCTGTTGATCAAATAAGTTTATTTTTGCGCACCAAACACCTCTAAGCCTATTTCTAAGCTATGTAAAGGATATTTAGGGCATGTTTAACTTATGATCATATTCCTGTAGGTTCGATATCATACGAATCGATAGACTTTTGCAGTTTGACGCAAATAGTCCCTCTAATGCGCAAACTTGAGTATATCGTCGTTTAATAGCATCGAAGCCTTATGTAATCCATATTAGGCATTATTGAAAGTATTATTAAACATCACGATGCTTCGGGTTCATAAAAGGGTCATTCAGAGGTATAATTAAACATATTGACACTTTTAACCCCTAAAACTTGCAAAGTTGCGCGTAACGTCACTTAAAGGCATAAAAGCCTCAGACGGCCAATAATTGGCATTCCCGAGAGTATAATAAAATATCATGAAGCTCCCGGTTTGTTAAAAGGTCACTCAGAGGTAAGAATTAACATGTTGACGCTTTTAACCCTTCATTGCGCAAACTTTCAATTAATTACGCAAACGGCTACACTCGATCAACAAGTGGCTCGTTTGTGAATATAAATACCGTAAAAGGTTATTCAGGGACTTATTTTAAGCATGATAACACTTCCAGTCCTTTCATAATCAAAGTTTTCGACTTTTCGGAAAATTAGTCCCTTAAATTCAACGTTTGACTTTATTAGGGTTTATTACACGTGTCAATACATCATTGGAAGTGACTTTATGAGGTGTTACATCCTCACCCCCTTAAAAGAAATCTCAACCTTGAGATTTGCTAAAATGATGGAAGTACTTTTTGACGTATTATGGACTTAACCTCCATAGCATATTTGGGGCCTCTCCAAGCACCCAAGGTGACCTTTATAATAGGTACATGTATCCTTTTGGAGCTTCTTAACCTGTCGATCCTTAATTGATACGGGGTTCTCATCAAATCATAAATCTGCATATCATTATGTGATAATGCTTCTTGACTTATCGGCGAAACATATCCTTAATTCACTAGTGTGGGTCACATTGATTTCCATCAAGCTCCTCAGGTAAGTTTTAGCTTATAAGCTACTTGATCTTGATATATTTGACTTCCTCGAATGATTCTATATATCCAGAGCTTAACTTACCCTGATAAATTAAAATTCAGCACACCCTTCTTAGGGCGATACCTTCAATTGAACCTTATTCCTTATTAAGGACTTAAGAGGGTTGCGACTTTCATCAATCCTTGATTTTCCGCTGATTACTGGCAACTTACATATGATTACGAATTCGAATGATCTTATTCGTTGTTTCCAAGGTAATTTCAGGTCCTGCTAATTCGGACTTACCGAACTTTTGTCTAACAACAGATGTTTAACATCCCATTTATACAAGGTCTCCAAAGGAGCAGCCTTGATACTTACATAACAACTATTATAGAAAAGCTTATTTAAGGTGAGATGGTTATTCCAACCACTGCTTAAAACCAATCTTAAGGAATAGCTAATCCTTACAGCTAGTCGAACAAATCGACGATCTTGGGCAGCTGATGGCGATTCTTAATTGTTGCCTAAATAGGGTTGCGGTAATCAATGCATAAGCAAAATGAACCGTCTTTCTTAATTAACAATACCGAACTCTCAGAATATTGAATTAGGCTTTATGAACCTCTATCTTAAAACTCACTTAGTCAGGGTTTTGATTCTTCCAATGATGGTACTAGTCGTCCTGGAGATTTCACAATAATGCAGCCCTATGCGGGATATAAATCTTAACTCTACTTGCCTTTCAGGAGGTAAACAGGGTAGTCTTTGGAGAAGATAATCAAGACATAAGGAGGTTACAGAGATTTTCCAAATCTCAGGCTCCAGTCCATCTATCATTGCCTGTGTCAGATAAGTGACACATTTATGTTACAGAGTCCACGGATTCCTTAATCAGAGACACTTACTTGGACAATTCCATTCTGGATATCTTCTTTGAATACCATTAGCTGACTTTAGTACCATATGACCATTGGAATATCTTTGTGGTTCCATGCATTAAACCTCCATACTGATCAGGCATGGAAGCAATCTATGGAACATATTAAGATACACCAATCCTCATATGGCGCTTTTGTCATACCGTCTGGTATTCACAATCGATAGAGATCAAAGTGATATCAACTACATATGCTGACGTACTTTATCTGGAGAGAGGGTACTCTAGAATTTTACGACTGAAGATTTCTGACAAGAACAGAAGAAATGGTTCCTATGATTTTTGTCTGTAAGTTTTACCTTACGCTTAATATCTAGGGTTCTTGTGAAAGATTTTAAAAGTTTGCTATACTTACCATTTATGAAGGATTTATTGGTATCCGAATCCAAACAGAACTTTTAGCATTTATATTGCTGATAAATGATAAGGATTGTACCTGATGTCATTATTAATGTGAACTGCCTCAGGCATTTATCGGGAGAGTTGAAGCGGTTCCATTCTTAGGCTTTCTATCCTTAGCCGCACTTCCCTTGACATAGTTAGGGCATGTAGTCTTGATGTGGCCCTTCTCGTTACAGCCGAAGCAGACTGCATCCTTTATGTCCTTGCAATCCAACATTTTATGTTCCTTAGACTTGTAGATCCCACAAGGTAGAGGTTGAGATTCAAATCTGCATTTCTCGAGGTGGCGCTTCTTGCAGGTCTTGCATACAAGTTTCTTGTTGGACTTTTGTTTGTTCTCCTTATGCTCAAGCTTACCCTTTTTCTTAGAAATATGGGAGTTATCTTTCTCCCTTTTCCTTTTTAGTTCATTCTTTGCATCCGAGGCATGAACAAGATCCTTCTCGTGAGTAAGGAAGTGTGGTTTTAAATGAGATTTGGAGCAAGTAGTATTGGGCTCTTTGAACTTTTTCACGACCTTTCTCACAGCTTTTCCAACGGCTGCGTCTATCATAGCTTGGAGAACATCTTTGTCAATTTTGAGGTTCACAATTGTAGCATCATTAGCATGTGTCGCATGATCAATGGCATGATTGACGGTTGTCTTATCCGAGTTTGTCATACTCGAGACTTGGTTCCTAATACCAAATGAAACAATTACTTAGTTGCAATCCAACAACAGCAATTCATCATCCTGATGACCTAACATATACTAACCATGGTATCATTAAACCATACAGGCTAATATAGTACGAACATTCTTAATGAATGTTATTTAGATATATATATCAATTATACTTAGCCTAGGCCATAAAAAGACCATTAATGGCATTTAAGGTTTGGACCTAGTCCATCACCTTTTCGACAGGGGATCAAAATGTCACATCTGTCTTTATTATATTGATGATTTTGGATAGCTCGAAAGCTCATCACAAGGATATTGAAAAAAGTGATTCCTAAAACATATAAAGTATCCATCTAAAATTGATGAAGCAGTCTCTAAAGTCTTAACAGGAGGATACAATAGTTTATAACATCTATTGTCCACAATAGACTTATCTGCGTCAGAATCAAACAAATTTCCGTATAAACCTCTTGATAAGGAAATGTACCTGTTATGATGTTATCATTCTGTACTGCCTCCTGGATGTTCATCTGGAAGACTCACGTGTTTGTTTTCTTGGCCTATTCAGGCTTCTTTATAAGTTTTGGGCAGTTAGTTTTGATGTGCCCTTCCTCGTTACAATTGTAACAAGTCGCGTTCTTCAACTCCTTGCAATCTAAGGTCTTGTGACCCTTGGTCTTGCAAATTCCACACAGTTTAGCTCGTGGGTCAATCGTACATTTTCCATAATGTTGCTTTCTACAGTTACTGCATTTGGGTCTGTTATTAGACTGACTCGAGTTCTTCCAACTCAGAATCTTTCCTCTGCTCAGAAGTTCCCTTTTTCATCTTGTTAGATCGGTGAGAGTTCTCCTCTTCTCTTTTCCTTTTTCCTTTATCAGATGTCTTTACAGACCTATTCTTGATTGCATCTAAAGTAAGAGATAAGGATAAGTCCACCACAGACCTATATGTGGTAGGCCTAGATGCTTTAACATTTTCCTTTATCTCTGGTGCCAGGTGATGTTGCATCTAAAGTAAGAGATAAGGATAAGTCCACCGCGGACCTATATGTGGTAGGCCTAGATGCATTAACATTTTCCTTTATCTCTGGTGCCAGGTGATGTGCGGTAAAGTGTCGTATATATTAGGTGTATATTTTAAGCCCTTTTAACACTTATTTTTAGCCAAGTTTTAAATTTATAAAACACGATATTTTACTAACACTAAACACACATATGGGCAAGTGCACCCATCGTGAGCGTAGTATAGTGTTGGCAAGATACCGAGGTCGTCCAAGGACACAAGAGCTTTTAGTACCGGTTTATCCTCAACGTCTAATCAAAATAAAAAGTTTTAGAAAAATGTTTTAAACTAAGAAAAATAAAAACTAACTAAAATGCTGAAAATAAAAATAAAAACAGATAGACAAGATGAATCACTTGGTTCCGACTCGTATCTAGTGTAACCTTTGATTATTTCCGCACTTTTGCACATAATTAAGAGATTATCTTAGTTATTGTAGTAGGCCCCTCTTTTGAAGGTGACGTTACCCTCACCCCAGTAGTTTGAGTCAGCAAGGATACAATCCTAAAAGGGTGGATTATTGGAAGATAATGAATTAAGTTATTAATGCAATATTATGGTAGGCCCCTCTTTTGGAGGTGACGTTACCCTCGACTAAGTAGTCTGAGTCAGCAGGGATACAGTCCTAAGTAGTCGGGTTATAGTATTAATAGTAGTTAACTTATGAGGGGATCAAAGAGTTTGGACCCCCGCCATCCAATACCGTTAAGTATTGAAGGAGGTCCTACTAAATTTGACCCAGGTCCATTGCAGGACCTCTAAACGCTGAACAATGGCAAGACCTTTACCAAACCGTTCCCTTAACCCCCGACCAGGTAGCCAACATACCTCCATATAGACCGTGGAGATATGAATGGTGAAAATCTTTTATTTTATATAGACAGTAAAATAATTTCAAGACACCACGGACAAACGATAAAGAAAGATCACCTTCAACATAAGCAACTAGTTATTAAAGTCATTAATACGAAACCAAATAAAAAGTGCAAAAGATTAGAAATAAAAAGTATTACACTAGACACTTTGTCTTCACCAAGTGATGTAAGAGACTTAGGCAAACATGGCCTTGATTGTCAAGAACTCTTACGATCAATCTTGGATCCCGAGACGACTCACACACTCTACGATGGACAATGGATGATGGTGGTGGATGATGGTGTTATGGTGGTGGTGGGTGGTGGGTGAAGTGTGAGAGAGGTGGTGTGCCAAGGGATGGTTTGAGCTTGAGCCAAGCACATCTATTTATAGGCTGAACAGAAGCTCGGGCACGGCCCCATGTCCACATCCTTCTCTTTCTTCATTAAATGCAGCTTTGTCTTATTAGTTGACCACGCCCCCGTGTCCGCTGAGCACGACCCCGTGGTGCAGAAGAATCTTTGTACTATGCAGATTTGCTGGATTGTGCGAATCTTATAGTTGACCACGGCCCCGTGTCCGCTGAGCACGGCCCCGTGGTGGGCAATAGAAGCTTCTACCACTTTGTCTTTTCTGCTGACACTTGGGCACGCCCCCGTGCTGGCTGAGCACGGGGCGTGTTCAGTCTTCTGTTGTCTTGTTTTGCTTGGGAAGATGCTGTTGTGGGGTTAGGCATGTCACGTCTTGTTCCTTTTCTTGTATTTATGTTAGATTTTGATGTCTTTTTGCTTCTTTTGTTAATTTGAGCTCATTTAATCCTGAAAATACAAAAGGAAGACAAAAGCACACTTTTTCCAACATTAGTACTAAAAAGGGGTTAGTTTTATGCCTCATTTGATGAAATTTATATGTTAATATTTGAACACATCAAATACCCCCACACTTGAATCTTTGCTTGTCCTCAAGCAAAACTCTTTAATTTGTGGCTATTACACACCCAAATGGAATGGGTAGAGAAGAAGGTTTTTGGGCTTGTCGTAGAGTGTCAGGAATTCCAAGATTCTTTATTTAATTTTATTTTTATTTATTTACAATCCTATTCGTCATGATTTATTTAAAACTTTCCATAAGGTAAATTACTTATTAGGGCATAACATGCCTTTGTAAAATTCTATTTATATACGAGTTCACATACCTCACGGGGATCACTCAACACTCGGCCGAAAATGTATTTTTGTGGATCACTCGAGAGCGGCATGGAACTTACTCCTACCATAGGCTTGCCAAGCAATCAATCCTCCTCCTTTTTAACTTATATACCTTTGTGAATATCAAGAGGACTTTGTGGGTTAAGGGTTAGGCTTGGGTTAAAGGTAGGTGGTTGGGTTGGTGGTTAGTGGTTAGTAAAAAGGGCGAAAGGCATAACAAGTGTCGGTTTTCTTATGACTTTCTATTTTTGTAACTTTTATTTTGATGAAGCTATTTATTCAAACAAAGTTATTTTTGATGAAACTTGTTTGTTTATTTTCTTTTGCTTCATCATCAACACATTTTTTTTTAAAGTCATATAAAGAACCGAACTTGTTACTAAAACAAAGGGGTAAAAATGAAAAAGGTTTTGGTGGGTAAAAAGGGTGTTAGGTTTGGGTTATGAAATGAAAAGGTTTAGGCTCAAAGGGGCTAACTAGGGGGATTTTGGGTAGGTGGTAAAAAAAAAAAGAAAAATAATGGTGTAGAAATAAAAAGGGGTTAGTCCTAATGCCTCCATCATTTACTTACTCGGGTTTAAGTTGGTAAGGACCGGGAATGTATCGTCATGGCAAGTTCTAGAGTCGTAAGAACCAAGCGGCTATTCACACAAGAAACGAAGATGAGCATTTAGTCAAATGATATGTAAGTGTTTTCTCAATAAAGGCTCAAAACTCACTTTTGTGGGAATGGGTTTTTATGTGATCAAGTATATATAATTAAATTTTAACTAAGCTTGTCATGCCTTTTCATAATTTTCTTATGTTGGTTCTTTTTATCACGACGCTATCGGTTGTAAATTCATAAAAATATAACCTTTTTAAGAACTTGAATTTCCCGAATTAAACCTAGACAAGTAAAAAAATGAAAATTTTTGAAAAAATTTGGGGTAATTAGCGGTTCCAATAGAGTTTTGTGTAAGGCTTGTATTTAGGACTTGCAAGGTTCAAGGTTTTAGCATCCCCCCCACACTTAAATTACACTTGTCCTCAATGTGTCCCAAAAATAAGTTTTTAGGTTGATTGAATGTGTAAAAAGGTGTGAAAAGCAAAAATTTTGTGTTACTGGGCGCTGAACACGGCCCCGTGTGATCCGGGCACGGCCCCGTGTTCAAGTGCCAGTAACAAAATTAAACAAGAGAAACAGAAGTCTGGACACGGGGGCGTGTTGGGTGAACACGGCCCGTGTCCAGTTACCTGAACTGGGTCTTTTTCTGCGGACTGTGCAGCACGGGGCCGTGTTGGGTGGACACGGCCCGTGCCGAGCTTACTGCAAACGAAAAAATTTGTCGGACGGTTCTGCTTTCCTGTATGGAGTGCTGGTTCAAGTTTCCCTTGCATCCTTTGCCATCTCAAGTGTGTTTTATTCATTTCAACACCATCCAAAACACCATTTTTAATTAAAACCATCATTCATTAATCATAGAGAGAATTACATAATAGTCCTAAAAATTAAAAATAAAGCAGAAAATAAAAGTTAAAAGTCCTAATGGTCAAGTGATCCGTAAAATCTTCCTAAGGAGTTCTACTTCTACAATAAGAACCAAAAATTCCGGAAGTAGACTTCCGTTTTAAAAGTCTTGTAGAACTCCAAGACGAACGGTGTTCCTTAGATGTTGCTAGAGCCATTCTTCGATTTCCCTAGGGAGAAGGGAGGCGGCTTCATGTTCCTCGACATTTGGTGGAGGATGAGCGACACCAACCGGGACCCCTCGGAGTATGTCTTGAGGAGGTTCCAGATGTAGGGCGTACCATTCGGCCGGGATGATGACTTCCGGCACCACATTCCATGCCCTTTGGGTGATAATCGGTACCAAAGGAGGAGAGGCGAGAATGTTCAACCTTTGGTGCAAAAGGTTGACCTCCCGGAGACATCCTTCTAGTCCCACCGTCAAATGATTAATGCGGTCGACCAAGGCCTCTTCCACACTTGTTACTTCATCAAGAGCTTCTCTTAAGGCGTAAACATAGTTTACAAGAGAATCCTCAACTGTAGATGATCTTCTCCCCTGCCGGTTGTTCCTGGAATGCAACGAAGAGTTTCCGCTTGTTCTGCTTGCCATTCTGAGAAAACATGCCGAAAAGAGTTCAATTTTATGGGTTCAGTACTTCGGACACGGCCCCGTGTTCACTGAACACGGCCCCGTGTTCAGATATCTGCAGGATTTTTAGACAAGGAATCTTGGGGTTTCAAATTGTTTTTATGATTTTTGAAGCATTTTTGAACTTAAATAACTTGAAACATTGTTATATAACTTATTTTTATCAAGATTCCATGAATAAAAATCTAACAAACATCTCAATAAGGCTTGAAACTATAGAAGGTTCAAGCTTTAATGGAAGTATGAGGAAAATTGAAGAAGATGAAAGTGGATAAAAGAGGAAAGGACAAGAAGATAGTTGAGAAACTTCTTTTGGAAAATACCTAGGATGGTATTCCTCAAATCTCTGTCCCTGGAATGGTTCAAATGTGCAGGATTCTTGGCTGCATTTATAGAAAACGACAGTACGCTGCGCACGGCCCCGTGTCGGCTGGACACGGCCCCGTGTGCAGATGGAATCCTGACACATTTTTGTCCGCATTCTGACAAAATCAGAAGGGAATCTTTTGGGTGGACACGGGGGCGTGCTGACCTGGACACGGCCCCGTGTCTAGAAGCTGTCTTAAGGATTTCTTCAAATTTTAAGGAATTTTTCTGGATCGGGTGGTTCCTTACTGGATGGAACAACCCCAAAGTGCCTAAGATACCTTAATTGATCTAGATTAAGACGAGAACGCAAGAGGTTGTCGGTGAGGGTGATTCCTATGCTATATATAGGTGGACAAGTCCAACCCTTTCCCGGGCTCTCGTTAAAGAAGGTGTATGTCGAATCGCTCAGGTCTATGTATGCATCAAACGAAGTTGATGGGGAGTCCTTCACGGCACAATCGACACAGGGACGACTATCGCTCAAGTCCTCACTAGAGTTAGAAGTATCATTGGAAACAATGAAGTTGTTTGAATGCGGTTCCAACCTCTCTTCTTGGTTATTGTCTTGGAAAAGATTATTGAAATCTTCCCTAAGTTCTTTTAACCAATTAAAAATTAGATCTTCTAGTTGAAATAATTCATCGAGAAGCATTTCTCCTAGAATATCCGGTTGGGCGCATTCAAGGGAGCGATAGGGATTATTTTTACTTTCGCCCCTCTTAAGGATACTAGGAAATGATGGGTCTATATAGTGGGGTTTATAATTTAGAAAAAAGCATTCTAATTCTTTATGGTTACCACCACATAATTGACACCACATAGTACCATAAGAGTGCCGAAAGTAAAAAGTATCAGTATCACTCATGGTTGTGTCAGAAATTACCAACCGTCGGGACCTTACGGTTCTGTTTTCAGTAACTGAAACTTGGGCACGGGGGCGTGTTGAGTGGGCACGGCCCCGTGTTCAGCTTACTGTCTGACTTAAAACAGGATTGCCAGTTCCAATGATTGGGCACGGGGCGTGTTCAGCAGGCACGGCCCGTGCTGAGTTCTGCAAAAGCTGAAAAATCTAAAAAAAAATCCTTAAAAAAAATGAAAAATAAGAAAAACGATTAGGCCGTTGATTCCTAACTTTCTTAAAATCCTTGTGTCCCCGGCAACGACGCCAAAAACTTGATGTGCGGTAAAGTGTCGTATATATTAGGTGTATATTTTAAGCCCTTTTAACACTTACTTTTAGCCAAGTTTTAAATTTATAAAACACGATATTTTACTAACACTAAACACACATATGGGCAAGTGCACCCATCGTGAGCGTAGTATAGTGTTGGCAAGATACCGAGGTCGTCCAAGGACACAAGAGCTTTTAGTACCGGTTTATCCTCAACGTCTAATCAAAATAAAAAGTTTAGAAAAATGGTTTAAACTAAGAAAAATAAAAACTAACTAAAATGCTGAAAATAAAAATAAAAGAAAAACAGATAGACAAGATGAATCACTTGGTTCCGACTCGTATCTAGTATAACCTTTGATTATTTCCGCACTTTTGCACATAATTAAGAGATTATCTTAGTTATTGTAGTAGGCCCCTCTTTTGAAGGTGACGTTACCCTCACCCCAGTAGTTTGAGTCAGCAAAGATACAATCCTAAAAGGGTGGATTATTGGAAGATAATGAATTAAGTTATTAATGCAATATTATGGTAGGCCCCTCTTTTGGAGGTGACGTTACCCTCGACTAAGTAGTCTGAGTCAGCAGGGATACAGTCCTAAGTAGCCGGGTTATAGTATTAATAGTAGTTAACTTATGAGGGGATCAAAGAGTTTGGACCCCCGCCATCCAATACCGTTAAGTATTGAAGGAGGTCCTACTAAATTTGACCCAGGTCCATTGCAGGACCTCTAAACGCTGAACAATGGCAAGACCTTTACCAAACCGTTCCCTTAACCCCCGACCAGGTAGCCAACATACCTCCATATAGACCGTGGAGATATGAATGGTGAAAATCTTTTATTTTATATAGACAGTAAAATAATTTCAAGACACCACGGACAAACGATAAAGAAAGATCACCTTCAACATAAGTAACTAGTTATTAAAGTCATTAATACGAAACCAAATAAAAAGTGCAAAAGATTAGAAATAAAAAGTATTACACTAGACACTTTGTCTTCACCAAGTGATGTAAGAGACTTAGGCAAACATGGCCTTGATTGTCAAGAACTCTTACGATCAATCTTGGATCCCGAGACGACTCACACACTCTACGATGGACAATGGATGATGGTGGTGGATGATGGTGTTATGGTGGTGGTGGGTGGTGGGTGAAGTGTGAGAGAGGTGGTGTGCCAAGGGATGGTTTGAGCTTGAGCCAAGCACATCTATTTATAGGCTGAACAGAAGCTCGGGCACGGCCCCGTGTCCACATCCTTCTCTTTCTTCATTAAATGCAGCTTTGTCTTATTAGTTGACCACGCCCCCGTGTCCGCTGAGCACGACCCCGTGGTGCAGAAGAATCTTTGTACTATGCAGATTTGCTGTATTGTGCGAATCTTATAGTTGACCACGGCCCCGTGTCCGCTGAGCACGGCCCCGTGGTGGGCAATAGAAGCTTCTACCACTTTGTCTTTTCTGCTGACACTTGGGCACGCCCCCATGCTGGCTGAGCACGGGGCGTGTTCAGTCTTCTGTCTTCTGTCTTCTTTGTTTTGCTTGGGAAGATGCTGTCGTGGGGTCGGGCATGTCACGTCTTGTTCCTTTTCTTGTATTTATGTTAGATTTTGATGTCTTTTTGCTTCTTTTGTTAATTTGAGCTCATTTAATCCTGAAAATACAAAAGGAAGACAAAAGCACACTTTTTCCAACATTAGTACTAAAAAGGGGTTAGTTTTATGCCTCATTTGATGAAATTTATATGTTAATATTTGAACACATCACCAGGCCTCCAATAAAACGCGCTATGCGTTTAGGTTCAGGGGTGACTAAGTAGGGAACTAGGCGGGACATAGTGTTGAAACTCGTCACGTATGCCTGACACTCTAAATCCTTCATGACCAGAGTCAAGAAGTCTGTTTCTATCTTTTCTACCTCATGCTGAGGATAAAAGTTTTCCTTGATCAATGCAATGAATTGATCCCAAGATAAGTTATAAAATAGGATCTTCCCCGTGGCTTGGATCAATGATCTCCACCATGCCAACGCTTCTCCTTTGAATGATTGTGAAACAAACTTCACAATATCCTGCTCTGCACAACCACTGATGTCTACTACTGTGTCTATCTCATCCAGCCATGTCATACAATCGATGGCTCCTTTCTCTCCTGTAAAGTCCCTTGGTTTGCATGAGACAAAGTATTTATAAGAGCAGGTCTTAACATGTGGCTCCTGATTGAGCACAATTTGTCTGGATGGAACACTTCTCTGATTTGAAGAATGATGAGAATCATTCTTATAAGACATATGCATCTTAGAAGGTGGTTTTGTGTGAGGCACAAATTGGGTCCCACTATGAGCACCACTTGAATCTTTAAACTGCCTGTCAATGGCTTGAGTGACAGCTTTATCTATCATCTTCTGTAATTCTGCAGCCGTTACATTCATCCTTGTATTGTCATTCCTCATATTGGGATGACTGTTGACTTCATCTGATTCAGACATGCTGAAGCTTGTTTTCTATAAAACAATTGTTAATAATTTTGCTTAGGAGTCTATTTTGGAATCATCATCTTCAATGATTTATTAACCATGGTATTAATAGACCATATTTGGTTAATTTGATAATCAAGTTTATTTTAAATTTTCATTATAATTAATCCAGCTATAAACTATTAGGGATACTGAAATGGCACCAAAGGCCTTGTCACGAGGACAGTTTTGAATTTGTAAGCCATGATCTTATAGGATCGAGGCGTTAAGGTTTGAACGTAGTTCATTACCTTTCTTGACAGAGAGTCAAAGACTACAACTGTCTTTTGTCTTTTAGGACAATAGATATAGCCCGTAGGCATTTCATCAATAAGGGATGTTTATGATATGATCATCTTATCTGATGATTTGAGCCATGATTTCTAAATCACTAGGCTAGATAAGAAATTGGAAGAATCCAATATAAGGATGACTATTGTGATTTTCTCGAACCACATTTGTCAAGAGTGTTAACACGTTCTTAGGTTTTAACAATGATCTATTATCTTAAAAAGGCTTTACCATTTTAGCTATATCGAAAATGACATATAAGCTAGGTTATACCTTTAAGATTTTCTTTGATATATAATGGCAGAGCAAATCATAAATTGAAATGACGTTCTGATTTAGGACATAATACATACGTATACTGTTTTAATACCAAAGTAAATTTCAAAATAGGAAACTTTTCATAGAAAGTCTCAAAAATACAATAATTGCCCTAAACGGGTCTTACACAAAGAAATTCGCCCACGCGGGGACTTAAAAGATATATATGTCCTTATAGGGACTACTATAGAAATGAAATATAACAAGGAAGTTCCTTCTTCATTCTATTCTTGAAAGTTTTCTCCTTGGTTCTGATGCGTGCGAAGTGTTATATATATTAGGTGTATATTTTAAGCCCCTTTAACACTTATTTTAGCCAAGTTTTAAATTTATAAAACACGATATTTTACTAACACTAAACACACATATGGGCAAGTGCACCCATCGTGAGCGTAATATAGTGTTGGCAAGATACCGAGGTCGTCCAAGGACACAAGAGCTTTTAGTACCGGTTTATCCTCAACGTCTAATCAAAATAAAAAGTTTAGAAAAATGTTTTAAACTAAGAAAAATAAAAACTAACTAAAATGCTGAAAATAAAAATAAAAGAAAAACAGATAGACAAGATGAATCACTTGGTTCCGACTCGTATCTAGTATAACCTTTGATTATTTCCGCACTTTTGCACATAATTAAGAGATTATCTTAGTTATTGTAGTAGGCCCCTCTTTTGATGGTGACGTTACCCTCACCCCAGTAGTTTGAGTCAGCAAGGATACAATCCTAAAAGGGTGAATTATTGGAAGATAATTAATTAAGTTATTAATGTAATATTATGGTAGGCCCCGCTTTTGGCGGTGACGTTACCCTCGGCTAAGTAGTCTGAGTCAGCAGGGATACAGTCCTAAATAGCCGGGTTATAGTATTAATAGTAGTTAACTTATGAGGGGATCAAAGAGTTTGGACCCCCGCCATCCAATACCGTGAAGTATTGAAGGAGGTCCTACTAAATTTGACCCAGGTCCATTGCAGGACCTCTAAACGCTGAACAATGGCAAGACCTTTACCAAACCGTTCCCTTAACCCCCGACCAGGTAGCCAACATACCTCCATATAGACCGTGGAGATATGAATGGTGAAAATCTTTTATTTTATATAGACAGTAAAATAATGCCAAGACACCACGGACAAACGATAAGGAAAGTTCACCTTCAACATAAGTAACTAGTTATTAAAGTCATTAATACAAAACCAAATAAAAAGTGCAAAAGATTAGAAATAAAAAGTATTATACTAGACACTTTGTCTTCACCAAGTGATGTAAGAGACTTAGGCAAACATGGCCTTGATTGTCAAGAACTCTTACGATCAATCTTGGATCCCGAGACGACTCACACATTCTATGATGGACAATGGATGATGGTGGTGGATGATGGTGTTATAGTGGTGGTGGGTGGTGGGTGAAGTGTGAGAGAGGTGGTGCCAAGGGATGAGTTGAAATGAAACCAAGCACTCCTATTTATAGGCTGAACAGAAGGTTGGGCACGGCCCCGTGTCCGCTGGACACGCCCCCGTGCCTGTCTGACATTCTCTCTCTTCATTAATTATAATTCGCAATTACAATTAATGCGCCTGCTGTACTTTCGCCACGCCCCCGTGTTCACTGGACACGGCCCGTGGTGGGCAATAGAAGCTTCTATAGGTTTGTCTTTTCTGCTGCTTCTTGGGCACGGCCCCGTGCTGGCTGAGCACGGGGCGTGTTCAGTCTTCTGCCTTCTCTATTTTGCTTGGGCAGATGCCGTTGAGGGGTTGGACAGTCCACTTATGTTCCTTTTCTTGTATTTATGTTAAATTTAGTTGTCTTTTTGCTTCTTTTGTGAATTTGAGCTTATTTAATCCTGAAAATACAAAAGGAAGACAAAAACACTCTTTTTCCAACATTAGTACTTAAAAAGGGTTAGTTTTATGCCTCATTTGATGTAATTTATATGTTGCATTTTACACACATCAAATACCCCCACACTTGAACTTTTGCTTGTCCTCAAGCAAAACTCTTTAATATGTGGCTTACACTCCCAAATGGAATGGGTAGAAGAGAAGGTTTTGGCTTGTCATAGAGTGTTGGGAATCCAAGATCTTTTTGGGTTTTATTTTTATCTATTTACAATCCTATTCGTTATGATTTGTTTAGAACGTTTCATAGGAGAAATTACTTATTTGGGCATAACATGCCTTTTTAAAATTCCATTTATATACAAGTTCACATACCTCACGGGAGAAATCACTCACACTCGGCCGAAGGTGTATTTTTAGTGAATCACTCGAGAGCGGCATGGAACTTATTCCTACCATAGGCTTGCCAAGCAATCAATCCTCCTCCTTTTTAACTTTTATACCTTTGTAAATATCAAGAGGACTTTGTGGGTTAAGGGTTAGGCTTGGGTTAAAGGTAGGTGGTTGGGATGGTGGTTAGTGGTTAGTAGAAAAAAGGTGAAAAGCGTAACAAGTGTCGGTTTTCGTAGGACTTTCTTCTTCTTCTTTTTTTTTTTTTTTTTTTTTTGTAACTTTTATTTTGATGAAGCTTTTATTCAAAAAAAGATATTTTTGATAAACTTGTTTGTTTATCTTTTGCTTCATCATCAACACATTTTTTTTTTGAATGATCATACGAAAAACCGAACTTGTTACTAAAATAAAGGGTTAAAAATAAAAAAGGTTTTGGTGGGTAAAAGGGTGTTTGGTTTGGGTTATGAAATGAAAAGGTTTAGGCTCAAAGGGGCTAACTAGGGGGATTTTTGGGTAGGTGGTAAAAGAAAAAGAAAAATAATGGTGTAGAAATAAAAAGGGTTAGTCCTAATGCCTCTATCATTTACTTACTCGGGTTTAAGTTGGTAAGGACCGGGAATGTATCGTCATGGCAAGTTCTAGAGTCGTACGAACCAAGCGGCTATTCACACAAGAAACGAAAAATGAGCATTTAGTCTAAAGATGTAAATTTGTATGCTCAATAAAGGCTCAAAACTCACTTTTGTGGGAATGGGTTTTTATGTGATCAAGTGTATATAATCAAATTTTAACTAAGTTTGTCATGCCTTTTCATAATTTTCTTATGTTGGTTCTTTTTATCATACGCCATCGGTTGTAAATTCGTAAAAATATAACCTTTTTGAGAACTTGAATTTCCCGAGTTAAACCTAGACAAGTAAAAAAAATGAAATTTTTGAAAAAATTTGGGGTGATTAGCGGTTCCAATAGAGTTTTGTGTAAGGCTTGTATTTAGGACTTGCAAAATTTCAAGGTTTTAGCATCCCCCCCACACATAAATTACACATTGTCCTCAATGTGTCCCAAAAATAAGTTTTTAGGTTGATTGAATGTGTAAAAAGGTATAAAAAGCAAAAATTTTGTGTTACTGGCAACCTGGACACGACCCCGTGTTGAGTGGACACGGCCCCGTGTTCAGGTGCCAGCAACGAGAACTTACAGAAGGTGAACACGGGGGCGTGTTGAGTGGACACGACCCCGTGTCTGTCAAGGTCTGCATAATTAAAACAAACAGCAGGTTCAGGGGAATGGGCACGGGGGCGTGTCGGCTGGACACGGCCCCGTGTGGACAGTCTGCAAAGTTGAAAAACAGGTTTCTTTCTTTGTTTTTCCACTCCCGGCTTTAGGAGTACTAATGCTTAGTACTTTAAGCCTCGTATGTACCTGCTTAGTCAACAAACACTCCACCAAAACATAGCAAACATCCTACTTTTACCAAAGTTAACATCCATGTCAAAGTTAAAAAAAAAAAAATCAGAAAATAAAAGGAGTTAGGGAAAAGTAAATTGTTCAACACTTGGCACGCAGGCCATCAATTGTTCAAGATTAAAAAGGGTTAACCTGGGGAGTCATCAACCAACCGCTTCCTCTTCTGCTACTCTCGCCTACTCCATAGCATCGTCATCATCATCATCGTCATCATCCCCTCCATGGCGTGCAATGTGGTTTCGTATGTATCCAACATCGTCTTGGATCTCGGATAGGTTTCTCTCGATAGCTCCGACCCGGTGGTAGGTGTTGCTCGCCATGTTATAGGTGTTCCTAGTGCACATAAGGTTTTCCTGCAACAAATTATGCAAACTTTGAAAGTTAGGAAAACCGCCTCCCGAGGAGGATGACTGGCCCGGATCACCGTGGGGTGGGTATTTGTACTGATGATGTTGCGGAGCTGGGAGGACAAGCGCTTCTTGCGGGTTCCATGCATGACCTTGCATCCTTTGAAAGGTTACCGTCCCGTCTTCGGCCTCATAAATCAGGTTCATTGAGCGGCATATGTGAATATCCACCGTACCCGACCATGGGCTCCTCTCAAATGACCTAGGTATGTGGGCGAAGTGCTTGAAGAGACGGTACACCCATCCCCCAAAGAAAATAGGAGTCGGTGCGCTAGCAAGGCGGTTGTGATGCATGTTTCGGAGCATGAGGAACGGAACATCGAGCGGCCTGCGGTTGTGGATGCAGTGGAGGACAACCAAATCTCTTAACCCAATGACGCCACTACTGTCATGCCTTTGGCTAAGAGAGTAGCCGATGAGCCTATGAATGTATCTGTATAGCGGATCCCTCAGCTTTGTACTCTTAGTGCTGCTTGGATTGTAGAACCCTTCTCCAATCTGAGCCCACATGGCTTGGCGTTCGTTGTCACCTATCTCTCTCATTCCCCCAGTATTTTCTTCGTTTCCCGCATCCTCTTCCGTATACAACCCGATAATCGACCCAAATTGTGCCATAGAGATCGAATACTTCGTTCCGCCACACCGGAAAGCAACCCCGTCATTGTCGAACGGGTCGCTCCTCGGGTTGAATGTGAAAGTGCTATAGAATTCCAACGTGCATTCGTGGACAGAACGGAGCCGAGTTGTTAGGGCGACTCTGAGTGGTCCCGTGACAATGTTGTTGAAACGGTCAATTTGATTCACCATGGTTAGCAATTCTGTGCAAGCTTGCCTCGGGTATTCCTCCGGCCTTGTTTGAAGAATTTCGTATCGAGCTCTTGCATCGAGCTCATTGGCGTTAAATCTTGTGAACTTCCTGGCCATCTGCAAGAATACACCAAAAGTTAGCATGAAACAGAAATATTTTCGGACAAAACTGCAAACAACGGGCTGGACACGACCCCGTGTTCAGCGGACACGGCCCCGTGTCCAGAGGTCTGTTACTCAAAAATCTCATTTTTCGACCCGGTTTCGAAAACTTGAAAATTTTTGGTCCAATAGGTTCGGTTTCCCCCGAAAATGAAACCCTAAGTGCCGTTTTCCCCAAAATATCCCGTTTACCCTATCAATTTTATATTTTTCGGTTCAAGAACAAGGGTTTGGGGTTTTTGTGCGAAATTGGATGAATCTATGAACAATACAAGTGTATTTACTTCCCTTAACACTAATCTAACTAAATGCAAACAGATTTAGGCAAAAATTTTAGGTTTGATTTGAATGAACTTCAAGAACCCTAGATTTTTCCCCAAATTTGTGGTGTTTTAACTACATGCAAGTAACTAATCTAACTACTAAAAGTGATAGAATCATACCTTGATGTTGTTAGAGTGATAGGAGACGTCGAAATTCTGCGAAAAATCGCCTGAAACCAGAGCTTTTTCGGGAAAACGGGGCGTGTGGAATGAAGTAACTGTTTTGGAAAAGGGGATATATCCGACTGCAGCGCGGACACGGCCTCGTGCCGAGCAAAGGGTTTTTTTTTTTTTTTTTTTTTTTTTTTTTTTTTTTTTTAGTGCTCGTGTGAGTGCCCTTGTTTCCCATAAGCCTTAGTTAGAAAACTTACCGTTTTCGATGTCGTCCAATTGCTCGTAACTTACCAGGTATGATGTTGGTTTTATCCTTCCACTGTTTGAAACGAGATCTCTTCCTCTTCATCCTCAATGAATCCTTGATAAAGTTTCAGCCGTTGCCCATTGACTTTAAATGGAGGCCCATTTCGAGATTTAATTTCTACTGCACCGTGTGGGAAAATATGGGTGACGGAAAAAAGTCCTGACCACCTAGACTTTAATTTACCAGGAAACAATCGAAGTCGTGAATTAAACAAAAGAACTAGATCTCCTACCCGAAATTCATTAGGTTTAATATGTTTGTCATGTAAATTTTTCATTCTTTCCTTATAAATTTCAGAGTTTGAGTATGCATAATTCCTAAGCTCGTCTAATTCATTTAGTTGACAAAAACGATTTTTACCTGCAAATTCTAAGTCTAAGTTTACATTTTTTATTGCCCAGTAGGCTTTGTGTGCAATTTCTACTGGCAAATGACAACTTTTTCCATAAACTAGCTTATATGGGGTTGTACCTATTGTTGTTTTATAAGCAGTTCGAAAAGCCCATAAAGCATCATCTAATTTATCAGCCCATTCCTTTTTATTTAACCCTACGGTCTTTTCAAGTATTCGTTTTAAACCTCTATTAGTCACTTCGGCTTGTCCGTTTGTTTGAGGGTGATATGCTGTTGAGACCCGATGATAGACCCCATATCTTGTTAAAAAAATTTCAAGTTGATGGTTGCAAAAATGGGTACCTCTATCACTTATTAGAGCTTTAGGTGTGCCAAAACGAGAGAATAATTTTTTTAGAAATCTTACCACGACTCTTCCATCATTTGTTGGAAGTGCCTCGGCCTCGGCCCATTTAGACAAGTAATCTACTGCCACAAGTATATATTTGTTTCCTTTCGATGGTGGGAAAGGTCCCATAAAGTCGAGTCCCCACACATCAAAAATTTCACAAACAAGAATGCCATTTTGTGGCATTTCGTTTTTAGAAGAAATATTACCTGTTCTTTGGCAAGCATCACATGTTTTTACAAGACTTTGAGCGTCTTTGTAAATGGTTGGTCAATAAATCCTGAATCAAATACCTTTCGTGCGGTACTAGCAGCACCATGATGCCCTCCGTATGGACCTTCATGACAATGGCGGAGAATTCTTCGTGCTTCACTACCATGTACGCATCGTCGAACGAGTTGGTCGGCACACATTTTGAAAAGATATGGATCTTCCCAAAAGTAGTGTCTCACATTGGCAAAGAATTTTTTTCTTTGATGATGTGGCCACCCTTTTGCGACTATACCGCTAGCTAGGTAGTTAGCGTAGTCGGCGTACCATGGTTCTTCCTTGTATTCCACCATTTCCAGGGACTCAGTTGGGAATTTTTCGTTGATTTGCTCGTCCCTGGTTGCCTCTAAAGCTGGGTCTTCTAAGCACGAAAGATGATCTGCTGCGGTATTTTCTGCTCCTCTTTTGTCCTTGATTTCAACGTCAAATTCTTGGAGGAGTAGAATCCACCTAATCAAACGTGGTTTTGCGTCTTGCTTCTTGAAGAGATATCGAATGGCTGCATGGTCTGTATAGACTATAGTTTTAGAAAGAACAAGATAAGAACGAAATTTATCAAAAGCAAATACCACAGCTAGTAATTCTTTTTCAGTTGTTGTGTAATTTTCTTGTGCATCATTAAGTGTTTTACTAGCATAATAGATTGGGTGGAAATGCTTTTCTTTTCTTTGTCCTAAGACAGCTCCAACTGCAAAGTCACTAGCATCACACATGATTTCGAAAGGAAATTTCCAATCAGGCGCTATCATGATAGGTGCATTGACTAACATTTCCTTTAGGGTTAGAAATGCTTGATTGCAATCCTTGTCAAAGATGAATGGAGCATCTTTTTCAAGTAATTTCGTTAGAGGCCTTGAGATTTTTGAAAAGTCTTTGATAAACCGTCTATAAAATCCGGCATGCCCTAGGAAACTTCTGATAGCTCGTACGGAGGATGGAGGTGGTAATCTAGAAATGGTATCTATTTTGGCTCGATCCACCTCCATTCCTTCGCTTGAGATCTTGTGACCGAGTACTATTCCCTCCGTTACCATGAAATGGCATTTTTCCCAATTAAGGGCGAGGTTAGTTTCCTCACATCGGGATAGCATTCGTTCAAGGTTATCGAGGCATTGGTCATATGAATCCCCAAAGATAGAAAAGTCGTCCATAAAGACTTCCATTGTCTTTTCTATCATGTCATGGAAAATAGCTACCGTGCAACGTTGGAATGTTGCTGGGGCATTACATAGACCAAACGGCATGCGTCGATAAGCAAAAGTTCCATAGGGACATGTGAAAGTTGTCTTTTCTTGGTCTTCGGGCGCTATCGTGATTTGAAAGTAACCTGAAAAACCATCCAAGAAACAGTAAAATTTATGACCGGATAATCTTTCTAACATTTGATCAATGAAGGGTAAAGGAAAGTGATCCTTTCTTGTTGCTTCATTTAATCGTCTATAATCTATACATACTCTCCATCCTGTGACGGTTCTCGTTGGTATTAGTTCATTCTTTTCGTTAGTTATTACCGTCATACCTCCTTTCTTTGGAACTACTTGGACGGGACTTACCCAAGGACTATCGGAGATAGGATAGATAAGTCTGGCGTCAAGTAGCTTGATGACTTCGTTTTTAACCACTTCTTGAACATTTGGATTTACTCTACGTTGTGGTTGTATGACCGATTTGTAGTCATCATTCATCAATATCTTGTGTGTGCACATAGAAGGACTAATTCCTTTTATGTCTACAAGTTTCCAAGCTATTGCGTTTTTGTGTTTTTTCAAAAGATTAATTAATTTTTCTTTTTCTAAGTTATCTAATTTAGACGAAATAATTACAGGTAAATTACCATCTTTGTCTAGAAAAGCATATTCCAAACCTTTTGGAAGTTCTTTGAGCTCAAGAGGTGGGTCTTTAGGAGACTCCTTATTTGGTTGCTCATTTTGATCAAGAACTTTAAAAGTTTGTTCTATGGCGACCTCTTCTTCAACAAAGTGGTCAATTTCTTCACTTGTATCGGGTGGTTCATCTTCATCTTCAATTAGGGGGTCATTATTGCCGAATGGATATTTCATTGATCGTTCGAGATCGACACTTCTTTTAAATGCCCCTAATTGAAGAGGTAGATTGTTGAACTTCCGGTTTTTCAAAGCTTCGTGAGTTTTTACAAATGGTCGCCCCAACACTAGAGGAGCGTCATCGAGGATGACAAAGTCGGTTGGGATTACCATTTGATTTGCTTGAACCAAGACATCTTCAACTACACCGATTGATTTTATTACTTTCCGATTGGATAGAAAAATGGGTATTTGAAGTGGAGAAAAATCACTAATACTTAATTTTTCAAAAATGTAGTTAGGCATTATGTTAACACAAAGATCTTTATCGATTGTAACATTACTAATAAACGAATTTTGAAAGAAACATGGAACCGGTGTAATGTTAATTTCAAATGGGTCTTCTTTTATTAGTGAGGTTTGATCATTAGTTAACTTAACACTTACCGTTTCGTCAATTTTAGCGTTAGTGTTTAACTCTTTTAAAAACTTAGCATGAGTGGGTACTAAACAATTATTTTCGAAAGAAGGTGACAAGAGATTAATTTTTTCAAAATTAGACTTTTCTTGAATTTTAACGTTGTCGGACTCACCTTTTTCGTTGTTTAACTCATGTGTCGGTTTTTCACTTATTTGTTCTTCCATTTTTACACTTTCAGTTATCTCTTCCCTTTTTAATTCTTCTCTTGCGCGGGACTCCTCTTCCCTTGCGCGAGCTTCTTTTATACATCGATCGATAACTCTAATGTGTTCTAATATCCTATCGGTCACTTCGGTTATAGAAAAAGAATCGGTATTTTCTAAGCTTGAATCCGGTTGTTCGACCCTTTGTTCCTCATAATACCCATATGAAGTAGATGGTTCGTACCATTGTTCTTCATTGTAAGCATATGATGGATAAGGTTCGTAATTTTGTTCTTCATAATACTCATATGAGGTGGGTTGTTCACGCCAAGGTTCCTCATAATAAGCATACGAAGGTGGTGGCTCATATCTTGGTTCCTCAAAGTATGAGTATGAAGGCTCATACCTTGGTTCATCAAAATATGAGTATGAGGGTGGAGGTTCATACCTTTGATCTTCATAGGATGTATATGAAGTTGATGGCTCGTACCTGGGCTCCTCATAATAGGTGTATGAGTTGGATGGTTGATATGAGCGATTATTTTGAACCGATCGTGCGTTACGACAATTATTGCAATAATTACCCCTATAATCATCCTCCTCATAGGTGTAGTTGTAACCTCCTGAGTATTGATCCATAAGAATCACTCAGCAGACCACAACTGAGTCTCGAGATCAGAAAACAAAAATAAAAACGGAAACAGAAGGCTGGACACGGCCCCGTGTTCAGGATCTGTATTTGGGCGTTTTAATTAAATTTACTGATTTAGTTGAGCACGGGGCGTGTTCAATGAGCACGGCCCGTGTTCAGGCTTCTGTTAATGGGTGTTTATGAAAAATCTGCAGCACGGCCCCGTGTTCAGCGAACACGGCCCCGTGTACAGGCTACTGTAAATGCAAATCTAAACTAAAATGCAGAAAAATGTGCTCGCGTTAAAAAGGTTTTGAAAAACTGATTAGGCCGTCGATTTTAAGCTTTCTTAAAATCCTTGTGTCCCCGGCAACGGCGCCAAAAACTTGATGCGTGCGAAGTGTTATATATATTAGGTGTATATTTTAAGCCCCTTTAACACTTATTTTAGCCAAGTTTTAAATTTATAAAACACGATATTTTACTAACACTAAACACACATATGGGCAAGTGCACCCATCGTGAGCGTAGTATAGTGTTGGCAAGATACCGAGGTCGTCCAAGGACACAAGAGCTTTTAGTACCGGTTTATCCTCAACGTCTAATCAAAATAAAAAGTTTAGAAAAATGTTTTAAACTAAGAAAAATAAAAACTAACTAAAATGCTGAAAATAAAAATAAAAGAAAAACAGATAGACAAGATGAATCACTTGGTTCCGACTCGTATCTAGTATAACCTTTGATTATTTCCGCACTTTTGCACATAATTAAGAGATTATCTTAGTTATTGTAGTAGGCCCCTCTTTTGAAGGTGACGTTACCCTCACCCCAGTAGTTTGAGTCAGCAAGGATACAATCCTAAAAGGGTGGATTATTGGAAGATAATTAATTAAGTTATTAATGCAATATTATGGTAGGCCCCGCTTTTGGCGGTGACGTTACCCTCGGCTAAGTAGTCTGAGTCAGCAGGGATACAGTCCTAAATAGCCGGGTTATAGTATTAATAGTAGTTAACTTATGAGGGGATCAAAGAGTTTGGACCCCCGCCATCCAATACCGTGACGTATTGAAGGAGGTCCTACTAAATTTGACCCAGGTCCATTGCAGGACCTCTAAACGCTGAACAATGGCAAGACCTTTACCAAACCGTTCCCTTAACCCCCGACCAGGTAGCCAACATACCTCCATATAGACCGTGGAGATATGAATGGTGAAAATCTTTTATTTTATATAGACAGTAAAATAATGTCAAGACACCACGGACAAACGATAAGGAAAGATCACCTTCAACATAAGTAACTAGTTATTAAAGTCATTAATACAAAACCAAATAAAAAGTGCAAAAGATTAGAAATAAAAAGTATTATACTAGACACTTTGTCTTCACCAAGTGATGTAAGAGACTTAGGCAAACATGGCCTTGATTGTCAAGAACTCTTACGATCAATCTTGGATCCCGAGACGACTCACACACTCTATGATGGACAATGGATGATGGTGGTGGATGATGGTGTTATGGTGGTGGTGGGTGGTGGGTGAAGTGTGAGAGAGGTGGTGCCAAGGGATGAGTTGAAATGAAACCAAGCACTCCTATTTATAGGCTGAACAGAAGGCTGGGCACGGCCCCATGTCCGCTGGACACGCCCCCGTGCCTGTCTGACATTCTCTCTCTTCATTAATTGTAATTCGCAATTACAATTAATGCGCCTGCTGTACTTTCGCCACGCCCCCGTGTTCACTGGACACGGCCCGTGGTGGGCAATAGAAGCTTCTATAGGTTTGTCTTTTCTGCTGCTTCTTGGGCACGGCCCCGTGCTGGCTGAGCACGGGGCGTGTTCAGTCTTCTGCCTTCTCTATTTTGCTTGGGAAGATGCCGTTGAGGGGTCGGACAGTCCACTTATGTTCCTTTTCTTGTATTTATGTTAGATTTAGCTGTCTTTTTGCTTCTTTTGTGAATTTGAGCTCATTTAATCCTGAAAATACAAAAGGAAGACAAAAACACTCTTTTTCCAACATTAGTACTTAAAAAGGGTTAGTTTTGTGCCTCATTTGATGTAATTTATATGTTGCATTTTACACACATCAGTTCTCTGAAGGTTTTTGTGGGTAGTCGAAATCTTCTACATTAGGAAATCTTTGCAAAAGTGGAATCAGAGGATTCTATGGTTAATGAATAATATGAATCATGAATTAGGTCAGGATAGGTATAATCCAAGTTTGGCATTCTAAGACTAGGAGGTGAGAAATATGAGTCCTTCGGGTCCATAGGTATTATCTGTGGAACGGGAGTTTCAGTATGAACTCCTCCGATGTTGGCTTCTTACTTGAAGTTTCAAAAGTCTTGGGTACAGAATTTGAAATATGGTTAATGGGTTCAAAAGGTCCTTTCTCCATACTGGTCGTATGCTAACTCGAGCTGTAGTATGAAGCTTTACATTCTTAAACTTCGGATTTGGAGAGCCTCCACCAACGGCAGCTTTGCTCGGCGACACGATCCTGAGATGCATAAATATCGAAAACAACGTATACATATATCAGGGGTAAGATCATTCCTAGTTCATGTCTAGACTCGGAAGTCAGGAACGTGCTACTGTGTCATTGAGATTAAACACAAGAGGCTAGTGTTTAATTCACTTAATGTTGGCTCTGATACCAACCTGTCACACCCTGATATTTCCACGTATTACCGGTGGGCCCGGTGGGGAGTATCGTGACGTAGTTGATATCATCATAGTCAAATAATCACAGTTCAATGCACAGCGGAAGTCTAAAGTAAATATATTGCAAACCGATTCAAAAGTAACATCAAATGTTACAAACGGATTGCAAAATGGATCCATAGGCGGATCTTAAAACAGAAATATAAACACTATTCAACAGACTTTAGACGTTTAGAACTTGCAAGATTCCTTATTAACGCCCTGAGCTCCGAGCCAATTTACGTACAGTAACTGTCACTTAACCTTTTTGGAAAATACGTCAGTTTACACTGGTAAATACAATTAACTGACTCTTTTGAAAATCTTTATGAAAATTGATTTAAATGCACAAGGCACAAATATACTTTTATATCTTGGGACAATCATATTAATAACAATCTTGTATCAGATTTACATGTTTGTCAAACATTTAGGGCCGGTGATTAAACAAAACGATCAAGATTAATCGACACACCACAAATATAACTCACAAGAAGTTACCTCATGAGTGAGTATATCTTTTACATACGCAACAGGAGGTGTTATGCCTACACCTTGTGCTTAAGTTGTGGCCATTTACACTTTTTAAATGAGCCAAGGATATCCAGGACACGGTCATTAACCCCCAATGTTATTTGTTATCAAGCAATACTGATTAAAACAGGATTATGCAATTTAATCATCTCTGATTAAAAGGTTTCTACACCCGACCAAGCGGTATTTTTATAATACCGTATCCCAAGCCCGTATAACGGAAAATAATTTAAAAGTATTTACCTGAGCTAAAATGTAATTTTATTCTCAGCCGTATATTCAAATCAGCAAGCACAAGTACCTCTACTGGGGCTCTCAATCTGGAACGAAGGTTTATTAACCTATTAGATTCCTAACGGGTCTTATTTAAGTTGTAACTTAGACCGGTTAGTTTTAAGGAAAGGTTTACGGTTCAAAACGCAAGATTAAGCGAAGACCTGATTAGAATGTGGTTTAAACCCTACAAGTCTGGAGACTTGTATAATATGGGTAAACTAAACACATTCTGAATTTTGAAGTGAAAATGATAAGGTTTGACCCATTTCGGTCAATTTATGCAAACTAGTTACATAAACCGTACCGAACGCGAAAAAATGCATAACGGGTAACCAAGAGAGTCATGAACATGTTTCACAAGTTGATATGCCTTAAATATATTGTGATATCAGTAGGATACCTTCCATTATGTCCAAAACGAATTTAAAACCAATTTAAGCCCCGTAGGGGTATTTTGGTCATTTTAAAGTTTATAAAAGAGGTTAAATAGCAACTTGAGGTTCTGGTCTAAAATAATCAGTAGAAATATTTATTTTAATAAGTTATATCAGTAAGATATCATATATATGTGAAATTTATCATTTATGGTCAAACTATGCACCGTAGGGGCATTTTGGTCATTTCACATAAGCTTTAAGGGTCAAATTTGGAAATCTGAGTTCAAAAACTTTTACTTACTATTAAAGTATAAAAATTGATTCATAACATCAGTACGTAACAAGCTTTAGGTGCCTAATATGGTTTTAAACCATACTATGCGCCTAAATCGCATAAAAGTCGGTATTTGACGATATTCAAGTTGATTAAGGAAATCTGAGATTTTGTTCAGCCTTTACTGTTAAAAATAACTTATTTAATATATAAAATCAGTAGAAAAAGGTTTGGTATGTAAAGGATGTATAAAACTCATTTTATTAGCAAAAAAGGTGTTATCGTCAATTACTGAGTCTATGCGAGAACTCTATGTTATGATCATTTTAAAATTTAATAAAAATTTCCAAAAATCCCAAAATATTATATTACACTAGTAGGTAAAAGGTTTGATGTTAAAATTTTAGTTTAAATAGGTTTTATATCAAATATGTCGTTTAAATAATAAAAAGGCTTCATTTTACGATATTGAGCATAACTCCTAATTTAGACCACAAACTGATGTCAAATTTTTAGGACATGTTTATAAATTAGTAATAAAGGTTTTTGTCCTCTCATATTTTCAAAAATCTCATTTTTATATCAAAAGGGCATAATGGTCAACTTTTAGGCAATTAACGGAAACATGCATTGAACTAGGATTTCTGAGGAACCAAGTTGTATAACCTTGGAGGGTTATACTAACATATAATATGGTCCTAAAGGAATCCTAAGGCATATCTAAACTAAGCTAAATCGGGTCAGAACTGAAAGTCAAAGCAAAATTCAACTCTTGCGACTTTCGGTTGCGAACCGAGTCTAAACTTAGAATTGTCGAGTTGAACATGCCTAGACCTGTTCAATTAATATTTACCAAGTTATTAAAGTGACAAAACTGATTTTATTGCCTTTACATCATTAGTCATGAATTTTATTTAAAAACCGACTCGTTTGACTTTTATTTAATTACTTTGACCCGACAATTAACTAAGCAAACGTGGTAATTAGGAGGTGCCCTTTTGAGGGTTTAATACCTACCTAATTACGATCACATAGCCATGTTCGTTCCGAACAATGGCTCGACCATTTAAAAGTCAAAGCGTTTATCACAAACGCTTGACTTTTCGGCTTTTAAGCCAAATAAAAATAACTAGCCATAAGAGGGCACTTACAAGGGGTCCAAGCAAGGATGATATTGATCTAGAATACTCATGTATGAAGCATAAAGCTTCAACTTAGAGCAATTTAGATCAAGTGTGAGAAATGAGAGCAAAACTAGTGGGTATTTATAGGATTTAAAGAACCGTTAGGATCGTTCCTCGATAATTGAGCTTCGATCTGGACCTTACACATAAGGCACATGGTTTTGGAATACTAGGGGTGTCCAAACCATCACACGGTATTGAGAAAAGTTACACTTAGGCCCCTGAAATTCAACCTGGTTGCAAAAATGAAGTTTCTGCCCAGATGAGGCCGTGGCGTCGCGCCACGACAAACCCTATAGTGGTGGCGCAATGCCACCATGTGCCAGCTCACAGAAAGTTTCAATAATTGACAGGTTTGGTCCCTGCAACACTTTTGAGCCATTTTTGATGCGTTTAAACCCCGTTAACCCCATTTCAAGGCTCTAAAATGATGCCTAAACATAGGGAACACAAAACATGCTCAAAAATATCTCGGATGTCGGTTTATTTAGCCGTACGGTTGTGTTATCCAGTTAATTACGACGAAACTCGAACGGAAGCGAAAAATGATCCAAATTACACGACGAATGGAATTTTATCACGCCAATCACTTATGATCATATTCCGGAAGGTTCGATATCATACGAATCGATAGACTTTTGCAGTTTGACGCAAATAGTCCCTCTAATGCGCAAACTTGAGTATATCGTCGTTTAATAGCATCGAAGCCTTATCTAATCCATATTAGGCATTCTTGAAAGTATTATTAAACATGACGATGCTTTGGGTTCATAAAAAGGTCATTCAGAGGTATAATTAAACATATTGACATATTTAACCCCTTAAACTTGCAAAGTTGCGCGTAACATCACTTAAAGGCATAAAAGCCTCAGACCGCCAATAATTGGCATTCTCGAGAGTATAATCAAATATCATGAAGCTCCCGGTTTGTTAAAAGGTTACTCAGAGGTAAGAATTAACATGTTGACGCTTTTAACCCTTCATTGCGCAAACTTTCAATTAATTACGCAAACGGCTACACTCGATCAACAAGTGGCTCGTTTGTGAATATAAATACCGTAAAAGGTTATTCAGAGACTTATTTTAAGCATGATAACACTTCCAGTCCTTTCATAATCAAAGTTTTTGACTTTTCGCAAAATTAGTCCCTTAAATTCAACGTTTGACTTTATTAGGGTTTATTACACGTGTAAATACATCATTGGACGTGACTTTACGAGGTGTTACACCGCATAAACACATATAACAAGTTTCACCATGCTATTAAACGCAGTTCAAGTGATAGCCCAAGTTTCCAATGCGTTAACCGCCTTCCCAAGACTCAAGGAAAGCTAAAAATGTCTCCTCCTAACAATACCCCAATGACTAACGGGGACGTGCCTTACCCCTATAGTGCTACCGTTGTTAAGTCGGAACTACACACAAGGATTAAACGTTCACATAGCATAAAAGTCTCAAGTTTCTCAAGTATCAAGTTTCCATGTTTACAATGGATAGAGTATGTTTCAAATAAGTTTCAAGTGTCAAGTGTCAAGTTTATAGAATACATGCTGCATCCCAAAAGTATTTAAAACAAAAAGGGATCGAGTATACTCACAGTGGGTGCTAAGTATCAACACCGACTAAATGGATCGAAGGGAGCACTGGAGTTAGCCTGATTATAGTATAACAGTATGAGTGTCGAACAGAATGCCGAATCTTGCGAATAATCGTGTACAAGTGTCTGACAGGTCTCCTGACCAGATGGTCATCTGGTCGGATGACCATTCGCCCCAGATGGAACCAATTCGGTCGGACGGTCGTTCGATCAGTGGGCAAATGTTGTGAACTGATAAAGTTTCAAGTGTCGAGATCATAGTGGCCTATAAAACAACAAGTGTAAAGATAATCAGACCCTCTAGACGGATGGTCATCTGATCGAATGGCCATTCGGACAGACGATCAGTGATGTGCTTGCAAATTATTTCAACTTTTGAAGTTTTCGTTGTAGTATAAGTTCAAGTCGTTCGATAGGATGGTCAACCGGACGGATGACCGTTCAGTCGGATGACTATTCGAGTGAAACTCTGATAGTTTAAAGTCCTGATTTAAATAGTTTAAGTGTTCAGAGTTACAAAGGACAGCCACTTGGTCGGATGATCATTCGTCCGAACGGTCGTCCATTCAGACGATCGTTCGACTGTCATGATCTTGTTCCTTTGAACACTATGTAAAAATTTCTAAGTTCGAGTTTAACGGAGGTGACATGATAACGTATCAAGACAATGGAAAACCCACCAAGGTCCAGCTCGTCTGATCGGATGGGAATCACCCCGTTCGATCGGATGACTGTTCCTGACGGAGTCTCATGTCTGATCCGTAATTTGGTCATCTCTCTGGTGGAAATCCATTATTGAGTCAATTCCAGGCTTAGGAACAAGTCCTAGGCCTGTTTTGGCTCCGGATTTCACCGTGTTTGAGTAGATAAGTTAATAAAGCATGAAATCAACCGAAAATGATTAGATTTTGTAAAGATTTGTAGTAAAACGTGTAGAAATCCCTTAGATCTGGACTAAATCTTGATGGAATGACATCACACAGCTGATTGTACAAACAGCCATGATGACATCATCTTCAAGGTGCCCAAATCGGGTGATTTCATGGTGAAAAGTAAGATTTTGGAGAAGAATCTAGTGAGAAAGTGTGTGAAGATGAAAGTTGTACAAGAATCACTGAGAAAACTTACAAGATTCGCCTGAAATCGAAGGAAAAGTGTGACAATCTGAGATTTCAAGGTCTTTTCCCTAGACATCACTGATTTTATAATCCTGTTTTACAATTTGATTCACCTAGTGTCAAGTGTAGTTTATGTGCATGGTTAATAGTTTTATGTGTTATGTTTGGTGGTTTTTTTGTGTGGTGATAAAGATAGTTCAATTAAGGTTTAGATAGAGGTTCTTCGCCATTAGTCAACCCTGATGAAGAATGGGGTTCTTCGCCATCACCAACCCTGACGAAGGATGGGATTCTTCGTCGAAGAGGATTCTTCGTAGGAAACGGGCCTTGGCCCAATCTATTTCGTGGCCCAACTATTGGTGATTATGTGATTGTATAACCCAAATGTCCCTTATAACCGTCAGACGTAAACTAAAAACCCTAGAGTCTCCCTTTCCTTCCTGTTCGACGGCAAACTTGATTACCTGTGAAGCTCTCAATCATTCGAGCATCCCTCCCTGATCCTCAAGATCCCTCGTGCAATCTTGCATATCGGTTAGTGTCTAACTTTATTATTAAACCAATTCTGAGGATTGTGATTTTATGTGAATTAGGGTTCTGGTGATAGGTTGTTGGATCTAGAACGTTATATGATGCGGTGTTTCTGTTGATGTGTACTTTTTATGTTTGTATTGTGATCCGTCGAATCCGTGTAATTAGTTGATGGCATGGTTGATTAGCATCTGATGGTATATGGTCAGTAGATGTTACGTTTTAGTGGTTGATGAAACTGTTATGTGTGAAATGAATATGAATGCTGGATGATTGCTCGTAACTAGGATGTTTAATCATAGAATGATTGATGTTTGATTGAAACTGTTGGATTGTTAACTGTTGTTAGAGATCTAAGGGTTGAAACTGTTTCATCACCTGATGAGGGGCGACGAAGATGGGTTCTCGACGAAACATGGTGGTTCTTCGTCACACCTCATCTCGATGAAACATGGTGGTCTTTCGTCACACCTTATCTCGACGAACCATAGGTTTCTTTGTCGGACGGTTCTTCGCCGAAGGGTAATCTGTTTGGGCTTGGGCTTGGTTAAGTAGCCCAGTTAACGGGTGTGAACTAATGACCCAGTAATGCCCAATGCTTTGATAGGAACATTGGGGAAAGGGAAAAATAAATCTAGAGTCGTCTTGTATTCGAGGTATTATCAACATTGAAATCAATGAACTAAACTAAACACTTGGTAACTAACGTTTTCGTAAAACTATGAACTCACCAGCGTTGTCTGATACACTTGTGTGCATGATCGCAGGTTATAGACTATGTGGATCGTGGAACTTGCTGTCTGGGGTGCTGGAGTGGTCATGGGTCGTAATGCATGGGAACGCGAGACAAGTCTAATGGTTTTCGTACATACGGTTTATGTAACACTTAACAAATGATTTATGCTTCCGCTGAATACGATGAGTTATACTTTATGTAATGTGATACTTTACTTTAATAAATGAAAGTTTTTATTTAAATCATGTATGAGTTCAATGTGATTGGTGGCTAGATCCTGGTACGTCACACGCCTCGCGGGGGTTCCCGCATGTGGTATTTTGGGGGTGTGACAAAAAGTGCCTTAGAATGAGAGAGAGTGCATTTGGTTAGAGGGGACTGTCACATCAGTGAATAGTGATGTGATAGCGGGTATTTATAGTGTAAGAGGAAGAGTAAGGCGGTGCACGTGAGGTCGGATGGCGGTCCGGTCGGATGGCCATCCGATTGGATGGTCATCCGGATGGATTGCCATCTGATCAGATGTCCATTCGGACAGCCGATTTGCGCGGGTTAGTTTTCCAGCTTTGATTCGTTTCGCTAGCGATGTTAAGCGTTGTGTTGCGTAATATTGTGTGACATCATTCCATGGTAAGATTATATAACTAACACAAAAGTTTCCATGTTCGAGTCTACATAATAGCTAGCTAATAAGTATCAAGTTTCTTGTTTAACAAAGCATCAAAGTTTCTCGTTCAATAAGGAGTCAAGAATCAAGTGTTAAGTATCGAGTGTCAAGTTTCAAGTTTCTAGTATCAAGTTTCAAGTCTCAAGTTTCTCATTTATATAGTTACACATATCACAAGAGTCAAGATTTCAAAGTATCAAGAGTCTAGATCCAGAGTATCACAAGATTCAAGTATCATAAGAATCAAGTATCACCAAGTTTCACATAGTTTAAGGCTCAAATAGTCAACACTAAATATTACAGGGGCTAGACTTGCCAAAAGATAAAAGATTCAAACGCCAGTCGTTACAATCTAAGAGGAACTTTAGACTGAAATAATAAAGCTCTTGCAATGTTTAACAAGTTTCTATGTTTCCTCTCCACAACACCATTTTGTTGTGGAGTATATGTACATGAAGTTTGATGAATAATTCCCTTCTGTTTAACAAAGGCAGACATTTGTGGATTAATAAATTCTGACCCATTATCACTCCTAAGCACTTTGATACTAACTTCAAATTGAGTTTTAACCAGATTGTAAAAACTTTGTATATTTTCAAAAACTTCATATTTTGATTTCATCAAATAAACCCACACAGATCTGGTAAAGTCATCAACAGTAGTGAGAAAATATTTGTACCCTTCTATACTAGTGACTTTGTATGGACCCCAGGCATCTAGGTGAACAAGGTCTCCAACTTTAGTTGACCTATGGTCACTAAGTGGAAAGGGAACCCTATGTTGTTTAGCTTTATGACATATATCACAAGGTTTAATATCATTAGACTCAGACTTAATTTTTAAAACATTTAACACTTATTCAGCAAGATGACCCAGTCAAGAGTGCCAGAGCTTTATACTTTCAGTCTTACTCAAACAAGAAAAACTAGAACTAAGATAGTTACCACAGAAATATAAACCCTCAGTTTGTCTACCAGTCACCAGGGTTTTCTTTAAGTATAAATCCTAAATTTAGCAAGTACTTTCATCAATTATTACTCTAAGCTTATTGTCCTTAGCTATGAGAACACTTGAGATTTGGATTAGGACCTTTATTAAATTTTTTCGTGTTATCATTAAAGTTATTTGACTTAGCAGCAAAACCAACATTAAGAATCTTTGAAACATTGTTTGATCCTCTATGAAATTCCTCTCTAGATATAATTGAAAAAGCAGTTTTAATAGTGGGTAGAGGATCCCTTGTCAACAGATTGGTCCTAACAGGTTGATAAATGTCATCTATTCCCATCAAGAACTGCATAAGTTTGATTAATTGATTAAACTCATTAAACTTAGTAGAAGCATTGCAAGTACAAAAGGGTAGCTGAAGCATGTCATCAAATTGTTTCCACATTGTGTTAATTTTATGATAATATTCGAAAACACTAACACCATTTTGACTTACAGAATTAATTTTTTGATATAAACCAAAAACTACTAAACCATCAACCTTATCATAAGTATCTTTTAAATCATCCTAGACCTCAGAAGCAAGTTTTGAATAAACTTGACCAACACATAACTCATCAGAAACAGAATTCAGAATCTAAGTTAAAACAATAGAGTTGCAGCGATCCTACTGACTAGCTAAGACAACATTAGTTTTAGACGTAGCACAAGTACCATCAATAAACCCTAATTTTTTTTAGCCATTAGTGCAAGTTTCATAGCATTGGACCAGACCACATAATTTTCCGTTCCTTTTAACTTTATATTAACTATTGTGAGACCACTTGAATCACTAGCATGAAGATATAACGGATCACTAGCATCAAGCTTGCTAACCAAAGTTACAGAAGACTCATTTTTATCACCCATTTAGCAGATAACTCAGTCAAACATAAACAGCAGACAACATATATCACAAGCCAAGTAACCAGATAAGCAAACAAGACACAAAATAAAACACAATACCAGAAACAACCACAAATGATAAATAAAACACAGAATAAGGACCGTCGAAGCCAGGACAGAGGTCCGATCAGAGCTTCGTCACTCAAGGTGCCTCCGCAGACAATATCCTGGGAGCCACAACACAACTGACCAAACAAAATTGCAATAGAGTGAACCCTCTCTACGTCCCAAATCCAAACCATTCTTGACTGAATCCGATATCAATATGCCTAGACATAACGACTCAATGATGCAATAGACAAAAAAATAAAAAAAGGAGGGATAGAACGATCTCACAGAGGGTGTGTATAACTCTAGCGAATCAGGCTTGTAACCTTCACTTAGGTTTACAAGCTCCTAATCAGAAAAACAAGCACAAGTCCTGTTGGTTTGCCCTAAAAGGGACCAACGAGAACCTTCTTCAAGAGTACCACAAAAAGCCCAAAAATTTGGGTTTCAATCTCCAAGAACAAAGCCATCTCCAAGAAGCCAAAAAAACTTCGGAAACTGAGGGCAGCAGAGCTTTCGAAACAACCAAAACCCCAAAGACTGCCGCCGGAATGATGAAGAAGCCCTAGATCAGATAGATTCAATGACAGACCCAGATAATATACATCGGAAGAACATCACAGCACCGAATCAACCTCGGGGCTCTGATACTATGTCAAAACTCAAGTATTAATGGACCAAACTGATTTATTATGAAATCTCATAAACAAATACAATGAAAAGATGAACCAGTCATCACAGATTAAATCACAGATTAACTGGTGAATCAAATGATCTCCAACAGGATGATCTTACAAGATAGAAATAAACCCTAAACTCATGAATATACGTGTGAAGATTAGGGAACCAGACAAGGAGATGTAAACGAGAGAATGAAGAGCTCGAGTATGTCTCAGCTCTAGAACCTTCTGCCTCTTATAATCATTCAGCAATCCTAAAAGGCTTCACAAACTTTAACGGCTACAAGCCCAATGCTAGGCATCCCATCTTCAACTTAGCCCGGTACAAGGAGGTAGCCCAAGTCACCAACCTCACAAATAAACCACAAATAAAATAATAAAAATGATTAGAAAAAACATGTTTTATAATAAATAAAGAGACATTTAAACTGTATTTTAACAAATGTATTAATCGACATCGCTTTTTGAATCCACTCCGTTAGTCTCTCAAGTTCCTGCCATAACACAACTGCACATCACAACCACCAGTCACCGTTTCCACCACTAACCAGAGAGCGTGCATCGCAAAACCATCGAAACGTCGCCGCCATACTACCCCGCCACTCGTATTCCGTTTTGTTCAGTCTGATTCACACCACTGGGAGTTACTCGTGTTTCACCGATCTTGTCTCACTCTCGGATTTGTTTCAGTTCGGCTATTAAGGTACCCATACGAACCATCTTACGATTTTGATTGGCATAAATATATGATTTCTGGTTTGAACTCGTACCGTCACTAAAGTTTAGAAATATTAGAATGACAAATAATGTTGATGAAAGAATTACCATACTTATAGTTCGACAACAGACTTGCGCTCTGTTCTGTTGTGGTATTTATGTTTTCCTTGGATATACAGTTTTAATAACTTATTATTTTATAGTTGAAGTTGATTTTAAAAGCAAATGGAAGTAAGTGTTAATTTATGTTTATAAACTGGTGGGTTCAAGTATGTATATGTGTGTAAGTCAAGTGTTCAACTAATATAACTAGTGTATTTTACTGTGCCTTGCTGCGGTATGGTACCGCGAGCACTGTATCAATATCTCTTTGGTTTCCTATAGTAGCAGTACGATACATGCACTAATTATAGAAATCAATATGTGTTATACATCAATCCAAAACGATAGAAGCGAAAATTGGTACTGGCACCGATGATGTTCGAGCGGTATCGACCGGTTCAGATCGGTACGGTACCGATATTTATATCCCACAGCGTATAGAGTTGTATAAATGAAAAATTATCGAAACAAAAAACAATAAAAGTAAGTATGGTCCTGGTACAAATGTTGTTCGGTACGATACGGTGTAAGTTTATTGAAAGCAAAAACAATAAAATACATAATGGTACCGAAACTAATATTGTTCCTTCGGTTTTGGCACGGTTAACTACCGTAGCGGCACAATATCCATTATTATATATGAAATCATAAAAATAGATACAAGTACCGTCACTGATCTTGTTCGGTTTTGTACAGTACGATATGATAGCGACACGGTGTCAGTTTATCGAAAGCAAAAAAACAATAAAACTAAATACGTGCATCGATACATATGTTGTCAGTTGTTTCAGCTCAATTTGCTACGATAGCGGCACAATATCCGTTTTCAATAAAAGTTATATCACAATGTTGAAAAAGTTAAACATAGAACAAATAATAAATTATCATTCATCGTCCATTTTGGTTCGGTTTAATACGACAACGGCACGACATCTATTTTCAATAAAACTTATATAGCAATATTGAAAAAAATATATAAACATAGTTACGAAGTAAGATTTTTTTAAAAAGTTAACGAATAAAACTTATTAGAAAAAAATAAATTAAATAATGAATAAAGTACATAAAAAATAAATACAAAAAACATAGAATAAATAAATAAATGCTAAAAATAGAAAAAGTAAATAAATACTTTAAAAAAATAGATCACTGTTCATGAATATAACTAGCCATCTTTAACTCATTATAATAATTAGTGTGATTCCCTCTGCGCGATGCGGCAGGTATTCGATCTGTATCGGTTCGCTAGATGGTGGGAACTCGGTCGGTATTGGTTGGGTTCCTTTTAGTATCGATTCAATTCATTGGGTTTCCGGTCAGTATCTATTCAGTGTGTTACGGTACCGACAAACGATATAGCAACCGAAAGAGATATATATCTTATATCCACAAAAAACAATAGAAAATGAATATCGATACATGTACCAAAGTTATATCGTTACACCGTTTGTGTCTCCACAGCACATGGAGTTTTTTCGTCACCATCACTGTTTACTTAAATCACCGTTGTCGCCTCACAACCACTTTATCCCTATAAACTTAACGCTTTAAGTCATAACTTAGATATATATTTGGTTCCAAAATTTAATTCTTTTTGTAGAGTTTAAACCTAATTTGTCAAGCAATATGAATATTTCATATGATTGTAAAAATAAAATATTAATCGAAACACCATAATAACTATCGTAGTTAATATTACATGGTCTATTAATAAATTAAAAGAAAACAATATGCATAGCTAGCAAACAAAGATTTGTGATTATTCACCCTCCATCAATTTTATTTTATTATACACAAATAACAAATTAACAATAACAATAATAAATAATATATTAATGTTTCTTCTATTCATCCTCTAGCTACCCATTGAAAGAAAATAATAAATCAGTAAATAACATATCAATGTTTCTGCTATTAAGTTAGAGAACAATAGATATCTCCTATTTTTAAGGGCTATTTTGTAATTTGATATATCAATCTTAAAGTACTATTCATCAGCAAATGCACTTCATATGTATAATTTCTTGTTAGAATTAATATAGTCACTATTTTCTTCATACATACTTGTATACACATAAAATATTTTGAATATCATATATATAGGGGAAGGATCCACAAAAAGTGGATTTTATCTAAGTAGCCTAAGAAAGATTGTGATGATGACATGTGGCACTCCTTATAAATAGGAAAGAATGACATTTTGGTACTAAAATATTTTGGTCCTTATAAGTAAGAGTGTGAAAATGACATGTGACACCTCTTTTGTTTTCTAAAAAATACAACAAAAAAATCCAGTATAAAAAATTTAGCATAAAAAATCTAGTACAAAAAATATAGCATAAAAAATCTAGTACACAAAAAATATAGCATAAAAAATCTAGTACAAAAAAAATATAGCACGAAAATATCTTGTAAAAAAAATATAGCACAGAAAAATTCAGCATAAAAAAATCTAGTACAAAAAATCTAGAACAAAAAATTCAGGAAAACAAATTAGGACAAAAAAATTCAGCATAAAAAATTTATCAAAAAATGTAGTAAAAAATCTAGCACAAAAAATGTTATACAACATAGAAAATCAACACATTTTTGTGGGTTTTTTAGTCGTCATATTTTATATAGCAATATGTTACTCGAATTAAAGATAAAAAGACGCTCGATTTTATGGTGAAATTTTTATGAAAAAGTAATGTCGTATAAAAAAGTTGTGAACTTCTATAAAATGGAGGTGGAATATGCATGTGCCTTGCATGTGGAGAGAGAAAGTCAAAAAATAGGATTTTCCAAACATACCCTTGAACTTTTTTTTCCTACATTTTCATCTTAACCATTGATTTGAAAAATAAATGGTTAAGATTCCTTCTCATCCTACTTAGGCAAAACAAACTTTTTATTTGATCTTACCCATATATATATAGGGAGAGGATCATGAGAAAACTACATATAAATGAGAAAACTAGAAAACTAACTAAAAAAGCCTAAAAAAGCTAAAAAACATGACACAAAAATTTGTAGGATCGAGATTCGATCAATACGAGTCAATCTGAGTCAAATTTGGGTGTCTAGAAAGGCGGAAACAGACTAGAAACCTTGCATCAGTGTTAGAATAGGAGTAGAAGAGTAGAAATACACTTTAAACAGGTTTTCCATTGATTATGAACGTTTTTACACACAGAGAATCCGGCAGCACTTCGTGACAGATTTCACAAGAATGTTACAAATGAAAAACCCAAACAACCTATTTATAGGCAACTCAGTTCGCACGAAGACAACAACCCAGTTCGCACGAACTGACATCCTCCAGTTCGTGCGACCTGGCCCTTACTTTCCACTTCGTGAGAACTGCTGATAATACATATAAAACTTAACATTTAACCCTATTACACGTACATGACACGACCTAGACTGATGATGTAGGCGATAGACATTATGCACCAACAAACTCCCCCTTGGATATTGCCGCAGTCTTCAGTCAGCCTGTCTTCAAAAACTTCCTTCACAAAGACTTGAAAACTTCTTCTCTTTGTTTCGGCTTTCTTAATAACATATTTCTGAGCTTTTCATTCTCTTTAACAGCTTTCTGTTCTTCCTCAGCTAGCCTTTGTACACACGTGGCTCTAGCAATCTTGTCTTTCTCTTCCTGCTCTTCTCTCAGCTTCTTAGCTTTCAAAGCCTCTTCTTTTTCAATTTCTCTCCAGCGTGTTAACCACATAGTTTCAGAGTTTATACCCTTCTGGAAACATATCGTAACAACTTTCTGAAATTGTAGAGCTTGATCTCTATCTTTTGCTCTGTATCCAATTTTGTTCACGAACAAACATTCAATATCTTTTGTAGAGCAGTTCACTATCCACATCGGATCATACAGATGAATATTTCTGATTTCGTTCCCAACTCTGTATTCAATGATTGCTTCTGTCGTTGTGCAACTGTACACCCAGCATATAAACCCTTCATGAAAGTTCTGTTCCATCTTCGGCAATGGAATGTTCTTCAGAACTCTGGGCTTCTTGATTTGCAGAATTGTTTCTTCAATGCCTGTAACTGGATCAATCCTCTTCACTTTCTTAGGATGATGTGGCTTTCAGTGTTTAAAATCTCTGTATGCTTCAAACTTCATTAATCCCCATGTAGGCATATCATGTTCTCTGACAGGATAAGATAATGTTCTGACTTTGGGCAATTCTTCAACATCCCACCAAGGCAGAGACATTATATCTTGAATATACTCGAAATACTGAACGCCAAATTCTCTTCTGATTGCATAAGCATTCACTTGTGGCAAATAACCCCAACTGATTATATCTCCCAAAGAAACTTCTCTATCTCTTTTGTAATACTTTAGTGGTCTTTTGAATTTTCTCTGTGACATCTATGCTTGTGTAATCATTTTACAGACTCTGAACAATACAATATCAATAAAACAATGTATTTTGATCCCAATGTTTGTTATTTATGTTTGACATTTTTGCACGTTTTGATTTTGATCGATTTTAAACTCTATATTGCTTTCTGGAAAGTTATACGGAAACTGATGCGTAAACGTAATCATTTTAATGCGACAAACACTCCGGAACAGCAACATAAGCTTAACATACCTTAAATAACCTTTACATAACTTAGAAATAAGTTTTAATGGCTTTGGTATGGCAAAAAAACAATTTTATTCGCTCACAGGGACTATTTGCGTCAAACTGCAAAAGTCTGTCGTTTCGTAAGGCAACGTACAGTCTGGAACTTGATCATAAGCTAAACATACCATAAATAACCTAAACATAGCTAAGAAATAGGCTTTATGTGGTTCGGTATGCGAAAACATGCTTATTTGGTCTTTCAGGGTCTAAAAGTGTCAAGAACGGCGTAAGTTTGCATTTACGCGCATATCTTACATTTTGACCACATCTGGACATCCAAAATTTTTGTACACACTAAAATATTTTTATTTTAGTGATCGTCATGCAAAAACACCATTCGTTGCGCAATTTGGATCGTTTTCGCGTCCGTTGCGAATTCCGTTATAATATACCGAACAACGCAACCGTATAGCCAAACGAACCGACATCCGTAACATTTTTGAGCAAAATTCAAGTTAAATATACTTTAACTTCATTATGGATCTTAAAAATGGGCTTGACGGGTGTTAGAAGTGCCAAAACGCGACGAAACAAGCTCAGGGGCTGAAACTGCCATTTTATGAAAGTTGCTGGTCTGCAGGTAGCTTGCGGACCGTAACCACATGTCCTTACGGTCCGTAAGGCATGCCCAATGATAGAAAAATCATTTTTAGCAAACTGTTTGATGTTTAGGTGCTGTTTATGCAAATTTCTGGGTGTGTTAACCAAGTTAACACCTCTCTAAGTCTTTGAACCTGCATCAAACACTTGTATGGTTGAGATTTTTGCTTGGAAGTTACACAAACAAATGGCATGATCTTGTGAATTCACAACAACTATAAATAGCAAGGCCATTTCATTGTTTCAAGCACCCTTAATTTGATTTTCTCTAAGTTGAAGTATTTTGCTTCATACCTGAGATTATTTAGATCAAGTTCTCCCTAGCAAGGACCTTTTGTAAGCATTCCTTCATTCTTTTATTGATTTCCTAGCTTAAAAGTCAAACAGTGTTTGACTTTCAGTTTGACCAGTCAATGGTCAACGCAAAGTTCGTTTGAACTTTGCAACGTGATTGTAATCACGATGGTTAAAATCCTTAGCGATTATACCTACTGATTACCACGTTAACTAGTTGTAGTGACGAGTCAAAGTTTCTGTCAAAATGCGTTTTACCACGCATTTTGCCACGGAACTACTTTTAGGTATCAAAACACTTTGTTTTGATACCAAATCAGTTTTCTAAGTAGGTTAAACATGTTTTGACATGTTTAACTCGTCACTATTAGTTTAGTGCTTGTTTAGGGTCGTAAGGTAAGCGGTCTAAACAACCGCTTAGACTTTCGAGCCCGACTCGTTTGGTCGACCATTAGGATCCGACCAAGCTTGTTTAGTGATCTTAGTTGCATAGGGAATAACCTCTGAGGTTATACCTTATGATCACATAGGATTGGTTAGTTATTTGTTAAGTAGCTTGTATGCCCATAGGAAATGACCAAAACGCCCTTTTGAAGCATAAATCCGTATTTTGCATATGTGAACATGTTTTTTTGACATATAATCTGATTTAGTAACATGTTAAGGGATAATTGGGCATGTAAGACTTGACATAGCACACAGTTAACCATCCGAACATAGTTTTGCGCAAACGACGCATCATAGTAGCTTATACTACCATAATGGGTTGAAACAGGTCAAAAGCACTTAAGTAGACTTTCAAATCAGAATGTTAGCTCTATTAAATCATGCCATATGAGTTCAAATACTCATTTGATTTATAGAACATCATTCTATCCTATCTCCCGATTTAGGATCCGATTATTAACATAGTTACCTATACTAGGTGCCTTGTTTATTCCGTGATCCTTGGAGCTGAATTTGGTCTTATTCTCAAGACTAATAAGCAATCCCAAGTGAGTACATAGTTCCCCTCTTTTACCGTTTTCAAATACTTTAGGGTGATACACATGTACATACGTGTTACTTTCGTACATTTCATGCTTTTATGACATAAACATGCTAGTTTCGCCTAGTACATGCTTTCAATTATGTTTTGCTATGTATGTATGTTAAGCATGCTAGCACATTGATTTATTACACATTTGTTTCATATATTTACTTAGCATATGGACACATTGTTTTACATGACAATTCTGCTATGTATGTTTACTGAGCATGCTAGCACATTGTTTTACATGAACATTTCTACTATGTATGTTTACTTAGCATACCTAGTACATGGTTTTCACATGCTACATTGGTTATGACATTTGGTGTGTTTAATCGGGACAATAATACATTCATTAACTTTGATCACGCCGCTTGGTAGTATGTAATGGTACCAGAGGACTTGACAAATCCCGTTTTCGACTTCCTAGGTTTGTTTGGAAGTTGGGAATGACAGAATCCGATATACATAATTTAGATAAACCTTTAATTTGTTTAAGGGTTTGTCGCCACAGTCGCAAGGCTTGAATGTATGCGATTAACATTACTGCATAAATGTTTGTAATCACAAAGCATTGTTTTCTGCAAAACATAACATTTAATTTAAACTTAGGTTTATTCAAAAACTTTGTTTTGTACATTTTCCTATGGGGTTGAGTAATTACTAGTTATTCACCATACATGACATTTGTTTTCACATTGACATTATCACATAGTTTGAGTAGATACTTTCTACTTGCTATGAATTTCATTTGGTTATACATGATACATGTTACACATGACATTGAACATAGTTTACACATAAACATTTTGACATTGAACAAGACATTTTGGTTGGTTATTGATAAGTGACTTATGTAACTGGGCTATGCGTTATATGATAAAAGCATGGTGGATACGCCGCTGGTACTTCCTATATATAAGTGCTTTTATCGTATTATACATTGTTGCGTTATCTAAACCACTTTGACAAGGACATGAAACATTTTTACAAGAACATAACATTGTTTTACATATTACATATTTTATACAAATTCACTTTTACTTGGTTATTCATTTAACCATGCATCATCCTTTTATTATCATTTGATTTTCATATTGACTTTCACATGATTTATAAAGGAAAACATTTTACAAGGTTCATGACTACATTTTTATTAAACACTTCTTTTAACTATAAGTCATGAATCCTGCATAAACAAAACCTATGTATCTCACATGCATTTTTATGCTGACGTACCTACTTTTACATGTGTTTCAGGTGCTAATGCATGATGATGTTTGTGCTTCACTTAGGCGGACTTAGGCCTTAGTGACTTAAAAGACACTATTTATGTTATGTTTAGTTTGAACTCGAAGACAATGTGAACTCTAAACTTAATAATACATAACTTTAATTACCATGGTTGTTGAAACAATAATTCTGTCGCATCACTCCCCGGTTTTTCCACCACGGTTTGTTGTTTTAACGCGACCGGGGTGTGACAGAAGAGTTGGTATCAGAGCCAATGGTTATAGGGAATTAGGTTATTAGCAATGCTTTGACCTAGACTATAACTTTCTAGGACCCTAATGCAAGAAGATTTGCGTTTAGATTTTAAAACAATACCGTCACCTATCCTTAGGTGATATCCACAACGAGAACACAAATTTTAAATCCGTTTCGAAAATTAATCATCTATCCTTGGATGATTGATTATAAGGTTTTGAACCCTTACAGTTTGATTCATTTTTGGCTTTGTGCTTTCTGAGTTTTCAAAATCTCGTCAAAGTTTGGGTCTAAATAATGTGAACACGTGCAAACTGGAAGAGTGAATGCCTGTACCCTGAGTTTTCTGTTTAAGGCTAGAGTGTTCGTACAAATCCGCAGTATCAGACCAGTCACTCTTACCTGGGAACTCTTGGGGTGAGTGTTCACTTATAGGCGAGCATGTCTTCGGTGATAAATTATTATGACCCATTTACTTTGATTTGTCACTGTGTGTTGACTGTTTGTTACGAGGTAACGAACAAATGACCACCATCATTTCATTTTGTTGATATTTATGTTATCTCATTTTTCATCACATCATCTCACTCGTTTTCTCTCATGTTTCCTCTTTTAGAATGCCTCCTCGACGTAACGTTCAACAACCTGATGCCGAACTGGCAGCTATTATAGCACAGCAGATGGCTGCTATGCTACCTTATCTCATAACTCAAATAAACCAAGCCAACAATAACAATGTTAATGCACCTACTCCGTGCAACTTCAAAAGTTTTAACTCGGCTAAACCGCTCAAGTTTAGTGGTTCTGAAGGAGCAACTGGGCTCCTACAGTGGTTTGATATTCTTGAGAGCACATTTCGCCATGTTCAGTGTCCCAATAACCGTAAGGTCGAGTTTGCTTCGAGTGTATTCCAAAAGAGGGCTCTTACCTGGTGGAATGGGGTAATGAGAGATAGAGGTGCTGATGTTGCTTTGGGTCAGACATGGGAGGAACTTAGAGCTCTCATGATGAGGGAGTTTTGTCCTCATCACGAACAGAGGGCACTCGAAAATGAGTTCCATGATCTGAAGCAAGAGAGTGGTGAACACCGTGCTTACACAGACAGATACGCGGAGTTAAGCTTGCTCTGTCCTACAATGGTCACACCTTTGGATAAGGCTATTGAGAAGTACATAGATGGTTTGCCAGATCCTGTTATTGTTACTGGCAGCAACCCCACTACCATCCGACAGGCCATTGAGCTAGCTGCTACCCTTACTGAATCGCAATTCAAAAAGGGTAAACTCCACAGAAAGGGGGACAAGAAGCAGAAACAGTCTGATAGCACCAATGAGAAAAAGGGTAAGAAGGCTGCTGAGTCTTCCAAGAAATCGAGGAAGCGTAAGGCTTCCAAGAACTTCGCTCTTACTACTCAGGCAAACCAGGCTGCTCCAAATCAGCTTGCACAACCTGCTGCCAAGAGGCAGTATGCTGGGAATGCACCTCTGTGTAACAGATGTAACAGTCACCACCAGCCACAGTTGCAATGCCGCATCTGCACGAATTGTGGCAAGTCTGGTCATCTTGTGAATACTTTCCGCTTTGCTCCTAATCAAAATCTGGCAGCTCAAAACCAAGCAATACAAAATCCTGCCCAGAATCCTACATGACCTCACTATCCGCCTGGTTCATGTTTTAACTATGGGGATCTGACCCACGACAGAAACAACTGCCCGAGGTTGGCAAATGCGAATCAAGCACCGGCTCGTGGTAGAGCTTTTAATCTTAATGCAAATGAGGCACGTGCAGATAACGAAGTGATGAACGGTACGTTCCTTGTTAACAACCATCCTGCTTTTGTTCTATTTGATTCGGGGGCCGATAAAAGTTTTGTGTCCTTAGCATTTGAGCCTTTGCTTTCGATGACTAGAACAAAACTAGGAAAGCCCTTGACAGTAGAAGTAGCTAGTGGTGAACCCATTGTACTTGACTCCGTTCTTCGAAATTGCCAGTTGAACCTTAACAACTATCTTTTCCCTATTGACCTCTCACTGATGCAACTCGGGAGCTTTGATGTTATAGTAGGAATAGATTGGTTACCCAAATACCATGCTGAAGTGGTTTGTTTTGAGAAGATTATTCGTATTCCGCTTTCGACTGGTGAAATCTTAGAAGTTCGTGGGGAGAAACCCGTTAGTGGTCTTAAACTCATGTCTTGTACCCAAGCCCAAAAATACCTACGAAAGAAATACGTTGCTTTCTTGGCACATGTCGTAGAGGATAAAGGCAAGGGTAAGATTATCCAAGATATCCCTGTTGTTCGGGATTATCCTGAGGTATTTCCTGAAGAATTACCTGGTTTACCCCCTGTACGCCAAGTTGAGTTCCGCATCGATCTTGTACCTAGTGCAAATCCTATTGCTAAGTCACCTTATCATCCTGCACCGTCTGAGATGCAAGAGTTTTCTAAGCAGCTTCAAGAGCTATCTGACAAAGGATTCATTCGTCCGAGCTTTTCACCATGGGGTGCTCCTGTCCTATTTGTTAAAAAGAAAGATGGATCTTTCAGGATGTGTATCGATTACCGTGAGCTTAACAAGCTTACCATCAAGAATCGATATCCCCTGCCTCGCATTGATGATCTCTTTGATCAGCTACAGGGTTCTACTTCCTTTTCAAAGATTGATCTACGTTCTGGGTATCATCAACTTCGAGTGGTCGAAGAAGATATTCCCAAGACAGCTTTTCGTACAAGATATGGTCATTATGAGTTCACAGTTATGCCCTTCGGTTTAACTAATGCTCCTGCTGTTTTCATGGACTTGATGAATAGGGTTTGTAAGCCTTATTTTGACAAGTTCATCATCGTTTTCATTGATGACATTTTGATCTATTCTAAGACACGAGTTGATCATGAGCAACATCTTCGTCTTACAATGGAGCTCCTAAAGAAAGAACAGCTTTTCGCCAAATTCTCCAAGTACAAATTTTGTCTTAAGGAAGTTCAATTTTTAGGGTACATCGTCAACGAACAAGTTATTCATGTAGATCCCGCCAAAATCAGTGCGATTAAGGATTGGGATACTCCTACTACTCTTACTGAGGTTCGTTCATTTCTTGGTCTAGCGGGATATTACCGCCGTTTCATTGAAAACTTCTCCGAAATTGTGGTTCCTCTCACTGCTTTAACTTAGAAGAACAACCCTTTTGAGTGGGGATCCAAACAGGAAGAAGCTTTCCAGACCTTGAAACAGAAACTCTGCGATGCACCTATCTTAACTTTACCTGAGGGCAATGACGATTTTGTCGTATATTGTGATGCATCCAATTTAGGCCTTGGCTGCGTTCTTATGCAAAGAAACAAAGTCATAGCTTATGCATCAAGACAGCTAAAGGTACACGAGAAAAACTACACGACTCATGACCTTGAGTTGGGTGCTGTAGTTTTTGCTTTCAAAATCTAGAGACACTACCTGTACAGTACAAAGTGCGTAGTGTTTACTGACCACAAGAGTCTCCAGCATATCTTCAATCAGAAAGAACTAAACATGAGGCAACGACGTTGGGTTGAACTCCTAAACAATTACGATTGCGAAATTCGACCATCCTGGTAAGGCGAATGTCGTGGCTGACGCATCGAGTCGTAAGGAACGTGTCAAGCTTCATTGTGTTCAGGTTCGATCTGACATTCAAACCTGCATTTCTAAGGCTCAAAATACTTGTGTTACACAAGGCTTGATAGGTAAAGAATTACCGTGTCACATTAAGCCTGAGCTTGAACTAAAAGACTTTGGGATATTCTATTTCATGGGCCGTTTGTAGGTCCCAAGTATAGATGATCTTCACACCTTGCTTATGGATGAAGCTCATAAGTCTCGTTATTCTATTCATCCTGGTGCAGACAAAATGTATAAGGATCTTCGAACCCAGTACTGGTGGCGGGTATGAAGAAGGACATTGCCTTGTATGTTTCCAAATACCTTACTTGTCTTAAGGTTAAGGCAGAACATCAACACCCCTCTGGATTATTGGAGCAACCAGAGATTCCGGTTTGGAAAAGGGAAAACATTGCTATGGATCTCATTACCAAGCTGCTGCGCACTAAAAGAGGTCATGATGCCATTTGGGTTATTGTTGGTCGTCTTACAAAGTCAGCACATTTCTTGCCGATCCGTGAGGATCTATCTGCTGACAAACTTGCCAAGATATATGTTGATGAGATTGTATCTCGACATGGTGTTCCTTTGAACATTATATCTGACAGAGATGCTCGATTCTCGCCTCGCTTTTGGAGAACCATGCAATCTGCCATGGGTACCCAACTTAATTTGAGCACAGCATATCATCTGCAAACGGATGGTCAATCTGAGAGAATGTTAGACCCTAAATCGTACATGATAAAAGTCGCAGCGGAAAAACACGAACCATAAAATTTCTTTCTTTATAAATACCTCAACTTATTTAAACTTTAACTTTAACATAGCTCTTATTCATAAATCCGTCATCCTCTTATTTACTAATTAAAAACATAGCTTATGATTGCTACATTTTACATTCATCGTCCCCGTACAATCTATCTTGTGACTCGATCTTCGATCTCTAATCCTTGTTATAATCGCCCGTTATCCACACAACCTGCATTCACCACATACATTCGAAACATTAGCACACGTTATATAAACAAGCTCATTCATGTACACTTCCCATTTCGTTCTTTAACAAACTTTAAGCATTTCATCTGCGTATCCACATCCTGATGAGGCTTTAATAATGTACCTGCATTACTTTTCATTTTCAAGGTACACTATTAAAAACGTTAACACTCAACGTGTCTAAATCATACTAACATACGTACTTACATACAAACATACATTCACATCTACGTACATACATATCTTTCCTACAACTTTATATTCATGCATACACTCACACATGTCTTTACACATACATACCTACACAACTACATACGTACATATCTTTCTTACATCTTTACATACGTGCATACCCTCATACATATCTTTATACATACGTACATACACATCTACATACGTATCTACACATCTACATGCGTACATACCTTTCCTACATCTTTACATACATGCATACACTCGTACATACCTTTATACATACATACATGCTCAGCTACATACGTACATACCTCTCCTACATCTTTACATACATGCATACGATCATACATATTTTTATACATACGTACATACCTCTCCTACATCTTTACATACAAGCATACACTCATACATACCTTTCCTTTATCAAAAATACATCAGAAACTTGATTTCGGTCCATTCGGGAGCTTAACGGAGCACCGGGACCCGAACTGGGTCAACCGGGATCACAAATGGAAGAAAACAGAAAACAGAAACTCTGGGCACCGTCGCCGACGCCCATATTGGCCGTCGGCGACGCACCTCCGTCGTCCTAAAGCCCCGTAGACAGAAAACTAGGCCGTCGGCCAAAATCCAATTCCCACATGCCGTCGGCGACGGCCCTTCTGGGCGTCGGCGACGGCTCCTCGTTTATTCATTTTCCTGCTGTGTTGTTTCGTCGTTCGCATAAACTAAAACTCGCATAACTTTCAACCCGTTTACCCGTTTAACCTCCCGTTTCTTCCTACATGCTTGAAAATTCACATTCTATCATAAGAACTTAAAATCCCACATCCGGATTAAGGAAATTCTTAACTTACATGCATTCGGCTTATTATTATCTTCTAATTATTTGACCCGTTCGTGCATTTATCAACATAATCTGTTTATTTGACCTCAATCTCATATGAACTTAATAATTTCATTGACGCCTATCATAAAAGATTGATTTCTCGGATGTCTAGCGTTCTCTTAACCCGTTCTCGCTCAAAGGCTTATTTTGACCCGTTATGGGTATTTGCGCATTAATTGGTCTATGACATACAAAACCCTATACTTCGCTTTCATACTTGACAAAGACATTACTTTAATCGAATAGCTCATTTCCAAACAACTTTTAAGGTCGTTTGCCCGAAATACCTATCAAGGGCGTTTTTGTCAACTTTACGCTATCCTTAACAACAAAAGATTTCCTTGCATAAGTAACCGATCCTACTACTTAACTACAAATCTTATTCACACATAACTTGGTCGGATCAAAACTAAGATCCGTTTAATACTTCATCGATATCATACAATTCATTTCTATTTGACTTCAATTACCCTATTTAATTAAATTGCATATAACTTTACATAAACAACTAAGAAGTGATTACGGAATCACTTACCTCATGCATCCGTGTTCATATTCGTTTCCTCGCCACTTCTTGACCCATTATCCATCCGTGCTTGATTCCGTCTCGACATGATTCCTATACTTCCATGTCATCGAAATCACATTCTTATTAGCATATTCATTTGTACATGTTGACGATCATATCATTAGTCGTTTCTAACAAGCATAACCCATATAGTCATATCCATATCCGTTTGCCCTCATGTAGTTCATCATGTCATTACATATAACGTGTATTGATGTAACATGTAACGTACGACTTCCTAATATCTTACCTTCACAACAAGAAGTTAAATTATGCTTCTTGTTCGTAGTTGACTTCCAGAAAGTCAACAATTCATCTTATTTAACTTTCGACTTATCATTTTATACCCGTATCATCATGATAGACTATACGGACGACACTATATACATTTTATCATACGATTGGTGTGCGTACCACCTTTTAAGCATAACACACAACTAATTCATGCACAATCTTCTAATTTCATACATAGTGCATCAAATCCTTCTACTAATCAACATGTGGTATTTAAAATCAAACATCAATAATATGAACATATTATCATTTTCATCATATCATCAAAACCCACTTCATGACTATTTTTCTAATCACTTACAAGTGATCTAATCTTAAGTTCTTCATAGTTTCTTCATGCTTTTGATATATGTACTACCTTGTAAGCATAGTGTACAACTAGTTCATGCATATCATTCTAATCTCATACACAATTCATCAATTTCTTCCTTCTAGTCAACACAAATCATACATGCATAACCATCAAACCTACAATTATCACATTTCTTCCAATCCTTCTAACAAGAATCCATCATACATAACATGATACATAATTTTTTTGAACAAGAATTAGACCTAGATGAGATATCCATGCTATCATCTTCACCCCAACAATTGGGTTTCACCTTTAAACATCAAATTAAGCTAAATCATGCATAATTCATGTTCTATATGGTGATTCTAACACCTATATATGAACAATTTCATACCAATTCACGGATTAAGACATAACCCACTTCATACAACTTCATAAATCTAAATTTTGAGACATACCTCATGATCCCCTTGAGTAGGTGATCCTTAATTCATGTTCGGTTGTGAATTTGAGCTTCATTTGACTCCTCAATTTGATGATTATGTTAGAACTAGGGTTTGGTTCATGGGGAGTTCCCCCTGATCGTTCTAGAACACACGAAATGTGTGTGTGCTTGTGTGGGTGTGTTTGTTACTTAAAACATAACTTTCCCCATTGTTCATCTTTGGTCCCTCAAGTTTGTTCCCTTGTTTGCTTTGTTAAATATTTTTATTACATTCCATCTTTTAATAGTTTTAACCATACATCTAAGTAGGTTAATTAGCCTAGTTGTTTATTTCTTGAGGTACCATATCACAGCATTTTAACGAATATAAATATTCGGGTTTTGGGGTGTTACAAGTCTACCCCCCTTAAATAAGGTTTCGTCCCCGAAACCTTTCTCATTTCCTCTACACACACACACATTTATGTTTGGCTTAACACCCTCATCACATTCATAAGTAATCATCCTAACTCATTTCATAATCATTCATGTAATTGGCTTCTTCTTCTAAACAAGGCTGTACTTTTCATGGTATACTTTCATATAACGTTCTTATTTCCTTTGACCCGTTAATAACAGGTTAATATACATACTTATTCAAACTTATAATAATGCTTGCCTTCATATGTTCATTTTATAACAGATTAAATACCTTCATCTCATCCTTTAAGGTTTCATTCTATAGACGTATTGCATAACATTTAACCCTTGTTTTGTTATCCCAACAAAACTACCTTTTCATAGTCACACCTACGTGCTTACCTTCATAGTTAACATCGTTCTACATTTCTTTATTTACCATACATATCCCTTCGTTACTTACGCATTCGGATCCTTTCATTCCCATCATTCTTTTGTTCATTTGCTTTACATTTACTTATATGACTTGGTTGACGCACACATGGTCAAGCTATCGACTTCTTCTTATATAGACTAGTTCCGTCTTTTATATCTTAAATCTGTTTCGCGGATTCGAACACATCATTCATACCATTCGTACCTCCTATGTTTTGAATCCATCTAACGGTTTCAAACATTTCATTTATACTTTAACTTCTTTCATGTTTCGAATCCGTCTCGCGGATCCTAGCATAGCATTTCATGTTTCGAATCCGTATTGCGGATTCTAGCATAGCATTTCATGTTTCGAATCCGTCTTGCGGATTCTAGCATAGCATTTCATGTTTCGAATCCGTATTGCGGATTCTAGCATAGCATTTCATGTTTCGAATCCGTCTTGCGGATTCTAGCATAGCATTTCATGTTTCGAATCCGTCTTGCGGATTCTAGCATAGCATTTCATGTTTTGAATCCGTATTGCGGATTCTAGCATAGCATTTCATGTTTCGAATCCGTCTTGCGGATTCTAGCATAGCATTTCATGTTTCGAATCCGTATTGCGGATTCTAACATAGCATTTCATACTCTCATTCTTGAGAGTCTTACATTTCTCTTCACCCTCACGTCCACCTACTACTTAATTCTAACGGACATACCTGTATCAATTATCACGGTCCCACGAACGTTATATGCTTCACGTGTACTGGCCAGGTACACAATCCACATACTAGTTTCGTGTCTTCGTGTAATTGTCACCTTATGTCCGAAGAATTAGGGTTCGGCACGTGTATCATTTTCAAAACATGTTTACTATACCTTCATGGTCCTTCATTTAGCATTTTTCTTCCCTTAATGCATTTTACCATTACATATACCCACATATTGAATTTACGTACCTGGGTTCAACTTCATCTTATTTCATGCCTTGGTGTCGGTACTTGACCGCATTCGCGGATCATCCTCTTCAAACACTTATACTTACCTTGCATATACAAAACCATCAGTTTCTTTATACGTATACATAAGTACATACTTACATTCTCTTTTACCTTTGGATCTTGACCGAGTCTTGGATTGTACGGGTTTCTTATCACAAGAGCACACAGGTTTGAGTTCAAGCGCTTACCTTCTTATACTTGATTCTCTCAAACCAGGGCTCTGATACCAACTTGTTAGACCCTAAATCGTACATGATAAAAGTCGCAGCGGAAAAACACGAACCATAAAATTTCTTTCTTTATAAATACCTCAACTTATTTAAACTTTAACTTTAACATAGCTCTTATTCATAAATCCGTCATCCTCTTATTTACTAATTAAAAACATAGCTTATGATTGCTACATTTTACATTCATCGTCCCCGTACAATCTATCTTGTGACTCGATCTTCGATCTCTAATCCTTGTTATAATCGCCCGTTATCCACACAACCTGCATTCACCACATACATTCGAAACATTAGCACACGTTATATAAACAAGCTCATTCATGTACACTTCCCATTTCGTTCTTTAACAAACTTTAAGCATTTCATCTGCGTATCCACATCCTGATGAGGCTTTAATAATGTACCTGCATTACTTTTCATTTTCAAGGTACACTATTAAAAACGTTAACACTCAACGTGTCTAAATCATACTTACATACGTACTTACATACAAACATACATTCACATCTACGTACATACATATCTTTCCTACAACTTTATATTCATGCATACACTCACACATGTCTTTACACATACATACCTACACAACTACATACGTACATATCTTTCTTACATCTTTACATACGTGCATACCCTCATACATATCTTTATACATACGTACATACACATCTACATACGTATCTACACATCTACATGCGTACATACCTTTCCTACATCTTTACATACATGCATACACTCGTACATACCTTTATACATACATACATGCTCAGCTACATACGTACATACCTCTCCTACATCTTTACATACATGCATACGATCATACATATTTTTATACATACGTACATACCTCTCCTACATCTTTACATACAAGCATACACTCATACATACCTTTCCTTTATCAAAAATACATCAGAAACTTGATTTCGGTCCATTCGGGAGCTTAATGGAGCACCGGGACCCGAACTGGGTCAACCGGGATCACAAATGGAAGAAAACAGAAAACAGAAACTCTGGGCACCGTCGCCGACGCCCATATTGGCCGTCGGCGACGCACCTCCGTCGTCCTAAAGCCCCGTAGACAGAAAACTAGGCCGTCGGCCAAAATCCAATTCCCACATGCCGTCGGCGACGGCCCTTCTGGGCGTCGGCGACGGCTCCTCGTTTATTCATTTTCCTGCTGTGTTGTTTCGTCGTTCGCATAAACTAAAACTCGCATAACTTTCAACCCGTTTACCCGTTTAACCTCCCGTTTCTTCCTACATGCTTGAAAATTCACATTCTATCATAAGAACTTAAAATCCCACATCCGGATTAAGGAAATTCTTAACTTACATGCATTCGGCTTATTATTATCTTCTAATTATTTGACCCGTTCGTGCATTTATCAACATAATCTGTTTATTTGACCTCAATCTCATATGAACTTAATAATTTCATTGACGCCTATCATAAAAGATTGATTTCTCGGATGTCTAGCGTTCTCTTAACCCGTTCTCGCTCAAAGGCTTATTTTGACCCGTTATGGGTATTTGCGCATTAATTGGTCTATGACATACAAAACCCTATACTTCGCTTTCATACTTGACAAAGACATTACTTTAATCGAATAGCTCATTTCCAAACAACTTTTAAGGTCGTTTGCCCGAAATACCTATCAAGGGCGTTTTTGTCAACTTTACGCTATCCTTAACAACAAAAGATTTCCTTGCATAAGTAACCGATCCTACTACTTAACTACAAATCTTATTCACACATAACTTGGTCGGATCAAAACTAAGATCCGTTTAATACTTCATCGATATCATACAATTCATTTCTATTTGACTTCAATTACCCTATTTAATTAAATTGCATATAACTTTACATAAACAACTAAGAAGTGATTACGGAATCACTTACCTCATGCATCCGTGTTCATATTCGTTTCCTCGCCACTTCTTGACCCATTATCCATCCGTGCTTGATTCCGTCTCGACATGATTCCTATACTTCCATGTCATCGAAATCACATTCTTATTAGCATATTCATTTGTACATGTTGACGATCATATCATTAGTCGTTTCTAACAAGCATAACCCATATAGTCATATCCATATCCGTTTGCCCTCATGTAGTTCATCATGTCATTACATATAACGTGTATTGATGTAACATGTAACGTACGACTTCCTAATATCTTACCTTCACAACAAGAAGTTAAATTATGCTTCTTGTTCGTAGTTGACTTCCAGAAAGTCAACAATTCATCTTATTTAACTTTCGACTTATCATTTTATACCCGTATCATCATGATAGACTATACGGACGACACTATATACATTTTATCATACGATTGGTGTGCGTACCACCTTTTAAGCATAACACACAACTAATTCATGCACAATCTTCTAATTTCATACATAGTGCATCAAATCCTTCTACTAATCAACATGTGGTATTTAAAATCAAACATCAATAATATGAACATATTATCATTTTCATCATATCATCAAAACCCACTTCATGACTATTTTTCTAATCACTTACAAGTGATCTAATCTTAAGTTCTTCATAGTTTCTTCATGCTTTTGATATATGTACTACCTTGTAAGCATAGTGTACAACTAGTTCATGCATATCATTCTAATCTCATACACAATTCATCAATTTCTTCCTTCTAGTCAACACAAATCATACATGCATAACCATCAAACCTACAATTATCACATTTCTTCCAATCCTTCTAACAAGAATCCATCATACATAACATGATACATAATTTTTTTGAACAAGAATTAGACCTAGATGAGATATCCATGCTATCATCTTCACCCCAACAATTGGGTTTCACCTTTAAACATCAAATTAAGCTAAATCATGCATAATTCATGTTCTATATGGTGATTCTAACACCTATACATGAACAATTTCATACCAATTCACGGATTAAGACATAACCCACTTCATACAACTTCATAAATCTAAATTTTGAGACATACCTCATGATCCCCTTGAGTAGGTGATCCTTAATTCATGTTCGGTTGTGAATTTGAGCTTCATTTGACTCCTCAATTTGATGATTATGTTAGAACTAGGGTTTGGTTCATGGGGAGTTCCCCCTGATCGTTCTAGAACACACGAAATGTGTGTGTGCTTGTGTGGGTGTGTTTGTTACTTAAAACATAACTTTCCCCATTGTTCATCTTTGGTCCCTCAAGTTTGTTCCCTTGTTTGCTTTGTTAAATATTTTTATTACATTCCATCTTTTAATAGTTTTAACCATACATCTAAGTAGGTTAATTAGCCTAGTTGTTTATTTCTTGAGGTACCATATCACAGCATTTTAACGAATATAAATATTCGGGTTTTGGGGTGTTACAAGTCTACCCCCCTTAAATAAGGTTTCGTCCCCGAAACCTTTCTCATTTCCTCTACACACACACACATTTATGTTTGGCTTAACACCCTCATCACATTCATAAGTAATCATCCTAACTCATTTCATAATCATTCATGTAATTGGCTTCTTCTTCTAAACAAGGCTGTACTTTTCATGGTATACTTTCATATAACGTTCTTATTTCCTTTGACCCGTTAATAACAGGTTAATATACATACTTATTCAAACTTATAATAATGCTTGCCTTCATATGTTCATTTTATAACAGATTAAATACCTTCATCTCATCCTTTAAGGTTTCATTCTATAGACGTATTGCATAACATTTAACCCTTGTTTTGTTATCCCAACAAAACTACCTTTTCATAGTCACACCTACGTGCTTACCTTCATAGTTAACATCGTTCTACATTTCTTTATTTACCATACATATCCCTTCGTTACTTACGCATTCGGATCCTTTCATTCCCATCATTCTTTTGTTCATTTGCTTTACATTTACTTATATGACTTGGTTGACGCACACATGGTCAAGCTATCGACTTCTTCTTATATAGACTAGTTCCGTCTTTTATATCTTAAATCTGTTTCGCGGATTCGAACACATCATTCATACCATTCGTACCTCCTATGTTTTGAATCCATCTAACGGTTTCAAACATTTCATTTATACTTTAACTTCTTTCATGTTTCGAATCCGTCTCGCGGATCCTAGCATAGCATTTCATGTTTCGAATCCGTATTGCGGATTCTAGCATAGCATTTCATGTTTCGAATCCGTCTTGCGGATTCTAGCATAGCATTTCATGTTTCGAATCCGTATTGCGGATTCTAGCATAGCATTTCATGTTTCGAATCCGTCTTGCGGATTCTAGCATAGCATTTCATGTTTCGAATCCGTCTTGCGGATTCTAGCATAGCATTTCATGTTTCGAATCCGTATTGCGGATTCTAGCATAGCATTTCATGTTTCGAATCCGTCTTGCGGATTCTAGCATAGCATTTCATGTTTCGAATCCGTCTTGCGGATTCTAGCATAGCATTTCATGTTTCGAATCCGTCTTGCGGATTCTAGCATAGCATTTCATGTTTCGAATCCGTCTTGCGGATTCTAGCATAGCATTTCATGTTTCGAATCCGTATTGCGGATTCTAGCATAGCATTTCATGTTTCGAATCCGTCTTGCGGATTCTAGCATAGCATTTCATGTTTCGAATCCGTCTTGCGGATTCTAGCATAGCATTTCATGTTTCGAATCCGTCTTGCGGATTCTAGCATAGCATTTCATGTTTCGAATCCGTATTGCGGATTCTAACATAGCATTTCATACTCTCATTCTTGAGAGTCTTACATTTCTCTTCACCCTCACGTCCACCTACTACTTAATTCTAATGGACATACCTGTATCAATTATCACGGTCCCACGAACGTTATATGCTTCACGTGTACTGGCCAGGTACACAATCCACATACTAGTTTCGTGTCTTCGTGTAATTGTCACCTTATGTCCGAAGAATTAGGGTTCGGCACGTGTATCATTTTCAAAACATGTTTACTATACCTTCATGGTCCTTCATTTAGCATTTTTCTTCCCTTAATGCATTTTACCATTACATATACCCACATATTGAATTTACGTACCTGGGTTCAACTTCATCTTATTTCATGCCTTGGTGTCGGTACTTGACCGCATTCGCGGATCATCCTCTTCAAACACTTATACTTACCTTGCATATACAAAACCATCAGTTTCTTTATACGTATACATAAGTACATACTTACATTCTCTTTTACCTTTGGATCTTGACCGAGTCTTGGATTGTACGGGTTTCTTATCACAAGAGCACACAGGTTTGAGTTCAAGCGCTTACCTTCTTATACTTGATTCTCTCAAACCAGGGCTCTGATACCAACTTGTTAGACCCTAAATCGTACATGATAAAAGTCGCAGCGGAAAAACACGAACCATAAAATTTCTTTCTTTATAAATACCTCAACTTATTTAAACTTTAACTTTAACATAGCTCTTATTCATAAATCCGTCATCCTCTTATTTACTAATTAAAAACATAGCTTATGATTGCTACATTTTACATTCATCGTCCCCGTACAATCTATCTTGTGACTCGATCTTCGATCTCTAATCCTTGTTATAATCGCCCGTTATCCACACAACCTGCATTCACCACATACATTCGAAACATTAGCACACGTTATATAAACAAGCTCATTCATGTACACTTCCCATTTCGTTCTTTAACAAACTTTAAGCATTTCATCTGCGTATCCACATCCTGATGAGGCTTTAATAATGTACCTGCATTACTTTTCATTTTCAAGGTACACTATTAAAAACGTTAACACTCAACGTGTCTAAATCATACTTACATACGTACTTACATACAAACATACATTCACATCTACGTACATACATATCTTTCCTACAACTTTATATTCATGCATACACTCACACATGTCTTTACACATACATACCTACACAACTACATACGTACATATCTTTCTTACATCTTTACATACGTGCATACCCTCATACATATCTTTATACATACGTACATACACATCTACATACGTATCTACACATCTACATGCGTACATACCTTTCCTACATCTTTACATACATGCATACACTCGTACATACCTTTATACATACATACATGCTCAGCTACATACGTACATACCTCTCCTACATCTTTACATACATGCATACGATCATACATATTTTTATACATACGTACATACCTCTCCTACATCTTTACATACAAGCATACACTCATACATACCTTTCCTTTATCAAAAATACATCAGAAACTTGATTTCGGTCCATTCGGGAGCTTAACGGAGCACCGGGACCCGAACTGGGTCAACCGGGATCACAAATGGAAGAAAACAGAAAACAGAAACTCTGGGCACCGTCGCCGACGCCCATATTGGCCGTCGGCGACGCACCTCCGTCGTCCTAAAGCCCCGTAGACAGAAAACTAGGCCGCCGGCCAAAATCCAATTCCCACATGCCGTCGGCGACGGCCCTTCTGGGCGTCGGCGACGGCTCCTCGTTTATTCATTTTCCTGCTGTGTTGTTTCGTCGTTCGCATAAACTAAAACTCGCATAACTTTCAACCCGTTTACCCGTTTAACCTCCCGTTTCTTCCTACATGCTTGAAAATTCACATTCTATCATAAGAACTTAAAATCCCACATCCGGATTAAGGAAATTCTTAACTTACATGCATTCGGCTTATTATTATCTTCTAATTATTTGACCCGTTCGTGCATTTATCAACATAATCTGTTTATTTGACCTCAATCTCATATGAACTTAATAATTTCATTGACGCCTATCATAAAAGATTGATTTCTCGGATGTCTAGCGTTCTCTTAACCCGTTCTCGCTCAAAGGCTTATTTTGACCCGTTATGGGTATTTGCGCATTAATTGGTCTATGACATACAAAACCCTATACTTCGCTTTCATACTTGACAAAGACATTACTTTAATCGAATAGCTCATTTCCAAACAACTTTTAAGGTCGTTTGCCCGAAATACCTATCAAGGGCGTTTTTGTCAACTTTACGCTATCCTTAACAACAAAAGATTTCCTTGCATAAGTAACCGATCCTACTACTTAACTACAAATCTTATTCACACATAACTTGGTCGGATCAAAACTAAGATCCGTTTAATACTTCATCGATATCATACAATTCATTTCTATTTGACTTCAATTACCCTATTTAATTAAATTGCATATAACTTTACATAAACAACTAAGAAGTGATTACGGAATCACTTACCTCATGCATCCGTGTTCATATTCGTTTCCTCGCCACTTCTTGACCCATTATCCATCCGTGCTTGATTCCGTCTCGACATGATTCCTATACTTCCATGTCATCGAAATCACATTCTTATTAGCATATTCATTTGTACATGTTGACGATCATATCATTAGTCGTTTCTAACAAGCATAACCCATATAGTCATATCCATATCCGTTTGCCCTCATGTAGTTCATCATGTCATTACATATAACGTGTATTGATGTAACATGTAACGTACGACTTCCTAATATCTTACCTTCACAACAAGAAGTTAAATTATGCTTCTTGTTCGTAGTTGACTTCCAGAAAGTCAACAATTCATCTTATTTAACTTTCGACTTATCATTTTATACCCGTATCATCATGATAGACTATACGGACGACACTATATACATTTTATCATACGATTGGTGTGCGTACCACCTTTTAAGCATAACACACAACTAATTCATGCACAATCTTCTAATTTCATACATAGTGCATCAAATCCTTCTACTAATCAACATGTGGTATTTAAAATCAAACATCAATAATATGAACATATTATCATTTTCATCATATCATCAAAACCCACTTCATGACTATTTTTCTAATCACTTACAAGTGATCTAATCTTAAGTTCTTCATAGTTTCTTCATGCTTTTGATATATGTACTACCTTGTAAGCATAGTGTACAACTAGTTCATGCATATCATTCTAATCTCATACACAATTCATCAATTTCTTCCTTCTAGTCAACACAAATCATACATGCATAACCATCAAACCTACAATTATCACATTTCTTCCAATCCTTCTAACAAGAATCCATCATACATAACATGATACATAATTTTTTTGAACAAGAATTAGACCTAGATGAGATATCCATGCTATCATCTTCACCCCAACAATTGGGTTTCACCTTTAAACATCAAATTAAGCTAAATCATGCATAATTCATGTTCTATATGGTGATTCTAACACCTATACATGAACAATTTCATACCAATTCACGGATTAAGACATAACCCACTTCATACAACTTCATAAATCTAAATTTTGAGACATACCTCATGATCCCCTTGAGTAGGTGATCCTTAATTCATGTTCGGTTGTGAATTTGAGCTTCATTTGACTCCTCAATTTGATGATTATGTTAGAACTAGGGTTTGGTTCATGGGGAGTTCCCCCTGATCGTTCTAGAACACACGAAATGTGTGTGTGCTTGTGTGGGTGTGTTTGTTACTTAAAACATAACTTTCCCCCTTGTTCATCTTTGGTCCCTCAAGTTTGTTCCCTTGTTTGCTTTGTTAAATATTTTTATTACATTCCATCTTTTAATAGTTTTAACCATACATCTAAGTAGGTTAATTAGCCTAGTTGTTTATTTCTTGAGGTACCATATCACAGCATTTTAACGAATATAAATATTCGGGTTTTGGGGTGTTACAAGTCTACCCCCCTTAAATAAGGTTTCGTCCCCGAAACCTTTCTCATTTCCTCTACACACACACACATTTATGTTTGGCTTAACACCCTCATCACATTCATAAGTAATCATCCTAACTCATTTCATAATCATTCATGTAATTGGCTTCTTCTTCTAAACAAGGCTGTACTTTTCATGGTATACTTTCATATAACGTTCTTATTTCCTTTGACCCGTTAATAACAGGTTAATATACATACTTATTCAAACTTATAATAATGCTTGCCTTCATATGTTCATTTTATAACATATTAAATACCTTCATCTCATCCTTTAAGGTTTCATTCTATAGACGTATTGCATAACATTTAACCCTTGTTTTGTTATCCCAACAAAACTACCTTTTCATAGTCACACCTACGTGCTTACCTTCATAGTTAACATCGTTCTACATTTCTTTATTTACCATACATATCCCTTCGTTACTTACGCATTCGGATCCTTTCATTCCCATCATTCTTTTGTTCATTTGCTTTACATTTACTTATATGACTTGGTTGACGCACACATGGTCAAGCTATCGACTTCTTCTTATATAGACTAGTTCCGTCTTTTATATCTTAAATCTGTTTCGCGGATTCGAACACATCATTCATACCATTCGTACCTCCTATGTTTTGAATCCATCTAACGGTTTCAAACATTTCATTTATACTTTAACTTCTTTCATGTTTTGAATCCGTCTCGCGGATCCTAGCATAGCATTTCATGTTTCGAATCCGTATTGCGGATTCTAGCATAGCATTTCATGTTTCGAATCCGTCTTGCGGATTCTAGCATAGCATTTCATGTTTCGAATCCGTATTGCGGATTCTAGCATAGCATTTCATGTTTCGAATCCGTCTTGCGGATTCTAGCATAGCATTTCATGTTTCGAATCCGTCTTGCGGATTCTAGCATAGCATTTCATGTTTCGAATCCGTATTGCGGATTCTAGCATAGCATTTCATGTTTCGAATCCGTCTTGCGGATTCTAGCATAGCATTTCATGTTTCGAATCCGTCTTGCGGATTCTAGCATAGCATTTCATGTTTCGAATCCGTATTGCGGATTCTAACATAGCATTTCATACTCTCATTCTTGAGAGTCTTACATTTCTCTTCACCCTCACGTCCACCTACTACTTAATTCTAACGGACATACCTGTATCAATTATCACGGTCCCACGAACGTTATATGCTTCACGTGTACTGGCCAGGTACACAATCCACATACTAGTTTCGTGTCTTCGTGTAATTGTCACCTTATGTCCGAAGAATTAGGGTTCGGCACGTGTATCATTTTCAAAACATGTTTACTATACCTTCATGGTCCTTCATTTAGCATTTTTCTTCCCTTAATGCATTTTACCATTACATATACCCACATATTGAATTTACGTACCTGGGTTCAACTTCATCTTATTTCATGCCTTGGTGTCGGTACTTGACCGCATTCGCGGATCATCCTCTTCAAACACTTATACTTACCTTGCATATACAAAACCATCAGTTTCTTTATACGTATACATAAGTACATACTTACATTCTCTTTTACCTTTGGATCTTGACCGAGTCTTGGATTGTACGGGTTTCTTATCACAAGAGCACACAGGTTTGAGTTCAAGCGCTTACCTTCTTATACTTGATTCTCTCAAACCAGGGCTCTGATACCAACTTGTTAGACCCTAAATCGTACATGATAAAAGTCGCAGCGGAAAAACACGAACCATAAAATTTCTTTCTTTATAAATACCTCAACTTATTTAAACTTTAACTTTAACATAGCTCTTATTCATAAATCCGTCATCCTCTTATTTACTAATTAAAAACATAGCTTATGATTGCTACATTTTACATTCATCGTCCCCGTACAATCTATCTTGTGACTCGATCTTCGATCTCTAATCCTTGTTATAATCGCCCGTTATCCACACAACCTGCATTCACCACATACATTCGAAACATTAGCACACGTTATATAAACAAGCTCATTCATGTACACTTCCCATTTCGTTCTTTAACAAACTTTAAGCATTTCATCTGCGTATCCACATCCTGATGAGGCTTTAATAATGTACCTGCATTACTTTTCATTTTCAAGGTACACTATTAAAAACGTTAACACTCAACGTGTCTAAATCATACTTACATACGTACTTACATACAAACATACATTCACATCTACGTACATACATATCTTTCCTACAACTTTATATTCATGCATACACTCACACATGTCTTTACACATACATACCTACACAACTACATACGTACATATCTTTCTTACATCTTTACATACGTGCATACCCTCATACATATCTTTATACATACGTACATACACATCTACATACGTATCTACACATCTACATGCGTACATACCTTTCCTACATCTTTACATACATGCATACACTCGTACATACCTTTATACATACATACATGCTCAGCTACATACGTACATACCTCTCCTACATCTTTACATACATGCATACGATCATACATATTTTTATACATACGTACATACCTCTCCTACATCTTTACATACAAGCATACACTCATACATACCTTTCCTTTATCAAAAATACATCAGAAACTTGATTTCGGTCCATTCGGGAGCTTAACGGAGCACCGGGACCCGAACTGGGTCAACCGGGATCACAAATGGAAGAAAACAGAAAACAGAAACTCTGGGCACCGTCGCCGACGCCCATATTGGCCGTCGGCGACGCACCTCCGTCGTCCTAAAGCCCCGTAGACAGAAAACTAGGCCGTCGGCCAAAATCCAATTCCCACATGCCGTCGGCGACGGCCCTTCTGGGCGTCGGCGACGGCTCCTCGTTTATTCATTTTCCTGCTGTGTTGTTTCGTCGTTCGCATAAACTAAAACTCGCATAACTTTCAACCCGTTTACCCGTTTAACCTCCCGTTTCTTCCTACATGCTTGAAAATTCACATTCTATCATAAGAACTTAAAATCCCACATCCGGATTAAGGAAATTCTTAACTTACATGCATTCGGCTTATTATTATCTTCTAATTATTTGACCCGTTCGTGCATTTATCAACATAATCTGTTTATTTGACCTCAATCTCATATGAACTTAATAATTTCATTGACGCCTATCATAAAAGATTGATTTCTCGGATGTCTAGCGTTCTCTTAACCCGTTCTCGCTCAAAGGCTTATTTTGACCCGTTATGGGTATTTGCGCATTAATTGGTCTATGACATACAAAACCCTATACTTCGCTTTCATACTTGACAAAGACATTACTTTAATCGAATAGCTCATTTCCAAACAACTTTTAAGGTCGTTTGCCCGAAATACCTATCAAGGGCGTTTTTGTCAACTTTACGCTATCCTTAACAACAAAAGATTTCCTTGCATAAGTAACCGATCCTACTACTTAACTACAAATCTTATTCACACATAACTTGGTCGGATCAAAACTAAGATCCGTTTAATACTTCATCGATATCATACAATTCATTTCTATTTGACTTCAATTACCCTATTTAATTAAATTGCATATAACTTTACATAAACAACTAAGAAGTGATTACGGAATCACTTACCTCATGCATCCGTGTTCATATTCGTTTCCTCGCCACTTCTTGACCCATTATCCATCCGTGCTTGATTCCGTCTCGACATGATTCCTATACTTCCATGTCATCGAAATCACATTCTTATTAGCATATTCATTTGTACATGTTGACGATCATATCATTAGTCGTTTCTAACAAGCATAACCCATATAGTCATATCCATATCCGTTTGCCCTCATGTAGTTCATCATGTCATTACATATAACGTGTATTGATGTAACATGTAACGTACGACTTCCTAATATCTTACCTTCACAACAAGAAGTTAAATTATGCTTCTTGTTCGTAGTTGACTTCCAGAAAGTCAACAATTCATCTTATTTAACTTTCGACTTATCATTTTATACCCGTATCATCATGATAGACTATACGGACGACACTATATACATTTTATCATACGATTGGTGTGCGTACCACCTTTTAAGCATAACACACAACTAATTCATGCACAATCTTCTAATTTCATACATAGTGCATCAAATCCTTCTACTAATCAACATGTGGTATTTAAAATCAAACATCAATAATATGAACATATTATCATTTTCATCATATCATCAAAACCCACTTCATGACTATTTTTCTAATCACTTACAAGTGATCTAATCTTAAGTTCTTCATAGTTTCTTCATGCTTTTGATATATGTACTACCTTGTAAGCATAGTGTACAACTAGTTCATGCATATCATTCTAATCTCATACACAATTCATCAATTTCTTCCTTCTAGTCAACACAAATCATACATGCATAACCATCAAACCTACAATTATCACATTTCTTCCAATCCTTCTAACAAGAATCCATCATACATAACATGATACATAATTTTTTTGAACAAGAATTAGACCTAAATGAGATATCCATGCTATCATCTTCACCCCAACAATTGGGTTTCACCTTTAAACATCAAATTAAGCTAAATCATGCATAATTCATGTTCTATATGGTGATTCTAACACCTATACATGAACAATTTCATACCAATTCACGGATTAAGACATAACCCACTTCATACAACTTCATAAATCTAAATTTTGAGACATACCTCATGATCCCCTTGAGTAGGTGATCCTTAATTCATGTTCGGTTGTGAATTTGAGCTTCATTTGAATCCTCAATTTGATGATTATGTTAGAACTAGGGTTTGGTTCATGGGGAGTTCCCCCTGATCGTTCTAGAACACACGAAATGTGTGTGTGCTTGTGTGGGTGTGTTTGTTACTTAAAACATAACTTTCCCCCTTGTTCATCTTTGGTCCCTCAAGTTTGTTCCCTTGTTTGCTTTGTTAAATATTTTTATTACATTCCATCTTTTAATAGTTTTAACCATACATCTAAGTAGGTTAATTAGCCTAGTTGTTTATTTCTTGAGGTACCATATCACAGCATTTTAACGAATATAAATATTCGGGTTTTGGGGTGTTACAAGTCTACCCCCCTTAAATAAGGTTTCGTCCCCGAAACCTTTCTCATTTCCTCTACACACACACACACATTTATGTTTGGCTTAACACCCTCATCACATTCATAAGTAATCATCCTAACTCATTTCATAATCATTCATGTAATTGGCTTCTTCTTCTAAACAAGGCTGTACTTTTCATGGTATACTTTCATATAACGTTCTTATTTCCTTTGACCCGTTAATAACAGGTTAATATACATACTTATTCAAACTTATAATAATGCTTGCCTTCATATGTTCATTTTATAACAGATTAAATACCTTCATCTCATCCTTTAAGGTTTCATTCTATAGACGTATTGCATAACATTTAACCCTTGTTTTGTTATCCCAACAAAACTACCTTTTCATAGTCACACCTACGTGCTTACCTTCATAGTTAACATCGTTCTACATTTCTTTATTTACCATACATATCCCTTCGTTACTTACGCATTCGGATCCTTTCATTCCCATCATTCTTTTGTTCATTTGCTTTACATTTACTTATATGACTTGGTTGACGCACACATGGTCAAGCTATCGACTTCTTCTTATATAGACTAGTTCCGTCTTTTATATCTTAAATTTGTTTCGCGGATTCGAACACATCATTCATACCATTCGTACCTCCTATGTTTTGAATCCATCTAACGGTTTCAAACATTTCATTTATACTTTAACTTCTTTCATGTTTCGAATCCGTCTCGCGGATCCTAGCATAGCATTTCATGTTTCGAATCCGTATTGCGGATTCTAGCATAGCATTTCATGTTTCGAATCCGTCTTGCGGATTCTAGCATAGCATTTCATGTTTCGAATCCGTATTGCGGATTCTAGCATAGCATTTCATGTTTCGAATCCGTCTTGCGGATTCTAGCATAGCATTTCATGTTTCGAATCCGTCTTGCGGATTCTAGCATAGCATTTCATGTTTCGAATCCGTCTTGCGGATTCTAGCATAGCATTTCATGTTTCGAATCCGTATTGCGGATTCTAACATAGCATTTCATACTCTCATTCTTGAGAGTCTTACATTTCTCTTCACCCTCACGTCCACCTACTACTTAATTCTAACGGACATACCTGTATCAATTATCACGGTCCCACGAACGTTATATGCTTCACGTGTACTGGCCAGGTACACAATCCACATACTAGTTTCGTGTCTTCGTGTAATTGTCACCTTATGTCCGAAGAATTAGGGTTCGGCACGTGTATCATTTTCAAAACATGTTTACTATACCTTCATGGTCCTTCATTTAGCATTTTTCTTCCCTTAATGCATTTTACCATTACATATACCCACATATTGAATTTACGTACCTGGGTTCAACTTCATCTTATTTCATGCCTTGGTGTCGGTACTTGACCGCATTCGCGGATCATCCTCTTCAAACACTTATACTTACCTTGCATATACAAAACCATCAGTTTCTTTATACGTATACATAAGTACATACTTACATTCTCTTTTACCTTTGGATCTTGACCGAGTCTTGGATTGTACGGGTTTCTTATCACAAGAGCACACAGGTTTGAGTTCAAGCGCTTACCTTCTTATACTTGATTCTCTCAAACCAGGGCTCTGATACCAACTTGTTAGACCCTAAATCGTACATGATAAAAGTCGCAGCGGAAAAACACGAACCATAAAATTTCTTTCTTTATAAATACCTCAACTTATTTAAACTTTAACTTTAACATAGCTCTTATTCATAAATCCGTCATCCTCTTATTTACTAATTAAAAACATAGCTTATGATTGCTACATTTTACATTCATCGTCCCCGTACAATCTATCTTGTGACTCGATCTTCGATCTCTAATCCTTGTTATAATCGCCCGTTATCCACACAACCTGCATTCACCACATACATTCGAAACATTAGCACACGTTATATAAACAAGCTCATTCATGTACACTTCCCATTTCGTTCTTTAACAAACTTTAAGCATTTCATCTGCGTATCCACATCCTGATGAGGCTTTAATAATGTACCTGCATTACTTTTCATTTTCAAGGTACACTATTAAAAACGTTAACACTCAACGTGTCTAAATCATACTTACATACGTACTTACATACAAACATACATTCACATCTACGTACATACATATCTTTCCTACAACTTTATATTCATGCATACACTCACACATGTCTTTACACATACATACCTACACAACTACATACGTACATATCTTTCTTACATCTTTACATACGTGCATACCCTCATACATATCTTTATACATACGTACATACACATCTACATACGTATCTACACATCTACATGCGTACATACCTTTCCTACATCTTTACATACATGCATACACTCGTACATACCTTTATACATACATACATGCTCAGCTACATACGTACATACCTCTCCTACATCTTTACATACATGCATACGATCATACATATTTTTATACATACGTACATACCTCTCCTACATCTTTACATACAAGCATACACTCATACATACCTTTCCTTTATCAAAAATACATCAGAAACTTGATTTCGGTCCATTCGGGAGCTTAACGGAGCACCGGGACCCGAACTGGGTCAACCGGGATCACAAATGGAAGAAAACAGAAAACAGAAACTCTGGGCACCGTCGCCGACGCCCATATTGGCCGTCGGCGACGCACCTCCGTCGTCCTAAAGCCCCGTAGACAGAAAACTAGGCCGCCGGCCAAAATCCAATTCCCACATGCCGTCGGCGACGGCCCTTCTGGGCGTCGGCGACGGCTCCTCGTTTATTCATTTTCCTGCTGTGTTGTTTCGTCGTTCGCATAAACTAAAACTCGCATAACTTTCAACCCGTTTACCCGTTTAACCTCCCGTTTCTTCCTACATGCTTGAAAATTCACATTCTATCATAAGAACTTAAAATCCCACATCCGGATTAAGGAAATTCTTAACTTACATGCATTCGGCTTATTATTATCTTCTAATTATTTGACCCGTTCGTGCATTTATCAACATAATCTGTTTATTTGACCTCAATCTCATATGAACTTAATAATTTCATTGACGCCTATCATAAAAGATTGATTTCTCGGATGTCTAGCGTTCTCTTAACCCGTTCTCGCTCAAAGGCTTATTTTGACCCGTTATGGGTATTTGCGCATTAATTGGTCTATGACATACAAAACCCTATACTTCGCTTTCATACTTGACAAAGACATTACTTTAATCGAATAGCTCATTTCCAAACAACTTTTAAGGTCGTTTGCCCGAAATACCTATCAAGGGCGTTTTTGTCAACTTTACGCTATCCTTAACAACAAAAGATTTCCTTGCATAAGTAACCGATCCTACTACTTAACTACAAATCTTATTCACACATAACTTGGTCGGATCAAAACTAAGATCCGTTTAATACTTCATCGATATCATACAATTCATTTCTATTTGACTTCAATTACCCTATTTAATTAAATTGCATATAACTTTACATAAACAACTAAGAAGTGATTACGGAATCACTTACCTCATGCATCCGTGTTCATATTCGTTTCCTCGCCACTTCTTGACCCATTATCCATCCGTGCTTGATTCCGTCTCGACATGATTCCTATACTTCCATGTCATCGAAATCACATTCTTATTAGCATATTCATTTGTACATGTTGACGATCATATCATTAGTCGTTTCTAACAAGCATAACCCATATAGTCATATCCATATCCGTTTGCCCTCATGTAGTTCATCATGTCATTACATATAACGTGTATTGATGTAACATGTAACGTACGACTTCCTAATATCTTACCTTCACAACAAGAAGTTAAATTATGCTTCTTGTTCGTAGTTGACTTCCAGAAAGTCAACAATTCATCTTATTTAACTTTCGACTTATCATTTTATACCCGTATCATCATGATAGACTATACGGACGACACTATATACATTTTATCATACGATTGGTGTGCGTACCACCTTTTAAGCATAACACACAACTAATTCATGCACAATCTTCTAATTTCATACATAGTGCATCAAATCCTTCTACTAATCAACATGTGGTATTTAAAATCAAACATCAATAATATGAACATATTATCATTTTCATCATATCATCAAAATCCACTTCATGACTATTTTTCTAATCACTTACAAGTGATCTAATCTTAAGTTCTTCATAGTTTCTTCATGCTTTTGATATATGTACTACCTTGTAAGCATAGTGTACAACTAGTTCATGCATATCATTCTAATCTCATACACAATTCATCAATTTCTTCCTTCTAGTCAACACAAATCATACATGCATAACCATCAAACCTACAATTATCACATTTCTTCCAATCCTTCTAACAAGAATCCATCATACATAACATGATACATAATTTTTTTGAACAAGAATTAGACCTAGATGAGATATCCATGCTATCATCTTCACCCCAACAATTGGGTTTCACCTTTAAACATCAAATTAAGCTAAATCATGCATAATTCATGTTCTATATGGTGATTCTAACACCTATACATGAACAATTTCATACCAATTCACGGATTAAGACATAACCCACTTCATACAACTTCATAAATCTAAATTTTGAGACATACCTCATGATCCCCTTGAGTAGGTGATCCTTAATTCATGTTCGGTTGTGAATTTGAGCTTCATTTGACTCCTCAATTTGATGATTATGTTAGAACTAGGGTTTGGTTCATGGGGAGTTCCCCCTGATCGTTCTAGAACACACGAAATGTGTGTGTGCTTGTGTGGGTGTGTTTGTTACTTAAAACATAACTTTCCCCCTTGTTCATCTTTGGTCCCTCAAGTTTGTTCCCTTGTTTGCTTTGTTAAATATTTTTATTACATTCCATCTTTTAATAGTTTTAACCATACATCTAAGTAGGTTAATTAGCCTAGTTGTTTATTTCTTGAGGTACCATATCACAGCATTTTAACGAATATAAATATTCGGGTTTTGGGGTGTTACAAGTCTACCCCCCTTAAATAAGGTTTCGTCCCCGAAACCTTTCTCATTTCCTCTACACACACACACATTTATGTTTGGCTTAACACCCTCATCACATTCATAAGTAATCATCCTAACTCATTTCATAATCATTCATGTAATTGGCTTCTTCTTCTAAACAAGGCTGTACTTTTCATGGTATACTTTCATATAACGTTCTTATTTCCTTTGACCCGTTAATAACAGGTTAATATACATACTTATTCAAACTTATAATAATGCTTACCTTCATATGTTCATTTTATAACATATTAAATACCTTCATCTCATCCTTTAAGGTTTCATTCTATAGACGTATTGCATAACATTTAACCCTTGTTTTGTTATCCCAACAAAACTACCTTTTCATAGTCACACCTACGTGCTTACCTTCATAGTTAACATCGTTCTACATTTCTTTATTTACCATACATATCCCTTCGTTACTTACGCATTCGGATCCTTTCATTCCCATCATTCTTTTGTTCATTTGCTTTACATTTACTTATATGACTTGGTTGACGCACACATGGTCAAGCTATCGACTTCTTCTTATATAGACTAGTTCCGTCTTTTATATCTTAAATCTGTTTCGCGGATTCGAACACATCATTCATACCATTCGTACCTCCTATGTTTTGAATCCATCTAACGGTTTCAAACATTTCATTTATACTTTAACTTCTTTCATGTTTTGAATCCGTCTCGCGGATCCTAGCATAGCATTTCATGTTTCGAATCCGTATTGCGGATTCTAGCATAGCATTTCATGTTTCGAATCCGTCTTGCGGATTCTAGCATAGCATTTCATGTTTCGAATCCGTATTGCGGATTCTAGCATAGCATTTCATGTTTCGAATCCGTCTTGCGGATTCTAGCATAGCATTTCATGTTTCGAATCCGTCTTGCGGATTCTAGCATAGCATTTCATGTTTCGAATCCGTATTGCGGATTCTAGCATAGCATTTCATGTTTCGAATCCGTCTTGCGGATTCTAGCATAGCATTTCATGTTTCGAATCCGTCTTGCGGATTCTAGCATAGCATTTCATGTTTCGAATCCGTATTGCGGATTCTAACATAGCATTTCATACTCTCATTCTTGAGAGTCTTACATTTCTCTTCACCCTCACGTCCACCTACTACTTAATTCTAACGGACATACCTGTATCAATTATCACGGTCCCACGAACGTTATATGCTTCACGTGTACTGGCCAGGTACACAATCCACATACTAGTTTCGTGTCTTCGTGTAATTGTCACCTTATGTCCGAAGAATTAGGGTTCGGCACGTGTATCATTTTCAAAACATGTTTACTATACCTTCATGGTCCTTCATTTAGCATTTTTCTTCCCTTAATGCATTTTACCATTACATATACCCACATATTGAATTTACGTACCTGGGTTCAACTTCATCTTATTTCATGCCTTGGTGTCGGTACTTGACCGCATTCGCGGATCATCCTCTTCAAACACTTATACTTACCTTGCATATACAAAACCATCAGTTTCTTTATACGTATACATAAGTACATACTTACATTCTCTTTTACCTTTGGATCTTGACCGAGTCTTGGATTGTACGGGTTTCTTATCACAAGAGCACACAGGTTTGAGTTCAAGCGCTTACCTTCTTATACTTGATTCTCTCAAACCAGGGCTCTGATACCAACTTGTTAGACCCTAAATCGTACATGATAAAAGTCGCAGCGGAAAAACACGAACCATAAAATTTCTTTCTTTATAAATACCTCAACTTATTTAAACTTTAACTTTAACATAGCTCTTATTCATAAATCCGTCATCCTCTTATTTACTAATTAAAAACATAGCTTATGATTGCTACATTTTACATTCATCGTCCCCGTACAATCTATCTTGTGACTCGATCTTCGATCTCTAATCCTTGTTATAATCGCCCGTTATCCACACAACCTGCATTCACCACATACATTCGAAACATTAGCACACGTTATATAAACAAGCTCATTCATGTACACTTCCCATTTCGTTCTTTAACAAACTTTAAGCATTTCATCTGCGTATCCACATCCTGATGAGGCTTTAATAATGTACCTGCATTACTTTTCATTTTCAAGGTACACTATTAAAAACGTTAACACTCAACGTGTCTAAATCATACTTACATACGTACTTACATACAAACATACATTCACATCTACGTACATACATATCTTTCCTACAACTTTATATTCATGCATACACTCACACATGTCTTTACACATACATACCTACACAACTACATACGTACATATCTTTCTTACATCTTTACATACGTGCATACCCTCATACATATCTTTATACATACGTACATACACATCTACATACGTATCTACACATCTACATGCGTACATACCTTTCCTACATCTTTACATACATGCATACACTCGTACATACCTTTATACATACATACATGCTCAGCTACATACGTACATACCTCTCCTACATCTTTACATACATGCATACGATCATACATATTTTTATACATACGTACATACCTCTCCTACATCTTTACATACAAGCATACACTCATACATACCTTTCCTTTATCAAAAATACATCAGAAACTTGATTTCGGTCCATTCGGGAGCTTAACGGAGCACCGGGACCCGAACTGGGTCAACCGGGATCACAAATGGAAGAAAACAGAAAACAGAAACTCTGGGCACCGTCGCCGACGCCCATATTGGCCGTCGGCGACGCACCTCCGTCGTCCTAAAGCCCCGTAGACAGAAAACTAGGCTGCCGGCCAAAATCCAATTCCCACATGCCGTCGGCGACGGCCCTTCTGGGCGTCGGCGACGGCTCCTCGTTTATTCATTTTCCTGCTGTGTTGTTTCGTCGTTCGCATAAACTAAAACTCGCATAACTTTCAACCCGTTTACCCGTTTAACCTCCCGTTTCTTCCTACATGCTTGAAAATTCACATTCTATCATAAGAACTTAAAATCCCACATCCGGATTAAGGAAATTCTTAACTTACATGCATTCGGCTTATTATTATCTTCTAATTATTTGACCCGTTCGTGCATTTATCAACATAATCTGTTTATTTGACCTCAATCTCATATGAACTTAATAATTTCATTGACGCCTATCATAAAAGATTGATTTCTCGGATGTCTAGCGTTCTCTTAACCCGTTCTCGCTCAAAGGCTTATTTTGACCCGTTATGGGTATTTGCGCATTAATTGGTCTATGACATACAAAACCCTATACTTCGCTTTCATACTTGACAAAGACATTACTTTAATCGAATAGCTCATTTCCAAACAACTTTTAAGGTCGTTTGCCCGAAATACCTATCAAGGGCGTTTTTGTCAACTTTACGCTATCCTTAACAACAAAAGATTTCCTTGCATAAGTAACCGATCCTACTACTTAACTACAAATCTTATTCACACATAACTTGGTCGGATCAAAACTAAGATCCGTTTAATACTTCATCGATATCATACAATTCATTTCTATTTGACTTCAATTACCCTATTTAATTAAATTGCATATAACTTTACATAAACAACTAAGAAGTGATTACGGAATCACTTACCTCATGCATCCGTGTTCATATTCGTTTCCTCGCCACTTCTTGACCCATTATCCATCCGTGCTTGATTCCGTCTCGACATGATTCCTATACTTCCATGTCATCGAAATCACATTCTTATTAGCATATTCATTTGTACATGTTGACGATCATATCATTAGTCGTTTCTAACAAGCATAACCCATATAGTCATATCCATATCCGTTTGCCCTCATGTAGTTCATCATGTCATTACATATAACGTGTATTGATGTCACATGTAACGTACGACTTCCTAATATCTTACCTTCACAACAAGAAGTTAAATTATGCTTCTTGTTCGTAGTTGACTTCCAGAAAGTCAACAATTCATCTTATTTAACTTTCGACTTATCATTTTATACTCGTATCATCATGATAGACTATACGGACGACACTATATACATTTTATCATACGATTGGTGTGCGTACCACCTTTTAAGCATAACACACAACTAATTCATGCACAATCTTCTAATTTCATACATAGTGCATCAAATCCTTCTACTAATCAACATGTGGTATTTAAAATCAAACATCAATAATATGAACATATTATCATTTTCATCATATCATCAAAACCCACTTCATGACTATTTTTCTAATCACTTACAAGTGATCTAATCTTAAGTTCTTCATAGTTTCTTCATGCTTTTGATATATGTACTACCTTGTAAGCATAGTGTACAACTAGTTCATGCATATCATTCTAATCTCATACACAATTCATCAATTTCTTCCTTCTAGTCAACACAAATCATACATGCATAACCATCAAACCTACAATTATCACATTTCTTCCAATCCTTCTAACAAGAATCCATCATACATAACATGATACATAATTTTTTTGAACAAGAATTAGACCTAAATGAGATATCCATGCTATCATCTTCACCCCAACAATTGGGTTTCACCTTTAAACATCAAATTAAGCTAAATCATGCATAATTCATGTTCTATATGGTGATTCTAACACCTATACATGAACAATTTCATACCAATTCACGGATTAAGACATAACCCACTTCATACAACTTCATAAATCTAAATTTTGAGACATACCTCATGATCCCCTTGAGTAGGTGATCCTTAATTCATGTTCGGTTGTGAATTTGAGCTTCATTTGAATCCTCAATTTGATGATTATGTTAGAACTAGGGTTTAGTTCATGGGGAGTTCCCCCTGATCGTTCTAGAACACACGAAATGTGTGTGTGCTTGTGTGGGTGTGTTTGTTACTTAAAACATAACTTTCCCCCTTGTTCATCTTTGGTCCCTCAAGTTTGTTCCCTTGTTTGCTTTGTTAAATATTTTTATTACATTCCATCTTTTAATAGTTTTAACCATACATCTAAGTAGGTTAATTAGCCTAGTTGTTTATTTCTTGAGGTACCATATCACAGCATTTTAACGAATATAAATATTCGGGTTTTGGGGTGTTACAAGTCTACCCCCCTTAAATAAGGTTTCGTCCCCGAAACCTTTCTCATTTCCTCTACACACACACACACATTTATGTTTGGCTTAACACCCTCATCACATTCATAAGTAATCATCCTAACTCATTTCATAATCATTCATGTAATTGGCTTCTTCTTCTAAACAAGGCTGTACTTTTCATGGTATACTTTCATATAACGTTCTTATTTCCTTTGACCCGTTAATAACAGGTTAATATACATACTTATTCAAACTTATAATAATGCTTGCCTTCATATGTTCATTTTATAACAGACTAAATACCTTCATCTCATCCTTTAAGGTTTCATTCTATAGACGTATTGCATAACATTTAACCCTTGTTTTGTTATCCCAACAAAACTACCTTTTCATAGTCACACCTACGTGCTTACCTTCATAGTTAACATCGTTCTACATTTCTTTATTTACCATACATATCCCTTCGTTACTTACGCATTCGGATCCTTTCATTCCCATCATTCTTTTGTTCATTTGCTTTACATTTACTTATATGACTTGGTTGACGCACACATGGTCAAGCTATCGACTTCTTCTTATATAGACTAGTTCCGTCTTTTATATCTTAAATCTGTTTCGCGGATTCGAACACATCATTCATACCATTCGTACCTCCTATGTTTTGAATCCATCTAACGGTTTCAAACATTTCATTTATACTTTAACTTCTTTCATGTTTCGAATCCGTCTCGCGGATCCTAGCATAGCATTTCATGTTTCGAATCCGTATTGCGGATTCTAGCATAGCATTTCATGTTTCGAATCCGTCTTGCGGATTCTAGCATAGCATTTCATGTTTCGAATCCGTATTGCGGATTCTAGCATAGCATTTCATGTTTCGAATCCGTCTTGCGGATTCTAGCATAGCATTTCATGTTTCGAATCCGTCTTGCGGATTCTAGCATAGCATTTCATGTTTCGAATCCGTATTGCGGATTCTAGCATAGCATTTCATGTTTCGAATCCGTCTTGCGGATTCTAGCATAGCATTTCATGTTTCGAATCCGTCTTGCGGATTCTAGCATAGCATTTCATGTTTCGAATCCGTATTGCGGATTCTAACATAGCATTTCATACTCTCATTCTTGAGAGTCTTACATTTCTCTTCACCCTCACGTCCACCTACTACTTAATTCTAACGGACATACCTGTATCAATTATCACGGTCCCACGAACGTTATATGCTTCACGTGTACTGGCCAGGTACACAATCCACATACTAGTTTCGTGTCTTCGTGTAATTGTCACCTTATGTCCGAAGAATTAGGGTTCGGCACGTGTATCATTTTCAAAACATGTTTACTATACCTTCATGGTCCTTCATTTAGCATTTTTCTTCCCTTAATGCATTTTACCATTACATATACCCACATATTGAATTTACGTACCTGGGTTCAACTTCATCTTATTTCATGCCTTGGTGTCGGTACTTGACCGCATTCGCGGATCATCCTCTTCAAACACTTATACTTACCTTGCATATACAAAACCATCAGTTTCTTTATACGTATACATAAGTACATACTTACATTCTCTTTTACCTTTGGATCTTGACCGAGTCTTGGATTGTACGGGTTTCTTATCACAAGAGCACACAGGTTTGAGTTCAAGCGCTTACCTTCTTATACTTGATTCTCTCAAACCAGGGCTCTGATACCAACTTGTTAGACCCTAAATCGTACATGATAAAAGTCGCAGCGGAAAAACACGAACCATAAAATTTCTTTCTTTATAAATACCTCAACTTATTTAAACTTTAACTTTAACATAGCTCTTATTCATAAATCCGTCATCCTCTTATTTACTAATTAAAAACATAGCTTATGATTGCTACATTTTACATTCATCGTCCCCGTACAATCTATCTTGTGACTCGATCTTCGATCTCTAATCCTTGTTATAATCGCCCGTTATCCACACAACCTGCATTCACCACATACATTCGAAACATTAGCACACGTTATATAAACAAGCTCATTCATGTACACTTCCCATTTCGTTCTTTAACAAACTTTAAGCATTTCATCTGCGTATCCACATCCTGATGAGGCTTTAATAATGTACCTGCATTACTTTTCATTTTCAAGGTACACTATTAAAAACGTTAACACTCAACGTGTCTAAATCATACTTACATACGTACTTACATACAAACATACATTCACATCTACGTACATACATATCTTTCCTACAACTTTATATTCATGCATACACTCACACATGTCTTTACACATACATACCTACACAACTACATACGTACATATCTTTCTTACATCTTTACATACGTGCATACCCTCATACATATCTTTATACATACGTACATACACATCTACATACGTATCTACACATCTACATGCGTACATACCTTTCCTACATCTTTACATACATGCATACACTCGTACATACCTTTATACATACATACATGCTCAGCTACATACGTACATACCTCTCCTACATCTTTACATACATGCATACGATTATACATATTTTTATACATACGTACATACCTCTCCTACATCTTTACATACAAGCATACACTCATACATACCTTTCCTTTATCAAAAATACATCAGAAACTTGATTTCGGTCCATTCGGGAGCTTAACGGAGCACCGGGACCCGAACTGGGTCAACCGGGATCACAAATGGAAGAAAACAGAAAACAGAAACTCTGGGCACCGTCGCCGACGCCCATATTGGCCGTCGGCGACGCACCTCCGTCGTCCTAAAGCCCCGTAGACAGAAAACTAGGCCGCCGGCCAAAATCCAATTCCCACATGCCGTCGGCGACGGCCCTTCTGGGCGTCGGCGACGGCTCCTCGTTTATTCATTTTCCTGCTGTGTTGTTTCGTCGTTCGCATAAACTAAAACTCGCATAACTTTCAACCCGTTTACCCGTTTAACCTCCCGTTTCTTCCTACATGCTTGAAAATTCACATTCTATCATAAGAACTTAAAATCCCACATCCGGATTAAGGAAATTCTTAACTTACATGCATTCGGCTTATTATTATCTTCTAATTATTTGACCCGTTCGTGCATTTATCAACATAATCTGTTTATTTGACCTCAATCTCATATGAACTTAATAATTTCATTGACGCCTATCATAAAAGATTGATTTCTCGGATGTCTAGCGTTCTCTTAACCCGTTCTCGCTCAAAGGCTTATTTTGACCCGTTATGGGTATTTGCGCATTAATTGGTCTATGACATACAAAACCCTATACTTCGCTTTCATACTTGACAAAGACATTACTTTAATCGAATAGCTCATTTCCAAACAACTTTTAAGGTCGTTTGCCCGAAATACCTATCAAGGGCGTTTTTGTCAACTTTACGCTATCCTTAACAACAAAAGATTTCCTTGCATAAGTAACCGATCCTACTACTTAACTACAAATCTTATTCACACATAACTTGGTCGGATCAAAACTAAGATCCGTTTAATACTTCATCGATATCATACAATTCATTTCTATTTGACTTCAATTACCCTATTTAATTAAATTGCATATAACTTTACATAAACAACTAAGAAGTGATTACGGAATCACTTACCTCATGCATCCGTGTTCATATTCGTTTCCTCGCCACTTCTTGACCCATTATCCATCCGTGCTTGATTCCGTCTCGACATGATTCCTATACTTCCATGTCATCGAAATCACATTCTTATTAGCATATTCATTTGTACATGTTGACGATCATATCATTAGTCGTTTCTAACAAGCATAACCCATATAGTCATATCCATATCCGTTTGCCCTCATGTAGTTCATCATGTCATTACATATAACGTGTATTGATGTAACATGTAACGTACGACTTCCTAATATCTTACCTTCACAACAAGAAGTTAAATTATGCTTCTTGTTCGTAGTTGACTTCCAGAAAGTCAACAATTCATCTTATTTAACTTTCGACTTATCATTTTATACCCGTATCATCATGATAGACTATAAGGACGACACTATATACATTTTATCATACGATTGGTGTGCGTACCACCTTTTAAGCATAACACACAGCTAATTCATGCACAATCTTCTAATTTCATACATAGTGCATCAAATCCTTCTACTAATCAACATGTGGTATTTAAAATCAAACATCAATAATATGAACATATTATCATTTTCATCATATCATCAAAACCCACTTCATGACTATTTTTCTAATCACTTACAAGTGATCTAATCTTAAGTTCTTCATAGTTTCTTCATGCTTTTGATATATGTACTACCTTGTAAGCATAGTGTACAACTAGTTCATGCATATCATTCTAATCTCATACACAATTCATCAATTTCTTCCTTCTAGTCAACACAAATCATACATGCATAACCATCAAACCTACAATTATCACATTTCTTCCAATCCTTCTAACAAGAATCCATCATACATAACATGATACATAATTTTTTTGAACAAGAATTAGACCTAGATGAGATATCCATGCTATCATCTTCACCCCAACAATTGGGTTTCACCTTTAAACATCAAATTAAGCTAAATCATGCATAATTCATGTTCTATATGGTGATTCTAACACCTATACATGAACAATTTCATACCAATTCACGGATTAAGACATAACCCACTTCATACAACTTCATAAATCTAAATTTTGAGACATACCTCATGATCCCCTTGAGTAGGTGATCCTTAATTCATGTTCGGTTGTGAATTTGAGCTTCATTTGACTCCTCAATTTGATGATTATGTTAGAACTAGGGTTTGGTTCATGGGGAGTTCCCCCTGATCGTTCTAGAACACACGAAATGTGTGTGTGCTTGTGTGGGTGTGTTTGTTACTTAAAACATAACTTTCCCCCTTGTTCATCTTTGGTCCCTCAAGTTTGTTCCCTTGTTTGCTTTGTTAAATATTTTTATTACATTCCATCTTTTAATAGTTTTAACCATACATCTAAGTAGGTTAATTAGCCTAGTTGTTTATTTCTTGAGGTACCATATCACAGCATTTTAACGAATATAAATATTCGGGTTTTGGGGTGTTACAGAGAACAATCCAGACACTGGAGGATATGCTTAGAGCTTGTGTGATTGATTTTGGTGGTAGTTGGGATTCGCATCTACCGTTAATCGAATTCTCCTACAACAATAGTTATCACTCTAGCATCAACATGGCTCATTTCGAAGCTTTATATGGTCGAAAATGCCGTTCACCGGTCTGCTGGAATGAGATAGGTGAAGCGCAGCTTACTGGACCTGAACTCATTCTAGAGACTGCAGATAAGGTTAAGAAGATTCGTGATAACCTACAGACAGCTAGAAGCCGTCAAAAGAGTTACGCGGATCAACGACGCAAGCCCTTAGAATTTCAAGTCGGTGGTCACGTCCTACTCAAGGTATCCCCTTGGAAAGGTGTGATTAGATTTGGAAAGAAAGGAAAACTTACACCACGCTATGTTGGACCATTCAAGATCGTTGAAAGAATCAGAAATGTAGCCTACAGACTTGAGCTACCTCCTGAACTTGGAAATGTTCATCCAACTTTCCACGTATCCAATCTCAAAAAGTGTTTAGCTGATGAGAACCTCCACATACCACTTGAGGAAATTCGTGTTGATAACACGATGCACTTCGTTGAGAAACCTGTGGAAATCATGGACTATGAAGTCAAAAAGCTCAAACACAAGCGCATACCTATTGTCAAAGTTCGCTGGGAATCTAAATGTGGCCCAGAATTTACTTGGGAATGTGAAGATCGGATGAAAGCGAAATATCCGCACCTATTCTCACAAGTTTCCTCTAAATAAATTTCGGGACGAAATTTCCTAAAGTAGGGGAGACTATGAAATCTGTGCTTGTGTAATCATTTTACAGACTCTGAACAATACAATATCAATAAAAATGTATTTTGATCCCAATGTTTGTTATTTATGTTTGACATTTTTGCACGTTTTGATTTTGATCGATTTTAAACTCTATATCGCTTTCTGGAAAGTTATACGCAAACTGATGCGTAAACGTAATCAGTTTAACACGACAAACACTTCGGAACAGCAACATAAGCTTAACATACCTTAAATAACCTTTACATAACTTATAAATAAGTTTTAAAGGCTTTGGTATGGCAAAAACAAGTTTATTCGCTCACAGGGACTATTTGCGTCAAACTGCAAAAGTCTGCAGTTTCGTAAGGCAACGTACAGTCTGGAACTTGATCATAAGCTAAACATACCATAAAAAACCTAAACATAGCTTAGAAATAGGCTTTGTGTGGTTCGGTATGCGAAAACATGCTTATTTGGTCTTTCAGGGACTAAAAGTGTCAAAAACGGCGTAAGTTTGCATTTACGCGCATATCTTACGTTCTGACCACATCTGGACATCCAAAATTTTTGTACACACTAAAATATTTTTATTTTAGTGATCGGCATGCAAAAATACCATTCGTTGCGCAATTTGGATCGTTTTCGCGTCCGTTGCGAATTCCGTCGTAATTAACCGAACAATGCAACCGTATAGCCAAACGAACCGACATCCGTAACATTTTTGAGCGAAATTCAAGTTAAATATACTTTAACTTCATTAATGGAGCTTAAAATGGGCTTAACGGGTGTTAGAAGTGCCAAAACGCGACGAAACAAGCTTAGGGGCTGAAACTGCCATTTTATGAAAGTTGCTGGTCTGCAGGTAGCTTGCGGACCGTAACCACATGTCCTTACGGTCTGTAAGGCATGCCCAGTGACAGAAAAATCATTTTCAGCAAACTGTTTGATGTTTAGGGGCTGTTTATGCAAATTTCTTGGTGTGTTAACCAAGTTAACACCACTCCAAGGCTTTGAACCTGCATCAAACACTTGTATGGTTGAGATTTTTGCTGGGAAGTTACACAAACAAATGGCATGATCTTGTGAATTCACAACAACTATAAATAGCAAGGCCATTTCATTGTTTCAAGCACCCTTGATCTGATTTTCCCTAAGTTGAAGTATTTTGCTTCATACCTGAGATTATTTTGATCAAGTTCTCCCTAGCAAGGACCTTTTGTAAGCATTCCTTCATTCTTTTATTGCATTCCAAGCTTAAAAGTCAAACAGTGTTTGACTTTTAGTTTGACCAGTCAATGGTCAACGCAAAGTTCGTATGAACTTTGCAACGTGATTGTAATCACGATGGTTAAAATCCTTAGCGATTATACCTATTGATTACCACGTTAACTAGTTGTAGTGACGAGTCAAAGTTTCGGTCAAAATGCGTTTTAGCATGCATTTTGCCACGGAACTACTTTTAGGTATCAAAACACTTTGTTTTGATACCAAATCAGTTTTCTAAGTAGCTTAAACATGTTTTGACATGTTTAACTCATCACTATTAGTTTAGTGCTTGTTTAGGGTCGTAAGGTAAGCTGTCTAAACAACCGCTTAGACTTTCGAACCCGACCCGTTTGGTCGATCATTAGGATCCGACCAAGCTTGTTTAGTGATCATAGTTGCATAGGGAATAACCTCTGAGGTTATTCCTTATGATCACATAGGATTTGTGAGTTATTTGTTAAGTAGCTTGTATGCCCATAGGAAATGACCAAAATGCCCTTTTAAAGCATAAATCCGTATTTTGCATATGTGAACATGTTTTTTGACATATAATCTGATTTAGTAAGATGTTAAGGGATAATTGGGCATGTAAGACTTGACATAGCACATAGTTAACCATCCGAACATAGTTTTGCGCAAACGACGCATCATAGTAGCTTATACTACCATAATGGGTCGAAACGGGTCAAAAGCACTTAGGTAGACTTTCAAATCAGAATGTTAGCTCTATTAAATCATGCCATATGAGTTCAAATACTTATTTGATTTATAGAACATCATTCTATCCTATCTCCCGATTTAGGATCCGATTATTAACATAGTTACCTATACTAGGTGCCTTGTTGATTCCGTGATCCTTGGAGCTTAATTTGGTCTTATTCTCAAGACTAATAAGAAATCCCAAGTGAGTACATAGTTCCCCTCTTTTACCACTTTCAAATACTTTGGGGTGATACACATGTACATACGTGTTACTTTCGTGCATTTCATGTTTTTATGACATAAACATGCTAGTTTCACCTAGTACATTTCTAGTACATGCTTTCAATTATGTTTTGCTATGTATGTTAAGCATGCTAGCACATTGATTTATTATACATTTTTTACATATGTTTACTTAGCATATGGACACATTGTTTTACATGACAATTCTGCTATGTATGTTTACTGAGCATGCTAGCACATTGTGTAGGATCGTTTGCACGACCAAAATGAGTCGTTCAAAAGAGTTCTAATCAATACGAGAGGCGGAAACAAACGTATTGACTTTGAATCAGCTTGATATACACTCTAATTGTCTTGTTTATTGATAAAACAGCGTTTTACAGCCTGGAGACACTTCGGCAGCACCTCGGTACCGGAATCACAAAGTTACAAATGAAATAGTCAAGGCAACTATATATAGGCATGTCATTCCGCATGAAACAGTTCACACGAAATGGCCATTGCCATTTCGTGCGTAATGGCATTCTTATTTCGTGCGAAATGGAAACTTTCCATTTCGTGCGAAATTGCCTTTACACATATGTTTGACATATTTCTCATATATTGTGCCCTGATCTATCTAATCTAATACAAGACTCGATACAAGACGAAGTTGACAGATATATGCACTAACAGACTCCCCCTTGGATGTTGACGAAGTCTTCAGTGTCGAGTCTTCAAATTCTTCAGTCTTTATCTGTCTTCTCGTGCTCTCTCCAAAGTATCTGACAGTGTATGCATCCTTAATCTCTTCCTTCTCTTTTTCTCTTTCTCTTTTCTTCCAAACTCAGAATCACAACCTAGCTCTTGAGCTTTCTAATTTTCTTGATCAGATCTCTTGATTCCTTAAGTTCATTAGCATCATCAACTAATCTCCCCATTAGATCTTGATCTACTAATCTTCAAACTCTTACTCAAGCTTTGTAGCCTTCACAGGTTCAGGATCGAAGCCTGGCTCTACATATGCTTATGTAGACACTCTTCAGGAATTGGAACCTGGCTCTTTTCAAGCTTCATTCCTGCACATCCTCTACCTCAAAATAAATTTCACAAATTTAGAGATCATTTGAAGATATCGTTCAAACTGATTTAACATTTATTAATTTCTGATTCACCACTTGTAGGAATACCATTTTTCTTTTCAAAAACATTTTTCATCTCAAATAAACTCTCCCAATCCAGTTGTCGTCATGTTTAGCACTCAGAATTTTGAAAATCAGCTTGTCAACATCAGTTGTCGAAAATAAGATGAAATAAAATCTTTTTGAATTTTCAAAATTTTATACTAAAATACAATCTTTTTGAATTTTTGTTTTTAACAGAAAGCAATAAAGAAAATATTTATAGACAATATTTTTGTGAGTTTGTGTAAGAGGATCATATCAGTTTATGAGACAAATCACTAACACCGTTAAGCTTTAAACATTTTAAGTTCTAAACAATTCACTTAGATTGCCAGTATACCGATCCACTTAAATTTTCACACAAAGTTCAATTGTTTCGAGATACGAGATTAGTGTTTTAAGCACTTAAACTTATTTGCGTGTCCCATCTCAGAATATAGTCCTATATCCAGACTCCTATATTCAGTCTTACAGGTGAATGTACACTAATGATATCTGTAAACGGGTAAATGCGAGACCATGAGAGCTCAGGTTAGAACTTCCGTTCAGACAAAGAGATGATGGCTCGTCTTTCGGTCTGTCCCATTTGGGATCTTTTCTTCAGCAGTACATGATTAGCATTTTGCAATGTTTTATCATTTTTTGTACTGAGGGTGAGCTTTAAGATTAAAGCAGTGCAGAGCATTATACGAGGACTAGGCTATTGCTTCCGCAAAATCAGAAGTCCGGGTATATCACGCACAAAGACCTAGTATGTCAGAAATAGAAAGCCCTTCAAATAAGATTTCAGGGGTTACCTATATATCCGAGAGATGTTCCCCACGAAATAAGCAAGTTTGATTTTTAAGTTTATATCTAAAAAACAATCTACTGAATGTATAAAAACCTACTGGCACATCGACAGTGAGATCGTTTATCACATTTGACTTTCCAATTCTTTAGCGTGTTGTGATAGTCCACTAATGTACTATCATTTCCTCTTTTTTCACAACAAAACTCTTTTTCATTTTCTAATGTTTTTGGCTTTTTCAAATTTTCTAATGTTTTTGGATTTTCTGAGATTTCTTACTCCCCCTAAAAAGCAAAATCATTAAAAGAAAATTTGACAAACTGATGAGAATTGCTTCAATTCGCCATTCACTAGGCATAAACAATCAGAACTCCCCCTTACAACAAACTATTTTCCCATTAAGATTTCAAAACACTTAAGTTTGTTTTAATCAAAATGATTTTTCCGGAAAATAATTTTTGTTGAAATTCATAAACCACTTGTAGGTTAGGGGTTCATCACATAGTTTTTCAATCACTTTATATGAAAGTTAAATCAAGTTCAACTTAATGACCTTAATTAACTACTTGTAGGTGAAAACCTCTTTGTTAACCACTTGTAGGTTTAACCAAACCATGTCAACCCAACCCTTTGAAAAATTGAAATATGACAATTTTGAGAAATATAAAACCACTTGTAAGACAAAATTTCACAGATGTGAATTTCTCAAGAAAGATGCCGATTCCTGCTCCACGATTACCAACTTGGGAGCTCCGGCATGTCCAGAGTTTAGTCATGATAGATTCTATCCCAGTTACTAACCTGGGATGACCAATCTTCATCTGGTTTCTTTGTTTTCTTTTCATAAAATTCCTTTACCCCTTTGACCTTCCCGTCAATCATTTTTCCAAAAATATTTTGAACCTTGGGGTTAAAGACTTTTTCAACATCAAATTCTTTCTTTTCAGAAAAAAATTGATTTGAAATCTCAACTTTTCCAACTTTTTGTTTAAAATTATCAGCCCGCAATGGTGGAAAATTTGCATCATCTATTAGCGGAACTGAATTTTCATCTTTCAACTCAACTTGTGGCACTTCTGACTTTGACGAGTCAGATTCATAGCCAGAAAATAGCTCCTCTGATTTTGACGAATAAGAATCATTGCTAGAACTATCATCTACTTTCTTAACAACCCACATTTGGTTGCTAAAATTCGCTCTTCTTTTGTAAAACCGTTTTGAACTCTCACCATCTTCAAATTTTGAATTTTTGAAGATTTTAAATTGTTCAGTTGGTGATTCATTTTCAGCAACTTTTTCTTTGAAATTGAGTTTTTCAGAGACTTCCTGTTTAGTGTTGGTTGCCGTTGGACAGTTCACAGCAATGTGACCAACTTTGTTACATTGAAAACAGGTTCTCTCTTCCTTCTTCTGACCAGCTTCATTCTTTATTCCTTCTTGCTTTTTAGCAAGGAATTCTTTATTTGATTGCTTCCAGAATGAGCTTCTTTCTTCTTCTTCTAAACTGTCTCCTGAAACAAATACAATTTTTGGTTTATAGGTTTTTTCATTTTTATGATTTTCTGGAGCAATTAAACCTAATCCTTTCTTTTTGAAATTACCATTATGGTTTGGTCTCTTTTGAAAACCAGAACCAGAACTGTAACCTTTTTTCTTGTTTAATCTTTGTTGAACTCTTGAGGTGTATTTTTTAGGTTTTTCAGAAAGATTTATATCTTTTATTTCAAAAATATTAATTTCTGTTAGTTTGAAAACCTTGTTAATCATTTCGGTTTTAACACCTATTATTGGAAATTCCTCATCAGAATATAATTTGTCTGAATCATTCAAAGTATATGCCACTTTGATTAATTCGTCATTCAAATTATTTTTTGATAACAGAAATTCTTTGTGGTAAACCCTTTTTCCCTTTATGACTGTTGGACTTGATGTGTCAGACTCAGATTTTGACTCCTCCGTTTCATCTTTATCCACCACTTTCTTCATCAATTGAGATTGTTGATCAGTGTCAGATGCAGTAAAAGTGACATCAATGTTGTCTGGCAAATTATCTGAATTCTCAGATTCCCACTGTAAGTTGGTTGCCTTTTTTGACTCTTTCTGAATTTGGATTTCGTGGAGAATATCCATTTTCAAGCAGATATGGACACTTGTTATAACTGACACTTTGTTTATTACCTGAATTCTTCACTTCAGTATCTACTTTTGTTTCAGAATTCTTTTCTACATATGTTTCTTCTTCGAATGCCTTCATGCCTTCCACTGTAGGGTAAATCCTGTCAATCACATAAGAAGCACATGAGTAACTTCTTAATAATCTTTCAACTCTTTTAGTTTCTATTCTTTGGATTTCCAATTTTTTTCTCAAGTTCAGCACATTTCTCAATGTAATGATTGATGCCTGACTGCTTCGACATGAACGCTCCTTGAAGTGTCTTCAAAGCAGTTGCTTGTTCACTACTTGATTCATTGTATTGATTCATAGCTTTGTTCAGAACATCATAAGATTCCTTTAATATGTTCATGTTATGAATCAACGTGCTGTTTTGTTTTTTCACAGTTTCACAATTTTCACAAACTTCAGGTGTCTTTTCTGCAACAACTTCCTCATCAACCTTGAAAGCTGAAATTTCTTTAACCTGCTTCTTAATCACTCGAACATCTTGATCATCCTTTTTACCTCTCATTCTTTCTTCATCTCTCTCGGCTAGAAATTTTAAGTGCTCTTTCATTTTATCTGCCCAATAATCATCATCACTATCATCTTGTTTTTTAACCTTCTGCTTTGCCACTCGAGCATTTTCAGCATCCCTTTCAGCGAAATATTTTAAATGTTCTTTCATACTATCTGCCCAATACGATTTATCATCAGCACTGTCTTCAACGACTTGAGCAACAAAAGCTTTAGCCTTTAAAATATCTTCATCTGGACAATATTTATCCCAGCTAAACCCCTCTGCCAGTTTCTCATCATATTGATCTATTATACCATAACAAGCTCTCTTTGATGACGACTCTTCAATCACCTTCCTAGCATGTGAAGTTCGTGGCTCTTGTTGTTGATATGGCTGTTGAGCAACTTGATGATAAATCGCTTTCCGATAATAATCATTGTTTCCGAACGGATTTTGAGCTCCACTTGCTTCACGATTTGTACATTCTCTCTTGAAATGCCCTTTTTCCCTGCAACGAAAACAAGTAACTTTAGATTTATCAAATCCTAATGTAGAAACATTTGCATCACGGAAATCATCTCTTCCCGTAATCTGTTTAAACTTTTCAGCTCTTCTCAACACACTAGCCAAACACTACTTTATATCCATTAACTACATCTCTTCAGCATCAATCTGATCGTAATCCTCTTTTGTCAACATTGGATTTCCGATCCTTCCTGCAACTAAACTCCCATAGGACTCTAACACAGTCACCAACAAAGACATATGACTTTTGGCTACTTCTTCAGAATAATTTTGATCATTCTCAAGATTTAAAGCAATGTTGCATTGAAGTACTTTGCCACTCTTTTTTGCTGAAAAATTTGGATCGAACGATGGATATGAAGAGAATCCAGTTTTGCTACTAGATCCTTGAGATGAATCTCAAGAAGAACTTTTTGCATTGAAAGCAGTTTCATTCTTTGGTGTAATGATGGTCTTATAACTAGTACCTCCTTTGTAATACAGACCAATGTCTTGTTCACCATCATAGTTCTTCATTCTCGCTATCTTTCATTGTTCCATCTCTTGAGCTTCGAGTTGTTCAATAAATGTGCTCAGCGTTAGATTGTCAAATTCAGGTTTGTTTTTCAACATCATAAGATACGTGCCCCAGACATCTTGTGGCAACGCATCGGCCAACTTTTCAATCCACTCTTCATTTTCTTTATTGATGTTCAATCTCTTCATATTCATCACCAAATTGCAATATCTTTCTATGATCTGCTTAGTCTTCTCAGTTTTTAATCCACGGAATAGATCAAATTCTTTCTTCAAAAGCGACATTTTGTTCTTGATCATTTCTTTACTTCCAACAAACATCGATTTCAGTTCTTTCCATATTGAATGTGAACTTCTGTTGTGTTGTAGTAAAATCAAGATTTCTTCCTTGATAGCTTGCTGCAAAAGACTAACCATCATCTTTTCACTTTTGTAATTCTTTTTTTCATCAGCACTTAGATCTTTAATTTCAACCTTCTCTCCGCTGTCTTTAACCGGTCTAACATATCGATACTCAATACATTCCCATGCATCTAGATAATATCCTTGAACCCAATTTTCAAAACGTTCGGCCCATCCACTATACTCCTCAATACTCATGAGCTTAGGCGGTTTTTATGTAGTGCCCGTCTCATTTTCGAGCATCGTATTCTGGGTTATAGTGATCGGGCTAGCAAAGGCGTTGTAGAACTCGTTCTCCATGATTTTGTTATCAAAAATTCACAAACACAAACTTTCAAACGAAATGAATTTCTTCAAACGAAATGCTCTTCAAACGAAATGAACCTTTCACGTGAAAAGAACCCTGTTCAAACGAAATGAACCTCCCAAGCGAAATGGACTCTTGTTCAAACGAAATGACTGCTGAACTACTTCGTACGAAATGACTCACACGAAATGGAAACTTTCACACGAAATGGATGATTTCGTATGAAATGGAACTAATCTCAAGCGAAATAGAAGATTTCGTGCGAAATGGAAAATTCAATCCGTGCGAAATGGTGCTGGCGTCATGCAATCGGCCATGTTTTTATCAAATTGATCAATTTTTAGTACGATTTTAGGTCTGATTCTTTCAATGATTTGTTAAAATAGTGTTTCGCACGTTATATGAAAAATTCAAGTCATTTTATCTGTGAAAACTCAGTTATTTTTGAAAAGAAGGTGTGGAAAACAGAATTTTCAGCTGAAATAGTAAGAACTCTTCCTCCTGAGCTCTGATACCACATGTAGGATCGTTTGCACGACCAAAATGAGTCGTTCAGAAGAGTTCTAATCAATACGAGAGGCAGAAACAAACGTATTGACTTTGAATCAGCTTGATATACACTATAATTGTCTTGTTTATTGATAAAACAGTGTTTTACAGCCTGGAGACACTTCGGCAGAACCTCGGTACCGGAATCACAAAGTTACAAATGAAATGGTCAAGGCAACTATATATAGGCATGTCATTCCGCATGAAACGGTTCACACGAAATGGCCATTGCCATTTCGTGCGAAATGGCATTCTCATTTCGTGCGAAATGGAAACTTTCCATTTCGTGCAAAATGGCCTTCACACATATGTTTGACATTTTCCTCGTATATCATGCCCTGATCTATCTAATCTAATACAAGACTCGATACAAGACGAAGTCGACAGACATATGCACCAACACATTGTTTTACATGAACATTTCTACTATGTATGTTTACTTAGCATACCTAGTACATGGTTTTCACATGCTACATTGGTTATGACATTTGGTGTGTTTAATCGGGACAATAATACATTCATTAACTTTGATCATGCTGCTCGGTAGTATGTAATGGTACCATAGGACTTGACAAATCCCGTTTCCGACTTCCTAGGTTTGTTTGGAAGTTGGGAATGACAGAATCCGATATACATAATTAAGATAAACCTTTAATTTGTTTAAGGGTTTGTCGCCACAGTCGCAAGGCTTGAATGTATGCGATTAACATTACTGCATAAATGTTTGTAATCACAAAGCATTGTTTTCTGCAAAACATAACATTTGATTTAAACTTAGGTTTATTCAAAAACTTTGTTTTGTACATTTTCCTATGGGGTTGAGTAATTACTAGTTATTCACCATACATGACATTTGTTTTCACATTGACATTATCACATAGTTTGAGTAGATACTTTCTACTTGCTATGCATTTCATTTGGTTATACATGATACATGTTACACATGACATTGAACATAGTTTACACATAAACATTTTGACATTGAACAAGACATTTTGGTTGGTTATTGATAAGTGACTTATGTAACGGGGCTATGCGTTATATGATAAAAGCATGGTGGATACGCCGCTGGTACTTCCTATATATAAGTGCTTTTATCGTATTATACATTGTTGCATTATCTAAACCACTTTGACAAGGACATGAAACATTTTTACAAGAACATAACATTGTTTTACATATTACATATTTTATACAAATCCACTTTTACTTGGTTATTCATTTAACCATGCATCATCCTTTTATTATCATTTGATTTTCATTTTGACTTTCACATGATTTATAAAGGAAAACATTTTACAAGGTTCATGACTACATTTTAATTAAACACTTCTTTTAACTATAAGTCATGAATCCTGCATAAACAAAACCTATGTATCTCACAGGCATTTTTATGCTGACGTACCTACTTTTACATGTGTTTCAGGTGCTAATGCATGATGATGTTTGTGCTTCACTTAGGCGGACTTGGGCCTTAGTGACTTCAAAGACGGTATTTATGTTATGTTTAGTTTAAACTCAAAGACAATTTGAACTCTAAACTTAATAATACATAACTTTAATTACCATGGTTGTTGAAACAATAATTCTGTCGCATCATTCCCCGGCGTTTCCGCCGCGGTTTGTTGTTTTAACGCGGCCGGGGTGTGACATTCTCTATGTATCTTTTCTGAACCACTTTTTACATTCTTCTCGTTGTTCATCTTTCGACATTTCTTGAAAACTCTTATTTTTCACACTTTTAGCTACTTTCCTTCTCAGTTCATCTTCATTACTCAGCAAGTGTTGGATAGCTAGAAGTATCAATGTGAACGTTCTCAGACTGATCTTCGTCACTACAGTCTTCCACTTCAACTCTGTCATAGTTATCAGCGTCTTCAACATACTTGTACTGGTATTCAGGCTGCTAATTTATATCAAACTTGTTCAACTCCTCTTCGAAATCAAAGTTAAAATCATTTTCATCAACATGCGTCATCTTTACAATCTCAGCTAAAGTATAAGTATTCAAGATTTGTCCTTCCTCTACATTGTGTTCAAGACGTAGAATCAACCTTGTACTCGGATCGACATTTTCATCAACCTTTTCAGCATCATCATGCTCCCCTCACCACTTGCATTCTCAGGTTCTTCGTTAGCATCATTATGAAGATATTCATCAATCTTCTCTTCATTTGACGCTTCAGTCACTTTGATACCCGAAGTACCTTGATCATCATCATCATTTCCATCATCATTATCATCACTGTGAACAGAATACACATCATCTGCATCATCTTTCAGAATATCATCATCATCTTCTTCATCATTGTCGATCTCACCAGATACTGAAGGTATTGGACAAGGATCTAGAATAGATGATTCTGGAGCTTTTGTTGGCTCAGACATAACAATTTCCCTTTCAGTTATTTGAGCAACACCTTCAACTAGAACACCTTTGCCTTTATCTTTCATTTCAGCTTCAATTTCAGCTTTTCGTCTTGCTCTTACTTCTTCAAGTTCAATCTCTTCAAATCTTTGTTCTATCGGCTTACCAATCAAGTTTTCCAACACTTTCTTCATCATATACGCTTCATGTTCTTTCTTAGCATTATTGGCTTCTAATTCTTTATTTTTCAATTTGAAGTACTCATTCTGCTCATCTCTTTGAGCCTTTTCTTCTTCCAATTCTGCTATTCGAAATTTCAGAATATCAATGTCTGCTTGACCGGCTTCAATATTTTTCAACAATGATGAATTTTCAGCTTCAACAGACTTGACTTGTGTTTCTAACTTCTTTTTCTCAACTAACACTTCATCCACTTTCTTTTGCACCTTGTTTACAAGATCATCATTCACGAAACTAAAATCATCAAGCTGTTCAAGACCTATATTCTCTGGAATATGTGGAAAATCTTTAAATCCATACGATCCAGGAGTAGTCTGAACTGGTGGTTGTGAGGTTGGTGGTGTTTGTAGAATGTGTGGTGAAGTTATAAATGGTTGTTCATGAATAGGTGAAGACATACGATGTTTGTGGTGATGATTGTGGTGATTGTAAATGTTATGGTGATGGTTGTTGTGCTGGTGATGGTTGTTGTGGTGGTGAAGGTTGTTGTGGTGGAGAAGGTTGTTGTGGTGGTGGTGATGGTGGTTTTTGTGGTTCTTGGATAGGTTTTGATTTCAACTTGATTTTCAACTTTCGCACTGTTGGAGATTGGACACGTTTTCTCGACGTTGATTTCTTTCTATCTGAAGATGGTGGTGTTAGAACTGGAATATCCTCTGGTGGAATATACGTTTCATCATCATCGTCCGCACTCCTCTTTCTTTTATTTTGTTTTTCTTTTTCTCTTGGATCGTAGTTTTCTTTGATCCATTTATCAACTTCAGCATCAACCTCATCTTCAGAACCAGATAAACTCTTTTCTGCATCATTAACCACTTTCTCACCAGCTGCTTTCCCAACTTTCAAAGTATCATCAATATCTCTCATCAACTGCTCAGTTTCAAGAGATAATTGATCAATATTAACCTCTGTTTCATCTTCTTCTGGTTCATCAACCAGTATTGTTTCAACTGCCTTCTTCTTACATTTCTTTTGAGGTTGAGAAGACGATCCTTCTTCAGCTTGAGCTTTAGGAGTTCTCTTTCCACCTCGTTTCTTCTTTTATGTCTCTTCTTTTGTAAACCACTCATTTCGAGTTTCCGAGAAAGATTCTAACTTCTTCAATTCATCTATTGCACTTTTTTCTTTCATCTCTGCATCATTCCTCCACTTCAAATGATTTACAGGATCTGGATCAACATATTTCTCATCTTTAATAAATCCAAAAAAACTTTGTCTTCTTCTTTGGTTCTGGCCAATTAGTTGTGTACTTGGATAATATGATCAACGTTTCGTTATCCATGTGATTCAACAACATAAGATCATTTTCTTCATCTTTCACCAGATTCGGATAGGCGTGATCCAGCATCATTTGCACAAACCTCGGATACACCTAACTTTTACTACCCGAAGTAATGTTATCTTTCATATAGTGGAAAACGATTCTTGAAAAATTATACTTCTTGTTCAACACCAACACTGTCACCATACACATTTGGTAATCTTTCATCACATCATAACCACCTTTTCTGTGACTAAGCGCGTGGATCACTGAATGAATGAAGAACTTGTATGGCTTCGTAAAACATGCTTTCAGATAATTCGCTTTATTCAACAGCCCATTATATCCCATTCTCAGCATACAACCTTTGACCATTCTTTCAGGAAACCCTGTTGGTGAATTTTCATCATCTGGAAAATCTAACACTTCTCGAACAAGCTGTTCAGTGATGATTATTTCTTTATCTTCACCATTTAAGCTAACACTTGAATTTATCACATTATTCTCTTTGTCATACTTAGCATTCTTCTAGAAATGAGCAACATGAGATCTGAAAACTCTGTGCTGATTCGTCAACGCCTTCTGAATCGGTAAACGCTTCATGAACGGAAAAATTTCCTTGAATACAGTCATCTTTGATAATGTCTCATAATAAACACAGCAAATATTGTGCGATGGATCAAACTGCACGTTCGATGCCTGAAACACAAACACAAAACAAATTAAACATTATGCACAAATTACAAGACATAAAAATCATTCACACGAACTGGCCTCCACACGATGTGGCAGTTCATGCGATCTGGTGTTTAAACATGATGAACATTTCCAAACGATCTAGTCTCAAATGATCTGGCCACTTCGTACGAGTTGGCCAAACTCAAACGACCTGGAACATTCTCACATTATGTCCATCTTGTACGAACTGGTGATCATCACTTCGTTTGAACCGACATTGATGAACAATAATATTTCAGGTTTTTAATCATGATTTTATGATGAAATTGATGACCTAGATATGTTCTACATCACATTCCGACCATAATGATGTGTTTTTTATTTGATTTAGTCCATTACATAACCTTGGATCTAAGTTCAAAGGTCTGTTCATCGAAGTTCATTAGATCTGGTTTAATTAAGCGTTAATCCATACCTTTCCCATGTTAAAAGTTGAGCAAACTAACTTATAATATGATTACGAACACAGATTCACAAGATTTAGGCTTGAAATCGAAAGAAAACTATCAAATCGCCTCAGATCGCTCAAAGGGTTTCTGTTTGGTGCGGAGTGGTGTGAGAATGAAGTGTTCACGCGATCTGGACTCCTCCTTAAATAGAGGGACCAGTTCGTGCGAAATGAATGATGAAATGATTTTGAGGAGTTCGTGCGGACTGGCCTTTGTGTGACACTGATTGGCCAGTTCGCATGAGTTGATCACCTCGTGTGAAATTTCATTTTTCCAAAATTTTTGAATTTTTTGAATTAATTTTTTTTTCTTTTAACTTTTTAACTATTTACCACCACACTCAGTTTACCAAGTCCAAATTAATGACCCTCGTCAACTGTTTAGCCTGCCAAGTCCAAGTTAATGACCTTGGCTGACCAAATTATGATCTCGCTGACAATTTTGAAACAAATTAAGTTCAAATTAATGAACTTTTAAACATTTTGAGCAATTACTAACATTTTCTCAAACTATTTCTTAACCAACCCAAATGATCCAACTTGTTTAGCACTTGATAAACTTTGAACATCAGATCCCCAACGTCTGTTGTCGAAAATAAGATGAAAAGACAAATCTTATTGGGTTTAAGAAATAGGAAACTGTACAAACATATTTACAAACATCTTTTTGTGAGTTTGCGTAAGAGGATCATATCAGTTTTTGAGACTGATCACTAACACCGTTGATCTTGATTTAACTTTAAATCTTAAACAAATTCACTTCTGATTGTCAGTATTGTTGTCCACTTAAACTTCTAACACAAGTTTCAATTGATTCGAGATACGAATTAGTGTTTTAAAGACTTAAACTTATTCACGTGTCCCACCTCAGAATATACTCCTGTATCAAAATTCCCTAGATTCAGTCTTACAGGTGAGTATACCAATCTGATATCTATATTTGGGTTAGTGCGAGACCTTGAGAGCTCAGGTATGAACTACAGTTCAATCAAAGAGATGAAGGCTCGACTTTAGGTGTGTTCCCTTTAGGGAATCTTTTTTACAACTGCACTTGATTTGTATCTTTCTATATTTTATCAATTTTTATGCAGAAGGTATGCTTTAAAAGCGCGTAAAGTATTATACTAGGTCTAGGCCATTGCTTCCGCAATATCAGAAGACCAGGTATAATACCTCATATATCAAACAGTATAAAGACCTAGTATCTCAGAATCAGGCAATCTCTCAAACAAGATTTCGGGGGTTACCCATATATCCGAGAGATTTTCCCCACGAGATAAGAAAGTTATTGACATTTAGGTTTATATCTTGAAATCAATCTATTGAATGTGTAAAAACCTACTGGCATATCATCAGTGAGACCGTTTATCACATTTAAACTTTTCATTTCTTTAGCGTACTGTGAATGTCTACTGATGTACTATCATTTCCTCTTTTTACACAAAAACTCATTTTTTATTTTTTTTATTGTTTTTGGCTTTTACATATTTTATCATGTTTTTGTATTTTCTAACATTTTCTTACTCCCCCTAAAATTCAAAACATTTAAAGAAAATTTGACAAACCGATGCAGATAGCTTCATCTCGCCATCCATTTCTGCTTTTCGTGCACTGAATTGTAGAAAATATAACATGTGAAGCAGAAATTACCCCCATGATTTACAACACATTGATATTTTACAGTTTGAAAACCATTTTTTCAATCTTATGAAATTAATCATGTTTGTTCAGCCATGAGGGTTTCAGCATATTCACTCAACATATTTTTGAAATTTTTTAATTTTTTTTTTAATTTTTAGGGTTTTGAAATATGGTTTATTTATGTACAGAAATGCATAAACTCCCTGGTTTCAGACGCAGGGACCAGCAGCCTCCTCTCCTCGTGCCAGGCTGCTCCCTTTCCAATTTGATGATCATCTGTTTTCTTGAGCACCTTGAGTTCTAGCAAATCCGACATAACCTCCATTGATTGACCTGACGTCGTATAGTAGTGCTAACATCCCTTTCATGTGCCGTGAGGCGCCGCTATCCATTATTCATTTAGAAATTATAGACCTTGGAAGCCCCTACACACATCAAAAAACATTTACTTAAACAATGATACCCAAGATTTTTCAACATTTGGTATACTACCAAAGACAATATCATGAGCTACTTTGTCAACTTTTGGAATGTTAAACACAACATTTGGAACATCAGGTTCTTGTTTTGATTTTAGAGCTCCTTCCTTGATAGGTGGGAATTCTTCAATCAACTTATCTAATTCAAATTCAAGTTTCTCAACATCGGTTGCAAAAAATTTCGGTTCAGATTTTAAAACCTCTTCCATTTTCTTTTCTTCAAAAGATCGTTTAGGTTTCTCCACCCATGTTTGACTTTAGAAAGTCTTTGTTTTAGGATAAACCTTTGAAGTCTTTTGTGATTTTGAAGATTCACCAATCTCAAAAGTTGATTTTGGTTTGTCCTCAGACTTCAATGATTCACCACTTTTAAGAATATGCACGGGGGATACCATAGGTGATTTTCCCTTAACATCCTTTGAAACTTTTGGTTTTGGTTTATGGACAACTGGTTTTATTGTCTTTTTAACACATTGTTTTGCCATGTGACCGATTTCATTGCATCGATAACAGATTCTTTTGTCATATTCAACAAAAGTGGATTTGTTGGTCTCGTCTCTTATCTTTTTGGCTGCAATAAAATCGTCAATTGCTTGCTTACTTGTTGGATAGATGTGTGACTCGAACGAGTCAATCAGAAGAGTTTACAATCCATATCAAAGGCGGAATCAGTGATATAGACGTGAAATAGCTTGATTCTCCTTAATTATCCTTTTATTATTGATTTCAAAGCAATTCTGATCGTTTGACAAACTGGCAACACCTCGGCTCTGAAATCAAGACCTTACAAATGAATCAACCAGTCAGCTATATATAGGGGATGTAATTTCGTACGAAATAGGCACTGGCTATATCGTACGAAATAGCAATGATCTATTTCATACGAAATAGCTTAGTGATTTTTTGTGCGAAATCACACAATCACACACAAACCCTAATTTTGATCCTGCTGAGTACTGGTTTATCCTATCTAGACACAAGACTCGATAAAGACGAAGTTAACAGACATCTATGCACCAACAAACTCCCCCTTGGATGTTGACGAAGTCTTTAGCATCAAATCTTTAGTCTTTAGCCTTTGTCTATCTTCTCACTCTGTCCAAAATGTCTGACACTGTAAGCATCCTTCAATCTCTATCTTCAAACTCCCCTTTGAATGTTGATCCAGAATGTAGACTCCCCCTTTCAATATGCTGGAGCTCAAATTCTGGTTCAAACTTTACACAAACTTTGCCATGGGGATCTTGTTTCCTGTTTCTCAAAAATATAACATTACAATCTATTGAGTTTTAACATCCTTTCTCGTTTTTATCAATTTTTAGAAATCCACTTAAGTAACTAGGTCCAAGTTAATGACCCTAGGCACTTAATTTTTCTACCAAGTCCAACTTAATGACCTTGGTTGATCTTAAACGAAACAAAAACTGACTTTTGTTCAACATTTTTCAATCTGAAATTTACAAGTTTCAACTTAATGAACTTGTTTTGACTTTCAATAAACAGGTTTAATCAAGATAAGCTCACAACTCATCTTCCAGCTCAGAAACTTCTTGCATCTTTTTCAAACTGCGAATCTGAAGATCAACTTTCCACTTTGGTTTGTCAAAAAATAAAGCAGAAATGTAAAATCCTTTTGCATTTTGAATAAAGTTTCTATACTAGAATGCTAAACAGAAATAAATTGCAGTAAATGTAAACTATTTACAAACATTTTTGGTGAGCGTGTTAGGGAATCATATCAGCTGTCGACAAGTCACAAGTACCATTAAGCTTTAATTTCATACTCAGAATTAAACAATTCGCTTAGATTGTCGATATACTGATCCACTTAAGTTCTCACACAAATTTCAATCTGTCCAGGATACGAATTAAGTATATTAAGAACTTAAACTCATTCATGTGTCCCACCTCTTGAATATACTCCCGTATCCAGATCCCAATATTCAGTCTTACACTTGAGTATACCACAGATGATATCTGTAAGGGGTTAAATACGAGGGCCATGAGAGCTCAGGCTATTGCTTCCGCAAAATCAGAGAGATGATGGATTCGACTTTAGGTGTGTCCCCTTTAGAGGATCTTTTCTTCAACAGCACATGATTAGCATTTTTCAATGTTTCATCATTTTTTATGCTGAGGGCGATGCTATATTTCAAGCAAGCAGAAAGTATTATACGGGGACTAGGCCATTGCTTCCGCAAAATCAGAAGTCCTGGGATAATACCCCAGATATTACTGAGTATAAAGACCTAGTATCTCAGAAAGAGGGATCTTTAAAACGAGATTTCAGGGGTTACCTATATATCCAAGTAGTGTTCCCTACGAAATAAGCAATTTTGAATTTAAGTTTATATCCCGTACAAATCTACTAAATATGTAAAAACCTATCAGTATATCATCAGAGAGACTGCTTAAGACTTTTAAACTTTCCATATCTTTAGCATACCATAACTGTCAAGCCGATGTACTATCATTTTCCCTTTTTACATAAGCTCTTTTTCATTTTCTATTGTTTTTGGATTTTGAAATATCTCATGTTTTTGGATTTTTGAAATTTTTTACTGTTTTTGTATTTTCTAAAAATATAATCTACCTCCCCCTAAATACCAAAACAAGTAAAAAATCGACAAACCATTGCAGATTGCTTCTCAACATCATCTACAACGGTACCTTCATCTACGCCAAGAATCTCCTCCAACACCGATAAAAGCTTCATACCGTTCAATTTTAAAAGATATTGAAAACGAGTTTTATCAAACGCTTTGGTATGTAAATCAGCTTTTTGTTCGTCAGTGTGGATTTTCTCAATTCATATCAACTTCTTCTCAAAACAATCTCGGATGAAATGATGACGAATTTCAATGTGTTTCATTTTAGCGTGATGAACAGGATTTTTTGTTATGTTTATCACTGCCTCATTATCAACAAAGATAGGGGTGTTAAGAAATTGCAAACCGTAGTCGCGCATCTGTTGCTGGATCCACAAGATCTGAGAGCAGCAACTGCTAATAGATACATACTCGGCTTCACATGTGGAAAAAGCTACAGAGGTCTGCTTCTTGCATTGCCAGGTGACCAAACGTGGTCCGAAAAACTGACATCTCGCTGTTGTTGATTTAGCGTTGACTTTGCAGCAACCAAAATCAGAATCAGAATACCCTTCGAGCGTAAAGTCGCCTTCTTTTGGATACCACAACCCCAATGATGGAGTTCCTTTCAGGTAGCGTAATATCCGTTTCACAATCACCATATGCGAAGCTCTGGGGCTTGACTGAAACCGCGCTGCGAGGCAGGCTGGATACATGATATCGGGTCTTGAAGCTGTCAAGTACATCAGCGATCCGATCATGGAACGATACATCGTTTCATCTACCTTCTCTCCGGTGAGATCAGGGTTTATCCCATGGTTCGTCGCTAATGGGGTGGAAGCTGGAGTAGTTCCGGACATCCCAAATTTCTCTAAGATATCATGAACATACTTCGTTTGATGTATGAAAATTCCCTTAGGCAGTTGATCAACCTGAAGTCCCAAGAAGAATTTTATCTCACCCATCGATGAGATTTCAAATTTTTGCTTCATAACTCTTTCGAAATCTTTGCACAAATTTTCATTTGTTGAGCCAAATATAATGTCGTCCACGTATATTTGAACTATCTGAAGATGTCCGTCGACTTCTTTGGTGAAGAGAGTGGCATCCACTTTTCCACGGATGAAGCTGTTGGCAAGCAAATGCTGAGACAATGTCTCATACCAAGCTCTCGGGGCCTGGTGTAAACCATGCAGCGCTTTATCCAGTAAGTAAACCTTGTCTTTGTGGATTGCCGGTGAAGCCGGTGGCTGTCTGACATATACCTCCTCTTTTACCTTCCCATAGAGAAAAGCCGATTTAACATCTAGCTGATAAACTTTAAAACTTTTCCAAGATGCAAATGCTAGGAAAATTCTGATCGCTTCAAGTCTAGCAACCGGAGCATATACTTCAGTGAAATCTATACCCTCCTGCTGACTAAAACCCTGGACTACGAGTCGAGCTTTGTTACGAATAATAACCCCTCGATCGTCTCTCTTATACTTGAACACCCACTTGGTGTTTATCTTCCTGTGACCATCAGGCAAGTCTACCAATTTCCACACTCCTAACTTCTCAAATTGACTCAGCTCCTCTTGCATCGCGTTGACCCAAGAATCTTCAGTTAGTGCATCCTTATATGTTCGCAGTTCAATTTGCGAAATAAAACAACTAAGTGAAAACTCAGTTTGTAACGGAGCAACTGTAGAATAAAAGCAAGTAAGGCCTTGGTCAATTTGTCGTCTAGTGCGAACGCCTGATTGCAATTCTCCAATAATCAACTCCTCTGGATGGTATGAAAGAGTTCTCGGCATCACCTCGCCTGGAACATCTACCTCGCCTTCTAAATTTGTGACATTCTGATTTGCACCTTGTTCACTGACTGGAATTGTTTGACTTGATATCTGGATCTGTTCCCCCTCCGAATCTGAATCACCATGATCGAATATTGGTCTGTCATCAGATTCTAGATTATCATTAACTGCCGTCTGATTGTCATGAGCTTGTTCTGAGGATTGTTGAATATCATCATGTTCTCCAGCATTACTTGGACCGGCTTCATCGTCATTTGAAGTTTGCCGTTAACGTCTAGAATACTCAGCTGGAAACCTTTCTTGTGATTCTTCATATTCGCTCAGAATATCCAACTCGTCAAAGAAATCTGGTTCTTCTTCTATGTCAAACGAATCCCACAGAGTATCATAATTAAAACGCCATGAGTCGCCGGGATTCTGAGGTGGCATGGTATAACCTTGACACTCAACATTATGTGCTTCGATGATCCGCTTCAAGCTTGGAACAAAGACTCGTTTCAATGGACTTGCATAACCCACGAAAATTCCTTTAATGCTCTTTGCACCAAATTTGCCAAAAGTTTCTAGAACTGTACAGGGAGACCCAAACGGTTCCAGATACTTCAGGTTTGGTTTGCGGTTGTTGATCAGCTCGAAACATGTCTTGTTGAATTTCTTCACTGTAAGAACTCGGTTGAGTGTATAGCAAGCGGCTGATACTGCTTCTGCCCAAAAGTTGATTGGTAATTTTGAATCAGCATGCATCGTGCTAGCTGTTTCAATTAGCGTCCTGTTCTTTCTTTCAGCTACTCCATTTTGTTGTGGAGTGTAAGGAGCACTAAACTCTTGCAATATACCTCTCTCATCACAATACTCTTCCATCTTGTTGTTCTTGAACTCTGTACCGTTGTCACTCTTGATTCTTCTGATTCGAGTTTGGTACAAGTTTTCAATTTTTCTAAACAACGTTATCAAACTTTCAAATGTCTCATCTTTTGACTTCAGAATTGATACCCACGAAAATCTTGAGTAGTCGTCTGTTACTACTAAACCGTAGAGATCCCCAGTTATACTTTTGACGTTTAGTGGACCAAATAGATCCATATGAAGTCTCTCTAACGGTCTCGAGATTGAGTTTTCCTTCTTCCCGGGGTGAGATTTCTTTCTCTGTTTGCCTTTGACACAACTAATGCACTCCCCCTCAAGATGGAAACCTTTCACATGAACACCAGTTACTAAGTCGTTATGCACCAGGTGATTCATTTTTCGCAGGTGAATGTGGCCCATCTTTCGATGCCACAGTTGCGATTCTTTTTCCATTGCTCTTGACATAAAGTAGTGAGCCTGACCCGTGGAAGTAGTTGCTACACTCATGTCCAATACGTACAGATCATTCACTCTAGGTGCTCTTATGATAACCCACTCTTCGGGAACAACAAATCCTGGTCTCAATATCAAACATTTCTTATCCGTAAAGTGCGTTGTATACATGCGATCACAAATCTGAGAAATGCTCAGAAGATTGTTTTCAAGCTCGGCGATGTAGTTTACTCTTTCAAACGTGACAATTCCATTAGATAGAGTTCCTTCACCAACTATTCGACCTCCTTGATTACCTGCAAAACCCACATATCCTCCATCAAACCCTCGAACATCGTACAGAAGGGTCTTCTTCCCTGTCATGTGCCGAGAAGCTCCACTATCCATAATCCAACATGAAACGGATCTTGGAAGCTCCTGCACATATCACAAACACTTAGTTAGATTTTGATGCCACCTAAGCCTCTTTTGACTCAGGTAGCTTGACTTTGATGTGCGTTTTAGCAGTGTAAAGTGGCGGAAAATTCTTGTCAGTCATCTTTAAGCTCGCCTTATATACAATCTCAACCTCTCTGTATAAAAAGAAATCATTTTTAGGAGGTTGACTAGATGATTGGTCTTTCTTTGGTACATACTTCTTCTCAGAAGTAGTAGTGTCACACCCCTATTTTCCACGTGTCACCGGTGGGCCCGGTGGGGAGTATAGTGACGTAGTTGATATCATCATAGTCAAACAACACAATATTTAAATGCACAGCGGAAGCAAAAGATAAATATATTACAAACCGATTCGAAAGTAATATTTAATATTACAACGGAATGTAAGTTGGATCCACAGGCGGATCAATTAAAAAGAAAACATAGTTCATCATACTTATTGTATCTAAGCTTGCGAGACTCTTAATGATGCTAAGGAGAGGCCAGCCTATTACGCTTAGTACCTGCACTTAACCTTTTTGGGAAAATACGTCAGTTTACACTGGTAAATACAATTTAACTGACTCATTTTGAAAAGGGTTGAAAATTGATTTGAATGCTCATGGCACAAAACATTTTTATAACTTGGGATAATTATATAATATTATAATCTTGTGAACGAATTACATGTTACTTGTGCGTTCAGTAGCCCGGATCTTGTCCGGGTTAAAGATCAATAGACACACCACACTATTGAGTTATACACTGACAGGTGTACGCCTACACCCCGTGCTCAGGTCGTGGCCATTTCGTAAAATGATGCCAGGGATATCCGGGACATGGTCATTAACCCCCCAAAGGCTTTAAGTGAACAAGACTGTTTAAACGAGCCGATCAAATTATTCAATTAACCACCCAACGATGGAAGATTTGATGCTCGATCAAGCGGTATTCTATATACCGTAACCCAAGCCCGTATAGGGAAAATAAGTTAAAAGTATTTACCTGAGCTAAATATAAATTCAATCCCATCCGTATCAAATCAGCAAGTACAGATAGCTTTTACTGGGCTCCTATATCTGGAACGAAGGTTTTTAATAACCTATTAGATTCCTAACGGTCCTTAATTAAGCCTAAGCTTAGACCGGTTAGTTTTCAAAATGAAGACACGGTTCAAACGCATGATAAAGCGAAGACCGGTTTAGAATATGGTTTTGACCCGACGAGCTTGTATGCTTGTTTAATATGGGTAACTTAAACACATTCTGGATTTTGAGACAAAAATGATATGGTTTGACCCGTTTCGCCTAATTTATGTAAACTAGTTACATAAGCCGATCCGAACGCGAAAAGTGCGTAACGGGCAACCACATGAGTCATGAACAGGTCTCCTAAGTTAATATGCCTTAAATATGTTGTGATATCAGTAGGATACCTTCCATTATGCCCAAAACGAGTTTAAGACCAATTTATGCCCTGTAGGGGTATTTTGGTCATTTTAAAGATTATAAGAGAGTTTAAATATCATTCTGAGTTACAGGTCTGATTAAATTAGTAATTATACTTAATTTAATAAGTCATATCAGTAGGGTATCATATATATATGAAATTTATTAATTATAACCATACCATGCACCGTAGGGGCATTTTGGTAATTCCACATAGGCTTAAAAAGGCAAAACAGAGAATCTGAGTTTAAAACCTTTGCTTACTATTAAAATATAGAAATTTACTGAAAATATCAGTAGGCATCAACCCTTATATATTTAAACTAGTTTCGATACATACTATGCGTTAAAAACGCTTAAAAAGGCGATTTGGAGCCATTTCCGGGTTTTCAAAAGAAAGCTGATATTTTTATAATTCCAGAAGGCTCAAAATACTCTATTTATTATATTAAATCAGTAGAAAAAGGTTTGGGGTCAAAAGGATTTGTAAAACTCATTTTATAGCCCAAAAGGGCAAAACCGGCAATTACCGAATCAAGCCTAGAACCCTATGTTATGCTCAGCCTAAAAATAAATAAAAATCTTTAAAAATCCCAAAATATTATTTTATATCAGTAGGTAAAAATTTTGGTATCAAAAATTGGGTTTAGATAGGATATACGCTAATTACGCCGTTTAATTAATAAAAGGCTTTCTAATTACGCTATTGAGCATAACTCCTAATCTAGACCTCAAACTGATGTCAAATTTTAGGGACAAGTTTATAAATCAGTAATAAAGATTATTGTCCTCTCACATTTTCAAAATTCTCGTTTTAGGGTCAAAATGGCATAACGGTCAACATTTAGGCATATAACGGAAACACGCATGAACTAGGATTTCTATGGAACCAAGTTATATAACCTTGGAGGGTTATACTAACTTATAATATGGTCCTAATGAAATCCTAAGGTATATCTAAACTAAGCTAAATCGGGTTAGAACTGAAAGTCAAAGCAAAAGTCAACTTTTGCGACTTTCGGTTCCGAACCGAGCCTATACCTAGAATTGTCGGATTGAACATGCTTAGACATGTTCAACTAATATTTACCAAGTTATTAATGTGGCAAAACTTATTTTATGACTTTTAATTTATTCGTTATGCATTTTATTTAAAACTAACCCGTTTGACTTTCATTTGACCCGACAATTTAACTAAGTAATCGTGGTAATTAAGAGGCGCCCTTTTGAGGGTTAATTACCTACCTAGTTATGCATTTTATTTAAAACTAACCCGTTTGAGGCCCGTTAAACAATTTTTAAGCCTCTACAATGATGCCTAAACATGAGGGACATGTAACATGCTCAAAAATATGTCGGATGTCGGTCCGTTTGGCCGTACGGTCACGTTGTTCGTCTAATTACGACGAAACACGAACAGACGCGAAAAACGGTCCAAATTACGCGACGAATGAAATTTTATCAAGGCGATCACTAAAATAAAATATTTTAGTGCTTACATAAATTTTTGGGTGTCCGGAGATATTCAGATTGTGAGATATGCGCGAAAATGCAAACTTGTGCACTTTTTGACACTTTTAGTCCCTGGTGGACTTGAAAGTTTATTTTTGCGCACCAAACACCTCTAAGCCTATATCTAAGCTATAGAAATGATAATTAGGGCATGTTTAACTCATGGAAAATTTCCGGAAGGTCCGTTACCATACGAATCGACCTACTTTTGCAGTTTGACGCAAATAGTCCTTAAATTGCGCAAAGTAGCGCGAAATGCCGTTTAATGTTATACAAGCCTTCCATGGCCCATATTTATCCTTCCCAAGCATATACTTAAATATTAATATGCTCTCGTTTGCCTAGATGGTCACCGAAAGGCGTAGATTCAAAAGTTGACGCTTTAGGTCCCTCTATTGCGCAAACTTGCGCATTTCATCATTTAATAGCATTGAAGCCTCATCTAATCCATACTAGGAATTCTTGAAAGTATTATTAAACATCACGATACTTCAGGTTCACTAAAAGGTCATTTAGATGTATAATTAAACATATTGACACTTTTAGCCCCTCTAACTTGTATAGTTGCGCGTAATTTTACTTATAGGCATAAAAACTTTAGTCGGACAATATTTGGCATTCCCGAGAGTATAATTAAATATTATGAAGCTCTCGGTTTGTTAAAAGGTCACTCAGAGGTAAGAATTAACATGTTGACGCTTTTAACCCTTTATTGCGTAAACTTTCAATTAATTATGCAAACGGCTTCACTTAATCATCAAGTGGCACATTTGTGAATATAAACATCATAAGAAACTTATTTTTAGGTATGTTATCACTTACAGTCCTTTCATAATCAAAGTTTTTGATTTTTTGAAAAATTAGTCCCTAAATTTCAGTGTTTAACTTCATTAGGGTCTATTACACGTGTCAATACATCATTGGACGTGATTTTACGAGGTGTTACATCCTCACCCCCTTAAAAGAAATCTCAACCTCGAGATTTTCTAAAATACTGGAAGTACTTTTTGTCACATAATGGACTTAACTTCTATAACATATCTAGAGTCTCTCCAAGCTCCCAAAGTGACCTTTATATTTGGTACATGTATCCTTTTGGAGCTTCTTAACCTGTCGATCCTCGATCGATATGGGTTGCTCATCATATCATCAATCTGCATATTATTATGTGATAATGCTTCTTGACTTATTGGTGAAACACATCCTCAAATCATTTGTGTATAATGCATTGTATGCTCCGCCAAGCTCCTTAAATAAGTTTTTAGCTTATAAGCTATTTGATCTTGTTACATTCGATTCCTTCGAATGATTCTATATATTCAGAGCTCAACTAGCCTAATAATTAACAAATTGGCACACCCTTCCAGGGTGATATCTTTGTTAAAACTTATTCCTTAACAAGAACTTAGGAGGTTTGCTATTTTCATTAATCCATGATTTTCTGCCGAATACTGGCAACTTACAGATGGTTATGGGTTTGTTTGATCTTATTCGTTGTTTCCAAGGAAATTTTCAGATCTTGATAATTGGATTTACCAATCTTTATCCAACAATAAATGTTTAACATTTCATCTATACAAGGTTTCCAAAGGAGCAGCCTTGATACTTATATATCAACTATTATAGAAAAGCTTAATTTAAGGTGAGATGGTTATTCCAACCATTGCTTAAAGCTAATCTTAAGGAATAGCTAATCCTTGCCGTTAGTCGAACAAATCGACGATCCTGGGCAGCTGATGGCAATTCTTAATTGTTGCCTAATTAGGGTTGCGGTAATCAATGCATAAGCAAAAATGAACCGTCTTTCTTAATTAACAATACCGAATTCTTAGAACATTGAGTTAGGCTATACGAACCCTTTATTTAAAACTTACCTAATCAGGGTTTCGATTCTTCCAATGATGGTACTAGCCGTCTTGGAGATTTCACAATATTACAACCCTAAATGGGATATAAATCTTAACTCTACTTGCCTCACAGGAGGTAAACAGGGTAATCTTAGGAGAAGATAATCAAAATACAAGGAGGTTGCAGAGATTTTTCCAAATCTCTGGTGTCACACCCCGACCGCGTAAAACAACAAAGCGCGGCGGAAACATCGGGGCGTGTTGCGACAGAATTAATTGTTTCATAACCATGGCATACAAAGTTGTATTTTATTTATCAACAAGGGTGTTACATTGTTTCAAACAGGAAATTAAAGAGTTCAGAACATAATTAAACATAGTCTATCTTCTTTTAAAGTTTCTAAGGCACAGGTCCGCCCTAGTATCATGATCAACATCCTATGGAAAAGCACCTGAAAACACATGTGAAAATAGGTACGTCAGCATAAAAATGCCTGTGAGATACATAGGTTTTGCGAAAATAAGATTCATGACTTATGTTTGAGAAAATGTTTAGTCATGAACCTTGTTATTTGCTTTGTCTTGTAAATCATTTGAAAACAATAAGATCAGATGATATGTATAAGTAAATGTCAGGTTAAATAAATAACCATGTAAAAATGTGTTTGTATAAGGTAAGTTGTTTGTAAATCAATGTCTTGTGAAAAGTATGTTATTTGTATAAAATGTTATATGTATCAAACTGAAATGATTCAAATAACGTTACGCCGTGTAATACCATACAAACACTTATATATAGGAAGTACCAGCGGCGTATCCACCATGCTTGTATCATATTACACACGCATCGTTAACTTAATCACTTAATCAAACCAAACCAACCAATGTAAGAAGTCTATGTTTAACCAAATTGTCAAATGTATTGAATAATATGTCAAAGTGTTTATGTCAAGATGTAAATCATGTCAAATGTCTATGTCAAATATCCATGTCAAATGTCTATGTCAAATATCCATGTCAAATGTCTATGTCAAATATCCATGTCAAATGTCTATGTCAAAATGTCCATGTCAAATGTCTATGTCAAAATGTCATGTATGGCAAGTGAAATGTCTCAACTAAACCATATGCACAAAAACAAAGTATTGAAGTAAAACTTGGTTTAAATCAAAGCTATGTCTTGTGTAAATGCATGCAACTATTTAATATGAACATTTATGCGGTATTGTGAAAATGCATACATCCAAGCCTGGCGACTGTGGTGATAAACCCTTTAAACAAATTAAAGGTCTATCTGTCTTAATGTCAACGAATTCGGTCATTCCTTTCTGTCCCCTTACCCTGGGATGTCCGGAATGGGAGTTGTCAATTCCTATGGTACCACTACCTACTAACGAACGGCGTGATCGGTGTTAATGAATGTATTGTCCCATGTAAACAAACCAAATGTCATACCAAAATGTAAGCACGTGAAAATAATGCACTAAGTATGTAATCAAATGAACATACATAGCGTGAAATGTCATGTAAAACGATGTACTAAGTAATGCACACAATGGGCACACCTAGCATGAAATGTCATGTAAAAACAATGTACTAAGTAATGCACACAATGGGCACACCTAGCATGAAATGTAATGTAAAACAATGTACTAAGTAATGCACACAATGGGCACACCTAGCATGAGATGTAATGTAAAACAATGTACCAAGTAATGCACACAATGGGCACACCTAGCATAAGATGTCATAAAATCATGTACTATAATGTACTAACGAACATAGCAGTATATGATGTTAAAACAGGAAAGCATGAAAGTAACAAGTAGGCACATGTGTTCCACCCCAAAACAGTTTGGAAAACAGTAAAAGAGGGGTCTATGTACTCACTTGAGATTGCTCAGTTGTATAAAGATAACCACCAAGCAATGCAAGAGATCTCGGAATCAAACGGCACCTAATATAGGTAACTATGTTAATAAACCGGACCTATCTCGGAAGACTGGGTAGCATTAGGGTTTGTAAACCAAATGAGTGTAGGAACTCACGTGATATGGTTTAACAAAGCCTACATGCTAAATGAAACTTAACCTAAGTCTTATTGACCCATTATGATCCGTTTAGGTAGCTTACGCTACTTTAACGCATCGTGCGCGTGAAACGCGTTCGGACCGCCTAACTAGTCCTATGACAAGTATTATATGCCTAAACATGTTACATAATCAGTTACGTGACAAAAGTTTAGGTTACATAAGCTAAATTACCAATTATGTATGAAAAGGGTATTCTGGTAATTTACCTAAGGCATATAAACTACCTATCATACAACTACTTAAACGCCGTGACCATAAGGTATAACCTCGGAAGGTTATTCCCTACACTATGGTCACCTAATGTATTTGGTCGGATCCTAATGATCGACCAAACTGGGTCGGGTTCGAAGGTATAGGCGATTTATTAGATCGCCTACCCTACGACCCTAGACAACGTGGTAATCAGTAGGCATAGTCCCAAGGGACTATGACCATCGTGATTACAATCACGTTGCGAAGTTCTTACGAACTTCGCATTGACCATCACTGGTCAACGCTGAAAGTCAAACAAAGTTTGACTTTCTGACTCGAAAAGCAGTAAAAATAAGGAAAAGAACGAAAGAATACTTACGAAGGGTCCCCGAATGCTAATCGTGATCACAATAACTCAGGTATGGAACAATGGTTCCAACTTAGAGTCAAATAGATCAGATTCTTGTAAGTAATGAGGTTGGATGGCATGGGTATTTATAGTATTCGGGTAACCGTTAGGATCGTTTCATGGAAAAGAGGGCACGATCAAGGCCGTACACTTGTCGGAAAGTTATGGTGCCTCAAAATGCTCACCACCATAAGGAATCAACACTTGGCAAGGGGTTAGGGAGTGCAAAACAGCTGCAAACAGCTGTTAAATACACTTAATCTGGTCTGATAGTGGGAAGCGGCCCGCTTCAGGATCAGCCAAAGACAATGCGGGCCGCATGGCCCTTCTGATCTGCACATATGTTTGAAAAATGACAGTTTCAGTCCCTGCACGTGTTTAAGGCCATTTTCGACACTTCTAAGGCCCGTAAAGCCAACTTTAAGGCCCTAAAATGTTGCCTAAAAATTGTGGACATGAAACATGTTCAAAAATACGTCGGATGATGGTTCGTTTGGCCGTACGAACGCGATGTTCGCTTAATTACGACGAAATGCGCACAAGCGCGAAAAACGATCCAAATGACGCAATGAATGGATTTTTCTTAAGGCGAACACTAAAATATAATGTAGTCATGCTTACATAAATTTTTGGATGTCCAGATGTATTCAGAACGTAAGTTATGCGCGAAAATGCAAACTTGTGCACTTTTTGACACTTTTAGTCCCTGAATGTTCCAAAAGTTTATTTTAGCACACCAAACCCCTCAAAGCCTATTTCTACGCTATGCAAAGGATATTTAAGGTGTGTTTAACTTATGGTCATGTTCCGGAATGTTTGTTACAGTTCAAATTGACATACTTTCGCAGTTTGTCATATTTAGTCCCTGTAAGCGAATTAACTTGTTTTTGCCATACCAAAGCCTTCAAAACTTATTTCTAAGTTATGTAAAGGTTATTTAAGGTATGTTGATTATATGTTGATGTTCCGGAGTATTTCTCGCATTAAACTGAGTACGTTTACGCACTAGTTTGCGTATAACTCTCCAGAAAGCGATGTAGAGTTTGAAATTACATAAAAGTCAAAACATGAAAAATGTATAACATAACAAAACAAACATTGGGATCAAATAACATTGTTTTATTGATAACAGAACTGTTCATAGTGATTACAAGCACAGTTGTTATAGTCTCCCCTACTTGTGGAAATTTCGTCCCGAAATTTATTTAGAGGAAACTCGTGGAAAAAGATGTGGATATTTCGCCTTCATTTGATCTTCGCGTTCCCAAGTAAACTCAGGTCCACGTTTAGCTTCCCAGCGAACTTTGACCAAAGGAATGCGCTTGCGTTTGAGCCACTTGACTTCACGTTCCATGATTTCCACTGGTTTCTCAACAAATTTCAGTGTTTTGCCAACACGAATTTCGTCAAGCGGTATGGAGTAGTTTTCATCAGCTGTACACTTCTTGAGATTGGACACGTGAAAAGTTGGATGAACATTTCCAAGTTCAGGAGGTAACTCAAGTCTGTAGGCTACCTTTCCGATTCTTTCGACGATCTTGAATGGTCCAACGTATCTAGGTGCAAGTTTTCCTTTCTTTCCAAATCTGATCACACCTTTCCAAGGTGAGACCTTAAGTAATACTCGATCACCGACTTGAAATTCAAAGGCTTTGCGTTTTGGGTCCGCGTAAATCTTCTGACGGTTTCTAGCTGCCTGAAGGTTATCACGAACTTTCTTGACCTTGTCAGTTGTCTCTAAAATGAGGGCAGGTCCAGTAAGTTGAGCCTCGCCAATCTCATTCCAGCAGACTGGTGAACGACATTTTCGACCATAGAGAGCCTCAAAAGGAGCCATTTTGATGCTAGTGTGATAACTGTTGTTGTAGGAGAATTCAATCAATTTAAGATGTGAATCCCAGCTACCACCAAAATCGATCACACAAGCTCTTAGCATATCCTCCAGAGTCTGGATTGTTCTCTCAGATTGACCATCCGTTTGCGGATGATAAGCTGTGCTCAGATTAAGTTGGGTCCCCATAGCAGATTGCATGGTTCTCCAAAAGTGAGAAGTGAAACGAGCATCTCTGTCAGAAATGATGTTCAACGGAACACCATGTCGAGCTACAATTTCATCCACATAGATTTGAGCAAGTCTGTCAGTAGAAAAATCCTCGCGGATTGGCAAGAAATGTGCTGACTTTGTAAGACGATCAACGACTACCCAGATGGCATCATGACCTTTCTTTGTGCGCGGGAGTTTGGTAACAAGATCCATAGTAATGTTTTCCCATTTCCAAACTGGGATCTCTGGTTGTTCCAATAAACCCGAAGGACGCTGATGTTCAGCCTTAACCTTTAGACAAGTAAGGCATTTGGATACGTATAAGGCAATGTCTTTCTTCATACCAGGCCACCAATAGTGAGTACGAAGGTCCTTATACATTTTATCTGAGCCCGGATGAATAGAATAGCGAGACTTATGGGCTTCATCCATAAGCAAGGTACGAATATCATCCTGGTTTGGGACCCACAAACGGTCCATGAAGTAATATGACCCATTGTCCTTCAGTTCAAGAGCAGGTGTTATGTGATAGGGAAATTCCTTATCCATCAAACCTTGTGAAACACAAGATTGTTGAGCTTGAGCAATGCGTGCTTGAATATCGGATCGAGCTTGAATAACAGACTGAACGCGTACACAATGAAGCTTAGTACGTTCCTTACGACTCAATGCATCAGCCACGACATTCGCCTTACCAGGATGGTAGCGAATTTCGCAGTCATAGTCGTTTAAAAGCTCAACCCAATGTCGCTGTCTCATGTTGAGTTCTTTCTGGTTGAAGATATGCTGAAGACTTTTGTGGTCAGTGAAAACCACACATTTTGTACCGTACAAATAGTGTCTCCAGATTTTGAGAGCAAAGACAACTGCACCCAACTCAAGATCGTGAGTGGTGTAGTTCTTCTCATGTATCTTCAATTGTCTTGATGCATAGGCTATGACTTTGTTCCTTTGCATAAGAACACAGCCAAGACCCAATTTCGATGCATCACAATACACAACAAAATCATCATCACCCTCAGGCAATGATAGGACAGGCGCATCGCAAAGCTTCTGCTTCAGGTGTTGAAAAGCTTCCTCTTGTCTGAATCCCCAGTAAAAGGGCATTTTCTTCTGAGTTAGAGCAGTTAGAGGAACTGCAATCTTAGAGAAGTTTTCAATGAAGCGGCGATAATAACCCGCTAGACCAAGAAATGAACGAACTTCAGTAGGAGTAGAAGGTGTATCCCAATCCTTAATCGCACTGATCTTGGAGGGATCTACATGAACACCTCGTTCGTTGATAATGTGTCCCAAAAATTGAACTTCTTTAAGCCAAAATTCGCACTTGGAGAATTTGGCGAAAAGTTGCTCTTTCTTCAGGAGTTCCAGAGTAAGACGAAGATGTTGCTCGTGATCAGCTCGCGTCTTAGAGTAAATCAAGATGTCATCGATAAAAACAATGACGAACTGATCCAAATAAGGTTTGCAGACCCTATTCATTAAGTCCATGAAAACAGCAGGAGCATTAGTCAAACCGAATGGCATGACTGTGAACTCGTAATGTCCATAACGAGTACGGAATGCTGTCTTCGGAATGTCTTCTTCTTGCACCCGAAGTTGATGATACCCGGAACGCAGATCGATCTTCGAAAAATAAGAAGCACCTTGTAACTGATCAAAGAGGTCGTCGATGCGAGGTAGGGGATATCGATTCTTGATGGTAAGCTTGTTAAGCTCACGATAATCGATACACATCCTAAAGGATCCATCCTTCTTCTTGACAAAAAGGACGGGAGCACCCCAAGGTGAAAAACTAGGACGTATAAAACCTTTGTCAGAGAGCTCCTGAAGCTGCTTAGACAACTCTTGCATCTCCGACGGTGCAAGACGATATGGAGCTCTGGCAATGGGGTTTGCACCAGGTACGAGATCAATGCGGAACTCGACTTGGCGTGCTGGAGGTAGACCAGGTAAATCTTCAGGGAACACTTCAGAATAATCCCGAACGACAGGAATATCCGAAATAGACTTACCCTTGCCTTTATCTTCTGTAACATGTGCTAAGAAAGCCACATAGTTCTTCTGCAGATACTTCCGAGCTTTAAAACAAGACATGAGTTTGAGACCACCGATAGGCTTCTCACCTTGAACCTGCAGGACCTCGCCTGTCGAAAGTGGCACACGAACAATCTTCTTAGAACAAACTATCTCTGCGTGATGCTTAGATAACCAATCCATTCCCACAATAACGTCGAAGCTTCCAAGTTGCATAGGCGCGAGGTCAATAGGAAAAAGATGGTCGTTAAGGTTCAACTGGCAGTTGCGAAGAACAGAATCAAGAATAATGGGTTCACCACTAGCAACTTCTACTGTCAAAGATTTGCCTAGTTTCGTTCTAGACACGCGAAGCATTTGCTCAAAAGATAATGACACGAAACTCTTATCGGCACCGGAATCGAAAAGAACAGATGCAGGCTGATTATTAATAAAGAACGTACCGTTCACCACATTATCGTCAGCCTGTGCCTCTTGGGTATTCATGTTAAAAACTCGGCCTCGAGCCGGAGCCTGATTCTGGTTCTGGTTCTGGTTCGCTAGCCTTGGGCACCGATTTCTATAGTGGGTCAGATCCCCACAATTGTAACAAGCACCCGGTGGGTATTGTGGTCGTGCAGCTTGACCCTGTTGCGGAGCAGGAGGCTGAGCAACTTGTTGAGCCGGGTTCTGAACCGCGGGATTCTGAGCAGATCGACAAACATTGGCGAGATGGCCTGATTTCCCACAGTTAGTACAGAAACGGCATGGAAGTTGCGGCTGGTGGTGACTGTTGCATCTATTGCACATAGGTGCATTCCCTGTATAGGGTTTCTTTGCTGGAAGCTGTGCAGGTTGGTTGGGAGCTGCCAGATTAGCTTGGGCAGTAACAGCATAGTTTTGGGAAGCCTTACGCTTCTTTGCCCTCTTCGATGAACCAGAAACCTTTCCATTCCCGTTTTGACCTTTCTTGCTATCTTCCTTCTCAGCCAACTGTTTCTTGCCCTTGTCACCCTTCCTGTGTAACTTTCCCTTTCTAATCTGCGACTCAGTCAATGTCGCTGATAACTCGATCGCCTGACGGAGTGTGGCAGGTTCACTACCAGTAAGAATGTCTTGTACCGAGTCAGGTAGACCGTCGATGTATCTTTCGATAGCCTTGTCAAGTGGGGTAACCATTGTCGGGCAAAGCAAACTCAACTCTTCAAACCGATCAGTATAAGCCCTGTGCTCACCACTATCTTGCTTCAAAACATCAAACTCTTTTTCCAACGCCCGCTGTTCATGGCGAGGACAGAATTCCCTCATCATAAGGGCTCTAAGTTCAGCCCATGTCTGTGCGAGAGCAACTTCTGCACCCCGGTCTCTCATAACCCCGTTCCACCATGTCAAAGCCCTCTTCTGAAATACGCTCGAGGAGAACTCGACCTTGCGATTATCCGGACACTGCACATGGCGAAAAGTATTCTCTATGCTCTCGAACCACTGAAGAAGCCCAGTCGCTCCCTCAGAACCACTAAACTTGAGTGGTTTAGCCTGGTTAAAATCCTTGTATTTGCATGGAACATTGTTGTTGTTGTTGGCCTGGTTCCATTGAGCAAAGAGATTTGGAAACTGAGCAGCCATCTGCTGCGCAATAATTTCTGCCAGCTCGGCAGTAGCTATCTGATTCTCGCGTCGAGGAGGCATTCTAAAAGAGGAAAACATGAAAAGAAACGAGTGAGATGATTGGATGAAAAGAATGAGATGAAACAAAATCAACAAAAGCAAAGATGGTGGTCATTCGTCCGTATCACAAAGCAAACAAACGACACACAGTGACTAATCAAAGTAAATGGGTCAAAAATAATGTATAATGAAGACATGCTCGCCTATAAGTGAACACTCATCCCGAGAATTCCCAGGTAAGCACAACTGGTCTCGCGTCTGGTTGAGATGTATACGAAGTGCTTGCCTAGACAGAAAACTCAGAATACAGGCATTCACCCTTCCAGTTTGCACACGTTCACATTATTTAAAACCCAAAACGTTTGACGGGATTTTGAAAATTAGAAGGCACAAGGCCAAAAACCAAACTTGAAAAAGGGTTCAAAACCATAAAACAGAGGGTTCAAAACCTTACAATTGAGGGTTCAAAACCTTGTAAAAATTTATTCAAAAACAGATGATTGTTTTTCAAAAATCGTTTCGGAAAAATTTTGGTTACTTGTTTTGTTAATCACCTAAGGATAGGTGATGTACATGTTTTAAGATCTAAACACAAGATAACTTGTGTTAGGTTTCTAGAAAAGTTATAGTCTAGGTCAAAGCATTACTAATAACCTAATTCCCTATAACCATTGGCTCTGATACCAACTCTTCTGTCACACCCCGACCGCGTAAAACAACAAAGCGCGGCGGAAACATCGGGGCGTGTTGCGACAGAATTAATTGTTTCATAACCATGGCATACAAAGTTGTATTTTATTTATCAACAAGGGTGTTACATTGTTTCAAACAGGAAATTAAAGAGTTCAGAACATAATTAAACATAGTCTATCTTCTTTTAAAGTTTCTAAGGCACAGGTCCGCCCTAGTATCATGATCAACATCCTATGGAAAAGCACCTGAAAACACATGTGAAAATAGGTACGTCAGCATAAAAATGCCTGTGAGATACATAGGTTTTGCGAAAATAAGATTCATGACTTATGTTTGAGAAAATGTTTAGTCATGAACCTTGTTATTTGCTTTGTCTTGTAAATCATTTGAAAACAATAAGATCAGATGATATGTATAAGTAAATGTCAGGTTAAATAAATAACCATGTAAAAATGTGTTTGTATAAGGTAAGTTGTTTGTAAATCAATGTCTTGTGAAAAGTATGTTATTTGTATAAAATGTTATATGTATCAAACTGAAATGATTCAAATAACGTTACGCCGTGTAATACCATACAAACACTTATATATAGGAAGTACCAGCGGCGTATCCACCATGCTTGTATCATATTACACACGCATCGTTAACTTAATCACTTAATCAAACCAAACCAACCAATGTAAGAAGTCTATGTTTAACCAAATTGTCAAATGTATTGAATAATATGTCAAAGTGTTTATGTCAAGATGTAAATCATGTCAAATGTCTATGTCAAATATCCATGTCAAATGTCTATGTCAAATATCCATGTCAAATGTCTATGTCAAATATCCATGTCAAATGTCTATGTCAAAATGTCCATGTCAAATGTCTATGTCAAAATGTCATGTATGGCAAGTGAAATGTCTCAACTAAACCATATGCACAAAAACAAAGTATTGAAGTAAAACTTGGTTTAAATCAAAGCTATGTCTGGTGTAAATGCATGCAACTATTTAATATGAACATTTATGCGGTATTGTGAAAATGCATACATCCAAGCCTGGCGACTGTGGTGATAAACCCTTTAAACAAATTAAAGGTCTATCTGTCTTAATGTCAACGAATTCGGTCATTCCTTTCTGTCCCCTTACCCTGGGATGTCCGGAATGGGAGTTGTCAATTCCTATGGTACCACTACCTACTAACGAACAGCGTGATCGGTGTTAATGAATGTATTGTCCCATGTAAACAAACCAAATGTCATACCAAAATGTAAGCACGTGAAAATAATGCACTAAGTATGTAATCAAATGAACATACATAGCGTGAAATGTCATGTAAAACGATGTACTAAGTAATGCACACAATGGGCACACCTAGCATGAAATGTCATGTAAAAACAATGTACTAAGTAATGCACACAATGGGCACACCTAGCATGAAATGTAATGTAAAACAATGTACTAAGTAATGCACACAATGGGCACACCTAGCATGAGATGTAATGTAAAACAATGTACCAAGTAATGCACACAATGGGCACACCTAGCATAAGATGTCATAAAATCATGTACTATAATGTACTAACGAACATAGCAGTATATGATGTTAAAACAGGAAAGCATGAAAGTAACAAGTAGGCACATGTGTTCCACCCCAAAACAGTTTGGAAAACAGTAAAAGAGGGGTCTATGTACTCACTTGAGATTGCTCAGTTGTATAAAGATAACCACCAAGCAATGCAAGAGATCTCGGAATCAAACGGCACCTAATATAGGTAACTATGTTAATAAACCGGACCTATCTCGGAAGACTGGGTAGCATTAGGGTTTGTAAACCAAATGAGTGTAGGAACTCACGTGATATGGTTTAACAAAGCCTACATGCTAAATGAAACTTAACCTAAGTCTTATTGACCCATTATGATCCGTTTAGGTAGCTTACGCTACTTTAACGCATCGTGCGCGTGAAACGCGTTCGGACCGCCTAACTAGTCCTATGACAAGTATTATATGCCTAAACATGTTACATAATCAGTTACGTGACAAAAGTTTAGGTTACATAAGCTAAATTACCAATTATGTATGAAAAGGGTATTCTGGTAATTTACCTAAGGCATATAAACTACCTATCATACAACTACTTAAACGCCGTGACCATAAGGTATAACCTCGGAAGGTTATTCCCTACACTATGGTCACCTAATGTATTTGGTCGGATCCTAATGATCGACCAAACTGGGTCGGGTTCGAAGGTATAGGCGATTTATTAGATCGCCTACCCTACGACCCTAGACAACGTGGTAATCAGTAGGCATAGTCCCAAGGGACTATGACCATCGTGATTACAATCACGTTGCGAAGTTCTTACGAACTTCGCATTGACCATCACTGGTCAACGCTGAAAGTCAAACAAAGTTTGACTTTCTGACTCGAAAAGCAGTAAAAATAAGGAAAAGAACGAAAGAATACTTACGAAGGGTCCCCGAATGCTAATCGTGATCACAATAACTCAGGTATGGAACAATGGTTCCAACTTAGAGTCAAATAGATCAGATTCTTGTAAGTAATGAGGTTGGATGGCATGGGTATTTATAGTATTCGGGTAACCGTTAGGATCGTTTCATGGAAAAGAGGGCACGATCAAGGCCGTACACTTGTCGGAAAGTTATGGTGCCTCAAAATGCTCACCACCATAAGGAATCAACACTTGGCAAGGGGTTAGGGAGTGCAAAACAGCTGCAAACAGCTGTTAAATACACTTAATCTGGTCTGATAGTGGGAAGCGGCCCGCTTCAGGATCAGCCAAAGACAATGCGGGCCGCATGGCCCTTCTGATCTGCACATATGTTTGAAAAATGACAGTTTCAGTCCCTGCACGTGTTTAAGGCCATTTTCGACACTTCTAAGGCCCGTAAAGCCAACTTTAAGGCCCTAAAATGTTGCCTAAAAATTGTGGACATGAAACATGTTCAAAAATACGTCGGATGATGGTTCGTTTGGCCGTACGAACGCGATGTTCGCTTAATTACGACGAAATGCGCACAAGCGCGAAAAACGATCCAAATGACGCAACGAATGGATTTTTCTTAAGGCGAACACTAAAATATAATGTAGTCATGCTTACATAAATTTTTGGATGTCCAGATGTATTCAGAACGTAAGTTATGCGCGAAAATGCAAACTTGTGCACTTTTTGACACTTTTAGTCCCTGAATGTTCCAAAAGTTTATTTTAGCACACCAAACCCCTCAAAGCCTATTTCTACGCTATGCAAAGGATATTTAAGGTGTGTTTAAATTATGGTCATGTTCCGGAATGTTTGTTACAGTTCAAATTGACATACTTTCGCAGTTTGTCATATTTAGTCCCTGTAAGCGAATTAACTTGTTTTTGCCATACCAAAGCCTTCAAAACTTATTTCTAAGTTATGTAAAGGTTATTTAAGGTATGTTGATTATATGTTGATGTTCCGGAGTATTTCTCGCATTAAACTGAGTACGTTTACGCACTAGTTTGCGTATAACTCTCCAGAAAGCGATGTAGAGTTTGAAATTACATAAAAGTCAAAACATGAAAAATGTATAACATAACAAAACAAACATTGGGATCAAATAACATTGTTTTATTGATAACAGAACTGTTCATAGTGATTACAAGCACAGTTGTTACATCTGGCTCCAATTTATCCATCATTGCTCGTGTCAAATAAGTGACACATTTATGTTATAAGTCCGCGAATTCCTTAATCGGGAACATTTACTTAGAAACTTCCATTCTAGATATCTTCTTTGAATACCATTAGCTGACTTTAGTACCATATGACCATCGTAATATCTTTGTGGTCCCATGCATTAAACCTCCATACTGATCAGGCATGGAAGCAATCTATGGAACTTATTAAGATACATCAATCCTCATATGGTGCTTTTATCATACTGTCTGGTTTTCGCAATCGATAGAGATTGAAGAGATATCAACTATATATATATGCTGACGCACTTCCTCTAAAGAGAGGATACTTCTAGAATTCTATGATTGGAAGTTTCTGACAGGAACAGAAGGAATGGTTCTTATGATTTCGCCTGTAAGTCTTACCTTACACTTAACATCTGGGGTTCTTACGGAAAGTTTCTAAAAGTTTGCTAAGCTTATGGTCTTATGAGAGACTTAGCGGTATCTGAATCCAAACATAACTCTTAGCAATGAAATCACAATAAAGGATTTATCTATTGTCATTATTAATGTGAACTGCCTCTAATCATGCATCAGGAGGGTTAAACGCCTCCATTCTTAATCATTTTAAACTTAGCTGCAAAATCTTTGACAAACTTTAGGGCAGTCTCAGCTTTGATTGGTTATTTCTTAATCTATAAAATGCGGGTAGCTGAGGCAGATCCATGATGGATTTATAATGAGCAGGATTTGAAACCTTAATGTGCCCTCTTATTGCCGACGCTAAATCATAATATTTATATAGTGCATTATGCTTAAATTCTAGGTTAACCGAATAAGGGCACTAATTCAAACAATGAGCCAAGGTTTGCAACGCACTGCCGATAGTTTATAACTCTTATGGGGGAGTCGGAAAATTCTTATTCCATCTTTTTCCATTTCGCGAAGCGGCTAATAGTTTTCTAATAAGGTCCTTAAAACTTGGACGATCCCATATTGCATAAGGGGATCTTTCTTGTGGACTTCAATAATGTCCTCACTAATCAAGAGTATTGTCATCGAATGATTGTGATGCATACCTTACCGTGTGCTTTCCAGCATAACTGCTGACATACCTAATGGTTCCTACAACATCCAACAATTTCTTGTAATCGATGGTCCCTTTTTACTATTGAAGTCTCTTGACTTCCAAGAGACGAGCACTTTTAAGTACATCCTAAAGAATGGGCTCCTTGCCACATATGATTTTATTTGTTTTATTCTTCGCATATAAAGTATGAGTAAGGCTCTTATTATGAGCAGCGACATGTGTTTTAGAGCAAACAACATTCGGCTTCTTGAATCTTCTCATGGCTTTTCTCATAACCTTTCTAACAACAGGGTTAATTTCAGTTTTGGAGATTAATTCCATTAATATTGAGGTTCACGCTTGATGCACCATTAATATTTGTCGCATTTCTAGCATCGCGACTGTTGTTTGTTTCTTCTGAGTTTTCCATACTCAAAGCCTTGCTGTTAAATACCAATTTCAACAAGTGCTTAAGTAACCCATACCTAGTGTTTCCTTGAATTGTCAAAGGCTCACCATAAGGAGTCTTGATTACTACTTGCTTCTTATCATTATCAATATAGGCTTGACTTCTAGGACGACCAATTCATTCCTATCACTATGTCGAGTCCCTTATTATTTAAATGGAAACAAGGACATCGGAAAAGAATGATTCCTAATGGATATAAACATCCATCTAATATTGCTGGAGCAGTCTCTGCGGTACTATCGGTCAATTCTACTTAATGCTTAGAGTTTTAACAGGCAGATTTAATGATTTACAAAATCTATTGTCTATGAAAGACTTATCTGAACCTGGATCAAATAATACTCTAGCATGAGCGTTATTGATAAAGAAAGTACCTGTTGTAACATTGTCATCCTGAATAGCCTCTTGAGCATCCACTTGAGAGCTTCCATCTTCGGTCTTCTTAGACTCCTCGGGCTTCTTTGTTTTATTTGGGCAATTTGTCTTGATGTGCCCTATTTCATTGCAACCATAGCAGGTTTCGTCCCCCAATCTCTTGCAATCCAAGGTCTTATGCTCCTTGGACTTGCAGATTCCACAGGGTAGAGGCTGAGATTCATATCTGCATTTCACGAGGTGGTATTTCCTACAGGTTTTGCATCTGGTCTTTTTACCGGTCTGCTGTTTGTCCTTCAAATCCTTGCATTTATGGGTCTTGTGATCCGTCTCCTTACAGATGACACATCCCCCCGTCTGATCATGGAAACATTTTTTGAAATGCTTCTTTCCGCAGGTTTTACATTCGGGTTTTGCATCCCTTGGTTTGGACTGGTTATAGCCTGAACCGGTCTTACCCTTTTTACAACATTTATTCGGGGTATCATCACACTTTCGCTTATGATCCTTCAACACACGGTCCACAGCGTTGTTTACGGCTGTATCTATCATAGCCTGTAACTCGGTGCTTGTTAAGTTCAGTCTTGCATCATTATTCTGATCAACTAGACGATTGTGAGCTTCAGAGGGGTCAGCCATGGTGAAGCTTTGAAGGTTACAAACCAAGTAGTAATAAATTGGTTTAATTATATAGCGAATTGTCGAATTTGATGTTTGAATAGCCATGGTGTAAATCAACCATATAGGCCAATAGATAGTATTTAATTTATTTGATTATGTTTTGCCTAGGTTTTTAAATAACTCATCATTGACGTTTAAATGGGATATGATCCTTCATATTTATTAGACAGGGGACATAAGTCACGACTGTCAATGTCATATTGATATTTTATATAGCACATAGGGCTTGTTCCCTAGGACTTTTGATGGCACAGGGGCCTCGTCACTAGGAAAAAATTAAAACATAATCGATGATTCCTTTGGATCGGAAAATTTCATAGTTCATTGTCTTGACAAGAAGTTATGAAACAAAACTATCTTTTTCATGTATACATCTTTGCCCGTAGGTATACATCCCAGATGGATGTTTAGATGTGTACATCATGTTCGACGTTTATTAGCCATGATTCCTATTGATCATTTATGCTACTAAGGGGTTTGGAAAATCCTAATATGAAGATGACAAGTGTGATTTTATCGCATCACGGTCGTCAGGAGTGTTAACATGTTTTCAGATGTTAACAAGGATCAGAATTTATTTTAAACAGGTTTTACCATCTTAGCTAGGTCTTTAATAACATTCAAGCTAGGTCAAACCTTTTAAGATTCTCTTTTAATATTTATACTGGCAGGAAAGGAATGATATTTATTTTTATTCAGGATTTTTATTATATTTATCCTGGATTTAATTAAAATATAACTATAGCACAAAAAGTCGAGTCACAAGGGCAACTTTAAATTATAAACCATGATTTTGTAGAATCAAGGTATTTAGGCTTGAACGTGTTCACGCCTTTTCTTAACAGGGAGTTGCAGGCTACGATTGTCTTTAGTCTCAGAGGACGTTAATTATAGCCCGTAGGCATTATATCCTTAATGGATGTTTAAATCACAAAATAAGAAAGGATTTCGGGAGAATCCAGTATAAGGATGATTTATGTGACTTTATCGAACCACGTCTGCCCGAATAGTTAATATGTTGTAGATGTTAACAAGGATGCGAATCTCTTGAATAGGTCCTACCATCTTGGCCTCGTCATATAGGCTAGGTTTACCTTTAAGATTCCTTTTTAATAATTAACGCAGAACAATCCTAACTCGGGATGTTAATAAGGATCTGAACCTAAATTGAGGAACTGCCATCTTGGCCGGGTCTTAATAATGACACGACGCTAGGTTTTGTCCTTTTTAGATTTTGCCATTTTATTATAATGGTAGATCTTATAATATAGGAATGATATTTTAAATATAATCGTTCCCTTAAAATTTAAACAAGTATATGGTTGCCCTAAACGGGACTTGAAAGGAATAATGTTGTCCTCAAAGGGACTAAAAGATAAATATCATTATAAAGACTTTTAAGGAAACGAACTTCAGCAAAAGGAGTTTCTTCTTCATTTTAGTTCTGAATGTCTTCTCCTTGGTTGTACAATAATCCTAGTCGCAATACGAAGCTCGGCCTTTCCTATGCTTCAAATGGGGAGAATTTCCATTACAGCTTCTTGCTTGGCGACATATTAAAATATAATTGAAAGTAATAATCCTCCGAATAGAGACGAGAGTATTCCTACGTTAAGTCTAGACTCAGAAGGTCAAAGAATGTGCTATTGTGTCATTGAGATTAAACACAAAAGACTAGTGTTTAATTCACTCAATGTTGGCTCTGATACCAACCTGTCACACCCCTATTTTCCACGTGTCACCGGTGGGGAGTATAGTGACATAGTTGATATCATCATAGTCAAACAACACAATATTTAAATGCACAGCGGAAGCAAAAGATAAATATATTACAAACCGATTCGAAAGTAATATTTAATATTACAACGGAATGTAAGTTGGATCCACAGGCGGATCAATTAAAAAGAAAACATAGTTCATCAGACTTATTGCATCCAAGCTTGCGAGACTCTTAATGATGCTAAGGAGAGGCCAGCCTATTACGCTTAGTACCTGCACTTAACCTTTTTGGGAAAATACGTCAGTTTACACTGGTAAATACAATTTAACTGACTCATTTTGAAAAGGGTTGAAAATTGATTTGAATGCTCATGGCACAAAACATTTTTATAACTTGGGATAATTATATAATATTATAATCTTGTGAACGAATTACATGTTACTTGTGCGTTCAGTAGCCCGGATCTTGTCCGGGTTAAAGATCAATAGACACACCACACTATTAAGTTATACACTGACAGGTGTACGCCTACACCCCGTGCTCAGGTCGTGGCCATTTTGTAAAATGATGCCAGGGATATCTGGGACATGGTCATTAACCCCCCCAAAGGCTTTAAGTGAACAAGACTGTTTAAACGAGCCGATCAAATTATTCAATTAACCACCCAACGATGGAAGATTTGATGCTCGATCAAGCGGTATTCTATATACCGTAACCCAAGCCCGTATAGGGAAAATAAGTTAAAAGTATTTACCTGAGCTAAATATAAATTCAATCCCAGCCGTATCAAATCAGCAAGTACAGATAGCTTTTACTGGGCTCCTATATCTGGAACGAAGGTTTTTAATAACCTATCAGATTCCTAACGGTCCTTAATTAAGCCTAAGCTTAGACCGGTTAGTTTTCAAAATGAAGACACGGTTCAAACGCATGATAAAGCGAAGACCGGTTTAGAATATGGTTTTGACCCGACGAGCTTGTATGCTTGTTTAATATGGGTAACTTAAACACATTCTGGATTTTGAGACAAAAATGATATGGTTTGACCCGTTTCGGCTAATTTATGTAAACTAGTTACATAAGCCGATCCGAACGCGAAAAGTGCGTAACGGGCAACCACATGAGTCATGAACAGGTCTCCTAAGTTAATATGCCTTAAATATGTTGTGATATCAGTAGGATACCTTCCATTATGCCCAAAACGAGTTTAAGACCAATTTTTGCCCCGTAGGGGTATTTTGGTCATTTTAAAGATTATAAGAGAGTTTAAATATCATTCTGAGTTACAGGTCTGATTAAATTAGTAATTACACTTAATTTAATAAGTCATATCAGTAGGGTATCATATATATGTGAAATTTATTAATTATAACCATACCATGCACCGTAGGGGCATTTTGGTAATTCCACATAGGCTTAAAAAGGCAAAACAGAGAATCTGAGTTTAAAACCTTTGCTTACTGTTAAAATATAGAAATTTACTGAAAATATCAGTAGGCATCAACCCTTATATATTTAAACTAGTTTCGATACATACTATGCGTTAAAAACGCTTAAAAAGACGATTTGGAGCCATTTCCGGGTTTTCAAAAGAAAGCTGATATTTTTATAATTCCATAAGGCTCAAAATACTCTATTTATTATATTAAATCAGTAGAAAAAGGTTTGGGGTCAAAAGGATTTGTAAAACTCATTTTATAGCCGAAAAGGGCAAAACTGGCAATTACCGAATCAAGCCTAGAACCCTATGTTATGCTCAGCCTAAAAATAAATAAAAATATTTAAAAATCCCAAAATATTATTTTATATCAGTAGGTAAAAAGTTTGGTATCAAAAATTGGGTTTAGATAGGATATACGCTAATTACGCCGTTTAATTAATAAAAGGCCTTCTAATTACGCTATTGAGCATAACTCCTAATCTAGACCTCAAACTGATGTCAAATTTTAGGAACAAGTTTATAAATCAGTAATAAAGATTATTGTCCTCTCACATTTTCAAAATTCTCGTTTTAGGGTCAAAATGGCATAACGGTCAACATTTAGGCATATAACGGAAACACGCATGAACTAGGATTTCTATGGAACCAAGTTGTATAACCTTGGAGGGTTATACTGACTTATAATATGGTCCTAATGGAATCCTAAGGCATATCTAAACTAAGCTAAATCGGGTCAGAACTTAAAGTCAAAGCAAAAGTCAACTTTTGCGACTTTCGGTTCCGAACCGAGCCTATACCTAGAATTGTCGGTTTGAACATGCTTAGACATGTTCAACTAATATTTACCAAGTTATTAATGTGGCAAAACTGATTTTATGACTTTTAATTTATTAGTTATGCATTTTATTTAAAACTAACCCGTTTGACTTTCATTTGACCCGACAATTTAACTAAGTAATCGTGGTAATTAGGAGGCGCCCTTTTGAGAGTTAATTACCTACCTAATTACCGTCACGTAGCCATGTTCATTACGAACCATGGCTTAGCCGTTTAAAAGTCAAAGCGTTTATCGAAACGCTTGACTTTTCGACTTTAACAGCTAAATAATTAAACTAAACACGAAAGGGGACTTACAAAGGGTCCAAAGGACTGAGGGAGGTTCTCAAAAGAGTTCAAGATCCTCACAATTCAGAGATTTTATCAGATTGAAGGAGAGGTGCAAATGAGAGCCAAACATTCAATGGGTATTTATAGGATTTAGAGGACCGTTAGGATCGTTCCTCGATAAATGTGATCAAATCTGGACCGTACACCTTTACCCCTTGTTTTAGCAATCTATGGGCTGCCCAAGGACTGAAGAAAACCATTTGCAATTGAATAAAACAGCTGTAACAGCTAGTAACAGCTGGTAATAGCTGGAAATCAAGTTTCTGAAATGGCAGTTTTGGTCCCTGCATGCTTCTAGCCCCTTTCTGATGCGTTTGAGGCCCGTTAAACCATTTTTAAGCCTCTACAATGATGACTAAACATGAGGGACATGTAACATGCTCAAAAATATGTCGGATGTCGGTCCGTTTGGCCGTACGGTCACGTTGTTCGTCTAATTACAACGAAACACGAACGGACGCGAAAAACGGTCCAAATTACGCGACGAATGAAATTTTATCAAGGCGATCACTAAAATAAAATATTTTAGTGCTTACATAAATTTTTGGGTGTCCGGAGATATTCAGATTGTGAGATATGAGCGAAAATGCAAACTTGTGCACTTTTTGACACTTTTAGTCCCTGGTGGACTTGAAAGTTTATTTTTGCGCACCAAACACCTCTAAGCCTATATCTAAGCTATAGAAATGATAATTAGGGCATGTTTAACTCATGGACAATTTCCAGAAGGTCCGTTACCGTACGAATCGACCTACTTTTGCAGTTTGACGCAAATAGTCCTTAAATTGCGCAAAGTAGCGCGAAATGCCGTTTAATGTTATACAAGCCTTCCATGGCCCATATTTAACCTTCCCAAGCATATACTTAAATATTAATATGCTCTCATTCACCTAGATGGTCACCGAAAGGCGTAGATTCAAAAGTTGACGCTTTAGGTCCCTCTATTGCGCAAACTTGCGCATTTCATCATTTAATAGCATTGAAGCCTCATCTAATCCATATTAGGCATTCTTGAAAGTATTATTAAACATCACGATACTTCGGGTTCGCTAAAAGGTCATTTAGATGTATAATTAAACATATTGACACTTTTAGCCCCTCTAACTTGCATAGTTGCGCGTAATTTTACTTATAGGCATAAAAACTTTAGTCGGACAATATTTGGCATTCCCGAGAGTATAATTAAATATTATGAAGCTCCCAGTTTGTTAAAAGGTCACTCAGAGGTAAGAATTAACATGTTGACGCTTTTAACCCTTTATTGCGTAAACTTTCAATTAATTATGCAAACGGCTTCACTTAATCATCAAGTGGCACATTTGTGAATATAAACATCAAAAGAAACTTATTTTTAGGTATGTTATCACTTCCAGTCCTTTCATAATCAAAGTTTTTGATTTTTCAAAAAATTAGTCCCTAAATTTCAGTGTTTGACTTCATTAGGGTCTATTACACGTGTCAATACATCATTGGACGTGATTTTACGAGGTGTTACAAGTAGACTTTTGATTTTCAAGTTTCTCATAGTAATCCACAGGAATATTCATCTTTACCGGAGTGGTAGAAAATGATTGTTTTTCCGTCTCAGAAACCTTTGGATTTGGAGAACTTGGTTTCTTTTCAACTGATTTTGGTTTCCATGCTTGTTGAGGCGAAGCAATCCGTTTGTAAAATTTATCATTTTTAGTTACCACATTCTTTACGGGTTCAGTTTTGATCTTGGTGTTTTCATTTTTCAAAACTTTCTTCTCAACAACCATTGGAGCTTTACCTTTTGCATCAGCTTTCCTCTCCTGACTCTCAGCAACTTCAGACTTAGGCTTTAAGTTGGTGCACTTTTGTGCAATGTGTCCAACTTTGTTGCACTTAAAGCATGTACGGGTATCAGCTACCCGACTTGTGCCTTTGGTCTGAGGCTGTGAGGCCTTTTCTTCAAAAAACTCTACATTTGATTTTGAAAAAATTTCAGATTCCTGTTCGGAATGAGAACTCGAGCTTTTTACAAACACCTTTTTCTCTACAAACTTCTTGTTTTGAAAATTCTTTCTTTGATAATTCTTACCACCCTTATAACCACCCGACCATTTGTTTTGATTGTTATTAGAAAAACGCGGTGGTACAGCAGGTTTTTTGTAGTAAGCTTTATCTTTTTCAAAGTTTAATTGTCTTTCAGAATGTTTCAAACCTTCAATTTCAGACACATCAATTTCAATCAACTTGAACACATTTCTCAATTAACCAACATTCACATTCTCCAAAGGAAAATCACGATCCGAATACAACTTACAGATCCCGCCATCTTGTAGGATCGTTTACAGACCCGAACGAGTCGATCAGAAGAGTTTTACTCAATACGAAAGGCGGAAACAGACGTATTGAGGTCAATTCAGCTAGAATATCACTTTAACTGTCGATATTATTGATTTGATAATGATTTACAGCGAGACGACACTTCGGCAACACTTCGTTGCTCTGACCGGAAAAGATACAAAAGAAATCAAGACACAAGGTATTTATAGGGGATGTAATTTGGCTTGAACATGTCTCAAGCGGAATTACCTTCAAGAGAAATCAGCTTCAGGCGGAATTAACATATATGATTTTGCTTGAACTGGACATGACCATTTCAAGCGGAATTACAAGATGTAATTTCGTTTGAAAGTGCCACTCACCCTATATTTGACATTTTTCTCGTATTACGTGCCCTGATCTATACAAACAAGACTCGATACAAGACGAAGTCGACAGACGCATGCACCAACAGACTCCCCCTCGAATGTTGACGAGTCTTAAGTGTCGAGTCTTCACATCTTCAGTCTTTATCAGTCCTCTCGAACTCTTTGAAGTATCTGACACTGTAAGTATCCTCAAATCTTTCTCTTCTCTTTTCATCACCAACAGACTCCCCTCGAACAAATAATCTTTCCTTAAATTCATCAGCATCAGCATTCTTAGAATCAGAACCTGGCTCTTTGACGTTCAGACTCCCCCTCTCAGTAAGCTGGGATCGCAGTCTGGAATTCTTGTTCTAGGATCGAGAGCTGGCTCACACTCTTTCCACAGATTCAGAACCAATTCCTGGCTCTACCATTACCTGAACAACTCTCTACCCAAAAATAAATTTCACAAATTTAAAATTTGACAAATTTATACTTTGCTTACCACTTGTAAATATAATTTTCAAAATGATTTAACATGTATAGTTTCTGATGAACCACTTGCAGGAATTATTCAAACAATGAATGATTTTATCAATTTTCTTTTCAAAAACATACTCTCCCAAACCAGTAGATCATCATGTCTAGCACTTGGAATTTTGAAAATCAGCTCTCCAACACCAGTTGTCGAAAATCTTTTTGAATTTTTCAAAATTTATGCTAAAACACACTGAAAATCTTTTTGGATTTTTGAATGAAATGAAATGCAGAAATATAATATTTACAGACAATATTTTTGTGAGTTTGTGTAAGAGGATCATATCAGTTTATGAGACAAATCACCAACACCATTAAGCTTTAAACATTTTAAGTTCTAAACGATTCACTTAGATTGTCAGTATACTGATCCACTTAAGTTCTCACACAAAGTTCAACTGTTTCGAGATATGAGATTAATGTCTTAAGCACTTAAACTTAATCGCGTGTCCCACCTCAGAATATACTCCCGTATCCAGATCCCAATATTCAGTCTTACAGGTGAGTATACCACAGATGATCTCTGTAAGGGTTAAATTGCGAGGGCCGTGAGAGCTCAGGTCAGAACTTCCGTTCAGCAGAGAGATGACGGCTTCGACTTTTGGTGTGTCCCCTTTAGAGAATCTTTTGTTTCAACAGCACATGATTAGCATTTTTCAATGTTTCATCATTTTTATGCTGAGGGTGGTGCTATATTTCAAGCAAGCAGAAAGTATTCTCCGGGGACTAGGCCATTGCTTCCGCAAAATCAGAAGTCCCGAGATAATACCCCAGATATCACTGAGTATAAAGACCTAGTATCTCTGAAAGAGGGACCTTTCAAACAAGATTTTGGGGGTTACCCATATATCCGAGAGATGTTCCCCACGATATAAGCAAGTTTGAAATTTAGGTTTATATCTCGTCACAATCTACTAAATGTGTAAAAACCTACTGGCACATCATCAGTGAGACCGTTTATCACATATTTACTTTTCAATTCTTTAGCATGCTGTGATCGTCCACTGATGTACTATCATTTCCTCTTTTATACAACAAAACTCGTTTTTGATTTTATCATGTTTTTGCCTTTTTCAAATTTTCAAATGTTTTTGGATTTTCTAAAAATCTTACTCCCCCTAAAATTCAAACACATTTAAAGAAAGTTTGAAAACAAACTGTACAAAGTAAATTGACAATCGATATCGAATCGCTTCAATTCGCCATCCACTTGGCATAAACAATCAGAACTCCCCCTCACAACAAACTATTTTCCCATTTGATTTCAAAACACTTAAGTTTGTTTTAATCACAATGGTTTTTCCGGAAAATTAGTTTTGTTGATTTTATAAAACCACTTGTAGGTTAGGGGTAAGATCATCACTTTGTTTCTTTAAAATACCACTTGTAAGAAAAGTCTAATCAAGTTTAACCTAATGACCTTGATTATCCTACTTATAATATCACAACCTCTTTTTCAACCACATGGCTTACCAGCCAATACCATTTGTAGGTTGAATTCTCAAGATGCCGATTCCTACTCCTTACTTACCAACCTGGGAGTTCCGGCAAGTCATACTTCTACAAAAACAATTTTCATAAACAAAGAATGATGCCGATTCTTGCTCCGCGATTACCAACTTGGGAGCTCCGGCAAGTCCAGATTTTTACTGTTCATAATAGGTTCCATCCCAGTCACAAACCTGGGACGAAACAACCTTACCTGGTTTCTTCGTTTTCTTCTCATAAAATTCCTTCACCCCTTTGACCTTCCTGTCAACCATTTTTCCAAAAATGTTATGAACTGTGGGGTTAAAAGCCTTTTCAATATCAAATTCTTTCTTTTCTGAGAAAAATTGATTTGAAACCTCAATTTTACCAACTTTTTGTTTAAAGTTTTCAGCCTTCAATGGTGGAAAATTAACATCATCCATTGGAGGTACTGAATTCTCATGTTTAACCTCAAATTGTGGCTCCTCTGACTTTGTGAAATCAGATTCATCGCCAGACAATAGCTCATCTGATTTTGACGAATCAGAATCATTGCTAGAACTATCCTCTGATTTCTTAACAACCCATTTTTGGTTGTCAAGATTTGCTCTTTTCTTGTAAAACCTGTTTGAACATTCACCAATCTCAAAAGTTGAATTTTTGAAAAGTTTAGTTCTATCAATTGGTGGTTCAAATACAACTTCTTTATTTTTCAGTTTACGAGAAACTCCCTGTTTTGATTGTATTGCCTTGGAACAATTTTTGGCAATATAACCAACATTGTTACATTGAAAACAGGTTCTCGTTTCTTTCATCTGATTAAACATCTTTTCCATTTCTTCTTGCTTCTTCGCAAGGAATTCTTTGTTTGATTGCTTTCTCAACAACTTTTCTTTTTCTTCTTCAGTAGATGTACCTGAAACAAATATCATTTTTGATTTAAAATCTCGAACATATTTTTCATTTTTATGATTTTCTTGTGGAATAAATCCAAGACCTTTCTTTTTGAAATTACCGTTATGGTTTGTTTCTTTCGATAACCAGAACCAGAACTGTAACCCTTTTTCTTGTTTTCTCTTTGTTGAACTCTTGAGGTGTACTTTTTAGGTTTATCATTAAGATTTACATCTTTTATTTCAGAAATTTTAATTTCTGTTAGTTTGAAAACCTTTTTGATCATGTCAGATTTTACACCTCTTTTTGGAAATTCCTCATCAGAATATAATTTGTCAGAATCATTCAATGTATATGCAACTTTGAATATTTCGTCATTCAAATTAGATTTTGATAGAAGAAATTCTTTATTGTAAACCCTTTTTCTCTGTTTGACGGTTTGACTCGGAGTGCTGGACTCAGACTTTAACTCTGACATAGACACCGACTTTGACTCCTCGGATTCATCTTTATCCAACACCTGATCGACCACTTTCTTTATTAACTCGGACTCATGATCAGTGTCAGATGATGTAAACGTGACATCAATATTATCTGGCAAGTTAACTGAATACTCCGACTCCCACTGTAAATTTGTTGCCTTTTCGACTCTTTCTGAATTTGGATTTCGTGGTGAATATCCATTTTCAAGCGGGGGTGGACACTTGTTGTAACTGAAACCTTGTTTCTTACCAGAATCATTCACTTTAGTATCCTTCTTCTTTTCTGGAGTCTTCTCTTCAGATTCCTTTAGTTCTTTAGTTACTTCATCATCTTCAAAAGCCTTCATACCTTCAACAGTTGGATAAATACTGTCAATGACATAAGAAGTACATGAGTAACTTTTCAACAAACGATTAACTCTTTCAGTTTCACTTCTTTGAGTTTCCAGTTTTTGTTCTAGCACAGCACACTTCTCAATATAATTGTTCACCACTTTTTGCTTTGTCATGAAAGCTCCTTGAAGTGTTTTCATGGCTGTTGCTTGTTCTTCACTTGATTGATTGTATTGATTCATGGCTTTGTTCAGAACATCATATGATTCTTTCAATCTGTTCATGTTGTGGATCAATGTACTGTTCTGCTTCTTCACTACTTCACAGTTTTCACATTTCACATCAACCTTTTGTGCATTAGCTTCTTCATCAACTTTGAAAGCTGGAATGTCTTTGAGCTTTTTCCTTATCACTGGAACTTCCTCATCGTCACTGCTGACAGGTGTTTTGACCTTTTTCTTTATCACTGGAGCTTCTTCATCATCACTGCTAACTGGTGTTTTGACCTTTTTCTTTTTAGCTTTTTCATCTTCACTATCACTTTCTGCCATCATTTTCAAATGAGCTGCCATTCTTTTTGCATAATACTCTCTATCATCATCACTATCTTCTTCAATTCGAGCAACAAAAGCTTTGTGATTTGAAGTTTTGTTAGGATCATAATCATCCCAACTGAAACCTTCCCAGTTAAACCCTTCAGGTCCCTTTTCATCATCTTGATCTATCAGGCATGCTTTGCTGTTGGCTGAAATATATTTGTCCCAACTGAAATTTTCTTGATTCACCAAACATGCTCTCTTTGATGATTCTTCAATCACTTTTCTTCCATGTGCCACTTGTGGTTCTTGTTGTTGTTGTGCAACTTGATGATAGATCGATTTCCGATAGTAATCATTGTTGTTGAAAGGATTTTGAGCTCCACTTGCTTCGCGATTAGTGCACTCCCTCTTGAAGTGTCCTTTTTCCCTGCAACGAAAACAAGTAACTTTAGATTTATCAAAACCGAAATTAGAAACATTCGCATCACGTAAATCATCTCTTCCTGTGATCTGTTTGAATTTCTCAGCTCTCCTCAACACACTTGCCAAACACCACTTAATATCCATTAACTCCATCGCTTCAGCATCAATCTGATCGTAATCCTCTTTTGTAAGCAATGGATTCCCGATCCGACCTGCAACAAAACTTCCATAAGACTCTAACACGATTCCCAACAAAGACATATGGCTTTTTGCAACTTCTTCAGAATAATCCTGATCGTTCTCAAGATTCAATACAATGTTGCATTGTAGCTTCTTGCCATTCTTGGTTGCTGAAATGTTCCGATCAAAAGATGGATATGATGAAAAACTTGTGTTGCTGTTTGATCCTTTTGAAGAACTTCCTGATGAACTCTTTGCATTGAAAGCTGTCTCAACCTTCGGTGACATGTTGGTGGATTTATCATTCAATCCTGCTTTGTAATAAAGCCCAATGTCTTGTTCACCGTCAAAATCTTTTATTCTTAAAACCTTTCTCTGTTCCATCTCCTGAGCCTCAATCTTTTCAATAAACTTGCTCAATGTCAGACTGCTAAATCCTTTCTTGTTTCTCAACATCATAAGATATGTGCCCCAAGTCTCATATGGCAACGCATCAGATAGTTTTTCGATCAACTCTTCATTATCTTTGTTGATGCTCAATCTCTTCATGTTGGCTAACAAATTACAATATCATTCAATAATTTGCTTTGTGATTTCATTTTACAACCCACGAAATAGATCAAATTCCTTTTTCAAAAGTGATTTCTTGTTTTTAACCATTTCTTGGCTTCCATGAAACTTCGATCTTAATGCTTTCCAGATTGAATAAGAAGTTCCATTGTGTTGCAATAGAACCAAGATATCTTCCTTCATGGCTTGTTGTAGTAGACTTAACATCATTTTTTCATCTTTGTATTTCTTTCTATCTTTGGCACTTAGATCTTTAATTGCAACCTCCTCTTCGTCATCATTCGTCGGTCTAATATATTTCGTTTCAACACATTCCCAAGCATCTAGATAATTGGCTTGAACCCAGTTTTCAAATCGTCCTTCCCACCCTTTATATTCCTCAATGTTCATGAGTTTAGGCGGTTTTTGCATAGTCCCCGTTTCATTTTCTAACATCGTGTTCTGTGCAAGAGTAATCGAGGTAACTGGAGTAGCAAATGCGTTGAAAAATTCTTCTTCCATGATTCGGTTTTTCAAAGTTCACAAAATAGTTCTGTTCAAACAAAATTACAGTCTCAAGCGGAATCCCTTTTCAAACGGGATTACCCTGTTCAAATGGAATCAGTACGTTCAAGCGAAATCTCCTTTCAAGCGGAATACCTTTTCAAGTGGAATACCTAATTTTGCTTGAACTAACACCTTTTTCAAACGGAATACCAGATTGAAGCGGAATAGCACTTTTCAAACGGAATCAACAGAACTTTTCAAGCAGAATCAACCCAATTTCTCAAGTGAAATACCGATTTCAAGCGGAATTAAGAGCTAATTCCGTTTGAAGAGCTGCTGACATCATCATCTCGCGTTGGTTTTTCAAACAAAATTATAATTTTTATCTGTTTTAGATCGAATTAAGGTCTAATTTCCTCAAGGATTTGTTAAAACACAATTCCGAGTATGATGTGTGAAAATCAAGACATTTTGACCGTGAAAAGTTATTAATTTTGCAAAAGAAGGTGTAGAAATAAGATATTTCAGCTGAATTGGTAAGAACTCTTCCTCCTGAGCTCTGATACCACTTGTAGGATCGTTTACAGACCCGAACGAGTCGATCAGAAGAGTTTTACTCAATACGAAAGGCGGAAACAGACGTATTGAGGTCAATTCAGCTAGAATATCACTTTAACTATCGATATTATTGATTTGATAACGATTTACAGCGAGACGACACTTCGGCAACACTTCGTTGCTCTGACCGAAAAAGATACAAATGAAATCAAGACACAAGGTATTTATAGGGGATGTAATTTCGCTTGAACATGTCTCAAGCGGAATTACCTTCAAGCGAAATCAACTTCAAGCGGAATTAACATATATGATTTTGCTTGAACTGGACATGACCATTTCAAGCGGAATTACAATATGTAATTTCGTTTGAAACTGCCACTCACCCTATATTTGACATTTTTCTCGTATTATGTGCCCTGATCTATACAAACAAGACTCGATACAAGACGAAGTCGGCAGACGCATGCACCAACACATCTTGTACATCACAAGATTAGGTTCTTCATTTAAGTTGTTTTTGGATTTTGACTTCGGAATATATTTGTCCAAAAAGCATTCATCATCCTCAGTAGTGTCACTTTCAGATTTTAAAACATTTTCAACCATGCTTTTCACAACTTCAGATTGGACACTATCTTCATTGGAAGATGAATTGAACGTGACATCAATTGATTCTGGAAGTTTAACTTCATTTTCTTCTTCATCATTAACCAACCCGGATTTTTTCTTTGAGAAATTGTTTAAAACTGGCGGTGGAACCTGATGATACCCAACCCCAGTTCCTTCCAAATATACATCTTCGCCTGCTTTGTTCTTCTGAATTGGTTTAGGAACGATATGTTGAAGAATAAAACTTGCGGAGTTGTAACTGTTTAGTTTCAAATGGATGCTTTCGTTTTCAATTTTAGCTTCTTGAAACTGAAGCTTCAACTTAGCAATCTCATCCAATTGTTGATTAATTTGCTCTTCTTTTACCCTAAGAACTCCTAACAGTTGAAGATTCTCTTTGGTTGTTTTACCATTTCTTTCATCAGAATCTTTTACCGTTCGTTTTAGCTTTTCAAAATTTTCTGAGAGTTGACGATTTTCATGAATTAACTTTTCGTTTTCTTTCCTAATTCTTTCTACGTCACTTTTATCTTTTTTGATTTTCTCAGTTAATTCTTTTAATCGTTCATTTGAAGCTTTTAACATTTTGTCATGGTTTAAGATCTGATCTTCAACGTCTCTGACTCTTCCTGTCAGTTCTTTGGTCTTTTTACCGTTAAGGTAAGCAAGTGTACCACAAAACTTGCAGTCTTTCATGCAATTTTTGCAGTCGCTCTCAGTTTTAGCTTTCTTACCTGACTCATTGATTGCATCATTCTGACTGACCTTGGTTTTAGACTCAGTGCCAGAACCATAAACTACCTCTAGCTCTTTCGCAGCAAGCACTTTGTCAGCCATCTTCTTCAAATTCTCAGCCGTGAATTCTTGTGACGTATCAATAATCCCGTCATCAATTTTCTTTGGCTGCAGCTCCTTCTCTTTTTCTTTTTCTTTTTCTTTACCTACTCCCCACCACATTCTCTGGTTAGCTTTTTCTTCTTCTTCAACAATTTGTTCAGTGAGAGTTTCAACGCTAACAGAATCAGGATCAACAGCAATGTTTCCTTTGGGATTAAGGTAACATTCTCTATCAGCATCCAATCTATTCGCCCTTTTTGCTTCTTTGTATGTACAATAGATTTTATACTTCATGTCTTGAGCTTTCATCTTTCTGTTGATGTATTTCTCTTCTTCTGTTCTACTATCTTTGAAAGGAACAAGCTTTGTCACAAATGCATAGCCCACTGCATCCTTTTCTGGTAGCAGTTCACTCCAATCGAAACCTTCGTCATCATGAATAACAGCAAGTGCTCTTGATTTTTCTTTGGGGGTATCTTCTAGCTGCTTCATTCTGGGAGGTTCTGATTTGTTCTGATGATATATTGCTCTTTTGTAATAATCTTCACGGAATGGATTTGCAGTATCATCAGCAGGTGCGTTTCGACATTCACGTTTAAAATGTCCCTTTTGTTTACATCTGAAGCACGTAACTTTTGATTTATCAAACCCAAGCTTTGTGGAAGGTCCGCCAATAGAATGTCTGCCTATTATCTCCATGAACCTTTGTGCTCGTCTAACTGCACTAGCCATACACCACCTGATATCTATCAACTCCATTTCTTCTGGGTCGATCTGATCATAGTCCACCTTGGTGAGGTTAGTGTTTCCGATCTTACCAGCAACAAGGCTCTCGTATGATTCTAGGACAGATGCTAAAAACACCATTTGCTGCTTTGCGGATTCTTCACTGAAGTTTTGAGCATTCTTTAGATCTATAGCAATGTTACATTGAAATAGATTTTTCGGAACTGATTGATTTGAAGTAGTTGATGATGAACCACTATGAAAACCACTGCTCGAACTCTCTTGATTTGACGTGTTAGAACTTTCGGCTGAGAAAGCTGTCTTATGAGACACAATCTTCGGGATTATACTACCTCGATAATACAGCTCAACATTCTGCTGATATGAGGAATTATTGACTTTGTTTAATTTCTTAATCTCCAATTCATGACTCTCCAATCTTTCGATTAACAGATCAACCGTCAGATCCTCCGACTTTACCGTGTTCTTCAGCATCAAAGCAAAGTACTGCCAGTCTTTCTCATCAGGCAGTGAGTCAAACAGTTTGTCAACCAATTCTTCTTAAGTATATATGATTCCATGCCTTGCAAACTCCATCTTCAAATGCCCGAATCTTTCAATCATCTTAGATACAGATTCGTTTTTCAAACATCCAAACAAATCAAATTCTTTTCTTAACAACTTCTTTTTGTTTTTAACTATTTCGGCACTACCCACACATTTCACTCTCAGTTTCTCCCATAGATCTTTCGAATTTGTGTACTCAATCAACGATATTATGTCGTCTCTCACAGACTGATGAAGCAATGCAATGCACTTTTGCTCAGCAACAAATCTATCTACATCAGTATCTGCTATATTTTCATAATCCGATCTTCCCATATTGAAACCATTCTTCATGCTCTTCCAACTGGGATACGCAAACGCTTTTAGCCATTCTTCAAACCTTTTAGCCCATCTATTGTATTCTTCAATCGCCATCAGTTTGGGAGGTTTGTTGTATGTGCCATATGCACTCTCCACACTCAAAGCATCAGACAGGGTTCTCTTTGCACTCGGATTAGAAGCATTTTCATTTATGTTGTTCGATGTATCATCTCCGGTGTTTCCCGTGAAAGCAAACATGTCACTGAACGGATTCATAAACTCATCCATCTTCAAGTACCTGTAACAATCAACAAACACTTAGAAGAATTTTTGATTTTAACAAAAACAGTTTCAAAAGAAATCAGTTCATGCGAAATAACAGCCTTCAAACGAAAACTGATTTCACGCAAAATAAGTTTTCACACGAAATACTTCTTCACACGAAATACCCTTCACACGAAATAGTAACTTTCATGCGAAATAGCTTGATTTCGTGCAAAATAGCTTGATTTCATACGAAATAAGAAACAATATGCTAATTTCGTGTGAAATACTCTGATTTCGTTCGAAATAGATTTCACAGAGTTAATTTCGTGCGAAATAGGCTGACTATTTCGAGCGAAATAAGGTTGACATCAGCATGTCGGCCACCATTTTGTCAAATTGATCCTGTTTTTGTTCGAATTTTGGTCCAATTCACTCAAGGATTCATTAAAACAGTGTTTTACGTGATATATGTGAAATTCAATCCATTTTGTCTGTTAAATCTCGTTTAATTTTGAAAAGAATGAGTAGAAGTGATGAAAACAAGCTGAATTGGTATAAACTCTTCTTCCTAAGTTCTGATACCACTTGTTGGATCGATGTGTGACCCGAACGAGTCAATAAGAAGAGTTTACAATCCATATCAAAGGCGGAATCAGTGATATAGACGTTAAACAGCTTGATTCTCCTTAATTATCCTTTTATTATTGATTTCAAAGCAATTCTGATCGTTTGACAAACTGGCAGCACCTCGGCTCTGAAATCAAGACCTTACAAATGAATCAACCAGTCAGCTATATATAGGGGATGTAATTTCGTACGAAATAGGCACTGGCTATTTTGTGCGAAATAGCAATGATCTATTCCATACGAAATAGCTTAGTGCTATTTCGTGCGAAATCACACAATCACACACAAACCCTAATTTTGATCCTGCTGGGTACTGGTTTATCCTATCTAGACACAAGACTCGATAAAGACGAAGTTAACAGACATCTATGCACCAACATTACTAAAGATATAATCCTTTTCGGGTTCTGTATTCTTTCCAGCGACAAACAGTTCGCTCAATTTTTCTTTTGGCTTAACTTCTTTCTTAGCCATTTTATTTTCAAAACCAACACCTTTCTTTTTGAAATTATTACCATCTCTCTTGTTACCATTGTTACCAACCCATTCATTTTTCTTTCCCGGGTTGTTTGTCGGTGGTTTGTTAACAAAAGATTTTTTCAAGTTTGATAGGAACGAATTGTTGTTGACTTCTGAGATATCAATTTCCACAATTGAAAACTTTTTCAACATTTTCCAGGTTCGCATTCTGAATCGGATACTCAAAATCAGTATATAGTTTGTCAGTTTCGGTCATCGTGTAAACCACAATTATCGAATCGTCATCCAAAACTTTATCTGATTTTAGTATAAACTTATCAAGAAAGTTTCCGTCATCTTCAGAATCTGAACAGGAATTCTCAAAATGAGTTTTAACCGTTTCAAAATCAGAGTTACCACTCTCTTCATCCAACATTTGATCTACAACTGTTTTAACCAGTTGTGACTCGTTGTCGGTGTCTGACGGAGAGAATGTAACATTTATGTTTTCCGGTAACTCATTCTCTATTGTTCTCAATTTGAGATTCAATGCTTCCTCCACCCCGTCTGGATGTTTCTGAGTATAATGATTCCACATTGGGGGTGGAACATTGTTGAAAACTTGTTGAGGAACGATCTGATCAATCACATATGAAGATGAAAGATAACTGATCAACTTTTTGTCAACTCTTTCTGTCTCAATGCGCATCAGTTCAAGTTCTTCTTTAGAGATGCGATTTTGTCCAAATGAATGTTAATCGACATTTGCTTATCTGTGACCGTAGCTTTGAGCAGATTAACAATTTTATCATTTTCTATACTCTCATTGCGAATCGCTTTAATTGATCGTGACAAAGTGTCATAAGCATCTTTAACATCATTAAAATCAAATTTTAATTTGTCGTGAAACTTTTTCAATTCTTGAAACTGTTTGTCTTTTTCAAGACAATCCATGCATGGTTTCAAACAGTTTTCGCATGGCTTTTCAATAATTTGATCAACTTTTTGAAAAGAATTTTCTTGCTTATCATTTTTACTTTCTGATTTACCAAACCCTCCGGACTCAGACTCAGACTTCTTTCCAGATTCGGACTCCACATTTTCTGATTTGCCATCGGACTCGGACTTTGATTTGTCATCGGACTCAGACTCCTTTTCAACTGACACTGACTATTGAGTTGCATCTTTGGTCTCATTGTTATCAGAAGGTGTTTTAGTATGTTCTACCTCTTGCAGCTTGACCATGAGAGCTTTGTCTGCAATTTCGTTCAAAGTCTCTTCATTCATTTCCTTTGAGACATCAATAATCTCTTGAACCGGAGTTTGTTCAACTTCGTACTGTGGGCAAAAACCCGTAGTCGGTTCTCCAAAGAAACCGGCAAAAGAATCAAACACATTAGAAGGCACTATAGATTTAAATGTATTAGCAAAAACCTCCTGTTCAGACTGATAATAGTAGACCGCTGCTGCTGCCTCTTCTAGATCAGCAAAACTTTATTCAGCTTCAGAAACACATTCCTCAATTTCCAGTACTTCAACAATTTCAGCCATCATTGCAAGACCACTTCCTGGAATGTACTTATCCCAACTGAAACCTTCTGGAAGCTTTTCATCATCTTGATTCACCAAAAGAGCTTTTTCTTTGGATGGACTATTCTCAATTTGAGGTGTTGGATTGAAAGGTTGTTGACTGTTTTTATGATAGATGGTCTGTCGGTAATAATCATTGGCGAATGGATTCTAGTGATTATTGACTTCTCTGTTCGGACATTCACGCTTGAAGTGTCCCTTTTCTTTACACTTGAAGCAAGTCACCTTTGATTTATCGAATCCAAGTTTAGGATCAGGACCTACGAGACTATTTCTTCCCGTAATTTCCATGAACCTCTGAGCTCTTCTCACAAGACTCGCCATACCCCATTTTATGTCGATGAGTTCCGTTTCCTCAGGATCAATTTGGTCGTAATCTTCTTTAGTCATGTCTGGGTTACCAATTCGTCCAGCTACTAGACTCTCGTAAGATTCAAGTACAGAACCTAGAAGTGCTATATGCCGCTTTGCTGCTGTCTCGGTAAAATCTTGACCGTTCTTGATATTAACAGCAATATTGCACAGTATCCCATGACTGTAATTTTGATTGTTCAAGCCTGAAGAACTTTGAGAAGAAACCTGTTCTTGGGAATTCTAAACCTTAGGATTCGGTTCATAATTTGGAAACGGTGAAAAGTTGTTGTTAGGCGTGCTTTGAGGTACTCCCGCTGAAGAATCTGCACTGAATGTCGTTTGAATCTTTAGACTCGGAGTAGATGTGGCAGATGAGCTTCCTTTGTAATAAAGTTGAACATCTTGCTGTACGTTTGTAGATTTCATTTTATTCATCTTCCGCATTTCAAGCTCTTGAGCTTCAATTCTCTCAATAAACGTACTCAAATTGAAACCAATATATTCCAAGTTATTCTTCAAAACCATTAAGAACGTACCCCACACTTCTTGTGGTAATGCGTCAGCCAACTTATCAACCAACTCTTCGTCTGTTTTATCTATACTCAAACGTTTCATCTCCACAACCAAGTGACAGTACCTCTCAATCAATTCTTTCGTTGATTCTCCACTGATCGCAGTAAATATGTTGAATTCTTTTTTTAGTAACGCCTTTTTGCTTTTGATCATTGCAGCACTCCCAAGAAATTTGAGTTTAAGAGAGTTCCAAATAGATTGTGAGTCACTCTGATGCTGTACCAGTACCAAAATATCTTCCTTAATTGCCTGTTGCAATATACTGATCATCTTCTTCTCGGCTTTAAAACTTTCTGCTTCAGCTGGAGTTAACGAGTTAAGTGTTTTCGGAGTTCCAGTATCATTCACAGGAACTACATATTTTGTTTCAACTTTCAACCAACATTCAAGATGATTCGCCTGAACCCACGTGCGAAATCTATCCTGCCACCCCGAATAATCTTCAATGTTGAGCAGTTTCGGTGGTTTTTGCATGGTTCCAAGCTCATTCTCCAAGTTTACATTTTGGGCTATACTTGCTGGAGTTTGAATACCTCCTCCGAAAAACGCATTGTAAAACTCTTGATTGTCCATTTTATACTTTGAAAAATGTTTCGAAAAAATTTTAAGTTTTTGAAAAATCAAACTTTCAAGCGAACTGACTTCCACACGTTCTGGATTTTCACATGAACTAGATGGTTTCAAACGGACTGAAGTTCAAACGACTTGAAGTTCAAGCGACCTGGACTTGTTTCAAACGAACTGGAATGTCCAACTCGTGCGAGATGAGTAAAAATTTTTCAGTTCGTACGAGGTGAAACACTTTCACACGACCTGGTCACTCAATTCGTGCGGATTGAACAATTTTCACACGATCTGGTCCAATCCGTGCGATCTGGACAAGAATTTCAAATGATTTGGCAAAAACTCATGCGATGTGATCAGTTTCACACGATTTGAGCAACATTTTCACACGAAGTGACATTTTTGACAGTTTTTGATCAATTTTAGTTCGAATTATGGTCTGTAACTTTGTAGGATTGTTTAAAATGGTGTTTTACACGTCATATCCAAAATTCAGTCCATTTTGTCCGTGAATTCGTCTGAAAATCCAAGAAAGAGTAGAAGAATAGAGTTCTAAACCATTCAAAACACTGATATCAACTGATTTGACTCATCCTGAGCTCTGTTACCACTTGTAGGATGGAGATTCGATCAATACGAGTCAATCTGAGTCAAATCTGGGTATCTAGAAAGGCGAAAACAGACTAGAAACCTTGCATCAGTGTTAGAATAGGAGTAGAAGAGTAGAAATACACTTTAAACAGGTTTTCCATTGATTATAAACGTTTTTACACACAGAGAATCCGGCAGCACTTCGTGACAGATTTCACCAGAATGTTACAAATGAAAAACCCAAACAGCCTATTTATAGGCAACTCAGTTCGCACGAAGATAACAACCCAGTTCGCACGAACTGATATCCTCCAGTTCGTGCGACCTGGCCCTTACTTTCCACTTCGTGCGAACTGGACATAATACATATAAAACTTAACATTTAATCCTATTACACGTACATGACACGACCTAGACTGATGACGTAGGCGATAGACATTATGCACCAACAATTTTTTTTACGATTTTTTATAAAAAAATCGCTATTTTTTATATATATATAAAATAATTTTCAAAAAAAAAAAAAAAACTTGTACTACACATGTGCATTATATGTGTACGACACATGTGCATTACATGCTTAAAATTGGCTTTTTGAGTCTAGTTTAGCTTTTAGGGTTAGTTTTTTTTTTTTTTTTTTTTTGAGGTTTAGGATTAGGATTAGGTTTTTGGGTGTGGGGGGAGGGGGGTTTAGGTTTTTGGGGGGTGGGGGTTAGGTTTTTTTTCGGTTTTTATGTATAGGGTTTAGTTTTAGGTTTTCGGGAGGGGGTGGGAGGTTTAGGTTATTGGGGGGTGACCGGGGGGGGGGGGGGGGTGGGTTAGGCTTTTGGTTGGAGGGTGAATTTAGGTTTTTGGGGGGTGGGGTTGAGGGTTTAGGTTTTTCAGGGGTGTCGTGGGGGTGGGTTAACTGGTTTAGGCTTTCCATATTAGTGCACATGTGCAGTACAATAAAAATTTTTTTTTTTTGAAATTTTTTTCCATACATAAAAATAGTGAATTTTTTTTATAAAAAATTGTAAAAAAAAAAATTTGGTATGGTTTTTTTTGTTTTTTTAGTTAGTTTTTTGGTTTTCTCATTTAAACCAATTTTCTCATGATCCATCCCCTATATATATATATATATAGGAGAAGGATCCGTTAGGAACCACCCTTTAGTTTTTAGCATTTAGCTTGGGTGGGGGGGGGGGCGGGTTAGGTTTTTTTTTTTTTTTTTTTTGGGGGGGGGGGGGATGGGGGTGTGGGGGGTTAGGTTTTTTTATGTTTTTTTAGGTTATTTTGTTGTGTTCACCTTGGTTCTTGTGGTTCTCGCAATAAAGGTGGTTCTCAAATGAAACTTATATATATATATATATATATATATATATATATATATATATATATATATATAAATTAGTTGACAGAGGGTACTACAAATGAATCGTAATGATTGCTATTTGACTATTTTCTTAAAGAAAAATAGAGTTGGTAGGTTCATGAAATTTCTGAGTATCGCATAACTGAATGGTTGTGTCATATACCCCTATATGTGTACGAATGTATATTTTACTAATTCTCATTACAGTGGTTTTTATTTGTTCAATAAATATCTATTAATCATGGGTTGAGATCCTGTACAAACAGCACATTCTGTGAGAACTATAAGAACAGATCTGAGCCATCCAACTTTCAGATCAATGGTTAGTGTTGATTACCATTAAAAACCTTATATTTAATTATTATCGTTATAAGAATAGGGGTAATATAGTAAAAGTGCTATCTGGATACCCCACCAAATCTCCGAACTTATCTGTTGGTCCCCCACTTTTGCGAATAACTGTACCTCTCTCTCTCCTATCCGAAACGTCGCATAAGAACATTCACAATCGTCTTCATCATCAAACGCGGAAGCTGTGTAGGATCTCAACCCTGAAGAAAGAAGCAACGTGAAGAGAATATTGTGCTGATCAATCGAGGAGTCTTGAAATCGTCTTCATCATCAAACACAGAAACTGTGCTATCTCCGAAATCTCTGTTAGTCCACCTTTGAAGATAGAAGCAACGTGAAGAAAATATTGTGCTGATTGGTCAAGAAGACTTGAAATCAGGTAAGGGTTTTTCTTTTTGAGAATTTTGTGTGGTTCGTCTCCTGGTTCAGGTTGTTAGTTTTTTTTTTTTTTTTTTTTTTTGGGGGGGGGGGGGGGGGGGTGATGCTGCTTGGACATGATTATTTTAGGGGGGGGGGAGTTCTGATTGTCGTTCATTGAATGTTTGTGCTATCGGAAGTTCAGATTGTTAGTAAACTAGGCTTTGTTGAATTGACAGACATATGTCGTTCATGGGATGTTTGTGCTGTCTGATGTGCTGCTGTAATGTGAGCACAGATTGTTGACACTGAGTTTTGTTAATGGAAGTTACGATGGTGGTGTGTGTTGGTGGTTATGTCGACGGCAGTCTGTGCTACTGGGTGGTGTTCATGGTTGCAAAAGTCGCTAGGCGCTCCCTAGTCGGATTCGGGAGTACTCGGCTTAGGCGGAGATTACTCGGGGAGTAATTGGCCTGGGAGAAGAGTACTCGTGCCTCGGCAGCCTACCTTGTAGCGAATACTCGGGGAGTACTCGGAGCCTAGGCGGGACTTTTACAACCATGGTGGTATTATCTGACGGGTTGCGGTTATGTCTAACATGATGTGCTAACTTCAAATTATTATTTTGTGCTGACTTCTATATATTGTGTTGTTAGTATGTACTGTATGTGGTGTTATGTCGTGAACAAGTTCTGAACATCGGATTGGGGCAAACCAAATATGGATGAAACAAAGAGGAAAAGAAACATCAGCGAAAAGGTATTTTTGGGGTTTTTTTGGAATAACGGATGAATCATACATGTGTTATGGTTGTATTTATTTTGGCTTTTTGAGACTTATACATGTGTTTAATGTCCTTAAAAACAGTAGATCACAAAGTTGTTTCGAACAAAGATGATATTATAGTAGATGTTGCATCAGATAGGAGTCAAGAAGGGAATGTTAGGACGGCTAAACGAGGGGTGCTATCATTGTATTAATAAGATTATTTTGATTGTCGTGTTGTTGTTTTGCTGTTGATTTTATTGTATTTTCAGTCTCACCGATAACCAAAAATGAAAAGGGTGACAAAGTTGAGGGGTTCAAAGTTTTATCAAAGTCCTCGAAAGGTTTACTCATTTGAATAGACACAATGTTTTAAGATGTTTATAAAACTATTTTCTATGGTTTTACTTATGTTCATGCAGATTTAGAAACACAACGCTCCAACAAAGGTAAGGAATACAAGATTGATACAATTAAAGTGCCATTTCAAAAAATTATGAAAGCGAAAACAATGTTAAGGTTTAAAAAAGGTAATGCCGGCTTGTATTATGATACAATTAAGTTTCCTTTTTGAAAATACTAATATTACGTATATAAAAATTATAGGAAACGGTTCAGATGGATCCAAAAAAAGAGAAGTCGATCAGAAAACGAAGAGATGTACGTATTTATGTTTTTGAACAATTGCAACTTTATTTCGTCAACATTAGTGTTATTTGTGGATCCAAAAAAAGAGGAGTCGATCAGAAAACGAATATGTGCTATGTTATACAAGTTGATGAACTAACTGTGCTGCCATATGTATTGTGATTTATATTAGAACGACAACGATTTTGTGGGTTGGGGCAAGGTTAAGGAGGCCGCACGAGCGGCGAAATTTAGAAAGTCACTGTAAGATATATTGGTAAGCGCAGGAAAGAAAGATCTTGCTGATACGGAACTCCTTATCATACCAATGCTATATGGTAAACATTATTACGTAATATGTTTCAACCTTAAAAAAAGGTTCAATATAAGTGTTGGACAATCTGAGGGGAGGAGCATATAATGTTAAATCGTATGGCGGCCAACCACGAAAGCTTGTAAGTGTAACTATTTTAAATTATTAAACAAAATTACCTTTTACAAATACTAATAGTGATGCGTATTGAAACAGACAACTGCTTTGTGTCAATACTTGAGAGCAAGTAAACACCCAGCTGCAGACGACCTATTGAGCTGTGAACCAACTAGGTTGGAACTTAGATGGAGAACAACAAATAATTCAAATGATTGTGGTATCCTCGCGATGAGACGCATGGAATATTTCAAGGGAGAAACAGCAAACAATTGGAAATATGGGTTGGGAGAAGAATCACAAAATCAAGTGTACGAATTAAATGATCTTCGGTTAAAATACTTAGCGAAAATCCTATTGTCAGACATTAACAGTCACAAAGAATTTGTGTTGGATGAAGTCCATAGATTTAAAGCGTTGGATTTAGCATCGAGAAAAGAGCTCATGAAAGATGCATATAAGAAGATAAATAAGAGGGTGACCGATTTCCAAGTATTTAGTTAGCACCGTATTTTGGTATTCATATGTTTAGAACAATGCATTAGGCTTTTGTGCTTGACAGTATTTCTATGTTTAGAACATTGCTTATGGTTTTTGTGTATGTCGATATTTTGAAGACTTGCGTATTTCAATATTGATGGATATTGTATTTTGGTGAATAGTATGCCTCTTAACCCGTAAACATTTTGAATTGAAACGTATGAATTGTATTTGAAAACTTAAAAAAAAGTTGGGTTTAATATAAACCATAACGTTGGAAAACCCAATATCATGGTCAAATTCTAACGAGTTCAGTCTCATATCATGGCCAACACAAAAAAGGTAGTTCATAATATTGAACAATAAGCACATAATATTGAAAGTTAGCACATTGATAGCAATTGGTAGCACATTAGACAAAAATCAGCACATAAGGTCAGCACATTGATATAAAGTTAGTTACGCAAGATATGTACATAAATCAGCACATAAAGTTTTATAGAAAAAAAAAATATGAATCACACCAAAAGACTTACTGAAATTAAAAACCCATAACGGCGAGTACAAAATACTTAAAAAAAAGACTTGTAAAAAAATACATAACTCGAAAAAAAAGACTTGTAAAAAAACTTAAAAAGTAAAAAGTTGGATCAACTGGCTTCCGGTTTTCCTTCAGTACATGTAGAACGCATATGCTTCATCAAGTGTCCTAAAGCGCATAAAGACTTGTGGCCTTTTAGATATATTTACATCCGGAATAAAAGTAACTTTACCCGTACGTGGTGATTTCCGGACAATTCCAGTTCCATATCTAGCACTATGATCTACATATAAAATGAAAAAAATTGAACTGGATTAAACATCATACACCTAAACATAATGCATAACAACATAACAAAGCTTAATAGTCAACGATACGATCATCACCATGTCAATTTTAAATAGCACATTTGGTATTGCTGGAAAAAAAAACATACAAAAAATGGCACTTTGGATATGATGATAGCACATTGCGATTTGTATCAGCACTTTGGATATGATGATGAAACCAACAAGAAAACACACCACAAAATCATCTACGCAGCATATAAGCCAGTCGTATCAGCACATGAGTTATGAAAAACCACTACCATGAAACCAAAAAAAAAAAAAAAACCGTATAGAAAAATTGCACAATACAGATTTATAGTTAGAACTCTCTAGATTCAATCTTTAAATTAATGAAAAAGTAAAACTTGATGGTGAATCTGAAAAACAAACCAATTTTTAAAATAAACAAATAACAAATTACCTGGTGTAACTTCAATTGGTGATGATCCTTCAACTGACGTTCCTGTGTTTGAGTCCATCATAAGAAGCGATCAAAAAATATAAAATCGATCAAAATCGATGAAATCAACAATCTGCATGTAAATCGCAATTGGAAGTTCGCAGATTAAAATCTGGAATGGGAAGTTACTTATTCAATCTATGATTTCAAAATTTCCATGAATATAGGGATAATTAAAATCAGGAATTATTTAAATGAAAAAAAGGTAATACAAAAAGACTGAAATACCCTTATTCTATTTTTTTAAAGACAGATGTCACAAATTGGTTGGTTCTTGCAGTTCTTACATATATTGAGGTTTGTATTTGATCCCGACTCTATTAATCATAGTCTATGAATATACACTGTAAATGGTTTGAATTACCTTTGTTTGGTAGTTGGGCAAGCATAGTGAGTTAAATACCCAACCCATGTCAATATAGAAAATAACAGTAGGTGGAATAACTATTAAAACGATTTATCCATAGTTTTCTTTTTTCTAAATAATAACATATTAAATAACTCAAACATAAACCTTGGTCGTCGGGAACTTCTTAATGAATGAATCAATTATGTTCATAAAACTGATTTGGGTTATAACGAGACTATAGGTCTTTGGCTATTGTGGACGACTAGATTTATCTGATTTGGTTTGCTTGCTAATAAGGTACGGATTCTGTTTCTTTTAAATCATAATATACATTTATTTTTCGTCGTCACTCGTTGGTACGGATTCCTGTTCTTGACATCATAGTATTTTTATTCATGCCCGTTACTTTATAGTACAGATGTCTTCGTTAGTTGTTTCGGTTTCGGTTTCTGTTTCATATGATATGACTACACGCACCATCTCGGTACATGGGCTATAGCTGTGTACCCCTTTGTTTAGGCTCGTGGGTGCTTATATATTACGTGACTTATTTTATTGTTATATGTTGTTACGTATGTCTTGTATCTGTTATGATGTGCTTCTATATTACGTGACTTGTTTTACTGTTATATGTTGTCACGTATATCTTGTCACTGTTATGATATGTTTGATATGTTTATATGCATCTGATTATGTTCAGTATCTGTTATCTACTCGGTATAAGTTTTGGGATTCAAGTTATATAAGTATCGGTAGTGTCATTGTTTAAATATGTTTAGTGGTAATACCTTCCATTTTGCTCTTCGCATGCCTGCTGCTACTTTACTGTTGATTTCTCTGTTACTGAGCAACTTTTTGACTCAGCCGTAGTTTCTTTCTGGTGTTTGTCTTGTGTGTTTACAGGTAATCAAGGGAAACATGGATGAGTGAGAGGATTATGAAGTTCAAGTTTTTAAAGCTTTTCGTTTTCTTTATATTTCAATAATTGAATAATATAAGACTTACGTTTTCTGGTTGATTCAAGAGTTTTTGTTTCTTGGTTTCTATCTTTTATTGAAACTCATTGGTTTTTGATATCTGTAATTGTGACATGCGAGCCTGTTACGGGTTAGGGTGTTACAACAGATCTTAATTTGGGGATTTTAATTGGTTTGAAAGAAACTGAAAAAAACTTAATAAAAGAGTTATCTGGTTAAAGAAAAGCAACTCCCTCCCGGGATTCAGGTTATCGATTTCACACAAAACTCCGTTTAATTTCTAAAACACGACATATACATGGTCTTGGGATTTCTGAATTACCCATCTAGTAACCAACACATTAACGATGCAAGAAAATCATAAACACATTTGATAAAAGACAATGAATTCAAATATGAGCAAAAGTTTATTCAATTCAAACGCAACTAGTCAACATATACAGTTTGCAAAGTAATCAAACAAAGTTATTGCGTAAAACCAAACAACCGTTCACCCAGGGGAAGTCATAAGAGGCTTAGAAAAAAATTAAGCTCCTCCAAGTTTCATAGTCTAGGGTTAATAAAAACTCAATTTAATCAATTAATTGGACACGATATACACATGGTGTTGGAAAGTTGGTTAGTTTAAATAATAATAGAAAAACAGGTCTTTTGTCATCAGATATTTTACAGTTCAATTACTATATGTACTAGTGTGAATCAACCTACTCCGTTACTCAACAAGCTACTAAGTTTTGTCATCAACGGAACAAGTTGTAAAACAATGACTACTAAAACATGCGAATAGTTTAAATTAACCATCACATCAAATTGTTTATACAACGTTGTTAATGTCAAAAAAAATCTAAACACAAATAAAATTTAGAAAAAGTATTAAATCCTACGAACAGTTATCACTATAACTAGAGGAAGCCACGCAGTGGCGGATCTTGCCCGTTGAATGTGCCAGGGCCGAAAGACACGGGCACTAAAAAAAGCCCGGGCAAGCCCGGGCCAAACATAGTATATATAAGGGAAATTGGCCTGTAATAATCCCACCTAGACCTTATTGGCCATTAATAATCCCACCTCAGAATATTCCCCCCACCAGTCCCACCTTTCACCTATTTTTCCTACAATGGTCCCCCATTAAAAAAACTTAACGGAGTTAAGCTTTTTTCCAAATTACAAACAGATTTTTTAAGGCTTTTGATTAGAACGACGATACGAGTCCATTGATGTAAAACTTGCCTCGAAACGGTGCTCCAAATGATGAAAACGACGCTTCAATTCGGGTGTTTAAATTTCCAATTAACCAAAATCAAGTCACTTGAAACACCATTTAGAAGTAAGTTTTACATCAATGAACTCGTATCATCGTTCTAATCAAAAGCCCTAAAAAATCTGTTTGTAATTTGGAAAAAAGCTTAACCCCGTTAAGTTTTTTTAACGAGGGACCATTGTAGGAAAAATAGGTGAAAGATGAGACTGGTGGGGGGAATATTCTGAAGTGGGATTATTAATGGCCAATAAGGTCTAGGTGGGATTATTACAGGCCAATTCTCCTATATATAAAAATTTCGATCGAAATGCGGAAAATTAGCACTACGGCCGAAAAACTTGCCCGGTCCGTGGCCCTGCCACAGCCCTTCTAAGAACCGCCCCTGAAGCCACGGAGAGCCAAACCGTTCATTTTTATTTATTTTCCTTGATGATGTGCACCTTCTTGCCTTGATTTCACACACAGCTATCAAAACATGTCTGCCTTTCACGAATAGGAGTATGCGCCCCCCTCCCCCTTTCTGCCGTCCAAAATCTTTTTTATTCTTCGTCCAAAATCTATTAATTGTCCCAACTCAGCCCATTTGAAACTCACAATTATTATTTGAAATTCCTGCAAACATTAAAGCAAAAGGTTTTGAACACGAATTGTTTGATTATGAGAATTAAAAAATCAATTAAATGTTATATAGGAACAATCAAACGAATCATAACAAAAATACGTGATGATGATAACAATTATTAAATGTAACTAATACTAGTGTATATGTAACATTAAATAGAATTTATTTAACTTAATCTTATTTTTACGATTAACACATATTTTATCTCTTTTTTTAGTTTAGTGGCTAACTAGTGTACATGTAACATTAAATAAAATTTATTTAACTTAATCTTATTTTTACCATTAACACATACTTTATCTCTTTTTTTAGTTTAGTGGCTAGTTTTAACTTATTTTCTTCGTAACCTATCAAATAAAAAAGAAAAAACCGAATTAAAATTGCATATTAAATTAAAAATTAAAATAGCATGTTTTGTTCTAATATCGATGCATTTTTATTCTAACTATATAAGATAGATCAGTGTACCTAAAATGCACCAATTAATTTACCATCATGCACAAAATAAAACAATATTTTCTTTGAATGATGTGTGTGTATATATATAGGGGACCGCTAAAATGAAAACCACCTCCAGTTATGAGAACCATGAGAACCACTTATTAGCCCTTAGATCAACTTGATGGATGGATGAGATTAAAAGTAACAAAAATTAATATTAAATGGTTTTTGTCTTATTATGTCTTTAATATTATAATCCAAAAGGGTATTTAAGTAATTTTGTTTTTTTTTGTCTTATTAAGTTTATTGTTTTTTATTACAATTTTGTCCTATTACATTAAATGTTTTTTTTTCTTAAATCAGTTTTTTTTATATTAAAAAAACATCAGTTTTTTTTTTCTAAAATCTGTTTTTTTTTTACACTCCGTTTTTTCACGCCGTTTTACGACCCGTCTTACGCCCGACTTTTTCAAGCGACGTTTTTTTAACACGCCGTTTTTTTAACGCGCCGTTTTTTACGCGCCGTTTTTTACAAGTCGTTTTTTACGCGCCGTTTTTTACGCGCCTATTTCTTAACGCCGCTTTTTACGCGTCGTTTTTTAACACCATTTTTTTACGTTTTACGCGCCGGTTTTTTACGTTTTACGCGCCGGTTTTTTACGTTAACGTTTTTTTTACGTTTTACGCGCCGGTTTTTTACGTTTTACGCGCCGGTTTTTTACGTTAACATTTTTACGTTTACGTTTTACCTAAAACTTTTTACGTTTTACGAAAAACCTTTTACGTTTTACGTAAAACCTTTTTACATTTTACGTAAAACCCTTTACGTTTTACGCGCCGGTTTTTTACGTTAACGTTTTTTACATTTTACGGACCGGGTTTTTACGTTAACGTTTTTTACGTTAACATTTTTAAATTCAGGTTTTTTACGTTAACGGTTTTTTTACGTTAACGGTTTTTACGTTAACGGTTTTTTACGTTAACGTTTTTACGTTAACGTTTTTTTCGTTTTAGTAAAAAAAAAAATTTACGTTTTACGTTTTACGTAGAACTTTTTACTTTTTACTTTTTACGTTTTACGTAAAACGTAAAACGTTTTACGTTTTACGTAAGACTTTTTACGATTTACGTAAGACTTTTTACGATTTACGTAAAACGTTTTACGTAAAACTTTTTACGTTTCACGTTTTTACGTTTTACGTTAAAAAAGTTTACGGGTTATTTTTTTTTACAAATTTTTTTTACGCAAAAACGAACGCACCCAGAAATCGCAAACTCGGGAGGTGTCTCAGATATATTGTTATCATCATCGACGCCTCAAAAAAAATATAAAAACCCAACAAACATAAAAAACAAAGGGTATCTCGAAAAAAAAACGGGGTTTGGCTCAGATTATCCGATAATCAAGAGGCTGCAAAAGTGGGGTTGGAGGATCAAAAACCCTACCCTCCGCCGTCCTTGCCGCGCCATCGTCATCAAAATCTACGGTTTTTTTTTTTTTTTTTTTGCATCATCGCCACCCCGTCGATCGTATCAAAACCCACAGATTTAAATATCACAAATCAAAACCCACAGATCAACATGAACAACATTCAAACCCAGATTCAACATGAACATCATTCAAAAAACAGAATATCATTCAAACGCAGAGTCAACAGGATCAAAAAAGGTCACAATAACATCATTCAAACCCAGATTCAACATGAACAACATTCAAGCCCAGATTCAACAGAATCAAACCCATAAAGTCAAACCCCCAAGAACACCCATCAGATTCAAGAACACCCATCAGATTCAAAAAAATCCAGAAAAATCAAAACCAGAAAAATCAAGAACACCCATCAGATTCAAGAACACCCAAAATCAAACCCAGATTCAAGAACACCCAAAAATCAAACCCAGAAAAATCAAGAACACATACCAAAAAAACCATTGGCATCACCGGCTTCACCGGCTCAGCCAAAGATACCCCCGTCGCCGGACCTGTGTCGGTCGGACAGGAGATCGAGAGGAGCCGGACCTGGGTCGCCAGTCTTCATCAAGCAGGGGGGTGCCCCCAACCACCGTAACCGTATAACCACCGCCGCCGACCAACCACCGCTGACCACCACCCAACCACCGAACCGCCACCACCACCACCACCACAAAATCAAATCGGAGCTTACAACTGGGGGACGCCGGGAATCGGAGGGGGGAAGGGGTGTTTGGCTGGTGGTAGCCGGATAATGTGGAGACGGAGGGGGGTGGGTTGTTTTTGGCTGGTGGTTGTTTTTGGCTGGTGGTTTGTTGTCGATGAACGGGATGAAAGAGATGAGAGGGGGGGGGGTTGATTTTGGCTGGTGGTTGTTGTCAATGAAGACAGATGAAAATGGATGCTCTTTTGGGTTCATTTGAAATGAAGAAGACATATAAAAAAGCAGGAAAGAGAATATTTAAAAAGAGAGAGGAGAGATAAAGTCAGTAGCAATTAATGAAGAGAGATTAGACATATGGGGTAAATGACCATAATACCCTTTGAGTTGTCAAATTCTAATTGGTTGAGAGTGGTTCTCATGGTTCTCATAACTGGAGGTGATTCTTATTCTAGCGACTCCCTATATATATATATATACATACATATATATATGTAGGGTTAGGTTAACGTACAAATGCCCTTATCGTACATTACGTACGCTACAATCTCAGCCGTCCGATCATCTTCTCGCATTGAATTCGCATGTTGTTTTTTTGTAACAATTTCGCATGTTGGTTTTTTAACATGCTATTTCATCAAAATTACCACATGCGAAATTGTTACAAAAAAACAACATGCTATTTCATCAAAATTATCACATGCGAAATTGGTACAAAAAACAACATGCGAATTCATAAAAAATTATCACATGCGAAATTGTTTTAAAAAAAACATGTTATTTCATCAAAATTATCACATGCGAAATTGGTACAAAAAAACAACATGCGAATTCATCAAAAATTATCACATGCGAAATTGTTATAAAAAAATATGCGATTTTAAAATGCGGGAAGATGATCTGACGGCTGAGATTGAAGCGTACGTAATGTACGATAAGCAATATTGTACAGTACTCTTTACCTATATATGTAATACTCGTATCTACGATTTAACGAATTTATTAAGAATATATATGGAACTTCATAGTGATCATGTTTTAGGATTTTAATTTGAATATGGAGGGTTTGACATTTTTATCAAATTGTATGACCGTTTATTTTTACAAAAAACTCAATTAAACAATGTTTTATAACACGTAAGCTTAACCTTTCTAGTTTGCGTCATGATCCATCTAAACTCAATTGTCATATACCCATTAAAACTAATTTTCCCCAATTGAAAACTTAATATTTTAAACTTAATTAAAAATAACTAATTAACTAGCATGTGGAAAAAAATGGTCAATTTGTTTTCTATTGTTTCAGGTTATTCACTTATATTCTCTTCTCCGATCAGAGTATCAGAGCAGGGGGACATGAGTAAGGACGATTTTGTTTATTCGTTCACTACTCACATTGTATGGATGGCGGTCTGGAAGTATTTTGTTTGGTTTATTGGTATAACAACTATTGCGATATTATTGATTTTCTCTTTTTTTATAGGGTTATTGGATTTTAATAATCCTAAATTTCACCTGCTGGCCAATAATAATCCCAACTTTAAAAATTCCCTCCAATAATCCCAACTTTTAAAAGTTTGGCCGCCATTGATCCTTTTCAAACATGTAAGAATTTGGTCTCCTCAATAGATTCAATTATACCTAGAGTCTCCTTAATTGATTTAAGTGCACCTATGTTAGAAAATGATCAATGGCGGCCAAACTTTTACAAGTTAGGATTATTGGAGGGAAATTTTAAAGTTGGGATCATTATCGGCCAACAGATGAAACTTAGGATTATTAAAATCTAATATCCCTTTTTTTATATATAACTTTATATTCTAAAGCCCATTTTTTGGTACAGGGCATTCGAATTCTCGAAGAAGACTTCTGTGTGTTTATATACACACAAGTTAGTGTGTGTATTAATGTGGTGAGCCAATTAGATGGACTGCCATGTGAAGTGATAAGGTTTTGCATATTTGTAGAGTCGCGCATTGACCAGTTGGTCTACCATGGACGTTTGATGGTGTGTGTGTGTATATATAGGGCAAGGATAAATCGAAAACCCCGTTCAATTAAGGAAACCCTAGAAACTCTATAATAACCATTGATTATAATGGATGAATGGCTAGGATGAGTTTTGGGAGTGAGATGTGATCTATGTTACTTTTTTATATATTTTTTTTGAACGGCCAACGAAAACATTTTATTTAAAACAAAGGATTAACAACTGTTAACCCAACGATTACATCTCAGATTACTTATACACCCATACACAATACATCAAAATTACACCATTCCTCCCATGTGAGGCTTATAGTTCTGGACCTGTTTTTACACCACAGAAATGATAAAACTCTGATCTCCTCCTTAATGTTGCTGATGTTTGGCTGCTTCCCATTAAAAATCATACTATTACAGCACTTCCAGATGCACCATATTGTAGTTTGTACAACTGTGTAAACCACTTTCTTCCACCTCCTTGACCCACTAGCATGCACATGAATTTTCATTAAATCATTTACCCCAAATAAGAACAGCCCACTTAACCTGCACCATGTTTCTACAAAAGCCCAAATTGCTTGCGCAAAAGTACATGATACGAACAAATGCTCCTCCGTTTCATCTAGCTCTCCACAAAATCTGCAACTTAGAGACTCCAGCTGAATATTCCTCTTTGTAAGATTCACTAGCGTCGCAAGGCGGTTTAGTCTAAGTCTCCGGGATATAAAATTTACTTTAATGGGGACCCACTTGTTCCATTCGAAATCGACCCCGATGTTTGTGAAGTTTTCCTGTTGGAGCTTCTTGTGGAGGCTATGGACCGAAAATATACCCGAAGGGTCCAAGACCCACTCCCATGAATCCGACCCCAGACCTGTTAATGCCCCCTGGACTGCCAATTCAAGTTCTTGCATCTCCTTGATCTCAACCTCTGAAGACGGCTGCCTTACCCAACTCAACTTTAACGTAACCACCCCATCTACCACGCAACACCTGTCTTGCACCAGCACAGTTTTCTGTCACTCGAGGCTGAATAATGTAGGATCGTGTGTTGACCCGAACGAGTCGTTCAGAGAAGTTCTAATCTGTTTCAGATGCGGAAACTAAGAAACAGACTTCGACACAGCTTGCAAATCACTTTAAACACCTTGTAGATTGATATTACACTGATTACAACCAAGAATCAAACCGGCAGCACCTCGGTATGATTTTCAGGAAATGTTACAAAACATTACAAATGAGATCGCTTGAATGGTATTTATAGACCATGAGATTTCGCTTGAATGTGACAAAAATCAGTTCAAGCGAAACATCATATGTCGGTTTCGCTTGAAACTGACAAATGTCATTTCAAGCGAACTGGCTTCCTTCAAGCGAAATACCAATAAACACATCCTATTTTCTCGAACAACATGCCCTGATCTAACATATCTAGTACAAGACTCGATACAAGACGAAGTCGACAGATGTATGCACTAACAGACTCCCCCTCAGATGTTGACGAGTCTTAAAGTGTCGAGTCTTCACATCTTTAGTCTTTATCAGTCTTTATCAGTCTTTGGGCTTCCTTCCAGATTCTCCACCTGGCTCTTTGCTTTCTAAATCTCTTGATCAGATCTCTTGATTCCTTCAGTTCATCAGCATCAGCAAATCCAAGATCATGATCTGTCTCACACTTTCCACAGGTTCAGGATCGAAACCTGGCTCTCTTAACACTCTGAGTCCTTAAGTATCGAAACCTGATTAAAACTGCACATTCTCTACCCAAAAGTAAATTTTCTGATGTTCATTTGTAGAACAAATCTTAGAATGATTTAACATTTATATTCTGATGAACCACTTTCAAGAATGTTTTTATAAAAACTTTTCTCATTCAAACATTGACTCCCCCTCTCAAAATGCTTAACCTTTTCAAATACTCTTTCCCAAACCTGTTCGTCATGTTTAGCACTTGGAATTTTGAAAATCAGCTTTCCAACATCAGTTGTCTAAAATTTTTTTGAATTTTCAAAATTTATACTAAAACACACCGAAAATCTTTTTGGATTTTTGAAATAACAGGAATACAATAAAGAAATATTTACATACAATATTTTTGTGAGTTTGTGCAAGAGGATCATATCAGTTTTTGACAAGTCACAAGTACTGTTGAGCTTAGTTACACATTAAGAATTAAACAATTCACTTAGATTGCCGATATATTGATCCACTTAAATTCTCACACAAATTTCAACTAATTCAGGATATGAGTTAGGTGTATTAAGAACTTAAACTCATTCATGTGTCCCACCTCTTGAATATACTCCCGTATCCAGATCCCAATATTCAGTCTTACAGGTGAGTATACCACAGATGATATCTGTAAGGGGTTATAAATTATGAAGAATCATGAGAGCTCAGATCAGAACTACCGTTCAGCAGAGAGATCATGACTCGACTCTTGGGCGTGTCCCCTTTAGAGGATCTTTTTTACAACAGCATTGATTAGCAATTTTATTGTCTCATCATTTATGCTGAGGGCGGCGCTATTTTTCAAGCATGCAGAAAGTATTCTCCGGGGACTAGGCCATTGCTTCCGCAAAATCAGAAGTCCCGAGATAATACCCTAGATATCACTGAGCATAAAGACCTAGTATCTCAGAAAGAGGGACCTTTCAAACAAGATTTCAGGGGTTACCTATATATCCAAGTAGTGTTCCCCACGAAATAAGCAAGTTTGAATTTAAGTTTATATCCCGAAAAAGCTTACTAAATGTGTAAAAACCTATCGGCATATCATCAGTGAGACTGTTTAATGCAATTTAAACATTACATTTCTTTAGCATACTGTAACTGTCTACTGATGTACTATCATTTCCTCTTCTTTGACACAAAAACTCATTTTTGATTTTATCATGTTTTTGTATTTTTCAAATTTTCAAATGTTTTTGGATTTTCTGAAAATTTCTACTCCCCCTAAAAAGCAAACACATTTAAAGAAAATTTGAAAACAAACTATACAAGAACTTGACAACCGATATCAAATTGCATCAATTCGCCATCCACTAGGCATAAACAATCAGAACTTCCCCTTTCACAAAACTATTTTCTCATTATGATTTCAAAACACTTAAGTTTGTTTTAATCAAGATGATTTTTCCGGAAAATAAGTTTTGTTAATTTTACCACTTGTAGGTTAAGGGTTCATCACATTGTTTTTCTCAATCAATATGTATAAGGATTACATCAAGTTCAAATTAATGACCTTGAGTAATCACTATGTCAGAACAAACCTCTGTACCAATTGTAAGAAAATCAAGTACAACTTAATGTCCCTGATTTACCTCTTGTAGGAATATCACATCTACACAAAATCATTTTACCAACAAAGATGCCTGATTCCAGCTTCACACTTACCAACCTGGAAGCTCCGGCAATTCACACTTAACCTGTAAAAATTTAAATTTTATAAGATTCATTCACAATCCTCAATTATCAAGAAAGATGCCGATTCCTGATCCACGATTACAAACTTGGGATCTCCGGCAAGTCCAGATTTTTCAAGGAAAAAGAATTTCTACCCAAGTCTTACCAACCTTGGGTGTTTTTAACTCTTGTTCAGTAGGGTTATATGTTGCTTTCTTTGTTGCATAAAAATCTTTAATCCCTTTGACCTTTCCCTCGACCATTTTCCCAAAAATTTTCTTAACATTTCCATTGAAAGCTTTCTCAACATCAAATTCCTTCTCATCAGAAAAGAATTGATTTGAGATCTCAACCTTACCAACCTTTTGCTTAATTTTTTTTCAAACGTCAAAGATGGAATTTTAACATCATCTTCAACTTGTGGCTCCTCTGATTTTGGGGAATCAGGTTCATCGCTGACTTTTACATCACCCTTCTTGACAACCCACATTTGGTTATCTTTTGCTCTCTTTTTGTAAAAAAAATTTCTTTGAACACTCACCAACTTCATAAGTTGAATTTTCAAAAGTTTTGAACCTTTCAGTTGGTGGTTCAACATCAACAACTTTTTCTTTAAGTTTTTCAGAAACTCCCTGTTTTGTCTTTGTATTCATCGGACAATTTCATGCAATGTGACCAGTTTCGTTGCACTTGAAACAGATTCGAGTATCCTTTGGATGAAAAACTCCAGTTCCTGTCCTCTTCTTTTCAGCAAGAAACTCCTGGTTTGATTGTCTCCAGAAAGGTTTCTTCTGTTCTTCTTCTACGTTTCCACCTGAAACAAATTTTGTACTAGTTTTAGAAATTTTATCATTGTTGTAATTTTTAGGTGGAATAAAACCCAATCCTTTCTTTTTGTAGCTACCATTATGGTTTGGTTTCTTTTGAAAACCAGAACCAGAATTGTAACCCTTTTTCTTGTTTAATCTTTGTTGAACTCTTGAAGTGTATTTTTTAGGTTTTTCAGTAAGATTTAAATCTTTTATTTCAGAAATATTAATTTCTGTCATTTTGAAAACCTTTTTAATCATTTCAAATCTAACACTTCTTATTGGAAACTCTTTGTCAGAATATAATTTGTCAGAATCATTCAAAGTATATGCTACTTCGAATGTTTCATCATTCAAATTTGATTTTGATAATAAAAACTCTTTACTGTAAGCCCTTTTAACCAACGACTTTGAACTGTTGACTGACGAACTTAACCCTCCAGACTCAAACTTTGACTCAGACTCCTCATCAGCATCCAACACCTGATCGACCACCTTTTTGATTAACTCAGACTCATGATCAGCGTCAGACGAGGTAAAGGTGATGTCAATGTTTTCTGGTAAATCATCAGTTGCATCGGTTTTTAGCTTTATATTGACTGCTTTTTCAACTTGCTCCTCATTTGGTTTTCTGGGAGAATAACCTTACCAGATTGGAGGCGGACACTTGTTATAGCTAACAGTCGGTTTCTTACCAGTATCTTCCTTCTTTGGTTTGTCATCCTGAAATGCTTCGAAACCTGCAACAGTTGGATAAATTCGATCAATAAGATAATCAGAACTAGAATAACTTTGTAATAATCGTCTGATCCTCTCATTCTCAATTTTCTCAGTCTCTAATTCTTGCTTCCACTTTACACTTTCTTCAATATAGAAGTTAATAGCTTTCTGCTTCGTCATCAACGTTGCATTCATCATCGTCAAAGCATTTTCTCTTTCAGAATTTGTCTTTTGAGGACCAGTTACTGTTCTGTTCAAAACATCATACGAATCCTTCACATAGTTGAGATTGAACAGTAATTGTTCTTTCATCTTCTCAAGCTCAGTCAGCTTTTCATCCTTTGTTGCACAATCTTTGCAAGTCTCCAAACACTTTTGGCATGGTTTGATGACTTCCACAATCTTTTCAACTTCTATGATCTTTTCAACTTCTATGATCTTTTCAACTTCAACAACTTTCTCAGCTTCAGTTACCTGCTCAGCTTCAACAATCTCCTCAGCAGCCTTTTTAGAATCATCCTTTTGAACAACCTCATCAGTCTTCATTTGCTTTGAATGTTTAGCTGCTCGTCTCTCTTTCAGTTTCTCCAAGCGATCTGCAAAATAAAAATGAAAACTTTCAGGAGAGAGATGAGATTTTGCAATATTAATATGTTTTTCTTCTTCATCATCACTACTATCATCAGTTGGTGATTGATCAAACTCTACTGATTTGTCAGAAATATCATCCGAAGAACCAGAATCAGATGGTGTTTGATCAAAAACAATTTCTCTTTCTGAACTTTCATCACTTTGTAAACTTTCATCTGAACTCTGTGAGCTTTCTTCTGATGAAATAGATTTTTCATCTTCATTCTTCACACTAACACCAATGGATTTCATCCACTCGGTGAACATGTCTGGTTCTTTCACAATCTTGGCAATGAAAGCTTTAAAATTCCCATTCTCATCCGCAAACATATCCCAGCTGAAACCTTCAGGTAACCTTTCATCTTCTTGATTGATCAAGCATGCTTTGTTTTCAGATGAAATGAATTTTTCCCAGTTGAAACTTTCTTGATTTCCTAAACAGGCTCTCTTTGAAGAATCTTCTATCACTTTTCTACCATGAGCCACTTGTGGTTCTTGTTGTTGTTGTTGACCAACTTGTTGATATATAGCTTTCCGGTAGTAGTCATCTTTTCCGAACGGATTCTTTGGATCATTTGCCTCTCTATTCTTGCATTCTCTCTTGAAATGACCTTTCTCCCTGCATTGAAAACAAGTAACTTTAGATTTATCAAAACCCAAAGTTGAAACATGTGCATCAAGAAAGTCATTTCTTCCGGTAATAAGTTTGAACTTTTCTGCTCTTCTTAAGACACTAGCTAGACACCATTTAATGTCCATGAGCTCCATTTCTTCAGCGTCTATCTGATCGTAATCCTCTTTTTTTAGCATAGGATTCCCGATCCGTCCTGCAACCAAACCTTCATAGGATAGTAGCACAGAACCAAGTAATGCCATATGATCTTTCGCTACTTCTTCAGAAAAACTTTGACCATCAGAAAGATTTAGAGCAATATTGCATTGTATCACACAACCATTTCCCATTTTTGAACTTTGATGCTGAAAACTTGATGTTGTTTCTTTTGGATTAACACTTGGATATGAAGAAAATCCACTACTTTTGTTTGAACTTTGATCAATTTTTTCAGATGAGTCTCCAGCACTAAAAGCAGTTTGAATCTTTGGGCTTCTTTCAATTTCTGGAATACTTCCTTTGTAGTACATTTTCACGTCTTGTTGACTACTTGGATTGTTCATCCTAGCAATCTTCTGCTGTTCCAGATCTTGACTTTCTATCTTCTCATTGAACTGAGAAATTGTCAACCCATCATAAACACCAGTGTTCTTCAGAATCATCAAGTAAGTTTCCCACTCCTTTTGCGGTAAAGCATCAGCTAATTTGTCGACCCATTCTTCACGATCTTTTGTTATGCTCAGCATTGACATGGATCGCACTAAGTGACAATATCGTTCAATTAGCTTCTTTGTATCTTCCCTGGGCAAACTAGTGAATAAATCAAATTCTTTCTTAAGCAGTGCCTTTTTACTCTTAATCATATTCTCACTACCCTCAAACTTGACTTTAAGAGCATCCCAGATTGACTTTGAGGTCTTATCATGTTGAAGCAAGATAAAGATGTCTTCTTTAATGGCTTGCTGTACCAGACTAATCATCATCTTTTCAGCCCGATACATGTCACGTTCTTTGTCATTGAATTCCGAGATTTCTTTTTCAACTTGCAGATCAGTACGTGGTAGAACATACTTCTTCAAAATACACTCCCAAGATCTCAAGTGATTGGCTTGTACCCAGTTCTCAAACCGATCTTTCCACCCGTAATACTCCTCAATGCTCATTAGCTTCAGGGGTTTTTGAGTAGTTCCGGTTTCATTTTCCAGATTCATGTTTTGAGCAATTGAAGCTGGAGCAGTTGGAGATGTTGCAAACGCGTTGTAAAATTCTTCACTCATGATTCGGAAACTTTTTCACAAAACAGACAATTTCAAGCGAGATACAACCTGTTCAAGCAAAAATAACCTGCAAATAACTTCAAGCGAGATAAGTCTTTCAAGCGAAATCACCTGATTTCACTTGAATTTCAAGCGAAATATTAATTTGAAACGAAATGACCCGTTTCGCTTGAGATGTTTCAAGCGGAATACGAATTTTCAAGAGAAACCCTCTATTTCAAGCGAAATGACTTAGTTCGCTTGAAATGAACACAATTTTTCAAGCGAAATCTGATGGTATGTTCAAGCGAAATCACTTCGAAGATCAATTTTACCCATTTTTAGTCCGAATTTTAATGTAAAACTCTCAAAGGTTTGTTAAAATGCACTTTTACACATTCTGAGAAAAATCTGTCTGATTTTAACCGTGAAATCTTGAAATTTCCAAAGAAGGTGTAGAAAAACAGAAATTTTCAAGCTGAATTGTACAGAACTCCTCCTCCTATGCTCTGATACCAGTTGTAGGATCGTGTGTTGACCCGAACGAGTCGTTCAGAGAAGTTCTAATCTGTTTCAGATGCGGAAACTAAGAAACAGACTTCGACACAGCTTGCAAATCACTTTAAACACCTTGTAGATTGATATTACACTGATTACAACCAAGAATCAAACCGGCAGCACCTCGGTATGATTTTCAGGAACTGTTCCAAAACATTACAAATGAGATCGCTTGAATGGTATTTATAGACCATGAGATTTCGCTTGAATGTGACAAAAATCATTTCAAGCGAAACATCATATGTTGGTTTCGCTTGAAACTGACAAATGTCATTTCAAGTGAACTGGCTTCCTTCAAGCGAAATACCAATAAACACATCCTATTTTCTCGAACAACGTGCCCTGATCTAACATATCTAGTATAAGACTCGATACAAGACGAAGTCGACAGATGTATGCACTAACAAATAAACTTGGCATGCGACTGCATAACGGACTCTCTCCTAGCCACCTATCACTCCAAAAAGCTACACTTTCCCCACTACCCGGTTTAGCCCGTATCAAACTGACCAGACTAACATTCACCATACCAGTCTCCAAATGCAGCTTTGCAACCTGTTTCCACGGCCTAGATAACACACTTTTATACGGTATAAAATTCCATGTTCTCGAGCTACTGTGGATTCCCCATATCACTTTTCTCCATAAACTGTCAAAGTCGACTTTAAATATCCACCACCACGTTGCCAACATTGCTAGATTAGCTTCCCTTAGCGACCCAAACCCCAACCCACCCAATTCCTTAGGTGTCATCGTATTTTTCCACTTCACCCAATTCATTTTGGCATGTTCCGGATCCGAACCCCATAGGAAATCTTTACGAATACGCTCTAACTTTTTTATAACTTGTAAAGGGGCCTTGTAAAGCGAAAAAAAGTACGTTGGCAGCGCATTCAACACTAATTTTATTAGTGTGAGCCTCCCTCCAAATGAAATATTACGTGCCTTCCATATTGATAATCTCTTTCGAAAAACATCTATAATCTGGTCCCAATTCTTTATTAGGTTCATGTTTGCCCCAACCATCAGACCTAGGTATTTAAACGGGAATGAGCCCGCTTTGCACCTAAGTATAGACGCCAAAGATTGTACTCTATTAACATCGATGCCCACACCGTACAAGTTACTCTTTGAAAAATTTACCCGAAGGCCGGAGGATAAATAGAAGCATCGGAGAAGCCTATTCAAGTTAAGAACATTGTCGGCGAACCACTCACCCATGAAAACCACATCATCTGCAAAGAGAAAATGTGATAATAATGGACCATTCGCGCCTCATCGCACACCTTTGTAAAGACCAATCGAACATGCCTCCTTCACTATTCCGGTCAGTGCCTCCATAGCCAAAACAAAAAGGAACGGAGACAAGGGATCGCCTTGTCTCAATCCCCTAAAGCATGGAAATTCTTGAGTGGGTGACCCGTTTACTAGTACCAATGCCCGCGCAGTCTTTACAATAGCCATGACCCACTTACGCCACTTATCCGGAAAGTCCATTTGCGCCAGCATAGAATCTAGGAAATCCCAATTCAATGTGTCATATGCCTTTTCTATATCGACTTTAAAGATCATGCCTTCTTTTTTATTACGCTTCATTCATGACACAACTTCATTTAAAATAAGTGGTCCGTCTAAAATAATTCTTTTTGATAAAAATGCGGTTTGCTCCTCTAAGACCAACTTGTGTATGACCATTTTAAGCCTATTCGAAAGCGCCTTCGAAATAACCTTTGATATACACCCGATAAGAATTATTGGCTTATACTCACCAAAACCCCCCGAGTCATTACATTTAGGAATTAATGCTAAAAAGGAAGATGTACACCCACGGCTGAAAGAAGCATTAGAATAAAACTCTTCAAATAATTTTGAAAAATCAGCTTCCAAAACCCCCAGCATCTCTTCAAAAAACAGAAATTTACCCCGTCCGGACCCGGAGCCTTGTCCCTGCACAGTCCCAAACCGCATTTCGTATTTCCACATCAGTGAACGGTGCAACCAAACCCCCCCATCCAGATCCGATAGCTTCGATAAGTTTGGGCATGCCAACCTCGGTCTTGATTCCATAGGTTCCAAGAATTTTCCAGCAAAGAACGAGTAAGCTTCATCCTTAATGATTGAAGGGCACGTAACCCAATCTCCGTCCACCTTTAAGCCATTAATTCGGTTATTGCTTGTGTTTGAATTAATTACTCCATGGAAATAACTCGTGTTTTCATCCCCATCCATGGCCCACTTAACTCTAGCTTTCTGCTTGAGATCCATAGCTTTTAATCGATTCGCTTCAAGAATAAAATTTTTACAATCAACCCTTAGTTCCAGCTCACTTTCTGCCAAAATTCTATTTTCTGCCGCCACTTCCAAATCCTCTAGAATTTTTAGTTTCGCATCATATATACCATTTTTTCCCCGTCTATAGTCCATAACCCAATCCCTCATCTTGAACTTCGGCCACTTTAAATTGGTTGTGAGAGCTAAGTCATCGGGGCCTTCGAACCGGAAAGCAAGACACCATTGTTTTACCTGTTCCACAAGGCCGGGGATCTCGAGCCAAGAATTAAAAATCCTTGTTGGAATTGCCCTGAAATCCATAGGTACCATATTTAACAGAATTGGGCAATGATCCGTCACGAAGTTCGATAATGCTATAACCGAGCCTGAAGGCCACAATTTCAAAAAATCTCGGCATACTAAGAACCTATCGAGCTTGCTCCTTTTCATCCCATTATCCGAATGATAGGTATATTTTCTCCCACCCATATGATACTCCACCAAACTGGCGTCATCAATGAATTGGTTAAAGAACATTGCATTAAGTGGGCTGAACTCAGAATTCCATCTCTTGTCAGGATTTCGAACATCATTAAAATCCCCGAGCATCACCCACAAGCCTAACATCAAGTTTTTAACCCCCAACACTTCTGCCCATAGCCCCCTCCTCTCGACAGGATCGTTTTGAGCATATATATTGACTATGTTCAATAACTCTCCTGTCGCCTTCAATGTTGTCACGACCCCAGCCCCGGTTTTACCCGGTCAGGAGCCGCGGGACAGGAACCCATGGTATTAAATCATGTGACAGCGGAAGATTTATCAGGATCTTTTAAAACTTGAAATGCCTGATTATTTTATTTCATAAGTCGGGATAACCCCGTAAATTACAATAGAGGAATTTTATTAGGAAATTCCCTTATTTATAAAACATGTTTATTTATTTTTAACTGAGCCACCTCTTCAAACTTGTTAGTGCTCCTTAGCACGTTTTCCTTGATTTACATCAGGTCGCCTGAAACATGTTTTAAAAATATTTTGTCAGCGGGGAAATACTGGTGAATCATTCATTTTGCACAAAATGACACATAGTTATAAATTACAGCATAAGAGCGATTACAATGGCTTCTATCTTATTTTTATCTGGCGCCGTGTCACGTGGTGACGATGGTCATACCACTATTGGGTCTTTCCCCAAGTAGTGATGATTATCATAGTTAGGATTTGTTAGCCTAACCCGTGAGAAAATTAGTAATGTGCACAATACCCCACTAGTCAGTGATTAAGATAACCATGACTTAATCCCTGTAATTATAACTTTTGAAAATAACTTGGAGTATTGTAAAATATTATTGATAAAAAGAGAATGACTCACATTGCAGATTTATACGGGCAGAGTTTAGCCTACTGATTAGCCTTGTAACCTAATTTAAATAACAATACATACAAACTAGGTCAGTAACTAATACAGCATTTACGATAACCCACGAGATTAAAACCCTCACAACGAATGACAAAGTGAAATACTTAAACATCCATCGAATTTACGACGAATGACAAAGTATAACCCAAGTTTGAGCAGCACTTAAACATTCATCGGATAGTTTAAATCGATCGGATATTGAATCGTAGCAGCAATCGAGTTAATACCCTGTATCGTAGCAGCGCCTCGCTATTTTAAAAGTAATTTCGACTTTTGAGCAGCCAAACTTCGTTTTTGAGTTTTGGTTTCGACACCAGAGGACTGCTCATGATCCAACCTATTTATAGCAGAAATTTGGGTCTCACGCGGCCCGCGTGAGCCCACCCTTGATCTTTACGCGGCCCGCGTAGCCACCTAGTCTACGTGTAGGCTTGATGGGTCACGAGTAGGGTTGCCAGATGGATGCCACGTGGATCGGGAACGCTTATCCGGTCAACACCACATTGACGCGGCCCGCGTCAACTTAAACTTGACCCTTACGCGGCCCGCCTGAAGACCAGATTTCTTGTTTTCTTAGTTTTTAATTTGGTTTAGGGTTTCAGGGGTCCGGGTTTTCGCTTACGGGTTAATTTGGGACAATTTTGAAGGTCCTTACATCCTCCCCACCTTATTTAAAATCTCATCCTCGAGATTTACTGAAATAAGTGAGGATACTTTCGCTTCATTTCCGCTTCCAGCTCCCAAGTGTATTTGGGTCCTCTTTTTGAATCCCACTTGACTTTGACTAATACTAGTCTTTTGTGCTTGAGAAACTTGACCTTTCTGTCTTCTATTTGAAGCGGTTTCTCTACGAACTTCAACTTTTCATTTACTTTTACATCTTGAAGAGGTACTACTGAGGATTCGTCAGATAGACATTTCTTGAGATTGGATACATGAAATACATCATGTATTCCAGCTATATCCTCTGGTAGTTGTAAGCGATATGCGACCGGTCCTATACGTTGGATTACTGGAAATGGTCATACGTATCTTGGACTTAGCTTTCCTTTCTTACCGAACCGAACTACTCCTTTCCAAGGAGAAACTTTTAAGAGAACCTTGTCTCCAATTGAAATTCTAACGGCTTACGCCTATTGTCTGCATAACTTTTCTGGCGATCTCGAGCCGTCTTGAGTCTTTCCTTGATTTGAGTAATTTTGTCGATAGTTTCTTGTACTATTTCAGGACCTGATAAGTGACTTTCTCCTATTTCTGCCCAACATACTGGAGTTCTACATTTACGTCCGTATAGTGCTTCGAACGGGGCAGCTTCAATGCTTGAATGATAGCTATTGTTATAAGAGAATTCAATTAAGGGTAGGTGGTCATCCCAATTGCCACCAAAATCTATCACACATGCCCTAAGCATGTCTTCCAGGGTTTGGATCGTCCTTTCACTTTGTCCGTCTGTTTGAGGATGATTTGCAGTACTTAGATTTAGTCGAGTTCCCATAATTTCTTGGAAACTTGTCCAGAAGTGGGAAGTGAAACGACTATCCCTATCCGATACAATGGAGAGTGGGACTCCATGTAAAGATACTACTTCATCTACATATAACTTGGCTAACCTTTCTATGCTAAAGGTTTCTTTCATAGGTAGAAAATGAGCTGATTTGGTTAATCGATCCACAATTACCCAAATCGCATCATTACCATTTCTGGTTCTGGGTAACTTAGTAACAAAGTCCATTGTTATGAGCTCCCATTTCCATACAGGCATTTCTAATTGTTGTAATAGACCTGAAGGTTTCTGGTGTTTTGCTTTAACATGTGAACAAGTTAAACACTTAGAAACATATCTAGCTATGTCCTTTTTCATTCCTATCCACCAGAAATTATTCCTTAAATCTTGGTATATTTTATTGTTACCAGGATGCATGGTATATCTAGATTTATGGGCTTCTTCTAAAATCTTATTTCTTAAGTCTCCTTGCTTAGGTACCCAAATCCTTCTCTTGTGGAATCTCCAAATTCCATCACTTCCTTGCTCTAATTCTTTTATTCGTCCCTTCATTCCTTCAGCATCATCCTTGATTGCTGTTTCTTGAATGCTTTTCAGTTGTTCCATTAAATCTAATTGAAGATTTAATCTAAGAGCACGAACTCGTCGTTGCTTCTCATGATACTTACGACTTAAAGCATCCGCAACTACGTTTGCTTTTCCTTCGTGATATTGAATATCACAGTCGTAGTCACATAGGATTTCCATCCACCTTCTTTGTCTCATGTTTAATTCTTTTTGCCCAAATATGTATCTTAAACTCTTATGATCTGTATAGACAGTAAACTTACTTCCATACAAATAATGTCTCCAAATTTTAAGGGCAAAAATTATGGCTCCTAACTCTAAGTCATGAGTTGTATAATTTTCCTCGTGCTTTTTCAATTGCCTTGATGCATACGCAATTACCTTCTTGCGTTGCATAAGTACACATCCAAATCCTAGTTTTGAAGCATCACAATATACTTCAAAATCTTCTGTTCCTTCCGGTAAAGCTAAGATTGGAGCATTTGTAAACTTATGCTTTAAAATCTTAAAAGCTTCTTCTTGTCTTGATCCCCTTCAAACTTAACTGCTTTACAGGTTAGCTTAGTTAATGGTACAGCTATCTTGGAAAAATCCTTAATAAACTGTCTATAATATCCGGCTAAACCTATAAAACTTCTAACTTCCATTGCTGATTGCGGAACCTTCCATTTGGTGATCGCTTCTATCTTAGCAGGATCTACGTGAATTCCTTCGTGATTCACCGTGTGTCCTAAAAATTGCACTTCTTGCAACCAAAATTCACACTTCGAGAATTTGGCGTACAGTTTCTCTTTTCTTAACATAGTTAAGAGTGCATGCAGGTGCTGACAATGCTCCTCCTGGCTTTTGGAATAAATAAGTATATCGTCGATGAAGACAATTACGAATTTATCCAAGTACGATTTTCAGATTCTATTCATCATGTCCATAAATGCTTCGGGAGCATTTGTTAACCCAAAGGGCATGACTGTAAACTCGTAATGACCATACCTAGTTCTGAAAGTAGTTTTAGGTATGTCTTCTTCTTGTACTTTCAATTGATGATATCCATAGCGTAAATCTATCTTAGAGAAGTATCTAGCTCCTTGAAGTTGATCGAAAAGATTATCAATCCTAGGTAATGGGTATCGATTCTTAATTGTAACTTTATTTAATTCCCTGTAATCGATACACATTCGCATCGACCCATCCTTCTTTTTCACAAACAATACTGGAGCTCCCCACGGGGATGAACTACGTTGTATGAATCCTTTGCTTAATAATTCATCTAACTGCTTTTTCAATTCTAGCATTTTGGTAGGTGCTAACCGATAAGGTGCTTTGGCTATTGGTGTAGTTCCAGGAATTAGATGAATTCTAAATTCTACTTCCCTATCAGGTGGTAATCCAGGTAGTTCTTCTGGGAATACCTCTGGGTATTCTGATACTACTGGAATTTCTTTGAGTTCCTTACCTTTTGTGTTAATGATTACTGAAATCATATACACTATTCCTTGTTTTCGTTCATAATTAGCAACTTTCATTACTGAAATGAACTTTAGGGGCTTTCGTGGCTTATCTCCTGTAATCACCACTAATTCCCCTGTGGGTGTATGTATTTCTATGGAATTCTTATCACAAAGAATTCGAGCATGGTTGGCTACTAACCAATCCATTCCTAATACCACATCGAATTCGGCTAACTTCATAGGTAACAGATTTGCAGAAAATTTATGACCTAAGAGTTCTATCTTTTCTTCTCGCAAAACCTTATCTATGTTAACAGAATTTCCATCTGCCGTTTCTACCGTAAAAATCTGCCTAAGGTTGGTTAAGGGTAGATTTAGAGCTTGGCAGAATGAAGTATTTATAAAACTTTGGTTTGCACCAGAGTCAAATAACACTTTTGCATAAACGTCGTGAACTAGGAACGTACCAGCTATCACATCAGGTATTAGTTCTGCTTCCTGAGTAGTCAGTTGGAAGGCTCTTGCGTTTTTCTTGGTAGCTTCTTCTGCTGGTTTGGCTTTGTTGTCATTTGGTTTGACCAGTTTTGGGCAGTCTGGCCTAAAGTGTCCAGCTTCTCCACAGTTGTAGCAGACTATTGCTTTCTTCTTCCTGCAATCTTCTTCTTGATGCCCCGGGATTTTGCAGAAATTGCAATACCCTTTGCATCTTCCAAAATGTTTCCTTTTACAGGCATTGCAAAATGGAACAGTAGAAGATTGTCCGATTCCCTTTCTCTTGAAATTGCTACGATTACCCATACGGAATCCTTGAGTAATCTTTTGGGCCACTTCCTTTTTCTGGGTTTCTTCTCTTGTGCGTACCAGTCCGTCAGTTAGGGTGTTGGCTAATTCCACAGCATCGTCAATAGTGCGTGGTCTTGCAGCTTTGACAATGTCATGGATTTCGCCAATTAATCCCCAGATATAACGGGAAATAAGTACTGGCTCTGGCGAAGCCAGGGTTGGTACCACTCTAGCATATTCGAAGAATGTCGAAGTATACCCTCGACAGTCTACCTCCACCATCCGGTGGTTCAGGAACTTATTCGCCATTTGTTCTTTTTCGTATTCACGGTAGAATTTTCTTTCCACCAACTGCTTGAATTCTTTCCAACTCATGGCATAAGCCATATTTCTTCCTTTGGCTTGAAGTACCGTATTCCACCATTCTAGCGCCCCTTCTTTAAAAAGATGCGATGCATACATGACCTTGTCTTCCTCGCCACATTTACTTATCATAATTACTGCTTCGGTTTTCTCCAACCAACGCAGTGTCGCAGTCACTCCTTCATTACCTGCAAACTCAGCTGGTTTACAGGCAAGAAATTCTTTATAAGTGCAACCAGGCGTTGCAACTTTCATTTTATTAAGGAGCGGGGCTTGTATTCCATCGTTGTTGTTATTAGTATGGTTGCCACCTCCATTCACACTATTACTGAAATTGTCACCTTGTGTGAGTTTGCTAGGAATAATTTGTTGAGGTTCAACTGGATTTCTAGCAGCAGCAAGTATTGCTGGAATAGCATTGGCTATCCCCTGAGCCACAATATTCTCGATATCTTGCCTATTCAGAAATTGATCTTCATTGTTATGCTCAGATTGATTAACTTCATTATCGGGTTCATTACCAGCGTGTGCCATCTGGTAATTAATTTATATAAATAATTAATATAAGGTAATTAATAACCAAACATAACAAAATAATTTACACATAATCACATAAACAAATATATAGCCAAAATTTTTCAATTTCTCGACTTCCATTTTTATATATTATAATATGCTTCCGTACACACTTGTTATCTTACAAAAGTTTTATTTTCAGGTTATTTCACATACTTATATTTTTATTATATTATTATTAAACAACCACAGTTTTACTATCACACTATCTCCTGTCAGCTGGTATCTCAGAAACGACGTTCCCTCTCGTCGTATTTCCAGGAGACTTGTTCTCCCACTTCCCGAATCCTATTCCCTGCATCTATCAGCTCCTCGCCAAAATGGCGGAGTTCAGCTAAGTTTTCATTACTCATTGGTGGGTTTGGTGCAGGTTCTGGGTCGAACTGAGGGAAAAAGGTATAAGGATTATTTAGGAGGTTTTGAAACTGCCAGTCGTTGGTCCACCATTCGTCCATTTCTCCTAAAGGTTGAGTATGGATTAGAGGTTCTGGGATGGCCGGTTCCAAGTTTACTGGAAGTTGGGTTTCCGCAGGATAAGGGAAGAGGTTTTCATTGATAGGCCTAAGGATATCACAGCTTGCCAGTATGCGATCCAATTCTTCCTGCAATGGCAATTCCTCGGCTTTTCTAGAACTTTCCCCAATTTCCATTCCTGCCTGCCTAGAACTTTCCCCAATCTCAATCCCTTTTCCTTTATCCATGGGATTTTCTATTTTGGGAACTTTCCTAGTTGCTGGTTTTCTTCAGCGCATACGCCTCCAACCCACAATTCTTCTTCTTTTCTTTGGCTTTGATTTCTCCGGAGGTGGAGCTTGGAATTCCATGGGTTCTTCAACATCGGCTAAGTAACCAGTAAAGTCTCTGGAAACTTCTATTTTTACAGGATAGAGATTGAGATTCTCAAGAGCTTCAGATAATTCATTCATGCTGTTTAGCATTTATGAAGAAACAGATAACCTTTTAGTTTAAAATTTTGTAAATTAATTTTCACAGAATCACATAATGGAAAGCAGAAAATTTAATTACAAATATCTAACAAACCATTTTATTGAAATAAAATACTTATTTTTAGTACAACTAAAATTGTAAAGTTTCTGACTTGTAGGTGACATAGGTGCTAGTACTGGTTTGGCGATTTAAACTATAAGTTAGCATTTACTGCTATAGTGGCTAACATATAGAGATTTGCCCATTGTTCATCAAACTCATCTTCCCATGGTGGTATATTGCCTATTTCCTGGGCTTCCTTATTAATTATTCCTTCTTTTGGTTGTGACCTCCTCATTTTCTCTTGACTTTTTCTAATAATCAAACTTCTTTTATTAGGGGTAAGGGTTTTCTCATACTGTGTCTTACGAACAAATATTCCCTCCTCAGTATCTGCTGAGTATCTTGAGGAATTTGATTGGGATGAAGTTCCCTTATCATTCGGTAAATTATCTAATTTAAGATAGATATCCGACATTCTTTGCTTACCCATACTGTAACTAACAAATAGTCAGTTAATTAAAACACATATTCACAAGAAGTTAATCAGGAAAATTAAGTATTTAAATACTTAATAGGCTTAAATCAGTGGCTCTGATACCTCCTATTCCTGTCGCGACCCCAGCCCCGGTTTTACCCGGTCAGGAGCTGCGGGACAGGAACCCGTGGTATTAAATCATGCGACATCGGAAGACTTATCAGGATCCTTTAAAACTTGAAATGCCCGATTATTTTATTTCATAAGTCGGGATAACCCCGTAAATTACAATAGAGGAATTTTACTAGGAAATTCCCTGATTTATAAAACATGTTTATTTATTTTTAACTAAGCCACCTCTTCAAGCTTGTTAGTGCTCCTTAGCACGTTTTCCTTGATTTACAGCAGGTCGCCTGAATCATGTTTTAAAAATATTTTGTCAGCGGGGAAATACTGGTGAATCATTCATTTTGCACAAAATGACACATTGTTATAAATTACAGCATAAGAGTGATTACAATGGCTTCTATCTTATTTTTATCTGGTGCCGTGTCACCTGGTGACGATGGTCATACCACTATTGGGTCTTTCCCCAAGTAGTGATGATTATCATAGTTAGGATTTGTTAGCCTAACCCGTGAGAAAATTAGTAATGTGCACAATACCCCACTAGTCAGTGATTAAGATAACCATGACTTAATCCCTGTAATTATAAATTTTGAAAATAACTTGGAGTATTGTAAAATATTATTGATAAAAAGAGAATGACTCACATTGCAGATTTATACGGGCAGAGTTTAGCCTACTGATTAGCCTTGTAACCTAATTTAAATAACAATACATACAAACTAGGTCAGTAACTAATACAGCATTTACGATAACCCACGAGATTAAAACCCTCACAACGAATGACAAAGTGAAATACTTAAACATCCATCGAATTTACGACGAATGACAAAGTATAACCCAAGTTTGAGCAGCACTTAAACATTCATCGGATAGTTTAAATCGATCGGATATTGAATCGTAGCAGCAATCGAGTTAATACCCTGTATCGTAGCAGCGCCTCGCTATTTTAAAAGTAATTTCGACTTTTGAGCAGCCAAACTTCGTTTTTGAGTTTTGGTTTCGACACCAGAGGACTGCTCATGATCCAACCTATTTATAGCAGAAATTTGGGTCTCACGCGGCCCGCGTGAGCCCACCCTTGATCTTTACGCGGCCCGCGTAGCCACCTAGTCTACGTGTAGGCTTGATGGGTCACGAGTAGGGTTGCCAGATGGATGCCACGTGGATCGGGAACGCTTATCCGGTCAACACCACATTGACGCGGCCCGCGTCAACTTAAACTTGACCCTTACGCGGCCCGCCTGAAGACCAGATTTCCTGTTTTCTTGGTTTTTAATTTGGTTTAGGGTTTCAGGGGTGTGTGTGTGGGGCCACTGCATATTTGGGGATGAAGAATCTACAAGAAGGCACTATAATAATGAGGAACATACTTGGGGGGTGTGTGTGTGGGGCCACTGCATATTTGTTTTGTTGCTACCCCTTGATGCATTTCTTTTTTTTTTTTTTTTTTTTATGGAGTCATATGGGGATGACCCTTAGAGCTGTTTTTTCTACCGGTCAAAATGTGTCAACAAAAACATAAATTAGACCACCCAAAAAAGAAGTAACAAGAGACAAACTAGATGCTTTTTTGTCATTACGCGTTACACCAAGAAAAATGACAAAGTAGTAGACATATACATCGCTCCATAGTTAATGTTGATAACCTGATACTACACCCCCCCCCCCCCTTTAAACCTGATTTCTAACTAAACTAAAAACATACATAAAAGTTCAAAACGATATAATTTAAAAACACAACAACAAAGCGGGACTGCATGTATGTCTTCGGATAGGGGAGGTTGCTACTTGACCTTCTTCATGTGAACCACCCTTTGCACTTGCATGGGTATTCGGGGACGGAGGAGACTGATATATTTATTGGGAAATATGATTCCCACTCAATTTCACTCATTCACGAGACATCATCAACCCAATCGCTGGTTTGGGGATCATCAACGGGTCTGTTGGTTGGGTACACTATAGGCTCCTCCTTAGGCATCACATTAGCGGGGGTGTGTGTGTGAAACTCAAAAGGTTCAACCTTAGGCACTGCATGTGGTTCCGTCTTAACTGCCGGGGTAACACTAGGCTCCTTTTTGGGTATGGCTTGCACCATAGGGATCGGATGGGGTTCCACCTAAGGGGTCGAAAAGAAGTTATGTTTCTTTTCAGGGGTGTCCCCATCACCAGTAAAAATCTTCTTAAGCATATGAATGGGCAAAGGGTCTAAAGTGTATCTTTCATACACAGGGCCGACCCTGAGGTGAGTTCTTGCATACTTTCGAAGTCTCTTCCCCACGTTAATGAATTCATTTTTTCCAGGTGTGAGATCGATGACCTCAACCTCTGGATAGTTGGAACCCGCGGATGGCCTCTTGTGCGTTATTATGCTTTATGTGTAATGGGTACTTAAGAATGGTTTGTGGTTGTGGATATTATGTATGGTGAAACTGTATATACTGAAAAAAAAAATGGCTTGGGGGGATGGTGGTGATTAGATATGAAAATTAATGAGTAATTGAATGCAACACCAGAAAAAAGGATAAAGTAACAAAAAGATACATCCTGTTATATTTTTTCTATCAAAAATGTATTTATTGGACCATATTAAAGTTGTTGCTTTATGTATAAAATATAAAATTTGTTACAAGAAAAAATAATATTCATCCGGATATATTGTTTTTTTTACTTAAATGGCTAACTATATCTGTGTTTAAAAAAAAGGCTTGTTTTTTGTAAAAAAAAAAAAAAAAAAAAAAAAAAAAAAAAAAAAAAAAAAAAAAAAAAGTCTTCTTTCTAATATTTATCATTACATTTTTTTGTGCTGACTTTTGTAACAAAAAAAGGACATCTTTCCCTGTGGTAAAAAAAAATAAAAAAGTTTGCGCCTGCCACGTAAAAACCATCGTATAGAATTAAAATTAAAAAAGAACGGTATGATGAGCTTTTTAAAATAATATGCATTGTTACACTCTTAGTCCTCGCTTTTTGTAACACACAAAATTTTCTTCCTTCTAAACAAATACATTATTTTTTTTATCATTTCCTATTGGGGGGGGGGGGGGGGGGGCTCCACCATATATAAATAAACCATAATCCTTAGAAAGTAAAGATGGTGTGTAAACAAACTACATACCAACCCTACATACATCCTAACATGTCTGATAAAACATACAAACATATGCATATACATCCAGTGGCGAAGCTTAACCCGAATGATCGGGTTGGGGGGGGGGGGGGGGTGGGTTGAAAACGTATATACCCAAAATTTTCTATAGACCAGGGGGTCGAAAACGTATATACCAAAAAATTTCTATACGAAAACTACATATATAACACTACTGCCCGAAAAGTTCGGGGGGAGGGGGGCGCCCCCTCCCGCCCCTTCTATACTTCGCCCCTGTATACATCCATTTTCGGATAAGTACACATGCAAACATGTGCATGTACAAAAGCAGCCCAAGAAATACAAGAGGATGATAAAGTTTAGTTGTGCTCCACTAAAATGGAAACCAAAAGTGGGCGTCACAAGTCAAACCTAATATAAAAGTTTTCAAAACACGCATCAAAAGAGATACCGAATCAAGTGGACTCCTGACTCCCAGAGGTTGAATCCTCATATCCTCATTAGCCGCTTTCTTGTTCTTCTTCTTCTTCTTGCAGTTTCTTGAATCATGTCCGGTCACATACTTCATACAAGTACGGCAAAGCCTAGGTGTTTTGGGAGGTTTGCCTGCAGGGTTGCTTGTTGCGTCCCGAGCTGGTCTAGACAAGCGTCGACGTTTTCCGCAACCTTTGTTCCTGATCCCGTCGGGATTTTTGAAAGTTACATCCCCGTCTAAAGAAACATCGAGCAATTCTTTGACAACAGCATAGTTATCATTGTTGGCTTCGTCATCAACTAGTCCCCCATTTAGTATCTTACTTTTCATTTCTTTTATCTGCTCTGCAAAAGAAGAAAGTACTTCAGCATCACTGCTTAAGGCATATACACACTCGGTTATAATTTCAAGAATCTGGCTCCTGGCAGCTGCTTGTGGAAGGGTGTCGACACCGTAACAACTCTCGATAGAAAATAAACTTTTAGGAAGCACATCCCTAGTCCAGCGCTTAACAACAAACTGGGGTGGGATTTTTTTTTCAATCTCGTTTACGTGGTAAACACAGAAAATATGCCTACACAAAAATCCAATACGGATGAAGCTGTTGCATGAACAAGACACCGACTCTTGACCGCTATCAAGCTTGACCTGGCAAAAACACCAAATAAAAAAACATATTGTTACACTTCTGTAAAAAAAACGATAATGAAACCTTAAACAAAAAATGCCACTATAAGCGGGGAGGGGGGTACCGTGAATTTGTTGGTTGCGTTATTTTGTTTATCCAACTGATTCACATAGTACACGCAAACATCATCAGCATCCTCGGTGTTTACAATGTAACAATACAACTTCCCCTTGTATATCTCTTTTCTTACTTGTTTGAAGATGGCATGGGTGTACAACTCAAAAGCGTGCTTTTTCAATACCTAATTGAGTAGTGTCTATGAATACACTAGATGAAGTTTTAAACTCTGTAACGCTGATTGTCTATCCTAGTTTCGTAACATAGCATGAACTGAACTAGTGTGTTAGTGCTAGAAGAGTTGACCTTGAAGCTTGAGTTAGAACTTTCACATCTTGATGTAGTCTTCATCAGGCAACGCATTGGGATGTCGCGAAAGTACACAGGTACCCATTGGTCCCTAATTGAGTACATATCATTCAACCAGTCATGATGTTGTAACCCATATTCCTCCATCAAAAGTTGCCAACGCTTCTCGAATGTAGATGGCTTCATGTGAATACTCCACACTAAACGATGCATCAATGCCCTTAGCTCAGAGTTTTGTAACAGGTCTCCAGCAATCTATACATAACAGTACACACATTGTTAAAAAAAATGTAAAAAAGACCTTTACCACGAGCTTGACAAAATAAGAAAACCTTAATCGGAAGCTTTTTCATAATGTGCCACATGCACAGGCGGTGCCGAGACTCTATGAAAACCTCAGAAATGGCAGCTTTCATTGAAGGGTCCTGGTCTGTCAAAACTAACTTTGGTTGCTTCTTGTGTGCCTTCAGAAACGATTCAAGTAACCACTTGTAAGACTCGGTCTTTTCATTGAATAGCAAGCCAACACCGAATGTCACACATTGTTTGTGATTATCAACCCCGGTGAAGGGAACAAAAATCATGTTGTACCTGTGGATAAAAACTTAAAAAAAGTTATGACACACAGTTGGATAATTCTTGTGTGTTGTGCCAATATATCACATGCTATGTTACTAAAAACAATTCTGCCGATGGGCAAAAACTTACTTGTTAGTGTGGTAAGTCGCATCGAAAGCTAACACATCACCAAAGACCTCGTAATTTATCTTAGAAATTTCGTCTGCCCAGAAAATCGACCTCAGTTGCCCTTTCTCCACCACAAAGTCATAATAAAAGTTTGGTAAGCTATCGGATCTTTCTTTCAATCGATCTATAACAAGTTGCACATCCCGGTCACCAATATAAAGCCTGACAGACTGGCTCCAATTCCTAAAATCGGTTGGGGTGCCATGTATGTTGTGATGTCCACCCATTTGAGACACTAAGACTCTGTGAGAAACAATTGGACCAATTCTGTTTAAACTCATGTTGTGGATAATCTGTTTGGATGTAAAAGGTAGTTTCGTAGAAATTTTACTTAGGTCACAATTAAAACGCTCAACAAACGGGTGATTATGATGCTCGTGGAACCCTACAGCTGTGCACAAAGAGCTACCCTGGCAAAAGTTAACCAGTATACTAGCCTTGCAATCTGTGACAGTGAAATTACTTTGCCTGATATTCATGGTTGACTGATCCAGAGTGTCAGTTTTACGATTAAGATGGGGTTTTAAATATTTAGTACACCTTATGTACTAGTGAGTAATAAAACCCTTCCATCTCTTACTTTGCCCCTTACGAATAGAAAACCCACAATTCATGGCATATTCCTTGTACATACTGAACATGTCCTTCCATGTTTTGTATACAGAACCAACAACAGGCCTTAAACCAGTAGGGACATTAGGACACCACATTCTAGTGCCATTTGGGGTGTGGTAAACATAAAATTCCTCGTCCGCCTGAAGACCTACATAAAAAAATATTTAAAACAATTTTTTCCATATGTATACATTTTTTAAAACAATAAATAAACAAGGCTAGGTTTGCATGTGTATATCAAAAAATGTTTTTTTACCTACATGTACGTTTGTTTCTACAATCGTAAAGGTGAAGACTTTAAAAAAAGTCACATTCTTTTTAAAACTTTGCATTGTTGCTAAATTTTGAAACATATGACTTAAAAAACAGAAACAAATATATTGTTTGTATATCACACAAAAAAGTTCTCAAAAATGTTATCCATGAAACCTAACATGGTGATGCATTTTTTAAAAGTGAAAAAAGTGTAACCTCGCATATTTTTACCTTCCAAAAATGTAAAAACTTATTTCATAAAAACTTTATGGGACACAAAATAATGGTATTGTTAATACAAGTTTAACACGTTTAACTACCAACGAACCACAACATCTTGTGTGGGTTTTTTTCTCTACCACCAAAAAAAATAACAAAAAATAACAAGAAGTTAACATTCTAATAACAAAATACAAGCATTCTAATTTTTTCTGTTACAATACCTAATAACAAAAAAATACATATTTTCAATGAAAACTGACCTGGGGATAGCAGCTTTGTAAAACTAAAATTCTGAACACCATCGTCATCATCGTTGGTGGGGTCTGGTTGCAGATATGAGTCCCCTTTACACTATGTCAAAACTGGGATTTAGCAACATTTTTCTCAAAACCATCCTGCCACACATTTGAATAAATGTATGGCTAAATGTCATTTATAATATTTTAAAACACTTTTAGCCATACATTTATTATTAATGTGATCATTGTATGGCAGCTCAAAACCTTCAGCCACAATTTTCGAAAAAAAAAATGTGACATTTATTAGCCACGGCTTGAAAAATGTGGCCAAATGTAATCTATTGCCACATCATTTGTTTGATTTTTTTAGTTTTTCAAACCTATTGTCACACTTTCAATAAAGAATAAAAAAAATGTGACAATCACTAGCCACAATAGAAAAATGTGGCCAAATTTTACTAACTGACGCATTAGGTTTTTAGTGATGTGACTAAAAGACCATACATACGGATTTGTGTGACTAAAGAGAATTATTTATTAGCCACTTATAATTTGTTTATGTGTTGCTAAAAGTTATCAGTTGTGATGGCAAAACAAAAAATGTGACTATAAGTATTCTATCATCACATTTTAATAAATTTATGTGACATCTTTAGTTACCCAGTATACGTACACCAAAAAGTTTCAATTCCCTACTCATCCCTCAGCCCCATGCCTTCTTCTTTTGCAACCATGTAACTCTCCCTTACAAAATAGTCGTAATTTTAGAATTACGAACCCTAGGTTTATGAAGGAAGACGATGTAGAAGTTCTATCAGTCTCCGATACTAGCGACTCCGGCGATGATTTCACATGCGAAGAATCTGAGACGGAGATGATAGCTTATGCACATCTGACAGTGATGAATATTGCTATGAAAACGACGCCGCACAAGCTGCTGTGTGTAAGCAAAACTCACAGAATGTGAAAGGTCTTTTGAGGTACAATTTTGCTCTATAGGTTAGTGGGATACAATTAGTTATTTATTTTAGCATTTGTGGTTACATAATTTCGATGAAATTTGGTAGAATTGATTGGAATTTATGTGTTTTTAGTAGGAACGTTCAAATCGCTCGCCGCTTGCTCGACACTCGTTCGGAAATTGCTCGGAATTTGCTCGTTCGATTTGACGCTCGGTTGTAAACGAGCCGCTCTGCTCGGTTCGGTTTGTAAACGAGCCAAGCATGAGCAAGGGTCCGCTCAGCTAGGTCCGGCTCGAATTATTATTTTTAATTAGTGTATATATATATACATATATAAAATATACATATACACACGTTACAAATACATACATACTTAAATATAAATTAAATTTATAGTTCTAGATATACCACTAAATTAGATTTTTGTCCAATATGTACAAATTTACAATCCTATCTATACGTACTAGCCCAATCACGACAGTAAAAAAATAATATCAAATCTAAAAGTTAAACGCCAAACCAATAAACGACAGCCTGATCATCGCCTCAATGTTTTATATCGTTACCCTAAGTCGATCGTCTCCTGCTCTCAACATCATTGTTCGTGCAATATGATCATCTCCTCGTCGGCCACAACATTGTTATTCATAAGAAAAATATTATGCCTGAAATGTGCTTGTTTTTAAAGACATAAAAACTTGAAACATAACATTGTCACTATCTCTCTCAGCAAATTTAAATCGGGCGACACGATTATCCAAATCGCTTCGAACATCGCTCGACGCTCGCTTGGAATATTTACTACTCGGAAAATGCTCGCTTGATTTGAGGCACGGTTTTAAATGAGCCACTCCGCTCGGTTCGGTTTGTAAACGATCCAAGCACGAGCAAAGGTACGTTCGGTTCAGCTCGACTCGTGAACAACCCTAGTTTTTAGTTGAAAATTGACCAGAATATTTTGTTTTAGATATATGTGTCATGTTTGTAGCATGATTTTGATAATAATTTGCTTTTGGAAAAGGCAAGGGTTATCACAAAAACCATTAGGCATGTAAACGAACCGAACGGAAATGAACGGGGCATGTTCATGTTTGTTAATTTAACTTTGACCGAACACGAACGCATAATCGAACATTTATTTGTTCATATTTGTTTGTAAAGAAAATGGCCAAGTTCGTGTTCGTTGATATAAAATCTAAACATAAACATCCAATTAACGAACACAAACAGAGATAAATGAACAAACCAAACGTGTGTTCATGTTTGTTCGTTTAATTATTGGCCTAAAAGCTATTGCATAGCTCTGTAGTTGCTTTTGGGATGGATGGAGTGACAACTGATTGATTTATTGTTTGTATAAGATTATGGTGTCAGAGTTTGTATTTGAACCTCTTTGCATAGCTCTATTGCATAACTTGAGTTTGTGAATTTAGTATCAAGGGAAATCTTGTTATGAAAAGGTGTTGATCAGTTCTATTTTAAATATAATGGAAAACATGAAAACATACCCGTGATTGCAGACATGATAGCAGAGAATCCAGTAAGAGATGCAGCCATCGAGCTCGACATGCTTGTCAAGATGATCTGGTCCCTCTATAGGGTGCAATATAATGATGGTGATGATAAACCGAAAAGGGTAATCGGTTGGAAGAGAAAGAGGCCGATTGATGTTATGAGCTAATACAAGTTGTCTAACCTTTTAACCTCTACATTAGTCTCCTTATATATGCACCCAAGAGTAAACCCAATTAGTTAATAAGGGTAATATGGTCCATCAACAATTACCAACTAATTATTTAATAGGTTGTTATATATTTTGATCTATATAATGTAAATGAATAATGGCTACTAGATTAAATACAACACCATAATATATTTAATCTTACATTCTCCCACTTAGTCGAGTAATCATTTACTATGAGTATTAGATAACCCTGATCAGGAGTTAACACTCATTTTAGCTCTAAACCAAGAACCGTAGCAGAGAAATACAGTCGTTGAATCATTATGCGACTCAGGACCCCCATTAGTCATACTATAACCTCAATTTAAAACCTAATCGTTATGATCAAAATACACATAAGCCCTTTGTTTGATTTGTAATTTTATTTGTCCATATGCCATTATACCGGTTGAACATATTCTTAGAGACATACAAAATCAAACTGAGGAAATTTCATTAACTAAAACATAAGCTAGTACAATATGCTAAATATGGTCTTTTGTAAATCCCATATTCCGAACATGTTCTTCGTAAACTTTAGCTAGGAGACCTTTAGTCCTCGGATCCGCAAGGATATCTTTAGTACTAATATACTCAATACGAAGATTATTTTCCTCAACTCGTTCACGTATGAACAGATAATCTGTATCGAGATATAAACCAGCTCTAGTCAAACAGTTACTGTTCGAGAAACTAACGACAGCTGAGTTATCACAGTAAAGCTTCAATGGTCTAGAAATAGAATTAATGATTTTGGGTCCAATAATCAGATTCCTAAGCAACATTCCATGACAGGTTGCGTTATAAACAGCAATGTACTCTGCCATCATTATGGAAGTTTTGGTTAACTGTTGTTTATGACTCTTCAATGAAATGGGTCCGCCTGCTAACATAAAGATATAGCCCGAGGTGGATTTCTTGTCATCTTTGCATTTGGCAAAGTTAGAATCAGAATAGCCTACCACTTCTAAGTGATCACTTCTTCAATAAGTCAGTTTATAGTCTTTCGTCCCTTGTAGATATGAAGTACCTTCTTAGCTGGTTTCCAGTGATCTAGGCTAGGATTAGTCTGATAACGGCCTAGCATTCAATATCTGGGCGAGTACAGACTTGAGCATACATCAGGCTTCCGACTACTGGCGCGTAAGGTATCTGGCTCATTTTCTCCTTTTCAACCTCTGTTGTCGGACATTGGAATGAACCGAAAACATCCCCCTTAACTACTGGAGTGACTGAGGGTTTGCATTGTAGCATGTTGTAACGTGTAAGGACACGATCTATGTAATCCTTTTGAGACAATCCTAAGATCCCTTTGTGTCTATGACGGGTGGTCCGTAGGACAACCTTTAAGTGCTATAAACAACTTAAAATCCTACATTTAATCTGGTAATTATCTAGAATTGGAAAACTACGGTTGCTTGTGTTTCAGGTACATATAGAGCTTAAAAAGAGCGGAAATGAGGCTTAGGAAGAAGTTCGGCCGGAAAAAGATTGAAGTATGAATGATGAAGAAACAAAGGAGAATGGCCAGCCTCTACCATAGCTTACGTTGGGTATCGTAAGCTATGGTAGCCCTCAAGTCCTTATTCTTCCACCGTAAGACAGTTTAATATTGGCGTATGAAGTTGAAACCTACCGAGGCTTACGGTAGCGCCCAGATCAGCTTGTAACTCCCATGTTTAAAAGACAATTACGTGGTGTCTCTTTGTATCCTTATCATTGTTTCCGTTTTGCAACTGAGGGGAGGCGAATTTCTTGTGCTTTTGAGTGTTCTTGAGTGTTCTAAACATTAAGACTATGTGTTTGATTCCAATGAACAAAGGTTTGATTGTTATGATGATTCACCGAACCATGAGCAGCTAGTTTGCTTGGTGATCATCCCGAATGTAAGGTTTGCTTGTGACACTAATGTTTTGTTCTTTAATTTCTGGAATAATAGACTTTGCATCTGTTGTTTAGTTTATTATGGTATTTGAATGATTGTTTGTAACTGTTAATTGTGTTTGATCATAGTTCTGAACCATACGTTCTTGGTGTCGTTGGCAATCAAGATTTCATGAGAGTGATTAGGGTTGGATATATGTTAATTGGTCATCGGGTAACAACCTCGCGTTCTAGGAATCTGAGTACTTAGTTCTGTTTCATCACAAACAATTGCACAAGCACGAACCATGTCTATGTGGTTCTTTCTAGTTGAGCATGAACATTAGTTGTCACTTAAAAACCTGAAACTCGGGATGATTGCTGCCTCTTTTACTTGTTTAAAAACTTATTAGTGATTTGCGATTTAATTGAGTTAAACAAACCAAACAACCAAAACTTTGAGACTACTTTCTGTAACTTGGTTAAATTTAGTTAATTAGTAAGCTACTTAGTAAACACGCATTCCACAAACTCCCTGTGTTTGATATCCACTTACTACTATTTATTTAGTGTAATTGGATTATTTTTGAGTGAGTCTTCGACCTCACGTCAAATTTTGGCGTCGTTGCCGGGGAGTAGTGCGCAACATGTGTTATCGTGAAGCCGCCCAATTAGAAATTATAGTACTTGAAGCCCGTTTGACTAATTCCATTATGATAATTTCTTGCATCTTTACGTTGAAACTGTCCAAACACCACAAGCCATTAAATGACAATAGTATTAAAGTCCATCAAATTTCATGATATTATTGTGAAATGTTTGTTTGGTTTCTTTTCAAAAGATATGTAAACATGAAATTCTCTTATTTAATGCCACTTAATTACACCACTCTATTTGTCTCTTAATAGAACTTTGTTTTAACTCAAATTCTTATTATCACACAAAAACGCAAAAGCAACTAGAAATAATATATTTTACAACTATATTGATGCATTTCTAATATAATTAATATCAAATAAAGTGTACCCAAAATGCACCGATCACATCCCCACGCTTATATGCAATGGAATCACAATCAGATCACTGGCCTTCAATGTATTCAATTACTTATCAACAAATCTAATCACACATTAACTAGGATTGTAGGTATACTGTCCACCTAAACCAACTGCCGATGTATTGAAATACAGTTTAAATGTTCCTTATTATTATAAATCTTTTCCTTCTCTAAACCTTTTATTGTTTTATTTGTGAGGTTTGGTGCTTGGGCTCCTTCCTTGTTTCAGGCTTCCTTTGTAGCTGGGCCGCTTTGTGTTTGGGCTTGTAGCCGTTGAAGGCATGCTGAGGTTTTAGGGTTGCTGCCTTTTATAATGGGCAGAAGGTTCCAGAGCATTATACTCTCGAGCTCTTCATTCTCTTGTTTACATCGTCTTTGGCTGCTTGTCTGGTTCCCTGATCTTCACACGTACATTCATGAGTTTAGGGCTTATTTCTGTCTTGTAAAGATCATCCTGTTGGAGATCATTTGATTCACCAGTCAATTTGTGATGACTGGTTCATCTTTTTGTTGTATTTGTTTGTGAGAGTTCATAATAAATCAGTTTGGTTTTTTTAATATTTGCTTTTGACATGGTATCAGAGCCCCGAGGTTGATTCAGTGCTCTGGTGCTCTTCCGTTGCATTTTATCTGGGTTCGTCGCTGATTTTTCCGATCCAGGGCTTTCTCATCTTTCTGGCAGTAGTCTTGAGGTTGTGGTTGTTCCGACAACACTGTTATTCTTGAAGATTAAAACCCTAATTTTTGGGGTCTAGTGTTTCTCTGTTTCCGAAGACTTTTTGGCTTCTTGGAGACGGCTCTGCTCTTGGAGATTGAAACCCTGAGATGAGGATGACACTCATCAATGATGTCTGTCATAAAGCACTCATCACTAACCAGAGAGTCAGATGCATTTGAAAATACATTAAGACGGACCTTTCTATTGCCAAAAAAACATATCAACTGTACCAGAACGACAGTCAATCAATGCATGTCCAGTAGCTAAGAAAGGTCGACACAAGATCACATTTGGTTGCTTGATTTTGTAAAATGACACATAACCAAGTACCAAGAAATCCACCGGATAGTAAAACTCCTCCACCTTTACTATCGCATCGCAAACTATCCCTCTAGGGAGCGTAAGGGCCAAATCAGCCAACACTACAATGGTGTCAGCTTGACGCAGTGGAACAAAATCATATTGGTTGTACAAGCTCTCCGGAAGGATACTCACGCTAGCTCCAAGATCCAATAACGCCCTAGTTATTTTAAAATCGCCCACTTGAATGGGTATTAAAGGTGTTCCTGGGTCTTGGAGTTTTGGTGGAAGAACCCCAGTCAGAACGACACTGACACGTTCAGTTAGATCAAGTTTCTTAGGAAACTTGTTGTGCTGTTTCTGAGTACACATGTCTTTAAGATACATGGCATAAGCCGAAACCTGTTTGATTGCGTCAATTAGGGGTATGTTAATTTTAACTTGTTTGAAAACTTCCCAAATTTCCTCTTGTTGAGGACCTCCTTTATTAACTACCCCCTTTTTAAGTGGATCTAGTAAAGCATTAGGGAACGGTAACTGAGTTGGTTCCGCTTCCTTTGGTAAAAGAGATTCATGTTTTTTACTAGATTCATCAAAATTGATATGTCTAACTTTTTTAACATGTATAATTTCTGGCTCATCCTCGCTTACATCATTCTCATCCACATCCTCCACCATACCATTAACCAATACTGGTGGAAGTTCAGACTTCTTAAAAGATTTACCACTATGAAGAGTACTTACCTGGTTGATGTGCTTATTCTGGACGTTTCTTGCTCCACTATTAGCTGTATTGACTTGTGTATCACTCAGTAGATTTCCATTGCTCTTTTCAGCTCTGCTAACTCACCTGCCATTTATCCAACCTGCACAGTTAAAGATTGAATTGACTTGTCACGTACCTCATTTGTTTGTTTGATTGTCTGCAGGTCCTGTTGAATCAGCTTCAGCAACTCCATCACCTCAGTGTTACTCTGATTGTTACCCTGATTGTAATTCCTCTGGTAACCCTGATTACTACCCCCTTGATAATTATTTTGATTACGGTTTGGAAAATGTGGGGTACTACCTCTCTGGGTACTACCCTAAAAGTTCGGGTTTCTCTGATTGGTGGTATTGCCATAACTAAAGTTGCGGTGGTTCCTAAGTCCTGGGTGATAGGTGTTAGAGTTCATGTTATTATAATCTCCCACACCCCTTGAACTTAGTTTACCTCCTGGTAATCACCAACTATACCAGGACAATTGTCTGCTATGTGTCCTATTTCCCCACAATGACCACACATGTCATACATTTGATGTTGCCCACCTGTACCTAAACTAGCCATTTATTGTTCTAACTTAACAAGCCTCTCATCCTCACCAGCATTCCTTTTACTCATACGTCTAACAGTAGGATGCCTAGACCTTCTCTGTGACTTTGCCTTCCTCTTTGAGGTGATTACCTTCCTCTCTAGGTACTCCCAATCTAACTGTTCATCGTTAGTACTAAAATTCCATTGGAAATAGAATCTAATCACTGGCATCATCTTGGGTCAAACCCTCAGAAAAAGAATTTATTAGCTCCCACAGTTGTATATCATGATGAGGATAATTATTTAACGTCAATTTAAAACGAGTAAAAGCCTCATGAAACAACTCATCTGGTTGTTGTGCAAAGTTTTGGATGTTCTTTCTAGCATCATTGGTTCTTTGTTTTATGTAGAACTCATCCAAGAAATATTGATGCATCTCTCTCCAGGTACAAATGGAAGCTGAGGGTAGAGCTTGGAACCATTGTTGAGCCATATCTTCTAATGTGAATTGGAAGAGCACCAGTTTCACATCGTCCGAGGTGAACCCTTGTCCCCCTATAGTGTTACACCTTGCATCATATGCTCCAAGATGCATGTAGGGTTTTTCAGTGGCATTCCCATGGTACTTAGGTAGGCTCTATATAGCCTGTGATTTACCGTCAAAGGTTCTACCTAACAACTATGGAATAACCACTGCAGATGGGTTATTCACTATAGTAGGCCTAAAGTGGCTCTCTACCCCTCTAACCGGTCCTCTATCAAACCTCCTAGGGATGCCCTCAGGGTGTACTTGTGTAACCAGATTGTTCCTAGGGTTTGGTCTCAGTGGAATGTTCACTGGTTGTTGTTGGAGTGGTATTGGTTGTTGGGTAGGGATGGGTTGGAACTGTGGGATTTGAACCTCGGGATTAGTTTGGTTATTCTGATGTGGATACCCATATTCAGTTTGACTTTGCCCCTGAACTAACTGTTGGTTTTCCCTTTTCTACCTTAAGAATTCTTCAAATTCATCATACTCGTCTTCATAACCGCCCTGAACTGTACCCTGAGTGAAATTAGGCCCCGGTGGGTTTGGTACTGTCTGTTGGGATAGGAGGTTCTGGTTTACTGGCAGAGGTAGTTTTGTTGTTCTATGTGAGTGAATAGGGCTCCATCAGGTACTATTCTCACATATGGAGAAGAGTAACGGGTCACTGGTTGTTAGGTGAAAGGTTGACTCTAAGAAGAGGGTTGACCTTGTTGTGGTTGAAAGGAGTCAAACCTAGGGAATGGTGGTATTGGTGGAATTTACGTGGTGGTTTGGTTGGGACAAGATGTGTTTGTATTGATGTGCTGGATGAGTAAAACATACCAGTGTCGGTGGCAGAGTAAGTGGTTGCAGGTATTGTCTGCTCTGATGTGATAGGTTCAACTGTTTTATCGGGGTTACCTAAATCGTTCATCTTTCTAATTGGTGATTGTTGTGCTGACAGTTTGGTCCTTGTCAAACTTCAGTTCTCACGGTTCATTTTCTCGATTTCTGGATCGAAAAGCAAAAGCGATGACTTTCCTAAGTGTCTCATATGATGCATGCAACCCAAAGACTACCCACACAAAACAAACAAGAAATACCCACGTAAAACCGAACTAAACAATTGAAGCAAACTAAACTAAAAAGAAAATAAAATATTTTTTGGTTTTTTTAATTATTTTTTTGTAAATAATAAAAAAAGAAAACTAAACTAAACGCACCGATTCCCTGGCAACGGCGCCATTTTGATCGATGTCGTTTGGTCGGTCAAAAAATATACAAGCAAGTAGTAAGTGGAAAGTCGAGTCGTCTCCACGAGGAATTGGTGGTTAGTTCAGTTTTAATTAAATTTCTAATTGCTAAAAGAAACAAATTTACTTTTAGTGGAGTTGTTTTAAAAGAAGCAAACTTTAACTTTTGATTTAAAACAATTGTGAGAAAACAATCTTCTCAAGGTTTCAGTTTGATGAAAACAATTAATTTATTTAACTAGTGGTGACTACGTGCGTGATTAATCCAGTAACAAATCTACCGATAATCCACTAGCATTTCTCAAAACATAATTCAAACCGTTTCCTCCCCTATCCTTCAGCTTCACTGTATTCAAACCCTTTCCTCACCGCCTTTTTTTTATTTACCTTCAAACCCTTTTTGATTTTCTTCGTCCTTAACCATCCATAAACCTTGTTCCACTGTATTCAAACTTTCCGACGAACTATTAAGATTCCAGTAACCTTTCATTTCCGGCGAGATATCATCTTCTCCGATTACCTCTACTTCTGATCTTATATTTTTCTCTTCTGTTTTGTTCCACTGTATTCAATTCCAAACTTGTTCTTTGAATCTCAGATCTGTTTCCCATTTTTAAGATCTGTTTTGTTCTTCGAATCTCATATCTGTTTCCCATTTTTAAGATCTATTTTTTTAGTTCCGATCATCACCTCCTAACGGAACAACCACCACTCTTTGCCTCCCATCTCAGCAGCCCACCACCACCCTGCACCTCCCACCTCCGCTTCCTCCCCTATCCTTCAGCTTCGTGCGAACCGATACCGTACCTTCGTGCGAACCGGCACCGTAGCTCCGTCCGTGCGAACCGGCGGCTCCAATCTTCTTCCGTGCGAACCGACACTATTTCTTTTTTCTTTCTTTCCCAACTCAGTTTGAATTTTATAGTGGTGAAAAAAGTCTTCATATTATTATATTGCATTGGATTAAAAAAGGTTCCCCTGTTCCCACATCCCCTATATCTTATTTTCACATCTCCTAGTGTATACGGGCCGTATAGAATGATTTTGAATAGGAAAATGCGCAGAAAATGTTTTTTTTTTTATTTTACTATATACAGCCCGTATATAGTTATACGAGCCGTATACATGTTTATACAATTTGTAAAACGTATACGGCTCAATGGATTTATTTTGGGAAGTTTTTGATGTTACCAAATGTATACGGGCCGTGTAACTGTATACGGGCCGTATATAAGGATGTTTTTTCAAGTATCACGTTTTTTCCCGTAAAAACACCATCATTCTAGGGTTTCTAAACTCTTCATCACCTTTAACAATGTTGATCGGAACACGCCGCTTAAATCGGCGCACAAGTAGAGTAACGTTACCAATCACTCCGTTGATCGAGTAACTAACAGAAGAACCCGACACAAACAAGTTCTCCACAGTTTGTTATTCAGATCTCTATTCGGTCATCTTTCCAAACTACAACACACGATAACTTTAAACTTTATAGTGTGTGATTGACCAGGAAATGATTGGAGGTAATTGCTACTTTTAATAAGCTTTCATAGTTGTCAAATTCGATTTCAACAAATCTTTTTCTTTTCCTTCAATTTCTAGAACATTCTCCGTAACATGAAGACGTGTCTGGTTCTTCTACTAGTGGTATTTTAATGAAGTATTGAAGATTGAATGTGCAAACCGCAACCGTTTTTTACTACGGAAACGGTGGCTATGCGAAATACAAACCGCAATCTTTTGTGACAATGGGAAACACAAGTTTTCTTTTTGAGCTTGATGGATGTCCGTTATCTCAGTTGAGGCGTGCATTGTTTAAATCTGAATATAACTAGATGTTACGTGTAACTTCATTAAACCAAGAACAAAGCCTATTTCGAAACACATGTGTTCGTATCAGCGTTGTTTATCACCCTGTGTAAGCATTGGAAACCCGACAAACAGTCTTGACAACTGTGACAGCTTATCTATCTCTGTGTGTCACATCCCTCCTGTTATAGCAATCGATATGATTAATTTTACAGATTTTTTTCTAATTAGCGTTGTTAACTACCAAAAGAATGCATACACAAATAGTTCTAGTGGACGAAGCAAAGAGACCGTTGTGTATCTGAATCAGGTTCTCAAACAAACACTACTAAAGATGAGTTGGTGATAAATACCGGAGCTGTTATCTTGGTTGTTCAGTACTTTCGTGATAATAAAACAATCAGGCATTGATTTTGCCAAGATTGAAGAAAAGAATCTGGCCATAAGTGTTGTGGATTCTTAGCGTTATTCGAATGTAAGTGGATCGAGTGATACGCTTATCTATTCTGGTCAAGGTGGGCATGGTTTGTTCGGGAGTAAATCACCACCCAAAGATCAACAACTTGTGAGTGGGAATATGGCTATGAAGAAGAGTATGGATAAGAAATCACCGGTTCGGGTGATAAGGAAAGTTGCCTTGTTGAAATCGAAGAAAAGAGTAACTAGCAGAAGACGTGTCGGGTTCTGCTAGTTATTCGGAATGTTTCGAATCATAACAGAAGACGGATGTGGTTTGCATATTCAATCTTCATTGCTTCATTAAAATTACAACACACGATAAAATGCTTGGAAAATTACATCAACTCTCCTATATCAACATACTCTTCTCCAGATGCTTAGTTGTTATGAATGACAAGTTGAGGGGTGTAGTTAACTTTCAGATTCAGATTCAGATTCAGATTCAGGAAGCAGATGATTTGTCAAAAAACATGGTCAACGTAGTAAAATGTGAGCTTGTACACCATCCATATCGAGATACTTTGTGTTAGTTGCTTGTCTTGTTAAGTTTCTGAACCAACCGAAATCCACAAATTCCAACAGTTTCTTCATAGATTCTGTCCGGTTTCAAAGCCGGTTGAGGATTATGAGTGTTCTACATGCGTTCAAAGCCGGTTGAAGATTACAAGGATCGTTCTAATAGATTAAAAAGAATAAACCATTTTTTACCAATTTTTACTCATAGTATACGGGCCGTATAATATTATACGGCCCGTATACAATCATCGTGTACATTGTATACGATCGGTTAACTTTTTTTACATGCTGTATACGGCCGTATAATAGTATACGGCCCATATTTAAAGGGTAAAAAATGATCTGGTAAATTTTTTTCACATGGTGTATACGGGCCGTATAATAGTATACGGCCTGTATTCTTAGGGTAAAAAATGGTTTATTCTCTTTAATCTATTAGAACGATCCAAAAAAAACGAAGAACAAAGTCAAATGTGATCAAACTTGGACATCAAACGTAAATCTTGATTCAGATCTCTATTCGGTCATCTTTCCAAACTACAACACACGATAAGTTTACACTTTATATAGTGTGTGATTTGACCGGTTGTATTCAGTTATTTCTGTTGATCCACAAGTTCCAACAAATCTTTCACTCTAGTACTTGAAACTTGAGCGCAGTACTTGAAACTTGAGTGCAGGAATCAATTCAAAACTCTCACCCTCCCCTGTCTCTCTCCCTCTCTCTCTTTCTCAAAGTCAACCAGAAAACCAAAGGAAAAAGGGCAGATAATGGCTAATGGTTCTTCGTTGAGGAAACCAAACGTAGACGGAGATGATAGGCCTGGTAACCAGAAGAGAAAAAACCCCCAGCGACGACGTCAACGATTATTCTGAAGCCGACAAGAGTGACAATTGCAAGATCAGGAAGCTCAACTTGAACGGACGATATGTATCTTCTATCATGCGACGGACCCAATTCTTGCTTAACTCTTCTATCATGAACGGATTATTGGCCATTATTCGACCGAGTAATCAATTGTATTTTTTTAGTTGCTTCTCTTGTTAAGTTTCTGAACCAACCGAAATCCACAAATTCCAACAGTTTCTTCGTAGATTCCGTCCGGTTTCCAAACTACAACACACGACAAGTTAATATTCGGAATGTGTATGTGCTTGTGTTGTAGTTAAACAGACTCTTTCAGTCAAAGTTAATATTCACTGTGGTGGATGCAAGCATAAAGTTAGAAAAATACTCATTAAGATTGAAGGGTACACAACTGAAGGTTCAGTGCACGAAAAGTTTCTTACGAACGATATGTATCAGGAAGCTCAACTTGAACGGACGATATATATCAGGAAGCTCAACTTGAACGGACGATATGTAGCTTCTATCATGCGACGGAATCAGGCGTTGGAAGGATTGTAGTAGTAGGACATTCGACCGAGTAATCCGTTGTATTTTTTTTAGTTGCTTCTCTTGTTAAGTTTCTGAACCAACCGAAATTCACAAATTCCAACAGTTTCTTCATAGATTCCGTCCGGTTTTCAAAGCCGGTTGATGAAACCAAAGCTGTTATTTCTGTTGTTCAGTACTTCTGAGATCTGAACCAACCAAAATCCACAAATTCCAACAAATTGCATCAGGAAGCTCAACTTGAATGGACGATATGTATCTTCTATCATGCGACGGACCCAATTCTTGCAAGTTAAATCCACAATCAATGTATACAGGTGCAAGAGAATGGCGAGTTATTTCAGTTATTTCTGTTGATCCACAAATTCCATCAAATTGTGTCTAATGCAAGGATCTTCGTACATTGTTTAAATCAGAATCAGGTTCTCAAGACAAGGATCGTTCTAATAGATTAAAGAGAATAAACCCTCGTTTCTTCATCTTCATCTTCAAGAACAATGATGAACAGATGATGTTTTTTTTTTCGCAGAACGCGGTGGATTGCGGTGGTTTGGGTCTAGGGTTGTCAGAGAGAGAAAAGGAGGGGGAGAGACCCTGATACAATCATTTTTTACCCATAGTTTATGATCCGTATAATAGTATACAGCCCGTATACACAGATCGTATACATTGTATACGATCCAGTAATTTCTTTTTAACTTTGTCTATACGGGCCGTATAATTGTATACGGCCCGTATTCTTATGGTAAAAAATGGTAAAAATTGGTTTATTCTCTTTAATCTATTAGAACGATCCAAAAAACAAAAGGGATTTGGAGCAGTTGGTATTAAACCAATGATTTGTTGATGTATATAACAGAGTAACCCTCAATTGGACAACCGCAACCGTTTTAGTGCTTCTCAATCAGATATTATTTATTGAATCATAACTGAAACAGTCGGAAAATAACTCAACCGAACCAACATAGTTGAAGGTGCAAGAGAATGGCGAATTATTTCAGTTATTTCTGTTGATCCACAAATACTTCAAACATTCTAAACCCTACCTGGAAACAAACCAACAAAATCCTGATAGTGAAGAACATCAGCAACCATTTTTTCTTTTCCTTCAATTTCGAGAACATTCTCCCTGTGTATGTGCTTGTGTTGTAGAAACCGGTGATGAATTTGTATACACAACTGAACATTCATTACTGTTCTGGAATTGGAGAACCGTTGTGTATTTGCTTACTCTGGAATTGGAGAACCGTTGTGTATTTGCGTACACAACTGAAGGTTTAGTGCACAAAAAGTTTCTTACGAAATGTACGTGACAAAACAAGGATGTTGGGAATTAAACGCATGTACGTGACAAAACAAGGATCGTTCTAATAGATTAAAGAGAATAAACCAAGTACAAAATCATCTGCTTTCTGAATCTGAATGTTAACTTTGACTCATAAACCCTTGAATCCCAACGCTTCTCTAAAAGAGCCTGTATTAGAAACCATCCTATGTCTTTTACCAACCGAAGAGGCAGCAAGGACAAGTATTCTCTCTGGGAAGATTACAACTGTTTTGAGTTTTGTCAGATAATACTTCATTTGTCAAGAAACCATGCTTGATTTATGTAAAGATCTCTACACAAACTCTTCTACATCTTTTAACCAATTGTCCATCACTTAAGACCTTGAAAAATTTGTTGAAATCGAAGAAAAGAGTAACTAGCAGAAGACGTGTCGGGTTCTTCCAACAAATTGTATCCAATGTAAGGATCTTCGAATGCGGTGTTTACGTTAATTTTCAATAATGTTGGAAGGATTGTAGTTATAGAACCCAACAAACCAACAAAATACGAATAGTTCAAACATTCTAAACCCTAACTGTGTATGTGCTTGTGCTGTATAAACCGGTGATGAATTTGTGTATCTGAATCAGGTTCTCTGCCTTAGATCGGTCATTCCTTGTGATACATGAACGTTGTATTCTTGTCTTTCAGAAGACTTGGTATTGAACCAAGAATACTTCAAACATTCTAAACCCTATCTGGAAACAAACCAACAGAATCCTGATAGTCTTCTATGATGATTTGAAACATTCACGAACCACAATGGACTCAGACTCATACTACTCACCCTCCCCTGAGGAAAAGTTTTCCCGATGACTCAAGATAAAGCAGTTGGTTTGTGTTCATATCAGCATTGTTTATCACCCTGTGTGAGAATCGGAAGCCCGACCACTAGCAGAAGAACCCGACACGTCTTCTATGATGATTCGAAACATTCACGAACAACAATGGACTCAGACTCATTTTTGCGAATTTGGTTTCTTCGGTACAGGCTGATGAAACCGAAGACTCAGACTCCTTACAACTATCATCAAATGCATCACCCTTCCTTTTATTCTGTAAATATTAAATAAAGAATAACACCATGCCCGTAATCCCGTGTTGATAGCTTCCGTTTTATTACAGTCATACGACACGTTTTTTTGTTCTTCAATCTTTGTTACTTGTTAATGTTTTATTTTTTTCTAGTTTTAGAAAGGTTTGAGCACCTCACGCTGTAAAATGTCTCGTGTGATTGACACCTTAAATCCCTTAAATACTTTAAGAAAAATCTAATTTTCGAAGAACACGGGCCGTATAAAAGTATACGGCCCGTATACACGTTCGTATACATTGTATACGACCAGGAAAATTATTTACACATGGTGTGTACGGGCCGTATACTGTTATACGGCCTGTATGGAATTAAAAAAACTAAAAAAGTCTGCTGGCACAGACATTGTTAGTTTTTAAAATTCTATACGGGCCGTATGACAGTATACGGCCCGTATACACCATGTGTAAATAAGTTTTTGCCATGTGTTAATATTACGACCCTTAAAAAAACAAACTAATTAAGGTTTTTTATATTACTACCACGAGCTAACGAGTTACGTGGGGTTCCATTTAGAGGGCGGGCAACTCGCGGTTGCTGCCCTCCTTTATATATATATATATAACGGTTTTCCACTCCCATAACTCGTCTCGAGTTCGGTTTACCACTTGTGTGTTTTCTCTACAACGGCAACTTAAATACGCGCATGGCTCCTACGAGGAGGGGAAAGGATGTTAAGTCAGGGGGCCCTGTGCAGGGTTCTGCTAGTGGTCTAAGGACTTGTCCTTTTAAAATTTTTTCATGAATGTAAAGATGGAAAGCCGGGCTCTAGGGTTTTTTTCGCCTGCTTGAACACATGCAAAGCACCCACTTCAAGACTGAAAACCGAAAGCTATCTCTGAAGAAGGCTATCTCCAGGGACTTGGACGTCTTTTTGGACGTTGGGGAACTTCTTAGGGCATGGGATAAATGTTTGTGTGGCCGTTGCATGGCAACACATGCACGCAGGAGAGTTTGCAAGCATGATGATGAGGTTGTGTCGTTTGCCATGGTCTCGGGGGACCTAGAAGATTATATCATTGGGATCCGGAAACCATGTCAAGTGGTGGTTGACACAAACCCACATCACCCAGCAAGGCCAGGGGGTGGTGTTAACCTCCTCGAGCGGGTTTTTTCCCTCCCTATTCAGACTGCTAAAAGCATTCCTCCCAGTTGTCGGCTGATGTTTGCTCAGGTTTTAACAGGGGCTTTGCGCAAAGTGGTTGCGTCACAAGGATCGGTCGACAATTGGGTCCAATTACTTTTGCTACCGCTTTGCACCTTACGTGTCACACCCCAACCGATGGCGGAAACATCGGGGCGCGGCACTAAGCGTTCAGATTGCTCAAGAGATTCCACAACACTATTTGTTTCAATAATGGTTAATCAAATTCCATAAATATGGTCTAATCATCATCATCCACGAATCACAACCATGAAAGTATCAAATGCATAATATTCAAATATTGTCCAAAATTCTTGATTTAACTAGATGAGTTTCTAAGCATCATCCTAGCTTGTTTCTTCAGCATCCAAACTTATCAACCTGCAACGTATTAAACTACTATCAACAATAATGTTAGCGAGTATACAAGTTTGAGTACGTAGTAGCATAATAGTTTAATACGTTCCAAAAACTCATATCCGCCATGAAAACATATAACAAGTTTCACCATGCTAAGCCAAAGCAGTTCCTATGTAACACGCATTTCCAACGCAATTAACATAGGAATCCCAAGAGTCTAGCGGGAGCTATAAACGTTCATTGCCTTTTCCCAAAGTCTAACGGGAGGTTTAATCTTAACAATACCCAAGAGAATAGCAGGCGGAGCATTACAACCTATAGTATATGCATAGTACCATAATTGTTAAGACATGTCACTTACAAGGATTAAACGTCACATAGCATAAAAGTCTCAAGTTTCACAAGTATCATGTTTCCATGTTTACTACGGATAGAGTATGTTTCCAAATAAGTTTCAAGTGTCAAGTGTCAAGTTTATAGAATACATGTTGCATCCCAAAAGTGTTTAAAACAAAAAGGGATCGAATATAGTCACAGTGGGTGCTAATAACCAAACACTAAATAGACTGGATCGAAGGGAGCGCTGGATCAGCCTGCGTGCGGGGAACAGAGCATAAGTCTTCTAAGAACTAACCCAGTTGGGAACAGAGTGTCGAAAAGTGCGAAAATCGAGATAAAGTGTCTGACTGCATACCTGAGCGGATGGTCATCCGGTCAGATGACCATGCGAATAGATGGACCTCATCTGATCAGATGGTCATCCGGACGGATGACCATTCAATCGGATGGTCATTCGATCAGTGGGTAAAGTGTGTCAACTGATAGAGTTTCAAGTGTTGAGATCATAGTGTCCTGTAAAACAAACAAGTGTAATGATAATCAGATCCCCTGGACGGATGGTCATCCGATCGGATGGCCATCCGGACAGACGATCAGTGAGTGAAGTGTTATGAAAGTTTTGAAGTTTCAATCTAACGGAGACGATGTAACGACGCGTCAAACAATGGAAACGTACCAAACTCAGCTCGTTCGGTCGGCTGGGAACCACCACTTCTCGAACCAACGAACTGTTTTCGGTGTGCTTCATGTTTGGACTTCGTCAAACTGTCCGTTTTCCAGTGAAATTCAGTTCTCTGGCCGGCCTTTGACTAAGGAACGAGTCAATAGCCCGTTGAGACCGATTTCGCTACTGTTTTTGTATGATAGTCGAAGAAAGTTCGAAAATCAGTGTAAAACTTAGTGTTCTCAGATCTGAGCCGGGAAACCAGTGTTATTCCATCAGATCTTAGATGAAAGTGCAAGTTTCCTTTATATTTCGTATGAAAAGTGTGAAAATACTTAAGATCTAGGGTTGTTCTTGATTAAATGATGCACCATAACAATTTGTACATCAACTGACCGGAAAACACCTTCAAGAAACCCCAAATCAGTTGGTTTTCATGAAAATGTTAAAGTGTTTGTATGATTTTGTTGAAGAATCTTGTGTAGAAGTGTTAAATGACTAAAGTTGTACATGAATCTAGAAGAAATACTTACGGAATGAGCTTGAATCGAGCGAAACGTGCCCGAAAGGACTTGGGAGTGTGTGTGGTCGGATGACAGAGGCGAAAAGTGTGAAATGAGAGCACAAGGGGCCTATTTATAGCTGAAAGGGACAGCTAAGGCGGTGCTAGTGCAAGGGTCGGATGGCTATTCGGTCGAATGGCTATCCGATCAGATGTTCATCCGATCGGATGACCATCCGACCAGATGGTCGTCCGAACGGATGTCCATTTAGACAGCCCAATCCTGTTTGCTAGTTTTCCAACTTTGGTTCGTTTGGCAAGTTAGATTAAGCATTGCGTTATTATTTTGAGTAACCATTACGTGATATAATTAACACAAAGGTTTCCGTGTTTCTAGTTGCATTCAAGCTAGGTTCACGTCTACTGAGTTTCAAGTATCTAAGTTTTATTGTATCAAGAATCGAAGTGTCAATTGTCAAGTTTCAAGTATCAAGCGTCACGTTTAATAAAGAATCCAATTTTCTCGTTTGATGTGTGTGTTATAGGTTTTTAATGTATAATTTAAGCCCTTTTACAATTTTTAGCCAAGTTTTAAATTTATAAAACACGATATTTACTAACACTAAACACACATATGGGCAAGTGCACCCATCGTGAGCGTAGTATAGTGTTGGTAAGATACCGAGGTCGTCCAAGGACACAAGAGCTTTTAGTACCGGTTTATCCTCAACGTCTAATCAAATCAAAAGTTTAGAAAAAGGTTTTAAACTAGAAAAATTAAAACTAACTAAAATGCTGAAAAATAAAATAAAAATAAAAACAGATAGACAAGATGAATCACTCGGATCCGACTCGTGTTTAGTGTAACCTTTGATTATTTCCGCACTTTTACACTTTTTAAGAGATTATCTTAGTTATTGTAGCAGGCCCCTCTTTTGAAGGTGACGTTACCCTCAACCCAGTAGTTTGAGTCAGCAAGGATACAATCCTAAAGGGTCGGATTATTGAAAGATAATTAATTAAGTTATTAATGCATAATGTGGTAGGCCCCTCTTTTGAAGGTGACGTTACCCTCGGCTAAGTAGTCTGAGTCAGCAGGGATACAGTCCTAAGTAGCCGGGTTAAAGTTTTAATAGTAGCTTACATATGAGGGTATCAAAGAGTTTAGACCCCCGCCATCCAATACCAGTGGGTATTGAAGGAGGTCCTACTAAATTTGACCCAGGTCCTTGCAGGATCTATACACTGAACAAGGCAAGACTCTTACCAAACCGTTCCCTTAACCCCCGACCAGGTAGCCAACATACCTCCTTATAGACCGTGGAGATATGAATGGTGAAAATCTTTTATTTTATATAGACAGTAAATTAATGCCAAGACACCACGGACAAACGATAAGGAAGAATCACCTTCAACATAAGAAACTAGTTATTAAAGTCATTAATACATAACCAAACAAAAAGTGCGAAAAGATTAAAAATAAAAAGTATTACACTAGACACTTGTCTTCACCAAGTGATGTAAGAGACTTAGGCAAACATGGCCTTTGATTGTCAAGAACTCTTACGATCAATCTTGGATCCCAAGACGACTCACACACTCTATGATGGATGATGGATGATGGTGGTGGATGATGGTGTTGTGGTGGTGGTGGAGTGTGGGTGAAGTATGAGAGAGGTGGTGTGCCAAGGGATGGTTTGTAAATGAGCCAAGCACCCCTATTTATAGCCTGAACAGCAGCTCGGGCACGGCCCCGTGTCCATCCTCCTTCTCTTTCTTCATTAATTGCAGTTTGTCTGCATTAATTGACCATGCCCCGTGTCTGCTGGGCACAACCCCGAGTGTAGAAGCGTATCTGTACTATCAAGATTTCCCTAGATTCTGCGAATCTTAGAGTTAACCACGGCCCCGTGTCTGTTGGGCACGCCCCCGTGGTGGGTGATAGAAGCTTCTACAACTTTGTCTTTTCTGCAGACACTTGGGCACGCCCCCGTGCTCATTGAGCACGGGGCGTGTTCAGCCTTCTGTTCTCATGTTTTTGCTTGGGAAGATGCTGTCGGGGGGTCGGGCATCCCACGTTTATTCCTTTTCTTGTATTTATGTTAGATTTAGCTGCATTTTTGCTTCTTTTGTTCATTTGAGCTCATTTAATCCTGAAAATACAAAAGGAAGACAAAAACACACTTTTTCCAACATTAGTACTAAAAAAGGGTTAGTTTTATGCCACATTTGATGTAATTTATATGTTGCATTTTGCACACGTCAAATACCCCCACACTTGAATCATTGCTTGTCCTCAAGCAAAACTCTTTATAATGTCAAATAGGTCAACAGGCAATTTCAAACGAAATTACAAGATGTAATTCCGTTTGAAATGGATCAGTAATTTCACACGAAATTAGTTTGTTAATTTCGCTTGAAATGGTAATCTCGCTTGAAATGGTAATTCCGCTTGAAAGTGTTTCCGTTTGAGCTAGGTTCAAGCAAAATTACATTGCCTATATATAGAGGTGTCCTGTTTTCGTTTGAGGGTGGGGTGTATGTGTGATTCCGGAGCTGAAGTGCTGCTGAAGTGTCGTTTCGCTGTAAACCTTTGTCAAATCAATCAGAAAGACAGTTAAAGTGTATATCTACCTGAATCGAACTCGATATGTCTGTTTCCGCCTTTCATATTGAGTAGAACGCCTCTGAACGACTCGTTTCGGTCGGTAAAACGATCCTACATGTGGTATCAGAGCTCAGGAGGAGGAGTTCTACCGTATTCAGTTTGATTTCATCAGATTTTCTATCTTCTACACCTTCTTTTCATAATTGTACAAAATTTCACGGTTAAAATGGTTTGAATTTCACACATTATGTGCGAAAATGTGTTTTAACAAACCCTTGAAAGTTTCAGATAACAAATCGAGCTATAACTTGATCAATTTGACAAAAGTTGGACCGAAATGATGATGTCAGCATAATTCCATTTGAAATTGCATCTAATTCCGCACGAAATTAGTATTTCGCTTGAGTATTCCATTTCAAAGTGTAATTTCGTTTGAATTTTTCATATGAAATCAGTGATTCAGCTTCAAATAGGTATTCCGTTTGAAAGGTTCAAACGAAATCAGTAATTCCGCTTCAAATCGTGATTCCGTGTGAGTTGGTATTTCGTTTGAAGTTGTTGTGTAAGTAATTCCGTTTGAACAGGGATTCTGTGTGAAGGTTATTTCGTTTCAACTGATATTCCGTTTGAAAGTGTCTGAATTTGAAAATTGTTACCGAATCATGGAAGTGGAATTCTACAACGGGTTTGCTACATCCCCGACTACTCCGGCTGACATTGCTAAGAACATGAACATGGAAAATGAAACCGGAACAATGCAAAAACCCCCAAAACTCATGGGCATTGAGGAGTACTATGGTTGGAAAGATCGGTTTGAAAACTGGGTTCAAGCTAATCATTTGAGATCGTGGGAATGTGTTGAGAAAAAGTATGTTTTACCACGCACAGAGTTGGGAATTGAAAAGAAGATTTATGAATTTTCAGACAAAGAACGAGACATGTATAAGGCAGAAAAGATGATGATCAGTTTACTTCAGCAAGCTATTAAAGAAGATATATTCGTATTGCTTCAACATGATAAAACTTCACGATCAATTTGGGAAGCTCTTCGAATCAAGTTTGAGGGAAGTGAGAAGATGACCAAGAGCAAGAAAGCATTGCTAAAGAAAGAATTTGATTTATTTTCAAGTTTGTCGGGAGAAGATACAAAGAAATTGATCGAAAGATATTGTCACTTAGTACGGTCAATGTCATTGTTAAATATCAACAAAGATCGTGAAGAATGGGTCGACAAACTAGCTGATGCTTTACCTTAGAAAGAATGGGGAACATTTTTAATGATACTAAAAAATACTGGTGAATATGATGGTTTGACAATTTCACAGTTCATTGAAAAGATTGAAGGACAAGATCTTGAGCAACAGAAGATTGCAAGAATGAACAATCCGAGTGCACAACAAGATGTTAAGATGTACTTCAAAGGAAGTGTTCAAAATGTCGAAGCAAGTCCTAAAATCCAAACTGCTTTCAGTGTTGAAAACTCATCTGGATCAGTCAATCAAAGTCCAAGCAGCAGTAGTGGATTTTCATCATATCCAAGTGTTAATCCAAAAGAATCTACATCATGTCATCAAGTTCAAAGCTCAAACAGCAACAATGGTCATGTCTTAAATTGCAACATTGCGTTGCATCTTCAGAATGGTCAAAATTTTTCTGAAGAAGTTGTCAAAAGTCATATGGCATTACTTGTTACAGTATTGGAATCATATGAAGGATTGGTTACAGGAAGAATCGGAAATCCTATGTTGACGAAAGAGGATTATGATCAGATAGATGCAGAGGAAATGGAGCTGATGGATATAAAGTGGTGTTTAGCAAGTGTGTTGAGGAGAGCTGAAAAGTTTAAAATGATTACAGGAAGAGATGATTTCTTGGATGCAAAAGTTTCTACTTTGGGTTTTGATAAATCTAAAGTTACTTGTTTTCGATGCAGGGAAAAAGGCCATTTCAAGAGATAATGTACCAATAGAGAAGCAAGTGAAGCAAAGAATCCGTTTGGTGGCCATGATTATTATCGAAAATCCATATATCAACAAATTGCTCATCAACCGTATCAACAAAAAGAACCACAAATTGCTCATGCCAAAATGATCGAAGATGCAAATAAGAAAGCTTATTATGACATAATTGATCAAGATGATGAAAAAGTTGCGGCAGGTTTTAGCTGGGATAAATATATTCCACCTGATTCAAAAAAGGTTGCATTAATTGCTCAGATAATTCAAGAACCAGATTTGATGAAAGAATGGATGAAAGTGTTTGGTGATGATGAGAAAAGTCAAAATGAAGAGTTTGTTTCTTCAGATGATAGTTCAGAAAGTACACAAGTGTTTGATCAATCATCAACTGATGATAGTGATGATGAGGAAGAAATGCATATTAATGTTGCAAAAGCTCATTTATCTCCTGAAAGTTTTGAATTTTATTTTGCAGATAGAGTGAAGAAGCTGAAGGAGAGACAAGTTGCAAAAGAACAGATAAAGGTACAAAGTGAGAGTGTTGTTCAGGAAGAGAAGTCTGAACAAATTGAAGAAGTTAAAGTTGCTGAGATAGTGATTGAAGCTGAGCAGGTGATTGAAGCTGAGAAAATGATCGAAGATGAGAAGATAGTCGAAGTTGAAAAGATTATTGAAGTTGAAAAGATTATCGAAGTAGAAAAGATTGTGGAAGTTATCAAACCTTGCTTAAAGTGTTCAGAGTCATGTAAGCAGTGTGAAGAAAAAGATTAGAAGTTAATTGAGCAAGACAAGATGAAAGAGCAATTATTGTTCAATCTCAATTACGTGAAAGAATCATATGACGTGTTAAATAGAACGGTGACTTGTCTACAAAAGACAAATTCAAAAAGAGAAGATGCGTTGACTATGATGAATGCTGTGATGATGACAAAGAAGAAGGCGATTAATCATTATATTGAAGAATGTGCAAAGCTGAAGCAGGAGTTGGAGACAGAAAAGATAGAAAATGAGAGAATCAGAAGATTGTTGGAAAGTTATTCTAGTTCTGATTATTTGATTGATCGAATTTATCCAACTGTTGCAGGTTTTGAAGCATTTCAAGACAAAAAGCCTGAAGAAAAGGATACTGGTAAGAAACAAAGTGCAAATTATAACAAGTGTCCGCCTCCAATCTGGGAAGGTTATTCTCCCAGAAAACCAAATGAGGAGCAAGTCAAAAATGCAGTCAATATAGAGTTAAAGTCCGAAAAAACCGACGATTTACCAGAAAACATTGACGTCACGTTTACATCGTCTGATACTGATCATGAGTCTGAGTTAATAAAAAAGGTGGTCGATCAGGTGTTGGATAAAGATGAGGAGTCTGAGTCAAAGTCCGAGTCTGGGAGTTCAAATTCGTTTGTCAAAAGTTCGAGTTCGTCGGTCAACAGTTCAAAGACGTCGGTTAAAAGGTTTATAATAAAGAATTCCTGTTATCAAAATCTAATTTGAATGACGAAACAATCAAAATGGCATATACTTTGATTGATTCAGACAAATTATATACTGATGAGGAATTTCCAATAAGAGGTGTTAAACCAGAAATGATAAAAAAGGTTTTCAAACTAACAAAAATTAATATTTCTGAAATAAAAGATGAAAATCTTTCTAAAAAACCTAGACCTTACACCTCAAGAGATCAACAAAAATTAAATAAAATTTTAAACAAGAAAAGGAGTTACAATTCTGGTTCAGGTTATCGAAAGAAACCAAACCATAACGGTAATTTCAAAAAGAAAGGACTTGGTTTTATTCCACCGAAAAATTATAAAAATGAGAAAATTTATAAAACAAAAACTGTATTTGTTTCAGGGACAAGTTCGGAAGAAGAACAAAAGAGTTCATTCTGGAAGCAAACAAATAAAGAGTTCTTTGCTGAGAAACAAAAGTTTGAAAAGAATGGAGCTTACAAGAGAAAAGAGACAAGAACCTGTTAGCGATGTTAAGAAGTTGGACACATTGCCTGGAATTGTCCGAAGGCAACCAACATCAAACAGGAAGTTGTTTCTAAACTGAAAGAGAAAATTGTTGAGAAAAATGAACCACCAACTGATAAATTCAAAATTTTAAAAAATTCTACATATGAAGTTGGTGAATGTTCGAAAAGAGTTTACAAGAAAAGAGTGAATCTTGACAACCAGAAGTGGTTGTTAAAAAATTTGATGTGAAATCTGGCGATGAATCTGATTCTACAAAGTCAGAGGAGCCACAAGTTGATTTAAAAATTGAAACATCAGTACCGCCAATGGATGATGTCAATTTTCCACCATTGAGGGCTGAAAATTTTAAACAAAAAGTTGGAAAAGTTGAGATCTCGAATCAATTCTATTCTGAGAAGAAAGAATTTGATGTCAAAAAGGTTTTCAATGGAAATGTGTAAAAGATTTTTGGAAAGATGGTCGATGGGAAGGTCACAGGGGTTAAAGATTTTTATGAATCAAAGAAAGCATCTTACTACCCAAGTGGAGATGAGGAGGAAAGATCCAAGTTTGGTGAGACTTGGATGTCTGTATTTCATAAGTGAAAAAGTATGACTTGCCGGGGCTTCCAGGTTGGTAAGTGTGAAGCAGGTATCGGCATCTTTCTTGAGAAATTCACGAGAGTGATTTCGACTTACAAGTGGTAAATCATGGACATTAAGTTGTACTTGATTTTCTACAGATGGTATTTGTTGATTGATTTTAAAATTGTTACATTTTTCAAGTGGTTGAGAAACTAGGTGATGAATGAATCCCCATTTCTACAAGTGATAAAATCAACAAAACTTATTTTCCGGAAAAAAACCATTTGATTAAAACAAACTTAAGTGTTTTGAAATCACAATGGGAAAATAGTTTGTTGTGAGGGGAGTTAGTTTGAAGTTTGAAAAAATTGTTTGAAAAGAAAAATGTTATTATTTACAAGTGGTTCATCAGTGATTAACATTGAAAAATCATTTCTTGATTTTGTGTATACAAGTGTTAAGCAGAATATAAATTTGTCAAATTGTAAATTTGTGGAATTTATTTTTGGGTGGAGGTTATGCAGGAATGAAGCATGAAGAGAGCCAGATTTCTGATCCTTAGTTGATTGAAAGCCAGGTTATAATCTTGGACCTAAAATTCACGCAAGCAGATGATGCTGATGAACTTAAGGAATCAAGAGACCTGATCAAGAAGAGCATAGAGCCAGGTTGAGATTCTGGAAGAAAGAGAAAGAATATTGAGGATGCTTTACAGTGTAAGATACTTCAGGAAGAGTAAAGACTGATAAAGACTGAAGATGTTGAAGACTCGACACTGAAGACTTGTCAACATTCGAGGGGGAGTCTGTTGGTGCATGCGTCTGTCGACTTCGTCTTGTATCGAGTCTTGTATGTATATAGATAGATCAGGGCACGTAATACGAGAAAACTGTCAAAAATAGGTCAACAGGCAATTTCAAACGAAATTACAAGATATAATTCCGTTTGAAATGGATCAGTAATTTCACACGAAATTAGTTTGTTAATTTCGCTTGAAATGGTAATCTTGCTTGAAATGGTAATTCCGCTTGAAAGTGTTTCCGTTTGAGCTAGGTTCAAGCGAAATTACATTGCCTATATATAGAGGTGTCCTGATTTCGTTTAAGGGTGGGGTGTATGTGTGATTCCGGAGCCGAAGTGCTGCCGAAGTGTCGTTTCACTGTAAAACTTTGTCAAATCAATCAGAAAGACAGTTAAAGTGAATATCTAGCTGAATCGAACTCGATATGTCTGTTTCCACCTTTCATATTGAGTAGAACGCCTCTGAACGACTCGTTTCGGTCGGTAAAACGATCCAACACTTTACACTCCCAAATGGAATGGGTAGAAGGGAAAGTTTTTTGGGCTTGTCATAGAGTGTCGGGATTTCCAAGATTCTTTATTAAGTTTTATTTTGATTTATTTACAATCCTATTCGTCATGATTTATTTAAAACATTACATAAGATAAATTACTTATTAGGGCATAACATGCCTTTTTAAAATTCCACTTATATACAAGTTCACATACCTCACGGGGATCACTCAACACTCGGCCAAAGATGTTTTTTTAGTGAATCACTCGAGAGCGGCATGGAACTTACTCTTACCATAAGCTTGCCAAGCAATCAATCCTCCTCCTTTTTAACTATACACCTTTGTAAATATCAAGAGGACTTTTTGGGTGAAGGGTTAGGCTTAGGTTAAAGGTAGGTGGTTGGGTTAGTGGTTAGTATAAAAGGGCGAAAGGCGTAAAAAGCATCGGTTTTCATGAGACTTTTTATTTTTCATAACTTTTTATTTTGATGAAGCAATTTTTCAAACAAATTTGTTTTTGATAAACTTGTTTGTTTATTTTTGGCTTCATCATCGTAAATATATATATATATATATATATTGATAAGGGAGTCATAAGAAAAAACCGAGCTTGTTACTAAAACAAAGGGTTTAAAATAAAAAAGGTTTTGGTGGGTAAAAGAGTGTTTGTTTTGGGTTAAGAAATGAAAAGGTTTAGGCTCAAATGGGTCAACTTGGGGGATTTTGGGTAGGTGGTAAAAAAAAATAATGGTGTAGAAAAAAAAAAAAGGGTTAGTCCTAATGCCTCCATCATTTACTTACTCAGGTTTAAGTTGGTAAGGACCGGGAATGTATTGTCTTGGCAAGTTCTAGAGTCGTGAGAACCAAGCGGCTATTCACACAAGAAACGAAAAATGAGCAATTAGTTTAAAGATATGTATTTGTATGCTCAATAAAGGCTCAAAACTCATTTTTTTTGGGAATGGGTTTTTATGTGATCAAATATATATAATCAAATTTTAACTAAACTTGTCATGCCGTTTCATAATTTTCTTATGTTGGTTCTTTATATCATGACGCTATCGGTTGTAAATTTGTAAAAATATAACCTTTTTAGAACTTGAAATTCCCAAATTAAACCTAGAGAAGTAAAAAAAAATGAAAAACTTTTGAAAAAATTTGGGGTGATTAGCGGTTTCAATAGAGTTTTGTGTAACGCTTGTAATTAAGACTTGCAAGATTCAAGGTTTTAGCATCCCCCCCCCCCCACACTTAAATTACACATTGCCCTCAATGTGTCCCAAAAATAAGTTTTTAGGTTGATTGAATGTGTAAAAAGGTGTGAAAAACAAAAAATTTATGTTACTAGGCGTCTGAACTCGGCCCCGTGGTGTCCGGGCACGGCCCGTGTCCAGTAACCTAAACTGGGCATTTTCTGTAGACGGCTGGGCACGGGGCGTGTTGGGTGAGCACGGCCCCGTGCTGAACTTGCTGTAATGAAGAAAATTTTTTCGGGTGACCCTGTTTTTGTGTATGGGGTGCTGGTTCAAGTTTTCCTTGGTATCCTTCACCATCCTGAGTGTGTTTTACCCATTACAACATCATCCAAACACCAATTTAACTAAAACCGTCATTCCATTAAACAGAGAAAATTACATAATAGTCCTATTAAGTTAAAATTCTAGATAAATAGGTCAAAAGAAGCACAAGAAGTCTAAACCAAGAAGTTCTTGCCTAAGTTTATTCTATTAGCAAAATTTTCGAAAAGATAATTTTCTCGGTTGGATGTGGCACGAAGAACTTCTTCCTCCGGCCATGTGTCCCTCATACGTCGGCGAGCCATTCCTCTATCTCCCTTGGGGGAAGAAAAGCAGGCTCATTGGCATTGGTTTGAGGGGGTGCAACCTCCACCGGAACTTCTTGTAGATTTTCAAGAGGTGGCTCCGCTGGAATGTCATCCCATCCGGTGGGATTATTAACTCCAAGTGCTAGGTTCCAATCCTCTTGAGGGAGGATTGGTTCCATGGGAGGTGTCACAAGAATGTTCAACCTCTGGTGCAAGAAATTGATTTCTTGAAAACTGTTTTCCAACCCCAGTGTAAGATAATTTATACGGTCTATGAGGACCTCCTCTACCGATGTCATCTCATCAAGAGCCTCCCGTAATGCCATCACGTAGCAAACGAGAGTTGCTTCAATTGAAGACCTTCTTTCCCATCGACTGTTTCTAGAATGGGCAGAAGAGGTTCCACTGTTTTGGCTTGACATTCTACGAAAATAAACGGAAAAGAGTTTATTTCAATGAAACAGTACCCTCGGACACGGCCCCGTGCTCAGTGAGCACGGCCCCATGCTCAGTGAGCACGGCCCCGTGTTCACCTTTCTGCAGATTTTTAGAACAAGGAATCTCGGAGTTTTAAATTATTTTTCCAATTTTTGAAGCATTTTTGAGCAGAAATAACTTAAAACAATGTTGCAAAACTTATTTTTAGCAAGATTCCTTGTACAAAAACCTAACAAACATCACAATAAAGCTTAGAATCATGTTGATCTCAGGCTCTAATGGAGGTGTTGAGGTGAAAGAGTTGGAGAAGAAGGTAATGGACAAAAGAGGAAAGGACAAGATGGTTGTTGAGAACCTTCTTTTAGAAAATACCTAGGATGGTATGAGTGAAGATTCCCCCAAATCTCTGTCCCTGGAATGGTCCAAATGTGCAGGATTCTTGGCTGCATTTATAGAAAACGACAGCACGCTGCACACGGCCCCGTGTCGGCTAGACACGGCCCCGTGTGCAGGCGAGGTCCTGACACATTTTGTCCGTATTCTGACAAAAAGTCAGAAAGGAATCTTTTGGTGGACACGGGGCGTGTTGACCTGGACACGGCCGCGTATCTAGAGGCTGTTTATGAAGTTTCGTCTATTTCTAAGGAACTTATCCGGATCGGGTGGTTCCTTACTGGATGGAACAACCCCAAAGTGCCTAAGATACCTTAATTGCTCTAGATTAAGACGAGAACGCAAGAGGTTGTCGGTGAGAGTGATTCCTATGCTAATTGTAGGTGGACAAGTCCAACCCTTTCACGGGCTCTCGTTAAAGAAGGTGTATGCCGAATCGCTCAGGTCTATGTATACACCGAACGAAGTCGATGGGGAGTCCTTCACGGCACAATCGACACAGGGACGACTATCGTCCAAGTCTTTGCTAGAGTTAGAGGTAATATCGGGAACAACGAAGTTGTTTTTATTCGAATGTGATCCAAACAATTCTTCTTGGGTATCGTCTTGAGATGAATTATTGAAATCCATCTTAAGTTCTTTTAACCAATTAAGAATTAGATCTTCCAATTGAAATAGCTCATCAAGAAGCATTTCTCCTAGAAGGTCCGGTTAAGAGCATTCGAGGGAGAGATAGGGATTATTTTTACTTTCGCCCCTCTTAAGGCTACAGGAAAACAATGCGTCTATATAATGGGGCTTATAATTTAGAAAATAACATTCTAAATCTTTATGAGGGCCACAACATATTTGACACCACGTACCGTAAGAGTGCCGAAAGTAAAAAATATCAGTATCTCTCATGTTTGTGTCATAAATTACCAACCGTCGGGATCTTACGGTTCTATTTTCAGTAACTGAAACTTGGGCACGGGGCATGTTGAGTGGGCACGCCCCCCGCGTTCAGCTTACTGTCTGACTTAAAACAGGATTGCCAGTTCCAAAGATTGGGCACGGGGCGTGTTCAGTGGGCACGGCCCGTGCTGAGTTCTGCAGAAGCTGAAAAATTAAGAAAATCCTAAAAAAACAGAAAAATTAGAAAAAAACGATTAGGCCGTTGATTCCTAACTTTCTTAAAATCCTTGTGTCCCCGGCAACAGCGCCAAACACTTGATGTGTGCGGTGTGTTATAGGTTTTTAATGTATAATTTAAGCCCTTTTACACTTTTTAGTCAAGTTTTAAATTTATAAAACACGATATTTACTAACACTAAACACACATATGGGCAAGTGCACCCATCGTGAGCGTAGTATAGTGTTGGTAAGATACCGAGGTCGTCCAAGGACACAAGAGCTTTTAGTACCGGTTTATCCTCAACGTCTAATCAAATCAAAAGTTTAGAAAAAGGTTTTAAACTAGAAAAATTAAAACTAACTAAAATGCTGATAAAATAAAAATAAAAACAGATAGACAAGTTGAATCACTTGGATCCGACTCGTGTTTAGTGTAACCTTTGATTATTTCCGCACTTTTGCACTTTTTAAGAGATTATCTTAGTTATTGTAGTAGGCCCCTCTTTTGAAGGTGACGTTACCCTCAACCCAGTAGTTTGAGTCAGCAAGGATACAATCCTAAAGGGTCGGATTATTGAAAGAAAATTAATTAAGTTATTAATGCAAAATGTGGTAGGCCCCTCTTTTGAAGGTGACGTTACCCTCGGCTAAGTAGTCTGAGTCAGCAGGGATACAGTCCTAAGTAGCCGGGTTAAAGTTTTAATAGTAGCTTACATGTGAGGGGATCAAAGAGTTTGGACCCCCGCCATCCAATACCAGTGGGTATTGAAGGACGTCCTACTAAATTTGACCCAGGTCCTTGCAGGATCTGTACACTGAACAAGGCAAGACTCTTACCAAACCGTTCCCTTAACCCCCGACCAGGTAGCCAACATACCTCCATATAGTCCGTGAAGATATGAATTGTGAAAATCTTTTATTTTATATAGACAGTAAAATAATGCCAAGACACCACGGACAAACGATAAGGAAGAATCACCTTCAACATAAGAAACTAATTATTAAAGTCATTAATACATAACCAAATAAAAAGTGCGAAAAGATTAAAAATAAAAAGTATTACACTAGACACTTGTCTTCACCAAGTGATGTAAGAGACTTAGGCAAACATTGCCTTTGATTGTCAAGAACTCTTACGATCAATCTTGGATCCCGAGATGACTCACACACTCTATGATGGATGATGGATGATGGTGTTGTGGTGGTGGTGGAGTGTGGGTGAAGTGTGAGAGAGGTGGTGTGCCAAGGGATGGTTTGCAAATGAGCCAAGCACCCCTATTTATAGCTGAACAGCAGCTCGGGCACTACCCCGTGTCCACCCTCCTTCTCTTTCTTCATTAATTGCAGTTTGTCTGCATTAATTGACCATGCCCTCGTTTCTGCTGGGCATGACCCCTTGTGCAGAAGCGTATCTGTACTATCAAGATTTCCCCAGATTATGCAAATCTTAGAGTTGACCACGGCCCCGTGTCCGCTGGGAACGCCCCCGTGGTGGGTGATAGAAGCTTCTACAACTTTGTCTTTTCTGCAGACACTTGGGCACGCCCCCGTGCTCATTGAGCATGGGGCGTGTTCAGCCTTTTGTTCTCTTGTTTTTGCTTGGGAAGATGCTGTCGGGGGGTCGGGCATGCCACATTTATTCCTTTTCTTGTATTTATGTTAGATTTAGCTGCCTTTTTTGCTTCTTTTGTTCACTTGAGCTCATTTAATCCTGAAAATACAAAAGGAAGACAAAAACACACTTTTTCCAACATTAGTACTAAAAAAGGGTTAGTTTAATGCCACATTTGATGTAATTTTTATGTTGCATTTTGCACACATCATCGTTCACTGAGTATCAAGTATCAAGTCTCTTGTTTAATAAGTACCAACATAATAAATGTTAAGCTTCAAGATTTAATTTTCAAGTATCAAAAGAGCCTAAATTCAAAGTATCACAAGTTTCAAATATCATAAGTGTCAAGTATCAAGAGTCAAGTTTCACAAAGTATTACATCGAGCAAAGTTTCACATAGTTCAACATAGTTTAAGTCTCAAATAGGAAACATTAAGTATTTACAGGGACTAGTCTTGCCAAAAGATAAAAGTTTCAAACGCAGGGCGTTACATTACAGGTGGTCAGACCGTCCTCCCGACAAGAACGGCGATCAGGGAACAGGAAATCTTTGCAGTGTAATAACATCCTGCATGCGCTTACAGTTTGGAAAGATGGGTCTGGTTTTGATGATTTGGTCTCGTCCCCATTGGATAGTGCGGGGGAGTCGGTGCCTGTTAGGGGAGAATGAAGGAGGGAGGGAGACAAAGATAGGGACCCTAATATTAAGCAATATCTCCTGAAAGGAGTCCTGCCCCCTTCCTTGCCTCCCAACCCTCACGCCCAACCCACTCTTGTTGTTGATGAGGAGTGTGTGCTCAAATGTATCCGATCCTTTCCTAAAGGGACATCTTGTGATATGGACGGGATATGGGCCCGGCACTTGTTAGATGCTATCGGGAATGAGCGCTCAACGACTTACTTAGGTTTGCTAACAACCATTACTGAAGTTATCAACTTATTGCTTGGAGGATCCTGCCCTAAGGTGCTAGCTGAGTTTGTTGCCTTAGCCCCCCTTACCCCTTTATTGAAACCCGATAAAGGAATTCGACCTATTGCCGTGGGGGGTATCTAGCGAAGGTTGGTTTCCAAGGTGGCAATGAAGAAGGTTGGAAAAAACAAGGCCCATTGCTTGGGGGACTTTCAATTTTGGGTGGGAACGCTAAACGGTGCAGAGGTGGTGCTTCACAGTGCAAACAGGTTTCTCAACTACTTTCATGCAGATGGTTCCTTAGTGGTACTTGGATGATGGGATGGTTATCGGCAATGCGACTGAGGTTGCAAGAGCCTTAGACATTATTAACGAGGAGGGGCCATCTCTAGGGCTTTACCTCAACATGTTTTTTGGCCGACATGTGATGGGCAGAAAGTTCAGGATAGGCTTTTCCCGAGAGGGATTGGTAAACCAGAGAGGGGGGTTAAGCTACTTGGTGGAGTTGTTAGCCGTGACCCTAGCTTTATTAGGGAGTTGGTAGTGCGTCGGGCGTTGGGGGCGGTTGACCTCATGAAACTCTTGCCCTGCCTTAGGGACCCTCAATGTGAACTCCTTCTGCTAAGGTCGTGCATGGGGGTTGCTAAGTTACTTTTTGGGCTGCAGACTTGTCAACCCCATTTGATGGTGGATGTGGCATCCCGGTTCGATGATGGCCTCTGGGAGGCTATAGAAGACATAGTCGTTGGTGGTGGCCCTTTCTTTGGGGACCTCCAATGGCGTTTGGAATCTATGCCAATGCGTCTAGGTGGTTTAGGCCTCCTTTCAGCTCGAGATGTTGGGGTTTATGCTTTTGTGACGTCCAGAGCTCAGTCTTGGAAACTACAGGATCATATCCTTCGACAAGTGGGGTTGTCGGGCTCGACGGGGACTATCTGCAGGCGCTGGAATACTTAAATGTCTATCTCCCAGACTTTGATATCGGCGGTTTCTCTAACAAGGACACCGCCCCCTCAAAGCCACAAAAAACTTTGGCCAATGCTCTGTTTAGCAAAATCGCTCAAAGCCTGGGAGAAAATTTTGATTTGTCATCTCACCAGAAAGCGGTGTGGGAGTGCCTAAAGGGTCCCCATGCTCAGGATTTTTGACCGTTATCCCAATTGAGGGGCTAGGACAATGTATATCAGTAGTAGAATATAGAGCCATCCTTAAATACCAGCTGTTGATCCCTATGTACCCAGAAGATGAAACCTGTCTGATATGTTGTAAAACTTGTATGGATAAATACGGAGAGCACGTATTGCATTGTAAAGAGCTCACTGGGTTCAAATATCAGCATGATTGGGTGCGAGATGTTTTGTGGGATATCCTGAGAAGAGATGGGATTTCGGCTAAGAAAGAGGCTCCTGTGAATTTCCTTACAGACCCTATGGAAGGGAGATCTACTCTACGACCATTGGATCACCTCGTCTTTGGTTGGGCTATGGGGAAACATGTTTGTGTGGACCTCACAGGGGTTTCCCCTCTAGTTGGTTTAAGGGAAAACGGGTTTGTAGCTGGACAAGCAACAAGAAAGGCGGAGTTGAAGAAAGTTGATTAGCACGCTAAAGCTTATGTAGAGAACCGGCATGTTTTTGTCCCTTTTGCCTTTTACACATTTGGCTCCCTAGCGCCAGAAGCTATCCAATTCCTGACCAGTGTCGAACGGGTCATCCACAACAATTGCTCAGCCTCAGGGGGATGGGGTTTTGTCTTCGGTAGATTAGGGTTTGCAATTCAGAAAGGGGTGACGACGCAGCTTGTTGACCGTCTACCTTCTGTTTTGATGTAACTTGGCAAGTATGAATATTATAACAGAAATAATAAAAAAATAAAAAAAATAACTTAAGAGGTTAAAAAATCCACTCCCAAAATCTAGTCAAAATAAAATATAAAAGTTCTCTAGAACAAACCTTACATTCGAAGAAGATCACGAGAAATTAGCCGCACATGATTATCACAATATGTTGATTCATCATCTTTGTTTCCTCCCAAAAATTTGCGAACTGATGTCATCCGTCAAACCTTTATTTCTTTTTCTTGCGTGTTCAGCCGTCAAAAATCTCCTCAAAACTGCCGTCAAAGTGAAGTATCTCGTCCCTAAGCTTGCGAACCCCAATTCCCCTTTATTCTCCAAAATCCACCGTCTTTATTTTTTTGAGTAAACTGCAATTTTACCCCGGCCAATTGGCACCCTTACCCCCCTAATGAAATAATTGCAATTTTACCCCCCAATGTTCGCTGTTATGTCGCAAGTTTACCCCCTGGCATCAAATTTGTTAACTGGTCAACAAAACAATGTGAGGGTCAAAGGGTAAATATGTAATTTCACCTTAATGGTACCTTATATATTAGTATTACCCCTTAATATAAGTTCCTATCTCAATCTAACCCCCTAAGATTCCACCTCCACTCCTTCTTCTTCTTCACTCCCCCCCACCGGCGACCGACCAATCCTTCTTCTTCATCACCCACAGGTGACCACTCCTTCTCATTCGACCACACCCACCGGCTACATTTGGGCCAGCAGAGAATGAGCGAACCACAGAATGCAATGATGCATCCACCTCCACCGGCAGAGCCAGTAACAGCGACCACACCATCGGCCACCGACGATCCACCTGTCCGATCCTCCCTATTCTCGCACTTTTCAGGTAAAACCGAACAAGTATTTTGATTGTGGTTAATGTCAGGTTACAGAACAAGTAATGTGAGGTTAAAAAACAGGGGTTATTGAACATGGATGTTTTTGTGTTTGCAGTGGACATGAGGATTCATGTTTCACTACGATCGATTGTGGTCTCCTTGGTTGTCAAGATGCGAGGCCGCCCTTTCCTGCATTTCCAGTTTCCCCCTCTGCAGGAAATGGTTGTGTAGTGTAGTTGAACTCTAATATATTAATGTTAGTTATATAATGTTAGTTAGTAAGATTTTGATACTGATCTAATTTATATAATGTTAGTTAGTAAGATTTTAATACTGATCTAATTTATATAATGTTAGTTAGTAAGATTTTGACCAGGTATGCTTGATCAGGTATAATTGATTGTACAGGTTATGTTTGATCATAGAACAGATATGCTTGGTTATGTTTGATCAAGTTATGTTTGATCAGGTTATGTTTGATCATTGTACAAGTATAATTGGTTGTACAGGTTATGTTTGATCATAGAACAGTTATGTGCAGTCCACACTTGCATTACAGGTTAGATGTGCAGTTATGTTTGATGTGCAGTCCACACTTGCATTACAGGTTAGATGTCAGTTACATGATCATACTGTTACATGATCATACTGTTATGTTTGATGTCAGTTACATGATCATACTGTTATGTGTAGTTTGTTCCTTTATTTGATGTTAAAATGACAAATCATTCTTTGATAATATAACAGTTACTGCTGATAGATTCTTGATTATATATGCAGTTGCTGCAAATTTTACATGTTTTATTTCAACAAAAGTTGCTGCTGTTAAATGGTTATATCAAGATTGAATGATACAGAGTAGCCAACTTTTAAATCAATATGAAAAGTTTGAATGATATTACAACTTTTAAATCAATATGGTTATATCAATATGATAACCATATTCATCCATTCAATCTTGTGTGGTTAATGTTACTTTGCATGAGGATTCTGTTACAACTTTTAAATCAATATGAAAATGGATGAAGCTTGCTGCTGATCATGGCAATAAAAAAAACACACAGTTGTATGATTGTTTTTGCAAAAACCCTAGATCCCTAATTCTGTAAAGATTTTATGTTGGTTTTGGGTTGGTTTTAGTGCTAATTACAGAAACCTTTATGTTACAACTTGTTACAACTTTTAAATCAACATGATGATGCATCATAAGTTATCAATGGGTTGATTATTAAGAGCAGGGGTTTATAATAATCGAATATGGGTGGTGGCGGGAAGGGTTTTGGAAGTTGCAGGGGGTAATATTGCTTCGTAATACAAAGTATAGGGGGTAATAAGAAAGGGCATTTTAGTAATTTACCTGTGGGGGGTAATTATGCAACATAACATGAATGTTGGGGGGTAAAATAAAAGGGTAAAAACCGCCAAGTCAACAGATCAGTCCACAAATTTGATGCCAGGGGGTAAACTTGCGACATAACAGCGAACATTGGGGAGTAAAATTGCAATTATTTCGTTGGGGGGGGGGGTAAGGGTGCCAATTGGCCTAAACCCCAGGGGGTAAAATTGCAGTTTACTCTTATTTTTTCTCCTATTTTTGTTTGTGGCCCAATTAGAAATTATAATATACTTGAAGCCCATTTGACTAATTCCTTTATGATAATTTCTTGCATCTTTACATTGAAACTGTCCAAACACCACAAGCCATTAAATGACAATAGTAATAAAGCCCATTAAATTTCATGATATTATAGTGAAATGTTAGTTTGGTTTCTTTTCAAAAGATATGTAAACATTAAATTCTCTTATTTAATGCCACTTAATTACACCACTCTATTTCTTTCTTGATAGAACTTTGTTTTAACTCAAAGTCTTACTAACCCACAAAAACGCAAAAGCAACTAGAAATAATATATTTTACAGCTATATTGATGTGTTTCTTATATAATTAATATCAAATAAAGTGTACCCATATTGCACCGATCAACATACCAGTTTAATAATAGCATAAGTATAAAGTGTTTAACAAATCCACATGGCAAAATAGTTATCGAGATTAACGTAAACCTGGCATGCATCTATACGAGTCAACCCAAAGATTACCGCTATCGTAAACCTATCGTAGCAACGATAGGACCGTTCTGTTTAAAACTTAAGATGACCTCAAGAATACGGGTGGTACGTTACTCCTATAGCGCTATACATGTTAAGGGGAGGCCTATACAAAGTTAATGACAAGTATACAACATAAGAATGTTCTTGCATGTACGAATCAAGTATAACGTATTAAGAATGATTGATTGGATTGTTGGTTTGTGAGTATATAAAGTATGTGTGATTGTGCAAGTTGATATAGTAAACTTGTTGCACCAAAAAGTGTAAAATATAAAAGGGTGTTCGAGTGTACTCACGGTTTTGCAAAGCTTCCTTTGTTAATATGCGAGTTGAGAATTTGCTGAGGGCGCTAGAACACCGAGGTTACCCTACATTTGGGTAAACGAATGTGTGAGTCATTTTGGAGTTGAACGGAGGATTTTAGATTCGGATTAAAGTATGAAAGTATATATATAAAAACATGAAAATATATCCCGTCTAAGCACTCGTTGTGACACTAAGTTACTGTGATTTCATGGGTCCTGGTTTGCCTATTAGAATCAGCAACGAGGGACGTAGAACTGAGATAAACGGATAATCGAACGAGCAAACCACGGTCCGTGCGAATAGGGTCTGTTCGTGCGAACAGAGCCCATTTGTGCGAATGAGATAATCCCATTCGTGCGAAGGACATGTTCATGCGAAAGATTCTGTTCGGGACACTTTTAACCACTGGCCGGTTAACGTTCTGATTTCAGTTCTGTTTAGATATTATATTATATTATATTATATTATATTATATTATATTATATTATATTATATTATATTATATTATATTATATTATATTATATTATATTATATTATATTATATTATATTATATTATATTATATTATATTATATTATATTATATTATATTATATTATATTATATTATATTATATTATATTATATTATATTATATTATATTATGTAGTATATGATAACAGTCCAGAAAGTCAGAGAGTTCATAGAAGTCATGTAAGGAAGTATAAACCTCATTATATGTTTCACCAAAGCACAAGTTTATTAACATTGTTAACAAACCGGTTGGTCATGAATATAACGGAAAGTAAATAAATACATAAATACCAAACAGCCGACCAAGGACAACCCGGACGTGTCATTCCCAACATGGCAAGTGTCGGAGGCGAGGCGTGGTTAACTTATTCTGAGTCTAGGAGACTGTTTGGGTGTTCATTTGCAAGTCCAAGTGAGGCGGTGGAACTAGATTGGAAAGTCAAGGCTTCCACAGTTCACATTACTGTTAAACACAGATTCACCCATATTGAAGATGGGGATCTGAGATAATAGTCAACACTTAAGATTTCGCAAGAACGGAAGTAGCAGAAATCCCCTTCACGCGAAGGGGGATCAGTCGTGCGAGTGGACTGTCCCTTCGTGCGAGTGGCTCTGTTGTGGGACGATTTGGTTCGGTTTTGTTTGAACAGACTTGTTTCTTGGCTGGAATCAACCTCAACACTAACCCACAGCTATAGGCTTAGCTTGTGAGCTTGGTGGGTTCTTGATTCTGCCAAGTTTCAACATCAGAAGGCATTTTATAAAAGTTTGAATAAAATAAGACTCCAATCTTTATCTTGGACCTCATTGTGGTGAGATTTCACCTTAGACTGCCCAAGCAAGTCTGAGAAATCATCCTAGAGGGTATTCCAAGTTTAGGAGATTTGAAGAACATGTAGAAGAAAGTAAAAGAAGTAGTAAAGTAGGAAAAAGGATTAAGTTAGGGGCTGTTTGTTTACCTCTTAATGAGGCTCTTAATGGTTCAGACCTCTTAATGAGGCTCTTAATGGTTCAGACCTCTTACTGGTTCAGCACTTAATGGTTCAGACTGTTTGTTTCACGACCAGATGTCTGAATGGTTCAGACATTTGCCTCTGAATAGTTAAGATTTATACAGAGTCTGAATGGTTAAGACCTCTAATCTGAATTGGTCGGGCATTTGCCTCTGAACGGTTAAACATTATACAGGCTCTTAATGGTTCAGACCTCTTACTGGTTTAGCACTTAATGGTTCAGACTTCTTACTGGTTCAGCACTTAACCATTCAGATGTTGCCAAACAGCCCCTTAGTGAGCTTAGACTCACTTAGCAGCTACTGAAGTGTTCTGACCGGGGAGTGTGCATTCAGTAAGTTGAGAGCATTTTGGAGTACGTGGAAGGTGTGAAGTGAGGGTGAAGGTTCGTATTTATAGGTACGAAGAGTGTTTTTGAGACCTAGTTTGGAACGAGTGGAGTTTTAGGGCGAGTGAGTTGGGGCGAAGGAGCCCTTCGCATGAACGGGATTCCCATTTGCACGAATGGTCCACTTGTGCGGAGGGTTGAGTCTTGGTTGGTTTTCGGGTATTTTTAGCCGGTTTTACATGTTTCAAGCATGCAAGTATGATGTATGTGTATAGGTATAAATAAGGTGCACGTATAAACTGAGATTGCAAGTATTTCAAGTATTAGTTCACGTATGTATGCATGTATCGATGTATGTACGTATAATAAGCATGTAACGAGTATGTAACAAGTATAAAATGATGTATAGTAATCGAGTTTTATTATGATTAAAGTTTCAGATTACTATGTTTGGAAAGGAAACACGAATACAAGAGATTACAAGTTTCCAAAAAAAAAAGAAATACAAATAAACTTTCTAAATAAGGAAAGTTTCAAAAAAACGAAGCGTTAGATAAACTGGCAAAATGACCCAAACCAAAGGGACTAAAATGACATGTAACTCTAGATTTAATTTTTGTTTTATATACCCGGGAAATCATCTAGTTTATATATTGGCTCAGTGCTATATAAGTTTCTTCCGAATGTATTTCTGTTTATTCCATTTGCTTTTAATACATTTGGTTTTCAAGCCCCAGAGGCCGTGGAATTCTTGAACAGGGTACAGCGGGTCGTGAATAGTAATTTCTCAACCCTTAAGACTCACTTCGTCATTAGTAGGATCGGTTTTACAATTCAAAAGGGTGTTGTGGCACATCTTGTTGTCCGTTTACTTGCCATTTGTTTGTAATTTTGTATTTTGGCATTTTACTGTGATGATCAAAATTTCTTTATTTCTGTAAGATACAAACTGAAATTACGAGCTCAACAAAATATAAAAAGGTCCCTAGATTTTTTAATTCGCTTTGGGTCTCCAAAATACTTGGAACGGCCCTACCCGGTGTAATACATAATCTATAACCTTATATAATATATTATACTAAGATATTATTTTATTTATCATCTAAAGTTTAACTGTGTAAGGAAAGCGTCAACTAAAAAAATGTTGGCTAAATTTATTTATATATAACAAATGATGAAATGTCTTAAGAACAGTGTCGGTTTCCAGGTAACACATTACCTACATCTGCAGGTCATCTGCTTACTCCCCACTTCTAGAAACACCTATCTTCAAACTCAAGCAAATAACAAGCTGCAAAGGTTATGAAAAATGGGAAATGTATTTATAATATAATGCATTTCTACACTATTGCGCATTCCTGTTTGTCGTCGTGTTTGAAGATGGCGATGGTTTTGTGGTGGTGGCGGTATATTGTAGTGCCAGTTAGTGGTGGCGGCAAGGTGGTGGTGGCGGCTTAGGGACGGCGATATGTCGGAGGTCAGAACTTATCAAGCGGTGCGGTGGTGAAACCGAAAACCCTCAACTCGCCGCAACTTTTCCGAACTGGTCGGAACTGAGACCTGCAACAACTGGTGACCTTTTTAGTTTGAAACCGATCACTAAAACCATTAAAATTGGCTGGATACCGGACCTGCTTTACTGATTGAACTCATCGCTCTCCACTGCTTAAGATTCATAAATAACCAGTGGTCTTTGAAAAAATAATTAACAAATTCCTGCCGTATTTGAGTTTTTCAACTGATACTTATCGAATTCCCGCCGCGTAGCGCAGACTACTTTTACTAGTTAAAAATAAAGAAAGAATCTATCCTGTTCTTCATTGCTGAGTTTTAAAGTATAGATATGATTTGTTTCTACTAAAATTAAATCAACCAGAATTATATATATGTTTATTCCAAGATCGTAATTTCGATCATTCAAGGCAACTGGATTACGAATTGTTCCTCTTTGTTGTATGATATTAGATTTTTTTTTTCACGGAAATTTTGGATCACTGACGAACCACTCGAGTATTATCGTGTCATTAGTGGAGCCACCCGATCATGTTAATCTCCATTAGGCAATAATATCTATACACCAATTGAGGAGGAAACCCAACAAATTTGAGAAAACCCCCTGTAGGGATTAAACCTAGGACCTAATACTCCTTAAGTCTTATCTCACCCTTAAAATGCCACTAGTGTTCGTTATAAAATAATAAACCCTGAACAGCTTAATATGTTTCTTCCTCTGTATAGATTCTCTTTAAATAAGGGTCATGTTATTTACACACGGAGAAAATTATTTTCACACCTCAAAGCGTCGCGCTATGGCCATAGCGGGGCGCTTAGCTCGACAAAAAGGTGATTTGACTGACGTTTGAGACATAAGTTGCTGTTTGAGAGGCATAAAGCTGAAACGAGGTTTCAGTGTCTCGTGAACCCTAAGCGCCGCGCTATGGCCATAGTGCGGCGCTTCGACCCCAAATTTTTACTTTTAAAAGCTGCTCAGACACAACATTTAGCGTTCGAGACATAAAGCACTCAATATGTTGTTTACAAACATACGGGGGTTTTGTTGTTTGTCGATTTCTAAATTACTTGTGTTTCTTCAAAATAACGCGCGGTTTTGCTGTATTAGTTACGTGTCTTGAAAAAACGATGTCGTGGTTAAGCAACTATCTTTTCGGTCAATATTCTAACGAGTCAGTTGTTCCTGAATCTTACGAGGGGACCGCTGTGGAGGACCCTTACGCACAACAAGGTTATTCGAATTTCGGTTACGGTGGCGAGCACAGCTTTGTACAGCAGGAGTGTTATCCAAACCACAATTACGGTTGTCAACAGAGCTTTGAACATCAAGTCTATTCGGACCTCGGTGATGATGGTGAGCCGGAGGATGTGTCTGTTGACGAGGAAGGCTGTTACCCGGTTACATTTTCGTTTGATACAACGCAGACCTTTTCGTCACGTAAAGAGTTGGTGCGTTGGGTACAAGACACGACAAAAGACAATGGTTACCTCATTGTGATTAAGAGGTCGAATAAAAGAGGAGAGAATTACAAGATTTAGTTTCAATGTACTTTTGGTGGGGAGCATAAGAGTATAGCTACACAGAGGAAAACGGGTAGCAAGAAAATAGGCTGCCCGTTCGAGATGATCGGGTTTTCGGAATCATCCGGAAGTGTTTGGAGGATCGAGGTGACGAAGGCGAAGCATAACCACACTCCTATTGAAAACCTAGAGGGTCACGCGTATGCGAGAAGGCTTTCTTCGGAGGATAAAAAACTGGTTAAGGAGCTGGCAGAGCAAGATATTCCCAACCAAAGTATCTGGCGAACGCTGACGAAAAACAATCCGGCTAGAAAGCTTATTCCGAAAGATATACACAACGCTGTTCAGAAGATCAACGCCGGAAAAAATGTCGGTAAGTCTCCGATGCAAAAACTTGAAAACATTCTTCTCCAAAAAGATTACACTTATTACATGCGCACGAATAAGAAATCGAACGCAGTTGAAGATGTCTTCTTTGTTCACAAAAAATCATTCACTATGTGGTGTGCCTTCCCGCATGTGCTAATGATTGACGCCACCTACAAAACTAACATGTACTACCTGCCATTTGTTCAGGTCGTAGGCATGACGTCGACAAACAAATCGTTTACGGCTGCTTGTGCGGTAATTTCCGCTGAGAAGTTAGAGAACTACCTATGGGTGTTGCAGAGGATCAAGTCTATGCTGGTAGGATGTATGGAACCGCGCGTGATTTTAACAGACAGGGAATTTGCGCTAATTCTCAGGATCGAGGCCTCAGACGATCTTCCCCGTCACAGCTCGTACGTATCATCCCAAGATTCTAGAAGACAAAAGAATACCAAACCGCTCAACCTACACCCTGATTTCCCGATGACAGAGTCAGTCCTTGTCCGTTGACCAAGCCCAAAGCGCCCCTCTTTGGCCATAGCGGGGCACTTTAGGTGTGCGAAAAGACAAAGAGCGTGTGCGAATAGACCAAGCCTTAAATAAACTCAAAATTGGCTTGTATTTTATATTTTTATGTAGCAGCCAATATAGTTCAAACCATTAGGGGAGGCGGGGTGGGAGATTTTTCTCCCGTGATGAGCATGTTCCACGCGTGGAACTCAACAACTTCCCACCGCCACCAACAAACTTAACGAGTGATGGAGATGTGTCCGTGATCTTTTTCACGCGTGATGGGCTATGAGTGATAAATGGATGTGAGGGGGTGTGAGGGTTTATTGTTGGGTGTTGTGAGTGATGACCAATGCCACTAAAAAAGGTTGTGAGTGATGGAAAAATGGTTGATGACATAGCGGAACTTGATTGGATGTTGTGCGTGATGAGTGAATGATGAGTGATGACCACCCCCACCCCCCTTAGGCTATAGGGTGGGGGGTCATGGTTGAGACATGAGTTTCCACCTAGGAACATGAATGGAAGGCTACACCACTTCCTTGATTGATCCACCATGGTTTTTATGGATTAAACCATGGTAACCGTGGTCCTCCTTTCCATTTTTCAACAAATCATTTCCCTCTTTAGACAAAGATAAATTAATAAAATAAGAGGCTAGTGGTTTGGGTCATAACCACACCCTTAGGGTAGTGGTTTTGAATGATAGATTAAAGGTGGGTTATATGACACTAGCATGAAGAGTCATGGTGGTCATAGAGATCATGAACCAGACCCTATAGCCTTAGCAATGATTTGTTTAGGTTTTTAATAATAATAAAAAATCGATACCAGCTAGGAATATATGTTCATGGGTGGAGAATGAGGCGTGGGAGATCTGTCACGTAGGCCATGTGGGCGTGCCCTCACTAGCAAGAAATTAAATTTGCTTAGAACAAATCATATTAATTTATTTATAGATACAAAGATATTTATGGATACAAACATTACACACTATGTTGTATTTATTATTTATAAAAGTTTATTGGATTTTAATAATTCTAAATTTCATCTGTTGGCTGATGATGATTCCAATTTTAAAAATTTCCTTCAATAAACCCAACTTGTAAAAGTTTGGCCCCCATTGATCCTTTGCAAACATATAAAAATTTGGTCTGCTCAATAGACTCAAGTGTAGATGGAGACTCACTAATTGATTTAAGTGCACCTATGTTAAAAAATGATCAACGAGGGTCAAATTCTTATAAGTTGGGATCGTTGGAGGGAATTTTTAAAGTTGAGATTATTATCGGCCAATAGGTAAAACTTAGTATTATTAAAATCTAATAACCCTTTATAAAACAACTCCATCCCCTGTCAACACGATGGTAAATCGCATTCATGCTTTAAATAGTTCAGATACAAATTCATCGATATCCTTGTCAGAGCTTCCGCCTTCATCGACAGCCGCTTTAGCTAATTCTCTCCATTTTGCCACGTTCTTTCGGGTTACAACTCCCCTCTCATCCTCCATAATCTTCATTATACACGACACTAGATTTTCTCTTGTCACTATCCTTTTCTCATTAGCCTTAGCTCTCACTCCAACATCCCAAATTTCCTCTAGCAACTTAGCGTTCGTAATTTGATCTGTCCATTGAGGCATTCCAACAACCGGGACTCCTAAACTTATTGCTTCAAGCGTTGAGTTAAATCCACAATGTGTAACAAAGCATCCTACTGATTTGTGTGCTAACACATCCAATTGACTACACCATGTCACAACCAAAGCCTTTCCGGTTATTTTTTGGTTTGCAAATTCTTTTGGGAGTTTTTCCTCCTCTTCAGCCCTAACAACCCACAAGAAATTAAATTTGCAATCGCTCAATCCACATGCAATTTCTTCCATTTGTTCAAGTCCAAGTTGTGCCATGCTCCCGAATGATACGTAAACAACTGATTTCTCTGGTTTATCATCTAACCAATTCATGCATTCCTTATTGTTTGCTTTGATGAGATTGAATCCGTAATCTTTATCGTCTTCTAGTCGTTTGTCAAGATACATAGATGGAAGTGTTGGGCCGATTACTTTCAATTTCCACATCTTTCTCATCCACTCTATCACCTAAGAAATTAAAATAAAAAAAATAAAAATCTAATCACGGAGATGAAACATGATTGCTAGATATATTGTTATTTTATTACTTCTGAATAATATAAAACCACGTACGTATCTGTTTATCCAAAAAATATACATGTTAATAAATATGTTTACATCATAATTAACGAACATTTGAAGAAGTCAGTATTTAGAGTAATATTTATAATAATTAATATGATATATTTTTACTAAAATTTTGAATTTAATCAAACAAAATTTTAAACATATTTGTTCGAAGAATATTATCATTCAAAGCAAATGGATTCTGAATTGTTCCTCTACTTTGCATGAACACGTAACATGTTTCCTATGGATTCTCATTGAATAAATTCCAAAATGGCCCGCAGTGTATGCACGGCTCAATAAACCTCAAACCATTAGTAATGATTTGTTTCGGTCCGATTTACGTTTTGATAATAAAAAAAACCATTACTAGGACTATTTGTGATTAGTAGAGAATGGGGGTGGAAGACCTGCCACGGAGGCCATGTGGGGCATCTAACAACCGCTCCCCCACCCACACACACAAACACTTAGGGTGTAAGGGGCACTCCTCTAATGTTGAACGTAGTGGGGCGGTATCCCTTGCATGGCGCCGGCATAACCCCCACAACACCAAAACACCCGGCGCTATCAATCGAAAATTTGGGGGTGGCGCGATGTCTATAGCGGGGTTAAAGGGCGGTATGTGTGTGTTTGTTTGAATTTATTTTTATTTTTATTTTCTGGTTTTCCCCTCCATTGCTCTGTTTCTCTTTTGTTCTTTTGTTGCAGGTATAGAAGAAGGAAGAAGGAAGAACTTGGAAACGGCTGGAAAAAAAAAAAGGTTTTGAGTTTGTATTGGACTGGGCTCAAAAGGTTGTTATTATAATTTGAGTTTGTATTGGGCTGGGCTCAAAAGGAAGAAGGAAGAACTCGGAAACGCTGCAAATTGGTTTTTTTTTTTATGTTACAGTAATGTTTTTTTTTTAAGTGTAATGTTTTTTTTAGTGTAATGTTTTTTTTAATTTAATGAAATGAATTTTAATTTTATAAAGTTGGAAAATAATTATAGAAAATTAGAAATTAATAATTGAGTAATGATTAGACGGGGGCCTTATGACTACGGGCTTAAATGCATAACGCCCCATAACGCCCACCCGCACACGTGGCGCGCCACATGTCGCATAACGCCCACAAAGGGGCGTTATGACTACGCATGGCCTAAGTGGGGAGTGACCTCTCTTGCCCACAACCAATCAGCACGCGCCACGTCAACTCCCCACTTAACTCCCCCCACACCCTCAATTTGATGGCGGCACTTCTCTGTTGGGGGACTTGTTTTTTTTATTTTTTTAATTAAGAAAATATCGTTCAAAAAATCAAAAAGAAGAAGAAGAAGTTGTGCGGTGAACACCCACCGCTCCCCACTCCCCGCTTAGCCTCCCCGAGGGGTCGGCGGTAGTGTTCCCGAGCGGGGAAACCACTCACCGCACCCCTCCCCGCAAAGCGCCCCATTCACCCTTATCATTACACATGATGCATTAAGACTGAGTGTAATGGGATAATGCCCTCATGACGTGGCCATGGTCCCAGAGTTAAACATCACCTCACAGGAAATGAAGGTGGAGCCCATGAGGCAGATTACCGGCATGAGAGAGGGAAGAGGTGGTGGACCATGTATGTATCAAACAATCAACTTTTTCTTTGTTTTTATCTTTTTGTAACTTACTTAAAATAATATTATTTTAATGGACGGTCGATTCGATGGTTAAAACTTACTAAAACCGGCCTTACACACTAAAGATGAAAAAGTGAGCGGCCTCATGACAGGTACTTTATAATGTAAGAGTAAATCTATGTGAAACCATTATATTTAGCCTAGTAGTTTTGCTCATGGTGGTTTGACCTAAAATTCATCAAAATGTTTTTTTGTTGGGACAGAAATATGAAAACAAAAAAAGGAAAGAAAACCCACCTCAGCCTCAAGTTCGTAGAAACTATTTGAGAAAACCCAACGTGCTTGATCAATATTAGCAAACTGGTTGAACACAATCCCAGTCCACCCAGGGTATGGTCCATAATTGTGCACAAAAGAAGGTGTCTCCCAGCATTCAAGCTGTGGCAACCCAGGAACCGAAACAGGTACATCCAGTGGCAAAGAAATCAAACCCTTATAAACATGACAATAAATATTGTTTACACTACAAGCTTGAGTGAAAAATGAGCCACCATCAATTCCAAACTCCATGGCCACATCCAAAGCCCATGAATTGAAGGCATCATAGATGATTGCATCAATATTGTTTCCCTCATTTTGAAGCTTCTTGATAAGATCAGCTAGTGATTTGGACCCAACTTCTTTGAACGCTTTGAGATAGGATTCGGGGCTATCTGCACTCGCGTAACCGCCTTCATCGAAACCATCGGAAATGGCTTCAATTCTAATGGAGGTGGTGCTGTTTTTGTGGGAGAGGGTAGAGTTGAGGTAGATGGTAGTAACTAGTGTTGTTTTGACACCTTTGGAGACTAAGCGTTTACCAAACTGGATGAGAGGGTTTATATGGCCTTGTGCAGGGAAGGGGAAGAGTAGAACATGTGGTGATTTGATCATCTTTGGTATGTAGTAAAAGGTTGCTGTAGTTTCAGGCTAGGGGTGGTTCTTTTATAGATGTAAAATGGACATAGTACTATGGTTTGATTTATGTTTGAAACATATAATTTTTCTAGCTGTCACCATTCACTAGATGTCTCATCTGATTTTGTTAAATTATTTGTAGGTTTACATTATAATAATAAAGTTTGATTGGATTTACTGTTGAGTATTAAGTTATCAACACTAGGTGTTGACATAGTCTCCAAAGGTGTCAAGTACATTTTACGTAAGAAAGATCCAATTACTTTTTGGCCCATTCTATACACCCCCCCCCCCCCCCCCCCCCCTTCCCCCCTTTTCTTGATTACACCCCCCTTGTGAGAGGAAAACTGTCGGTCCCACGCAGGCCTCACCTGTAAGTATGTGAGAGGAGGGGGTGAAAAAAGTAAATAGGGTGTGTAGAAAGTAGCACCCTAATTTTTAGTAGTGCAAGACTCGGGAACCTAAATATTCATGTGAATCATGGAAGTTATTAATACGGTACTGGTACTTACTATATCTTACAACCCTAAAAACATACTCTATTGAAAATATAACCCTGTTTCAACGAAATTTAAGCAGAAAACCAGAAAAATGAATCTCGGTTCCATTTTGTTTGGACGGTAGAGATTCAGTTCTTCTCGGTAAAAAAAAAAAAATCAATCATATTTGATCCGTTCAATTCTCATTAAATATTTTTTTCGAAACATAGATATACGGCGTGTCGCTATGGCGTATTAAAAACTTATAGCCTGTTATGTTATATTATTAATATAACGAAAAGAGTAAATGGCGTCAATTTATATAAAATAAAAAAAATAAAAAAACAGTAAGGTGACTTTGATAGCATATAATCATGTATACTTGTTCTTTGTCACTTGTGAAAGACTATTCACAAAATCTTTTTTTAGTAAAATTTATATCAACAAATAGATAATATGCATGTTGCTATCAAATACTTGAAATTTTATAAAATATCATATTTTGAAAATTATTAGAAAAAACTAACATATACTTTCAAATTTAATTATAACTTAAACCAAGTGCTTTATTGCGTGTAAAATGTGAATATTATATATTTAAAAAATTTTAAAAGCAAAAAATGGTGAATCATGCAATAAATTCTTGTAGACTTGAGCTAGGGATGAGTATTTGGTATTGGGTATCAATACCATACTGGTTTCGTAAAGATACCGGTATCGAATTTCCCGTACCGAATTTTTTTGGTACCGGTACCCACTTTTTGGCATTTTTGATATCGGTACCGGTAAAATACCGAATTTTACCTTCAAATACCGATACCGTACCGTACCAGATATTTCGATACCGATACCCAGTTTTGACAAATTTCAGTACCGGTATTTTTTTTATAACTCTACCGGGTCGATATGATACCGATATCACACTCACCCCTCTACTGAGCTCAAGATTCATAAAAATACAATAGTAAGTTTTGTGAGTGTAGTGTTGCCAAGTTACAATTTCCGTAGTTTTAATTACAATAGAATGGTGAGTTCAGGAAAAAACCTAACTGCAAAACACATGCTATATCAATACTTACTTTTTAAAATCATCACCACTTACTTTTGTCTCTTGGCCCTTCATGTTTCATCTTTGTTTGCTTCACAAAAAAAAAAAAAAAAAAAAAAAAAAAAAGAAACTACAAAAGTAACTGAAAAATAATTTTTAACTTTAAGCTAAGGATTTTCACGTTATTTTTGTATTCTAATAATAACGTATTTAATATATTAAGTACAAAATATATCTAGCATTGCTCATACATTTTACCTATATATTTACATCATTATCCAACACCTTGAGTGAAAAAATCTCATATTTTACGTGCATATTTTTATATATTTGTCGGTATAAATTTGATTTGTTCTATGTTTCGACGTAAACTTTTTCTGGAAACGGCTCAGTTTAATTATAATACGTTTTCATTAAAAAATAAATATTTACATGCATATTTTTATGTCGTTTATTCATATACGGACGATAACAACATAAAAAGTAATAATATTATAAAGTCATAGACATCGTTATTGTTACTTACGTAAACGTTTCTTTTCTCTAATTATAAATTGATCACATAACAACCATAACGTTTTTTTTATTAATGTTATTGTGACATATACACTTTCAGGGGTTTTTTACAAGTCTTTTGTTTTAATATGTTGGTTTTAGCTTTTTATTTACTTTTTATTGCGTATACAATTTCTTTTTAGTTTTATCAAAACTTGGTATGCTCCTGTCGCAAGCGTGAGTGCATTCATATTATATTTGTCATATATTCCGCATAACAATTATTAATAAGAAGAAGATTAATAAATTATTATTTAAAACATACCAATAATATTATTTTTATTTACTTTAAATAAAAATTATATTTAAATGATCTAAAAAAATAAAACTAATATTATTTATATATATTATTTTTGTGTATTACATATTTTTTAACGATCAACCCATGAATATATGTGGTATTATAGTAGTTCAGTGTTATTAACGTAACCTAGTGCTACAAGTACACCGGAATGCATCGATTTGACACCCGAAGGAGTAGCAACAAACTTCTTACATTTGAGATCTCTTCTCAACCAATATGTGAGCCGGGAAAGAGAAAAGGGAGTAAGAATAAGGCTGGATATCATGAGCCTGAACCTTCGTTGTCACCGGGACCACCCCCACCTCGTTTTAGTCGCTCACAACCCGCTATATCCAGATTTGAAGCTGGTCCTAGTTTCCTTCCACCTAACCCAACCCCTTATGATGTTGGAAGACAGATCCGATTACTTTTCCCTTATTAACCTCCCAACCAGTTGCAACCGGTGCACCAATGGGGCATGAAACAACTCTAGATCAACTTTTGAAATCACCAGCTTCAAGTCTTCCTCTTCCCGTGTCCACAACATGGGAACATGCCTTAGCCGTTCTCCCCATGGCTCGAAGTGCAACCATGAATGCTCCCATGGGAACAAACTACATGGCTACACCTAAAAGCCTTCAAGGCTTTAACCTGATGTCGTAGATGATGGCTCAAATATTGGCACACTTTCCTTGGCAACAATTCATCAACAAAGTGTTGACCACACACCAAGGAACCACAAACAATAATCCGGCCTCAAGAGTAGAAGAAGATCTTGCCAAACCTTACAAGCCTAGCAATTTGTCTTGTTTTCCCCACCAAATTGCTGATTATGATTTTCAAACACGGATTAAGATGCCATCCCAGATAAGAACCTATGATGGAACTGAAGATCCTGAAGACCACCTCCAAATTTTTACCTGGGCAACAAGATTTGAAAAATGGTCCAATACCGAATGCTGTCTCCTGTTCATGCAAACCCTTGTAAGGTATGCCAGGATATGGTTCAACGACCTACCTGAAAGAAGCATACGAACCTTTGATGATCTAAGTAAAGGTTTTCTGGCCAACTTTTCACAACAACGGAGGTATGAAAAGGATGCTACAGTGATTTTCCAGATAAAGCAACGAGACGACGAAAGTCTTAGAGATTTCATTGAAAGATACAAGAAGGAAATGTGGATCTATGTGGGTGCTGATGAAAAAATGGTGGTGGCAGGGTTCATGAATAGCCATCACCTCCAAGTACCTTACAAGGGACTTCAATAAGTGCCTACCTAAAACCCTTGAGGAGGCCCTCGAAAGAGCCGAAACTCACATTCGAGAGGAGGAAGCCGTTGACATCAAAGAGCAAAGGAAACGAGCTACTAGTTGGCGAAGCAACAGTCCTAACAAGAAAAGAGGAAACTTTGGTTCCTATGACAAGCGCTCTAGAATTTCGGATCCAAGAAGGCCTAACCCTCAAAGCCGGGAAATGGTTGTAAGCTTCATAGCTTTAGCCAAGACCCCACAAGAAATCTTGCAACCGAAGAAGTAAAACATAGCTTCCGACCTCCTCAACCCTTACCAAAGAGCAAGAGAAATGAAAACTCAGCCCAATATTGTGAGTTTCACGAAGAGAAAGGCCACCATACCAACGATTACTTCCAGTTTAAGAAGAGAATCGAAGAAGCTGTCAAGTCCGGAGAACTTACCCACTTGGTTAAAGGGGTAAGAGACAAGATGGCACAAGGTAAGATTAAAGAAGTGAACAAGGTAAACTTTGATGGAAAAGCTGAGCGTCAATGTGGTTGTTTCCCACCACCCGAAGGGGACATACTCTCGAACCGTTTGGTGGTGGAAGCTACAGTGGGAACCATCAAACACACAAAGCCTACATTGACACTGGAGCAGACACTGAGATCAAGTTTGAGAAATGCTTCAACCGTCTCAGTAATGACGAACATTCCAGACTTTAGCAATCTGAATCCTCTATCAAAGGTATCGCTGATATGCCCATCAAGCCTTTGGGCCAAATAACCCTTAATATAAAAGAAAGATGGAAATAACCAAACCACTCACCTTTGTGGTAATCAACATTCCCTCCAACTATGATGTCATCATAGGAAGGCCAGGGCAAATTGTGTTCGGAATGGTGGTTTCAGTGGGCCAAGGCACTGTGAAGTTCCCAACCGAAAGAGGGATAACAACCCTTCAACCTACCCAAGAAGCCTTCCTGGTTGAAGGGGAAAGTTCAAAAAAAAAATGAGGAAGATGAACAAGGATGGATCATTAACCCAAAATATTCTCAACCAATGATAATGGTAAATACCAACCTTACCAAAGACACTCTCCCTTATCTTAAGAAGATGTTGTTGCACAACATGGACATCTTTCCATGGGGTCCCGAAAATATGACCGGTTTCCTCCAAGATATCGCTGAGCATGAGCTCAAAATTCCTTCTGATGTGAAAACTGTTGTCCACAAAAGAGAAGCTTAGCCCCATATAGAAGCCTTGCAGCCTGTCAGGAGGTTGAAGGGCTTGTTCAGGCCAAAATCCTCCAAGAAGTAAAGTTTCATTCTTGGATAGCTAACCCGGTAATGGTCCGCAAACCTGATGGGTCTTGGAAGATGTGCATTGACTTCAAGGATCTAAACAAAGCATGCCCAAAATATTGCTATCTGTTACCAGAAATCAACTTGAAGGTTGACTCGCTCACAAGCTTCACCTTCAAGTGTTTCCTAGATGCTTACAAGGGTTACCATCAGATTCAGATGAAGAGAAAACAACATTCCACACCGATAAAGGTATTTTTTGCTACCAAAAAATTGCCTTTTGATTTAAAGAATACAGGGGCAACCTATCAACGTCTGGTAGACAAAGCATTTGCCAGGAAAATAGGTAGCAACATGGAAGTCTACGTTGATGATTTGGTGATCAAGAGTAAAACCGAAGATCAAATGCTTGATGATATACAAGAAACTTTCTAGAACCTAAGGAAGATTAACATGAAGTTTAATCCTGTCAAGTGTTCATTTTGTTTTGAAGAAGGCAACTTCTTGGGGCACATCGTGGGAAAGCAAAGCATAAAGGCTAATCCTAACAAGGTTTGAAACAAAGTCCCCACAAAGCAAGAAAGATATGGAAAGCTTGAACGGAAAGCTTGCAGCCTTGAAGCGTTTTACGTTCAAGCTAGCTGAAAAGTCCCTGCCTTTCTTCAAAACCCTTCAAGGGTGCACCAACAAGAAGGACTTCCGTTGGACTGAAGAAGCCTTCAACCAAATGAAGCACCACTTGGCCTCACTCCCAAACATTGCTGCTCCAGAAATAGGGTAACTAATCTCTGTCTATCTTTCGGTTGCTGAGGAAGCCATCAGTGCGGTCCTGACCATTGAACGAAACAAGGCTCAGGTACCCATTTACTTCTTCAATAAAACTCTAAAATTGGCAGAGACCAAGTATCCCCCATTAGAAAAACTTGCCCTAGCCCTGATGAAAACAACCAGAAGGCTTCGAAGGTACTTTCAAGCACACCCAATACAAGTGGTCACTGACTAAACCATAAAAAGTGTGCTTGAAAACCCAGAAACTTCCGAGCGATTAGCCAAATGGGCAATGGAACTAGGTGAACACAACATCACCTATGTTCCAAGGAAGGCTGTCAAAACCCAAATCTTGGCTGATTTCATTTTAGAAATTCCAAAAGAAACGACAACGGAAGTCAACAATGCCACAACTGAATCATCTGACCCTGATACCTGGAAGCTTTTTACCGATGGAACTTCTAGTCTCGAAGGGTCAGGGGCAAGGCTAGTCCTAATCAATCCCGAAGAATTAGAATTTACATATGCTCTCCGGCTTGAATTTCAGACAACCAATAATGAAGCCGAGTATGAAGCACTGATTGCTAGACTCAAGCTAGCCAAAAGGATGGATATTTAAAAGCTTCAAGTCTTCACAAATTCCTTGATTGTCTCCAACCAAGTGAACGATAGCTACATAGCTAAGGAGCCTAACATGAAGAAGTACACGGAGAAGGCAAAGGAACTCATGAGTACATTCCAATCATGTACTATCAAACAGGTTCCAAGGTCACAAAACAAGAAGGCCGATGCATGAACAATCTTGCATCTCTCACATTTGCCTATCTCACCAAAAAAGTGTTAGTCGAGGTATTGAAAACGCCATCCATTCAAGAGCTTGAAGTACAAGACGTAATTACTGAGGAAGGGCTAAACTTGATGACCCCTTTGATCAAGTTCCTAAGAAATGGTGAGTTACCGGATGATCATACGGAGGCCGAAAGGGTTCGTATCAAGTCAAGGCAGTGTCTGTTACAAGGAGAAATACTTTATAAAAGAGGGTACCTTGCACCACTACTTCGATGCGTTGGCCCGGAACAAAACCAGTATCTGATCAAGGAGGTTCACGAAGAAATATGTGGGGCTCACTATGGCCCAAGATCGGTAGTCTCAAAGTTGATGAACCTTGAATACTTTTGGCCTTCCATGCACCGAGACACTTCTGAACAACTGTGAAAATGTGAAGCTTGTCAGTTGCATGCTCTAGTACCCAAAAGCCCTAAGCATAACCTTGTTCCCATCTCCTCGGCTTGGCCGTTACACAAATGGGGTATGGACATTGTTGGTCCATTCCCACCAGCCAAGAGGGGAGTCAAATTCTTGTTGGTAGCCATTTATTACTTCCCCAAGTGGCCAGAAGTAAAACAATTGGCCAAAATTTCAGGGAAACAAGTCATCGATTTCGTTTGGGAAAGCATAATTTGTCTTTTTGGGCTCTTGAGGGTACTGGTCACGGACAATGGAAAGCAGTTTGCCAAGAAGCCTTTTACCACTTGGTGTAAAGAGTTTAGGAGAACTCAAGTATTCAGCTCGGTTGCTTACCCACAGTCAAACAGCCAGGTTGAAAGAATAAATCGAAGCATTGTAGAAGGGATTATGGCCCGATTAGGAAGATATGACAACAATTGGCTTGAAAATCTTCCTAATGTCCTATGGGCAATCCGAACAACTGAGAAGACAAGCCACAAAAAAACACCCTACAGTCTAGTGTTTGGATCGGAAGCCGTAATCCCAGCGGAGATCGGAGTTACAACACAACGAACATTCAACATTGACCTTGAGTCAAACAAAATGGAGACCATGTTGAATTTGGAACTACTTGAAGAAGCTCGTGATCAAGCCGCTATACGGGAAGCGAAGTACAAATAAAAGATGGAATCATCTTACAATACCTGGGTGAAGCACGAACGATTCAACCTTGGGGACCTTGTGCTTCGAAACAATGAAGCCAGTAAGAAAGAAAGTCAAGGAAAACTCTAAGTGGGAAGGGCTATACACTATCCTTAAAGCTCACAAGGGAGGATCATACAAACTAGCTGATGCACAAGGTAAAAAGCTTCCCTGTCACTGGAACGGCAAAAACCTTATAAGGTTCCACGCCTAGTCAAAATGTCTTAGAAAGTATTTCAAGAATTGTTCTACCCTCCCTTGTAATCAAAGTAGTTTTGAATGAATGAATGACGAAGTTTTATCAAAATTTGTCTTTCTATCCTATAATCAGGTTGAGAACCTAGCAAACAACTCCATTGCAAGGGCCATGTAAGGGGATGAGCTCCCAGGCCACATCGCTCAAAAGGTTCAAGTGTTGAATGGACCTATATAAAGCGTGAGTTCCTAAATCAATACAACTCCATGAGACTTAAATTTTTTTTGAAATATGTCTCATAGATGGGTTTGAACAGCCTAAATCAAATGTTCCTTCAGCCTTAACAATGGCCTACGAATCAAAAAGACACCAAGTGAGTGTTATAAATAGGATATGTGATGTATCTTCTTGTTAAAAATATTTTAAGGCTAAGTGACTGCAGCACCGAACCCTTCAAGGTATAAATAGCAAAAGATGCACGGCCCAAAACAAAGACAACACATATAAAACCAATAAAAACACAAGTGAATAAACAGAACAACATAACATAAAAGATAAGGAGTTAAATATAACAAAGGCCACATGGGCCATCCAACCTACACATTTTCCAAAAGCCTTCAACGCTTCAACTATCAAGGGACCTAAACGGTTCCCTCAAAATAAAACATGTTTAAACATACATCACACAATATTGTTTAAGGTGCTAAGATAGCTACGAATAAAAGTTTTAAAGTCCCTTAGCAGCATCGGAGATGGTAGACTTTGCTACTTCAACCTTCTTCACGTTTGCATCATGTTGGGGTTTCTTAGCTTTCTTCTTCCTCCCACCTGCACCTGTTGCCTCGGAAGCTTCGAGGCCTGAACCCTTCGAGCCTTTACCACCTTCATAAAACGTCTTTTCAATATCACTGGAAGAAGTACGTTTCTTTGAAAGGGACTTCGGCACCTCAACACATACGGCCTCATTAAGGCTACGGGGTTTCAGCTCATGCAAGACAGAGAGAGGTTTGCCAAAGAAGTCGGAGACTTCACCCACATATGGGTAAGTCAAATGATCCATCTTCAAGACGGAGTCCTTGAAGACTTCGAAGGCTTTGGGTTGAAAAAGAAAAGACTTATCTTGAGGTTCCCAAGCTTCACAGGCTTTGTAACCAGCAGTAAAGCTCTGGTGCCTTCCATGGACAATGAGCTTAGTGTACACATCACCCAAAGCTTTGCTAAATTCGGATGAGTGAAGAAGATAGGTGACTACCTGTTAAAGGCCATGCTCGATAAGCCATTTGTTATCGCTGGTCACTTGGGCTAAGGAAGCCTTCAAGCCTTCCTTCTCTTCTAAAGAGGCTTTACTTCCGAACACTCAAAGCTTGAATCTGTTTTTTCAGTCCATTCACCTCTGTTTCATGCCTTGGAGTAAGCTCACCAACCTTTACCATCCAAGATTTTTCCTTCTCGGCAAAACTTTCGCTCTCCTTCTTCAAGGCAACCATTGAAGCCTTCATCCCATCTTTTTTTTTTAGAAAGCTTCGTACTCTTGCATCCTTTTACAGAAACGAGATATCCCCTCAGGAAGCAAGGCAGCAAGGTTGCAAGCACCCATCATCATCTTTTAAATCATTTGATCATCTTCCATAGATGAGAAAGAAACTCGAACAGTAGGAGGAGCAAAGTGAGTAAGCACATCCTCACAAACAGATGAAGATTCGAAGCTATCACCAATTGTAACCTTCCAACCCGGCACATAAACCTCCCTCGGGTTAACATTAGCAGAACCTTCAACACCCTTCCCTGAACCCTTTAACCCTGCAACCTTTTTACCCGTTGTTTTACTCTCTTTACCAACCCCCAGCAGCAAATCTTTGTCTTTCTTCGACTTCCCCTCAACCCCAACTTCCAGGTCATCCGGAGTCTATGTGTCGTTACTAAGATCAACAGGCTCAGAACCGGATGGCTATTCAGCACCCTTTAACATGCGACGGGTGGAACGGCGAGTGGAAGCTTTATAAGCAGCAGCCTTGGCAAACCCCTTGACACTAGGAACATTCACGTAACCCGAACCTTCGAACCTATGCTTAACACCACAGACGACAGCGTCATCACCATCTGTAGCTTCGGCATCCCCGAATACAACATCGGAGGTATCATCACTCTTAATGAAATCTAAGGCAGACATGACTGCCAACAAACAAAAGCCAAAACATAAGTAAAAATACATAAAAACAATAAACAAGTGTACAAAGTAAAATGCATACCCTGACCACCCCTCATGAGCACAGGATCTCGATCTGGTTTGCCCCACAATGTGCTAATACCCATTAGCACTAACAGATGTTCGCGAAAGGGACGAAGCCTCGAAGGACATGCCCTAATGGATTTCAAAAACCAACTATTCAATTCGGATTCAGAAGGTTCCAGTTCATTAAGAACAGCATCTGGATGCCTCCAAACCATTTTAAATAGAAGGATTGACTCGGAAACCCAAAAAAAACCGGTCCTTCCAAGAACCGAGGGTGGTTACCATAGATGAAATCAAACACACGTCAATTTGAGATGTCTCACAAGTGAACCAGTCACCATTCTTAGCCAAACGGAAGAATCGGTGAAACAACAGCAAAGTTGGATCATATCCCAAAGTCCGACACAAAACCTCGAAATGTAAAACCCTAGAAAGACCTTGGGGGTGTAATTCTCCGAAAGAAACACAGTAATATTCCAAAACATTGAGAACAATAACAGAAAATGGGTGACGTAAGTTTGAAAACTCAAAATGACGACAATAGAGGGCGATTGAACCAACAGAACATTGATCGATGGATCTATCCAAACCCGGAGCCTCGGAATTGAACTTTGAATCAATGCCCCACTCCACATAGAATATCTCAACCTCTTCTTGAGTGAGGCGAGAATAACTAATGGATAGATCCTTTCTGGCACCCATGAACGATAATCGAAGGGAAAACGAAGAAAAACAAAGAAGAAACTAAGCTAGATGGAAGAGAGAGTTTGATGAAACTTGAGAGAAATGTGTAAAGTTAGCTTTCTTTATGATAAGTGAACATTAAATGAGGCCTGACGGTTACTATTATTACCTAGGGGACTAAAAACTGTCACCTGCAGGAAACTGTCCAATCAATCATGTCAACCGTCTTTTTCAAAATTTAAAACCAACACTTTCGCCGCCCAAAACACAAAACCCGTATCCCTTCAAGCCTTGAAGCCTTTTAATAATAAAAGTGTTGCGCAAAAGTCAGAAGCCTTTGAGCTTACACCCCAAATACCTCTTACTTGGGGGGCTGAATGCAATACAACTTAAAGGGTTGAAAGGTGAAAGGGTTCGAAATCGACCAACTGTCGTGAACAACAAAAAGCACAAGACAGTGACAGGTTACATCACACTTTACGTGTGAACTCTCCCACTCAGCCGCAAAAGGAGCATGTGGGAGAATACATCCTTTTACCCGCATGTCCAAAGCATTTAACCTACCAAAAAGGGCAAGCCCTCCACTGCAGCCGTAGATCACTAGTCAACGATTTCTTCTTATGGCCAGCCCTTCCTATATAATTGAAAACGCCTTGTCATTCAGCTGGCCACTCCTGAAATCTCACTTCTCCTCTCTAGAACTTGCTTGTTGCATGTTCTATTCTGGATTGAATATTCTTCAATCTAGAATTCAAAACAAACAATAACAAAGTGATCCAACCCTCACTACTACAAAATAGAGTTTAAGACGGTGTTCACCAAGTTAAATAGTTGTGTATTTTCAACACCGTCTTAAACAACACTGGTTTAAAATGATGTCTTTTTAGACGGTGTTCAGTTTGAACCCCGACTTAAAATTCATCTCTTATTAGACGGTGTTCAGAGTTTGAACACCGGCTTAAACTTCGTGAACACCGTCTTATAAACTGCCGGCTTAAACTTGGTGAACACCGTCTTATAAATTGGAAATACATTTGCAGTAAAAAAAACATATAAAAAGTTTTCCAGGAAATACATCAAGCTTATACACATACACCAATGGAACATTTTCAAATCAAACCAAAACAATACATATTCAAATCGAAAATAAACCCGTAGACATCCAATTCGGAGATAAACCCGTCAAACTACAATCATTTGTGAATACATAACAAACTACGTTAAATTGTATAAATAAACTACATACGCTAATCTAGCGAAATACCTAACTCGCTAAAAACTTCGGCATCAATGTCATCAACAAAAAATCTATTTCATTATCCGTAGCCTCTCTCGTGTCGTGCCACATCTAAAATAAAAGTAGATAGAAAGAGTTATTACAAATATTATAGACTAAATTTAAAGGCAAAGAGAAAAATATGTAATAACATCGGCATTAAAGCTATGTATATATTTACATGTTATATACATCTGAACCTTCTAAGTTAAAAAAAAAAAAATAATAAACAGTTAAGTAATAACATCGGCATTAAAGCGGGTTAACGGCTGCAAACGCAGCGGTTAACCGCTGCGTTTACGGCCCGTTCGCATCTGTTATACAGCCGTAAACGCAGCCGTTTAACGGCTGCGAACGGGGGTCGTACACGCAGCAGATAACCTTTCTTGCCGAAAAGAAACCTCGTTACTCGAAAGCTATATACAAGAAAAACTAATTATATTTCAAATGTGTATAAAAATTGATAATAATATAAGAAAGGAGGATATGAAAAAACAAGAACCACGGCAATCCATACCTTCACAATAACATCAGATATGTAGTTTTTCATTCCGTCCCGTTGCTCAACAGGCAATACATTCCATCTATATTTGATAACACCCTCAAGAACCTGTAAGACAGAAAACCATGTGCCAAGTCAAACGCTTTAAGTTTTATAAAACATCATGATAAAGTTTCATACACAACTAAAACGAGAGTTGATAGTTAGATTCTTCTAACAAATTCAATATTTATGTTAGCTTTTTTGATCTTGCAAAACGCTAAACTCATTAATTTGTGTAAATAATTAAAAAATGTCCTAAATCTAGGAAAAATAATTATACAAAGGTTGACTCATATTAACCCTTACCTTGTGAGTGATCAAAGTTATCTTTTGTGATAGATTCTTCCCAATGCTTCCATTGCCGTATCTAGAAGACGACAATAATATCGATGATTAAACAGAACAGATAATCATGATAAATGAAAAAAAGAATACAATTATGTGACTTTTTTACAAACCTTAGCGCCTCCAAATACAACAGTGAGGACAGAAAATGTCACGTGCACGACGGCTAGAACAAAAATAAATATGTGTAGATGATGCAAAGCCTCAAGAGATAGAAGTGGGACCTTGCCCTGTATAACATAACATATATACGAATTAAGCATTTAACTAACGTTCATTCATCACATAAAATCTTTAACAAAACACTATTATTAGAGCTTACCAAAAAGATTTTAACCACCGTTTTATCATTTATTTAAAAGCATATTTGTAGTTCATAAATTACAAATTTTAAATTTTAAATTAAGCTCAAGTGAACTTCGGGAAAATGATTACTAACAAAGATCAAACAAACATTATACAATTGATCCAATGCTGTTACCTTCGCAGCACAGTAGCCGACAGCCACTGCTTCTTCTGCGAGTAAATGACGAATATGAGAAGTACCCTCGGATTTAGGGTTTAACGCCTCTTCTTTATCACGCAGCGAGCATGGAAGAAGGTGTTCCGTTATACTCTCCTTTACGCAAAACTTGACAATTCTTGATTGGAAAACAGTTAATAAAAGAGAAATAAACCCCAAAAGCATCAACTCTGCATACAAAATAAAGAAAGATCAACTTCACAACTACAAACATAATATTTTTTGTATAACGATTACGAACTTTATATGAGTTGTTAGAACAGAACCAGATGAGATAGTTGAAAAAGTTGGATCACTTTTTTCAGGTTCAACTTGTTATTTTTAAAAAATTGAACCTTATAAAGAAAATTACTCATTTAGTACTAACATTGTTCTAACATAGCACTTGATGTATATGGCTTTCAAACATTACTTGAAAAGAATCAGCCTCGTATCCCTATAAGTTTGAACTTTTGTAGTCCAAAATTAGCATATTTGACCTGAAAGTCAAATCTCATTCTAACTTTGGAATATAAGCTGTGAATATACTCTAAATTTAGTGTATATATATATATATATATATATATTCCAAATCTCACAATTAAATTGGAAATTTTTAAATCAAATCCCGCTTATACATCCTCCAAATTTAGTAAACAAGATTTCTCTTATCAACCACACAAAAAATGATAAAAAGTGAAAAAAAAAAACACAAGAATATACCTTCTTTAATCTTTTGCAAGGCTTCAAAGAGTGGCTTTTGACCAGCCTTCTTCAATTTCTGCACACAAAAAAAAGTTCATCATCAACAACAACAAAAATATTAAATTAAATGTAAAATAGAAAAAAAATAAAAAAATTTACTTTACACCACCAAACAATCAACCCATCAAACCCTTATCAAATCAACAAAATCCCAAATCAAAAAACAAAAAACAAAACATAATCAAACAAACCTTTCCAGTGTAATGAAGCAGGCGTTCAATAGCAAGAGAGATCCCAACAATAAGAGTACAAACAGCAGCCACAACCCATGTGGGTGTAAACTCTAAAGAAGTACCTTCACCTTCACCACCCGCCATGAAAACACCCAAAATTACGATCTGGGTAATGTTAAAAATTCGATCTTTCTTACAAAGACATCGTTATCAGCACGTAAGTCTTGATGGGTATGCAAGATGTAGGGCTATTTAGGGGTTTTGCTACTTTATAAGGTGGGTGTGGTGTGGTGTGGTGTGGTGTGGTAGACGAAGAGAGTAGAGTATATAGAGAGTAGGAATGGGGAGATACGGTGGGGATTTGGGGGTCTCTGGTGGTGGCGGCCTAGTGCTCCGGCGGTGGTCGTCGTCTCAGACGCAACAGCGGTGGTGGTCATCTCATTCTCAGGGCATGTTTGGATGGGCTTCTCAAAACAACTTATTGGCTTATTGACTTATCAAGAAGCCAATAAGTTGTTTTTGTGTTTGGATAGACTAAAAGGACTTTTGGAAATAGCTTTTTGCAAAGAAGGAAAATCAGATTTTGAAAAGCCAAGATTTCATGACTTTTGGATCCAAAAGTGACTTTTCAAAAATGAATTTACTAAATTACCCCTTCTTTACCCCCTTATATTTAAAAGAATGCCCATTTTAGTCATTTTACACCAATAAGCTAATCCAAACACTTTTTTTAAAAACTCCTTTTCAAAAAGTCCTTTTCCCAAAAGTCATTTTCCCAAAAGTCCTTTTTAACTCTAAAAAGCCCATCCAAACATGCCCTTAGGTTTGTGTAATTTGAGGGGGAAAGAGAGGTCGGATGGGGGGAATAAAGCCCGCCCAAGGTTTTATGGCGCATATCAAGAAAGAACATGAACCGTCTGATCGTTTTTTTATCAAGGGCCAGAATCTCATGTGAGATGTTAACACAAGGATAACATTAGGGCCAGAATTGTTTTTTTATCGTTTGGACTCATGCGAGTTGATTTTAAGACGGGGTTATTAAAATAACACCGTCTAAACCATGAGCATATAAGACGGTGTTCAAAGGAAACACCGTCTAAAGGGTGCGTATGTAAACATAAGACGGGGTTTAAGCATAAGACGGTGTTGTATGGAATTTTGTTGAATATTTTAATTGGATTTGCACAACGATCATGTGAGGAATTGATTTTAAGACGGTGTTATTAAAATAACACCGTCTAAACAAAATATGAACACCGTCTAATGCTTCATATTGTAGTAGTGCCTACATATTGCATACGTGGGGGCACCCCACGACCTGCGTTAGGCAAACCAAAACCTTTGAACCATTTTGCCTAACCAGTCTAGTTACTATACCTAGTCTTATATTTGTTGTAGCAAGATAATAGATTACTGACTTGAGTGTAGTCCAGTCACTATACTTAATCTCACATTTGTTGTATATGTTACTGACTTTGAGTGTTAGAGAATACTTCATTCTAACGAATTAATCATCCGTTGCGCAGCTGAGGACTCACCATACAACAAAATCCAACCCCAATGTAAATTTAATGTTTTTGGGCTTATTAAAATGGGTAATCAATTTTAAGTTACTAAAGTGGGTTTAATTTATGTTTACCCTACTCAAATAAATATAATTTTAGAGCTTACCATTGTTATTTTTAAGTTGAATAAACTGCTAACATACTTTACAATATTTATTTTTTATTGAGTTGAAAGTTCATATAATTTTCTTTTCGAGTGAGTTCTGGGGTTACAACGTTCAAATTTCAAGGGTATATTTCACTGAAATACTTTGCATAAAATTCAAATTTCAACGATGTCACTTAACCCGATCACCACCAGCCCCTCAGTGGACACAAAACGGAACACGTCTCGTGCTCTCATACGTTATTATCCATCAAACTCTTAAAACGCATTGCTATGTATCGTCTATGTTTGTAGGCTATTCCGTTTACGTTCCGGATCCGAAACAATATATGTTGGGACGTCCAAATCATGATCAGAGGCGTCTCTGAGAATTCATGTACCCTGTTCGAGTTCAAAGAAATATACCCCTATGCCTTAAGGATAGACAATGCAATTACGAAAATGAAAAATTCATAGTATTCGATAAACAATGTGACTACAAAAATGACAAAAATCATAGTATTCGAATGAGTTACATACCGTAATAACTAATAGGCGGATTAGGCGCCAAAAACTTTTGTATAACACCGGTTTGAGACTTCACTAATTCTTCAACTCGTTTCCTCTTTTGATGTTTTTGTCATCCGAATGCTTAACACCGGTTTGATTCATCATAAATATTTATTAGTAAGACTGTAACTTCTTTCCTCTAATTACAAACCCTTGGATCCACATTTGTTGGAGAGTGGTACCATATAAAATCATTGTGATGGATTACTCAAAGCATGGGTTGCACCTGTTAGGCCATTGGGTGTGGTTTGGTTAGTCCCTAAAGAGACTACCCGTCATGTAGACGTCACCTCACCAAGGGTGGAGGACCATCCCCTTGGAGACTACCCGACGGTGTGGAGGACTACCCAACCCATAATAAAAACCAAAATAATATTAATATATTAATAAAGGGGAGAGAGAGAGAAGTCAGAGGGGGCCCACAACTTTGCCTCGTCGCCTCCGTCTTGCTGCTGTCGGTAGTGACGCGACGACCCCATGAGGGGCGGTGTGCGACGTGGGGGACGGACCGGGACGGGGAGGGGACGACCCCCACACCCGATGGTCTTAGAAGTGATGACCCATCATGTTGTTGACAATAAAGTCTAAGGGACCTTGTTGTGGTCCGTACCGAACTACGTGGCAATGTCATAGTAAACCTTAATACAGCCTTCTTATTATACCACGTACCCTATTTTAGTACTAAACATCTTGTGGTTGAAATGTTGAATATTATGTCCCATACACATTGAAATATTTAGCATTTTCTTTACGAGGGAGTCTACCCTAGTATACTGTCGGTTGCTTCATGTACTCTTGCTCAGTTACACACCGGTTTGATTCATGATAAATATTTATTAGTAAGACTTGTTACGTGTAATACTCAGAGACTATCACGAGTTACATGTAACAGCATTTTCATCGTTTTCTGAAAAAAAAAAAAAAAAAAAAAGTTTAACAAGACCAATCTTATCCCTTGACTTTTTTAAATTGATGGTAGAGATTAGGTTTCCAGAGTTTTTGTAATTTATATGGGTTTTCTTTCTATCCTCTCCCATATATATATTTATATATATATATATATATATATATGCTTAGGGTAAAATAAAAAACCCCTTAATTAAGAAAACCAAAAGAACTAATCTGATCTATTAATCATTTGTACATGTGTGGCCTATATCTTTCCTACATTTTCACATGTGCTCAAAAGGACATGTTGAATTTATTTATTATTAAAATGGTACAAGTGGGACTATTTATTTAATCATTTCCCCTACTTCCTCTTGTCTCTCTCATCTCCAAGCTTTTTGGCTGTATACTATCATGACCTCCATAACCTAACCCAATAGTCTAACAAATTTAGAAATTCAATCAAACATTTATAATAAACACATCAATCTAACACCACTAGATTTGGGAATGATTTCATATTAAATTCAATTGATGTAAGGGTGGAAGGAGTGGATTCGGGAACGGCTCGGGGAGTGCAATTTACCGATCAGGAAGGGGATGCCGGTGTTTGAGTGGTGAGCGGGGAGGGGTGTAGGCGGTGAGTAGTCACCGATGCGGGAAGAGAAGAGATGGAGGAGAGAGGGGGTTAATGGTGGGCCCCACCCTTTTTCAACCAATTACAATTTTTTTAAATGTTTACCACTCTCCATATGTTTGATCACCCCTAGTGTTTGAGTGCAAAATGGGGAGTGAAGGGGAAAGTTGACATGGAATGATATTATTGGTTAGAAGAAAAGTTTACCACTCCCCATGGGGGGAGCACTCCTTCCACCCTAATACAATCACAAGGTACAAAGGTACTCCCATTCACCAAGTGTACTCTCTCTCACTTAGTTCTTACGCTCTTTTGGCTCTAAGTGTTACTGTTACATTGAATAGAAAGAACTATATAAAGGAGGAGAGAACTACTGGTGACGTCACCATGAAAGCGACTCTTAACAACTCATTAAATGATGTAACAACCACCAGTTAGCAAAATTGGTAGATAATTACATTGTTACGTTGAACTACTGCTTCTAATGTGATATAGAGAAAACAACTGGATTACTTAGAACTACTGGTGCCAGCACTTCTAAGAATCCAGAACTTCTGGTCTTTGACTAGTTGACTTGATCTTCTAGTCTTCAATTTTTTACTTTGGTTGACTTGACCGTTGACTTGTTGACATACACTTTGACGATCCAGCACTTTGTTCTTCTGTTCTCTATTCTTGAAGGCAGCAGTTATGTAGCAGTAGTTAGGGCACTTGTTTTGAGAAGCCTTCAAAGAGGGATACTACTGGATCAATCTTCATATTATTCAATCAGGCTGGGAAGATGGTTCCCTTGGGTTTTGGCTTTCATCATCAGCAGATCTTATATAACCCAACAATCTACCCCTAGATCTGCTGATGCCAAAATCACACTTATTAAAGCTTGTCTTTTATTCGTTTATTAGATGGAATCTTTCAGCCTTTCCCTGATCATGCCTTTGATTTCATGTTCAAGATTTAGAGCTTGATCATCATCAACATCTCTTTTTAAATCAAGGTGAAGTAGAACCTTGATGTCTTCTGGGCTTAGACTTTGGATTCCATACCCATCCACGTGGATTCTAGAGCCATCATCTCTAAAAATATCCACATCATTCGAGTCCTTCATTGATTTCCATCTCACAATCTTTAGGTTAGGGAGATTATGAGGCAAGTCTAATACTTTATTGGGATCCACTAATTGAAGTGATAGATTTTGGGTCTTCTTTTAGAGATTTCTCCAATGCAACTGTGTAAGTTCCTGCTGTTGGATTAGTAAACACACGTGTAGTATCAGGCATACAGGAAACTAACGACAACTTTTCTTCTTCATCCAATTCACCAATCCATCTTGCATAATCATGCTTTTCTTTCAGGTTGTTCAAGTAATTTTTCATGATTTTTAGATAGTAGGAGAAAATTTCTTGGGCTTTAAATGGAACAACAATAGACTCCTTCTTCTTTTCAGCAAGGTAGATATTTGTGTTCTCCCAGTCTGGTCTTGGTGGGTATTTGTTAGGATTTCTCTTTCTTGCATCCAGGTAGTCTATATACTCTTTAGACAGAGTAGACTCCTTCCACCTTATAATTGAGCTTTTGGGAGCCCAATTTATAGGAATCAGCTCCTACTTCATCTTAAAGGTCTTAGTTGCCTCTTCTGGAGTTGGTTGTCTTTTACTACCAAGTTTCCAATTGGGAGGAGTGACCTTGATGCTTGGATGTGCCAGCATCTTTTTAACTTTGGCAACTTCGTCCAGTAGTTTTTATGCATCCCAATTTTGAAAGACATAAAAGTTCTTCACATGATAAGGAACATTCTTCTTGAGCCATTCTATGCTTTTTTGTTTGGAAACATTAGCCACTGATTGATGCTTGAATGGAGGAATTTGAGAGAGCTTTTGAGATTCTTGATATTTGTGTTGTTCATAAGCTCTAATTTCTCTCATCCTTCTATCCATGACATATTGGGCCTTCTTATATGTCATCTTGCCCTGATTCTCCATAAATTTCTTGATAACCTCCTCTTCCATCTTGTTTGTATTTTCTTCATAATTTAATTTTTCATCAACTTTCCATATTGGCAGCTCTTGAAAATGATTTAATGAAATTTGCGGATGTAGGAGGCTCTTCAGCAAATGGATCTGTTAAACTACTGTAGTCATAAATTCTGTTGTTTTTGCTGTTGGTTCATCTTCAGGATCATCTTGCAATTCCAGCTTCCTTTTTCTTGATGTTAAGTAGTTGTTTCCTCAAGAATTTTTGGTTTATTTGTAACTACTTGTTCTGGAGAAACTGCTGGCTTTTTACTGGATAGTTTACCAATAGTTTTGACAACAGCTAGTTTAGCCCCAGACTGTGTCTATGATGATGATCTGGTTGTTGGTGGAGTTGAAGTTGTTAGAGAACTAGCAGTTTTACCTGGTCTAGCTGTTTGAGTCTTCACTCTAGTTGTTTGACCTGGACCAACTGTTTGTCCTTTAGGACCAGCTGTTTATCCTTTGGTAATAATTACTAGTGGCCCCATGTTAATTTTTACATTCTCTGTAACTTTGAGGTCCCGCCTAGCAATACTTTCTTCAGCTTTTTGTCTTTCTAGCTAAGCTTTGACCCAAGAAACACTTAAACCTCTCTAATCTTGTTTAAACTTTTTAATTCTTTCTGCAAACAGTCATAATAAACACATCAATCTAACACCACTGGATTTGGGAATGATTTCATATTAAATTCAATTGATGTAAGGGTGGAAGGAGTGGGTTCGGATAACGGCTCGGGGAGTGCTATTTACCGATCAGAAAGGGATGCTGGTGTTTGAGTGGTGAGCGGGGAGGGATGTAGGCGGTGAGTAGTCATCGATGCGGGAAGAGAAGAGATGGAGGAGAGAGAGAGGGGGTTAATGGTGGGCCCCACCCTTTTTCAACCAATCACAACTTTTTTTTAAATATTTACCACTATCCATGTGTTTGAGCATCCCTAGTGTTTGAGTGCAAAATGGAGAGTAAAGGGGAAAGTTGACATGCCATGATATTATTGGTTAGAAGAAAAGTTTACCACTCCCCATGGAAGGAGCACTCTTTCCACCCTAATACAATCACAAGGTACAAAGGTACTCCCTTTCACCAAGTGCACTCTCTCTCACTTAGTTCTTACGCCCTTTTGGCTCTAAGTGTTACTGTGACATTGAATACGAAGAACTATATATAGGAGGAGAGAACTACTGGTGACGTCACCATGAAAGCGACTCCTAACAACTCATTAAATGATGTAACAACCACCAGTTAGCAGAATTGGTAGATAATGACATTGTTACGTTGAACTACTGCTTCTAATGTGATATAGAGAAAACAACTGGATTACTTAGAACTGTTGGTGCCAGCACTTCTAAGAATCCAGAACTTCTGATCTTTGACTAGTTGACTTGATCTTCTAGCCTTCAATTTTTTACTTTGGTTGACTTGACCATTGACTTGTTGACATACACTTTGACGATCCAGCACTTTGTTCTTCTGTTCTCTATTCTTGAAGGCAGCAGTTATGTAGCAGTAGTTAGGGCACTTGTTTTGAGAAGCCTTCAAGGAGGGATACTACTGGATCAATCTTCATATTATTCAATCAGGCAGGGAAGATGGTTCCCTTGGGTTTTGGCTTTCATCCTCAGCAGATCTTATATAACCCAACAATCTACCCCTAGATCTGCTGATGCCAAAATCACACTTATTAAAGCCTGTCTTTTATTCGTTTATTAGATGGAATCTTTCAGCCTTTCCCTGATCATGCCTTTGATTTCATGTTCAAAATTTAGAGCTTGATCATCATCATCAACATCTCTTTCTAAATCAAGGTTAAGCAGAACCTTGATGTCTTCTGGGCTTAGACTTTGGATTCCATACCCATCCACGTGGATTCTAGAGCCATCGTCTCTAAAAATATCCACATCATTTGAGTCCTTCATTGCTTTCCATCTCACAATCTTTAGGTTAGGGAGATTGTGAGGCAAGTCTAATACTTTAGTGGGAGCCACTATGTAAGTTCCTGTTGTTGGATTGGTAAACACATGTGTAGTATCAGGCATACAGGAAACTAACAGCAACTTTTATTCTTCATCCAATTCACCAATCCATCTTGCATAACCATGCTTTTCTTTCAGGTTGTTCAAGTAATTTTTCATGATTTTTAGATTGTAGGGGAAAATTTCTTGGGATTTAAATGGAACAACAATAGACTCCTTCTTCTTTTTAGCAAGGTAGATATTTGTGTCCTCCTAGTCTGGTCTTGGTGGGTACTTGTTAGGATTTCTCTTTCTTGCATCCAGGTAGTCTATATACTCTTTAGACATAGTAGACTACTTCCACCTTATAATTGAGCTTTTGGGAGCCCAATTCATAAGAATCAGCTCCTACTTCATCTTAAAGGTCTTTGTTGCCTCTTCTGGAGTTGGTTGTCTTTTACTACCAAGCTTCCAATTGGGAGGAGTGACCTTGATGCTTGGATGTGCCAGCATCGTTATAACTCTGGCAACTTCGGCCGCTAGTTTTTGTGCATCCCAATTTTAAAAGACATTGAAGCTCTTCACATGATAAGGAACATTCTTCTTTAGCCATTCTATGCTTTTTTGTTTGGAAACATTAGTCATTGATTGATGCTTAAATGGAGGAATTTGAGAGAGCTTTTGAGATTCTTGATACTTGTGTTGTTCATAAGCTCTAATTTCTCTCATCCTTCTATCCATGACATATTAGGCCTTCTTATATGTCATCTTGCCCTGATTCTCCATAAATTCCTTGATAGCCTCCTTTTTCATCTTCTTTGTATTTTCTTCATAATTTATTTTTTCATCAACTTTCCATTGTGGCAGCTCTTGAAAATGATTTAATGAAATTTGTGGAAGGAGGAAGCTCTTCAGCAAATGGATCTGTGAAACTATTGTAGTCACAACTTGTATTGTTGTTGTTGTTGGTTCATCTTCAAGATCATCTTGCAATACCAGCTTCCTTTTTCTTGATGTTAAGTAGTTGTTTCCTCGGGAATTTTTGATTTGTTTGTAACTACTTGTTCTGGAGAAACTGCCGGCTTTTTACCGGATAGTTTACCAATAGTTTTGACAACAGCTAGTTTAGCCCCAGACCGTGTCTTTGATGATGATCTGGTTGTTGGTGGAGTTAAAGTTATTTTTCAATCATGGCCCAGGCTTTTGCATCCTCAGCTCTTTTCTTGGCAGCTGTAGCTTCATCATTGATTATGTTTAGCTTATCTTCTATTTTCTCCCCCTTTTTGACATCATTAGTTTCCTGCCTCTAGAGAAGTGGTGTAACTAGGGTCTGTCAGTAGAAGTTCCAAACACTTTTGCATCAAAATTGTTCAAATAATCTTTGAACATGGGTTCCAAGATATTTTAAGGAATTTTGGAGCTTCCCTACTTGCAATGATGAGGTTGCTAAAACCTCACCAATAGTTTGGCTTTGTGTGGTTGGTGGCTTTTGAGTGAGGGTGTCAAATATTTGGGTAAGTTACTTTTGTGAGGAGGCCAGCCATTAGGTATATTCTGGTTTAAGCAGGACTTTAGCTTGGGGCATTTTGGTGACCAACTTCTTGAGTTTAGAGACCGCAGCACCCAGCTATTCCATCAATTCTTGAAATTGCTGATCATGGGCATCATCCAAATTAATGGACTCATCTGCTCCCCTACCAGAGGTGGTTATAATAGTAGGTGTTTTTGGCCTTTTCAGTTACAAAATCATATCTTGGTGCCCCTTTTTGTTAGTACTGGTGACTTCTAGAACTTTTTCCATCTAATACCTTAGCAGCATGGAGGATCTTAGTTGTTGTCGCCTGCAGGGAGGTCTTAATTATGTTTCCATTGTCTTATTGAAAACCAATGGCTTTATAAAGAATAAGGGAGCCACCTCTGCAATCTCCACATCAATATTTACCTGAGTTGGATGAGCTATTCCTCATGTAGGTGAGAGCTAGATTCCATATGTACCAGGACTTCATTCTGTGGCTGCATCTCTGTAATTTGTGGTTGAGATGTGCCCTTTTTTCTTGGTACACTAGAAGATCTGCCACCATGAGTCTTTTTTGAAAACTGCTAGCTAGGCTGGTAGAAGGCACTAAAGAATGTGGTGAAGAAGTAATCACAGTCTCTGGTTGCGTTTGTGTTTCAGCCAGACTCTCTGGGACCTCAACTTCCTAAGGAGTCTTTGTTTTGGTTCTTTTTAAGGAGGTGGTTTTGGATTTAGAGTGAGATGATTTAGAAGTCTTTTGTGCTGAAGATTTTTTCCTCTTTTTGGTAATTTTTTGTTGTGGGTTCCTCGGGGATGGGTTGTTCCCCTTGGTCAAAAAGAGAAGTGGGCTCTGATGAAGGTGCAGCCTCAGTTGTTGGTTGTGCGGGGTTATTACCTTGCATAGGCTCAGCTTCTTCTTCAATATTTTTTTCTTAGTTATCATCTTCCTCATCCTTGTAAATGTTTGAGCCAAAGCGGATTTGATGGGAACAATTTCACCCCTTTTGAAAGTTTCACCAGGTAATTCTATTTCTAGGATTGCCATGATAAGTCTGGGGTACATTAAAAATTTTGTTGTAGAATTAACATTTGAAAACAGTTCTTTGTAAATTTTATTTGAAAGTTTAAATTTTGATTCCATCAAGATTGAGTATGCAATGTATTGTGTTCATTGTGGAACTTCATTCCAAGAAACAGATTTACCTGAGAAGCATTGAGTGTATGCAAAAGAAATTTAAGGCCAGGTGCACGGTTTTTCTTCTTATAGGTGGTATACTTGGTTTCATCATAGTATCCTTGTTCAAAGAATTCCAGATCAATCACTGATTTTGAGAATTTGTTTCTTCATCTCCAAGTTGAAGAAGAATTAATAGGATTTTTGGGCTGATAGTAATAGTAATGTCTCCAACTATTGCATTGATTTTTATCATTATGAGTTTGCTTAGTTGTAGAACAAAAATCATGCAACGTGGTTTTATAGATGGTTAGGTTAACTATGAGTACATGATAAAAGAAAAATTTTTCAGTAAGGTCTATGATGGTGTGATATTGAGGGTGTTCCTTATCCGTAGTAAGATAAGGAAGAAGGTTGTGAGTGGATTTGAAAGGAAAGTTAATGTTTGCCATGATGTGTATTGTGAGATGGAATTACAAGTGAAATTGAGAAGTAGGGTTTGCAATTGATCTTGAGATACTTCTGAAATGGTTGAAAGAAACTCAAATTGATTAGGGAGCTTATTTATAGGGATTTGATAACGGTGACTAAGAACGGTTGGATTTTGGCAAACTGCTAGAAAGAACTAGCAGTTTTGTGTAATATGTAGAAAGGTGAAGAAAAGAAGTAGTTGTTTTTTTATTGCAAAAGGACTTTTCACTGGAAAGACTTTGGAACCCATGCCTTGTTGCTTCAAGTCTTGGTTCCATCACAACTTGATTGGTTACTTTGACCACTACTTTGACCCATTGACAACTTTTGTACCATCCTAATCAGCTCCTTTTGGTTCTCTTTCGGTGCTTTTATTTCAGGAATTTGATCAGACATCCTTTGCTTGGGCAAATTTAGGGTAGAATGGGAATTCTTCTGTTTTGGCCAGATATTTGCTAGAGGTGCATCAGACAACTCGTACTAGTCTTGTGAATTTTCTGTGATTTAAGGCCAATGTGACAGGAGTCTCAACTATTTTAAAAACTTCAAAAGAACCAGTAGATTCACAATAACTGGAATCAAGACATGGATAGGATATTGGCTGTTCATGAAAGTTTTACGAATTATGTATCATGTTTTTCTCATAAGTTAAGGCCATGTAACAATCATCAGTGTTGTGGTTTGTTTTCTCACACACTATGAAAAACAATGTTCCTTTTGTTTTCTTATCCTTCTTTGAGCCAGATCTTGATTTGGCTTTGAGGTTTTGGTTAGGCTAGCAATTGGTGTTTTTTTCCACCAGAAGTCACAAAAGTCATTGGTTTGAAACTCTTGTCATCACATGTTTCATCAGACCATTTGATGTTGTGTTGATCAATAAATTTGTGAGAATAACCATGATCAGTGTTTACACTTTCCTTTTCAATGGACTCATTTCACTAAGTTAAGTTTTGGAGTGAAATCACTTGGTCCTTGTGTGTCATTGTATCCTAAGCTAAATTTTACATTACTTCTAGTTTGTTGATTCAATAAAATCTCAAATTCTTTGCATGATTCTATCTATTTTTTACAATTCACTTAGGTAGATTCCAGTTCATTTAGACATGTTTGATATTTTGAAAGAATTGATTTGAATCGTGCAGAGTGATTTGAGGCTTCATGTTTTATATTAGAAATAATTTAGTCTTTTTCTTTCAGCACTTGTTTGTGAGATCTAATGGTCTGTTCCAGAAGTTTCTCATAATTTTCAGATTTTTCAAAAAGCATGATATTCACTGCTTTGATATCCCCCATATGCTTGAATGCAATTTTAAGAACAAAGTTCCGAGAGTATTTCTGGGATATATCAACATGCTGAGAAGGTCCAACAGTAGCATGTGTAATAATGCAAAAACTAGTAGTTTCACTATTGCTAGGACCTGAAGTATCACTTAAAGTTTCTAGAGCAACAAGTGCAAGATTTTTGCGACCTTTATCAAGTGCAAGCATGCTAAAATGTTCATCACTCAAATCCTCAGGTAGACTACTCTAATCTACAAAGCTTTGGGTGAAAAATCTTTGCTAAATAGGTTCTAGTGCAGGGGCACTAGTAGTTTAAGACACTACTAGTAATGTGTCTGGAATTGAGTTTGTGCACTTATAGGTGATTGAACATGTGCTTGTGACATATTAAACTATGATTATTGAGATTGAGAAGGACCATTCACATTTGGGTATGAATTTTGAGTTGGTCCATGAATCTTGTTTTTGGCCAAGCTCTCTCTCATATGTAAGAAGTTTTCCATGAAGCTGTGTCAGAGTCATCTCCTTAAAATCAACCAAGTTTCTCAACACATAAGCAGTTGTATCCCATTTATCAGGAAGAGATTAAAAAATTTGTGACTCAGAGCAGAATTTGTATAAGTTTGATTTTCAAGCCTTATCTCACTCATCAAGCAGTTAAACTGCTCAAACTGTTGAGTCACATATTCTCCCTTGATACGAGACAATGTTTCATATTGTTGATTCAAAATTTCTCTATTATTCTATTGAACCTCATCTGTACCTCCGAATTGTTCATTCAAAGCATCCCACAACTCATTAGCATTCTCACAATGGAACAATCCAGCATAGATTTCATTGGGTAAGGCCATGGCCAGTTTCACGAATGCCTTAGCATCGAGTTCCAACTTTTGGAAATCTTACTCGGAGTAATCAGCAGGTTTCTTAGGAATATTAACATCTAGTCGTTTGGTACATGGAACAGAGGAAACATGAGGGTCGTATACCACTAATCTCTAGTAACCTGTGTTCTGCTGAGAGAAATGGTAACCCATTCTTCATTGCCACATCTTAAAGCCATGATTAACAAGCATCGAAGGCTTGTTTGCCGATTCAGTATTATAAAGATCATGAATGATTGGCATCTCTCTAAATTCTATTGAGCTTTAACTCAGAAAAAGAATATCATAAACAAATTGTTGATCTGATTCGTCTAATTCTTCTCAATTTCCTTTGATCACTCAATCAGTTATCAATTTGAGCTAGTTTATCTTCTGAATCAACGGTGAAGTCAATTTTGTGAAACAGGCTCTGCTACTAATGGTTAGATCTAAGAGTGTGTGTTTTTTTATAGAATTGTTGAACAAATTTAGAAATTCAATCAAACAGTTATAATAAACATATTAGTCTAACACGACTGGATTTGGTAACGATTGCAAAATGATTTCATATTGAATTCAGTTGGTGTAATACAATCAAAAGGTACAAAGGTACCCCCCCACCAGGTGCACTCTCTCTCTCTCACTTAGTTCTATTACCCTTTTGGCTCATAGTGTTACTTTTACATTGAATATAAAGAACTATATATAGGAGGAGAGAACTACTGGTGACGCCACCATGAAAGCGACCCCTAACAACTCATTAAATGATGTAACTGCCACCAGTTAGCAAAATTGTTGGATAGTTACATTGCTACGTTGAACTACTTCTTCTGATGTAAAATAGAGAAAACAGTTGGATTCCTTATAACTGCTGGTGAGAACCATCACTTTTAAGAATCCAAATGGGCAGTGTTCGCAGGTTGGCGGGTCCAACATGACACAATCCCGAAAAACTGATACGAATCCGAACACTGTCCAAACCTGAAATCGTGTTAGACGTATGAACACACTTGCATCCGCCGCCACCACCACCACCCTCACTTGCAACCGCCGCCACCATTGCCATCTCCACATATCCTCGCTGGCGACAACACCGTTACTAACCAACATATAGTCACTGCGACACCGACACTAACCAACATCTCCCCTTCAACAATCTAAGCCCACCTCCAGCTAATATCCATCACAACCATCTTTGGTGACCCACACATAGTATATATTTAAAAAACAAAACTATAAAAATGCCACACTCAAATTAAACAGAATAAAATGATTTTTTTTTTAATTTGAAAATTTAAAAAAAAATACTAACGTGTGAAAAAGATATAGCCTATTAAAAATCATGGTAATAATTAGTTTTGAAGTCGACAATATGTTGTAAACGATTATAACTTATCTTTTAAAAGTTGTAATTACTTACATTATTAAAATTATGTAAATTTCATTTTAGCTTACTTATATGTATTATAATATAATATTGTATAGATAAATTGACAACAAATTTGAAAAAAAAATACAGGGACAGTGCTCTAGTGGTACCGTAGTGACATTCTCAAGTGGAGATCGATAATTGGAGTCTGATTCGTGACAAAATGTCATGCGCGAGCTAGGGTTTTCCCACAAGGAGTCTTTCCGTAGTTGGCTACCTCTGGAATTAATGACCAATTAGTCTGGTAACTAACAATGTATGCGCTTGCGAGCATGAGTAGCCTTTTGCTAATGGGTTTACCCGTGTCAAGGCTTTGTTCGACGTTAAAAAATGAAAAGTAATAAAAAAGTAGTTATAAAGCAAAAATATAAAAAACAAAATAATGATTTGGATTTTTTTTGAGTTAAATGCCCGGATAGTCTTTATGGTTTGTGTAACAACTCTCATCAAAAGTCTTAATTATTATTTTATTGAGTCCAATAGGAAACCCTAATTAAGACACCCAAGTGATTCTGCACAAACCCTAAAATTTTCAGAACAATCAGAATCAGGATTTGGGCCCCTAAAACTCTGGGGGGGTATTCCCTATTAACGATTATCCTTATAAAATGCTGTCGAAATTGAAATTTCATGCAACGTCGACTCATCAGGGCTAGATAGGTGACGAAGCAGGCCTAGCCTATTTTGGGTTTCCCCGCGACACGCGACACGCGACAGGTGCAGGTTATCCTGTCGCGACACGCGGGAGGTGCCAAATTAGGGTATAAATACAGGCGCATGGGACTTGAACTGTTTGCATATTTCGACGTTAAATTTTGTTACGTACACAAAGTTATACGTTGTTTTCTACAAAAACACACACAAATCACGAAGTGCTGCCGCAATACAGGGTAATAACTCGATCGCTGCTACGATTCAATGTCCGATCGATTAAACTATCCAATGGATGTTTAAGTGCTGCCCACATTAGGGTTTATGCTTTGTCATTCGTCGTTAATTCGATGGATGTTTAAGTATCGCACTTTGTCATTCGTTATGAAGGTTTAATCTCGTGAGTTATCGTAAATGTTGTATTAGTTACTAACCTAGTTTGTGTGCATTGTTATTTAAACTAGGTTATCAAGGCTAATCAGTAGGCTAAGCTCTGCTCATATTAAATCTGCAATGTGAGTCATTCTCTTTTTATCAAAATGCTTTATAAATTATTAAATATTTTCAAAGTTATAATTACAGGGATTAAGTCTTTGTAGTCACCAAATTACAGCCAGTATGTGGGGTTTTGTATACATTACTTGTTCCCGTCACCATTGGACAACGAGTTAGCCAATGGGTGATCTGACCATAGTCACAGAAACAAGTCGAGTGACAAATACTGTGGGTAGTTGGTTGATATATGGAAACATTGTAATCGCTCTTAATACTGTAAATTATAACAAACGTGTCGTTTTACTAAAAAGAATGATTCACCAGTATTTCCCGCTGACAAAACCTTTTTCAAACATGTTTCAGGTGATCTATTGTGATCCAGGAAAAGTGCCGTGATGCACTACAAGCTTAAGGAAGTGGCTCAATATAAAATAAAGAAACATGTTTTGTAAAATAAAGATTTCTCAGTGAAATCCTATGATTGTAAATTACCGGGGTTTTATCCCGAGTTGTGAAATAAAATAATCAGGAAATTGCAGTTTTAAAAAGATCCTGATAAAAACTTCCGCTGTTAATTCAATTAAATAAATACCACGGGATTTTCTGTCCCGCGGCTCCTGAAACTGTTCAAACCGGGTCGGGGGCCGTGACAGAAAAAGGTGGTATCAGAGCCACTGATTTAAGCCAATTAAGTATTTAGAAAATACTTAATTTTACTAATTGCTATTTTATGATTATGTGATTTTCTATTTGACTATTTGTTAATTACAGTATGGGTAAGCAAAAGCTTTCAAATATCTATCTTAAATTAGATAGGTCATCCAACGAGAAGGGAAGTTCATCCCAAACAAAATCCTCAAATCAATCTACCATTCCTTAAGAAGGAATATTTGTTCGAAAAGCACAATATGAGGAACCACTTTCTCCTAATAAAAGAAGTTTGATTATTAGGAAAGGTCAGGAGAAATTAAAGAAATTACAAACAAAAGAAAAGAGAGTTAATCGGAAAACCCAAGAATTAGGCAGTAACCCACCATGGGAAGACAAGTTAGATGAAAAATGGACAGATCTTTATATGCTAGCCACCGTAGCAGTAAATTCAAATCTTTAATTAACTTGTTTCAGTTCTAGCACCCTTATCATTTACAAGCCAGAAACCTGATCCAGTAAATAAATAAATTTACAGTAAACCCTAATGTGTTTTTATTTCAGTTGTTCTTTGTATTAAATTAGTCACACGGTATGCAATAATATTTTGTTATAAAATTTTAACTTAAGTAATTTGTGTATTTTGCATATGTGCTAAACAGCATGAATAACTTGTCTGAAGCCCTTCAAAATTTAAATCTCTATCCGGTGAAAATAGAGGTTCCCAGAGATTTCAATAGGTACATACCCGACATAGAAGAACCTATGGAATTCAATGCTCCACCTCCGGAGAAACCCAAGCCTAAGAAAAGGAAGAGATTTGTGGGATGGAGGCGTGTGCGCAGGAGGAAATCTGCAACTATGAAGATTCCTAAAATAGAAAATCCCTTAGATAAAGGAAAGGGGATTGAAGTCAGTGAAGGTTCTAGGCCATTGTAAATGGAGTATGGAGAAGGTTCTAGGCCACTGGCAATGGAGTATGGAGAAGGTTCTAGGCAAACCCAGAGGGAAGTTGGGGAAAGCTCTAGACAAATTGAGGAGTTACCCTTTCAGGAAGAATTAGATCGTGCATTGGCGAGCTGTGATATCGTCAGGCCTATTAATAATAATCTATACCCTTATCCTGCTGAAACACAACTACCAATGAATTTGGAACCAGCAATCCCAGAACCTATAATCCACACCCAGCCTCTAGGAATGGATGAATGGTGGACCAATGATTGGCAGTTCCAAAACCTGCTCAACAGTCCTTATTCCTTTCTCCCTCAGTTCGACCCAGAACCTATACCAAATCCACAAATGAGCACTGAAAACTTAGCTGAACTCTGCCACTTTGGCGAAGAGCTGGTGGATGCAGGAAATAGGATCAGGGAAGTAGAAGAACAGATCTCCTGGAAATACGACGAGAGGGAACGTCATTACTGAAATACCAATTGACGAGGGGTAGTATGTGACAACCCTCACATTTACAGGTATCCGTACACTAAATTAATATTTAATTAGTGCTTAATTACTGTGCTTGACTACAATTATGATTAAACTGCTTACTGTTTTCTGATACATACATACTCATGCATCACATTTTATTACAGTCACTCCATTCAATACACACAAACAATAGTGATAAACTTGATGCACAAAGCGCAGTTAGCACACTAAACGGATAACCCAGAAAACATGCTGACATTGCCAGCACCTAAACAGACATTGTTCTGAGGCCAATATGAGCCGGGAGTAGATTACTACACTGGTAGGGAGTGTAGGGAGGTGAGGATCATTAAACTGCGTCACTTGGTGATAGTTATAGTGCCCGAAAGTGCCTAAAACCTACTTAAAGTGCAGAATTCCGCACTAAAACACCAAAATTCAGCTTTTAACAAAGCTAGTAAAGTGTAAAAACTTGTCAAAATAGTCCTAGACACTTTCCAAAGTGTTGGTAATTTAATGTGTCACTAAAAACATAATAAAAGACACTTTAAAGGCTTTATTTGACACTTTAACGGATCAATATCCAACCGAACAACCGGACTTTACCCGGAACAAAAAAAAAATATTGTCAAACACATTGTTTTTATTTTTCTGAGCTAGTTAGGGTCCCCGAACACCCTAACACACTATATAACTAATAACACACCATAAACCATTAACTAAACACTTGTTACTTAACTATATCACTAACTAAACTAGTAACCATCCATTGAAAACCAACCCTATACACCCCCCCCCAAACCGGTTAGGAGACAAGAAGGACACCCATGATTTTCTTTGATTAATTAATTGGTTATGTTAAGTATCTAGAAGACATTAGATCTAGTGGGTAATAGGATGTTGGAAAGTCTAATTATAAACTCACAAGTCCCTAGTTCATATCTTCATCTTCATCAACAAACTTCTCTCTCTCTCCCTCCATAACCACTCACGGCCACCACCATACCACCACCAAACCATCACTTTCGATCTTCAAACAAGCAATCCAAGTGTACTTCTAGGTGCTACAAGGCGTTCAACGAAGCTTGGTGTTCTCGGAAGCTCAAGGACCGCTCTCGTTTTCTTTTATCCACCACTTTTACGCTTTGAAACTTCCCTAGCCTTGTGCTAGTGGTAAGCACTTAGATTGTGACAACCCTCACTAAACCAGGTATCCGTACGACTTAATTAGTAATTAATTACTGCTTAATTACTGTGCTTGATTGAAATTACTGATGAACTGCTACTTGATTTCTGATACATGCATATACCTGCACCATACTTTACTTACTGTCACTACATTATTTACGTGCTGAACCTTAGTGACAAACATGATGCACAAAAAGCACAGTAGCACTATAAACGGATAACCTATTGAACATGCTGATAGAGCCAGCATCAGGCAGACACTGCCTCTAAAGGCCTGTATGAGCCAGAAATATTTTGCTACACTAGTGGTGAGTGTAGGGATACAAGGGTTGTAGAACTGCGTCTCTAGGAATAAGTTTTGATGACTGGATGTGCCTAAAACATGCTCTATGTACAAAACTCAGCACTTTAACTAACAATTCAGCATCTAGCTAACCAATAAAGTGCCAAATCATGAGGAAATATTCCCGACACTTTGGGAAATAAGTTGTGTCACTAAAAATGGTATTAACGACACTTTAAAGCTTTGTTAAGCACTTTAACGGATTACTATCCAACCGAACAACCGGACTATACCCGAAGCATGAAAATAATGTCATTTTCATTATTTACCTTTTTCTGAGCCAGTTAGGGTCCCTGAATACCCTAACACCCATTGTAACGCATGACACACCACTAACCGGGTTAACCTTACTTAACCTAACTAATATACTTAACATTTAGTTGGTTTTGGACTAGGTACCCCCCCCCCCCCCTTAGAAACCGTCCCCATGAGGGGGACACCCTTGTACCATTATTTGATTATTATAATCATGTGTATAATATCTAGTTGACATATAATCCATTGGTTAATCACATTAAAAATTTGTCCATAAGATCATGACTTAACACACATGATCACACACTTAACCCCACAACTCACACACACTCTCTCCCTCTCTTTGAACTTTCGGCCGAGAGCACCCACCCCCCACCCATCCATTTTCGATTTCATGCAAGCCATTCCAATCATCTACAAGTGATAAGGATCTCATACGAAGAAGCTTGGTGCAATCGGAAGGCGAAGGACCTCTTTATCTTGCTTTTATCCACCCGTTTTTCGCATAGATTCTTCCCTAGCCTCGAGCTAGTGGTATGTTACTTAAATCACCTACTCGAACTATTTTGAAGTGGTTAATACAATGTGTAACGGTTAAAACTCGAAATCTTACAAGATGATGCTTAAAAGTTTACTAAAAACACTAAAAATGGTGGTTAAAAGCTTATAAGTTGTGTAAATCATGTAGTATTTGATTTGTGAAGTTATTTGGACCCGATCTATGTTGTGGTGGCTCGGATCATCATTTAACCCGGTTTAGTCATGATCTTGGATTATGACATAAAGCTTGTTTAAGTGTAACAAGGGTTAGAAGATGAAACTCTACCACACTCGAATCATGAACTTGTGTAAAAGCGTTTTAGCTTGTAAAATAGTGATTAAAACTAGTAGATCTACGGATCTACAAGTGGTATTTTTAAAGGACCGAGTGTCAAGAAATCATGTTTTTCTAAAAACGGATCTTACACTAACAAGAATGGTTTTTAGAACACACAAGTGTGTAAACACTTGTGTAGCACAAAGTATCGACAAAATAACTATTTTTGTGAAAAATGACAAGAAGTTGTAAAGACGGAACTTCTCTAAAAACGAGGTTTTTACGAAACCGGATTGATTTATACAAAAGATCCACTAAAAATGATGGAAAGATACTACCTATTTTGGATAAACCACAAGTTCATACATTTAAGCGATTGATATATATATTTTGACTTGTTGTGGTTTGAACATTGTTTTGATTGAATGATAATGATTGTTGGTTTGATTTGTAAAAGAAAATGATACGCTTAAAAGCGTGGCCACCTCCAGTTACAGAGAGAACTCTGGCGAAATTTTTCTAAAAACCTAACACTTAGAATTATTTTCACTAAAAGTGTTAGAAATACATTTTTACTTGTTTTCAAGGCATAGATTTCGCCACGATTTATTTACAAAATATCGGAGGTGGGATTTCACAAAATAAAACGTGATACATAAATATATTTAGTATATATTTTTCACAACATCACTGGTATAAGTGTTTATGATTATTTTGTGAACTACGTAAATATTATTTTTAGGGTAAAAATAATATTACTAAGTATTATTCTGGGAAAAATCGCATGTATTAAAATATAATATTTCTGGGAAGAATACTTATATTTTGAAGTTGGAAATAAAATATATTAAGTGAGACTTAATAGAGAAATCCGAATTATACGAACGCACATGTATTAAATCCCCCATCCTTGGGAAGGAAAATAACTACCAAGTATATACAGAATGTAAACACGAAATAGTGCCTAACTATTTCCCAAAAAACTTAAACCATAAAGCTAAGGCACGGCCATCCGTCTAATAGAGTTAGTACGTGTAGGTCATCACACAGCTGTTTGATTTGAAGGCATACTTGGTAGAGACGCACCACGGTGAGTTCATGTCCCCCTTTTCTCTAACTGTTTTCAGTTTTCTTAACTGCGGGGGTGAAATACATGTTACTTTGATTACAAGTACTTTATACATGGTATGGGTAGCGTAAGGAGGTTTACTACTTAGATCATGTGAGTGGGTAGGAGCAATATGAGGCCATTAGTCCTCATGGCAGGACCGAGGGACAGGAGCGGTAGATCTATCTGGGTGTAGCGAGCCCAGCCCCAGGCCAAACTAGAAACGGACCTCGGGGTGACTTTGTCCACATACTAATGCCGTGGCGAAATCTGCTAGGTTTGAGTCTCCCTACATGCACTTCACATATATCAGTGGCCTTGCAAACCATTGGTGATCTCAATTCCCTTATTTGCTATATACCAAGACTATTTTTATACTCACAAAGGTTTATTTACTCACTTACACATGAACTCGCTCAACATTATTGTTGATTTTTCAACTTACATGTATTTCAGGGAATTAAAGGATCTGGCGCGGTATGACACGTTTTCCCGCTGCACTAGTTACGAGGTCATCCGGGTTTGGGGAATGTGACTCTTTCCTGGACAAGTCACAGTCCTTAAACTGTGTTTATGTTATGTTGTGTTTGTTGAACAATGTTTATGTCGTTAGAATATGTTTCCGTTAAGACAATGTTATCGTATTTGGTTTTTAAAACTTAATCGAATGGATGATCTTGCATGGTTTTTATTTCATATAGCTTTGTTATGGTTAAGCTATGGTATTAAGAAGTCACACCAAATTAACCACGCTTCCGCAAAGCCAGGGTGTGACATAGATCCTTGTATTTTACTTGTTATTTAGGTGGTTAATGATGTTTAAAGATCAAAAACATAAGAACTCTAAAGAACATCATCAAAGTCTTGAAGTTTAAACTAACTAGAGAAGATGTATGGTTAAATGATGTTGAAATCATGATAAATCTGAAATAAACAAACCATAATCTACTGTAATAGACTTATGATCTGATTTTAATCGTATTAGAAAGGATGGCGAACGTATGAGTGCGTTCTAGTAACATTTAACCTTTAAACATCATGCTGATTTGCATTTTTAGCCAACTTTAACTGGCTGTAAACAGGTCATAACTTAACAAAAACTTGATTTTCTTGAGTCTATAATGTGTTATTATGAAATACGGTTCTAATGGCACTGGAATCATAATTTTTGGATTTCGTTTACTATTTTTAAAGTGTCGTTTTGTAACAGCAGCTCAAGCTGCATTTTTTGCTGAAAATATGTGTTGTACTTTTCATCATAACTTGAGTTCTGTGAAGACTTAACTCATGAAATTTGTACTGAAGATGACCACCGATGTATTTGTAATTCTCCCACTGGAATTTCGTAAATCGGACGTACGATGAATTTTAAATAAATTATTTCGGCGACTGTAGTCAGAAAAAGATAAATCTGATTTCAGTCCAGAAAATGATTTTCTATAAAATATTGGTGATGATTTGGACCCCGATATTTTTACACAATAATTTCTGGAATGTATAAGATATTCTGTAAAAAATTGGGAATTTTTGGAATAAGATAACTATTTTATTAAAATACTCAAAAACAGCTCAGTTTTGTATATTAAAACTGAAACGATATAAGTAAGAATTTTGCATGCCTAAATGTCGGGTTGGTTACTTGAAAGCGATCTAACGTGTTATATGTTAAAAAAAATGATACGCTAGTAAACATGGACGCCTCCATTTACAAAGGAAACTCTGGCGAAATTTTCCTAAAAACCCAATTCCTAGGAAATATTTTTCTAACAATTATTACAAGTATATTTTATAACTTGTGTTTCAAATATAAACGCCGCCATGAATTTTATTTACAAAATAACCAAGTGTCGGAGGTGGATTTTCGTAAATGATAGAGCAGTCTTAGAGACTTGGAGAATTTGGCTAGTGAGACTAGGAGTATCAGTCTAGGAGACTGGGAGGCTAGTGGGACTAGGAGAATTATTTGAATGCTTACTTGGTGACTTATGTGATTATTTGATTGTATGATTGACTGTTTGTGCATGTTTGTGTTTATGTTACAGACACCATGGACACCTCTGGCACAGGTGACTCAGACACCACAGGACCTAGACCTATAGTATCAGATGACCTAGAGTCTTCGGAGCGCGAGGTTCACACATCCGACTTTACTAGCACCGACGAGGATGATTTTCAGCCCTTTGCTTTACCTGATGGTGCTGATGAGCTCGCTGATGGCCCTTTGGCCGGGGACCTACCGTTAGTGGAGATCCCTGCTCCCATACCACTTGCTTCATATCCTGCTTACGATTTGCTTCCCGACGCCGACGATGGTGGCGACGTCGATCTGTATGATGATGAGCCCTTAGAGGATGATGTTCAGGGCGAGGCCCTTCTTGCTGCTGGTGATCTTTTGATGATCGCAGATGCTCCCGCCGAGGATTCACCTGCTTACTCTCCGGTCCCAGACTCTTTCGAGTCTGTGGCCTCCGCACCTTCACACACCCAGAGTGCACAGCACTTCTCACATGGATCAGATCCCGACCAGGCTTCTTCTGTTGCCCCTATTCCTAGTTTTGCTTTTGACCACGATGATGTGGAGGATTCCGATCCTGTCTTTCCCCCAGGATTCGACCCAGATCAGGATATAGAGTTTATACCCATGGATCAGCCTATGGAGGATCCAGTCGACCCAGTGGACCCAGTTGATCCCATCGACCCTGAGTTTGATTTTGAGATGGTCTTTGATGATCCCGAGCAGCTGCTGGACCCTGCTCCTGACCCAGTGCTTGAGCATGACCCTGCTCATGCTGGCATACCTTTTGAGCCTGTCATTGCTGACCCACCTATTGATGATCACCCTGTTGATGCTCCGCTATTGGAGGGCGATCATGTCATTGCTGCTGATCATGTTGATCCCCCACTTATTGCTGATGCACCAGTTGACCCTCTTGTTGCACCTCACCATGATCCTATACCAGTTCAGTTTGATCGTGCACTCTTTGAGGCACAGATAGACCCACGAGACGAGCACGCCCAGTGTGGGTGGATTCCTGCTGATGATGAGGTTCCACCTATTTCCCCTCAGATCACTGATACCCGTCACATTGATGCTTCCTTTTCATTTCCTCAGTTTACACCTCCAGCGCGACCTGGAGAAGGTTCTTCGGCACACCCTTTTGGACATGTACCGGTATCTATCCCTGTTATGCCACCGTCTGCTACTTTTCCCCCTGTTCCTCCATTTCATGTGGCACCTTTTGATCCCACCAGTGAGCCGTTTCTCTGGTCGCCACACTCTGCTATGCCACCGACTGACCCCTACCATTCTTTCCATAGGGGGTATACTATTGAGGACGTTTTGATGTCTTTTGTCGCCCAGCACGAGGCACACACGCAGCGTATTCAGGAGCTCGAGAGAGCTCAGCCACCGCCGTGCCCGTGTCAGGGTCAGACCCACTCTCCTTTGCAGCCCTCTCGACCTTTACCACCAGACTATGCTGCACGTCTTTTTGCTCTAGAGCAGCAGGTTGCTTCCTTCTTGCGTACCCAGAGAGCCATGGAGGAGGACTGGCTCCTTTTGCGTCGCTTGTTTTACACACACTTTCCCCCTCCTCCACCGCCATCCGTGTAGAGCTCTTCAGTACCGTATGGGTAGACGCTGGTGAGAAGACGGCGATTGCTTTTGACTGCACAGCATTTTTGGAGACTACATTTTGATTCTGACTTTTGTTGATCATGTATATGGGATGTATGGACACTGATTTGATATAGTTTTTGGACTAGGGTGATGTAGCCCTTAGTCGATTGATGTTGTATGACACTGTGATGTACTTGTACGCTTACTATGTGGTCTCAATATATGGCAATCGCAGTATTCTCACCATATTTGATGCTTGATTTGGTTATTTATATTTTATGACATGGGATGTTGTGTGATTGATGTTTGTGACATGGGATGTTGTGTGATTGATATGATTATAACATGAGATGTTATGTACTATTACTATCATAATAAAGCATACGATCTTTACTATGGCCTGACCGACGTGAACCCATCTTTTAGAATATGCCGCCGAGACGTCAAACGCCGTTGCCTACCAATGAGGCAGAACTCCAGCAAATCATCGCAGCTGCCATCGCACAATACGCCGCCTCGCAGGGAGGACCCAGTGGAAGCAGCTCAAACAACAATGGCAACAATAATCCACCTCATGGTAATACTAAGACATTTAGACATACCATGACCTAGTTGGATATCTATAGCAAAGATGCTAATGCCATTCACATGTTTTAACGTATGTGCAGGGTGCACCTACAAGCAGTTTCTAGACTGCAAACCGGTCAACTTTGATGGCACAGGAGGTGCTTTGTTCGTTGGGCTGAGAAGACTGAATCTGTTCTTCGCATGAGCAAATGCGCACTAGATCAGCAAGTCACCTATATCTCAGGGCTATTCTTGGATGGAGCCCTCTCTTGGTGGAATTTGTAAGTACAAACACTTGGTGAAGCTGCTGCCTACGTGCTAACCTGGACCGAACTGAAGGAACTTATGCGCAAAAAGTACTGCTCTCGCGCGGAAATCCAAAGATTGGAAACCGAGTTCTGGCATTTGAAAATGGAAGGTCCAAAGATCGCAGAATACGTTCAAAGGTTCCATGACTTATCGCATGTGGTACCCTACATGGTCACTCCGGAGTTCAAGAGGATTGAACGTTTCATTTGGGGATTAGCGCCTCAAATCATAAGCATGGTGACCTCATCTAAGCCTGCGACAATTACTGAGGCAATCGATTTGAGCGTGGCTATCACAGAAGAGGCTATCCGCCTGCACAAGTTTGATGAGATCAAGACGAAGAAGGAAGAGACTCACGTTGAGTCATCAGGAGGTAACAAACGGAAATTCTTGAATTTCAACAAGGCACTAGTGGGGTTGTTAAGAAAGGAGGATCAGGAACGCCAGCTCAGGTTACAGCTGGTGGTGGAAAGAAATGAAAAGGATATCAGGGCACCCAGCCCAAGTGTAATACCTGTCAACGCCACCATACTGGCCATTGTAGTGTGAAAGTATGCGAAGCATGTGGAAAGCCGGGCCACTTGAAGGATTCTTGTTGGGCTAGTGCTGGCCGGGGAGGCCAAGGAGGATTTGGGAATAGAAATAATAATCGTGGTGGAAATGGAAATCGCCCACAGCTAAACAATGGAGGTAACGAGAATCGAGGCAACAATGCTAACCAAGCGGGCGCCGTGAATCGTAACCAGAGGAATGATCAAGCTGGTGGAAACGGGCAGAGACCCGGATGCTTTAACTGTGGTGATCTTGGGCATTACAAGAGGAACTGCCCAGAGTTAAACCAAGCCCATGGAAGAGTATTTAATATTGAAGCGAGGGAGGCGCGCCAAGATCCCAATGTTGTCACTGGTACGTTCCCTGTAAACCAACGCTATGCATCCGTTTTATTTGATACTGGCGCCGATTATAGCTTCGTGTCGTTAGAGTTTAAGAATATGCTTGGTTTAGCCGCTAGTAAGTTAGATATCCCCTACTCAATCGAATTGGCTAATGGGAAGTTAGTAGAAGCCAATGAAGTTATCAGAGGCTGTGTGATCGAATTGGGAGAACGTGAGTTTGCTTTGGATCTACTACCAGTCCAGTTGGGAAGCTTCGATGTGGTGGTAGGAATGGATTGGTTATCAGGCAACAAAGCTGAGATAGTTTGTCACGAAAAGGTCGTTCGTATCCCAACCGAAGATGGCGAAACAATTGTGGTTCACGGGGAGAAGCGTGATACGCCGTTAAGAGTTATCAGCTGCCTGAAAGCACGAAAGTGTTTGCAGAAGGGATGTGTTGCCTTCTTGGCACACATTGTGGATAAGAAGGCTGCTGAGCCGAGAATCGAAGACATCCCTGTCGTGAGGGAATATCCAGAAGTCTTCCCAGAGGACTTACCTGGACTGCCACCTCAAAGGCAAGTAGAGTTCCGCATTGACTTAGTTCCAGGCGCCGCGCCTGTGGCTAAGGCACCTTATAGACTTGCTCCGTCTGAGATGCAGGAGCTGTCGACACAACTTCAAGAGTTGTTAGACAAGGGATTTATCCGACCAAGCTTCTCGCCTTGGGGAGCTCCGGTCCTGTTTGTCAAGAAGAAGGACGGTAGTTTTCGTATGTGCATCGACTACCGGGAGCTGAACAAGCTGACAATCAAGAATAGATATCCTCTGCCAAGGATTAATGACCTGTTCGACCAACTGCAAGGTTCAAGTTTTTATTCAAAGATCGATCTTCGATCTGGATACCATCAGTTAAGGATACAAGAGGAAAGTATCCCGAAGACAGCCTTCAGAACTCGTTATGGACACTACGAGTTCCTTGTTATGCCGTTTGGTTTGACAAACGCACCTGCAGTCTTTATGGACTTGATGAATAGAGTTTGCAAGCCGTACTTAGATAAGTTCGTGATAGTGTTCATCGACGATATCTTGATTTATTCAAGGACAAAGGCTGAGCATGAGCAACATTTAAGAGCTATTTTGGAGCTGCTGAAGAAAGAACAGTTGTATGCCAAATTCTCTAAGTGCGAATTTTGGCTACGTGAAGTCCAATTTCTTGGACATGTGGTTAATGGAAATGGAATCCATGTTGATCCCACAAAGATCGAAGCGATCAAGAATTGGGAAACGCCAAGGACGCCAACCGAGATTCGACAATTCTTGGGTTTGGCTGGTTACTATCAAAGGTTCATTGAGGATTTTTCAAAAATTGCTCAACCATTGATGCTCCTCACGCAGAAAGATAAGAAGTTTGATTGGGGAATCAAACAGGAAGAAGCGTTCCAGATATTGAAGGATAAGCTCTGCAATGCGCCCATCTTAGCACTACCGGAAGGTACAGATGATTTTGTGGTATACTGTGACGCCTCACGTCAAGGATTGGGTTGCGTGTTGATGCAACGCCAAAAGGTTATTGCTTACGCATCGCGTCAATTGAAAGTACATGAAAAGAACTATACCACACATGATTTGGAACTTGGCGCAGTGGTTTTCGCATTAAAGATCTGGAGACACTACCTTTATGGTACGAAGTGTACAATTTTTACAGATCACAAGAGCCTACAACACATATTCAACCAGAAGGAGCTGAATATGAGGCAAAGACGTTGGGTTGAGTTGCTGAACGATTACGACTGCGAGATAAAGTATCACCCAGGGAAGGCGAATGTGGTCGCCGATGCCCTAAGTCGAAAAGAGAGGATCAAGCCCATAAGGGTTAGGGCTTTAGAAATGATTATCCAAACCGATCTTTCCTTGCGCATTCGTGCCGCACAGAAAGAAGCTCTCAAGGAAGGAAACCTTGAAGAAGAATATCTCCGTGGGATGGAGAAGCTACTGGTACCAAACAAGGAAGGAACGTTATGTTTTGAGGAAAGGATTTGGGTTCCTTTGTTTGGAGGTTTAAGGAAGGTTATTTTCGATGAAGCTCACAAGTCGCGGTACTCTATCCACCCTAGAGCGGATAAGATGTACCAGGATCTCAAAGATTATTATTGGTGGCCTAGGATGAAAGGCGATGTCGCTGTTTATGTGAGCAAATGTTTAACATGCGCTAAGGTGAAAGCGGAATATCAGAAGCCTTCAGGACTTCTGAAACAACCTGAGATTCCCAAATGGAAATGGGAACAAATCTCCATGGATTTTATTACAAAATTGCCAAGAACGCCAAGAGGCCATGACACTATTTGGGTAATAGTGGATCGATTAACGAAGTCAGCACACTTCTTACCTATCAGAGAGAAGGATAACACTAGTAAACTGGCTGAAATCTACATGAGAGAGATCGTCGCACGTCATGGAGTGCCTCTCTCGATCATCTCTGATAGAGACGGAAGGTTTGTGTCAAGGATATGGCAATCCTTTCAAGAAGCTTTTGGCTCACAATTGAATCTGAGCACTGCGTTTCATCCGCAAACTAACGCGCAAAGCGAGCGAACGATTCAGACTTTGGAAGACATGCTGAGAGCGTGTGTTATGGATTTGGGCGGTAGCTGGGATAAGCATTTGCCTTTGGTCGAATTTTCGTACAACAACAGCTACCACACCAGTATTGGTGTCGCACCATTCGAAGCCCTTTACGGACGCAAGTGCCGATCACCCCTATGCTGGGCTGACGCAGGTGATAGGCAGCTTGCTGGTCCCGAAATCGTCCAAGAGACGACGGACAAGATTGCACAGATTCTAAAACGCATCGAAGCAGCTCGCCACAGACAGAAAGCCTATGCGGATCCAAACCGGAAACACTTGGAATTTCAAGTTGGGGAAATGGTCTTATTAAAAGTTTCACCCTGGAAGGGTGTGGCACGCTTCGGAAAGCGTGGGAAGTTAAATCCGCGTTACATTGGTCCTTTCAGAATTTTGAAAAGAATAGGACTAGTAGCATACAAGTTGGACCTACCTGCTGAACTCCATTCTGTTCACGATACATTTCATGTATCCAACCTGAAGAAAAGTCCAACTCAAGATAACATTGCCATTCCCATCGACGAGATTCATGTTGACGACACGCTCCATTTCGTTGAAGAACCAGTTGAGGTCACGGATTGGAAAGTAAACAAGACCCGCCGGAGCAGTGTCAAGCTCGTCAAAGTTCGTTGGAATGCCAGACATGGTCCTGAATACACCTGGGAGCGTGAGGACCGGATGAAAGAGAAATACCCCCACTTATTTCCTAAGAACCCTGCATCCACAAGCAGAACTTAAAATTTCGGGACGAAATTTTTCTAACGGGGGGAGAATGTGACAACCCTAACTAAACCAGGTATCCGTACGACTTAATTAGTAATTAATTACTGCTTAATTACTGTGCTTGATTGAAATTACTGATGAACTGCTACTTGATTTCTGATACATGCATATACCTGCACCATACTTTACTTACTGTCACTACATTATTTACGTGCTGAACCTTAGTGACAAACATGATGCACAAAAAGCACAGTAGCACTATAAACGGATAACCTATTGAACATGCTGATAGAGCCAGCATCAGGCAGACACTGCCTCTAAAGGCCTGTATGAGCCAGAAATATTTTGCTACACTAGTGGTGAGTGTAGGGATACAAGGGTTGTAGAACTGCGTCTCTAGGAATAAGTTTCAATGACTGGATGTGCCTAAAACATGCTCTATGTACAAAACTCAGCACTTTAACTAACAATTCAGCATCTAGCTAACCAATAAAGTGCCAAATCATGAGGAAATATTCCCGACACTTTGGGAAATAAGTTGTGTCACTAAAAATGGTATTAACGACACTTTAAAGCTTTGTTAAGCACTTTAACGGATTACTATCCAACCGAACAACCGGACTATACCCGAAGCATGAAAATAATGTCATTTTCATTATTTACCTTTTTCTGAGCCAGTTAGGGTCCCTGAATACCCTAACACCCATTGTAACGCATGACACACCACTAACCGGGTTAACCTTACTTAACCTAACTAATATACTTAACATTTAGTTGGTTTTGGACTAGGTACCCCCCCCCTTAGAAACCGTCCCCATGAGGGGGACACCCTTGTACCATTATTTGATTATTATAATCATGTGTATAATATCTAGTTGACATATAATCCATTGGTTAATCACATTAAAAATTTGTCTATAAGATCATGACTTAACACACATGATCACACACTTAACCCCACAACTCACACACACTCTCTCCCTCTTTTTTGAACTTTCGGCCGAGAGCACCCACCCCCCACCCATCCATTTTCGATTTCATGCAAGTCATTCCAATCATCTACAAGTGATAAGGATCTCATACGAAGAAGCTTGGTGCAATCGGAAGGCGAAGGACCTCTTTATCTTGCTTTTATCCACCCGTTTTTCGCATAGATTCTTCCCTAGCCTCGAGCTAGTGGTATGTTACTTAAATCACCTACTCGAACTATTTTGAAGTGGTTAATACGTTGTGTAACGGTTAAAACTCGAAATCTTACAAGATGATGCTTAAAAGTTTACTAAAAACACTAAAAATGGTGGTTAAAAGCTTATAAGTTATGTAAATCATGTAGTATTTGATTTGTGAAGTTATTTGGACCCGATCTATGTTGTGGTAGCTCGGATCATCATTTAACCCGGTTTAGTCATGATCTTGGATTATGACATAAAGCTTGTTTAAGTGTAACAAGGGTTAGAAGATGAAACTCTACCACACTCGAATCATGAACTTGTGTACAAGCGTTTTAGCTTGTAAAATAGTGATTAAAACTAGTAGATCTACGGATCTACAGGTGGTATTTTTAAAGGACCGAGTGTCAAGAAATCATGTTTTTCTAAAAACGGATCTTACACTAACAAGAATGGTTTTTAGAACACACAAGTGTGTAAACACTTGTGTAGCACAAAGTATCGACAAAATAACTATTTTTGTGAAAAATGACAAGAAGTTGTAAAGACGGAACTTCTCTAAAAACGAGGTTTTTACGAAACCGGATTGATTTATACAAAAGATCCACTAAAAATGATGGAAAGATACTACCTATTTTGGATAAACCACAAGTTCATACATTTAAGCGATTGATATATATATTTTGACTAGTTGTGGTTTGAACATTGTTTTGATTGAATGATAAAGATTGTTGGTTTGATTTGTAAAAGAAAATGATACGCTTAAAAGCGTGGCCACCTCCAGTTACAGAGAGAACTCTGGCGAAATTTTTCTAAAAACCTAACACTTAGAATTATTTTCACTAAAAGTGTTAGAAATACATTTTTACTTGTTTTCAAGGCATAGATTTCGCCACGATTTATTTACAAAATATCGGAGGTGGGATTTCACAAAATAAAACGTGATACATAAATATATTTAGTATATATTTTTCACAACATCACTGGTATAAGTGTTTATGATTATTTTGTGAACTACGTAAATATTATTTTTAGGGTAAAAATAATATTACTAAGTATTATTCTGGGAAAAATCGCATGTATTAAAATATAATATTTCTGGGAAGAATACTTATATTTTGAAGTTGGAAATAAAATATATTAAGTGAGACTTAATAGAGAAATCCGAATTATACGAACGCACATGTATTAAATCCCCCATCCTTGGGAAGGAAAATGACTACCAAGTATATACAGAATGTAAACACGAAATAGTTGCCTAACTATTTCCCAAAAAACTTAAACCATAAAGCTAAGGCACGGCCATCCGTCTAATAGAGTTAGTACGTGTAGGTCGTCACACAGCTGTTTGATTTGAAGGCATACTTGGTAGAGACGCACCACGGTGAGTTCATGTCCCCCTTTTCTCTAACTGTTTTCAGTTTTCTTAACTGCGGGGGTGAAATACATGTTACTTTGATTACAAGTACTTTATACATGGTATGGGTAGCGTAAGGAGGTTTACTACTTAGATCATGTGAGTGGGTAGGAGCAATATGAGGCCATTAGTCCTCATGGCAGGACCGAGGGACAGGAGCGGTAGATCTATCTGGGTGTAGCGAGCCCAGCCCCAGGCCAAACTAGAAACGGACCTCGGGGTGACTTTGTCCACATACTAATGCCGTGGCGAAATCTGCTAGGTTTGAGTCTCCCTACATGCACTTCACATATATCAGTGGCCTTGCAAACCATTGGTGATCTCAATTCCCTTATTTGCTACATACCAAGACTATTTTTATACTCATAAAGGTTTATTTACTCACTTACACATGAACTCGCTCATCATTATTGTTGATTTTTCAACTTACATGTATTTCAGGGAATTAAAGGATCTGGCGCGGTATGACACGTTTTCCCGCTGCACTAGTTACGAGGTCATCCGGGTTTGGGGAATGTGACTCTTTCCTGGACAAGTCACAGTCCTTAAACTGTGTTTATGTTATGTTGTGTTTGTTGAACAATGTTTATGTCGTTAGAATATGTTTCCGTTAAGACAATGTTATCGTATTTGGTTTTTAAAACTTAATCGAATGGATGATCTTGCATGGTTTTTATTTCATATAGCTTTGTTATGGTTAAGCTATGGTATTAAGAAGTCACACCAAATTAACCACGCTTCCGCAAAGCCAGGGTGTGACATAGATCCTTGTATTTTACTTGTTATTTAGGTGGTTAATGATGTTTAAAGATCAAAAACATAAGAACTCTAAAGAACATCATCAAAGTCTTGAAGTTTAAACTAACTAGAGAAGATGTATGGTTAAATGATGTTGAAATCATGATAAATCTGAAATAAACAAACCATAATCTACTGTAATAGACTTATGATCTGATTTTAATCGTATTAGAAAGGATGGCGAACGTATGAGTGCGTTCTAGTAACATTTAACCTTTAAACATCATGCTGATTTGCATTTTTAGCCAACTTTAACTGGCTGTAAACAGGTCATAACTTAACAAAAACTTGATTTTCTTGAGTCTATAATGTGTTATTATGAAATACGGTTCTAATGGCACTGGAATCATAATTTTTGGATTTCGTTTACTATTTTTAAAGTGTCATTTTGTAACAGCAGCTCAAGCTGCATTTTTCTGCTGAAAATATGTGTTGTACTTTTCATCATAACTTGAGTTCTGTGAAGACTTAACTCATGAAATTTGTACTGAAGATGACCACCGATGTATTTGTAATTCTCCCACTGGAATTTCGTAAATCGGACGTACGATGAATTTTAAATAAATTATTTCGGCGACTGCAGTCAGAAAAAGATAAATCTGATTTCAGTCCAGAAAATGATTTTCTATAAAATATTGGTGATGATTTGGACCCCGACATTTTTACACAATAATTTTTGGAATGTATAAGATATTCTGTAAAAAATTGGGAATTTTTGGAATAAGATAACTATTTTATTAAAATACTCGAAAACAGCTCAGTTTTGTATATTAAAACTGAAACGATATAAGTAAGAATTTTGCATGCCTAAATGTCGGGTTGGTTACTTGAAAGCGATCTAACGTGTTATATGTTAAACAAAATGATACGCTAGTAAGCATGGACGCCTCCATTTACAAAGGAAACTCTGGCGAAATTTTCCTAAAAACCCAACACCTAGGAAATATTTTTCTAACAATTATTACAAGTATATTTTATAACTTGTGTTTCAAATATAAACGCCGCCATGAATTTTATTTACAAAATAACCAAGTGTCGGAGGTGGATTTTCGTAAATGAAAACTTGTTAAATATATATTGAGAATATATATTTCATAATAAAACGCTTGTGTGCTTACGTGATTATTTTGTGAGCTGGAGATATATTATTTTTAGCGTAAGAATAATATTACTTGGAAATATCATGATAATACGACTCCAAAATAATACCAACGCCCTCACAAATAAATATTTAAGTTACATCGGTATTGTTTTTACAACGCGAACTCTAAAATGTAACTTGCGTATTTTCGAAAAATACTCTTAAATGTGTATTTTGATAAAGTGTTATTTTGGAAAATTGTATGAAGTAAAATATAATATTTTTGGGAAAAATATGTATATTTTGAAAACACAATATTTTAGACAAGTGATTTAAAATATATTTTCAAGTGAGACTTAAAAATATATATTCGGAATTATAAAACGCACATGTATTAATACCCCCATCCTTGGGAAGGAATATATTTATTAAATAATTAAGAAGTGTAAATACGAAATAGTTGTCTAACAATTTCCCAAAAACGTTAAACCTTAAGCCAAGGCACGGCCGTCCGTCTAATAGAAGTTAGTACGTGTAGGTCGTCACGCAGCGGGTTGATTGGGATTGACTATTTCGAGACGCACTTCTGTGAGTTCATGTCCCCCTTTTCTCTTAACTGTTTTCAGTTTTTATACTTCGAGGGTGAAATACATGGTATGGTTAGCTTAAGGAGGGTTACTACTTAGATCATGTGAGTGGGTAGGCGGAAACTAGAGGCCATTAATCCTTGTCGTAGGACCGAGGGACAGTAGTGATAGATCTATTTGGGTGTAGCGAGCCCCACTCCTGAGTCCGCTGAGTGAACCAGGTGGTGACTAAGTGCCCGACGCACAAATCCGCTAGGTTTGAGTCTTCCTGCATCACTTCACACATATCATTGGCTTTGCAACCCAATGGTGATCTCTTTTTCCTTAATTGCTACATACCAGGGATTTTCATACATACAGACATTTTTACAAAGGTTTATACATACTCACTTACACATGAACTCGCTCAACTTTATGTTGACTTTTCAAACTACATGTATTTCAGGGAACTAATGGATCTGGCACGGTATGCACATATTTTCAAGCTGCGTTTGAATAAATAAGTCATCCAGGGTTTAGAAGGTGTAACCTCTTCCTGGACGGGTTGCATATCTCTAAACCTAGTATTGCTTAAAGTCTTTTGCTAAGTTTTTACGAACTCATTAAATCAAGTCAAGGTTTGTAACTTATTTTGTGATTGATGTTTTAAGACAAGTAAAATATGGTATTTTTCTAAACTCTATTAACGGGTGAATATCTCATGTTTTTATCATATAGCATTGTTATGATTGTTGCTATGGTATTAAGAAGTCACACCAAATAAACCCACGCTTCCGCAAAGCCAGGGTGTGACAGCTTGGTATCAGAGCTTCGGTCGTAGCGAACTAGGATTCTTTCTTGAGTCTAGACTACGATCATTAGGGCTCTCACGAAAATGTTTTCACAACATGTTTTCATTGCATACACAAAACGTCTAGATCCAGGGAACAAACATTTTTTTTACAAACAAAAAGGCACAAGTACACTATTCAAAGATTTATAATTCAGTCGGGGAGACTGAGGGAGTTCAGTCGGGGAGACTGTGGGAGTTCAGTCGGGGAGACAGAGGGAGTCCAGTCAGAGAGACTAGGGGAGTTGGTCTTAGAGACCAGGGAGTTGGTCTTAGAGACCAGGGAGTTAGTCTGAGAGGCTAGGAAGTTCAGCCTGAAAGGCTGAGAGGATAGTCTAGGGAAGACTAGGATGATTACATGCTTACATTGTTATTACTTACCCGCTTAATTACTGATCATTGATATACGTGCATATGTGCTGAATATTTTGCGTACACCAATTGATTAATAATTACTATTGGTATACGTACTATGACTATTATAAACCAGCACACACGTCGCACTACTTAGAAGGCGAGTTATCAGACATTGATAACCCTACAGCCACCGTCACAGATGATGAAACTTCATCTGCGCCAGAGACGTTTACGTCAGATACTAAGAGTGACCCTGACATGCTGACCAAGGACGAGAACGACTTCCAACAGTCCGCGCTATCATATTTTGGTGATACTCTACCCTTGCTGATGGTTTCTCTGACAAAAATCCTTCTGTCACTCTTATTTCAGTCCATGACCCCTTTGTCACTGGACATCCCGATGATGAGCACACCATGGATCCGAATCCTAGACAATGCGCCTCTTGTGGACATTCCTTCCGAAGGTTGATTACTCGGCGAACAATTGATAATGATATCAACGTGATATTGATGGTCCTCCGATAACGCCCATGATGATGGAAAGTTAGATGAGAACCTTATTACTGATTGCACATTTTGAGATCCCTGTTGTCAAGCTACCCTCTGATTCTAATATACACTCGGTTTCAGACTCCTTTGAGTATGTGATATCTGCAGCCTTACAGACAGCCGGATTATAGCTTTCTACTACTGACGCGGACAGCGACGACATGACTGCTGCACTATCACCTGCTTGAGGCACCACACCGTTACACGACCCAGGGCCTGCTCCTGAGCTAGCTTCTGCACCTTTTGAGTCAGCTTGATGATTGCAACTGCTGGTCCTGCACACTTGCTTGATTATGACCCTGTTTCTTTTGGTTTACTAGACATTGCACCTCTACTATCTAACCCAGTACCAACACCTAACAACCTCCTTATTGGTTGAAACATTTGTTCCTACACTTTCAACCCCTGATGTTGCTCTTGTGAAGACCGACGTCCATTACGCCAACATGCCTATCGCTTTCTTTCAAGACATACCCGCACCCTAGGAAGATACTCTAGGTCAGCACACCTCATGACGATCCGTTTTGCTACAGCAGCATTTTCTACGACCTTACGGGCCGCACCGTGTACTACATTTGCCTTTACGTCGCTGGACGAGCCGATTTGATGGTTCCTATAATACACTATGCTAATGTTAGACCCTTACCATCCCTCACGTTATGGAAGCCACATACGAGATGAGTTGCTCCCGTAACATCAACTACAGTTGAGGATACGAGTCGCAGAATGTTGGAGCTTGAGCTGACACCACAATTGGCAACTTCAAATGCAAAGCATTACATAACTGAAAACATGAGTTAAGTGTCTACATCACAAGACAGCATATTGTCTGAAAAGTTTATGTAAAACACCACGTCCTCCACCCTGTCTATCACCAGCATGCTTTGATCCGCCACATACATCAAGATTCCTTTTGTGCTCTTGACCTTTGCTATTTCACCGTTCCCAGGATTCTGATGCTCATTTCTTTACTATCGAGCGGTCGAGCGGAGGTTGATATCCGCACCTCGATGATGAATGAAGGAACGATCGTGACTCTCGAAGCAGGATATGCCACCACAGATCACGAATTGCTTAAGGCACGAAAGTTGTTGTGGGAAGGATGTGTTGTTTCCTGGCTCATGTTGGGGACAAGGGAGCCGAAGAACTAGAACTCGAAGATACCCCCGTGATCGGAGAATATCCTGAAGTCTTCCTCGAAGACTAGCCAGAATTATCTCCTCTACGACAAGTCGAATTTTTGCATCGATTTGATTCCAGGCGTCGCGCCTGTAGTCAGTGCACCCTGAGCGACTTACACCTTCGGAAATGCAAGGATTGACAGTGAAGTTTTAGCAGTGGATAGAGAAGGAAGATAACAGACCAAACTTTCCATTTTTGGGTGACCCCATTTCTGCTCGTCAAAAAGAAGGATGATGATTTCCAAATAAACATCAATTACCAGGAGCCGAACGAGCTAACACATGAGAGTCGGTGACTCTTGCTAAGGGTTAGCGAACCTCTTACGTAACTGACTATGAGGACCCAACTAATACTACACGACTGATCGACGATCGAGCGTCGTTAGGGTGAAATTCAGGAAGAAAGTATACCAGGGCGAAATTGTGGGACAATGACTTGTTCTTAGACAAAATGGTGCTTCCTACACAATGTACAAGCCGGATCCACACGGGATACGAAATCTGGAGAATCTAGAAAACTTATATCCAGGACCTTTGGGAACCCAGGACCAAACTCGTAAGGGTTTACTTAGGAACCATATCTGTCAACTCAATCAAACATCATTAACTTGACAAACTTGTCATTGCAGTTAACAAAACCGAAAGTACTTAAGTTTTCTTTCGGTGAAGTCTTCACTGTTACTTCTAACGAGTAGATATTTGCATTTCTACTCCCCTCAAAGAAGTTGCATCACGCTGATTTCCTTCGCTGAGAGCGAACACACGTTTGCTTCGTATACTTGGTCACTTCTCCCTTTTGGTAGAAACACATTGCTTCATCACTTGAAAACTTATATATAACCCATGCACCTTTTGCTACGCATGCGGTTTCATTTCGAATAAACGCTTCATTAAAGTTTAAATATTACGTTGCTAAATCTAATTACTGGTTTGCGACTCGAGTAACCTACGTTATTGAAATTATGGGCTCTTTTGCTATCAAGTCAACACACTCTCTTGAAACTTCTTTTATTACAAATTACATTCATGGTTTATTTTGTTACCATGCCGATATTTCCTTTGTTGATAACATATGTTTATTGCCGGGCTACACTGAGATTAAGTTCGATTGCTTGAACATTCCCACTTCGCATGTCCAGTTTCAGACATCATATGATGTATTGAGAGCATCATATTCGAAAATTTTCGCACAGATCTTTTCATTTCGAGTCATAGTAGATTCGGTTGGTCTATGACTCCACTAAATCGTTGATTGATTTCGATACCTTGCAGTGATACTTTCACAGAATTGAAGCTTGCGCTAATTGGGTTACTCATTTCATACACGGATTTAATTGCCTATTTACTTGTTAACAATCCATTTTGATATCCACGATCGAAGCAGTCTTAACACAATTGTGTGTTGAGGCAATGGTACATATATTCATTTCATAAGCACAAATGTACCTCCTAACGATTCTTTCGTTGTCAATCAAATGCCTTGCAGTACTTAATACTTTTTCATCTTTGATCAAAACAGTGGCTCTTTGATGATTCCGTATTCAACCGAAAACTTTATGACATTGTGTAAATAAAATCTTACGGCTTGTTTCGGTACACTTTCATCTGATCTCAAACATGGTGAACTTGTTCAGTCACCGTTATTATGGAATTATGTCATTGCAACACCTTGTGGTGTCATTACAAACTTGTAGCTTGTGCTAATCATGGTCAACCGTTTCACATAGGACTACATATACTTTTGCTTAACACATCATTCAAACATTTCTGATGCAACTACTAATTAAGGCAAGGATACACCAGATTCTCTTGTTTTTCACTCGGCACATTCTCGCAATTCAAAATTTTCAACACACTAAATTTTACCATTCATCTACTCGGGAGTTGACAGATCATTTTACTATTTCATTTGAGTCCTTGATTTTGAATTCATATAGCAGATACTATGGCTTGTGAAAAATCGATTGCATATTGCAATCGATCGTTTGAGGATCTTATTAGTCAAAACTCCTCTTTTGTGGAACCCCCCTGCTAGCTGAATTAAACTAGACTATACGTCAAGCACGTTTTGTGTCTTTGACAACAAATGCTAAAAGCACATACCTTTTAACCATAGGGTTCGTGTTGTTACATGTTCTGGGACTCACCTAATATGAGTAATGTTTGTTTCGGTTCGATGATTATCTACTTCGATATTATTCATATACATACATGTGTGACTTAACCATAAGGAGTTAAGGTAGTACAAATTTCGAGGATGAAATTTCTTTAACGGGGGGAGAATGTGACAACCCTCACATTTACAGGTATCCGTACACTAAATTAATATTTAATTAGTGCTTAATTACTGTGCTTGACTACAATTATGATTAAACTGCTTACTGTTTTCTGATACATACATACTCATGCATCACATTTTATTACTGTCACTCCATTCAATACACACAAACAATAGTGACAAACTTGATGCACAAAGCGCAGTTAGCACACTAAACGGATAACCCAGAAAACATGCTGACATTGCCAGCACCTAATGTAACACCCCAAAAACGGGTTTGGTAATCAAACCTGGTTAATACTAAGAGACGGGTTATAACTCCCGGAATCCAATAAGTTAACTAGGAATAATAATAACCTAGTTAGAAGAAAAGTCTTGTAGTGACATACTAGTGGGCTAAAAACCTTATAACTAGGAAAATATAAAACTTTATATTAAAATTATAAAGTTTTAAATAAACAAGGACAAACTAACTAGGACAAATTAACCCAGTTAGTCTTGAGACTTGTAAATTACTTACTAGAAGGTTAAAACACCTTAAATAAATAACTTAATGATAATGGAGGGACTAAATGTGTTAAAACTAAAACTAATAATAATAAAAACAAGGTTTAAGCACCAAACACACTAAAAGAAGTGTGTCTGGTCGATCAAAACATCAGGAGCGAACATGAGCTTCCCCACCAAACCCTAACTTGTGCAAAGTGATCAAATTGGGGCTTCAAATCAGTTCCAAATCGATTTCCAAGCACGAAATTGTCATCTCCATTGAAAGGGGAGTCATAAGGTATGTAAATTTTATGAAAAATCTCTAGTTGGATTTCTAGGTAAACTTAGAAATCTGAAATTGATGGTTGCATGTTCGTTATATGATGAAATTAGGAATGATTTTATGTCTAGGAGTAAACCCTAGTCATTTACTTGTTGATTTGATGTTCCTAATTGTGAATTCATGATCACCCGATTATGTGCTAAATGGGTTTTGTAGAAACATGATGAACACTAGAATCATAATGGTTAAATTGTGTTAATAGAACTCCCTGAAGTTAGATTTGAAGTTTGATGTTAGTACTTGTTAATTTTGCTAGAATTTAAGGGTTTAGAACACTTAAATGGGCTGGAGAAATTTGATGTTTCGTGTTGCACACAAGGTGCTTGTTAAAATGCTTGAACAAGAAAATATAACAAAGCTGATTGGAATAAAAAAATTATTGGGCTGCAGTTTTTAAAAAATCATATAAAATCACTGGAACGGCCTGTGAGGTTGAGCCTTATATGCTCAGAAAGCTATTAAAACATACTACGTTTTATGTTTGAACATGTTTGTTAAATTCTGATGTTAAATGGGTCAAAACAGTGTCCGAAGTCGGCTGAACTGTTTTGACAGCAAGCTGATTGGAATAAAAAAAAAATTATTGGGCTGCAGTTTTTAAAAAATCATATAAAATCACTGGAACATCCTGTGAGGTTGAGCCTTATATGCTCAGAAAGCTATTAAAACATACTACGTTTTATGTTTGAACATGTTTGTTAAATTCTGATGTTAAACGGGTCAAAACAGTGTCCGAAGTCGGCTGAACTGTTTTGACAGCAAGCTGATTGGAAGCATTTTGACTTCTGAGCTGATTTTTGCGAAAATCATAATTAATTATAGGAAGCTCGGATTGAGCTGATTCTTTTTTAGTTGGAAAGATATTTTAGTATTCTACATTTCATCTTTGATCACCAAGGGCTGAATAAAACCGTAAAGTGGTTAAAAGAGTCGATTCCGCAGCTACATTGTAAAGTTGCTACACATTTTATTGATAAACTTAATCTAAGAAAATTGTATACAAGAAAAGGATGAATTGTGAGAAATGTGATAATGATGGCATTCTAATAAATTAACTTGAGGCAATGTGTCTAACGTGGAAATATAAATTGATTGTAAGACTTGGTAAGAGGTATGTCGTAGTAGCTTTTATTCCATACTTGAATGGTGTGGTGTGTACCATGTATTTGCTTCAAACAGATCTTATGAAATTGGGTGTATTAAAGGCATCTAAAATACATACAAATGATTTATACAAGTAATATGTATGTGTATGCCAAACATGTTCTAAGTTAGTGCTCAGTCACATACACAAGGACAGTTTGACTTACGAAAGTCAAACTGACCTAAAACTAATGTCTTGATAAATGAGTATGTGTGAATCCATGAGATGTTGTGGTCATTTTATATAATGACTAATCTAACAAATCTTGTGGGTATTGTGTTAAGTTTGATCTCGTCAAGCTAAGTGGGAGCTGGAAAGGAATGGATCAAACGGGTCAAGTGCGCAAGGAAAGCTCGAACGGACGCAAACTGTAAGTAAAGCTTACACTTATTTTTTTAGCATACGTATTTATTCTATAGGTGATAAATACAACAATATATCATGTTCGAATTATGGGTTCCGACACGAAATGAAATGGGTCGGAACGAATAAAAACGTTTAAAACCATGATTTGTAATAAATATAGTTGTTTGGTCGTATAGACCAAATGAGTCAAATGATGGTGATAATATCATATGACCATATCGACTAATGTTGGTTGTTAAGTCATATGTTTACAGGAACGAATAGATATTTGGATAATTGCGTCATCATATAATATTGAATTAATAATAGCAAGGCATAAACGGGTCTATACGTTGACTCGAGCCAGGTACGCTTATATATAGATTTATAGTTAAAAGTGTTTAACTTCCCTTCACGGGTCAAAAGGAGTAGATAGGTAAAACGGGTTAAGAATTCACAAGAAACCCGTAATTTGAACCTTGCACATTAGTAAATTGATATAACGTGATATGCGTGATATTTTAAAAAGGGTAATAAACAAGTTTGTTTGATAAATCACGAACGGGTCAAAAAGTGTCATAATTGAATTTCAAGCCGAGAGCTTGAAAGTTAAAATTTTGTGAATTTAGATGTTGGATTTTAACTCCATATGATGGAGGATCAAATTACAATCACGTAGGAAGAAACGGTAGACCCTGTAAAAAAAAATATATATATATATATTTTATTCAGTTTTGTTTCCAAGACTCGTTTAGATACGTTTTAAACCCCGTATGACTAAAGCATTTCATGTTTATGAAATGTAGGTACATTTTGGATGCCGGAAGACGATCAAGCTCAACGAAGAGCCGAACACGAATAAGATAAAAGCTTCCGCACGTCGTTTCGTCGTAACTTTTAAACGACGAACTCAATTATTTTAAAATTGTAAAGTTTAAACAAACCCGTATTTTTACAAAGTATATGTAGTCTTAACTACATGTTGTTTGTCGTATACTTTACAAAAAACATTAAATAATGACAAGGGTGTTATAAGTTGGTAATCAGAGCTCATGGTTAAAGAGTAAAGTGTGTTCGGTTCGAGGCTTGATCGCAAATCCGGTAAGTACATGTATATTAATGGTTTGGTATGTGTTGAAATGTTGTGAACAACACATAGGGTTATCGTGTGATACACGTTACCTCAATTAAATGATAAATATAGTTGACAAAATTACGCGCGTTGACGCGTATAGTAGAAAAGCCTTGTATTATAATACGGGCGATTATTGAAGTTGATATTACTAATTCTTGTAAATGTTTTAATTGAAGGACACTCGCATCTGAAGATAGCGAGAGTTTAACAAATTGCGGATATGATGATGGAACAGTCCGAGATGTGACAAGAAGAGCATACTCATCAAGGACCTAAATCGCGTAACGATCGCAAATAAGTAATGGCAAGGAATGCCCGTCGGGGCAAGCATTACCAGGTGCACATTTTAAACTTATAGTACAAACAGTAATATGCAACAAATACATAGTGAATGACAGTTGCATATAGAATATGAAACTTGGAAAACCTGGATAGGTTACCTATCCAGGATGACGTTTCCAAGAGAAATTCAGTAGAGAATATGTATTATTCACAAATTGTGAATAACAAGACAATAACAGAATTCAGTTTATATAGAAACTTGGACGAGAGTGATCATCCAAGTAAGTATTCTCAATATAAATCCTATTGAGAAAAGTAATGATCACATCAACGAATGTGAATAAATGTTTATAAAAAGGGACATTTTACATGTTCAAGGATAAACGACAAAAACTAATAATTGTTAACTAACAATTAAATAAAGTTTTACCAAATGAAATCATAAATATGGAAATAATTTGAGGAGTTACTTACATGGGACGTGATGTGGTAATTATAATAAGGTCACGCGTACCATGTGTTGATCGCTTACTCTGGCCAAGTAAGTAGTGAACACATGATAGCATGAGCTTCTTATAATGAGCGCAGTTATGTCCGATGTAGTAAGGTCAAGATGAATGAAAATTTAAAGGATCCTTAGGGTCAAGAAATCTTATAGGCATACTCGTATAAATGGTTTTCGCGGGAACCATAAAAACGACGTATGGCGCACATAGAAATAAATGACCCAAGGAAATTCGTGACATAAGTCATTTCGGACGAAACAACCATGGTTGACAAAAAGGGCATTGTAAAACCAAAGTATAAATGACCCGCGGGGTCATAGAAACAAAGGTATTGCCCACATGGGAAAAACGATCAAAAACCATGGAAGACAAAAAGGGCATTGTAAAACCAAAGTATAAATGACCCGCGGGGTCATAGAAACAAAGGTATTGCCCACATGGGAAAAACGATCAAAGTCGTTGACTTTGGTCGTAGTAAAGAAATGATGATGATGATAATCATCATTCATAGTTTATAAGACTGTCAAGGATGGTCGAATAAAGAATAAATGTTTGGTTGAATAAAAGCGATGGATTTCGCTAAGACAACCAAACAAATTAAAACGAAATCTTAATGTATACCGGAATGCTTGCACTAATAATGACTTCGGTAAAGTACCCGGTTGATGGGTAAGGATTTAAACACATGCGTAAACCGAGAAACGGGAACACGAATTGAAAGTCAAAAGACTCGGATTATGAGTTATGACTGAAAGACCATAAAATTTCGCAAACAGAAATTTTGATAATTATATTCAACTATTTTGAGGTTGAACGGGTTGAATAAAGTATAATGCTTGATGGCATAAGTAAGCGCAAGCCGGATAACGGTAAGCTTGAGACAAACCGATGCTTAATTGACGTGAGAAGTCATAGAGTCGGAAGAATTATCCGAAAGAAAACGATTGTAGACACGAACTACAGTCAAAGTTAACGGATTTCAAGCATGAAAACAAATGATTTTCAAAAAAAAAAAAAAAAAGAGAGTGCTTTGACACCAAATATATATTTTAATAAAGACACGAGTAAAAAGAATGATCTACGGGATCATCATAACCTTCGGGTTATAAACAGTGTAAAGGTCTACGGGACCAAAATGACCTATGGGTCATGAATAAAAAGGAAAAAGGATCATAAAGGACTCGCCTTAAAGAGGTGAGAGCCTAAAGAAATAGCCTACGAGGCTAAGTGAATGAACCTATGGGTTATCTAGACATAGCAAGGGAACTGGTTGAGAATCCCCGCGTAAAATAAGAATGAAAAAGAATAAATTCTTAATTGTCAATTTCTTGATATGAGTAATTGACGAAAGTTAAAGAGAAGACGTTAAATTAAACTTCAAGTTTTAGTGAGAAACAACGTTTAAACAAATATGAATACTACAAGACGATTTTGGAAATAACAAATATCAAAGAGTATGGGTCTTAACATCGATAGGTGCAAGACGATATATTCGAAAAAGTGGTATTTTTGAAAATGAAAGGTTGATATAAATTAAACATGACGTGACACGATCACGGTCAAGAAATGTATTGTGAAGTGGAATCACATTATCACCAGGCGAGCGGTAAAAAGCAACTAGACTAATAAGTCTAGTTAGTGAGACCGGTTAAGGTCATTTAAGTAAGTTGGTTGCTTGTAAGCGGTGGATTCGGTATAACTGAACCGAATAAATGAATTTGAAAACAAAAGAAATAGTTGCTAAAAGAGAAAGATTTCACTAAAGACCTTTAAACGGGTCAAGGTAACGGATTCACAAAGAGTTCGATAATATATGAAAGCGATGGATATCGCTAAGTTAACTAAATTAGTGGAAATAACAAGATTACGTTATTTCGAAGTTACACTATGTCGTATGAGATATGTAGACAATTAGTAACCAAAAAGTTGTTACCGTACTTTTCGGGTAGTACTAACGATTGGTTAAAAAGTATAAGTAATGTTTAAAAGATTACTCAGGTCAAACGCATTGAGTTTAGAACTCGATGAACTATGTAAGAAAGGTTTCGAGGACGAAACCTCTTTAAGGGGGGTAGACTTGTAACACCCCAAAAACGGGTTTGGTAATCAAACCCGGTTAATACTAAGAGACGGGTTATAACTCCCGGAATCCAATAAGTTAACTAGGAATAATAATAACCTAGTTAGAAGAGAAGTCTTGTAGTGACATACTAGTGGGCTAAAAACCTTATAACTAGGAAAATATAAAACTTTATATTAAAATTATAAAGTTTTAAATAAACAAGGACAAACTAACTAGGACAAATTAACCCAGTTAGTCTTGAGACTTGTAAATTACTTACTAGAAGGTTAAAACACCTTAAATAAATAACTTAATGATAATGGAGGGACTAAAGGTGTTAAAACTAAAACTAATAATAATAAAAACAAGGTTTAAACACCAAACACACTAAAAGAAGTGTGTCTGGTCGATCAAAACATCAGGAGCGAACAGGAGCTTCCCCACCAAACCCTAACTTGTGCAAAGTGATCAAATTGGGGCTTCAAATCAGTTCCAAATCGATTTCCAAGCACGAAATTGTCATCTCCATTGAAAGGGGAGTCATAAGGTATGTAAATTTTATGAAAAATCTCTAGTTGGATTTCTAGGTAAACTTAGAAATCTGAAATTGATGGTTGCATGTTCGTTATATGATGAAATTAGGAATGATTTTATGTCTAGGAGTAAACCCTAGTCATTTACTTGTTGAATTGATGTTCCTAATTGTGAATTCATGATCACCCGATTATGTGCTAAATGGGTTTTGTAGAAACATGATGAACACTATAATCATAATGGTTAAATTGTGTTAATAGAACTCCCTGAAGTTAGATTTGAAGTTTGATGTTAGTCCTTGTTAATTTTGCTAGAATTTAAGGGTTTAGAACACTTAAATGGGCTGGAGAAATTTGATGTTTCGTGTTGCACACAAGGTGCTTGTTAAAATGCTTGAACAAGAAAATATAACAAAGCTGATTGGAATAAAAAAATTATTGGGCTGCAGTTTTTAAAAAATCATATAAAATCACTGGAACAGCCTGTGAGGTTGAGCCTTATATGCTCAGAAAGCTATTAAAACATACTACGTTTTATGTTTGAACATGTTTTTTAAATTCTGATGTTAAATGGGTCAAAACAGTGTCCGAAGTCGGCTGAACTGTTTTGACAGCAAGCTGATTGGAATAAAAAAAAAATTATTGGGCTGCAGTTTTTAAAAAATCATATAAAATCACTGGAACATCCTGTGAGGTTGAGCCTTATATGCTCAGAAAGCTATTAAAACATACTACGTTTTATGTTTGAACATGTTTGTTAAATTCTGATGTTAAACGGGTCAAAACAGTGTCCGAAGTCGGCTGAACTGTTTTGACAGCAAGCTGATTGGAAGCATTTTGACTTCTGAGCTGATTTTTGCGAAAATCATAATTAATTATAGGAAGCTCGGATTGAGCTGATTCTTTTTTAGTTGGAAAGATATTTTAGTATTCTACATTTCATCTTTGATCACCAAGGGCTGAATAAAACCGTAAAGTGGTTAAAAGAGTCGATTCCGCAGCTACATTGTAAAGTTGCTACACATTTTATTGATAAACTTAATCTAAGAAAATTGTATACAAGAAAAGGATGAATTGTGAGAAATGTGATAATGATGGCATTCTAATAAATTAACTTGAGGCAATGTGTCTAACGTGGAAATATAAATTGATTGTAAGACTTGGTAAGAGGTATGTCGTAGTAGCTTTTATTCCATACTTGAATGGTGTGGTGTGTACCATGTATTTGCTTCAAACAGATCTTATGAAATTGGGTGTATTAAAGGCATCTAAAATACATACAAATGATTTATACAAGTAATATGTACGTGTATGCCAAACATGTTCTAAGTTAGTGCTCAGTCACATACACAAGGACAGTTTGACTTACGAAAGTCAAACTGACCTAAAACTAATGTCTTGATAAATGAGTATGTGTGAATCCATGAGATGTTGTGGTCATTTTATATAATGACTAATCTAACAAATCTTGTGGGTATTGTGTTAAGTTTGATCTCGTCAAGCTAAGTGGGAGCTGGAAAGGAATGGATCAAACGGGTCAAGTGCGCAAGGAAAGCTCGAACGGACGCAAACTGTAAGTAAAACTTACACCTATTTTTTAGCATACGTATTTATTCTATAGGTGATAAATACAACAATATATCATGTTCGAATTATGGGTTCCGACACGAAATGAAATGGGTCGGAACGAATAAAAACGTTTAAAACCATGATTTGTAATAAATATAGTTGTTTGGTCGTATAGACCAAATGAGTCAAATGATGGTGATAATATCATATGACCATATCGACTAATGTTGGTTGTTAAGTCATATGTTTACAGGAACGAATAGATATTTGGATAATTGCGTCATCATAGAATATTGAATTAATAATAGCAAGGCATAAACGGGTCTATACGTTGACTCGAGCCAGGTACGCTTATATATAGATTTATAGTTAAAAGTGTTTAACTTCCCTTCACGGGTCAAAAGGAGTAGATAGGTAAAACGGGTTAAGAATTCATAAGAAACCCGTAATTTGAACCTTGCACATTAGTAAATTGATATAACGTGATATGCGTGATATTTTAAAAAGGGTAATAAACAAGTTTGTTTGATAAATCACGAACGGGTCAAAAAGTGTCATAATTGAATTTCAAGCCGAGAGCTTGAAAGTTAAAATTTTGTGAATTTAGATGTTGGATTTTAACTCCATATGATGGAGGATCAAATTACAATCACGTAGGAAGAAACGGTAGACCCTGTAAAAAATATATATATATATATATATATATATATATTATTCAGTTTTGTTTCCCAGACTCGTTTAGATACGTTTTAAACCCCGTATGACTAAAGCATTTCATGTTTATGAAATGTAGGTACATTTTGGATGCCGGAAGACGATCAAGCTCAATGAAGAACCGAACACGAATTAGATAAAAGCTTCCGCACATCGTTTCGTCGTAACTTTTAAACGACGAACTCAATTATGTTATGTTGTATTATTTTAAAATTGTAAAGTTTAAACAAACCCGTATTTTTACAAAGTATATGTAGTCTTAATTACATGTTGTTTGTCGTATACTTTACAAAAACCATTAAATAATGACAAGGGTGTTATACCTAAACATACATTGTTCTGAGGCCAATATGAGCCGGGAGTAGATTACTATACTGGTAGGGAGTGTAGGGAGGTGAGGATCATTAAACTGCGTCACTAGGTGATAGTTATAGTGCCTGGAAGTGCCTAAAACCTACTTAAAGTGCAGAATTCCGCACTAAAACACCAAAATTCAGCTTTTAACAAAGCTAGTAAAGTGTAAAAACTTGTCAAAATAGTCCTAGACACTTTCCAAAGTGTTGGTAATTTAATGTGTCACTAAAAACATAATAAAAGACACTTTAAAGGCTTTACTTGACACTTTAACGGATCAATATCCAACCGAACAACCGGACTTTACCCGGAACAAAAAAAAATATTGTCAAACACATTGTTTTTATTTTTCTGAGCTAGTTAGGGTCCCCGAACACCCTAACACACTATATAACTAATAACACACCATAAACCATTAACTAAACACTTGTTACTTAACTATATCACTAACTAAACTAGTAACCATCCATTGAAAACCAACCCTATACCCCCCCCCCAAACCGGTTAGGAGACAAGAAGGACACCCATGATTTTCTTTGATTAATTAATTGGTTATGTTAAGTATCTAGAAGACATTAGATCTAGTGGGTAATAGGATGTTGGAAAGTCTAATTATAAACTCACAAGTCCCTAGTTCATATCTTCATCTTCATCAACAAACTTCTCTCTCTCTCCCTCCATAACCACTCACGGCCACCACCATACCACCACCAAACCATCACTTTCGATCTTCAAACAAGCAATCCAAGTGTACTTCTAGGTGCTACAAGGCGTTCAACGAAGCTTGGTGTTCTCGGAAGCTCAAGGACCGCTCTCGTTTTCTTTTATCCACCACTTTTACGCTTTGAAACTTCCCTAGCCTTGTGCTAGTGGTAAGCACTTAGACCCTTGTATTTTACTTTTTATTTAGGTGGTTAATGATGTTTAAAGATAAAAAACATAAGAACTCTAAAGAACATCATCAAAGTCTTGAAGTTTAAACTAACTAGAGAAGATGTATGGTTAAATGATGTTGAAATCATGATAAATCTGAAATAAACAAACCATAATCTGCTGTAATAGACTTATGATCTGATTTTAATCGTATTAGAAAGGATGGCGAACGTATGAGTGCGTTCTAGTAACATTTAACCTTTAAACAGCATGCTGATTTGTACTTTCAGCCGACTTTAACTGGCTGTAAACAGGTCATAACTTAACAAAAACTTGATTTTCTTGAGTCTATAACGTGTTATTATGAAATACGGTTCTAATGGCACTGGAATCATAATTTTTGGATTTCGTTTACTATTTTTAAAGTGTCGTTTTGTAACAGCAGCTCAAACTGCATTTTTCTGCTGAAAATATGTGTTGTACTTTTCGTCATAACTTGAGTTATGTGAAGACTTAACTCATGAAATTTGTACTGAAGATGACCACCGATGTATTTGTAATTCTCCCACTGGAATTTCGTAAATCGGACGTACGATGAATTTTAAATAAATTATTCCGCCGACTGCAGTCAGAAAAAGATAAATCTGATTTTAGTCCAGAAAATGATTTTCTATAAAATATTGGTGATGATTTGGACCCCCGATATTTTTACACAATAATTTTTGGAATGTATAAGACATTCTGTAAAAATTTGGGAATTTTTGGAATAAGATAACTATTTTATTAAAATACTCGAAAACAGCCCAGTTTTGTATATTAAAACTGAAATGATATAAGTAAGTATTTTGCATGCCTAAATGTCGGGTTGGTTACTTGAAAGCGATCTAACGTGTTATATGTTAAAGAAAATGATACGCTAGTAAGCGTGGACGCCTCCATTTACAAAGGAAACTCTGGCGAAATTTTCCTAAAAACCCAACACCTAGGAAATATTTTTCTAACAATTATTACAAGTATATTTTATAACTTGTGTTTCAAATATAAACGTCGCCATGAATTTTATTTACAAAATAACCAAGTGTCGGAGGTGGATTTTCGTAAATGAAAACTTGTTAAATATATATTGAGAATATATATTTCATAATAAAACGCTTGTGTGCTTACGTGATTATTTTGTGAGCTGGAGATATATTATTTTTAGGGTAAGAATAATATTACTTGGAAATATCATGATAATACGACTCCAAAATAATACCAACGCCCTCACAAATAAATATTTAAGTTACATCGGTATTGTTTTTACAACGCGAACTCTAAAATGTAACTTGCGTATTTTCGGAAAATACTCTTAAATGTGTATTTTGATAAAGTATTATTTTGGAAAATTGTATGAAGTAAAATATAATAGTTTTGGGAAAAATATGTATATTTTGAAAACAGAATATTTTAGACAAGTGATTTAAAATATATTTTCAAGTGAGACTTAAAAATATATATTCGGAATTATAAAACGCACATGTATTAATACCCTCATCCTTGGGAAGGAATACATTTATCAAATAATTAGAGAAAACCGAGGCAGTGATTACAATAAGTAAATGTGACAAAGACGACAAGGTCATGTACGCGTCAAATCTTTTCAAAGAAGGGGCGCTAGAATGGTGGAACACGGTGTTACAAGCAAAAGGAAGGATGATGGCATATGCCATGAACTGGGAAGAATTTAAGAGTGTTATAGAAAGAAAATTCTGTCCCGAATATGAAAAAGATCAAATGGCGAATAAATTTCTAAATCATAGAATGATGGGTATAGATTGTCGCGGTTATACTTCGACATTCTATGAATATGCTAGAGTGGTACCAACACTGGCTTCGCCAGAACCGGTACTTATTACTACCTATATTTGGGGACTGATTGGCGAAATCCGTAACATCGTTAAAGCTGCGAGACCTCGTACTATTGACGATGCGGTAGAATTAGCTAACACCCTAACTGACGAACTAGTACGCACGAGAGATGAAAACAGGAAAAAGGAACTGGCTCAGAAAATTACCCAAGGATTTCGTACGGGTAATAACAGCAGTTTCAGGAAAAGAGGAACAGGGCAATCTTCCACTTCGCCGTTCTTCAAGAATTGCAAAAAGAAACATTATGGAAGACGTAATGTAACCTGTAACTTTTGCAAAGCCATAGGACATCACGAAGAAGACTGCAGAAAGAAAACAAGAGTCTGCTATAACTGTGGAGAAACAGGACATTTGAAGCCAGAATGCCCTAAATTGGTTAAAACAGCAGATAACAAAGCTAAACCAGCTGACGGAGCTACCAAGAAAAATGTTCGTGCTTTCCAATTAACTACTCAGGAGGCAGAACTCATTCCAGATGTGATAGCTGGTACGTTCTTAGTTCACAACATTTACGCAAAAGTATTATTTGACTCTGGTGCAAACCAAAGTTTTATAAATACTTCATTCTGCCAAGCTCTTAACTTACCCTTAACCAACCTTAGGCATATTTTTACAGTCGAAACGGCAAACGGAAATTCTATTAACATAGATAAGGTTTTGCAAAAAGAAAATATAGAACTTTCAGGTCATACATTTCATGCAAACCTATTGCCAATGAATTTAACTGGATTCGATGTCGTATTAGGAATGGATTGGCTAGTAGCCAACCATGCTCGAATCCTTTGTGATAAGAACTCCGTAGAGATTCAGGCACCTACTGGAGAAGTAATCATGATTACAGGAGATAAACCACGTAAGCCCATGAAGTTCATATCAGTAATGAAAGTTGCTAGTTATGAACGGAAACAAGGAATAGTATATATGATTTCAGTAATCATTAGTACTAAGGGTAAAGAACTTAAGGAGATTCCTGTAGTCTCAGAATATCCAGATGTATTCCCAGATGAGTTACCAGGATTACCACCAGATAGGGAAGTAGAATTTAGAATTCATCTAATTCCCAGAACTACACCGATAGCCAAGGCACCTTATCGGTTAGCACCCACAGAAATGTTAGAATTGAAAAAGCAATTAGATGAATTACTAAGTAAAGGTTTCATACAACCTAGTTCATCCCCGTGGGGAGCACCAGTGTTGTTTGTGAAAAAGAAGGATGGTTCAATGAGAATGTGTATTGATTATAGAGAATTGAATAAGGTTACAATTAAGAATCGATACCCATTACCTTGGATTGATGATCTGTTTGATCAACTTCAAGGAGCTAGATATTTTTCTAAGATCGATTTACGCTCCGGATACCATCAATTGAAAGTACAAGAAGAAGATATACCTAAAACTGCTTTCAGAACTAGGTATGGTCATTACGAGTTTACAGTCATGCCCTTCGGATTAACGAATGCACTTGCTACATTCATGGACATGATGAATAGAATCTGTAAACCGTATTTGGATAAATTTGTAATTGTTTTTATCGACGATATACTTATTTATTCAAAAATTCAGGACGAGCATTGTCAGCATTTGCATGCGCTCTTAACTTTGTTAAGAAAAGAAAAGCTTTACGCCAAATTCTCGAAGTGTGAATTTTGGTTGCAAGAAGTGCAATTCCTAGGTCACATGATGAATCACGAAGGTATTCACGTAGATCCTGCTAAGATAGAAGCAATTACCAAATGGAAGGTTCCGCAATCCGCAATGGAAATTACAAGTTTTATAGGTCTAGCCGGATACTATAGACGGTTTATTAAGGATTTTTCCAAGATAGTTGTACCATTAACTAAGCTAACCTGTAAAGCAGTTAAGTTTGAATGGGGACCTAAACAAGAAGAAGCTTTTAGGATTCTAAAGCAAAAGTTAACAAATGCTCCAATCTTAGCTTTGCCAGAAGGAACTGAAGATTTTGAAGTTTATTGTGATGCTTCAAAACTAGGATTAGGATGTGTGCTAATGCAACGCAAGAAGGTAATTGCGTATGCTTCAAGACAATTGAAAAAGCACGAGGAAAACTATACGACTCATGACTTAGAGTTAGGCGCCATAATTTTTGCTCTTAAAATTTGGAGACATTATCTGTACAGAAGTAAATTTACTGTCTATACGGATCACAAAAGTTTAAGATATATATTTGGGCAAAAAGAGTTAAACATGAGGCAAAGGAGATGGATGGAAATCCTAAGTGACTACGACTGTGATATTCAGTATCACGAAGGAAAGGTAAATGTAGTTGCAGATGCCTTAAGCCGTAAGTACCATGAGAAACAACGTCTGGTTCGTGCTCTTAGATTAAATCTACAGTTAGATTTAATGGAACAACTAAAGCATTTCCAAGAAACAGCAATCAAGGATGATGCTGAAGGAATGAAGGGACGAATAAAAGAATTAGAACAAGGAGTTGATGGAATTTGGAGATTCCATAAAAGAAGAATTTGGGTACCTAAGCAGGGAGAATTAAGAAATAAGATTTTAGAAGAAGCCCATAAATCTAGGTATACCATGCACCCTGGAAACAATAAGATGTACCAAGATTTAAGAAATGAATTTTGGTGGATAGGAATGAAAAAGGATATAGCTCGATATGTTTCTAAGTGTCTTACTTGTTCACAAGTTAAGGCAGAACATCAGAAACCTTCAGGTCTACTACAACAATTAGAAATGCCTGTATGGAAATGGGAACTCATAACAATGGATTTTGTTACTAAGTTACCCAAAACCAGAAAAGGTAATGATGCGATTTGGGTAATTGTAGATCGATTAACCAAATCAGCTCACTTTCTACCTATGAAAGAAACCTTTAGCATGGAAAAGTTGGCAAAGTTGTATGTAGATGAAGTCGTATCTTTACATGGAGTTCCACTCTCCATTGTTTCAGATAGGGATAGTCGTTTTACTTCCCATTTTTGGACAAGTTTCCAAGAATCAATGGGAACTCGACTAAATTTAAGCACGACATATCATCCTCAGACAGACGGACAAAGTGAAAGGACAATCCAAACTCTAGAAGACATGCTCAGAGCATGTGTGATAGATTTTGGGGGAAATTGGGACGACCATTTACCTTTAATTGAATTCTCCTATAACAATAGTTATCATTCAAGTATTGAAACTGCCCCATTCGAGGCACTGTATGGAAGAAAGTGCAGAACTCCAGTTTGTTGGGCAGAGATAGGAGAAAGTCAATTGTCAGGTCCTGAAATAGTGCAAGAAACGACCGACAAGATTACTCAAATCAAGGAAAGACTAAAGACAGCTCGAGATCGTCAAAAGAGTTATGCAGACAATAGACGGAAGCCGTTGGAATTCCAAGTAGGAGACAAAGTACTATTGAAAGTTTCTCCTTGGAAAGGAGTAGTCCGATTCGGTAAGAAAGGAAAGCTAAGTCCAAGATACGTAGGACCATTTTTAGTAATCCAACGTATAGGACCAGTTGCATATTGTTTACAACTACCAGAAGAGTTAGCTGGAGTACATGACGTATTTCATGTATCCAACCTCAAGAAATGCCTATCAGACAAATCTTTGGTAGTACCTCTCCAAGATATAGAGGTAAACGAAAAGTTAAAATTTGTTGAGAAGCCACTACAAATAGAAGACCGAAAGATCAATTTTCTCAAACACAAACGACTAGTGCTGGTCAAAATCAAGTGGGATTCGAAACGAGGACCCGAATACACTTGGGAGCTAGAATCAGAGATGAAGCGAAAGTATCCTCAATTATTCCAGTAAATCTCGAGGACGAGATTTTTATTAAGGTGGGGAGGATGTAACAACTCTCATCAAAAGTCTTAATTATTATTTTATTTAGTCCAATAGGAAACCCTAATTGACACCCAAGTGATTCTGCACAAACCCTAAAATTTTCAGAACAATCAGAATCAGGATTTGGGCCCCTAAAACTCAGGGGGGTATTCCCTATTAACGATTATCCTTATAAAATGCTATCGAAATTGAAATTTCATGCAACGTCGACTCATCAGGGCTAGATAGGTGACGAAGTAGGCCTAGCCTATTTTGGGTTTCCCCGCGACACGCGACAGGTGCAGGTTATCCTGTCGCGACACGCGGGAGGTGCCAAATTAGGGTATAAATACAGGGGCATGGGACTTGAACTGTTTGCATATTTCGACGTTAAATTTCGTTACGTACACAAAGTTATACGCTGTTTTCTACAAAAACACACACAAATCACGAAGTGCTGCCGCAATACAGGGTAATAACTCGATCGCTGCTACGATTCAATGTCCGATTGATTAAACTATCCAATGGATGTTTAAGTGCTGCCCACATTAGGGTTTATGCTTTGTCATTCGTCGTTAATTCGATGGATGTTTAAGTATCGCACTTTGTCATTCGTTGTGAAGGTTTAATCTCATGAGTTATCGTAAATGTTGTATTAGTTACTAACCTAGTTTGTGTGCATTGTTATTTAAACTAGGTTATCAAGGTTAATCAGTAGGCTAAGCTCTGTTCATATTAAATATGCAATGTGAGTCATTCTCTTTTTATCAAAATGTTTTATAAATTATTAAATATTTTCAAAGTTATAATTACAGGGATTAAGTCTTTGTAGTCACCAAATTACAGCAAGTATGTGGGGTTTTGTATACATTACTTGTTCCCGTCACCATTGGACAACGAGTTAGCCAATGGGTGATCTGACCATAGTCACAGAAACGAGTCGAGTGACAAATACTGTGGGTAGTTGGTTGATATATGGAAACATTGTAATCGCTCTTAATACTGTAAATTATAACAAACGTGTCGTTTTACTAAAAAGAATGATTCACCAGTATTTCCCGCTGACAAAACCTTTTTCAAACATGTTTCAGGTGATCTATTGTGATCCAGGAAAAGTGCCGTGAAGCACTACATGCTTAAGGAAGTGGCTCAATATAAAATAAAGAAACATGTTTTGTAAAATAAAGATTTCTCAGTGAAATCCTATGATTGTAAATTACCGGGGTTTTATCCCGAGTTGTGAAATAAAATAATCGGGAAATTGCAGTTTTAAAAAGATCATGATAAAAACTTCCGCTGTTAATTCAATTAAATAAATACCACGGGATTTTCTGTCCCGCGGCTCCTGAAACGGGTCAAACTGGTTCGGGGGCCGTGACAGTTTACCCTTTTTTCACCTTTAGTCCCTAACTTTCTAAAACTACAACTATAGTCCCCAACTTTTGCAATTTCGTTCACGGATAGTTCCTAGGCCTAACATCAGTTACTTTTCTTAGTTAAAAGGGTGTGAAATGACAAAAATACCCTTACTAAAATGCCCTTTTATCAACCTACCTACCCCTCTCCCTTTTTCTTCTCTCTTTCTAGTTCTGCTCTACACAACCAAACCACCATCACCACCTTCACACCTCCACACCATCACCCCAGCAATCATCATATCAGCTTCACCTCTATGGATGTGATTTACAGCAGCATGAAAGCAGTAGTTTGAGTTAACCTTCTAATCGTTGGCGGACACTTTGGGTGCTTTGCTTTCTTCAATTATCGATTGAAAGATTGTTCTCATATAACCATATCTTTTTTCTTTTAAAAACTTGATTTGTTTGTTTGTTTCCTGTTTCTGCAAAATTGGATTTTGATTTGTTTGTTTTGTGTTTATTCTTGATTTGGGTTTTAAAGAGAGAGAGGGGAGGAAGAAGATGAGGGTAGGCATCTTTATTTTTTATTTTCTTATTGTTCAGGGGAAATCTAGTCATTTCACAACCTTTTAACTGAGAAAACTAACTGATGTTAGGCACAGGGACTATCCGGGAACAAAAATTGAAAAGTTGAGGATTATAGCTGTAATTTAGAAAGTTAGGGACTAAAGGTGAAAAAAGGGCGAACCACATAGATTATCCGGGCATTTAACTCTTTTTTCGAATGTTGAACTTCATGTATAAGGTTATCATACTCTCCAAATCGGAGAGCCCCGTATTGGCCCACTCTGGCCAGACTATGTTTTTTTAACCGGGCCCACGCTAGCTTCAAAGTTTGGCTTTTTTGGGTATTCCCCCGGGAAACCATACCGCCAACTAACACTTGACAGTTGTTGTGCCACCACAAGAGGAGAACTCTCTAGCGTAAAACACGGTGGGATGAAAACCCGATTGGGCTCAGGAATAGAACTAACAACCTCACACAAGGCCTAGTCCAAATCCTTCGTTGCCTATATCCACCCCACTAGGCTACATGACACAAGTGAAAACTGAAATTGAGTCACTATTGGAAAATCCAAGCCTCTTCCCACTAGGCTACAAGTGGAGGAATAATGATTTGGATAGTTAACAAGGAAAAAAGAAAAAAAAAACAATTAGGTAGCGTTTGGTATACAGGAATGAGAGGTGGAATGGAATGCACCATTGTGAGGGAATGAAAAAAAGAGTGTTTGGTTGGTCGAAGGAATGAAATCGCCCATTCCAAAATGCACTTCATTCCCTCAAAGTCATTCCATCCGCCACCCCTGTACTTTTTCCATTCCATTCCCTCTTCACCCTTCATTAACAACATCACAACCCACCACCGTTGCCACCACCCTTCACCACCGTCATTCTCCACGTCACACACCTCCGTCGCCACCGTCGTTGCTACTGTCGCTGCCGCCACCTATTGCAGCTACCGACCTCCGTCACCGCCACTTATACATAATTTATATTTAAGCTATGGTATAGGTTCTATTGTGATAAGAAAACCAATGTTATGTAACAAAAACTTCTGTTAAGGCATATAATACTTGTCATAGGACTAGTTAGGCAGTCCGAACGCGTTTTACGCGAACAGCGCGTTAAAGTGGCGTAAGCTACCTAAACGAGTCGTAATGGGTCGTAAGCACTTAGGATAGGTTCCGTTTTAGAATGTAGGCTTTGTTAAACCATATTACATGAGTTCCTATACTCATTTGGTTTACGAAACCACATTTTATCCGATCTTCTGATTTAGGTCCGGTTTATTAACGTAGTTACCTATATTAGGTGCCGATTGATTCCGTGATCTTTTTAGCATTGCTTGGTTGTTATCCAAAGACTATTGAGCAATCTCAAGTGAGTACATAGTCCCCTCTTTTACTATTTTACAAACATTTTGGGGTGGAACACATGTGCCTACTTGTTACTTTCGTGCTTTTTCATGATTCCATCTCTTATACTTGCTATGCTCCTTAGTACACGTATAGTACAAGATTTTATCCATGTTTTTGCTACGCATGTTCATTTATTGCATACTTAGTACATTGTTTTACATCACATGCTATGTATGTTCATTTAGTGCATACTTAGTACATTGTTTTACATCACATGCTATGTATGTTCATTTATTGCATACTTAGTACATTGTTTTACATCACATGCTATGTATGTTCATTTATTGCATACTTAATACATTGTTTTACATCACATGCTATGTATGTTCATTTATTGCATACTTAGTACATTGTTTTCACTTAACATGCTTACATTTTGGTATGACATTTGGTTTGTTTAAATGGGACAAAAATACGTTCATTAGCATTGATCACGCCGCTCGGTAGTATGTAGTGGTACCATATGAATTGACAACTCCCGTTCCTGAAATCCTAGGTTTGTTTGGTTGGAAGGAATGACTGAATCCAATATACATAATTTAGATAAACCTTTAATTTGTTTAAGGGTTTGTCGCCACAATCGCAAGGCTTGAATGTATGCATTTTAACAATACCGCATTGATGTTTGTATCAGTAAGGCATGCAGTTATTTTTCAAAATATAACTTCGATTTAAACCATGATTTATTTCAATACCTTGTTTTGTGCATTTTACCTATGGTTTTATTTGACATATTTCACTTGCCATACATAACATTTGGTTACATATTACATGATTTACATTTGACAACAGACATTGTTTACACATAAACATTTTGACATTGACAAGACATTTGGTGGTTTGTTTGGGTAAGTGATTTAAATAACGAGGCGTGTGTAATATGATAAAAGCATGGTGGATACGCCGCTGGTACTTCCTATATATAAGTGCTTTTATGATATTACATATCGTGGCGTTATTTAAACCATTTCAGTTTAGACATATTGCATTTTACACAAATAACATATTTTCACAAGACATTGTTTTACAAACAGTTTATTTTATACAACTCATTTTACTTGGTTACTTATTTAACCATACATCTTTCTTTTATATATCATCTGATTTTCTTATTACTTTTTATATGGTTTATAAAAGAAAACACTTTACAAGATTCATGACTAATTTTTATTAAACATTCTTTTAAACTTACAAGTCATGAATCCTATTTTAATAAAACCTATGTATCTCACATGCATTTTTATGCTGACGTACCTATTTTCACATGTGTTTTCAGGAGCTGATGCGTAGGAATGATCAAGATACACTTAGGCGGACCTGTGCCTTAGTGACATAAAATGAAGCTAGACTAGTTAAATAATGTTATGTACTCTCGTTTCCTTGTTTGTTTTAAGACAATGTAGCCAATGTTTATAAATAAAACTTAACTTTAAATACAATGGTTGTGAAATAATAATTCTGTTGCTCGACTCCCCGACGTTTCCGTCGCGGTTTGTTGTTTTACGCGGTTGAGGTGTGACAGAAGAGTTGGTATCACTGGAAATCAGATTTTGCTGATCTGGGGCTCGCTCGCGCCCCGCATAAGGGCCAAGGCTGGCTTACGCGCCCCGCCAGAGCTGGAGATATCAGCAACAGTTTGTTCCAGCTGTCCCCCTCATTTGCACATGGTTTTGAACATTCTATGGGCTCATTTAGGGGTGCACGTGGTATTAAATTTAGGGGGTGCATTTGTACGGCTCAGATCGAAGCTCGTTTATTGAGGAATGATCTTAACGGTTACCCGAAAACTATAAATACCCCCAAGGTTTGCAATCCAAGCTCACATTTGATCTGGCCATTTCTCTAAGTTGAAGTTTCTTTACTTCATACATGAGAATTCTAAGATCAAATCTCCATTTGCTTGGACCTCTTGTAAGTTTCTTTCATTCTTTTATGCGTTTTTAAGCATGAAAGTCAAACTGTGTTTGACTTTCAGCTTTGACCAGTCTATGGTCAACACGAAGTTCGTTTGAACTTCGCAACGTGAGCGTAATCATGATGGTCATAGTCCTTGGTGACTATACCTACTGATTACCACGTTATTTAGGCATAGTGACGAGTTATAGTTTCGGTCAAAATGCGTATTTTGCAACCAAACTGTTCTTGGGTATCAAAACCCTTTGTTTTGATATCAAACCTGTTTTCTAACTTCATTAAACATGTTTTAACATGTTTAACTCGTCACTTTTAGTTTAGTGCTTATAGGGTCGTAAAGATAAGCGGTCTAAACAACCGCTTAGACTTTCGAACCCGACCTGTTTGGTCGATCATTAGGATCTGACCAAACATATTTCATGACCATAGTTGTATAGGGAATAACCTTTCAAGGTTATACCTTATGGTCACTACGTTTAGTTAGTTGTATGATAGGTAGTTTATATGCCTTAGGAAAATGACCAAAATGCCCTTTTTGCGCATAAATTCATTTTAAGCATATGTAACTTAATTTTTAACATCAAAACTAATTAGGAAACATTATTATACTTGTTAAGGCATATAATACTTTTCATAGGACTAGTTAGGCGGTCCGAACGCGTTTTACGCGAACGAAGCGTTAAAGTAGCGTAAGCTACCTAAACAAGTCGTAATGGGTTGTAAGCAATTATGATAGGTTCTGTTTTAGAATGTAGGCATTGTTAAACGATATTACATGAGTTCCTATACTCATTTGGTTTACGAAACCACATTTTATCCGATCTTCCGATTTAGGTCCGGTTTATTAACGTAGTTACCTATATTAGGTGCCGATTGATTCCGTGATCTTTTTAGCATTGCTTGGTTGTTATCCAAAGACTATTGAGCAATCTCAAGTAAGTACATAGTCCCCTCTTTTACTGTTTTTCAACCATTTTGGGGTGGAACACATGTGCCTACTTGTTACTTTCGTGCTTTTTCATGATTCCATTGTGACAACTGGCACCAAACCGGTAATTTTCGTACAGTTTAATTATTACTTAATGTCTGTAATTATGTGCTTAAATGTCAACATTGTCTGATTTCATGCTATACATGCGAATTCATGCATGTTTTATACTTCAAATATGGTTTTATGCATTTATGTTAGCGTTGCGTCAAAAAGACTAGTAAACTCACCGGTAAGACACATTGTGTCAGCAATTCTGCAGAAAGCAGTCAGACAACAGAAATGGGGCCTAGGAGTAGGTCCAACGTCTAAAATACATTAAAACCTAAGTATGGATACAAGGGTTAACATAAAAAATTTCCGGAAGCTAAATTATGCATTAAAAAGCACCCGAAATACACTTAAAGTGCTGAATTCAGCATATTTTAGCAAAATTCAGCATTTTAACAAGTTTGTGCCATGCAAAAACATGACTAAATGGTCCTGAATGCTTTCCTAAGTGTCGGGAATTAAAAGGGTCACAAAAGGGTACATAACGGACACTAAACGGAATAGTTAGCACTTTAACGAACCGGTATCTAACCGAACAACCAGACACTACCCGAAACACCAAAATTATACTAGAAGCATTGTTTTAATGTTTCTGGGCTAGTTATGATCCCCGAACACCATAACACCTATTAACACATTAAATCCCTAATCAAGACACTTGAAACCTAACTTGATTATGTAATTAGTAATTGAAACTTACACTTTACCCCTCCCCCCCCTTTTAGTGGACGGTCACAAGAGTGGTCCCACCAAAAATCTTCCATTGATTCACCAAGATCTCACTTGATCTTCCTAGATATTATGTGATCTTGTAAGATTTGTGTGAAGATATGGTCTTGTACTAATGAGACATATTAACTTATGGATAAACCACTAAACTTGGTTATAAGTATTGAATGAAAGATCAAGGCTCATTTATCTCACACCCACACACCTTCTTCTCCTCCCTTGCCCACTTTCGGCCAAGATCAACCCACAACACCACCACCATCTTCATCCAATTCTCATACAATCCCAAGTTATCACAAGGTGCTAGAAGGTGTCTAAGGAGGTTTGGAGCTTGTGGATCTTGAAGGACCTTCCCCATTTGCTTTTATTCAACACATTTGTCATCTTCAACCTCTTGTGTTCATCCCTAGCCATAGAGCTAGTAGTAAGACCCTTATGATCTCTTGTTACTTCATATTTTGATGGTTAAAAGATGATGAACATTGTTAATCTTGAAGAACACTAAAGAACATGATCATGATACTTTAACATAAGCTTAATAATATAAGAATACATGTTGATTGTGTTGATTTGTTTCTTGATGATTGATGATTTGTGTTAGTGATGTTAGACATCATATGAAACCTACTAGATTGTGATTAAACTCATGATCTAGTAAGTTAAGGTGATGATCTTGTGAAAGACCAAGATCATCATACTTTATGTTTTGCATGAACTTGAAGATAAGAATGATTTAGAGTATGACGATGGTTGATACATGTCAAAAGTCTTGTAAATAGATGATTACAAAATAATTTTCTCAAGAAACCAAGTTTATTTTCGAGATTTACAAAGTCATGGTTTCTAAGTAAACTAATAATATTTTCAATATTTAAACAAGTCTAGAAACATGTTTGTAACAAGAAAAATACAAAAGAAATATTTTTAGAAAAATCATCTTACAAGTTAAATAACTAAATTTTACAAGAATGTGATTTAGAAACAAATAAATATCTTTTTAAGGATAACTAAACCTACTAAATAACATGGTAAGTTTCTACAAGTTTTTTTTACAAAAACTTCTAGTTCATGATGTAGTGTAATTTACTTGATTTTGACACTCGGTAAGTGTTGAATGAGTTGTTGATTGTTGTTAATTGGTTTTGATTATTGAAAAGAAAATAAACACATGTTTTGAAAACATGGGAAACCTCCACTTTTAGGGGAAACTATGTCAAAATTTCTATAAAATTTTGACACTTAGAAAAATATAAGTTTTGGTGAAACTTATTCCCTAAAAATCCACCTAAAAATATTTACCAAGGTTTCCCTAATTTTTGTGTAAATTTCAAGATTTAGATATGATGATTTGTTCAAGATAAAAAGTGATATTAAGTATGTATATTTTTAAGGAAAATATATATATATATATTTATTGCTCACTAAATTCTGTGCTAAGTGTATGTAATATGTATTGTATGTAATAGTGTATTAGGACTTGAAAATACACTAAACACTCTAAGGAGTAAAAATACAAAAATACACATACAACATGCATAGACAAATACAAGAAAATATATTTATGAAAATATATTTCTTAATAGATTATATAACTTGGACAAGTTATGAACTTAAAATGTATTTTTGGACAAAAATACATAACTCGGGTGAAAAATACAAGATACTTATATTTATTGGAAAAATAATATAAGTAAGATAGATAGTTAAAAATATAAATTATTTTTAACAACAAGGAAACACATACATAAAAGATGGTGACTTGTACTTGTGCGATACAAGTCTAGTGACTAACTTTAATAAAACACGTATAGGTCACGACGCTATATAAGTACAACTGGTGAAGTTTACGGTGCAGGAAAAGCAAAGTTGTGAGTTCATGTCCCCACTTTTAAACTTTTACTTGCTTTCTAAACTTGGGGAAAATACATGTGTTATGGTATGTTGGATACAAAAACTAAGGAATGATACTTTAGATCATGTCACGAATAAGGTGTCATAAGCACCATTAATCAGTTACATACCAAGACCGCGGAACAAAAGGTTAGATCTAATGGGTTTCAGGCAGCCACACTCTTGGTCATACTAGTACCAAGTAGTGCTTTTGTGTCTCTAGTCGTGAATCGACATTCGTGGATTCGACAGCTAAAAATGCCTATGGTTTGGATGCTTCCTATGTCGTGTCACATGTTAATGGCCTTGTAAACCATTAGTGATCTCGATTTCCTTACATTTACAGAAATACTTATTTCATACAAATTACATACCATGTTTTCATTTAAGTATACAAACGTTCAATACAAAAACTGCATGAATTCACACCAACATTATGTTGACGATTTTCCAAAAACTCACATGTATTTCAGGTAGCTAAAGTGGATGTGCGCGCGGTCTTACTCTTGCTCTTGGATGTTGTTTATGTTGTGTCAAGACTCCTATGCCCGTTTTGCTGAGTTTGGTTGTTATGTCCCACTCCGTGTGGTGACATAAGGACCAAACTTTTATGTTCGTCTTTTAAATAAAGTTGTAAACTTTTCAGACAATATGTTATCTTGTGATGTAAACACTTAACCTATGTTTTTAGTTATGTAATGTTTTGGCATTTGGAGTTATTTTTACGAGCATGTAGTATGTTTACCATTCGTATGCGATGAGAACCTTTCAAGATCACACCTCGTGCTTCCGCCTTAGAAAGGGGTGTGACATCCATATCTTATACTTGCTATGTTCATTAGTACACGTATAGTACATGATTTTATCCATGTTTTTGCTACGTATGTTCATTTATTGCATACTTAGTACATTGTTTTACATCACATGCTATGTATGTTCATTTATTGCATACTTAGTACATTGTTTTACATCACATGCTATGTATGTTCATTTATTGCATACTTAGTACATTGTTTTCACATAACTCGCTTACATTTTGGTATGACATTTAGTTGGTTTAAATGGGACAAAAATACATTCATTAACATTAATCACGCCGCTTGGTAGTAAGTAATGGTACCATAGGAATTGACAACTCCTGTTCCTGAAATCCTAGGTTTGTTTGGGTGGAAGGAATGACTGAATCCAATATACATAATTTAGATAAACCTTTAATTTGTTTAAGGGTTTGTCGCCACAGTCGCAAGGCTTGAATGTATGCATTTCAACAATACCGCATAAATGTTTGTATCAGTAAGGCATGCAGTTATTTTTCAAAACATAACTTTGATTTAAAGCATGATTTATTTCAATACCTTGTTTTGTGCATTTTACCTATGGTTTTATTTGACATATTTCACTTGCCATACATAACATTTGGTTACATATTACATGATTTACATTTGACAACAGACATTGTTTACACATATACATTTTGACATTGACAAGACATTTGGTGGTTTGTTTGGGTAAGTGATTTAAATAACGAGGCGTGTGTAATATGATAAAAGCATGGTGGATACGCCGCTGGTACTTCCTATATATAAGTGCTTTTATGATATTACATATCGTGACGTTATTTAAACCATTTCAGTTTAGACATATTACATTTTACACAAATAACATATTTTCACAAGACATTGTTTTACAAACAGTTTATTTTATACAACTCATTTTACTTGGTTACTTATTTAACCATACATCTTTCTTTTATATATCATCTGATTTTCTTATCACTTTTTATATGGTTTATAAAAGAAAACACTTTACAAGATTCATGACTAATTTTTATTAAACATTCTTTTAAACTTACAAGTCATGAATCCTATTTTAATAAAACCTATGTATCTCACAGGCATTTTTATGCTGACATACCTATTTTCACATGTGTTTTCAGGAGCTGATGCATAGGAATGATCAAGATACACTTAGGCGGACCTGTGCCTTAGTGACATAAAATGAAGCTAGACTAGTTAAATAATGTTATGTACTCTCGTTTCCTTGTTTGTTTTAAGACAATGTAGCCAATGTTTATAAATAAAACTTAACTTTAAATACCATGGTTGTGAAACAATAATTCTGTTGCTCGACTCCCTGACGTTTTCGCCGCAGTTTGTTGTTTTACGCGGTCGGGGTGTGACAACCGCCACCCACCGTCGCCGCTGCCACCTCCGATCACTGCCACCGCCACCGCTACCGCCACCGCCACCATCGCCGCTGCCACCTCCGATCACCGCTGCCGTCGCCACCCACCTCCGCCACCGCTGTCAACCGCCACCACCCACTGCCGCTACCACCTGCGACCACCGTCACCGCCGCTACCACCTCTGACCACCGTCGCCACCCACCTCCATCGTCACCCACCGCCACCACTGTCACCACCCACCGCCGTCTCCGCCCACCATCACCGCCTATCACTGACCTTCGCCATCTGAATTTATTCCTTCGTCTTTTCTCTCATACCAAACAACAAAAAGTAAAGGTTCATTTCATTCTCACATGGTAATCAAACAAGACATGGAATGGTAATGATCAATTTCATTACCTCATCCATTCCATTACCCCGTGCATTCCATTCACTTGTCCATTTCATTACCTCATACCAAACAGACCCTTATAGATTTTAATGGAAGATGAAAGGTCTAATTTTATGTATAAGGAAAGATTAAAAAAAATATATAGATTTTAATGGAAGACGAAAGGTCTAGTTTTATGTATATAATTAAATAGCTTGATAAATTGTTGACAGTAAAGTAATTGACATAACATCAATTTAGATTACTTTTTTGTAACTTTCAATTTCAATATGCTAGAATTCATAATAAAATTTTAACTATATTCGTGTGTATATATATTAATATATATATAGAGAGAGAGAGATTTGTGATTCTTTAATATTTTTACAAGTATGATCATGAATCAGTTGGGTTAGACAATTATATATATATTATATATATATTGTTTTCGAGGGACGATGAATAGTAATTTTATTTTTATAATAATTTATAGCTTTTTTATTATTTTATTATTTAATATATTATAATAGTTTATTATTATATTTCATTTTAAAAACATATTTTTCTTTTTTTTAAACATCTATTTCATTTACCTTTTTTTAATAATTGTTTTTTTTCTTTTCTTAACATTTATTAATTTATCGATTAATTTGATACTTCTTTAATAAGTTACGTTTATAACTTTTTTCTAAAAACTTAAATACGTAGTTGTGATTTCTTTCCCTGGTATTCCGTTATAAGTTTTGTTAAAACGAGGTTATACCGAAAATATAGTATTTATCTGGTATTATAAAACGGTACGATGATAAACTAAATCGTTCTAATGGTTTGACTTTCTAAACAACATGCTTTATTTTCGAATCACGTTTGTTTTACATTATCATTTGCTTGATTTCGTCGCAACGCGCGATATAAAAAACTAGTATAAATAAAGTTTGAACTGAAATAAAAAAAGTGAATCAACAAAAGTTAAAATGATTTTAATCTTATTACACGTTTTGTCTCAAGTTCATCTCAAAAGGAAACTATTTTTTTAAATGAAACATAGTTGGTTTAAATATTAATATATACCATATTATATATATTATAAGGGGTAAGATCAAATAAAAAGTTTATTTTGTCTAAGTAGGATGAGAAGGAATCTAAACCATTCATTTTTCAAATCAATGGTTAAGATGAAAGTGTAGGAGAAATGAGGAGTGCAAGGGTATCTTGAAAAAATCATATTTATAGACTTTTTCTCTCCACATGCAAGGCACATGCATATTCCACCCCCATTTTTTAAACATTCATAATTTTTTTATACGACTTTCTTTTTTCATAAAAATTTCACCGTAAAATCAAGCGTCTTTTTATCTTTAATTTGAGTACCATATTGCTATATAAAATATGAAGATTAAAAAACCCACTAAAATGTGTTGTATTTCTATGTTGTATAATATTTTGTGTGCTGAATTTTTGTACTATATTTTTGTGCTGAATTTTTTTGTCTTAATTTTTTTTCTCAATTTTTTGTGCTGGATTTTTTTGTACTACATTTTTTTGCAGAATTTTTTCGTGCTATATTTTTTTGTACTAGATTTTTTGTGCTATATTTTTTTGTACTATATTTTTTGTGCTATATTTTTTTGTACTAGATTTTTTTGTGCTATATTTTTTTGTACTACATTTTTTGTGCTAAATATTTTGTGCTTGATTTTTTTTGTTGTATTTTTAAAAAACAAAAGGGGTGCCACATGTCATTTTCACTCCTATTTATAAGGACCAAAATGCCCTTCATTCCTACTTATTAGGAGTGCCCCATGTCATCATCACAATCCTTCTTAGGCTACTTAGGCAAAATCCACATTTTAGTGGATCCTTCCCCTATATTATAATATATGATTTATCTTTCAAACATTATTATTTTACAAGATATACCACAAATTTACATATGTATAAATTAACTAGGTGTTGCCCCGCCCGCGTTGCTGGGCAATGGCCGAATAATGAGCGCGTGTTAGTTAGCTCATTGACACGAAAAACAATTAAATCGAGTCAACCAATTAAAAAAAAAACATTTTTATAGTTTTGATTAAAAAAACTAAAACAATGGCAATATTGTAATTTTTAACTGAGGAAAAGTTGTATTTTTTACTGGGGTAAAATCGTAATTTGCCAAAAGCTAAAGTAATGGTAGTACTGTAAATTTGACCCAGGGGCGAAATTGTAAATTTTCATAGGGGCAAATTCGTAATTTTGAACTTGGGGTAACAACATAACATAAATTTGAACTAAGGGCACAGGCGTAATTTTATGCTGGAGGCAAAAGCACAATTTTATTTTGAACCGAGTTCAAAATCGTAATTTTGAATTGGGGGCAAAAACACAATTTTATTTTGCACAGGGAAAAAAAAAAGGTAAGTTTGAAATGAGGGCGAAATCACAATTTTTTAAACGGGGAAAATCACATTTTTGAACAGAGGGCATAATCGTAATTTTTAGCTGTGGGCAAAAACAAAATTTTATTTTGAACTGGGGGCGAAAAGGTAATTCTGAGCTGAGGGCAAAACCACAATTTTATTTTGAATGGAGGGAAAAATTGTAATTTTGAGCTGGGGACAAAAGCGTAATTTTATTTTGAGCTGTGGGCAAAACCGTAATTTTAAAGAGGGAGAAAAACGTGATTTTAGAATGGATATAAAATAATAAACTGGTTGGTCCAATGAGAGAGTGCCAGGCAAAGTCGTAATTTTGAATTGAGGGCAAGATCGTAATTTTGAGATGGGGACAAAAAGCGTAATTTTATTTTGAGCTGGGGGCTAAAACGTAATTTTAAAATAGATATAAAACAATAAACGTGACAACCCTCATAAGTCCATGTATCCGTACAATCCATTAATGTTAATTAAAGTACTTGATGACTGTGCTGAATTACTTAACTGCTTTCTGGTTACTGCGTCATACCTACATGTGCTTGTTAACATACTAGTATTGTGCAGAAAATTGACAAAATGGCCCTGAATGTTTTCCTAAGTGTTAGGAATTAAAAGTGTTACAAAAATATATATAAAAGACACTTTACGGATTAATTAAGCACTTTAACGGAACGGTATCAAACCGAACAACCGGACATTACCCGAAACACCAAAATATTGCAAGAAGCATTGTTTTTATTTTTCTGAACTAGTTATGGTTCCCGAACATCATAACATCCCCTAAAAATATCTACTAACTAAAGTATGTAACTAACACTTGAATTATAACTAGATTGTAACCAAATTGGTTAGCACCTAATCTACTACCCCCCCCCCCCCTATGCCCACGGCTCCAACAAGGGACCCACCTTGTTGATTTGTTTCAATATTTAATATGATTATGTTGGCACATAATGGACATGTTACACAAGGGTTAATTTTGTAGAATGGTTATAAGAATGCACCAAGGGTTCTAAGCTTCATCATTCTCATTCAACACCCAACACACTCCTTCTCTCTTCCCCTCCTTGGCTTCGGCCGAACTCAACCACCCTCACCATCATCATCATTCAATCATCTTCCACTAATCTAAGAGCATACAAAGGTGTTATAGTGCATACAACGAAGCTCGGTGCTTTCGGAAGTGGAAGGACCACCCTCATCTTCTTTTATCCACCACATTTCTTCACTTGAACTTCCCTAGTCTTGAACTAGTGGTAAGAACTTAGATCCATTCATTATTCATGTTATTTAAGTGGTTAATGATGTGTAATGATCAAAATGATAAGAACTTTAGTGAATCTTATGAAGAAGTCTTGAACATAAACTAACTTAGTAATAAAGTATGGTTACAAGATGAAGAAATCATGATATTCATAAGATGTGATGCTTGTTGGTTGTTACTCATATAATTGATATGGATCATCATATGATCTTGCTAGATCATGATTAAAAACATGATCTAGCAAGATGAGAAAGTTAGAAATGTGTAGGATGATGGAATCATCCACACATAAAACTATGAACTTGAATAAATAAATGTTTTCTTGAAAAATAAAGATCAAAGTAGGTTACAATCTTGTAGATATAAAGATCCATGAGTGACTTCTCAAAAGAACCAAGTGAAAAATATAAGTTTCATTAAATATTGGACCTTACAAAAACTAATCACATTTTTTGGTAAGGAAACAAGTGTAGAAACACTTGTGTAACTAGAAACTTTCATGAAGAAATATTTTTAGAAAATATGGTGGAAGTTGTAAACACTTAAAGTCTTTAAAAATAAAGTTTTTAAAGAACTAATCACATTTTAAAAGGTAACAAGACTTACTAAGTATGCTAGTAAGTTACTACATATTTTTATAAATTTTCAAGTTCATGAGTTTATAGTTTATGCTTGTTTTTGACAAGTTTGGTAAAAAGAGATTGTATGTTGATGATTGAGAATTGTTTGAATGAATTTTTGAAAAGAAAATGATATGCTAGTAAGCAAGGATACCTCCATTTACAAAGGAAACTCTGGCGAAATTTTCTAAAAATCCCAACACTTAGAAAATATTTTTCTAAAACAAGCGGTACGAGTGTATTTTATAACTTGCTTTTCGAATATAAACTTCGCCATATTTTTGTAACAAAACACCAAGTATCGGAGGTTGACTTTCGTAAATAAAATTTGATAAATAAATATTTAAAAATATATATTGTATACTAAAACTCTTGTGTGAATATTTGTTTATTTTACCGTTATATTATTTTAGGGTAAAATAGTATGTAACCTAACAAGTGCATTGACGTTTAAATTGTGTGATATGCGATAAAAGTAATGGGTAGATAAACCATACGTGTTGTGCATGAGAAATTGATTGTTATCTGTACCTTATTAGGACGCGCTTGATTTCCTGATTATTAGAGTAACTAATCTAACCGGGCAAACCGAGGTGAGTTCACACTTTTCTACAAAGCATTGTAATTCCCGGTGGGAATGGGAATGGGTTCAGGAATAGGGATTCCTCGTCCTTTGGGACGTGTTCAGGAATGTAAATTCCTCGTCCTGTTGGGACGGATTAGACTTACTAGACTAGAACTCTATCAGCGAAGTCCCTCCCTTTGTATCGACTTAATCGCCGAGGCTATGGAGAGCGGGTCATTACTTAATAGCGCTATTAGGTTTAACAAACCTCACACCGTGCCAGTCGGACGGGCGTGTACTAATGGACTATAGCACGTCGGTGATGATAGACACCGACGCTAGGTCATAATTAATTTTTGTTAGTAGTTGATATGATAAACGAGTCTGGTAGTTTAAATAATGGGGTAGCCCCCACGGCCGGAGTGCCGGGCTGGATAGCCAGGCAAGGCGGACATGGGATGGTTAACTAATAAACATTTTTGAACTACGGGGTAACCTCCACGGCTGGATAGCTGAATGAGATTAAACTACGTTTTTTGGAAACAACTTTAAAATGGACAATCAACCGTGAACTCACTCAACTTTGTTGTTGACTCGTTGTTACATGCTTTGCAGGTCGCTAGATGCCATGGGCTTGCACATGGAGGTGGTCGTTGTGGGATGCAGATTGTTATGTCCCGTACTTAATAATTAAACTTTATAAACTTATGGAACTTATGTTTTGTGCCTTAAAACTTATGAACTTCGAACTTATGTTTTGGTTTAACGTCTTAGGCTTCCGCTGTTTAAATTGAACTAGGTTAACTTCCATTTGGTCACCAATTGTATTGTGGTTGGTTTTATTTACTTAATTATGTTGTTCAATATGATTGGTGGCTCGATCCTGGTCATGTCACGCCTCCAAGCGGTGATGCTCCGCATGTTGGATTTTGGGGGTGTGATAGATTGGTATCAGAGCCATTGGTTATAGTGAACTTGGTTTTAAAAAGGGAAAAGCTTTTTGATAAAACCAGACTATAACCTGTATAGTGCTCGACGATCCACAACGACGCTTCGCACCACATGCAAGACTCTACACAATAGGTGATATGATTTATGTTATATTGTCGGTTAGATAGTTCACACTGTGCATTAGATTACATGATAACTGCTATTTGGACCTTGTGTGCTTACTCTCTACTATCGTCCCACACTTACGCACTTTCGCGACACTTTTCTCACTTATGTTGCTTCGTTATGAAGATCATGAACGGACGCGGAGGACGTATCAACCTAACTCGGGCCCAGTTGACGGCTTTGATCAACAAACGAGTCGCTGAGGCACTCGCAGCAAATCCAGCAGGAGGCCAACATGCTCAGCCTCCTGTGTGCACGTTCAAAACGTTCATGGATTGACGTCCTAGTACTTTCAGCGGCACAGAAGGAGCTGTAGGCCTTCTTCACTGGTTCGAGAAGCTCGAGTCTGTTTTCGAGATGTGTGAATGCCCTGAAGATCGTAGGGTGAAATAGGCTACTGGAACACTCGAAGGTGCTGCGTTAACCCGGTGGAAAGCACAGGTTCAACTGCTTGGGTTGGCGGTTGCTAATGCCACCCCATGGAATGACTTCAAGGAACTGATCAAGGAAGAGTACTGCAGTCGTGACGACATCCACAAGCTGGAGGTGGAATTTTTCAATTTGAAGATGACGGGGTCTGAGATCGAGGCATACACGAAGAGGTCAAACGAGCTGGCCATCTTGTGTCCTACAATGGTGGACCCTCCCATCAAACGTATTGAGCTGTACCTCAAGGGTCTTGTACCAGAGATTCAGAGTCACGCAACCTCAGCTAATCTTAGCACCATTCAGCAAGTCATCAAGTTGGCTCATCGCCTCACTGATCAGGCAGTTGAGCAGAACAGGCTGACCAAGCGTATTAGCGCTGCTACTACTGATGCTCCTGCCGATAACAAGCGAAAATGGGATGGAAATTCGAGCAAAGGCTCTACCTCCGTTCAGTCTCAGTCTCAGCAACGAAGGACTGAGGACCATAAGAGCCCCAGTCAGCAGCCTTCTGGAAATCTAGGGCAGGGTGGATACAAGGGGAATCACCCCAAATGTAATCGCTGTAACTTGCACCACAGCGGGCCATGTGGTAAAGGCAACTGTCATCGATGCAACAAGCCTGGTTACATTGCAAGAGATTGCAGGAGTCAGCGTCCGACGAATCAGAACCGGCAGCAACAGCAAGCCCCACCAAATCAACGCCAGCAGCAGCAACAACAAGGTAACAACAAAGGGTGCTTTCAATGTGGTGCTGAGGGCCATTTCAAGAAATACTGCCCCCAGCTAAATCAGAACCAGAACAACAACAATCAGGGGAATGGCAACGGCAATGGGGGAAATAACAATGGTAATGGGGCAAGGGGTCATGTGTTCATGTTTGGTCAGGGTGATGCAAGGAACGATCCCAACGTTGTGATGGGTAAGTTTGTTCTGGACGACTTCCTTGTTACTGTCTTATTTGACTCGGGTGCCGATACTAGTTATGTGTCCTAAAAATCTAGCCAAATGCTTAAGCGCACTCCAACACTTTTGAACACCAAACACACGGTAGAACTAGCAAACGGTAAGAGTCTTGAAGCCACACACATAGTTAAAGGTTGTAACCTCGTCTTAGCTGGTCAGACTTTCTCTATCGACCTTATTCCTATCGTACTTGGTAGTTTCGACGTCGTTATTGGGATGGATTGGTTATCTCATCATCAAGCGGAGATTATTTGAAAGGAGAAAATCGTCTGCATTCCTCGTTCGGGTGAAGAACCTCTCATGATTCATGGCGACAAGAGTGGTGCTGTCGTAGGCATTATCTCTTTCCTTTAGGCCCAGAAGTGTTTGCGAAAGGGCCACACTGCCATTCTAGCACTCGTTACTGACACATCAACGGAAGAGAAGAGAATTGAAGACATTCCTATTCTGCACAATTTTCCTGAGGTATTTCCTGAGGAATTACCTGGTCTTCCGCCTCATCGCCAAGTTGAGTTTCAAATCGAGCTAGCTCCTGGAGCAGCACCAGTAGCTCGAGCACCATATCGTCTAGCTCCATCAGAACTCGAAGAACTGTCTACGCAACTACAATAACTCCTGGAAAAGGGTTTCATACGTCCTAGCTCTTCACCTTGGGGAGCTCCAGTGTTATTCGTAAAGAAGAAAGACGGTTCCTTCAGAATGTGTATTGACTACCGTGAAGAATCGTTATCCCCTTCCACGCATTGATGACTTGTTCGATCAGTTGAGATCGGGATACCATCAGCTGAGAGTCCGAGAGGAGGACGTCTCCAAAACAGCATTCAGAACTCGTTACGGCCATTACGAGTTTCTAGTTATGCCTTTCGGATTAACGAATGCACCTGCGGTCTTCATGGATCTCATGAACCGAGTGTGCAAGCCTTACCTGGATAAGTTTGTCATAGTGTTCATCGACGACATCCTGACCTATTCTAAGAGTCAGGAGGAACACGAGCAGCATCTGCGGCTTATCCTGGAACTTCTTCGTAAAGAGCAGTTGTATGCCAAGTTTTCGAAATGTGACTTCTGGCTTCGTGAAGTCCACTTTCTAGGCCACGTGGTAAACAAGGATGGAATTCATGTGGATCCATCTAAGGTTGAATCGATCAAGAACTGGCCTGCACCCCGCACACCAACAGAAATCCGCCAATTCTTGGGATTGGCAGGATATTACAGAAGGTTTATAAAGGATTTCTCAAAGATCGCGCAACCTCTCACTTCACTGACTCACAAGGGTGTCACCTGTCGTTGGGGTGATGCACAAGAATCTGCTTTTCAACACTTAAACGATAGACTTTGTAGCACGCTTATCCTCTCATTGCCTGAAGGCACGGATGATTTTGTGGTTTATTGCGACGCTTCCATCCAAGGACTTGGTTGCGTGTTGATGCAACGTGAAAAGGTCATTGCCTACGCATCACGCCAACTTAAAGTTCACGAGAGGAACTACACTACGCACGACTTGGAATTGGGAGCAGTTGTTTTCGCACTTAAGATATGGAGACATTACTTGTACGGTACCAAGTGCACCATCTACACTGATCACAGGAGTCTCGAGCATATCTTCAAGCAAAAGGAATTAAACATGCGACAACGTCGATGGGTCGAGCTCTTGAATGATTATGAATGTGTGATAAAATTTCACCCGGGCAAGGCCAATGTTGTGGCCGACGCCCTCAGTCGAAAGGATACTATACCTAAGCGTGTACGTGCGTTACAGCTTACCATCCAATCTAACCTTCCCGCTCAGATTCGCGATGCTCAGGTTGAAGCATTGAAAGCAGAGAACATCAGGGCTGAGTCCCTACGAGGATTGAGGCAACGGCTAGAACAAAAGGAAGGCGGCACCTACTATGTTAACGGGCGCATCTGGGTTCCACTTTATGGAGGCTTACGCGAGCTTGTGATGGATGAAGCACATAAGTCTCGTTATTCAGTACATCCTGGTTCAGATAAGATGTACCACGATCTAAAGACTACGTACTGGTGGCCTGGTATGAAAGCCAGCATAGCAACCTATGTCAGTAAATGCTTGAATTGTGCTAGGGTCAAGGTCGAGTACCAGAAACCATCAGGCCTACTCCAACAACCAGAGATCCCGAAATGGAAATGGGAGCAAATTTCCATGGATTTCGTTACTGGCCTGCCTAGATCTCAACGCGGAAATGAAACTATTTGGGTGATAGTGGATCGATTGACTAAGTCTACACACTTCTTGGCTATCAAGGAAACAGATAAGTTTTCTACTCTAGCAGACATCTACCTAAAGGAAGTAGTATCGAGGCACGGAGTGCCAACCTCCATCATCTCTGATCGAGACTCACATTTTACATCTGAATTGTGGCAAGCTATGCACAAGTCTTTTGGCTCACGTTTAGATATGAGCACAGCATATCACCCGCAAACGGATGGGCAATCTGAGCGCACCATCCAAACCCTTGAAGACATGCTTCGGGTATGTGTAATCGACTTTGGTAATGGCTGGGAGAAGCACCTCCCGTTAGTGGAGTTTTCGTATAACAACAGTTACCACACCAGCATCCAGGCCGCTCCGTTTGAGGCATTGTATAGACGGAAGTGCCGATCACCACTCTGTTGGGCAGAAGTTGGTGACAGTCAAATCACTGGCCCAGAACTTGTAGTAGATACAACCGAGAAGATTGCTCAGATACGACAATGAATGGCGGCAGCTCGTGACTGTCAGAAAAGCTATGCTGATAAGCGAAGGAAACCACTCGAGTTCCAGGTTGGGGATCGAGTGCTACTCAAAGTCTCACCTTGGAAAGGGGTAGTTCGTTTTGGCAAACAAGGCAAACTTAATCCGCGTTATGTCAGACCGTTCGAAATCATCGAGAAAATTGGCAAGGTGGCCTCAGGCTGAATCTGCCGACAGAATTCAGCGGAGTTCACAATGTTTTCCATGTGGCAAATCTGAAGAAGTGTCTGTCAGATAAGACCCTCATAGTTCCCTTAAAGGAGCTCACAATCGACAACCAGTTGCGATTCGTCGAGGAACCAGTAGAGATTACAGACCGAGACGTTAAGATTCTCAAGCACACAAGAATACCTCTCGTCCGAGTTCGTTGGAATTCCCGTCGTGGCCCAGAGTACACCTGGGAACGAGAAGACCAAATGAGACTCAAGTACCCCCAGCTGTTTAAGAAAAACGCAACCACTACTGAGGCTGAAGCTACTGCAGAATTTCGGGACGAAATTCCAAACCAACGGGGGGATGATGTGACACCCCAGGAAAACCAGGAAACCAACGCAACATAACTAGCTTCCTCAGTAAACACGTTCTAAATTTCGGGACGAAATTCTCTTAACAGGGGGAGAATGTGACAACCTTCATAATTCCATGTATCCGTACAATCCATTAATGTTAATTAAAGTACTTGATGACTGTGCTGAATTACTTAACTGCTTTCTGGTTACTGCGTCATACCTACATGTGCTTGTTAACATACTAGTATTGTGCAGAAAATTGACTAAATGGCCCTGAATGTTTTCCTAAGTGTTAGGAATTAAAAGTGTTACAAAAATATATATAAAAGACACTTTACGGATTAATTAAGCACTTTAACAGAACGGTATCAAACCGAACAACCGGACATTACCCGAAACACCAAAATATTGCAAGAAGCATTGTTTTTATTTTTCTGAACTAGTTATGGTTCCCGAACATCATAACACCCCGTAAAAATATCTACTAACTAAAGTATGTAACTAACACTTGAATTATAACTAGATTGTAACCAAATTGGTTAGCACCTAATCTACTACCCCCCCCCCCCCCCATGCCCACGGCTCCAACAAGGGACCCACCTTGTTGATTTGTTTCAATATTTAATTTGATTATGTTGGCACATAATGGACATGTTACACAAGGGTTAATGTTGTAGAATGGTTATAAGAATGCACCAAGGGTTCTAAGCTTCATCATTCTCATTTAACACCCAACACACTCCTTCTCTCTTCCCCTCCTTGGCTTCGGCTGAACTTAACCACCCTCACCATCATCATCATTCAATCATCTTCCACTAATCTAAGAGCATACAAAGGTGTTATAATGCATACAACGAAGCTCGGTGCTTTCGGAAGTGGAAGGACCACTCTCATCTTCTTTTATCCACCACATTTCTTCACTTGAACTTCCCTAGTCTTGAACTAGTGGTAAGAACTTAGATCCATTCATTATTCATGTTATTTAAGTGGTTAATGATGTGTAATGATCAAAATGATAAGAACTTTAATGAATCTTATGAAGAAGTCTTGAACATAAACTAACTTAGTAATAAAGTATGGTTAAAAGATGAAGAAATCATGATATTCATAAGATGTGATGCTTGTTGGTTGTTGTTACTCATATAATTGATATGGATCATCATATGATCTTGCTAGATCATGATTAAAAACATGATCTAGCAAGATGAGAAAGTTAGAAATGTGTAGGATGATGAAATCATCCACACATAAAACTATGAACTTGAATAAATAAATGTTTTCTTGAAAAATAAAGATCAAAGTAGGTTACAATCTTGTAGATCTAAAGATCCATGACTAACTTCTCAAAAGAACCAAGTGAAAAATATAAGTTTTATTAAATATTGGACCTTACAAAAACTATTCACATTTTTTGGTGAGTAAACAAGTGTAGAAATACTTGTGTAACTAGAAACTTTCATGAAGAAATATTTTTAGAAAATATGGTGGAAGTTGTAAACACTTAAAGTCTTTAAAAATAAAGTTTTTAAAGAACTAATCACATTTTAAAAGGTAACAAGACTTGCTAAGTATGCTAGTAAGTGACTACATATTTTTATAAATTTTCAAGTTCATGAGTTTATATTTTATGCTTGTTTTTGACAAGTTTGGTAAAAAGAGATTGTATGTTTATGATTGAGAATTTTTTGAATGAATTTTTGAAAAGAAAATGATATGCTAGTAAGCATGGACACCTACATTTACAAAGGAAACTCTGGCGAAATTTTCTAAAAATCCCAACACTTAGAAAATATTTTTCTAAAACAAGCGTTACGAGTGTATTTTATAACTTGCTTTTCGAATATAAACTTCGCCATATTTTTGTAACAAAACACCAAGTATCGGAGGTTGACTTTCATAAATATATATTTAAAAATATATATTGTATACTAAAATTCTTGTGTGAATATTTGTTTATTTTACCGTTATATTATTTTAGGGTAAAATAATATGTAACCTAACAAGTGTGTTGACGTTTAAATTGTGTGATATGTGATAAAAGTAATGGGTAGATAAACCATACGTGTTGTGCATGAGAAATTGATTGTTATCTGTACCTTATTAGGACGCGCTTGATTTCCTGATTATTAGAGTAACTAATCTAACCGGGCAAACCGAGGTGAGTTCACACTTTTCTACAAAGCATGGTAATTCCCGGCGGGAATGAGAATGGGTTCAGGAATAGGGATTCCTCGTCCTTTGGGACGTGTTCAGGAATGTAAATTCCTCGTCCTGTTGGGACGGATTAGACTTACTAGACTAGAACTCTATCAGCGAAGTCCCTCCCTTTGTATCGACTTAATCACCGAGGCTATGGCGAGCGGGTCTTTAGTTAATAGCGCTATTAGGTTTAACAAACCTCACACCGTGCCAGTCGGACGGGTGTGTACTAATGGACTATGGCACGTCGGTGATGATAGACACCGACGCTAGGGCATAATTAATTTTCGTTAGTAGTCGATATGATAAACGAGTCTGGTAGTTTAAATAATGGGGTAGCCCCCACGGCCGGAGTGCCGGGCTGGATAGCCAGGGAAGGCGGACATGGGATGGTTAACTAATAAACGTTTTCGAACTACGGAGTAACCTCCACGGCTGGATAGCTGAATGAGATTAAACTACGTTTTTTGGAAGCAACTCTAAAATGGACAATCAACCGTGAACTCACTCAACTTTGTTGTTGACTCGTTGTTACATGCTTCGCAGGGGCTTGCACATGGAGGTGGTCGTTGTGGGATGCAGATTGTTATGTCCCGTACTTAATAATTAAACTTTATAAACTTATGGAACTTATATTTTGGGCCTTAAAACTTATGAACTTCGAACTTTTGGTTTAACGTCTTATGCTTCCGCTGTTTAAATTGAACTTGGTTAACTTCCTTTTGGTCACCAATTGTATTGTGGTTGGTTTTATTTACTTAATTATGTTGTTCAATATGATTGGTGGCTCGATCCTGGTCATGTCATGCCTCCAAGCGGTGATGCTCCGCATGGTGGATTTTGGGGGTGTGACAGTGTTGGTCCAATGGAGGAGTGCCAGGCAGCTGCCTGACACTATTCCCTCCATCTTGTAAATGTATATGTAGTATAATGTCAAACTTGCACATGTTGTAAATTTTCTTTGTTTACAAATACATGTAAATTTAAACATGTAAACTTAATTTCTAATATTATATTTGAATAATAATGATAAGTGTAAAAAGAATTTTAAATTTTAATTGTTTTAAACAAGTTCTCGTGTTTTTTCATTAGTTTTCATAAAAACAAGGGTTCCCATGTTTCGTAAAAACATTTTTGTAAAAGCATTTTTATTTCGGCTGATATGTTGTTTAGATGACATGTAACTTTACTAGAAAAAATGGAACAACAACGAGTAAATGTACGGCGACAATTGCGACTACGAGAACTTCATTAAGAAGAACACCGATGATTTGGTAAGGGTATTTATGTCACACCCCCTCCCCCCCCCCCCCTAAAAAAAACCCTGGGGTAAACTAATTGGTATCTTCGTTGCACAACAGACGTATTAAATACAAAATAAGACTTAATAAAGCAAGGTACTCTAAAATACCAGGTATTCTACATTAGGTTGCCTTATACATATTGAACGCCATTCTAATAATAGCATTCTAATAGTCTTCTAGGGTTTCCCAAATCCTAATGATCCTTCAATTCCAACCATTTTGTTGCCTGAAGCTATTACCTGAGAAAACATGCTTAAAAACGTCAACATAAGGTTGGTGAGTGCACAGGTTACGATAATAAAATTTGTAAACCTTTTTCCTTTCAGAAATCAACTTTGATAAACATTTCTTTGGAAAAAAATTGTAAAACTTAGAAATGATTCCCTCGGAATTCATGTGAGACATTCCTTTTAGAAATCAACTTTGTTAAACATTTCTTTGGAAAAAATGTAAAACTTATAAATGATTCCTCAGAATTCATGTGAGACATTCCTTTGAATATTTGGTATAAAGTCTACACAAACTTGTCAGTATAAGTTTTTATTTGAAAAGTATAACAATATAAGATAACACATAAGACTATCGTAGACTAGCAAGGAACTACGACAAGAACACTACCAAGAGCCCATAATCAAACTAAAACTTGATTTTCCCTAAAACTGATTCAAATATATATTCCCTCGTCTTGGAAACCAGGGCGACTAGTCACGAGAGTGGGCTGTCAAACCCGATAAATCTACCAATACAATCTGAGGTGTATCGATTATTGATTAGGGATGCAAAGGGGCCTCCTTGTATTGAATCCACGTGTATAGGCTACAATTACTAATTACTCGAGGTCATCACAAGGTTACAATTGACAGTATTATATAAACGTCATGCTAAATAAACAACATATAACTTCTCCTAAATAGAAAACATCATTTTAAAGGGGTCGTGAAACCACACGGAAAAGTTGTAAAGTTTTTAAAGTAAGCATGCTTCTCCCGTGAATATGTATAAAACAAGTAAAGTAAAAAGGGGGCTGTGACTCACCTGGATTCCGTGCAAAGACTAGCAATTATAATTATGCCCGAAAAGAATATTATACCTACATGTGTCTAAATGTGCATAAGACACTAATAATCTAATAATATGCCTACATGGCAAGTCGATCACCCTCCTTGTTAGACTTAACGAGATGTTTATCCTTATGAAAAACGTTTAACTTAGGACCCGTTGGTGATGAATTATTCGAGTGTTTACTGTTATATATATTAACATACAATATATATATATATATATATATGTGTGTGTGTGTGTGTGTATTAGTGCATGATTTCACATAATACCAAAATCTCATCCCGAAACCTTATTTAACAATCCATATTACTGCATAAGCAGTAATTATATTTATTTCTTAAAATAAATATGCATATTTTCACAACTATATGATCTAAGATATGTATAATAATTATATCATCCATCACATAAATCACATATGTATATTTTACAAACGTAGGCATATCAATATGTACATTCATACAATCGTCTATAAATCTACCGTTTTCAAGTAAACTTACCGAGTAGTCATTTATTTCGACTTTTCTGGTTTTATGAAACTTTGAAAATGGATGTATTATATCAAAAATACATTCTAAGTCCAAAATGTATAAATTTATATACAAACATCATAGACTTAGATTCGATGGAAATACCATTTTTCACATAAAATGATAGATTTTTCAATAAACTACAGTTATATGTATATGTATGGAAACTTTAGTGTATGAAAATAATGCTTTTGGACACGAAATAACGAAGTCTAGTTTTTAACATCATAACATAACTAATTACACAAATTCAACATGTATTGTCACACCTCGACCCGCAGTGGAATAGGTGACCGGGGCATCATTGGTTGATCCAAAGCTTATGACTTGCCATTTAAATATTTAAATATTCATTAATTCAATATTAAACATAAAAGACATTGTACAAAGCAAAAAATCAGTTATAAGTCCATTTCTTGTTACTAAGGCCCAAATCCTATGTTGATCTCCTCTTCATTCCTATTCACATGTATCATGTGTAAAAATAGTTTTTGGGTCAACAAAGGTTGGTGAGTGAATCTTATTGTTTTTGTGAAAATGATAAGTTTATTTTTGTATATAGAAAATGTGCATATAACCAAATGTAATTGAATGTGTTGTATGTAAATGTATCAAACCTTAAGCAAACAATCAACAAATAATGTAATGATTCAAATGAATGTATGTATGTTGCATTGGATAACAATGTGCAATATCTCAAACAATAATCAACTCAACTGTATGTAAATATATCAAACCTCAAGAAACCAATCAAAAAATAATGTAATGATTCAGTATGTTGCACGGGATAACGATGTGCAATCTCAAACAATAATAAACTCAATTGTATGTAAATGTGCACGGTATTATGTTGTGCTGGTTTATATTGCAAGATTCGAGCTCAATCAAACGAAGCTAATCTCATGTGTTGGCAACGTCAGGTTCCGTTCATGGTAATGGGGACTGAATGAGCCAATGGATCCATATGTAATTGTCTTATGAATGTAATCAACCAAATAATAACCAAACAAGTATCGCAAAACACATAAACTACACAAGTTGGTAATTGCACGTATGGAATTATGATAAATTAATAACTGAAAATGTAACATATGATACACACCAAAATGGTTAAATGATAAAAAGGAGAATTTGGAAAGATTTACTCAGTGGTTGTGTTGCATTAATCCTTCATGAAAAACCGCACGAGAATAAGGAGCAAATCCAAATGAGAAGCGTGATTTAAAACCTAGACAAACGAATGCAACAAGGAAAGTGTAAGCGTTATGCTAGGCATAGCTAAATGAACGAACACGATATGTTGGACTCGTTGGGCCTAACGATCCTCTACGAGGCTACGCCAAGCCTAAAGGCGAGCCTAAACAAGGCTACCTAAATGAGCCTAATGCTCCTTAACTAAGAACCTAAACTAAACTAATTAAACTTAGAAAGCAATAAATAAAGGAATAACGAAAAGGAAAGGAAAATTACCTCAAAGAAAACTTTACAAAATGACAAGAGCTTGAAGGCAGCACCTCCTCCTCGAGAACGGAAATAAAAACTACTACGCACAACACCCAAAGGGGTATTGCACTTGTGGAACCACCAAATTTGGTTATTCCACTTGTTTATACTCAAACTAGGTATTACAAGCTATAAGGAACCAATCAAGGGTATTTATATGTGTCAAAGGGAGCATAAAATGGTATTTGGGGTGATGTGGGATGAATTTAAAATAGGTTTTCGCATCTTGCAAATCAGCAAAAACACCAAACTTGTTTCCGCGGTTCCCGCTTCGTTATAACTCCGTTTCGCAAACGGTTTTCGCCAACTTTTGTTATTTTTAGAGTACTATCATATGGAAGAAAGTAATCCAACATTAATGGTGTCGAGAATTGGGCTTATACCTTGGATCTTGATGCGGGACAAGAGTTACATTCTCAAACTTGTGTTTGTGATACCCGTTACATTTGGGCTCAGTTTTATGCACCATTTGAACCTACTTGCTCTTAAGTATACCAAATATATCTTGGGGATTTGAATGGACCACAATGATAGCTCAAGGATGGAGAAAAGTTAGCAAGAAAGTCACCCGAGAGTCATCTTATGACAAAACTAAGAATGCAACATGTAGAGCATTTTACTTGCTATCATTTACATCTAAACCCTCCAAAACACAATGTCCTATCTCAAGGCATGTATATAATGAAGTTTAGATGATAATAAGGTCAGGATATGAATGTAAGGTGTGTTCACGAAGTCTTCAAAGTTTTTGATCAACTTAAGGAAAACCTAAGTCTTAGACCTTGAGAAATGGATGGTTGCTTCAAAATACATGGAAAAGAATTTAAAAACTTGTATAAAACATGTATAAGACTATAAATCACCAGATATGATAACATGTATGATCAAAACATAGAATCCGGGACATTTTATTGCTTAAACATTAAATAAAAATACATGGAATATGAAAATGGACTGGTCTACAAAAACGGGCCAGGTTTTAGGATTCGTTTTTGACGGATATTACATGTATCATATCCACATCGTAAGCTAACCAAAATTGGCACATTTCATGCAATTTCACACAATTTAACTTATCAACTTTGCCAATTTTAAAGTATTATCATATTTATTGTTCCATGTGAACATATAACCATTTAGGACATGTTTATTTATCATAAAACAAACCTAAATTTGATGATCTAAAAGAGTTTCATTAAATCATTCAGTTACACACCCAAGTTTCCCGAAAAGTACGAAAAAAACATACAACACTAATTTAATCACCCATACAAGTTGTAAACCAAATATACATTTAATCCACGTATTTTTATAGAAAATATGGTATATAATACTGTTTCCAAAATAGTTTTAAAAATTATACTTTTAGGTAGTGTTCGTTTCATAGAATGAATGGAATCTTGATGGAATTGCAATGTTGATTTCACTCCTTATTTTGTTGGTTTCAACAAGAAAATGAATTGGAATTGAACAACATAAGGAAGAGAATCTACATTCTAATTCCATCCAAATTTCATTCCATTTTGCAAAAATAAAAAAAAAACACACATGTAAATTACAAATTAAATTTCAATCTCTGCGCATATTCTTATTCCAATTTCATTACAATCCATGAAACGAACGCTACCTTAATTGTCGAAAACTTAGCGGAAAAAACACACGTTTGTGCACCAAAAGTTATTACAAACACCCAATTAGTTTGCTAAACAATCATGCACCTTAAATTATAAATCTCCCATATAAAATATGTTACGTTACTCTGTTATGGATAAGATTTAAACAAGTACTCATTTTCAAATCCAAAAAATTTCCTTTTTTTTGGCGTTTAAGCCCACCGAAACAACAAATAAATGCACCTAAGTGCTATGAACACTTAACATTTTAAGACCTAAGTTTTATTCTTTTTATATCACCATAAAAAATACCATGTTTCCATACCTAGGTTATTCATCCGAAATCATGCTTAAAATCACCTTTTTAACAATATTTCGATACCAAAACAACATCCGATCTTTATGAAATATCCAAAACTCTTGTAAAAATTTTATGCCTAGATTATATTACTCATAAAACCTTATAAGAACTTCTTTAATTCACTTTGTAAATCTAACGTTACTTGCATGCACGAATCCTTAATATCTACACACATTTAGGGCACCAACTTTGCATCAAATACAACATTAAACGTTGGGATTGAACCCTATCAGAGGAACATATAATTAAAGCCAAAATTGGATCAGAGCAGTGGATCCAGAATAAGTAGATGTTATGTATTCAAGTCTCTCCCCTTGAAAGTGGTTTCAACGTCAGATGACCTCCAATCCACTGATCGGTACAACTGCTGATCAAGTCAAAGACTAATGAAGACTAAAGCCCTGCTGTTCAATCTACTGCTATGGGTCAAGCACTGCTGGATATATCAAGTGCTGTTGGGTTCACATCAGTGGAAGGATTCAGCAGTAGTTAGTTTGTCTTTATGTAATGTATTGTATAACAGTTGTTAGCATAGCAGTACTTGTATAGATTAGTTGTTAGAGTTTGTTAGGAGGTTAGATGTCACTTTCATGGTGACGTCAGCAAAGATGCCTCAGTGGTTTGTCCGTGCCTATAAATAGAACAGTACCCTGTACTGTTCTATTAGCTCTTCACCATCTTTCTTCCTGCACGAACAAATCACTGTGAGCTCAAGCTGAGGGGGAGTTTGTTACATGCATGCAATTGTAATTGTTGATGAAATAAATTCAATCATTCGGTTCATTGTTGAAAATGTGTGTTAAAAGCAATTCTCCTGTTTGATTGTGAAAAGTTTGTTTCCATTTATATTCCGCTGCACTACTTGTTCATTGTTCATCTTAATTCAAACATAAAACACAATCAAAACCAAACTCAGATCCTAACAATTGGTATTAGAGCTCGGACAGTCAAATTTGATTTAAAAATCATTTTGACATAAATAGTTCAGCTCACAATCGTTGATACTGATAGTTTGTTCGTTTTATTGAAAAACAGATCAAGGTTTAATCACCATCAAAGTTGATTAATCAGTGTCTATAAAACAACCAGGATGACGTCACAATCACAAGATGATAAGAATAACATTGGTTCTCTTTTCAAACCACCCATGCTTAAACGTAATGAATACAACATCTGGGAGAGAAGGATGGGTCACATCATTGCTTAACAGAACACTGGATGTTGGAGATCTGTTGTTTTTGGGCCCCATATTCCTATGGTGCCAAGTGCTGAGGATACAAAGAAGTTCGAACCTAAAAAACCTGAAAACTATACTGAAACTGACTTTCAAAAGTTCGAACTCGATGCCAAAGCATTTAGCATCATAGCATCTGCATTACCCAATGAAATCTATGCTGGACTGTTACATTGTAACAGTGCCAAAGAGCTATGGGATGCACTGAAGGAATAGTTTGGGGGAACGAAAGAAGTTACTGAAAATAATAGGGAAATTCTGAATCAGTAGTATGAAACCTTCTGTCACATCAAGGGTGAATCACTGACTCAGCAGTTTGAGCGGTTCAGTTGTCTTATTAGTGAGCTAAGACTTGTTAAAGTTACATTTCCAAATTCAACTCAAAATAGCAGGTTTCTTAGATCACTACCAGAAAAATGGGATACCATTGAATTTGTAACTAGAAATTCTGCTGAGTTCAAGGATCTGACCCTGACCCAACTTCATGGTAGACTCCTAACCTATGAAAGGGAGTTAAACCTGAAAAAGAAGTTGCAAGAGTCTGGCAAAGTTGCTGATGATTATTCATTTGGCAGCACAGCTCTTTTTGGTCAGTAAGAATCTGGTAGCAGTAGTAAGGATCAGAGTTATGATCATTTTATTGATATAACTACTGGTGGAAATTTTAAAACTCTGATTCTCACTCTGCAAATTATGCTTTTACTGCAAATTATGAAAACTGGATGTTAGATAACTTGTGTTTTGAACTCAATGATTTGCAACACTTTGATCCTACTGACTTAGAAGAGATGGAGATTTTGCATCAATTGGCTTTGCTTAGTGTAAGAACAAGCAAATTCTATAAAAGAACAGGGAGAAAATTCCCAGGGTTACATGGGAATTTAAGAGTGGGATTGGATAAATCAAAACTGAAGTGTTATAAGTGCAATAGGCTAGGTCATTTTGCTAGGGAATGCATGAGTCAAACCATTGGTCCAATAATAACTCATCCCAGCTCAAACCCTAGACCACAACATCAAAGAACTGTGCACTATACCGAATATACCCCTGCAGCACATGTTGACACTGCTCACTATGCTGCAACCCCTGTGCCTGTACATTATATTCAAACCACTATTCCACAAATTCAGTATGTTCAAGCCCCTGTCCCTCAGGCACAAGTGCAACCTGTTGCACCTTAACAAGCTGCTCCAACAGTGGTACAACCAGATCAGCAAAGCTTTTTCACCCAAGGCTTTGTTGACTGGAGCAGCATGCCTGATGAGCTTGGTGATGAAAATTTTGCACTCTATGCTTCTAATGATACTTTTAATGATGAATTTTTTTTGATGGCATTAAAGTCAATACCAGAAGGGGTAGAAACTGAAGGTGAACAGCTAAGTGCTGAAACCGTGGATGAAGTGGCTGAAGCAGTGGTTACTGCAGTTGTTGGTGAACTACTGCTGGGAGAAAATTTAGAAACCCTGATTGAACCACTGTCTGACCCCTGGTCCAAAGAAGACAAAGAAGAAAAGGAAGAGAAGAAAGCAGGTGAGAAAGAAGTTGGAGCTGATGAAGAAGGTGATCATCAATGTGATTGTGCCATGATGGCTGCTGCTAAGGTATCACCTCAAGTTCTTGAAAAACTGTGTTCAGACAAAGGCATTATTGCATTTGCTAGCATTAAAGAGGTAAATGAAAACCTTAGGGATAAAATCTTAATTGATGAAGTCAAATTTGAAAAGTCATTGAAAGAACTTAAAAACAAATTGGCTGAAAAGGACAAGGAAATCAGCAGTCTCAAAGAAGAGCAAAGCAAAACTAAGACTCAACTCCAAACTATGGTAGAAAAATACCAAGTTTGTAAAAAGGAGTTGGAGTCTACCCAAATCACTTGTGAAAGATGGGTGGAATCTTGCAAAGGTTATAAGGTCATGCTTGAGAAACAGCTTGAAAGCAATGTCAAGTTTGGAATAGGATATAGAAAATATGATGAACTTGAAAACACTGCTGTCAAACAAGCTGGTTCAACTGAAATAAAACCAACCAACAAGAATGGCCAAGAAGTTAAGATTACTGACAAACTTGGTAACAAAATCACTCTGGAAAGATCATCTGTGGGGTCCTCAACTTTTGAGGAAATTGAGAAATACCAATTTAAACCCACATGGTCTGATGAGTGTGACATTCTTGAAAATTTCAAACCCATGGATTTCACAACAACTGATGGTGTCACAGCTCCAAAAGCAAAGGTCATTCCTATCAAAGACATCCCAACAGTGGTTCAAAACTCTGTTGCTAAGGAGTCTGAGAAAAGGAAGAAAAGAGAAAAGATCAAAAACCTGTTTTGTGATTTTTGTGAAAAGAGGGATCATCTAAAAAAAGACTGTTTTCATCTAAAAGCATATGACCTAAACAAAACAAGTGTCATTGTACCTGCTGAAAGCTGCACTATCTGTGGTAAAACAAATCACAAAACTCAAGTATGTGTGTATCTCAAAAACTTTGATGTAAAAAAGAATGAGTACACTGCAAAAACATCCTTAAGTTCATCAACATCATCTGTCAAGTTCACCAAGAACCAATCACTGTTTGTGCCAGTCCAAACAGCTGTTACAAAACGGCTGAACCAAACATCTGTCCAAAGAGATGTTCAAGTGACTGATGCACCCCCTGCCAATCAATTCAGAAGAGGCCAGGGACAACCACCATACCGAAGGATCCTACATGTTTATGAGGCTTACAAAAGGCCTTCTAAACCAAGAGTGAACAGGCATCCTTTTGGTTATCAGCAGGTGATTGGTCAAGATCCACAACAATGGTTAGAGAAAAACAGTTCTAAAACTGTCCAAACCCCTGACCTAACCACTGCCCATCCATCTGAACTCATCCCAGACACTGTTGAGACCCCATCCAAAACCTTATTGGCTTTGGAGACCCTAATGAACTAATCCTTTTACTTCATGTGCAGGGAGCTTCTGCATGCTTAGATAGCCTGTGGTGTGTAGATAGTGGAGGCTTCAGGCACATGACAGGATGTAAAGCCCTTCTCAAAGATTTCAAAATCCATGGAGGGGGTGATATATCCTTTGGTAATAATAGTAAAGGGAAAGTTCTGGGGTCTGGTACAGTACAGTCTGGTAATGTAAAATTTGAAAATGTCAATCTGATGGACAATCTAAAATTCAACCTCCTGAGTGTTTCACAAATGAGTGATAAGGGGTATGGATCATTCTTCACAAAGGAGTGTTGTAGGATTGTTAGACCAGAAATGGTTGAAAAGATTGAAGCAATAATAAAAACTGGAAAAACCAAACTTGTTGCTCAAAGAAGTGGCAATGTTTATGTGGTGGATATGTCAAAAGAGAGCCCCAGAACTGATGCCTGTCTGTTCTCAGCTGCATCAAACAAAGAGACAGAATTATGGCACAGGAGATTGGGGCACACAAATCTCAAGACAATCACTGCCATTTCAAAACAGGGGTTAGTAAGAGGTTTACCTCAAAAACTGTTCACCTGTCTTGAGCATTGTGTTTCCTGCCTAAAAGGAAAACAACATAAAAGCTCCTACAAATCCACTGATGAGTCCAAAACAACCAAATGTTTGTAAATGCTTCATATGGATTTGTTTGGCCCAGTTGAAGTCATGAGTCTTAAGAAAAAGAGGTATTGTTTGGTTATTGTTGATGACTTTTCTAGGTTTACATGGACTTACTTTTTACACTCAAAAGATGAGACTGCAGGCATTCTGCAAGACTTTGTGAAACAGGTTGAAAAGCAGTTTGACCTTCCAGTAAAAATCTTTAGAAGTGACAATGGCACAGAGTTCAGGAACAAGGAGTTAGATGATTTCTGTGTGTCAAAAGGAATTGTGAGGCAATACAGCATTCCAAGAACACCAGAACAAAAGGGGGTTGTTGAAAGAAAAAACAGAACTTTGATTGAGGCTGCCAAAACCATGCTTGCTGATTCAGGTTTGCCATTAACTTTTTGGGCAGAGGCAGTAAACATTGCTTGCTATGTCCAAAACAGAGTTTTAATCAACCCCAGGCATCAAAAGACTGCCTATGAACTGCTGTATAAAATAAAGCCATTGATTTCATATTTCAAGGTTTTTGGCTGCCCATGCTTCATTTTAAACTTAAAAGATTCTATATCAAAGTTTGCAGCCAAAATTGATTGTGGTTATCATCTGGGATACTCAACCACTGCTAAGGCCTACAAAGTGTTTAACACAAGGACCAAAACAGTGGAAGAGACTTTGAATGTAAAGTTCAATGAACTTTCATCAATGAAAATCCCAGCAAACCCTGCAGAATTGTTTGATCTTGATACATTCACTTTTGAAAATACTGCTGTCAAGACTAACAGTGCAGGTCCATCAGAGGATTCATCACCAGACTATGGGTATGAAATCATCATTCCTCAACAAATGTCTGTCACAATGGGAAGGGCAGCAGATGTTCAAAACAGCTGTCAAAGCTCAACCATTGCTACCTCAACAGTTGTTGATCAAAGTAGCTTAACCCCTACTTCCACATCATCAAACACTGTTGATAAAAGTCCTCAAACAGTGGATAAAAGTAAGCATGTGTCCACACCATTACAACTTATTCCACCACCTTTTGAAGCCACTGCTGGATCATCAAAGTCACCAGCAGTGGTTAGCTCAGATGATTCACATCTGCAGCCCTCCCCATTTAATGCCATTGTTCCATACCAAGGAGAGCTCATCTTCTTGAAATCTCATCCACCAGACCAAATCACTGGCAACATCAATGAAGGGGTGCTCACAAGAAGTCAATCCCAAAACATTTGTCTTTTTGCTGGTTTTCTATCTCTCCATCAGCCAGTCAAGTACCAAGAGGCACTAAAAGACAACAGCTGGGTAGAAGCCATGCAAGAAGAGCTCCAACAGTTTAGAAGACAACAAGTTTGGGAGCTTGTACCATTGCCAGAGGGTGTAAGTCCTATTGGCACAAAATGGGTCTTCAAAAATAAAACTGATGAAAGGGGTATTGTTGTCAAGAATAAAGCCAGGCTTGTGGTTCAAGGGTTCAGACAAGAAGAGAGCATTGATTATGATGAAACATTTGCCCCTGTAGCAAGACTTGAAGCAATCAGACGATTTCTGGCCTTTGCTGTCAACCACAACATCAAGGTGTACCAAATGGATATCAAATGTGCATTCCTCTATGGTAAGATTCAAGAGGAGGTTTATGTTTGTCAACCTCCCGGCTTTGAGGATCCATTTAATCCATATCATGTCTACAAGCTGAATAAAGCTTTGTATGGCCTGAAACAAGCACCAAGGGCCTGGTATGAAACTCTTTCCACCTTTCTACTTTCCATTGGTTTCACAAGAGGTAAAATAGATAAAACACTGTTTTTAAAATGGAAAGGAAAGGATTTGATGATTGTCCAAATCTATGTGGATGACATCATCTTTGGGAGCACATGTAACAAAATGTGTGAAGAGTTTAGGCAACTCATGACAGCTGAGTTTAAAATGAGTGCAATGAGTGAACTCCAGTGCTTTCTTGGTCTCCAAGTAAGGCAACTGCAAAATGGCACTTTTATCCATCAAGGAAAATATGCCAAAGAACTTTTAAAGAAATTTGAGATGGATGATTGTAAGCCATGTAGTACACCCATTGCAACCAATAAAGTAGTCATGTCTGATGAGAAGGATGATTTGGTTGATCAAACTTTATATAGAAGCATGATTGGGTCTTTATTGTACCTAACTGCAACTAGGCCAGACATCATGTTTGCAACATGTGTTTGTGCAAGATCCCAATCAGCCCCTAGAAAGTCAAACCTTATTGCTGTAAAAAGGAAATTCAGATACCTAAAAGGTGCTCCCACACTTGGTATCTGGTATCCAGCTGATGGTAGAATTGAGCTTTCAGGTTTCTCAGATAGTGACTTTGCTGGATGTGACAAGACAAGGAAGTCCATTTCAGGAGGGTGCCAATTCCTAGGCAGTTGTTTAGTGTCTTGGCAAAGCAAAAAGCAAACAGCTGTTTCCACATCCACTGCTGAGGCAGAGTATATAGCTGCTGCAAGCTGTACAGCCCAACTGCTTTGGCTTCAAAATCAGTTGCTGGATTTTGGTATCACTACCTTAAAGACACTATTCATGTTGGATAGTCAGGCAGCAGAAAATATCATCAAAAATCCAGTTTCCCACTCAACCACCAAGCACATTGACATCAGATATCACTTTGTGAGGGATTGCTATGAAAAAGGTTTGATTTCTCTGCACCATGTTCCAACTAAGGATCAGCTGGCAGATGTGCTAACCAAAGCATTAGACACATCCACCTTTGAAAGCTTGATCTCTAGGATTGGCATGCTAAACATGGAATTACATGCAAAATCCTGTTTTTCTATAAATAAAAGCATTAAAATGTTTTCAGAAAATCAAAAATCCATCCTTAAAAATAGCTAAAAATGAATTTTTCATTAAAATCCTTAAAAGTCTGCCATAACCACTGCTTTGCTCAAAAGTTTGTTCTACTGAAAACTCTGTCCACTGCTGAAAGTCAACCCCTGTTCTATCATTTTCTTGATAAGCACTGTTGTTCAAAATCAGTGTTTTATCCACTGATGTGCTATCCACTGATAGTAAAAATCACCCACTGCTTTCATTCTTACCATTACAACCACCGGTCTTGTTCCATCAGTGGTTTTCATAAAAACACATGTCCTTCATCTCATCAGGGGTTGGCACGTGGACAGTACATAGCGGTCAGATCTTTTATAACCACTGCCACATCAGCATTCACTTTTTCTTCTATAAAACCCTTTTCAAAACCCCAAACAGGGTTTTACTGTCGAATCCAATTCACAAAAATTCCTTTCTCAAAACAGTTTCCATTTCCCTCTCTCAAATCCTTCAAAACCTTCATCAATCTTCTTCTCCAAAATGACAAAATCAAAGTCATCCACAAAATCCACTTCAAAATCATCTCCTAAAAAGGCCACTCAAAAGGCTACACCCATCGAAATACCATACAAATCTCCTCACAATTATCTGGGTCTCCTTACAAAACCCGGCACCACTGATGCTTTCGATTCCATCATTGACATCATGTCTGCATCAAAGTACAAAACCTTGTTAACAACAGATGCTCAAATTTACTTGAAAACCCAAAGAGAGTTTTGGAAATATATTACCCTTGACAAACAAGGCGAGGATGTCATAGCCATTAACTCTTCTCTAATGGGTAAAGCTGTCAAAATCATACCACAATCTATCTCGGAAGTCTTTGAACTCAATGATCAGCAAGGTAAAACTTCTTTTCCCAAAAATGAGTTAAAAACTGATTTCCTTAAAAGGGGTTATGTAGAACAAATAAAACAGGATACCTTACAAAAAGGTAATTTTCCACCTGCAACAAGATTTTTGTTCCATACCCTGCTTATGTGTGTTTCAAACAAAACCACTTCTTTTAATGAGATACCATTAAAGATTCAAAACCTGGGATATGCTATTCTTCAAGATGAAAATTTCAATTACTCCAAGGAAATCTTTAATGATTTGGTTAAAAATGTTAATAAAAAGCCATTCTTACTTTTTCCAAGATTTCTAAGTTATTATTTTGAAAAGAAATTTGGTAAGGATGATGCTTCTATAATAAAACAAGGTGACTCTTTTCAAATAAACAGCTTAACTGCTGAAACTTTTACAAGAATGTCAACACCTTGCAAAACACAAGTAGAGGTGCCTGAGCAGACTTTAGTAGCTAACACTGCTCCTCAGGTATCTGCTGCTGAGCCCACTGCTCAAGGTGATCATAGCAGCAAAACAACTGCTTTGAAACCCACACCTAAAATTACCAAAAAGCCAAAACAGAAGAAAACTCAAAAGCCCCCCAAGCCTACCAAAAAGGCAACTCTGGAGGATGAGATACCAGAGCAACTGCCAGTGACAGCACAAAAGTCACAAGAAACCACGGCTACTACTTCCTCACAGCAGTTGGTAGAAATATCTCAACCTATGCCTGAAAATCCTCCTGCTTCTTCTCAAAAAGAACAGGTTGTACAAATAGGGACACCACAATATGATGTTCTGGAATCACTTGCTTCCATCATCCACAGCCTAATGCCCGGGGCCAATTCTCTTTCTACACCCAACCTCACCTCCACAATTCCCCCACCAACAAAATTATTGTTGGATGCTATTGATTTGAACCAGGCACAAACTAGTCCTTCTCACTCACATATCAATGAGAACATACTTCAACAAGTGACAAGGTCTGATGTATCAATCATTGCTAACCCACCAACATGACATGAGGAGGTTACACCCCTTGAGTTACAAGTAACTCTTGGTGGTAGTCCAAGTGAAGCAGCCACTACAAGTGCTGAACCCACTGGTTTGCATTTGGACTGTGGTTACATCAATAAGACTTCCTTGGAGGCAATTTCTTCTATGGGAACATTTGTGTATCCAGTCTTCACTGGTTCACTAAAAAGTGTCTCTCTTTTTGAAGGAAGAAGTCCCTAGTACCAAGAAAAAGGGGCATCAGTGGATGACTATTGGAATACAATCCCTAAGTCAACCACTGTTCCAACCACTGTTAGTGGAAAATCAGATGATCCCATTAAGTTGGGTGATGGTTTAAAGTACCTAGAATTTATGGATAGCATTGACAAACTGGATACCTCTGTTGCAGAAATCAAAGCAATGCTGCAACAGTTGTTGAAAGTTTAAAAAGTCCAACCCACTGCTGTTCCAGCTCAAGCACCTGCTCCACCACAAGCACCTGCTGCAAATGAGTTATGGAATCTATTTCAACCCCTGCTCCAACAACAAAGACAAATGGCTGATCAGCAGCATGATAAACATGTTTAAATGCTGAGAAACATGATGGAGTCAAGGTTCAAAGATACCCAAGCTGACATCAAGGCTATAAAGGCCTACATACTGAACACCACTGGCACTGCTCCTCCCACTGTTCTCTTTCTTGATAACCCCCCACCAGATAATGCCAAAAAGGGGGAGAAAATCAAGCAATGGAAGAAGAAGGGTATTGAAGATGGCCTTTATATTGAACCGGAAAAAGAAAACATGACTAAAAACATTCCTTTGCCAGATGGTAGTAAAAAGCTTGATTTTACCACAAATGCACTTGCTGAACCAAAAGCAAGTGTAAAAAGGGATAGAAAGGCTAAGGATAATGCTAGGTGGGAACGGGAGAAAAGAGAGTTTATGAAGTTGAATGTGCAAGGTCCTTCTGAACCTAGGGATGATGAAAATCCTAAGGAAGAAAAGAAGAAGCCCATTAGACAAGTGAGGCAACCCAAACATACACCATCCAGACCTACAAAGCATGCTTCAAAACCACCTCCCAAAGGATCAAAACCTCAAACTTCCACCCAAACAGCTGTTGTAACTCATGTTGTATTAACAACTGCTGATACTTCAGTAGTTTCAACAACTGCCAGCCAAACACCTGCCACCACTTCAACACACACCATAACCACTGCCTTACCACCACCACCAAAAATCATCTCACCACCAAAAACAACCTCACCACCATCACCTCCTGCTAAGAAGCAGAAGACATCAGATGTTACAACATCTGTTGTAATGACAACAATGGTTGAAACACCAGTTGTTTCAACAACTGTTAGTCAGCCACCTTCTACCACTCAAATCACCACCACTGATCCACCCAAAACATCATCAGCCTCTCCTACAATAAAAAGGAGAAGGATTTTTATACCTGATGATGATTCTCCATCACCACCACCAACATCCTCACAATCTTTTTCACTTGTTAATATCCCAAACCCTGTTCCTCTCTCATCAGCTCAAGTACAACAACCAATCACTACCATCACTCCTGCAGGTTTCCAGTATCCTCTTGAACTTATAGCAGTCAGAGAAGAGATCAAATCCTTCTACTTTGAGGATGATCCTACTAAAAGGAGGTTGCCATCAGTTGAAGGATATCCTAGGCCTAAAAACATTGAAGAGTACTTGAAAATTAAGGCTCAACAGGCAGAGGATATCTCCAAAAGAAACTCTCAAGGAAAAACTGACAAAGAAATTCAAAGGCATTCTCAATTTCTGCTCACACAAGTCAGATCTTTGGAGCAGTTTGCAAAGAATGTTTGTAAGTAAGTATCAGAAAGAGCTATGAAACCCTAAGAAAAGACTACATTGAAAATATCATGGCTTTTAAGAAGTATAAGGGTTAAAAATATATGTACAAAGAGTGGACCATTCCTGAGCTTGAAAGTGAAGCAGCCAGGATTCAAGAAATGATTAAGAATAAGGTCAAACACACTCCTCCAGATTGGTCAAAGTACAAAAAGAATGTGCCTGAAAAGACATTGGAGCTGAAGAGAATGAAAGAGGAATTAGTCGCTGCTGATTATGGGTCCAAAAATCAAGTGATGAGATGGAGAGAAGACAAACTCAGGACCACCTACAAAAGGTTGGAGGAATTAAGGAAGAAAGATCCTAAAGTTCCACAAAAACCTGACTACCCTGAAGCAGAGGTTTCAACAAGACCACCAAAGCTGTAAATCAGGAGATCCACTACTCCAGCTGGTACTGCCATCTACAAAAGAAGACAACAAAAACAGCTGGATGTTGAAACAGTGGAATAACTAATGGCAGGAGATGACCTTGTAAAAGAGGGCATTAAGAAGATGATAGATGAAACTCTTGGCCTAAATCAACCTGCAAGCACTGCTCAGTCAGTTATCACAAGGCCAGCATCACCAAACACCTCATCTAATAAAAATCTCCCAAGAAACCCACCAGACTCAAAAGTACTAAAGTGGAAAACTGACAAACAGGCCCATGTACTGATAGTGATCAAGTCTAGTGGAGAAGTGAAGAAAATAACAAGGGAACAAGCACTTGGCCTAAGTCTTGAAGATTTACAGGATCTCCTTGATCTTCCACTGTGCAGGGATGAAGATGACACAGATGCCTTAGACTTTGAGTTACAACACAAAGGGCAAATAAGGGAACTGTTGATGAGGCAATAAAGATCTACCAATAATGAAGGGTTTTGGCATTATCTGTTCCAGGGGGAGATTGTTGGGATTGAACCCTATCAGAGGAACAGATAATTAAAGCCAAAACTGGATCAGAGCAGTGGATCCAGAATAAGCAGATGTTATGTATTCAAGTCTCTCCCCTTGAAAGTGGTTTCAACGTCTGATGACCTCCAATCCACTGATCGGTAAAACTGCTGACCTACAACTGCTAATCAAGTCAAAGACTAATGAAGACTAAAGCCTTGCTGTTCAATCTACTGCTATGGGTCAAGCACTGCTGGATATATCAAGTGCTGTTGGGTTCACATCAGTGGAAGGATTCAGCAGTAGTTAGTTTGTCTTTATGTAATGTATTGTATAACAGTTGTTAGCATAGCAGTACTTGTATAGATCAGTTGTTAGAGTTTATTAGGAGGTTAGATGTCACTTTCATGGTGACGTCAGCAAAGATGCCTCAGTGGTTTGTCCGTGCCTATAAATAGAACAGTACCCTGTACTGTTCTATTAGCTCTTCACCATCTTTCTTCCTGTATAAACAAATCACTGTGAGCTTAGGCTGAGGGGGAGTTTGTTACATGCATGCAATTGTAATCGTTGATGAAATAAATTCAATCATTCGGTTCATTGTTGAAAATGTGTGTTGAAAGCAATTCTCCTGTTTGATTGTGAAAAGTTTGTTTCCGTTTATATTCCGCTGCACTACTTGTTCATTGTTCATCTTAATTCAAACATAAAACACAATCAAAACCAAACTCAGATCCTAACATTAAACAACACACATATGACCATCAAATTTTATGAACCATTTTAGTACCAAAAATATGATTAAAATGCAGGTTATATTCTATTTTAACAAGTTCATCACATGCATGTTCATCATCATCCAAATAATACATATTTACACAATTTCAAGCAACAAACTCACACCCATGTACTCATACATATATATGACATTCAAACCCACTTCATGTATAAATTCATTTGCTTTAGGAAACCATTTCAAAACATCTCATTAGGTGATAATGTTATCCCTTGTCCTCTAGCATGTTGGAAGATAGTAGGAAGTGTTTAGGAAGTTAATTAGGGTGATTAGGGCATAATTAGGATGTTTTAAAGAGTTTTAAGCTATTTATCCTAATCAATAATCTAGACATTATTAAATAAGTAATAACACATGGTTTAATATTTATTTGGGAGTGAACTAATTAATGATAACACTCTAAAACCGGGCAGTAAAATGTTAATTTATCAAGTTATGGGTTTTCACACAATATTGCATCGAAAAAGTAATAATGTCCATAATTTAATGTTCCAGGCATATTGGCACAGTTCCAATTATTAAAATTCACCGGGTTATCACCGACGTTCGTTTCGCATATTAATACCGCTACGTGATATGACAAAACTAGTATTTATCGAATGTAAACCTGTGCATTTATATGTGCCTTGCTAGACTTCTATAGATTAATTTAATCCTCATTAAGACTAAATGTATGTAATTAATGATAAACATGATTAATTAGGCATACGAATTAACGCGATTTATTAACGGGTGTCACAATTTACTTGATTTATTAATTTTTATCTATTCAAGCTCGGTTTTTTTACCATCTGACGATTGTGTAGTTTTTCTTGATTCAGATTTGGTATTTTTTTTATTGTTTATGCAGTCACTGGAGTTCCAGATTTTACTCGGATGCTCTAGTATTATTGTGACATTTCTTAGTATCATCTGTTTTTTGCATAAGTGCGTCCCATGTGACCTAACTTGATCAGATCTACATGCATCATCTGGTGAGTTGTTTTTCTATTTCTAGGGTTTGTGTTACTTAATTTTCTAGGGTGGTAAGTGTTTGCAGGTTTACATTGCTTAGTTTAAGCTTAAGTTGCAGTTCGAATTGATATATTTGGTTAATTGTTTTTTTTTTTCTTTTATTGAAGATACATAGTTCGTGTTGTTACTTTTATTTAGGATCTTTTGTTAATTGCTATTATCAGGTAAGTAATGAAATCTAGACATTGGTTTTGGATATTCATATTTAACAAAATCAGCATGGGAGCCGAAGCATATCGTCTACCAAAGCGAGTTCTTGCTCGGGTTCGTCATCATCATCATCATACTCAGCAAATCCCACCAATAGCAAAGCAAAGGTAGGGTCTAAGGAAGGTAAGATGTAGACAGTCTTACCTCTACCCCATAGGAATAGAGAGATTGCTTCCAGTGAGACATCTGGCTCGCAGTTCTTGCTCAGGTTAATCTCATTTATTACAATTCTCTCTTCTATTCAGGTTAGTTTCTTCTTTATTTTTCTTCTTTTTCCTTTTGATCATCGTTCATGGGTGCCAGAAAGGATCTATCCGTTAGTTATTCTCGCCTCACTCAAGAAGAGGTTGAGGCATTCTATGCGGAGTGGGGCATTGATTCAAAGTTCAATCTGGAGGCTCCGGGTTTGGACAAATCCATCGATCAATGTTCTACTGGTTCAATCGCCCTCTATTGTCGTCATTTTGAGTTTTCAAACTTACGTCACCCATTTTCTGTTTTTGTTCTCAATGTTTTGGAATATTACCGTGTTGCTTTCGGACAGTTACACCCCAAGGTCTTTCTAGGGTTTTACATTTCGAGGTTTTGTGTCAGACTTTGGGGAATGATCCAACTTTGCTGTTGTTTCGCTGATTCTTACGTTTGGCTAAGAATGGCGACTGGTCCACTTTTGAGACATCTCAAATTGACGTGTGTTTGATTTCTTCTATGGTAACCACCCTCGGTTCTTGGAAGGACCGGTTTTTCTGGGTTTTCAAGTCAATCGTTCTGTTTAAAATGGTTTGGAGGCATCTAGATGCTATTCTTAATGAACTGGAACCTTCTGAATCTAAGTTGGATAGTTGGTTTTTGAAATCCATTAGGGCATTCTGAACATCTGTTAGTGCTAATGGGTGTTAGCACATTGTGGGGCAAACCGGATCGAGATCCTGTGCTCATGAGGGGTGGTCAGGGTATGCATTTTACTTTGTACACTTGTTTATTGTTTTTCTGTATTTTTACTTATGTTTTGTTTTTTGTTTGTTGGCAGTCATGTCTACCTTAGATTTCATTAAGAGTGATGATACCTCTGATGTTGTATTCGGGGATGCCAAAGCTACAGAGGGTGATGATGTTGTTGTCTGTGGTGCTGAGCATAGGTTTGAAGGTTCGGGTTACGTGAATGTTCCTAATGTCAAGGGGTTTGCCAAGGCTGCTACTTATAAAGCTTCCCCTCGTCGTTCCACCCGTCGCATGTTAAAGGGTGCCGAATAAGCCATCTGGTTCTGAGCCTGTTGATCTTATTAACGACATAGAGACTCTGGATGACCTGGAAGTTAGGGTTGAGGGGAAGTCGAAGAAAGACAAAGATTTGCGGCTGGCGGTTGGTAAAGAGAGTAAAGCAGTGGGTAAAATGGTTGTGGGGTTAAAGGGTTCATGGAAGGGTGTTGAAGGTTCTGCTAATGTTAACTCGGGGGAGGTTTATTTGCCAGGTTGGAAGGTTACAGTTCGTGATAGCTTCAAATCTTCATCTGTTTCTAAGGATGTGCTTACTCACTTTGCTCCTCCTACTGTTCGAGATTCTTTCTTATCTATTGAAGATGATCAGATGATTTAAAAGATGATATGTACCACATTCAAAACCATTTCATGTATAAATTCATTTTGCTTTAGGAAACCATTTCAAAACATCTCAGTAGGTTATTCATCTTGCACATAAACATAAAATAACAAAAGAATGGATTAAAGGTTACCACTAGAACTAGGCTAAGAAAGTTGAACATGAATTTATGAAGGTTTTTATCTTGGGTTTTGAGGTGTAGGCTCCATGTTATGCTCCAAGACTCCAATTACACCTCAAAACATGAAGGATTCAAGCCTGTTTATGAAGTTTTGACAAAAGAAAATTGAAAGGTTAAGTATGGAGGTGGAGGCCGTAGGTTTATAGGGGGGGGGGGAGTTTGGTTCTAGGGATCTGTGGCTCTTGAAGTTTTCATGAAAGTGAAGAAAGTTGAAGTCCCAGGAGAACATAAAAAGATCATGATTAAAAAGAGATAGCACAGCGGCTCTGTTTCTGGGCTGACTTGTTTTGGAAGCAGTTTAAAAAACACAATAGAATTGAGTGAAATTGGTGGGGATGTTTTTGAGTTAGATAAAACTTCACTCCAGAAAAAGACCCACTCAAAAAGACGGAGAAATGAGTGAGATATGGCCTTGCAAAGTTGGGCATACGAACCTGGCAGATTCGAGATTGAAGAACAAAAATCAAAATGAAAGAAAACTCATGATCTTTTAATCATAGATAGGAAATATGAATTTCTTGAAGAGAATATGGTGTTTTAATGTTGAAATCTGGTTGAATGTGTGTTATAAGAATGGTCTTGCTTGTGTTTTCACTTGTTGCCTTCCAACACAATGATAGAGTATCCACTTTCCAAGGCATGCAAAGAGTTTTACAAGTAAAGGTTGTATGACAAGGGTTGTGGAGCTGCCATAATTCAGCTGAACTAAGGGGAGGAGAAGTGTCATAATGTTGTCTCTTGTCCTCTAGCATGTTGGAAGATAGTAGGAAGTGTTTAGGAAGTTAATTAGGGTGATTAGGGCTTAATTAGGATGTTTTAAAGAGTTTTAAGCTAATTATCCTAATGAATAATCTAGACATTATTAAATAAGTAATAACACATGGTTTAATATTTATTTGGATGTGAATTAATTAACTAACGATAACACTCTAAAACGGGGCAGTAAAACGTTAATATATCAAGTTATGGGTTTTCACACAATATTGCATCGAGTCAAGTAAATCGAATACGAATTTATGATTTTAAATTCGATTCGAAATTCGAATAAAAATTATACATTTTATTTATTATTTTTATATATAATACATATATAACTTTTATTAGGCTATACTATAAATTATGTTCAAATTTTTTTCCAAGTATTAAAATTACCCATTACCAAACCCACTACATGGCCCATAACTAAAACCTAAGTAAAAAATCTATCAATAGATTTCCAAGTGTAAAAATATTAACTTGTAATGTGGAGTGATTATTCCCGACTTCTCGTTTTGAATTTTAGACTTATGGTACTTTATTTGAAACTTTTTAATATGATATCGTGCTTTATGGCTGCTTTAAAATTTATGTTTCATTTTGAAAGTTTTTTTACATGTTTTTAAAGAATCTGAATTAAATCGAATTTATTCGAATTCGATTCGAATTCGAATTTTTAATCGAATACGAATCGAATACGAATTGAGTTTTTTATTCGAATACGAATTCGAATCGAATTCGGTAGGTTTTAATCGAATTCGAATCGAATACGAATTCAAGGAAAAATAAAAATTATTCGAACAATTCGATTCGAATAATTCGAAAATTCGATATTCGATTCGATGAACACCCCTACTCTAAACGGGGCAGTAAAACGTTAATATTTCAAGTTATGGGTTTTCACACAATATTGCATCAAAAAAAATAACAATGTCCATAATTTAATGTTCCAGGCATATTGGAACAGTTCCAATTATTAAAATTCACCGGGTTATCATCGACGTTCGTTTCGCATATTAATACCGCAACGCGATATGACAAAAACTAGTATTTATCGAATGCAAACCTATGCATTTATATATGCCTTGCTAGACTTCTATAGACTAAATTTAATCCTCATTAAGACTAAATGTATGTAATTAATGATAAACATGATTAATTAGCATACGGATTAATGCGATTTATTGACGGGTGTCACAGTTTACATGATTTATTAGTTTTTATGTATTCAAGCTCGGATTTTTTTCGCCATCTGACGATTGTGTAGTTTTTCTTGATTCAGATTTGGTATTTTATTTATTGTTTATGCAGTCGCTGGAGTTCAGATTTTGCTCGGATGGTCTAGTATTATTGTGACATTTCTTAGTATCGTCTGTTTTTTGCACAAGTGCGTCCCACGTGACCTAACTTGATCAGATCTACATGCATCATCTGGTGAGTTGTTTTTCTGTTTCTAGGGTTTGTATTACTTAATTTTCTAGGGTGGTAAGTGTTTGCAGGTTTACATTGCTTAGTTTAAGCTTAAGTTGCAGTTCGAATTGATATCTTTGGTTAATTGTTTTTTTTTTCTTTTATTGAAGATACATAGTTCGTTTTGTTACTTTTATTTAGGATCTTTTGTTAATTGCTATTATCAGATAAGTAATGAAATCTAGACATTGGTTTTGGAGATTCATATTTAACAAAATCAGCATGGGAGCCGAAGCATCTCGTCTACCTAAGCCAGTTCTTGCTCTGGTTGGTCATCATCATACTCAGCAAATCCCACCAATAGCAAAGCAAAGGTAGGGTCTGAGGAGGGTAAGATGTAGACAGTCTTACCTCTACCTCATAGGAATAGAGACACTGCTTCCAGTGAGACTTCCGGCTCGCAGTTCTTGCTCAGGTTGATCTCATTTTTACCATTCCATAAATTAATCTATTTATTTTTACATATCCCTTTCGTTAGCTATGGATGACATGTAATGTGATATCAAAAGCAACTGGTGGGTCTGTTGGTTTTACAATCTTGAAGTGTGTTGGCATCTGGTTTGAATATATTGAATGTTTCAATTGCTATAGTATTGGAAGATGGAGAATGGCGCTAACATTCATGTTTGAATCTTGAATCGGTTGTGGATTGAAATGAATCAGTTGTAAATTGAAATGAATAATGAATTAGATAACTTTCATGTTTGAATTTGCAACTTTATTTTACAAAGTTAAACATTTATATTTTACACAAATGACCCCTTTTATTAAATCAAAGAACTACATAAGCGATCCTTGAAGTTATAAAGGGTGTTTTTGTATTTTCATAGAAACCTAACTCGAAAACTAATATATGTTAGTCTTAGTACTCTAGGTTGTTAAAAAAGTTTGAAAATTGATATCCTAGAGTGTGACTTTAAACTATTAGTACCTAACTTTGTTACTTCCTATAAACCAGAGGGACTAACGACATGTTCCATTAGTTCTACCCAATTAAAAACCAATCATGTAAATAAAGCCCAAAGCCAAATTTAATAAGGCCTCGGCTAAGAAGAAAATACAGAAACAGGGTCGGGTCGTCACAAAACACTTTTTTCAGTCTTTGCAAATAATTAATGTTCTACGTATCATCAAAAATCTATATAGTTACAACAAGAAATTTTAACTTATCTAGGAGCCACCTTGCAAGAAATGTAAATGCTTCATAACTTAAGCAATTTGGAATATAAATGCATTAATATTGTTGAAGTGGGCTAAATTGTCTCTAATGAATCAACATTTTATTGTTACATATCACTTTGTACTAATATTTATGGATGATTCTGTTGGTAATTCAATTGAAGTTTTGCTACTGGTTTTAAATTTTAAATATCGATGAACAAGCTGAGCTTGTAAACCGTAGTAACCTGAACTTGTAAACCTTAGTCATTAATTATTAAAGTAGTAGTACAAAGAAGTTCTCCCCAAATTAAGCCCCATGAAAAAAGTATCAAATACATTTCAAATATTGAGTAAATGCTATACAAATCTCAACCCTAATCGCAAACCTAACAAATTTAGACTTAAATTAAACCAAGCACCTACACATACAAATATACAATCTAACAACGTTAAGAACAAACTGATTTATTCAAAAAATAACAAAGCTATCTTAAATTTCCTTAACAAAATATAACCAAATAATTATAAAAGCAACTGAACTGAATCAAATAATTATCTAATCGACAAGAACAAAAATTAACTATGCTGAATCTGAGTTAACTCACTGTGTGACGAATGGATTGATACTAAATCGACGAAGAAGATGAATTGTAGACTTTTTAATCAAGCGTATCAGACTTGCAAAGATGAATCGACCAAGAATCTATGTGCGTGACTACGTGAATCACTGTAATTGCAAAGACGTATGGAGAAGAAGATAAGCGCCCATCCTGACCCGTTCCTCTGTTTTGTTAAACCCAGTTTGACCTACTAGGTCTTTTTATTAACTTTAGAAGGGCCCATCCTGACCCATTGGAAAAAAATCATTAAACCCAAACACATTGTGTTTAAATAATAGCTCAAATGAACCCATAATTAGTTCCTTGGTTTAAAATTTTCGGGCCTAACTGGGATCTATATAGAGTTTGAAGAAAGGATTGAACACTTAAGTTAGAATGAGATCTATGAGAGGATAATCAAAGGTTTTGTTTGTATGATATTCTTACCCTTTGAGAGACTTGAATCCAAGAGAGTAAGTTGGTTGTTGTTTGTTAAAGGTGTAGTGAATTGAGGGAACATGTGTTGTTTAAATAGAGCTCAAGATAACCATGGTTAAGTTAGTAAGAAAATGGAGTGGTGTGAGTGCGATGGTGTAAGCCGATTGGGGTTTAGATTTTATCAAATCTTTCCTACAAATTAACTATATGAAAACGGAGGCAAATCGATTCATCAAATCAGATTTGATTTTCCAAATCTCATATCCAATGGTTGGGATTTAGCAAGGGTTGGTAGAGGTGTAGAAATTAGGCTTTATACTACACTAAGGTACACAAAATTCAGTTTTTGTTGCAAGATCTTGGCATCAATGATGAGGACTTAATCAAAAGGATTTTGGAGTGCAACTTGCAAGATCTGTGGGTGATTGTGTAGTGCGTAATCGGCTAAAAGAAAAGATATTAGAAGGATCTACAATGATTGTATGTTTGGGTGTAGGGGGAGTAGAATCAAATACAAACCACATTTTATATACAAACTGTAAGAACCATTTAAAAAGTGTCATGTGGCACCAACTAATTACAGAGAAATGGTAAAATATTAACCTAAATAATATCAATTATATTGAATTCCCTATAATTATGCTAACAAACAATTAATTCTTTATTTGAGTCTTCCTTTTGTTTTCAATGTGCTGATATAAAGAAAAGTGCTGATATCATTCGCATATGTGCTAAAATCAAATATCTTGATTAATTTTCACGTGCTAATATAATTCAAAAGTGCTACTTTTATATATGTATTGTTTTAGTATGTGTTAATTTAACTTTTTTTAAGCGCTAGGATCTGTTCTCATGGTTTGTAGGATAAATATGGTTTGTACCGTAACCAACCCCTGGGTGTAGGAGACAAGATATATTTTGTCTAGTGAAAGACTTACAAATATATAAAAATTGGCTTGAGATTGTTTGAAAATGATAATCCAAGTAACTGATCCACTAATCCTCATAAAGAAAATTCTTTAAAAATTGTATCCATCAATGTTTGTTTAATCATGGTCGTGTCTCTTTAATCATCCATCAATGTCATGTATGATCATAGTAGCTTGCATGTGATTACAAATCTACGTATTGCATAAAATTGAACAAAATTAGACTATCATGATAGTATCATCTATGCTTAAAATTGTAATTTGTTCGGTCCTACAAATCAAATGGTGACTTAATAAATAAAGTTAAGACTAGTATCTGTGATCATGGCAACAATCGTTTTAGGAGTTCCAATAGGTATTGGCTCGAATCGCTAATTGTCATAGTATGAAGCGACTATAGAAGTGAATAGGGTTTAAATGATTCGTGAGATCCAGATGAAAATTTCTCGTGTATGTGAATTAGAGAGGCTGGGGTGAAATCTTTGTGCATGTTTAAGAAGTTGTCACGCGTCAAAATGGTTAAATCATTGAAGGAGAGGGTGCCACATGTCAAGAAAAAAAAAGGGTTTATGTATGGATGACCTATAAGCCAATTAAAAGGATTTTCTTAGATTATCTGGTATACAATATAGAATAAATATAGATTATATTAATTTTTTTAGTTAAGCTCAAATCGCGTAAACAAAATGTTGATACCATCTTGTTGTTGCTTGGTTTTATTTTGTTAAAAACTAGTTGATGCCCCGCCCGCGTTGCGGGGCGATAGCCGAATAATTCTCAATCAATTAAAAAAACTCTATTAGAGTTTTGTTGGGAAAAAAAAACTAAAACGATGACAAGACCGTAGTTCTAAGCTCAGGGGAAAACTGTAGTTTGTCAGGATTAATAAGCGAGTGTTAGGCAGCTCCTTGACATAGAAAAAAATTAAATCCAGTCAACCAATTAAAAAAAACAATTTTATAGTTTTGCTGAAAAAACTAAAACCATAGCAATACTGTAATTTGAACTGAGGGCAAAGTTGTATTTGTTGACTTGGGTAAAATCGTAATTTGCCAAAAGTTAAAGTGATGGCAATACCATAAATTTGAACCAGAGACAAAATCGTAATATAACTTTGCACTAAGGACAAAATCATAATTTTAAGCTGAGGACAAAACTATATTTTTAATTAGAACTGGGGCAAAATCAAAATTTTGAAATAAGTGCAAAATCGTAATTTTGAATTGGGGGGGGGGGGGGGGGGGCAAAAGCATACTTTTTTTGAACCGGGCAAAAACATAACTTTAAACTGAAGGCGAAATCATAATTTTTGAAACCGGGCGAAAATGCAAAATCGTCATTTTTAGTTTGGGGCAAAAGCAAAAAAATTATTTTGAACTGGGGCCAAAAATATAATTGTAATCTGGGGATAAAATCATAATTTTGAACCGAGGGCAAAATCGTAATTTTGAGCGAGGGACAAAAACATAATTTTATTTTGAAGTGGGGGAAAAAACGTAATTATATTTTAAATTAAGGACGAAACCGTAATTTTAAAACGAATATAAAACAATAAAATGGTTGGTCGAATAGGGAAGTGTCACGCAGTTGCGTGACACTATTCCCCTAACTTGCTTGTGTATATGTAGGAAATGTTGAAGTTCGGTTCAAAATTATGATTTTATCCCCATATTACAATTACAATTTTGGCCCCAGTTCAAAATAAATTTTTGCTTTTGCCCCAAACTAAAAATGGCTATTTTGCATTTTCGCCCCGTTTCAAAAATTATGATTTCGCCTTCGGTTTAAAGTTATGTTTTCGCTCGGTTCAAAATCAAAGTATGCTTTTGCCCCTCAATTCAAAATTATGATTTTGCACTCAGTTCCATATTTTGATTTTGCCCCAGTTCAAATTAAAATTATAGTTTTGTCCCTAGCTTAAAATTACCAATTTGTCCTTAGTACAAAGTTATATTACGATTTTGCCTCTGGTTCAAATTTATAGTATTGCTATCACTTTAACTTTTGACAAATTACGATTTTACCCAAGTCAACAAATACAACTTTGCCATGAGTTCAAATTACAGTATTGCTATCGTTTTAGTTTTTTTTAGCAAAACTATAAAAGTGTTTTTTTAATTGGTTGACTGGATTTAATTTTTTCTCATGTCAAGAAGCTGCCTAACACTCGCTCATTAATCCTGACAAACTACAGTTTTGCCCTGAGCTCAGAACTACTACGGTCTTGTCATCGTTTTAGTTTTTTTTTTTTTTCCTAACAAAACTATAATAGTGTTTTTTTAATTCATTGAGAATTATTCGGTCGTTGCCCCGCAACGCGGGCGGGGCATCAACTAGTTCGATTACATTTACCTACAAAATATACTTTAGTTATTTTATGGAACAACTCCAATCCCAAATATAATTAGTTTGTTTCGGTTTACCATCCTTTTAGAAGTTTTCTTATGTGGCAAAAGAGATTCATTTCAAGCAAACATGATTGTGCTCGCTATTGCCCCCCTCACATCAAATGAATTAGGGTTACAAAAAACTTAATACTCCATGCTTATTTTGAAGTTCTTAATATCGTAAAAATGTCATTTAGTGACACATAAAATCAGTCACGGTAGCTTTTCAACTATTATAAACAGAGAGTCATGTTGATAAAACCTTAATCCTTATTAGATGAAAATCTTAGATATGAGTATTACACACCAATCTTGATTTTTGCATTCATGTATTGAGTATATCCCTTTTGTGTATGATGGTAAATCAACATTCATGCATTATGCATTAGTTCAAATACAAATTCATCAATATCGTTGTAAGAGCTTCCACCTTTATCAACAGCTCCTTTTGCCAATTCCTTCCATTTTTCAGCATTCTTTCGGGCTACCACTCCTTCCTCGTCCTCCATAATCTTTTTTATGCATGATACTAGATTTTCTCTTCTAGCTATCCCATTCTCATCAGCCCTAACTCTTACTCCAACACCCCAAAAATCATCTAGCAACTTAGCGTTCGTAGTTTGATCAGTCCATTGAGGCATTCCAATGACTGGGACTCCTAGACTTATTGCTTCAAGAGTTGAGTTAAACCCGCAATGTGTAACAAAGCATCCCACTGATTCATGTGCTAACACATCCAATTGTCTACACCATGTCACAACCAAACCTTTTCCAGGTATTTTTTCGTCCACAAATTTTTTTGGGAGTTTTCCCTGTTCTTCAGCCCTAACAACCCACAAGAAATTCACATTGCTATCACTTAAGCCCCATGCAATTTCTTTCATTTGGTTAGGTCCAAGTTGTGCCAAGCTCCCAAATGACACATAAACAACTGAGTTTTTTGGCATATCATTTAGCCAATTCATGCATTCAATGTGGTTCGGCTTGAAGAGATTGAACCCGTAATCTTTATCATTTTTAAGTTGTTTATCAAGATACATCGATGGAATTGTTGGACCGATTACCTTTAACTTCCACATCTTTCTCATCCACTCTATCACCTAGTAAATAAAAAAACGAATCATGGAGATCGCGCGCTACAATATTTATTTGACTTCTAAATTTTTTTTATCTTTGACATGTAAATAAAATTGGGCACACTATGTGCAGTTAAAGGTATAATGTTTATTTGTTAGGAAAACTTACCTGTTTATAAATAAACAACTGTACCCCATAAATGTTGCAAATAGCAAAGTTATTGGTAGAGTTTGGGAAGGGTATCGACAAACTTTTCTATTGTCCCTAGGATATTAAATAAAGGGCGAAAGAGAGAATGGAATGAGAAAATAAACAAGGGGGTAGATGGAATGATTTTGTGGGAATGGAATGCCTAGTCTAATGAACGATTTCATTTCATTGACCAACAAAACACTTTTTTATTCGTTTCAGTACGATGGTTCATTTCGTTTTGCCTCCCATTCTTGCATACCAAACACTGAAGTTCTAATCGCTACACATCCTAATTCCTAAGTACGAGAGTTGTTTTGTAAATACTTATTAGTCAGTTTAAGTTGTAAATAGATTAAGTATACAAGTACGAGGACTTGATGTGACAAAATGGAAGTTTATAACCTAAATACTAAAGGAATCGACTCCTCCAGGAGACGCGACCCATCAAGATGGAGACAAACATCTCACAACATCAACATACCCGATGTTTCATGAGAAGACATGTCCTTTCATTCATTCGCACCTGTTGGATTAGTATAAATAGAGCTTAGATTTCTCATTGTAATTATCACATTTATTCAAACATTCTGTTTAAATATTCAAGTTATTCATGTTCTAGAGATCAAAGATCAAGTTCTAGGCAACAATCACTACCTAAGTATGTTTAAATAATAAAGTGTTTGGTTCGTAGAGTTTTTGGAATTAATTGGTATTGAAATTTTAATTCTATATTTGAATGTGTTTGATTCACATAACGAAATCGAATTTACACTCCTTGATAATTTGCTCAGTTGCCAAATAAATTTGAACTAGTATTAAGCCCCCCGCGTTGCAGTGGGATGTAAAACCGTGAGACGTAGCACCAATGCAATACCACCGACAACGACCACCAATACTGAAGTTGCGGCGTGTTAATGTGAAAAATAGACCGAAATGTAAAGTATGGAAAGCAATAACTAAGTCAATTTAGAACCCGCGCATTGAGAAGAACTTGTCAAACAAGAAATAATAGACGACGTAAAAACGTTGAATCACACACGCACATTGTGTCGTGTTAAGTCGCAAAATTTAGAAGAAAACGTAAAAACGTTGAACCATATATGCACGTTGTGCTGTGTGAACTCGCAAAATTTCGAGCGAAACATAAACAAAAAATTTGCAAAACATGAAAAGTAGAAGGCCAAAGCTGAAAGTAAAAAAGTTATGAGGTTAAATTTTCAAAAGATGAATATTGTTGGATTAAAAGTAAAAAAACTAAATACTTTTTAGTTAAAAGTATAATATCAAATTTATTTCGAAAACTTCCCTAAGCCTCTAGTACAACTTCTTTATGCATAACAATATATTAGTATAATACCAAAATTATTTTGAAAACTCTCCTAAGCCTCTGGTACAACTACTTTATGCATAACAATGTCGGAAATTTATAATGAAGAAGTTATACTTGGAATAGTAAATGAGTTCGACTGATGTAATGTAATCTCCACCCACTCACAGTCGTTGCATCCGCCACCCAGCCTCGCCACAGGCCACACTATCTCTCCCTACCATCCCATATCGCCACCTAGGACTCTGCCACCATGACCCCACTTCTCCCCTCGACCACCATGACCACCGCCATCCTGCCACCGCCCCAATCCCAATCCACCACCCAACCGCCGCCATCTCGCCGCCACACACATCATTGACCAACCAGCCGCCGCTTCCCCAGCCATCCCCACGTCAGCCATATTGGTGTAACTAGCGATGTTGATCGAGATGATGGTGACGCTGGGGATGGAAGACGACTGGGTGGGGTGTAGCGCGGCAGTTGTGAGACCAATAGGTGGTCATCCTAGTGATAGATTTCTCTTCCTTTATACTTGTTTTATCACCCAATTCATAACAAACTTAAATTCTTTTCATAGACTTTTATATCTTTAAACTTGAAACACTTTTGAAAATTTTAATTTTTAATCAAATTACTTCAAATGTTTGAGAAATTTCGGTTCATTCAAAATTAGAAATACAATTTATTCAAAGTCCAATGTTAAGGCAATTATTTAATATTTAAAGTGAACAGACCGGGAAATATTCAAAATACAATTCAATTCAAAGTCAAAAGTTAATTTTTATGTTAACGGATTTAACTTTCCATATTTCTGAGGGAACATTTTGTATCATGGAGAGTTGGTGGAAGAGTGTAGCATGTTGGAGGTTGGAAAGAGGCAAATGTCTGTTTTCGGTCACAAGCCGGTCGTAAAATAACATTTTTCGACGTATCTGAGACCGAAAACGAGGTGGCTAAAACCACAGTGCTAATATCATTTTACTCCAGATTTGCGACTAGTGATGATTTGTGACCACTTTTAGCAGGCTAAAACCACAGTGTTAATATCATTTTACGCCAGATTTGCGACTAGTGATGATTTGTGACCACTTTTAGCAACAAAAATTAAGTCACCAAAACCGTAACTGTTTACAATTGTTTTCATAAAACTGATTTGCTACGCTTTTTTCGACTTAAATTAATTTTTAGATTTAAATATTTTCCACATTTTTCGACCACCACCTCTGTCGTCACCAGCAGTGGCGAGTCCAAGAACCCCCGGAAAAAATGGAAAAAGTTAGTAGAAACCTTGAATGATTTTGAAAAAAAATAGTCATAATATACCAAAAGGAAACCCCTAGAAAAAAATCTTGGATCCGTCGCTGGTCACTTGCGCCACCACCACCACCGCCACTACCAGCGGTCGCAGGTTGGCTGTGGTTGTGTTAGTGGTGGCTACGAACAATGAAGCAATACCCACCTCTTCCTCGAGTTGGTAGAAAGTACTTGTCAAGACCCAACGTGCTTGATCAATATTATTGAACTGATTGAACATAAGCTCACTCCAACCAGGGTATGATCCATAATTGTGTACAAAAGATGGCGTCTCCAAGCATTCAAACTGAGGCAACCCTAGAACTGAAACAGGTGCATCCAGCATTCCAGTGGCAAAGTAATAATACCCTTATGGACATGATAATATATGATGTTTACAGCACAAGCTTGAGTAAAAAATGAAGCACCCTTTATTCCAAACTCCATGGCCACATCCAAAGCCCATATAATGAGAGAATCATAGATGATTGCATCAATGGTGTTTCCCTCACTTTGAAACTTCTTGATCAGGTTAGTTAGTGATTTGGACCCAACTTCTTTGAACGTTTTGACGTAGGATTCAGGGCTATCTGCACTCGATAAACCACCTTCATCGAAACCGTCAGAAATGGCTTCCATGTTAGTGGTGGTGTTGTGGGGGAGGGTAGAGTTGATATAGATGGTTGTAACAAGTGTTGTTTTGACACCTTTGGAGAGTAAGCGTTTGCCAAATTGGAAGATAGGGTTTATATGGCCTTGAGTAGGAAAGGGGAAGAGTAGAACGTGTGGTGTTTTGGTGATATGTTCCGCCATTGTTGGTTTGTGGGAAATGCTTGTGATGAGTTGCAGGTTGGCTGAAGTTGATTTTGTAGGCGTAAAAAGGACCGTGGGTTAGGTCATTGTCTTTGTCACCATGATTGGATCTTGATTTTATAATTATTCTTTTAAATTTCTGAATTTGTGGGAAAATTAATATAATAGACAATGTGAGCTTAAAAATAACAGAATATACATTCATATTCAGCCGTTCAAAAATAAACAAAGACAATTAGACAAAAACAGTCGATTAAAAGTAGTTAACATCGGCTAAAACGTCTAAAATTTAACCGGCAAAAAAAGTTTTAAGAGTATAATGAAGTCCACCAAAAAATCAATAAAAGACACGCGTAAAGCGTTGGCTAAATTCAGTCAACAGATGCAAAGTCACAAGCTAAGGGTGGGCAGAGTGGGTTCGGTGACTCAATCGGGGAGGGGATTTTGCCGCGCGGTGATGTTTTGCCGGCCCTATTTGGGTAATTGGTGAGAGGCTTGGGCAGTGACTACTCACCGAGTGTTTGAGTGAACTAGCCGTTGAAACTAGCCATTTTTATAAAAAAAATTACACAACACCATTCAACACCATTTTGCACAATTCTCTTCTCCATCCAACTCCATTTTTCACTTTTATTCAACCTAAAAATCCATTTTTCACTTCTATTTTCTAAATAATGGCGGATGACATACCACCGCTATTCATTCCATTTGATATTGGTGAAGACGATGATTCTTCCTCAAGCGATAGTAGTTTAATTTTTTTCCAAAATCTTATTAAGGAAGCCGCCGCACTGGAAGACACGGGTACTTTTAGAAAAAGGAAATCTATCCGTCGAGATCGAGAGAAAGGTTACGAAACCCTTATGAGAGATTATTTTGTCGAGGAGCCCAAATTCAACGAAGAGGTTTTTCGTCATAGGTTTCGTATGTAGAGAAGGTTGTTTTTAAAAATTGTGAGTGGCCTCTCAAGATTTGTGGAATCGGCATGCTTTTTGTGGTCCACCAGGTTCACAAAACGACATCAAGGTGCTCCAACAATCTTCGTTATTTCTTACTCACCGAAATGGAACTACACCAAAATGTCCATTTTACGTGAACAACCACTTGTACAAGCGTGGATACTATCTTACCAATGGAATCTACCCTACTTGATCTGTGTTTGTGAAATCATTTTCGTATCCTCACATTGTGAAAGAAAAGAAATTCAAGAGGCAACACGAGGCGGCAAGAAAAGACGTGGAACGGGCTTTTGGTGTTTTAAAGGCAAAATGGGGTCTACTTAATCGACCGATGCGTGCTATGAGTGTAAAAAAATTAGGAATATCGTATACGCCTGTATTATTATGCATAATATGATTCTAAAAGATGAGGAAAACGCGATTGCACCGGTACATACTCATGATCCTCTAGTCGAGCCCGTTTTCGATGACACTGTTTATAACGAGCTCATTGATGAAGTTACGCATTATAGACTAAAATATGATCTTGTGGAGCATCTTGGAGAACAAGATTTACCCCACCTTTTGGCGGATTCCGACGACGAATAGTTAAATTAGTTTTTTCTTAAATCTATTTTTATATTTTAATGTCATTTTATTTATTTTAATTTTATGTAATGTGTTTTTTAATTAAATGTACTTTTATTTTGTTTAAAATATGTTTTATTTATTAATACATAATTTCTAGACATAAAAAATATGTATTAAAAAAAGAAATAGATTACTCATGTGTTTGATCATTGCTAGTGATTGAGTGCAAAATGGGGAGCGAAGTGGGGACTTGACATAGCATGACATTATTGACTAGAGAATAAATTTACCACTCCCGAAATGGTGACCACTCCCTCCACCCTAAATCAGTTTTGGTAGCTAATAATGAGAGCGTCGACACTTTACACTTGTTTTGAACTAACTTACTATTATGTGAACCACTTTGTACTTCACCATAGGTTTTTTGTACAGGTTAAACCCTTACACTTAATTACCCATATACTTAACTGCAAAAAAGTAACCAAGTTAGTGTCCGGGGCCAAAACCGTTATAAAATGATATGTTAAAAGATTCCTTTTTGGGTTGAAATGGTTAAACTGGTTAAACCACATGGGCCAAAACAGTAATTTACTCTTTATCTTATTTTTATATATGTTTAGATATAGATTTTACTCAAGTTGAGCCAAGTCAAATTTCACATATTTTTACATCTGTTATCTGTAATGTTTTCTTAAATTACGAATATACCGTTGTGACGTGCTTATTATTGTTCACGTTTCAGTGTAATAAATCCCTTAATAAATCCTTCCCTGATGTTATTTTTTTATAAATACGTAATGTATTCTTGAATTACGAAAAAAAATCTATGTAACGTGCTTTAAGGGTGTTGCCGTTGTTGGGACCCGGGTTTGCAATCGGGTTTCTTGATGCCTTAGGGTTTTACCCGAGAGCGATTGCCGTTGCGACATCTTTTCTATATGCATTTTGATATATGAGATCGTCGCAGAATTACCGGTGCAACATGCGCAGGAAAACATCTCGCACGAATTAATGATTGATTTAGATTCTAAATGTAGGTCCACCCGGAGGATCGAGTTAAACCAATTCCTTGTTACCGAACAAACCCGAAAGTGCGGAATCCAAACGGGTTGTTAAACCAAGTAGAGAATACGAATACGACAACAAGATTCAATAATTATCACACAAATGTATTACTTTCAGTAGAGTTACAATACAAGGTTTACATGTAAAACTCCCACTATATGTATTCTCTCTCACATGTGCTTTGTGTGTGTTATCTTCCTGTGTCTTCGGGTTGCCTTCAGTCTGCTGCTTGTATATATACTGCAGGTCGACGAAGGACCTCCAGTGATCAAACATGTCGACGAAAGACTAACACCCACGAAGAATAGAGGTTCTTCGTGGTTAGACTTTGGCGAAGAACTAATGTGACGAAACAAGGTATTCTTCGTCACACTCCTATATGACGAAGAATGTTCTTCTTCAACAGGTTCTTCGTTATGGTTGTAACATGCTGGTTCTTCGTGAAGGACTACAACTTGCAGAACATAAACAAATAGCAGCAACAGATAGATCTGCAACATGCAGATCAGCAACATGGACATGATAGAACCGAAACTCGATGGAGGATATCGGGCTTTGGTCTTCATTCTGTAACACGGGTGAACCGAGTCGAGCCACATCCACAAGAGATGCATCAACAAACTCCCCCTTGGATGCAGCTCGTGAGGGTTCATTCTTCACATTGTTGTCGGATCTTGAGATGTCTTCACTTGTCACGGACAGGGAGTGTATCAGCAAACTCCCCCTTGAACGTTGCTCGTGAGACGTTGATCTTCAAATCTTAGATCCTTATGGCATTGATGAGTGGTCAGCGGCAACTCGATCATCTTGATCATCTGAGTGCATCCATCTCGTGTCTTCATTCCAAAGCTTGTTATCTAACATGTTCACTTCGCCTTAAGCTGGTTTGAATGTCGCATCTGCACATACATGAAAGCTAAACACGTAATGAGAACAACCGCTTGTAATATAGTCAACCTAAACAAACAACACACATGTGACCAATTTTCAATCAACTACCGTCCGACAGTTTGAAAGTTTAACAATTTGTTCAATTTTGGATTTTAACTTTCAAAACTTGCAAATTTCGACCGTTTATGAAGATTTAGTTGTTTTAGGTTTCAATCAGGTTTCAGGTGGAAAAGACTTGAGATCCAACATCGGGCAATCGAAAATAAGATAGAAATAAAAAAATTTTGGTTTTTATAAAGTTTATATTAAAACACACCTAAAATCTTTTTGGTATTTTTGCATATTTCAGATTAAAAGACGGAAATCAGTAAATAAATATATACAGAGATACAGAAACGAGAGGCATGAAATAAATATTTACAGACATTCTTTTTGTGAGTTTAAAGGGTAAGAGAATCATATCAGTGTACGGTCAGGTCAAAACACACTTGTTGTTCAATTAGTTAATATTTAGATAAGCATCCTATAACGATTATCGATATTGTTGTCCACTTAAACTCAACTTATCAGATGTACTCGTGGCAAGGGGATATGATTAAGGTATGATTTATACTTACCGACCGGTGTTTATCCACACACGACACATTCCCGTATCAAGGTATGCCCGAGAGTTCGTATTACTTGTGAGTATACCGTTTATCATCTTTTTTGACGTATAAAAAGATGTGAGATACTCACTAATTTTTTATCGAAAACAAACCCTATGTGGTAGAATCACTTATTGATGAGGAACTTGATTTTCATATGCATGAGGGCACAGGAGCAAGTCCGTGAACAGGTTAGTACCATCGTACAGACAAAGAGACGAACTTGACTCCCGCAAGAAAGCTGTGATATTTTATCACTTATTTTGTTTGGACATGTGATTGTTGATCACTTATTGAGGTCGTATGCAAAATGTACACGTATGTATAGTATCATGGAAGATCTAGACTTGGTCTCCGTTATTTTTCGGTAAAAGATACAACCATGATACCTAGATGATAAGACAGCATAAAGACCACATATCTCAGAACCTCGGCAATCTATCAAACGAAATTTCGGTACGAAGACCATATGCCAATGAGCGGTTCCCACACGGTCTTCAGTCGATTTAAGTTTATATCACCCTGCACACTTTAAAATGATTGTAAGCCAACCGATACATCTTATATAGAGCTGCTTATCGTTTTTCATTTAAGGTTTAAAGAGGTTTGGACAGACCACTGATGTACTATCATTTTCTCTTTTGCTCGCCAGGAAACTAATTTGTGTTTTTCTATTGTTTTTGCGTTTTTGAAATTTTTCGATGTTTTTGAATTTTTCAAATTTGGATTTACTCCCCCTAAAATGTAAAAACTATGATAAATTAAAAAACATAAAGATATTTACAAAAACGATTTTCCGATGTCGGTTTTACTCTTGCTTGACCTTAATGCCGTTTACCAATAATAAAAAAGTCAAATCGTGATTTGTCAAATGCTTTGGTAAAAAGGTCGGCACGTTGGTCATCGTGTGGACTTTAACAACATCGATTAGTCTTTTGTCAAAACAATCACATATGAAGTGATATTTAATTTTGATGTGTTTGGTCTTCGAATGCTGCACAGGATTTCTAGGGATCTGTAAGGCAGCAGAATTATCAACGAAAATAGGAGTAGATAGGAATTCAAAACCGTAGTCGCGCATTTGTTGTTGGATCCACAGGACTTGGGAGCAACAACTTGAGGCAGCAATGTATTCAGCTTCACAGGTTGTTGTAGCGACACAAGTCTGCTTCTTGCACTGCCATGTGACTAGGCGATTTCAAAAAAACTGGCATCCAGCCGTTGTGGATTTGCCGTCGATTTTACAGCCACCAAAATCAGAATCACTGAACGCGATCAAGTCAAAACTATCATCCCTAGGGTACCAGAGACCGGTGTCCAGGCATCCCTTCAAATAGCGAAAAATCCTTTTCATAGCTGCAAGATGTGAGGCCTTCGGGTTGACTTGATATCGGGCAAGCAGGCACGTAGGATACATTATATTTGGTCTTGATGCTGTGAGATACATAAGAGATCCGATCATTGCGCGGTAAAATGAAGAATTAACAACGTCACCCTTCAAGTCCGGATTAATTCCGTGATTTTGCTGAAGTGGCGTACCAATGGGCGTTGCTTCAGACATCTAGAATCGGTTAAAGACGTCACTCACATACTTAGTCTGATGGGTGAATATCCCAGACTTCGTTTGTTGCACTTGTAGGCCCAAAAAGAATGTCATTTCCCCCATGGCGCTCATTTCGAATTTCTCCTGCATAACACGCTCAAAGTTCCTACACAAAACATCGTTAGTAGAACCAAATATAATATCATCTACGTATACATGTACTAATAGAAGATCCACATCCTGTTCTTTGATGAAAAGAGTGCAATCGATAAGACCTCTGTGAAATCCATTCTCCAGCAGATAATTAGATAAGGTTGCGTACCAAGCTCTCGGTGCCTGATGTAATCCGCAAAGAGCTTTGTTGAGCAACCAAACCCGATCAGGGTGAATAGGATCTTCAAAACCTGGAGGCTGTTCGACGTACACCTCTTTTTCAACCACACCATGTAAGAATGCACTTTTCACGTCCATCTAGTAGACCTTGAATCCCTTGAAGGACACATAGGCTAGAAAGATCCGAATAGCTTCCAGACGTGCAACCGGTGCATAAACTTCGTTGTAGTCGATCCCTTCAATCTGACGAAAACCTTGAACGACTAATCTTGCTTTGTTTTGAATTACTACTCCATGGTCATCCTTTTTGCACTTATAAACCCAACGGGTCCCAATCTTCTTGTAATCATCAGGTTTATCAACGAGTTTCCAGATACCTAGCTTCTGGAAATGCTGCAGTTCTTCCTACATAGCTTCCACCCAAGAATTATCTTTCAAAGCTTCTTTCCAATATTTTGGTTCTTCCTGTGATACGTAACCCGCGAAAGACCAATCATTCTGCAAACCCGATTCTCTAATTGCTACATACAAGCCTGCATTGTTGTTGTTTCGAAACTGGTTTCTCGAACGCCACTTTGTACATTACCAATGATGTTTTGTTGAGGATGGGTATTATGAATTCTTGTTCCTTGATAATCTGGAACTTGAATATTTGTACCCAGATTGTTGAAATTAAGATCAACAAACAAGTGAATACCCTAAACTGGCGAAGAGGATGATGCAGTAGCTTCAGCTGATTTAGGGGTGTCCACTGGAGGTGTAGCCTCTGAAGTACCATGAACAGCTTCTTGGTCTGCATCGAGAAATTCATCATCCTCTAAAGATTCGTTCAGTTCGGTAGCATCATGAAAATCCTCATTGTCGAGAGCATTATTGTTCACTGAAGATGGTTCTTGATTGTTGACAATAATTGGACAAACCAATGGTGAATCTGTTGCATTGTCACTCTCGAAAAACATATGTGCCGCAGCATCTACTGCAACTTCTTCAATATTGATCGAATTGAAAAAGTCATCGTACGCAAACATCCAAGGCTGACCAGGACATTTGACTGGCAATGTGTGCCTTTGTACTCTGACTTCAGACTATTCCTCGACCCTTTTTGTCTCTAGATTCCAGACTCTTAAGTTCGGGGTGGCATCCCCAAGAAAGTATCCTTCAATTGCCTTTGCCCCAAACTTTCCATTCGGATCAATCATTATGCAAGGAGCTCCAAACGGTTCAAGATATGTAAATCTGGTTTCCACTTGTGAAGAAGCTGTAACAACCCTCGGTAAAACCAATATTCTCGTAACTATTTCCGACACTCTAGTACATTATAAAATGTCCCAATATGTTTTATATTACACCCCGTATGTGAAAACCGAGCCCTTGTTATGTTATAATTATAAAATAAATTAAAAACATGAAATATAGGGCTGAGGCGGGCCGCGTAGACCCACCTTAACCACTTACGCGGGCGGTATAAGGGCTAGAACCTGACTTCGTTGATTCAATTAGTTCAAGCAGGCTGCGTAAGCCTTAGCTTACACTAACGCGGGCCGCGAGAAACCTATACACGCGAAGACACCAGATGCCGACACGTGTCGACATCGTGGCGGACCTATGTGATGAGCCGGACAAGCTAGTCCGTTGACTAGCTTTGACGCGGGCTGCGTAAGCCCCGCTTGGATGTTACGCGGGCCGCGTGGAGACCCAATATCACAACTATAAATAGATGGCATCGGGTTTCAATTTCCGTCGCTCACTTCTTTCATTCTAAACGAAATTCTGAAGTTATAAACATTATAGCTGGGTATTATACCCCTAATTAGCGAGGTTCTGCTCCGTTGTAAGTATTATAACCCCAGTTTCATAATAGTTACGCTGCCCGATTGATTTAGGGTTCCGTAACAACTGTCGTGGTTCTGCCCGACGTAGTTGTTGGAATGCCGTCTCGGGGAGGGTATTATTAATAATTTCAAAGGGTTATGATACTAACCAATGTACATTTGTATAAATTATAGATTATATCCAGGAAACCCTTACGAAAAGCCTAAGACAGCAATGTGAGTTTATCCTCTTTTTGTTAACCTTTTTTGGAATGTTTTACAAAACCTTAATTATTTTACAATGCGATTAAGCAGTGATTGAGTCTTTGTAGTTCTTCAATTACTGCCGGTATTTAGGGTTTTGTATACAAAAATTTATTACTTGCGAGTAGTAAGTCGGAATGACAGTACGTTACCATTGGACAACGAGTTAGCCAATGTGTAATATGACCCACAAGTCAAGGATTGACAGTACTGAATGAGTAATTGTGTAGAAATAAACAATGTGATCGCTCTCAATACTGTGTTAATTGACAAAATGTTTCTTGATTAAACTGTGATTCACTCACCAGTATTTCCCGCTGACAAAATATTTTAAAACATGTTTCAGGTAACAAAATGTGAAAGCCAACTGGGAAAAAGCCAGCTCGAGAGCACTGACGGCTTGGAAAATAAGTGGCTATAAAAGTTATCTAAAACAAGATGTTTTAAATTTAATAAAATAGGGTTTGTCCCTATAAATATATTGTAATAAGAAACTTGGGTTTTGCCCATGTGTTTATTAATATCAATTATGGTGGTTTTACTCTGATAAACATTTCCTAACTACGGTCCTGATGTAAATTCCGCTGCCAAGTTAACGAAACCTGATACCACCACCACTGGGTTCTCGTCTGCCCGTTCCCGGGACAGATAAGGGATCGAGGGTTGCGACAGAAGGTGGTATCAGAGCCTAGCCACTGGTTCAAGCCAAAGATGTGTTCTACTGACACTTAAGTTTTAAATTCTGTGTTAGGAAATAACTTATGTGTTTTATATTATTTGACTATTTGTTAGTCTACAGTATGGGTAAGCAAAGAATTTCGGACATCTATCATCAACTAGATAGTTCACCAAAAGATAAGGGAACCTCATTTCAACCAAATCCCTCGGATACTCAGCAGATATTGGGAAGGAATATTTGTTCGTAAGGCACGGTCTAAGAAACCATTTACCTCTGAGAAGAGAAGTTAGATTATTAGAAAAAGTCGAGAGAAAATAAAGAAATCACAACAAAAAGAAGCAATAAGTAATAAGGAAACCCAGGAAACAGGTAGTAACTCACCCTGGGAAGATGAATTAGATAGCCAATGGGAAAATCTCTACATGTTAGCCACTACAGCAGTAAATGTTATCTTATAGTTGAACCGCCAAACCAGTGCCAGCACTCATGCCACCTACGAGCTAGAAACTTTAAAAGAACTTCGTTCATTTGATATCAACCTAGTGAGAAGATAGAGATAGAATAAACCTTACATAAAATGCATGTTGAGCATAATACTCCTATAACCTAGTTAGACTAAAATAAGTTACGGATGTATAACCAATAATATATTTCGAATTTCAGTTCTAGTTTGTAATAAATATATAAATCGCAATATTTCATTTTAATTAATATGTTCGTATAATTATACTAGATATTCGTTTATGATAAATAAACACTCGGATGAACAACAAAGTGAACCAAGAAAACCAGAATAAGACCTAGAAGTACAAGAGAATTTTAAATGCTATGCCTTAATATGAAGCTTTGAGATAAGCCAATTGCTCGCATAAATAAAGTGTGATGATTATTGATATCCTGTAAGGATAATGACTAGAACAGTGCCCGTATGATAAATAAGCAATAACACTTGGCCACTGTTATTTCTTGTTTATTGATACTACTCGGTTTTAGAATATGATTCCTCATGAGATTACTAATTTCCTTGTTTCTTGATGTAAACCATAATAAATGATGCCTTTTTAAGATCATGATTTGAAATAAGTTTATTGGAGGGAAATACTATGATAATTACCTCTCCGGTAAAACTGGGCATGGTGCGGTAGACTCTCCAGCTTGTCCGGGTAAGATGGGGTTACCTCTCCGGCGAAACCAGGTGAGATGAGGTTACCTCTCCGGCAAGACCGGGTGAGATGGGGTATATGTTATGATAATGGAATTATCTAAATAGTACCATGACCTGATATCTGACTCAGGAATTTGTTAAATACTTTGACCTTATGAATGGTCTGTATATTACAATATGTGAATTATATATATATAAGGAAATCCAAAAGATCCTAATAATTGATAATGAGAAATAAATTACGAACAGAGGTGTCAATTATGAATTTAGATTTGTCAGAAATCTCTAGTGGGTATATCTATAAATTCTGATGATAAACATTATTTGATTATCAATCCATGCGATAAAATGAACGGTAGTAATTCTTTAAAATTGAGTTGCCATCACAAGTATAAGATTCTCCTTGCATTACTATGAGAAACCTGTAATTAAAATTTGCTAAGGTGACTAGAACACCTAAGAAAATGCTAGAGCATTTGTTCTGACTGCAGATGAAGCTAAAATGATTCCAGATGTCATAACTGGTACGTTTTTAGTTAATGATGTCTTTGCTAAAGTATTATTTGACTCTAGTGCAAACCAAAGTTTTATTAATACATCATTTTACGAATTTCTAAATCAATCATTAACTAAACTACCACGAGAATGTCTAATAGAGACAGCTAATTGAGGAACCGTTAGGATTTTTGAAATCTTGCAAGGAGTAAGAATAGAAATTTTAAATCAGAAATTTATTGCAAACCTATATTCCATGAATCTGGCAGGATTTGATGTTGTGTTAGGAATGGATTGGTTAATAGCCAATAAAGCCAGTATTTTATGTAATCAAAAAGTCAATTCAAGTAAATTCACCAAAAGGTAAAATGATCACAATTAAAGGAGATAAAATTTCTGGGTCCACTACAATTATCTCTGTGATGAAAAACTGCAAGTTATATAAGAAAAGGGTTCTATAGGATATTTGATTTCCTTAAACACTAAAGGAAAGGATTTAAAGGACATTCCAATAGTATTTTAGTTTTCATATATATTTCCAGAAGAATTATCAGGACTACCTCCAGACAGAGAAGTTGAATTCAGAATTCACCTGCTACCAGGGACAGCACCAATTGCCATAGCACCTTACTGTTTGGCACCTGTAGAAATGCAAGAATTAAAGAAACAATTAGATGAATTGTTAGAGAAAGGATTTATACAACCAAGTTGTCGCCATGGGGAGCTCCAATATTGTTTGTTAAAAAGAAGGACGGATCAATGCGTATGTGCATTGACTACCGTGAATTAAACAAGGTCACAATTAAGAATCGGTACCCATTACCCGGAATCGATGATCTGTTTGATCAACTACAAGGAGCTCGATTTTTCTCTAAAATTGATTTAAGGTCATGATATCATCAATTAAAGGTACAGGAAGAGGACATTCCTAAAACCGCATTTAGAATAAGGTATGGTCATTATGAATTTACTGTCATGCCATTTGGTTTAACCAATGCCCCAGCTGCATTTATGGACATGATGAACCGAATATGTAAGCCATATTTGGATAAATTAATAATTGTATTCATAGTTGATATTCTAATTTACTCTAAGAGTAAAGAAGTTCATGCAAAGCATTTGCACGCACTTTTAAGTTTATTAAGGAAGGAAAAGCTTTATGCTAAGTTTTCAAAGTGCGAATTTTGGTTAGAACAGGTACAATTCCTTGGACACCTAGTCAATCATGAAGGAATTCATGTAGATCCAACAAAAATCTAGGCAATTACTAAATGGAAAACCTCTGAATCACCAACTGAGGTTAGAAGTTTCTTAGGATTGGCCGGTTATTATAGAAGATTTATTCGAGATTTCTCTAGAATAGCCATTCCCTTAACTGAACTGACCTGTAAATCTGTTAAGTTTGAATGGGGATTAAAACAAGAAGAAGCCTTTAGAATTCTTAAGCAAAGATTGACCCATACAACCATACTAGCATTACTAGAAGGAACTGAAGACTTTGTAGTCTATTTTGATGTTTCTAGATTAGGTTATGGATGTGTATTGATGCAACGTCAAAAGGTTATAGCTTACGCATCTAGACAACTTAAGAATCATGAAGAGAATTATTCAACTCATGATCTAGAATTAGGAGCTATAATTTTTGCTCTTAAGATTTGGAGACATTACCTTTATGGTAGTAAGTTTATTGTATTCACCGATCATAAGAGTCTAAGGTATGTTTTCAAGCAAAAAGAGTTGAATATGAGGCAAAGACACTGGATGGAATTTCTTAGTGACTATGACTGTGATATCCAGTATCATGAAGGAAAAGCAAATGTAGTGGCAGATGCTTTAAGCCGAAAATATTATGAAAAGCCAAAAAGGGTACGTTCTCTTAAATTAAATCTGCAAGTAGATTTAAATGATCAGATAAGAGAAGCACAAGAATCAGTAATCAAGGAAGATACTGAAAAGTTGAAAGGTATGCTGAAAGAATTAGAACAAGGAACAGATGGAATTTGGAGATTCCATGAAAAGAGAATGTGGATACCTAAATTAGGAAATCTACGTCATCGTATTTTAGAAGAAGCCCATAAATCTAAATATACGATGCATCTAGGAAGTGATAAAATGTACCAAGATTTAAGGAAAAATTTCTGGTGGATAGGAATGAAAAAGGACATAGCAGTCTATGTTTCTAAATGTTTGACCAGTTCACAAGTTAAAGCTGAACATTAGAAACCCTCAGGTTTGTTACAACAATTAGAAATGCCCGTTTGGAAATGGGAATTGATAACAATGCATTTTGTTACTAAATTACCTAAAACTAGGAAAGGAAATGATACAATCTGGGTGATTGTAGATAGACTAACTAAGTCAACTCATTTTCTACCAATAAAGGAAACAATTAGTATGGAACAATTATCTAAATTGTATGTAAATGAAATTGTTTCTTTACATGGTATTCCTTTATCAATTGTTTCTGATAGGGATAGCCGCTTTACATCTCATTTTGGTCAAGTTTCTAAAAGGCTATGGGAACCAAGTTAAAATTAAGTACGACTTATCATCCTCAAACAAATGGACAAAGTGAAAGGACAATTAAGACAATGGAGGATATGCTTAGAGCTTGTGTAATTGACTTTGGAGGTAATTGAGATGATCACTTACCTTTAATAGAATTTTCTTATAATAATAGTTATCACACAAGTATCAATGTTGCACCATTCGAAGCACTTTATGGACGAAAGTGTCGAACCCCAGTCTGTTGGGCAGAAATTGGGGAAAAGCAACTATCTGGACCTGAGATAGTACAAGAAACAACTGACAAGATTATTCAAGTCAAGGAACGACTGAAAGCAGCACATGATAGACAGAAAAGTTATGCTAATAACCGACGCAAACCATTGGAATTTCAAGTAGGAGATAAAGTATTATTAAAAGTCTCTCCTTGGAAAGGAGTGGTAAGATTCATCAAACAGGGAAAGCTAAGTCCTAGGTATGTTGGACCTTTTGAGATTATTAGAAGAATAGGACCTGTAGCCTATCAGCTACAACTGCCAGAAGAAATGGCAGGAATACATGATGTGTTTCATGTATCAAATCTCAAAAAGTGTTTAGCTGATGAATCATTGATAGTATCTCTTAAGGATATAGAGGTAAATGAAAAACTCAAATTTGTAGAAAGACCTCTACAAATTGAAGACAGGAAAGTCAAAAATCTCAAGCATAAGAGACTAGTTCTAGTCAAAGTGAAGTGGGACTCCAAAAGAGGACATGAGTATACATGGGAACTCGAATCAGAAATGCAAAGGAAATATCCATATTTATTTCAATAGATCTCGAGGACGAGTTCTAAAACAAGGTGGGGAGAATGTAACAACCCTCGGTAAAACCAATATTCTCGTAACTATTTCTGACACTCCAGTATATTATAAAATGTCCCAATATGTTTTATATTACACCCCGTATGTGAAAACCGAGCCCTAGTTATGTTATAATTATAAAATAAATTAAAAACATGAAATATAGGGCTGAGGCGGGCCGCGTAGACCCACCTTAACCACTTACGCGGGCGGTATAAGGGCTAGAACCTGACTTCGTTGATTCCATTAGTTCAAGCGGGCCGCGTAAGCCTTAGCTTACACTAACGCGGGCCGCGAGAAACCTATACACACGAAGACACCAGATGCCGACACGTGTCGACATCGTGGCAGACCTATGTGATGAGCCGGACAAGCTAGTCCGTTGACTAGCTTTGACGCGGGCCGCGTAAGCCCCGCTTGTATGTTACGCGGGCCGCGTGGAGACCCAATATCACAACTATAAATAGATGGCATCGGGTTTCAATTTCCGTCGCTCACTTCTTTCATTATAAACGAAATTCTGAAGTTATAAACATTATAGCCGGGTATTATACCCCTAATTAGCGAGGTTCTGCTCCGTTGTAAGTATTATAACCCCAGTTTCATAATAGTTACGACGCCCGATTGATTTAGGGTTCCGTAACAACTGTCGTGGTTCTGCCCGACGTAGTTGTTGGAATGCCGTCTCGGGGAGGGTATTATTAATAATTTCAAAGGGTTATGATACTAACCAATGTACATTTGTATAAATTATAGATTATATCCAGGAAACCCTTACGAAAAGCCTAAGACAGCAATGTGAGTTTATCCTCTTTTTGTTAACCTTTTTGGGAATGTTTTACAAAACCTTAATTATTTTACAATGCGATTAAGCAGTGATTGAGTCTTTGTAGTTCTTCAATTACTGCCGGTATTTGGGGTTTTGTATACAAAAATTTATTACTTGCGAGTAGTAAGTCGGAATGACAGTACATTACCATTGGACAACGAGTTAGCCAATGTTTCATATGACCCACAAGTCAAGGATTGACAGTACTGAATGAGTAATTGTGTAGAAATAAACAATGTGATCGCTCTCAATACTGTGTTAATTGACAAAATGTTTCTTGATTAAACTGGGATTCACTCACCAGTATTTCCCGCTGATAAAATATTTTAAAACATGTTTCAGGTAACAAAATGTGAAAGCCAACTGGGAAAAAGCTAGCTCGAGAGCACTGACGGCTTGGAAAATAAGTGGCTGTAAAAGTTATCTAAAACAAGATGTTTTAAATTTAATAAAATAGGGTTTGTCCCTATAAATATATTGTAATAAGAAACTTGGGTTTTGCCCATGTGTTTATTAATATCAGTTATGGTGGTTTTACTCTGATAAACATTTCCTAACTACAGTCCTGATGTAAATTCCGCTGCCAAGTTAACGAAACCTGATACCACCACCACTGGGTTCGCGTCCGCCCGTTCCCGGGATAGATAAGGGATTGGGGGTTGCGACAGAAGCTCAAAGTAGGTCTTGTTGTGTCTTTTTACTGTAAGGACTCGATTCATTGTGTAGCAGGCAGAGGCCACAGCTTTACTCTAGAATGGAATGGGCAACTACGACTCTACTAACGTAGTCCTAGCAGTTTCGATCAATATGCGGTTCTTACGCTCAGCGACGCCATTCTGTTGAGGATTGTAACTTGCACGGAATTCATGAAGAATACCTTTGGATCTACAGAACTCCTCCATGGCATGATTCTTAAACTCGGTTCCGTTGTCGCTGCGTATCCGTCTAACTTTCAAAGTATATAAATTGTCAATCGTTGTGATCAAGTTTTTGATAATTCCAAAAGTGTCGCCACCCAAGAAAATCTTGAATAATCATCAGTCACCACGAGGCAGTACTGATCATTCCTGATGCTTTTATGCTTAACAGGACCGAACAAATCCATGTGCAAACGTTCAAGCGGAACTGCCACGGTGTTGATCTTCTTTGTAGGGTGCGACTTCTTTCTTTGTTTTCCTTTCTGGCATGGAACACAGACGTCTTGAAGATGGAAATTTTTAAGAGGAACACCAGTCACTAATTCATTCGACCCCAAATGATTCATTTTTCTTAAATGAATGTGTCCCATCCGTCTGTGCCAAGAGATTGAATCCTTTTCTGTGGCTTTGGAAACGAAACAAGTTGCTTGTGCAGACGTTGTAATTGCTTGGCTCATATCAAGGATATACAAATCATTAATCCTTGGAGCAGATAAGAGAATCCAGTCTTTTGGAATCTTGAAGCCGGTTTTCAGCACATAACATCCATTTGCATCAAAGTGCACTGAAAATTTCTTATCACAAATTTGTGAAACGCTGAGAAGATTGTGATCAAGTTGTTACACAAAGTTGATCTTATCAAAGCTTACAACTCTGTTGGATACCATTCCTTCACCAGTAATATATCCGCCTTTATCTCCAGCAAAAGCAACATAACCTCCTCTAATAGATTTAACGTCGTAGAGAAGCTTCATGTCGCCTGTCATGTGCCTGGATTCCCCACTATCAACAATCCAATGACTGCTGAAAGTTCCTCCTGGAACATCCTGCACATGAACTCACATGGTTAGTTGGAGATGGGGACCCAAGCCTTTGTGGTCTTGGGTCTTCGGTTTTCATCGACAAAGGTTATTTCAACTTCTCGATGGTTAGGAAATTGTGATGCTCCCCCTGAATTAGTAACCGTTTTTGGTTTCCAAGTCTGTTTTGTTTTACCAGTTTGAATTTTTGAAATATTAACTTCGTGATTATTAGAAGTTTTAGAAATATCTGGTTTAACTGAAATAGGTTGTTTGTGAACCATGTCGGTTTTAATTGCCTTCTCAATTACCTTGACTTGTTGGCGTTTCTGTTTCTTTTCCCTTTTTTTACAAGACGGGGATCTTGTTTTGAAGAAATAGATCGCTTTTGGTAATTTTGTTCACGGGGATCATCAACTTTAGCTTTTAGTTTATGAAGATATGGACAATTTCGAATAATATGTCCAACTTTATCACACTTGAAACATGATCTTCGTTCTACAAACCCCGAAGTATCATGTTGATGTCTTGGTGATGAACTTTGTGATTGCGAGGTAATTGTTCCTGAATCGTTTTGACTATTTCTTTTCAACATTTTAACTTAATTAACATGATCTAAGTTAGATTTATTGGCAAATGTTTCAAGTTTATATGTTCCCTTCGACTTCACAAAGTTCACCTTTTTGTTCTTCTTTTGGTTTTGTTCCTTTCGACCTTAAGTTGTGGATTTTTCTTTAGGTTTAGTGTGATTTTGCTAAATTTTCTTTGTTGGTAATTTCTGATTGCCATATTGTTTTCGAATTTAGGCCTTTGGAATCGGAGGACATTGTGTTACCACAATTCGTGAACCCGACTTTCCCAAAAACCTATTTATCGAATCTTCAAAAACTTTACTGATTAAAGATTGATTTACATTTTTAATCGGAAAATATTTGTTAGAATAGATTTTATCATCACCAATAAGAGTGTACAACAACTTCACACTCTCAGACTCTTGCGAGGAAGTAGACTCGACCAGAACAGTCTTAGCAGGTTTTGTGGGAGGATCACATAAAATATGATTCTCGAGAGGTATGTCCTCTTCTTTGATTACCGCATAAGACTGTGCTGAGTCAGTATCATTGGATTCATCATCTGAAGAATCAGCATCCTCAACAATGACTGGAGGATCCTGATTTTGTTCAGAAGTTGATACATCTGTATCTGCTGACACATCCGAATCTGATGATACTTCCATTTTGTATCCAAGTCCGGTTGCAAATTCCTCAATGTCTAAAGGAACAGATTGCTCAAAATAAGTTCTATTCTCCTCATCAGGCATTGCGTTATAATTGTGTCTAACAGGTGGTGGACACTTCTTATATCCAATGCACGTGACATCCTTTTTCTCTTTCTGTATGTGAATGATGTGATCCAGCACATATCTAGAATTTGAATAACTGTCTAACTTAAGCTGGATCGCCTCACTTTCACACTTTACACAGGCTAACGATCTTTTTACATGTCCTCGAGATGATTGATATAACAGTTTATGTCAGTTTGTTTTCTTGAAACCACTTTTGTTAGCTCGGTTTTATCTTCTTTTAAATTGTCAATCAAGGTTTTAAACTCTTTTTCATGGTTTTCATAAAACATGTTGGCCTCTTTGCATTTCGAAAGATCCACTATCAACTTTTGATTGTGGATATATGTCACGTCATACTTGCTTTGCAAATTATCATATTTGTTTTGCAAATCCGACAATTTATCACCTAAACTAACACATTTATCACATTTATCAGAAGTTGGATCATCGACACATACCTGGTTTGATGAACTGCCAACATTAGCCATAAAGGCTGAATGAATAGAAGAAGAAGAAGAAGAAGAAGAAGAATAAGCAGCTTCATCCACCAAGATTGATCTTCTATGATTCCCTGCTTCAGCTCCTCCCAACAATCCATCAATATCTGCATCGACTGTCACACTCGACGCTTCATCCAAATGATCATCGCCTGAAGTTGAGGATTCTTCATCTGAGCTTCTACTATAACCAGAACTGTCTTCATCTTCAGATGATTCTCCACCACTGGCGGAAGATTCTCCACCACTGGCGTGCTTCAGATCCTTGACAACCTCAGCAAAACAAGCTGTTCCATCATGAATATCACTTCCCAACTGAATCGACCAGTCACAACCTTCATCGACTTGTACCACAAGAGCCTGGTTGGCATTTTATGCTCCTGCTTGATTTGGATTGTTCACAGGCATCAAGGTACACTCGTTATTCCTGTTTTGATTCTGATTCTGCTGGTTGCCTTGATTCCTGAATGGATTCTGGTTCCCTTGCTGAGCTGGCTTTGTACATTCTCTCTTGAAGTGACCTCGTTCACCACAATTGAAGCACTTGACTGATTGCTTATCGAACCGATACTTAGTGTCTTTCTTGCTTTCCAAGCTGGTTCTACCAGTCCTTTCCATGAAGTCTTTAGCTTGCCTAACCGCACTAGCAAAAGCCCATTTGATGTCCATCATATCCATTTCCTCCTTATCAATCTGCTGATAATCTTCCTACGTTAGATTGATGTTCCCAATCTGCCCTGCTACCAACCCACATTATGCGCTCACCAAAGTGTTCAGCGGCTCCATATGCTCTTTAGCTACTTCAACACTTACTTTCGAGAAATTTGAAGTGTCGAGCCGAACTGTATTTGGATTAGATGACTGACCAGCAGATGAGGTGCTTCCATAACAAGCTTGTTGTAGAACTGGTAGGGGATTTCCGTACATATCTCTTGCTCCGGTATATTGATAGCTTTGCTTTAAGACTTCTGGTTGTGGATTTCCATACATATCAGTGCTTGAGACAAAAGCCGTTTGTAGCGAAGCATGTGTAGCAGGTCTTGCAACAGTGCTAGAACCTCCATAGTTACCATAATACATATCAGGATTTTGTTGCACTGGAATCCGTTTCGCCTTCCTGATTTCTTCTTGATCTTTGTTCTCCAGAAGCTGAACGAAATCGTTGATGTTGGTCGTAACCAAGGTGCCGTTATACTTTAGAATTTCCAAGAAACCATACCACTGAGCTGGTAAACTTCATGACAACCTCTACTAGAGTTGCTACTACCCCATAATTATTCAATTCAGTCAACAAGTGATAAAATCGACTTGTCAAATCTCCCAAAGATTCTCTTTCCATACATGTGAAGCCATCAAACTCTTTCTTGAGTAGATCATGTCGCAATTTGCGTGACGCTTCATTTCCTTGACCTCTCGTCTTTAATGCATCCCATAACCGCTTAGTCGTCTTGAAGCTGACAAACTGATGATATATATCCTTGCTCAACGCTTGAGTTAGAATAGAAAAAGCTTTCTTTTCCAAATCATATTTCTTCTTTTCGTCTGCCGTAAGATCTGCAAATGTAGCAGCGGTTGAAGCGGCAACATCAAGTGCTTGATCGAAATCTGTAGTAAAACATAACCACAATTCCGTGTTTTGCCCAAGAATATACGTATGGAATCTGTCTTCCCATCCAGTGTATTCATGCATGTGCATTAGCTTCGGTGGACGATTATTGCTTCGGGTTTCACTTTTGCTTAAAAGTATACTTTGAATGCTTTGATTTTGATTGGTAACGAATGCCCATTGACTTGTCGAAATTTGATTCGCTTGTGATGAACACGAGGGAGTGGGATATTCGGCCCATGATGGCGATAAACCCTTGCTCGTATACTTGCTCTCCGCATTGGATGGAATACCTGTAACACCCCAAAATATAATATTAGACTATTTGAATGTTTAAAGGTTTTAAATAAAATTTATTAGGTTATAATAAATAAGGAAGTTTAGAATGTTGGTAAAATTGTACTAGAATTATAACATGATTAATCCCAAGGGACTGAATGTGTAAAATTAGCAAATAAATAAGAAATTAAAGGATTTTTATGTGGTGGAATGGTGGGGGGGACGCAGGGGAACGACCAGGAGGGGAAAACCCTTCTTCTTGCCCTAGCTCCTCAAATCACAAGCAATTGAATGAGTTTCTGGCCCTAATTCGAATGCATGTGAGCGAATTCTCGACTATCTAAGAGTTTCCTACATAGGGTAAGTCAGATTTTGTGAATTGATGCTATTTAGTGATTATGGGTTTTGATCAATCTGTGAAATTTTATGAAATTAAGCTTGTATATGCTTTAGAATTATCATTTAGAGGATGTTCTATGCCTGAATTCGTTTGTATTGAAAGTTTGAAGTAAAACCCATTTAACCTAGTGATGTGGTGTTCTTGCAACTCTATAAATTGAGTAGTTGTGATAGATGAAAGTTTGAGTATAAAGATAATGGATGAATTACCAGGTTATAGGGTGATTTTATGATGTGATTTGGATTGATAAAAAGAGTTGTGAAGGCTACTAGGGAAGATATGAATAAAACACTTGTACCTTATGCTTTGTTAATGATACGCACACCAAGTGTTTGATGAAATGCTTAGGAGAAAACGATAAGTGAGATTGTATGCTAATAATAAATAAAGGTATATAGAATGTGATGATGATGTATTAGATAATAGATTTGTATAAGGAATGTGTTTTGAATGGATTACAAGTGGGAAATTAGTTTGATAAGATGATATGGCAAGAAACCTTCATTTAAAAAGTATGTATGCTCATGTATGCTAATCATGTTATGATGAATGTGATGACATGTACGGATAGGAGTCATATTAACATGGATACGAGCATGGAAGGGCAACATGCCAAGGATAAACACGGAAGCTATGCTTGAACTCGGGTGCACGAGGTAAGTGAATCACGGACTTACACTTTAGATGTAAAATGTATTGTAGTATAATGATTATTGTGAATCATGTGAGACAGTATGAAACAATGGAAGTAATAAGGTAAGTTTACGGTAAATGAGTCGAAATGCGGTTTAGAAATAGCTTCTATTAAGTATAGGTGAGAAAGAAGCTTACATGGTGGTATTATGCATAAAGATGAAATAAGTAGTTATACGCGTAGGTATGGGTTAGTTTGTAAGTAAGTAATTGGGACTCATAGGAGAGTATGACTATAAACTATTAAGTATGGAGAATTATGTGTATACGATTTACATGTATAGACGTGTGTGATAAGGACTTGTAAGTAATACTATGTAGAATGTAAGTTGTAAGTACATGTACAAATAGAAAGGGTATGTATGCATGAATTGGAATTTAGTTATATGTGCAAATGAGGGAGACTTGTTATGTGTATACATGGATATGTTCGTATGAATAAAATCTAATGATGCTAACCGTTTTCCTATTGAGAATGGAATGGAAATGCAGGTATACTAGTGATGGAAGTTGAAGGTAGACACCGAAATCCAATGCAGGTGGTTTGAATGGATGGATGAATGGACTAACTTAAGCGAAAGCATGATATGTTGACGCCTAGTTATGCATGTTTAAATATTATTTATATGATGAAACCGGTTGCTAATGATGTGATTGTACGTGGTGTCTGCAGGTTGTACAGAATTGTGAATTCTCATCATGGAGTGAAAAAGGTTGAAGATCGAGTCAAGACATGGATTGTACATGTGAGTGTGTGGTCATGTAATTTAATATAAGTATGTCAGATTTTATAAGTTTATAGAAAGCATTAATGTATGTAATGTAAAAGAATGATTTAATGTATTTGCGAGCATGTTAAAAAGAATATAATGAAAGAAAATTTTTAAGTTCGTATTTCCGCTGCGACTTTTGGTTAAAACGTGTTAGGGCGTTACAATACCCCACCAATCTGAACTCATTTTAGATGTAGGAACAAAGATACCTACTTAAAAATCTCAAAACAAATTGTTAACTATGAATTACAAAGCTTTTGTTAAAAAGTTTGAAGTGAAAACCCACGAAAGACTATGTTCTTTGCGAAAGACTCAAACTGACGAAGATTTCGTAAATGACCAAATGACGAAACACTTGGTTTTTCGTGAAATATAACACCTATGAAGAACAGGGTTTTTCGTCTGAAACAACTTTACGAAAGACTGAGTCTTTCGTCCAAGACATCCTGATGAAAAATAGGTTTTTCGTCCAAAAGAACTTTAAGAAAGATCAAGTTTTTCGTCAAAAACAAAAACAATGAATAATAGTCTTTCGTTGACTAATGTGTGCACACATAAAGATATTTAAAAAAACAATGATGCCTTATCCTCTGACACACATATGGTTGGTAAACCAATTTTCAAACACCCATGCTTTTCAAAGGACCATGCTTTTCTTACCAACTTTTGAACCACTAACAATATTTTAACAATAAAAGAAAACAAGTGGACAACTTAAAAACCAAGAAGAGATGAAGAACTTGATGAACAAATGAATAAACACCAAGAACTCCGGTGAAATATATGAAGATTCTGGCCAACTGAAATATTTTCGAACAACGATTTTGCACAAAAGTTTAATAAAACCCCAATCTTAACATGTGTATATATAATCCAATCATGTTTTTGTAAAAACTTATAGCAAAACACCAATATTTTCAAAGTTCTAAATCTATTTTTCCAGAAAAATTATGAAAATCTTTTAAAAACACAAGATCAAAACTTGGTTTTAGCAGAGCCGAGGCTCTGATACCACTTGTAGGTCCACCCGGAGGATCGAGTTAAACCTATTCCTTGTTACCGAACAAACCCAAAAGTGCGGAATCCAAATGGGTTGTTAAACCAAGTAGAGAATACGAATACGACAAAGATTCAATGATTAACACACAAATGTATTACTTTCAGTAGAGTTACAATACAAGGTTTACATGTAAAACTCTCACTATATGTATTCTCTCTCACATGTGCTCTGTGTGTGTTATCTTCCTATGTCTTCGGGTTGCCTTCAGTCTGCTGCTTGTATATATACTGCAGGTCGATGAAGGACCTGCAGTGATCAAACATGTCGACTGTGACAACCCGAGATCTCTTGGTCCTTCCTATACACATCACTGGTCTCACGATCCTGTTTTGATTACAATTTGTGTTATGTGGTGTCTTGTATGGTGTATTTGTATGGGTCGTATGTCCTGGTGCTTGATTTTGTGTAGTATGTATGTTTAATGGTCTTTATGCATCGAACCTTCGACATAAACGACAAATAATGATATTCATCGACATGAACCATCGTCATCATTGTTTGACGAAACATGGTGTTTCATCAAAGGAGATTCGTCGCCATGATGTTTCGTCGAGAGAGATTCGTCGCCAAGTGCGGACTGTCGGCCCAGTTCCTTTAAGCCCAAACCACCTAACCTATTTCCCTCTTGTATGCGCATATGTGTGAATGTACGAAAACCCTAACTCCCAAAAACTATTGGGCGGCAGCCCCTTCTCCTTCGAGACTTCTCTCTCTATCACTCTAAACATCTTGCTTCATTTTACAATCTTCTGATTAGTATGCTTATCACTACCTTAATTGTCTTATTTGTTAGTTAATTGGTGTTGGTATGAATTAGATAATAGTGTGACTTAGGGTTATTATTGCATCTGGTTGATTATGGAATAATGATACGTAATACGAATCTGATAAATCAAATTCGTTCATGTTGCGAATTGATTTAAAATTCATATGAACTAGAACGCGATGCCTGTTAATCTCGATGATAAGTATGATAACATAAAACTGTTTGATTGATTGTTGTGTTGTACGATGTTGTGTTTGGCTTATCATGATGATGATTAAGATAATGAATCAGTAGGACGACTAGGGTTTGCAGGTTATTCACGACGAAAATCTGAGGTTTCATCACATGTAATTCATGACGAAAGTCTAAGTTTCGTCAACCACACATGCAGGACGAAAGTCTAAGTTTCGTCACCCACACATGCACGACGAAAGTCTAAGTTTTGTCGAGTGCATCTTTCGCCGAGAAACTTCACTTGAACAGTAGGTTATGATAACTGTATTAATTGCAGGTGTTGTAAAGAATGAATAATATTAATCGACGATGTGATATTTGTATTCTTGCATGAATTGTAGATTGGCATGCTAGTTGGAAACCTTGATGAACTACGTAGCATATATAAACCATTAGGATGCTTAGGATATAAGCTATGATTAAGGATCGGTTCATTGACATCTTGAGATGAGTAGCATGTGCAGATGTGATTGTGTGTGGGTGAATCAGAAAGACTAAGATGGTATTATAGTTGGGACTTCTTGAAACCGGTATGTTAGTGACATAGTTCTGGTAACAAATGGGATATAGTCTTGTGTTATGATTAAAAATCATGAATATATATATGTATTGATTATTATGATGATTTGGTAAGTGTTAATGATAAGTTGTCATTGCAATCCGGATATGTTCATGATGTGTATTGGTGTTGCTTAGAGGGATTTTGGTGATTAATGTAACAGTGATTAGGGTTGCACAAATTCTTGAAAACAAGTAAACCTGATGTGTCTAGTGTGTATAGTAAACCATCTGTTACGTGTGCTATGATTCTAAAGTAATTGTTACCTGTTAAGCCATAATTTCTACTATGAATGCACACTATGAACGTATGTGAATAACGTGAAATATGTGGTTCATGTGTACATGAAACTGAGTGTTATCGGTAACCATGCTAGGACGTGTTTGATCAACTGTTAAACAAGTAACTAATCTTACCGAGCAAACCAAGGTGAGTTCACTGCTCTTTTTCCAAGCATGCATCCCGGGGAGGGATATCTGGTAAGTGTTCCGGGGAGGAACGTCGGGTTATTGGGATGTTGGTTATTACACTCATTTGTATCATTTAAGACCCCTTACATCTACAGATAGTTGCCAGGGAGCCAACGAGGTTATTAGTTGATAACGCTATTAGGTTTGGCACCCTTACACCATACCAGGGAGGACGGGCATGAACTAATTACCTTAAAGCATGACCAATGTTTTGATAGAGACATTGGGGTTGGGCAAATACATCTTGTAGCCATCTGCAGTAATCGAGTTAATAACAACATCAAATCAAATCATCGAATCTGTGAAACGTTTTAATCTGGTAACTGGTATCTAAACACGTTAACAAAACTTTGAACTCACAAGCGTCGTCTGACACACTTGTCTGCGTGCTTGCAGGTCTATAAGGTTATAGCATTGGAACTTGCTGTCTGGAAGGCTGGAGTGGTCATGGGTCGAGATTCTTAGAAATCGCAACACAAGTCAAATGGTTTACTTACGCGTGGTTATTGAAACACTTAACAAACGAGTTATGCTTCCGCTGTGTACAATGAATTATATGTAACATTTTGTATCACTTTATGATAATGAATGAAAGTTTTACTTAAGTATATTTATGAGTTCAATGTGATTGGTGGCTAAGATCCTGGTACGTCACACGCCTCGCGGTGTTTCCGCAAGTGGTATTTTGGGGGTGTGGTAGTTTGGTGTCAAAGCCACTGGTTATAGTGAACTTGGTTTTAAAAACGTTTTTGAAAAACCAGACTATAACCGAACAAGTTCTGGATACGACCATGACACTCAGCTCTAGACTACAAGGTTCGTCTCTCATATACTCATTGCACTGCATACTAGCGAACACTTACATATGACATTGCATGCGATTGCACGTTTAGCACAACAGTATGAATTCATGTATTACTTGCATGTGTTATGTGACTGATGGGGTGGTATTTCCCTAAACATTCATGACTTACGTTTTGTGATGCTCTTTGTGTGCTACTCAAGTTTGAGGAACCATTTGACATGAGTTAGGAGGAGCTGAGATGAGCATGCAAATCACAATATTATTGTGGGTGCACACATAATAATAATAATGTGGGGTGCATGCGAGTCCCAGTGAGGCTCAACAAGTGAAAAAGGGGTTCCGTTCCGTTATTTGATCGATGTGAAACACAACAGTCTATAAGAGTCATAGCAGTGGTTGTCTCTTACTTGAACGTGATATTTTCACTCCTCTCTGAGTCCTTACGAATCTCGATGCCATCGAGTAATACCTGAACACCCATCTGAGCGCCTAGCGAACTGTGTAGAATGCTAGGTGCTTGTACGGACATCCCTGAGTTGGATGTTGGAACGACAATGATTGGTCCATACCTTTCTCACCATTCTTCGTTTGCTGGATTGACGTCTTAAATCCCGAAGTGCGATCACTTCTGCAACACTATTGTAACATACCGTGTATCACTCAGTCAACTTGTAAGAACGATGGACAAGAGGGTAAATGTAGTACCTTACCGACTTCCGCATTTGAACGACCCTAGTTACGGGCAACGAACATCAGCTATTTGACTCCAAACGAATCCTTAACCCTAGTCAACGACTTATGGGAGCTGACTTTTACGAACCAATCGGGGCATAAACGATGACAATTGACCATGATGTGGAATGTGTAACTGCCAGCACAATTAGTAGCACCTTAGAACGTGGCACAAAATGTGAGAAGATGGACATTGTTGGTGTCAAGCAACGAAATTAGAAGCAACAGTCACGATAACAGCAAGGTACTCGCAAATCATGACTTTCGGTATGGAAATGATGGTGGCTTCAACAGGGAATGGCTGATGTTAAGGCAAGACACTAACAACCCAAGGAGCAATGACAGTTTTGGGAATTCTAGTAGCAGTAGCAACAATACTAGATGTGGTACTCGTGAAGGGCATTTAGGATTGGCGTAGGCGACGCTAGGATTATAACAACATGGTAGCCTACACGTTCTTAGTAACTAATTGCTTCGTCACTGTTATGCTTAACCCTGATGCTTCTTGAAACTGAACCTGGTGTGGAATCGGCTGATGGCAAGTCAACTGAACCCTCATATGATTTTTAGGATGCAAACTCGACCTTGTGGGACAAGTGTTCGACGTTGACCTTCCTTCTACTACCCTTGACAGTTTTGATACAGTAGTTAGGGTGGATTGGTTATTCAGATATCGCGCAGATATACCCTATAAGAAGGTAGTTTTGCGTATCCTTATCCCTAGTAGAGGACCGTTGTCTGTTCTAAAGTGTCGGAGGGGTGCAAGGGTTAGCGCCAGTCCAGCTATGAGGGCCTAGAAGTGTCTACAGAAGGATGACCCCGCTATGTTAGCGACCGTTTCCGATGATAAGACTAAGGAAAATAGGATCGAGGATCCACCAATTGTTTGTGACTCATCTCAGTATGCTATTCGAGGAACTTTCAGGTTTACTTCCACAACTGTTAGTCAGAATCTCAGTTGATCTCACGCAAGAGGCAGCTCCGAATACTCGTACTCTTACCGTCTTGCACCAGGAGGGTTGCAAGAACTGTATAAGCTACTATGAGAACTGTTGGACAGGAGTTTTGGCGGACCTAGTTTTCGCATTGGGAAGCCCCAGTTATATCCGTGAAGATAAGTCTTTTTGTGTGTGTACTGATTTTCAAGAACTCATCAAGGTGACAATTGAGAACCGTTTGCCTCGACCATGTACTGACAACCTGTTGACTAGTTGCAAGGGACGAGCTTTCATTCGAGGATTGATTTACGAGTGGACTATTATCAGATGGAAGTCCAAGGGGAGGATGTTTTTAAAGCAGCTTATCCAACGCAATTCGGCCATATGACTTTGTATTCCATGACCCTTAGGGGTAATCAACTCACCAGCAGCTTTATGGATCATGTGAACCGACCATGCTATTGGATGACGTTTTGAATTCTTTCTAGGAGAAAAGAACATCATGGACAGCTTTGTATCTTATTTGAGAGCTCCTGAGGGAGGAGCCACACCGCGCGAAGTCTTGATAAATGTAACTTCTGGATTCGAGAGGTACCCTTTTTGGGTCATATAATCAACGAAGTGGGAATGCACGTGGATCTCGCTAAGACCCATTTTGGTTGGAAACTGATCGACACCTAAGAGTCCTTCGAGGATACAGCAATTCCTTGGTCTCGCTTGATACTATCGCAGATTAATCACAGGATTTTCAGAGGTCACGCAGCTTAAATCTCTTTAGCACAGCCGGGTGCTGTGTTCGTGGAAGACAGAATAGGAGGACGTCTTTTCAGCTTTCGAATCCCAACTCTGCAATGCACTGAGCATCGTCTTTACCCGAGGGTGCGGGTGATTCAGTGGTATATTATCATGGTTCAAGTCAGAGCCCCAGTTACACGTCAACGCAACACGAGAGGGTGATGACTTACGTAATGGAGTTACAAAGAGGAACTGCACGACACACAACCGGCGGTGGAAACCGTGGTCTTTGATTTTACTTGGAGGCATTACTTGGACGGTACCGAATGCGTTACTTAGGCCGATCACAAGGGCCTCCATTGTACCCTGGTTTCGAAAGAGCTAAATCATTTAATGGCATCGCTGGATGGAACTTTTGGGAGGATTATGACTGTGGAACTTGAACGTGTATGAGCTTTGCAGCTCACTATCGACTCTAACTTATCTGATCAGACTCGTTCTGTTCAAACTGAAGAACTAACGAAGGAGAATTTTCAAGTTAAGTCCATGCGAGGCATGGAGGAGCAACTTTGGCAAGACGGACGATATTTACTACCTCATGGAATGAATGTGAACCTCATTTCACGGCAACTGTAGGGAACTTGTGTTGATCAAAGCACACCGACCACAAAATTCTAGTCGTCTGGGTTTTGATAAGAGATATTGGGATCTATAAATCTTGTACTGGTGATCGGGCGTGAAGACCCATGTTGGTGCATTTATGTCTATTGCCTCCGTCAATGCGAGTCGTAGCTGAAAAGGATTGAATCTAGCATTATATTGTAATATTAGATAGAAAAGGTCAAGGTGGCATAATTTTAAATAAGGGGAACTCTCCTTATACCTTGTGCCTATATATAGAATCCTTAGGGTTAGGATTTAGGACTTTCGAGACTTTTGGCCATTTGAGATCTTGGAGCTTGGAGCTTAGAGAGAGAAAGTGTTCGTAGGTGATTCACGGTGATTATACTCGTCATATCTTTCAATAGAATCACGTTAAATTGTACGTTCTTGTGTTTGGTCACGTTCGGGTACGGATTCCGCACGTCACACGTTCGGTTCGCAATCGTTTCGGAAGTCAAAACCGGTCTTAACAAGTGGTATCAGAGCAGGAGCTCGATTGCACGGATCAAACGCACATTTTTGCACGAGAAATCATCAGATTCAGATAAAAAAGCGCATCAGATTTGCTCAATTTCTTCATCTTTTCATATTTTCACGTTTTCAACTGAAAATCGCCAAATTAAACAAGTTTTTACGGTTAAAAATCGTTGATTTTTTGATATGTTGTGCGAAAATACTTGATCTACAAGCCTACAAATTTTCAGAACCTAATTCTAAGCCGTTTGGGAGAAATCTAAGATTTTTGGTCCGAAAAAGTTAAGAAAATGCTTGCTGTTAATGTTGGTGTTCTATTGGATGTCACTCGATCGGGCGGTAATCCGATTCAACATCATCTCACCCAATTCATTATCTCACTCGTTCCACTGATATTCATTAAAAAATGTTGACTATGTTGACTGCTACCCGATCGGAGTACCACTCGATCGGGCGGTAATCCGATCCATTGTCTGTCACCCGATCGAGCTACTTAGTGAACATTGGTATCCTTGTCAGTCAATATCATTAAAAGTAGGCGGTGTGCATGTGACCTTCAATTGTGCTGTCAACATTTCTCAGTCTTCATTAATAAACTACAACAGAGGTCACATGATGCACTAGAATTGATAGATAATTTGTCGGCCAATTGATTTTGATAATATCAGATTGCATGTGACATAACAGTTTGCATGTGATTTTGTATTGAAAGTCAAGTTCATCGTTGAGGTCATAACACTACCTGATCGGACAACAGAGAATTTTTGTCATGTAGTGCCATCAATCGAGTGGCAGCTCGTTCGGAGTACCACCCGATTCATTACATTGAATTTTCAGGTTTGACTTTTATTGACCTACCCGATCGGACAGCATACCATCCCACCCGATCGGACAGCATCCCATCTCACCCGATCGGACAACATAGTCACCCGATCGAGCAGTGATCCGATCGACGAACACTCTCCTGTGTTGACGAACACTACATTGTTTGACGAACCTTCCAATGACGAACCCTTAATTACACGTGAACTACTTGATTAAAATAGTGTCAGACACATTTAATACATCACATGATTAACAGCTTGTCGGTTCATTAAAATCGAAGATATCAATCCACTAACTTGATCGGTCCAATTAGAAATTTAAAGCAACTTTGATATCACGTGAACTCTTAATTGCAATCAAGATTGTCGGCCATATAAAAGGTTAAAATCAATATTATATATCTCGGTCCAATTGAATTTGTGTTTAGTGTATATTGTTGGCTATCAATCAATTGATTTGTTGATAGGTGTTTATTGGTATTAAATGTTCAAACAAGAGATTGACGTGAATTGAAGTTCTAATATCAGTGCATGTGATTTGAATCCAAAGTTGCATGTGGTGACAATAATTTCAAGAAGATAAGGTGATTCAAGATTTACAAGGTACGAATTTCAAGAGATTCAAGATTTAAAAGGTGAAAATATCAAGTCACAATTCGAAAATGTCGGGAAGTAGTGATGAATCGTTTCACGATAGACTATGGAAAAGAGATAGTGTGAGATATGAGATCAGTAAATTGAGTGCTCCGTTCAAAGAAGCTTAGAGAGCCAAAAGATGGAACGATGAATTGGAATGTTATATGGATCCACAGGGAAATCTAGTGGTTGATCCTTCTAAGGTGGATTTTGATGCAGTAACAAAGCTTTTTCCAGATCAGGACACTTATCATACAAGAAGGTTATCCGAAAAAGGTTATGAAGCTGATCTGATGAACAAAGTGAAAGAAATTTTTTAGGCAAGTTTACCGAAAGTGGTTGAAATGAAAAGGAGAAAAGAAGAAGAGTTGAAAAAGCTGATAGAGGAGGTGAAGAGAACGGCAAAGGATGCTGATGAAGATGAACAGAAGAAGGAAGATGATCAGAAAGTTGAAACAGAAGAATCACAGGTGCCGAATGAAACTGGGTAAATGAATCTTCTAAATTATTAAATGATGATAAAACTGAATATAAGTGCAGAAATTGCATAGAAATGTGCAAAGTCTGTACTGAGAAAGATGAAAAGATAAAAAACAAAGATATTGAAATAAATAAAATTGAAAATGTTTTCAAAATAAAATGTAAAGAAATGCTTGAAAATGAAGAAATTTTGAAACAAAATGTTGAAAAGCTGACACTGAAATGTCAATATTTTGAGAAGGAAAATGAAATTTTAAGACAAATGTGTACAGCAAAATGTGTAGGTTGTGTTGAAAAAGATAATAAGTTTCAAGATTTTCAAAAGGAGTATGATAATTTGAAATGGTCAAGTCAGAGGGTACAAGAAGCTTATGATACTTTATAGAAACAAATCAAATGTTTTGATGAAAGATTGTCTGAAACCTTAACAACAAAGGAACTTTATGAGAAAAAGTTTAAAGAAAAGCAACTTGAATTAAACAAGTGTGTTGATGAAGTTGCTAATCTCAAACAAGTTCTGGTTGAAAAAGAAAAGATTGTTACAAAACTTCAAAGTTATTATAGTTCTTCGTACATTCTCGAACGCATTTTCGACATCACACCAGATGACAAAGATACTGACAAGAATAAAAAGGGTATTGGTTCAGAATATCATCAGGTACAACCACCATTGAGAAATAACTATACTTTTTATTATGAGGAAAAGGTAGCAAAAGGTCAGAATATAGTTGACCAATTACCTGAAAGTATCGATGTGACTTACGCCAAATCTGATGAAGCTGATGATTCAGAGGTGGTAAGTAAGGTTGTTGAAAGCGTTTTGAAAGATGAGTCTACCAAAGGTAAGTCTGAATCACAGGATGAAAATGAGGAAAATTTTCATGATGGTTATCTCAAACATTCAAAATCTGAGAAAGTTGTGAATGATGATCCAAAAGGATTGGCTTATACCATGATTGGATTGGACAAATTATTTTCAGATAATGAGTTCCCGATTCAGAATGTGATTGCAGATAAAATTGATAAAGTGTTCAAACTGATAGAGATCGAAAAGTCAGAAATTTCAAAATTTGCTGGGAAAGGCAAGAAAGCTTTTTATAACAAACCCGGTTACAAAAAGAAGAATATGAAAGCAGGGTTGGGTTATAAAAAGAAACAAAATCAAGATAATAGGTTTGAAAAGCAAAATTTTCAAAAGAGAATGAATTTTGTTCACGGGAAAAGTTCGGAAGAAGAGAAAGAACTCAAATTTAGATGACAGTCTAATGAAGAGTTCTATGCTCAGAAAAAGCAACAACAACAGGCTAAAGATGTTTCGAGGAAAACTTGTTTTAAATGTGATAAAACTGGACCTCTTGCACGAAAGTGTCCAAACCCAAATGTGACAACCCGAACTTTCAAGGTTAGTATTACCTAATTTCACAACCCTCTTAGTTAACATTGTTATGTTTCTCGTGCCATGTGATGTGTTATCGTTTATGTTTGCGTTATTTAGTGTAGAAATGTTGAGTTATGTTTATCAGTCGTGCACTTTGTCGGGTCGTACATCCTCTCATACTTGCACGCATGGGCATTTGGGTCCCTCGGCCCAAACCACTTGTTCTCCTTGGCCCGCCCCACTTGGAGTCTGATCTGAGCCCACACGAGCACTCACCTTATTATTACACTTGAGCCCAATTCGCGTGAACCATAATTAAATCCCTGGCCCAATCCTCGCAACCATAGCCCTATCCGCGCCCACCTCTCCCCTCTCTTATTTACGTGTGTCATGTGTTAGATTTCACCACCACTTGTAAACCCTAGGTCCCTCTAAAACTAACAACGGCAGTAGATCCAATCGGAACATCACCTTCTTTAGTCGAGCCCCTCTTGGTTAGTAAATCCGTATTCATGTTATTTTGTAATAATGTGATCTTGTTTATGTGTGAGTGTTAAACTAATAATATGAGCCTAATGTATATGATCGGTTATGTGATGAATTGGTTAGAGTATTATGTAACGTAAATACTTGTAATCATGATAATAGGGAGGTCTAGATTCACACACAAAAACTCAATTCTTGAAGAGTATGCATGAGGTAATCATAGGGCACAAAAACTGCTAGATGATGATGATGATTATATAACTCACTACATAGTTTGACGGCCCATGTGCTTTAGTTTGAAAGCCCCAATCATCATCAAAGTTGTCGGCCATTACAAATTGATTCAATTAATGATACATTGCATGTGAAATTAAGGTTGCATGATAAGGTTGCATAATAATAAGTGAAACCACTATACTAATGATTTGATTAGGATGTTAGGGTTTGTAGATGCACATAACCAATTCCTAGTATATCAGTAACTTTTATGATCCAATATAATTGAAGGAAAGTGGGTTATTGAAATTGATAACCTTGAATGGCGGCCCATATGCTATAGCCCTAATCTAATCAAAACCAAATGGGTATTCTAATGATGTTGTCTAACAGCCAAGAGTATCATGTGAATTTAGTAATGCCATGATGTTTTGCTTGAAATCTGTGTACATTGATACAAGAAACAGATATGACTAGGGTTGTAGAAATCCATAACTATATGTTAGTGACCGCGATGAAAGTTCCCCACAAAGAGTTTAGGTCGACGAAACACCTTGAAGTTTCATCACACCCACACACGACGAAATATATGATGTTTCGTCACACACACATTAAAGAAACACCTTAATGTTTCGTCGACGAGTAACCATGATGTTTTGTCGCACATTCGCCGACGAAAATATGACGTTTCATCGCCCTAGAGTTTCGTCTTTAGGACAGAAGCTCACAAACAGACTGTAGTTTTGAACGAGTATGATAATGAATGATTATATGTTGATCCTTGTTTGTTGATGATATCAGTTATGTCTGGGGGAAAACATAATTAGGCTTTGATTAGCACACTTAACTATTGTATACTGTTGCGAAACACGTGTGTGAATTGTGGATATGTATGAGTTGGAATGTCTGCTATGTGTTATTCGGGAACTGTTGTTTGAATGCACACCATGATTACAAATTATACGTGAACCTTGTGAATATAAACTGACATCGTATATGTGAATACCATAGGCTGTGACTATTTAAGTGTGAACAAATAACAAAACATACCGAGCAAACCAAGGTGAGTTCACTGCTCTTTTTCCAAGCATGCATCCCGGGGAGGGATATCTGGTAATTGTTCCTAGGAGGAACATCGGGTTATTGGGATGTTGGTTATTACACTCATTTCTATCATATAAGACCCCTTACATCTACCGATAGTTGCCGGGGAGGCAACGAGGTATTTAGTTGATAGCGCTATTTGGTTTGGCACCCTCACACCGTACCGGGGAGGACGGGCGTGAACTAATTACCTTGACCACTTGACCAATGCTTTGATAGAGGCATTGGGGTTGGGCAAATACATCTTGTAGCCATTTACAATAATCGAGTTAATAACAACATCAAATCAAACTGTGAAACGTTTTAATCTGGTAACTGGTATCCAAACACAATAACAAACTTTGAACTCACCAGCGTCGTCTGACACACTTGTCTGCATGCTTGCAGGTCTGTAGGTTTATATCATTGGGACTTACTGTCTGGAAGGCTAGAGTGGTCATGGGTTGAGATACATGGAATCGCAACACAATTCTAATGGTTTACTTACGCGTGGTTTATTAAACACTTAACAAATGGGTATGCTTCCGCTGCGTACAATGAATTATATGTAACGTTTTGTAATACTTTACGATAATGAATGAAAGTTTATTTAGATGTATTTATGAGTTCAATGTGATTGGTGGCTAAGATCCTGGTACGTCACACGCCCTGCGGTGTTTCCGCAAGTGGTATTTTGGGGGTGTGACACCAAAGCCTGTTGATGTTGAAAAACAGAATTCTGAGGTTGAGAAACAAAAGACTACCATATTTGATTCAAAACAAACTTGGAGGTACAACACAAACAAGTTTGCTTCGAATCAAACTTGGAAACCAAAACAGACCAGGTTTGACTCAAGACAAACATGGAAATCTCACACACCTAGATTCAGAACAACACAAAGTTGGCAAACATCGGTTGATATGACAAAACCAAACCAATTTTGGAAACCAAAAGTTGTTGTTCAAAGTCAAAATAATCAAAACGAGTCACGATTTTACAAGAGAAGTGCCTCAAAAGCACCAAACTGGGTGGTTAAGAAACAAGTGACTTCTGTGAATAAAAAAAAATCGAAGTCAAAGATGAAAAAGTTTTTGTACGAGATGACAAAGATTTTCCATCATTGAATGAAACTTATTGTGTTGAAATGCCTAAGGTCAAACAGACCTGGGCCAAATTGTTCAAGTAATTGAGTTTTTGTGATTGTGCAGTTGCTCATGAAGTTTGATTGTCAAGAAAAAGAATTGATGAGCAGCCTGGCACAGGAAGAGAAGGCTGCTAAACCCTGGTTTGGTTAAACAGGGAGTTTATCAATTTTTGTACATAAATAAACCATATTTCAAAACCCTAAAAATTGAAAAATAAAAAAAAATGTTTTTATTTTTGTCAAAAAGTTTGTAAAGCTACAAAAATATGTTGAGTGAATATGCCGAAACCCTCATGGCGGAACAAACATGATTAATTTCACAAGATTGAAAAACGGTTTTCAAACTATAAAATATCAATGTGTTGTAAATCATGGGGGTAATTACTGCTTTACATGTTATACTTTCTGCAAAACAGAGCATGAGATGCAGAAAATGGATGGCGAGACAAAGCTATCAGTATTAGGTTGTCAAATTTTCTTTAAATGTTTTGAATTTTAGGGGGAGTAAGAAATTTCAAAAAAATCCAAAAGCATTAGAAAATTTGAAAAAGCCAAAAACATGATAAAATTCAAAAATGAGTTTTTTGTGTAAAAAGAGGAAATGATAGTACATCAGTAGACAATCACAGTACACTAAAGAAATGGAATGTTAAAATGTGATAAACGGTCTCACTGATGATATGCCAGTAGGTTTTTACACGCTTAGTAGATTGTTTTCGAGATATAAACCTAAATATCAAAACTTACTTATCTCGTGGGGAACATCTCTCGGATATATGGGTAACCCCCGAAATCTTGTTTGAGAGATTGCCTGATTCTGAGATACTAGGTCATTATACTATTTGATATCTGGGGTATTATACCTGGTCTTCTGATATTGCGGAAGCAATGGCCTAGACCTCGTATAATACTTTACGCGCTTTAAAAGCTTACCCTCTGCACAAAAAATGACTAAATATCGAAAGATATGAATCAGTTGCAGTTGAAGAAAAGATTCCCTAAAGGGAACACACCTAAAGTCGAGCCTTCATCTCTTTGACTGAACGGAAGTTCATACCTGAGCTCTCAAGGTCTCGCACTAACCCAGATAACAGATATCAGACTGGTATACTCACCTGTAAGACTGAATCTAGGGAATTTTGATACGGGAGTATATTCTAAGGTGGGACACGCGAATAAGTTAAGTCCTTAAAACACTAATCTCGTATCTCGAATCAGTTGAACTTTGTGTGAAAATTTAAGTGGATCAGTATACTGACAATCTAAGTGAATTGTTTAGAACTTAAAGTGTTAAAAAGCTCAACGGTACTAGTGATTTGTCATAATTTGATATGATCTTCTGACGCGAACTCAAACAAAAATATTGTCTGTAAATATGTCTGTAAATATTTCTTTACTGCTTTATGTTTCAGAAAAATACAAAAAGGTTTTGATTTCTGTTTATTTTTCGACAACCGATGTCTGCGAGCTGAGTTTCAAAATCTGAATACGCTGATCGTGTTTCTGAAAAATAAAACAAGTTCATTAATTTGAAACTTGAAGTTTTAAAAAATCAAAATTCAAAAACAGTTTGTGATATCTCCAAGGTCATTAAGTTGGACTTGGATGATTAACTGTGAGGGATTTGGATGCTTAAATTGTTAAAATCTGTTGAATAGAGCCAGTTTTCGATCTTGGTCGCTGAAACTGCCAAATCTATAAAGCATTTTGATAGGGGGAGTGAAGTCAAGTTAATCCTGGATAGTTTCATATTATTATATTTAGAGCCAGGATCTTGATTTAAAAAGTTTTAAAAGAGCCAGGTTACGATTCCTGGACAACCGAAAATGTTTTATCTGTTGAAATATTTTAGCGTATGCTGAGAGCCAGGTAATCAATCCTGGATGTTCAAAAAGTTGTTACTTATAAACGTTTGAGAGTTGCAGATAATATTCCAGACTACGATCTCGATAGCCGAGTCTAAGGGGGAGTCTGAAGATGAGCTCAACGCAAGGGGGAGCGTGCTTTCAAGGAGCCAGGTAACTATCCCAGATGAGCTTGTATCCGGAAAGCCAGGTGTCGATCCCAAAAGTACGGAAGCTTGACGAAAGGGGGAGCCTGAAGAGAAAGAGTCTAACAAGAGGAGGAGCAACTGAAGTCGAAGATAGATCCACGGGGAGTCTGTTTAAGAAAGAGGGAGTCTGTGGTTGCTGATGATATCAAACTTTCAAGAAGACTCAGAGAGAGAAAGACAAGACGCTACGAGATTGACTGCGGCAATATCCAAGGGGGAGTCTGTTGGTGCATTTATGTCTATCGCCTCCATCAATGCGAGTCGTAGCTGAAAAGGATTAAATCTAGCATTATATTGTAATATTAGATAGAAAAGGGCAAGGTGGCATAATTGTAAATAAGGGGAACTCTCCTTATACCTTGTGCCTATATATAGAATCCTTAGGGTTAGGATTTAGGACTTTTGAGACTTTTGGCCATTTGAGATCTTGGAGCTTAGAGAGTGAAAGTCTAGAGAGAGAAAGTGTTCGTAGGTGATTCACGGTGATTGTACTCGTCATATCTTTCAATAGAATCACGTTAAATTGTACGTTCTTATGCTCAGTCACGTTCGTGTACGGATTCCGCACGTCACACGTTCGGTTCGCAATCGTTTCGGAAGTCAAAACCAGTCCTAACAACCCACCTAGCTATGTTTGTGGATGATGCTTGACTTGTAGAAAAGTCAAGGTGGAGTATCAGCAACAGAAACACCCATATGAAAGTGAGAACTGACTACCACGGATTTTGTCGCTAGCCTACTTACAACTCGAAACGGAAACTGGTGTCACCTGGGTGATCGTTGATTGTCCCATGTAACCAGCATACTACCTTGCAATCAAGGAAACTAACGAGTCTTCGCAGCTGTGAATGCTACTCTGAGAGAGGCGGCTTTTAGGCATGAGGTGCCAGCTCCTGTTATCTTTGATATTGAGCTATACCTGATTTATGACCGGCAATACATAACACCCTTGGCTCACGTCTAGACATGAGCATTTTTTATCACTATAGGACAACCGGACAGAGCAATGAACCATCCTGACACATGAAGACATGCTGCGAGCATGTGCGTGATTGACTTCAGTAAACATTTGGAAGGACACTTATCTTTGGACATCCAGTCGTTACCGTTTTAGTATGCATACAGCTCTGTGTGGGGCATTGCATAGATGATAATACCAATCTACTTGTTGGACTAATTACGGGTCCAGGACTGTACTCGGGACTCTTGGGAAGGTTATTTGTATCGAGAGTCATTTGGCGGCAACGCGTGACTGTCAGGAAAACTGATAGGCTTAGGAAACACCGGGAATTCGCTGTAGGCGAACGTGTCATAATCGAAAGTCTCACCCTGGGAGGGTGCGGTACGCTATAGAAAACGTGGCAAGCTTAGTTTACAATGCGTTGGGACATTCAGATTTCTGGAACGAATCGGTGGCATGGCTCACAAACTCGAGTTAACTGACGAACTGGGTAACGTCCACGATATCATTATGTCTCAAATCTATAGAAGCGTTTGTTCGAGGAAACATCTGTGGTACCCTCATTAGACAACCTGCAGTTTTTTGAGGAACCCATTGAAAACACGGATCAGGAAGTCAAGGGTCGTTAACACAATCAAATTTCAATCGTGAGAGTTCGTTGGAACTCAAGACGCGGACCGGAGTTCATGAGGGAATACAATAATCGGAGTAAACCCTAGTACCCTCAGCAGTTCAAACGGTTGTATTAACTCCTGATATCATTTGCGAATTTTGTCCTCCCTTTCAAGTTGGGGATGATGTGGTACCCGAGGAAAACCCACAGTCACCCTAATCTAACACTTTGCCGCTTTATGGTACTTTTGGTTTACCGTGTCACTTTCGGTTTACTTATCAAATTTTGGGACGAAATTTCTTCCAAGTTGGGGATGATGTGACAACTCGAGATCTCTTGGTCCTTCCTACACACATCAATGGTCTCACGATCCTGTTTTGATTACAATTTGTATTATGTGGTGTCTTGTATGGTGTATTTGTCTGGTTCGTATGTCCTGGTGCTTGATTTTGTGTAGTATGTATGTTTAATGGTCTTTATGCATCGAACCTTCGCCATAAACAACAAATAACGACATGAACCATCCGTCATCATTGTTTGATGAAACATGGTGTTTTGTCAAAGGAGATTCGTCGCCATGATGTTTCGTCGAGAGAGATTCGTCGCTGAGTGCGGACTGTCGGCCCAGTTCCTTTAAGCCCAAACCACCTAATCTATGTCCCTCTTGTATGCGCATATGTGTGAATGTACGAAAACCCTAACTCCCAAAAACTATTGGGCAGCAGCCCCTTCTCCTTCGAGACTTCTCTCACTATTGCTCTAAACATCTTGCTTCGTTTTACAATCTTCTGGTTAGTATACTTATCACTACCTTAATTGTATTCTTTGTTAGTTAATTGGTGTTGGTATGAATCAGATAATAGTGTGACTTAGGGTTATTATTGCATCTGGTTGATTATGGAATGATGATACGTAATACGAATCTGATAAATCAAATTCTTTTATGTTGTGAATTGATTCAAAATATCATATAAACTAGAATGCGATGCCTGTTAATCTCGATGATAAGTATGATAACATAAAACTGTTTGATTGATTGTTGTGTTGTACAATGTTGTGTTTGGCTTATCATGATGATGATTAAGATAATGAATCAGTCGGACGACTAGGGTTTACAGGTTATTCACGACGAAAATCCAAGGTTTCGTCACATGTAATTCACGACGAAAGTCTAAGTTTCGTCACCCACACATGCACGATGAAAGTCTAAGTTTCGTCACCCACACATGCACGATGAAAGTCTAAGTTTCGTCGAGTGCATCTTTCGCAGAGAAACTTCACTTGAACAGTAGGTTATGATAATTGTATTAATTGCAGGTGTTTTAAAGAATGAATAATATTAATCAAGGACGTGAAATGTAAAACGATGTGATATGTGTATTCCTGCATGAATTGTAGATTGGCATGCTAATGGGAAACCTTGATGAACTACATAGCATATATAGGATGCTTAGGATATAAGCTATGATTAAGGATCGGTTCATGGACATCTTGAGATGAGTAGCATGTGCAGATGTGATTGTGTGTGGGTGAATCAGAAAGACTAAGATGGTATTATAGTTGGGACTTCTTGAAACTGGCATGTTAGTGACATACTTCTGGTAACAAATGGGATATAGTCTTGTGTTATAATTAAAAATCATGAATATATATATGTATTGCTTATTATGATGATTTGGTAAGTGTCAATGATAAGTTGTCATTGCAATCCGGATATGTTCATGATGTGTATTGGTGTTGCTTAGAGGGATTTTGGTCATTAATGTAACAGTGATTAGGGTTGCACAAATTCTGGAAAACAAGTAAACCTGATGTGTCTAGTGTGTATAGTAAACCATCTGTTACATGTGCTATGAGTCTAAAGTAATTGTTACCTGTTAAGCCACAATTTCTACTATGAATGCACACTATGAACGTATGTGAATAACATGAAATATGTGGTTCATGTGTACATGAAACTGATTGTTATCAGTAACCATGCTAGGACGTGTTTGATCAACTGTTAAACAAGTAACTAATCTTACCGAGCAAACCAAGGTGAGTTCACTGCTCTTTTTCCAAGCATGCATCCCGGGGAGGGATATCTGGTAATTGTTCCCGGGAGGAATGTCGGGTTATTGGGATGTTGTTTATTACAGTCATTTCTATCATTTAAGACCCTTTACATCTACCGATAGTTGCCGGGGAGGCAACGAGGTTGTTAGTTGATAGCGCTATTAGGTTTGGAACCCTCACACCGTACCGGGGAGGACGGGCGTGAACTAATTACCTTAAAGCATGACCAATGTTTTGATAGAGACATTGGGGTTGGGCAAATACATCTTGTAGCCATCTGTGGTAATCGAGTTAATGACAACATCAAATCAAATCATCGAATCTGTGAAACGTTTTAATCTGGTAACTGGTATCAAAACACGTTAACAAAACTTTGAACTCACCAGCGTCGTCTGACACACTTGTCTGCATGCTTGCAGGTCTATAAGGTTATAGCATTGGAACTTGCTGTCTGGAAGGCTGGAGTGGTCATGGGTCGAGATTCTTAGAAATCGCAACACAAGTCCAATTGTTTACTTACGCGTGGTTATTGAAACACTTAACAAATGAGTTATGCTTCCGCTGTGTACAATGAATTATATGTAATGTTTTGTATCACTTTATGATAATGAATGAAAGTTTTACTTAAGTATATTTATGAGTTCAATGTGATTGGTGGCAAAGATCCTGGTACGTCACACGCCCCGCGGTGTTTTCGCAAGTGGTATTTTGGGGGTGTGACAGTTTGGTATCAGAGCTACTGGTTATAGTGAACTTGGTTTTAAAAACGTTTTTGAAAAACCAGACAATAACCGAACAAGTTCTGAATACGACCATGACACTCAGCTCCAGACTGCAAGGTTCGTCTCTCGTATACTCATTGCACTGCATACTAGTGAACACTTACATATGACATTGCATGCGATTGCACGTTTAGCACAACAGTATGAATTCATGTATTACTTGCATGTGTTATGTGACTGATGGGGTGATATTTCCCTAAACATTCATGACTTACGTTTCGTGATGCTCTTTGTTTGCTACTCGAGTTTGAGGAACCATTTGACATGAGTTAGGAGGAGCTGAGATGAGCATGCAAATCACAATATTATTGTGGGTGCACACATAATAATAATGTGGGGTGCATGCGAGTCCCAGTGAGGCTCAACTCATTTAACTTAAGAGATATTGAGCTCAGGTCACAAGTAGGTAAATTAGTTAATAGATAAATACACAGAAGGCTATAAAACAAAAAAAAAACAATCTTAAAAATTTGATAAATATTACATTACTTATATTTGTGTTGTTAATAGGTGTTCATTTATGTTCATTCATTAACAGTATAAACTAAGTAGATACTAAACAAATTACCGCGTAATGTGCGCGGAAACATCCCTAGTTACAAATTTTGTGAAACCTTAGATGTTTTCCTTCTATTAGGTACTTTAACTAGAAAGTATAATCGATTTGTCACACCCCGACCATGTAAAACAACAAATCGTGGCCGAAACGTCGGGGAGTGTCGTAACATAATCATTGTTTCACAACCATGGATTAAATAGTTTCGTTTTATTGAATTATTGAACTCATTATTTTATTACAATTGAGATAAATATAAATATTGTCTTTCGAGTTTTAAAGTCACTAAGGCACGAGTCCATCCTATGTATAGCATGCATCAACAATCATCTCATAGCAACACCTGGAACATATATGAAAATAGGTACGTCACCATAAAAATGCCTGTGAGTAACATAGGTTTTGTTGATTTAGATTCATGGCTTTAGTTACTATAAGAAAAAGGTTTTATGTTTTAAAAATAGCCACGAATCCTTGTAAAAGTTTTGTTTCTAAAAATGTATTGTTTTGATAAAAGGATTGTAGTATATACAAAAAATATACTTTGGTTTGGAAATAGTTAGTATATCAAAAATATACTTTTTTAACTAAAATAATAGATTTGGTAGTATATCACAAATATACTTTGGTTTTGAAAGATAGCATATCAATGATGCTTTGGTTTTGAGAATAACATATCAACTATGTTTTGGTTTTAAAGTAGCATATCAACTATGCTTTGGTTTTGATAAAAACATATCAACTATGTTTTGGTTTGATAATAGCATATCAACTATGCTTTGGTTTTGAAAATAGCATATCAACTATGCTTTGGTAAATAACAAAGTCAATAGTATATTAAAATATATGTTGGATTTTGTACATAGTATATCAAATTATACTTTGGTATATAATATCACATTTGAGAGCACATCAAACTGTACTTTCGTAGTATATCAAAATATACAAAAGAAATTGTGATTTAGCATTCATTCAAACCTTAGTGTATCAAACTACACTTTGGAGACTATAGAAATACCACAAAGGCAATTTCTATTTGGTTAAAATTTGGTTTCTGGCATTCCATACAACAGGAATGGGGTGTCTAGTCCTATAGCGCTATATCATACTACCAATCGGTTTGGTGAATGTATAAAGAAAGTACAATCCAACAATTAGTTTTAGAATCTTTAAAAATTTGTATTTAAACCATAGATAATTGTTCAATTCGTCAAAAGATAAGTACTAGCATGTATAATCATAAGGTTGAAAACATGAAAATAACAAATAGGCACATTTGTTTCACCCTAAAACATTTGAAAGCCGTAAAAGAGGGGACAATGTACTCACTTGAGATTGCAAGTATCCTTGATTAAGTGTCCTAACGAAGCTTGGGAAATCAAGGAATCAAATGGCACCTAGTATGGATTCACTATGTTAAATAATCGGATCCTAAATCAGGAGATAGGATATAATGAAGTTCTATAAATCAAATGAGTATTGGAACTCATATGGCATGATTTAATAGACCTAACATTCTGATTTGGTAGTCTACTTAAGTGCTTTTGACCCGTTTCGACTCATTATGGTAGTATAAGCTAAAATAAAGCGTCATTTGCGTAAAACTATGGTCGGATGGTTAACTATGTGCTATGTCAAGTCTTACATGCCCAATTATGCCTAAACATGTTACTAAATCAGATTATATGTGAAAAGGTTGATCACATATGCAAAATATTGATTTATGCTTCAAAAGGGCATTTTGGTCATTTTCTATGGGCATATAAACTACTTAGTAAATAACTAGCCAATCCTAAGTAATCATAAGGTATAACCTCAGAGGTTATTCCCTATGGAACTATGATCACTAAACATGCTTGGTCGGATCCTAATGATCAACCAAACGGGTCGGGTTCGAAAGTCTAAGCGTTTGTCTAGACCGCTTAACTTACGACCCTAAACAAGCACTAAACTAGTAGTGACGAGTTAAACATGTCAAAACATGTTTAACTAACTTTAAAAACTGACTTGGTATCAAAACAAAGTGTTTTGATACCTAAAAGTAGTTCAGTTGCAAAATGCACGCTAAAACGCATTTTGACCGAAACTTTGACTCGTCGCTACACCTAGTTAACGTGGTAATCAGTAGGTATAATCGCTAAGGATTATAACTATCATGATTACAATCATGTTGCAAAGTTCAAACGAACTTTGCGTTGACCATTGACTGGTCAAAGCTGAAAGTCAAACACTGTTTGACTTTCATGCTAGAAAAGCGATAAAAGCACGAAAGAAGCTTACAAAGGGTCCAAGCTAGGGAGAACTTGATCTAAAATTCTCAGGTATGAAGTTTTTTTAACCTCAACTTAGAGAAAATCAGATCAAGGGTGAAGAAATCAAATGAGGAGCTTGGCTATTTATACTTGTGGATGATGAACAAGATCATCACAAGTGTTTGTTTGGCCATCAAGGAATGAATCGCAGCCTTATAAGTGTTAAGGGCCAGCTATTGTTCCTTAGAGAGGTGTTAACTTGTTCCTAAAACAATAAAAATTGCATACAAGGGCCTGGTTTGCAAAATAGTTAGCTGAAATAAAGTTTCTGTCGCTGGCATGCTTTCACGCCCCGCATAGGATTTAGGGCCAGCCTACGCGGCCCACGACCTCAGGTCAGGTCAGCAATAGTTTGGGAATTTACAAGTTCAGTCCCTGCAATGCGTTTAAGCTGATTTTTGGCACTTCTAACCCTCGTTAAGCCATTTTCAAGGCTCTACAAAGTAGTTAAAGTATAGAGGACACAAAACATGCTCGGAAATATCTCGGATATCGGTTCGTTTGGTCATACGGTCACGTTATTCGTCTAATTACGACGAAACTCGAACGGACGCGAAAACGATCCAAATTAAGAGACGAATGGTATTTTTGCATGCCGATCACTAAAATAAAAATATTTTAGTGTCTACAAAAATTTAATGTAAGATATGCGCGTAAATGCAAACTTACGCCGTTTTTTGACACTTTTAGTCCCTGTAAGATCAAATAAGCATATTTTCGCACACCGAACCACCCAAAGCTTATTTCTAAGCTATTTTAAGGTTATTTATGGTATGTTTAGCTTATGATCATATCCTGGACTATACATAGCTGTACAAAATGGTAGACTTTTGTAGTTTGACGCAAATAGTCCCTGTGAGCGAATAAACTTGTTTTTGCCATACCAAACCCTTTAAAACTTATTTCTAAGTTATGTAAAGGTTATTTAAGGTATGTTAAGCCTATGTCACTGTTCTGGAGTGTTTGTCATGTTATACTGATTACGTTTACGCATCAGTTCGCGTATAACCTTCCAGAAAGCGATTTAAGGCTCGAAATTGAACAAGAATTGATATGTGCAAATGATACAAATATTTATACGAATCCCAAGTATGAAGCACAATATTTCATTAGTTTTGTATTTGTATGATTGTCATAGTGACACAGGTGTCACAGTCTCCCCTACTTTAGGAAATTTTGTCCCAAATTTAATTTTAGAGGAAACTTGTTAAGACAACTGTGATTGTTTCACTTTGAATGAATCCTCCGTTTCCCAAGTAAAACTCTAGGTCACGTTTGGATTCTTAGCGAATTTGTTAATTGCCAAAATGTTGTCGTTGTTGTAACAAAAGCATGGAGCTTTGAACAACGGATAGGAGTATGTTTCCTATGAAGGCTATTATAGGAAACTTGTGTGTGCTCGAAATCAGAGTCGGATAATGCAACCTAAAATAACAATGGTCAAAGTCCAGGACTTCTAGTAACTTAAATAATGTTATGCTTGCAATGTAATAAGGAACACTTATATATAGGAAGTACCAGCGGCGTATCCACCATGCCCTTTTTACATTGTTCCCGTCTCGTTATTCTCATCACTATAGGTCTTAACACATGACAAAATTTGCTGTGGTTTTTGTGCACTAAATTCCATAATTATGTATGCATCCATAATTACGTAATTCCTTGCGTAGTCTGCACAGTTCATTTTATAATGTGTAGGGGAAAAATCAATCAAACTAGCGTGTAATGACTTGACTAGACCACTAAAGGATCTCTTTAACTAGATCAATGAACGATCTTTTTTACTAGATCAACACATGATCTTTTTAACTTGACCGACGTACGATCTCTTTAAATAGACCACCAAAGGGTCTTTTTAACTTTGAACCAATTTTGAAATAGCACTTCGGAATCCAAGGGTCTGACTATTTACATAGAATAACTCTTTAAGGATTTAAGATAGTACTTTGAGTATCCTTCTGAGAATCTAACATATAAAAATATACGAAAGATTCTACCAGAACTTAGATAGCGAGCTTTAGAAATTACACATAAACACAAAGTCACAAAATTGTGCATTCATTAATTTAGTTATTAGCTCGTTTGTTAATTTGAATTAATGCATTTAAAGTACACCAGAAATCCAATCACGGACTTTAATTGGTACTTTAAGTATCCTCATAATCTAACTATGTAGATAGGAAGATCATATAAGGATACACGAAGGAAAAATGTACTTGATAATCGTGTATATAGTCACATAACATGGGTCCAGTTAAGGACTTGTGAAAGTACCTTTAGATATCAAATCAAGGATTTGAAATGGTACTTCAAATATTTGTTTAAGAACTCGTAATTTGTACCTTGTACTTTGTTCCTTTAAAAGAAACGAGTACTTAGGATTTTAGGGGAGATCACGAGTGATCACAAAATGAAAGAACCACATGAGTAGTTTGTTCACCAAGGAACACGGTTCCTTGGTGTCGGTATCGTAGGGGTATGTTACGCATACACGCAATCATAACAGTTTAATAAATAAAATTGGAACAACAATTTTATTTATGTAACAGCTGAATTGTTTCAAAAGATAACAACAAAGGAAAAATACAAGGTCTAATTGTTCACTGCTGCAATGTCGTTTGCGTTTGTCTCATTTATGTTAAACACTCGTCCACGCGCTGGATTTACGTTAACAAGTCTTGGGCAATTGTTTCGGTAGTGAGTGAGATCACCACAGTTGTAGCACGATCCATGTCACACCCCGACCACGTGAAACAACAAATCATGGCGGAAACGTCGGGGAGTGTCGTAACAGAATCATTGTTTCACAACCATGGATTATATAGTTTTGTATTATTGAATTATTGAACTCATTGTTTTATTACAAATTAGATAAATACAATTATTGTCTTTCAAGTTTTAAAGTCACTAAGGCACGAGTCCATCCTATGTATAGCATGCATCAACAATCATCACATAGTAGCACCTGAAACATATGTAAAAATAGGTACGTCAGCATAAAAATGCATGTGAGATACATAGGTTTTATTAATATAGGATTCATGACTTGTAAGTTTAAAGAAAAATGTTTAACAAAAATAGTCATGAACCTTGAAATATTTACTTTTAGAAATTATACAAAATTTGATAAGAAAACAGATGATATAAAAGAATGATGCATGATTAAATAAATAATCAAGTAAAAATGAGTTTGTATGAAATATGCTATTTGTAAAACAATGTTTTGTAAAGATATGATAATTGAGTAAAATGTAATATGCCAAAATTGAAATGGTTTAAATAACGCTATGATATGTAAATCATAAAAGCACTTATATTTAGGAAGTACCAGCGGCGTATCCACCATGCTTTTATCATATTACACACGCCTCATTATTTAAATCACTTACCCAAACAAACCACCAATGTAAAATGTTCATGTATAATCAATTTAAACTTTGATTTTGTAAATAACATATCAAACTATGCTTAGGTTTTGAAAATAACATATCAATTATGTTTTGGTGTTGAAAATAACATATCAACTATGCTTTAGTAAATAATAAGGCCAATTAAAATATATGTTGATTTTGTACATAGTATATCAAATTATACTTTGGTAAATAATATCACATATGGGAGCATATCAAACTATACTTTGGAAGTATATCAAAATATACAGAAGAAAATGTGATTTAGAATTCATTCAAACCTTAGTTTATCAAACTACACCTTAGAGACTATAGAAATACCACAAAGGCAACTTCTATTTGGATAAAATTTGGTTTCTGACATTCCATACAACAGGAATGGGGTGTCTAGTCCTATAGCGCTATATCATACTACCAATCGGTTTGGTGAATGAATAAAATAAGTACAACCCAACAATTTATTTAAAAATCTTTGAAAAATTAGTGTTTAAACCATAGATAATCATTCAGTTTGTCAAAAGATAAGTACTAGCATGTATAATCAATTTATACTTTGAAATCATGAACATAACAAATAGGTACACATGCTTCACCCCAAAACATTTGAAAACAGTAAAAGAGGGGACTATGTACTCACTTGAGGATGCTTAGAAGTCTTGAATAACAACCAAGCAAAGCTAGAAGGATTAAGGAAATTAATCGGCACCTAGCATAGATAACTACGTTAATAACCAGACCTAAATCGAGAGATCGGATAGAATGAGGTTTCGTAAACCAAATGAGTATTGGAACTCATATGATATGGTTTAACAAATCCTACATACTAAAACGAAACCTATCCTAAGTGCTTACGACCCACTACGACCCGTTTAGGTAGCTTACGCTACTTTAATGCATCGTTCGCATAAAACGCGTTCGGACCGCCTAACTAGTCCTATGACAAGTATTATTTACCTTAACATGTCTAATAATGTTACCTAATCAGTTTAGATGTAAAAATTTAGGTTACATATGCTTCAATTGAATTTATGCGTAAAAAGGGCATTTTGATCATTTACCTATGGCATATAAACTACCTATCACGCAACTACTTAACGAAGTGACCATAAGGTATAACCTTGGAAGGTTATTCCCTATACAACAATGGTCACAAAACATGTTTGGTCAGATCCTAATGATCAACCAAATGGGTCGGGTTCGAAAGTCTAAGCGGTTGTTTAGACTGCTTACCTTACAACCCTATATAAGCACTATACTAAAAGTGACGAGTTAAACATGTTAAAACATGTTTAACGAAGTTAGAAAACAAGTTTGATATCAAAACAAAAGGTTTTGATACCCAAGAATAGTTTGGTTGCAAAATACGCATGAATACGCATTTTGACCGAAACTATGACTCGTCACTACACCTAATCAACGTGGTAATTAGTAGACATAGTCACAAGGGACTATAACCATCGTGATTACGCTCACGTTGCGAAGTTCAAATGAACTTCGTGTTGACCAAAGACTGGTCAAAGAAGAAAGTCAAACATTGTTTGAGTTTCGTGCTTGAAAACGCATAAAAGCACGAAAGAATACTTACAAAGGGTCCAAGCTAGGAAGATATGATCTATAAATTCTCAGGTATGAAGCTTTGAGCTTCAACTTAGAGAATTATTCAGATCATGAGTGAATTGAAATGAAGTTGGGGTGGGTTTATATAGATTTTGGAGAACCGTTAGGATCGTTTCACGATAAACGAGCTTCAATCTAAACCATCCATGTGTGCCCACTGAATTAGAATACCATGGGCACCCCTAAACAAGCCCATAGAATGTTCAAAACCATTTGCAAGTCATGGAAACAGATGGATCAAGTTGTAAACAACTTTCGACTGAACTAGGGGGAACTCGTACCCCGCGTAGGCCAAGCCTACATCTTACGCGGCCCGTGACCTCATGGGATATCAGCAACAGTTTCAGAATTTGCAGAAATGGTCCCTCCACATGTTTAAGTCCATTTTTGATGCGTTTAAGGCCCGTTAAGCCATTTTCAAGGCTCTACAATGATGCCTAAGCATAGGGGACATGAAACATGCTCAAAAATATCTCGGATGTCAGTTCGTTTGGTCGTACGGTTGCGTTGTTCGGTTAATTACGACGAAACACGAACGGACGCGAAAAACGATCCAAATTACGCGACAACTGGAATTTTATCATACCAATCACTAAAATAAAATATTTTAATGATTACATAAATTTTTGGATGTACGGATGTATTCAGAACGTAAGATATGCGCGAAAATGCGAACTTATGCACTTTTTGACGCTTTTAGTCCCTGATGATCAAGTAAGCTTATTTTTGCCCAACCAAACACCTCTAAGCCTATTTCTAAGCTATGTAAAGGATATTTAGGGCATGTTTAACTTATGATCATGTTCTGGAATGTTCGTTACAGTACGAATCGGCATACTTTCACAGTTTGTCGAAATTAGTCCCTGTAAGCGAATAAACTTCATTTCGACACACCAAACCTTCCAAAACTTATTTCTAATTTATGTAAAGGTTATTTAAGGTATGTTACACCCATGTCACTATTCCGGAGTGTTTTTCATGTTAAAATGATTATGTTCACGCATCAGTTCGCGTATAACTTTCCTGAAAGCGCTTTAGAGCTCGAAATTGAACAAGAATTGATATGTGTAAATGATACACATATTTATTCAAATCCTAAGTATGAAACACAATATTTCATTGATTTGGTATTTTTTTTATGGCCGTGGAGGCACAGATGTTACAGTCTCCCCTACTTCAGGAAATTTCGTCCCGAAATTTATATAGAGGAAACTTGTGAGAGCTCGAAACATGAAATCGAAAAGATAAAACAACACTGGTTAGGGTTCCGAACTTCTAGTAACTTTAAATAACATCATGCTTGCAATGTAAGAGGGACACTTATATACAAGTATACGAAGCGCCATTGGTGCGTCCACCGTACATGTCACAACCCCCGACCCCATCCTGGGAGCGGGAGCCGCGAACCAGTCAGATGGTATCGGTGTTTATTAATTTGGCAGCGGAAATTTTCATCCGGGCCGTAGTTAGGAAATATTTTTATCAGAGTTAAACACCAAATGTTTAAAATATATAAATGGGATAAAACCCAAGTTTTCTTTACAATACATTTATAGGGACAAACCCTAAATATTGAAAATAAAATCTCCTTTTTATTTAGGTAACTTTTATAGCCACTTTTCTAAGCATTCGGTGCTTCCAGCTGGCTTCTAATTGTCTTTCATATTTTGTTACCTGAAACGCGTTTTAAAAATATTTGTCAGTGGGAAATACTGGTGAGTGAATCCCAGTTTAATCAAGAAACATTAATTTAATTTAAAAAGTATTGAGTGCGATTACAATGTTTACATCTACCCAATTACTCATTCAGTACTGTCAATCCTGACCGGTGGGTCATGTTACACATTGGCTAACCCTTCGTCCAATGATAACGTGTCTCACATTTTATATACAAAACCCCAACATACCAGCAGTAATCGTAGAATAACAAAGACTCAATCACTGCTAAATTGTATTGTAAAATAGTTAGGGTTTTGTAAAAACTGTTTACAAAAAGGAGATTACTCACAAAAAGGTTTACACAAAAAGAGGATTACTCACATTGCTGTCTTAGTTTTTCTGTAAGGGTTTCCTGGAGATTATCTATAAATTACACAAATGCACACGCGTTAGTATAATAACCCATTTTAACATTAGTAATACCCTCCCCGAGACGGCATTCCAACGACTAGGTCGGGCAGAACCACGACAGCCGTTACGGAACCCTAGATCAATCAGGCAGCGTATCTAATACGTATCCAGGGGTTTACAACGGAATAGAGCTTCGCTAATTAGGGGGTATAATGCCCGGGTATAGGGCCCACACTACAGAAATTGAGAGAGATTTATTGATTTTGAACGGTTTGTGAACTGAGCCTCTCGATGCTATTTATAGCGCTGATCAGATAGGGCGTCGCGCCCTGCAACGGAAAGAGGAAGGGCCGTCGCGCCCCGCCAGGGCCAAAAAGGCGGTGGCAGTTGTTGCTGAGTCACCCCTGGTATCGACACGTGTCCTGCCACGTGGCGGGCTGTGCTTTCGCCGTCTGTGGCTCGATCGCGGCCCACGTACAATGAGGAGTAGTCTGTCGCGCCCCGCGACAGACTTAAAATATTGTTTTTATTTTTATTTTATTAATTTAAATATATTTCGTGCCTATTTCTCGCGTACGGGGTGTATTTTAGGACATATAGGGGTATTCTAAATATATTAGGGGTGTCGGAAATATTTTTGGAGGGTTGATATATCTTTGTACAACTCCTGGATTATTTAATAGAATATATAGTGCACTCACATTAAGTATAGTAACCCAGTTTAACTTTATCCCTACGTCACGAGACAGAACCCCAACGAATTTAGGCAGAGCCTTGACATACGTTACGGGGCCCTACGTCAATCGGACAGGGCATCACTGACCAGGGGTTACAACACTTAAAATGGGGTAGGGTTCTGTAGTAATATGGGTGAATTACTAAAGAAAGTTATAAAAGTAGAGGGAGAGATCGAGTGAAAAAAAAAAGGTAGATTGAAAGGTTGTCTGCCCTTACCTATTTATACTTTGAAACACCCCTTGGAGTGCACGCCAAACAAAATTTGATATGATCCTAAGCAATACACGTGGCGATGAGATTCTCAAATGTTAGTTTTAGATTAAATTTATTTTATTATTTTATTATATATATAGTAAAACGTACATACACTTTTAACTTTCAAGGTAAATTTTGATTTTATTAGTTTTATATATTATAATTAATTTAGCTGCTTCACTTATTTGGCGCTTATAACTTTAAAAATATGACGTTTTATTAAACAATGAACATGCCATTAGAACGAGAATATTTGTATCTACATTTTGAACCAAGTTTCATTAAAACGGAGTAGGTTCAAATATAATGTATTTTTATAATTTAATTATTAAACGATTCCTAGGCCCGTCTAGGTACTTCATATTTCTAATAGTTAACTTACCCGTAATCTATCCGTTTAATAACATTAGTTTCTATATACTTTATTTTAAGTTTTATAAATAAAAATTTTGGGAATGTTACATCCTCCCCACCTTGTTTTAAATCTCGCCCTCGAGATTCACTCGCATATAGAGGAATACTTTTAGTTCGTCACTGATCCTAGTTTCTAAATATATTCTGGTCCTTGCTTTGAATTCCACCTTACTTTGACCAGAGCTATTCTTTATGTTTTGAGACTCTTCTCCTCTCAAGAGTTCTTAATGAAAGTAAAATTATTATTAGCGTAAGTTTTTAGATGTTTTGTGTCTTAGCACAACTTTTAGTTACAGGTTTCCTAATGCATTAATAATCGCAAGGGGAATTCTTATATTTTTGATGGCGTCCCAACTTATAGAGTTCCTGTCGTTTCGCACGAACTATGAGACGGATGATCAAACGAAATAATGTTTGATATCGAAATTATAGATGTATACGGGAGATTCCTGATAAATAAGTCTAAAATTATCATTGACACACTTGTTCGTGATATATTCCTAATTGTCAATCAATATGGTCTTTGGATTTCCTCATAGACATACATGTCTATATAATCATATATTTCACATACTGTAATATACACACCATTCATAAGGTCAATGTATTTAACATATTCGTATTTCCAAAAACAGGTCAGACATCAGGTCATGGTACTATTTAGGGAATTCCATTAACATAACATATACCCCATCTTACCCGGTCTTACCGGAGAGGTACCCCCATCTTACCCGGACAAGCTGTAGAGTCTACTACACCATACCCAGTCATGCCGGAGAGGTAATTATCATTGTATTTCCCTTAAATAGATTTTATTAAATCATGATCAAAAGTTCATCATTTTTTATGGCTTTTATATCAAGAAACAAGGAAATTAGTATTCTCATGATGGGTCATATTCTAGAACCGAGTAGTACTAATAAACAAGAAATAACAGTGGCCAGGTGTTATTGCTTATTTATCATACTTGCACTGTTCTAGTCATCATCCTCACGGCATACTAACATTCATCACACTTTACCTACACAAATAATTAGCTTATCTCGAAGCTTCTACTAAGGCATTCTTCTTAGGTTCAAGTCTAAATATTATCCTGAGTGTTGCCAGTCAATATCCTAATTCTTTTTGTTTGAGCATAGATATTATTATGGTGGTGGTTTTCTTTTGGTTGGAGAATGGAGTTTTGACAAAAATATCTTTGTCTCTATTGACACTATGGCTAGGTTCAATGTGAAGAGTATGCTCATAGATTTCTCTATTCGTGCTTATACAATATTAGATTTCTTCGTAAGGAATGTTTTATTGAGACAGATGACAATTTTAAAACATAACACGTTTTCATGATTTATTCTTATAATAACTTCATGTTTTCATATGAATTACCAGTGATATTTTCTCTTATGTTTATCTACTGAAGATATTTGATTATTATATTATATATATCATCAAGAAATTCTATTATGTAGATGCATATATGTGTATATCTTAGAAACATAAAAATTCAAATCTCTAGTTAATATTAAAATTTACGTAGTATATATGTATACACACACATATATATATCCGATAGTGCCAATTATCAAGCTTACTCTCATAACTTTTATTTATTATAATAATAAAAATGGTAATAGTATATTGAAACAAACTTCTGTTAAATTTATTGAATATAAAATTTTGGAGGGATAAATAAATTTTAAAAAATTAATTAATCAAAATGGGAACAATTTCTTTCTTCTTTTTTTTTTTTTTTTACTAATGGGTTGAACCATATATTGGTTTAAAATATTAAAACGTAATTCTCAATTATATTATTTATTCAAAGAAATTATTACAGTAAGTAATACAAGGTTTGGTGTTTCGAAATTTGATTCTAAATATATTGAGTAATTAAGTAAATATATGTATATGCATATATATATTTCAAATAATAATAATAGTAATTTATTTAAAAATACTATAAAATTAATACTATAATTTGATCTTTAAATAAACTATATAAAGGATAAGTGTATTAAATACACATTTGAGTCAATTATCTTTATGTGGAGTATCCATTTTAATTCTAGCTTGAAAAATTAAATAATAACTAGAACATAAATAAAATATTAATTTAAATCGAGTAAGAAAAGATGTATTCAATTTGTAATATCTTTGCTTTTAGAGTTTAATTATCTAATCTCTCTTATGTGTACTGATTGTATAAACCATCAGACCTATCTTTTCTCTTCTTTTAAAAGAAAATGAAAATTTAGTATTCTAAATGATAGAGATTAAAAACACAAATATATATAAAATTCTTTTGAATCTATATTTTCTTAGATCCATGTTATAGATTTAAATGTAAAATTTTATATTTATTTTATTATATAGTACAAATATTTATTAGGATAAATTTATTCAATTTATCATTGGTATATATGTCTTGTCCATATTGGTTTAAAAGATACATATATTTAGACATTAGTATCCTTTGTTGTCAAATATATTAATAATATAAATAGTTGAAGGGAGTACATATATATAAATACATCTTCTGTTTAAATATATGTGTATATAGTATGTACTTATGAATACAGTATATTAATCTATGACACTTTAGTTTAAACAGTTGTACTATATACTGTCCTTTGGTGATACAAATTTTAGGTATTAATACAATTTAAGGTAGATTTTAGCTACAGTAAAACTAAAATTAAAATATTTTTACAAATATGCCATTGTATACTTTTCATATGATTTTGCATAGTGAGTAAAAAAAATTTTTTTTTTTCAAACTTGGTGATTTAATCTCTAGAAATCCTATTTTTATTTAATCTTATGGAATTTATGGAATTCATATAGGGCTGTGTTTTATAATATATAAATTTTCGATAATATAAACCTATGCTATAAAACTATAGACCATAAAGTGTAAGTCTGACTAGAAAAGTGTCTGCCTAGTTAAAATATAAGGCACATGTTATATTTTACTAGAAATATAATATGTCTTTCTGGGTTGCCTATAGGTACATTTAGTCATATTGGTCACTCATATTATGAATTGAAAACATAATTATCATAATATCAACATTAATATTTATCTACACAGAATAACGCATAAATTGTCACATTAATTTCCTAACATAAGGTTTAAGTTTTAGGTATTAAAAGAACACCTAGATGGCTTAAACCAGTGGCTCTGATACCACCTTCTGTCACAACCCCCGACCCCATCCTAGGAGCGGGAGCCGCGAACCAGTCAGATGGTATCGGTGTTTATTAATTTGGCAGCGGAAATTTTCATCCTAACCGTAGTTAGGAAATATTTTTATCAGAGTTAAACACCAAATGTTTAAAATATATAAATGGGATAAAACCCAAGTTTTCTTTACAATACATTTATAGGGACAAACCCTAAATATTGAAAATAAAATCTCCTTTTTATTTAGGTAACTTTTATAGCCACTTTTCTAAGCATTCAGTGCTCTCTGGCTGGCTTCTAATTGTCTTTCATATTTTGTTACCTGAAACGCGTTTTAAAAATATTTGTCAGTGAGAAATACTGGTGAGTGAATCCTAGTTTAATCAAGAAACATTAATTTAATTTAAACATTATTGAGAGCAATTACAATGTTTACATCTACCCAATTACTCATTTAGTACTGTTAATCCTGACTGGTGGGTCATATTACACATTGGCTAACCCTTCGTCCAATGGTAACGTGTCTCACATTTTGTATACAAAACCCCAACATACCGGCAGTAATCGTAGAATTACAAAGACTCAATCACTGCTAAATTGCATTGTAAAATAGTTAAGGTTTTGTAAAAACTGTTTACAAAAAGGAGATTACTCACAAAAAGGTTTACACAAAAAGAGGATTACTCACATTGTTGTCTTAGTTTTTCTGTAAGGGTTTCCTGGTGATTATCTATAAATTACACAAATGCACACGTGTTAGTATAATAACCCATTTTAACATTAGTAATACCCTCCCCGAGACGGCATTCCAACGACTACGTCGGGCAGAACCACGACAGCCGTTACGGAACCCTAGATCAATCGGGCAGCATATCTAATACGTATCCAGGGGTTATGATACTTACAACGAAGCAGAGCTTCGCTAATTAGGGGGGTATAATGCCCGGGTATAGGGCCTACACTACAGAAATTGAGAGAGATTTATTGATTTTGAACTGTTTGTGAACTGAGCCTCTCGATGCTATTTATAGAGCTGATCAGATAGGGCGTCGCGCCCCTCGACGGAAAGAGGAAGGGCCGTCACGCCCCGCCAGGGCCAAAAAGGCGGCGGCAGTTGTTGCTAAGTCACCCTTGGTATCGACACGTGTCCTGCCACGTGGCGGGCTGTGCTTTCGCCGTCTGTGGCTCGGTCGCGGCCCGCGTAGAACGAGGAGTAGTCTGTCGCGCCCCGTGACAGACTTAAAATATTGTTTTTATTTTTATTTTGTTAATTTAAATATATTTCGTGCCTATTTCTCGCATACGGGGTGTATTTTAGGATATATAGGGGTATTCTAAATATATTAGAGGTGTCGGAAATATTTTTGGAGGGTTGATATATCTTGGTACAACTCCTGGATTGTTTAATAGAATATATAGTGCACTCACATTAAGTATTGTAACCCAGTTTAACTTTATCCCTACGTCACGAGACAGAACCCCAACGAATTTAGCTAGAGCCTTGACGTACGTTACGGGGCCCTACGTCAATCGGACAGGGCATCAGTGACCAGGGGTTACAACACTTAAAATGGGGTAGGGTTTTGTAGTAATATGGGTGAATTACTAAAGAAAGTTATAAAAGTAGAGGGAGAGATCGAGTGAAAGAAAAGGTAGATTGAAAGAGTGTCTGCCCTTACCTATTTATACTTTGAAACACCCCTTGGAGTGCACGCCAAACAAAATTTGATATGATCCTAAGCAATAACGTGGAGATGAGATTCTCAAATGTTAGTTTTAGATTAAATTTATTTAATTATTTTATTATATATATAGTAAAACGTACGTACACTTTTAACTTTCAAGGTAAATTTTGATTTTATTAGTTTTATATATTATAATTAATTTAGCTGCTTCACTTATTTGGCGCTTATAACTTTAAAAATATGACGTTTTATATAAAACAGTGAATATGCCATTAGAACGAGAATATTTGTATCTACATTTTGAACCAATTTTCATTAAAACGGAGTAGGTTCAAATATAATGTATTTTTATAATTTAATTATTAAACGATTCCTAGGCCCGTCTAGGTACTTCATATTTCTAACAGTTAACTTACCCGTAATCTACCCGTTTAATAACATTATATATACTTTATTTTAAGTTTTATAAATAAAAAATTTGGGAATGTTACAGTACATCCATTACATTGTTCACGTTTCGTTATTGTTGCCACTATAGGTTCTTACACATGATAAATCTTACTGGGGTTTCTGTGCACTGAATTTCATAATTATGTATGCGTCCATAATTACGTAATTCCTTGCACAGTCCGTACAGTGCATTTTGATAATGTGTAGAGGAAAACCAAATGAACGAACCTGCGATGAGTGTGACTAGACCACCATAGGGTCCTTTTAATTAAATCAACAAATGATCTCCTTAAATAGACCACCAAGGAGTCTTTTCAGCTATATCATCACATGACATTCTCAACCAGATTTTGAATCAATCTTTTTAACTATACCACTCAAGGGGTCTCTTTTGAATTATGGAATGGTACTATATAATCCAAGGGTCTTAACTATTACGTAGAAGCCCATTAAGGATTTGAGGTAGTACCTTTGGATATCCTACTATGAATCCCTCATATGAAGATATGGAAGATTCTAGGAGGATTTGGGAAACGAAAATTCGGATTACACAAAAAAATACAACACATAAAACATAATCACATAATTGTTTAACTTGACCTTTAATTTGTTATCTTTGGACACGAGTATTTAAAGCACACCTGGAATCCAATCCGTGGATTTCATTTGGCACTTTAAACATCTTCAATAATCTAACTATGAAGATAGGAAGATCTTAATAGGAATTCGGCTTTGTCCTTATTGAATCATAATGTACTTATTAAGGCATACAAGGAATTCAATTAAGGACTCCGATTTAAACGATAATCATCCACAAGGATCTAATCATGAAGATAGGAAGATCCTATATGGATTTTGGAATTTGAAGAGCGGGAGACGTTTCGAAACCTTGCACTAGACGTGCTTAAGTCGATACACGAGGTAGAATGCTCATGAAGTTGAGGTGCTAGATATGCCAAGGCGACATATGAAGTAGAATTTGAGGTTGGGTAATACGTGCAGAATGCTTTTTGAAAACTATGCATGGGGTCCTTTAGAAATATGTTTAATGTTTTTGAAATCTTACATAATACTTTTGAAATCGTAGGGTAGGTGTATTAGGTAAGTATATTTATAAAATATTTTTAAAATCATTCGAGATGAATTTTGTAATCATGTATAAGGTTTTTGAAAACATGAATAATGCTTTTTGAAATCATGCATTTGATATATTAAGAAAATATACGGTGTAAAAATTGTTTTCAAACTATATGAAATATTTTGAAATCATGAAGGTTGTGTTTTGAAAAACATATACTATGTATGTTGTTATAAAAACTAGAATGCAATGATATAGGTATGAGATCGAAGAATACCCTTAGTTATCAATCCAAGGATTTTAAAGTGATTACTCAAAACGTCACTTATTTTCTGTACTTCGTTTCTTAGAATGAAACAAGTACTTAGAATTTTCGAAGAAATCATGAGCGATCACATGAATGAGAGAACTACAAATATGGTTCTTTGGTGTAGGTATCGTAGGGGTATGCCATACACACATATAACTACATTTGTACATCAGAATTGTGAACACGGTTTATTTATAAACAAAACCGATTGTTTCAGAGTTCAAAGAAAAACACAAGAAACATAAGCATAAGATTCAGTTTATTCAGAGCAACAGCTTCTTCTAATCAACCAAATGCTCATCCGTGGGTCAGATTTGCATTGTTAATCTTTGGGTATTTGTCTCTGACATAACCCTTCTCGCCATAGGTGTAGCAAGCACCAGAAGGAAAACGAGCTTGTGCTAGATCTGCTTGAAATTGAACAGGGTTCTGGAAAGCTTGGTTTGGCACAGCGTTTGAACGACAAGCTCTTGCCGTATGGCCAATAAGTCCACAGTTGAAACATCTTCGGCATTTGACACTAGCATGGTGGTGGAGGTTGCATTGATTGCACAAGGGAGCAGTTCTCAAGTACGGCTTCTTGGCTGGTGGTGCTGCCACCTAGCTAGGTCCTGCTTGTTTTGGTGCAACAGCTGCGGGATTCTTTGAAGCTTTACGCTTCTTTAACCTTTTCGAAGGCTCGGCTTCTGCTTCCTTTGATGCTTCTTGGGTGGCTTCATTATTGAGACGAGACATGGCGACAGCTAATTCAGCAGTCTTCAGGATTACTTCGCCTATTCGCTGGGCAAATTTGGTAGTCTGCTCAGACATTTGAGTGTCGCTGCGATGAAGAGACATTTTGGAGGAAATGAAAGACATAGGAGGAAACAAGTGAAATGTTATTAGATGATCAAAACAGAATGACAACGAATAGAAATTGCGATCATTTGTTTGTACCTAAGGCAAACAAATGAGACGGTGACTAATCAAAGCAAGCGGGTCATATTAATGTATCGCAAAGACATGCTTTAGCCTATAAGTAGACACTCACCCCAAGAGTTCCCAGGTAAGAGTGACTGGTCCGATTAGGTGGATTTGTATGAACACTCTAGCCATAGACAGAAAACTCAGGATACAGGCCTCCACCCTTCCAGATTGCACTTGTTCACACTATAAGACCCAAACTTTGACGAGATTTTGAAAACTTTGAAGGTTCAAAACCTTATAATAAATCATCCTAGAACAGATGATTAGTTTTCAAAGCGGATTTGAAATTTGTGTTCTTATTGTGGTTGTCACCTAAGGATAACTGACGGTATTGTTTTAAGATCTAAACACAAGAATCTTGTGTTAGGGTCCTAGGAAGGTTATAGACTAGGTCAAAGAATTACTAATAACCTAATTCCCTATAACCATGAGCTCTGATACCAACTTTTCTATCACACCCCGACCACGTGAAACAACAAATCATGGCGGAAACGTCGGGGAGTGTCGTAACAGAATCATTGTTTCACAACCATGGATTAAATAGTTTTGTATTATTGACTTATTGAACTCGTTTTTTTATTACAAATCAGATAAATACCATTATTGTCTTTCAAGTTTTAAAGTCGCTAAGGCACGAGTCCATCCTATGTAGAGCATGCATCAACAATCATCACATAGTAGCACCTGAAACATATGTAAAAATAGGTACATCAGCATAAAAATGCCTGTGAGATACATAGGTTTTATTAATATAGGATTCATGACTTGTAAGTTTAAAGAAAAATGTTTAACAAAAATAGTCATGAACCTTGAAATATTTTCTTTTAGAAATTATATGAAATTTGATAAGAAAACAGATGATATAAAACAATGATGCATGATTGAATAAATAATCAAGTAAAAATGAGTTTGTATGAAATATGATGTTTGTAAAACAATATTTTGTAAAGATATGATAATTGAGTAAAATGTAATATGTGAAAATTGAAATGGTTTAAATAACGCTACGATATGTAATATCATAAAAGCACTTATATATAGGAATTACCAGCGGCGTATCCACCATGCTTTTATCATATTACACACGCCTCGTTATTTAAATCACTTACCCAAACAAACCACCAACGTAAAATGTTCATGTATAATCAATTAATACTTTAATTTTGTAAATAACATATCAAACTATGCTTAGGTTTTGAAAATAACATATCAATTATGTTTTGGTTTTGAAAATAACATATCAAGTATGCTTTAGTAAATAATAAGGCCAATTAAAATATATGTTGGTTTTGTACATACTATATCAAATTATACTTTGGTAAATAATATCACATATGGGAGCATTTCAAACTATACTTTGGAAGTATATCAAAATATACAAAAGAAATGTGACTTAAAATTCATTCAAACCTTAGTGTATCAAACTACACCTTAGAGACTATAGAAATACCACAAAGGCAACTTCTATTTGGATAAAATTTTGTTTTTGACATTCCATACAACAGGAATGGAGTGTCTAGTCCTATAGCACTATATCATACTACCAATCGGTTTGGTGAATGTATAAAATAAGTACAAACCAACAATTTATTTAAAAATCTTTGAAAAATTAGTGTTTAAACCATAGATAATCATTCAGTTTTTCAAAAGATAAGTACTAGCATGTATAATCAATTTATACTTTGAAATCATGAACATATCAAATAGGTACACATGTTTCACCCCAAAACATTTGAAAACAGTAAAAGAGGGGACTATGTACTCACTTGAGGATGCTTAGAAGTCTTGAATAACAACCAAGCAAAGCTAGAAAGATTACGAAAATCAATCGACACCTAGTATAGATAACTACATTAATAACCGGACCTAAATCGGGAGATTGGATAGAATGAGGTTTCGTAAACCAAATGAGTATTGGAACTCATATGATATGGTTTAACAAAGCCTACATACTAAAACAAAACCTACCCTAAGTGCTTAATGCGTCGTTCGCGTAAAACGCGTTCGGACCGCCTAACTAGTCCTATGACAAGTATTATATGCCTTAACATGTCTAATAATGTTACCTAATCAGTTTAGATGTAAAAATTTAGGTTACATATGCTTCAATTGAATTTATGCGTAAAAAGGGCATTTTGGTCATTTACCTAAGGCATATATAAACTACCTATCACACAACTACTTAAACGAAGTGACCATAAGGTATAACCTCGGAAGGTTATTCCCTATACAACTATGGTCACAAAACATGTTTGGTCAGATCCTAATGATCGACCAAACGGGTCGGGTTCGAAAGTCTAAGCGGTTGTTTAGACCGCTTACCTTACAACCCTATATAAGCACTATACTAAAAGTGACGAGTTAAACATGTTAAAACATGTTTAACGAAGTTAGAAAACAAGTTTGTTATCAAAACAAAAGGTTTTGATACCCAAGAATAGTTTTGTTGCAAAATACGCATTTTGACCGAACTATGACTCGTCACTACACCTAATCAACGTGGTAATCAGTAGACATAGTCACAAGGGACTGTAACCATCGTGATTACGCTCACGTTGCGAAGTTCAAACGAACTTCGTGTTGACCAAAGATTGGTCAAAGCAGAAAGTCAAACATTGTTTGACTTTCGTGCTTGAAAATGCATAAAAGCACGGAAGAATACTTACAAAGGGTCCAAGCTAGGAAGATATTATCTATAAATTCTTAGGTATGAAGCTTTGAGCTTCAACTTGGAGAATTATTCAGATCATGAGTGAATTGAAATGAAGTTGGGGTGGGTTTATATAGATTTCGGAGAACCGTTAGGATCGTTCCTCGACAAACAAGCTTCAATCTCAACCATCCATGTGTGCCCACGGAATTAGAATACCATGGGCACCCCTAAACAAGCCCATGGAATGTTCAAAACCATTTGCAAGTCATGGAAACAGCTGGATCAAGTTGTAAACAACTTTCTGCTGAACTGGGGGGCTCTCGCACCCCGCGTAGGCCAAGCCTACATCTTACGCGGCCCGCGACCTCATGGGATATCAGCAACAGTTTCAGAATTTGCAGAAATGGTCCCTGCACATGTTTAAGTCCATTTTTTGATGCGTTTAAGGCCCGTTAAGCCATTTTCAAGGCTCTAATATGATGCCTAAGCATAGGGGACATGAAACATGCTCAAAAATATCTCTGATGTCGATTCGTTTGGTCGTACGGTTGCGTTGTTCGGTTAATTACGACGAAACACGAACGGACGCGAAAAACGATCCAAATTACGCGACGACTGGAATTTTATCATACCAATCACTAAAATAAAATATTTTAATGATTACATAAATTTTTGGATGTCCGGATGTATTCAGAACGTAAGATATGCTCGAAAATGCAAACTTATGCACTTTTTTACGCTTTTAGTCCCTGATGATCAAGTAAGTTTATTTTTGCGCACCAAACACCTCTATGCCTATTTCTAAGCTATGTAAAGGATATTTAGGGCATGTTTAACTTATGATCATGTTCCAGAATGTTCGTTACAGTACGAATTGGCATACTTTCACAGTTTGTCAAAATTAGTCCCAGTAAGCGAATAAACTTCATTTCGACACACCAAACCTTCCAAAACTTATTTCTAAGTTATGTAAAGGTTACTTAAGGTATGTTAAGGCCATGTCACTATTCCGGAGTGTTTGTCGCATTAAACTGATTACGTTCATGCATCAGTTCGCGTATAACTTTCCAGAAAGCGATTTAGAGCTCGAAATCGAAAAAGAATTGATATGTGCAAATGATACTCATATTTATTCAAATCCCAAGTATAAAATGCAATATTTTATTGATTTGGTATTTGTTTAATGGCTGTGGAGGCACAGATGTCACAATCCAGGTGGATATGGTACTTGAACAGCAGCAGGATGTGTAGCATTTTGATTTTGGATAACATGACGGCAAGTATTGACTAAATGTCCCAATCGTCCACAGTGGGTACATTTTTGACATTGTGTTTGCTCCAGATGATGGCGGTTGCATTTGTTACACAGAGGTGCAGTACCAACATAGTTTTTCTTGCACGAGGCTGTGCTGGCTGGTTTGGTGCAACCTGATCATTCTAAGCAACTACTGCGAAGTTTTGTGAAGCCTTACGCTTCTTAGACTTCTTAGAGGACTCGATCTGTTTATCCTTTGGTTTTTCTTGTGCCGACTTGTCAGAAGGTTTCTGGTCGCCTTTTCTGAAAAGTTTAACCCTTCCTGATTTGAGATTCAGTCAGGGTAGCAGATAGTTCAATGGCCTGTCTGACGGTAGTAGGGTTGCTACCAGTAACAATGTCCTGAATTGGATCAGGGAGGCCATCGATGTATTTTTCAATCACCTTCTCCAAAGGCGTAACCATGGTAGGACATAACAGACTTAACTCCTCATAACGATCAGTTTAGGCTCGATATTCACCGCTGTCTTGTTTAAGATCGTCAAATTCCTGTTCCAAAGCCCTGAGCTCATGACAAGGACAAAATTCCTTCATCATTAGAGCCCGAAGGTCTTCCCAGGTTTGTGTCATTGCCACATCGGCACCCCTATCACGCATCACACCGTTCCACCATGTAAGAGCACGCTTCTCGAACGCACTAGATGCAAACTCAACCTTGCGCTCATTCGGACATTGCACATGTCTGAATGTGCTTTCCAAACTTTCGAACCATTGTAGGAGCGCGGTTGCTCCTTGAGACCCAGAAAACCTCAAAAGTTTAGCAGAATTGAAGGTTTTGAAACTACACTGAGCATTGTTGTTGTTATTGTTGTTGTATAACCGATGGATCTGGGTTACTATGTTCGGAAGCACTGCAGCCATTTGTTGAGAGACAAAGGCTGCGACTTCTTCGTTGGTTAGAGGTTGTGCATCTCGTCGAGGTGGCATTGTCTAAAAGGAACAAGGGAACATGAGAAACGAGTGAGGTCGACAATTCGAAAAAATAAAAGAGGTATTGAAAACATCGACAAAACACAAGGAAGACGATTATTCGTTCGTTACCTAGAACAAACAAATGACATGCAGTGACTAATCAAAGTAAATGGATCAATATAATGTATCACCGAAGACATGCTTGCCTATAAGTGAACACTCACCCCAAGAGTTCCCAGGTAAGAGTGACTGGTCCGATACTGCAGATTTGTACGAACACTCTAGCCTTAGAGAGAAAACTCACGGTACAGGCATTCACCCTTCCAGTTTGTACGTGTTCACATTATTTAGACCTGAACTTTGATGAGATTTTGAAAACTTTGAAGGTTCAAAACCTTATAATAAATCATCCTAGAGCAGATGATTAGTTTTCAAAGTAGATTCGAAATTTTGTGTTCTTGTTGTGGTTATCACCTAAGGATAGGTGACGGTATTGTTTTAAAATATAAACACAAGAATCTTGTGTTAGGGTCCTAGGAAGGTTATAGTCTAGGTCAAAGCATTACTAATAACCTAATTCCCTATAACCATTGGCTCTGATACCAACTTTCCTGTCACAACCCGGCCACGTAAAACAACAAATCGTGGCGGAAACATCGAGGAGTGTCGTAACAGAATCATTGTTTCACAACCATGGATTAAATAGTTTCGTTTTATTGAATTATTGAACTCATTGTTTTATTACAATTAAGATAAATACAAATATTGTCTTTCGAGTTTTAAAGTCACTAAGGCACAAGTCCATCCTATGTATAGCATGCATCAACAATCATCTCATAGCAACACCTGAAACATATATGAAAATAGGTACGTCAGCATAAAAATGCCTGTGAGTAACATAGGTTTTGTTGATTTAGATTCATGGCTTTAGTTACTATAAGAAAAAGGTTTTATGTTTTAAAAATAGCCATGAATCCTTGTAAAAGTTTTGTTTCTAAAAATGTATTGTTTTGATAAAAGGATTGTAGTATATACAAAAAAATATACTTTGGTTTGGAAATAGTTAGACGTATAGTATATCAAAAATATACTTTTATAACTAAAATAATAGATTTGGTATATATCACAAATATACTTTGGTTTTGAAAGATAGCATATCAATTATGCTTTGGTTTTGAGAATAACATATCAACTATGTTTTGGTTTTGAAAATAGCATATCAACTATGCTTTGGTTTTGATAATAACATATCAACTATGTTTTGGTTTGATAATAGCATATCAACTATGCTTTGGTTTTGAAAATAGCATATCAACTATGCTTTGGTAAATAACAAAGTCAATAGTATATTAAAATATATGTTGGATTTTGTACATAGTATATCACATTATACTTTGGTATATAATATCACATTTGAGAGCACATCAAACTGTACTTTCGTAGTATATCAAAATATACAAAAGAAATTGTGATTTAGCATTCATTCAAACCTTAGTGTATCAAACTACACTTTGGAGACTATAGAAATACCACAAAGGCAATTTCTATTTGGTTAAAATTTGGTTTCTGACATTGCATACAACAGGAATGGGGTGTCTAGTCCTATAACGCTATATCATACTACCAATCGGTTTGGTGAATGTATAAAGAAAGTACAATCCAACAATTAGTTTTAGAATCTTTGAAAATTTGTGTTTAAACCATAGATAATTGTTCAATTCGTCAAAATATAAGTACTAGCATGTATAATCATAAGGTTGAAATCATGAAAATAACAAATAGGCACATATGTTTCACCCCAAAACATTTGAAAGCAGTAAAAGAGGGGACTATGTACTCACTTGAGATTGCAAGTATCCTTGATTAAGTGTCCTAATGAAGCTCGGGAAATCAAGGAATCAAGTGGCACCTAGTATGGATTCACTATGTTAAATAATCGGATCCTAAATCGGGAGATAGGATAGAATGAAGTTCTCTAAATCAAATGAGTATTGGAACTCATATGGCATGATTTAATAGACCTAACATTCTGATTTGGTAGTCTACTTAAGTGCTTTTGACCTGTTTCGACTCATTATGGTAGTATAAGCTACCATAACGCGTCGTTTGCGTAAAACTATGGTCGAATGGTTAACTATGTGCTATGTCAAGTCTTACATGCCCAATTATGCCTAAACATGTTACTAAATCAGATTATATGTCAAAAGGTTGATCACATATGCAAAATATGGATTTATGCTTCAAAAGGGCATTTTGGTCATTTCCTATGGGCATATAAACTACTTAGCAAATAACTAGCCAATCCTAAGTGATCATAAGGTATAACCTCATAGGTTATTCCCTATGCAACTATGATCACTAAACATGCTTGGTCGGATCCTAATGATCGACCAAATGGATCGGGTTCGAAAGTCTAAGCGGTTGTCTAGACCGCTTAACTTACGACCCTAAAAAGCACTAAACTAGTAGTGACGAGTTAAACATGTCAAAACATGTTTAACTAACTTTAAAAAGTGACTTGGTATCAAAACAAAGTGTTTTGATACCTAAAAGTAGTTCCATTGCAAAATGCACGCTAAAACGCATTTTGACCGAAACTTTGACTAGTCACTACACCCAGTTAACGTGGTAATCAGTAGGTATAATCGCTAAGGATTATAACCATCGTGATTACAATCACGTTGCAAAGTTCAAACGAACTTTACGTTGACCATTGACTGGTCAAAGCTGAAAGTCAAACATTGTTTGACTTTCACGCTAGAAAAGTGATAAAAGCACGAAAGAAGCTTACAAAGGGTCCAAGCTAGGGAGAACTTGATCTAAAATTCTCAGGTATGAAGTTTTTTTAACCTCAACTTAGTGAAAATCAGATCAAGGGTGAAGAAATCAAATGAGGAGCTTCGCTATTTATACTTGTGGATGATGAACAAGATCATCACAAGTGTTTGTTTGGCCATCAAGGAATGAATCACAGCCTTACAAGTGTTAAGGGCCAGCTATTGTTCCTTGGAGAGGTGTTAACTTGTTCCCAAAACAATAAAAATCGCATACAAGGGCCTGGTTTGCAAAATAGTTAGCTGAAAACAAGTTTTTGTTGCTGGCATGCTTTCGCGCCCCACATAGGATTTAGGACCAGCCTACGCGGCCCGCGACCTCAGGTCAGGTCAGCAACAGTTTGGGAATTTACAAGTTCAGTCCCTGCAATGCGTTTAAGCTGATTTTTGGCACTTCTAACCCCCGTTAAGCCATTTTTCAAGGCTCTACAAGGTAGTTAAAGTATATAGGACACAAAACATGCTTGGAAATATCTCGGATGTCGGTTCGTTTGGTCGTACGGTCACGTTATTCGTCTAATTACGACGAAACTCGAACGGACGCGAAAACGATCCAAATTAAGCGACGAATGGTATTTTTGCATGCCGATCACTAAAATAAAAATATTTTTTATTTTAGTGTCTACAAAAATTTTGGATGTCCAGATGTGGTCAGAACGTAAGATATGCGCGTAAATGCAAACTTACGCCGTTTTTGACACTTTTAGTCCCTGTAAGATCAAATAAGCACATTTTCGCACACCGAACCACCCAAAGCTTATTTCTAAGCTATGTTAAGGTTATTTATGGTATGTTTAGATTATGATCATATTCTGGACTATACGTTGCCGTACGAAACGTCAGACTTTTGCAGTTTGACGCAAATAGTCCCTGTGAGCGAATAAACTTGTTTTTGCCATACCAAACCCTTTAAAACTTATTTCTAAGTTATGTAAAGGTTATTTAAGGTATTTTAAGCCTATGTCACTATTCCGGAGTGTTTTTCGCATTATACTGATTACGTTTACGCATCAGTTCGCGTATAACCTTCCAGAAAGCGATTTAAGGCTCGAAATTGAAAAAGAATTGATATGTGCTAATGATACACATATTTATACCAATCCCAAGTATGAAACACAATATTTCATTGGTTTTGTATTCGTATGATGGTCGTAGTGACACAGGTGTCACAAGATTTATAAAAATATAAATAAATCTATTTTATAGTTTTTCTGTTGTTTTAGTTTTTTGCATTTTGGAATCAAAATTAGTAACTTTGTTAAAAAAAGTATTAGGACTCTTCGCGCTTTACAACGGGCTTTCAATTAACATATGTTCGGTTTTTACGATATTGGTTCAGTTTGTTGTATTATTGGTTTGATATTGATACTCGATATAGCAACCGAAGGAGATATGTCAAAATGAATATTGACAACTGCTTTACATCGATTGGAAAAAAAACAAATACCAATATCATTACTAATGTTGTTTGACCGGTATCGGTTCGATTCGTTGCAATATTGTTATACTTTAGGCCTTTTATTATTGGTTAGTTTGCAAGTTATGGTCCAAAATTTCAAATAGTTACACTAAGTGTCCTTAATTTGAAAAACTGTTACAATTTTATGTTCGTTAAAGTAATCGGTGTTCGCTTTTTGTGTTAGCTTTTAAAAGTGCCAATTTTGCCTTTACAACTTAATTAACTTATTTGGCTTATAAAAATATTGTTGGATCTGAGAATGTGTGTAGTGTGTGTTTTTTATAGAAGAGTCTAACAAATTTAGAAATTCAATCAAACAGTTATAATAAACACATCAATCTAATATCGCCGGATTTGGGAATGATTTCATATTAAATTCAATTGATGTAAGGGTGGAAGGAGTGGATTCGGCGAACGGCTCGGGGAGTGCTATTTACAGATCGGGAAGGGGATGTCGGTGTTTGTGTGGTGAGCGGGGAGGGGTGTAGGCGGTGAGTAGTCACCGATGCGGGAAGAGAAGAGATGGAGGAGAGAGAGGGGGTTAATGGTGGGCCCCACCCTTTTTCAACCAATCATATTTTTTTTTTAAATGTTTACCACCCTCCATGTGTTTGAGCACCCCTAGTGTTTCAGTGCAAAATGGGGAGTGAAGGGGAAAGTTGACATGGCAATGATATTATTGGTTAGAAGAAAAGTTTACCACTCCCCATTTGGGCAGCACTCCTTCCACCTTAATACAATCCCAAGGTACAAAGGTACTCCCCTTCACCAAGTGCACTCTCGCTCACTTAGTTCTTACGCCCTTTTAGCTCTAAGTGTTACTGTTACATTGAATACGAAGAACTATATATAGGAGGAGAACTATTGGTGACGTCACCATGAAAGCGACTCCTAACAACTCATTAAATGATGTAACTCCCACCAATTAGAAATTTTTTTAGATAGTTACACTGTTACGTTGAACTACTGCTTCTAATGTGATATAGAGAAAACAACTGGATTCCTTAGAACTGCTGGTGCCAGCACTTTTAAGAATCTAGAACTTCTTGTCTTTGACTAGATAACTTGATCTTCTAGTCTTCAATTTTTTTACTTTGGTTGACTTGACCGTTTACTTGTTGACATACACTTTGACGATCCACCACTTTGTTCTTCTGTTCTCTATTCTTGAAGGCAGCAGTTATCTAGCAGTAGTTTGGGCCCTTGTTTTGAGAAGCCTTCAAGGAGGGAAACTATTGGATCAAGCTTCATCTTATTCAATCAGGCAGGGAAGATGGTTCTCTTGGGTTTTCGCTTTCATCATTAGCAGATCTTATATAACCCAACAATCTACCCCTAGATCTGCTGATGCCAAAATCACACTTATTAAAGCCTGTCTTTTATTTTTTATTAGATGGAATCTTTCAGCCTTTCCCTGATCATGCCTTTGATTCCATGTTCAAGATTTAGAGCTTGATCATCATCAACATCTCTTTCTAAATCAAGGTTAAGTAGAACCTTGATGTCTTGTGGGCTTAGACTTTGGATTCCATACCCATCCACATGGATTCTAGAGCCATCGTCTCTAAACATATCCACATCATTCGAGTCCTTCATTGCTTTCCATCTCACAGTCTTTAGTTTAGGGAGATTGTGAGGCAAGTCTCATACTTTAGTGGGAGCCACTGATTGAAGTGATAGATTTTGTGGGTCTTCTTTTGGAGATTTCTCCAATGCAACTGTTTAGGTTCCTGCTGTTGGATTGGTAAACACATATGTAGTATCAAGCATACAGGAAACTAACAATAACTTTTCTTCTTCATCCAATTCACCAATCCATCTTGCATAACCATGCTTTTCTTTCAGGTTGTTCAAGTAATTTTTCATGATTTTTAGATTGTAGGAGAAAATTTATTGGGCTTTAAATGGAACAATAATAGACTCCTTCTTCTTTTCAGCAAGGTAGATATTTGTGTTCTCCCAGTCTGGTCTTGGTGGGTACTTGTTAGGATTTCTCTTTCTTGCATTCAAGTGGTTTATATAATCTTTAGACATAGTAGACTCCTTCCACCTTATAATTGAGCTTTTGGGAGCCCAATTCATAAGAATCAGCTCCTACTTCATCTTAAAGGTCTTTGTTGCCTCTTCTGGAGTTGGTTGCCTTTTACTACCAAGCTTCCAATTGGGAGGAGTAACCTTGATGCTTGGATGTGCCAGCATCTTTTTAACTCTAGCAACTTCGGCCAGCAATTTTTATGCATCCCAATTTTGAAAGACATAAAAGTTCTTCACATGATAAGGAACATTCTTCTTGAGCCATTCTATGCTTTTTGTTTGGAAACATTAGCCACTAATTGATGCTTAAATGGAGAAATTTGAGAGAGCTTTTGAGATTCTTGATACTTGTGTTGTTCATAAGCTCTAATTTCTCTCATCCTTCTATCCATGACATATTAGGCCTTCTTATATGTCATCTTGACCTAATTCTCCATAAATTCCTTGATAGCCTCCTTTTCCATCTTCTTTGTATTTTATTCATAATTTAATTTTTCATCAACTTTCCGTAGTGGCAGCTCTTGAAAATGATTTAATGAACTTTGGGGAAGGAGGAGGATCTTCAGCAAATGGATCTATGAAAACTATTGTAGTCACAGCTTTTGTTCTTGCTGCTGGTTCATCTTCAGGATCATCTTGCAATACCAGCTTCCTTTTTCTTGATGTTAAGTAGTTGTTTCCTCGGGAACTTTTGGTTTGTTTGTAACTACTTGTTTTGGAGAAACTGCTGGCTTTTTACCCGATAGTTTACCAATAGTTTTGACAACAACTAGTTTTGCCCCAGACTGTGTCTTTGATGATGATCTGGTTGTTGGTGGAGTTGAAATTGTTAGAGAACTAGCAATTTTACCTGGTCTAGCTGTTTGAGTCTTCACTCTAGTTGTTTGACCTGGACCAACTGTTTGTCCTTTTGGACCAGCTGTTTATCCTTTGGTAATAATTACTAGTGGCCTCATGTCAATTTTAACATTCTCTGTAACTTTGAGGTCCTGCCTAACAGTACTTTCTTCAGCTTTTTGTCTTTCTAGCTAAGCTTTAACCTAAGCAGCACTTAAACCTCTCTAATCTTGTTTAAACTTTTTAATTCTTTCTTGCATGGTCCACACCACCAACATCGTCCCCTATTTTGTTTTTCTATCATGGTTCGGGCTTTTGCATCCTTAGCTCTTTTCTTGGCAAATGTAGCTTCATCATTGATTATGTTTGGTTTATCTGTTGTTGTCTATCCCTTTTTTGCATCATCAGTTTCCTGCCTCTGGAGAAATGGTGTAACCAGGGTCTGTGGGTAGAAGTTTTAAACACTTTTGCATCAAAATTGTTCAAATATTCTTTGAACATGGGTTCCAAGATATTTTTTAATGAATTTTGGAGCTTCCCTACTCGCAATGATGAGGTAGCTAAAACCTCACAAATGGTTTGGCTTTGTGTGGTTGGTGGCTTTTGAGTGAGGGTGTTAAACATTTTGGTAAGCTACTTTTGTGAGGAGGCCAGCCATTAGGTGTATTCTGGTTTAAGCTGGACTTTAGCTTGGGGCATTTTGGTGACTAACTCCTTGAGTTTAGAGACCACAACACCCAGCTATTCCATCAATTCTTGAAATTGTTGATCATGGGCATCATCCAAATTAATGGACTCATCTGGTCCCCCACCAGAGGTGGTTATAGCAGTAGATGTTTTTGGCCTTTTCAGTTACAAAATCATATCCTGGTGCCCTTTTTTCTTGGTATTGGTGACTTCTAGCACTTTTTACATCTAATAACTTAGCAACATGGAGGATCTCAGTTGTTGTCGCCTGCAGGGTGGTCTTAATTATGTTTCCATTGTCTTCTTAAAAACCAGTGGCTTTATAAAGAATAAGGGAAGCCACCTCTGCAATCTCTACATCAGGATTTACCTAAGATGGATGAGCATTTTCCTCATATAGGTGAGAGCTAGATTCTATGTGTACCAGGGCTTCATTCTGTGGCTGCATCTCTGTAATTTATGGTTGAGATGTGCCCTTTTTTTCTTGGTACACTAGAAGATCTGCCTCCATGAGTCTTTTCTGAAAACTGCTAGCTAGGCTGGTTGAAGGCACTAAAGAATATGGTGAAGAAATAACCACAGTCTCTGGCTGCGTTTGTGTTTCAGCCAGACTCTCGAGGACCTCAACTTCATAAGGAGTCTTTGTTTTGGTTCTTTTTAAGGAGGTGGCTTTGGATTTAGAGTGAGATGATTTAGAAGTCTTTTGTGCTAAAGACTTTTTCCTCTTTTTGGTAATTTTTTGATGTGGGGTTCCTCAGGGATGGGTTGTTCCCCTTGGTCAGCAAGAGCAGTGGGCTCTGATGAAGGTGCAGCCTCAGTTGCTGCTGTGCGGGGTTATTTCCTTGCATAGGCTCAGCTTCTTCTTCAATATTTTTTGATCAGTTTTTATCTTTCCCATCCTTGTAAATATTTGAGCCAAAGCTGATTTGATGGGAACAATTTCACCCCTTTTGAAAGTTTATACATGTAATTCTATTTCTAGGATTGCCATGACAAGTCTGGGGTACATTAAACATTTTGTTGTAGAATTAACATTTGACACCAGTTCTTTGAAAATTTTATTTGAAAGTTTAAATTTTGATTCAATCAAGATTGATTAAGCAAGTGTTGTGTTCATTGTGAAACTTCATTCCAAGAAACAGATTTACCTAAGAAGCATTGAGTGTATGAAAAAGAAATTTAAGGCCAGTTTGACAGTTTTTCTTCTCATAGGTGGCATACTTGGTTTCATCATAATATCCTTGTTCAAAGAATTCAAGATCAATCACTGATTTTGAGAATCTATTTCTTCATCTCCAAGTTGAAGAAGAACTAATAGGATTTTTGGGCTGATAGCAATAGTAATGTCTCCGGCTATTGCATTGATGGCCAACACTTTTCCTTTATCATTATGATTTTGCTTAGTTGTAGACCGAAAATCATGCAAGGTGGTTTTATAGATGGTTAGGTAAACTATGAGTACATGATAAAAGGAAGATTTTTTGTTAAGGTCTATAATGCTGTGATATTGAGTGTGTTCCTTATCCTTAGTAAGATAAAGAAGAAGGTTGTGAGTGGATTTGAAAGGAAGTTAATGTTTGCCATGATGAGTACTGTGAGATGGAATTACAAGTGAAATTGAGAAGTAGGGTTTGCAATTGATCTTGAGATTCTTCTGAAATGGTTTAAAGAAACTCAAATTGATTAGGGAGCTTATTTATAAGGATTTGATAACGGTCACTAGGAACTGCTGGATTTTGGCAAACTGCTGGAAAGAACTAGCAGTTTTGTGTAATATGTATAAAGGTGAAGAAAAGAAGTAGGTGTTTTTTATTGCAAAAGGACTTTTCACTAGAAAGCCTTTGGAACCCATGCCTGGTGGCTTCAAGTCTTGGTTCCACCACAACTTGATTGGTTACTTTGATCTATATTTTGACCCATTGACAACTTTTGTACCATCCTAATCAGCTCCTTTTGGTTCTCTTCCGGTGCTTTTATTTCAGCACTTTGATCAGACATCCTTTGATTGGACAAATTTAAGGTAGAATGGGAATTCTTCTGTTTTGGCCAGATATTTACAGGAGGTGCATCAGACACTTGTACTAGTCTGGTGAATTTTCTGTGATTTAAGGCCAATGTGACAGGAGTCTCAACTGTTTTAAAAACTTCAAAAGAACCAGTAGATTCACAATAACTGGAATCACTACATGGATAGAATATTGGTTGTTCATGAAAGTTTTACGAATTATGTATCTTGTTTTTCTCCTAAGCTAAGACCATGTAACAATCATCAGTGTTGTGGTTTGTTTTCTCACACACTATGAAAAACAATGTTCCTTTTGTTTTCTTACTCTTCTTTGAGCTAGATCTTGATTTGGCTTTGAGGTTTTGGCTGGCCAGCAATTGGTGTTTTTTCCATCAGAAGTCACAAAGGTCGTTGGTTTGAAACTCTTGTCATCACATGTTTCATCAGACTATTTGATGTTGTGTTGATCAATAAATTTGTGAGAATTACACTTCCCTTTTCAATGGACTCATTTTCACTAAGTTAAGTTTTGGAGTGAAATCACTTGGTCCTTGTGTGTGATTGTATCCTAAGCCAAATTTTACAGTACTTCTAGTTTGTTGATTCAATAAAATCTCAAATTCATTGCATAATTCTACCCACTTTTTACAATTCACTTAGGTAGATTCCAGTTCATTTAGACATGTTTGATATTTTGAAAGAAGTGGTTTGAACTGTGCAGAGTGATTTGAGGCTTCATGTTTTATATCAGAAATAATTTGGTCTTTTTCTTTCGGCACTTGTTTGTGAGATCTAATGGTTTATGCCTGAAGATTCTCATAATTTTCAGATTTTTCAAAAAGCATGATATTCACTGCTTTGATATCCCCCATATGCTTGAATACAATTTTAAGAACAAAGTTCCGATAGTATTTCTGGGATATGTCAACATGCTGAGAAGATCTAACAGTTGTTGATCCAAAATGTGGAATAATGCAAAAACTAGCAGTTTCACTAGTGCTAGGATCTGAAGTGTAATGTAAAGTTTCTAGAGCAACAAGTGCAAGATTTTTGCGACCTTTATCAAGTGCAAGCATGCTAAAATGTTCATCACTCAAATCCTCAGGTAGACTACTCCAATATACAATGCTTTGCGTGAAAAAGCTTTGCTAAATAGGTTCTAGTGCAAGGGCACTAGTAGTTTGAGAAACTACTAGTAAATGAGTATGGAATTGAGTTTGTGCACTTATAGGTGATTGAACATGTGCTTGTTATATTAAACTATGATTTTTGAGATTGAGAAGGACCACTCACATTTGGATATGAATTTTGAGTTGGTCCATGAATTTTGTTTTTGGTCAAGCTATCTCTCATATGTGAGGAGTTTGCCATGAAGCTGTGTCAGAGTCATCTCCTTAAAATCAACCAAGTTTCTCAATCCATAAGCAGTTGTATCCCATTTATCAGGAAGAGATTATAAAAATTTGTGACTCGGAGCAGAATTTGTATAGGTTTGATCTTCAAGCCTTATCTCACTCATGAAGCAGTTAAACCGCCTGTTGAGTCACATATTCTCCCTTGATACGAGACAATGTTTCATATTGTTGATTTAAAATTTCTCTATTATTCTATTGAACCTCATCTGTATTTCTGAATTGTTCATTCAAAGCATCCCACAACTCATTAGCATTCTCACAATGCAACAATCCAACATAGATTTCATTGGGTAAGGCCATGGCCAATTTCACGAATGCCTTAGCATCGAGTTCCAACTTTTGGAAATCTTGCTCGGAGTAATCACAGGTTTCTTAGGAATATTAACATTTGGTCATTTGGTACATGGAACAGAGGAAACATGAGGGTCGTATACCACTAATCTCTAGCAACCTGTGTTCTGCTAAGACAAGTGGTGACCCATTCTTCATTGCCACATCTTAAATTCATGACAAACACGAATCGAAGGCTTGTTTGCCGATTCGGCATTATAAAGATCATGAGTGATTGACATCTCTCTAAATTCTATTGAGCTTTAACTTAGAAAACAGAGTATCAGAAACAAATTGTTGATCTGATTCGTCTAATTCTTCTCAATGACCTTGGTCACTCAATCAGTTATCAATTTGAGCTAGTTTATCTTCTGAATCAATGGTGAAGTCAACTTTGTGTAACAGGCTCTGCTACTAATGGTTAGATCTGAGAGTGTGTGTTTTTGATAGAATAGTTGAACAAATTTAGAAATTCAATCAAACAGTTATAATAAACATATTAGTCTAACTCGATCAATTGGTGTAATACAAGCACAAGGTACAAACGTACCCCCCCCCACCAGGTGCACTCTCTCTTACTTAGTTCTAATACACTTTTGGCTCTTAGTGTTACTTTTATATTGAATACAAAGAACTATATATAGGAGGAGAGAACAACCGGTGACGCCACCATGAAAGCGACCCCTAATAACTCATTAAATGATGTAACTGCCACCAGTTAGCAACATTGTTACATTGAACTACTTCTTCTGATGTAAAATAGAGAAAACAGTTGGATTCCTTATAACTGCTTGTGAGAACCATCACTTTTAAGAATCCAAACTTTTGTCTTTGTCTAGTTCATTTGATCTATTAGTCTTCAGTCTTTGACTTTGACTTTGGTTGACTTGACCGTTGACCTGTTGACCTACACTTTGACAATCCAGCATTTTGTTCTTTTGTTCTCTGTTCTTGAGGGCAGCACTTATGTGGCAGTAGTTTGAGTAGTCATTTTGAGAAGCCTTCAATGGGAAACTACTGGATAAAGGATTGTATTTCATCTTATTTAATCCGGTAAGGAAGATGGTTCCCTTGAGTTTTTGCTTTCATTATCAGCAGATCTTATATAACCCAACAAATATATTTTTAAAATTTTATTTGTATTCGTTTGTTTGAGTAAGTTATTTACTTTTCGCATGTATTGTTAGTTTATATGAAACAAACTAATTGCTCTTCTTATAATTATAAACAAGCCTTGCAAGCTTGCTTATGCTTGATGTCAGCTTATTTTAACTTATGAAAGCTGCAGCAACAACAACAATAATACCACCAACAACAACATCAATAGGAACCTCAACAGCAATAGCAATAGCAGCAGCAAGACCACCAACATCAACATCAACACCAACACCAACACCAACACCAACACCACCACCACCAACAACAACAACAACAAATAAATGAATTATAAGGATTATATTTCTATAAATTAAATAAGTTGACTAATTAATAAAAAAATTAAATAAAGTTATCAAATAAGAGTGATAAAAAAATACAAGTAAAAAAGATAAAATAAATAGTAGAAAAGGAAAAAATGTGAAAATTACACATTTTATCTTTTAACATTAGTGTCAATTTGTGATTTAAAAAAAAACTAATAGGGAAAATCAACAATCATTTTAAGATCTATAGTAATAATCATTGTTAAGTAAAATCACTAGTAAAATTTAGTTTTTCTATAATATATATATGTGAAATCACTTGTTATAAGTTATTAGTTGTAGGGGTGTGAATTTCTGATATGACACGAAAACAAGACACGACCCTAAAATAAAAATCATGTGTTTAGGTTTAGTTTAAAAAGGTTCGAGACAGTTTTGGGTTAGACCCACGAAACCGTCTAGCTAAATGGGTTGGGTTCAGATCAACCTAGTGGGTTGTCCCATTTAATCAATTTTAATTTTGTTTTCTATGTGCTTTATGTCAAAAATTAAATTGGTTGGGTATTTTATGCTATAATTTAAAACTTTAAGAGGAAGTTGACATATAATTACAGAGTTAAGTACACAGATGATCCGTGTACCTTGCAGATATTGTATGTTTGCTTCCCAGCTTTCTAAAATTACAACAATGGTACCGGAGGTTGGATCTTTATAACTATGATGGTCCCTGACTTAGATTAGGGTTGAGTTTCACAATTAAATTTTTAAAAATACTTAATCTACCCCTTAGTTAAAAAATGTATTCAATATTTTTGTCTTATGGTGAGACCCACCTCCATCACCTTCTCACCATCACCATCAAGCATCACCTCCATACAACCATCGCACCCGCCACCACTACCACTACTCAGTGCCGCCACCACCACTCCATGTTTTTTCTTGCTTCGATCCCCCCCCCCCCCGCGCGATTAGAACCTGTTTCGGATGGTGGTTTCATATCTGCATGAACCGTCAGGTAAGAACTTGATCATAACCCATTTTTCAGATGGTGGTTTTAGATCTAGATGAACTGCAAAGGTAAGAACCCATTTTTTCGATGGTATTTCTTATGGGGTTACATGTTGGGTCACCGAAGATGGTTGTGATGGATATTGGCTAGAGGTGGGCTTGGGTCGCTGAAGGGGAGATGTTGGTTAGTGTCGGTGTCGCAGTGACAATATGCTGGTTAGTAACGGTGTTGTCGCCAGCGAGGATATGTGGAGATGGCAATAGTGGTGGGGGTTGCAAGTGAGGGTGGTAGTGGTGGCAGCAAATGCCAATGGGTTCATACGTCTAACACAATTTCAGGTTGGGTAGTGTTTGGATTCGTATCAGTTTTTCGGGTTTGTGTCATGTTGGACCCGCCAACCTGTGAACACTGCGCGTTTAGTATAACACATATGCGCCTGGGAATACATATACTAGTAATCATATAACTTGCTATATATTTAAAAAACCAAACTATAAAAATGCCACACTCAAATTAAACAGAATAAGATGATTTTTTTTATTTGTAAATATTTTAAAAAGATGATTTTTTTATTTGTAAATGTTTTAAAAATTACTAACGTGTGGAAAAAAGATATAGCCTATTAAAAATTATTAAAGAAGTATCAAATTAATAGATAAATTAATATATGTTCTAAAAAGGAAAAAAGAAAAAAGAATTATTAAAAAATGATAAAGGAAATATATGGTTTTAAAAGGTGAATATAATAATAAACTTTTATAATATATTAAGTAAAAAATAATAAAAGACTGTATATTATTATAAAATAAAGTTACTATTCATCGTACTTCAACAAAAATATATATATAATTGTATAGATAAATTGACACCAAATTTGAAAAAAAAAAATAGAGGGACAGTACTCTACCGGTACTCCGGTGACATTCTCAAGTGGAGATCGACAATTGGAGTCTAATTCGTGATAAAATGTCATGCGCGAGCTAGGGTTTTGCCACAACGAGTCTTTGCATAGTTGGTTACCTCTGGAATTGATGACCAATCAGTCGGGTAACTAACAATGTATGCGCTTGCGAGCGTGAGTAGCCTTTTGCTAATGGGTTTACACGTGTAACAAGGCTTTGTTCGACGTTAAAAATGAAAAGTAATAAAAAAAGTAGTTATAAAACAAAAATATAAAAAAGAAAATAATGATTTGGATTTTTTTTTAATTTTTTTTTTTTTTTTTTTTTTTGAACGTTGAACTACATGTATAAGGTTATCATACTCTCTAAATCGGAGAGCCCCGTATTGGCACACTCTGGCCAGACTATGTTGTTTAGACTTTGTTGTTTTAACCTGACCCACGCTAACTTCAAAGTTTGGTATTTTTGGGTGTTCCTCCGGGAAACCATACCGCCAACTACCACTTGACAGTCGTTATGCCACCATAAGAAGAGAACTCTCTAGCGTAAAACACGGTGGGATGAAAACCCGATTGGGCTCGGGAATCGAACTGACAACCTCACACAAGGCCTAGTCCAAATTCTTCGTTGCATATACCTACCCCAATATGACACAAGTAAGAATTGAAATTGAGTCTCTATTGGAAAACCTAAGCCTCTTACCACTAGATCACAAATGAAGGAATAATGATTTGGATTGTTGACAAGGAAAAAAGAAAAAAAAAAACAATTATAGATTTTAATGGAAGACGAGAGGTCTAATTTTATGTATAACGAAATATTACAAAAAAATATAGATTTTAATGGAAGACGAAAGGTCTAGTTTTATGTATATAATTAAGTAGCTTGATAAATTGTTGACAGTATATTAATTGACATAACATCAATTTAGATTAGTTTTGTAACTTTCAATTTCAATACTAGAACTAGAATTCATAATAAAATTTTAACTATATTCGTGTGTATATATATTAATATAGAGCTAGAGAGAGAGAGAGATTGTGCTTATTTAATATTTTCACATGTATGATCATGAATCAGTTGGGTTAGACAATATAAATAAAGTAGGGCTGTTCAAAAAGCTCGCGGCTCGGAGCTCGCTCGGATTTAGCTCGGAAAAAGCTCGCTCGATTTGGCTCGGTTTAAAAGTGAGCCGAGCCGGCTCGGCTCGGTTAGAAAGTGAGCCTAGCTCGGCTCGGCTCGTAACGAGCCGAGCTGGCTCGGTTCGGCTCGCTTTGTAGCTCGGCTCGGTTTAGCTCGAATTATTTTACTTATAGTAAGTTATAATTTTATATACATTATAATATATTACAAAAAAAATGATTATTATTTACATGTATATAGGTATGTAATTTGATATTTATGACATATTTGAAGATTGATTACCATACTAATGAACTAATATTGTATTTTATTGAAATTAAAACTTATTTTGCGTTGTTAAACTTGATTTTGCTTTGAATTGTATTAGGTTGAACTTATTTTGAATATATTCTTTTAAATTATTGAATAATATTTTAGGCTATTAAATTTTAAGAGGTATATTTTAGTTTTTTTTTTATAAAATCGAGCCAAACCAAGCCGAGTCCGAGCTTAGATTTTCAGCTCGGTTTCAAATCCGAGCCGAGCCGAGCCAGCTCGGTTTATAATCGAGCCGAGCCCGAGCTTGGCCTGGCTCGGCTCGGCTCGGCTCATGAACAGCCCTAAAATAAAGTTTGAACTGATATAAAATAAAGTTTGAACTGAAATAAAAAAAGTGAATCAACAAAGTTAAAATGATTTTAATCTTCTTACACGTTTTGTCTCAAGTTCATCTCAAAAGGAAACTATTTTTTAAAATGAAACATAGTTGGTTTAAATATTAATATATACCATATTATATATATTATATTATATGATTCATCTTTCAAACATTATTATTTTACAAGATATGCCAGAAATTTACATATGTGTAAATGTCAAACTTACACATGTTGTAAATTTTCTTGATTTACAAATACATGTAAATTTAAACGTATAAACTTAATTTCTAATATTATATTGAATAATAATGATAAGTGTAAAAAGAAATTTTAAATTTAAATTGTTTTAAACAAGTTCTCGTGTTTTTTCATTAGTTTTCATAAAAACAAGGGTTCCCATGTTTAGTAAAAACATTTTTATTTCAGCTGATATGTTGTTTAGAATGACATTTAACTTTACTAGAAAAAATGGAACAACAACAAGTAAATGTACGGCGACAATTCCGACTACAAGAACTTCATTAGAACACCGATGATTTGGTAAGGGTATTTATGTCACACACCCCTCCCCCCCCCCCCCCCCCCCAAACGTGGGTAAAATAATTGGTATCTTTCGTTGCACAGCAGAAGTATTAAATACAAAATAAGACTTAATAAAGCAAGGTACTTTAAAATACAAGGTATTCTACAATAGGTTGCTTTATACATATTGAACGTCATTCTAATAGTAGTATTCTAATAGTCTTCTAGGGTTTCCCAAACCCTAATGATCCTTCTATTCCAACCATTCTGTTGCCTGAAGCTATTACCTGAGAAAACATGCTTAAAAACGTCAACATAAGGTTGGTGAGTGCTCAGGTTTGGATAATAAAATTTGTAAAGCTTTTTCCTTTCAGAAATCAAAACTTTGATAAACATTTCTTTGGAAAAAATGTAAAACTCAGAAATGATTCCCTTGGAATTCATGTGAGACATTCCTTTTAGAAATCAACTTTGTTAAACATTTCTTTGGAAAAAATGTAAAACTTATAAATGATTCCTCGGAATTCATGTGAGACATTCCTTTGAATATTTGGTATAAAATCTTGACAAATTTGTCGGTATAAGTTTTTATTTGAAAAGTATAACAATATAAGATAACACATAAGTCTGTCATAGACTAGCAAGGAACTACGACAAGAACACTACCAAGAGCCCATAATAAAACTAAAACTTAATTTCCCCTAAAACTTATTCAAATATATATTCCCTCGTTTTGGAAACCAGGGCTACTGGTCACAAGAGTGGGTTGTCAAACCCAATAAATCTACCAATACAATCTGAGGTCTAACGAATAATGATTATGAATGCAAAGGGGCCTCCGCGTATTGAATCCACGGGTATAGGCTACAATTACTAATTACTCAAGGTCATCACAAGGTTACAATTGACGGTATTATAAAAATGTCATGCTAAATAAACAACATATAACTTCTCCTAAATGGAAAACATCATTTTAAAGAGGTCGTGAAACCACACGAAAAAGTTGTACAGTTTTTAAAGTAAGCATGTTTCTCCCCTGAACATGTATAAAACAAGTAAAGTAAAAAGGGGTTGTGACTCACCTGGATTTCGTACAAAGGCTAGCAATTAAAACTATGCCTGAGAAGAATATTCTACCTACATGTGTCTAAACGTGTATAAGACACTAATAATCTAATAATATGCCTACATGGCAAGTCGATCACCCGCCTTGTTAGACTTAATGAGATGTTTATCCTTATGAAAAACGTTTAACTTGAAACCCGTTAGTGATGAATTATTCGAGTGTTTACTGTTATATATTTTAACATACAATATATATATATATATATATATATATATATATATATATATATATATATATATATAATAACACATGATTTCACATAATACCAGAATCTCATCCTGAAACCTTATTTAACGGTCCATATTACTGCACAAGCAATAATTATATTTATTTCTTAAAATAAATATGCATATTTTCACAACAATATGATCTAACATATGTATAATAACTATATCATCCATCAAACAAAACACATATGTATATTTACAAACTTAGGCATATCAATATGTACATTCATACAATCATCTATAAATCAACCGTTTTCAAGTAAACTTACCTAATAGTCGTTTATTTCGACTTTTCGGGTTTTATGAAACTTTGAAAATGGATGTATTATATCAAAAATACATTCTAAGTCCAAAATGTATAAATTTCTATAAAAACCTCAAAGACTTGGATTTCGATGAACATACCATTTTTCACATAAAATGATAGATTTTTTAATTAACTACAGTTATATGTTTGGAAACTTTAGTGTGTGAAAATAATGTTTTTGGACACGAAATAACGAAGTCTTGTTTTTAACATCATAACATAACTAATTGACACAAATTCAACATGTATTGTCACACCCCGACTCGCAGCGGAATAGGTGACCGGGGCATGATTGGTTGATCCAAAGCTTATTACTTGCTATTCAAATGTTTCAATATTCAATAATTCAATATTAAGGAATTTCACATAACATATAATCCAAATGAAACAAATACATAAAAGACATTGTACAAAATAAAAATCATGTGTTTAGGTTTAGTTTAAAAAGGTTCGAGACAGTTTTGGGTTAGACCCACGAAACCGTCTAGCTAAATGGGTCGGGTTCAGATCAACCTAATGGGTTGTCCCATTTAATCAATTTTAATTTTGTTTTCTATGTGCTTTATGTCAAAAATTAAATTGGTTGGGTATTTTATGCTATAATTTAAAACTTTAAGAGGAAGTTGACATATAATTACAGAGTTAAGTACACAGATGATCCGTGTACCTTGCAGATATTGTATGTTTGCTTCCCAGCTTTCTAAAATTACAACAATGGTACCGGAGGTTGGATCTTTATAACCATGATGGTCCCTGACTTAGATTAGGGTTGAGTTTCACAATTAAATTTTTAAAAATACTTAATCTACCCCTTAGTTAAAAAATGTATTCAATATTTTTGTCTTATGGTGAGACCCACCTCCATCACCTTCTCACCATCACCATCAAGCATCACCTCCATACAACCATCGCACCCGCCACCACTACTACTACTCAGTGCCGCCACCACCACTCCATGTTTTTTCTTGCTTCGATCCCCCCCCCCCCCCCCCCCCGCGATTAGAACCTGTTTCGGATGGTGGTTTCATATCTGCATGAACCGTCAGGTAAGAACTTGATCATAACCCATTTTTCAGATGGTGGTTTTAGATCTAGATGAACTGCAAAGGTAAGAACCCATTTTTTCGATGGTATTTCTTATGGGGTTACATGTTGGGTCACCGAAGATGGTTGTGATGGATATTGGCTAGAGGTGGGCTTGGGTCGCTGAAGGGGAGATGTTGGTTAGTGTCGGTGTCGCAGTGACAATATGCTGGTTAGTAACGGTGTTGTCGCCAGCGAGGATATGTGGAGATGGCAATAGTGGTGGGGGTTGCAAGTGAGGGTGGTAGTGGTGGCAGCAAATGCCAGTGGGTTCATACGTCTAACACAATTTCAGGTTGGGTAGTGTTTGGATTCGTATCAGTTTTTCGGGTGTGTGTCATGTTGGACCCGCCAACCTGTGAACACTGCGCGTTTAGTATAACACATATGCGCCTGGGAATACATACACTAGTAATCATATAACTTGCTATATATTTAAAAAACCAAACTATAAAAATGCCACACTCAAATTAAACAGAATAAGATGATTTTTTTTATTTGTAAATATTTTAAAAAGATGATTTTTTTATTTGTAAATGTTTTAAAAATTACTAACGTGTGGAAAAAAGATATAGCCTATTAAAAATTATTAAAGAAGTATCAAACTAATAGATAAATTAATATATGTTCTAAAAAGGAAAAAAGAAAAAAGAATTATTAAAAAATGATAAAGGAAATATATGGTTTTAAAAGGTGAATATAATAATAAACTTTTATAATATATTAAGTAAAAAATAATAAAAAACTGTATATTATTAGAAAATAAAGTTACTATTCATCGTACTTCAACAACAATATATATATAATTGTATAGATAAATTGACACCAAATTTGAAAAAAAAAAATAGAGGGACAGTACTCTACCGGTACTCCGGTGACATTCTCAAGTGGAGATCGACAATTGGAGTCTGATTCGTGATAAAATGTCATGCGCGAGCTAGGGTTTTGCCACAACGAGTCTTTGCATAGTTGGTTACCTCTGGAATTGATGACCAATCAGTCGGGTAACTAACAATGTATGCGCTTGCGAGCGTGAGTAGCCTTTTGCTAATGGGTTTACACGTGTAACAAGGCTTTGTTCGACGTTAAAAATGAAAAGTAATCAAAAAAGTAGTTATAAAACAAAAATATAAAAAAGAAAATAATGATTTGGATTTTTTTTTAATTTTTTTTTTTTGAACGTTGAACTTCATGTATAAGGTTATCATACTCTCTAAATCGGAGAGCCCCGTATTGGCACACTCTGGCCAGACTATGTTGTTTAGACTTTGTTGTTTTAACCTGACCCACGCTAACTTCAAAGTTTGGTATTTTTGGGTGTTCCTCCGGGAAACCATACCGCCAACTACCACTTGACAGTCGTTATGCCACCATAAGAAGAGAACTCTCTAGCGTAAAACACGGTGGGATAAAAACCCGATTGGGCTCGGGAATCGAACTGACAACCTCACACAAGGCCTAGTCCAAATTCTTCGTTGCATATACCTACCCCAATATGACACAAGTAAGAATTGAAATTGAGTCTCTATTGGAAAACCTAAGCCTCTTACCACTAGATCACAAATGAAGGAATAATGATTTGGATTGTTGACAAGGAAAAAAGAAAAAAAAAACAATTATAGATTTTAATGGAAGACGAGAGGTCTAATTTTATGTATAACGAAATATTACAAAAAAATATAGATTTTAATGGAAGACGAAAGGTCTAGTTTTATGTATATAATTAAGTAGCTTGATAAATTGTTGACAGTATATTAATTGACATAACATCAATTTAGATTAGTTTTGTAACTTTCAATTTCAATACTAGAACTAGAATTCATAATAAAATTTTAACTATATTCGTGTGTATATATATTAATATAGAGCTAGAGAGAGAGAGAGATTGTGCTTATTTAATATTTTCACATGTATGATCATGAATCAGTTGGGTTAGACAATATAAATAAAGTAGGGCTGTTCAAAAAGCTCGCGGCTCGGAGCTCGCTCGAAGCTCGCTCGGATTTAGCTCGGAAAAAGCTCGCTCGATTTGGCTCGGTTTAAAAGTGAGCCGAGCCGGCTCGGCTCGGTTAGAAAGTGAGCCTAGCTCGGCTCGGCTCTTAACGAGCCGAGCTGGCTCGGTTCGGCTCGCTTTGTAGCTCGGCTCGGTTTAGCTCGAATTATTTTACTTATAATAAGTTATAATTTTATATACATTATAATATATTACAAAAAAAAATGATTATTATTTACATGTATATAGGTTTGTAATTTGATATTTATGACATATTTGAAGATTGATTACCATACTAATGAACTAATATTGTATTTTATTGAAATTAAAACTTATTTTGCGTTGTTAAACTTGATTTTGCTTTGAATTGTATTAGGTTGAACTTATTTTGAATATATTCTTTTAAATTATTGAATAATATTTTAGGCTATTAAATTTTAAGAGGTATATTTTAGTTTTTTTTTTATAAAATCGAGCCAAACCAAGCCAAGTCCGAGCCGAGCCAGCTCGGTTTATAATCGAGCCGAGCCGAGCCAGCTCGGTTTATAATCGAGCCGAGCCCGAGCTTGGCCTGGCTCGGCTCAGCTCGGCTCATGAACAGCCCTAAAATAAAGTTTGAACTGATATAAAATAAAGTTTGAACTGAAATAAAAAAAAAAGTGAATCAACAAAGTTAAAATGATTTTAATCTTCTTACACGTTTTGTCTCAAGTTCATCTCAAAAGGAAACTATTTTTTAAAATGAAACATAGTTGGTTTAAATATTAATATATACCATATTATATATATTATATTATATGATTCATCTTTCAAACATTATTATTTTACAAGATATGCCAGAAATTTACATATGTGTAAATGTCAAACTTACACATGTTGTAAATTTTCTTGATTTACAAATACATGTAAATTTAAACGTATAAACTTAATTTCTAATATTATATTGAATAATAATGATAAGTGTAAAAAGAAATTTTAAATTTGAATTGTTTTAAACAAGTTCTCGTGTTTTTTCATTAGTTTTCATAAAAACAAGGGTTCCCATGTTTAGTAAAAACATTTTTATTTCAGCTGATATGTTGTTTAGAATGACATTTAACTTTACTAGAAAAAATGGAACAACAAGTAAATGTACGGCGACAATTCCAACTACAAGAACTTCATTAGAACACCGATGATTTGGTAAGGGTATTTATGTCACACACCCCTCCCCCCCCCCCCAAACCTGGGTAAAATAATTGGTATCTTTCGTTGCACAGCAGAAGTATTAAATACAAAATAAGACTTAATAAAGCAAGGTACTTTAAAATACAAGGTATTCTACAATAGGTTGCTTTATACATATTGAACGTCATTCTAATAGTAGTATTCTAATAGTCTTCTAGGGTTTCCCAAACCCTAATGATCCTTCTATTCCAACCATTTTGTTGCCTGAAGCTATTACCTGAGAAAACATGCTTAAAAACGTCAACATAAGGTTGGTGAGTGCTCAGGTTTGGATAATAAAATTTGTAAAGCTTTTTCCTTTCAGAAATCAAAACTTTGATAAACATTTCTTTGGAAAAAATGTAAAACTCAGAAATGATTCCCTTGGAATTCATGTGAGACATTCCTTTTAGAAATCAACTTTGTTAAACATTTCTTTGGAAAAAATGTAAAACTTATAAATGATTCCTCGGAATTCATGTGAGACATTCCTTTGAATATTTGGTATAAAATCTTGACAAATTTGTCGGTATAAGTTTTTATTTGAAAAGTATAACAATATAAGATAACACATAAGTCTGTCATAGACTAGCAAGGAACTATGACAAGAACACTACCAAGAGCCCATAATAAAACTAAAACTTAATTTCCCCTAAAACTTATTCAAATATATATTCCCTCGTTTTGGAAACCAGGGCGACTGGTCACGAGAGTGGGTTGTCAAACCCAATAAATCTACCAATACAATCTGAGGTCTAACGAATAATGATTATGAATGCAAAGGGGCCTCCGCGTATTGAATCCACGGGTATAGGCTACAATTACTAATTACTCAAGGTCATCACAAGGTTACCATTGACGGTATTATAAAAACGTCATGCTAAATAAACAACATATAACTTCTCCTAAATGGAAAACATCATTTTAAAGAGGTCGTGAAACCACACGAAAAAGTTGTACAGTTTTTAAAGTAAGCATGTTTCTCCCCTGAACATGTATAAAACAAGTAAAGTAAAAAGGGGTTGTGACTCACCTGGATTTCGTACAAAGGCTAGCAATTAAAACTATGCCTGAGAAGAATATTCTACCTACATGTGTCTAAACGTGTATAAGACACTAATAATCTAATAATATGCCTACATGGCAAGTCGATCACCCGCCTTGTTAGACTTAATGAGATGTTTATCCTTATGAAAAACGTTTAACTTGAAACCCGTTAGTGATGAATTATTCGAGTGTTTACTGTTATATATTTTAACATACAATATATATATATATATATATATATATATATATAATAACACTTGATTTCACATAATACCAGAATCTCATCCTGAAACCTTATTTAACAGTCCATATTACTGCACAAGCAATAATTATATTTATTTCTTAAAATAAATATGCATATTTTCACAACAATATGATCTAACATATGTATAATAACTATATCATCCATCAAACAAAACACATATGTATATTTACAAACTTAGGCATATCAATATGTACATTCATACAATCGTCTATAAATCAACCGTTTTCAAGTAAACTTACCTAATAGTCGTTTATTTCGACTTTTCGGGTTTTATGAAACTTTGAAAATGGATGTATTATATCAAAAATACATTCTAAGTCCAAAATGTATAAATTTCTATAAAAACCTCAAAGACTTGGATTTCGATGAACATACCATTTTTCACATAAAATGATAGATTTTTTAATTAACTACAGTTATATGTTTGGAAACTTTAGTGTGTGAAAATAATGTTTTTGGACACGAAATAACGAAGTCTTGTTTTTAACATCATAACATAACTAATTGACACAAATTCAACATGTATTGTCACACCCCGACTCGCAGCGGAATAGGTGACCGGGGCATGATTGGTTGATCCAAAGCTTATTACTTGCTATTCAAATGTTTCAATATTCAATAATTCAATATTAAGGAATTTCACATAACATATAATCCAAATGAAACAAATACATAAAAGACATTGTACAAAGTAAATAATCAACTATAAGTCCATTTCTTGTTACTAAGGCCCAAATCCTATGTTGATCTCCTCTTCATTCATGTTCACATGTATCATGTGTAAAAATAGTTTTTGGGTCAACAAAGGTTGGTGAGTGAATCTTATTGTTTTTGTGAAAATGATAAGTTTATTTTTGTATATATAAAATGTGCATATAACCAAATGTAATTGAATGTGTTTATGTAAATGTATCAAACCTCAAGCAACCAATCAACAAATAATGTAATGATCCAAATGAATGTATATACGTTGCACTGGATAACGATGTGCAATCTCAAACAATAATCAACTCAACTGTATGTAAATGTATCAAACCTCAATCAAGCAACCAATCAACAAATAATGTAATGATTTAGTATGTGCACGGGATAACGATGTGCAATCTCAAACAATAATCAACTCAATTGTATGTAAATGTGCACGGTATTATGTTGTGTTGGTTTATATTGCAAGGTTCGAGCTCAATCAAACAGAGCTGATCTCGTGTGTTGGCAACGTCAGGTTCCGCTCATTGTAACGGGGATCGAACGAGCCAATGGATCCATATGTAACTGTCTTGTGAATGTAATGCACCAAATAATAACCAAACAAGTATCATAAAACACATAAACTACACAAGTTGGTAATTGCACGTATGAAATTATGATAAAGTAATAACTGAAAATGTAACATATGATACACCTCAAAATGGTTAAATGATAAAAAGGGGAATTTGGAAAGATTTACTCACTGTTGTGTTCCATTAATCCTTTGTGAAAAAACGCACAAGAATAAGGAGCAAATCCAAATGACAAGCGTGATTTAAAACCTAGACAACGAATGCAACAAGGAAAGGGTAAACGTTATGCTAGGCATAGCTAAATAAACGAACACGATATGTTGGACTCGTTGGGCCTAACGAGCCTCTACAAGGCTACGCCTAGCCTAAACAAGACTACCTAAATGAGCCTAATGCTCCTTAACTAAGAACCTAAACTAAACTAATTAAACTAAAAAAGCAATAAATAAATGAATAACAAATAGGAAAGGAAAACTACCTCAAAGAAAACTTTACAAAATGAGAAGAGCTTGAAGGCAGCACCTCCTCGTCGAGAGCGAAAATAAAAACTACTAAGCACAACACCCAAAGGGGTATTGCACTTGTGGAACCATCAAATTTGGTTATTCCACTTGTTTATACTCAAACTAGGTATTGCAAGCTATAAGGAACCAAGCAAGGGTATTTATAGGTGTGAAAGGGAGCACAAAATGGTATTTGGGGTGATGTGGGACGAATTTAAAATGGGTTTTCGCGTCTTGCAAATCAGCAACAAACACCAAACTTGTTTTCGCGATTCCCGCTTCGTTATAACTCCGTTTCGCGCATGGTTTTCGCTTACGTTCATTATTTTCAGAGTACTATCATATGGAAGAAAGTAATCCAACATTAAAGGTTTCGAGAATTGGGCTTAAACCTTGGATCTTGATGCGGGTCAAGGGTTACGTTCTCAAACTTGTGTTTGTGATTCCCGTTATGCTTGAGCTCAGGTTTATGCACCATTTGAACCTACTTGCTCTTTAGTATACCAAATATAACTTGGGGCTTTAATGGACCAGAATGATAGCTTAAGGATGGAGAAAAGTTGGCAAGAAAGTCACCCGAAAGTCATCTTATGACAAGACTAAGAATGCAACATGTAGAGCTTTTTACTTGCTATCATTTACATCTAAACCCCCCAAAACACAATGTCCTATCTTAAGGCATGTATATAATGAAGTTTAGATATAAGAAGGTTAGGATATGAATGTTAGGTGTGTTAACGAAGTCTCAAAAGTATTTGATCAACTTAAGGAACACCTAAGACTTAGACCTCGAGAGATGGATGGCTGCTTCAAAATACATGGAAATGAATTTAAAAACTTGTAAAAAACATGTATAAGACTATAAATCACAGATATGATATCATGTATGATCAAAACATAGAATCCGAGACATTTTATTGCTTAAACATTAAATAAAAATACATGGAATATGAAAACGGACTGGTTTACAAAAACGGGTCGGGTTTTTTGGATTCGTTTTTTACGGATGTTACATGTATCATATCCACATCATAAACTCACCAAGACTAGCACATTTCATGCAATTTCACACACTTTAACTTATCAACTTTGCCAATTTTAAAGTATTATCATATTTACTGTTCCATGTGATCATATAACCATTTAGGACATGTTTATTTATCATAATTCAAACATAAATTTGATTATCTAAAAGAGTTTCATTAAATCATTCAGTTACACACCCAAGTTTCCCGAAAAGCATGAAAAAAAGCATACAACACTAATTTAATAACCCATACAAGTTGTAAACCAAATATACATTTTAATCCACATATTTTTATAGATAATATGGTATATAATACTGTTTCAAAACAGTTTTAAAAATTATACTTTTAGGTAGTGTTCATTATAGAATGGAATGGAGTCTTGATGGAATTGGAATGTTGATTTCACTCCTTATTTTGTTGGTTTCAACAAGAAAATGAATTGGAATTGAACAGCATAAGGAAGAGAATCTACATTCTAATTCCATCCAAATTTCATTCCAATTTACAAAAAAAAAAAAAAAACACGCATCTAAATTACAAATTAAATTTCAATCTCTGCGTGAATTCTCATTCCAATTTCATTACAATCCATGAAACGAACACTACCTTAATTGTCGAAAACTTAGCTGAAAAACACATGTTTGTGCACCAAAAGTTATTACAAACACCCAACTAGTTTGCTAAACAACCTTGCACCTTAAATTATAAATCTCCCACATAAAATATGTTACGTTATTCTATTCTGGACCAGATTTAAGCAAGTACTCATTTTCAAATCCAAAAAACCTCCATTATTTTGGCATTTAAGCCCACCGAAACAACAAATAAATGCACCTAAGTGCTATGAACACTTAATCACTTTAAGACCTGAGCTTTATTCTTTTTATATCATCATAAAAAATACCATATTTCCATACGTAGGTTATTCATCCGAAATCATGCTTAAAATCACCTTTTTAACAATATTTCGATACCAAAACAACATCCGATCTTTATGAATCTCCAAAACTCTTGTAAAAATTTTATGCCTAGATTATATTACTCATAAAACCTTATAAGAACTTCTTTAATTCACTTTGTAAATCTAATTTTACTTGCATGCACGAATCCCTAATATCTACACACATTTAGGGCACCAAATTTGCATCAAATACAACATCAAACAACACACATATGACCACCAAATTTTATGAACCATTTTAGTACCAAAAATATGATTAAAAAGCATGTTATATTCTGTTTTAACAAGTTCATCGCATGCATGTTCATCATCATCATCCAAATAATACATATTTAAACGATTTCAAGCAATAAACTCACACCCATGTACTCATACATATGTACGACATTCAAACCCATTTCATGTATAAATTCATTTGCATTATGAAACCATTTCAAAACATCTCATTAGGTGATTCATCTTGCACATAAACATGAAATAACAAAAATTGGACTAAAGGTTACCACTAGAACTAGGCTAGGATGAATTTATGGAGGTTTTTATCTTGGGTTTTGAGGTGTAGGCTCCATGTTATGCTCCAAGACTCCAATTAAACCTCAAAACATGAAGGATTCAAACCTGTTTATGAAGTTTTGACCAAAGAAAATTAAAAGGTTAAGTATGGAGGTGGAGGCCGTAGGTTTATGTGGGGGAGTTTGGTTTTAAGGATCTATGGCTATGGAAGTTTTCATGAAAGTGAAGAAAGTTGAAGTCCCAGGAGAACACAAAAAGAATCACCGAATTCGAAAATGTGTAGCCCCTTGAAAGATCATGATTAAAAAGAGATAGCACAGCAGCTCTATTTCTAGGCTGACTTGTTTTGGAAGCAGTTAGGAGGTCAAAAACACAATAGAATTGAGTGAAATTGGTGGGGATGTTTTTGGGTTAGACTTATCTTCACTCCAGAAAAAGATTCTTTTTGAGATATGGCCTTGCAAAGTTTGGCATACGAACCTGGCAGATTTGAGTCTGAAGAACACAAATCAAAATGAAAGAAAACTCATGATATTTTGATCATAGATGGGAAATCAGAATTTCTTGAAGAGAATATGGTGTTTTAATGTTGAAATCTGGTTGAATGTTTGTTATAAGAATGGTCTTGCATGTGTTTTTAACTTGTTGCCTTCCAACACAATGATAGAGTGTGCACTTTCCAAGGTAGGCAAAGAGTTTTACAAGTAAAGGTAGTATGACAAGGGTTGTGGAGCTGCTATAATTTAGCTGAATTAAGGGGAGGAGAAGTGTCATAATGTTGTCTGTTGTCCTCTAGAATATTGGAAGATAGTAGGAAGTGTTTAGGATGTTAATTGGGGTGATTAGGGCTTAATGAGGATGTTTTAAAGAGTTTTAAGCTAATTATTCTAATCAATAATCTAGACATTATTAAATAAGTTACAACACATTTTTAATATTTATTTGGGTGTGAATTAATTAACAATAACGCTCTAAAACCGGGTAGTAAAATGTTAATTTAACAAGGAGTAAATTACAAAACTCGTCCTTTATATATGTCACTTATTGCAAACTGTGTCCTTTATCTTCAACATTTACAAGAAACGTACTCGATGTTTGCAAACCCTTGCAAGTTATGTCCTTTAGTCCTAACACAGTTGGTTTTCATGGTTAAATTTGACTAGGTCAACCCCACATAAGGGTATTTTGGTCATTTTACCCTATTTAATCAAATTAATAAATTAAAAATCCAATCCACTCCTTAACTCTCTCTCCCCCTACCAGATCTCTCTCTCCTTACTCAGCATCTTCTCCCATTCTTCTTTAACACCTTAACCCTAAATGACCATAGCCTCAACCCAGCCAACCTCGTCAACACCAAGTTTTATACCTTTCAACCACCACCCCTCCCCCCACCACAACCACCATCACAATCACAACCACAACCACCGTCACCACCACCCACCTGCCACCAACAACAACACCACACCCCACCCGTGGCGCTGTAGCAACTGTCGCCTGAGCCGCCGTGACTGACCGTCGGAGTTATGGCCGACTCTGACCGTACTTGAAGAAAGGGTGAAATTGGAAAATGTAAATTAGAAAAGGGAAATGATGAAGCTTGAGATTTCGATTTTCGTAAACCACAAATTGACGGTGGTTGGGATGGGGGGTTAATGAGGGGAATGGGAACATATTTCATGGTGATGAATTAATTTTGATATTGATAATAGGGTTAATTCATATACTAGGGTTCTGCCACAAACCCTAGCGACGACAACTTCGGCTGCAAGCCGTTCTCAGCAAGTTTGACGGCGGCGGTGTCTAGATGATGATGATAACAAGAATTCGGCTAGCATCATCTCCCTACTTCAGCGACCAGGTTCAATAAATAAATTTGGGGGTCCTTGTTTTGAGGAAGAAATATGGGGATCTTTGATTTGGGGAAGAAAGTGGTGGCCGTTAGATTGATGGTTCCCATTGACATGTATTTTTCCAATTTTACAGATTTTGATCAACATATGAACAAAAAAGTTTAAATTTTTAGATAAAATTTGTGAGATTTTGATTTCAAGATCAGAGTAATGGAGCCATGAGAGGTTAAGCAGGTGTGTTGCCTTGGTGAAATTTTTTTTCAATTTTGAAAAGTGTGTGTGAAGAGAGGAGGCAAATGTAACGCCCTGCTTTTTGATGCTTTCCATATTTAGAAACCGTTGCTTGTAATTCTATTTTTGGTAACTTTGTACTCTTGTATTCATTCTTCCATTGTAATCGATGTAAAATCCAAGACTTGGATCATAATGAAATTCGTATTTACGTTACATTTGTATTATATACACTTCATACATGTTCATACTTCAAAAATATTAAACATGTGATACTTTATTCTCAATTTGTGCAAAATATGTCAAACTTGCAAACTTGTGATCTATATGCTAAATTACGCAAATTTGACACTTATTCTCGAAAAATATACATGTTTATACTTGTTTTATGTTTGTTTTATAAAATAATTACATAACACACCCTTAAGAATGATTCTTGTGCTTAAAACACCCAAAAGTACGCTTAAAACATCAATTATGGAAGTCTAGGGGTGTAAAGTGTCAAAATATCAAACTTTTGCACAAACCCAGGCTCTCACCGGCGGCGAATCGCCCTATGTGAGTCTTCGCGGGCTACGAGGCCTTGTAAACTGAGACCAACTCAATCAGGCTCGATTTCTTGGCAGGTTTTGATGATATTTTGAGTTTAAACTTGTGTTATTACATTAAATGTGTACCAAACCCAACCCCACTCCTTCCCTATAAAACCCAAGTGTATTCCAAGCATTTTTCACTTTACAACACTCACAAAACACTCTCAAATCTCCCTCAAATCTATTGTTAATCAGAAGAGTAATCAGAATTATACCAAGACACTTATGTGAGCATATCTCACTCATTTCTTGTTCTTTTCGATTGATTCTTTTTCTCCATTACTTGGAACAACCTTAGGGGTGATTCCACAGGTTTCCCATGGAAAACAAAGGTCTGGAATGTCACCAAAAAAGGCTCCAAAGTGGACTGAAACTTTCTGTTTTGATTTAAACTTTGTTAAACTTAGTTAAACTTGACTTATCTTATCTCATTCCTATGTCCTTATGATCATAATCAATTGAATGGTTAGTTGAACTTAAAAACAAGGTTGAGACAAGTAAAATCAAAAGTTAAAACCTCGTAAACTTTCTGTTTTGTTTAGGGTTTTACCCACAAGTAGTGTTCAAGCTTAAAGCTTGATGTTTGTGTGATTATAGCACCAGCTTGGGATATCCCACTTGAAAATCCACACACTACTTGATGTGTTACTTTGAATAGTTGTAATTATTTCATTCTTTACTTGTATGTTCTTGACCCTCCTTGTTGTTTATAACAACAAGTGTAGTGGTGAACAAAGAGGTGCCTAAATGGAAGACTTGTTCTTCCTACCTCATGCATGAATTATATAATACAAAGAGGTTCCTAGATGGTGGATTTATCCTCCTACCTCATACTTGACCTATATGATATATACTAATATAACTTGTATAATATATTCAAATAACCAAACTCTTGATGATGAACTAGTGGTCATTCGTCAAGATAGTAGGTTACATCATCTTAGACCTTGATAACTTGTCACGATTCTAGTGGAACCTTTTTCCATGAAAACATTTAAACTCTTTAGAGTTTCATAGTGTCAAGAACATGTATCATGTGTGCTAGATGATTATTTTCGTCATATGTTTATTTTCATGTTATTTAAACTCCAAGTCTATAATCTTCCGTTAAACTCCCCATACTCACACACCTATGTTTCTTCGTGTAGAAGGATAAGGTGCTCCAAACTAATCAACCAAACACTCGCGTGATATCAAATACGAAGCTTTCAAAACCGTGAGTATACTCGATTCTGTTTCTTTTTTATCACTTTTGGATGCAACATGTATGTTATACAAAATCACACTTCACATGAAACTATTTTAAACTCTATCCATGCTTAACATGAAACTATATGATGCTTGTTAGACTTGTATGCCAATGTAAACTATTTGTGTCGATATATGCTTCATTAACTTTGCTAGCCTACCTTAACAATTATAGCGCTATAGGATTGACGCACCGCCCATGAAAATTGGGGTATTGTTAAGTTAAACATGTTAACCTCCCGTTATTCTTTGGATAGGCTATATTAACGCGTTGGGTTCTTGGGTATGAACATATAGTACACCATTTCAGCATGCTAGAAAACTTGTATATTATGATTCATGTTGGACATGAGACTTTAAACGATTTTATTCTATATTATGCTATGCAACAAAACTTGTATACTCACCAATTTTTTGTTGATATATTTTAATGCATGTTGCAGGTTGATTGTTGAGAAGAAATGCAATTTAGGTGGACTTAGTACACACCTAGATTAATTTTGTTATTTCGATGTTTGTTATGAAATAATTGTTGTCTGTTGTTTGAATCTTGTATGACAATTTAGTATTGAAATGAAATTTGAATTAAAATATTATTGTCACATAGTGTTATGAAGTTTTTGAGCAATTTGTTCGTCTCATCCCGATGTTTCCGCCATCGGTTGGGGTGTGACAGATTGGTATCAGAGCCATAACTATAGGGAATTAGGAAAAGTAGGAATGCTTGCCCTAGTCTATAGTTTTAGGAACTTGATTCTTATTTGTTGTTTAAAACTTCATGCATTCTATCTTATTTTCTTCTTACTTCTTCTTCTTTGGTCTATTAAACTTACTGCCTTTCCTAAGGCTAACACAATACGCTTTGAAGACTTGAAGTCACTCGTAACAAAAACGAGACGAATTTACCAAAATCGGCGTAAAACCCACAATTTGGTAAACGACTCTCATTCCGTTCGATTCTATTTTTGCACGAAATTCACCATTAAGTTAGGAGTGAAATCCAAATCTTAATGGTAATTTCCATTTCAAACTCTAGTAGACCCTCGTCAAAGTGTCGAAATTATATTTTGACCCGACGAGTACCAACCACATTAGGGTATGAAATCTTCAAGTTAGGGGTGAAACCCGCATCTTATCGATTAAGTCCCATTTCTCGATTTTCAATCTCGCCAAAGTCCCGATTGTTTCAATTGATTAAAGACGTGTAGTAACTGGAAGGGTAAGATACCGTTAATCGCTTCTCAACTAGAGTATCTTACCTATAGGCCAAAGTACGTTTTCTCTAATTCGAAAGGACTTTCGACCCACTTTGGAATAGTCGACGTTTCTCTACCCGAAACAATATGATGTTTTATGAGCCTCTCTTTTATGTTATCTCAATTCTTATGTTGAAATTACGGCATTTTACGTTTTGTACATTCTTAGATCGAGCACCCATGATCAGATTCACATTACCCCTGACAAACTAAAGTCGGAACCACCCGAATACTGTTGCAGTGTCACGAATTTCAAAAATGTCATAATTTCAACATATGACATTAAAATTTTTATTGCCCCTTATTTTTGCAAATTCTGACGTCTCTATCACTGAATTCCCCCTCAAACTGAGCAATTCAGTCCTCTTTTATCTCTAAAAAACTCGACTATGCCGAAAATATGACAATTTTCCTCAAAAAGTCAATTTTTCATCGTTGCCGATTTTACGTTTTGGCCCATAAATAGTCAGAAACAAAACCTGGAAGATAAACTTTCTGTACTAGTATCATGACTACCCCACTAATTTTCACAATCTGTGATCGCATCATCAAATATGTTCACTGAAGCCCCCGACGATGTCCCCAGACAACCCAGCTTGGTCGTTAAAAACCCGAAAAAAATTGTCAATCACCAATTTTTTTCTGGAGACTCTCCTCGTCGTTGCGATCAAAAAATGCCCTTTTTTAGGCATTTGATCATCTGGTCGAATGGCATGTTGTCGGATGGTCATTCGATCGAATGACAAAGTGAACAAACTTGTGTTAGTGGATCCGACGGTCATCCGATCGGATGGTCATCCGATCGAATGAACATTCGTGTGAAAACCAACTGATCTTTCAAACACAAGCTAATGACATGGGTCGGATGGTCATCCGATAGGAGGGTCATCCGATCGGATATGTTCTAACAGCTCAAGAACACTCCAAATCACGTTTTTTCAATCCAGAATCTTTATTTGTGTGAATTTCATGATGAAACTTCACAGGATTGTGCTCGAATCAATTCCGAACAGAATGAAGTCTTCAATTCCAAAATCCATCCGTGAATTGACCTTTATTTTGATGATTTTCTCTTTTTAACGTCAAAACTCACGTTTAACCCAAAAATGATGAGCTTTGGGTGATTTAACCGACTGTTAGATCGATTAAATTAGTACCGTAGCTCTGATACCACTGCTAATCCAGGAACCATCGAGTTTGACGGAGCCTCGGTCCTGATCCGACGTGTTCGGTGCGTTTATTACGACTAAGAAAGAAGTAGAAGATAGATACGACACCGAGCAGTCACTTATAATCAGGTCTCTATTAATTATTCAACTTTACACCACCACGAGACCAGTTTGACAGCATGTCACCTCTGGGACCCAAAAGCTTGCCCAAATGGGAACCCCAAGTCCCTATTTATAGACAACCACTTACACTATGTCCATCCGTCCGGATGGTCATCCGGCCGGATGGTCATCCGGCCGGATGGTCATCCTGCCGGATGGACCTTTACATTATCAGAACCATGTCCAACTAATCGTTTTCTATACAATATTCAACACACGCTCTATCTATCTATTCGCACAATGGCAGACGTACGAAATATGCACCAACAGGCATTGTATGGTCGCAAATGTCGATCTCCTATTAGCTGGCATGAGATTAGTGACAAGCAATTCACTGGCCCTAAGCTCATACAAGAAACAACGATAAGATCCTTCAAATCCGTGATAGTCTACTCAAGGCTAGAAGTCGACAAAAGAGCTACGTTGATAAAAGACGCAAACCATTGGAGTTTAACGTTGGTAACCATGTTCTAGTCAAAGTATCTCCTTGGAAATGAGTAGTTCATTTTGGTAAAAAGGGAAAACTCGCCCCTTGCTATGTTGGTCCTTTCAAGATACTCGAGAGGATTGGCAAGGTGGCTTATCGACTCGATTTACCTCAACAACTCAACAACGTTCATCCAACGTTTCATGCCTCGAATCTCAAGAAGTGCCTCGCTGAAGAAGGACTTCAAGTTCCTCTCGAAGATCTCCAAATCAATGACACTTTGCATTTTGTGGAAAACCCCGTCGAAATCATGGACCGAGGTGTCAAGAAACTAAGGTGCAGTCAAATTCCTATGGTTAAGGTTCGATGGGAAGGAAAACGTGGTGCTGAATTTAATTGGGAACTCGAGAGTGATATGAAGACCAAGTATCCGCAACTTTTCGTTACTTCTTCCTAAATTTCAGGAAGAAATTTCCTAAAGGAGGGGAGACTGTAACGCCCTACTTTTTCATGCTTTCCATATTTAGAAACTGTTGCTTGTAATTCCATTTTTGGTAACTTTGTACTCTTGTATTCATTCTTCCATTGTAATTGATGTAAAATCTGAGACTTGGATCATAATGAAATCCATATTTTCGTTATGTTTGTGTTATATACACTTCATACATGTTCATACGTTCAAAAATATTGAACATGTGATACTTTATTCTCAATTTGTGCAAAATATGTCAAACTTGCAAACTTGTGATCTATATGCTAAATTACATGAATTCGACACTTATTCCAGTCAAATATACATGTTTATACTTGTTTGATGTTTGTTTAATTAAATAATTACATAACACACCCTTAAGAATGATTCTTGTGCTTAAAACACCCAAAAGTATGCTTAAAACATCAATTATGGAAGTCTAGGGGTGTAAAGTGTCAAAATATCAAACTTTTGCCCAAACCCAGGCTCTCACCGGCCACAACTCGCCCCTGTGAGTCTTCGCGGGCCTGGAGGCCTTGTAAACCGAGACCAGCTCAAACAGGCTTGATTTCTTGGCGGGTTTTGATGATATTTTGAGTTTAAACTTGTGTTATTACATTAAATGTGCACCAAACCCAACCCCAATCCTTCCCTATAAAACCCAAGTGTATTCCAAGCATTTTTCACTTTACAACACTCACAAATCTCCCTCAAATCTGCTGTTAATCAGAAGTGTAATTAGAATTATATCAAGACACTTATGTGAGCATATCTCACTCATTTCTTGTTCTTTTCCACTGATTCTTTTTCTCCATTACTTGGAACAACCTTAGGGATGATTCCACAAGTTTTCCATGGAAAACCAAGGTCTGGAACGTCACCAAAAAAGGCTCCAAAGTGGCTGAAAATTTCTGTTTTGATTAAAACTTTGTTAAACTTAGTTAAACTTGACTTATCTCATCTCATTCCTATGTCCTTATGCTCATAATCAATTGAACGATTAGTTGGGCTTAAAAACAAGATTGAGACAAGTAAAATCAGAGGTTAAAACCTAATAAACTTTCGGTTTTGTTTAGGGTTTTACCCACAAGTAGTTTTCAAGCTTAAAGCTTGATGTTTGTGTGATTATAGGACAAGCTTGGGCTATCCTACTTGAAAATCCACACACTACTTGATGTTTTACTTAAAATAGTTGTAATTATTTCATTCTTTACTTGTATGTTCTTGACCCTCCTTGTTGTTTATAACAACAAGTGTAGTGGTGAACAAAGAGGTACCTAAATGGAAGACTTGTTCTTCCTACCTCACGCATGAATTATATGATGCAAAGAGGTACCTAAATGGTGGATTTATCCTCCGTCCTAATACTTGACCTATATGATATATACTAATATAACTTTTATAATATATTCAAATAACCAAAATCTTGAAGATGAACTAGAGGTCATTAGTCAAGATAGTAGGTTACATCATCTTAGACCTTGATAACTTGTCACGATTCTAGTGGAACCTTGTTCCATGAAAACATTTAAACTCTTTAGAGTTTCATAGTATCAAGAACAAGTGTTGGTGCATTACGTCTGTCGACTTCGTCTTGTATCTAGTCTAGTATTAGAATTGTTAGATCAGGGCACGTTGTTCGAGAAATAGGATTTTGGTTTATTTGAGCTAATTTTGCTTGAAAGTGGCAAGTGCCATTTCAAGCGAAATCAACATGGTTAATTCCGCTTGAAATGGCCACTGCCACTTTCAAGCGGAATCACCTCCACTATATATAGCTCTCATGCGAAATCATTTGTAAGATTCATGTTTCCGGTACCGAAGTGCTGCCGATGTGTCTACTGATCTGAAAACGTGTTATATCAATAATACAAGACAATTAAGTGTGAATCAAGCTTTTTTACAAGTCTATTTTATTGTTTCCGCCTTTGAAATAGATAAGAATTCTTCTGATCGACTCGTTTGGGTCACAAAACGATCCTACAAGTGGTATCAGAGCTCAGGAGGAAGAGTTCTTGCCAAAACAGCCATAATTTCTGACTTCTACACCTTCTTTTACAAAATTCACAAGTTTTTACGGTCAAAATGGATTGAATTTCATACATGTCATGCGAAACAGTGTTTTAATGAATCCTTGAGAATGTTGGACCATAATTCAGCTTAAAATTGGTAAAAAAACGTAATTTCGTTTGAAAATCAGATCGTATATGATGACGTCAGCAGCACTTCACACGGAATTAGCAATTGATTCCACTTGAAATTGTTATTCCGTTTGAAAAGTACCTTTGATTTCACACGAAATTAGGTGATTTCGTTTCAAAGTGTAATTTCATTTGAGACTGTTCACACGAAATTAGTTAATTTTGCTCCAAAGTGTAATTCCGTTTGAACAATCATCTGTTTCACATAAAATCAGGTATTCCGTGTGAAAAGTGATTCCGTTTGGAAGTGTTATATCGCATCATCGTGGTATTCCGTTTCAAACGTGATTTCGTTTAAGGGTTGATTCCGTTTGAGTTTGATATTCCGTGTGAAACTTGAGTTTTTGTGAAAACATCTTTTCCAAAACATGGAAGAGGAATTCTACAATGCGTTTGCTACACCAGTTGCACCAGTTACAGCTGCTGAAACTCTTTACAGCGAGAATGAAACGGGAACTCATCAAAAACCGCCAAAGCTTATGTACATTGAAGATTTTAGAGGATGGCAAAATCGGTTTGAAAACTGGGTGCAGGCTTATAAGTTTGATGCATGGTGTTCGTTAGAGAAAGATTACGTGAAACCGAAAAATGAACGTGGGATTGAAAAGGCTTTTTGTGATTATTCAGATATTGAAAAATTGAAATACACAAGTGAAAAGATGATGATCAGTATTCTTCAACAAGCAGTTAAAGAAGATATCTTTGTTTTACTCCAACATGAGGGTGCTGCTAGATCAATCTGGACAGCATTAATTCAAAAGTTTAAAGGAAGTGCAGATATGATCAAGAACAAAAGGGCTTTACTGAAGAAATCATTTGATATGTTTGTAGCCTTAGAAGGTGAAACAACAAAAAAGACCATTAATAGATATTGTCATTTGGTGTTGGAAATGGGAAGATTGGAAATAAAAAAAGAAGACGAAGAATGGGTTGATAAGCTAGCTGATGCATTACCACAACAGAAATGGGGAACTTATTTGTTGATTTTAAAACACATGAGAAAATCTAAAAATATGAATCTGGCACAGTTTATTCAAAAGATTGAAGAGCATGAATTGGACATTCAGAAAACAGCTATCATGTCTAAACCAAATGCACAACAAGATGTCAGTCTATACTATAGAGAAAACAAATTTAAAATTACCCCAAGCCCTAAAATTCAAACAGGTTTCAGTGAGGATAGTTCTTCTGGAAAAAAGGGAAGTACTGTGACTCAAAGTGGTGGATCTTCGTCTTCATATTCAAGCTTTGATCCAAATTTTACAACACTAAGTTCTCAAGAAAAGAATTCTACAAATCTGCAGTGCAATGTTACCTTGAACATTCAAAATGGTCAAAATCTTTCTCCAGAAATAGCTAAGCAACACATGACATCACTCGTTGCTATGTTGGAATCATATGAGAGTTTGATTGCTGGCAGAATTGGAAATCTGATGCTAACCAAAGAGGATTATGACCAGATTGATGCAGAGGAACTTGAGTTGATGGATGTAAAGTGGTGTTTAGCCAGTGCTGTTAGAAGAGCAGAAAAGTTTTCACAAATCACTGGTAGAGATGATTTTCGGGGAATAAGTGAATCTCCAATAGGGTTTGACAAATCAAAGGTCACTTGTTTTCGTTGCAAAGGAAAAGGACATTTTAAACGAGAATGCAAAAACAAAGAAGCAATTGGAAGACAAGATGGAAAGAATGATTATTATCAGAAGTCAATTTTTCATCAGATTGATAAACAACCACAAACTGCTCATGCACGTACCATTGAAGAGAAAAGAGCTTGTTTTGGGATAATTGATCAAGATGATGAATTTGTTGCAGAGGGATTTAGCTGGGATAAATACATTCCACCTGGTTCAGGTCTTGTTGCTAGGATCTTGGAAGAGCAAGAGGTCAAAAGATCGAAGATCTGTAGATCATCAGAAAGTGATGATGATACTGATGACGAGGAAGAATACATTAATAATGCAAGAAAAAGTTTAGACTCATTTAGTTTTAATTTGTTTTTTGCAGATAAAATTGAAGTGTTGAAAGAAAAATGAGTTGCTCGTCTGAAGAAAGAATTAGAGATGCAAAAAATTGCTGAAGAAAAAGAAAAACTGGAAGCTGAGAAAAGTGGAGTTGAAGAAAGTTCAACAAAGAAAATTGAAGAAGAAGGAAGTGAGATAAAAGAGAAGGATGTTGAAAAAATTGTTGAAGTCGAAAAAATAGTCGAAGTTGAAAAACTCGTCGAAGTTGAGAAAATTGTCGAGGTAGAAAAGATTATTGAAGTTAAAAAGATTGTCGAGGTTGAAAAGATAGTAGAAGTCATTAAACCTTGTCAGAAATGTTTAGAATCTTGCAAACATTGTGAGGAGAAAGACAAGAAGATTCTTGAACTGGAAGAGCTGAAAGAGAATTTGTTGTCTGATGTGAAGTATGTGAAAGAGTCCTATGATGTTCTGAACAGAATAGTTGATGGTTTGAAAAAGACAAATACAGAAGTTGATGCTGCTATGACAATGATGAGCTCGACAATGACAAAGCAGAAGGTCATTAATGAGTATATTGAAGATTGTGCTAAGCTTAAGCAGGATTTGGAACTTGAAAAGATAGAGAGTGAAAGAATTAAACGTTTGTTGTTAAGCTATACAACTTGTGATTATTTGATTGATAGGGTTTATCCTACTGTTGCAGGTCTTGAAGCTTTCCAAGATAAAGAAAAGGAAGAGGATACTGGTAAGAAACCAAGTGTCAAATATAACAAGTGTCCACCTCCGATTTGGAATAGTTATTCTCCCAGAAAGCCAAATGAGGAACGTTTAAATAAGGCTCTCAACATCAAGTTAAAGTCTGAAATCATTGATGAATTACCAAACAATATTGATGTCACATTCACAGCGTCTGACACTGATCATGAGTATGGGTTGTTGAAGAAAGTTGTCGATCAGGTGTTGGATATGGATGAAGAGTCAAAGTCGGAGTCTAAATCTGAAAGTCCGAGTTCGTCAGAAAAGAGTCCGAGTTCACCGGTTAAAAGGGTTTACAATAAAGAATTCTTGTTATCAAAATCTAATTTGAATGATGGATCGATCAAAGTGGCATATACTTTGAATGATTCAGACAAATTATATTCTGATGAAGAATTTCCAATAAGAAGTGTCAAATCTGAAATGATCAAACAGGTTTTCAAATTAACAGAAATTAATATTTCTGAAATAAAAGATTTAAATCTTCATGAAAAACCTAAAAAATACACTTCAAGAGTTCAACAGAGATTGAACAAGAAAAAAGGTTACAGTTCTGGTTCAGGTCATCAAAAGAAACCAAACCATAACGGTAATTTCAAAAAGCAAGGATTAGGTTTCATTCCCCCGGAAAATTATAAAAATAAGAAAAATTTTAAACCAAAAACGAAATTTGTTGCAGGAGGAAGTTCTGAAGAAGAGCAGAAGAAACCATTCTGGAAACAGTCAAACAAAGAGTTTCTTGCTGAAATAAAGAAGAATATGTTGAAAGAATCTGAACGAAGGGTTGATAGAAGAACTTGTTTCAAATGTCAAAAAGTTGGACATATTGCTTGGAATTGCCAACAGTCCAACAACACTAAACAGGGAGTTTCTTTTAACTCGAAATTGAAAGAAAAACAGGTTGATGAAAAGAAACAACTAACTGAGAAATCTAAGATGTTTGAAAATTCAACTTTCAAAACTGGTGAAGTTTCAAAACGTTTTTACAAAAGAAAAGTTGATTTGAACAAACAAAAATGGGTTGTAAAATCTGAGAGTAGTTCTGACAATGAATCTGATTCCATAAAATCAGAGGAGTCATCTGTTGAGAAAAAGGTTGATAATTCCGTTCCAGAGTTGAACGAGGAAAATTTTCCGTCATTATCAAAAGAAAATTTGAAGTTAAAAGTTGATAAAGTTGAGATTTCAGATCAATTCTTTGCTGGTAAGAAAGAATTTGATGCTGAAAAAGTGTTTAACGGAAAGGTTAAACATATTTTCGGAAAGATGGTTGATGGGAAAGTGAAGGATGTAAAAGATTTTTACAAATCAAAAAGATGGTGGGATAGATGTGTACCGAAATCACCCAAGGCTGGTCAGGCTTAGGTGACACCATTTTCTACTTGAAATCCGGACTTGCCGGAGCTCCCAAGTTGGTAATCGTGGAGCAGGAATCGGCATCATTCTTAAATGTGATTGGTTGATAAATATACAGGTGATATCTTTATATTGTTATATTTTGAAATTTACAAGTGGTTTTGGATGATAAGTGAACCCTACAAGTGGTTGAAGAAGGTTTTCACTTACAAGTGGTAAATCAAGGACATTAAATTGTACTTGTTTTTTCTTACAAATGGTATTTTTGGAGAACAAAATGATGAACCCCTAATCTACAAGTGGTGTGTAAAATCAACGAAACTTATTTTTCGGAAAAACCATTTGATTAAAACAAACTTAAGTGTTTTGAAATCACAATGGGAAAATAGTTTGTTGTAAGGGGGAGTTCTGATTGTTTATGCCTAGTGGATGGCAAATTGAAGTGATTTGATATCAGTTGTTACTTTACCTGTACAGTTTGTTTTCAAATTTCCTTTAAATGATTTTGAATTTTAAGGGGAGTAAGATTTTCAGAAAATCCAAAAACATTTGAAAATTTGAAAAAGTAAAAAACAGGATAAAATCAAAAATGAGTTTTGTTGTCGAAAAGAGGAAATGATAGTACATCAGTGGACTATCGCAGCATGCTAAAGATTTGGAAAGTCAAATGTGATAAACGGTCTCACTGATGATGTGCCAGTAGGTTTTTGCACATTTAGTAGATTGTGTCGAGATATAAACCTAAAATTCAAACTTACTTATCTCGTGGGTAACATCTCTCGGATATATGGGTAACCACTGAAATCTTGTTTGAAGGACCCCTCCTTCTGAGATACTAGGTCTTTATGCTTAGTGATATCTGGGGTATTATCCCGGGACTTCTGATTTTGCGGAAGCAATGGCCTAGTCCCCGTATAATACTTTACGCTTGCTTGAAATATAGTACCGCCCTCAGCATAAAAAATGATGAAACATTGAAAAATGCTAATCATGTGCTGCTGAAGAAAAGATCCTTTAAAGGGGACCCACCAAAAGTCGTCATCTCTCTGATTTTGCGGAAGCAATAGCCTGAGCTCTCACGGCCCTCGCAATTTAACCCCTTACAGATATCATCTAGGTATACTCACCTGTAAGACTGAATATTGGGATCTGGATACGGGAGTATATTCTGAGGTGGGACACGCGAATAAGTTTAAGTGCTTAAAACATTAATCTCGTATCTCGAAACAGTTGAACTTCGTGTGAAAATTTAAGTGGATCAGTATACTGACAATCTAAGTGAATTTAAAATGTTTAAAGCTTAACGGTGTTAGTGATTTGTTTCATAAACTGATATGATCCTCTTACGTAAACTCACAAAAATATTGTTTGTAAATATTTCTTTACTGTATTTCATTTTTATATCAAAATTTTCAAAAGATTTTCAGTGTGTTTTAGCATAAAATTTTGAAAAATTCAAAAAGATTTTAGACAACTGATGTTGAAAAGCTGATTTTCAAAATTCTGAGTGCTAAACATGATGAACAAGTTTGGGAGTGGTTAGAAAAATGATATTCATTCAAGTGATCATCAGAAATTAAAATTGTTACATCAATAATTGGTGTTTTTGAACTGAAGTTATCAAGTGTTTAGCAGAGTTTCTAAATTTGATTAGATCTTATTTTTTATGAAACTTATGTTTTGGGTAGAGAATATGCAGGTGAGCCAGGAATCGATCCTGAACCTGTAAATATGTGAGCAGAGTATGAGCCAGTCTACGATCCCAGCACAATTCAAGGGGAGTCTGCTAGTAGAACAACATCCGAGAGAGAGAAGAGTCTGTAGATACAAGAGCCAGAATCGAATCCTGATGTTAAAAGAGAGATAAAGATTGAGGATGCTTTCTATGTCAGATACTTTGAAAGAGCCCGAAGACTGATCAAGGCTAAAGACGTTGAAGACTAGACACTGAAGACTCGTCAACATCCGAGGGGGAGTCTGTTGGTGCATTACGTCTGTCAACTTCGTCTTGTATCTAGTCTAGTATTAGAATTGTTAGATCAGGGCACGTTGTTCGAGAAATAGGATTTTGGTTTGTTTGAGCTAATTTCTCTTGAAATGGCCACTGCCACTTTCAAGTGGAATCACCTCCACTATATATAGCTCTCATGCGAAATCATTTGTAAGATTCATGTTTCCGGTACCGAAGTGCTGCCGATGTGTCTACTGATCTGAAAACGTGTTATATCAATAATACAAGACAATTAAGTGTGAATCAAGCTGTTTTACAAGTCTATTTCATTGTTTCCGCCTTTGAAATAGATAAGAATTCTTCTGATCGACTCGTTTGGGTCACAAAACGATCCTACAACAAGTATTATGTGTGCTAGATGATTATTTTTGTCATATGTTTATTTTCATGTTATTTAAACTCCAAATCTATAATCTTCTGTCAAACTTCCCATACTCACACACCTATGTTTCTTCGTGTAGAAGGACAAGGTGCTCCAAACTAATAAACCAAACACTCGCTGGATATCAAGTAGGAAGCTTGCAAAACCATGAGTGTACTCGATCCCGTTTCCTTTTTATCACTTTTGGATGCTACATGTATGTTACAAAAAATCACACTTCACGTGAAACGATTTTAAACTCTATCCATGCTTAACATGAAACTATATGATGCTTGTTAGACTTTTATGTTAATGTAAACTATTTATGTCGATATATGCTTCATTAACTTTGCTAGCCTGCCTTAACGATTATAGCGCTATAGGATTGACGCACCGCCCACGAAACTTGGGGTATTGTTAAGTTAAACATGTTAACCTCCCGTTATTCTTTGGGATAGGCTATATTAACGCGTTGGATTCTTGGGTTTGAACATATAGTACATTGTTTCAGCATGCTAGAAAACTTGCATATTATGATTCATGTTGGATATGAGACTTTAAACGATTTTATTCTATATTATGCTATGTAACAAAACTTGTATACTAGCCAACTTTTTGTTGATATATTTTAATACATGTTGCAGGTTGATTGATGAGATGATGTTGAGAAGAAATGCAATTTAGGTGGACTTAGATACACACCTAGATTAATTTTGTTATTTCGATGTTTGTTATGAAATAATTGTTGTCTTTTGTTTGAATCTTGTATGACAATTTAGTATTGAAATGAAATTTTAATTTAATTATTATTGTCACATAGTGTTATGAAGTTTTGAGCAATTTGTTCGTCTCATCCCGATGTTTCCACCATCGGTTGGGGTGTGACAGCAGATCGGTGGTGGTGGTGGTGGTGGTGGCAGGTGAAGTGGTGGTGGTGGTGGTACATGGTGGGGTGGTGGTGGTTCTAGATGGAGAAAGTGTGTGTAAAGAGAGAAGAGAGATGAGACAGCTCGGTGGTGGAGGTGGCAGATCGGTGATGGTGGTGGTGGCAGGTTGGTTGTGGTGGTGGGGGTTATGTATGTGGTGTCTGTATATATTTATATGTATGTATACACATATAATTTTAAAATTGTTTTATTTATTGTTTTATGATTATTTATTTTAGCATTTAGGATAAAATGACCAAAATACCCTTATGTGGGGTTGACTTAGTCAAATTTAACCATGAAAACTAACTGTGTTAGGACTAAAGGACTAACATGCAAGGATTTGCAAACATCTAGTACGTTTCTTGTATATATTGAAGATAAAGGACATAGTTTGCAACATGGTGTTAACATAAAGGACGAGTTTTGTAATTTACTCTTTATCAAGTTATGGGTTTTCACACAATATTACATCGAAAAAAACAATAATGTCCATAATTTAATGTTCCAGACATTTCCAATTATAAAATTCACCTCACCGACGTTCGCTCGCATATTAATACCGCTACGCGATATGACAAAAACTAGTATTTATCGAATGCAATCCTATGCATTTATATGTGTCTTGCAAGACTTCTATAGGCTAAATTTAATCCTTATTAAGACTAAATGTATGTAATCTATTATCTATTATATATAATAATAAATGAAAGGATTTGGGCTGAGATGTCATCATCTTAGAGCTTCTTAGATTCATTTTTGGCGGGAAAACCAGTGGGTCGAAAAATTTTATAATGGGTTATGCGGGATCCGGATTTTGACCCGACTATATATTGCTTCTAAAATTCTAAGGGGGTGTTTGGGAGTGCTTATTTTAGTGACTTATTAGGTTATTGACTTTTTGAAAAGTTAAAAAGTGTTTGGATGAAACTATTTATGAGGAGAAAAGTCAATAAGTCACTCCATTGTGACTTATTAACTTTTCCAAAAAGTTATAAGTTGTTTTGAAAAGCTATGCCAAACATGGCCTAAAATCCTTTGTTCTTTCATTCTACAACACTGATGTTAGTGCACTATGTCTGTGGACTTCGTCTTGTATCGAGTCATGTAATAGGATAGGATAAACCAGTGCTCGGGTGCTAGAAACTGATTTTTACATGTTTGGTGGTAATTCCGCTTGAAATAGCCAAAGACCATTTCAAACGGAATTAACAATGTTAATTCCGCTTGAAATGTCCCTTGGTCATTTCAAACGAAATTACAACACTATATATAGGTGCATTTGGTTTGTCATTTGTAATTTTCGGATCTGAGTAGCGAAGCTCTGCCGAATCGTCTCCAGGTTGTAAATCATTGTTAGATCAATAATAAAGACATTATAATTGAATCGAGTGTCCGTTTCATTGATTTCGCCTTTGATTCGGATCCAAAACTCTTCTGAACGACTCATTCAGGTCGCACAACGATCCTACAAGTGGTATCAGAGCTCAGGAGGAAGAGTTTAGCTTAATTTCATCATTTTTCTGACTTCTACACCTTCTTTTTCAAAACTAACAAAAATTCACGGTCAAAATGGACTGAATTTCACACATTACATGCGAAACAATGTTTTAACAAAGCCTTGAAAGAATTGGACTTAAAAACAACTTGAAACTTGATAAAATTGGTATTTCCGCTTGAAAATCAGTTCGAAGAAGATGACATCGGCATAATTCCGTTTGAAATAGCTTGCTAATTTCGTTTGAAATCAGTGTTAATTCCGTGTGAAGAGGGTATTTCGCACCAGATTGGTAATTCCGTTTGAACATTTCATACGAAATCAGGGATTTCGTTTGGAAAGGTGTAATTTCACACGAAATTAGTTATTCCGTGTGAAAAGGTATTCCGCGTGAAAGAGTATTTCGCTTCAAAAGGTGTTATTTCGCTTGAAGTATTGATTTCGTTTGAAGTTGTCATTCAGGGATTCCGTTTAAAAGTGTAATCTCGTGTGAAAGGGTATTCCGTTCCAAAGTGATTTCGCACCAAAGTGATTCCGTTTGAAGTTCATTATTCCGTTTGAAAGTGGATATTTCGCGTCAAGATCATTTCAGGTAATTCAAGAATTTCACATCATGGCTGAAGAATTCTACAACACGTTCTATAACGCATTAACATCAGAATCATCCGAAACTACAACTGTTACACCAAAGACCATAACAAAAGCGATCAATGAAAACATTAATCATGACAATTTTTATGGAACTCATTCAAAACCACCCAAGCTTGATAATATTGAAGATTACACTTGGTGGAAAGATCAGTTCATCAACTGGGCAAAAGCTTATGCTCATGAAAGCTGGTTCTGTTTGGAATTTGGTTATAAAAGTCCGACCAATGATAAAGGAGAAGAAACCCCGCTCAAAAATTTATCAGCAGATGACAAAAGAGAATTCTCAGCTGAACAGAGAATGATTGCTTTAATTCAATCTTCAATCAGAAATGACATGTTTGCTTTATTGCAACATGATGGGTCATCAAAATCTGTCTGGGAAGCTTTAAGGGTTAAAGTTGAGGGGGGTAAACAAATCAAAATGAATAAAATTGCTTTGTTAAAGAAAGAATTCGATTTGTTTGACAGTCTTAAAGATGAATCAGTAAGACAAATGATAGAAAGATTTTGTCATCTAAAAATTGAACTTGAAAGGTTTAAGATTGAAAAAAACGAGAGAAGAAATAATTGACAAAATAATAGAAGTGTTACCACGAGCTGATCAGTGTCAAACGTTTGTGTTTATAATGAAAAATGATGCTTTGTATGAAACAATTTCTCTTCATACGTTAATTGAAAAGATTGAAACTCATGAGCTTGAATTGCAGAAACAAAGCAAGATGAGCAGTTCTTCACATCAACAGAATGTTGGTCTCTATTACAAAGGTAATCTACATTCGGTGAAAGTTGGTGAATCACCAAAGACAGCATTCAGTGGTGAGAGGACAAAAGTGCCACAGAAAAGCTCATCAAGCTACAATCCAGGTTATCATTCATCGACAAAAGCCATTTCTGAAGAATCAGATGAGATACTGTGCAACATTGCTCTCAAGTTGAAAAATTCTCCGGCAATGAGCATCAATGCAGCTAAACAGCAAACGAACTTCCTTACATCTGTTCTGGAATCGTATGAAGGTCTTGTAGCAGGCAAAATTGGAAACTCAGAGTTAACCAAAGAAGACTACGACCAGATTGATCCGGAAGAGATGGAACTCATTGACATCCGCTGGTGCTTGGCAAGTTGCATCCACAGAGCTCAGAGATACATGGAGATTACTGGGAAACAATCTTTAGGTGGTGCATCAACAAAACTTGGATTTGATAAGTCCAAAGTGACATGCTTCAAATGTAAGCAAAAAGGTCATTTCAAGAGAGAATGCAACAATTCTGCAGTTGGTGGAAATGAACATCCGTTCAATGATGATTATTACCGAAAGGCAATCTACCACCGAAGCAAAGAAGAGCCAAAAATGATTGAAGATAAACCCAGAGATAAGTCAAGAGCTTGTGCTGTAATCCATGATGATGAAGGATTTGATTGGAGTCAGATTCTACCAGAAGAAGATCATGTTGATAATCGAGTTACAGCCCATGGAAGAAATCCAACAAAGAGCAAACATTATGTTTTTGTTGCTGAAATTAAAGAGGAAAACAAAGAAGAAAATGTTCTAGCTGAAGTCAAAGAGAAAACCAGAGAAGAGATTCTAAGTGAGAAAACTTACAGAGAAAGAAACATTGCTTGGAACAGGATGAATGAAATGCAAGAGGAGTATGAAAGTGCAGTGAGCAATAAAAGATGGGATAAAAAGAGAGAGTGCTATTTCAACAGACAAGGTGAACCTGTTGTTCCCAAAAAGGACATAGTTTTTGATGATGTTCTTCTCATAATTCCTCGATCAGTTGAATATTACACAAATGTTGAAAAAGATAAAACATATGCAAAAAGGTTTGAAAAGGACATAAGACATGTCATGATATCGAGTTTGAGGAAGAGAGATGAAGAAAGAATGAAGAAGAATGTAGATGAGATAGTGAACGATTTGAAGAAGGTTGCTGAAGATGTGAAAGTCGAAGCTGTGAAAGTTGAAAATGTGAAGATTGCTGAGGAAGAGAAGGTAGAAGAAGAAATTGTTGGAAAATAGACTGTTACTGTAGAACAGCAAGTTGAAAAAGCTGAGAAGAAAGTTGAAAGTTCAGCTAATAGTGTTGGTGATACTGGTACTGGTGAACAAAAGAAGAGTGAAGCTGAGTTGAAGCAAACAGAAGCAAACACCGAAGTGCCAATCACTAAGGTAATTTCTGATTCTGAAATCTTAAAAACTGTTGAAAAGTGCAAGAAATGCATGGAACCATGCAGTGCTTGTACTGAAAAAGACGAAAGGTTCAAAACAAGAGATCTTGAATTTACCAAAATAGAAGAAGTTTTCAAAAATAAATACAAGGAAATGTTAGAAAACGAAAAAGTTTTAAAAGATAATAATGAAAAACTTTCTGAAAATTGTTAAAAGTTAGAAAAAGAAAATGAGGTTTTGAAAGAAAATGTTTTGAAAAAGACAGAAGAATGTGATCAAAAAGAAATTGTTTGTCAAGAAATGAAGAAAGAATATGATTCAATAAAATTGGCATATCACATTACAAAAGAATCATATGAAAAAGTAAAAAGTGAAATGAAATTTGCTCAATCAAGATTGAATTACTGTTCTGAAACAACTAAAGTGCTTAAGCGACAGTATGAAATAAAGCAACATGTTGTAAATTCCTACATTGAGGATGTTGCTAAGCTAAAGCGTCAGATTGCTGATTTAGAACAAGATAACAGCAAGTTAAAAAGTTATCACGTGTCGTCATATGTGCTTGAAAGAATTTTCAACATAAAACCGGATGGAAAAGATTATGAGCAAAACAAGAAAGGTATTGGCTCAGAGTTTCATCAAGTTCCACCATCGGAAAAGTTTGCATTTTATGATGATGAAAAGGTCGAAAAAGCTTTCAACATGGTAGATCAATTGCCAGATAACATTGACGTAACCTATTCCAAATCTGATGATTCTAGTGATTCAGAGGTGGTAGGTAAGGTCGTTGAAAGTGTGTTGAAAGAAGAGTCAGTTGAAACAGGTAAATCTGAATCACAGGATGAAAATGAAGGTAATTTTCATGATGGATATTTGAAAAACTCAAAATTTGAGAAAAATTTGAATAATGATTCAAAAGGATTGGTTTATACCATGATTGGATCGGACAAATTATTCTTAGATATTGTATTCCCGATTCAGAATGTGATTTCAAACAAGATTGACAAAGTTTTCAAGTTGGTTGAGATTGAAAAATCTGAAATTTCAAAATTTGCTGGAAAGTGTCACAAAACTTTTTATAACAAACCTGGTTACAAGAAGAAAAACATGAAGGCTGGGTTGGGTTATAAGAAGAAACAAAGTCGAAATAAAAATGAAACGCCAAATTATCAGACAAAGATGAATTTTGTTCATGGAACATGTTCAGAAGAAGAGAAACAACTACAATTTAGACGACAGTCTAATGAAGAGTTCTATGCTCAAAAGAAAAAGCAACAACCATAGGTCAAAGATGTTTCAAAAAGAACATGTTTTAAATGTGATCAAATTGGACATCTTGCACGCAAGTGTCCGAATCTGAAGCCTGTGGATGTTGACAAAAAGAAGTCTGAAAATGTTGAGAAACAGAAATCTGAGGATGTGAAACAAAGGTCAACCAGATTTGATTCAAACCAAACTTGGAGGTACAACACAAACAAGTTTGCTTCGAATCAAACTTGGAAATTAAACCCGAATAGGTTCGATTCAAGACAGACCTGGAATTCTCACACACCAAGATTCAGAATAACTCAAAGTTGGAAAACAACTGTCGATGCAACAAAACCCCAAGAGTTTTGGAAACCAAAAGTTGTTGTTCAAAATCAAAATGTTCAAAAAGAGTCACATTTTTACAAAAGAGGTACTCCAAAAGGTCAAACATGGAGTGTTAAGAAACAAGTGACTTCGGTAAAAGATGAGAAAATTGATGTCAAAGTTGAAAAAGTCTTTGTTCAAAATGACAAAGATTTTCCGAAGTTGAATGAAGCTTATTGTGTTGAAATGCCTAAGGTCAAACAGACCTGGGCTAAATTGTTCAAGTAATTGAGTAGTCTGAATGTGCAGGTGCTTTCGAAGAAATTTAAATGTCAAGAAGAGGAGTGTCGGAGCAGCCTGGCACAGGAAGAGGAGGCTGCTGAACCCTGTGTTGGTTGAAACAGGGAGTTTGTTTGTTTTCTGTATATAAATAAACAATATTTCAAAAACCCTAAAAAATTGAAAATTTTAAAAACCAAAAATATGTTTGTTTTTAAATTTGTCAAATATTCAAAAATACAAAAATATGTTGATTGAATATGCCGAAACCCTCACGGCGGAACAAACATGATTAATTTCACAAGATTGAAAAACGGTTTTCAAACTGTAAATATCAATGTGTTGTAAATCATGGGGGTAATTGCTGCTTTACATGTTATATTTTTCTGCAAAACAGAGCATGAGATACAGAAAATGGATGGCGAGACAAAGTTATCGGTATCGGTTTATCAAATTTTCTTTTAAATGATTTTGCATTTTAGGGGGAGTATTATTGTCAGAAAATCCAAAAACATTAGAAATTTTGAAAAAGTCAAAAACATGATAAAATTCAAAATTGAGTTTTTATGTAAAAAGAGGAATTGATAGTACATCAGTAGACAGTTACAGTATGCTAAAGAATTGTAATGATTATATAGCGTTAAACAGTCTCACTGAAGATATGCCGATAGCTTTTTATACATTTAGTAAACTTTTTCGGGATATAAACTTAAATTCAAACTTGCTTATTTTGTGAGGAACACTACATGGATATATAGGTAACCCCTGAAATCTCGTTTGAAGGACCCCTCATTCTGAGATACTAGGTCTTTATGCTTAGTGATATCTGGGGTATTATCCCGGGACTTCTGATTTTGCGGAAGCAATGGCCTAGTCCCCGTATAATACTTTTCGCTTGCTTGAAATATAGCATCGCCCTCAGCATAAAAAATGATGAAACATTGAAAAATGTTAATCATGTGCTGTTGAAGAAAATATCCACTAAAGGGGACACACCAAAAGTCGAAGCCGTCATCTCTTTGCTGAACGGAAGTTCTGACCTGAGCTCTCACGGCCCTCGCAATTTAAACCCTTTACAGATATCATCTAGGTATACTCACCTGTAAGACTGAATATTGGGATCTGGATACGGGAGTATATTCAAGAGGTGGGACACATGAATGAGTTTAAGTTCTTAATACACCTAATTCGTATCCTGAATCAGTTGAAATTTGTGTGAAAATTTAAGTGGATCAGTATATCGACAATCTAAGTGAATTGTTTAATTCTTATTGTGTAACTAAGCTCAACGGTACTTGTGACTTGTCAAAAACTGATATGATCATCTAATGCAAACGCAAACAAAAATATTATTTGTAAATATGTTTGTAAATATTTCTTTATTGCTTTATTGTTTCAGGAAAATACAAAAAGATTTTTGATTCTGCTTTATTTTCGACAACCGATGTCTGAGATGCTGAGTTTCAAAATCTAAGTATACTGATTGTGTTTTATAAAAATCAAAAACAGTTTTCATTAATTTGAAACTTGAAGTTTTTTATAAAAATCAAAAATAGTTTGTGATATCTCCAAGGTCATTAGTTTAGACTTGGATGATTAACTGTGAGGGATTTGGATGCTTATATTGTTAAAATCTTTGAAATAGAGCCAGTTTTCAATCCTGAAACTGTTAAATCCTTGAAATTTGTTGATAAAGAAAGTTGATATGTTTTTAAAAGTGCCAGGTTACGATTCCTGGACAACTAAAAATGCTTCATTGTAAAATATTTTAGTATATGATTGAGAGAGCCAGGTTTTTAATCCTGGAAGTTCAAAATGTTGTTACTTATAAATATTTGAGATTTGCAGATGAGATTCCAGACTACGATCCCGATAGCTGAGTCTCAGGGGGAGTCTGAAGACGAGCTCAAAGCAAGGGGAGCTTGTAACCAGAAAGCAAGGCGTCGATCCCTAAAGCACGGAAGCTTGACGAAAGGGGGAGCCTGAAGAAGCTGTTAATATTAAAGCCAGAATAAGATCCTGATATACAATTCAAAGATAGAAGCTGATAAATGAAGAAAGATTGATGGATGCTTACAATGTTAGATAATTTGGTAAGAGTTTGAAGACTGATCAAGACTGAAGATGTGTCATGATAAAGACTCGACACTGAAGACTTCGTCAACATCCAAGGGGGAGTCTGTTAGTGCACTATGTCTGTGGACTTCGTCTTGTATTGAGTCATGTAATAGGATAGGATAAACCAGTGCTCGGGTGCTAGAAACTGATTTTTACATGTTTGGTGGTAATTCCGCTTGAAATAGCCAAAGACCATTTCAAACGAAATTAACAATGTTAATTCCGCTTGAAATGTCCCTTGGTCATTTCAAACGAAATTACAACACTATATATTGGTGCACTTGGTTTGTCATTTGTAATTTTCGGATCTGAGTAGCGAAGCTCTGCTGAATCGTCTCCAGGTTGTAAATCATTGTTAGATCAATAATAGAGACATTATAATTGAATCGTGTGTCTGTTTCATTGATTCCGCCTTTGATTCGGATCCAAAACTCTTCTGAACGACTCATTCAGGTCGCACAACGATCCTACAACTAAAGAATTCCTTTTCTCTGTCGCCACTCTCGAAACCCTAGCGCCGCATACTCATATTCTTCAACTTCTTCAAAAATCAATGGTGATTTCAGCCACTTAACACCGATCTCACATCTTCAAGTATGATTTTCTCATTTTCAATTGTTCATCATCCATTCAAAGCCCAATATGTCACTTTCCTCCATCGTTGTTTATCAAACAGTAACTCTTCTAATCTTCATCTTCAAAACCTAATATCTTCATCTTCTACATCCTTTAACCCTAATATTTTTTTAATCAGTTTGCTTTTCGATCTTCTCTTTCAAAATATGAATTTCTCAATCTCTCCTCAGTCGTTTTCTCTAATTCCATTTAGTATCATTTCAAATCCAAAACAAATTTTGAATCAATACACACAATAATGAAGTTAAAGAACGGTGATGAGTATATTGGGCATGGAAAGGACAAAGAATTGTCTTCTTCTCTTCACGATGCCTCTGATTGGGTATTCCCTCTCCGTTTCTTCTTAAATTCGATGTTTTTTTTGTTACCAGGTAGTTTAATTTGATAAATTTTTGATTTAGGAGTTCTTATTATGAGTAGAAATTGTTATGGTTTTTATAGTTTTAAATTTATAGCAATTGTGAAGATTCTGGTGTATTTGTAATGCTTAGTTAATTTGCTAGAATTCAGTAAAGATCACCAAGTGTTCGATGAAATGACCGAATTAACAAGACATCAAGCACATGGTTTTAGAGTACTTGCTCAGTAATGGTGCTTCGATCATTGAAGGCACTAACAATGAAGATGAAGACATTGATTTCGTTGACGATGATGATAATTCGGAAGGTTATTTTCTTCGGGTTTTTTTTTTCAGTTGTTGGATATGAAGCATGGGGAATTTTTTTATACAAGGTTTTGATATTCATCATAAATGGAACCAGCTGGTCAGTGTTCTTTCATACACTAATGAATTCAAATATCATATAATAGATTTACAAAGCTCCTATCATGTTTAGTTATGAAGTTATAATTAGTTCATCTAAGTTGATAGAATCGTTAATTGAGTTCAATTATGTGTTGTTGTTGTAAATTAGCTAGGATAGTTGACACTTTTAGTTCATCACTTGAAATGATTTTAATTTCCTTTTGTGTGTTGTCTACAAAAGGTTAATTCATGTTTTCGTAACAGGTAAAGTTGGCAGTTGATGCAATTTTAATTGTGGAGGGTGATGAACGTAAGGAGCAAATTGCATCATGGATAGCTGATAAAAAGCAAGTTAGTCAACATGCATTGACTTTAAAACAGATAGATAACGGTGTCAGAATTCCTCCATCTGGATGGAAATGTGCCAAGTGTGACAAAACTGAGAATCTATGGTTGAATTTAACTGATGGAATGATTCTTTGTGGTCGGAAACATTGGGATGGTAGTGGTGCTAATAACCATGCTGTTGAACATTACAATGAAACTCATTATCCGCTTGCTGTTAAGCTTGGAACAATAACTTCTGATCTTGAAGGAGCAGGTAATGTCATCATGCCCATTGGTGATTGTACATCACATATGATTAGTGCAAGTGTTATATGTTTTTTCAAATATAATTTTGAGTTCTATATTATGGCGGCTCAGATGTTTTTTCTTATCCGGAGGATGATAGTGTGACTGATCCTCTTCTGGCTGAGCATTTGGTCTGTTGTTGGTAATCACTATTGTTATTGGTTTGATAGCAGGGTGCAATGGCATAGATGTCGATAATGGACGATAGCGTCAAGCTACCAATACGCTATGTACCAATAGCGAAGAAATAGGGGGTGCTATTTTATGTTTAGCGATACACTATAAGAAAATTTTAGATATATTTTATAGGAATATTTTATCAAAATACGCTGTATATTTCATTTGAATACGCATTTTATATTAAGTAGTTTTATTAAAACAGGAAAAAAGCCTAAAATAGTAAAATCCCGCTATTCATATTCAAGCCAAAAAAAATCCCGGAAATCCCGCTATATTCACGCTATGGAGTCGCTAATCAACAGAATGTTGTCACACCCTGACTTTTTGCGGAAGCGTATTGAAGAAACATTGAACTAATCTTGTGGTTAATTAGTTTGGTTTATGTTTCTACCATAAGGGTTAATCTTCTTATAACTTTCTGAGCTCCTTAATGATCTGCTAATCCTGCAAAAAGAACACCGTTAGCTCGTTAAGAGGGGAATATGGGGGTTTCCCTCTTAACCAGACTCCGGCGTGAGAATAAGTATCTGCTTTGAGGAAATAAGTGTGTGGTAAAGAGTGAGAGTAGAGGGAATAGAGTGTTTAACATGTGAACTGAGGTCTCTATTTATAGCCGGAGAGGTGTAAGAGGATGTGGGCTGATGGGCCTTGGGCCGGAAGGCGACAACATGGAGGATATGCCCCTTGTCTCACTGGTGTCAACCGTTAGTGGCTTCTAGAAGTTCTCCGATGCTGGCGCACCATGATTGGAGCCACGTGTCACAGTTGTCGGCCTGGCCGTCCTTCTGCCATTAACAGGTAAGTGGAGATCGTGGGGCAGGTGTCTCTGCCCTGTGATTGGTGCCACGTAGGTGTCCTTAAGTACTTTCTGTCTCCTGCACGCAGATTGGCCCTTTTTCTTCTGCCACTTGTACCTTATGTGTCTTCTGAAGTAGCCCTGCGCCATAGCCCTGCGCGACTCTTGTTGAACACATAACTATCGCGCGCAGGGTATGGGTGGTTGAAGGCTCTTATTCAGAATGCTAAGTGTTGAATGTGGTGTTTTCTCTTGTTGAGACCTCGCTCTAGATCAATACATGATGAGGTAACGCGCGCGAGGTTGGCAGTAAACAACTTGATGAATAAGGAGTATGGTCCTGCGGGTGACCTGAATGAGGTCTGCTCGGCCTTTTTGGGACCATACCCCTTCAAGTCCCCCCAGTCTAGTGTTGCACCATGCGTGAGGCGAGTGGTTGGAGCTCTGGACTTAGAAAATAGAAGTGCTAAAAATGCTTGCTTTGTGTTGGGTAGGCGCGCGCGTATAAATGTTTGACAGTTTCTACGGCGCGACTACTATGCCTGGCTGTTGATGATTCTTTGCTTCCCATTGTAAGCGCGTAGGTTCGTTTGGTAACCATGAATACTGCGCGACCTAGGTGACTTCTGCCGGGACGCCGGTCATATCTGTCGGAGTCCAGGCAAAAATGTCCATGTTTCTGAACAAGAGTTGTTTGAGGTGCGTTCTGATGTTCGGTGAGATTGCGTGGCCTATCGTCACCGTTTGCTCTGGGTATTTGCGGTTTAAAATCAACTTTTCTGGCTCGGTCATTGAAACCTTCGCCGCTTTGGTCGGGCGCACATCCTCTGCTGACATTACTTCCTTCTTTGCATATATAATTGCCACCCCGGTCTCGGTTGGGAACCCGATCGTTGAGTGGGGTGTGGAGGTTACCATGTTTAGCTCTCCTTGGGTTTCTCTCCCAATCAAAACATCATGGCTTGATTTGACAAGCATCACGATGAAGTTGACAGTTGTGGTTCTTGAATGCTTCCCGTCAAACAGCGTGACGGGGAAGCTGATTTGGCCTAGTGGGAAGACCATTTCGTTGCAGAATCCTGACAGAGGGTAGTTGACTGGCTCGAGTCTCGCTTTATCTTCGTCGTCAAACTGATTAAAGCATTGCTCATATATGATATCTGCTGCACTTCCTGGGTCAATGAATACGTACTCTATTTCGTAATAACCGATAATACCGGTAATGACGACGGGACGTGTGGCGCATGGACCCCCGCGCACTACCGGGAAAATTACCTGCTGCTCTTGCCATGAAGGTTTATAAAGGTGTTTTCCCTTCTCTCTAGCGTTGTATCTTGGTCCGTTGACCATATGGGTTTCCAGGTGCCGGACCTTCTTCTCTCTTCCATCATCGTTGCGCTGAATCTGGCGTGTTTCTTTGCGCACGTTCTTTACCAGATGACTCAGCTTCCCGCTTTTCAATGCTTTCTCAATTTCTTGTCTTAAGCTGATACAGTCATCTGTCAGGTGACCTGTATCCTTGTGAAAGTCACAGTACAGGTTGGGGTCCTGCCCCTTCTTATTCGTCTTAGGCCTAGGAGCCTTAAAATCATGGTTCTTCGTCATGAGCACCTCTTTTGGTGTCTTGGTGAGCGGAGTCCAGTGCTTTTCTCGATTCTCGTTCCTGACTACCTTTCGATAACCAATGCGATCAATAGTGTCTCGCGCGTCCTCTCTGTATCGAGGTTGTTCGTCATAACTGCTGGAATGGCTGGCTTTCCATCCAGGATTTTTGCCTTTGTTGCGCCGGTTGTTATCGCGCGAGCTTCCTTTGGAAAATCTATCTTCAGTGTAAGAGTTCTTGTGACCGGCCAATGATTCTTCAGTTTACGCAACTATTTTCGCAGCTTCCATGAGCTTATCCCACTCCTTGGGCATTCCATCTTTTCCCGTGATAGTCCTGATGAGGCTATCACAGCGAATAGCCTTCTTGAAGTGAGCGCGCATGAATTGTTCGCTTACACCACCGATTTCCAAACACTCCTTGTTAAATGAAATCTTCCAACCCTTCGTTCTCTCTGCGCCAAATGTCTGTTACCTCAGTTGTGTTGCGCTGGTAACGTCTTTACTGACTGAAGTGGTTTACAAACTGTGTTCGGAAATCAACCCACGACTTGATCTTTCCCGGTGGGAGGCTGTCGAACCAGGCGCGAGCAGCCCCTGTGAAAGTTTGGATAAACAAATGGCACCACATAGGCATATTCCATCCTCCCATGCAACCAACGCTTGTGAATACCCTGACATGATCGTCAGGGCCGGTTAAGCCATTAAACTTCCCGACTGTTGGAGGTAATTTTTCTCTTGATAGCGGCGCTAGGGAAATCTTTGGAATGAACTTTGAATGTTCTGTAGCTTCAGCTGGTCGATAGGCGAGGCGGAAGTCTCGCTCTGCCTCTTCGCTGTATCCGACGTGTTGCCTCGGTTTGTAATATTCATGGTTTCTATGTAAGCGGTCGAAGACTGAAGATCCTTCATCATCTTGCCAAGTTGGGTTGTTTGGGTCTGTGTCATCCCATTCATTGTTCAAATTGCGCAGCCCGAGCCGGCTCTGAACTGGACCCCTTTGAACGTTTGACGGATAGTCATAATAGCTTTTTGTCTCTCCCCGTGTGCCGCGCGTGTTATGCACGCTTGGTCTTCTTGGGGGAGGCCTATTGACTCTTCCTTGGTTTTGTTGTGGAGGTATCTGGCGCGCCCCCTGACTCGGACCCTGAGGTGTAACCAAAGATGGTTCTTCTTGTAGGACCGCTTGTTGTGCGCTCAAAGACTGATACGCAGCATTGATGGTAGCAATTTGCTTGGCGTACCAAGAGGCTGGAGTTTCGCCTTCAGGTAGCCCTAATAGCGCCGAAATGTTCTGAGGAGGAGCTGGATTTTAGGGTCCAGCAACATTGTTTCCTGGGGTTACCGTTTGAGTGATGCGAGTAAGGCTCGCGCGGGGTCCTCCGGTGTTTGTTATCTTGATTTCGCCTACTTCTTCGGCAGGTTGGATTTGGACATTATGAATGTCCTCCACCGGCCCTGCGTTAGAGTTCGTGCCAAAACCGAAATCGAGAATGATTCCTTGACCAGCCATGACCAAGAAAACCACAAAAAGACTCGGAAAAAACTCAGAAAAAGAATGTTAGTGCACTATGTCTGTTGACTTCGTCTTGTATCATGTCATGTAATAGAATTGATAGATCAGGGCTCGTAGTTCGAGAAATAGGAGTTTGAGGTAATTCCGCTTGAAGTGGGTTAATTCCGCTTGAAAGGTGCCTAAGGTAATTCCGCACGGAATTAGATTCCGTGTGAATCTAATTTCGTTTGTGTCTTGTTCAAGCGAATTAGAGTCCTATATAAAGCTTTCAAGCGAAATCAATTGTAACACTTGTCTGATTTGGTACCGAAGTGCTGCCAAATCGTCTCGAGGTGTTGTAACTCTTTTACATCAATAACAGAGACATATTATAGTAAATCAAGCTATTTCCACGTCCATTTCATTGATTCCGCCTTTGATTTGGATAAACAACTCTTCTGGTCGACTCATTCAGGTCGTACGACGATCCTACAAGTGGTATCAGAGCTCAGGAGGAAGATTTTAGCTTGATTACATCATTTTTCTGACTTCTACACACTCTTTTTCAAATTGGACAAGATTTCATGGTCAAAATGGATTGAATTTCATATATTACATGCGAAACAGTGTTTTAACAAAGCCTTGAGAGAATCAGACCTAAATTCAGCTTAAAAGTGACAAAATGGACCAAAATTGTAATTCCGTTTGTACGAACAGGTTAATTCCGCTTGAAAAATTGAGACAGTTTCATACGAAATTACTAATTTCGTTTGAGTTCCAGCTAATTCCGCTTCAAAGTGTTAATTCCGTTTGAAGATATCGTTTGAAACAAGTAATTTCGCTTGGAAAGTTGATTCCGTTTGAAAGTCCTGATTCCGTTTGAAGTTGTGATTTCGCTTCAAGTACTGATTTCGTTTGAAGTGGTCGTCCAAGTAATTCCGTTTGAAATCGTTATTTCACTCCAAAAGTGATCTCGTGTGAAAGTTCTAATTCCGCTTGAAATCGCAATTTCGTTTGAAAGTGGATTTTTCGAGTCAAGATCATTTCATGTCAACCGAGTGTCAGTCTGTTTCAAATTGTTTGTTATTGTTTAAACTGATTGTGTTTGTTTGATTGTTTTTGTCTCCAGGTAATTCCAAAATTTCAAATCATGGCTGAAGAGTTCTACAATACGTTCTACAACGCGTTTACATCAGAATCTTCCGAGATTACAACCGTTACACCAAAAACTATAACAAAAGCGATCAATGAAAACATTAAACATGATAATTTCTATGGCACACATTCAAAACCACCAACTCTTGAAAGCATTGAAGACTATACGTGGTGGAAAGATCGATTCATCAACTGGGCGAAAGCTTATGCTCACGAAAGCTGGTTCTGTTTGGAGTTTGGGTATAAGAGGCCGGCTGATGATAAAGGAGAGATCTCCCTCTGAAAGGTTTATCTAAAGAAGACAAATCCGAATTCTCAGCTGAACAGAGAATGATTGCCTTAATACAATCATCAATCAGAAATGATATGTTTGCTTTACTGCAACATGACGGAACATCGAAATCTATCTGGGAAGTTTTACGAGTTAAAGCTGAGAGGGGTAAACAAATCAAAAAGAACAAAATTGCTTTGTTAAAGAAAGAATTCGATTTGTTTGATAGTCTTAATGGTGAATCGGTAAGACAAATGATAGAGAGATTTGGTCATCTAAAAATTGAACTTGATCGTTTTGGGATTTTTAAAACCCGAGAAGAAATAATTGATAAGCTCATAGAAGCGTTACCACGAGCTGATCAGTGGCAAACGTTTGTGTTTATATTGAAAAATGATGCTTTATATGATACAATTTCTCTTGATGTCTTGATAGAAAAGATAGAAAGTCATGAGCTTGAATTGCATAAACAAAGCAAGATGAGCAGTTTTTCACATCAACAGAATGTTGGTTTGTATTACAAAGGTAATTTACCTTCGGTGAAAGCTGATAGTTCACCAAAGACAGCATTTAGTGGTGAAAGAACAAAAGAACCTCAGACAAGCTCATCAAGCTACAATCCGGGCTATCATTCATCTGCTTCAAAAGCTAGTTCTGAAGAATCAGAGGAGATACTGTGCAACATTGCTCTCAAGTTGAAAAATTCTCCGACAATGAGCATCAATGCAGCCAAGCAACAAATGAGTTTTCTTGCATCTGTTCTGGAATCGTATGAAGGTCTAGTGGTAGGCAAAATTGGTAACTCGGAGTTAACCAAAGAAGACTATGACCAGATTGATCCGGAAGAGATGGAACTTATCGATATTCGCTGGTGTTTAGCTAGTTGCATCCGCAGAGCTCAGAGATACATGGAGATTACTGGGAAACAGTCTTTTGGTGGTGCATCTACAAAGCTTGGATTTGATAAGTCCAAAGTGACATGCTTCAAATGTAAGCAGAAAGGTCATTTCAAGAGAGAGTGCAACAATTCTGCAGTCGGTGGAAATGAACATCCGTTCAATGATGATTATTACCGAAAGGCAATTTATCACAGAAGCAAAGAAGAGCCGAAAATGATCGAAGATAAACCCAGAGATAAGTCAAGAGCTTGTGCTGTGATTCATGATAATGAAGGATATGATTGGAGTCAAATTTGTCCAGAAGAAGATCATGTTGATATTCGAAAAACAGCTCATGGCAAAACTATATCAAAGAACAACCATTATGTTTTTGTTGCAGAAATTAAAGAGGAAAACAAAGAAGAAAATGTTGTTGCTGAGGTCAAAAAGAAAACCAGAAAAGAGATTCTAAGTGAGAAAACATGCAGAGAAAGAAGCATTGCTTGGAACAGAATGGACGATATGCAAGAAGAGTATTAAGATGCTGTGAGTAATAAGAGATGGGATAACAAACGAGAATGCTATGTCAACAGAAATGGAGAACCCGTTGTTCCTAAAAAGGACATAGTTTATGATGATGTTCTTCTAGTAATTCCTCGTTCCGTCGAATACTACACAAATGTTGGAAAAGACAAAACTTATGTGAAGAAGTTTGAAAAACTCCTAAGAGATGTCATGACTTCAAGCTTGAGGAAGAGGGATGAAGAGAGAATGCAGAAGAATGTTGAGAGTATGGTTGAAGAGTTAAAGAAGGTAGCTGAGGAAGTAAAAGTTGAAGTGAAAGAAGAAGTTGTGGTGAATGTAGAAGTTGTGAAAGAAACTGTTACTGAAAAACAGCAGATTGATGAGATGAAGAAGAAAGAAGAAGAAGAAGAAGAAGAAGAAGAAGAAGTGAATAATGAGATTTTGAAGGTTGTTGGTGATGTTGGTGATGAAATTTTTGTTGAAGAAAAGCAGAAAGATGCTGATCAGAAGCAGACAGAAGCTGCAGCAAACACCGAAGTGCCAATCACTGAGGTAATTTCTGATTTTGAAATCTTGAAAACTGTTGAACAGTGCAAGAAATGCATGGAACCATGCAGTGCTTGTACTGAAAAAGATGAGCAATTCAAAATAAGAAATCTTGAATTCAATAAAATTGAAGAAGTTTTCAAAAATAAATGCAAAGAGATGTTGGAAAACGAAAAGATTTTGAAAGATAATGATGAAAAACTTTTGGAAAAATGTAAAAAGTTAGAAAAAGAAAATGAAGTTTTGAAAGAAAATGTTTTGAAAAAGACAGAAGAATGTGAACAAAAGGAAATTGTTTGTCAAGAAATGAAGAAAGAATATGACTCAATAAAATTGGCATATCACATTACAAAAGAGTCTTATGAAAAGGTGAAGGATGAAATGAAATTTGCTCAATCAAGAATGAATTACTATTCTGAAATAACTAAAGAGCTTAAGCGAATGTATGAAATAAAACAAGGTGTTGTTAATTCCTATATTGAGGAAGTTGCTAAACTAAAGCATCAGATTGCTGATTTAGAACAGGATAACAACAAGTTAAAAAGTTATCATGTGTCGTCATATGTGCTTGAACGTATTTTCAATATAAAACCGGGAGATGGTGAGTCTGAGCAGAACAAAAAGGGCCTTGGCTCAGAGTTTCATCAAGTTCCACCACTAGAAAAGTTTGCATTTTATGATGATGAAAAGGTCTAAAAAGCTTTCAACATGGTAGATCAATTGCCAGATAACATTGACATAACCTATTCCAAATCTGATGATTCTAGTGATTCAGAGGTGGTAGGTAAGGTCGTTGAAAGTGTGTTGAAAGAAGAGTCAGTTGATACAGGTAAATCTGAATCACAGGATGAAAATGAAGGTAATTTTCATGATGGATATCAGAAAAACTCAAAATCCAAGAAAAAATTGAATGATGATTCAAAAGGATTAGTTTATACCATGATTGGATCGGACAAATTGTTCTTAGATGTTGTATTCCCGATTCAGAATGTGATTTCAGAAAAGGTTGATAAAGTTTTTAAAATGGTTGAAATTGAAAAATCTGAGATTTCAAAGTTTGCTGGAAAGAGTCACAAAACTTTTTATAACAAACCTGGTTATAAGAAGAAAAACATGAAGGCTGGGTTGGGTTATAAAAAGAAACAAAATCGAAATAAAAATGAAACGCCAAATTTTCAGACAAAGATGAATTTTGTTCATGGAACAAGTTCATAAGAAGAGAAAGAACTCCAATTTAGGCGTCAGTCTAATGAAGAGTTCTATGCTCAAAAGAAAAAGCGACAACCACAGGTCAAAGATGTGTCCAAGAGAACATGTTTTAAGTGTGATCAAATAGGACATCATGCACGAAAGTGTCCAAATCTGAAACCTGTGGATGTTGACAAAAAGAAGTCTGATGATGTTGAGATACAGAAATCTGAGGATGTGAAACAAAGATCGACCAGATTTGATTCAAAACAAACTTGGAGGTATAACACAAACAAGTTTGCTTCGAACCAAACTTGGAAATCAAACCCGAACAGGTTCGATTCAAGCCAGACCTGGAATTCTCACACACCCAGAGTTAGAACAACACAAAGTTGGAGAACAAATGTTGATATGAAAAAACCCCATGATTTTTGGAAACCAAAAGTTGTTGATCAAAAACAAAATGTTCAAAAAGATTCACATTTTTACAAACGAGGTACTCCTAAAGGTCAAAATTGGAGTGCTAAGAAATAAATCGTTTTGGTAAAAGATGAGAAAGTTGAAGTAAAGGTTGAAAAAGTCTTTGATGAAAAAGATTTTCCAAAACTGCATGATGCATATTGTGTTGAAATGCCTAAGGTCAAATAGACCTGGGCTAAATTGTTCAAGTAATCAAGTAGTCTGAATGTGCAGGTGCTCAAGAAAACTGAAGATTGTGAAAATGGTATTCGGAGCAGCCTGGCACAACGAGAAGAGAAGGCTGCTGAACCCTGATTTGGTAGAACAGGGAGTTTGTTTGTTTTCTGTACATAAATAAACAATATTTCAAAAACCCTAAAAATTGTAAAATTTAAAAACCAAAAATATGTTTTTTAGTTTGTTAAAATTTGAAAAACCAAAAATATGTTGATTGAATACACCAAAACCCTCATGGCTGAACAAACATGATTAATTTCACAAGATTGAAAAACGGTTTTCAAACTGTAAATATCAATGTGTTGTAAATCATGGGGGTATGTTAGATTTTCTGCAAATCAGAGCACTTTAAGCAGAAAATGGATGGCGAGACAAAGCTATCAGTGTTGGTTGTCAAATTTTTTTTAATGATTTTGCATTTTAGGGGGGGTAATATTGTTAGAAAATACAAAAACATTTGAAAATTTGAAAAAGCCAAAAACATTTGAAATTTTGAAAAAGCCAAAAACATGATAAAATGAAAATTGAGTTTTTGCGTATAAAGAGGAAATGATAGTACATTAGTAGACTGTTACGGTATGCTAAAGAAATGTAATGATTTTATAGCGTTAAACAGTCTCACTGATGATGTGCCGATAGGTTTTTATACATTTAGTAAACTTTTTCGGGATATAAACCTAAATTCAAACTTGCTTATTTCGTGGGAAACACTACTTGAATATATAGGTAACCCCTGAAATCTCGTTTGAAGGACCCCTCTTTCTGAGATACTAGGTCTTTATACATAGTGATATCTGGGGTATTATCCCGAGACTTCTGATTTTGCGGAAGCAATGGCCTAGTCCCCGTATAATACTTTCTGCTTGCTTGAAATATAGCATCGCCCTCAGTATAAAAAATGATGAAACATTGAAAAAATATGTAAATCATGTGCTGTTGAAGAAAAGATCCTCTAAAGGGGACATACCAAAAGTCGAAGCCGTCATCTCCCTGCTGAACGAAAGTTCTGACCTGAGCTCTCACGGTTCTTCGCAATTTAACCCCTTACAGATATCATCTAGGTATACTCACCTGTAAGACTGAATATTGGGATCTGGATACGGGAGTATATTCAAGAGGTGGGACACATGAATGAGTTTAAGTCCTTAAAACACCTAAATCGTATCCTGAATCAGTTGAAATTTGTGTGAAAATTTAAGTGGATCAGTATATCGACAATCTAAGTGAATTGTTTAATTCTTAATGTGTAATTAAGCTCAACGGTACTTGTGACTTGTCAAAAACTGATATGATCCTCTAACCCAAACTCAAACAAAAATATTGTCTGTAAATATGTTTCTACATATTTCTTTATTGCTTTACATTTCAGAAAATACAAAAAGATTTTGATTCTGCTTTATTTTCGACAACCAATGTCTTGGATGCTGAGTTTTAAAATCTGAGTATGTTGATTGTGTTTCTGAAAATAAAACAAGTTCATTAATTTGAGACTTGAAGTTTTTAACGAAAATCAAAAATAGTTTGTGATATCTCCAAGGTCATTAGTTTGGACTTGGATGATTAACTGTGAGGGATTTGGATGCTTATATTGTTAAAGAGCTAGTTTCAGATTCTGTTCGCTGAAACTGCTAAATTCATGAAATTTGTTAAAAAGTGTTTGTTTAGAATGTTTGATAGAGCCAGATTATGATTTCTGGAAAATTGAAATTCAAAATGTTGTTACTTATAATTGTATGAGTGATTGCAGATGAGATTCCAGACTACGATCCCGAAAGTAGAGTCTAAGGGGGAGTTTGTAACTGGAAAGCAAGGTGTCGATCCCTAAAGCACAGAAGCTTGACGAAAAGGGGAGCCTGAAGAAGCTGTTAATGTTAGAGCCAGAGAAACAGCATGAAGACTGATCAAGACTGAAGATGTATCATGATAAAGACTCTACACTGAAGACTTCGTCAACATCCAAGGGGGAGTCTGTTAGTGCACTATGTCTGTTGACTTCGTCTTGTATCATGTCATGTAATAGAATTGATAGATCAGGGCTCGTAGTTCGAGAAATAGGAGTTTGAGGTAATTCCGCTTGAAGTGGGTTAATTCCGCTTGAAAGGTGCCTAAGGTAATTCCGCAAGGAATTAGATTCCGTGTGAATCTAATTTCGTTTATGTCTTGTTCAAGCGGAATTAGAGTCCTATATAAATCTTTCAAGCGAAATCATTTGTAACACTTGTCTGATTTGGTACCAAAGTGCTGCCGAATCGTCTCGAGGTGCTGTAACTCTTTTACATCAATAACAGAGACATATTATAGTAAATCAAGCTGTTTCTACGTCCGTTTCATTGATTCCGCCTTTGATTCGGATAAACAACTCTTCTGATCGACTCATTCAGGTCGTACGACGATCCTACAAAGAAGATGAAAGTGATTGTGAAAATCGGTGGGCGCCAATGAAGAAACACTGAACTAATCTTGTGGTTAATTAGTTTGGTTTATGTTTCTACCATAAGGGTTAATCTTCTTATAACTTTTTGAGCTCCTTAATGATCTGCTAATCCTGCAAAACAGAACACTGTTAGCTCGTTAAGAGGGGAATATGGGGGTTTCCCTCTTAACCAGACTCCGGCGTGAGAATAAGTATCTGCTTTGAGGAAATAAGTGTGTGGTAAAGAGTGAGAGTAGAGGGAATAGAGTGTTTAACCTGTTAACTGAGGTCTCTATTTATAGCCGGAGAGGTGTAAGAGGATGTGGGCTGATGGGCCTTGGGCCGGAAGGCGACAACATGGAGGATATGCTCCTTGTCTCACTGGTGTCGACCGTTAGTGGCTTCTAGAAGTTCTCCGGTGCTGGCGCACCATGATTGGAGCCACGTGTCACAGTTGTCGGCCTGGCCGTCCTTCTGCCATCAGCAGGTAAGTGGAGATCGTGGGGCAAGTGTCTCTGCCCTGTGATTAGTGCCACGTAGGCGTCCTTAAGTACTTTCTGTCTCCTGCACGTCAGACGATCGTGGAGCACGATTGAGCAGAACCTGGAGGACTCGGATTGGCCCTTTTTCTTCTGCCACTTGTACCTTATGTGCCTTCTGAAGTAGCCCTGCGCCATAGCCCTGCGCGACTCTTGTTGAACACATAAGTATCCCGCGCAGGGTATGGGTGGTTGAAGGCTCTTATTCAGAATAATGAAAAAACACTGAACTAATCTTGTGGTTAATTAGTTTGGTTTATGTTTCTACCATAAGGGTTAATCTTCTTATAACTTTCTGAGCTCCTTAATGATCTGCTAATCCTGCAAAACAGAACACCGTTAGCTCGTTAAGAGGGGAATACCTCTTAACCAGACTCCGGCGTGAGAATAAGTATCTGCTTTGAGAAAATAAGTGTGTGGTAAAGAGTGAGAGTAGAGGGAATAGAGTGTTTAACCTGTGAACTGAGGTCTCTATTTATAGCCGGAGAGGTGTAAGAGGATGTGGGCTGATGGGCCTTGGGCCGGAAGGCGACAACATGGAGGATATGCTCCTTGTCTCACTGGTGTCGACCGTTAGTGGCTTCTAGAAGTTCTCCGGTGCTGGCGCACCATGATTGGAGCCACGTGTCACAGTTGTCGGCCTGGCCGTCCTTCTGCCATCAGCAGGTAAGTGGAGATCGTGGGGCAGGTGTCTCTGCCCTGTGATTGGTGCCACATAGGCGTCCTTAAGTACTTTCTGTCTCCTGCACGTCGGACGATTGTGGAGCACGATTGAGCAGAACCTGGAGGATGCGGATTGGCCCTTTTTCTTCTGCCACTTGTACCTTATGTGCCTTCTGAAGTAGCCCTGCGCGACTCTTGTTGAACACATAAGTATCCCACGCAGGGTATGGGTGGTTGAAGGCTCTTATTCAGAATGCTAAGTGTTGAATGTGGTGTTTTCTCTTGTTGAGACCTCGCACTAGATTAATACATGATGAGGTAACGCGCGTGAGGTTGGCAGTAAACAACTTGATGAATAAGGAGTATGGTCCTGCGCGCGACCTGAATGAGGTATGCGCAGCCTTTTTGGGACCATACCCCTACACGTATGATGTGTGACTTGTTCAATACCATTGTATTCAATTATAATAAACAACTATATGATCAAAATGATGTTCATCCATTCATAAAGTTTAAAATATTACAAACACCAATCAATTAAGTTTCAAACGACACAACCTCTGATTAAGTTACAAACCAACAAAAGTGGGTGACATCTAAACTTGTTATTCATATCCCGAAACAACACCAGCGCCCAAGATCCAACTTGTTTCCTGAAATACATGTAATTTTGAAAACACCAACAAAAGTTGAGCGAGTTCATGCGTTTTGTATAAATACTTATAAACTTGTAAACGTTTAAGAGACTCCTTTGAAAACAGGTATGAAAAGCATCTATGAACAGATCAAATTAATGTTTTGCAAGGACATTAATGTAAGTGAAGACATAGGGAGCACTCAATATGAGTAGGCTTATACCCTCGTCGAATCCCCTCGACTGTGTCGAATTCCCCTCGACTGTGTCAAATTCACCTTGACTGTGTCAAATTCCCTTGACCGTATCAAATCACCTTGACTGTGTCAAATACCCTTGACCGTTGTCGAATCACCTCAACTAGGACACGAAAGCACTCAAAGTGGTCACACAAGGACCATGAGTGGGCTCGGTCGTACCCGTTAGATCTAACCTTTGTCCATATTTCTTATGAGAGTTATCGACAATTCAATTTCAATATATGCTCACATAATCTAATAGTTCATTTCATAGCCAAATCATACCATTTAAACATTCGTAACATGTATTCCACCCCCGAGAGTTATAAAACCAAAAACAGTTAAGAGAAAAGGGGGGCATTAACTCACAAGTTTGCGTCCTGCTATCTCGTATGCTCAAAGGTCCTTCTATGAGTCGTACAACTACCTACACACGTGCCATGTTTTATTAGACTCTTAGGTCGTGTGACGACTCTTTGTCTTAGTTGTTCATTGTGACTTATTTTGGAAATCTTGGTGTATTCTGAGTTACATCATTGATGTATATTATAATATTCCAAAGTATATAATTATTTGTTAAAATAATAAATATTTTAACTTAAATTATATTTATTAAATTTTGGAATATTAGTTAAAATAATATATTTTAACTTGCCACATATTGTATTTGTACATGTACAACTTTCCCCAAGGATGGGTGTATTAATACTCGTATTCTTAAACTTGTGTATTTTGCCAAGTATTGGTGGCGTATTCCGGTGTGTATTTGTACGTACAAGAATACGTATTTTATTGTGTTTATTAAGTATTCTTATGCTTAATTTTTGTGTAAATTTTTCCGGAATAATACTTCTAATAAAATTCACCAATATATATTCTTAAACTATATATTTTAGGAAATCTTACATAGAAAAATTATTTATAATTTTTCCTTGGCAAAAATAATTGTATTTTCATTTAAACCATGAAAATAATACATTTTCAAGTTTAACTTAGAAAATATATATAAATCTATTTTTCACCCAAAAATAAGGTATTCTATGTTTATTTAAGAAAATATATATTTTCTCCCAAAAATAATATATCTTCTAATAATTCCAAGAAAACATATATATGTTGTTCTTACCCAAAAATAATATATTTTCTTCTTGTCAAAAATATGATTTATTTTATAAAACTTATGAAAATCATATTTTTGTTCTCTTGGTTTCCAAACTACCGTTTACCAAAATATACTTACGAATCTAATTCCAGAATATTTATTGTAAGTTATATTCCTTGTTCGGTTTCTCCAATATTTTGGGTATAATTTGTATATTTATTTCATGGAATTTTTGGTAATATTTGACATTGTATTTCTTGGTATTTTGGTGAGTTATATTATTTCAAGCCCTAAAATAATATAACTAATACACATAATATACAAATAATCACACAAATGGTGACATCTAAATATATATATTCTCCTAAATACATATTTAGTCACTTTTATTATCAAAAACCAACCTCCAATATTTTGTAATTTTTGTAACAAAAATTATGGCAACCTTTATATGAAAATTCATGGTTTAAAATATACTTGTAAATATTTGTTTAAAAACATTTTTCCAGGTGTTTAATTTTTAGAAAAATTTTGCCATGATTTCCCCTTAAAAATGGAGGTTTCCATGATTTCAAAGCATATCATTTTCTTTTATAAATCATCACAATCAACAACAATTCAACCAATACTTAACTATTTGCCAAAATCAAGCATTAATCACTACTTCATGAACTTGAATATTTATAAAAATTTGTAGTAACTTACTAGTGTGTTTAGTAGGCTTAGTCACCCTTTAAAGTGTGGTTATTTATTTAGAAACATCATTATTGAAGAAGTTGGATGTTTACAACTTGTGAATAAATTTTCTAAAAATATTTCTTCTTGAATTTTTCTTTTTAAATATATATTTCTACACTTGATTAACCACTAAAAATGTGGTTGGTTTCTTTAAGAACTAAGTTTATGTAAATCTTGTATTTTTAACTTGGTTTCTTGAAAAATATTTCTTGTAATCATATGTTCAGTAGTCTCATTTCACACTTTGATCATCATACTTCAAGAAAACATTAAATCTTTCAAGTTCATGTTGTAACATAAGGATGATCTCTTGATTTTTAACATAACCATCCCCTCATCTTGCTAGATTATGTCTTTAATCACTACCTAGCAAGATCATATGATGTTTAACATCATATACACAAATAATCAACAATCAACAAGCATAACAACACTTAACAACATGATTTCTTATGATTTTTAAGCTTATGTTCAAGTTTCATGCTCTTGATTCATAGTGTTCTTCATGATTACCAATTTGTATCATCTTTTAACCAACTAAATAAGATGTAAAATAGAGTGTAGATGATCTTACTACTAGCTCAAGGCTAGGGATGATTACAACATGAAGATGAGGTGGTTAAAAGCACTTGCAAGAGGTCCTTCCAATTCCAATGCTTGCAACCTTCTTAGATAGGCCCGAGACACCTTAGAATCACATTGGAATGCATTGAATGGGTTGAAAAATGGAGAGGTGTGTGTGGGTTGTGTGAGCCGTGAGCAAGGGAAGGAGAGGAAGGAGATAGTGAAAGTTGGATGATGGTGAATGAAGATGTGATAATATTCTATGGTTTTATAAAATTCTCATAATCTTCCATGGTATATTTATTGGTATATTCTCCAACATATCTAATAAACTATAACAAAGAAATCTTGTGTGGGACCGATGTCCCTTAACCGTCCAACAGGGGGGGGGGGGTAAAGTGTAACATTTTAATGGTAAGTTACATGGTTTAGTTAGGATTCATTGGTGCTAGTTAGGTATTTTATGTATTTAATGTTTATGAGATGTAATATGATGTTCGGTGACCATAACTAGCTTCGTAACACTAAAACAATGCTTCTAGTAAAAATTTGGTATTTCGGGTAGTGTCCGGTTGTTTGTTTCATTACTGTTCGTTAAATTGCTAAATTGCGCAGTTTAGTGTGCTTTATGTTGTGTTTTGTGACAGTTTTGATTCCCGACACTTAGGAAAGTATTCTGGACCATTAAATCATAATTCTGCATTATATTTAGTTGTTAAAAGCTGAATTTTTTCTGAATTTGTTTATTTTCTGTAGAATTTTGCAGTTTTAGTGTGTTTCTGGCACTTTCCGGTACCTATGTCATCACTAGGAAGGCAGTTTTGTAATCCCAACTTTCCTACACACTATTCCAGTGTAACACTTGGATTCTATGTCTTAATATCATGTCTGCCTGGGTACTAGTACCTCTAGTTTGTTTGGTAACTGTGCTAACTTTGTTCTGTGCATTAAGTGAACCACAATGTGTTGCATATAATAAAGATAAACAAAAATCTTGCAACATGAAATGCCTTTGTATGTATGTGACAGAAATCAGGGAATTATTCGTCTTGTTAATTCAATCATACACAGTCATTAAAGCACAGATTACTGTTTAGTATTGTACGGAACATATGGAAAAATGCCAGTTGTCACATATGTGTGATATGCTATGTAGTGTGCTATAGCGAACGTTATCTTTGCTATTGACATCTATGTGCTATGGTTGATCAATTTAAACCTGTGATTGGTTTATGAGTTGCATTTGGCTATCGTTCTCGAATAAGTGTTCCATTTTAGGCTACATTAAAGTTGATTATGTTATCATTGGTGTTTTAGGGCAAAGTGCATGACAATGTGACGAACTTTACACAAATTGTCATTGTATGTAATGAGTTAAATTCCATTTTTACTAGCTTTGAGTCACATTACCGAAGTAACATCCTTTTCAATTGTCACTGAATACTTAACTTACTTTTTAACATGTAGATATGGTGAGATTGTGCACAGGAAAATCGAAAGGCTTTGCTTTTGTTGTATATGACGACCAGAGAAGTACAATTCTTGCTGTCGGTTAGTCTCTTTATCTATCTAATTTTGGGTTTTGTATAAATTATCATAGCTGGTGACCAAATGTGTGGTTAAAATGTTTTTTGTTCTAATCTTTTATAAATAATAGTGCTAATAGTATTACAAATGATATTAGTTTAACAATATAATATATTTATTAGAGTAATATAAGGAGGTTTTATGTATATTCGAAACAAACCGTGGACGACTTTTGACCTATATGAGCTGTCTCATTTTAAGTATTTTTTTGTTAAATGTGTGACCCGTTTGGCTGATAACTCTTGAAATTATTTATAACTGAATTAACCATTTACAAGTACATAGGTTGAAATTTCCACCTTTATGCCATCTCTAACTCTATATAATTAAAGAAATTTACGTGACATATACAAGTACACAGCAGGTTAAAGTTTTATAAAAACTAGATCATGGTGTTCTAGCCGATTCCGTTTCTTTGAATGAATCTGTTAAGAATGAAAAGTGACAATGAAACTTCATAAATTTGTTTTAAAGGTTTGATCTTATACATGCTCAAAGGTGCTCCAGTTCCGTTCACACACGGATAGCTAACTGCTGCAAATTTGGGGTTCCTTTGCCATACAATTTCCACCACATATCATGAAATTTATACTTTTAAAAATACTATACATAAATAAATAAACAAAAGTAAGATAACATACCAGGAGCAATTTTACCATGCTGCCTTTTTGCACCTTCTAAACCAAAAAACCCTCACTGAATCAACTCAGCCATGATCAAATCTTGCTTGGCCTTCTAATAATGCACATCCTCATTACATGCCCCCTTATTTATAGTGTTAACAGTCTTGAAACTCAAACGAAGTCCAATTTTCCAGACATTTCTCAAATTAAAGCTCACTCAATTCTCTTCTCCATATAATCAATCATTAGATTGATCAATACAAGTTCTACATACTAACTGTATCTACATCTGTAGAAGCTCTAGATCTGTTGAAGTTTGATCAAAAAACATGTCTGCCAAATCCGACCAGGGGCGGATCTTAGTGGCAAGGTGGCAGGGCCACGGCCCTGGCAAGTTTTTCGGCCGTAGTGCTAATTTTCCGCATTTCGATCGAAATTTTGTATATATACTATGTTCGGCCCTGGCAAGTTTTTCGGCCGTAGTGCTAATTTTAGTGCCCGTGTCTTTCGGCCCTGGCAGGTTCAACGGGCAAGATCCGCCACTGAATCCGACCCTCGTGGTTCTGCATTTTCAGCTGCTGAGATAGTTTAACTCATTATAAACAAACTTAATTATGTAAAGTTTCAGTTGTTTTGAACGACCTATGATTTTTTATTTGAATCATTCAGTTGGAGTTGTTAGCAGAAGATGAAATGATCGAGATAGTTCCAAACCTAAGAATAAAGCCTCTCAGTTTGATTTGTGTAATTTTCTATCCCTTATTCTTTACGATTTTACATTATGACTTTATTTCGTAACTTTTTTTATATACTTACAAATTTTTACTCATAATTTTGATATATTGTTAAAATTAGTTCCATCTTATGATTTTTTTATATATGGCAGGGTGACTTTGGTCCATTTCAGCCACAAATACCTACTCAAGTCCCAATATGGTTGGCTGTGGCTTTGAAAAAGAGAGGGAAATGCACTATTCGCCCTCAGGCGCATATGATGAAGTCAAAAGTCAGGATAAAGGAACCAACTTTTTATGAAAAAAATGCAAAAGATATTCTAAAACAGCCTATAACATTTACAACTATGGAAAAAGCATTTTAAACAGTTAAAGCAGATATTTGTTAGTATATCTGAACGTGTGTTTTATCAATCATTCAATTGGAGTTAGTCATTTACTTGGTTTTAAAAAGGGCGAAGTGCACAAAAACGAGGAGGTCTAAAATCTAAACGCAAAAGCGGCGGGCTTCTCATACATGAGGCGCAAGGTTTCTAGGAACATTTACCCAATATTTAGACACACATAAGCTTTATATATGTTTGTTAAATTTGAAGATCTAGAAAGATGTACTTGTTTGAACCGTTACTCCATCAGAGATAAAAACATAAAGCTGACTTTATTCTATATTAATGAATCCTTTTCTGGTGGAAAAGTGGGGTCTGGTAGAAGACAGTTAGGCTACTCGGTATGGTTGATGGAGGATGGGCCTCCACGTCAGCGCCACGTAAGATGGGTGTGAGGATGGGGCAAAGAGGATGGACCTAAGGAAATGGGGGGTAGGCCTAAAACATATATATATATATATATATATATATATATATATATATAGGGTAAGGTTAATGCGAGAACCACCTTTATTGTGAGAACCGCGAGAACCAATGTGAACACAACCTAAAATAGCTAAAAAAAACCTTAAAAAAACCTAACCCCGACCCCCCCCCAAAAAAAACCTAAACCCCCCCCCCCCCCCCCCTCCCAAGCTAAATGCTAAAAACTAAACCCCCCAAAAAACCTAAAAAAAAAACCTAACCAAATTTTTTTTGATTTTTTTAATATTTTTTATGTTAAAATCGCTACTTTTAGAAGCCAAAAAAAATTTTTTTTTTGCTACGAAAAGTAGCGATTTTGTTATAAAAAATATTAAAAAAAAAAATTTGTGTGATTTTTAGCTATTTTTAGGCATTTTTTGTTGCGTTCACATTGGTTCTCGCAATAAGAGGTGGTTCCAAACGGATCTTTGTCCTATATATATATATATAGGGAGAAGATCATGCGAGAACCACCTCTTATTGCGAGAACCGCGAGAACCAATGTGAACACAACCAAAAATGCCTAAAAATAGTTAAAAATCACACAAAAAAAAAATTATTTTTTATAAAAAAATCGCTACTTTTCGAAGCCAAAAAAATTTTTTTTTTTTTTTTTTTTGTGGGCTTCTAAAAGTAGCGATTTTAACATAAAAAATATTTAAAAAAAAATAGATTTTTTTTAGATTTTTTTAGGTTTTTTGGGGGTTTAGTTTTTAGCATTTTAGCTTTGGGGGGGGGGGGGGGGGGTTAGGTTTTTTTTAGCTATTTTAGGTTGTGTTCACATTGGTTCTCGCGGTTCTCACAATAAGGGTGGTTCTCGCATGAGCTCCTCCCTATATATATATATATAGGGAGAAGATCATGCGAGAACCACCTCTTATTGCGAGAACCGCGAGAACCAATGTGAACACAACCAAAAATGCCTAAAAATAGCTAAAAATCACACAAAAAATTTTTTTTTTTTTAATATTTTTTATATAAAAATCGCTACTTTTCGAAGCCAAATTTTTTGCCACTAAAAGTAGCGATTTGAGCATAAAAATATTAAAAAAAAAAATTTAGATTTTTTTTTATATTTTTAGATTTTTTTAAAATTTTTTAGGTTTTTTGGGGGTTTAGTTTTTAGCATTTTAGCATGGGGGGGGGGGGGGGGGTTAGGTTTTTTAGGTTTTTTTTAGCTATTTTAGGTTGTGTTCACATTGGTTCTCGCGGTTCTCACAATAAGGGTGGTTCTCGCATGAGCCCCTCCCTATATATATATATATATATATATATATATATATATGTGTGTGTTGTATGTATATGTGTATGTGAGAAGAAGATGATGTGAGTTTTGTCCTTTACCTCCCGTCCCAATCGTCCCACCCCTAACGTTTTGGACAACGCCGAGCCACCCGGGACGGTGTTTGGGGGCGTCGCCGGGCCTGGACAACCCCCGCACCGAGTGCCCTTATGATCTTGATGTTGCATACCTTAAAGTGCTAATACAATTTGCTACTGTTTTCCTTGGTCTCACAAAAAGGTTTTGAAGTGGTGTGTAGAATTACCATTTCGTCTTTGGCTCGGCTTTATTAGTGTTGTTTTGCCATTATCATTCATTCATAGATGTTAAAGTTAAACCTAAGGATCGAGTAATAAGAGGCACACTCATATTATTTGTTGCCCTTTTATAGCCTCATTTGTAAGTTCAATGTTTATAGTAATGCTTCGCAAAAGTAGAATTTGTTTTCTTATTATTTTTTTACGGGTGGAATTTTTTTCTGTATGTATATTGGAATAAATAGCAACATGCTAAAATATAATAACCTAAGATAGAAATTATGCCCCCTTTTATGTGTGTGATCTTACTTTACAATCTCTGTAACAGTGGATTTGTTCTATCTTTTTAAACATACTGGGTAGGTTCTTGATTAAAAGCATGAAAAAATGGAAAATGGTTCTATGGATTATGCCGTAGTTTAAGGTTCTTCATCCTCACAACATCGGGTGCAAATTGGTATTAATTTGGTATATCAGTTTATTGTTAATTAATTATGTGTATCAATTTATCATTTAAAAGATCCCCGCGTGTTATTGAAATGGCTAATTGGGGAATTGGTGGGAAAAGAGATGTGAGGTTGAACCACAAAGTAATACGTGATACGTGTCCCAAGTTAATGAGTAAACTGCCATTTTGGTCCCTGTGGTTTGGCCAGTTTTGCCACTTTAGTCCAAATCTCAAACTTATTACATCTGGGTCCCTGTGGTTTGCATTTTGTTGCCATTTTAGTCCAAAACTCAAAAACCCCATTTATTTGACTGTTGCAACCTCCTATTTTGTCTTTTAGTTCAGGGGCATTTTGGTCTTTTTGCTTTTCATTTTACATTTTCTTAATTAACTTCATCCCCAAATAAATCATCATCATCATCATAAAACCCTAACAGACTCTCTCTCTTCTCTCTCTCTTCTCTCTCTAAATCGATCAGTTAAGTTGAGACCTAAATCGATCAACATAATCCCCAAATAAATCATCATCATCGTCCCACCTGAGCACCACTCCCGCATCGTCCCTACCGAAACTCAAATCCACCATCGTCATCGTCATCTCTGCGTTCCTCTCTCTCTCTCTCTCTCTCATGTTTCTTTGTGTGTATTGGAGAGAAAAGCTTTGAGTTTCAGATCTGAATCAAAATCAGAAATATTTTGATCTGATTGTTTGTGGGGGTTAGAGATCAGAGAGATTGGTGGTGGCGGTGAAAGAATGAAGCAGAAGCTCCGGCGGCTGTGCGTCTTTTTTGGATGGTTTTAGCGAGAGGGCAGGTGGTGGGGCGGTGGCAGGTGGAATGACGGTGGTGGCACTGCAGATCTGGATCGAGATGATGGATGATGATATGTGATTTTGTTAATGTTTTAGGTGGTTGAGGGTGATTTTGTGACAAACAGGATGATCAAAACTTGAACCCAGTCCTTTTATTCACCACGAGGTTGTGATGATTTCACCTAATCCGAGTCAAAATTGGGTCAACATTTGAGATTTTTCGCAGCTTGGCGTGGCAGAATCGGAGGAGGGCAAGTGCGCTTGCAACCTCTGTTTGCAGCCATGGCGGTTTTGATTTGTTGTTGGAGCCTCGTTTCTTTTTACAAATCGGTTTTTGATTTTCTGGAAGATGATGTTCTTGATTTTCTGGATTTTCTGGGTTTTGATGATGATGTTTGATGATGTTCTTGAAGATACAGATCTGAGCCTCGTTTCTTTTTACAAATCGATTTTGTTTTTGTGATGGTTTCTGGTTTTGTTCTGGGTTCTTGATTTTCTTGAAGATGATGTTCTTGATTTTCTGGGTTTTGATGATGAAGTTTGATGATGTTCTTGATTTTCTGGGTTTTGATGATGAAGTTTGATGATGTTCTTGAAGATAGATGTTATTAATTACTGAAATGTTATAATAAATTAACATGGACCAAAATGCCCCTGCACTACAGGACAAAATAGGAGGTTGCAACAGTCAAAAAAATAGGGTTTTTGGATTTTGGACTAAAATGGCAACAAAATGCAAACCACAAGGACCCAGATGTAATAAGTTTGAGATTTGGACTAAAGTGGCAAAACTGGCTAAACCACAGGGACCAAAATGGCAGTTTACTCCAAGTTAATTGTATAATAGACTAGAGAGTATAGATATAGCTATATAGGTAGGTATAGACATAGATTTCTTCGTTATTTCCCCTAATATGTTTTTAGGGTTCTTACATAAAGTCATACATTTTGTTATTATAGCCAAAACACTAATTTGTCATACATTTTGTATGATTTTAAGTTTGTATTAATCATAAATAATAATTATATTAGTAATTTTCTCGAGCCCGGGAAGCAAAACCTAGTTAATGATAAACATGATTAATTAGGCATACGGATTAATGTGATTAATTGACGGGTGTCACAATTTACTTGATTTATTAGTTTTTATCTATTCAAATTCGGGTTTTTTTCGCCATCTGACGATTGTTTAGTTTTTCTTGATTCAGATTTGGTATTTTTTTGTTGTTTATGCAGTAGCTGGAGTTCCAGATTTTACTCGGATGGTCTATTATTCTTGTGACATTTCTTAGTATCATCTGTTTTTTCGCACAAGTGTGTCACACGTGACCTGACTTGATCAGATCTACATACATCTGGTGAGTTAATCTGTTTCTAGGGTTTGTATTACTTAATTTTCTAGGGTGGTAAGTGTTTGCAGGTTTACATTGCTTAGTTTAAGGTTAAGTTGTAGTTCGAATTGATATCTTTGGTTAATTGTTTTTTCTTTTATTGAAGATACATAGTTCATGTTTGTTACTTTTATTTAGGATCTTTTGTTCATTGCTATTATCAGATAAGTAATGACATCTGGACATTGGTTTTGGAGATTCACATTTAACAAAATCAGCATGGGAGCCGAAGCATCTCGTCTACCTAAGCCATCATCCCACCAATAGCTAAGCTAATGTGTGGTCTGATGAGGGTAAGATGTAGATAGATTTACCTCTACCCCATAGGAATAGAGAATCTGCTTCCAGTGAGACCCCGGCTCGCAGTTCTTGCTCAGGTTGATCTCATTTATTACAATTCTATAAATTAATCTGTTTATTTTTACATATCCCTTTCGTTAGCTATGGTCGACATGTAATGCGATATCAAAAGCAACTTGTGGGTCTGATTGGTTTTACAATCTTAAAGAGTGTTGTCAGTCTTTGCAAACAACTAATGTTCTACGTATCATCAAAAATCTATACACTTGCAACAATGATCTAATTTTTAAATAAAATAGTCTAGATGGTTTTATACATTTTGAATACAATTTGGGTGACTTTGGTTTTGTGACCCATTCAACCCGTTTCAATTTAACCATCTTTTTAAACAGTGGCAAAGCTTGAGATTTATAAATCCAGGGGTCGAAAACGTATATACCTAAAAAAAAATTATACGAAAACTACATACCGAACACTACTTAGCGAAAAAAGTTCGGAGGGTCAGGCGCCCCTCCCGGCCCCCACAAAGCTACGCCCTTGTTTTTTAAATTCACTTAATTGACCCTTTAGAGATAAAGTACATAAGCCAAACCGACCCATTTACCCGTTAAGTAACAATTATCTAATACACTAAATACAATTTCCTATATATAACAAGAAATGTAAAATCTAATGCATATACATAACATAAATGGATAATCGTATTAATCACACAAGTGACAAAATCATAAGCAGTTGTTATTGCATCAGATGCCACTATTATTATTATTATTATCCTAAATTACTAGAATAATGTCGATCAATTCTGAGCAGATGCAGCAGGGTTGCCATTAGAAAACGACGGTAAACCAGTAGGCCCGCCATTTAAATTGGGTTGTTCCTCACTAGCATGTTGAACAAACTCCTCCGGTGACATGTGGGACCCGTGGCATGCACAAACGATACGGATCTGGGTTCCACTGTATCGGTATGTAACACCTGATATTGTTTTCCCATTTGGGCCGGGGCCCGTTGTGGAAACCCATGGTAGATTTGGGGAGGACCCACTTCCTCCGAATTTGAGTTCTGCTGCTATACCGGGCCTTATAGCAGGGTGTTCAAGCGGAAACGCTTCGAGCTTTGACTGGTCAATTGTGTTCATACCCTTGGTGTCGGGTTCAGCATGCATAGATGACCCTTCTTCTTTGGCCTTTTTACCATCTCCCTTTGCCCTCTCAAATGGCTTCGATGTGTTTACAGGTACCGCAGCTACAATAATATTGTGAAAAGAAAATGTAAAAAAAAATCAAAAACAAAAAATAAACAACCCTTGCCTTTTTGATAAGAGTAAAATGCCAATTTCGTCCCTGAGGCTTGGCTAGTTTTGCTAATTTCGTCCAAAGGTTTGTTTTTCAGCATCAGAATCCAAAAGGTATGAAATCTTTGCCATTTCCATCCAGTCCGTTAACTCCATCCATTTTTCTCCGTTAACAAAAAGACAAAAAAAAAAAAGCCCTTAGTTAATGGAGAAAATGGATGGAGTTGAGCCAAATGAAAATGGCAAGATTTCAAACCTTTTGGATCAAGATGCGGAAAAACAAACCTTTAGACTAAAGTCGTAAATCTGGCCAAACCACAGGGACGAAAATGGCATTTTACTCTTTTAATAAATATGGACATATCATAACACGACACGATTTTATGGGTAATGTTCAGGGTCACCTATTCAACCAGCTTACCTACACGTTTGACACCACTAAAGAAGAGTAAGACATTTATAAATTAAAAGCTACTTGCACGTTAATAAATCTTTGTAGCATATATCCATGCATTATATGATTCCAAGTTTTCATCTTTAGCAACCACTTGCTAATATTAATAATAGTAAAAGTCGATTAAAACATACCATTATAGTTTCAACTCAAATTAGTGACAAATCTTTAACGGGTTTTTTTTACATAAAGTACCAATACACTTTCACTCACTTCTGTCCCGTTTTAGTCATTGTACCTTTTTATACATTTCAGTCAATAAATTATGGCTTTATGTCCTGTTTGGGCTATTTATGGAGATTTTTTGTACTACTTTGGGTCACGACGGGTTCACCCCCATCAGACTTGTTTTGAGTCGAAGCGGCTGGTTGGACCGGGAACCAGCGGTCAGACCGGAAAACCAAGTGGTCGAGCCAGATTTGTGGGGTTTGAACTGGATTTTGATTAAAATTTTTCAATATTACCCAATTTATTTTTATAATATTTACAACATCCCCCGGTTCTTACATCCGATCTGGCCAGTTCAACCAGCCTGATCAGTGGACCGGTAAGGAGACCGGTTCGACGTCTGGTCCAGTCTTGAAAACATTGGAAATAAGTGATCAAAAAATGGATTTGACCTGAAATTTCAGGATATCTTTGACCAAAGTACCTTTAATTTAATCTTATCAATCATAATGCAATCCAGAAACTGAATAAACAAATTTAGTTTGATATAACTAACGCACTAAATCCTAAGTTCTTTTTAGATCGATCAAATTGACCATTGGGTACCAAGCCAAAAATTCTCAAGAGCTGAAAAAGATAATCGGAAATAAAAAAGGTAATGCTGCAATGAATCAGAAACAAGACCGTGAGATTTACCTGCAGATACAGTTGCTGCCTGGACCGTAGAGTAACCAAACATCAACGGCAAATTTGCTGGAATCACAGGCTGTTGACCACCCTGAACAGAGTTTGACTCTTTGACCGAAAACGAATAAGGCAGATTCACAACATTTGCTGATTGACCCGAATATGGAACACCATGGGACACAACATGCCCAAGTTTAAAATCCTTTTCTGATGAAATCGTAAACCCCCTTTGACTTTGACTTTTCAAGTCAACACCAGTTGACTCAGAAACACGAACTTCCTTAGATCCTTTCGACACGTCATCAGCTTCAGAACTCGCAACATCCTCGTTTTCAGCGGTTGAACCGTCATCTGCGGTTATCGACGCATGTGGGGTCCGCGACGGTGGCTTAATATGCAAAGTAGAACGATACGCGTCTCTGTCTCTTTCATGTCTCTTTTGATTATTAATTTCATCGAACATGTTTTTCCGTTTGTTACCTCCTTCCACATTCGCGGGTCCCTTTGAAAGATCGTAAAAGATATTTTCTTCCGGTTTTGACTGATTAACTCTCTGAGGGATCATGGCTACCTCTTCTTTATGATTAGAACCATCTAGAAAGTTCTTGAAATCGTCAATTAATTTGCTACCCCTATCGGCTTCCTCAACCCTGACGTCGGAACTGGTGGCGGTTTTACCCTTTGTGGTGGCAGAAGGCCCGCCACATGGTAAGGATAAGGTGAGATCAAGCCGGTTACCGTCCTCCATTCGGTTTTTTCAAAAGAATATACGCCCGCAAATAAATACAATTTGGTGAATTTCTTGTAAACCAAACTTTAAGGAACTCAACAGACTGTTTAAAGTTTAAACCGTCATCTTTATTCAGTTCACCTACATAAAACTTAATAATGTCATCCCAGAAACTATGCAGTTAATGCGGTAAAAAATCGGATATCGGTCAAGGACCGATATTTGAGATATAGGTTATCACAGTGGGAAATCGGAATTTTAATATCATGCAGAATTTATATATATAATTATATAGAAATTTAATACTAAACCATTAACAGATTAACCTTTTGCAAAACACTAACAATTGTAGCAAGTAGGAACTGGTTAAGACTTAAAACACTAACATTTAACACTAACAATTAACAATCAAGACTTAAAACACTAATAGCAGCAATAAGAAGAAAGACGAATGGTAGAACTAAGAAGACAGGTACTAATATCGGGAAAATCAGTGATACATCGGTCAAATATTGGTAAAATATCGGTCAATATCACCGATAATATCGGTACTGATATTCTGACCGATATTTGACACTGATATTAACTGCATAGCCCAGAAAACATGAATTTCATTCAAAGTGCAAACTTTCATTATGAATAAAACTACAACACAGTACCAATATTCCAAATAAAGAAATTTAGTGTACAAAAAAATTACCATACAAAAACTCACCTCTTGATGGAATACACAATTACAGATTATTAACTTCTGAAGTGTGATAGTGATTATGCTTATAAGGCTATAAGCAAGAGTAAATACTCGGTAAAATGAAGGCAGCTTATTTCACCATAAGGGTAAACTTGTTATTGTATATCCACCAAGAATAATCAGCTTGAAATATGAAATATGAAAGCTCACATTCTTTTCATCTAAAGACTCAAAAGTGCTTTTAAAGAACACGTAAACCGATAAGTTTTCATATCATGGATGTCTCAACAGATTCGTAGGCTTAAAGCGAATCTAAAATTTAGGCCTTTTGAATTATAACACTAAGAAAATGTGAGTTTTTTTTACTTTCTACTATGCATATTTTTCATTACATGTTACAGTTAATTTCTAATGGCTTATATATTCAATCTATTTAACCTCTTTTGTGTTGATATTAATCTTAAACATATTTTTAGTAACTTCATGTTAGAAAAACTTTTTCTTATTAACAAATCAGGAATATTCAATTTTATACTACCTACTTGTATATATGAAAATTTTTATGTATATCGAAAATGCTTCACGACGAATACATTTAAACATCTACATACAAACAACTAATATATTTTAAAAAATTATGACCACCATTAGTTCACAATCTTAATCAATTAAACACTAAAACAACTAACAACACTTAACAAAACCTACGAGTTCATAGATTCCTTCAAACTACAAAAAAAAAAAAAAAAAAACTATACACTCAACCACATTAAACGATAATTAAGCTTCAACTAATCAGTAACATATAAAATAGCCTTCTTTACATCATTTTCAACAAATGACTTGATATATATTATAGAGTAAATTACTTTTTGAGTCCTTGTGTTTTAGTGGTTTTAACCATTTGAGTCCAAAATCAAAATGTTTAATGCCCTGAGCCCCTAGACGCATTTTTTATAACCTTTTGAGTCCTTACTCCTTTTGAGACCATTTTTTAAACCTTTTGAGTCCAATTTTTTTTTTAAAAAATGGACTCAAACGTTATAAAATGAACAAAATTGGACTCAAAACGTTATAAAATGAACAGTCTGGGACTAAGGGTGTTAAACTTTTTGATATTGGACTCAAGTGATTAAAACCACTAAAACACTGAGACTCAAAAAGTAATTTACTCTATATTATATCAAACGGTAAGCCAAAAATAATTTTAGAATTTATAACTGTTCAAATCAATTTTGTTTGCCCCGGTAGTTTAGTTTACCATGTAAACTGTAAATGCATGATATATCATAAAAGCTTAAGATCTTTTTATAGAAAAAAATATACTAAAAGTTCTTGTCAATTATAGCATACTTGTATTTTCTATAACCACTTATTGATTCTCTTTATCTAAAAGTTCTTGTCAATTATAGCATACTTGTATTTTCTATAACCACTTATTGATTCTCTATAATTTTGTAAACTCCTAAACACCTCCTTAAAGAATCTAGACTTAACTTTATACTATAACAGTTCTAAGCTACTGTAATAAGTATCAAATATTATTCCTTTTCTGTTTAACTTATTATAAATCAAATTCTATCAAACTATCCAACTCCACAAACCCTAAATCACTAAATCCAACCAACTCAATAACATTAACTACAAACTTCTTAAACCAAAACCACCATTACTTCACAACTTCAATCAATTAAAACCCTAAAACAACTTAAAACACCAATCCAGACCTACAAGTTCATAAAACCTTCAAATTCCATCAAATTTCTTCAAATTACAAACAAAAATCTATAAATTCAACCGATTGAAACGATAATTAAGCTTAAAACCTTCAAATTCCTTTAAATTCCTCCAAATTACAAACAGAAATCTCTAAATTCAACCGAATTAAACGATAACTAAGCTTAAAACCTTCAAATTCATTTAAATTCCATCAAATTACAAACGGAAATCTATAAATTTAAACAAATTAACCGATAATTAAGCTCGAACTAATCAGTAACAGATAAGGTCATCAGTATATGATCAAAATCGGAGAAATTAGAGCAAATTGGAACAAATTGTGAAGATGAAAGTTATGAAAGTTGTTGAAGAAGAAATTAAGGAGATAAAGTTACCGGAAAATGTTGGGGGATGAAACCCTAGGAGTGAAGGTAGCTGACAATTGGGAGAATAGTTGGTAAAGGTGGAATTTTTGGATTCGGAGTTTAGGGTTTTTTATTTGTTCCTCTTTTTTTTAGTTTTTATTTTGCACGTGCTTCTTGTTTTAGCTTTTAACAATTTTTGTAAGATAAGAATGACCTAATTTGGCAATGAGGTAGTGGTGGAGTGATAAGGGAGAAATTTAATGTTTTAAGGGATGCAGGTTTGATTTTTGCCCTTCTCATTATTTTCTGCGGCATCTGGTGATGATGGGAGACTAAGCGAATAGGTGGAGATCGCTAGTTCGATCCTTGAACTAAGCGGGTTTTACCTCACCGCACTGGCGTGCCTTCGGATGAGTGTTCACGGGCTTCGGCCCTAGGTGAGGGTTTTCCCCGGTTCGAAGACGGGTGTATTTCGATGTGGTGAATTTCGTCAGTAGCTCATTTGGAGGATTCGTTGGTCGTTCAAAAAAAAACAATGACATAACTGTTAGCATGGTATGAATTTTAAGACTTTAGATATGCGTCATGTTAGTGTCACGTAGACAGGGGTTTTTAAGCCTCTCACTCGGCGTAAAATAAAGCTCCTTTAACTATTTAACAAAAAAGAAAAAGGAAAAAAAACAATAAGAATCTGATTGGTTCTTTACGCATGAGGCCCCCTCTTTTTCCCTCTAACGCTCGTCATTGTGTTGGCTGAAGGGGTGATGGCACTCTTAAATGCCGCTGGAAGGTTGGTGTTGGAGGCGCCGCCAAACTTAGTTGGCATGGGGCGTTAGCCTTATATTAGTTTTCAATAGTTTACAAATTTTATACAGAGTTAATTACATAGTTAGTCCCTGTGGTTTGCACAAAGTAACATACTTAGGTACTAATAGTTTAAAATCACATTATAGGGTATTAACTTTTCATTTTGTAACGTTTGGAGGTATTAACGTTATTTGTAGGTTTAAAATCACATTCTATTAGTACCTAAGTATGTTATTTTGTGCAAACCACAGGGACTAACTATGTTAATACCCTAGAAGTTAATACCTCCAAACGTTACAAAATGAAAAGTTAATACCCTAGAAGGTGATTTTAAACTATTAGTACCTAAGTATATTATTTTGTGCAAACCACAAGGACTAACTATGTAATTAACTCTTTTATACATGATGCAAAGTAATTGTTTATGGTAGGCATGGGGAGTTACTCTATGTTGTCTAGCCTTATATTAGTTTTCAATAGTTTACACATTTTCAACATATACAATTTTCATGGTGACGGGTGGTCCGTAGGACAACCCTTTATGATGTTAAAAGACAAGTTTATCCCTCATTTATGATGTAATTATCTTGAATTAGATAACTACGGTTGCTTATGTTTCAGGTACATTCGGAGCTTAAAAGTGTGGAAATGAAGCTTCGGAATAGGCGCGGTTGGATTAGAGATTGAAAGATGGAGAATACATGAAGAAAATAATTTATTAGAACTGAATAATTAAGAAGATAGCATGATAGAGGACGGAATTACGAGAACGGAGGCGAAAACGGTGAAGAAAACGGAGTTGAAACGAAAAAGTTATGCTGAAAACAAAATTTCATGCTGAAGCCTACCGTAACTTACGGTGGTACCGTAATTTACGGTAGACCCCAGCATTTTTCGTCCACCGTAAGGCAGTAGAGACCCACCGTAACACTTTTTGGTCCACCGTAACTTACGGTGGTACCGTAATTTACGGTGGAGGCTACGAGGAAAACGTAACTGCCCTCATTTAATCAGTTTTATGGTGTCTTTTCAACTATTCTCATCATTGGTCGGTTATTGGAGACACTAGGGGCGATTTTGGCTGTTCTTGCTTGGTTCTAGACAATTTCTATCATTCGGTTTGTGATTTTGATTCATATGAACATTGAACTTATTGTTATGATGATTCACCAAGCTATGTGTGGCTAAAACTTTCGGTGATCATCTTAGGTGAAGGTTTCTCTTGAACTTTTGTGTGTTTATTTCTGAATTTCTAGAATGATAACTTGCGTTGCTTGAATATCATGGTGTATGCATAATTGTTTGTAGCTTGTTAATCAATAGTGCAATTTCTAGTCTCAATCGTACGTTCTTGGTGCCGTTGGCAATCGAGATATCACGGGAAGGGTTAGGGTTGGTTATTGATTAATTGATCATCGGGAAACAACCTCGCGTTTATAAATCCGAGTACTTTGTTCCCTTTTATCACTTCAATTATTTATGCACGAGTTATGTCTATGTAACTCTTTCTAGTTGAAATTTCACACAATGGTTTAAAGAAACTGAATCCTAAGATGGTCATTGTTCTCTCCTAATCTGTTTTACAACCAACATTTGATTTGAAATTAGTTATTAATTTAGTTTTCTAACACAACAATCCAATTCATTGATCTTTATTTTCTGCAAATTAGGTTAATTGTAGTTTAATTGCAAAGCTATAAAATCAACACACTTTCCACATACTCCCTGAGTTCGATACCCTCTTACCACTATCTATAGTTGTTATTGGGATTAAATTTGATTGTGACCACGACATCACGTCACATGGTCGGTAATAGTGCTCGCCCATTATTGGCTGAAATGGGCGGCTAAACTAATAGTGTCTAGCACTCTCCTATTGGTCCAACAAATTTACGTTTTTATCCCGCTTTAAAATTACAATTTTGCCATCAGTTAAAAAATATGTTTTTGCCCCCACATAAAAATAAATTTACGTTTTAGCTCCCAGCTAAATATTTAAATTTTCCCCTCGGTTCAAAATTACGATTTTGCCCCGTTTAAATTTACACTTTTGCAATTAGTTTTTTTCCCTTAAAATTACGATTTTGCCATCAGTTCAAAGTTATGTTTTTACCCCCACTTAAAAATAAATTAATGCTTTTGCTCCCAACTAAAATTTTAATTTTGCAATCGGATCAAAATTACGATTTTGCCCCGTTTAAATTTACAGATTTGCCGTTAGGTTTTTTTCTCACATCTACGTTACGATTTTGCCCTCAACTTAAATTTACATTTTCCCCATCGTTTTTGTTTGTTTTCCTGGTTAAATTACAATTTTGTCCCCATTGTAAAATTACAGTCATGCCGGCAGCTGCCTGGCACTCCCCCATTGATCCATTTAATTTACGATTTTATCCATGAAATAAAATTATGATTTCGCCCTCAGTTAAAAATTACTTTTTCCCATCATTATAGTTTTTTTTAGCAAGCTATAAAAGTTTTTTTTTCATTGGTTAAATCCATTTAATTTTTTTCCGTGTCAAGGAGCTACCTAAGACTCGCTCATTAGTCCTGAAAAAATACAGTTTTGCTCTGAGCAGAAAATTACGGTCTTATCATCGTTTTAGTTTTTTTCCTAGCAAAATTATAGTAGTGTTTTTTTAATTGATTGAGAATTATTCGGCCATCGCCCCGCAACGCGGGCGGTGCAACTACTAGTTTTAATACATAATGCAAAGTAAAGTTTATGGTATGTGATAATTTTTTAAGAATAGGATTTCTTATTTCCCGCTTCTCTTGTTTCAACTTTCATGTTATATTTCATAATTAAAGAGTAATAGTAATAAAACGCAGTATTTCCCAAATCATCATTATTAACTATTTAATATTTTCTTTATTCAATATGTGAATAAACGTGTTTATAACGTACGCGTATATATACAAGGGTCGGCTCCTTCGGAAAAGAATGTATAACTTTAAAAGTATAATAATTGATGAAGAAATGACACATGTACTTTGAGAGTTTTTATGAGAAACGATATTTGCGTCTATTTACTGCTTCCACCAATTATATCATATAAAAAGTATTTTTTTTCGTTATAATCAGTGGCGAAGCTTGAAATTTTTTAGGGGGGGGGGGGGGTCGAAAACGTATATACCTAAAAATTTCTATAGAACCAGGGGGTCAAAAACATATATACCCAAAAATTTCTATACGAAAACTACATATATAAAACTACTGACCGAAAAATTCGGGGGGTCGAGCGCCCCTCCCGGCCCCTTCAAAGCATCGACCCTGGTTATAATATGTGTTAAATATTGATATATTTTTTATGATAGAATGAGTTTTTTTAAGTGTAACATACTACCTGAATAATTGTGTGACCACATCATTTTACACATTGTTGCTATGAACTTATGGGTCAAAGTCTGAAATGTTTTTATTATCATAAAAAGCATGGTTTTATTATTTAATTGTGATTGTGTTGTTATAACCCCATAAAAATGTGTTTGTAAATTGATTTGGGATACAACTACCACGATGGTACAACACAATTATTTGTGTATTGTGTTACACTTTTGAAATATCATTTTTATAGAAAATATATTAATATTATAAACATAATAAAGAGAAAAATATGTTTGATGTTATGGTATAAATTAAAAAAAAAAAGGAAAGAGTAAATAGAAAGAGTATATTATATATTATATAATACATTTTTTAAGCTTATATAACTTTTTTATTTGTAAAACTACTTTAAATAGTTAATTACCTGTTTTTTTAACAGCAATAGTTAATTACGTATAACTGCAAAAACCATGAGATAGTGTTAGACAGCTAGCTATCTGCCTATCTGGCACCCTCTCATTGGTTTATTATTTTTATATTAATTAAAAAACCTTCAGCTTTGCTAATACACAGGTTACTTCTCTCTGTTTTTAAAAGGTTTTCTTCATATTGGTTTACTATGTTTATATGCGTGTTTAGTCACTCTGCGTCAACCTTGGTATTGTACATGTTTATTCCTTCTACCTTTATTATTTTAAGTAATTGATTGTCGGTTTTATATTTTACCTTTAAACCTTCAACTTTGTTAATATATGTGTTTAGCCCCTTTGTTTTTAGAAAAAAAAAACTTTCTTTTTATCGGTTAACTTTATTTATATGCGTGTTTAGTCCCTCTACTTTAACTTTTGGTAGTGTACATGTTTAGTACTTCGGCTTTTATTTCTTTTAGTATTTCATTTTTTTAGCATTTTTCCCTTTGCTACCATAACGAATCAATCCGAGAGAATAGTGATTGTTGGATATTGGTAGAGAATCGCTATTATTCTTGGGCTTTAATAAAGTTACATGGTAGACAATTGCTACTACTTTTGAGCTTTAGTAAAGTTACATTGTAATACCTAAACTTAATTAAAACAAAAATTCTTAGACATGCGTATTTTATTTATGTGTGATTTTTTATTGAGATCGTGTTATTAGTAGTATTTACAAGTAACCGAAACACATGCGTGCATTTTATTAAACTAAGAGATATTCCATTTACCGCCCCGCAACGTGGGCGAGGTATAAACTAGTTTGAGACACAAGCTAGGGTAGCAAACTTGTGATGTAAAAGGAGTGTTAATATATATTTAAGGAATAATATATTTTCATAATTATTATTCCATATATAAATAGCCAACTTATATATGCATTAATACTTGTATCATGTGCTTGGGGAGTGTTTAAAAAAAAAAAAAAAAAAAAAACTAGGTTTTTCACATTTAACCCAAACATTTCATATTTTACATTTTAACCCCTTTTCATTTTTTTTTACTTTTACCTCAAAGTTTTTCATCTTTTATAATTTAACACAACACTTTATTATTTACAACTTTCGTACCCCGTACTTTTTATCTTTCGCAAGTTTTTCGTTTTACGTTTCGTTCTAAATTTTGCGAGTTAACATGTCGTAGCGTGCATGTGAGATTCACCGTTTTTGCTCTATTTTTTCATATTTGACAGACCCGTCGCAACGCGTCCATTTTTCCCCTTTTGAAAAGTTCGCCGCAACGGGCGGGTCGTAGATCGACTAAGTTATTATTTTCTACGTTTTACGTTTCTGATTAATTTCTTCGCATTAAGACACTGTAACGGGTGTGCGTGGTTCAACGATTAGTCTGCTTTTCGTTCAATGTAATTTTTATCATTTTATCTATTTTATTTTTACGATGTTGAAAGTCGATGTGGTTGTGGCATTGGTGCTACTTGGCACGGTTTTACGAACGTTTTTAACCTATTAAATTTTTTACAAACTTTTTGTTTCAGTTTACCCATATACTTCCTTTACTTAAAAACTATTTTTTACGTGCATATTTTATGTACGGGTATATGTAAATATGATTTTGTTCAACATTCCGACGTAAACTTTTTTTTATAGACGAGTGAGGTTAAATATAATACGTTTTAATTTAAAGAAACCATTTTTACGTGCATATTTCTATGTACGTTTTTGTATAAATTCAAGTTGTTCTACGTTTCGACGTAAACTTTTTTGGGAAATGATTCAGGTCAAATATAATATGTTTTCGTGTTTATTTTATGTATGTTTCGTAAAGTTTGTTTCGAACCGAGTGAAGTCAAATTATGGTTTCTTTTTCTCCCTTTTTTTCGAAAGCTCTAATTAATCCCTTTCGATTACATGTGCATATTTTCCTTCATACCCGTTACGTTTTCTTTGTATAAGTTGGGTCACATATAATACGTTATAATTGTTCGAAATGAATTCCATTTACTTTACGTTTGATCTAATCACAATGCTTATACAGGTTACACTGAGTTCAACTGGATACGTCGAAATGTGTGTTTTCATATGGTTAATGCATCACATAACGGAAGTTGCCCTGCAACGTAGTTGGCAATCTTCATCTCGAGGAGGGCTTTGGCCCGGGCTCATACCCGGGTTCGAGTCTGAGGGACACTGGTGCCTAGCTTCGGCTGGGTAATTTCACCGCCAGGGAGCGATCCTGTAAGCTAGCTTGGGATGGGGGATCCCCTTCGTGGTCAGGGGTACCGTGCATCTCCCCTTTTTTTAATGCATCATATAACGTTTGGACTAATCCATTCAATGTTTACGATGTACCCGCGCCGCAACGCGGGCGGGTCTTAACCCTAGTTTCAACTATTTTTTCAACTTCAAAACATATTTTCACATATTGTAAACCAATAGACCTTTACTAACATAACTTTAATTTCTTTTTATCCCCATTTTCTTTTCTGTTAGTAAAGTTTCATTGATTTACTATATATGAAAATGTGAGACCACTATTGTTTATTTTTTAAGTTGAAATTATTAAAATCAATTATTAAAATTGTCATTTAAAACATATTAAAAAGAAAAATTCACCACAAACCATTTGTAAAGCTTTTATCTGTCATCAAATAGTATTAAAAAAGATAAATTAATTACCAATAACATTGCAATAAAGTAATGTGGCACCGATCTTTTGAGACAGGCCGTATGAGGACAATATGATGTTTGTGTGCTTGTTATTGAATAAGGGCATTATTGCATTTCTTCTTATTTCGTTGTTTTTAACATTGCCATGTCGGATTATGCAAAAAGTAATTGATAAAAAAAGAAAATGTATTTGTGTTGGACAAAAACTAAGAATAAAATTATGGTGATCTTCTTCCTCACGAATTGGAAGAAAGAGCGAGTGCAAGAATTTTATTTTGGAAGAGGACAAAGTAAAGCTTATTGATATCAAACAAAGGTCTCGAATTCGGTGGGCAACGGGATGAGGATGAAAAATCGGCCTTTTTTCCATAACGTGATTAATGCCAATACGAGTTATAACTGGATAAATGGCCTTCTTATTGATGGGGTTTGGGAAACGGCTCCTCCATTAGTAAAGGAACGAGTGTATAACTTTTTCCTTGAAAAGTTTCAAGAGCCGATGGGAACCCGTCCAACGCTAAATTGTCCGAACCTTGTTCCCTTAACGGAGATGGAGGTGGACTCTTTAATTTTGCCGTTTTCGGTTTCAGAAATAAAAGAGGCGGTTTGGGATTGTGAGGGAGATAGGGCTCCGGGTCCGGATGGAACTAATTTTCATTTTATAAAAAAATGTTGGCATCTTTTACAAAACGACTTTGTGAAATTGTTCGAGGAATTTTATTGGAGGGGGGCGTTTAGCGTTGGGTGCACTTCCTCGTTTATCGCTTTAATTCCTAAGAAGAATGACCCCGGGGGTTTAGGAGATTTTAGGCCGATTAGCTTGATTGGATGTATCAACAAAGTGGTGTCTAAAGTGTTGGTAAATAGGCTTAAGGGGGTGATACATGGTTTAATATCGGAAGAGCAATCGGGGTTCCTGTCTTCTAGAAGCATCTTGGATCCGTTGATTTTAAATGAAATAATTCCATGGTTGAGGAGGAGTCGTTAGAAGAGGTTTATTTTTAAGGTGGATATCGAGAAAACATACGATTCTCTAAATTGGGGTTTCCTTAACTCCATTTTAACCCAAATGAACTTTCCTTTAAAGTGGAGGACATGGATAATGGCTATAGTATCTTTCGCAAAGGCTCTGGTTCTCGTAAATGGTACTCCGACCCAAGAATTTCCTTGTAAGAGGGGTTTGAGGCAAGGGGACCCTCTATCGCCGTTTCTCTTTATTTTAGCTATGGAAGCTTTGTGACACCCCAGGAAAACCAGGAAACCAACGCAACTTAACTAGCTTCCTCAGTAACCACGCGCTAAATTTCGGGACGAAATTCTCTTAACAGGGGGAGAATGTGACAACCCTCAAATTTACATGTAACCGTACAATCTATTAATGTTAATTAAAGTGCTTGACGACTGTGTGGAATTACTTAACTGCTCTCTGATTACTGTGTTATACTTACATGTACTTGATTAACATACTAATAAAGCACAGAAAAGTCATTAAATAGTCCGGTATGCTTTCCTGAGTGTTGAAAATTAAAAACGTTACAAAAATATATGTATAGGACGCTTTACGGATTAATTAAACAGTTTAACGGAACAGTATCGAACCGAACAACCGGACTTTACCCGGAAAATGAAAATAATGTCAATGACATTGTTTACACCTTTCTGAGCTAGTTAGGGTCCCCGAACACCCTAACACCCGTTATATTACACTACACACTAATAACCTATTTAAATCCCTAACTAAACTAACTAGTCCCTAACTATACATTTCAAATCTAACCACATACCCCCCCCCCTAACCGAACGGTCACCACAAGGGTGACACACCCTTGTCCTTGTTGATTATTTTAATCCAATGTGTGGGATATCTAGATGACATATTGCTTGTTGGACAATGAAGATAATTGGTTTATAAATTAACCTTAAGGACCATCATTCTCTCACATCAAACACACTTAACCAACTCACTTAACTCTCCCTCTCCTTTCCCTTGTTCGGCCGAAACCAAACCACCACCATACCACTTCCTTCAAGTCCATTTCAAGCATCATACTTACTTCCAAGAGTGTAAGGGATCATACAAGGAGGCTCGGTGCTTTCGGAATCTCAAGGACCTCACTACGTTGCTTTTATCCACCTTGTTTTCGCTTTGATTTTTCCCTAGCCTTGAGATAGTAGTAAGTGTTATAAATCTTCATTTTTGTTCTTGTTTTTGGTGGATAATAGATGTTAGAATGATAAAAAGTTAAGAAACTTTAAAGCTCATGAACAAATCTTGAACATAATGTGTTAAAGAGTGGATAAAGAGAAGTTATGTGTGTAAATCTTGTAGATCTTGTGTTGTTATGATTCTTGTTGATTATCTGATGATTTGTTGGTTAATATTGATGCTTGATGTTGTTGTGGTCACTAAACATGATTAACGGAATCAATCGAACACACTTTAGAAGACTTAAAAGCTGAAACAGTAGGCTGTTTGGTTTTTACAGCCAACTTCAGTTGGCTGTAACAGGACCATAACTTAACGAGAAATGTATTTTCTAAATTCTAGGGTTACGTATTATGAAATACGGTTCTAATGGCACCAAAATCATAATTTTTGGACTTCGTTTACTATTTTTAAAGCGTCATTTTGTAACAGCAGCTAGAGTTGCATTTTTCTGCTGAAAATATGCGTTTTGTTTTCTGTCATAACTTGAGTTCTGTGTAGAGTTAGATCATGAAACTTGTACTGTAGATGACCACCGATGTATTTGTAATTCTCTCACTGGAATTTCGTAAATCGGACTCTCGATGAATTTTTAATAAATTATTCCGTGGACTGTGGTCAGAAAAAGATAAATCTGAGTTCAGTCCAGAAAATAAATTTTTATAAAATATTAGTAATGAACTGGACCCCGATATTTTTACACAATAAAATTTGGAACGTTTAAGACATTCTTTAAAAGTTTGGGAATTTTTGGAATAAGTTAACTATTTTATTAAAATGTCCGAAAACAGCCCGGTTTTGAATATTAATGCTGAAATGACATAAGTTGTAATTTGCATGTCTAAATGTCGGGTAGGTTATCTGTGAATGATATAACGTGTTATATGTGTTATGTGCATTATCGTATGTTTGTTTATGAGTGGGGAATGGATGAGAAACTTATATGGGCATAAACCGTTAAAGTGATGCATGTTATGTGATAGATACGTGTAGGAACTTTGTGCTCTATTTGAAACCACTAAATGACTAACTGGTAATCATACTAGGACGTGATTGACCAACCTTGATTGTTAGCTATTTGTGAGAGTCAAACCGAGCAACCAAGGTGAGTTCACACTTTTCTACAAGGCATGGTAAATTCCCGGTGGGAATGGGAATGGGTACAGGAATAGGGGTTCCTCATCCTTTTGGGACGCGTTCAGGAATGTGAATTCCTCGTCCTTGAGACGTGTTCAGGAATGTAAATTCCTCGTCCTGTTGGGACGTATTAGACTTACTGGACTAGAACTCTATCAGCGAAGTCCCTCCCTTTTTGTATCGACTTAATCGCCGAGGCTATGGCGAGCGGGTCATTAGTTAATAGCGCTATTAGGTTTAACAAATCTCACACCGTGCCAGTCGGACGGGCGTGTACTAATGGACTATGGCACGTCGGTGATGATAGACACCGACGCTAGGGCACAATTGAATTTTTGTTAGTAGTCAATATGATAAACGAGTCTGGTAGTCTAAAATAATGGGGTAGCTCCCCACGGCCGGAGAGCCGGGCTGGATAGCCAGGGAAGGTGAACATGGGATGGTTAACTAATAAACGTTTTTTTCGAACTATGGGGTGACCCCCACGGCTAGATAGCTGAATAAGATTAAACTACGTTTTTTTTTGGAAACAACTCTAAAATGGACAACCAACCGTGAACTCACTCAACTTTGTTGTTGACTCGTTGCTACATGCTTTGCAGGTCGTTAGATGCTTTTGGGAGCTTGCACGAGGAGAAGGTTGTTGTGGAATGTGTCCCGTGTTAAATATTTAATCCGTACAAACTTATTAAACCTACGTTTTGGACTTTAAACTTATGAACTGTGAACTTATGCTTTTGGATTTACTTTTATGCTTCCGCTGTTTAAACTAAACATGGTTAACTAGCTTTGGTCACCAATCGTATTGTGGTTGGTCTTATTTACTTAATTACGATGTTCAATATGATTGGTGGCTCGATCCTGGTCACGTCACGCCTCCAAGCGGTGGTACTCCGCATGGTGGATTTTGGGGGTGTGACAGATTGGTATTAGAGCCATTGGTTATAGTGAACTTGGTTTTAAAAAGGGAAAAGTTTTTGATAAAACCAGACTATAACCGGTACAGTGCTCAACGATCCACAACGACGCTTCGCTCCACGTGCAAGACTCGACACAATAGGTGGTATGATTTATGTTATATTGTTGGTAGGATAGTTCACACTGTGCATTAGTTAACGTGATAATTGCTATTTGAACCTTGTGTACTTACTCTCTACTGTCGTCCCACACTTATGCACTTTCGCGACACTTTTCTCACTTACGTTGCTTCGTTATGAAGATCATGAGCGGACGCGGAGGATGTATCAACCTCACTCAAGCCCAGTTGACGGCTTTGATCAACGAACGAGTCGCTGAGGCACTCGCAGCTAACCCTGCAGGAGGTATAACCTGCCATACCAACCCATCTTAGGACAATTAGATCCTACCTTCACAAACCAACCCTCGTGCTTAACCTTATCTTTTATTCTCGCGCAACAGGTCAACATGCCCAGCCACCTGTGTGCACGTTCAAGACTTTTATGGACTGTCGTCCTAGTAATTTCAGTGGCACTGAAGGGGCCGTTGGACTCCTCCACTGGTTCGAGAAGCTTGAGTCGGTCTTCGAAATCTGTGAATGCCTTGAGGATCGTAGGGTGAAGTATGCTACTGGTACTCTTGAAGGGGTAGCGCTCACGTGGTGGAACGCTCAGGTTCAGCTGCCGGGGTTGGTTGCTGCTAATGCCACCCCATGGAATGACTTCAAGGAACTGATCAAGGAAGAGTACTGCAGTCGTGATGACATCCACAAACTAGAGGTGGAATTTTTCAACCTGAAGATGACGGGGTCTGAGATTGAGGCTTATACAAAGAGGTCGATTGAACTGGCCATCCTGTGCCCTACTATGGTGGACCCTCCCATCAAACGTATTGAGCTTTACCTCAAGGGCCTTGTACCCGAGATTCAGAGTCACGTGACTTTGGCTAACCTGGGTACCATTCAGCAAATCATCAAGTTGGCTCACCGTCTCACCGACCAGGCAGTGGAACAAAACAGATTGCCCAAGCGTATTGGTACTGCTACTACTGATACCCTCAATGATCACAAGCGAAAATGGGATGGAAATTCGGGCAAAGGCTCTACCTCTGTTCAGTCCCAGTCTCAGCAACGAAGGACTGAGGACCATAGGAGCCCCGGTCACCAGTCTTCTGGGAATCAAGGTCAGGGTGGATACAAGGGAAATCACCCCAAATGTAATCGTTGTAGCTTGCACCACAGTGGGCCATGTGGTAAAGGCAACTATCATCGATGCAACAAGCCTGGTCACATTGCAAGAGATTGCAGGAGTCAGCATCCGGCAAATCAGAACCGACAGCAACAGCAAGCCCCACCCAATCAACGCCAGTAGCGGCAACAACAAGGTAACAACAAAGGGTGCTTTCAATGTGGTGCTGAGGGCCATTTCAAGAAAGACTGCCCCCAGCTAAATCAGAACCAGAACAACAATCAGGGGAACGGAAACGGCAATGGGGGAAACAACAATGGTAATGGTGCAAGGGGTCATGTTTTCGTGCTAGGTCAGGGTGACGCAAGGAACGATCCCAACGTTGTGATGGGTAAGTTTCTTCTGGATGATTTCTTTGTTACTGTTTTATTTGATTCGGGAGCCGATACTAGTTATGTATCCTTAAAAGTTAGCCAAATGCTTAAGTGTACTCCAACACCTTTGAAACCCAAACACACGGTAGAACTAGCTAACGGTAAAAGCCTTGAGGCCACGCACATAGTTAAGGGTTGTAACCTTGTCTTAGCTGGTCAGACCCTCTCTATCGATCTTATTCCCATCGTACTAGGTAGTTTTGACGTCGTTATTGGGATGGATTGGCTATCTCATCATCAAGCGGAGATTGTTTGCAAGGAGAAAATCGTCCGCATTCCTCGTTCTGGTGAAGAACCTCTCGTGATTCGTGGCGACAAGAGTGGTGCTGTCGAAGGCATCATCTCTTTCCTTAAGGCCCAGAAGTGTTTGCGAAAGGGCCACACTGCCATTCTAGCACTCGTTACTGACACATCAACGGAAGAGAAGAGAATTGAAGACATACCTGTTGTACGCGACTTTCCTGAGGTATTTCCCGAGGAATTACCTGGTCTTCCGCCTCATCGCCAAGTTGAGTTTCAAATCGAGTTAGCTCCTGGAGCAGTACCTGTAGCTCGAGCGCCATATCGTCTAGCTCCATCAGAACTTGAAGAACTATCCACGCAATTACAAGAACTCTTGGAAAAAGGATTCATACGTCCTAGCTCTTCGCCCTGGGGAGCTCCAGTCTTGTTTGTGAAGAAGAAAGATGGTACTTTCAGAATGTGTATTGACTACCGCGAACTCAACAAGGTGATCGTCAAGAATCGTTATCCTCTTCCACGTATTGACGACTTGTTCGACCAGTTGCAAGGGTCGAGCTATTACTCTAAGATTGATTTGAGATCGAGATACCATCAGCTGAGAGTCCGAGATGAGGACGTCTCCAAAACAACATTCAGAACTCGCTACGGCCATTACGAGTTTCTGGTTATGCCTTTCGGATTGACGAATGCACCAGCGGTCTTCATGGATCTCATGAACCGAGTGTGCAAGCCTTACCCGGATAAGTTTGTCATTGTATTCATCGACGATATCCTGATCTATTCGAAGAGTCAAGAGGAACACGAGCAGCATCTACGACTTATGCTGGAACTTCTTCAAAAAGAACAGTTGTATGCCAAGTTTTCGAAATGTGACTTCTGGCTTCGCGAAGTCCACTTTCTAGGCCATGTGGTAAACAAGGATGGAATTCATGTTGATCCATCCAAGGTTGACTCAATCAAGAACTGGCCTGCACCCCGTACACCAACAGAAATCCGCCAATTCTTGGGTTTGGCAGGATATTACAGAAGGTTTATCAAGGATTTCTCAAATATTGCGCAACCTCTCACTTCACTGACTCAGAAGGGTGTCATCTATCGTTGGGGTGATGCACAGGAGTCCGTATTTCAACACCTAAAAGATAGACTTTGTAGCGCGCCTATCCTCTCATTGCCTGAAGGCACAGATGATTTTGTGGTTTATTGCGACGCTTCCATCCAAGGACTTGGTTGCGTGTTGATGCAACGTGACAAGGTCATTGCCTATGCGTCACGCCAACTTAAGGTTCACGAAAAGAACTACACTACACACGACTTGGAACTGGGCGCAGTTGTTTTCGCGCTTAAATATGGAGACATTACCTATACGGTACCAAGTGCACCATTTACACTGATCACAGGAGTCTCGAGCATATCTTCAAGCAAAAGGAGTTAAACATGAGACAACGCCGATGGATCGAGCTCTTGAATGATTACGAATGCACAATCAAATACCATCCGGGCAAGGCCAATGTTGTGGCCGACGCCCTCAGTCGAAAGGATACTCTACCTAAGCGTGTACATGCCTTACAGCTTACCATCCAATCTAACCTTCCATCTCAGATTCGCGATGCTCAGGTTGAAGCATTGAAATCAGAAAACATCAGGGCTGAGTCCCTACGAGGATCGAGGCAGCGGCTAGAACAAAAGGAAAACGGCGCCTACTATGTAAACGGACGCATCTGGGTTCCACTGTATGGAGACCTACGCGAGCTTGTGATGGATGAAGCACACAAGTCTCGTTATTCGGTACATCCTGGTTCGGATAAAATGTACCACAACCTTAAGACTACATACTGGTGGCCCGGTATGAAAGCCAGCATAGCAACCTATGTCAGTAAATGCTTGACTTGTGCTACGGTCAAGGTTGAGTACCAGAAACCATCAGGCCTACTCCAACAACCAGAGATACCTAAATGGAAATGGGAGCAAATTTCCATGGATTTCGTTACTGGTCTGCCTAGATCTCAACGCGGAAACGATACCATTTGGGTGATCGTAGATCAATTGACCAAGTCTGCACATTTTCTGGCCATCAAAGAAACGGATAAGTTTTCTACTCTTGCGGACATTTACCTAAAAGAAGTGGTATCAAGGCACGGAGTGCCAACCTCCATCATTTCTGATCGTGACGCGCGTTTTACTTCTGAACTGTGGCAAGCTCTGCACAAGTCCTTTGGCTCACGTCTAGATATGAGCACCGCTTATCACCCACAGACGGATGGGCAATCTGAACGCACCATCCAGACCCTTGAAGACATGCTTAGGGCATGCGTAATCGATTTTGGTAATGGATGGGAAAAGCACCTCCCTTTGGTGGAGTTTTCGTACAATAACAGTTACCACACCAGCATCCAGGCCGCTCCGTTTGAGGCATTGTACGGACGCAAATGCCGATCACCTCTCTGTTGGGCAGAAGTTCGTGACAGCCAAATTACTGGCCCAGAACTCGTAGTAGACACGACTGAGAGGATTGCTCAGATACGACAGCGAATGGCGGCAGCTCGTGACCTTCAGAAAAGCTATGCTGATAAAGGAAGAAAACCACTCGAGTTCCAGGTTGGGGATCGAGTGCTACTCAAAGTCTCACCTTGGAAAGGTGTAGTCCGCTTTGGCAAACGAGGCAAGCTCAATCCGCGTTACGTCGGACCGTTCGAGATCATTGAGAAAATTGGCAAAGTCGCCTACAGGTTGAATCTACCTGAAGAACTCAGCGGAGTTCACAATGTTTTCCATGTGTCGAATCTGAAGAAGTGTCTGTCAGATGAGACCCTCATAGTTCCCTTAAAGGAGCTCACAATCGACGACCAGCTGCGATTCGTAAAGGAACCAGTAGAGATTACGGATCGAGATGTTAAGATCCTCAAGCATACCAGGATACCTCTCGTACGAGTCGGTTGGAATACCCGTCGTGGCCCAAAGTATACCTGGGAACGAGAAGACCAAATGAAACTCAAGTATCCCCAGCTGTTTAAGAAAAACGCAACCACTACTGAGGCTGAAGCTACTGTAGAATTTCGGGACGAAATTCCAAATCAACGGGGGGATGATGTGACACCCCAGGAAAACCAGGAAACCAAAGCAACTTAACTAGCTTCCTCAGTAACCACGCGCTAAATTTCGGGACGAAATTCTCTTAACAGGGGGAGAATGTGACAACCCTCAAATTTACATGTAACCGTACAATCTATTAATGTTAATTAAAGTGCTTGACGACTGTGTGGAATTACTTAACTGCTCTCTGATTACTGTGTTATACTTACATGTACTTGATTAACATACTAATAAAGCACAGAAAAGTCATTAAATAGTCCGGTATGCTTTCCTGAGTGTTGAAAATTAAAAACGTTACAAAAATATATGTATAGGACGCTTTACGGATTCATTAAACAGTTTAACGGAACAGTATCGAACCAAACAACCGGACTTTACCCGGAACATGAAAATAATGTCAATGACATTGTTTACACCTTTCTGAGCTAGTTTGGGTCCCTGAACACCCTAACACCAGTTATATTACACTACACACTAATAACCTATTTAAATCCCTAACTAAACTAACTAGTCCCTAACTATACATTTGAAATATAACCACATACCTCCCCCCCTAACCGAACGGTCACCACAAGGGTGACACACCCTTGTTGATTATTTTAATCCAATGTGTGGGATATCTAGATGACATATTGCTTGTTGGACAATGAAGATAATTGGTTTATAAATTAACCTTAAGGACCATCATTCTCTCACATCAAACACACTTAACCAACTCACTAAACTCTCCCTCTCCTTTCCCTTGTTCGGCCGAAACCAAACCACCACCATACCACTTCCTTCAAGTCCATTTCAAGCATCCTACTTACTTCCAAGAGTGTAAGGGATCATACAAGGAGGCTCGGTGCTTTCGGAATCTCAAGGACCTCACTACGTTGCTTTTATCCACCTTGTTTTCGCTTTGATTTTTCCCTAGCCTTGAGCTAGTAGTAAGTGTTCTAAATCTTCATTTTTGTTCTTGTTTTTGGTGGATAATAGATGTTAGAATGATAAAAAGTTAAGAAACTTTAAAGCTCATGAACAAATCTTGAACATAATGTGTTAAAGAGTGGATAAAGAGAAGTTATATGTGTAAATCATGTAGATCTTGTGTTGTTATGATTCTTGTTGATTATCTGATGATTTGTTGGTTAATATTGATGCTTGATGTTGTTGTGGTCACTAAACATGATTAACGGAATCAATCGAACACACTTTAGAAGACTTAAAAGCTGAAACAGTAGGCTGTTTGGTTTTTACAGCCAACTTCAGTTGGCTGTAACAGGACCATAACTTAACGAGAAATGTATTTTCTGAAGTCTAGGGTTACGTATTATGAAATACGGTTCTAATGGCACCGGAATCATAATTTTTGGACTTCGTTTACTATTTTTAAAGCATCATTTTGTAACAGCAGCTAGAGCTGCATTTTTCTGCTGAAAATATGGGTCTTGTTTTCTGTCATAACTTGAGTTCTGTGTAGAGTTAGATCATGAAACTTGTACTGTAGATGACCACCGATGTGTTTGTAATTCTCTCACTGGAATTTCATAAATCGGACTCTCGATGAATTTTAAATAAATTATTCCGTGGACTGTGGTCAGAAAAAGATAAATCTGAGTTCAGTCCGGAAAATAAATTTTTATAAAATATTAGTAATGAACTGGACCCCGATATTTTTACACAATAAAATTTTGAACGTTTAAGACATTCTGTAAAAATTTGGGAATTTTTGGAATAAGTTAACTATTTTATTAAAATGTCCGAAAACAGCCCGGTTTTGAATATTAATGCTGAAATGACATAAGTTGTAATTTGCATGTCTAAATATCGGGTAGGTTATCTGTGAATGATATAACGTGTTATATGTGTTATGTGCATTATCGTATGTTTGTTTATGAGTGGGGAATGGATGGGAAACTTATATGGGCATAAACCGTTAAAGTGATGCATGTTATGTGATAGATACGTGTAGGAACTTTGTGCTCTATTTGAAACCACTAAATGACTAACTGGTAATCATACTAGGACGTGATTGACCAACCTTGATTGTTAGCTATTTGTGAGAGTCAAACCGAGCAACCGAGGTGAGTTCACACTTTTCTACAAAGCATGGTAAATTCCCGGTGGGAATGGGAATGGGTACAGGAATAGGGATTCCTCGTCCTTTTGGGACGGGTTCAGGAATGTGAATTCCTCGTCCTTGAGACGTGTTCAGGAATGTAAATTCCTCGTCCTGTTGGGACGTATTAGACTTACTGGACTAGAACTCTATCAGCGAAGTCCCTCCCTTTTTGTATCGACTTAATCGCCGAGGCTATGGCGAGCGGGTCATTAGTTAATAGCGCTATTAGGTTTAACAAACCTCACACCGTGCCAGTCGGACGGGCATGTACTAATGGACTATGGCACGTCGGTGATGATAGACACCGACGCTAGGGCACAATTGAATTTTTGTTAGTAGTCGATATGATAAACGAGTCTGGTAGTCTAAAATAATGGGGTAGCTCCCGATGGCCGGAGAGCCGGGCTGGATAGCCAGGGAAGGTGAACATGGGATGGTTAACTAATAAACGTTTTTTTCGAACTATGGGGTGACCCCCACGGCTAGATAGCTGAATAAGATTAAACTACGTTTTTTTTTTGGAAACAACTCTAAAATGGACAACCAACACTCAACTTTGTTGTTGACTCGTTGCTACATGCTTTGCAGGTCGTTAGATGCTTTTGGGAGCTTGCACGAGGAGAAGGTTGTTGTGGAATGTGTCCCGTGTTAAATATTTAATCCGTATGAATTTATTAAACCTACGTTTTGGACTTTAAACTTATGAACTGTGAACTTATGCTTTTGGATTTACTTTTATGATTCCGCTGTTTAAACTAAACATGGTTAACTAGCTTTGGTCACCAATCGTATTGTGGTTTGTCTTATTTACTTAATTACGATGTTCAATATGATTGGTGGCTCAATCCTGGTCACGTCACGCCTCCAAGCGGTGGTACTCCGCATGGTGGATTTTGGGGGTGTGACAAGCTTTGACCGGGGTTATGAAAAAAGCTTGTTCGATTGGCTTATTCCATGGCGTCTCAACCCCTACGCATGGCCTGGTTTTATCACATTTTCTTTACGCGGATGATGTAATTTTTATTGGCAAGTGGTCATCTCATAATGCAAAGAATTTGGATTGCATTCTTAGATGTTTTTATCTAACCTCCGGATTAAAGATAAATTTATCTATAAGTAGTATCTTTGGAGTCGGAGTTGGCCAAGACCAAATCGATGCAATGGCGGGTGTGTTTAGGTGTAAAAGCGGGTCTTTCCCATTTAAACACTTGGGCTTGCAAGTAGGAGCCAATATGAAATTGGTCAAGAATTGGGAACTAGTCGTTAATACTTTTAAGAAGAGGCTTGCGGTTTGGAAGGCTTCTACTCTATCATTTGGAGACCGATTGACTCTTATGAAGTCCATTTTAAACTCCCTCCCAACATACTTTTTCTCTATTTACAAAGCACTGGTCCAAGTCATAAAAAAATTAGAAAGGTTGCGAAGAGAATTTTGTGGGGTTCTACGTCGGAGCGAGCGAAGATGAATTGGGTGGCGTGGAAGAATGTTATGGCACCTAAGGATTTTGGCGGTTTAGGCTTCGGTTCGCTTCGGGATGCAAATTTAGCAATGTTGGCAAAATGGTGGTGGCGATTCAAAGTGGACACAAAGAGTTTATGGAGAAAATTAATATGGAGCTTGCATCAAAATTCGAGGAATTGGAATTTTATTCTAGTAAAATTGTCTGCGCCTGGTCCGTGGAAACAAATTGCCAATATTTCTAACGATTTTACAGGTTTGGGGGTGGATTTAATGTCGTTGTTTAATGTTGTTCCAGGTTCAGAAAGTCAAGTAACATTCTAGAAGGAAGTATGTTTGGGTGACCAGCCGTTGTGCAGAAGGTACCCGCTTTTATACGTGCTGGAACGCCGCAAATCAGTGTGTCAACAAGAGCGGATGGGGGTAGAAAACTGGCTGAGTTGTCAGACTTAACCTTTGCAGTGAATGCGGTCTCTTTTGAGGTGGGTCCAGACAGATGGATGTGGTTACTGGAATCCTCAGGGTTATTTACTGTTCGTAACATCAGAAAGATAATCGAAGAAAAGTCGTTTCCAAATGATGGTTTCGGGTTCTATTGGAATGGATGGGTGCCGCTAAAAATAAATTTCTTGGTTTGGAGGCTTGTTTTGGATAGACTACCAACAGCAGTGAATCTTAGTAGAAGAAATATACAAATTCCAGCCCTTGATTGCAAGATTTGCCATGACGGGGACGAAACAGCCAGCTATCTTTTTGTTTCATGTAGATTGGCTCAAAGTCTATGGGATTTTGTCGCTGAATGGTGCAAGTTGGGATCAATATTCGTGCTAGATCTGAAGGATTTTGTGTCTCTACATCAGCGTTACCGCAGATCTATAAAATGGAAACAGGTTGTGCTATCATTCATTCAGATTACGCTAAGGCTTATATGGAGAAACAGGAATGATGTTTTTAATAGGAAGCAAACGAATCTGACACGTCTGAAGGAGGAAGTAAAAACGCTTGGGTTTCTTTGGATAAAAATAGGGCAAAGTGCAATGCTTTAACGTGGGACGATTGAAGTAATTTTAATTTAACATGTATGGCAATGTGATGTATTCGTTTGTTTAAAATTCTGGTGAACTCTATACTAATTCTGAGTTAACATCTGTTAACTGAATTTTAATAAATGTTTTGTTGGCCTTTCAAAAAATATTCCACAAATTATGTGTTACAATAAGATATCATTTATCAAACAACTCGATATGTAAGAAATTGTATGGGATGAATGTCAATAGAATCTATAGTAACTCAATATCTTACAATAAAGACTTATGTTATTCATTATCCACAACTATTTAATTATGTAGATAACTAGATAGGAAACTCCACGTTCTTCAATAATAGAGAGTTATATTATTCATTGTCCACAACTATTTAATTATGTAGATAACTAGATAGGAAAATTAGATTTTAATACTCTCAACTTTGACTTATTATGTGACAACCCGAGATTTAAAGGTCTTTTACCTACGCATCATTTGTTTCACAATCTTACTTGGTTTTCATAATTCATTTTACTTTGTATCTTGTGCATGAGGTTGGTTGATTGAAGTATTGTTTACATATGAGTGTTACGTGAAAACTTAAGTATAGTGTATGTTTATAATTATGTTTGATGTGGAATTAGAGCACTCGACGAAGAATAGTCTTCGTCACACTCACCCATTGACGAAGAATGATCTTCGTCACAACCATCATCGACGAAGGTTGATCCTTCGTCATACTCTCATCATGGCGAAGAATGATTCTTCGTCAAGTGAGACTTCGCCGAAGAAGGGCATCGGCCTAGGATGGTTTACGGCCCAACTTTTATGATTATTTGTATAACCTCTCTTAAACAGTAGACATGAACACAAAACCCTAAGTCCTCTTTCCCTACCCTCTGTGCGACGGCAATTTGAGGATCTCGAAGCTCTCCTCTTCGTTCGAACTAACCGCTTTGGTGTCACGGTTAGTGTCCTAATGTTTTTATTCGATGAAATTCTGATGATGTGATGTTATGTGATTATGGTTCCTTAATAATTTCATGATGAGGATTGATAATCTGAATACGTTCATATTCATGATATGATTGTTGGTTAATGAAACTGATAGCCTGATTTACTTGTGAATGAGAATGTTAGTGATTGGATTGAAATCGTGACTGTATATGGCTAAGACTTAAGTAAATCTATGATATTGTAGTTCAATGTTAATGTTGTGGGGTATTAGTTTTAATGTTGAGCGGCAATTAGGGTTTGTCGAACTTGTAAAGAAACTGATGTTTGATCCAATAATCATGCCAGTAAAAATTGTTAACTGTTGTTATGAAATTGAGTGAAACATAACCGCTGTTGTAAGGACCTTCAAAAATGTCCCAAAACGACCCATAAGTAAAAACCCGGACCCCTGAAACCCTACTGTGCATGAAAAATCAAGAAATCAAGATTTTTGGGTTTCAGGCGGGCTGCGTAAGCCATAAGGGGAAGCTTACGCGGGCCGCGTCAACGTGTGTTTAACCGGATAAGCGTTCAGGGCCACGTGGCATACCTACGCGTGACACGGATGACCTAATCTACGTATAGGGGGCTCTCGCGGGCCGCGTAAGAGTCTGTTAAGGCTTACGCTGGCCGCATAAGACTCAAATTTCAGCTATAAATAGCTTGGACTACGAGCAGTTCACTGGTGTCGAAATTTCAATCAAAAAACACGAAGAATACTGCTCAATTTCGAAAATTAAGATAGCTAGGCGCTGCTACGATACAGGGTATTAACTAAATCGCTGCTACGATTCAATGTCCGATCGATTGAAACTATCCAATGGATGTTTAAGTGCTGCCCAAATTAGGGCTATACTTTGTCATTCGTCGTAAATTCGATGGATGTTTAAGTGTTGCACTTTTTCATTCGTTGTGAGGGTTTTAATCTCGTGAGTTATCATAAATGCTGTATTAGTTACTAACCTAGTTCGTGTGCATTGTTATTTAAATTAGGTTACAAGGCTAATCAGTAGGCTAAACTCTGCCCGTTAAACTTGCAATGTGAGTCATTCTCTTTTTATCAATAATGTTTTACAATACTCCAAGCATTTTCAAAAGTTATAATTACAGGGATTAAGTCGTGGTTATCTTGAATCACTGGCTAGTGGGGTATTGTGCACATTACTATATTTCTCATGGTTAGGCTAATAAATCCTAATAGTGATAATCATCACTACTTGGGTGAAAGGACCCAATAGTGGTATGACCATCGTCACCAGGTGACACGACGCCAGATAAAAATAAGATAGAAGCCATTGTAATCGCTCTTATGCTGTAATTTATAACTATGTGTCATTTTGTGCAAAATGAATGATTCACCAGTATTTCCCCGCTGATAAAATATTTTAAAACATGTTTCAGGTAACTACTGTGAACCAAGGAAAAGTGCTACGGAGCACTAACAAGCTTGAAGTAGTGGCTCAATTAAATAAATAAACATGTTTTGTAAAACAGGGAATTTCCTAGTAAAATTCCTCTATTGTAAATTACGGGGTTTATTCCGAGTTATGAAATAAAATAATCGGGCATTTCAAGTTTTAAAAGATCCTGTTAAATCTTTCGCTGTTAACTCAATTAATAAATACCACGGGTTTCTGTTCCGCGACTCCTGGACCGGGTAAAACCGGGACGGGGGCCGTGACAGCTGTTGAGGGCGGCGGTGGTGGATTCCTGGCGAATAATATAACTCGACGAAGAATGGATTCTTCGTCGAGTGGTGTTTGACGAACACTCACGAATCTTCGCCATACCCGTACCCGACGAAGATTAGTCCTTCGCCGACTTGTATTAGACGAACCATTTGGACCCTTTTCGTATTTATACTCGGCGAAGAATCAACCTTCGCCAAGAGGGATTCTTCGCCGTAAAGGCAATTCTTCGGACAGGGAAACAGTGATGATGTTTATGGACACGTGTGTTTGTGACATTCTAATTGTGGCATGATAGTAATGTTAACTAGACATGAGGGTTTTGACTCGATTCATGTGGGTAGTCAATCCATCTGATATAAGTTATTATGATAACTGAGTACCTGATGTGCAACATAAGGTGATCTTGTGATAAATGTAAACTGTGTGAAATTAGTAACTTGATTGATTGTAAAACTGATGTTGATTGGTAACCACGGTAGGGTTTGGGTTGACCAACTTGGACGGGTAACTTGACATACCGAGCAAATCAAAGGTGAGTTCATTCCTCTTGAGCATGCGTCCCGGTGGGTGGGACAATCATTGGGTATTCCTGAGAGGAATAAGTCTATTGGGTAAAAACTGGAATGTTAGATAATACACTCATTTCCTATCATTTTAAGTCCCATCTTATACCGAATAGTTACCTGAGAGGTAACGGGGTATTAGTTAATAGCGCTATTAGGCTTGGAAACCTCACACCATACCTGAGAGGACAGGTGTGAACTAATGACCTTAAATCATGACCAATGCTTAGATAGGGGGCATTGGGGACGGGCAAAATAATCAGGAAGCCATCTTGTACGGTACTCGAGTTATGATCAACATTATAAACAATGAACTAAACTAAACACTTGGTAACTAACGTTTTCATAAAACTATGAACTCACCAGCGTTGTATGATACACTTGTTGCATGCTCGCAGGTCGTTAGGTACTATGGACAAGGAACATGCTATCTGGGATTGCTGGAGTGGTCATGGGTAGCGCAACTTGGATAAACATGGCTTGTTTATTGATTTCACATACACTTGGTTTTGAAACATTTAAACAATGTTTTATTATTTGCTTCTGCTGAACATGTTAAACTTGGATTATGTTTATGAATGTTTTATCATCATAAATGGAAACTTTTTTTTATAACTTGATGTTAGTTCAATGTGATTGGTGACTAGATCCTGGTACGTCACACGCCTAGCGGGGTCACCGCATGTGGTATTTTGGGGGTGTGACAGTTTGGTATCAGAGCCACTGGTTATAGTGAACTAGGTTTTAAAACGTTTTTATAAAACCAGACTATAACCGAACAGTTTCAAAATCGACCATGACACTCAGCTCCAGATTGCAAGGTTCGTCTCTCGCTTACTTATTGCATAGCATATCTAGTGTACACTTATGTATGATGTTGCACGTGATTGCACACTTCGCACTACAGACTGAATTCATTATGTTACTTGCCTATGTTATGTGGTTAATAGAGTCACAACGCGACATTCCCCTAGATTTTCATGATTCATGTTTTGTGATGCCTTTTGTCTTGCCACTCGAGTTTGAGGGGCCTTTAGCATGAGTTAGGAGGAGCTGAGATAATCATGCAAATCGCATTATTATTATGGGTGCACACATAATAATAATGTGGGGTACATGTGAGTCCCAACGAGGCTTAACGAGTGTAAAAGGGGTTCCGCTCTGTTGTCTGGTGTGAACTTAGTAGTTTGTAGAAGTCATCGTGATGTTCGACTCCTACTCAATTCCGACCCTTAACCTTTTCCCCTTTCTTATATAGAATCATGAGTGGATGTGGAGGACGAAATGGTGGACGTGGTGGAGGCCGCGGCGGTGGACGTGGCAACATTGCTATGACTCAGGCCGAATTAACCGACCTGATCAACACTCGTGTGGCTGAAGCCCTAGCGGCTTATCAGGCTGGTACGATACGTGCTAATTACTCCTTATCCTTGTGTTGCGTACTCAGTTTTAACCGTGTGTTGTACTCATTTTCGTTTTCAGGTCAACCCGTGAATCAAAACAATCCGCTTGTCTGCACGTTTAAGACGTTCATGGATTGTAAGCCACAGACATTCAGTGGGACTGAAGGAGATGTGGGACTCCTGCGTTGGTTTGAGAAGGTAGAATCGGTGTTCGCGATGTGCAACTGTCCTGCTGGGGACAGAGTGAAGTATTCTACAAGCACATTGGAGGATGGTGCCTTGATATGGTGGAATGCCCAGGTGCAAATGTTGGGCATCGAAATGGCTAATGCAACTACTTGGGATGATTTCAAGGAGTTGATGCGAGAGGAATACTATCCACGTGACGAGATTCAAAATTTGGAAAATGAGTACTACAATTTGAAGATGGAAGGGTCCGAAATCGAAGCGTACACGAAAAGGTCACATGAGCTCGCGAATATGTATCCTAACTTATCACGACCACCACCCCGAAGAATCGAATTGTATATCAAAGGTTTAGCACCGTCAGTCAAGAGCTTGGTCACTGCTGCAAATCTTGACAACTTCCCTCGAATCATACGTCTAGCTCACAAGATTACCGATCAGGAGGTGGAGCGTGGCTCGCTACCACCACGTGTTTCCGCTACTACTGCTATAGCTACTACTCCTGCTGCTGATAGCAAGCGCAAATGGAATAATGTGGACAAGTTTTCCAACTCGATTCAGTCACAGAAGAAGCCAGACACCGGTAGCAACCGTAGTTTCAGTCAGTCATCTTCCGTTAATCAGAACCAGAGCAACAATTCGAATCAGGGTCCTTACGCAGGGAAGCAACCAAAGTGTAACAAGTGCAACTTTCATCATCGTGGGCCATGCACCCGGGTCTGTCACAGGTGTAACAAGATGGGCCATATGGCTAGGGATTGCAGGGCCCCACTCCCAAGACAGCAACAACATCAACCCCCACAGCAACAGCAGCCACAGCAACAGGAGAGGCAGCAGCCCCAACAAAATCAGGGAAATCGTAAGGGGTGTTTTTAGTGTGGTGACGAGGGTCATTTCAGGCGGGATTGCCCTTAGCTGAATCAGAATGCTGGTAATAACAATAACAACACTGGGAACAACAACAATGGGAACAGTGGTGGGAACGATGCGCGTGGGAGAGTGTTTACCATTGGTGCTGGGGAAGCTCGGAATGATGGCAACGTTGTGACTGGTACGTTTTCTGTGAACAATCTATTTGCTTCTGTATTATTCGACTCTGGTGCCGATTGGAGTTATGTATCTTTGGGGTTCAGTCGTCAGTTAGGATTGAGTCCTACACCCCTTATAAACAAACACGTTATAGAGTTAGCTGATGGCAAATCGATTGAAGCTTCACATGTTCTTTTTGGGTGTAAACTTGATCTCATGGGTCAAGTGTTTGACATTGACCTACTCCCCGTTACTCTTGGAAGTTCTGATGTGGTCGTTGGCATGGATTGGTTATCTAAGCATCAAGCGGAAATTCTCTGTAAAGAGAATATCGTGCGTATCCCTATCCCCGGTGGAGAATCTTTGTCGGTTCAAGGCCATCATAGTGGTACAATGGTTGGCATCATCTCAACTATGAAAGCCCAGAAGTGTCTACGGAAGGGCTATCCTGCTATTTTAGCACTCGTTACCGATACTCAGCCTGAAGAGAGAAAAATCGAAGACTTGCCAATTGTTCGTGAGTTTCCAGATGTATTTCCTGAAGAACTTCCTGGTCTACCTCCACACCGTCAGGTGGAATTTCAGATTGACCTTGCACCAGGAGCGGCCCCGATTGCTCGTGCTCCTTATCGTCTTGCGCCAGGAGAGTTGCAAGAGCTGTCAAATCAACTTCAAGAACTGTTGGATAGAGGTTTTATCCGACCCAGTTCTTCGCCTTGGGGAGCCCCAGTGCTGTTTGTGAAGAAGAAAGACAGGTCCTTTCATATGTGTATAGATTATCGAGAACTCAACAAAGTGACCGTCAAGAATCGTTATCCTTTACCATGTATCGATGACTTGTTTGACCAGTTGCAAGGGTCAAGTTTTTACTCGAAGATCGATTTAAGATCGGGCTATCATCAAATGAGAGTCCGAGAGGAGGATGTTCCTAAAACAGCTTTTCGAACGCGGTATGGCCATTATGAGTTTCTCGTTATGCCATTTGGGTTGACAAACGCACCAGCGGTTTTCATGGACCTCAAGAACCGCGTGTGCAAACCGTATCTCGACGATTTCATCATTGTGTTCATCGATGACATCTTGATCTACTCTAAGAGCAAGGAAGACCACGAGCGACACTTATGTCTTATCTTGGAGCTCCTGAGGAAGGAGCAACTCTACGCGAAGTTTTCTAAGTGTGACTTCTGGATAAGAGAAGTGCACTTCCTTGGCCACATTGTTAATGAATCGGGAATACACGTGGATCCTGCTAAGATTGACACTATCAGGAATTGGGCGGCACCGAAGAGTCCTTCGGAGGTGCAACAATTTCTTGGTCTCGCTGGGTATTATCGCAGATTCATCAAAGATTTCTCGAATTAGTTGCTGTTTATCTTAAAGAAGAGGTTTCCAGGCACGGGGTGCCAATTTCTATTATCTTTGATCGTGACCCGCGCTTCATATCGAATTTATGGTAGTCGATGCATAAATCATAAGGCTCACGTCTCGACATGAGTACCGCTTATCACCCGCAGACGGATGGTCAAAGTGAGCGAACCATTCAGACACTTGAAGACATGATGCGAGCATGTGTGATCGATTTTGGCAAAGGCTGAGAGAAGCACTTGCCATTAATAGAGTTCTCTTACAACAACAGCTACCATACCAGCATCCAGGCAACTCCGTTCGAAGCATTGTACGGGCAGAAATGCCGCTCTCCTCTTTGTTGGGCTGAGGTGGGTGACAGCCAAATCACAGGTTTGGAACTTATACTTGAAACTTCAGAGAAGATGGTCCAGATCAGAAATCGTATGGCGGCAGCGCGCGACCGTCAGAAAAGCTACGCTGACAAGCGCAGGAAACCCTTGGAGTTCGCAGTAGGCGATCGTGTTATGCTGAAAGTCTCACCCTGGAAGGGTGTGGTGCGCTTTGGGAAGCGCGGTGTCACACCCCAACCGATGGCAGAAACATCGGAATGAGACGAAATAGATTGCTAGAGACTTCATAACACTATTTGTGACAAGTATTTAAATGATAAATTTTCATTTCATTTCTAAAGAGTCAATTACAAGAATTTGAAACAAATACAACATGAATAATGAAATACAAATAAAATACAAAATTTAAAGTGTGTATCTAAGCATCCTACTAGATTCCATGCATCATCGACATCATCGCTAAACCTGCAACATGTTTTAAAAGCATAGTTCAATACAAAGGTATTGGCGAGTACACTAGTTTTAGACTCGTGGTATATGTATAAAAAGGTATTTTCAATCCAACATAGCAATTGGTATACAAGGTCAATCTATCATGCATAACAATATGTCAACTCTAGTGTCCACTAGTATTTAGCATCCATCGACACAAAAGTGACGAGACCGTTATAGAATAAAGACTCAACAAAACCCCGTCGGGTGGTGTGCTACTCCTACAGCGCTATAATTGTTAAGCCGAGTTAACAAGTAGTATGTATTCTAGCATGAACCTAAGCATAGCAAAGCATGTATAAGGATTGAACGAATAAAAGCATGTTTGTGAATCGTGCATTTTAACAAGTAAAACATGTTGCACCCAAAGTGTATTAAAAGGAAAATGGGTCAAGTGTACTCACAAAGTTGCATATGCTTTCCGATTATCCCATGTGACGAAGTTGTTGAGACTAGGAAGTTGAATGTGTTCAATTTGGAGTTTAAGAGGTGTTTACATATGGTTCTAGGGATTTAGAGTTTAAATAACATGAAAAATAAACATATGAAAATAATCATCTAACACCTATGACACTTGTTCTTGACACTATGAAACTCTAAAAGAGTTTAAATGTTTTCATGGAACAAAGTTCCATTAGAATCGTGACAAGTTGCCAAGGACTAAGATGATACAATCTACTAGCTTGACGAATGTCCATTAGTTCATCACCAAGGGTTCGATTATTTGGTTATTACATAAGTATTACATAGTGTATATTACATCATATAAGTCAAGCATGAGGTAGAAGATTAAAGTCTTCATTTAGGCACCTCTAAGTATTATGGAATTCATACATGAGGTAGGAAGTACAAAGCTTCCATTTAGGTACCTCTATTGTTCACCACTACACTTGTTGTTATGAACAACAAGGAGGGTCATGAACTTACAAGAAACAATAGAATATGAACAACTAATCTATGAGAAAACATCAAGCAATGTGTGGATTTTCAAGTACGTTAGCCCAAGCTAATCCTAAATCACACAATCATCAAGTCTTGAACTTGAGCATCACTTGTGGGTTAAAACCCTTGAACAAAATAGAAAGTTTGTGAGGTTTATACCTCTTATTTTGAATGTCTTAACCTTGTTTTTAAGCCTAACTTACCATAGAAGTGGTTATAAACATAAGGACACATGTTTGAGATGAGTTTCCTCAAGTTTAAACAAGTTTATAAAAGTTTGAAACAAGAACAGAAAAATCAGTCCACTTTGGAGCCCTTTTGGCAACATTCCAGGCTCTGGTTTTCCAGGGAAACCCCATGGAAACGTAGCTAAGGTCAATACAAAGTAGTAAGAAAAAGAATCGAGGGAATTGGATAAGAATTGAGTGAGTTATGCTCACTTTAGTGAAGTGGTATAAATCTACTCGAACTTCTGCAATCAGCTACGGTTTGGAGTGTTTGAGAGTGAATGGAGAGTGTTTAGAAAGTGAAAAATGCTTGGAGGAGGCTTGGGTTATATAGGGGATGGATTAGGGTTTCATTGGTGTCACTCCCCGATATTTCCACGTATTACCGGTGGGGAGTATCGTGACGTAGTTGATATCATCATAGTCAAAAACACAATTTAAATGCACAGCGGAAGCAAAAGATGAATCACATTACAAACCGAATAAAAAGTAATATCAAAGTATTACAAACGGACTGTAAAGGATCCACATGCGGATCAAAAGATAAAAATATCATTGTTCAACATACTTTAACACCTAGAGCTTGCAAGACTTGATTAATGATGCCAGAAGTAGCCAGCCTATTTCGTCTAGTACCTGCACTTAGCCTTTTTGGAAAATACGTCAGTTTACACTGGTAAATACAATTAACTGACTCATTTTGAAAAGAGTTTAAGAAAATTAGTTTGAATGCACATGACACAAAATATCTTTTATAACTTGGGACAATTATTTAAAAATAATCTTGTATACAGTTTTACTTATTTGTCGTCCGTCAGGGCCGGCTAGAAGAGCCGGACAAGATTAACTGACACGCCACAGGTATAATGCCCACAAGTTTGATTCCTTAAAGTGGGTTACCAGTTTTTACATATGCAACTGTCAGGTGTATGCCTACACCCCGTGCTTAGGTCGTGGCCATTTCAATGAATGATGCCAAGGATATCCGGGACATGGTCGTTAACCCCCCAAGGGCCATATACCCAACAAAACAGATTAAAACGGGTTATCTAAATATATATTAATCACGATCCGATTTAAACAACTACATACCCGACCAAGAGGCATTATTATAATACCGTATCCCAAGCCCGTATAGGGAAAATAAGTTAAAAGTATTTACCTGAGCAAATATTCAAATTTTTCTCAACCGTATTCAATCAGCAAGTGCAAGTAGCTTTTACCGGGCTCCTAATCTGGAACGAAGGTTTTAATAACCTATTAGATTCCTAACGGATCTTAATTAAGCCTAAACTTTGACCGGTTAGTTTTAAAGGAAGATATACGGTTCCAAATGCACGATTAAGCGAAGACCAGATTAGAATGTGGTTTAGACCCGACAAGTTTGTATACTTGTATGATATGGGTAAACTAAACACATTCTGGATTTTGAGATAAAAATGATAAGGTTTGACCCGTTTCGGCTAATTTATGCAAACTAGTTACATAAACCGCACCGAACGCGCATAATGCGTAACGGGTAACCAAATGAGTCATGAATAGGTTTCCTATGTTAATATGCCTTAAATACATTGTGATATCAATAGGATACCTTCCATTATGCCCAAAATGGATTTAAATTCAAACTATGCCCCGTAGGGGCATTTTGGTCATTTTAAATCTTATAAAACAGTTTAAATATAAATATGAGTTTCAGGTCTGATATATTAAGTAAAAATACTTATTTTTATAAGTCATAACACTAGGGTATGGTATATAGGTGAAAATTACCTTTTATAACTAAACTATGCACCGTAGGGGCATTTTGGTAATTTTACATAAGCTTTAAAGGTAAAAAATAGGGAATCTGAGTATAAAAATTTTGCTCACTGTTAAAATATAAAAATTTTCTTAAAACATCAGTAGGTATTAAGTCTTATATGAGAAAAATGGTTTTAATACATACTATGCGTTTTAAATGCGTAAAAAGACGGTTTTAAGCGATTTCCGGGTTTTTAAAGAAAAGCTGATATTTTTATCATTCCAGAAGACTCAAAATATTTTATTTATTATATAAAATCAGTAGCAAAATATTTGGTATCAAAATATTATGTAAAACTCATTTTATAGGCCAAAAGGGCAAAACCGACAATTACCGATTCAAAGCTATAACCCTATGTTATGCTCAGCCTAAAAATAAATAAAAATCTTCAAAAATCCCAAAATATTATTTTACATCGGTAGGTAAAAAGTTTTATATCAAAAATTGGGTTTAGATGGGCTCTATGCTAATTACGCCGTTTAATTAATAAAAAGCTTTCTAATTACGCTATTGAGCATAACTCTTAATCTAGACCTCCAACTGATGTGAAAATTTAGGGACATGTTTATAAATCAGTAATAAAGATTATTGTCATCTCACATTTTCAAAATTCTTGTTTTAAGGTCAAATGGGCATATTGGTCAACATTTAGGCATATAACGGAAACATGCATATGAATCGGATAACTAATGAAGCAAGTTGTATAATCACAGAGGGTTATACTAACATGTAACCTGGTTCTAATAAAGCTCTAAGGCATTTCTAAAACATGCTCCATTGGGTCAGAACTGAAAGTCAAAGCAAAAGTCTAACAATGCGACTTTCGGTTCCGAACCGAGCCTAAACTGAAAATTTTCGGGTTGAACATGTTTAGACATGTTCTTACATTAATTACCAAGTTATATTAATGATAAAACAAGTTGCATTGCTTCTACATTGCTAATTATGCATTTATTTAAAAATTATCTTTCTGTTGACTTTTTATGATTAAGTTTGACCCGACAATTGACCTAGTTAGAGTGGGAATCAGAGAGTGCCCTTTTAAGGGTTTATTACCCACATAATTACCAACTCATAGGTACTTTCAAATTGAAATTTGACTGGACAAATTGTGATTAATCACAAAGTCAAACTCTTATTACGATGGTTTGACTTTAGGCTAATTAACTAAGTAAAACTGAATTAAGGAAGGTTAAGGACACTTACTGAAGTCCTATGCATGACTAATGATCACTAGGAATTTGTCTTGAGCTCCAGGAATCTCCAGAACAAGAGCTATGACAGTTTCCAAGTGCAAGTGCTCAATGTTGCAACTTTGAAGTTCTTATATAGGAGTTTTGATGCAACTAGATCATGCCAAATAGGTCTATGATTGATCCCAGATGCTTACTGATGTGTGCAAAATGCAACATATAAATTACATCAATTGTGGCATAAAACTAACCCTTTTTTAGTACTAATGTTGGAAAAAGTGTGCTTTTGTCTTCCTTTTGTATTTTCAGGATTAAATGAGCTCAAATTAACAAAAGAAGCAAAAAGACAGCTAAATCTAACATAAATACCAGAAAAGGAACAAACGTGGCATGCCCGACATCCCCGAAAGCATCTTCCCAAGCAAAACAAGAGAACAGAAGGCTGAACACGCCCCATGTTCAGTGAACACGGGGGCGTGCCCAAGTGTCAGCATAAAAGACAAAGTTGTAGAAGCTTCCATCGCCCACCACGGGGCCGTGCTCAGCGGACACGGGGCCGTGCTCAGCGGACACGGGGCCGTGCTCAGCGGACACGGGGCCGTGCTCAACTAAAAGTTTCGCAGAATTCAGGCAAATCTTGATAGTACAGATATGCTTCTGCACACGGGGTCGTGCCTAGCGGACACGGGGCCATGGTCAACTAATGCAGACAAAAGCAATTAATGAAGACAGAGAAAAGGATGGACACGGGGCCGTGCCCAGTGGACACGGGGCCATGCCCGAGCTTCTGTTCAGCCTATAAATAGGAGTGCTTGGCTCAGGCTCAAACCATCCCTTGGCACACCACCTCTCTCACACTTCACCCACCACCCACCACCACCATAACACCATCATCCACCACCATCATCCATTGTCCATCATAGAGTGTGTGAGTCGTCTCGGGATCCAAGATTGATCGTAATAGTTCTTGACAATCAAGGCCATGTTTGCCTAAGTCTCTTACATCATTTGGTGAAGACAAAGTGTCTAGTGTAATACTTTTTATTTTTAATCTTTTCGCACTTTTTAATTGGTTATGTATTAATGACTTTAATAACTAGTTTCTTATGTTGAAGGTGATTCTTCCTTATCGTTTGTCCGTGGTGTCTTGGCATTATTTTACTGTCTATATAAAATAAAAGATTTTCACCATTCATATCTCCACGGTCTATATGGAGGTATGTTGGCTACCTGGTCGGGGGTTAAGGGAACGGTTTGGTAAGAGTCTGGCCATTGTTCAGTGTATAGATCCTGCAAAGGACCTGGGTCAAGTTTAGTAGGACCTCCTTCAATACTTAACGGTATTGGATGACGGGGGTCCAAACTCTTTGATCCCCTTATAAGTTAAGCTACTATTAAAACTTTAACTCGGCTACTTAGGACTGTATCCCTGCTGACTCAGACTACTTAGCCGAGGGTAACGTCGCCTTCAAAAGAGGGGCCTACCACATTATGCATTAATAACTTAATTAATTATCTTTCAATAATCCGACCCTTTAGGATTGTATCCTTGCTGACTCAAACTACTGGGTTGAGGGTAACGTCACCTCCAAAAGAGGGGCCTACTACAATAACTAAGATAATCTCTTAAATAGTGCAAAAGTGTGGAAATAATCAAAGGTTACACTAAACACGAGTCGGAGCCAAGTGATTCATCTTGTCTATCTGTTTTTACTTTTATTTTTAATTTCAGCATTTTAGTTAGTTTTTATTTTCTTAGTTTAAAACATTTTTCTAAACTTTTGATTTGATTAGACGTTGAGGATAAACCGGTACTAAAAGCTCTTGTATCCTTGGACGACCTCAGTATCTTGCCAACACTATACTACGCTCACGATGGGTGCACTTGCCCATATGTGTGTTTAGTGTTAGTAAATATCGTGTTTTATAAATTTAAAACTTGGCTAAAAAGTGTTAAAAAGGGCTTAACATATACATTAAAAACTAATAACACTCACGCACATCAAGTTTTTGCCGCCGTTGCCGGGGACACAAGGATTTTAAGAAAGTTAGGAATCAGCGGCCTAATCATTTTTCTTATTTTTCTATTTTTTTAGGATTTTTCTTAATTTTTCAGCTTCTGCAGAACTCAGCACGGGCCGTGCCCGCTGAACACGCCCCGTGCCCAATCATTGGAACTGACAATCCTGTTTTAAGTCAGACAGTAAGCTGAACACGGGGCCGTGCCCACTCAACACGCCCCCGTGCCCAAGATTCAGTTACTGAAAACAGAACCTTAAGATCCCGACGGTTGGTAATTTCTGACACAAACATGAGTGATACTGATAATTTTTACTTTCGGCACTCTTATGGTACGTGGTGTCAAATATGTGGTGGTTCCCATAAGGAATTAGAATGTTATTTTCTAAATTATAAGCCGCACTATATAGACCCATCATTTTCTTGTATCCTTAAGAGGGGCGAAAGTAAAAATAATCCCTATCTCTCCCTCGAATGCTCCCTATCAGATTTTCTAGGAGAAATGCTTCTTGATGAACTATTTCAATTAGAAGATCTAATTCTTAATTGGTTAAAAGAACTTATGATAGATTTCAATAATTTATCTCAAGACGATAACCAAGAAGAAGTGTTGGGATCGCATTAAAACAACTTCGTTGTTCCCAACGATACTTCTAACTCTAGTGAGGACCTGAGCGATAGTCGTCCCTGTGTCAATTGTGCCGTGAAGGACTCCCCATCGACTTCGTTCGATGCATACATAGACCTGAGCGATTCGACATACACCTTCTTTAACGAGAGCCCGGGAAAGGGTTGGACTTGTCCACCTACATATAGCATAGGAATCACCCTTACCGACAACCTCTTGCGTTCTCGTCTTAATCTAGAGCAATTAAGGTATCTTAGGCACTTTGGGGTTGTTCCATCCAGCAAGGAACCGCCCGATCCAGAAAAGTTCCTTAAAAATAGACAAACTCTATAAGACAGCTTCTAGACACGGGGCCGTGTCCAGGTCAACACGCCCCCATGTCCACTCAAAGATTCCCGTCTGATTTCGTATCAGAATACGGACAAAATGCGTCAGGATTCCCCCTGAACACGGGGCCGTGTGCAGCGTACTGTCGTTTTCTATAAATGCAGCCAAGAATCCTGCACATTTGAACCATTCAAGGGACAGAGATTTGGGGAATATTCTCACATACCAGCACCTCATGCAGGAAAACAGGGCCATCCGACAAGCTTTCTTCATTACAGCAAGTTCAGGACGGGCCGTGTCCGCCTAACATGGCCCCGTGCTGCACAGTCTGCACAAATGACCCAGTTCAGGTAAACTGGACACGGGCAGTGTTCACCCAACACGCCCCCGTGTCCAGGCTTCTGTTTCTTTTGTTTAATTTTTGTTACTGGCACCTGAACACGGGGCCGTGTCCAGGCGCCCAGTAACACGAAATTTTGCTATTTCACACCTTTTACACATTCAATCAACCTAAAAACTTATTTTTGGGACACATTGAGGACAATGTGTAATTTAAGTGTGGGGGGGATGCTAAAACCTTGAATCTTGCAAGTCCTGTATACAAGCCTTACACAAAACTCTATTGGAACCGCTAATCACCCCAAAATTTTTTTCAAAAATTTTCAATTTTTTTACTTGTCTAGGTTTAATTTGGGAATTTCAAATTTCTAAAAAGGTTATATTTTTACAAAATTTACAACTGATAGCGTCGTGATAAAAAGAACCAACATAAGAAAATTATGAAAAGGCATGACAAGCTTAGTTAAAATTTAATTATAGATACTTGATCACATAAAAACCCATTCCCACAAAAGTGAGTTTTGAGCCTTTATTGAGCATACAAATACATATCTTTAAACTAAATGCTCATTTTTCGTTTCTTGTGTGAATAGCCGCTTGGTTCTTACAACTCTAGAACTTGCCACGACGATACATTCCCGGTCCTTACCAACTTAAACCCGAGTAAGTAAATGATGGAGGCATTAGGACTAACCCTTTTTATTTCTACACCATTATTTTTTTACCACCTACCCAAAATCCCCCTAGTTAACCCCTTTGAGCCTAAACCTTTTCATTTCTTAACCCAAACCAAAGACCCTTTCACCCACCAAAAACCTTTTTATTTTTAACCCTTTGTTTTAGTGACAAGCTCGGTTTTTCATATGACTTTGAAAAAAAAAATATATATTGATGACGAAGCAAAAGAAATAAAAACAAACAAGTTCATAAAAAATAACTTTGTTTGAATTATGGCTTCATCAAAATAAAAACTACAAAAAATTAAAAAGTCTCACGAAAACCGATGCTTTTTACGCTTTTCGCCCTTTTCTACTAACCGCTAAACCAACCACCTACCTTTAACCCAAGCCTAACCCTTCACCCAAAAGTCCTCTTGATATTTACAAAGGTATATAGTTAAAAAAGAGGAGGATTGATTTCTTGGCAAGCCTATGGTAGGAGTAAGTTCCATGCCGCTCTCGAGTGATTCACTAAAATACATCTTCGGCCGAGTGTTGAGTGATCCCCCGTGAGGTATGTGAACTTGTATATAAATAGAATTTTAAAAAGGCATGTTATGCCCTAATAAGTAATTTATCTTATGAAAAGTTTTAAATAAATCATGACGAATAGGATTGTAAATAAATAAAAATAAAACTTAGTAAAGAATCTTGGAAATCCCGACACACTATGACAAGCCCAAAAACCTTCTCTTCTACCCATTCCATTTGGGAGTGTAAAGCCACATTATAAAGAGTTTTGCTTGAGGACAAGCAAAGATTCAAGTGTGGGGATATTTGATGTGTGCAAAATGCAACATATAAATTACATCAATTGTGGCATAAAACTAACCATTTTTTAGTACTAATGTTGGAAAAAGTGTGCTTTTGTCTTCCTTTTGTATTTTCAGGATTAAATGAGCTAAAATTAACAAAAGAAGCAAAAAGGCAGCTAAATCTAACATAAATACCAGAAAAGGAACAAACGTGGCATGCCCGACCTCCCCGAAAGCATCTTCCCAAGCAAAACAAGAGAACAGAAGGCTGAACACACCCCGTGTTCAGTGAACACGGGGGCGTGCCCATGTGTCAGCATAAAAGACAAAGTTGTAGAAGCTTCCATCGCCCACCACGGGGCCGTGCTCAGCGGACACGGGGCCGTGGTCAACTATAAGATTCGCAGAATCCAGGCAAATCTTGATAGTACAGATATGCTACTGCACACGGGGTCGTGCCCAGCAGACACGGGGCCGTGGTGAATTAATGCAGACAAAAGCAATTAATGAAGACAGATAAGAGGATGGACACGGGGCCGTGCCCAGTGGACACGGGGCCATGCCCGAGCTTCCGTTCAGCCTATAAATAGGAGTGCTTGGCTCAAGCTCAAACCATCCCTTGGCACACCACCTCTCTCACACTTCACCCACCACCCACCACCACCATAACACCATCATCCACCACCATCATCCATTGTCCATCATAGAGTGTGTGAGTCGTCTCGGGATCCAAGATTGATCGTAAGAGTTCTTGACAATCAAGGCCATGTTTGCCTAAGTCTCTTACATCACTTGGTGAAGAAAAAGTGTCTAGTATAATACTTTTTATTTTTAATCTTTTCGCACTTTTTAATTGGTTATGTGTTAATGAATTTAATAACTAGTTTCTTATGTTGAAGGTGATTCTTCCTTATCGTTTGTCCGTGGTGTCTTGGCATTATTTTACTGTCTATATAAAATAAAATATTTTCACCATTCATATCTCCACGGTCTATATGGAGGTATGTTGGCTACCTGGTCGGGGGTTAAGGGAACGGTTTGGTAAGAGTCTGGCCATTGTTCAGTGTATAGATCCTGCAAAGGACCTGGGTCAAATTTAGTAGGACCTCCTTCAATACTTAACGGTATTGGATGGCGGGGGTCCAAACTCTTTGATCCCCTCATAAGTTAAGCTACTATTGAAACTTTAACCCAACTACTTAGGACTGTATCCCTGCTGACTCAGACTACTTAGCCGAGGGTAACGTCGCCTTCAAAAGAGGGGCCTACCACATTATGCATTAATAACTTAATTAATTATCTTTCAATAATCCGACCCTTTAGGATTGTATCCTTGCTGACTTAAACTACTGGGTTGAGGGTAACGTCACCTCCAAAAGAGGGGCCTACTACAATAACTAAGATAATCTCTTAAATAGTGCAAAAGTGCGGAAATAATCAAAGGTTACACTAAACACTTGTCGGAGCCAAGTGATTCATCTTGTCTATCTGTTTTTACTTTTATTTTTAATTTTCAGCATTTTAGTTATTTTTATTTTCTTAGTTTAAAACATTTTTCTAAACTTTTGATTTGATTAGACGTGGAGGATAAACCGGTACTAAAAGCTCTTGTGTCCTTGGACGACCTCGGTATCTTGCCAACACTATACTACGCTCACGATGGGTGCACTTGCCTATACGTGTGTTTAGTGTTAGTAAATATCGTGTTTTATAAATTTAAAACTTGGCTAAAAAGTGTTAAAAAGGGCTTAACATATACATTAAAAACTAATAACACTCACGCACATCACTTACAAGTGCCCCCCTATGCATGAAATCCCATTTGCACAGCCCCTGGTATGTAAAACAAGGCTCTAAAGGCGGTGCAACAGGCTGAACTGGCACCTGCAGGTGTTTTCTGTCGCTGGCAGTCCCAGGCGGCCCGCGTAAGGGTCCCCAGAAGCCTTACGCGGCCGGTATGAGGATCCAGAATAAGTTAAACAAGTTTCATTAATTACATTTAAGCCCCTGGTCCTTTTAAAAGTGGTTTTAACTTCCATATTTGCACTTTTAACTCATCAAATTAATTTCTAAGGACCTTAAGACATAACCAAACTTTGTTAAGTCCTTGGTTAACTTTATGATCACCCGAAAAGTCATAAATTTCAACGTTGACGCTTTTAACCCCTCATATACGAATGTTATCATAACTTTCTCATACGATAAAGAAACCTTTTGAAATTTTTATCACTTATTCTATTGAGCATAATTAATCGTTACAAGGCTTCGAGTTTGCTAAAAGGTCACTCAGAGGTATAAATTAAACATGTTGACACATTTAACCCCTGTAGTTTGTAATCTCTCACTTTCTTTCACAATTGGCTTCGTATGATCCATAATTCATCCGTTTAAGGGTATAAACATCGTGTAGGGTTATTGAAAGGTATATTTATCCATTGTTGACACTTTGAACCCTTTTATACACGTAGATTCTTCGTTTGTCAACTTTAGTCCCTCATAAGTAGTCTGTTGCATGTTTAGAGCTTATGACACGTGTCTATATTATATTGGACATAAAAATTACGAGGTGTTACCTCCTCACCCCCTTAAAAGAAATCTCGACCTCGAGATTTACTGAAATAAATGAGGGTACTTCTCTTTCATTGTGGACTCTACCTCCCACGTGTACTCGGGACCTCTACGGGCATCCCATTTAACTTTTACGATCGGTACATGCTTCATTCGAAGCTTCTTAACATGTTGATCCTCAATCGACAAAGGTTTTCCACAAATTTCAGGCTCTCATCTATATGCACATCCGTATGTGGTATGACTAGTGATTCATCAGCTAGACATTTCTTCAGATTGCAGATGTGGAATACATTATGAATACCACTGAGCTCTTCAGGTAAATTTAACTTGTAAGCCACTGTTCCAACACATTCGATGATCACGAATGGTCCTATGTATCTTGGGCTTAAGTTACCTTTCTTACCAAATCGCATCACCCCTTTCCAGGGTGATACTTTAAGAAGAACCTTATCACCTACCTCGAACTTTAAAGGTTTACGCCTTTTATCTGCGTAGCTTTTCTGCCTATCTCTGGCAGCTTTGAGACGATCTCTTACCTGACAATCTTGTCTGTCGTCTCCAGGACTATATCAAGTCCTGTTAATTAGACATCTCCAACTTCTGCCCAGCAGACGAGCGTCCTGCACTTCCTTCCATACAAGGCTTCAAATGGTGCAGCTTGAATACTGGAATGATAACTATTATTGTATGAAAATTCGATCAATGGAAGATGATCATCCCAACTTCCACCTAGATCAATAACACAAGCCCTTAATATATCTTCCAGTAATTGTGTAGGATCGGATTGCGACCTAAACGAGTCGTTCGGAAGAGTTCTAGTCCGTTTCAGAGGCGGAAACTAAGAAACGGATACGAAAACAGATTGATTCACACTTTAATCCTCTTGTATATTGATTTTACAACGTTTACAGTCAAAGGATAAACCGGCAGCACCTCGGTATCACTTCTGGAAATTGTTGGAACTATTACAAATGAAAACTCAACTAACCTATATATACTAGAGATGGTTTCGCTTGAAACCATACAATATGTTTCAAGCGAAATTGACAATTAAAATATCATTCTGTTTCAAGCGAAAACATGCATATTATCTTCAAATCTGTTTTGTCTTTTAGTGATGATGTCATTGATTAGGTCACTTTGATGATGTCATCATGACATCATGCTTGAACATCTTCGCAACGAACCCGAGACTTGATTTAAGACGAAGACGACAGATGTGTGCACCAACAGACTCCCCCTCAGATGTTGACGAGTCTTAAGTGTCGAGTCTTCTCAATCTTCAGTCTTTATCAGTCTTTATCACTCTAACATTCTTCAACTAATCTCCTCCTCAGATGATGTAACTCTCTTTAACAGACTCCCCCTCAAAACATGCTGGGATCGTAGTCTGGATTTTACAGGATCAGAATCGAAACCTGGCTCTCTATCTGCTCAGAATCCAGGCTATCCTGCACATCCTCTACCCAAAAGTAAGTTTCACAAAATTTAACATTCAACAAATTTAGAAACTACTTATAGATATTTTCAAATCAACTCAAACACTTTACATCATTTTTAACAACTTATGTTTTGGGACAATTTTAATTTCTGATGAACCACTTTCATGAATATCAATTTCATTTCAAACATCTTTTAAACAAAACTTTCCCAAACCTGTTCATCATGTTTAGCATTCGGAATTTTGAAAATCAGCTTTTCAACATCAGTCGTCTAAAATCTTTTTGAATTTTTCAAAACTTATGCTAAAACACACCGAAAATCTTTTTGGATTTTTTAAAATAACCGAAATGAAATGCAGAAATGAAATATTTACATACAATATTTTTGTGAGTTTGTGTAAGAGGATCATATCAGTTTTTGAGACAAATCACCAACACCGTTAAGCTTTAAACATTTTAAGTTCTAAACAATTCACCTAGATTGTCAGTATACTTGTCCACTTAAATTTTCACACAAAGTTCAACTGCTTCGAGATACGAATTAGTGTTTTAGGACTTAAACATCTACATGTGTCCCACCTCAGTATATACTCTCGTATCCAGACCCCAGTATTCAGTCTTACAGGTGAGTATACCTAGATGATATCTGTAAGGGGTTAATTGCGAGGGCCGTGAGAGCTCAGGTCGATCTTTCGATACGCAGAGAGATGACGGCTTCGACTTTTGGTGGGTCCCCTTTAGAGGATCTTTTGAATTACAACAGCAATGACTATCAATTTTATTGTTTCATCAATTTGCTGAGGGCTGCGCTATTTTTCAAGCATGCGGAAAGTATTCTCCGGGGACTAGGCCATTGCTTCCGCAAAATCAGAAGTCCCGGGATAATACCCCAGATATCACTAAGCATAAAGACCTAGTATCTCAGAATACGGGACCCTTCAAACAAGATTTCAGGGGTTACCTATATATCCTGGAGGTGTTCCCCACGTAGACGCAAGTAAATTTTATGTTTATATCTCGTCACAATTTACTAAATGTGCAAAAACCTACTGACATATCCACAGTGAGATTGTTTATCACATTTATACCTTCCATTTCTTTAGCATGTTGTGACAGTCCACTGATGTACTATCATTTCCTCTTTTATACAACAAAACTCATTTTTCATTATATCATGTTTTTGACTTTTTCAAATTTTCAAATGTTTTTGGATTTTCTGAAAATTTTTACTCCCCCTAAAATGCAAACACATTTTAGGAAATTTGAAAATAAACTGTACAAAAAAATGACAACTGATATCAAATCGCTTCAATTCGCCATTCACTTGGCATAAACAATCAGAACTCCCCCTTACAACAAACTATTTTCCCATTGTGATTTCAAAACACTTAAGTTTGTATTAATCAAATGGTTTTTCCGGAAAATTAGTTTTGTTGATTTTACCACTTGTAAAGTTAGGGGTTCATCATGTTGTTTTTCCAAACAATCATTTGTAAATATGGTCCAATCAAGTTCAACTAAATGACCTTGATTAACCACTTGTCAATGAAAACCTCTTTCAATCACTTACAGGTTCACTTAACAATCATAACCACTTGCACATCAAAATATAACAATTTAAATATACCACTTGTACTTTACCAACTGTACCACATGTAGGATCATTTGCTAAGAAAGATGCCGATACCTGCTCCACTCTTACCAACCTGGGAGCTCCGGCAAGTCCGGTTTTTACTCAAACATTATATCCACCCAAGCCTCACCAGACTTGGGTGATTTTGGAACACATCTATCCCACCAACATTTTGATTTGTAAAATTCTTTGGCAGTTTTAACCTTCCCATCAACCATCTTCCCGAAAATATGTTTAACTTTTCCATTGAAAGCCTTCTCAACATCAAATTCTTCCTTATCAGCGAAGAACTGATTTGAGATCTCTACCTTTCCCACTTTCTTCATTAAATTTTCCTTTGACAATGGAGGAAAATTCTCATCGTTCACATCTGGAACGGAATTCACAACCTTTTTCTCAACCAAAGACTCCTCTGATTTTATGGAATCAGATTCATTGTCAGAATTACCCTCAGATTTAACCACCCACTTTTGTTTACTCAAATCACCTCTTCTTTTGTAAAACCGTTTTGAACTTTCTCCTTCCTCAGAAGTAGAATTTTCAAACTTTTTAACAATTTTTACAGGTTGTTCTTTCTTATCAACACAAGTCTTTCTCAAAACAGAGTTAGAAGAAACTTCCTGTTTTTGGTAATTGGTCTTGGGGCAATTCCAAGCTATATGTCCAACTTCTTGGCATTTGAAACAGGTTCTTCTGTCAACTCTTTCAGCAAACCTTCTCACATTCTTCTTCACTTCAGCAAGAAACTCCTGGTTTGACTGCTTCCAGAACGGTTTCTTCTGTTCATCCTCTGAACTTCCTCCTGAAACAAATTTTGTTTTTGGTTTATAAGTTTTCTGATTTTTATAATTTTCTGAAGAATTAAAACCAAGACCTTGTTTTTTGAAATTACGGTTGTGGTTTGGTTTCTTTCGATAACCTGAACCATAACTGTAACCCTTTTTCTTGTTCAATCTCTGTTGAACTCTTGAAGTGTACTTTTTAGGTTTTTCAGTAAGATTTAAATCTTTTATTTCAGAAATATTAATTTCTGTTAATTTGAAAACCTGTTTGATCATTTCAGTTTTGACACTTCTTATTGGAAATTCCTCATTAGAATATAATTTGTCTGAATCATACAAAGTATAAGCCACTTTGATTGATCCGTCATTCAAATTAGATTTTGATAACAGGAATTCTCTATTGTAAACCCTGTTAACCAGTGAACTCGGACTCTTTTCTGATGAACTCGAACTTTCAGACTTAGACTCCGGTTTTGACACTTCATCCATATCTAACACCTGATCGACCACTTTCTTTAATAACTCAGACTCATGATCAGTGTCAGACGCTGTGAATGTAACATCAATATTGTCTGGTAATTCATCAATGATTTCAGACTTTAACTTGATGTTGACTGCCTTTTTTAGACGCTCCTCGTTAGGATTCCTGGGAGAATAAGTTTCATGGATCGGGGACGGACATCTGTTATACTTGACACTTGGTTTCTTACCAGTATCAGTATCTTCAGTATTTTTATCCATGAATGCTTCCAGACCTGCAACAGTAGGATAAATACGATCAATCGGATAATCACAAGTAGTGTAACTCAACAGTAATCGTTTAATCCTTTCACTTTCGATCTTTTCGAGTTCCACATCCTTCTTCAGCTGAGCACAATCTTCAATATAATCATTGATGACGCTCTGCTTTGTCATTAATGTTGCACTCATTTTATCCATTGCTTTTTCGGTTTCTGAATTTGTCTTCTTCAAACTATCAACTGTCCTGTTCAGTACATCGTACGACTCCTTCACATACTTCACATCAGACAATAAATCTTCTTTAATCTTCTCCAAATCAGCAATCTTCTTATCTTTCTCCTCACAAATTTTGCAAGATTCTGAACACTTTGAACACGGTTTTTCAACTTCAACCAATTTTTCAACTATTTTCTCAACTTCAACGATCTTTTCTACTTCGACAATTTTCTCTACTTCGACAAGTTTCTCAACTTCAACTAATTTTTCAACTTCAACTATTTTTTCAACTTCAACAAGTTTTTCCACCACTATCTCCACTTCAACGATTTTCTCAACTACTTTCTCAGTCACTAGTTCAACATTTGCTTCTCCAGCTTCTGTCTTTGTCTTTTCATCAGCTTGCATTTTTGCTGCTTCCAACTCTTTCTTCAATCTGGCAATCTTCTTCTGATTCAGCATCTCCATTTTATCTGCAAAAAACAAATTAAAACTAGTAGGATCAATGCCTTTTCTAGCTCTGTTGAGATGTTCTTCCTCATCATCGGTATCCACATCACTTCCAAGATCTGGAAAAATTGGGATTCTTTTCTGATTAACTTCATCTTCACCTAGAATTCGAGCAACAAAGCCTGATTCTGATGGAATGTATTTATCCCAACTAAATCCCTCGGCAACTTTTTCGTCATCTTGATGAATAAGTAAAGCTTTCTTCTTTCCTTCTTCAATAGCATGAGCATGAGCATGAACAATTTTTGGTTGTTGAGCAATCTGATGAAAAGTTGATTTCTGATAATAGTTGTTCTTTTCTTGATTCTCGGTTGCTACTTGGTTTTTACACTCTCGTTTAAAGTGTCCTTTTCCTTTGCAACGGAAACAGGTAACTTTCGATTTTTCAAATCCCAACTGAGAAGTAGCCATTCCTCGAAATTCATCTCTGCCAGTAATCTCTTGAAATTTTTCAGCTCTCCTCCAAGCACTTGCTAAGCACCACTTGATATCCATCACTTCAAGTTCTTCAGCATCAATTTGGTCGTAATCTTCTTTGGTAAGCATTGGATTGCCAATCTTCCCACCGATTAAACTTTCGTAAGATTCTAACATAGTAACCAATGATGCCATGTGCTGCTTGGCAACTTCTGGAGACAAATTCTGACCATTTTGAATGTTTAATGTAACATTGCACTGAAGATGTGTTGAATTTTGTCGTTGAGAACTTGATGTTGTGCTGTTTGGATCAAAACTTGAGAATGATGAAGATCCACCACTTTGAGTCACATTACTGTTCTTTGTTCCAGACGAACTATCAGCACTGTAACCAGTTTGAATCTTTGGGCTAGGGCTGGGGGTAGCCTCAAACTTGTTCCCTCGGTAGTACAGACTGGCATCTTGTTTGGCATTTGGATTCGTCATGATAGCTGTTTTCTGAATATCCAGTTCCTGCTCTTCAATCTTTTGAATAAATTGTGCCAGATTCATATTCTCAGACTTTCTTGTGTGTTTTAAAATCATCAAATAAGTTCCCCACTTTTGTTGTGGTAGTGCTTCAGCTAGTTTATCGACCCACTCATCATCATCTTTTTCAATGTTAAATCTTTTCATTTCCAAGACTAAATGACAATATCTATCAATGGTATTCTTTGTAGTTTCATTGTCGAAAGCTGAAAACATATCAAACGACTTCTTCAATAACGCCTTCTTGTTTTTAATCATATATGCGCTTCCTTTGAATTTCTGAATCAATGCTTCCCAAATTGACTTAGCTGTATTACCATGTTGAAGCAAAACAAATATATCTTCTGTAATTGCCTGTTGAAGAATACTGATCATCATTTTCTCACTAGTATACTTCAATTTGTCAACTTCCGTAAAGTCAGTGAAACCCTTTACCAATCCACGTTCGTTTTTCGGTTTCTCATAATCTTTCTCCAACGAACACCAAGCATCGAATCTGTAAGCTTGAACCCAGTTCTCGAATCGGTTTTTCCAACCCTGAAAATCCTCAATATACATCAACTTTGGCGGTTTTTGATGAGTTCCTGTTTCATTTTCACTATATAAATTCTCTGCAGCAGTAACGGGAGCGACTGGTGTGGCAAATGCATTGTAGAATTCCTCTTCCATGCTTCAGTAATTGGCAAATATTTCGGGAAACACCTGGCAAGAACCTGACAACAAACAGAACAACAATCAGTTTAACCACTTAACAATTAATTGAATGAAACTGGTACTCAAACTGATGACTATTCTAAGCGGACTGAAAGTTGACACACTGAGCGAACTGCTATGACCCGAATCGAAATCAAACGACTTGACCCTTTGAAATCTTTGAACTCCAAACTGTACGAACTGAAACTAACCACGACTCAAACCACGCGACCTCGGTATACACTGTACGAAGTGATCATATTTTGTGCGAATGGATTTTAATGTCAAACCACACAACCTGTAGATTCTATTCAAACAATTTGAACTAAATTCGCACACGACTCGATCAACTAGCACATATAAACTAATATATCATAAGCAATTTCAAATCACACAATGCATATAATCGACAATTTCAATTTACAATTCTTTCATTCATATCGATACTCACAAACAGACAATTTTCACATAAACCAAGATATTACACAAGTAACATTACATGCAATCTGACATCCTAAGTAGCTGTCATCATTCACCCAATTTGAACTTTGGGTCACAAAATCACATGTATCGATTTATAATGATTGGACCTCAAAACACGCATTCACATGATCTGAGATAATCACATGAAAAGTCTGACAACACTTTTGACTATTTATCAAAGATCATGTGCATACTATGAAATCAAACAATTAATGCATAACCTACCAATTGTTGATTGGACCTCCAAACTGAACTAACACATGCAATCAATACAAGATTCTTCTGACAAAGTAATTCAGCAAATTAATTTCATTTGACCGTTCATATAAGTGGATGTGATTGAACCGAGAATTGTTTTTAATTCAATAAAATGATTCAGCAGTTCACGTGATCACTCTGTTCAATGACCGACAACCTCGTTTTACGTTGCACACAACTCGACGTACACAGTCAACTTATTTCAAGCGAAATCCACACGTATTTCAAACAAACTGCTGTTTTCAAGCGAAATCCTCAATTTCGCTTCAAACTCTCACTTTTTTCAAGCGAAATCCAACATGATGTCATATTCAAGCAAGATTACGTGAGGTTCAAGCGAAATTATGCACAAATAACATGATTTCAAGCGAAATCAGATCTAAACAGTTGCTGATGTCATCATTTGTTCGAGCAATTGAAGCGAAAACACACAAAAATACAAGATTTAAGTCGATTTTAAACTTGAAATTTTCAAGGATTGATTACACCATGTATGCGCACAATATATGTGAAATTTGTCCGATTTTGACCGTGAAAAATTTTAATTTTCGAAAAAGAATGGTATAGAAACAGAAATCGTGGTGAAAACAGGCTGTTTTGACAAGAACTCCTCGTCCTGAGCTCTGATACCACTTGTAGGATCGGATTGCGACCTAAACGAGTCGTTCGGAAGAGTTCTAGTCCGTTTCAGAGGCGGAAACTAAGAAACGGATATGAAAACAGATTGATTCACACTTTAATCCTCTTATATATTGATTTTACAACGTTTACAGTCAAAGGATAAACCGGCAGCACCTCGGTATCACTTCTGGAAATTGTTGGAACTATTACAAATGAAAACTCAACTAACCTATATATACTAGAGATGGTTTCGCTTGAAACCATACAATATGTTTCAAGCGAAATTGACAATTAAAATATCATTCTGTTTCAAGCGAAAACATGCATATTATCTTCAAATCTGTTTTGTCTTTTAGTGATGATGTCATTGATTAGGTCACTTTGATGATGTCATCATGACATCATGCTTGAACATCTTCGCAACGAACCCGAGACTTGATTTAAGACGAAGACGACAGATGTGTGCACCAACAAATTGAATTGTTCGCTCGCTTTGACCATCCGTTTGAGGATGATATGCAGTGCTGAAATTCAATCGAGTGCCTAGGGATTGCTGAAAACTTTTCCAGAAATGCGATGTATACCTTGTATCCCTATCAGAGATGATAGACACTGGCACTCCGTGGAGAGATACAATCTCGTCCACGTATAGCTGAGCTAATTTATCTGAGCTATGTGTTTCCTTAATAGGTAGGAAGTGGGCTGACTTAGTCAGTCTATCTACTATCACCCAAATAGTATCATTTCCTCGTTTAGTCTTTGGAAACTTGGTGATAAAATCCATAGTCACCATTTCCCACTTCCAGGTGGGAAGTTCAGGCTGTTGTAGCAAACCTGGCGGCTTTTGGTGCTCAGCTTTAACTTGTGCGCATGTCAAAAATTTGGCTACATAGGTAGCTATAGACTTTTTCAAGCCTATCCACCAATAATTTGCCTTCAAATCCTGGTACATCTTATCACTTCCAGGATGAACAGAATACTTAGAACTGTGGGCTTCTTGAAGGATAACATCCCGTAGTCCTCCATAGATTGGAACCCATATTCGTCCATTTAATCTTAGGATTCTATCCTTGCCATAAGATAACTGCTCAGCGGTTACTCCCAACTTCTCATTTGGATAGTTAGCTTCTAATACGGCTTCTTTCTGAGCGGCTAACAATCTTTCATTTAAACTGTTCTTTAATTCAATGCTCTTGGCATTGATTCTTATGGGCTTAACTCTTTCCTTCCTATTTAAGGCATCGGCGACCACATTCGCCTTGCCTGGATGGTACCGGATTTCACAATCATAATCATTCAGTGTCTCCATCCATCGACGCTGTCTCATGTTCAGATCCTTCTGATTGAACAAGTGTTGAAGGCTCTTGTGATCAGAACATATCACACACTTGGTACCATACAAATAATGCCTCCATAGCTTTAATGCAAATACGACACCCAACTCCAAGTCGTGGGTGGTGTAATTCTTTTCGTGCACTTTTAGTTGTCGGGAAGCATAGGCAATAACCTTGCCTTTCTGCATGAGCACACACCCCATACCAGTGTGTGATGCGTCGCAGTATACTACAAATTCTTCTATTCCATTAGGCAATGTCAACATGGGAGCATTGCTCAGTTTCTGCTTAAGTATATCAAACGATTCTTGTTGCTTAGGACCCCAATCTAACTTAATATTCTTTCTAGTTAACGAAGTTAGGGGTGCTGCTATCCTTGAGAAATTCCCAATAAAACGTCTGTAATATCCTGCCAGTCCCAAAAAGCTACGAATCTCTATGGGCGTCTTCGGCTCTTGCCACTTCATGACAGCTTCAACCTTAGCGGGATCCACCTGGATACCACGCTCACTAACTACGTGTCCAAGAAACTGGACTTCACGAAGCCAAAATTCACACTTTGAAAACTTGGCATAGAGTTTCTCTTGTTGAAGCAGTGAAAGAATACAACGAAGATGCTTCTCATGGTCAGCTTGATTCTTTGAGTAAATAAGAATGTCATCAATGAAGACAATGACAAACTTGTCCAAGTAGGGTTTGCAAACACGATTCATGAGGTCCATGAACGCTGCTGGTGCATTAGTGAGCCCAAAAGGCATCACCAAGAACTCGTAGTGACCATAACGAGTCCTAAATGCAGTCTTGTGCACATCTTCATCTCTAACCTTTAGCTGATGGTAACCAGACCTTAAGTCAATCTTGGAGAAGTAACTTTCCCCTTGCAGTTGATCGAACAGATCGTCGATCCTGGGCAATGGATATCTGTTCTTGATTGTAACCTTGTTTAGTTCACGATAATCAATGCACAACCGCATTGATCCATCTTTCTTCTTTACAAACAGAATTGGTGCTTCCCAAGGAGATGAGCTCGGTCTAATAAATCCTTTTGCCAACAAATCATCCAACTGAGTTCTCAACTCTTTCATCTCAGTTGGGGCTAACCGGTAAGGTGCTCTTACAACAGGTGCTGCTCCAGGTATAATGTCGATTCTGAACTCCACTTGCCTATCTGGCGGTAAACCAGGTAGTTCTTCAGGGAATACTTCTGGATATTCAGAAATGACAGGGATGTCTTCAATCTTGGGCTTTGGCTCATCAATAGTCACTTGTGCCATATAAATGACACAACCTTTCTTCATACACCTTGATGCCTTAAGCACAAACACTTGCTTAGGCAACCCATACTGAGTATCTCCTTGTATGGTAAGCGGCTCACCATACGGAGTCTTGATCACCACTTGTTTCTTGTCACATACAATCTAGGCTTGGTTATATGATAACCAATCCATGCCTATTACTATGTCGAATCCAACTAATTTCAAAGGAAGTAAGGATAATGGAAAGGAGTGGTTCCTAATGGATATAAAGCATCCATCTAATATGGTTGAGGCAGTTTCTAAGGTACCATCGGCCAACTCTACTTCATATTTCACGCTTAGGGTTTTAACAGGTAAATTCAACAACTTACAAAACTTATCATCTACAAATGACTTATCCGCACCCGAATCAAATAATACCCTTGCATAAACATCATTGATGAGAAAGGTACCTGTGATCACATTATCATCCTGAACGGCTTCTCGTGCATCCATTCGAAAGACCCTTGCATTGGTCTTCTTGACTTCTTCAGGCTTTTTGGCATATTTAGGGCAGTTGGTTTTGATGTGCCCCTTCTCGTTATAGTTATAACACGTTGCTTCCTTTATCTTCTTGCACTCTATCGTCTTGTGCTCCTTGGATTTGCATAACCCACATGTAGATGGTTTTGATTGAGACTTAGATTCAAACCTGCATTTTCCGAAGTGACGTTTCTGGCAGGTTTTGCACTTTGGCTTTTCATCTGCTTGCTGACTACCCTTGCCAGACCCAAACTTCTTCTTGTGGTCTGTGGTTCCCTTAAACTTCTTCTCAGACCGTCGTGAGTTATCGTCCTCACGTTTTCTCTTACCTTCCTCCGAGTTCTTATGCGATCTTAGCCTGACCGCATCTAAGGTAAGGGATAAAGATAGGTCAGCTGCTGACCTAAAAGTAGCAGGTCGTGATGCCTTGACACTGGCCTTGATCTCTTGGGCTAAACCCCCAATGAAACGAGCTATTCGCTTGGGCTCCGGTGTTACCAAATATGGAACCAGTCGAGACATGGTATTAAAGCTAGTAAGGCAAGCCTGACAGTCTAGGTTTTTCATTACCAGAGATAAGAAGTCGGACTCAATCTTTTCAACCTCATGCTGAGGGCAGTAATTCTCTTTGATGAGTGCAACAAACTGATCCCAAGACAGATTGTACAATGGAATCTTCCCAGTAGCCTGGATTAGAGACCTCCACCAGGCTAGCGCTTCTACTTTGAATGATTGAGATACAAACTTCACAATGTCCCTATCAGCGCAACCAATGATATCAACCACAGTGTCCATTTCATCGAGCCAAGTCATACAATCGACGACTCCTTTCTCCCCCGTGAAGTCTCTAGGCTTGCAGGAGACGAAATACTTATATGTAGATGACTTACCACGTGGCTCTCGTTTGAGCTCAATCTTCTTCGACGGAACACTATGCTGATTTGAGGAGTGATGATCGTCATCCCTCCTTGATCCATCACGTTTAGGAGGTGGCTTACTATGAGCCTCAGAGTGAGTCTTAGGTTTAGAATGGGGTACAGACGAGGCCTTGCTTCGAGTACCGCTTGACTCACTAAACTGCCTATCTATGGCCTTGGTAACAACATTATCAATCAGTGCTTGAAGTTCCGCACCAGTTACGTTGATCCTGGTGGTATCATGATTCTCCCTTGGATGACTGTTGACTTCTTCAGACTCAGCCATGTAGCTTGATTGCTACATAAAATAATGACAATGACTTCTTAGAAGTTTATAATAGATTTGTCATCTCATTAATTTATTAACCATGGTATTAAAGAACCATATTGGCTAATTTATTAAGTATTTCATTCAGGATTTTTCATTAATAACCCTTAGTTATAATTAAATATAATAATGGCACAAAAGGCCAAGTTACAGGGACAAATTTAATTTATAAACCATGATTTCAGAGAATCGAGGTATTAAGGTTTGAATCATAGTTCATTACCTTTCTTGACAGGGAGTTTTAGGCTACTACTGTCTTTTGTCTTATATAACAATAGTTATGGCTCGTTGGCCATACATCACAAATGGATGTTCAAATAATAAAGAAGGATTTTGAATAATCCAATGTAAGAATGACACGTGTGATTTTTCGAACCACATCTGCCAGGAATGTTAACATATTTTCAGATGTTAACAAGGATTTGAATCTTTTTAAACAGGTTTTACCATTATGGCCAGGTCTTATAATGACATGCAGGCTAGGTTATACCCTTTAAGATTCGTATTTAATATTTAAAGGCAGATCTTATAAAAGGAATGACATATTTTGGATTTATTTATTTATTTCATACATTTTACATTCATGCATATAATGACAAAAATAAATTTAAATGATTAACATGCCATTAATAATTAAAAAGTACATATTGCCCTAAACGGGACTTTAACTGAAATACTTGCCCACGCAGGGGCTAAACAGAAAGACATGCCCACGCAGGGGCTAACAGGAAATACAAGTCCTCGCAGGGACTGATTACAGAAATAGATGTCCACGCAGGGACTGATTAAACATTAAAGAAATACAAATAAACAAATAAAGGGTTTAATGACCCTTTTTGGTCTTCCCCTTGATTAAGCTCGCCAGACCTTTGAAAATTCCTCGGTTTTGCCTACGCTCTTCCCGAACCTCCGGCTTCACCTGACTCAACCTTTGAAGAATCTCATGCTGCTGCGGTGGCGATATCAATGGCGGCTGCGGGGGCTGCTGATACAGCGGAGGTTGAGGAGGTGGCGGTTGTTGATACCCATAGGGTGGGTACCCAGTCTGATACGGGACTCCATAGGGCCCCTCAGGATGAAAAGCATTGTAGTTTGCCGCCACAAGGTATGGGTCAACTTCTGCATAGTTGTAGTTGGTGTGGGCCGGCTGCTCAAATGGGTTGTACGCCGCTGAACCGGCGTATGTAGGAATTGGGTTGTTATAAACCACTGGTGGCGGTGCGACCGGCGCAGACTGCACCTCAGAAACAGGGTTCGAAGGCCCACCCATCTGTGGGTCTTCGTATAGTGGCGGATAATGACTGCCACTAGATGGTTGAGGGGTGCTGATGCGGACTCCCCTCGCACGGACATCCGTGCGGTTGATCTCCTACCCCTCGGTGGCTCCGGAGGCTGTTGTTGCATTGGTGGTGGTGGCGGTGGAGTAACCGCTACAAAGCGCGAATCCTCTGAGGGATCTTGCTGCTGCTCCTACGGTGAGTTGTGGTAACTGGGAGTAAACGCCCAGTCAATTTGGACAAACCTCGCCTCGTAGTTGTTGGGACCATTATAAGGTGATCCAAGAAAAGGTGACCCATCCGAAATCTCGATGGGGTGAGTAGGCGTTCCGGTTGGCGGTTGGGCAGGCTCCGGATCCTTGTCCATATCCATGGAGAAATGGTCCTCCGGTCCCAACGGGTTATAACCCATTGGATCATTAATTAGGTTTGCCGGGTTGAACCGGCTTTGGAAGTAAGGTGTTGGGTCGTTGAAGGGTGAGTTGTGGCTTTGAAGGGGTAAGAAAGAATGGTGTGAGTTGTGGGGCTCATTTTCCGATTGAGGCCCGTAAGAGTTTAGATAAGAAGGTGAGGAGCTCAGCGAGACTGAACGCCTCGCGGGTTCGATGTGGGTCCTCCAGTCTTCTTGAGGACTTCTGCTTAGAGAATCTGATGGTGTTCGCCGGTGTGATGGCCCGGCCTCGTGATTGTTGGGGGCGACGAGTGGCCCCTTGCCTCTACCTCTCCCTCGCATTCTTGGTGGTATCTTTTTGAACCTGTCAAAACAAACAAAGGATACAACCAAGAAAATATAAAGGACAAAGTTAGAAATAAAATAAATTTGGATTAATCCTAAGTTCTTTGTCTAGACTCAGAAGTCGAGGAATGTGCAAACTGTGTCATTGAGATTAAACACAAAAGGCTAGTGTTTAATTCACTCAATGTTGGCTCTGATACCAACCTGTCACACCCCGATATTTCCACGTGTTACCGGTGGGGAGTATCGTGACGTAGTTGATATCATCATAGTCAAACAACACAATTTAAATGCACAGCGGAAGCAAAAGATGAATCACATTACAAACCGAATAAAAAGTAATATCAAAGTATTACAAACAGACTGTAAAGGATCCACAGGCGGATCAAAAGATAAAAAGATCATTGTTCAACAGACTTTAACATCTAGAGCTTGCAAGACTTGATTAATGATGCCAGGAGTAGCCAGCCTATTTCGTCTAGTACCTGCACTTAGCCTTTTTGAAAAATACGTCAGTTTACACTGGTAAATACAATTAACTGACTCATTTTGAAAAGAGTTTAAGAAAATTAGTTTGAATGCACACGGCACAAAATATCTTTTATAACTTGGGACAATTATTTAAAAATAATCTTGTATACAGTTTTACTTATTTGTCGTCCGCCAGGGCCGACTAGAAGAGCCGGACAAGATTAACTGACACGCCACAGGTATAATGTCCACAAGTTTGATTCCTTAAAGTGGGTTACCAGTTTTTACATATGCAACTGTCAGGTGTATGCCTACACCCCGTGCTTAGGTCGTGGCCATTTCAATGAATGATGCCAAGGATATCCGGGACATGGTCATTAACCCCCCAAGGGCCATATACCAAACAAAACAGATTAAAACGGGTTATGTAAATATATATTAACATAATCCGATTTAAACAACTACATACCCGACCATGCGGCATTATTATAATACAATATCCCAAGCCCGTATAGGGAAAATAAGTTAAAAGTATTTACCTGAGCAAATATTCAAATTTTTCTCAACCGTATTCAATCAGCAAGTGCAAGTAGCTTTTACTGGGCTCCTAATCTGGAATGAAGGTTTTAATAACCTATTAGATTCCTAACGGGTCTTAATTAAGCCTAAACTTTGACCGGTTAGTTTTAAAGGAAGATATACGGTTCCAAACGCACGATTAAGCGAAGACCGGATTAGAATGTGGTTTAGACCCGAAAAGTTTGTATACTTGTATGATATGGGTAAACTAAACACATTCTGGATTTTGAGATAAAAATGATAAGGTTTGACCCGTTTCGGCTAATTTATGCAAACTAGTTACGTAAACCGCACCGAACGCGAATAATGCGTAACGGGTAACCAAACGAGTCATGAACAGGTTTCCTAAGTTAATATGCCTTAAATATGTTGTGATATCAGTAGGATACCTTCCATTATGCCCAAAATGGATTTAAATTCAAACTATGCCCCGTAGGGGCATTTTGGTCATTTTAAAGCTTATAAAAGAGTTTAAATATAAATCTGAGTTTCAGGTCTGATATATTCAGTAAAAATACTTATTTTTATAAGTCATAACGGTAGGGTATGGTATATAGGTGAAAATTACCTTTTATTACTAAACTATGCACCGTAGGGGCATTTTGGTAATTTTACATAAGCTTTAAAGGTTAAAATAGGGAATCTGAGTTTAAAAATTTTGCTCACTATTAAAATATAAAAATTTTCTTAAAACATCAGTCGGTATTAAGTCTTATATGAGAAAAATGGTTTTAATACATACTATGCGTTTTAAATGCTTAAAAGACGGTTTTAAGCGATTTCCGGGTTTTTAAAGAAAAACTAATATTTTTATCATTCCAGAAGACTCAAAATATTTTATTTATTATATAAAATCAGTAGCCAAAGGTTTGGTATCAAAATATTATGTAAAACTCATTTTATAGGCCAAAAGGGCAAAACCGACAATTACCGAATCAAAGCTATAACCCTATGTTATGCTCAGCCTAAAAATAAATAAAAATCTTCAAAAATACCAAAATATTATTTTACATCGGTAGGTAAAAAGTTTGATATCAAAAATTGGGTTTAGATGGGCTCTATGCTAATTACGCCGTTTAATTAATAAAAAGCTTTCTAATTACGCTATTGAGCATAACTCTTAATCTAGACCTCCAACTGATGTGAAAATTTAGGGACATGTTTATAAATCAGTAATAAAGATTATTGTCCTCTTACATTTTCAAAATTCTTGTTTTAAGGTCAAATGGGCATATTGGTCAACATTTAGGCATATAACGGAAACATGCATATGAATCGGATAACTAATGAACCAAGTTGTATAATCACAGAGGGTTATACTAACATGTAACCTGGTTCTAATAAAGCTCTAAGGCATTTCTAAAACTGTGACAACCCTCACTAAACCAGGTATCCGTATGACTTAATTAATAATTAATTACTGCTTAATTATTGTGCTTGCTTGAACTTGTGAATAAACTGCTACGTGAATACTGATACATGTACTTACTTGCATCATACTTTACTTACTGTCACTACATTATTTACATGCTGAACCTTAGTGACAAACATGATGCACAAAAAGCACAGTAGCACTATAACGGATAACCTATTGAACATGCTGATAAAGCCAGCATCAGGCAAACACTGCCTCTAAGGCCTGTATGAGCCAGAAATATTTTTGCTACACTAGTGGTGAGTGTAGGGATACAAGGGTTGTAGAGCTGCGTCTCTAGGAATAAGTTACAATGACTGGATGTGCCTAAAACGTACTCTAAGTACAAAAATTCAGCACTTTACATAATAATTCAGCTTTTAGCTAACTAATAAAGTGCCAAAACATGGGAAAAATATTACTAGACACTTTCCAAAGTGTCAGATATGAGTTGTGTCACTAAAAATGGTATTTACGACACTTTAAAGCTTTGTTAACGCTTTAACGGATTACTATCCAACCGAACAACCGGACTTTACCCGGAACCTGAAAATATTGTTATTTTCATTATTTATCTTTTTCTGAGCCAGTTAGGGTCCCTGAATACCCTAACACCCGTCACAACTTACAACACACAACTAACCGGGTTAAGCACTTAACTAACTTACTTAACCTAACTAATATACCTAACTACTAGTTAGAATCGGACCAAGACCCCCCCCCCCCCTTTTTGAAACCGTCCCCATGAGGGGGACACTCCTTGTGTACTTGATGAATAAAATAATCAACCATGTCTAATATCTATTAGACATATAATCCAATGGTTAAACACATTAACTTTGTCTATAAGTATCTTTCATGATCCACCATAACACACACTTAACATTTCCACAACTCAAGCTCTCTCCCTCCCTCTCTCTAAGGCTTCGGCCGAACCTCCCCTATATCACACATCCATTTTCGAGTTTAGTTCAAGCCATTCCAAGATCATTCAAGTGATAAGGATCACGTATAAGGAGTCTTGGAGCAAACGGAAGGCGAAGGACCTCTCTACTTTGCTTTTATCCACGCGTTTTTCGCATAGATTCTTCCCTAGCCTCGAGCTAGTGGTATGTTACTTAAATCACCTTCTCGAACTATTTTGAAGTGGTTAATACGATGTGTAACGGTTAAAACTCGTTAACTTACAAGATAATGCTTTAAAGTCTACTTAAAACACTAAAAATGGTGGTTAAAAGCTCATGTGTTGTGTAAATGTTGTAGTATTTGATTTATGTGATTATTTGGACCCGATCTATGTTGTGGTAGCTCGGATCATCATTTAACCCGGTTTGGTCACGATCTTGGATCATGACATAAGGTTGTTTTGGAAGTGACAAGGGTTAAAGGGCGAAACTCTACCACACACATATCATGAACTTGTGTAAAGGCGATTTTGTTTGTACAATAGTGTTTAAAACTAGTAGATCTACGTATCTACAAGCGGTATTTTCAAAGGACCACGTGTCAAGAGAAAACATATTTTTAAAGACGGATCTTACACTAACAAGAATGGTTTTTAGAACACACAAGTGTGTAAACACTTGTGTAGCACAAAGTATCGACAAAATAACTATTTTTGTGAAAGATGACAAGAAGTTGTAAAGACGGAACTTCTCTAAAAACGAGGTTTTTACGAAACCGGATTGATTTATATAAAGATACACTAAAAGTAAGAATCTTTACTACATATTTTTGGATAAACCACAAGTTCATACATTTATGCGATTTATATATATATTTTGACTAGTTGTGGTTTGAACATTGTTTTGATTGAATGATAAAAATGGTTGGTTTGATTTATAAAAGAAAATGATACGCTTGAAAGCGTGGCCACCTCCAGTTACAGAGAAAACTTTGGCGAAATTTTTCCAAAAACCTAACACTTAGCAATATTTTCACTATAAGTGTTAGAAATACATTTTGACTTGTTTTCAAATTATAGAGTTCGCCACGACTTATTTACAAAATACCGGAGGTGGGATTTCACAAAATAAAACGTGATACATATATATTTAGTATATATTTTTCACAACATCACTTGTATAAGTGTTTATGATTATTTTGTGAACTACGTAAATATTATTTTTAGAGTAAAAATAATATTACTAAGTATTATTTTGGGAAAATCACATGTATTAAAATATAATATTTTTGAGAAGAATATTTATATTTTGGAGTTAGAAATAAAATATATTAAGTGAGACTTAATAGTGTAATCCGAAGTATACGAACGCATATATTAAATCCCCCATCCTTGGGAAGTAAAATGACTACCAAGTATATACAGAATGTAAACACGAAATAGTTGCCTAACTATTTCCCAAAAACTTAAACCATAAAGCTAAGGCACGGTCGTCCGTCTAACAGAGTTAGTACGTGTAGGTCGTCATACATCTGCTTGATTTGGAGGCATACTTGGTAGAGACGCACCACTGTGAGTTCATGTCCCCCTTTTCTCTAACTATTTTCAGTTTTCTTAACTGCGGGGTTGAAATACATGTTACTTTGATTACAAGTACTTTATACACGGTATGGTTAGCGTAAGGAGGTTTACTACTTAGATCATGTGAGTGGGTAGGAGCAATATGAGGCCATTAGTCCTCATAACGGGACCGAGGGACAGGAGCGATAGATCTATCTGGGTGTAGCGAGCCCAGCCCCAGGCCAAACTAGAAACGGACCTTGGGGTGACTTTGTCCACATACTAATGCCGTGGCAAAATCTGCTAGGTTTGAGTCTCCCTATTTGCACTTCACATATATCAGTGGCCTTACAAACCATTGGTGATCTCAATTCCCTTATTTGCTACATACCAAGACTATTTTTATACTCACAAAGGTTTATTTACTCACTTACACATGAACTCGCTCAACATTATTGTTGATTTTTCAACTTACATGTATTTCAGGAAACTAAAGGATCTGGCGCGGTATGACACGTTTTCCCGCTGCACTAGTTACGAGGTCATCCGGGTTTGGGGAATGTGACTCTTTCCTGGACAAGTCACAGTCCTTAAACTGTGTTTATGTCATGTTGATGTTTGTGTTTGTTGAACAATGTCGTTAGGATGTGTTCCCGTTAAGACAATGTTATTGTATTTGGTTTTTAAAACTTAATCGAATGGATGATCTTGCATGGTTTTATTTCATATAGCTTTGTTATGGTTAAGCTATGGTATTAAGAAGTCACACCAAATTAACCACGCTTCCGCAAAGCCAGGGTGTGACAGCTTGGTATCAGAGCTCTGATCATAGCGAACTAGGATTCGTTCTCGAGTCTAGACTATGATCACTAGGGCTCTCACGAAAACATTTTTACTGCATACCATTTAAGTCCAGATCCAAGACTTTTTACAAACAAATGTTGAGCACATTTTATTTATTATTTATAGGCTCAGTCTAGAAAGGCTGAGGCTCGGTCTTGGAGGCCGAGGCTCGGTCTGAGAGATCGAGGTAGTTGGCTAGTTGGACTAGGAAGAGTAGGCTCAGTCTTGGAGGCTGAGGCTCGGTCTTAGAGGCCGAGGCTCGATCTAAGAGGTCGAGGTAGATAATAGAGCAGTCTTAGAGACTGGGAAGAATTTGGCTAGTGGGACTAGGAGAATTATTTGATTGACTAACATGTTTATATGATTATATGATTGATTATTATACGTATATGTGTTTGTGTTACAAACGTCATGCTTTCATCATGTACTAGAAAGATGGACACTACGAATCCCATGGCCATAGTATCAGACGACATAGTTTCATCGAAGCACGAGGTGTACATTTCCGATACTACCGGCACAGACAATGACGACTTTCAGCCCTTGTTGCGCTGCCTGAAGTCGTAGCAGAGCCTACCGATGGCCATCTTGTTGGGAGTTTGCCACTCGCGGTGATCCCTGCTCCTGTGCCCCCTTGCCGCTTATCCTGTTGATGATATGCCCCCCGACGTGGCCTCTGACGACGATAACGATCTACTAGAGGAGGACCCATTCGAGGGCAGGGCCTTATTGCTGCTGGTATTAGCCTACTGCATGCGGACGCTCCTGCCGGGGAAACTCATGCCCATTCCCCCGTCCCAGACTCATTTGAGTTTCTGACATCCGCATTTTCGCATATACAGGGAGTGCAGTACCATTCACACGACGCCGACCCTGATACGGCATCATCAGCTGCACCGGTTCCCGCACCCAGCTTTGAGTTTGATCACAGTATTGAGGGTGATCTTGTTCTTCCACCTGGTTTTGATCCAGACCATGACCTTGAGTTCATACACTTAGACCAGCCCTTGGAGGATCCTGTAACCCCCTGTGTTTGTTGATCCAGCTGATCTTGAGATGGAGTTTTTGATCCGGAGCCAGCCGTGGCCCCTGAGCCAGGCGTTGCTCCTGACCCCGCATTGGAGCATGACCCTGTTCATGCCGATGCACCTGCTGTTGCTCCTTGATTGATCATCTGCTTGGACGAGAGAAAATTTGGGGTAACTGTGCAAGACAATTTATTATTACGGGGGCCCACGTAATAACGACTTGTAGTGCACAGAAATCCTGGTGGACTCTGCGGGTCAAGCTAATGAAAACCAATGTAGCAGGAAATATCTAAAACACGAATGACCAAGGCGAGGCGATGTAGCCTCGAGTTCATTCTATTACAAGCAACAAGCCAAATTGGCAAGCCTATGTGAAGGCTCAGAAATTTATTTCCCCACTCATACATTGAGTATATTTGCGTGTGAAATTGGGTGATTACATGATGGCTTATGTTGCTATATATATACCTCATAGACAATTGAAACGTTGTCTAACCCGCTTCACACCACTTCGACAAAAGGGAATGTCACCCAGACGTGACACAAACACCAGTACGTTGCCAAGGACAGAAGCCGAGCTGCAAGAACGCATCTCACAGATAAATGCACTACATGAAGCCCTCCGCTCTAAGCACAGCAATGGCACTACTGGAAATAACCCTCCAACTGGCTGCACCTATAAGCAGTTCCTGAACTGCAAGCCTTTGAACTTCGACGGAACAGGAAGCGCCGTTGCATTTGTTCGTCGGTCCAAAAAGATTGACTCCATTCCAAGAATGAGTGACTACTCGTCCCAACAGAGTGTTACCTACATCCCGGGGTTATTTCTAGATAACTCACTCTCATGGTGAAACCTTCAGTTTCAGACCCTTGGCACAGACGCTGCTTATGCACTGAGCTGGGACGAGCTCAAGGAAACGATTGAGAAGAAATGTTGTTTTAGGACTGGAATTCAGAAGCTTGAGGTGGAGTTCAGGAATTTGAAAATGGACGAACCAGAAATTCCTGAACTTGTCCGGCGATCGCACGACTTGTCTACGGTCGTCCCCTACTAAGTCATTGACGTGGTATGACACAGTTGGGTACTTGTAAGCTTTACATTGTGGTCTCAATTTGTGTCAATGCAATCGCAGTATTCTCATCACTTGTGATGTTTGATTTATTGTTTATGTTCTATGACATGAGATGTCATGTGGGTGATTTATTTATAGCATGAGATGTTATGTGTTGATATTGTTGAATACATACGTACGTTTTACTTGCTATGACCTAACCTACGTGAAACGTATTTTAGAAGATGCCACCAAGTCGCGAAATGCGCATGCCCCCCTCAGAGGCGGAACTTCAAGAGATAATTGTTGCAGCTATAGCACAGCACGAGGCCCTACGCTCCGAACCTATCAGAGGTACCTCAGAAAATAACGGTTGTTCCTACTGGCACTTCCTCAACTACAAGCCTCCGAAGTTCGACGGCACTGGAGGTGCCATAGCTTTTGTAAAATGGATCGAAAGTATGGATTCCATCTTTCAAGTGAGCAGTTGTACGCCGGAACAACAAGTCCTGTACGTTTCTGAGTTGTTTCTAGATGAAGCCCGATTATGGTGGAATCTTCAGACCCATATAAAGGGTGCTACTGCAGCATATGCATTAACCTAGGGTGAACTGAAAGGAATGATGCATAAGAAGTATTGCCCCCAAACGGAAACCCAGAAGTGGGAAGATGAATTTCGGAGCCTGATGATGGAAGGTCCGAAGGTGTTGGAGTACGTGCAAAGACTTCATGATTTGTCACGAGTTGTTCCGTACCTGGTGAAACCAGAATTAAAGAAATTGGAACAATTCATTTGGGAACTAGCGCCTCAAGTCTTGAGCTTGATGACAACATCAATGCCACCGACAACTATGGCCGCAAGTAAGATGGGCTTGGCACTCGTTACGGAAGCAGTTAGACTAGAAAAACTTGCAAACCCTGACAAGGAGACTCAGGTAGAGTCGTCCGGAAAGAACAAAAGGAAGCTCACCGAAGATACCCGAATGAATGAGGATGAACAAAGATCTATTCGAGGTTGTTTTGACTGCGGGGACAAAGGGCATTTCAAGAAAGATTGCCCTAACAATAAACAGGCCAATGATAAGATTTACTTAGAAACTGAACCAAGACGTGCTGAGTGCAAGTGTCACCACAATTATGGATGTCGGAAGCCTAGGTACGGAAGGAAAGGACACAACAAGGATGGTTGTGGGATGAAGGGTCCCAGACAAGGAGAAAACAGTAATAACGCTCAAGGTGGAAATGGGAGGTATCCAGGATGCTTCCATTGTGGGGATGTTGGACATCTTAAGAGGGAATGCCCGAAGTTGAAACAAGACCGTGAAAGGACATCCAACATCGGAGCTTGTGTAGCATGCCAGGATCCAGGCGTGACTACTGGTACGTTCTCTATCAACCAAAACTTTTGCATCTATTTTGTTTGATACTGGTGCCAATTATAGCTTCGTATCGTTAGAATTTAAGAATACGCTTGGTTTAACCGCTAGTAAGTTAGATATTCCCTACTCAATCAAATTGGCCAATGGAAAGTTAGTAGAAGCCAATGAAGTTATCAGAGGTTGTGTGATCGAGTTGGGAGAGCGTGAGTTTACTTTGGATCTACTACCAGTCCAGTTGGGAAGCTTCGACGTGGTGGTAGGAATGGATTGGTTATCAGGCAACAAGGCTGAAATAGTTTGTCACGAAAAGGTTGTTCGTATCCCAACCGAAGATGGCGAAATAATTGAGGTTCACGGGGAGAAGCGTGATACGCCGTTAAGAATTATCAGCTGCCTAAAAGCACGAAAGTGTTTGCAGAAGGGAGGTGTTGCCTTCCTGGCACACATTGTGGATAAGAAGGCTGCTGAGCTGAGAATAGAAGACATCCCTGTCGTGAGGGAATATCCAGAAGTCTTCCCAGAGGACTTGCCTGGACTGCCACCTCAGAGGCAAGTAGAGTTTCACATCGATTTAGTTCCAGGCGCCGCGCCTGTGGCTAAGGCACCTTATAGACTTGCTCCGTCTGAGATGCAGGAACTGTCGACACAACTTCAAGAGTTGTTAGACAAGGGATTTATCCGACCAAGCTTCTCGCCTTGGGGAGCTCCAGTCCTGTTTGTCAAGAAGAAGGACGTTAGTTTTCGTATGTGCATTGACTACCGGGAGTTGAACAAGCTGACGATCAAGAATAGATACCCTCTGCCAAGGATTGATGATATGTTTGACCAACTGCAAGGCTGAGCACGAACAGTATCTAAGAGCTATTTTGGAGCTGCTGAAGAAAGAACAGTTGTATGCCAAGTTCTCTAAGTGCGAGTTCTGGCTACGTGAAGTACAATTTCTTGGACATGTGGTGAATGGAGATGGAATCCATGTGGATCCAACAAAGATTGAAGCGATCAAGAATTGGGAAACGCCAAAAACGCCAACCGAGATTCGACAATTCTTGGGTTTGGTTGGCTACTATCGAAGGTTCATTGAGGATTTTTCAAAACTCGCTCAACCATTGACGCTCCTCACGCAGAAAGATAAGAAGTTTGATTGGGGAATCAAACAGGAAGAAGCGTTCCAGATATTGAAGGATAAGCTCTGCAATGCGCCAATCTTAGCACTACCGGAAGGTACAGATGATTTTGTGGTATACTGCGACGCTTCGCGTCAAGGATTGGGTTGCGTGTTGATGCAACGCCAAAAGGTTATTGCTTACGCATCACGTCAACTGAAAGTGCACGAAAAGAACTATACCACACATGATTTGGATCTTGGCGCAGTGGTTTTTGCATTAAAGATCTGGAGACACTACCTTTATGGTACAAAGTGTACAGTCTTTACGGATCACAAGAGCCTACAGCACATATTCAACCAGAAGGAGCTGAACATGAGGCAAAGACGATGGGTTGAGTTGCTGAACGATTACGACTGCGAGATAAAGTATCATCCAGGGAAGGCGAATGTAGTCGCCGATGTCCTAAGTCGAAAGGAGAGGATCAAGCCCATAAGGGTTAGGGCTTTAGAAATGATTATCCAAACCAATCTTTCCTTGCACATTCGTGCCGCGCAGAAAGAAGCCCTCAAGGAAGGAAACCTTGGAGAAGAGTATCTCCGTGGGATGGAGAAGCTTTTGGTACCAAACGAGGAAGGAACGTTATGTTTTGAGAAAAGGATTTGGGTTCCTTTGTTTGGAGGTTTAAGGAAGGTTATTTTTGATGAAGCTCACAAGTCGCGGTACTCTATCCACCCTGGAGCGGATAAGATGTACCAGGATCTCAAAGATTATTATTGGTGGCCTAGGTTGAAAGGCGATGTTGCTGTTTATGTGAGCAAATGTTTAACGTGTGCTAAGGTTAAAGCCGAATACCAGAAGCCTTCAGGACTTCTGCAACAACCTGAGATTCCCAAGTGGAAATGGGAACAAATCTCCATGGATTTTATTACAAAGTTGCCAAGAACGCCAAGAGGCCATGACACTATTTGGGTAATAGTGGATCGATTAACGAAGTCAGCACACTTCTTACCTATCAGAGAAAAGGATAATACGAGCAAGTTGGCCGAAATTTACATGAGAGAGATCGTCGCACGTCATGGAGTGCCTCTCTCAATCATCTCTGATAGAGACGGAAGATTTGTGTCAAGGATATGGCAATCTTTCCAAGAAGCCTTTGGCTCACAATTGAATCTGAGCACTGCGTTTCATCCGCAGACCGACGGGAAAAGCGAGCGGACGATACAGACTTTGGAAGACATGCTGAGAGCGTGTGTTATGGATTTGGGCGGTAGCTGGGATAAGCATTTGCCTTTGGTCGAATTTTCATACAACAACAGCTACCACACCAGTATTGGTGTCGCGCCATTTGAAGCCCTTTACGGACGCAAGTGCCGATCACCCTTATGTTGGGCTGACGCAGGTGATAGGCAGCTTGCTGGTCCCGAAATCGTCCAAGAGACGACAGACAAGATTGCGCAGATTCTAAAACGCATCGAAGCAGCTCGCCACAGACAGAAGGCCTATGCGGATCCAAACCGGAAACATGTGGAATTCCAAGTTGGAGTAATGGTATTATTGAAAGTTTCACCCTGGAAGGGTGTGGCACGCTCCGGAAAGCGTGGGAAGTTAAATCCGCGCTACATTGGTCCTTTCAGAGTTTTGGAAAGAATAGGACTATTAGCATACAAGTTGGACCTACCTGCTGAACTTCGTTCTGTTCACGATACATTTCATGTATCCAACCTGAAGAAAAGTCCAACTCAAGATGACATTGCCATTCCCATCGACGAGATCCATGTTGACGACACACTCCATTTCGTTGAAGAACCGGTGGAGGTTACGGATTGGAAAGTAAACAAGACCCGCCGGAGCAGTGTCAAGCTCGTCAAAGTTCGTTGGAATGCCAGACACGGTCCTGAATACACCTGGGAGCGTGAGGACCGGATGAAGGAGAAATACCCCCACCAATTTCCTAAGAACCCTGCATCTACAAGCAGAACTTAAAATTTCGGGACGAAATTTTTCTAACGGGGGGAGAATGTGACAACCCTCACTAAACCAGGTATCCGTACGACTTAATTAATAATTAATTACTGCTTAATTACTGTGCTTGCTTGAACTTGTGAATAAACTGCTACGTGAATACTGATACATGTACTTACTTGCATCATACTTTACTTACTGTCACTACATTATTTACATGCTGAACCTTAGTGACAAACATGATGCACAAAAAGCACAGTAGCACTATAACAGATAACCTATTGAACATGCTGATAAAGCCAGCATCAGGCAAACACTGCCTCTAAGGCCTGTATGAGCCAGAAATATTTTTGCTACACTAGTGGTGAGTGTAGGGATACAAGGGTTGTAGAACTGCGTCTCTAGGAATAAGTTACAATGACTGGATGTGCCTAAAACGTACTCTAAGTACAAAAATTCAGCACTTTACATAATAATTCAGCTTTTAGCTAACTAATAAAGTGCCAAAACATGGGAAAAATATTACTAGACACTTTCCAAAGTGTCAGATATGAGTTGTGTCACTAAAAATGGTATTTACGACACTTTAAAGCTTTGTTAACGCTTTAACGGATTACTATCCAACCGAACAACCGGACTTTACCCGGAACCTGAAAATATTGTTATTTTCATTATTTATCTTTTTCTGAGCCAGTTAGGGTCCCTGAATACCCTAACACCCGTCACAACTTACAACACACAACTAACCGGGTTAAGCACTTAACTAACTTACTTAACCTAACTAATATACCTAACTACTAGTTAGAATCGGACCAAGACCCCCCCCCCCCTTTTTGAAACCGTCCCCATGAGGGGGACACTCCTTGTGTACTTGATGAATAAAATAATCAACCATGTCTAATATCTATTAGACATATAATCCAATGGTTAAACACATTAACTTTGTCTATAAGTATCTTTCATGATCCACCATAACACACACTTAACATTTCCACAACTCAAGCTCTCTCTCTCCCTCTCTCTAAGGCTTCGGCCGAACCTCCCCTATATCACACATCCATTTTCGAGTTTAGTTCAAGCCATTCCAAGATCATTCAAGTGATAAGGATCACGTATAAGGAGTCTTGGAGCAAACGGAAGGCGAAGGACCTCTCTACTTTGCTTTTATCCACGCGTTTTTCGCATAGATTCTTCCCTAGCCTCGAGCTAGTGGTATGTTACTTAAATCACCTTCTCGAACTATTTTGAAGTGGTTAATACGATGTGTAATGGTTAAAACTCGTTAACTTACAAGATAATGCTTTAAAGTCTACTTAAAACACTAAAAATGGTGGTTAAAAGCTCATGTGTTGTGTAAATGTTGTAGTATTTGATTTATGTGATTATTTGGACCCGATCTATGTTGTGGTAGCTCGGATCATCATTTAACCCGGTTTGGTCACGATCTTGGATCATGACATAAGGTTGTTTTGGAAGTGACAAGGGTTAAAGGGCGAAACTCTACCACACACATATCATGAACTTGTGTAAAGGCGATTTTGTTTGTACAATAGTGTTTAAAACTAGTAGATCTACGTATCTACAAGCGGTATTTTTAAAGGACCACGTGTCAAGAGAAAACATATTTTTAAAGACGGATCTTACACTAACAAGAATGGTTTTTAGAACACACAAGTGTGTAAACACTTGTGTAGCACAAAGTATCGACAAAATAACTATTTTTGTGAAAGATGACAAGAAGTTGTAAAGACGGAACTTCTCTAAAAACGAGGTTTTTACGAAACCGGATTGATTTATATAAAGATACACTAAAAGTAAGAATCTTTACTACATATTTTTGGATAAACCACAAGTTCATACATTTATGCGATTTATATATATATTTTGACTAGTTGTGGTTTGAACATTGTTTTGATTGAATGATAAAAATGGTTGGTTTGATTTATAAAAGAAAATGATACGCTTGAAAGCGTGGCCACCTCCAGTTACAGAGGAAACTTTGGCGAAATTTTTCCAAAAACCTAACACTTAGCAATATTTTCACTATAAGTGTTAGAAATACATTTTGACTTGTTTTCAAATTATAGATTTCGCCACGACTTATTTACAAAATACCGGAGGTGGGATTTCACAAAATAAAACGTGATACATATATATTTAGTATATATTTTTCACAACATCACTTGTATAAGTGTTTATGATTATTTTGTGAACTACGTAAATATTATTTTTAGAGTAAAAATAATATTACTAAGTATTATTTTGGGAAAATCACATGTATTAAAATATAATATTTTTGAGAAGAATATTTATATTTTGGAGTTAGAAATAAAATATATTAAGTGAGACTTAATAGTGTAATCCGAAGTATACGAACGCATATATTAAATCCCCCATCCTTGGGAAGGAAAATGACTACCAAGTATATACAGAATGTAAACACGAAATAGTTGCCTAACTATTTCCCAAAAACTTAAACCATAAAGCTAAGGCACGGCCGTCCGTCTAATAGAGTTAGTACGTGTAGGTCGTCATACATCTGCTTGATTTGGAGGCATACTTGGTAGAGACGCACCACTGTGAGTTCATGTCCCCCTTTTCTCTAACTGTTTTCAGTTTTCTTAACTGCGGGGGTGAAATACATGTTACTTTGATTACAAGTACTTTATACACGGTATGGTTAGCGTAAGGAGGTTTACTACTTAGATCATGTGAGTGGGTAGGAGCAATATGAGGCCATTAGTCCTCATAACGGGACCGAGGGACAGGAGCGGTAGATCTATCTGGGTGTAGCGAGCCCAGCCCCAGGCCAAACTAGAAACGGACCTTGGGGTGACTTTGTCCACATACTAATGCCGTGGCGAAATCTGCTAGGTTTGAGTCTCCCTATTTGCACTTCACATATATCAGTGGCCTTGCAAACCATTGGTGATCTCAATTCCCTAATTTGCTACATACCAAGACTATTTTTATACTCACAAAGGTTTATTTACTCACTTACACATGAACTCGCTCAACATTATTGTTGATTTTTCAACTTACATGTATTTCAGGAAATTAAAGGATCTGGCGCGGTATGACACGTTTTCCCGCTGCACTAGTTACGAGGTCATCCGGGTTTGGGGAATGTGACTCTTTCCTGGACAAGTCACAGTCCTTAAACTGTGTTTATGTCATGTTGATGTTTGTGTTTGTTGAACAATGTCGTTAGGATGTGTTCCCGTTAAGACAATGTTATTGTATTTGGTTTTTAAAACTTAATCGAATGGATGATCTTGCATGGTTTTATTTCATATAGCTTTGTTATGGTTAAGCTATGGTATTAAGAAGTCACACCAAATTAACCACGCTTCCGCAAAGCCAGGGTGTGACAAAAACATGCTCCATTGGGTCAGAACTGAAAGTCAAAGCAAAAGTCTAATAATGCGACTTTCGGTTTCGAACCGAGCCTAAACTGAAAATTGTCGGGTTGAACATGTTTAAACATGTTCTTACATTAATTAACCAAGTTATATTAGTGATAAAACAGGTTGCATGGCTTCTACATTGCTAATTATGCATTTATTTGAAAATTAGCTTTTTGTTGACTTTTTATGATTAAGTTTGACCCGACAATTGACCTAGTTAGAGTGGGAATCAGAGAGTGCCCTTTTAAGAGTTTATTACCCACATAATTACCAACTCATAGGTACTTTCAAATTGAAATTTGACTGGAGAAATTGTGATTAATCACGAAGTCAAACTCTAATTACGATGGTTTGACTTTAGGCTAATAAACTAAGTAAAACTGAATTAAGGAAGGTTAAGGACACTTACTGAAGTCCTATGCACGACTAATGATCACTAGGAATTTGTCTTGAGCTCCAGGAATCTCCAGAACAAGAGCTATGAAAGTTTCCAAGTGCAAGTGCTCAATGTTGCAACTTTGAAGTTCTTATAAAGGAGTTTTGATGCAACTAGATCATGCCAAATAGGTCTATGATTGATCCCAGATGCTTACAAGTGCCCCCCTATGCATGAAATCCCATTTGCACAGCCCCTGGTATGTAAAACAAGGCTCTAAAGGTGGTGCAACAGGCTGAACTGGCACCTGCAGGTGTTTTCTGTCACTGGCAGTCCCAGGTGGCCCGCGTAAGGGTCCCTATAAGCCTTACGCGGCCGGTATGAGGATCCAGAATAAGTTAAACAAGTTTCATTAATTACATTTCAGTCCCTGGTCATTTTAAAAGTGGTTTTAACTTCCATATTTGCACTTTTAACCCATCAAATTGATTTCTAAGGACCTTAAGACATTACCAAACTTTGTTAAGTCCTTGGTTAACTTTATGATCACCCGAAAAGTCATAAATTTCAACGTTGACGCTTTTAACCCCTCATATACGAATGTTATCATAACTTTCTCATACGATAACGAAACCTTGTGAAATTTTTATCACTTATTCTAGTGAGCATAATTAATCATTACAAGGCTTCGGGTTTGCTAAAAGGTCACTCAGAGGTATACATTAAACATGTTGACACATTTAACCCCTGTAGTTTGTAATCTCACACTTTCTTTCACAATTGGCTTCGTATGATCCATAATTCATCCGTTTAAGGGTATAAACATCGTGTAGGGTTATTGAAAGGTATATTTATCCATTGTTGACACTTTGAACCCTTTTATACACGTAGATTCTTCGTTTGTCAACTTTAGTCCCTCATAAGTAGTCTGTTGCATGTTTAGAGCTTATGACACGTGTCTATATTATATTGGACATAAAAATTACCAGGTGTTACAATTGGGTTGGGCTTTGGAAGTGTTTAGTGGGCTAAATAACTCAAAACAAGGAAATTAAGTGGGTTGATGCAAGGCTGTTAACAGCCCTATAATTTTTATTTTATTTTATTTTTTTGACATTATAAGGTATATATTTGATGTTTAATAAAGTGTTACATGGTGTCTAGTATGTATGTAACTTGTAACAAGATCCAAAATGCATAAATGACATGTTTTAATTTAGCAAAAAAATGTGACAACATAGGTGTGTATAACACACGAAATGTAACAAGTATGTTTGGTTTATAGTTTGGTATGATCAAGTGAAAAAAAAACACACAACTTAATCTTATAATCGAATAACTAAGTGTTTTAATGTATGAAGATTTAAGGATTACAAATACACGATCATTGTTTACGAGTTAAGCTTACGTTTATACGAATTACGAACCATGTATCAATCGAGTGCACGTATCAATGTATAAACATGTATAAACGATGTATAAAAGATTCGTTTCATTACGATCAAATTCTCGGATTTTACAATGATACAACGAAATACGATTACAAGGAATACAAGATTTCCAAAAAAAAAGAATTTCAAGCAATGGTTTCTAAATATGGAAAGTATGAAAACGCAGGGCGTTACAGTCTCCCCTCCTTTAGGAAATTTCGTCCCGAAATTTATACAAGAGGAAGACTTGAAAAAGTTTTGGCAAAAATTGAGACTTGGAAATTTTGAAACAGTTTGAAAAGTACGAAACTTTAGAGAACGAAAAGGTAAATTTGCAAGGAAGTTCGTTGTCTAAAATAATTTGAGGTACCAAACATGTAGGTAAAGTGAGTCTAAACAAGTTTTGGATAACTTAAATTGGAAATGTATTAAAAATGGGACGTATTAAGAAAGGAGATTTTGACAAACGGTTTGTATTTTGTTGGAGAGTGGGGTAGTTTACAGGGGAAGTTTTAAGGATAGTATAAAAATCACACTTTCGTAAAAATTGTTTATTGAGAGGAACGAAAAGGTTTGGTACTTTGAATAAAGCGTTAAAGGTATACTAAGTATATTTACACAAGAATAAAGAATAGGAAGACGGTTTTAAAGGTAATGATATAAGTTAGAATTTGAATGTTTAAACAAACTTGATTGTGAACGGGGTTCGTATGAAAGAAAGGATAATATAGAATAATAGGAGTATCGGGAGAACGATTGGCTCTAAATGAATGCAAGTATATGAATGATATAAGTATTAGATAGACGAAAGTAACGTGTTAAAAAAAGGGTAATTGCACGGTACCCCTGACCGCGAGAGGGATCCCCCTCCCCAAGCTAGCGACCCGGCAACGCTGCTTGGCGGTGACTACCCAGCCGTTTCGAGGGGAGCGAAGAGCCTGAAAGCAGGATTCAAACCCGAGCACTTTAGGCCTCGAACCTCGTCATGGATAATTGGATATAATGCGTTTGTGAGTTGTTTAAAGTATGTGTTAGGTCAAAAGGTCTGCAAAATACTGAATTTCTCATGGCACGTTTTACGAAAGTTTGGTAACATGGTGAAAACACTTATATATAGGAAGTACCAGCGGCGTATCCACCATGTTTTGACCATGTTATGTCCGTCTCGTTATTCGGTGTCATGTTACGTTCCGTGTCTTACCATACACAGTAGTACGCTCTATGGTTTTCATACGCCTATCACTATAATCCCGTGTGCACCCGCGATTATTTTGATCGTCGCATGATCCGCATAGCTTGTACTAGTTGTGTATGAATCAGGGTATACATAATTTAAAAATAAGAATGTGTACGTATAAGAATATAGTATATAAACAAGTCCATGCTTAAGTATGTATGGGACCCACGTAAGTGAATCACTCAGATTACGCTCGCGTATGGGTACGAATGTATGAATCATGAGTATGAATGAAAGTATGAGCATAAGTATAAGTTTAAGTATGAATATGCACGTAAATATGAGTATAAACACAAAACGTACGAGTAGTATGAGTATAAGTATAAGCATAAAACGTATGCGTATAAGTGTAGGTACGAATAATAAAATTTACGTATATAGTGTACGTTGGGGCTATCGGATTTAAGCGTATAAAAGCATTCAAAAGGTTGAGTATGTAAATACGAACGGTATGAATGATGTTATCACGAGATATCGACTAAAATGTGTATGATGATATGCATGTATAGTTGTTTAAACGAAACGTTGAGTTTATCGAATCAAAATTAGATTGAGCTTAATTTGAAGGGTAGAATATAGTTTGTATATGTAAGAGGATATAAAGTACTCATTGGTTAAGCATAATGTATTTTGTAATGAATGGAAATGCTACTTTTGTTTTAAAAGAGTTTATGTAATCCGAAGATGGTCAGTCCCCATGAAGTCTTCTTGCCCACGTGTTTTGTAAATTGTTGTAGGAAAAAGGTTTTCGATAAAATGTAAGTTCGTTTCATCAAACAAGAAATTATGAATTTAGGAGGTTCTTGTGAAAATGAGGATCCTTAGAAAAGAAATTTAGCAAAAGGACTTAGTGATTGTTAAAAGTTTTAACAAATTATTTGTTGATGTTGAAAAGAGTATTTGGTAAAACGATCATATAACATCTATAAGATCTTGTAAGTAATTGAGAAAGGCTGGTTTGATTTCGTTTAAGAATGGAAGTCTCTAGTATGATGGTATAACGTGTGCGTGTTTTAGTGATTAAGTTGAATATGAAGTTCATGGGCCAGAGATTCATTGGACCGATTAAATTGATAGGTAGCATTTCGTAAGGTTTTGAAATTCGGGAAATAAAACGTTTTAAGGTATGATTAAGAATTTCGTGTATGTGAGTTATGTGAAAATAGATTGTAGGATAAGAAGTATGTTTGATAAAATAATGTATTTTGGAATTGATATAAGTGGGTATTTCGATAAATGATAAATGATTTAGGTACGAAACATGATTGTGTTTGCTTGATAAAGTATTTTGAAGGGAAGTTTTGGTAACGATCACCTAGGTAAAGGAATCACCCCTAACTCGTTGGTGAGGTCGTTTTAAGAAAAGACGGAGTGGAGTTAATCGTCAAGGTAAGGAAATCACTCCTAACTCAATGATATGTCTCCATTTTGGCATTATAAAGAATGTAAACAAAATCGAGTGACATTTTGTAATCATGCATAGGTATAAATGTATGAAAAAGATTTAGTATGATGTGTGTGTGAGAAGAAAATATCGAAAGTAAATTCGAATTTGAAAGATTGCATCGTATAAAATAAATAATAGAAACACATGTTTGATTAAAATTTGGGATGGATCCAAAACGGAACTTTGACTAACCAAATTGGTCGAAAAGTCTTTCGAATTTGAGGAGCATGATTTGGCCTAATAGGTGGAATACTCTCGCCGACAAGTCGGTTAACGGTATTTACCCTTCCGGTTACTACATGTCCCAAATCAATCGAAATTTTGAGACTTGGCGGGATTTATGAAAAATTCAAGGAGTGGAACTAGTCGACAAGGTGCGGGTTTCACTCCTAACTTGACGATTTCGTATCCTAAGTGTGGTTGGTACTCATCGGGTCAAAATTTAATTTCAACACTTTGACGAGGGTCCACTAGAATTTGAAAGCGGAAATTCTCCATCAAGGTGAGGATCTCACTCCTAACTTGGTGGTGAATTTCGAGTAAAAAGAATAGGTGGATTGAGAGTCTTTCACCAAATTGTGGCTTTCACGCCTATTTTGGTGAAGTCGTCTCGTTTGTGTATGACAAGTGGTTTTGAATTTAGTATAAATGAGTAAAAGACGTATGTTCAAAATAATAATAACAAGTATAAGCACATAAAGCATTTTAAGAAAATAACACGTAATAGACATTTCAAGAATAACATGTAAAGGTATTTCATAAAAGTAGCATGTGAAGCAAGTATGGTCGAATTTTGGTGCTTAACTATAGACTAGGTAAAAAACATGGCAATTTTCCTAATTCCCTATAGTTATGGATCTGATACCAATCTGTCACACCCCAACCGATGGTAGAAACATCGAAGTGAAACGAAATAGATTGCAAGAGACTTCATAACACTATTTGTGACAAGTATTTAAATGATAAATTTTCATTTCATTTCTAAAGAGTCAATTACAAGGATTTGAAACAAATACAACATGAATAATGAAATACAATACAAATAAAATACAAAATTTAAAGTGTGTATCTAAGCATCCTACTGGATTCCATGCATCATCAACATCATCGCTAAACCTGCAACATGTTTTAAAAGCATAGTTCATTACAAAGGTATTGGCGAGTACACTAGTTTTAGACTCGTGGTATATGTTTAAAAAGGTATTTTCAATCCAACATAGCAATTGGTATACAAGGTCAATCTATCATGCATAACAATATGTCAACTCTAGTGTCCACTAGTATTTAGCATCCCTCGACACAAAAGTGACGAGACCGTTATGTAATAAAGACTCAACAAAACCCCGTCGGGTGGTGTGCTACTCCTATGGCGCTATAATTGTTAAGCCAAGTTAACAAGTAGTATGTATTCTAGCATGAACCTAAGCATAGCAAAACATGTATAAGGATTGAACGAATAAAAGCATGTTTGTGAATCGTGCATTTTAACAAGTAAAACATGTTGCACCCAAAGTGTATTAAAAGGAAAATGGGTCAAGTGTACTCACAAAGTTGCATATGCTTTCCGATTATCCCATGTGACGAAGTTGTTGAGACTAGGAAGTTGAATGTGTTCAATTTGGAGTTTAAGAGGTGTTTACATATGGTTCTAGGGATTTGAAGTTTAAATAACATGACAAATAAACATATGAAAATAATCATCTAACACCAATGACACTTGTTCTTGACACTATGAAACTCTAAAAGAGTTTAAATGTTTTCATGGAACAAAGTTCCATTAGAATCGTGACAAGTTGTCAAGGCCTAAGATGATACAATCTACTAGCTTGACGAATGTCCATTAGTTCATCACCAAGGGTTCGATTATTTGGTTGTTACATAAGTATTACATAGTGTATATTACATCATATAAGTCGAGCATGAGGTAGAAGATTAAAGTCTTAATTTAGGCACCTCTAAGTATCACGGAATTCATACATGAGGTAGGAAGAACAAAGCTTGCATTTAGGTACCTCTATTGTTCACCACTACACTTGTTGTTATGAACAACAAGGAGGGTCATGAACTTACAAGAAACAATAGAATATGAACAACTAATCTATGAGAAAACATCAAGCAATGTGTGGATTTTCAAGTAGGTTAGCCCAAGCTAATCCTAAATCACACAATCATCAAGTCTTGAACTTGAGCATCACTTGTGGGTTAAAACCTTTGAACAAAACAGAAAGTTTGTGAGGTTTATACCTCTGATTTTGAATGTCTCAACCTTGTTTTTAAGCCTAACTAACCATAGAAGTGGTTATAAGCATAAGGACACAGGTTTGAGATGAGTTTCCTCAAGTTTAAACAAGTTTATGAAAGTTTGAAACAAGAATAGAAAAATCAGTCCACTTTGGAGCCCTTTTTCCAACATTCCAGGCTCTGGTTTTCCAGGGAAAACCCATGGAAACGTAGCTAAGGACAATACAAAGTAGTAGGAAAAATAATCGAGTGAATTGGATAAGAATTGAGTGAGTTATGCTCACTTTAGTGAAGTGGTATAAATCTACTCGAACTTCTGCAATCAGCTACGGTTTGGAGTGTTTGAGAGTGAATGGAAAGTGTTTAGAAAGTGAAAAATGCTTGGAGGAGGCTTGGGTTATATAGGGGATGGATTAGGTTTCATTGGGTTGGGCTTTGGAAGTGTTTAGTGGGCTAAATAACTCAAAACAAGGAAATTAAGTGGGCTGATGCAAGGCTGTTAACAACCCTATAATTTTTATTTTATTTTATTTTTTTGACATTATAAGGTATATATTTGATGTTTAATAAAGTGTTACATGGTGTCTAGTATGTATGTAACTTGTAACAAGATCCAAAATGCATAAATGACATGTTTTAATTTAGCAAAAAGTGTGATAACATAGGCGTGTATAACACATGAAATGTAACAAGTATGTTTGGTTTATAGTTTGGTATGATCAAGTGAAAAAAACATACAAATTAATCTTATAATCGAATAACTAAGTGTTTTAATGTATGAAGATTTAAGGATTACGAATACACGATCATTGTTTACGAGTTAAGCTTACGTTTATACGAATTACGAACCATGTATCAAACGAGTGCACGTATCAATGTATAAACATGTATAAACGATGTATAAAAGATTCGTTTCATTACGATCAAAGTCTCGGATTTTACAATGATACAACAAAATACGATTACAAGGAATACAAGATATCCAAAAAAAAGAATTTCAAGCAATGGTTTCTAAATATGGAAACTATGAAAATGCAGGGCGTTACACGCAACAAGCTTAATCCACGTTATGTTGGACCATTCAAAATTCTAGAGCGAATCGGTAAAGTGGCTTACAGGCTCGAGTTACCTGCTGAGTTGGGTAACGTTCATGATGTCTTCCATGTTTCACAATTAAAGAAGTGTTTGTCCAACGAAACACTTGTGGTACCACTCCAAGAACTAAAGATTGACGACAAATTGCAGTTTGTCGAAGAACCCATCGAAATTATGGATCGGGAAGTCAAAGTCCGTAAGCATAGCCGAATTCCGATTGTGAGAGTCCGTTGGAATTCAAGACGTGGACCGGAGTTCACATGGGAACGCGAGGATCAGATGAAGCTCAAGTACCCTCACTTATTCCCAACTGACCAATCTAAATCTGAAGCAACTGGTGAATTTCGGGGCGAAATTCCCTTTCAAGTTGGGGATGATGTGGCACCTGCGGAAAATCCACAGTCATCCTGATTTAACATCTTGCCGCTTTGGAGTACTTATCAAATTTCGGGACTAAATTTCTTTCAAGTTGGGGATGATGTGACAACCGGAGATTTAAAGGTCTTTTACCTACGCATCGTTTGTTTCACAATCTTACTTGGTTTTCATAATTCATTTTACTTTGTATCTTGTGCATGAGGTTGGTTGATTGAAGTATTGTTTACATATGAGTGTTACGTGAAAACTTAAGTATAGTGTATGTTTATAATTATGTTTAATGTGGAATTAGAGCACTCGACGAAGAATAGTCTTCGTCACACTCACCCATTGACGAAGAATGATCTTCGTCATAACCATCATCGACGAAGGTTGATCCTTTGTCATACTCTCATCATGGCGAATAATGATTCTTCGTCAAGTAAGACTTCGCCGAAGAAGGCCTCGGACCAGGATGGTTTACAGCCTAACTTTTATGATTGTTTGTATAACCTCTCTTAAACAGTAGACGTGAACACAAAACCCTAAGTCCTCTTTCCCTACCCTCTGTGCGATGGCAATTTGAGGATCTCGAAGCTTTCCTCTTCGTTCGAATTAACCGCTTTGGTGTCACGGTTAGTGTCCTAATGTTTTTATTCGATGAAATTCTGATGATGTGATGTTATGTGATTAGGGTTCCTTAATAATTTCATGATGAGGATTGATAATCTGAATACATTCATATTCATGATATGATTGTTGGTTAATGAAACTGATAGCCTGATTTACTTGTGAATGAGAATGTTAGTGATTGGTTTGAAATCGTGACTGTATATGGCTAAGGGGCTGTTTGGTAGCCTCTTAATGACCATTCAGATGCTACCTCTTAATGGTTTAAAACCTCTGAATGAATAAGAGGTAACCTCAAGTCTGAATAGTTAAGAGGTAACATCTGAATGGTAAATCATCACATGTCACATTCTTCTACCTTCTCATTGGTAAAATTCTTAATGGTTCCATTAAGAGGTAGCCTCTTAATGACCATTCAGAGACTACCAAACAGCCCTTAAGACTTATGTAAATCTATGATATTGTAGTTCAATGTTAATGTTGTGGGGTATTAGTTTTGATGTTGAGCGGCAATTAGGGTTTGTCGAACTTGTAAAGAAACTGATGTTTGATCCAATAATCATGCCAGTAAAAATTGTTAACTTATGTTATGAAATTGAGTGAAACGTAACCGCTGTTGAGGGCGGCAGTGGTGGATTCCCGGCGAAGAATATAACTCGACGAAGAATGGATTCTTCGTCGAGTGGTGTTTGACAAACCCTCACGAATCTTCGCCGTACCCGTACTCGACGAAGATTAGTCCTTCGCCGAATTGTATTAGATGAACCATTTGGACCCTTTTCATATTTATACTCGGCGAAGAATCAACCTTCGCCAAGAGGGATTCTTCGTTGTAAAGGCAATTCTTCGGACAGGGAAACAGTGATGATGTTTATGGACACGTGTGTTTGTGACATTCTAATTGTGGCATGATAGTAATGTTAACTAGACATGAGGGTTTTGAATCGATTCATGTGGGTAGTCAATCCATCTGATATAAGTTATTATGATCACTGAGTACCTGATGTGCAACATAAGGTGATCTTGTGATAAATGTAAACTGTGTGAAATTAGTAACTTGATTGATTGTAAAACTGATGTTGATTGGTAACCACGGTAGGGTTTGGGTTGACCAACTTGGACAGGTAACTTGACATACCAAGCAAATCAAAGGTGAGTTCATTCCTTTTGAGCATGCGTCCCGGTGGGTGGGACAATCATTGGGTATTCCTGAGAGGAAAAAGTCTATTGGGTAAAAGCTGGAATGTTAGATAATACACTCATTTTCTATCATTTTAAGTCCCATCTTATACCGAATAGGTACCTGAGAGGTAACGGGGTATTAGTTGATAGCACTATTAGGCTTGGCAACCTCACACCGTACCTGAGAGGACGGACGTGAACTAATGACCTTAAATCATGACCAATGCTTAGATAGGGGGCATTGGGGACGGGCAAAATAATCTGGAAGCCATCTTGTACGGTACTCGAGTTATTATCAACATTATAAACAATGAACTGAACTAAACACTTGGTAACTAACGTTTTCGTAAAACTATGAACTCACCAGCGTTTTCTGATACACTTGTTGCATGCTCGCAGGTCGTTAGGTACTATGGACAAGGAACTTGCTATCTGGGATTGCTGAGTGGTCATGGGTCGCGCAACTTGGATAAGCATGACTTGTTTATTGATTTCACATACACTTGGTTTTGAAACATTTAAACAATGTTTTATTATTTGCTTCTGCTGAACATGTTAAACTTGGATTATGTTTATGAATGTTTTATCATCATAAATGGAAACTTTGTTTTATAACTTGATGTTAGTTCAATGTGATTGGTGACTAGATCTTGGTACGTCACACGCCTAGCGGGGTCACCGCATGTGGTAATTTGGGGGTGTGACATATTAGCTGAGATTAATTTCAATTTAGAAAATGTTTACCAACAGTCTTAATTTTGAACATATTTTCTTTTAGCGATCTCATGTTTTAACTGAAAGTTAACCCATATAGTTTTTGCTGACGTGAATTGGCACATAAGAACTCCACATCCTCAAAACTTTCCACATAAGCCGCGCATGTCATTAAAACTTTGAATTATTGGTTCATAAGTAGTCCACGTAATCAAAACTTTGACTTGTGGCCACATAAGAAGTCCACATCAATAAAAGTTGTATGTGTTAACTTTTAGTTAGTATAATGAAAATATGTTCAAAGTTTGGGTTGTTAGGTAACAATTCCTGAGTTGGGATTAATCTCGACCATTATATCAAAGTTAAGATTATTAAAATCCGACTTTCCAACTAAATATTACTTGCACAACGTTTCACTAATAAAATGTTGATAATAAGATGGTGAGCAACACTTTTCATCCCACTAATATAGTAAAGATGAGCAATTCTCTTCTCACTAATACGGGTTAAGCGTGTAGTTCAATTTGTTTAGTGTTAGATTCTAAGGAGACTAAAAACAAAGCACTTAAAGTGAATACTTTGAAATTTGATTCAACCGTACACATATTCTTTCAAAAGCAATGTTTTAAAAACCGGTAAATACCGACCGGTTATACCGGTATTACCGTTTCCAGATGTAAACCCGGTACGAAATACCCCGATAAATAAATGAAATGGCATAAGGTTTGTATCGGCGGTAAAATCCGGTATACCGGTTTGAAACGTAATACCGGTACCGGCCTAAGGTTATTTTTGTTTGGGTTGTTACTTATTTTTATTATATATGTTACTTATCTTACGTAATTTTTATATATTAAGATTATTCGTAACTAACAGTTATTATTTAATATTGTATGAAACGAAAATAGTTATCCTCTAGTTGATGAGGATGACGATAATTTTGAATTTCATCTTTTATGCGATTGTGAACTTGATGTATTCAACACTCAAACGGTTTAAACATATCGTACACTTTCATTTAAAAGAGACTATTAGAAAATTGAATGATATTCGATTATCTTTTGGATTATTTTTTATTATAGATTTACTTTTGGATCATTTTTAATATGTAACCATGCGTTTTTTGGATTAACTCTTGAGTTGAGTTGATATTGTAATTTATGAAATTATAGAGTTAGCTAGTCAACCCGGTTGAACCACTCGGTACAACCTGGTTCAACCGGTTATACCATTTTTTAGCCTAATCCGGTTTAATTTAAAAACCGATTTTTAAAACATTGTTCAAAAGACATTAAGTTCACATCTATTAAAATCCTCTCACAGTCTAGTCCCACTTAATTTAATGATTTAAAGCATCTTAAAATTCTTTTTAACCAACGTGTTTAATCCCTTTTGGCAAGTCTTAATATATTTAATGATTTAAAGCATCCTAATATTCTTTTTAACCAACGTGTTTATTCACTTTTGGCAAGTCTTAATATATTTAATGATTTAAAGCATCCTAATATTCTTTTTAACCAATGTGGTTAGTCACTTTTGGCAAGTCTTAATATCAAGTTTCCTAGTCAAAAGATGCTTATCATTTATAACATGTGTGTAAATAAAAACCATGAGAAGAAATAGTGTCAGACAGCTACCTGACACCCTCTTATTAGTTGATTATTTTTATATTTAATTAAAAAACCTTCAGCTTCGCTAATACATGAGTTTCGCCCCGTTTTTAAAAAAGTTTTCTTCATAGGTTTACTTTGTTTATATGCGTGTTTAGTCACCCTGCTTCAACTTTGGTATTGTACATGTTTAGTCCCTCTACTTTTATTCTTTTAAGTAATTGATTGTCGCTTTTGTATTTTACCTTTAAACCTTCAACTTTGCTAATATACATGTTTAGCCCCTTTATTTTAGAAAAAAAATAACTTTTTTTTATTGGTTAACTTTGTTTATATACTTGTTTAGTCCCTCTACTTTACCTTTTGGTAGTGTACATGTTTAGTCATTCTGCTTTTATTTCTTTTAGTATTCATTTTTTAGCATTTTTCCATTTGCTACCATAACGAATCAACCCGAGGGAATAGTGACTGCTGGCTATTGGTAGACAATCGCTACTACTCTTTGGATTTAATAAAGTTACATTATAATATCTAAACTTTATTAAAACAAAAATTCTTAGACACCCATATTTTTATTTATGTGTGATTTTTATTGAGACCGTGTTATGAGTAGTGTGTACAAGTAACCGAAACACATGCATGCATGTTATTATATTAAGAAATATTTCGTTTACCGCCCCGCAACGCGGGCTGGGTATAAACTAGGTTGAGACAAAAGCTAGGGTAGTAAACTTGTGATGGAAAGAGAGTGTTAATATATATTTAAGGAATAATAGATTTTCATAATTTCAACTATTAGTCGTTGCTGGCAACGGTTTCAAGTTCAAACCATATTTTCACATATTGTAAACCAATAGATATTTACTAATATAATCTTAGTTTCTTTTTGTCCCTTTTTTCTACCTGTTAGTAAAATTTCATTGATTTACTATACGTGAAAATGTAAGAACACCATTGTTTATTTTTTAAGTTGAAATTATTAAAATCAATTATTTCCATATTTAATAGAGTAAAATTGTCATTTAAAACATATTAAAAAGAAAAATTCACCACAAACCTTTAGTAAAGCTTTTATCTATTATCAAACAGTATTAAAAAGATAAATTAATTAGCAATAACATTGCAATAAGGTAATGTGGCACCGATCTTTTGAGACAGGCCGTATGAGGACAATATGATGTTTGTGTACTTGTTATTGAAATAAGGGCATTATTGCATTTCTTTTTATTTCGTTGTTTTTAACAATGTGAACATATTATTAGTTAAGAATATATGTGGTACATGTTCGTGTTTTTTAAGAAAGGTAAGAAAGAATTTACATCATTAGATCTTTGATCTAATGGTTGAGATTATAATGACAAAATTGTAAATAATATTTACTATTAAACATATTAATTTTATAGATTAAGGGTATATAGGTAAATTTAACATTTTTAAATTAAGAAACTAACATTAATGCACATGTAACTTCCACCCGTCTTTTTTAAACGTCAATAACTTTTTATACGTAACTTAAAAAAAAAAATTACACCATAATAACGAGCGTTTTTTTATCTTTAATATGAGTACCATATTGCTATACTTATATAGAGAAAAAAACATGTTTCGATCAGATGTTTAGTCCATGAATGGTGTTATATACTTGCTGAATGGTGTTATATACTTGTTGAATAGTGTTATATACTTGCTGAATGGTGTTTATAGAGATCTTTTAAAAAAAATTCAGTTCCTATAATTAAGGTGGCGGTTATGGGAAGTTTTTAATTAATTGAATTAATGATAAAATTACTTGTTTACCCTTTTGAATTAATTTAGATTTAGGACACATGTCATCTCCACAATATTTCTCACATTTCTCACACTTTTAATCTTTTTTACGATAACCTTACCCTATGTACTTAATCAATTGTTTGTGTAGGATCGGGATTCGATCAAATGAGTCGATCAGAAGAGTTCTCGATCAACACGAAAGGCGGAATCAGACGTATTGATGTTATAACAGCTAGATTTGCACGTAGAATCACTTTAAATGTCGATTGTATTGATTTGACAAAGTCACACGAGCTGGCGACACTTCGGCAGAGCTTCGCTACCGGAATTCAAAAGTCTCCAAAAGTTCTAAATGAAGACCCAAGATCACATAAATATAGGAGATCCAGACCCCACGAACCAATCCACACGAGCTGGTCCAGGTCGCACGACCTGGCCAGAAAGCATGAACTTGGTCACCTCGTGAGAGGTGGCCTAGCCACTTCGTGAGGGGTGGCTGGTTCAGGTCTGTTTCCCGTTTCTCTCGTACAATGTGTCCTGGTCTATCTATTCTAGTTACATGACTCGATACAAGGCATAAGACGAAGTCAACAGACATATACACTAACAAACTCCCCCTTGGATGATGACGAGTCTTCAGTGTGTCGAGTCTTCCGTCTTGATCAGTCTTCTTGCTCTCACTAAAGTATTATCCATTGTACGCATCTTTATCAATCTCTCTCTTACTCTTCCAGAATCTCAACCTTACTCTTCGAACTTTCTAATTTTCTTGATCAGATCTCTTGATTCATTAAGCTCTTCAGCATTAGCAGCTTCTATCTCGCACGCTATTCCAAGATCTGAATTTGGCTCTTATGTCTTCAGACTCCCCCTTTCGATAAGCTGGGATCGCAGTCTGGAATTCACTATTTGCAGGCTTTGGATCGGAAACCTGGCTCTAATCTGCATATGCTTATGCGGAAAGTCCTCAGGAGTCGAAACCTAACTCTTACAAAGCTTTTTACCTGCACATACTCTACCCAAAACATAAGGTTTTTCATTTTAAAAACATTCATAGTCTAATCATCTAGACACCATTTGCAAGATGGATAATTTTGACGTTAATGAACTCTGATTATACACTTATAAAAACAAATTTGGTTTCAAATTAATGAACCATTTAATCATTTCAAATTCATTTGTCATTTCAAACAAATTCTCCCAACCCTTGTTGTTCATCATGTTCAGTACTTGGAATTTTGAAAATCAGCTTTCCAACATCAGTTGTCGAAAATAAAAATAAGATGAAATAAAATCTTTTTGAATTTTCAAAATTTTATGCTAAAACATACTGAAAATATTTTTGGATTTTGGGAAATAAACTATATACAAACATCTTTTTGTGAGTTTGTGTAAGAGGATCATATCAGTTTTTGACAAATCACTAGTACCGTTGAGCTTTAAACACTTTAAGATCTAAACGATTCACTTGGATTGTCAGTATACTGATCCACTTAAATTTTCACACAAAGTTCAATTGTTTCGAGATACGAATTAGTTTTTTAAGAAACTAAACTTATTCGAGTGTCCCACCTCAGAATATACTCCCGTATCCAGACTCCTATATTCAGTCTTACAGGTGAATGTACACTAATGATATCTGTAAATGGGTAATGCGAGGCCATGAGAGCTCAGGTTAGAACTTCTGTTCAGACAAAGAGATGATGGCTCAACTTTTAGGTGTGTCCCGTTTGGGGATCTTTTCTTCAACAGCACATGATTAGCATTTTTCAATGTTTCATCATTTTTATGCTGAGGGTGGGCTTTATGATTAAAGCAGTGCAGAGTATTATACAAGGACTAGGCTATTGCTCCCGCAAAATCAGAAGTCCCGGTATAATACCCCAGATATCATCACGCACAAAGACCTAAAATGTCAGAAATAGAAAGCCCTTCAAACAAGATTTCAGGGGTTACCTATATATCCGAGAGATGTTCCCCACGTGATAAGTAAGCATTTGATATTTAGGTTTATATCTCGAAAACAATCTACTAAGCGTGTAAAAGCCTACTGGCATATCATCAGTGAGACCGTTTATCACATTTTAACTTTCCAATTCTTTAGCGTACTGTGATTGTCTACTGATGTACTATCGTTTCCTCTTTTTCACAACAAAACTCATTTTGATTTTTCGATGTTTTTGGTTTTTAGATTTTATCATGTTTTTGGATTTTTCAAATTTTCAAAATTTCTAAATTTTTTACTCCCCCTAAAATCAAAAAAATGTTTCAATTTTTGATTTTCCGGGAAAATTTGAAAGTAAAAGCAATAAACTGTACAAATAAAATGGCAAACTGATGTGAATTGCTTCAATTCTCCATTCTCTTGGCTTAGACAATCAGAACTCCCCCTGTCAACAAACTTTTTTCCCATTAAGATTTCAAAACACTTAAGTTTGTTTTAATCAAAATGTTTTTTTCAGAAAATTAGTTTGTCCGTCATTTCACAAACATGGGGATTCATTCATCACTTTATTTTCAAATTACAGTTCACCTTTCCTTTTCTTTAACCACTTGTATGAAAGTTAAATCAAGTTCAACTTAATGACCTTGATTAACCACTTGTAGGTTCTTATCAACAATACAACTTGTAAGTCGAAATATCACAGTTGTGAATATCTCAAGAAAGATGCCGATTCCTACTCCCCAATTACCAACCTGTGAGTTCCGGCAAGTCAGGATTTCAAACAAAGAATGCTGACACCCAAGCCTGACCAGCCTTGGGTGCATCCGAGTTATTTTCACTCGGTGTGTAAGTTCTCCTCTTTGATTCATAAAATTCTTTTACCCCTTTGGCCCTACCATCGACCATTTTTCCAAAAATATGTTTTACTTTCCCATTGAAAGCCTTTTCGACATCGAATTCTTTCTTTTCAGAATAGAATTGATTCGAAATTTCCACTTTTCCAAATTTTGATTTTAAATTTGCAACCCGCAATGGTGGAAAGTTGACATCATCCATTGGCGGTACTGACTTTTCTCTTTTTAGCTCAACTTGTGGCTCCTCTGACTTTGACGAGTCAGATTCATCGCCAGAAAGTGGCTCCTTTGCTTCCGAAGAAACAAATTCATCGCCAGATTTAACCTCTGATTTCTTAGCAACCCACGTTTGGTTGTTAAGATTCACTCTTCTTTTGTAAAACCTTTTAGAACACTCACCAACTTCATATGTTGAATTTTTAAACATTTTAAATTTTTCAGTTGGTGGTTCAGTTTTATCAACAACTTTTTCTTTGAGTTTAGAAGACACTCCCTGTTGTGTGTTGGTTGATTTTGGACAATTCCAGGCGATGTGACCAACTTCTTTGCATTGGTAACAGGTTCTTGTCTCCTTTTTCTGATTAGCTTCATTCTTCTCATGTTTTTGTTTTTCTGCAAGAAACTCCTTGTTAGACTGTTTCCAGAAAGCTTTTTCCTTTTCTTCTTCTGAAGAAGCACCTGAAACAAATACAGTTTTTGATTTAAAATCTTTAATATTTTGATTATTTTCAACATCAAAACCCAACCCCTTCTTTTTGAAATTGCTTTTATGATTCGGTTTCTTTTGATGACCTGGACCGAAACCTTTCTTCTTGTTTAAACGTTGTTGAACTCTAGAAGTATATTTAGGTTTTGAAAATCCCGTTTTATTTTTTATTTCTGAAAACTTTATTTTTATCAATTTAAAAACTGTTTTAATATTTTCAATTTTCACATTTTTAATTGGAAATTCCTCATCAGAATATAATTTGTCTGAATCATTCAAAGTATATGCCACTTTGATTGGTTCATCATTCAAACTATTTTCTGTTTTTGGAATCTCTTTATTATGACTACTCTTGACCGATGAACTCGAACTGTTGACTGATGAACTCGAAGTTTCAGATTCATACTTTGACTCTGACTCCTCATCGTTAACCAACACCTGATCTACCACTTTCTTAATCAACTCGGACTCATGATCCGTATCAGATGTTGTGAAAGTGACATCGATGTTATCTGGCAAGTCATCCGTTGTTTCTGACTTCAAATTTATATTGACTGCCTTTTTGACTTGTTCTGAGTTTGGATGTCTCGGTGAATACCCTTCCCAAACTGGAGGCGGACACTTTTTATAATTTGCACTTTGTTTCTTACCAGTATCCGTATCTTCCGACTTCTTATCTTGAAGGACTTCAAAACCTGCTACTGTCGGATAGATTCTATCAATCAAATAATCAGAACTTGAGTAACTCATTAGCAATCGTCTGATTCTTTCATTCTCAATCTTTTCAGTCTCCAATTCCTGCTTCAACTTTGCACACTCATCAATATAGTGATTGATGGCCTTCTGCTTAGACATCATTACTGCATTCATCATTGTCAAATCATCTTCCCTTTCTGAGTTTGTCTTTTCCAACTGGTTGACTGTTCTGTTCAACACATCATAAGATTCTTTCACGTACTTAACATCGAACAACAATTTTTCTTTCATCTTGTCTAGCTCACTAAACTTCTTATCTTTCTCTTCACAATGTTTGCATGGTTCCAAACATTTCAGACAAGGTTTTGTGACCTCTACAATCTTTTCAATCTCAACAATCTTCTCAACAACTTTAACTCCTTCACTCTGTTCATACTTCTCTTCCACCTGAACAACATTCTCACATTTTACCTCTTTCTTTTCTTTTGCTGCTCGTTTCTCCTTTAGTTTCTCCAATTTATCTGCAAAATAAAATTTGAAACTTTCAGGAGATAAATGAATTTTACGAATGTTTATTTGATTAATTTCTTCATCATCATCACTGCTATCAATTGGTGATTGATCAAAGACTGGTGTCTTTTCTGAACTATCTTCTGAAGAGACAGACTCTCCATCTTGACTTTTCTCATCATTTGCAAACACATCCATCCATTCTTTCATCAACTCTGGCTCTTGAATGATCTGTACAACAAATGCTCTAAACTTTGAGTTACTTTCAGCCGGAATATATTTATCCCAGCTAACTCCCTCTGGCAATCTTTCATCTTCTTGATCTGGAGGCATAGTAATACAAGCTTTCTTCTTTCCATCTTCAATCGGAATAGTACGGGATGATGACGGTTGTTGAACTACCTGATGATATATTGCTTTCCGATAATATTCATTGTTCCCGAAAGGATTCTGAGCTCCACCTGCTTCTCGGTTGGTACATTCTCTCTTGAAATGTCCTTTTTCCCTGCACCGAAAACAAGTAACTTTAGACTTATCAAAACCTAAAGTAGAAACATTAGCATCACGTAAGTCACTCTGCCGGTAATCTGCTTAAATTTCTCAGCTCTCCTCAACACGCTCGCTAAACACCACTTAATATCCATTAGCTCCATTTCCTCAACATCAATCTGATCGTAATCCTCTTTTGTTAACATAGGATTTCCGATCCTTCCCGCAACCAAACTCTCATATGATTCTAGCACGGTAACTAGTAATGCCATATGACCTTTAGCGACTTCTTCAGAGAAATTCTGACCGTTCTGAAGATGCAACGCGATGTTGCATTGTAGCACATGACCATTACCATTGTTTGAGCTTTGAGATTGATAATTTGAAGTTGAAACATTAGGATTAATACTCGGATATGAAGAAAATCCATTGTTGTTGATTGAACTTTGATTGAGTGATCCGGATGAGTTTTCTGCGCTGAAAGCGGTCTGGATCTTTGGACTAGCTTCAACATTTTGAACATTACCTTTAAAATACATCTTGATATCTTGTTGACCACTTGAATTGTTCATTCTAGCGATCTTTTGTTGTTCAAGATCTTGTCCTTCAAGTTTTTCAATGAATTGAGCAATTGATAATCTATCATACTCTCCGGTATTCTTCAAAATCATAAGATATGTACCCCATTCATTTTGAGGTAAAGCATCGGCTAATTTTTCAACCCATTCCTCTCGATCTTTATTGATATCCAACCGAGTCATTGAACGCACTAAATGACAATATCTCTCAATAAGAGTCTTTGTAGTTTCACCCGGCAAACTTGAAAACAATTCAAATTCTTTCTTTAATAATGATTTTTTATTTTTGATCATCTCTGTACTTCCTTCGAATTTTGTGCGAAGTGCTTCCCAAATCGAACGTGCACTACCATCATGTTGAAGTAATACGAAAATGTCTTCTTTCACAGCTTGTTGTAGTAAACTGATCATCATTTTTTCTGCCTTGTACATGTCTCTCTCTTTATCCGAAAATTAAGAAATAATCTTTATAACTCCCATATCAGAACGAGGTCGAACGTACTTAGTTTCAATACAAACCCAAGACATTAGATGATTTGCTTGAAGCCAATTCTCGAACCGTTCTTGCCAACTGTAATATTCTTCAATGCTAATCAACTTTGGGGGTTTCTGCAACGTTCCCGTTTCATTTTCCATGTTTACATTCTGAGCAACTGAACTTGCAGTAGCTGAGGTAGTACTGAACGCGTTATAGAATTCGTTTTCCATGTTTCGGTATTGAGAGTTCACAATATCAGAATTTTCAAACGATCTGACGTTTTGAAACGAACTGGAAATTCACACGATCTGAAGTTCAAACGACCTGGAAGTTGGAATTCAACCCGTGCAACCTGGACAAAATTTCAAATTGTCTGACTCAAACCGTACGACCTGGAATCTTTTCACACAACTTGAATTTGGTGCGGCCTGGATTCAATTTCAAACGATTTGGAATCTTTTCACATGACTTGAATTCAGGTCGTGCGACCTGGGATTTAAACTCAAACGACCTGGTGTGATTTTCAAACGACTTGGACAAAATTCAAGCGATTTGGTTCTAAATTCAAACGATTTGAATAAAAATTCACACCATTTGAGAATTCTAAGTCCAATAGTTCATCATTTTGTCAAATTTTTACTAGTTTTTAGGTAGATTTACCGTCCAATTTGTTCACAGATTGTTTAAACCAATGTTTCACGTGTTATATCACGAAATCAGATCATTTTAACCGTAAAAACTCAGTAAATTTGATGAAAAAGTGTAGAAAAGTGGGTAGAAATGAGTAGAAATCAGTTTTATCCGTGTAAACAAGCTGAAATGGTAAGAACTCTTCCTCCTGAGCTCTGATACCACTTGTAGGATCGGGATTCGATCAAATGAGTCGATCAGAAGAGTTCTCGATCAACACGAAAGGCGGAATCAGACGTATTGATGTTATAACAGCTAGATTTGCACGTAGAATCACTTTAAATGTCGATTGTATTGATTTGATAAAGTTACACGAGCTGGCGACACTTCGGTAGAGCTTCGCTACCGGAATTCAAAAGTCTCCAAAAGTTCTAAATGAAGACACAAGATCACATATATATATATATAGGAGATCCAGACCCCACGAACCAATCCACACGAGCTGGTCCAGGTCGCACGACCTGGCAAGAAAGCATGAACTTGCCAGAAAGCATGAACTTGGTCACCTCGTGAGAGGTGGCCTAGCCACTTCGTGAGGGGTGGCTGGTTTAGGTCTGTTTCATGTTTCTCTCGTACAACGTGTCCTGGTCTATCTATTCTAGTTACATGACTCGATACAAGACATAAGACGAAGTCAACAGACATATGCACTAACAGTTTGCCATGTCGTATTATGCAAAAGGTAATTATGGTAATTGATAAAAGAAGAAAATGTATGTGTTGGACAAAAACTAAGAATAAAATTATGGTACTCTATGTTTTTCCCATTAATTCCACAAATTATGTGTTACAATAAGATATCATTGATCAAACAACTCGATATGTAAGAAATTGTATGGGATGAATGTCAATAGAATCTATAGTAACTCAATATCTTACACTTACTCACGTTCTTCAACAATAGAGACTTGTATTATTCATTATCCACAACTATTTAATTATGTAGATAACTAGATAGAAAACTCCACGTTCTTCAATAATAGAGAGTTATATTATTCATTGTCCATAACTATTTAATTATGTAGATAACTAAATAGGAAAATTAGATTTTCATACTCTTTTTTTAACGGTGAAGATTTTAATACTGTTAACTTTGACTAATTAGCTGAGATTAATCTTAACTTAGAAAATATTTACCAACAGTCTTAATTTTGAACCTATTTTCTTTTAGCGATTTCATATATTATTAACTGAAAGTTAACCCAGATAGTTTTTGCTGACGTGAATTGACACATAAGAACTCCACGTCCTCAAAACTTTCCACATAAGCAGTGCATGTCATCAAAACTTTGACTTGTGGGCATAAGAAGTCCACATCAGCAAAAGCTGTCTGGGTTAACTTTTAGTTAGGGGTTGTTTATTTACCTCTTAATAAAGCTTTTAATGATTCAGACCTCTTACTGGTTCAGCACTTAATGGTTCAGACTGTTTGTTTCGCGAGCAGATGTCTAAATGGTTCAGACATTTGCATCTGAATGGTCAATCATTATACTGAGTCTGAATGGTTAAGACCTCTAATCTGAATTGGTCAGACATTTGTCTCTGAACGGTTAATCATGATACTGGCTCTTAATGGTTCAGACCTTAATAGTTCAGACCTCTTACTACTTCAGCACTTAATAGTTCAGACCTCTTACTACTTCAGCACTTAACCATTCAGAAGTTGTCAAACCGCCACTTAATATAATGAAAATATGTTCAGAGTTGGAATTAATTACAACTAATATATCAAAGTTGGGATTTTTCCAACTTTCCAACTAAATATTACTTAATGTTGATAATAAGATGGTGAGCAACACTTTTCATCCCACTAATATAGTAAAGATGAGCAATTCTCTTCTCACTAATATGGGTTAAGCGTGTAGTTCAATTTTATTTAGTGTTAGATTCTAAGGAGACTAAAAATAAAGCACTTAGAGTGAACACTTTGAAATTCGATTCAACCGTACACATATTCTTTCAAAAGACATTAATTCACATCTATTAAAATCCTCTCACAGTCTAGTTCCACTTAATTTTAAAAAAAAGTTCCACTTAATTTAATGATTTAAAGCATCCTAAAATTCTTTTTAACCAACGTGTTTAATCCCTTTTGGCAAGTCTTAATATATTTAATGATTTAAAGCATCCTAATATTCTTTTCAACCAACGTGTTTATTTACTTTTGGCAAGTCTTAATATCAAGTTTCCTAGTAAAAAGATGCTTATCCTTTATAACATCATGTGTGTAAATAAAACATGTTGGAAGATTTGGTATTATAAAAGATTCCTTCACTCCCTTGTTATCTAAAAGATAACATATGTCATAAACTTTTACAAACTATAGTTTCTATTGTAAAAGTCTTCAAAGAATTTAGTTTGTTTTAGAAAACAATCTATTCTTATATTATTGCGTTTTGATTCTATTAAAGGGTTGTTTGGCAACTTCTGAATTGTTAAGTACTGAACCAGTAAGATGTCTGAACCATTAAGTGCTGAACCAGTAAGAGGTCTGAACCATTAAGAGGCAGTATAATGCTTAACCCTTCAGAGGCATATATATGACCAATTCAGATTACAGGTCTTAACCATTCAGACTCTGTATAATACTTAACCATTCAGAGGCAAATGTCTGAACCATTCAGACACCTGCTCACGAAACAAATAGTCTGAACCATTAAGTGATGAACCTGTAAGAAGTCTGAACCATTAAGAGCCTCGTTAAGAGGTAAACAAATAGCCCCTAAATTTGTTTAGCGAGCATCTGTTATGAACTGTAAAGACTACCGTGAACCCAACCAGGTGGCCCATTTACGAAGCCCCATTAATCAGACCCAACAAACTGAGCCCACATATGTGAGCAGTGAAGGAATCGTCACCGAATATATATGTGAGGATATAAGCAGAGCCGTTCCTACGTTTTTGGAGACCCTAAGTAAACTACGAAGTGGAGGCCCTTTTATGTGTTTTTTTTTGCATAACCAGATTCAAAAGTTGCGATTCGATTTACATTGCTAAAATCTAAATCTATTTAAGAGATTAATGACGAGCCCTAAACAACAAATTAAATGAGCAAATAAGACCTAAAGGCCTAAATAATAAGCTGAATAAAAAAACAAGCCCTACTTTCTTAAAATCAGCAAATAATAAGGATATCTAACGTGAGCAAAATGGCAAAACTTAGTTCCAAGCCACTATCTTCCAAGTTCCAAGCCAGCCACAAGATGAAATTGTTTAACTAAGTCCCACTGTCTTCCAAGTGTGACTGCAATACCAAATTAGGGCTAATCGAAATACTAAAGTATCAGTGTATCACTATAAAATAATCAAAATCAAGAGGCTGAGATTGACGAAATCAGTATAACGATGATATCGTTACACACACAGACTGAATACTAAAACTAGTCGTTTGTTAGTTGTTATCCGCTATAATGTTCAATTGAGATTGACGAAATCAGTATAACGATGATATTGTTACCCCTAAATCCTTAATGGTGGCCCTAATTTCACCCAACCACAATCAATTCCATATTGGTTTACTCAACTGACATGAGATAATCTTCATGGAATCTTTCGCAAGCGTGGTTAATTGGTCGACTGAAGTGTTGATTTGTAGGTAAGGGATTTCACGACATCAAGTTCCAAGTTTCTTTATGGGATTGGCCTTTTGGATTAATAGGTACTTGGGCTAGACTATTTATTTGGGCCAAATATTAAAAAGACTAACTTAAAATTTTGTGGCCCTTGAAGATAGGTGGCCCTAGGCCTGTGCCTAAGGTCCTTAGCCCATAGGGCCGGCCCTAGATATAAGCAGAAGAGGTTATGAATGAATATTGTTAGAAGTTGGTTCTAGTCTTCTCATCTCTCTTCTGAAATCTGTTTCACATCTCCTTCTTTGTTATTGTTTGATTTCTCGTTGTAATCTTTCAATTGAAACAATCGAATCACAGTAGTTACTTCTCAATTGATTATCTCTTCGTTGTGTTAATTTGAGTACATAACAGCATCAAACATTCTTAACGATCACCAACTTGTTTAGTCAAAAGAATGAAAGATGCTGTGTGTGTGTGTGTGTGTGTGATCGTATGGTATAAAACATGTTGGAAGAATTTGTATTATGAAAGATTCTTTCACTCCCTTGTTGTATAAAAGAAACTATATTTCATAAACTTTTATAAACTTTAATTTGTGTTATAGAAATATTTAAACAATTTAGTTCATTTTGGAAAAAAGAAAACTGTTTTTATCTTATGTTGGGATTGAACCCTATCAGAGGAACAGATAATTAAAGCCAAAACTGGATCAGAGCAGTGGATCCAGAATAAGCAGATGTTATGTAATCAAGTATCTCCCCTTGAAAGTGATTTCAACATCTAATGACCTCCAATCCACTGATCGATACAACTGCTGACCTACAACTGCTGATCAAGTCTATGACTAATGAAGACTAAAGCCCTGCTGTTCAATCTACTGCTATGGGTCAAGCACTGCTGGATATATCAAGTGCTGCTGGGTTCACATCAGTGGAAGGATTCAGCAGTAGTTAGTTTGTCTTTATGTAATGTAATGTAATAACAGTTGTTAGCATAGCAGTACTTGTATAGATCAGATGTTAGAGTTTGTTAGGAGGTTAGAAGTCACTTTCATGGTGACGTCAGCAAAGATGCCTCAGTGGTTTGTCCGTGCCTATAAATAGAATAGTACCCTGTACTGTTCTATTAGCTCTATTGGTGCATAATGTCTATAGCCTACGTCTTAAGTCTAGGTCATGTTTGTATAGGGTTTACAAGGGTCTAAAGTGTAATTTTATGAATTTTGATGTAATTCCGCTTGAAATGACACTTGGTCATTTCAAGCAAAATCAGAAGTTGTAATTCCGCTTGAAATGACATGTGTCATTTCAAGCGAAATCATATGCCTATATATAGGCTAGTCTTGTTTCTCATTTGGCACGGAATCACAAGTTGTATACCGAAGTGCTGCCGGATTTTCTAGTGAAATATTAATGAGAAACATGTGTTAAAGTGATATACTCTGTTTTCTACTCAATTTCTTACTGATTCTAGACTGTTTGTTTGTTTCCGCCTCTCAAACAGTTGTGTATTGCCTCTGATTGACTCATTTGGTCGGTAAAACGATCCTACAATTGGTATCAGAGCCAGTTATGAGTTAATACACTTGAATCAGTGTCTTTTTCTACACTTTCTTGGACTTCTGGACAATTTAACGGACAAAATGGACTGAATTTCTAATATTGTGTGTAAAACACTATTTTAACAAACCCTTGAGAGAATCAGATCAAAATTCGGACTAAAACTGATAAAAATGGACTAAAAACCTAATTTCGCTTGAACGAACCATCTGATTCCGCTTGAAAAATTGTGGTAATTTCAAGCGAAATAAGTGATTCCGCTTGGAAATAAGTGATTCCGTATGAAAAGATCTGATTCCGCTTGAAAAGTTGAAGTAATTTCAAGCGAAATAAGTGATTCCGCTTGAAAACACCTGATTCCGCTTGAGAAGGTAATTCCGCTTGAAAGTACTTGATTTCGTTTGAAAGTACTTGATTTCGCTTGAAAGTACTTGATTTCGCTTGAAAGTACTGATTTCGCTTGAAACCTAATTCAGCTTGAAAATATGTTTTTGTTGTGAAAGTCCATTTCGTTCGTGGTATTTTGTTTGAAGTTCATTTCATGTAGAAAGCGTTTTCACTTAAAAATAACCAGTTTTCAAAACTTGAAATTTTTTTCCGTAAACTGATTTCGTAAAATGGACAATCAAGATTTTTATAACTTCTTTGCCGGTGGGGGAATGACAGCAGCACAAAACCCGGCCAGTATTGTGCAAAACGTGAATATGGAGAATGAACTTGGGACGATACAGAAACCTCTTAAGTTGATGAATATTGACGAGTATTCGAGTTGGTCTGGAAGGTTTAAGACATGGGTTCAAGCAAATCACTTTGAATGCTGGATGAAGATTGAATCGAAATATGTTCCTCCGAAAGATGGTTTAAATCTTGTGAAGTCGATTGGCAGTTTGACACAAACTGAACAAGAAGATTTTAAGGCAGAGAAGAAGATGATGAGTATTCTACAACAGGCCATTAAAGAAGATGTCTTGGTATTGTTGCAGCATGAGGATAATTCACAATCCATTTGGCAGTCGTTGAGAGTAAAGTTTCTCAGGAGTGTGTCCATGATCAAAAGCAAAAAGGCTTTGATAAAGAAAGAGCTTGACATCTTCACTGGTATAAAGGGTGAAACAACAAAACAATTGATTGAAAGATACTGCCATCTACTTGTGGAGATGGGGAGATTGGAGATAACCAAGACTAATGAGGAGTGGATCGATAAATTGGCAGATGCATTGCCATACGATGAATGGGGTACTTATTTGCTGGTGATGAAAAACAATTCAGATTATGTTAATCTCAACCTTAGTTCGTTCATTGAGAAGATCGAGGCACATGAGCTTGAACTGGTGAAGATCAGAAAGATGAATTCTGCAAATGTTCAACAGGATGTTTCACTATATTACAAAGGCAGTTCTCCGGCAACAACGAATCTAAGCCCGAAGATTCAAATAGGGTTTAGTGCAGATTTAACATCCGGTGCTTCGTCTAGTACATCAAGCAACAACAAGCCTTCACCGTTTGCAAGTTATGAGCCGAATCCCAAGACTTCAGAACAAATATCTTCACAAAGCTCATCAAGCTCGAACAATCAGGGTTATGTTTCTGGGATACAGTGTAAAATTGCTGTAAACATCAAAAATGGACAAGAGTTTACAGAAGCAGCTGCAAAGCAACACATCGCACTGTTAGCTTCCGTTCTTGAGTCATATGAGAGTTTGATAGCTGGGAGGATCGGTAATCCAGACATGACAAAGGAGGATTACGACCAAATCGATCCAGAGGAGTTAGAGCTGATTGACATTAAATGGGGAATGGCTAGCTTGGTTAGAAGAGCCCAAAGATTTATGGAAATTACAGGTCGAAACAGTTTGTCAGGACCGGATCAAAAGCTTGGTTTTGATAAGTCCAAAGTGACTTGTTTCAGATGTAAAGAGAAAGGGCATTTTAAGCGAGAGTGTCCGAATAGAGAGGTCAACAACCACCAAAATCCATTTACCAATGATTACTACAGACAGGCGATCTATCACAAGACAAATCAACAACCTGTCGTTCAAAGACCGCAGATCGAAAATAAGCCGGAAAAAGCTCTTATTGTCAACCAAGATGATGAGAAGGTAGCTGAAGGGTTCAGTTGGGACAAGTATATCCCGTGCAGTGAGGGTAGAGCAATGATGGCTGAGATTGTGGAGGTGTCTGAGAGTGTTGTTGAAACAGAGGTTGTTCGTGAAGATGTGTCTGAAGAAAGTTCGGTTGATCTCGAAGAAATTGCTGCAGAAGTCTACTATTATCAATCTGAACAGGAGGTTTTAGCTAGTTCTTTAAAATCAATTATGCCTCCTAATGTGTTTGATTCTTTTGCAGGTTTTTTCAGTGAACCAACAACCGGATTTTGTCCACAGTATAACGTTGATAAAGCTCCGGTTAAAGAGATTATTGATGTCTCCAAAGAAATGACTGAAGAGACACTGAAAGAGATTGCTGACAAAGCATTAATGGCAAAACTGAAAGAGGTAGACACAGAATCTGTAAAACCAGAGTCTGTTGATACCGAGTCAGTTGAAAACGTGTCGGTCAAAACAGAGTTAGGTCAAAAGGAGTCTGACGGGAAATCCGAAAAGGAGGAGATCAAATAAGAAGGAGTGTCTGAGTCAGAGTCTGATGGTGTTGGTAAACAGGATGTTAAAATTGATCAAGAGGAAAAGACTGTTGAAAATATTGATTCAATTTCTGAAACTTCATGCAAAAACTGTTCAAAACCATGCATGGAATGTCTTGAAAAAGACAAAAAGTTTCAGGAATTGAAACAATACACTGATGCGATTAAATTTGATCTAAGTGAAGCAAAAGAAGCTTATGACACGTTGGCTAGATCTATCAAAATGATTCAAAAGGAGAGTCTTGAAAATGATAAAGCCACAAGATTGTTAAAATCAACAGTTTTTGATAAACAAAAGGAAATCAACTTTCATTTGGACACGATTTCTTCATTGAAAAAGGAATTAGAATTAACAAAAATTGAGAATGAAAGAATTGATTAGAAGTTGATGAGTTATGTTGCATCTTCATATGTGATTGATCAGATTGTCCCGAAACAACCAGATGCAACACCTGTCTTTAACAGTGTTCCACCCCCAATGTGGAATCATTACACTCAGAAGTATCCAGATGGGGTGGAAGCTGCTTTGAACCTCAAACTGAGAACCATTGAGAATGAGTTGCCTGAGAACATTGATGTTACATTTTCTCCATCCGACACTGATAATGAGTCACAGGTGATCAAAACCGTTGTTGACCAAGTGTTAGATGAAGAAAGTGATAACTCGGAGTTTGATACTGTGAAAACTCATTTTGAAAACTCCGGTTCTGATTCTGAAGAAGATGGTAACTTTTTGGATAAATTTATACCAAAATCAGAAAAGGTTGCGAATGATGATTCGATCATTGTGGTCTACACAATGACCGGAACTGACAAGCTCTATTCTGATTTTGAGTATCCAATCCAGAACGTGAACATGAAAAATGTTGAGAAGGTGTTTAAATTGGTTAAGATTGACATTTCTGAGGTAAACAAAAACGAGTTCTTTTCAAAACCTAAAAAGTCTTTTGTAACTCAACAATCTAACAACTCTGGAAAGAAAGATTGGGTGGGTAACAATGGGTCTAACAAGAAAAATGGTAACAATTTGAAAAGAAAAGGTGTTGGTTTTGAAAAGAAGATGGCTAAACATGAGGTAAAGCCAAAGGAAAAGATGAATGATGTTTTTGTGGCAGGAATGAACTTTGTTGATGAAAAGGCGTATATTTTCAGTCAAAAAGCTATTGACGATTTCAATGCAGCGAAAAAGCTGAAAGAAGAGACCTACAAATCTACTTTTGTTGAGTATGAAAAAAGAGTTTGTTACCGCTGCAATGAGATTGGTCATATGGCAAAACAATGTACCAAAAAGATTGAAAACCCCATTTTCAAGAAACCAGTTTTGCAAAAACCAAAACCTAAAACTCCAACTGATAACAAGGGTAAAAAACCAATGATTTCACCAGTTCGTATTTTGAGGAGAGGTGAATCTCTGAAGTCCGAAGAAAAACCAAAATCAACTTTTGAGGTTGGGGAATCTTCGAAAGTCCAAAAGACTTCAAAGATTTATCCAAAAATGAAAGTTTTTGAGAATCAATCTTGGGTGGTGAAACCAAAATCATCAGTTGAAGAGAAAAAGATGGAAAGTGTTTTGAAAACTGAACCAAAAGTTTTTGTAAATGATGTGGATAAACTTGAATTCGAACTTGATAAGTTACTTGAAGTGTTTCCACCGATTAAGAAGGAAGATTTAAAATCAAAAGTCAAACCTGTGGTCCCAAATGTCATTTTTAGTATTCCGAAAGTTGAAGTAGATTGTGATTTTGTGTTTGGAAGTATTCCGAATGTAAAGAAATCATGGGCGTCATTGTTTGAATAAATTGCTTTAATGGTTACAGGGGCTGCCGAGGTCGTTTATCTCGAAATGGATCATGGACAGCGGAGCTTCAAGGCACATGACCGGAATGCTGGCATTGCTCTATGACGTCAAATCTCTCAACGAAGGATATGTGGGGTTTGCTGGGAATCAGGATGGAAGGATAGTTGGTCAAGGAACTCTGACTAATGGAGTTATATCGTTTGAAAAAGTGAACTACATAATAGAACTTGAAAACAATCTGCTGAGTATCTCACAGATTTGTGACAAGTCTTTTACCGTACATTTCACTAAAAATGAATGTCTTGTCTTAAAACCTGGTTTTAAAAATCCTGAAGACATGGTGTTGTTGCGAGCTCCACGATAAAATGACTTGTATATTCTTGATATGAGTGTCACAACAACAACTGATCATCAGAAACAATGTTTGGTGACAAAAACCAAAGCAACAGAAAAAGAGTCAAGAATGTGGCATCGAAAGATGGGCCACATTCATGTGCGTAAAATGAACTTTCTTGTACACAATGATTTAATCGAAGGTGTAAATCTGAAAAAACTTTCGTTTAAATGATGATTGTGTAGAGTGCAAGAAAGGAAAATAGACGAAGAAGTCACATCCACAGAAGTTGCTGAATTCAATCAGAGTCCCGCTTGAAAGGTTGCACATGGACTTGTTCGGGCCAGTCAATGTAAAAAGCGTTAGCGGAGACTTATACTGTTTGGTGGTTACTGATGACTTCACAAGGTTTTCGTGGATAGTGTGCATGGAAAGAAAAGATCAAACTTTTGAGTCGTTGATGATTTTGTTCAGGAAGATGGAAACGCCGTATAAGCTGCCGATTAGGATAATACGAAGTGACAATGGAACGGAGTTTAAGAACAATCGAATGCTCGAGTTCTGTAACGAGAAAGGAATTCTTCATGAATTTAGCGCACCATACACTCCACAACAAAATGGTGTAGCTGAACGAAAGAATCGTACCTTAATCGAAATTGCTCGAACAATGCTCGCCGATTCCAAGTTACCAATATTTTTCTGGAGTGAAGCAGTTGCAGCAGCGTGCTATACACTGAATCGAGTGCTTACTGTGAAGAAATACAACAAAACGTGTTTTGAACTTTTACACCGTTATAAGCCAAATTTAAAGTTTTTAGAACCTTTTGGATCTCCCTGTACCTTCATAGATCCAGATGGTAAGTTTGGTGCTAAAAGTAATGATGGTTTCTTCGTAGGTTATGCGAGTCCGCTCAAGAGGGTGTTCATACCGTGCCTGGGGAAGGTAATTCAGGTTCTGCATGTGGATTGTCATAAACATACTGTGCCACCACAACTTCCCGGACAAAGATTGCTTTTCGATTACGACAAACTCTGGGAGTCTTTCCAACTGCCGACAGAGCCGAGTGAAGAGGAACTTGCTTACTTATACCAATAGCAGCAATCCATGGTACAAGATCAGGTGCCAAGACCGTTGGTAGTTTCTTAGCCTGATGTGGGTACAAACATGCCTACAAATGGTACAAACGATCACAAGGCCGGTCCAAGTGGAACTGCTCATGAACCACCAGAGGAACCAGCTCCAACGTTTGATAATTCTGATGACTCAGAATCGGAATCCGGTCTGACTTTTGACGAGGAACCAAATGTTGCTACGACTGAAGCTGAGGATCACACCGGTGATCTAGATATTACGAACTTGCAATCGGAAGTGAGCGTGCCTGACACTGCTATGCCAAGAACTCTATCTTATCATCCTTCAGAGCAGATAATTGGTGATCTTCAGAGCGGAGTTAAAACGCGAGATCTAATCAACAGAGCACTTACTTGTTTTTATACTTCTGTTGCTCCTTTACAGGAAGAATTCTCACTTAAATGTTTTATCTCGCAGATTGAACCCAGAACGTATAAAGAAGCTTTGACTGAAGACAGCTGGGTGAATGCTATGCAGGAAGAACTTCAGCAGTTTGAGAAGCTGGGTGTTTGGAGATTAGTAGACCTTCCTGAAAATCAGAAACTGATAAAGACAAAGTAGGTCTTTAAGTGCAAAAGGGATGATAGAGGTGTGATTGTGAGGAATAAAGCACGACTGGTAGTACAGGGTTTCAGCCAGCAGGAGGGGATCGACTTTACTGAAGTGTATGCTCCTGTTGCTAGGCTCGAGGCGATAAGAAACTTCCTGGCATTCGCGTCATGGAAAGGATTCAAAATCTATCAGCTAGATGTCAAGTCTGCATTCCTATACGGTAAAATCAAAGAAGAAGTGTACGTTGGTCAACCACCGGGATTCACCGATCCAGTACACAAAAACAAAGTCTATCTTCTTGACAAAGCGCTCTACGGATTACACCAGGCCCCGAGAGCCTGGTATGAGACGCTTTCCCAACATCTACTGGCCAACGGGTTCAGCAGAGGGACAGTTGATAGTACGTTGTTTATCAAAGAGGTTGCAGGGCATCTTTTGATCGTGCAGATTTACGTCGACGATATCATCTTTGGATCGACAAATGACGAGTTGTGTAAAGATTTTGAGAATGTGATGAAAAAGAAATTCTAAATGAGTTCGATGGGGGAGATGAAGTTCTTCCTAGGGCTACAAGTTGAGCAAATGCTCGAAGGAATCTTCATTCATCAAACTAAATACGTGAACGATGTTCTGGAAAAGTTCAACATGGCTCAATCTAGTCCAGCATCAACCCCCCTAGCTCAGAATCACGGGATTTGCCCAGACGAGAGTGGAGAGAAAGTGGAAGAGACACTGTATCGGTCAATGATTGGATCTTTGATGTATCTTACTGCTTCCCGCCCGGACATCATGTATCCGATGTGTTTGTGCGCCCGATATCAGTCAAGCCCACGCCAGTCACATCTGACGATCGTGAAACGAATCTTACGGTATTTGAAAGGCTGCCCAAGCACCGGCTTGTGGTATCCTAAGTCTGGCGATTTCTCTCTCACAGGTTTTGCTGATTCAGATTTTGGTAGTTGCAAAAAAAAGGCAAAGTCCACCACTGCTGGGTGTCAGTTCTTTGGAACTCGACTGGTCACCTGGCAGTGCAAGAAACAAACCTCAGTAGCGCTCTCTACTTGCGAGGCTGAATACGTTTTGGCCTTAAGCTGTTGTTCTCAGATCCTTTGGATCCAACAGCAGATGCGAGACTTTGGTTTGCAGTTCTTGAACACTCCGATTTTTGTGGACAATGAAATGGCTATTAACATAACGAAAAACCCGGTTCACCACTCGAAAACTAAACATATTGAAATTCGACATCACTTCATCCGTGATTGCTACGAGAAGAAGTTGATCTGAATAGAACACATACACACCGATGAACAGAAGGCTGATTTCTACACAAAACCTTTTGATAGAAAAAGATTTAATTATCTTTTGAAATTAAACGGGATGAAAAATCTGTTTTCTGGGAGGGTAATTGAGTGTGAAGCCGAGGAGGACGGCGATCTGATGTGATCCACGTTATGTTGTCAAGTTTTTTGTACAGTTTATTTTCTGATTTTGATAAAAACCAAAAACACAAAAATATGTTTTTGTTTTTAGGGGGAGAAAGTTTGCAGAAAAATACAAAAACATTTGAAAAAGTAAAAATGAGTTTGTGTAAAAAGGGGAAATGATAGTACATCAGCTAGACAGATGCAGTACGCTAAATAAATGTAAAGTAAATATGTGTTAAGCAGTCTTGCAGATGATATGCCGATAGGTTTTTACACATTTAGTAGGTTTGGTCGGGATATAAACATAAAATTTCTTGCTTTTATGTGGGGAACATCTCTCGGATATATGGGTAACCCCCGAAATCTTGTTTAAAAGGTCCCTCTTTCTGAGATACTAGGTCTTTATGCTTAGTGATATCTGGGGTATTATCCCGGGACTTCTGATTTTGCGGAAGCAATGGCCTAGTCCCCGGAGAATACTTTACGCTGCTTGAAATAAAAGCCTCCCCTCAGCATAAAAAATGATGAAACATTGAAAAATGCTAATCATGTGCTGTTGTAAAAAAGATTCTCTAAAGGGAACCCACCAAAAGTCGAAGCCGTCATCTCTCTGCTGAACGGAAGTTCTGACCTGAGCTCTCACGGCCTTCGCAATCTAACCCCTTACAGATATCATCTCGGTATACTCACCTGTAAGACTGAATATTGGGATCTGGATACGGGAGTATATTCTGAGGTGGTACACATATAAAAGTTAAGCCTTAAAACACTAAATCCGTATCCTGAACAGATTGAACTTTGTGTGAAAATTTAAGAGGATCAGTATATCGGCAATCAATGCAAACTGTTTAATATTGAAAATGTAATTAAAGCTTAACGGTACTTGTATCTCGTCGGCAACTGATATGATCCCCTAACACGCTCACAAAAATAGTGTGTACAGTTTATTGCTTATCAAAAATCCAAAAATATTGTCTGTTTGTTTAGCATTTTTAAAATCCAAAAAGATTTGTCTTATTTTCGACAACGGACGTTGGGGATCAGATGATCAAAGTATTGTGTGCTGAACATGTCTGGATCATGAGGGTTGGGTAAGCAGAAGATTGTGAAAAAATGATTGGTAATTGCTTGAAAGTGTGAAAGTTCATTAACTTGAACAAAAAATTGTTTCAGAAAGTCAGCAAACTTCATAAACTGGTCAACCAAGGTCATTAACTTGGACTTGGTAGGCTGAACAGTTGACCAAGGTCATTAACTTGGACTTGGTTAACTGGGTGTGTCGGTAAAATCTGAAAAAGTTAAAAATTTGGAATTTTGAAAAAGTAATTTCGCTTGAAAATGCTTATTCCGCTTGAGTGATGATTCCACTTGAACTTACTGGTGTCATTTTCAAGCGGAATAAGACTGTCTATAAATAGCGGGGGTATTCCGCTTGAAAGGTTCATTGTTCTTATTCCTCTTCAAAGACACTTCTCCGGCGATTTCAAGCGAAATCCCAAAACCTTCGTTTTTAAGCTGTTAATCTGCCCGGTTGTTGTTAGATTACCTGATTTTAGTTGGTTGGTACAACTATTATCACGGGAAAGGTAAGATTGATGGTCAATTTGACCCAGATCTGTCTGTTTTTTGTTTGTCGGCGATGAACAGGATAAAAAACTTAGATCTAGGGTTTAATATTGATTTAAAATGAACGTAAATCATATATGTGTAGTCGGAATGTGTTGTAGAACTATCTTAGGGTTTTGATTGAACCAGATCTACTGATTCTGTATGAAAGACGATGAACAGGAAGTTCATACTTAGATCTAGGTTGTGTTTGTGTTCTAAAATGAGAATAAATCATACCCACATGCTTGGAATCTATCATAGAACAAACCCAGTTGATTGATTTCATCATAAGAAAAGTTTTGAAAAATTTGCTCATGATTCCGTTTGAAACATGGTATTCCGCTTGAAACTGATTTCTTTTTAAATCAGTTGTTTTCGCTTCAAATGGTATTCCGCTTCAAATGGGGATTCCGCTTCAAAATGATATTCCGTTTGAAATGGACATTTTTTTAAACAAGTGATTTCGCTTCAAACTGTCATTCCATATTATATGTGATTTCGCTTGAATGATGTTTGATGAGAAAATTTTTTAAAATGTTTGATTTATTTGTATTGTGTTGATTTTCAGGCTTTAAATGTGATTTTTGATCCATTGCACAACAGTTGTTGTGATTTTGATGAGGATAAGATTCCAAAGTTGTCTGAATTCAGGAGTATTCTAGAATTTATGAGAAGGTTGCCTATACAAAAAGCCTTGACGAATCAACATCTGGTGTTTAGATCTCATATCAAACGTTTTTGAGAAAAGGCAACTTATGACGAAGAGAGCAAAGTGATCAATTCGGTTGTTGGGCTAAATGGCAAAGAAAAGCCGATTATTATTTCTGAAGCACTTGTCCGTGAAGTGTTGGATTTTCCTGATGATGTAAACTCTCCGTCAGAATATCCAGAGAGGATGGTAAAAGGCTGTATGCTGCGGATGGGTTATGATGGTGCTCTAAACAGTGCTAATTACTTGAAATCAAAGTTTACAAAGCCATACAAGTTTCTTATTCACTCGGTGCTGCAGGCTCTAAGTCATTGTAAGGGAGGTTATGATGCTATGAGAGACTATCAAATGAACATGGTGACAGCTCTTGTATTGAACAAGAAGTATAACTTTTCGAAGATCATGTTTCATTATATGGTTGAGAACATTATGTCAAAGAGTAAGACTTGGGTGTATCCAAGATTTGTTCAAATGATGCTAGATCATGCATATCCTGACCTTGAAAGAGATGAAAACAATGATCTGTTGGTGCTATCTCACATGAGTAATGATTATTTGAAACAATTGGCTAGATATCATCCAAATCATCCAGAGCCAAAGACTAAAGCTGAATTTTTTGGCTTCATCAAGGATAAGAATTATGTAGATCCAGATCCTGTTAATCATCAGAACTAGAGAAATGAGGAAGAAATGAAAGAGAAGAGCTATGAAGATGAATTAAAAATACTTGAAGAATTCAAAGGAACTCGAAACGATTGGTTCTTAAAAGAAAAGAAAAGGAGGGGCAGGAAAGCTACTCCTAAAGTACAAGTAGAAGAGGGTTCGTCTTCTCAACCCAAAAAGCGTCAAAAGAAAGCTGCTAAAACATTGCTTGTTGATGAATCAGAGGAGGAAGCTGAAGCTGAAGCTAAAGTTGAAGATGAAGTTGAAGCTGAAACTGAAATTAATGTTGAAGGAGATGTTCGTTTGTCTCCTGCGTCTACAAAGTTTTTGAAATCTCTTACTGATTTTAATTCTAAAAAGAAAGAAGCAGCTGGTGATGAAGAAAATGATGATGTTAACAAAAGTACAACAAGTTCTTCTGAAGATGAAGTTGATGAGACTGAACGTTATAAGAAAGTCATGTCTGCTGTAGAGAAAGAGAAACAGAAAAAGAGAAAAAGGAGTGGTAAAGATGATGATGATGTGTACATTCCTTCTCAAGAAAATATGGAAGATGTTCAAACACCTCCATCATCAGGTGGTAAAAAGAAAGCTGGTGCAAGAAAGAAAGTTGTTACTCCAAAGGTGAAAAAGACATTGAAGATCTTGCTGACAAGAAACCTATCCAAGAAACCAGTATATCACCATCACCACAACCTGAACCACAACATCAACTTTCACCAATCCAATCACCACTTCACCAATCACCTCCTAGACAACCATCACCATTACATCAAACACCACCACATTTATCACCACTACACCAAACACCAATCCAAGAACAACCTATTCTAACTTCACAACAAATCTTTCAAACACCACCACTCACACAACCACCTGTCCAAACTACACCTGGTTCTTCTAGTTACAAAACCTTTCTAACTGTTCCAGAAGGTCTTAATCTTGATATTGGTGATTTCAATTTTGTGACTGATGAGCAAGTTAAGTTTTTGGAAAAGAAAGTTGAAGAAGTTTTAGCTGAGAACAAGAAGTTGGTTGATCGTGAAAAGAAATTGGAAAAACGTATTAAGTCTGTGGAAGGTGAAAACTCTTCTTTGTTGAAAAAGATTGAAGCTGATGAATCTGAAATTGATATTTTGAAAGTCAAAGTTGCAGAACTAGAAGAAGAGAAAGCACGACGTGATGAGCAGAATAAATATTTTGAGTTGAAAAACAAAGAGATTGAGGCTGTGAAGGCACAGAAAGAACACGAGATGTACATGTTGAACAAAGTGTTAGAGAGTATGCTTGGAAAATCTGTTGAACAGAAGTTCGATGAAATAAAGATTGAGGAAGTTAGAGCTCAACGTCAAGCTGAAATTGATGCTCAGATGAAAGATAAGGGTAAAAGTATTGAAGATGTTTCTGAGAGAGCGATTGTTCTATCCACTGCTTCTGAATCATCTATTCCGAATCCTCGTCCGATATCTGCAGTTTCTGCTATATTTGAAGAGGATGTATTACTTGATAATGTGTTTAATGATGATGAAGTTGTTGATGAGGATGATGAAGATGAAGAAGATGATGATCTTGAAAAGAATGACGCAGATGACGATGTATTTTCTGCAAGCAGTCATAGTGATGATGATAATGATGATGATGACGATGATCAGGGAGGTACTGGTGTTAACGTTACTGAATCGTCAAATGAACAGAATGTCGATGATTATATGCATGATGATGTGAATGAAGAATAAGAGAATGCTGATGGTGAGGGGGAGAATGTTGATCAAAACGTTGATGAAGTAGAGAAGTTAATTCTGCGTCTGGAGCCTGATGTTGAAGAAGGAGAGATTAGGCACACTTACACCATGAAGGATATTATTGAAATGATGCGTATTGGTGATCCTGATTTCAAGTTTGATTTTGAGGATGAATTGAATGCGTTTAATATCAACCAACAACCTGACTATGAGTACAAGTATGTTGAAGAGGCAGACGTCTATGATAGGGTTGAGATTGAAGATTGTACTGATGAAGAAAGTGTGAATGAAGATACTTCTGATTTTCCAAATTTAGTTGAGTTCTTCAGTCAAGAGAACAGAGATGAACTGAGGAGAAAAGTTGCTGAATGTCTGAAAGATAGAAATTTTGATGGTACTCTGAAAGATGAACAAAAGGAGGAGAGGAAGAAATGGTTCAGGAAGAGTAATGAACGAAAGTTTAAAAGGCCTCTGAAGTTTTATAAGAGAGATAGGGATGTGTCACTTGGTGATATAATCAGTTGGGGCTTTCTACCACAGGTAAATGCTTACGCCATTAGTCGAGAATATGGTGTTCAGTACTTTGCATTACTACATGATATTATGTCATTACCTTGGTGGGATGTGGAAGAGCTTGCTAAAGTAAGAACTTTGGATTATCCGATTAGAAAGAATGACATACCTATGTGGGGGTTGATAAAGTTTGAAGCATTAAGAGATTTTCAGCACTGGAAGCCACATCGACCAAAGAAAGTAAGGAGGGTGGATCCAGTTACTGGTGTTGAAGAGACTATACTGAAAATCAAGAAGCTAAGAGTAGTCAAGAATATTCCGGTGCCAAAAATGGAACAAGAGTTCTATAAAGGTTTTGTGTGTTGGGTATACAGTTGTATAACAACTGAAGCTGTGATTACGTACAGAGCAGAGAATGAAATTAGAGAAATCTTTGTGTATGATCCGCTATGGTTGGTGAACTACTCTGCTAAAGACATAGAATGTTTGTTTGTAAACAAAATCTGGTTCAAAGCTGAAGATAGGGATCAAGCGATGCAGTTCCAGAAAGTTGTTTCTATATGCTTTCAAAAGGGTATCAATCCTGACAACAAATGGAATTCAAAGTGGAGAGAGATTGAGAAAGAGGAAGCTCTTAAAGCTGAGAAAGAAAAGAAGGAACGTGAGGAAAGAGATAGAATGCTGCATGGAAAGTTCATGAGAGAACAAGCTGAAGAAAGAAAGAAAGCTGCTGTAGAAAATGAAAAGCTTAGGAAGTTGTTACTGAAGAAGCCTAAGCAGAGAGAAGAAAAGTTCAAATCGCTGTGAAGACCTGAAGACCTGACTGAAGACTCCGACAATATCCAAGGGGGAGTTTGTTGGTGCATAATGTCTATAGCCTACGTCTTAAGTCTAGGTCATGTTTGTATAGGGTTTACAGGGGTCTAAAGTGTAATTTTTATGAATTTTGATGTAATTCCGCTTGAAATGACACTTGGTCATTTCAAGCGAAATCAGAAGTTGTAATTCCGCTTGAAATGACATGTGTCATTTCAAGCGAAATCATATGCCTATATATAGGCTAGTCTTGTTTCTCATTTGGCACGGAATCACAAGTTGTATACCGAAGTGCTGCTGGATTTTCTAGTGAAATATTAATGAGAAACATGTGTTAAAGTGATATACTATGTTTTCTACTCAATTTCTTACTGATTCTAGACTGTTTGTTTGTTTCCGCCTCTCAAACAGTTGTGTATTGCCTCTGATTGACTCATTTGGTCGGTAAAACGATCCTACAAGCTCTTCACCATCTTTCTTCCTGTACGAACAAATCACTGTGAGCTCAGGCTGAGCGGGAGTTTGTTGCATACATGCAATTGTAATCGTTGATGAAATAAATTCAATCATTCGGTTCATTGTTGAAAATGTGTGTTGAAAGCAATTCTCCTATTTGATTGTGAAAAGTTTGTTTCCATTTATATTCCGCTGCACTACTCATTCATTGTTCATCTTAATTCAAACGTAAAACACAATCAAAACCAAACTCAGATCCTATCAATTGGTATCAGAGCTCGGACAGTCAAATTTGATTTAACAATCATTTTGACATAAATAGTTCAGCTCATAATCGTTGATATTGATAGTTTGTTCGTTTTGTTGAAAAACAGTGTAAGGTTTAATCACCATCAAAGTTGATTAATCAGTGCCTGTAAAACAACCAGGATGACGTCACAATCACAAGATGATAAGAATAACATTGGCTCTCTTTTCAAACCACCCATGCTTAAACGTAATGAATACAACATCTGGGAGAGAAGGATGGGTCACATCCTTGCTCAACAGAATATTGGATGTTGGAGATCTGTTGTTTTTGGACCACACGTTCCCATGGTACCAAGTGCTGAGGATACAAAGAAGTTTGAACCTAAAAAACCTGAAAATTATACTGAAACTGATTTCCAAAAGTTTGAACTCGATGCCAAGGCATTTAGTATCATTACATCTGCATTACCCAATGAAATCTATGCTGGGCTGTTACATTGTAACAGTGCCAAAGAGCTATGGGGTGCACTGAAGGAACAGTTTGGGGGGACGGAAGAAGTTATTGAAAATAATAGGGAAATTCTGAATCACTAGTATGAAACTTTTTGTCACATCAAGGGTGAATCATTGACCCAACAGTTTGAGCGATTTAGCTGTCTCATTAGTGAGCTAAGACTTGTTAAAGTTACATTTCCTAATTCAACACAAAATAGCAGGTTTCTTAGATCACTACCTGAAAAATGGGATACAATTGCTTTTGTAACTAGAAATTCAGCTGAGTTCAAAGATCTGACCCTGACCCAACTTCATGGTAGACTCCTGACCTATGAAAGGGAGTTAAACCAGAAAAAGAAGTTGCAAGAGTCTGGAAAAGTTGCTGATGACTATTCATTTGGCAACACAGCTCTTTTTGGTCAGGAGGAATCTGGTAGCAGTAGTAAGGATCAGAGTTATGATCACTTTATTGATATAACTGCTGGTGGAAATTTTAACAACTCTGATTCTCACTCTGCAAATTATGCTTTTACTGCAAATTGTGAAAACCAGATGTCAGATAACTTGTGTTTTGAACTAAATGATTTGCAACACTTTGATCCCACTGACTTAGAGGAGATGGACATTTTGCATCAATTGGCTTTGCTTAGTGTAAGAACAAGCAAATTCTATAAAAGAACAGGGAGAAAATTTACATGGGAATTTAAGAGTAGGGTTGGATAAATCAAAACTGAAGTGTTACAAGTGCAATAGGCTAGGTCATTTTGCTAGGGAATGCAGGAGTCAAACCACTGGTCCAATAATAACTCATCCCAGCTCAAACCCTAGACCACAACATCAAAGCACTGAGCACTATACCCAATATACCCCTGCAGCACATGTTAACATTGCTCACTATGCTGCAACCCCTGTGCCTGTGCATTATGTTCAAACCACTGTTCCACAAATTCAGTATGTTCAAGCCCCTGTCCCTCAGGCACAAGTGCAACCTGTTGCACCTCAACAAGCTGCTCCAACAGTGGTTCAACCAGATCAGCAAAGCTTTTTCACCCAAGGCATTGTTGACTGGAGCAGCATGCCTGATGAGCTTGGTGATGAAAATTTTGCACTCTATGCTTCTAATGATACTTTTAATGATGAATTTTGTTTGATAGCATTAGAGTCAATACCAGAAGGGGTAGAAATTGAAGGTGAACAACTAAGTGCTGAAACAGTGGATGAAGTGGCTGAAGCAGTGGTTACTGTAGTTGCTGGTGAACTACTGCTGGGAGAAAATTCAGAAACCCTGATTGAACCACTGTCTGGCCCCTGGTCCAAAGAATACAAAGAAGAAGAGGAAGAAAAGAAAGCAGGTGAGAAAGAAGTTAGAGCTGATGAAGAAGGTGATCATCAATGTGATTGTGCCATGATGGCTACTGCTAAGGTATCACCTCAAGTTCTTGAAAAACTGTGTTCAGACAAATGCATTATTGCATTTGCTAGCATAAAAGAGGTAAATGAAAACCTTAGGGATAAAGTCTTAACTGATGAAGTCAAATTTGAAAAGTCATTAAAAGAACTTAAAAACAAATTGGCTGAAAAAGACAAAGAAATCAGCTGTCTCAAAGAAGAGCAAAGCATAACCAAGAACTAGGGGTGTAAACGAGCCGAGCCGAGCCAGTGTGGGCTCGGGCTCGAAGTTAAATGAGCCGGCTCGGGCTCGGTTCGATAATTATAGCGAGCCGGAAATAAGGGCTCGAGTTCGGCTCGTAAAAAGTTCGAGCCAGCTCGCGGCTCGACGAGCCAGCTCGGTTTTAATGGCCTCCGACACACAGTCCTGCAACTCCGGTGATGAGGCTGATGATCCACAACGAAACAATCGGCGACCTAGGGTTCCACCACTAGTAATGGCCAACGTCGCAACTCGTATGCCGATGACACCGGCGTCCAACTCTTTTTTATTTTCCGGCAACATCGACGGGAGTTCGGCCGGATTGTTTTCTTTTTCCGATGGCGGTGTCGTTGGGTCTCCTTAGTGCAGAGAGAGAGAGAGAGAGAGAGAGAGAGAGAGAGAGTAATGTTACCGGTTTCAGAGGGATGTAAGTAAACTTTGATTTGAAATCATGAAATGTGGAGGAGCGGACGTGAAGGAAACCCAAAATCATATTGAATTGCGTTGGGAAGCCTTTTCAGTTTTCACGTGCTATGCTTTGTTTGTTTGTGCAAGTAATAAATGGATAAAATTAGTTATATAATATTATATTTTAGTTAATTGAATGTGAATATTTTAAGCTATCCTCATATAACCAATTTTCCATTCAGTCTCATCTATATTAGTTTTTATTTCTTATATATATATATATATATATATATATATAATAATGATAACGAGCCACACGAGCGAGCCAACGAGCCAACTATCGAGCGAGCCACGAACCGAACCTACCTTGGCTCGGGCTCGGCTCGTTTAGATCGATCCAATTTCGAGCCGAGCCAATTTCGAACCGAGCTTTTTTCGAGCCGAGCTTTTTTCGAACTTTTTTCGAGCGAACTTCGAGCGAACTGCGAGCCGCGAGTTTTTTGAACAGCCCTACCAAGAACCAACTCCAAACTATGGTAGAAAAATACCAAGTTTGCAAAAAGGAGTTGGAATCCACCCAGATCACTTGTGAAAGATGGGTAGAATCTTGCAAAGGTTATGAGGTTATGCTTGAGAAACAGCTTGAAAGCAATGTCAAGTTTGGTATAGGATATAGAAAATATGATGATCTTGAAAACACTGCTGTCAAACAAGCTGGTTCAACTGAAATAATACCAACCAACAAGAATGGCCAAGAAGTAAAGATTACTGACAAACTTGGTAACAAAATCACTCCGGAAAGATCATCTGTGGGGTCCTCAACTTTTGAGGAAATTGAGAAATACCAATTTAAACCCACATGGTCTGATGAGTGTGACATTCTTGAAAATTTCAAACCCATGGATTTCACAACCACTGATGGTGTCACAGCTCCAAAAGCAAAGGTCATTCCTATCAAAGACATCCCAACAGTGGTTCAAAACTCTGTTGCTAAGGAGTCTGAGAAAAGGAAGAAAAGAGAAAAGATCAAAAACCTGTTTTGTGATTTTTGTGAAAAGAGGAATCATTTAACAAAAGTCTGTTTTCATCTAAAAGCATATGATCTAAACAAAACAAGTATCATTGTACCTGCAGAAAGCTGCACCATCTGTGGTAAAAATAACCACAAAACTCAAGAATGTGTGTATCTCAAGAACTTTGATGTAAAAAAGAATGAGTACACTGCTAAAACATCCTTGAGTCCATCAACATCATCTGTCAAATTCACCAAGAATCAACCACTGTTTGTGCCAGTCCAAACAGCTGTTACAAAACAGCTGAATCAAACATCTGTCCAAAGAGATGTTCAAGTGACTGATGCACCCCCTGCCAACCAATATAGAAGAGGCAAGGGACAACCACCATACCAAAGGATCCCACATGTTTATGAGACCTACAAAAGGCCCTCTAAACCAAGAGTGAACAGGCATCCTTTTGGTTATCAACAGGTGATTGGTTAAGAACCCCAACAGTGGTTAGAGAAAAACAGTCCTAAAACTGTCCAAACCCCTGACCTAACCACTGCCCATCCATCTGAACTCATCCCAGACACTGTTGAGACCCCATCCAAAGCGTTATTGGCTTTGGAGACCCTAATGAATTAATCCTTTTACTTCATGTGCAGGGAGCTTTTGCATGCTTAGATAGCCTTTGGTATGTAGATAGTGGAGGCTCCAGGCACATGACAGGATGTAAAGCCCTTCTCAAAGATTTCAAAATCCATGGAGGGGGTGATATATCCTTTGGTAATAATAGTAAAGGGAAAGTTCTGGGGTCTGGTACAGTACAGTCTGGTAATGTAAAATTTGAAAATCTTAATCTGATAGACAATCTAAAATTCAACCTTCTGAGTGTTTCACAAATGAGTGATAAGGGGTATGGATCATTCTTCACAAAGGAGTGTTGTAGGATTGTTGGACCAGAAATGGTTGAAAAGATTGAAGCAATAATAAAACTGGTAAAACCAAACTTGTTGCTCAAAGAAGTGGCAATGTTTATGTGGTAGATATGTCAAAAGAGAGCCCCAGAACTGATGCCTGTCTGTTCTCAGCTGCATCAAACAAAGAAACAGAATTATGGCACAGGAGATTGGGGCACACAAATCTCAAGACAATCACTACCATTTCAAAACAGGGGTTAGTAAGAGGTTTACCTCAAAAACTGTTCACCTGTCCTGAGCATTGTGTTTCCTGCCTAAAAGGAAAACAACATAAAAGCTCCTACAAATCCATTGATGAGTCCAAAACAACCAAATGTTTGCAAATGCTTCATATGGATTTGTTTGGCCCAGTTAAAGTCATGAGTCTTAAGAAAAAGAGGTATTGTTTGGTTATTGTTGATAACTTTTCTAGGTTTACATGGACTTACTTTTTACACTCAAAAGATGAGACTGCAGGCATTCTGCAAGACTTTGTAAAATAGGTTGAAAAGCAGTTTGACCTTCCAGTAAAAATCTTCAGAAGTGACAATGGCACAGAGTTCAGGAACAAGGAGTTAGATGATTTCTGTGTGTCAAAAGGAATTGTGAGACAATACAGCATTCCAAGAACACCAGAACAAAATGGGGTTGTTGAAAGAAAGAACAGAACTTTGATTGAGGCTGCCAGAACCATGCTTGCTGATTCAAGTTTGCCATTAACTTTTTGGGCAGAGGCAGTAAACACTGCTTGCTATGTCCAAAACAGAGTTTTAATCAACCCCAGGCATCAAAAGACTGCCTATGAACTGCTGTATAAAATAAAGCCATTAATTTCATACTTTAAAGTTTTTGGCTGCCCATGCTTCATTTTAAACTTAAAAGATTCCATCTCAAAGTTTGCAGCCAAAATTGATTGTGGCTATCATCTGGGATACTCAACCACTGCTAAGGCCTACAAAGTGTTTAACACAAGGACCAGAACAGTGGAAGAGACTTTGAATGTCAAATTTAATGAACTTTCATCACTGAAAATCCCAGCAAACCCTGCAGATTTGTTTGATTTTGATAAATTCACTTTTGAAAATACTGCTGTCAAGACTAACAGTGCAGGTCCATCAGAGGATTCATCACCAGACTATGGGTATGAGATCATCATTCCTCAACAAAAGTCTGTCACAATGGGAAGAGCAACAGATGTTCAAAACAGCTGTCAAAGCTCAACCACTGCTACATCAACAATTGTTGAACAAAGTAGCCCATTAACCCCTGCTTCCACATCATCAAACACTGTTGACAAAAGTCTTCAAACAGTGGATCAAAGTCAGCATGTGTCCACACCATTACCTCCTATTCAACCACCTTTTGAAGCCACTGCTGGATCATCAAAGTCACCAGCAGTGGTTAGCTCAGATGATTCACATCTGCAGCCCTCCCCACTCAATGCCATTGTTCCATACCAAGGAGATCTTATCTTCTTGAAATCTCATCCACCAGACCAAATTATTGGCAACATCAATGAAGGGGTGCTCACAAGAAGTCAATCCCAAAACATTTGTCTTTTTGCTGGTTTTCTATCTCTCCATTAGCCAGTCAAGTACCAAGAGGCACTAAAAGACAACAGCTGGGTAGAGGCCATGCAAGAGGAGCTCCAACAGTTTAGAAGACAACAAGTTTGGGAGCATGTACCATTGCCAGAGGGTGTAAGTCCTATTGGCACAAAATGGGTCTTCAAAAATAAAACTGATGAAAGGGGTATTGTTGTCAAGAATAAAGCCAGGCTTATGGTTCAAGGGTTCAGACAAGAAGAGGGCATTGACTATGATGAAACATTTGCCCCTGTAGCAAGACTTGAAGCTATCAGATTATTTCTGGCCTTTGCTGTCAACCACAACATCAAGGTGTACCAAATGGATATCAAATGTGCATTCCTCTATGGTAAGATTCAAGAGGAGGTTTATGTTTGTCAACCTCCAGGCTTTGAGGATCCATTTAATCCAAATCATGTCTACAAGCTGAATAAAGCTTTGTATGTCCTGAAACAAGCACCAAGGGCCTGGTATGAAACTCTTTCCACCTATCTAATTTCCATTGGTTTCACAAGAGGTAAGATAGACAAAACATTGTTTCTAAAATGGAGAGGAAAGGATTTGATGATTGTCCATATTTATGTGGATGACATCATCTTTGGAAGCACATGTAATAAAATGTGTGAAGAGTTTAGGCAACTCATGACAGCTGAGTTTGAAATGAGTGCAATGGGTGAACTCCAGTGCTTTCTTGGTCTCCAAGTAAGGCAACTGCAAAATGGCACTTTTATCCATCAAGGCAAATATGCCAAAGAACTTTTAAAGAAATTTGAGATGGATGATTGTAAGCCATGTAGTACACCCATTGCAACCAATAAAGTAGTCATGTCTGATGAGAAGGATGATTTGGTTGATCAAACTTTATATAGAAGCATGATTGGGTCTTTATTGTACCTAACTGCATCTAGGCCAGACATCATGTTTGCAACATGTGTTTGTGCAAGATCCCAATCAGCCCCTAGAGAGTCAAACCTTATTGCTGTAAAAAGGATATTCAGATACCTAAAAGGTGCTCCCACACTTGGTATCTGGTATCCAGCTGATGGTAAAATTGAGCTTTCAGGTTTCTCAGATAGTGATTTTGCTGGATGTGACAAGACAAGGAAGTCCACTTCAGGAGGGTGCCAATTCCTAGGCAGTTGTTTAGTGTCTTGGCAAAGCAAAAAGCAAGCAATTGTTTCCACATCCACTGCTGAGGCAGAGTATATAGCTGCGGCAAGCTGTACAGCCCAACTGCTTTGGCTTCAAAATCAGTTGCTGGATTTTGGTATCACTACCTTAAAGACACCACTCATGTTGGATAGTCAGGCAGTAGAAAATATCATCAAAAATCCAGTTTCCCACTCAACCACCAAGCACATTGACATCAGACATCACTTTGTGAGGGATTGCTATGAAAAAGGTTTGATTTCTCTACACCATGTTCCAACTAAGGATCAGCTGGCAGATGTGCTAACCAAAGCATTAGACACATCCACCTTTGAAAGCTTGATCTCTAGGATTGGCATGCTAAACATGGAATAACATGCAAAATCTTGTTTTTCTATGAATAAAAGCATTAAAATGTTTTCAGAAAATCAAAAACCCATCCTTAAAAATAGCGAAAAATGAGTTTTTCATTAAAATCCTTAAAAGTCTGCCATAACCACTGCTTTGTTCAAAAGTCTGTTCTACTAAAAACTCTGTCCACTGCTGAAAGTCAACCCCTGTTCTCTCATCTTCTTAATAAGCACTGATGTTCAAAATCAGTGTTTTATCCACTGATAGTAAAAATCACCCACTGCTTTCATTTTTACCATTACAACCACTGGTCTTGTTCCATCAGTGGTCTTCATAAAAGTACTTGTCCTTCATCTTTTGTAACCGCTGCCATGTCAGCATTCACTTTTTCCTTTATAAAACCCTTTTCAAACCCCAAATAGGGTTTTACTGTCGAATCGAATTCACAAAAATTCCTTTCTCAAAACAGTTTCCATTTCCATCTCTCAAATCCTTCAAAAACTCCATCAATCTTCTTCTCCAAAATGACAAAATCAAAGTCATCCGCAAAATCCACTTCAACATCTTCTCGTAAAAAGGCCCCTCAAAAGGCTACACCCATCGAAATCCCACACAAAGCACCTCACAATTATCTGGGTCTTTTGACAAAACCAGGCACCACCGATACATTCGACTCCATCATTGACACCATGTCTGCATCAAAGTACAAAACTTTGTTAACAGCAGATGCTCCACTTTATCTGCAAACCCAGAGAGAGTTTTGGAAAAATACTACCCTTGAAAAACAAGGAGAAGATGAAATAGCCATTAACTCTTCTCTAATGGGTAAAGCTGTCAAAATCACACCACAATCCATCTCGGAAGTCTTTGAACTCAATGATCAGCAAGGTAAAACTTCTTTTCCCAAAAATGAGCTAAAAATTGATTTCCTTGAAAGGGGTTATGCAGAGCAAATAAAAAAGGATACCTTACAAAAAAGTAATTTTCCACCTGCAACAAGATTTTTGTTCCATACTCTGCTTATGTGTGTTTCAAACAAAACCACTTCTTTTAATGAGATACCATTAAAGATTCAAAACCTGGGATATGATATTCTTCAAGATGAAAATTTAAATTACTCCCAGGAAATCTTTAATGATTTGGTTAAAAATGTTGATAAAAAGCCATTCTTGCTTTTTTCCAAGATTTCTAAGCTATTATTTTGAAAAGAAATTTGGTAAGGATGATGCTTCTGCAATAAAACAAGGTGCATCTTTTCAAATAAACAGCTTAACTGCAGAAACTTTTACAAGAATGTCAACTCCTTGCAAAACATAAGCAGAGGTGCCTGAGTAGACTTTAGCAGCTACCACTGCTCCTCAGGTATCTGCTGCTGAGCCCACTGCTCAAGGTGATCATAGCAGCAATACAACTGCTTTGAAACCCACACCTAAAATCACCAAAAGGCCAAAACAAAAGAAATCTCAAAAGCCCCCTAAACCTACCAAAAAGGCAACTCTGGAGGATGAGATACCAGAGCAACTGCCAATGACAGCACAAAAGTCACAAGAAACCACTGCTGCTACTTCCTCACAGCAGTTGGTAGAAATATCTCAACCCATGCCTGAAACTCCTCCTGCTTCTTCTCAAAAAGAACAGGTTGTACAAATAGGGACACCACAATATGATGCTCTGGAATCACTTGCTTCCATCATCCACAGCCCAATGCCCGGGGCCAATTCTCTTTCTACACCCAACCTCACCTCCACAATTCCCCCACTAACAAAATTATTGTTGGATGCTATTGATTTGAACCAGGCACAAACTAGTCCTTCTCACTCACCTGTCAATGAGAACATACTCCAATAAGTGACTGGGCCTGATGTATCAATCATTGCTAACCCACCAACAAGACCTGAGGAGGTTACACCCCTTGAGTTACAAGTAACTCTTGGTGGTAGTCCAAGTGAAGCAGCCACTACAAGTGCTGAACCCACTGGTTTGCATTTGGACAGTGGTTACATCAATAAGACTTCCTTGGAGGCAATTCCTTCTATAGCACCTCTGATAACCACTAGTGAGTTTGTTTTGACCACTGGTACCATCAAAAGGTTATCAAGTGTTGAGGGAAGAAGTCCCTAGTACCAAGACAAAGGGGCATCAGTGGATGACTTTTGGAATACAATCCCTGAGTCAACCACTATTACAACCACTGTTAGTGGGAAATCAGATGATCCCATTAAGTTGGGTGTTAAAGTACCTAGAATTGACGGAGAGAATTGACAAATTGGATACCTCTATTGCAGAAATCAAAGAAATGCTGCAACAGTTGTTGAAAGTTCAAAACGTGCAACCCACTGCTGTTCCAGCTCAAGCATCTGCTCCACCACAAGCACCTGCTGCAAATGAGTTATGGAATCTATTTCAACCCCTGCTCCGACAACAACAACAAATGGCTGATCAGCAGCATGCAATACATGTTCAAATGCTGAGAAACATGATGGAGTCAAGGTTCAAAGATACCCAAGCTGACATCAAGGCTATAAAGGCCCACATATTGAACACCACTGGCACTGCTACTCCCATTGTTCTCTTCATTAATAACCCCCCTCCAGATAATGCCAAAAAGGGGGAGAAAATCAAGCAGTGGAAGAAGAAGGGAATTGAAGATTAGCTCTATATTGCACCAGAAAAAGAAAATATGACTAAAAATATCCCTTTGCCAGATGGTAGTAAGAAGATGGATGTCACCACAAATGCACTTGCTGAAGCAGAAGCAAGTGTAAAAAGGGATAGAAAGGCTAAGGATAAAGCCAGGTGGGAATAGGAGAAGAAAGCTTTCATGGAGCTGAATGCACAGGGTACTTCTGAACCTATGAATGATGAAAATTCTAAGGATGAAAAGAAGAAGCCCACTACACAAGTGAGGCAACCCAAACACATACCATCCAGACCTACAAAGCATGCCTCCAAACCACCTACTAAAGGCTCCAAACCTCAAACTGCAACACAAACAACTGTTGTAACTCCTGTTGTATCAACAACTGCCAGCCAAACACCTGCCATCTCTTCAACACACACTACTTCAGCACACACCACAACCACTGCCTTACCACCACCACTACCAAAAATCACTTCACCACCAAAAACAACCTCACCACCATCACCTCCTGCTAAAAAGCAGAAGACATCAGATGTTACAACATCTGTTGTAATGACAACAGTGGTTGAAACACCAGTTGTTTCAACAACTGTTAGTCAGCCACTTTCCACCACTCAAAACACCACCACTGATCCACCCAAAACATCATCAGCCTCTCCTACAATAAAAAGGAGAAGGATTTTTATACCTGATGATGATTCTCCATCACCACCACCAACATCCTCACAATCTCTTTCACTTGTTAATATCCTAAACCCTATTCCTCTCTCTTCAGCCCAAGTTCAACAACCAATCACTGCCATTACTCCTGCAGGTGTCCAATATCCTTTAGAACTCGCAGCAGTCAGAGAAGAAATCAAATCATTCTATCTTGAGGATGACCCTGCTAAAAGGAGGTTTCCATCAGTTGAGGGATATCCTAGGCTTAAAAATATTGAAGAATATTTGGAGGTTAAGGCTCAACAAGCAGAGGATATTTCTAAAAGAGATTCACAAGGAAAATCAGACAAAGAAATTCAAAGGCATTATCAATTTCTGCTTACATAAGTCACATCTTTAGAGCAGTTTGCAAAGAATGTATTCCGACAAATTTCAGAAAGGGCAGATGAAACCCTGAGAAAAGATTACATTGAAAATATCATGGCTTTTAAGATGTATAAGGGTGAAAAATATATGTACAAAGAGTGGACCATTCCTGAGCTTGAAAAAGAAGCAGCCAGGATTCAAGAAATGATTAAGAATAAGGTCAAACACACTCCTCCAGATTGGTCAAAGTACAAAAAGAATGTGCCTGAAAAGACATTGGAGCTGAAGAGAATGAAAGAGGAATTAGTTGATGCTGACTATGGGTCCAAAAATCAAGTGATGAGATGGAGAGAAGACAAAGTCAGGACCACCTACAAAAGGTTGGAGGAATTAAGGAAGAAAGATCCTAAAGTTCCACAAAAACCTGACTACCCTTAAGCAGAGGTTTCAACAAGACCACCAAAGCTGCAAATCAGGAGATCCACTGCTCCAGCTGGTGCTGCCATCTATAAAAGAAGACAACAACAGTTGGATACTAAAACAGTGGCAGAATTAATGGCAGGAGATGACCTTGTAAAAGAGGGCATTAAGATAATGATAGCTGAAACTCTTGGCCTAAATCAACCTACAAGCACTGCTCAGTCAGGCATCACAAGGCCAACATCACCAAACTCCTCATCTAATAAAAATCTCCCAAGAAACCCACCAGACTCAAAAGTACTAAAGTGGAAAACTGACAAACAGACCCATGTATTGACAGTGATCAAGTCTAGTGGAGAAGTGAAGAAAATAACAAGGGAACAAGCACTTGGCCTAAGTCTTGAAGATTTGCAGGATCTCCTTGATCTTCCACTGTGCAGGGATGAAGATGACACAGATGCCTTAGCCTTTGAGTTACAACTGAAAGGGAAAATAAGGGAACTATTGATGAGGCAATAAAGATCTACCAATAATGAAGAGTTTTGGCATTATCTGTTCCAGGGGAGATTGTTGGGATTGAACCCTATCAGAGGAACAGATAATTAAAGCTAAAACTGGATCAGAGCAGTGGATCCAGAATAAGCAGATGTTATGTAATCAAGTCTCTCCCCTTGAAAGTGATTTCAACATCTGATGACCTCCAATCCACTGATCGATACAACTGCTGACCTACAACTGCTGATCAAGTCTATGACTAATGAAGACTAAAGCCCTGCTGTTCAATCTACTGCTATGGGTCAAGCACTGCTGGATATATCAAGTGCTGCTGGGTTCACATCAGTGGAAGGATTCCGCAGTAGTTAGTTTGTCTTTATGTAATGTATTGTAATAACAGTTGTTAGCATAGCAGTACTTGTATAGATCAGATGTTAGAGTTTGTTAGGAGATTAGAAGTCACTTTCATGGTGACGTCAGCAAAGATGCCTCAGTGGTTTGTCCGTGCCTATAAATAGAACAGTACCTTGTACTGCTCTATTAGCTCTTCACCATCTTTCTTCCTGTACGAACAAATCACTGTGAGCTCAGGCTGAGGGTGAGTTTGTTGCATACATGCAATTGTAATCGTTGATGAAATAAATTCAATCATTCGGTTCATTGTTGAAAATGTGTGTTGAAAGCAATTCTCCTGTTTGATTGTGAAAAGTTTGTTTCCATTTATATTTCGCTGCACTACTCATTCATTGTTCATCTTAATTCAAACGTAAAACACAATCAAAACCAAATTCAGATCCTATCATCTTATTAAATTTGTTTAGCCATCATTATACATTCTTAACATAAATCATTCTCTTCAAATCCATTGTGTCTTGTAGTTAACTTGTTGACATTTTATCTATGATTCGATTTTTGTTAATGATATTGTATTGATCTTCTAACTTGTAGTTATCTTTAGAAATGAAGGTTGTCTGATTCTATGTCTGAATTTGTCGATTCAGTCATTGAATTTGTAGATTTGGTTACTAAGACTAGGCGGTATGGGGCAGTTCTCCCAGCCACCTCAGGGTAGCACCCCCAACACCGGCCCCCCTCCGCCATCAAGGGGCGCTACCTAAGGCAGCGTCGGCCCTTTAACGATAGTTAAAGGCTTGAAAATGGTGGGGGCGCACCTTATTTGACCGTTGGAGAACAATAACAAAAGAAAAAAAATACTTTATATTTTTAACATCTTATATATATAAACACATACATTATATCAAACCAAGCAAACCAACACTCACAACTAAATCTCTCAAATCTCTTCATTTTTTTTTATAAAAAGAGTAAATTACAAAGTTCGTCCTTTATGTATGTCATTTATTACAAAGTATGTCCTTTATCTTTAATAAGCTCAGAAAACATACTTAATGTTTGCAAACCCTTGCGTGTTATGTCCGTTAGCCCTAACTAAGTTTATTTTCATGGTTAAATTTGATCAAGTGGACCCATATAAGGGTATTTTGGTAATTGTACTATTTTATTTAAAATATATATCAGATAAAAAGAATTTAAAACAAAAATAAAGATTACATACAAAAATAAATAATCACCCTTCTTTCTAAACTCTCTTTTCCCTCTCTCTCTCTCTCTAACTTCAGATTCATACCACCCCATCCCCATAACCATTCAACCACCAACCAACCATCACTGCAACTACCACCGCAACAACCATGAAAAACCCTAAATCGAAAACCCGAAATTACCATGAAAACCCCTCAAATCTAAAACCCACCATGAAAACCCCTCAAATCTGATAACCCACTCAAACCCACCACTGTAACCACCATGAAACCACTCAATCAAAGTTATCTTCTCAATATTTTTTTGACAGATTCGTAGCTTCTCCTGGCCGCTATGTTCGTATGCATCATGTTAGGGCTTCTTCTGATGATCACTTATATCAGATTCAAAATATTTCAAATTTGGATCTGGGCTTTCATGGTTGTTTCGGGTTTTTCGATGGCGTTGGCGGTGGTTATGGTGGTGGAGGTCGAAGGTGGAGATGGCGATGGTTATGGTGGTCGAGGTCGACGGTGGAGGTCGACGGTGTAGATGGCGGTGGTTATGGTGGTGGAGGTCGACAGTGGAGATGGCGGTGGAGGTCAACGGTGGAGGTCCATGGTGGAGATGGCGGTGGTTATGGTGGCGGAGGTCGACAGTGGAGATTGGTTGCTCTACGGTGGTGGATTGGATTTGGTGATGAACCAAGAGATGGAGTTCAGATATGGATCTGGGTTTGTTTGAATCTGATGGTGGGGAGATAAAGAAAGACTAATAAATCATTAAATAGATTTTAATATATTAATTAGGGTAAAATGTCTAAAATACCCTCATGTAGGATCCACCTGGTCAGATTTAACTATAAAAACTAACTCAATTAGGGCTAAAGGACATAACACGCAAGGGTTTGCAAACATTAAGTATGTTTTCTGAGCTTATTAAAGATAAAGGACATACTTTGTAATAAATGACATACATAAAGGACGAACTTTGTAATTTACTCTTATAAAAATGGCTTCAAACTGCGATTTTCGAACTCCAACTCGCCGCATTCTGACTCTTCATCTTATTCGGGCTTAATTGATGAGATGATAATTACTGCAACTCAGAGGACAGTCCAACTTTTACTCCAACCAGCCGAATCATCACAACCACGTACTAGGCAACTAATGCTTGAACGGGGTTGACTAGAAGGTCATGAGCATTTGGTGAATGATTTATTTTTAGAAAACCCATTGTATGTTACCACTCAATTTCAACGTCATTTTCGAATGACTCACCAACTTTTTTTGCGAAATGCTGGCGATTTAGAACGCGAATTTAGATGGTGTACGACCACAATTCATCAACTATAATTCGAGATGGCATCCGAAGCATGGGATGAGTATTTAAGAATGTCGGAAAGAGTTTGTCAAGAAAGTCTTGAAGTTTTTTAAATTTTTGTGAAGTTCTTCTTCTCCTTATGTGTTGTCAATCTCTATGCAAAGAGGTATTTGAGGACTTCGACCTCTAGCAACATCTAAAAGAATTACGAGGCTCATGAATGGTTTTCCTAGGATGCTTGGTAGCCTTGATTGCACGCATTGGGAGTGCGCAACCTGTCCAATTGCCCTAAGAGGCCAACATCACCGAGGTGATCACTCGGGTCCAAGCCGAATACTTTAGGTAGCCGTATCATAAGATTTATGAATTTGGCATGTGTTTTTTGGTATGGGTGACGCAAACCATGAAATCATTGCTTTACAACCATCGATGTGTTCGATGACGTCTACGATAAGGTTGCACCAGAGTCATCATTTATGTTGTCACACCCTCAAATTTCACATGCGGAGTTCTACCGTGAGGTGCGTGACAAACCCCGATCACAGTCATTAGTCATATTGAACGAACACTATAAGAATTTAAAAATTTTCCTGATTTGCTCATTCATGAGAAAATACTGTTTATACAAATGAGTTGCGGAAGCTTAATAATTACAAAACCAAAATTAGTTAATGTAATTTAAACTGAGTCTATTTGTTTGATGAAATCAATGCGACTCCAAAATGCATCCTAGTCCTGATGTGTGCTACATTAGCAACTTGAGAAAGACATGCAAGAACAAGTCTCAACACAAAATGATGAGTGAGTTCACATGTTTTTTTTTTTTTTTTTGTATTTTATAATTATAAAATAAGTTGTTGAGTGAATTTCAAGTATTGTCCTTTATCTTTATACCCATTTTCAGACGTTGTCCTTTATGTTCAAAATTGACGAGTTTTGTAGTTTATGTTTTCAAATTATACATGTTTTGTCCTTTAGGCCTATAACCCAGTTAGTTTTTTCAGTTAAATTTGGTCATGTGCTTTGCACATGAGGGCATTTTTGTCAATTCATATTTGCATGGACTAATTGTGTAGATAATTTAAATAACCAACCTTTTTAAAAGATAAAAAATAATTTAAAAAAACTCAACTTGCACTGACAAAGTACACAAAAATAAAAGTAAATCACCAATGCAACAAACTGTACACCAAATGGAACAATTTCAAACAAGAATAACCACATAAAACGTATTAAAACAAGAACATAGAGGGTTTGGTTTGGTGTGGACCTTCTAAGACATGATCTTCAGGGCCGACAGAATCATCGGCGCAGACGTCGCAGACAACTCTGCCGTGAATTTCGTTAGTCCAAGCTTTAACGGTGCAGGTAATGAGGAATGTGAAGATACAGAGGGTAATGAAGATGTTCACCATTGTTAATTTGTGGTACCATCTTTCTTATTTCTTATATCATTCTCTCCCACACCACCACCGTTATCCACCCCACACCACCACCACCACCATCCACCCACACCACCACCATATCGAGTACAACACTAGATATAGTAGAGACTGCTGGCCAAAAACTCAGTGCTGAAACAGATTGAAAGAATTGAGTGATCATATTTAACAGAAAAAAGACAAAACGTGTATCATATTTAACAGAAAATACCAAGTTTCCATTAAGTGATCATATTTAACAGAAAAACTCAACTGAGTTTGGCTTAAAGGACAAAACGTGTATGATTTCAAAACACAAAGTACAAAACTCGTCAATTTTGAACATAAAGGACAGCACCTGAAAATGGGTATAAATATAAAGGACACCTCTTAAAATTCACTCTAAGTTGTTGTTTCCCAAACCTTTTCCACTGTTTCAAACCTGAAACAGTAAGTTGTAGTGATTAGCAGTTACTTGTTATATTTGTATGTAGCTAACCTATGTTACATCACGAAAGAGTTCGAAACCGAAGTTGTGTTGTTGCCTATGTTTGCCAGGCCTATCACTGGCCATGGTGATAAGTTAGGCCAATTCTACACCCGTTGACCATTACCGGTCTGGCTAGCACGGCTAGCTTGAGTTGGGCTTGTCGGGCCCAATAGTACTACTCAAAATTCCTCTGCTATCCACCCAATACTAACGGTCTGAGGTTTGTGAGGAGGACTTTATATGATAAAATGCTACCTTGTGACCATAACAATATAACAAAAACCCTAATAGTTGTGACGTTAATCTACCGTAACGTATAACATTACTTTACCGTAATGCGGCACATGTCCCCCCCTGTGTTTTAGCAAAAGTTAAAAGAGTAGGGGTCGTGAACTCACCTTAGGGTGCATGTTATATCCAAAAGTATTGTGTCAACGACACGAACCGGCATAGCATGCCAATATTCACCAAGATATCCCTAATAATTTAGCACATCATAAGTAACCAACACTAGGGTAAAGTCGTTTTCAAGTGTGATCGAGCTCTACCGAATCGCTAAACGTGCGACATGATGGTAAGGTTATTACCGTGATACAAACAGTAATCATAAGTTTGTTTAATTCCACATATATCCCATATATGTACTACGCCTTAAGAGCAACTTAGTTCTCGAGTGAGTAAATATATACTTAAATATTTATAAAATCGTGTTAATGTGTATGCAGGTGCGTGTCTGTATTAGAATAACACACGTTGTAAAAAAGTCTAATATATTAATATGGTTTTCCAAATAATAGTCATACATATAAACAATCAATTTACATAAAGCAAACTTCTCCAGGTTCCCGTAAAGTATATAACATATATAGCACACGTAGCATAATAACAAGTCAAGGACACACTTGTGTATCATTTATAATTGTTAAAATAATTATCATTATATATTTATTTTATTTCATTTGGATAATACAATAACATCCCGAATGATATTATGATATTATATTTACTTTTCATATCTCGTTTAACTGTTCGAAATAATATAGATAATTATATACATATACATTGATAGGGGAATGTTCATTGGGGAACACTAAAAAAGTGGGGAACAGCGGGGAACCGGCTCAAACGAACTCCGATTGGACTCATTCCAGCGGCGTTGGAACCGGCTCGTCGAACTCTAACTAAGATCTCTTAACCCTAAACCCTAAATCCTAACTCCTAAACTCTAAACCCTAAAGCTAAAAAATAAGGCTAGAACCTAAGCTAAACCGTAAAATCTAAACTATAAACCCTAAAAACTAAACCCTAAAGGCTAAACCTAAAGCTAAACCCTATAGCTAAACCCTAAAGCTAAACCCTAAACCCTAAAGATAAACTCTAAACCCTAAAGCTAAACCCTAAGGCTAAACCCTAAAGCTAAACCCTAAAAGCCAAACCCTAATATATTTAGGGTTTAGGGGTTATGATTTAGGGTTTAGGGTTAAGAGATCCTAGTTAGGGTTAGACGAGACGGTTCCAACGCCGCTGGAATGAGTCCAATCGGAGTTCGTTTGAGTCGGTTCCCCACTGTTCCCCATTTTTTTAGTGTTCCCCAATGAACCTCACACTACATTGATATATTAATGTATTCATTAGAAAAGTTTAAGATTTTTCAAAACAAAACAAATTGGACTACAATTGATTTTGAAATACAGGCATTAATTTATTCATTAGAAAAGTTTAAGATTTTTCTTAATAAAGAATTTACAGTAAGAACTGACTGTGAAGCAATAGTTAAGTTTGTAAAAAATGATCAAAGTAAAAAGGTAAAGAGAACTAGATGGGTTAATTTACAAAATATTATACAAGGAAATGGATATTTTATAAATTTTGAACATATTAAAGGAAAAAATAATGGGATAGCTGATATGTTATCTCGAAATATAAACAAATGGTTTGTTTTAGATGGACAGGAAAAACGATAAAGAGAAGTTAAAGCTTATACATCCAAAACAAAAGCAACAGGAGAATTCTTTATCAGAGGAAGAACAAATTCAACAGGCGTGTTTACAGTCAATAGAAAAGATATACAGTTCTTTTCACAGATCATTACCACAGACAATGACAAGACAGTTTTATACACAACAGCAATCAAAAGCAGCTGGTAAACGACCATTACACACAAATTTCCCACCCAAACCAGTGATCGAGTTTGGAACATATGCTTTACATATATGTAATGAAGCTGACAAGAAGTTTCGTCCTATTATGGGAATGAAACTAACAGATAAACAGCAATGTTTATTAGACAATTTATGGCATATTCAAACCATGCCACAAGCTTCATCATTCAAAGTACAGGTTTTAAATGCTTCAAGCATTTACTTTCAAGAACAGAGTTCAAAAACACCTGAAAGACAGTTTAAACAGAAACCAAATTACACACCTTATGTTATATTTAGAGGTACAAAAATTGGAATTTTTAACAAATGGGAAACAGTTATACGACACATAACTTGTGTAGTAGGAGGAGCATGGTGGAAAGGATATACAAGTTTTGCTGAAGCTCTTCAAGCAGCAAGAGAAGAGTTTGGTCTACAAAGTTTTTACATAGAACCAGAAGAGGTTAAAAGCTTTTCTGACATGGCAAAAACAAACCCTGAGCATTACATAAAAGCTCAACAAGAAATCATTTCTGCATTAAAAACACAGCTTGAAGAAAAAACAAAAAATGCACAAGATATACAATTGAAAATTGAAAACAGAATGTTAAAACAAAAAAATGATGTTATTAGAAGCAAAAAATAAACAGTTATTACAAAGGCTTGAGAAAAAAGAAAATAAAAATAAAACAGAGGTACACAGGACTTTTGAGTGTTTCAGGACAAGGATTCTTGATACACCTTGGCAGCAATGTCTAAAACCAGTTACAGAAAGATTCCCAGAATTTGAGAATCTTGTTTCACAGAAAGTTTGTGCAGAGTTTCCTTTAATTCTGTACAATTTACAGCAACAGTTGGTAGACATGGCATTCAAATTTGACAGTGAACAACAAGGGTTTACAGTGGTGGAAAGAACAAATGACGAAGGAGATGGAACAGGTCTTCTATTGCTTCAAATACACCATCCTACAAAATTGACAGATGAACAAATAATTCAATTTTATCATCATGGTATGATTGATTATTTGGAAATAAAGTTAGATAGAAGAACAGAAGATCTTCTCAATCAACTTGGGGAAAAGATTGTATTAACAGCAGGAAATATAGCAGCAAGAAGCATAAAACCAACAATCGGCTGCAAAATAATTTCTTCATTTCCATTTGCAGACTCATACACATACAGGTCAGCAAGAAAAAGAATATTTATTGAACACAACAGAAGTAGCCAATGGTTGCAAAATTCTATGATAAGAACAGCTATAGATTTTTCATCTTTACCATGGTTAGACTACACAGCTAAAGAACCTACCAAAGATTTTCAACAGTTTGTCAAAAAACATCAAGAGACCCCAGAAATTCCAGACCATTTTTCTTGGGAAAATTTTAAATTAATAGGTGAAGGACACTATATACAAATCTACACAAAAATAAATTGGAGTATGCTATTACCCTTTGCAGGGGAAGGAGATACTCTAAAATTACAACACATCTTTAACCTAGAAGATTTTCAAGACAATGAACAAGATAATGAACAGGATTGTTCAAGTCCACAGTCGATAGACAGCACACACAGAGATTTCTAGAAGACATGACGCAAGAGATGACGCCAGAAGACACAAGACAAAAAACATGACGAAAGCCATGACGTTTCATGGTTCAATTATTCACAGAAAGATGGCTAAAAATTCTAAACATTGTTTTTGTTTGTATGCTTTAATATTCGCCGTTAGGTTTGAAATTGTCTAATAATTTTCTCTAGATTCTAGACTAGGCTTTGAATTTTGTATTTTATCTTTTGAATTGTTTATTAGGCTAGTCATATAGGCTTTAAGACTTTGCTATATTATTCTTGCCTATATATATGGCAATTGTAATCGAATGTAAGATACGAGTAACCATTAAGAGCAATAATATTACTACTTCAATGGCACACTAAAACTCTCTCCATATCTCTTTAGCTCCACTCCCTTAATATTCCAACTTTTTCCCAGTTCTTCATACTATATTCCAACACACACATAAAAAAAACAAAAAAAAAACAAAATTTCTGCAACCTTCTACTCCGCTGTGCATACTCTCATCCATCATTATCCGCTGTGTATATCCCTATCATTGTAAGTATTCTTAATCTATCTCCGGTGTTTGTTTTTGTTTATTTTCAATTTAATTCCACACCCTCTCTGATATATTGGTATCAGAGCATTATGTGAGAACGATGAGAACGCTTATCGATCGTCCGATCAAAACAATCTATGGACTAGATTGGCGCGGTGGCGTTTTCGTAAATAACACGAATTCTATTGAGTCGACGCGCTTCATTAAGGGTAAAAAGGTCTCTAGACTTCTATACCAAAACGCCAACTAATGAATAAAAGGCCATTACTGGCCAAAACGCATCCCTATATAAACAAAACATTCTCATACACAAGAACACACCTCCCCCAACCTGAAAACGCCATATTTCTACTATATAACATTCATCTTACAACGCCAAAAAATGCAAAACATCAAACACACCTACTCAAAAAACGCCATATTTTACTATATACCAATCATCTTAGAAAACGCCAAATCTCTCAAATATCAAAATTTTCCAAAAAATGGACTTTTCTTTCAGATACACTATTTCCTCAGAAAACGCCAAAAATACCAAAAAATCGTTTCTTGTATATTAAATATTGTTCTACGCGAATTTTCGGAAAATGCATTCTTTCATGAGGTGCTGCGACTCAAATAACATTTTGCTGAATGAGATGGACAAAACTTCAAGAAAAAGATACTGGGGTCAGACTTATGTCAGTTTTTGTGTTTTGTTATTGATGAATATTATAATGGCATGAATTAGACGAATGATACTGATGAGTGGTTTGAAGATACATATTCAAACAAAAAACTCATGTCATATTGTCTTTCCAAACTGCCAAAAAAACACAAGAATGACAAAGCCAAACCGCCAGTGAACATGTTTCAATGAAAAAAGAGACTGACGACAGTGAAGATTTGAAAGATGAATTGTTTCTATTTTTATTTTTTTAATTTTCTTTTTATGTTGTTTGTTATGTATTTTTCAACTTATAATAAAAAATAACATTATATTAATAAAACGCCAAAAGTCATAATTATTGTGAAACGCCATAATGAAATAAAACGCCAAAAACTACTTAAAGCCATTAAAAAAACGCCAAAACTTGGAAGATGAAATGTCTAAGACCATAAAAACTCATAAAAAAACCTGAACAAAAAATCAGTAAAAAATACACAGAGTAACTGAAAAGACGGCTACTTTATTAATATCATTTATTACAAATAAAAAAATCTCGCCTAAACTACGCGCCAAAAACATCCTATAAGAGAGACGACTCTGCACAATCAACTGATCACATCACCAAAAAAATAAACGCCATCTTTCCAACAAACCATTCACTTTAAAACGCCAAAAAAGATACTTAAAAAGGCCACAGATGCGGAACGTCATTTCTTCTTTATTGAGTATTGTTCAGAATGAAGTTTCACTGAATGAATTCTACTCTGAGGTGGGTATATCTATAAGCTTTTGCTGAATGAGATGAACAAATTATCATGAAAAAACGAAGAAAAAAAGACTTTTACCCCTTAATGAAGACGGGCGTTATGTAGGAAAAAAAGGATCTACATAAGTTATTCAAAACAGGTTCAAAACGTCAAAACAGGTTAAAGTAGAAGAGGCTGATGACAGTGGAGATTTGGAAGAGAAATTAGATTATAATTTTTATTTTATTTTTCAGTTTCTATTGTTTGTTATCTAATTCTCTGATTTTATTATCTAATTCTTTACTAAAATTTTTTTAATATAAAACGCCAAAAACACCAAAACGACTGATAGTGTGAAAACTGAGAGAACGGAAGCTAGCAAAGCACGATGTTGCTATAAAACGCCAAACAAAGTATTATTGAAAAATCAACACTAATTCACCAATGAAAATTGAACGAAACAGAAATTGCTAAACAGTAAAATGAAGAGACGGTAACATTATTGCCAAACATTAATTATATTAAAAGCCACTACATGGAAAACTGAATTTATTTATCTTTTCAAAACGCCATAATTGTCTGTCAAATTATAGACCTGTATCCTACTTGATATAATAAACATCAAGAAAATTACTGATGTTTTTTACATCATAGACATGAATCCTGATTTAAAAAAACAATAAAAACGCCAAAACATAATTAAAACGCCAAAAATATTAACTATGATCCTGATCCACAAACAATAAAACGCGGCGAATTTATTAAACGCCAAAAAAATGGAAACGGGATGTGACACGAGTTTAAAAAAGAAAATATGAAAGGACAAAAAAGCCCCTCCGCCCTTCTATATGTCGCGTGACACGTGTTAGGCCAGGAAGCGTTCTCACCGTTCTCACACTTTTGAGCGTTTTCTCCTGATCTCGTTTCTATATATATGAATGCCAAGTTTAATATCTAAAAATTGTTTCGTGATTCCCAAGTGTCAACCGAGACAGATACATACTTTATACTTACTTTCATAAAATTTATTTGAATCTCGGTATGTTTTCTTTTGTTTTAAAAACACGCAAGTTATACTATAGATTTTTACGAAAAATCGGGCAGAGTTTCATCTGTTTATAGACCAACCCAACAACACAAGTCGTCTATAATTTTCCAACCTACAAAAGTCCAAGTCACTATCACGTATTTATAATTATACACATGTTCACATAAAGGCACGTACAAGTTTGATTTCAACCGAATATCTCGTTTACGATCCATATATTATTATTATTATTATTATTATTGTTGTTGTTGTTGTTGTTGTTACCGTTATTATTATACAATTTTACTAATCGGGTCGGGTTCACTAGAGCTCGTTTCACGTCCAATTATTACAAAATATTAATATACGAAAATAGATGGGGAGACTTTGTGCTTGTCGTTACCTGCTCGGATGAATTGTTCACACCAACATGAAAAAGGTCTCCTCGATAAGCGTGCCCCCTCGAATCTGCCCGTTGGCTGTTGACCCGATCTATAACCGAAAATTGACCAAACTTGACCAGGTTTGACCCGGAGGTTGACTCGTTTTGATCAAAACTGAAATATCACAAACACCCATGTCGTGCCATTACCACCGCCGACCACCCCCGCTTGGCGTTCGGAGCTCATCTCCACTGTCATCATCACCGCCACTTTGCCGCCTACCCTCCCAAGCTCGCTCAAAAACGTTGTTTCCCATCAAAACAAAACACAAACATTACATGAAACCCAAAATTAGGAACACTACGACTGGAGATGTTTTAGGTTAGCCGGAAAAGAGATAAGAGGTTGTCAGATCATACCTTGGTTCATCGGATCTGAAGCACACGTCTGTGTCGTCGTCCAGTCGTCGGAACAACGGAGCACCACTGTGCCTCTACTGCTGTCAACCCCAACCGATGGCGGAAACATCAGAGTGAGATGAAAACAAGATTGCTCGAGACATCATAATACTAAATGTGATAATAGTTAATAAATTCCAATTTGCATAAATACTAAAATGAAATACACATTGTTCAAAATCAAATACATCAAATTGCAAATAATCATCATGAAACAGAAATAATAGTTCATCTTTAAGGTGTATCTAAATCCACCCTAATTAAGTTTCTTCGTATCATCAACTAGCGACCTGCAACATGTATTAAAATAATGATCAACAAAGACTTGGCGAGTATACAAGTTTGATAACATAGCATAATAGTGAAAAGAGTTTGCTCATGTCCAACATGATAAAATGTATATACTGTTACTAACATACTAAACAAGTGTAAGTTATATGTCAAACCAGAGTTTACGCAATCGTGATTACCAAATATCGTCAAAACGACAATGGTGTAACATAGTTTACTTAACAATACCACTAGAATACGGGTGGGGCGTTAATCCTATAGCGCTATAATTGTTAAGGTAAGCTTGCAAAGTTAATGAGCATGACACAAGTATACATAGCATGCGATATTAACAAGAATAATAGAAATCTCATGTTAAAAGTGGATAGAGTGTGATTGTAACAAGTTTAATTGTGATTGCGTGATTTTGTATAATGTGTACATGTTGCACCCAAATTGTATAACATTTGAAAATGGGATCGATTATACTCACGGTTTTGCATAGTTTTTCACTAAACCGAGAGTCGGTGAGTTGAGAATCGGTACACCGAGGTTACCCTACAATGGGTAAACGAAGATGTGAGTATTCTGATGTGATGAAGGGTTTGGATCAGACTTTAAATACGGAAAAGTATAAAAATAATTCAAGTTAGCGGAACCTTCGCGCAACTGGAAGTCTGTTCGCGCGAATGGGATACCCACTCGTGCGAGTGGAATATCCATTCGTGCGAATGGACTTTCCCTTCATGCGACTGGACCAGTTGTGCGAGGATTCGTGCATAAAATTTTAATCGTAAACTAATTTAACGTTATACAGTAATAATAATTGTAAAAGAAAGTAAAAAGAGTTAATAAAATACCTAAACAGTCAAATAAGAACAACCCAGGCGTGTCATACCCTACTTGGCAAATGTTGGAGGCGAGGCGGGGTTAGCTTACTTTGTTTCTAGCAAACTGTTTGGTGTTCATTCGTATGGTACGCAAATGAGGTGGTGGAACTAGTTTGGAAAGCCAAAGCTCCCACAATTCAAACTTCTGTCACGACTCAGATTCATCCATATTGAAGATGGTGAATCTGAGATGACTTCAACGTTTGAAGTACTGGTGAACTTGATCGAACAGGTTAAAAATAAAAAATGTAAACGTGTGACAAAGTCCCTTCGTGTGAAGGAAATGCCCACTCGTGCGAGTAGGTGTCTCCTTCGTGCGAATGGGTGTAATTTTTCCAAAACGACTGTTTTGATTCATCCGAAATAGTCCATTTCTTGGTGAAAATTAACCCTAATGCAAACCCATAGCTATGAACTGAGTTGTGAGCTTGGTGGGTACCAGATTCCACCAAGTTTCGTAATAAAACAAAATTTAAAATGCAAGAATAAGATTAAAATCAGGGTTTTTAAATCTCATATTGGACCTCAAAAGTGGTGAGGTTTCACCAATAGTTTCCCAAGGCAAACTCCTGAAAACCATCCAAGAGGTGTGTCAAACAAGATGATTTAAAGAAATGAAATGAAATGAAAGAAATAAGTAAAGAAAATGAAAGAAATGATTACTTAGATTGTTGTTGCTATTCTTTGCTCGAAATGCAAGTTTCAGAGCGTTTTGGAGAGCTTGGGCGACTGGAAAAGTGAAATGAGTGGGGTTAGGCATGTATTTATAGGCTGAAAAGTGGTTTGAAGCGATTGAGCCTTTCGTGCGAGTGGATTGGTGTGAATGGGGTTGGAACGATTGGGCTTTTCGCACGAAGAGAAGGGTGTCTTCGCACAAAAGGGCTCTTTCCTTCTCTCGAAGGTTCAAGTTTAGCTACTTTGTGTATTTTAGCCGGTTTTAGGTGTAACAAGTATAGTCGTGTAATATACAAGAATAAAGCATGTATAATGTTGTTTAAAACAGAGATTTTGAGTATGAACATGTAAACAAGTCTAAAATGTGTAACATAAGTGTGTAGAAAATAGTCGAGTTTTATTATGATCAATAGTCTTACAAAGTTGAAAGGAAGTAGGATGCAATACAATTACAAGTTTCCAAAAATATAATTACAACAGTACTTTCTAAATAAGGAAAGTACAAGAATGCGAAGCGTAACAGTCTCCCCTAATTTAGGAAATTTCGTCCTCGAAATTTATTCAAGAGGAAGACTCAACGAAAAGGTGTGGATGTTTGGCCTTTATTTCACTCTCGAGTTCCCAAGTGAATTTAGCGCCACGTTTTCCTTCCCATCGAACCTTGACTATGGGAATTCGATTGCACCTCAAGTGTTTGGTTCCTTGGTCCATGATTTTGACCGGTTTTTCCATGAAATACATAGTCTCGTCGATTTGGAGATCGTCGTTTGGAACTTGAAGTCCTTCATCTGCTAGACACTTCTTGAGATTCGAAACATGAAACGTTGGATGAACGTTGTTGAGTTCTTATAGTAAGTCGAGTCGATATGCCACTTTGCCAATCCTCTCGAGTATCTTGAAAGGACCTACAAAGCATGGAGCAAGCTTTCCTTTCTTACCAAAGCGAATAACTCCCTTCCAAGGGGATACCTTGAGGAGTACATGATCACCAACATTAGACTCCAACGGTTTGTGACGTTTATTAACGTACCTCTTTTGTCTGCTTCTAGCCTTGAGGAGATTGTCACAGATTTGTAGAATCTTATCCGTTGTCTCTTGTATAAGCTCAAGGCTAGTGATTTGTGTGTCTCCAATTTAGTGCCAACAAATAGGAGAATGAAACTTGCGACCATATAATGCTTCAAAAGGAGCCATTTGAAAACTGGAGTGGTAGTTGTTGTTATACGAGAACTCTATCACCGGCAAATGTACATTCCAATTTCCACCAAAGTCAATTACACATGAACGAAGCATGTCCTCGAGGGTTTGGATAGTACGTTCGGTCTATCCATCCGTTTGAGGATGAAAGGTCGTACTAAGATTAAGGTGAGTACCCATCGCGGTTTGAAACGTTTGCCAAAGACGAGAAGTGAAACGACTATCGCGGTCCGAAATGATGTCAATGGGGATACCATGACGACAAATAACTTCATTCGTGTAGATACGAGCTAATTTCTCAACTTTGTAATCTTCACGAATGGGGAGAAAGTGAGCGGATTTGGTTAAACGGTTAATGATCACCCAAATGCTATCGTGACCAGAAGGAGTTCGAGGGAGTTTGGTTATGAAATCCATGGCGATGCTCTCCCATTTCCAAACTGGGATTTCGAATTGTTTAAGTAAGCCGGAGGGACGTTGATGTTCAGCCTTCACTTTGGAGCACGTGAGGCACTTCGAAACAAAGGTGGCGATATCCTTCTTCATACCAGGCCACCAATAGGATGTACGAAGATCGTGGTAAATTTTGTCGGTGTCTGGTTGAATAGAATAACGTGATTTGTGTGCCTCCTTCATTATGAGCTCACGAAGTTCATCACGGTTTGGTACCCAAACGCGATCGAGGTAGTAGAGGATTCCATCAGATTTAGTTACGAGTTAGTTTTCAGCACCATACTTCATCTCGTTGTACATGTTCTCCTCGTTGACGGACGAATATTGGGCTTCACGAATGCGACTTCGAAGGTCGCTTAAGATTTGGGAACAACAGATGCTGTTAACATGAGTCTTTCGACTGAGTGCGTCGGCCACGACATTCGCCTTACCAGGGTGGTAGCGAATCTCACAGTCGTAGTCGTTAGCAATTCTACCCATCGACGTTGATGCATGTTTAGCCCTTTTTGGTTAAAGATATGTTGTAGGCTCTTATGGTCGGTGAAGACCACACACTTGGTACCATAAAGGTAGTCTCGCCAAATCTTTAACGTAAAACAACTGCGCCAAGTTTGAGATCATGAGTAGTTTAGTTTTTCTTATGTATTTTCAGTTGTCTCGAAGCATACGCGATAACCTTGTCTCGTTGCATGAGAACACAACCAAGACCTCGGTTAGATGCATCGCAATACACCACGAAATCATCGTTACCATCAGGAAGAGCGAGAATAGGAGCATTGCAAAGCAAGTCCTTAAGCGTTTGAAAAGACTCCTCTTGTTCGGGACCCCAAACAAAAGGTTTATCTTTTTGAGTTAACAACGTGAGGGGAACGAAAATTTTCGAAAAGTTTGAGATGAATCGACAGTAGTAGCCCGCTAATCCGAGAAACGAACGAATTTCAAACGGAGATTTTGGTGCGATCCAGTTCTTGAAAGCTTCGATCTTTGAGGGGTCAATGTGATACCTTTTTCACTCACAACGTGGCCAAGGAATTGAACTTCTTTTATCCAAAATTCACACTTGGAGAATTTGGCATATAGTTGTTCGGCACGTAGAAGTTCGAGGATTAAATACAAATGACATTCGTGTTCGGCTTGGGTTTTGGAATAGATAAGGATGTCATCGTTGAATACGATCACAAAACGGTCAAAGTAGGGTTTACACACATGGTTCATTAAGTCCATGAAGACCTCAAGTGCATTGGTTAACCTAAAAGGCATGACCACGAACTCGTGGTGACCATATCTAGTATGAAACGCAGTTTTAGGAATGTCCTCTTCGAGAACTCGAATTTGATGATTGCCAGAACGAAGATCAATCTTGGAAAAGTACGTTGCACCTTGGAGTTGATAAAAAAGGTCGACTATACGAGGAAGAGGGTAACGGTTTTTTACGGTGAGTTTGTTAAGCTCATGATAATGGATACACATTCGAAATGAACCATCCTTCTTCTTGATGAAAAGAACAGGAGCGCCCCAAGGAGAAGTGCTTGGGCGTATGAAACCTTTATCAAGCAACTCTTGGAGTTGGCTGGATAGCTCTTGCATCTCAGAATGTGCAAGACGGTAAGGAGCTTTAGCGACAGGGGTAGCACCAGGGATGAGATCAATGCAAAAATCAACTGAACGAGAAGGAGGAGGACCATGTAGGTCTTCAGGAAAGACGTCGGGAAAATCACGCACCACTGGAACATCGCTTACGTCTTTTCCCTTGCCCTTTTCTTCCACAACGTGGGCTAAAAAGGCAAAGTATTGGCGTACTGCTTACGTAAGTACTTGTTCGCTTGTGTGCATGACATGTGTTTAAGACCCTTTGAAGACCTGTTGCCATAGAGATGTAAAGTGTCACCAGAAGGAAGAGGCAATCGAACGAATTTCTCATGACAAGCGATTTCAACAAGGTTCTTACGAAGCCAATCCATGTCTACTATGATATCAAAGCTACCAAATTGCATAGGGTATGATATCGATAGGGAACACATGATAGTTAAGAGTGAGAAAGCACTCGTAAATAACGGAATCAACGGTGATAGACTTTCCATTGGCAACTTCGACGGTGAATGACTTGGGGAGTTTAGAGCATGTATAATTTAACATTGATTCAAATTCAACGGACACAAAACTTTTGTTCACACCAGTATCAAATAGTAAAGAAGCATATAGGTCATTTACAAGAAACGTACCGTTCACGACTTCATTGTCGTTCTGAGCTTGATTCGCGTTGATGTTGAATGCACAGCCACGAAGGGCTTGCTGCTGTTGCTCCTGATTGAGTTGAGGGCATTGGGGTCAAAGGTGAATAGTGTCTCCACACTTGTAGCAGGCTTGAACATTGTTGGCAGAAGCTTGATGGTTCTGGTTTTGGGGAGGTTGCTGAGCTTGGTTGCCTTGTGGCATAGGACCACTTTGACATGTGGCGGCTACATGCCCAAACCGATTGCAATTGGTGCAATGGCGGCATGCGATGTTGGTAGGGTGATGGTAATGGCAGGTGTTACACTTGGTATGAGTCCCAGTGTAAGGCTTTTTGGTGGGTTCTCGTGGGGGATTTGGGTTAGTAACAGGTGTGATCGCGTTGCAACTCTGGCTTTGAAACTTGTGTTTCTTGCCATTGTTGTTACGCGGCTGGGTTTTGGGTTCTTTGGTTCAGTCGTAGCTTGGTTCACGGATTTGGTGGTGATGGGGGTTGTGGTTTATTTGTCTCTCACCCGATTGTTGTTGAGGGTGGCAACTAGGCGGTAGACTAACTCTATGGTGTCAGGTCTTGTGGCTTCAATGGTGTCGAGAATAGCAGAGGGAAGACCTTGCAAGTATTTCCTAATAGCACGCTTAGGAGCTGCTTAACCTCAGCCCATGGGAGGGCGTAGGCGTCTTTTGTCACACCCCTATTTTCCACGTGTCACCGGTGGGCCCGGTGGGGAGTATCGTGACGTAGTTGGTATCATCATAGACAAACAACACAATATAATAATGCACAGCGGAAGCAAAGATAGATTCATTTCAACTTTAAATAAAAATGTAATATTAAATATCACTAGTAGTTGGAAACGGATCCACAGGCGGATCAAAAACAAAATAAGATATTGTTCAACAGCTTATTGTCGTCCAAGCTTGCGAGACTTATTGTGGACGCTCTAGAAGACAGCCAGCCTATTACGTGTAGTACCTGCACTTAACCTTTTGGAAAATACGTCAGTTTACACTGGTAAATACAATTTAACTGACTCATTTTAAAAAGTTGAAAATTGATTTAAATGCACAAGGCACAAAACATTTTTATTAACTTGGGTCAATTATTTAATATAATAATCATGTGAACGAATTACATGTTACTTGCGTTCAGTGGCCCGGATCTAGTCCGGGCTAAAGATCAATGGACCCACCACATTAAAGAGTTATACACGGAAAGGTGTACGCCTACACCCCGTGCTCAGGTCGTGGCCATCTCGTAGGATGATGCCAAGGATATCCGGGACATGGTCAATTAACCCCCCAAAGGCCTTAAGTGAACAAGACTGTTTAAACGAGCCGATTAAATTATTCAACTATCCACGCAACGGTGGAGGATTTAATGCTCGATCAAGCGGTATTCTATATACCGTAACCCAAGCCCGTATAGGTAAAATAAGTCAAAATGTATTTACCTGAGCTAAATATAAATTCAAACCCAGCCGTATATCAATCAGCAAGTACAGATAGCTTTTACTGGGCTCCTAAATCTGGAACGAAGGTTTATAATAACCTATTAGATTTCTAACGGGTTTTTATTTAAGCTTAAGCTTAGCCCGGTTAGTTTAAAAAAAGACGATACGGTTCAAACGCACGATTAAGCGAAGACCGGATAGAATGTGATTTAGACCCGACAAGTTTGAATACTTGTATAATATGGGTATACTAAATACATTCTGGATTCTGAGACAAAAACGATAATGTTTGACCCGTCTCGGTCAATTTATGCAAACTAGTTACATAAACCGAACCGAACGCGAAAAGAGCGTTACGGGTAACCGTAAGAGTCATATGCAAGTTCCCTGAGATAATATGCTTTAAATATGTTATAATATCAGTAAGTTATTTCCATTATGCCCAAAACGGATTTAAACACAAATTAGGCCTCATAAAGGCATTTTGGTCATTTAAAAGATTTATAAAAGAGTTTATTTGTAAATATGAGTTACGGTTCTGATTTATACAGTAAGTATACTTAATTTAACATGTTATAACAGTAGGGTATGACCCTTGTGTGAAACTTATCATTTAAAACCAACTATGCACCTTAGGGGTACTTTGGTAATTTCATAAGTGCTAAAAATGTCAAAATTGGAAACCTGAGTTTATAAACTTGTACTTACTGTTTTTATATGAAAATATGCTAATTACATCAGTAGGTATAATTCTTATATGCTTGATATGGTTATAGTATATACTATGCGTTAAAAATGCCTAAAAAGGCGATTTAGAGCCGTTTCCGGGTTTGTAAAAGAAAGCTGAGATTTTTACACTTCCAGAAGGTTCAACATACTTTATTTAATAAATAAAATCAGTAGGAAGTGGTTTGGGGTCAATCGGATTTATAAAACTCGTTTTATGGCCAAAAAGGGCAATTTCGGTATTTACCGAATTTAACTTAAAGACCTATGTTATGCTCTTCCAAAAATTAAATAAAAATCTTTAAAAATCTCAAAATATTATATAACATCAGTGTATAAAAAGTTTGATACCAAAAAGTGGGTTAAAATAGGCTTTGCGCTAAATGCGCTATTTACTTAACATAAAGCTTGTGATTTACGATATTGAGCATATCTCTTAAACTAGGCCACAAACTGATATGAAATTTTCGGTGCATGTTTATAAATCAGTAACAAATGATTTTACTCTTTCACTTTTTCAAAAATCGCGTTTTATATTAAAAAGGGCAAAATAGTCAACTTTAAGCATAAACCGGTAACATGCATATGAATCGGTTAACCATGGAATCAAGGTGTAAAATTCCAGAGGGTTAATCTTATATAAAAGTTGGTCCAAAATATGCTCTAATGCAGATCTTAACATGCATGTACGGATCAGAACCGATAGTCAAAGAAAAAGTCAATTTATGAGACTTTCGGTTCCGATTCGGGTGTAATACAGAAAATTGTCGAGTTGATCAAGTTGAAACATGTTCTTACATTATTTATAAAGTTATTTTGATGATCAAACAGGTTGCATGTAGCCTACATTGTTAATCAAGCTTATTTTTGCAAAAACACATTCTGTTGACTTTTTACGAAACGCTTTGACTCGACAATTAGCATATTTAGAGTGTGAATCTGATAATACCCTTTTAGGGGTTTGTTACACACATAAATACCAACATGCAGGTACTTTCAATTCGAGATATGACTGAGCACATCTCGTTTAATTGCAAGCTCAAGTTTATATTACGATAGTTTGACTTTTGGTGAATGTACTAAGCTAGAACGAAATATAGGATGATATGAGCACTTACAATGATCCTAGACAAGCTTAGAGAGCACTATGAATCAGCCTTGATGTTCAGAAAGCTCCAGGAGAGTTCTTGTGAAGTTTGAGAATGCAAGTGTTCTTGTGTTTGTAACAACAAGTGCCTATTTATGGAACTTTGATCAGATTAAAGGCTGTTGCAAGTGTTTATGGATGTTATATAATCAGTCCAAGGGTGCTTCCTTGCATGAAATTTGATTGGTGAAGTGCCTGAGTCGAAAACAGCTGGATACAAGTCGAAAACAGTCAGAACTGGCAGCTGCCAGTCGTTTTCGTCGCTGGGCAGTCGCTCGCGTGGCGCGAGCCCCTCCTCGCGTGGCGCGACCAAGTGGTTTACCAGCTTTTCAAGTTTTAGCCATTTGCAAATCAGTCCCTGATCTTTGAAACGTTGTTTTGTTCGTTTATTTAGCACTCTAGACCCTCAAATCTGATTCGTAGGAACCTTGGGACTTTTATAAGCTTGGGTATGTCCTCGGTTCACTTTGCGCTTACCCGAAAAGTCATGAAATTCACGATTACGTATTTGACCTTTCGTATACGGTTTTAATCATAACTTTCTCATACGTTTACGAAACTTCATGAAATTTTTATCACATATTCTCATGAGTATATTTTATCATTACAAAGCTTCGGGTTTGCCAAAAGATCACTCAGAGGTATAGATTCAACATGTTGACACGTTTAGCCCCTGTAGTTTGTAATTCCTCACTTTCTTTCATTTTTCGCTTCGTATGATCCATGATTCTTCTGTTTAAGATTATAAACACCATGTAGGGTTATTGTAGGGCTTATTTATCAATCGTTGACACTTTGAACCCTTGAATTTACATAGTTTCACCGTTTGTCAACTTTAGTCCCTCTAAAGTATGTTTTTACATATTCAAGGCCCATGACACGTGTCAATACATTATTGGACGTAAATTTCCGAGGTGTTACATCCTCACCCCCTTAAAAGAAATCTCGACCTCGAGATTTGATAATATGCAGGAAGTACTTTTTGGTCGCATAATTGACTTAACCTCAATAGCATATTTGGAGCTTTTTCCAAGCTCTCAAGCTGACCTTTATAATGGGTACATTTATCCTTTTGGAGCTTCTTCACCTATCGATCCTCAATCGATATAGATTGCTTATTATATCATAAATCTGCATATCATTATGTGATAATGCTTCTCGACTTATTGATGAAACATATCCTTAAATCATTAGTGTGAAATATATTGCGAGCTCCATCCATCTCCTTAAAAGGTTCTAGCTTTAAGCTATCTGATCTTGATACATTATATTCCTTCGAATGATTTTATACATTCAAAGCTTAACTAGTCTAATGATTAACAAATTGGTACACCCTTCCAGGGTGATATCTTTGTTGAACCTTATTCCTTCACAAGAACTCAGGAGGGTTGCTACTTTCATAAATCCTTGGTTTTCTGCCGAATACTGGTAACTTTCAGACGCTTATGGATTTGTTTGATCTTATTTGTTGTTTCTAATGCAACTTTCAGACCCTGTAAATTGGACTTACCAACCTTTTGTCTTAATAGATGTTTAACATTCCATCTATACAAGGTCTCCAGAGGAGCAGCCTTGATGCTTATATGACAATCATTATAAAAACTTATCTTAAGGTGAGATGGTTATTTCGACCACTGCTTAGGACTAATCTCAAGGAATAGTTAATCCTTGCATTAGTCGATCAAATCGACGATCCTGGGCAGCTGATGGAAAATTCTTAATTGTTGCTTAATTAGGGTTGCGGTAATCAATGCATAAGCAAAATGAACCGTCTTTCTTAATTAACTATAACGAATTCTCAGAATATTGAGTTGGGCTTTATGAATCCTTTATTCACTTAATCAGGGTTTCCATTCTTCCAATGATGGTATTAGCCGTCTTGGAGATTTCATAATATTACAACCCTAAATGGGATATAAATCTTAATTCTACTGGCCTCTCATGAGGTAAACAGGGTAATCTTAAGAGGAGATAATCAAGATACCAGGAAGTTACAGAGATTTTTGGAATCTCAGGCTCCAATTCATCTATCATTGTTTGTGTCAGATAGGTGACACATTTACGTTATGAGTCCCTAAATTCTTTAATCGAAGACATTCAATTGGACAATTCCATTCTGGATATCTTCTTTGAATACCATTAGTTGACTTTAGTACCATATGACCATCGAAATATCTTTGAGGTCCCATGCATTAAACCTCCATACTGATCAGGCATGGAAGCAATCTATGGGACTTATTAAGATACATCAATCCTCATGTGGCGCTTTTGTCATACCATTTGGTATTCGTAATCGATAGAGATCAAAGAGATATCAATTATATATGCTGACGCACTTCCTCTAAAGAGAGGATACTTCTAGAATTCCATAATTTAGAGATTTCTAACAGGAACAGAAGGAATGGTTCTTATGATTTCGCCTGTAAGTTTTACCTTACACTTAATATCTGGGGTTCTTACGGGGAAGATTTCTAAAAATTGGCTAAGCTTAAAATCTTATGAGAGACTTAGCAGTACCAGAATCCAAACGTAACTCTTAGCCAAAAGAAATCACAATAAGGGTTTATCTGGCGTCTTTACTAAGGTGAACTGCCTTTAATTATTCATCAGGAGGGTTAAACGCCTTCATTCTTAATCCATTTAAACTTGGCTGCAAAATCCTTGACAATGTTTGGGCAGTCTCAGCATGGACTAGTTATTTCTTAACCTATATAACGTGAGTAGCTGAGGTAAACCCATAATGGATTTATAATGAGCAGGTTTTGAAACCCTAAAGTTCCCTTTCATAGCCGATGCTAAATCATCGATATATATAGTGCATTACGCTTAAGTTCTAGGTTAACCGAATAAGAGCACCATTTCAACCAATGAACCAGGGTTCGCAACCTACTGCTGATAGTTTATAGCTCTTATGGGGAAGTCGGAAAAATTCTTATTTCATCTTTTCCATTTCAAAAAGCGGACGCCAGGTTTTTCTAATAAGGTCCTTAAAATTTGGACCATCCCATACTGTATAAGGGGATCTTTCTCGTGGACTCCATTTGTGTCCTCACTAATCAAGGTTATTACCACCGAATGATTGTGACGCACACCTTGCCGTGTGCTTTCCAGCATAACCACTGATATACCTAATGGTTTCTACTTCTTTCAACAATTCCTTGCAATTAATGGCCCCTTTCCTCTATTGAAGTCTCTTGACTTCCAAGAGACGAAGTACTTTTTGAGTACATCCTAAAAAGAATGGGCTCCTTGCCACATATGATTTTATTTGGGTTATTCTTCGCATATGAAGTATGAATAAAACTCTTATCATAACTAGCAACATGTGTTTTTGAGCAACCACCATTTAGCTTCTGGAATCTTCTCGTGACTTTTCTTATAACCTTTCTATCAACTGGGTTAACTTCAGTTTTGGAGATTAATTCCATTAATATTGAGGTCCACACTTGATGCACCATTAATATTTGTCGCATTTCTAGCATCGCGACTATTGTTTGTTTCTTCTAAGTTTTCCATACTCACATTTCTTGGTATTAAATACCAAATTAACAATTAATTGAGTGCATTTCACAGTTAGTTATCATCCTGACGACTTGTCATACTTCGATCATGGTATTATTAAACCATATGAACATTCCTAAGGAGTGTTATTTGATTGTACAAGTGCTTATATTTAATCAAAATGGAGATTTCACAAACTAGGCACCTAGCTCGGTTGGCTAGGCGCGCGAAAGGGTGTGGCCTAGACCCAGGTTCGATTCCGGGGACGGCCGATTCCACCATTTTTTTTTTTACACGTACTGATACATGTAATTATGAGGGTTGTCTCATAAGGAGTCTTGATAACTACTTGTTCCTTATTATACACAATATGGGCTTGATTTTCAAGACAACCAATCGATTTTTATCATTATGTCGAGTCCCTTATTATTAAAATAGAAGCAAGGACGTCAGAAAAGAATGATTCCTAAATGAATATAAACATCTATCTAATATTGCTGAAGCAGTCTCTGAGGTACTAATAGTCAGTTCTACTTAACGCTTAGAGTTTTAACAGGCAGATTTAATGATTTACAAAATCTGTTGCCTTATGAAAGACTTATCTGAACCTGAGTAAAATAATACTCTAGCATGAGCGTTATTAATAAAGGAAGTACCTGTTGTGACATTGTCATTCTGAATAGCCTCTTGAGCGTCCATTTGAGAGCTCCCAGCTTTTGTCTCCTCAGCCTCCCCAGGCTTCTTGGTTTTATTTGGGCAATTTGTCTTGATATGCCCTATTTCATTGCAACCATAGCAGGTTGCGTCCTTTATGTCTTGGCACTCCAAGGTCTTGTGCCCCTTCTTGCTACAAATCCCACAAGGTCTCGTGTGAGACTGGGATTTCGACTCCAATCGACACTTCCCAAAATGGTTCTTCTTACAAGTTTTACATTTGGGTTTTGCCTCCTTCGGTTTGGACTGGTTATAGTTCGAACCGGTCTTACCCTTTTTACAACCTTGAATTGGGGTATTATTGCACTTTCGCTTATGATCCTTCAACAGACGGTCCACAGCGTTGTTTACGGCTGTATCTATCATAGCCTGTAACTCGGTGCTTGTTAAGTTCAGTCTTGCATCATCATTCTGATCAACTAGACGATTGTAAGCTTCAGAGGAGTCAGTCATGGTGAATCTTTGAAGGCTACAAACCAAGAAATAACAAATTGGTTTAATTATATAGTGAATTGTCGAACTTGATAATTAAGTAGCCATGGTGCGAATGAACCATATGAGCCAGTAGATAGTATTTAATTTATTTGATTATGTTTTTGCCTAAGTTTTTTTTTTTTTTAAATAAACCATCTTTGGCGTTTAATCGGAATATAATCCTTCATATTTACTAGACAGGGGACATAAGTCACGACTGTCCATGTCATACTGACATCTTATATAGCACAATGGCTTGTTCCAAAGGACTTTTCGATGGCACAGATGCCTTGTCACTAGGGAAATTTTAAAACATAATCAATGATTCCTTTGGATCGGAAAATTTCATAATTCATTGTATTGACAAGAAGTTATGAAATAAAACTATCTTTTTCATGTATGCATCTTTGTCCGTAGGTATACATCCCAAGTGGATGTTTAGATGTGTACATCATGTTCGACGTTTATTAGCCTTGATCCCTATTGATCATTTGGGCTAAATAAGGGGTTTGGAAAATCTCCCTAATATAAAGATGACAAGCGTGATTTTATCGCATCACTGTTGTCGGGAGTGTTAACATATTTACAATGTCACAAGGATTTGAATCCTTTGAATAGGTTCTACCATCTTGGCCTCGTCTGGAATGACATATAGGCTAGGTTGTACTTTTAATACTGGTAGGAAAGAATGATATTTATTTATTTTCAGGGTTTTATCATAAATCCAAATTTACAATTTAATAATAGCACGAATGGCCTAGTTGCGTAGACAAGTTTATAAGCCATGGTTTCAGAGAATCGAGGCATTTAGGGTTGAATCAAAGTTCATTACCCTTTTTCGGACGGGGAGTCATTGCTACCACTGTCGTTGTTATAATTTGACGATACAATATGGCCCGTAGGAAAATCGATTACAAAACGATGTTTTTAGAAAATAATAATCATTACATTGATGATAGTAGTCATGATAGTATTGATCATATTGACTATGAGGCTTGGGCATAGCCCACCACCTTAGGCAGGAACCATAATGGTTACAACTGTCATTGTCGTATTGACAACATTATAAAGTATAGCCTGTAGGCAAAACATCACTAGGATGTTATATTATATTAGTCATGATCGCATTGATCATATACACTATTAGGCTTAAGCATAGCTCACCACCTTAGACAAGGAATCATAAAGATTTCAATGTCAGCGTCTGTTGGCTTATGCAGAAATGAGCAAGGCCCGTAGGCATTATATTACCAACGTATGGTCAAAATATGAACATCTTAATTGATGATCTAAACCCATGATTCAGAGATCATTAAGTTGGGTTAGGGATCTTTTAAGGAATCCATATATAAGAATGACGTGTGTGATTTTTAATGGATCACGTCTGCCATGAATGTTAACATGTTCTCAGATGTTAACAGAGATTCGAATCTTTTAAACAGGTCTTACCATCATGGCCCGGCCTTATGATGACCCGAAGGCTAGGTTTCACTCTTAAGATTCTCATTTAACAATTAACGCAGAACAAATTTTAAAATCGAGATGTTAATAAGGATCTGAATCTAAATTGAGGAACTGCCATCTTGGCCGGTCTTAATAATGACACTTGGCTAGGTCTTGTCCTTTTTTAGATTTTTGCCATTTTATTAATATGGTAGATCTTATAAAAGGAATGTTATCATATATTATATTCATATATATTGAATAAATGAGATTTTGATAAAGCATTCCAATGATAAATAAATAAAAATAAAATACAGATTTGCCCTAAAAGGGACTTAAAAGAAATGATGTTATCCATGAAGGGACTGAAAAATAAGTATGCCCTTATAAGGACTTACTAAGGAAACGAACTTTAGTAGAAAGAGTTTCTTCTTCATTTTACTTCTGAATGTCTTCTCCTTGATTGTACGTTAATCCTAGTCGCAACACGAAGTTCGGCCTTTCCTAGGCTTCAATGGGGAGAATTTCCACTACGGCTTCTTTGCTTGGCGACATATTAAAATATATAATTGAAAGTAAAAATCCTCCGAATAGGGACGAGAGTATTCCTATGTTAAGTCTAGACTCAGAATCAAGGAACGTGCAATTGTGTAACTGAGATTAAACACAACAGACTAGTGTTTAATTCACTCAGAGTTGGCTCTGATACCAACCTGTCACACCCCTATTTTCCACGTGTCACCGGTGGGCCCGGTGGGGAGTATCGTGACGTAGTTGGTATCATCATAGACAAACAACACAATATAATAATGCACAGCGGAAGCAAAGATAGATTCATTTCAACTTTAAATAAAAATGTAATATTAAATATCACTAGTAGTTGGAAACGGATCCACAGGCGGATCAAAAACAAAATAAGATATTGTTCAACAGCTTATTGTCGTCCAAGCTTGCGAGACTTATTGTGGACGCTCTAGAAGACAGCCAGCCTATTACGTGTAGTACCTGCACTTAACCTTTTGGAAAATACGTCAGTTTACACTGGTAAATACAATTTAACTGACTCATTTTAAAAAGTTGAAAATTGATTTAAATGCACAAGGCACAAAACATTTTTATTAACTTGGGTCAATTATTTAATATAATAATCATGTGAACGAATTACATGTTACTTGCGTTCAGTGGCCCGGATCTAGTCCGGGCTAAAGATCAATGGACCCACCACATTAAAGAGTTATACACGGAAAGGTGTACGCCTACACCCCGTGCTCAGGTCGTGGCCATCTCGTAGGATGATGCCAAGGATATCCGGGACATGGTTAATTAACCCCCCAAAGGCCTTAAGTGAACAAGACTGTTTAAACGAGCCGATTAAATTATTCAACTATCCACGCAACGGTGGAGGATTTAATGCTCGATCAAGCGGTATTCTATATACCGTAACCCAAGCCCGTATAGGTAAAATAAGTCAAAATGTATTTACCTGAGCTAAATATAAATTCAAACCCAGCCGTATATCAATCAGCAAGTACAGATAGCTTTTACTGGGCTCCTAAATCTGGAACGAAGGTTTATAATAACCTATTAGATTTCTAACGGGTCTTTATTTAAGCTTAAGCTTAGCCCGGTTAGTTTAAAAAAAGACGATACGGTTCAAACACACGATTAAGCGAAGACCGGATAGAATGTGATTTAGACCCGACAAGTTTGAATACTTGTATAATATGGGTATACTAAATACATTCTGGATTCTGAGACAAAAACGATAATGTTTGACCCGTCTCGGTCAATTTATGCAAACTAGTTACATAAACCGAACCGAACGTGAAAAGAGCGTTACGGGTAACCGTAAGAGTCATATGCAAGTTCCCTGAGATAATATGCTTTAAATATGTTATAATATCAGTAAGTTATTTCCATTATGCCCAAAACGGATTTAAACACAAATTAGGCCTCATAAAGGCATTTTGGTCATTTAAAAGATTTATAAAAGAGTTTATTTGTAAATATGAGTTACGGTTCTGATTTATACAGTAAGTATACTTAATTTAACATGTTATAACAGTAGGGTATGACCCTTGTGTGAAACTTATCATTTAAAACCAACTATGCACCTTAGGGGTACTTTGGTAATTTCATAAGTGCTAAAAATGTCAAAATTGGAAACCTGAGTTTATAAACTTGTACTTACTATTTTTATATGAAAATATGCTAATTACATCAGTAGGTATAATTCTTATATGCTTGATATGGTTATAGTATATACTATGCGTTAAAAATGCCTAAAAAGGCGATTTAGAGCCGTTTCCGGGTTTGTAAAAGAAAGCTGAGATTTTTACACTTCCAGAAGGTTCAACATACTTTATTTAATAAATAAAATCAGTAGGAAGTGGTTTGGGGTCAATCGGATTTATAAAACTCGTTTTATGGCCAAAAAGGGCAATTTCGGTATTTACCGAATTTAACTTAAAGACCTATGTTATGCTCTTCCAAAAATTAAATAAAAATCTTTAAAAATCTCAAAATATTATATAACATCAGTGTATAAAAAGTTTGATACCAAAAAGTGGGTTAAAATAGGCTTTGCGCTAAATGCGCTATTTACTTAACATAAAGCTTGTGATTTACGATATTGAGCATATCTCTTAAACTAGGCCACAAACTGATATGAAATTTTCGGTGCATGTTTATAAATCAGTAACAAATGATTTTACTCTTTCACTTTTTCAAAAATCGCGTTTTATATTAAAAAGGGCAAAATAGTCAACTTTAAGCATAAACCGGTAACATGCATATGAATCGGTTAACCATGGAATCAAGGTGTAAAATTCCAGAGGGTTAATCTTATATAAAAGTTGGTCCAAAATATGCTCTAATGCAGATCTTAACATGCATGTACGGATCAGAACCGATAGTCAAAGAAAAAGTCAATTTATGAGACTTTCGGTTCCGATTCGGGTGTAATACAGAAAATTGTCGAGTTGATCAAGTTGAAACATGTTCTTACATTATTTATAAAGTTATTTTGATGATCAAACAGGTTGCATGTAGCCTACATTGTTAATCAAGCTTATTTTTGCAAAAACACATTCTGTTGACTTTTTACGAAACGCTTTGACTCGACAATTAGCATATTTAGAGTGTGAATCTGATAATACCCTTTTAGGGGTTTGTTACACACATAAATACCAACATGCGGGTACTTTCAATTCGAGATATGACTGAGCACATCTCGTTTAATTGCAAGGTCAAGTTTATATTACGATAGTTTGACTTTTGGTGAATGTACTAAGCTAGAACGAAATATAGGATGATATGAGCACTTACAATGATCCTAGACAAGCTTAGAGAGCACTATGAATCAGCCTTGATGTTCAGAAAGCTCCAGGAGAGTTCTTGTGAAGTTTGAGAATGCAAGTGTTCTTGTGTTTGTAACAACAAGTGCCTATTTATGGAACTTTGATCAGATTAAAGGCTGTTGCAAGTGTTTATGGATGTTATATAATCAGTCCAAGGGTGCTTCCTTGCATGAAATTTGATTGGTGAAGTGCCTGAGTCGAAAACAGCTGGATACAAGTCGAAAACAGTCAGAACTGGCAGCTGCCAGTCGTTTTCGTCGCTGGGCAGTCGCTCGCGTGGCGCGAGCCCCTCCTCGCGTGGCGCGACCAAGTGGTTTACCAGCTTTTCAAGTTTTAGCCATTTGCAAATCAGTCCCTGATCTTTGAAACGTTGTTTTTTTCGTTTATTTAGCACTCTAGACCCTCAAATCTGATTCGTAGGAACCTTGGGACTTTTATAAGCTTGGGTATGTCCTCGGTTCACTTTGCGCTTACCCGAAAAGTCACGAAATTCACGATTACGTATTTGACCTTTCGTATACGGTTTTAATCATAACTTTCTCATACGTTTACGAAACTTCATGAAATTTTTATCACATATTCTCATGAGTATATTTTATCATTACAAAGCTTCGGGTTTGCCAAAAGATCACTCAGAGGTATAGATTCAACATGTTGACACGTTTAGCCCCTGTAGTTTGTAATTCCTCACTTTCTTTCATTTTTCGCTTCGTATGATCCATGATTCTTCTGTTTAAGATTATAAACACCATGTAGGGTTATTGTAGGGCTTATTTATCAATCGTTGACACTTTGAACCCTTCAATTTACATAGTTTCACCGTTTGTCAACTTTAGTCCCTCTAAAGTATGTTTTTACATATTCAAGGCCCATGACACGTGTCAATACATTATTGGACGTAAATTTCCGAGGTGTTACATCTTTACTGGATCAGATGTTATGCTCGTTCGTCCACCAGTCAAGAGCTCTCGCCTGGAAGACGCTGGTCGTGCTACGGGTTTTCAGGTGCTCAGGCATTCACTGTTGATGCATGTCACTTCAATGCTGTCGAACCATTCGAGCATCTTAGTAACACCATCATTGCCAGTGAAGGGTTGAGGGTTGCAAGCAGCGAAGTGCTTGTAATTGAATATGGCAGGCTTAGGTTGGTCGACCTTGTAATCGACCGAGGAGTTGGGGTTATTGGCTGAGTAACCTTGCTCACGATATCAGGTATCACAATTGAGCCATCTTCTTGGCCATGAACGCGAGCATTTTCTTGTTGTAGCTTGGCTTGGATCCTCTCTTATAGTTGGAGAAATGGCTTGAAGACATCTAGAAGATCAAAATAGAGGAAAGGATGAGACTTGATCATAATGTTTTTGAAAAATTAGTTTGTATCATGTAATATGTCACGTAGCATGTAAATGTTTCAAGTAGTTCACATAAGCATAACAAGAATTCACATTGCAAAATTATAAACAATGATAAAAGAATTGTAAATTTAATTTGTTCACAAAGAATTATTATTGTTTGAGATTGCGAGGAGAGTATGATTTGTGTCTTCAACGTTGAAATGAAAAGCATATCAAATGTAAAACACATTAAAATTGATAGGACATAAAAGAGATTCAATATAAAACGTGGAATGTCTCGGAACGAAACTAAGACTTTTTCAAAGTGATCAAGATCCTTTTGAGTTAGGGAAACATGCTTTGGCCTAATAGGTAGAATACTCTCACCGAGAAATGGTTAACGGTATTTACCCTTCCAGTTACTACATGTTCCTAGTCAATCAAGGATTCGAGACTTTGGCGAGATTGAAAATCGAGGAGTGAGACTAGTTATCAAGATGCGGGTTTCACCCCTAACTTGGTAACATCGTACCCTGGTGTGGTTGGTACTTTTCGAACGAAACAAGATATAATCTCGGGTCGTCGATAAGGGTACACTAGAATATGAAATGGAAATTCCCATCAAGATATGGATATCACTCCTGACTTGATGGTGAAATTTCATGCAAAATAATATGTAAGGCGGATTGAAAGTCGCCACCAAATGTGGGAATCACCCCTATTTTGGTGAGTCGTTTCAATTGTGGGATAAGAGTGTCTTCAAGTCTTCACGTGTGTATTGTGGTTGCCTTAGGAAAGTCATGTATATTTGAGACCAAAGGAATAGATAAGAAGCAAATAAGAGAGAATTCAAGTAGTTTTAAGCATAAACAAGAAATGTTCCTAAACTATAGACTATGTCAAAAGCATAGCAATTTTTCCTAATTCCCTATAGTTATGGCTCTGATACCAATCTGTCATACCCCAACCGATGGCGGAAACATCGGAGTGAGACGAAAACAAGATTGCTCGAGACATCATAACACTAAATGTGACAATAGTTAATAAATTCCAATTTGTATAAATACTAAAATGAAATACATTGTTCAAAATCAAATACATCAAATTGCAAACAAACATCATAGAACAGAAATAATAGTTCATCTTTAAGGTGTGTATCAAAATCCACCCTAATTAAGTTTCTTCGTATCATCAACTAGCGACCTGCAACATGTATTAAAATAATGATCAACAAAGAGTTGGCGAGTATACAAGTTTGATAACATAGCATAATAGTGAAAAGAGTTTACTCATATCCAACATGATAAAATGTATATACTGTTACTAACACACTAAACAAGTGTAAGCTATATGTCAAACTAGAGTTTAACGCAATCGTGATTACCAAATAAACATAGTTTACTTAACAATACCATTAGAATATGGCGGGGCGTTAATCCTATAGCGCTATAATTGTTAAGGTAGGCTTGCAAAGTTAAAAGTGGATAGAGTGTGATTGTAACAAGTTTAATTGTGATTGCGTAATTTTGTATAATGTGTACATGTTGCACCCAAAGTGTATAATGTGGTGTAGGAATATGTGCAGATGATTGTCATGCAAGAGACTCCTCCATAGGCTCCGTCTCATGGCCCTTAGGCAGGAGTGGATGTTTTCGCGATCTCAAGGATGTTGCCACTGGGAATGAGGATACAAAGAGATTGACGTGATCCTCATCAGTAAAGAGTGATGTGGATGATGTCGACATACCCGTAATTATCATGTATGTTTGGATGCCACGGGCGTATGTATATCATGTATGTGTGTCCTTGTATCTCATGTTTGAGTGTCTGTGTTGGTGTATGACTGATGCAGTGTCTAAGGCTATAGATTAAGTATACTCTCTAATGTAAAGGTGGGGGGCTTTAAAGCCCCTTGTCTACATAATACTGATGTGTAGACGTAACGCTTTAAAGCTCTTAGGAGCTTTATTCCACACCACCCAATCAAACCTTTATGTAGCTTAGTTGTATTTTGTTTTGACGATCTTGTAATAATCATGTCATTTACTTTTATGATGAGAGGTAGTTCTAAGTCAATATAAACATAATTATATATAACATTATATTTCTAAATCGTCTTTATCAACCCTTAAGAGTGAATTTGTTTATTCGTAGACACATATTTTTTAAGTACAGAGTCGGGTCAAATATACAGTATAAATACGAGTTACTTTAACTTTGACGCCGCCGCAACGCGCGGCGGATCAAAATCTTAGTTTTTCACTAAAATGCAAAATTTAAGAGAAATAGACCAACTAATATACAGGATCTTTACATATTTATCTTTAGTTCTTCTCGAACACAATATTTTGTGACGTTGTCATGTCAAGTAACTAACAAATTTTCTTAACTTTATATTATGTACTAGGTTAGTTCCCGGTGTGTTACACGGGTTGAACAATTTAAACTATATAATAACAGGGTCGGCCCAAGCCCAAATATTTTGAGGATTGGGCCACAGGCCACCAAATGTATAGGGCCTCAAGCTTTAAAAAAAATTATATACTATATGGGTTTGAGCCTTGTTATTAAAAGGTTGTAGCCCAGTTGGCGCGCATGTCATCTGTGTACCTTAAGGGGGCGGGTTTGAATCTCTTTTAGGCCGATCGACCGTCGTTTATTCTTTTTGGATAAGAAAAAAAATTGGCAAGAAGGGTCCCGATTTTGAAACTTGCTTTAGGCCTCTAAAATGGTTGAGCCGGCCCTGTATAATAAATATTTCTTGTAAATGCAAATCAAAGACGGACACACTTATATATATTTGATAAATAATGAAACTAATAATAATAGTAAAAAAATCTCATACATGTGTATACTCATTTAAGTAATCGATATACATTTGTTGTTATCCTATATTTTTTGTATTCAATTAACATTTTTCTATTTAGTATTATTTACAATTATTAGAAGATATATATGAAAGAAAAGCGGGAAAACTTAAAAAATGTGTCTTCAATAAATGACACGTGTCACTATATATAGAGTATAGATGTTACTGAATTTTTGAAGAATAATTTTTAAGTTTGACATATATATTCAAGCTTATAAGTATATAATATAGTCATGAATTTTTAATAAATCCAAAAAAAATTATGTGATTAATGGCAAAGTGTGTTTTAGCCAAATCCTAGAATTTAAAACATAAAAGACCAGGTGCAAAAAAGCGTGAAACCCTTTAAAACTTCAATAAAAGGGTTATAGTTATCAGATAAACATTTTTCTGTTTAAACTTCAATAAAAGGGTTATAGTTATCAGATAAACATTTTTCTATTTAATATTATTTACAATTATTAAAACATTTTTCTATTTAATATTATCTTCAAATTAAAAGATAAATTGTTAGAAGATAAATATGAAAGAAAGGCGGGAAAACCTAAAAATAAACGCCTCCAAAGAATGACACGTGTCAAACATTGGTTTACTTTATTATATGTATAGATGTCAACGCATAAATTTTAAATTTCGGTAGCAAATAAGGTGATTTCATTTAGACTTTTAGTGACAAGCAAGTTGCACTTATAACCAAAAAAAATTAATAAAATACTTGATAATTATTTGCCCCGTTCGATATGAATACATGATACAATTGCTAACCTAACCTAGAAGCTTAGCTAGTTCATCGACTCTAAGAGTCGCTTGTGGAGCTACATCAAGATAGTTCTCCTTTGAATCCTTCTTTCGGGTTCTCGTGTTTTTGTTTTTCCCGCCTTTCTTTGGCACCGAAACAGTTACTACCTCGTTCTCGACTGTTTCTTCATCTTCTTGCTTCTCTGTTGTCGCTGTTACCACCTTCTTAGCCCGTTGGAGTCTAAAAGTGGGCCCGGGCTGCGCGGATTTCGTAAAAGCAACCGCCTTTGCATACACCACGTCGGCATCCAAATGGGAATCCTCTAGAACATACGCAATCCCGTCTTGGACCGCTTGATTTAAGAGTGACATCACTCCCGTTAAAGAATCTTGATTGCTCGTGTTTTCTGATACCTTGTTTTCAATATCAACGTGTGTTATGCTTTCATCATCATCCGATACGCTTTCATCATCATCAGACACGCTTTTATCATCATCATACACGGTTTTATCGTCATCAAACACGCTTTTATCGTCATTGGTTGTTGAAACTACAGTTTCATTTTGTTCAGATTCAGATTCGGGGTCAGGATTCTTTGCTTCTCGAGGCTTGTCTTCTTCTGTGAACATGGATTTCCAATTTTGCCCTCGCCACATAAGTATGTGTTCATGCTCAAATGAAATCAACACACATGGAACAAGATCCTGCAGTGTCAAAAACGAAATTACCAAACGCTAGTAGTCGTTAAATGTCGTAGTTTTGACCCATTAATTGTAGTTCTGTTATATGCTTACCGGGTTAAGCAGGCAAAATAAATTAAAAAAAAAAACAGTTTTAAAGATGCAGGTCAACCAGATCAAACCTCTTAAATCATTTTATGCAACAAATAAGATTATTATAAAAATAATATAACTTTGAGTGAAGTATACCAAAAATTTGGATTTGGTCCCTAGCTTTCCAAAAGTATACAAATCATCCCTATGGTTTGCACTTTGTAATGTATTTAGTCCCCAACTTTTTCCAATAGTACATGGATGGTCCCTGTGGTTTGCACTTTGTAACGCATTTAGTCCCTAACTTGGACATGCTAAAACCTTTAGATTTGTTAGTTGGGGACTAAATGCATTACAAAATGCAAATCACACGGACCATCCATGTACTTTTGGAAAGCCAGGGACTAAATCCATTTTTTTGGTAAATCACAGGGACCATCTGTGTACTTTAACTCTATTAAGTTTTCTTAATCATATGTCACACAATAACTATTTATAAAACATTTTAATAATTTTGGACAAATGTGTTCCGGGTCAACCAACGTGACCCAACAAGCTGCCAACTCTCCTATAGTTGGATAATTTTGCAAGTCATGTATCTTTGATTCGTACGGACAAGCAAGAACGGTTGGTGATCGCATACCTTTAGTTTAGCACCAATTTTCCGGTAATCGCTCCCGTTCATTCCTTCACAATTTATTCTCACTAAATCACATGCTTCAAATGCCTCTTTAACATTATTAACAAGATCACAATAAACTCCATTTTTCCCTGAAACACACGTAAATCATCTTCTAATCAGCTTTCCGAAACACCAATAATAAAGTTAAAAAAAATATTTTATTATACATTGTCAAAACTATTAACTACATGGTGGATGTTAACCTTTTGATCAACAAGGCATATTTTATCACCAAAGTCAAATATAATTACAGATATTATAGTTTTAATTAAAATTTAATCTTTACAAATGTAATGATTTAGGAGGTTTTATACAATTAAGGATACACTTTGGGCAAATTTTGACATGATTGACCCATATCATTTTTAGCTACCTTTTCTTATTTTAGCCGTTTGACCGAATAATACACAACCCGAACTGACCCGTTCCATTCATATATTAAAGAGTAAAGTACATAAATGGTCCTTGTGGTTAACCAAATTTTTTGATTTGGTCCCTAGCTTTTCAGAAGTACATGGATGGTCCCTGTTGTTTGTGCACTTTGTAACACATTTAGTCCCCAGCTAACAAATCTAAAGGTTTCAACAAGTCCAAGTTAGGGACCAAATTTGTTACAAAGTGCAAACCACAAGGACCATCCATGTACTCTTGGCAAAAGTTGGGGACTAAATGGGTTATAAAGTGCAAGCCACATGGACCAACCGTGTACTTTTGGAAAGCAAATGCAGAAAGCTAGGGACCATCCGTGTACTTTTACTCTAGGTTAAGAGATCAAAATTGCCACAACTACTTATAACTTAAAAGGCTTACCGAGTTTGCATATTGGAGTTAACTGTCGTCCTTTTCTGCGCATTTCACTTGCTTCTTCAAGAGTTAACCCCTCTGGGACCCGTTGAACGAGCCTCGGGTATACAGGGGTTATAGGCTTCCATAACATAAGAGGAAAAACCGGGCGAGTTTTGTAGTTATAATTTCTACCTCGAAAAAGATACACAACTCCTCCTTTGCTATATATTACTTTCCCTCCTGTCTTATCCTGTTACAAGATAATATGTTAAAAAAGGTTTTAAAAATAATGATGCTAAACTAATGGAGAACGTCAAGATTATTAGGTCGGGAATGGTTATTTAAACGTCTTATCTGCTTATTGTGCTTTACTAAAAGCGGGTAAGCGTTTTTAAGCGTCAATATGATTACGCTTATCTACGTATTGTTCAGGTGAAATAAGCTGGTTTGAACTTTGAACACACATTTTTACATGCTGATTTTGAACTAATTATTAATGTGGATCCAAAATTACAAGTTTACCCTTTGGGTTAAATAAGTTGTTTTCAATAAGTAGTGATTATCTGCTTGTGCTTATAACATAGTTGTTAATAGCGAATAGAGACAAGCTACCTATACGCTGCGTAGTGATAGCAACAAAATAGTGGGCACTATTTTACGTTTAGCGATACGCTAGAAGATAATTTTAGAAATATTTTGTGTATTTTAACAGTATTTTATCAAAATATGTATATTTGAAAAAAAAAATGAAAATCCTGCTTTTTTATAGGCATATATTTAATGCTGGCAAATCGTGTCTTAGCAGGTTTAATAGGTCTCTGACGATGCGAGCAACACAAGTTTTAAACATGAATACGACTCGTCTAACTACTTTATATCCAATGTGACAATGTCTATAACACCGTTGTATGTTTTATGTACCAAGAAGGAGAATTGAGGGATCCTAACCTTCTAAATTTAATTATTTTTAAGAAAGTGAAAATTCAAATGGTGTACTTTCCGGTAAAGAGGTCTAACCGTGTCTTATACAGGTTACGTGTCTTACCCTGTTACATGATGAAATGTTAAAAATGGCTTTTATAAGAATGATGCTCGACAAACGAAGAACATAAAGATTATTAGGGTGGTCGGGAATGGTTATTTAAACGTCTTATCTGCTTATTGTGCTTAGCGTGTTTTTCAGTGCAAAAAATGATTACGCTTATCTACGTATTGTTCAGGTGAATAAGCTGGCTTGAACACACATTTTTTGATGTTGATTTCAAACTAATTATTCGTTGTGGATTCAAAATAACAAGTCTGAAAGAGTTAATTGCCCGGATAGTCCCTGTGGTTTGCCATTTTTTCACCTTTAGTCCCCACCTTTTTAAAATAGCATGTTTGGTCCCTGTGGTTTGAGCGTTTGTTAATCGGGTAGTCCCCTGAGTGGATGGGCGTTAAGTTATTCCGTTAAATATGCGTAAAATTACAAAAAAGCCCTTACTAAAAAAAATAAAAACTAAAACAATAAAGTTTTCAAATGGGCCCCACACCAAACATATCACATCTTCAGTAAACCAACCCCCATCAAACCCATCGTCCCCTACACCACCGCCGCCGCCGCCACCACCACCCTCATCCGCCGTCGCCGGCACAACTCCACACCAACATCATCAGCAACTAACACTTTCTAACCGTCGATAACCATCAACCACCACCTTCAACTCTTGTAGTTCATCACCCAATCATCATCACACTATTCATGCCGGAAGAACCACCATGTATAACCCAAAACCATCATCCTTAAACCCACTCGACATAGTTGTTAATAGCGGGTATAGCGACCGCTATAGCGCGCTATGTAGCCATGCGACGTAGTGTCGCTATATGGGTTATAGCGACAAATAGCGATGATAGCGATTGTATTTTTTAAGTAAATAGCAATTAGATATAGCTATAAAATAGCTGGATTTATAGGTTTTTGTTAAATATACATGTAAAATAGCATATATACAAGGGTATTTTGATGTAATATACATATAAAAATTTTCAAAACTCTTTTTCTAGTGTAATCGCTATTTATAAAATAGTCGTCGCTATTTGTCGCTATTCGCTACGTAGCCTATAGGTGCCTTGTCGCTATTCGCTATGACCTTCACTTGCTCTCGGAAATAAACTTCGTCGTGATGTTTGTCATTAACGATGCCAAAACATTCGCAGACAGTCACATGTTTGTAGGCGGTCTATGGTGGTGGCGATTAGGTGTCACGGAGTTGGGCGGAGGTGACAGTGAAGGTGTATGGGTTGTGGCTTCTTGATGCAGAAGGAGTCGACGGGGTGGGGTGGGGTTAAAGATCACCGGCAAAGAAATGGTTGGCCGGCGTTAAAGATTGTTAGTTGTAAATAGTTGAAGGACCTAGTTGTTAACTAGAGGTCTCTACATGTAATTATAGGTGTCCCTACATGTAATTAATATTTACTTGTTGGTCCCTCCTTCCCCTATAAATAGAGGGATCCTCTTCATTTGTAAATACACAATTCAATCAATACAATTCAGATTTCCTTTCTTTCCATACCAGTCTCATTTACATGGTATCAGAGCTAAAGGTGTTTTAGCTCAAGAATATCCTCATTCGGGTGACCATTTCTGGCTCTAAGTTTAGAAGTTCATAGTATGCTCTGTGGTTGCAGCTTAGTCTGACCTTCCACATCAGAAACGGATTTTCTCTTCCATACCATTTCCGGTCACCACCAGTTCTGTCCTAAAACCCGTTCCAGATCTGTTCCAACACACCCTTTCTTAGATCCGGCACTTTTTCCGGCGAGTTAAGCTACACCGCCACTATCACTGTGCTCGGAATCTCCCGATCTACAAAACCCCTCAAACCGCGCCGCCATCCGCCGCTCCACGCGCCCCCACGTGCCACCGTCTCTTCCGCCACCCTAACACACGCGCCGCGCGTGACGGCGCGTCGCTGTCTCTCCGGCCGCCGTTTTTTGCCAGTCTGGTCGGAATTCCCTCCCCGTCCATCCCGTCAGGTTAATTTTCCGATCTGAGCAACTTTGTTTTTCTGCCTCGGTTCGCGTGTTCGTATTCCAGTTCAGCCTTTTATTTTTCGAGTTCTGTTTGAATATCGTTTAAAATGGGAGATAATGAAAATAAGAAGAATACGGTGGAAAACCAAATTGCTCCAGGCATTATCAACTATGCCTCCGTTTTACGTATTCCTGTTAAGCTAGACTCGAGCAACTGGAGTTCCTGGAGCCTCTTTGTCCAAAAAGGTCTTGCTAGTGTGGACAAAGAGGACCATCTAACAAAACCACCCCCTGATCCAACTCCTCGGGAATGGCGTATCGACGATAGTGGGATACAAATGGCTCTATGGAATTCCATGGAGCCACAAATCCTCACTATCGCTCAAAACTTCCCTACAGTAAAGGCAATGTGGGACCACCTGTCTTCATCCTTCTCAGCTAAGGAATCTTTGTCCCATGCCTATTCTGTTGTTCAAGCCTTCACCCGGGTGGAACAAGGTGACTCCACCTTTACCGATTACTTTACTCGTTTCTCAAAGCTTCAAGATGAGTTACGAGCTCTATTCCCACCTACTGCTGATTTAAAGGTTCAGGAGGAGCGTAACACCAAAATGGACGTCATGATGTTTATTGCTGGTTTATCACCTAAGTATGCAAGTGCACGTCCATTATTGCTAAGTAACTCTACCGCTATTTCATCTGTGGCATCCACATATCACCTATTGCGCGAAATGTATGGTCCGGTCGCATCTCCAACCGATATGTCTGCCTTGGTCAGTAAGGGTACAGGGCAAAGTTCTTATATGAAGAAAGGCACTGGACGAGGCACTGGGGGACATGGTGGTAATCTTGTCTGTCACTTGTGTCATGAACCAGGACATGCAAGGTACAACCGTACAACTGCCCGAACAACTGCCACTATTGCAAGCTGCCAGGGCATACAAAGCATAATTGCCCAAACCGTGCTCCTGGATCTCAACCAAAAGCTCGACTAGCTTCTACTGGTGAGTCTTCTCCTACTGGTGCGTGTTCTAACCCAACTACTGGTACTGCCTACACGTTGAGCGAGGAGGATCTCAGTAGACTTCAACAACTGTTGGCCTCACAGTCACCTACTCCTAGCCCACAAGCCAGCTTGGTCAATTCAGGTATACTTTCTTATCTTGACTTATCCTGGATTATTGATTCTGGAGCTACTCATCACATGACTGGGATTCAGGATCTTCTTTCTAGCCTACGTACTGGTTCTCACCCACCAGTTCGTCTTGCTGATGGATCCTCATGCCCAGTCTGTGGCATTGGATCGGTTAGTAATTCGAAAGACCTAAACCTTTATTCTGTCTTGTTGGTTCCTAAATTCCCTGATAACCTTTGTTCGGTAAGTCAAATTACATAACAAAATAACTGCTCCGTAACCTTTTATCCTACTCACTGCATTTTTCAGGAACTAGGGACGAACCGGCTGATTGGCATAGGTTTTGAATCAGGAGGCCTCTACCGTATGTCTTTACCGTCACACCCTAAAGCCAACATATGTGATTCCAGTATCAGGGAGGCTCACTGCCGACTAGGCCACCCTTTTGCAGCGGTTCTGAGGCAAATGAGACCGGATTTTCCATCTTCCTTTGATTTTCATTGCGAGTCATGTCAACTTGGTAAACATACCAGGCGTCCCTATCCCCCTAGAGTGTCTAATCGAGTCAGTACGTTGTTTGAACTTTTGCATTCTGATGTCTGGGGCCCATGTCCCACAAAATCGACTTTGGGTTTTCAATATTTTATCACCTTTATTGATGATTATTCGCGTGCTACTTGGGTTTATCTATTGAAATCTCGTGCTGAAATATATTCAATATTTCGTGAATTCCATGCTTACGTTAAAACTCAATTTCAAACCTCAATTAAAACCTTGCGTACAGACAATGCAAAAGAATATTTGTCGACCGACTTTTCTTCTTACTTAAAATCTAATGGCATTATTCACGAGTCGTCTTGCGTTTACACACCACAACAAAATGGTGTCGCTGAACGCAAGAACCGACACTTATTAGACATCACTCGCACTCTCATGATTCATTCTCATGTTCCTCATCGTTTCTGGGGAGACGCTGTCCTTACTGCCGCTTATCTTATTAACCGCATGCCCTCACCCGTCATTCATGGTCAAACCCCATTTTCTATCCTTTTTCCTAAAGGAACTATGTTTCCACTTCCACCCAAAATATTTGGATGTGTTGCATATGTTCATGATCATCGTCCAGGGACCCCTAAACTTGATGCCAGAGCCATTCGTTGTATCTTTGTGGGTTACTCACGTGTCCAGAAAGGTTATCGGTGTTATAGTCCTTCTCTTCGTCGTTACTTTACTAGTTCCGACGTTACTTTCCATGACGAATGTCCCTTCTTTCCTACATCCTCTACTCCTGTGTCAGATCCATTTCCAGAACCGGATCTTCCCGAATCTCCTTTCATCCCTGTTGTTCCTTTGTCCTCTGTTCCGTCTACCCCTCCGGTCTCAGACACCACAGTTCCAACCTCTGCAGATTCGGGGCTACCGACAGATCCTCCACCGTTACTCTTCACATATGCTAGGCGAGGTAAGGAATCAACAACAGAGACTCTTGATTCACAACCAGCCTCTACATCTGGTACGTCCACAGTTCCACCACCTGACACTGAACCTGTTTCACCATTACCAGAAACCGTTGCCTATGATCCTCCAGGTGCACCGTATCCTGATATACCTATTGCCTTTCGAAAAGAACCTAGACATACCACCCGTTATCCCATCCAGGATTATGTTGCTTATGCTCACCTATCCACGGAGTCTCATGCCTTCACCACTTCACTTGATTCCTATCTGATTCCCAAAAATGTGATGACAGCTCTCGCTCACCCAGGATGGCGTCAAGCTATGGAAGAAGAGCTTGGGGCTTTAAGGACTAATCATACATGGGATCTTGTAACGCGTCCGCCAGGAAAGCGTGTTGTTGGTTGTCGTTGGGTCTTCACGGTTAAACTTAACCCTGACGGTTCTCTACATCGTCTGAAAGCTCGTTTGGTAGCTAAAGGCTACTCTCAAGCTTATGGTATTGATTATGACGAGACTCTCTCCGGTTGCCAAAATGCCCTCCGTGCGTATTTGTATTGCTCTTGCTGCCATTCATCATTGGCCGCTCCACCAGCTTGATGTCAAGAACGCCTTCCTTAATGGTGTTCTTGAGGAGGAGGTTTATATGGAGCAGCCACCAGGGTTCATTGTTAAGGAGGAGGCATCCAAAGTATGCAAACTGCGTCGCTCTTTATATGGTCTTAAACAATCTCCCAGAGCATGGTTTGGTCGGTTTTCTAGTGTCATGGAAGAATTTGGAATGGTTCGTTGTACATATGATCACTCTGTATTCTTCAGACATCATCAGGGTCGAAGGATCATCTTAGTTGTTTATGTGGATGATATCATAGTTACAGGGGATGATGAAGATGGAATTACCAAGCTCAAACAGTTCCTTCAGTCTCAGTTTCAAATTAGTGATTTAGGTCGGCTACGATACTTCCTTGGCATAGAAGTATCTCGTTCCCCACAAGGAATACTTCTCTGTCAACGAAAGTATGTCCTTGATATGCTAACTGAGTGTGGCTTACTGGGATGCAAACCGGTTGACAGTCCTATGCTTCCTACAAGGAAGCTTCTTCCAGAGGATGGAAATCTAACGAAGGATCCCGAACGATACAGACGATTAGTTGGAAAGCTTAATTATTTGACAGTTACACGACCAGATATTTCCTTTGTCGTCAGTGTCCTAAGTCAGTTCATGGCCACTCCGTACACAGGACACTGGGATGCTGCTCTCCGTGTCTTAAGATATCTCAAGAGTCAAGACCACACCAGGCCTGGGGATCTTATATTCTGATCAGGGTCATTGTCGTGTGGGTGCTTTCACAGAAGATGGAGACGGACGTATATCTGGATTCTCAGATGCAGATTGGGCAGGCTGTCCTATTTCCCGTCGATCCACCACTGGGTATTGTGTTTTCGTTGGCGGAAACCTTGTGTCCTGGAAGAGTAAGAAACAACACACCGTATCCAGATCAAGTGCTGAATCAGAGTACAGAGCTATGGCAGATGTTACATCGGAGATGATATGGGTTCGTCGTCTTCTTAGAGAACTTGGGGTTATCTCTGAAGACTTGATGCGATTGTACTGTGATAATCAATCAGCTATACATATAGCCAAAAATCAAGTATTCCATGAGAGAACTAAACACATTGAGGTTGATTGTCACCTAATCAGAGATCGGATAGTCGGTACTCAAAAGGATCCTCCGTCGATTCAGCCAATCCATGTTAGGACGGAATTCCAACTAGCAGATATCTTCACGAAACCACTCCGGAAGCCACAAATAGACTTCATATGTAACAAGTTGGGCATGATTAACATCTATGCTCCAACTTGAGGAGGAGTGTTAGTTGTAAATAGTTGAAGGACCTAGTTGTTAACTAGAGGTCTCTACATGTAATTATAGGTGTCCCTACATGTAATTAATATTTACTTGTTGGTCCCTCCTTCCCCTATAAATAGAGGGATCCTCTTCATTTGTAAATACACAATTCAATCAATACAATTCAGATTTCCTTTCTTTCCATACCAGTCTCATTTACAAAGATCACCAGAAAACCTGATAGTGGTAGCCTTTAAAGATAAGGTGATGGTGGGGGGAATTTTTTGATTTAGATATATATTATTGCTGGGCTACTTCATATTTCAAATGATATACTTGAATTTTTTAATGTTTTAAATAATTTTTTAATGCTTTAGATATTTTTTAATAAGAAAGGGTAATTTGGTCATTTCACTTTAACTTAACTGAAGAAACTAACATCCATCCAGTGTAGGGACTACCCGAGTGACAAACGCTCAAACCACAGGGACCAAACATGCTATTTTAAAAAGGTGGGGACTAAAGGTGAAAAAAAAAACAAACCACAGGGACTATCCGGGCAATTAAACGTCTTATCTGCTCATTGTGCTTTACTAAGCAGATAAGCGTGTTTTCAGTGTAAAAAATGATTACGCTTATCTACGTATTGTTCAGGTGAATAAGCTGGCTTGAACACACATTTTTTTATGTTGATTTCGAACTAATTATTCGTTGTGGATTCAAAATAACAAGTCTGAAATAAGTTGTTTTCAAAAAGCTATTATTATCTGCTTGTGCTTATCTATACTATATTATAATGCAGGAGGGAAGGATTCCCAAAAGTTAAGAACTTCTTCCCCCCTTATTTATAAATAAACCCCTAAAATGAGGGTAAAGTGGTCTTTTAAACCATAATTATTTTTTAGTCCCTCAATCTATTACATTTAAATCCTTGACATTTAACATAATTATGGGTAATTAGTTACACTTCCCTCCTCTTTATAATTCAAAAGAATCTTCAATGTTGAAACACACACGTGTTTGTTACACTTTTTATTTAATACTTTTGCAACATATTTCTTTTTTTTTCCTTTGATATTTTCTATTCTTACTATTTAACCTTTATCTTAAACAAAATTTGATTTATATCACATTGGTATCGGATTAATAATTAACTAGAATGTTTATAGTTAATAATTAAATATTTATAAGGTCTTTAAATTTAAAAAAAATTAACACTATGTTTGTAGTGATTGTTAATGGGTAAATTTACTCATTTTTAACACTATTATTATTTCACATTTGAAAACAAACATTTTAACTAGATACAATTATTATTATTATTTTATGCACGTTTGGTTTTTTTTTTTAAATTGGTAGATTCAAAATTAAGTAGATGCAACTAACTTCCTAAACAAAAGGGTGCCAGATTTCAAAATAACCCTAATTCACCTATATATTCCTACTATAAATACATAGTAGGGCACCCATTTCTATTGCTAAACATTTGATAATGGATCCAATTTCGAATCCAGTGATTGCGAAAAAACAATCATATGAAGTTGTACTTTCAAAGGTTAGATTGTTAATTCGCATCAATTTATAAATTATGTTTTAATTTTATGCGAATTTTAATATATGTTATTTTTTCGTTTCAGTTGGAAGGTGAACGCGCCGATTTAAACAATCCAGTTGCAGCTCCCGCTTCTAAGGTTTCGATTTTGATTGTTTTATTAATTTTTTCTGTTCAAACATCGATTAAATAACGAGCTGTTCATAACAGGTTGTTCGATTAAATAACGAGCTGTTCATATTAACGGTTTTTTTGCAGGATGATGGTGATAAATCTGTTGAGATAATCAGTTACGGTCACATGTTCAGCCCGTACAAGTCTCATCTTCAACGTGAATTTACTGAAGAGGTAATTTTAAGGTTTATTTAATCTTTTTTTAACTTTTGTATTCAGTTTTTGTCTTTTTTTTAAGGATCGAAAATGTGAAGCTCAAAGGAAGAGATACAAGAGACTCTCGGAATAGAAATGGAGTGACGTGGTTGATTTAGATGATTCCGATGACGATGACAAAACGGAAGAATTTAAAGATACTGCAGATTCAAACGACAAAACCCGATTAAAAATACCTCGGGTGTCAATTCAGAAGCGGAACAGATATCATGAAGTCTAATATGATATCTAGCAAATGTTTTCTATGTTTTTTTTTTTCTCATTTTCAGTTTGTGTTGGTTGGAAATAATAAAACAATTGTTTAAGATTCTATGTTATGTTCTTTTTTTTTTTTTTTTTGATTCTTAATAATAATTCGTGTATTAAAGTATTTTCAACTTAAATAAATGCCAAATATAAGGACTTTTATTTAGAAGCTCATATGAAAAATCAGGGGGCAGTGGGAAAAAACGTAATATGAGGGCCCTGAGCTAATTGAAAATTTTAATTAATATAGATAGATTGAAAATTTAAAAAATTAATGAGGGATTAAATAGGAGTGATTTAAGGAGCAATTTTAAAACATGGTGTATTTTAATAACTATGCATTATATATAGCACGTAACCAATATAAAAAAATCCCTAAAAAAAGCCCTAATTTGGGCAAGTATCATATTATAAGAAACAGTTAGAAGGAAAGTAAATGAAATTGAAATTTGACTAGATACATAATCGAAAGTGAAAAAAATTAGACTGATAAGATAAAAATGTTGATTAGATATTGTTGCATTTTATTAGGGATTATCAGTTATAAATTAGACTCATTGCGAATAAGTTTTGTTATTTAAAAAAAAGCTACATCAAGTTAAACTAGATAGTTCGTATTTGTTGCATTTTTTTAGGGGATATTATTTAAAAATTAGACTCATAAGATAATATTACTTTATTTCAAAAAAGCTACAGCAAATTTAAACTAGATCTTCTTGCATTTTTTTAGGGATTATTATTTAAAAACAGCATAAGATAAGATTATGTATTTTAAAAAAGCTACAGCAAGTAAACTAGATACTGTTGTATTATAATAGGGATTATTATTTAAAAGTTTGACTAATAAGATAAGATTAGTTGATTCAAAAAAGCTACAGTTTGTTAAAAATTCGTAGGTTTTAAATGTGTTATATATAGGTACAACTCCCCTATTCATTACTTGTTTTACTCCAACAAAAAGCCAGTTCTTCTCGTGATGCAAGTACCTGACATTTGAGCTTTTAGTTTTCAACATTTATGTTTGAGACTTATCTTTCCTTATTTGTGTGCTACTTTATATAACTTTTAATTATGTTTAAGATTATTTTTTCTTATTCGTGTGTTACTTTATTACACCAATGGTTTCTTGAATTACTTGATATTTAAAATTCTAGACATGTGTAACACTTATGACATATATCCACCACAATAATAAAAATATTATACGAATAAGAAAACTACTAGAAATGAGTGCCGCAATGCAAAGTGTTGCCCCCGCCGCATCGCGCGGGCACCCTACTAGTAAGTGTAAACAACTAAGCATAAATTATATATATATATATATTAAAACGCAAAGCATTGTGTCTCACTACTCACTCTAACGAATCACATGGTGCCACATGGCAGCCTCTTTTTTATTATAATTTTTAACTCTTTTGTTTTTTTTTTCCGTTTACACCTTTAACTTTGTTAATATACTGTATACATGTTCAGTCCTTCTACTTTAACTTTCCTAATATACATGTTTAGTCTCTCTACTTTAAGTTTAGCAAATATACATGTTTAGTCCCTCTACTTTTATTCCTTTTAGTATTTCGCCATTTAGTGTTTTTTTCTTACTAACGTGACGAACCGACCCGACTCCCGACGCAACGCGCGGGGTAATATTACTAGTTCTTTTTAAAAAAAGCAATCCCAAAGTAAAGGGGTATGGGATTGGTTGTCTATATGATAATACAAAAGTCATACGACCATAGTTGTTAAAAGCCATCGCCTCTTGCGCCTAGGCCCATTTTTCAGGCGAGGTGAGACAATTGCGCCTTAAGTCGAGGCAATTGTGCTTTAATTCTCTAGGTGAGGGTTCAGGCATAAATTCCGGCGCAATTCATAGATTCCAGAGTGTTTCCGACCAAATTCTCTAAATTCCGGCAAGATTCCAGCCAGATTTCTACTTTTATCTAAGGAAAACTACTTTTATACACCAATACACTAATGTTTTAGAACTTTTGGAACTAAATATATAATATTAAATGTTATATAATAGCTTTTATTTACTTTATTTAAAGAATATTATTATTTTTCTAATACGTAATATATTTTTTACTTTTTTTTTTCATTGTGCGCTTTTTTTTCCTCGTGACCTAGCTTTTTTTGTGCCTTGCGCCTATGCCCTAGGCGAGGACTATGCGCCTTGAATGTGCCTAGTGCCTTCAATAACTATGCATACGACTCATACTTCACAAAAATAAAACAACTAAAAAATTCTACAAATTAAAAAGAAATAGTGGAAGACATATACTGTATTTAGTACCAACCTCTAATTGTAGGCGAACGTTGTCCATGTCAACTGTGCATACACCTTTACATTTTATTTTGCAAACCCTTCTTCGTTTCCAATGTGCGTGGATATTGTCCAGCATATTGTGTGTCAAACCATCTCTACCTAAAATGTTTAAAATAAATAAGCAATGAACAGTGGTAAATTTCTTTAAATTATGCTTTAAAAAACAGACTCTACACAATGTTTCTAATCATTGATATTCATTTATGTTAAGTTTAAAACAAATAAACTGAACAAACCAAAATCTCATGTTTCTAATAACATTAATTCAGTCAGCCAAACTTGCATTAGTCGAGTTTACAATAAATATCTCTTTTCTATGTCTACTCATATCTGTAGTTACTAAGCACACGAAGCTTCAGAATACATCGAAAAGCACAATTAGCAATTTAGACATGTATTTTCAAACTGATTATTGCCACTTCAAGAATCATAATTATATAATGATACAATCGCATTTAGCTATATATATGTAGTTTCTTAAAATTTGATTTTTAATGACCTTAGATAAGCTATAAATAAAATTTGATTTTTAATGACCTTAGATAAGCTATAAAACCATAATCAGAACAGGTTTAGCCAAATACTTAAACTGATAATTGCTAAAGGTGCATCCAAACACCATCTTACAATCCAAGATCACTAATCTTGAAAGTGAGACAATATGAGTCAAGTCCAAACATCCAAACTAGACAAAAAGATCAGTTTAACAAAATTTGTTAAAACCCGATTTAAGTGCAGCTCTAAACAAATCTGAACTCAAACAAGTAAATTAATCAATAACTTCCACTTACGGCATTTCAAAACAGTTTACAACATTCTCATTAGGATAAAAATCAGTCAATTGTCCATTAGGGGCAGACTAAGTTACTTTTCTATTAGTATGCGACTGCCCCGACAATACAAGTGAAAGTTAAGTGTCATTGGTTACATTGCTTCTATTGGTATTAGCGCTCATAGCAAGCGCTATCGCTATCTGAGTTTGGCGCCTCCATAGCGAGTAAATAACGGGATTTCAGGTTTTTTGTTTTCTTTTGGTTCTAATATAAATAGCGATAAAAAACATAGACAATAGATTTTATGTTTTTTGTTAAATATACGTGTGGAAACACCATATTTGGATATAATATACATATAAAACATTTCTAATATTTTCTTCTAATGTATCGCCAAATATAAAATAGCACCCGCTATTTCATCGCTATAACGCTATTGCTACGTAGTGTATACGTTGTTTGCCGCTATGGTCTGCTATTCGCTATTAACAGCTATGATTGCTTCGCCTCAAAAGCACCACTTTCAGGTCCTCAGGCGCAACTTTCCGACGAAATTTCAACCAAAAATCATCTGAACAGGTCTGAAACAATTATACCAACCCTAAACAAGCCCGGAATCAACCTAAAGCAGCCTAAACTAGCCCTAAAGAAGCCTAAAACATGTCTAAAACCCCTAAAAATTGTATTTTTTTACCATACGCCTTGCCTAAAAAAGCCCTCGCTTTTTATACGCCTTGCATTGAAGCCCAAGGCTCACCCTTTGCGCCTTGACAACTATGATTGCCGGTATGAAATTATTACTTTTCTAACGAAAGTTAAAGTTATAAGTGCCTTCACTCCTTCAGTTACGAAGTCAGTATGGATTATTATCAGCCAACGGGTCAAAACTTAAAACTATTAAACTATAAATCCAATTCGCCTAAAAACAAAAACAAAAACAAAACATACCTATATTCAACTGTCTTGATGACTTCAAACACCCTTTAACAAGAGCATCAACCTCCTCCTTACTCAACTCCTCCCCCAACACCTCCTCCCTCTTAACCACATACCTCGGCCCGGTCCCACTCAAAAACGGCCCAGGCGCCTGTACGGGCTTAACCCCTTTCTTCCCGGGCTCCGGCAACTTTAACGAGTCAAACTCCACCTTCTTCTTCCCACTTGGCAATGGCTTCTTCCCCGTCCACGGCCTTGGCATACTCCCCGGCCCAAACGGCGCAATCGCAGGCTCCCGAAGCCTCAACGGCTTCACTTTCGGTGTTTCCGTATAACTGTATTGAAATTCAAACGGTGCTTCGGGTATTACATATGTAAGTCCCTTATCACTTACTTTAATCACTGTTTCATCATTTTCGTCTTGAATTTCATCTGGGATTTTTCTAATTCTTACAATTCGTTTAAACGCAGGGTGTGAATGTGAATGTGAATTAGAGTTTTTTGAATTTGGGGGTTTTGAGTATTTTGATTTTTTACCGGGGATGGAGGAACGGGAAGGGGAAGAGGGGGTGCCGGTGGATTTGTACGGTGGTGGGGTGATGGTGGGGGTGGTGGTGGTGGTGGGGGTGGTGGTGATGGTGGTGGCGGAGTGGAAGCGTTTGTGGAGGCGTAAGTGGTCTTCGTGTTGTTTTTGGGTGAGTTTGTGGTGGGTGTGTTTTAGGAAGTTGGGGTTGTTCCACCGGGAGAGGTTGATTACGGTGATGGGACGGTGGTGGTGGTGGTGTGGTGGTGGGGAAAGTGGGAATTGGAGAATGGGTTTTAGAGTTAGAGACATTGTTTGGGCAGGCTTCAGTTGATGAGGTTAATGGATCAATGTGTTTTGAGATGGTGGAAAAAGAGAAGAAAATGAACAATCATGATCTACAAGGGTTGATAGTGATACTAAAAATATATGAAGATTAGAGTGTAATATTAACAACAACAACAACAACCATACCCAGTATATCCCACAGATAGCAGAGCTATTTATAGGGTCTGGGGAGGGTGGGATGTAGACAGACCTTGCCTCTATCCATAGGGATAGAGAGGCTGCTTCCAGAGAGACCCTCGGCTCGAAAGCGAACAGCAAACCAACATATCAGGTCAAAGAATGCATGAATATGAAGTCGCCCATACTAAGATAAGAGTGGGACAATATAGAGTGTAATATTAAATGAGGGGTATTTTTGTCTTTTTATAATTACTCCTGACATTGCAAGTGGAAGAACATCTCAACATCTCCCTCTCTAATTTATATCTCTCTCTATCTCTAGTCCCCCTATCTTAGCTCTTGCAATTCTAAACCCTATCAAGCTTTGATTAAACATCAATTTAACACCTAAAACATAATCTTCGGCATCCATAGATCTGGTGGACATCTTGTCTAGTTTTTCGGTGAGAGAGACACACAAAGAGAGACCGATTGAGAGGAAGAGGGTCTGAACGGGGTTTTAAACCCTTTCGATTGTTTGGAGTTTTTAAGGTTTTTAAATTAGGGGTTTTGAAGTTGGGATGAGCGGCAATGGTTGTACTCAGGTTTATTTCGACGTTGACTTGGTTATCTAGGGGTTTTGATGGTTAACTTTTTTTTTCCGTCAATCTATGAAACGCCCCAAATCTATGGATCTCATTTGTTGATTTACTTTTTGGAAAATAGTTTGAAATAAAAACATTCAATTAAAATGCAGCAGAAAACATCCCATACGGCGAAATAGGCACAAGGAAAGAGCAATAGGCCGGACCAGCCTACAAAAACGAAACGGTCCCTACGTAACCAGTCATCCATAATATCAAACAAATCATTTTCGTCTTTGGTAAATTTACCAAGGGCTATAGTCATCGTAATCCTACTATTCAACTACTTCGACCATTTCCGAACACCTCATAGTATTTTCGGGGCGTCCAAATAGTCGATCATTTCTGCATGATTTTTTTCTCGTGCACTACCCCTTACAATACAATGGGTTTCGAAGATAAAAATCCTTTATTGGATTGGCCCATAAATTGACCACCCAGGTAAATTTATGAAGTCTTTACCATCTAAACAAATTACAAATTTAAACATTGCCTTATAAAAGAAACATTAATAAAAAGGGAGGCTAGTCTTCGGTGGGTCGCCTTGCCACAAGCCAGCTATCACTTCTTCGAACCATCTGATGTGCATAATAAAAGTCAACTATGCAGAGCGACTTCTAGTCTAATCAGTCAACTATAACTTTAACAATTAAAAGTCAACAAACATTCTATTTTATGTCTATATTGTACTGTAACGCCCTGCGTTTCGAAACATTATCTTTTTAGGCGAGCCTCGTCCTACTTCCTACTTTGCGACGCTTAATGAAACTATTTAAATCTTAATCATGGTAAACTATGTGAAAATTGATGCTTAATGAGACTATTTGGATCTTAATCATGTTTAACTATGTGAAACTTTTACTCTATGTGATACTTCTATATGTGAACGATATGATTCTTGACTCTTGATTCTTCAATCTTGTGATGCGTTATATGTAAACAGTGTGAATCTTGACTCTCTTGAATATTAGAAACTTGACACTTGATACTTATGGAACGAGAGACCTGATACTTATTAAACAAGAAACTTGATACTTATGGAACGAGAAACTTGATACTTATTAAATGGGAAACTAGCTTAAACGCAGACTTGAAACCCAGAAACTTTTGTGTTAACTATATAATAATGACATGTAATGGTTACTCACAATTATACGCAACGCTTAATCTAGATCGCAAAACGAACCAAAGTCGGAAAACTAGCAAACGGGATTGGCTGTCCGAATGGACATATGATCGGATGACCGTCCGAATGGACATCTGATCGGATGAGCATCCGATCGGATAGCCATCCGCTCGGATGACCATCTGATTGGAAGGTCATTCGACCGGACAACCAACCGATCCCTTGCACACTTACACCGACCTATCTGTCACTATCACCTATAAATAGGGCTGTTAACCCTTCATTTCACACCTTTGCTTCTGTCACTCGACCACACGCACTCTCAGTCACATTAATCAAGATTCTAGCCCATTTCGTAAGTATTTCTCCTAAATCTTTGTACAACTTTCATCATTTAACACTTCTACACCATATTCTTCATCAAAATCACACCAACACTTCAACTTTTTCACGAAAACCAACTGATTTGGGTCTCTTGAAGGTGGTTTCCACTCAGATGTTTGTACAAACTGTGCTGGAGCATCATTTGATCGAGATCGACCCCAGATCTAAAGGATTTTCACAGCTTTTAAACAAAGTCTAAGGAATCTCACACTTTTTACACCATATCTGATGGAACTTTACTTGTTTCCAGCTCAGATCTGATGAACAACACGTTTTACACTGATTTACGAGCTTTCCTCCCAACTTTATACAAAACATGGGTGAAATCAGACTCAAACAGACTTCCGACTCGTTCCTTAGTCGAAGAATTCCACTGGAAAATGGGCCGATTGACGATCCAAACATGAAACTTCATCAGAAAAAGTTCGTCAGTTCGAAAAGGGGTGGTACCCATCCGATCGAACGAGCTAGTTTTGGTACGTTTCCGTTGTTTGGCACGTCGTCACACCGTCTCCGTTAACTTAAACTTAGAAAAACTTCACGAAACTTCCCTCACCGATCGTCTGTCCGAATGGCCATCCGATCGGATGACCATTCGTCCAGAGGATCTGACTATGATGACACTTGTTGTTTGTTTTACAGGACACTATGATCAAAACATTGAAAACTTTAACAGTTCACAAACACCCACTGTTCGAATGGCCATCCGTTCGAATGGTCATCCGTTCAGATGACCATCCGTCTGGATGACCATCCGCTCAGGTATTCGGTTAGACACTTTTACTCGATTTTCGCACCATTCGACACTCTGTTCCCGACCGGGTCAGCATTTAGAGGACTTATGCTCTATTCCCCGCACGCAGGCTGATCCAGAGCTCCCTTCGATCCAATCTAATAGTGTTTGGTTCTAAGCACCCACTGTGAGTATACTCGATCCCTTTTTGTTTTAAACACCTTTGGGATGCAACATGTATTCTATATCAAGACACTTGACACTTGAAACTTATTTGAAACACGCTCTATTTGTATTAAACATGAAACATGAAACTTGTGATACTTGAGACTTTTATACTATGTGAACGTTTAATCCATGTGTGTAGTTCCGCCTTAACAATTATAGCGCTATAGGGGTTACGCACCTCCCCGTTAGTCTTTGGGGTATTGTTAGGATGAGACATATAACCCCCCGTTATTCTTTGGGAAATGCACTTTAACGCGTTGGAAACTTGGGCTATCACTTGGACTGCGTTAACTAGCATGGTGAAACTTATTATATGTTTTCGTCTTGGATATGAGTTTTTAAACTATTATGCTACGTATTCAAACTTGTATGCTCGCCAATATTTTGTTGATTGTATTTTAATACATGTTGCAGGTTGATAGTAGCTGGGAATCAGGAAAACAAGCTAGGATGATGCTTAGAAACTCATCTCAAATAATTAGATAGTTTTGAACAATATTTGAATGTTTTGTTGATACAATATGTTGGTCGTGGAATGTGTTTGGCGATCTAGACTTATTTATGAAATTTTGATTAATCTTTATCGGAACAATTAGTGTTGTGGATTCTCTTGAGCAATCTAATTCGCTTAGTGTCGCGCCCCGATGTTTCCGCCATCGGTTGGGGTGTGACAGATTGGTATTAGAGCCATAACTATAGGTAATTAGGAAAAGTAGGAATGCTTTGCCCTAGTCTATAGTTCTAGGAACGTTGACTCTTATTTGTTGTTTAAAACTTATGCATTCTACCGTACATGCTTCCTAGCAACACTTCCCTGTTAAACTTACATGGCTTTCCTAAGGCTGACACAATACACACTTGGATGCTTTGAAAACACTCTTGGAAACACAATCGAAATGACTCATCAAAATAGGGGTGATTCCCGCCTTTGATGACGACTTTCACTTACCAGTGTTTATATTTTTGCACGAGATTTACCCTCAAGTTAGGAGTGACATCCATACCTTGAAGGGAAATTTCCATTTTTATCATCTAGTAGGTCTTATCTTTTAATGAGTACCAACCATATTAGGGTACGATGTTACCAAGTTAGAGGTGAAACTCGCATCTTGATAACTAGTCCCACTCCTGGATTTTCAGTCTCGCCAAAGTCTCGAGATTCCCAATCAATTAAGGACGTGTAGTGACCGAAAGGACAAATATCGTAGGCTTAACATCAATGAACGTATTTGTCTAAGTAAGCCAAAGCACGTTACCTTGATTCGAAAGGGGCTCAATTTACTTTGGTTAGTCAACGTTTCTCCACCCGAAACAATCCTATTTTTATAAGCCTATCTTTTATGTTATCACGATTTACATGTGGTTTTATACTTGATGCTTGATTCATTTCGAAACTTCTACACGAATCACACTATCTCCGCAATCTAAAACAAGGATAATAATCTCTTGGGAACAAAGTAATTTACGATGCTTTATTCATTCGTGTTATACTAAGTGGAAATCGTGATTAAAACAATGCTGAACGTGTTATACTATGTGAAACAACTGGATTAAACATGTTGAACGTTGTGTTTGAAACAACTTGAGTCTTTTATGCAATCATGTGAAACACTATGCTACGTGCTCATGTGACTATATTATTTAAACAAGAACATTATGATCGAGTCTCACCTGATTCCAGTGTTGTAAAAGTCGCTAGGCGGTCCCTAGTCGGCCGACTGGGGAGTTAGGAGTAATCGGAGTACTCGGAGAGTACTCGGGGAGTACGCGGACATGGTAAATATAAAGAAAATTAATTGTTATATATTATTTATGTGTTAAAATAAGCATAATTCATGTCAACTGAGTATAATTTAAAATGAAACATGTTTAAAGTTCAAATATTCTGAATACAAATCCGACTAGTCTGAGTACAAGGCCGAGTAGTCCGAGTAGGCCGATTTTGACCGAGTTTGACCGATTAAAAGTTAACAAACCACGTTGACCGCCTAGACCGACTAGGCTGACTACGTCCGACTAGGCGCCGACTAGGCCGACTAGGCACCGAGTACTCCCGAGTAATCCCAAGGCCGACTAATTGAGACCGCCTAGGAGGAAGTCGCCTCGGAGGGGGTCCGAGGACCGAGTACTCAGCCGAGTAATCCGACTTTTACAACACTGCCTGATTCCTTGTTGAATCTTTAGATGTCGTCGAGTCGTCTTAACAACCCATGCAAGAAATCAAAGGCCAACACTCAGAAAAAGATGATGTCTTTTATGGCCGACCAGATTGCATGCACTGTTCCCAAGATTGTCACTGAAATGCAGGTATCAAACACTCATCCCTCCTCTGTTGGCTCTAAAGCAGACAAACCTAAGTTGTGAGCTTCAACTACAAACAGTTTGTCTCCTACAACCCTAAGCCTTTCACGGGCAGTGATGGGGTGACTGCAATGTTGGAGTGGTTCGACAACATCGAGGTTACTTTCAGGAACATTGAATGCCCTGAGCATCTAAAGACTAGGAGTGCAATCAGCGTGTTTCAAGGAAGAGCTCTAGAATGGTGGATCAATGAGAGAAACACTCGCTCGAATGATGAAGCTTATGATTTACCATGGACCGAGGTTAGGGAACTGATTATGCTCGAATTCTGCCCTCCGCATGAGCAGCAGAAACTTGAGGATGAATTATGGCATCTGAAACAAGTTGGGGATGACAATCTGGCCTATACTACCCGTTTTAAGCAACTCAGCATCATTGTGCGTCACTTGGTGTCTACTCCTAAACGCATGATCACCAAGTACATCCATGGTTACCTCAATGCATGACGCCATTAAAGCAGCTCAACTCGACTCTATTGAAGAAGTTTACCGTCTTGCAGCAAGTTTGAACAACAACTGTGTTCGTGATAAGCAGTCTGGAAACTCTGCACCCTAGAAACCTGCTAACCAGATTACCCAGCAGCTAAGTGGCAGCAAGAACAAGAAACGAAATTCTCAAAACTCTGGCTGCAATGCAATTGTCCCTATTGCAAATCCAAACCCTGCTGGCAATGCTATTGTGCCCGCTGCCACTCCGAACCCTCCTGCTCCGGAAAACACCAAGAAGTCACTGGGGTTCATCCCAAGTGTGCAACTTGTAACTTTCATCACCCTGCCAACTCAGCTTGTCGCCTGTGCACCAATTGCAATCTCTATGGTCACACTGCCCCTTACTGTCGTCAAGCCAATCAAGTCCAGCAAGCAGCTCCAGCTCTACCAGCTCCTCAGAACCTCAAACCAACGAACAATGTGCGAGCCTGCTACAAATGTGGGATACCACTCATCTCCGTTCCCAATGTCCCCAGCTGAATCAAGAACAACAGCCAGCCTCTCGAGGACGAGCGTTTGACATCAACGCAAATCAGGCGCATAACGACAATGATGTCGTTAATGGTACGTTTCTTGTTAATAATCTTTACACTTCGATACTATTTGATAATAGTGCCAACAGAAGCTCTGTGTCCGTAGAATTTGAATCTTTGCTAAACTGTGCACGCTCTAAACTACCTAAGTCGTTCTCTGTTGAGATTGTTAATGGTAAGTCTATGCTAGTTGACTCTATTCTCTGTGATTGTTCCCTGACTCTAAATGATCACATTTTCACTATTGATCTTATACCCATGCAATTGGGTAGTTTCGATATCATAATCGGCATGGATTGGTTGCGTAAGAACCATGCTGAAATCGCTTGTCACGAGAAGTATGTTCGTTTACCCCTTCCGTCTGGTGAAACTTTGCACGTTTTTGGAGACCGACCTTCTAGAGGACTAAAGTTGATGTCTTGCACTCAAACGAACAGATGCTTACGTAAACAGTACTTTGCCTTCTTGGCCCATATGGTGGAACAAAAAGGCAAGGAAAAGAGCATAAGTGATGTTCCAGTAGTGTGTGATTTCCCTGACATATTCCCTGAAGATCTTCCTGGTCTTCCTCCTCCTCGATCTGTTGATTTTCGTATTGATCTCCTACCTGGTTCAACTCCTGTCGCCAAGGCTCCGTACCGACTTGCACCCTCTGAGATGCAAGAATTATCCAGTCAACTACAAGAACTACTCGACAAAGGTTTTATACGTCCCAGTACCTCGCCTTGGGGTGCTCTTGTGCTATTCGTCAAGAAGAAGGATGGTTCGTTTCATATGTGTATCGACTACCGTGAGCTTAACAAACTCACCATCAAGAATCGTTATCCTCTCCCTCGTATCGATGATCTTTTTGACCAACTACAAAGCGCAAGATGTTTCACTAAAATCGACCTTCGATCTGGTTATCATCAACTCCGTGTCCTCGAAGAAGATGTCCCTAAAACCGCATTTCGCACACGTTATGGGCACTAAGAGTTCGTGGTTATGCCTTTTGGTCTAACCAACGCACCCGCTGTGTTCATGGACCTTATGAATCGCGTCTGTAAACCTTACTTGGATCATTTTGTGATAGTCTTTATTGATGATATTCTTATTTATTCGAAAACTCGGGCTGATCATGAACGACATTTACGCCTCATGTTAGAACTTTTACGTGGTGAACGTTTATACGCAAAGTTTTCTAAGTGTGAGTTTTGGATTAGTGAAGTACAATTTCTCGGGCACGTCGTTAGTAAACAAGGAATTCATGTTGACCCTTCCAAAATCGAAGAAGTGAAGAACTGGAGTACACCTAAATCTGCATCTGAGATTCGTTCCTTCTTGGGATTGGTGGGTTATTACCGTCGATTCATCTCGGACTTTTCAAAGATCAGTGTCCCTCTAACTTCGCTGACTCAGAAAGAGAAACCTTTTGCTTGGGGTCCCGAGCAAGAGGAATCTTTTCAAACTCTTAAGAATCTGCTCTGTAACGCTCCTGTGCTCACCCTCCTTCATGGGAATGAAGATTTCATGGTATATTGTGATGCCTCGAACCGTGGGCTAGGCTGTGTGCTCATGCAGCGGGACAAGGTCATCGCTTATGCCTCCCGTCCCGACAGCTCAAAATACATTAGAAGAACTATACTACCCACGATCTAGAGCTTGGCGCAGTTTTTTTTTTCGTTAAAGATCTGGCGACACTACCTATATGGTACTAAGTGTGTGGTTTTCACTGACTATAAGAGCCTACAACACATCTTTAACCAAAAGGAACTGAATATGCGTCAGTGACGATGGGTGGAGTTGCTTAACGACTATGACTGGGAGATTCGCCACCATCCTGGCAAGACGAATGTCGTGACCGATGCTCTTAGTCGTAAGACTCATGTTAGTAGCATCCGCTGTTTTCAGATCACTGGTTATCTTCATGCTTGTATCCGTGAAGCTCAATACTCGTCAGCAAACGAAGGGAGTCTAAATGTGGAAATACGAGGCGCTACAATCGATCAACTTGAGACAAAGTCGGATGGACTCCAGTACTATCTCAATCGCATCTGGGTACCAGATCGCGACAATCTCCGTGAGCTCATTATGAATGAGGCCCGTAAATCTCGATACTCTATTCATCCTGGTGCTGATAAGATGTACCATGACTTGCGTACGTCCTATTGGTGGACTGGTATGAAGAAAGAGATCGCCGCCTATGATGTGCGTGTAGTGTTATAGATTTTTAATGTATATTTTAAGCCATTTAACACTTTTTAGCCAAGTTTTAAATTTATAAAACACGATATTTACTAACACTAAACACGCATATTGTTGATGCACGATGTCTATAGCCTACGTCTATCGGTCTAGGTCATATGTATAGATTGTATAAGGGTCAGAATGTAATTTTATGGTATTTCATGGTAATTTCGTTTGAAATGGTACCATGTCATTTCAAACGAAATTAACCATCTAATTCCGTTTGAAATGGCATGTTACCATTTCAAACGAAATTAGACTCCCTATATATATGGGAGGTGTCTTCTCATTTTCAAACGGAATTACAGAGAGTGTCACAAAGTGCTGTCGAATTCCTGCCGTGTAATCAAGTTTAATCTGAATGAGAAGGCTGTTTTAAAGTGAAATAACTCTGTTTCTACTCAATTCTTACTCATTCAAAGCAGTTTGTTTGTTTCCGCCACTCAAACTGTTGTGTATTCCCTCTGATTGACTCATTCGATCGTCAAAACGATCCTACACATATGGGCAAGTGTCACACCCCAACCGATGACGGAAACATCGGGATGAGACGAAGTGTGTATAGATTGCTAGAGACTTCATAACACTATGTGACAATATTTAATTAAATTCAAATTTCATTGCAAGTACTAAATTGTCATACAACATTTAAAATAGAAATAACAACATTGTTCAAATTTCAACATAACATCAAAAGATAAATAGATTAAAGGTGTGTATCTAGTCCACCCTAAACTTGTTTCATCATTCATCCATACTTCAACAATCAACCTGCAACATGTATTAAAATAGAGTTTCAATGCAAAAGCATGAGCGAGTATACAAGTTTAATTACATAGCATAATAGAATAAAAAACTCAAATCCAACATGATTCATATTATGTGATTACTAGTATGCAATTTTGGCGTACAATATGATCAAACCCTAGAATACAACGCATAAATAGCCTAATCCCAATAGTTTAGCGGGGTGGTAATGTTTAACTTAACAATACCCAAAATTATAACGGGCGGGGCGTTAATCCTATAACGCTATAATTGTTAAGGTGGGCGAGCAAAGTTAATGAGCATATAACGTTCCAAATCGTTCACATAGCATACGAGAATAACAAGTAAGTCACATTAGTTTCATGCTTGATCAAGGATTGAGTATGTTTAGTTTAAAAGTTGTTCGCATAATTATACATGTTGCATCCCAAAGTATAAAGGGGAAAAAGGGATCGAGTATACTCACGGTGGTTGCAAGCTTTCCTACTTGGAATTCCCGGGAGTGAGTTGTTGGAGTGGATTAAGTTGGAGCACCTAGTCCTTCTACACGAGGAAACATAGGTGTGTGAGTTTGGTGTTTATCGGAAGATTATAAATTTGGAGTTTAACATAACATAAAGTATGATATTAAAAATAATCATCTTTAACTTATAACTCTTATATGACACTATGTAACCACTAGGGTTATATTGTATTTCATGGGTAGTACACCCATTAGAATCATATCAAGGTTTTAAAGTCTTAGATGATATTCTACTACTTTAACGTATAAACACAAGTTCAACATTAAAGGTTCGAATGAGTATATATATATATATATCTAGGTTACATATTATTTAGTTCAATAATTCATGTAAGAGGTAGAAGATTAGAATCCTCATTTAGGCACCTCGAGTTATCATGGAAGTCATGTATGGGGTAGGAAGAACAAGCTTCCGTTTAGGATTAGCACGAACTAGGATTAGCACAATAATATAAACAACCTAACTAAAGAGAAATCATCAAATCACGTGAGGATTGCATGTTTGGACAACCCAAGTTGTTCCATAATCACTCATCCATCAAGGTCTAAGCTTGACATGCCTTGTGGGTTAACTACCCTAAATAAAACAGAAAATATTTGAGGTTTATCCTCTGATTTTACATGTCTCAATCATGTTATTATACCTAAATAACCATAGGAAAGGTTGTAGGCATTGTTACATACGTTTGAGATGTGTTAGACACAAGAATGATAAGTATAAACAAGTTTTTGAATAACATTAAACAAAACAGAAAGTTTAGGTCCTTTTTAGGGAAATTCCAAGCATGATTTCTCCAAGGAAAAACCAAGGAATCAAACCCAAGGATTTACTAAAGAAGTAGAAGAAAGAACCAAGTGATTTGGTTGAGAAATGAGCAAGTTACACTCACTTAAGTGCAAGAGTATGAATCTGCCAAAATCCTGAATTGTAAGAGATTTGAGGGTGAATTTGTGAAGTGTAATGAGTTGTGAAAGTGTAAAATGGGTTGAAGAAGGGTTGTATTTATAATGGAAGAGTTTGGAGGTGATTGGAGGTGTTTAGAGGTGGATTAAAGGTGATTGGGTGAGGTTGGATGTTGGGATTTCGTGCAAAACGCGGGCTGCTGTGTTTTTTTGTCCGCCCAGACACCCTTACGGACCGTAAGGGTTGTGGCTTACGGTCCGTAAGCCAAGGTCAGAAGCACAAAAATTTTTATTTTATGTTTTAAGGTTTGCAACTTGTTCCCATGTCACCTAATACGGGTTTTATGATTAAATTAGTGTTCCTAGGCATATGTAACATGTTCTAAAGTATGCCCAAGTGTAAATTGAATATGATTAAGTATAAGTTTCGCATAAAACATAAATGTCACGTGTTTATTAGTTTAACATAAGTTCGCGAACATCCCGAATAAATATCAAATTGTTTCTCGATTTAAGCGTACAAGCACATATCGAGTATGTACAACACGAGTTTAAATAATTGCAAAGTTTCATTCATGATTCAAATCTCGGGTTTACAATGATTACAAGGAAAGAACGATTACAAGAATACAAAGTTTCCCAAAAATAGAAATACGAACAAAACTTTCTATGAATAGAAAGTACAAAAGAACTGGGCGTTACAGTCTCCCCTCCTTTAGGAAATTTCGTCCCGAAATTTAGGAAGACGTAGGGAAAAGATGAGGGTACTTCTTCTTCATATCGCTCTTGAGTTCCCAAGTGAATTCAGCGCCACGTTTACCTTCCCATCGAACCTTGACGATAGGAATTTTACTGCGCCTCAATAACTTGACCCCTTGATCCATGATTTCGACGGGTTTCTCCACAAAATGCAAAGTGTCGTTTATTTGGAGATCTTCGAGAGGGACTTGAAGTCCTTCTTCAGCGTGACACTTTTTTAGATTTGAGACATGGAACATTGGATGAACGTTGTTGAGTTCTTGAGGTAAATCGAGTCGATAAGCCACCTTACGAATCCTTTCGAGTATCTTGAAAGGACCAACATAGCGAGGGGCAAGTTTTCCCTTTTTACCAAAATGAACCACTCCTTTCCAAGGAGATACTTTGAGTAGAACATGGTCCCCAACGTTGAATTCCATCGGTTTGCGTCCCTTATCAGCATAGATCTTTTGATGATTTCGAGCCTTGAGTAGATTATCATGGATTTGGTGAATCTTATCCGTTGCTTCTTGTATGATTTCAGGGCCAGTAAAATGTTTGTGTCCAATTTCGTGCCAGTTTAAAGGAGATCGGCATTTGCGACCATACAATGCCATGAATGGAGCCATTTTAATACTGGAGTGGTAGCTATTGTTGTACGAGAACTCGACCAAAGGTAAATGCACATCCCAACTACCACCAAAGTCGATGACACAAGAACGGAGCATGTCCTCTAGGATTTGGATAGTACGTTCAGTCTGTCCATCCGTTTGAGGATGAAAAGCCGTACTGAGATTCAAATGAGTACCCATAGCGGACTGAAAAGTTTGCCAGAGACACGAAGTAAATCGACCATCGCGATCAGAAATGATGTCGAGAGGAATACCATGATGTCGTATGACTTCATCGGTATAGATGCGAGCAAGTCTTTCAACCTTGAAATCTTCACGAATAGGAATGAATTGAGCGGACTTGGTCAAACGATCGATGATCACCCAAATGTTATCGTGACCAGAGGATGTACGAGGGAGTTTGGTGATGAAGTCCATCGCAATGCTATCCCATTTCCAAATGGGGATTTCAGGTCGTTCGAGTAGACCGGAAGGTCGTTGATGCTCGCCTTTGACTTTCGAACACGTGAGACACTTAGAAACGTAAACGCGAATGTCTCTTTTCATACCGGGCCACCAATAGGACGTACGTAGATTATGGTACATCTTGTCGGCACCAGGATGAATTGAGTACTTGGATTTGTGTGCCTCGTTCATAATGAAGTCTCGAAGGTCTTCACGATCAGGGATCCAGGCACGATTGTCAAGGTATAGGATACCATCGGCTTTGGAGACGAGGTCGTGTTCTCTAGCACCTCGTATCTCAACATGGAAGTTACCTTCGTTAATAGAGGCGTACTAAGCTTCGCGAATGCGGCGTGGAAGATCGTTCATGAGTTGAAGACACCTAATACCCTTCATATGAGTTTTGCGAGTAAGGGCGTCAGCTACTACATTCGCTTTACCTGGATGGTATTTGATTTCGCAGTCGTAGTCGTTTAACAGTTCCACCCAACGACGTTGACACATGTTCAGTTCCTTTTGGTCGAAGATATGTTGAAGGCTCTTGTGGTCAGTGAAAACCACACACTTAGTACCATAAAGGTAGTGTCGCCAAATTTTCAATGCAAAAACAACTGCGCCAAGTTCAAGGTCATGGGTGGTATAGTTTTTCTCATGTATTTTGAGTTGAAGAGAGGCATAAGCGATGACCTTGCCTCGTTGCATGAGAACGCAACCAAGACCACGATTTGAGGCATCGCAGTATACCACGAAATCATCGTTCCCATCGGGGAGAGTGAGAATAGGAGTGTTGCAAAGCAAGTCTTTGAGAGTTCGAAAAGATTCCTCTTGCTCAGGACCCCAAGCAAAAGGTTTCTCCTTTTGAGTCAACGAAGTGAGAGGAACGGCGATTTTTGAAAAATTCGAGATGAATCGACGGTAATAACCCGCCAATCCTAGGAAGGAACGGATTTCAGAAGGAGATTTAGGCGCGGTCCAATTCTTTACGGCTTCGATCTTTGCAGGGTCAAGGTGGATTCCTTTTTCACTAACAACATGTCCAAGGAATTGGACTTCTTTAATCCAAAACTCGCATTTAGAGAACTTAGCGTATAAATGTTGATTTCGCAAGAGTTCGAGTATAAGACGAAGATGACGTTCATGATCGGCTCGAGATTTAGAATAAATGAGAATATCATCAATGAAGACGATCACGAAACGATCCAAATAAGACTTACAAACACGATTCATGAGATCCATGAACACAACGGGTGCGTTGGTCAAGCCAAAAGGCATAACCACGAATTCGTAGTGTCCATAGCGAGTGCGAAAAGCGGTTTTGGGAATGTCTTCTTCGAGAACCCGAAGTTGGTGATAACCAGAACGCAGATCGATTTTGGAGAAACAAGTAGCGCCTTGAAGTTGATCAAAGAGATCGTCGATACGCAGGAGAGGGTAACGATTCTTGATGGTGAGTTTGTTAAGCTCTCGATAGTCGATGCACATGCGGAAAGAACCATCTTTCTTTTTAACGAAAAGCACAGGAGCACCCCAAGGTGAGGTACTTGGACGAATGAAACCCTTATCGAGGAGTTCTTGAAGTTGCGTAGATAATTCTTGCATCTCAGAAGGTGCAAGACGATAAGGAGCTTTGGCAACGGGAGTCGCAGCAGGTACGAGGTCGATACGAAAGTCAACAGATCGAGGTGGAGGAGGACCAGGTAAATCTTCAGTAAAGACATCAGGGAAGTCGCGCACCACTGGAACATCACTTAAACTCTTTCCCTTGCCCTTTTCTTCCACCACATGGGCTAAAAAGGCAAAGTACTGTTTGCGTAAGTATTTTTTCGCTTGTGTGCAGGACATCAACTTTAGTCCCCTTGAAGGTCGGTCTCCATAGACAAGCAAAACATCACCAGATGGAAGGGGTAAACGAACGTATTTATCGTGACAAGCGATTTCAGCATGGTTCTTTTGAAGCCAATCCATGCCTATGATGACGTCAAAACTACCCAGTTGCATGGGTATGAGATCGATAGGGAAAACGTGTTCGTTAAGAGTAAGACGACAATCACGAAGAACGGAATCGACTAAGATGGACTTGCCATTGGCGACTTCAACGGAAAACGACTTAGGTAGCTTAGAGCGTGTGCAATTTAACAACGATTCGAATTCTAAGGACACAAAGCTTTTGTCCGCACCAGTATCAAATAGTATCGAAGCATAAAGATGGTTAACAAGGAACGTACCGTTAACGACATCATTGCTGTTGCGCGCTTGATTCGCGTTCAGGTTAAAACAACGTCCACGAGGAGGTTGTAGTAACTCTTGATTCCATTGTGGGCATTGAGGACGAAGATGATTAGTATCCCCACATTTGAAACAAGCCCTAGCTGGTCTTGCGTTTTGAGGAGCAGGTGGAGCTTGTTGAGCTTGTGGTGCTTGTTGAGCTTGTGGTGCTTGTTGTTATTGATAGCAACAAAAGGCGGTGTCATGTCCATAATGGTTACAATTGGTACAACGACGACACCTGGCATTGGCGGGATGGTGATAGTTACAAGTGGCACACTTGGGGTGAATCCCAGTGTACGACTTTTGGGTGTTATCAGGAGCAACAGGATTTGGGTTAACGGGTGGCACAATCGCATTGCAAACAGGGTTCGACTGCTTTCTCTTCTTCCCCCTATTGCTACTCAACTGTTGGGTAATTTGATTGGCTGGCTTGAATGAAGCGGGGTTTGCGGTTTGCTTATCGCGGGCACGGTTGTTGTTCAGGGAAGCGGCCAAACGATAAACAGCTTCGATATTGTCGAGTTTGGCAGCCTCGATCGTCTCGCGCATAGCAGAGGGTAACCCATTGATGTACTTCCTTATCTTGCGGTCGGTGGTCATAACGAGGTGAGGAACAATGAAGCTAAGTTGTTTGAAACGGGTGGTGTAAGCTAGGTTCTCATCTCCCACTTGCTTTAGTGTCCAAAATTCTTCCTCCAACCTTTGTTGCTCATGCGGAGGACAAAACTCGTCCATCATTAGGGCCTTAATTTCTTCCCAAGTCAACGCATAGGCCAGTTTGTTCAAGCGGATGTTCCTTTCGTTCGTCCACCATTCGAGAGCTCGGGCTTGGAATACCCCAGTCGCACTACGCGTTCTGTGCTCATTGGGGCAATCACTGTTGATGAACGTGACCTCCATGCTATCAAACCACTCGAGCATGGCGGTCACCCCATCATTGCCGGTGAATGGCTTGGGATTGCACGATGAAAAGTGCTTGAAGTTGAATGAAGCGGGCTTGCGTATTTCGACCTTAGAGTCGACGGAAGAGTGAGGTGTTTCAGAAGCTCGAATCTCGGTAATGACCTTAGGAACGACGCGCGCAAATTGATCGGCCATGAAAGCCATCATCTTCTTCGTAGCACGGGACTTTGACTTCTTAGACGAGTTGGAGTGACGAGAAGACATCTAAGATTCAAAATAATGAATAGGTGAGACTTGATCATAATGTTTTAAGAAAATTGCTTGCATAAATTGATTCACATAGCATAAAGTGTCACATAGCATAAAAGGTTCAAATTGATTCACATAGCATAAGGAGTTTAGACGTCTTATATAGCATAGTCATGAGTTCCACATAGCATAGCATGAATAAATGAAAGCATTGTAAATTTAGTTTGTTCACGAGGGATTTTTATTGTTTGTGATTGCGATAACGTGCGAAATGATTAAAACGAAATTTTGAAAGGAACGAACGTTCAAGTATAAAATCACATACAAATTGAGATACATAAAAGAGAGGCTCAATAAAACATTGGATTGTTTCGGGTAGAGAAACGTCGACTATTCCAAAGTGGGTCGAAAGTTCTTTCAAATTAGAGAAAACGTGCTTTGGCCAATAGGTAAGATACTCTCGTCGAGAAGCGATTAACGGTATCTTACCCTTCCGGTTACTACACATCTCTAATCGATTGAAACAATCGAGACTTTGGCGAGATTGAAAATCGAGGAATGGGACTTAATCGACGAGATACGGGTTTCACCCCTAGCTTGACGATTTCGTACCCTAAATGTGGTTGGTACTTGTCGGCTCAAAATAAAATTTCGACACTATGACAAGGGTCCACTAGAGTCGAAATGGAAATTACCATTAAGTTGTGGATTTCACTCCTAGCTTAATGGTGTAATTTCGTGCAAAAATATAGTTTAAGGTAGAATGAGAGTTGTTTACCAAATTGTGGGTTTCACGCCTATTTTGGTAAAGTTGTCTCGTTTGTGTTACAAGAGTATACAAATAAACAAAGTGTATTCATGTTAACCTTAGGAAAGGCATATAAATTTAATCAACAAGAAGTATAGCTAGGAAGCATGCATGGTAGAGTACAAAGTTTTAAACAAGAAATAAGAGGCAAAATTCCTAAAACTATAGATTAGGGCAAAAGCATGGCAATTTTCCTAATTCCCTATAGTTATGGCTCTGATACCAATCTGTCACACCCCAACCGATGGTGGAAACATCGGGATGAGACGAAGTGTGTATAGATTGCTAGAGACTTCATAACACTATGTGACAATATTTAATTAAATTCAAATTTCATTGCAAGTACTAAATTGTCATACAACATTTAAAATAGAAAAGTTAATGAGCATATAACGTTCCAAATCGTTCACATAGCATAAGAGAATAACAAGTAAGTCACATTAGTTTCATGCTTGATCAAGGATTGAGTATGTTTAGTTTAAAAGTTGTTTGCATAATTATACATGTTGCATCCCAAAGTATAAAGGGGAAAAAGAGATCGAGTATACTCACGGTGGTTGCAAGCTTTCCTACTTGGAATTCCCGCGAGTGAGTTGTTGGAGTGGATTAAGTTAGAGCACCTTGTCCATCTACACGAGGAAACATAGGTGTGTGAGTTTGGCGTTTATCGGAAGATTATAAATTTGGAGTTTAACATAACATAAAGTATGATATTAAAAATAATCATCTTTAACTTATAACTCTTATATGACACTATGTAACCACTAGGGTTATATTGTATTTCATGGGTAGTACACCCATTAGAATCATATCAAGGTTTTAAAGTCTTAGATGATATTCTACTACTTTAACATATAAACACAAGTTCGATTGAGTATATATATATATATATATATATATATATATATCTAGGTTACATATTATTTAGTCCAATAATTCATGTAAGAGGTAGAAGATTAGAATCCTCATTTAGGCACCTCGAGTTATCGTGGAAGTCATGTATGGGGTAGAAAGAACAAGCTTCCGTTTAGGAACCCCTTGAATGTTCACCACTTCACTTGATGTAAAAACAACCAAGGAGGGTCACCAACTAGGATTAGCACAATAATATAAACAACCTAACTAAAGAGAAATCATCAAATCATGTGAGGATTGCATGTTTGGACAACCCAAGTTGTTCCATAATCACTCATCCATCAAGGTCTAAGCTTGACATGACTTGTGGGTTAACTACCCTAAACAAAACATAAAATATTTGAGGTTTATCCTCTGATTTTACATGTCTCAATCATGTTATTATACCTAAATAACCATAGGAAAGGTTGTAGGCATTGTTACATACGTTTGAGATGTGTTAGACACAAGAATGATAAGTATAAACAAGTTTTTGAATAACATTAAACAAAACAGAAAGTTTAGGTCCTTTTTAGGGCAATTCCAAGCATGATTTCTCCAAGGAAAAACCAAGGAATCAAACCCAAGGATTTACTAAAGAAGTAGAAGAAAGAACCAAGTGATTTGGTTGAGAAATGAGCAAGTTACACTCACTTTAGTGCAAGAGTATGAATCTGCCAAAATCCTGAATTGTAAGAGATTTGAGGGTGAATTTATGAAGTGTAATGAGTTGTGAAAGTGTAAAATGGGTTGAAGAAGGGTTGTATTTATAATGGAAGAGTTTGGAGGTGATTGGAGGTGTTTAGAGGTGGATTAAAGGTGATTGGGTGAGGTTGGATGTTGGGATTTCGTGCAAAACGCGGGCTGCTGTGTTTTTTTGTCCGCCCAGACACCCTTACGGTCCGTAAGCCAAGGTCAGAAGAACAAAAAATTTTATTTTATGTTTTAAGGTTTGCAACTTGTTCCCATGTCACCTAATACGGGTTTTATGATTAAATTAGTGTTCCTAGGCATATGTAACATGTTCTAAAGTATGCCCAAGTGTAAATTGAATATGATTAAGTATAAGTTTCGCATAAAACATAAATGTCACGTGTTTATTAGTTTAACATAAGTTCGCGAACATCCCGAATAAATATCAAATTGTTTCTCGATTTAAGCGTACAAGCACGTATAGAGTATGTACAACACGAGTTTAAATAATTGCAAAGTTTCATTCATGATTCAAGTCTCGGGTTTACAATGATTACAAGGAAAGAACGATTACAAGAATAGAAAGTTTCCCAAAAATAGAAATATGAACAAAACTTTCTATGAATGGAAAGTACAAAAGAACCGGGCGTTACAGTCTCCCCTCCTTTAGGAAATTTCGTCCCGAAATTTAGGAAGACGTAGGGAAAAGATGAGGGTACTTCTTCTTCATATCGCTCTTGAGTTCCCAAGTGAATTCAACGCCACGTTTACCTTCCCATCGAACCTTGACGATAGGAATTTTACTGCGCCTCAATAACTTGACCCCTTGATCCATGATTTCGACGGGTTTCTCCACAAAATGCAAAGTGTCATTTATTTGGAGATCTTCGAGAGGGACTTGAAGTCCTTCTTCAGCGTGACACTTTTTTAGATTTGAGACATGGAACGTTGGATGAACGTTGTTGAGTTCTTGAGGTAAATCGAGTCGATAAGCCACCTTACCAATCCTTTCGAGTATCTTGAAAGGACCAACATTGCGAGGGGCAAGTTTTCCCTTTTTACTAAAACGAACCACTCCTTTCCAAGGAGATACTTTGAGTAGAACATGGTCCCCAACGTTGAATTCCATCGGTTTGCGTCCCTTATCAGCATAGATCTTTTGACGATTTCGAGCCTTGAGTAGATTATCATGGATTTGGTGAATCTTATCCGTTGCTTCTTGTATGATTTCAGGGCCAGTAAAATGTTTGTCTCCAATTTCGTGCCAGTTTAAAGGAGATCGGCATTTGCGACCATACAATGCCTCGAATGGAGCCATTTTAATACTGGAGTGGTAGCTATTGTTGTACGAGAACTCGACCAAAGGTAAATGCACATCCCAACTACCACCAAAGTCGATGACACAAGAACGGAGCATGTCCTCTAGGGTTTGGATAGTACGTTCAGTCTGTCCATCCGTTTGAGGATGAAAAGCCGTACTGAGATTCAAATGAGTACCCATAGCGGACTGAAAAGTTTGCCAGAGACGCGAAGTAAATCGACCATCGCGATCAGAAATGATATCGAGAGGAATACCATGATGTTGTATGACTTCATCGGTATAGATGCGAGCAAGTCGTTCAACCTTGAAATCTTCACGAATAGGAATGAATTGAGCGGACTTGGTCAAATGATCGATGATCACCCAAATGCTATCGAGACCAGAGGATGTACGAGGGAGTTTGGTGATGAATTCCATCGCAATGCTATCCCATTTCCAAACGGGGATTTCAGGTTGTTCGAGTAGACCGGAAAGTCGTTGTTGCTCGCCTTTGACTTTCGAACACGTGAGACACTTAGAAACGTAAACGGCAATGTCTCTTTTCATACCGGGCCACCAATAGGACGTACGTAGATTATGGTACATCTTATCGGCACCAGGATGAATTGAGTACTTGGATTTGTGTGCCTCGTTCATAATGAAGTCTCGAAGGTCTTCACGATCAGGGATCCAGGCACGATTGTCAAGGTATAGGATACCATCGGCTTTGGAGACGAGGTCGTGTTCTCTAGCGCCTCGTATCTCAACATGGAAGTTACCTTCGTTAATAGAGGCATACTGAGCTTCGCGAATGCGGCGTGGAAGATCGTTCATGAGTTGAAGACAACTAATACCCTTCATATGAGTTTTGCGACTAAGGGCATCAGCTACTACATTCGCTTTACCTGGATGGTATTTGATTTCGCAGTCGTAGTCGTTTAACAGTTCCACCCAACGACGTTGACACATGTTCAGTTCCTTTTGGTCGAAGATACGTTGAAGGCTCTTGTGGTCAGTGAAAACCACACACTTAGTACCATAAAGGTAGTCTCGCCAAATTTTCAATGCAAAAACAACTGCGCCAAGTTCAAGGTCATGGGTGGTATAGTTTTTCTCATGTATTTTGAGTTGACGAGAGGCATAAGCGATAACCTTGCCTCGTTGCATGAGAACGCAACCAAGACCACGATTTGAGGCATCGCAGTATACCACGAAATCATCGTTCCCATCGGGGAGAGTGAGAATTGGAGCGTTGCAAAGCAAGTCTTTGAGAGTTCAAAAAGATTCCTCTTGCTCAGGACCCCAAGCTAAAGGTTTCTCCTTTTGAGTCAACGAAGTGAGAGGAACGACGATTTTTGAAAAATTTGAGATGAATCGGCGGTAATAACCATCCAATCCTAGGAAGGAACGGATTTCAGAAGGAGATTTAGGCGCGGTCCAATTCTTTACGGCTTCGATCTTTGCAGGTTCAACGTGGATTCCTTTTTCACTAACAACATGTCCAAGGAATTGGACTTCTTTAATCCAAAACTCGCATTTAGAGAACTTAGCGTATAAATGTTGATTTCGCAAGAGTTCGAGTATAAGACGAAGATGACGTTCATGATCGGCTCGAGATTTAGAATAAATGAGAATATCATCAATGAAGACGATCACGAAACGATCCAAATAAGGCTTACAAACACGATTCATGAGATCCATGAACACAACGGGTGCGTTGGTCAAGCCAAAAGGCATAACCACGAATTCGTAGTGTCCATAGCGAGTGCGAAAAGCGGTTTTGGGAATGTCCTCTTCGAGAACCCGAAGTTGGTGATAACCAGAACGCAGATCGATTTTGGAGAAACAAGTAGCGCCTTGAAGTTGATCAAAGAGATCGTCGATACGCGGGAGAGGGTAACGATTCTTGATGGTGAGTTTGTTAAGCTCACGATAGTCGATGCACATGCGGAAAGAACCATCTTTCTTTTTAACGAAAAGCACAGGAGCACCCCAAGGTGAGGTACTTGGACGAATGAAACCCTTATCGAGGAGTTCTTGAAGTTGCGTAGATAATTCTTGCATCTCAGAAGGTGCAAGACGATAAGGAGCTTTGGCAACGGGAGTCGCAGCAGGTACGAGGTCGATACGAAAGTCAACAGATCGAGGTGGAGGAGGACCAGGTAAATCTTCAGGAAAGACATCAGGGAAGTCGCGCACCACTGGAACATCACTTAAACTCTTTCCCTTGCCCTTTTCTTCCACCACGTGGGCTAAAAAGGCAAAGTACTGTTTGCGTAAGTATTTTTTCGCTTGTGTGCAGGACATCAACTTTAGTCCCCTTGAAGGTCGGTCTCCATAGACGTGCAAAACATCACCAGATGGAAGGGGTAAACGAACGTATTTCTCGTGACAAGCGATTTCAGCATGGTTCTTTTGAAGCCAATCCATGCCTATGATGACGTCGATACTACCCAGTTGCATGGGTATGAGATCGATAGGGAAAACGTGTTCGTTAAGAGTAAGACGACAATCACGAAGAACGGAATCGACTAAGATGGACTTGCCATTGGCGACTTCAACGGAAAACAACTTAGGTAGCTTAGAGCGTGTGCAATTTAACAACAATTCGAATTCTAAGGACACAAAGCTTTTGTCCGCACCAGTATCAAATAGTATCAAAGCATAAAGATGGTTAACAAGGAACGTACCGTTAACGACATCATTGTCGTTGCGCGCTTGATTCGCGTTCAGGTTAAAACAACGTCCACGAGGAGGTTGTAATTGCTCTTGATTCCATTGTGGGCATTGAGGACGAAGATGATTAGTATCCCCACATTTGAAACAAGCCCTAGCTGGTCTTGCGTTTTGAGGAGCAGGTGGAGCTTGTTGCGCTTGTTGAGCTTGTGGTGCTTGTTGAGCTTGTGGTGCTTGTTGTTGTTGATAGCAACACAAGGCGGTGTCATGTCCATAATGGTTACAATTGGTACAACGACGACACCTGGCATTGGCGGGATGGTGATAGTTACAAGTGGCACACTTGGGGTGAATCCCAGTGTACGACTTTTGGGTGTTATCAGGAGCAACAGGATTTGGGTTAACGGGTGGCACAATCGCATTGCAAACAGGGTTCGACTGCTTTCGCTTCTTCCCCCTATTGCAACTCGACTGTTGGGTAATTTGATTAGCTTTCGCTTCTTCCCCCACTTGCAGGATCTATACACTGAACAAGGCAAGACTCTTACCAAACCGTTCCCTTAACCCCCGATCAGGTAGCCAACATACCTCCATATAGACCGTGGAGATATGAATGGTGAAAATCTTTTATTTTATATAGACAGTAAAATAATGCCAAGACACCACGGACAAACGATAAAGAAAACTCACCTTCAACATAAGAAACTAGTTATTAAAGTCATTAATAAAGAACCAAATAAAAAGTGCGAAAAGATTAAAAATAAAAAGTATTACACTAGACACTTGTCTTCACCAAGTGATGTAAGAGACTTAGGCAAACATGGCCTTTGTTTGTCAAGAACTCTTACGATCAATCTTGGATCCCGAGACTACTCACACACTCTATGATGGATGATGGTGGTGGATGATGGTGTTGTGGTGGTGGTGGAGTGTGGGTGAAGTGTGAGAGAGGTGGTTTGCCAAGGGATGGTTTGCAAATGAGCCAAGCACCCCTATTTATAGCCTACACAGAAGCCCAGACACGGCCCCGTGTCCATTGGGCACAGCCCCGTGTCCACCCGTCTTCTCTTCCTTCATTAAATGTAGTTTGTCTACATTAGTTGACCACGCCCCCGTGTCCGCTGGGCACGACCCCGTGTGCAGAAGCGTATCTGTACTATCAAGATTTCCTCAGATTCTACGAATCTTAGAGTTGACCACGGCCCCGTGTCCACTGGGCACAACCCCGTGGTGGGTGATCGAAGCTTCTACAGCTTTGTCTTTTCTGCATATACTTGGGCACGCCCCCGTGCTCATTGAGCACAGGGCTTGTTCAGCCTTCTGTTCTCTTGTTTTGTTTGGGAATATGCTGTCGAGGGGTCGGGCATGCCACGTTTATTCCTTTTCTTGTATTTATGTTAGATTTAGCTGCCTTTTTGCTTCTTTTATTCATTTGAGCTCATTTAATCCTGAAAATACAAAAGGAAGACAAAAACACACTTTTTCCAACATTAGTACTAAAAAAGGGTTAGTTTAATGCCACATTTGATGTAATTTATATGTTGCATTTTGCGCACATCAGCCTACGTCTCGAAGTGTCTTACTTGCTTAAAGCTTAAAGCCAAACACCAACGTCCTTCAGGCCTTGTTGAATAACCCGAAATCCTTGTTTGGAAATGGGACAACATCGCTATGGACTTTATAACTAAACTACCTCGAACACCTTCAGGTCATGATAGTATATGGGTAATCATTGACCGTTTGACCAAATCAGCCCACTTTCTTCCCATTCGCGAAGATTTCAAAGTGTAGAGACTAGCTCGAATCTACACTTATGAAATCATATGTCGTCATGGAATACCCAATGACATAATCTCTGACCGTGATGGTCGCTTTACATCTCGTCTTTGGCAAACATTTCAGTCCGCTATGGGTTCTCTCCTGAATCTTAGTACAGCCTTCCATCCTCAAACGGAAGGACAGACTGAACGTACTATTCAAACCCTAGAGGATTTCTCGTATAACAACAACTATCATTCCAATATTTGGATGGCTCATTTCGAAGCTTTATACAATCGCAAGTGTCGATCTCCTCTCAGTTGGCATGAGGTAGGTGACAAGCAACTTACTGGCCCTGAAATCATTCAAGAGACGACGGATAAGATCCTTCAGATCCGTGATAACTTGATCAAGGCTAGGAGTAGACAAAAGAGCTATGCTGACAAAAGGCGTAAGCCTCTGGAATTCAATGTTGGAGAACACGTTCTACTCAAGGTATTTCCCTGGAAAGGGGTGATACGCATTGGTAAAAGGGGAAAGCTTGCCCCTCGCTACGTGGGTCCTTTCAAGATACTCGAAAGGATTGGCAAGGTGGCTTACCGTCTCGATTTGCCTCAAGAGCTCAGCAACGTACACCCAACATTCCATGTCTCTTATCTCAGGAAGTGCTTGGTAGACGAGAAACTTCAGGTTCCCATCGAAGACTGGAAAATAAATGAGACTCTTAATTTTGTGGAGAAACCAGTCGAAATCATGGACCGAGGTACCAAGCGGCTAAGGCGTAGCAAAATTTCCATAGTTAAGGTGCGATGGGAAGGAAAGCATGGCGCCGAATTCACCTGGGAACTCGAGAGTGAAATGAAAACCAAGTATCCACAACTCTTCAAGCAGTCTTCCTCTTAGATTTCGTGGACGAAATCTACTAAAGGAGGGGAGACCGTAACGCCCTGCGTTTCGAAACTTTATCTTTTTAGGTGAGTCTCGTCCTACTTCCTACTTCACGACGCTTAATGAAACTATTTAAATCTTAATCATGGTAAACTATGTGAAACTTGATGCTTAATGAGACTATTTGGATCTTAATCATGTTTAACTATGTGAAACTTTACTCTATGTGATACTTTGTGATACTTCTATATGTGAACGATATGATTCTTGACTCTTGATTCTTCAATCTTGTGATGCGTTATATGTAAACAGTGTGAATCTTGACTCTTATGAATACTAGAAACTTGACACTTGATACTTATGGAACGAGAGACCTGATACTTATTAAACAAGAAACTTGATACTTATAGAACGAGAAACTTGATACTTATTGAACGGGAAACTAGCTTAAACGCAGACTTGAAACCCGGAAACTTTTGTGTTAACTATATAATAATGACATGTAATGGTTACTCACAATTATACGCAACGCAACGCCTAATCTAGATCGCAAAACGAACCAAAGTCGGAAAACTAGCAAACGGGATTGGTTGTCCGAATGGACATCCGATCGGGTGACCATCCGATCGGATGGCCATCCGCTCGGATGACCATCCAATCAGAAGGTCATTCAACCGGACAACCAACCGTTGCCTTGCACACTTACACTGACCTATCTGTCACTATCACCTACAAATAGGGTTGTTAACCCTTCATTTCACACCTTTGCTTCTACCACTCAACCACACGCACTCTCAGTCACTTTAATCAAGATTCCAGCCCATTCTGTAAGTATTTCTCCTAAATCTTTGTACAACTTTCATCATTTAACACTTCTACACCATATTCTTCATCAAAATCACACGAACACTTCAACTTTTTCATGAAAACCAACTGATTTGGGTCTCTTGAAGGTGGTTTCCACTCAGATGTTTGTACAAACTGTGGTCGAGCATCATTTAATCAAGATCGATCCCAGATCTAAAGGATTTTCACAGCTTTTAAACAAAGTCTAAGGAATGTCACACTTTTTACACCTGGTCTGATGGAACTTTACTTATTTCTGGCTCAGATCTGATGAACAACATGTTTTACACTGATTTTCGAGCTTTCTTCCCAACTTTATACAAAACATGGGTGAAATCAGACTCAAACAGACTTCCGACTCATTCCTTAGTTGAAAGCCTGCTTGAAGACTGAATTCTTCCGGAATGTCACACTTTTTAGACCTAGCTTGATGCTTATTGGTCCATGATATTAATATACAACAACAACCATACCCAGTAAATCCCCCAAATAGCAAGCTAATGGTAGGGTCTGGGGAGGGTAGGATGTGGGCAAACCTTACCTCCATCCCTAGTGACAGAGAGGCCGCTTCTAGATAGACCCCCGACACTAGTAACAAGAATAGACACGACCAAATAACAGACCTAAGGTTGTGGATGGGCAAAATAGTAACGTAGAAACATACAGAGAAGTCATAAGACCACAAATAGCCATAGCTGCAGAAAGATAATCACATGTAAATAGGAACTCTAAGCCCCTACAAATCAATCAAATTAGGAACCCCCAATCCCCCCTCTTTCTCAAAAGTCCTTAACCTTAATCCTACGTTTCCATAGACCCTATCATGTACCATGTCCGCAGATGTCACACCCCCAAAATACCACAAGCGGAGTATCATCCGCAAGGAGTATGACGTACCAGGATCAAGCCACCAATCACATTGAACTCATAGTTATATTTAAATAAAGTTTTCATTTATTAACATCAAATGTTACAACGTTACAAATAATTCACAGTGTACATCGGAAGCAAAAATCATTCGTTAAGGGTTTATAAACTACATGTAAAAGCCATTAGTCTTGTATTGTGTTTCCAAGTCTCTCGACCCATGACCACTCCAGCTTCCCAGACAGCAAGTTCCAATGATATGCACCCTAAGACCTGCAAGTCATGTAACAACGAGTCAACAATAAAGTTGAGCGAGTTCACAGTTGGGCGTTCGTTTTAAGTTGTTTCCAAAAACATAGTTTGTCTTTAGCTGGCTTACTTGCCGTGGGGGTTACCCCATAGTTGAAAATATGATTACCAGTTCCTTCTTTCCCACACCATAACCAGTGTCTTTATTTCCCAAACCATATCCATAATCAGTGGGGGTTTCCCCATGTGAACCACTAGACTATTACCATATCGACAACTGACGAACAATAGTTGTGCCCTACGTCAATGTCTATCATCATTGACAGTTTACCATGATCCATTAGTACACGCCCGTCCGAACGGCACGGTGTGAGGTTTGTCGAACCTAATAGCGCTATTAACTAATGACCCGCTCGCCATCGGCCCCGGCGATTAAGTCGATATAAAATGAGGGACTTAATGATAGAGCTTTGTCTAGTAAGTTTAAGGTTGTTGTCCTACCCAAGGAGGACGAACGTACGTATTCTACCCAAGGAGAATACGCAGGATTAAGATTGGCATCCTACCCATGGAGGATGGCCGTACATATCCTACCCAAGGAGGACATGTAGGTTCCGTTTTAAATTCTTTAACCCATTCCCAACCACCGGGAATCCCATGCCTTAGAAAGTGTGAACTCACCTTGGTTTGCTCGGTTTGCTACTCTACTTGATCACAGTTTATCAGTCAAAGCCTAGTGTATGCATACATACGATATCAGTTTATGTTTGCAAAGTTCACGTATAAATGCAGGTCATAGTGAGTATCTACTCATTAGTTACCACATATCAAATGGAAGTTACACAACTTGTTCAATTTCACAGTCCACACGTATGATTAGTAACAATGCTTAACGGTTAAGTATGCTAGACATAACTAGATTTTGTTTCCTCATACGTATCTTCAACAGACAAGGTCAGCATACAATCACACATTAATCACATTCTGTTTGCAAAGTTCTGTCTTACAGCGAAACCCCTACCCGACGAAACCCCAGGGTGACGAAACCCCCTATGTTTCGTCGACCCAGAAATGACGAAACCCCTCCATGTTTCGTCGGCACCACCCATGGCGAAACTCAATAGGTTTCGTCGACCTGAGAGTGACGAATCCCCATATGCTGCATCACATCAACAGTTACCCAATCACACAAAAACGACTGTTTAACGTTTTCCTTCAGCCATTCAATCAGATCAAAATTGAGAATGTATCAGTTCACTTTCATGAATCCTAAATCATCTAATAATCACCAACAGTAGCAGTCATTCAAGCAGACATAGATCATCCAATCAATTTACTATCTCATGCTATCACGCAAGTTTACATCTAAACATGTATAATGATTTCTACAACAGATTGATTATGGAATCCGTTAGTACAAGTCTTTATTCGATCAAAATATCCACACCACTTAAGATTCGTATTTATATTCCGTGTGCTATCCTTATTTTCTAGGGTTTGGTTAACAAGATACATGTTTATAACATAATTCGGTTCAAGCACACATAGTTTATCGGGATCCTAAATCAATATCACAATTCGCACAATATCATGCAACCAATCGATCATCCATCATATATTCAAGAACATGCTCAAACATCATAACCATATATTCAAAATTTAAACCAACTAGGTGTGGGATTACTAACCGAGTCACGGAACGCGAAATAGGAATGATCGAACAAGGAAGATCTAACTTCGAATGGAAGGGGCTGCCGTCGGTTTGTTTTGAGAGAAAGAGAGTCTAGGGTTTCACGACTAGTGGTGTGTGCATTATATAACGTAACTGTCAATTCGACTGGGCTTTACTTGGGCCGAAACCCATTATGGTGAAACTCCCTCGTTTCATCGAGTGAGAGTGATGGCGAAACTCCATATGTTTCGTCGTGCTGTGTGTGTGTGTGTGGCTCACTTCGTTGATTGTGGGTTTATGAGTTCAAACATTTAATAAATTTCTAACATTCATTAATCAAACAGAAACACCATAACTCAAGCATAATCAAGCATGTACAATTACAAAGCAAACAAGTTATGAAAATACAGTTGTGAAACAAATAACGTGTCGAGGAAAGACCTTGAAACCTGAGTTGTCACAGCAGAGAGGTACAACTCTACCAAATCCTACCTAATCTGCTCATCCCAAGTAACTTTGGGCCTACCTCTACACTTCCTCCCCTCCATAGTCAAGGATTCCACTGCTCTAACTGGCGCTGTCAACTGTCTCCTCTTGACATATCCAATCCATCTCAATCTCCCCTACTCTATCTTCTCTGATATACTAGCCACTCCTAACATTTCCCTAAGAACTTCATTTCTTATCCGATCCAACCTTGTATGCCCACTCATCCATCTTAACATCCTCATCTCTACTACTTCCATCTTACGCGCCTGTGTCTTCTTGATGGTCCAACAGTCTATTTTATACAACATAGCAGGTCTAACTGCAACCCTATAGAATTTCCCCTTTAATTTAGTTGGAAACCTCTTGTCGCACAATACCCTAGTGGCTACTCTCCACCTACACCATCCAGCTTGGATGCGATGAACTACATCACTATCTATCTCCTCATCACTTTGTACAAACGATCCTAGATATTTGAACTTAGTTGTCTGCGGAACCAATTGATCGTCAATGGTAATTTGAGTATCGTCTACGTCGCCTTCTTCACTAAAATCACAGTATAGATATTCAGTCTTAGAGCGACTAATCCTTAAACCCTTGCCTTCCAAAGTTGCTCGCCACTCCTCTAATCTCTCATTTAAGCATTGTTTCGTCTCTGCCACTAATATAATATCATATGTGAAAAGCATGCACCATGGTACTGTCTCCTGAATCGATCTAGACAACTCATCCAACACTACTGTAAAAAGAAACAGACTCAACACAGATCCTTGGTAAAGTCCTACCTCTACAGGGGAAAAACTGGTATCCCCTACTGGTGTACGAACATTAGTTTTAGTCATAAAATGCATATCCTTGATTATGTCTAACATTAGTTTTAGTCATGATATTTATATAATGTTCCTATTTATTCATTGTTTCTTTTTGTTAGTAATTCATGGGAAAGGAGAAAACTATTCATTCTTTTTTCAAAACAAAGAAAACTATTAATATAATGTTCATATTAATATAGTTCACCATCACTTTACGCCCCCTCGAAACTTTTCGTCAAGCTCCGCCCCTGCTCACCAAGCTTTCAGCATCATCTTGTAAAATTTCCACTAACACGGTACCGACTAAATCAAGCAGGGGTGGGATACGATCATGAAGATGGTGAATTTTGCTATCCATTTATAAGAAAAGTAATTTATGTATCAAGAGTTGAAACTACTGAAATATGTTAAAAACTTTTGAGGTAGTGTTATTTATATTTTAACTTTATTATCTTTATTACCTTTTCAATGAAAATTTAGCCGTTATCAACGGTGTTACCCATTCACACAGTGGAGTTCTCCACGCTCACTGCTCGACGCCATGGCTACACCAATGGCGATGTGGTGTTCCACATCGTGGTCAAGGCTGCCGGACCACGCCCCCTTTCCACACCCACACCAGATAGTCTTAACATTCCAAGGGTGGGTTTAAAGTTGATATTTGTTCCCATAAACTAGCTAGGGATGGCAAAATTACCTAACCTGATGGACAACCTGAAATACTCGGGATGCGTATTTAGGTATGTGATGGAGTTTGGGATTAGTACTAGAATTTTTTTTTATGGATGTAAGCCGGTTATGAGATCTAGGTTATATACAATCGATTACCCGAACCAGTTTGCCAGAATATATTAATATATTAACTAAATTTTATAAATATAATAAACTAGTGGTTTTTCCTCGCGCTGCGCGGCGGGAGCATAGTTGGTATCAGTTTTGTTCGTTTCGGTGCTATAACAACTAAAAGAAAAAAACTACAAACTACAAAAGGATATCGACACGTGTTTTACATCAATCGAAAATGATAAAAAAAAAGAGTATTTGTTCTGCTACTACTGATATCGGTACCATTGTCGTTTTGTCGAAAACGGTTATGTTCGTCACGTATTGATACTCATATATTTTACAATTAAAAAATTACGTTTTTTAATATTGTTACCAGCACTCGTATAGTTTACTATACAAAAAAATGTGTTGTTTTGAAAACCAAAAATAAAATACTGTTCTTCGATTCAATTTGCTACGATAGCGGCAAGTATTCCTTGTTAATAAAAATTATATGGTAATATTTAAAAAAAAATATAGCTGTGAAGTTAGATTTTTAAAAAAAAGTTAACCTATGTAAGTTATTAAAAATCAAATTAAATGATAAATAACATGTTATTAAAAATAAATAAATAATTAAAAATTAGATTAAAAAAAGAATACTTAAAAAATATGATCACCATTCATCGAGGCTTTAAAAAAATATAGTTGGAGTTAGATTTTTTTTAAAGTTAACGTACGCAAGTTAGGAAAAAATAAATTAAATTAAGCGATAAATGACATGTTATTAAAAAATTACAAAGAACTCTTAAAAGGATAGATAAAAAAGTTAAAAGTTAATAATATTTTAAAAATGTTGATCACTATTCATCGGGAGTTTATATTAATATGTATAAGAGTTAATTACTGTTTTCGTCCCTGAGGTTTGTCAAAAATAACGGTTTCAGTCCATTAGTTTAAAAATTGCGATTTCAGTCCATTAGATTCATTTTCGTAACCATTTCAGTCCACTAACTTAACTCCATCCATTTATTTTGTTAACTTTGAGTTAACTAACTAATTCAGGGACGGTTTGCGTCAGTTTTAGAAACACAGGGACTTAAGTGTAAACTCTAAAACATTAAAACAAAAAAAATAGTAAATTCCAAAAAATCAAAAAAATTCAAAAAAACCAAACAAATTCCAAAAAATTCTAAAAAATAATAAAAATTCTAAAAAATCATAAAAATTCTAAAAAATCCAAAAAATCCGTTTCGGCGCGAACTGTTTCGAACCCGAACCGTTTCGAGCTGAACCGTTTCGACACGAACCGTTTCGACCCGTACCGTTTCGACCCGAACCGTTTCGACCCGTACCGTTTCGACCCGTACCGTTTCGAACCGAACCGAACCGTTTCGACCCGTACCGTTTTGAAGCCGTACCGTTTCGAACCGAACCGTGCCGTTTCGAACCGAACCGTTTCGAGCTGAACCGTTTCGAACCGAACCGTGCCGTATCGAACCGAACCGTTTCGAGCTGAACCGTTTCGACCCGAACCGTTTCTAGCTGAACCGTTTCGAACCGAACCGTTTCGACCCGTGCCGTTTCGAACCGAACCCTTTCGAGCTGAACCGTTTCGAACCGAACCGTGCCGTGCCGTATCGAACCGAACCGTTTCGAGCTGAACCGTTTCGAACCGAACCGTTTCAAGCTGTACCGTTTCGAACCGTACCGTTTCGATGCGAACCGTTTCGAACCGAACCCTTTGGACCCGAACCGTTTCGACGCGAACCGTTTCGACGCGAACCGTTTCGAAGCCGAACCGTTTCGGTTCGATACGGCACGGTTCGATACGGCACGGTTCGCGTCGAAACGGTACAGCTCGAAACGGTTCGGTTCGAAACGGTTCAGCTCGAAACGGTTCGGTTCGATACGGCACGGTTCGGTTCGAAACGGTTCAGCTCGAAACGGTTCGGTTCGAAACGGCCCGGTTCGGTTCGAAACGGTACGGCTTGAAACGGTTCGGCTTCGAAACGGTACGGATCGAAACGGTTCGGTTCGAAACGGTTCAGCTCGAAACGATTCGGCTTCGAAACGGTATGGGTCGAAACGGTTCGGCTCGAAACGGTTCGCGTCGAAACGGTTCAGCTCGAAACGGTTCGGGTCGAAACGGTACGGACGGTTCAGCTCGAAACGGTTCGGGTCGAAACGGTTCGCGTCGAAACGGTTCAGCTCGAAACGGTTCGGGTTCGAAACAGTTCGTGCCGAAACGGATTTTTTGGATTTTTTAGAATTTTTTAGAATTTTTATTATTTTTTAGAATTTTTTGGAATTTGTTTGGTTTTTTGGAATTTTTTTGATTTTTTGGAATTTACTATTTTTTTTGTTTTAATGTTTTAGAGTTTACACTTAAGTCCCTGTGTTTCTAAAACTGACGCAAACCGTCCCTGAATTAGTTAGTTAACTTAAAGTTAACAAAATAAATGGATGGAGTTAAGTTAGTGGACTGAAATGGTTACGAAAATGAAACTAATGGACTGAAATCGCAATTTTTAAACTAATGGACTGAAACCGTTATTTTTGACAAACCTCAGGGACGAAAACAGTAATTAACTCTATGTATAATAATAGTATGTGTAATTTTTTTAAAAAACTAGAAATTTTTTTATGGATTTAATCTTTTACCCAAGAATACCCTACTTCATATGATTACTATTGTTATCTTCATCGAGTTATCTTGTCTGGCGAAATCAAATGATTCCGCTTTTTACATATCAAAAGATGCTTAATCATGTTCTCGGTAAATCAGTTCAACCATCTCCTACAATCGTCGATGGTGATAAGACTGTCAACAACCCTCCTTTCACATCCTGGACAGAAACCGACCAGCAAGCAGTTATTCTTCTTCATTCTTCCGTTACGGAAGAAGCTGCTGCGGAGATCTTAGGTCTCACGATGGCTCATCGATCAGATCTGGTAAGCCCTTGAAACCGCCTTTAGCAACAATTTTGTGGAGTGTGTTCTAGTGGCGAAGCTTGAGATTTCCGACCATGGGTAGAAAACGTATATATCCAAAAATTTCGATAAAACCGGGGGTAAAAAACGTATACACCCAAAAATTTCTATACAAAAACTACAAACTCTCCACTATTGAGCGAAAAGTTCGGGGGGTTGGCCGCCCCCACTAAGCTACGCCAATGGTGTGTTCATTCACTCCTCAATTCCCTTCGGCAACTCAGCAAGGGAACCTTTTCTGTTGCTGAGTTTGGATGTTGTGTCAAGGCCATCTGTAATCAGTTGGCTGCGATAGCGGATAGGTCAACCGGTCGACCACAACAACAAGATACATTGGTTTCTATGTAGATTAGGTGGTTCGTTTAAAACCTCCTCTACCGCTATTCCTGCAACCAAGCCGGCATCAGGCTTTCGCGACTTGTTAATTATCTCGGGCAGAAAGCCATGAGATGTTTTTACGATCTCTTCGCGGTACTTCTTCTACCCCGGTGGGCGTTAATGCACAACAGGCTTGCTCAAACACATCTCGTGGTGGACGTTTGATAGGATCTCTTCCCTAAGTGTAGATCGGGCCATGGTCGTGGATCTGCTGCCTCTGGTCATCCTCCCCATTGGCGATTATGCATCATCTTGCCCGAATTGGCATACCTATGCTCGTCGAGCTCCCTCTTCACCGGACACCCTTGCTAATGCATTCCATGCCCAATGTTGTGTGACTACGGGTTCTCCTGACTGGCATGCAGATTCTAAGGTGACATCTCATACGTCTTCTGATTGTGAGAAACTTCATTAGACTTCTCCATATCAAGGTTTTTGGAAATGGTAAATCGCTCCCAATTACTCACACTTGTACATACATGGTTTCTATTATGGCAAAAAAGTTATTATCTGTTAGTAAACTTACAATGGAATACCTGGTTGATGTGGTATTCTCTAAACCGTTTTTCAAGGTCACCAAACCAAACAGGTTCTAGCTAAGGGAAAGTGTGGAAATAGGACGGACCTGAAGCTTTTGTTGCAAGTCATGGTGTTACAAATCGGGCATCAATTGAGTTATGGCACACTCATCTTAGGACATGTTTCTTTTGATGTCATTTCTGTTTTAAATAAATTTAGGGTTTTGTCTCTGACTTCGGTTTTGCCTAAACCCCATGTTTGCACATATTGTCAACTTGCCAAAGGACATAAACTAGCTTTTGAGATTAATGCCAAACGTGCTTTACATCCTCTAGATTTAGTACATTGTGATTTATGGGGACCTTCACCCGTTTGTATTATTGATGGTTACTTATATTATGTTATCTTAGACGTCTATTCACGTTTTACTTGGTTTTATCCTCTAAAAACAAAGAAAGGTTTTTATCCCGTTCTCCCTGCTTTTATCAGCTTTGTTCAAACACAATTTTCACGAAAGATAAAGGTGTTTCAAAGTGACTCCGGATCAAAATTCGTTAATCAAACCGTTCGCAAAATCTTTGAAGATATTGGAACGTTTCATCGTTTTTCTTTCCCGTACATGCCCCAACAAAATGGTCAGGTCGAAAGAAAGCACAAACATATTGTTGAAACGGGTCTTGCTATGCTTTTTAATGCTCATATTCCATCTACTTATTGGGTGGATGCTTTCAGTTCCGCGACATTTATCATCAACCGCCTACCTACTAAGTCGTTGGATAATGTGAGTCCTTTTCAATTGCTTTCTTCTATACCACCACAGTCTAGTTAATTTCGTGCATACAGTTGCCAAGTCTTCTCGTATTTATGTTCTTGTTATCCACAAAACTTGCTCCAATATATTTTAATTTGTAAATATATTATTTTACACGTGTTTAACTATTAACCTACTAGGGGAAGGTTTATTGGGGAACAAGTGGGGAACAACGGGGAACCGACTCAAATGAACTCCGATAGGACTCATTCCAACGGCGTTGGAACCGGCTCGTCGAACCCTAACTAGGATATTTAAACCCTAAACTCTAAATCCTAACTCTTAAACTCTAAACCCTAAAGCTAACAAATAAGGCTAAAACCCAAGCAAAACCGTAAAAAATCTAAACTATGAACCCTAAAAGCTAAACCCTAAAAGCCAAACCCTAATATATTTAGGGTTTAGGGGTTATGATTTAAGGTTTAGGGTTAAGAGATCCTAGTTAGAGTTTGACGAGCCGGTTCGAACGCCGCTGGAATGAGTTCAATTGCAGTTCGATTGAGTCGGTTCACCACTTTTTTAGTGTTCCCAAATATACCTCACGCTAACCTACTGTATTAATTTACTTATTTTCTCTTTACATTTTAGTACCCTATAAACCTTTGGCAACTAAATATGGATACTTATACCATCTTTTTTAGTTATTTTACTTTTCTTTACAAAGAAGCTAAACCAAACATTTTTTTTAAACTTTTAATTCAAATAAGCAATATTTCTCTATAATTAGGGTATTTTAAAGATCCTTTGTGAACTATTACTTTTTAGGGAAAAGATCAAATAGGAAGTTTATTTTGGCTAGGAAGTGTAGGAAGCAATAGGATTATGACATGTGGCAACATTTAAAATAAAGAAAAAGGGTATTTTAGTCAATCCAGCCCTTTCTTCTTCCTTTTCAAAACCCAGAAACTTTAAAACCCACCATTTTCAAAACCCACAATCTTCAACCATTTCTTCACTTTCTATCTAAATAATCACTACATTATAGTGCGATTTTCGTCACCAATCAATGATTCAAACACCCGATCAACGTGTTCTTCAGCTTTTTGAAGAAACCCCACTTTAATTTCATACAAAATCTTGTTTTTTCCGGTGATTTTGAAGAAAACCCACTTTAATTTCATACAAAATTTCATACAAAACCCACTTTAATTTCATACAAAATCTCGTTTCAATCATTCAAAATTCGTCAATTGTTGAAGAAATCACTTCGATCCATGTAAGAAATTCTTCAATTTCATTTTTACGATCTAGGTTTTTGATTTAATTATTGCGTTTTACGATCTTGGCGGAGGTCCGGGGGCAGCGCCCCTGGTAGCGGGGTCCCAGGGGCGGCAGCCCCTGGCGGGGTCCAAAGGGCAGAGCCCCTGGCTGGGGTTGATTAAATTGGTTTAATAAAAATGCATCAGAAAGTTTAATTTTCCAGAAATTGCCTCATTTCGAAGACAGTAATTCGTAGACAGTTTAATACTCTCTGGTTCAGACAAATTCACAGACAGGTCAGCTTGTGTTCATTGCGTTTTAGAAATAAGAGAGTTTTATGTGTTTTCTGGCCATTGCGTTTTAGAAAAAACACATTTTTGAAGTGTTTTTAGTTCATTGCGTTTTAGGTAAACACATTTTTATTTGTTTTCAGTCCATTGCGTTTTAGAAAATACACTTTCTTTTGTGTTTTTAGGCCATTGCGTTTTATAAATAAGACATTTTTATGTGTTTTTTGGCTATTGCGTTTTAGAGTATTAGATAAACACATTTTTGAAGTGTTTTTAGTTATTGCGTTTTAGATAAAACACATTTTTATGCTTTTTCAGTCCATTGCGTTTTAGAAAACAGACATTTTAAGTGTTTTCTGGCCATTGCGTTTTAGAAATAAGACATTTCTTTGTGTTTTTGTGCATTGCGTTTTAGGTAAAACACATTTTTATGTGTTTTCAGTCCATTGCGTTCTAGAAAACAGACATTTTAAGTGTTTTCTGGCCATTGCATTTTATAAGTAAGACATTTGTTTGTGTTTTTTGTGCATTGCGTTTTTGGTAAAAACACATTTTTATGTGTTTTCAGTGCATTGCGTTTTAGAAACTACACTTTCTTTTGAGTTTTTAGGCTATTGCGTTTTAGAAATAACACATTTCTTTGTGTTTTCTGGCCATTGCGTTTTACAAATAAGACATTTCTTTGTGTTTTTTGTGCATTGCGTTTTAGAAAAATGTCATTTTTAGGTTTTTTTTCCATTGCATTTTACGCAACTGGGTTTTTTTCCATTGCGTTTTACGCAAATGGGTTTTCAAAAAAAAATCGAAAATATAGCAATAGTATACTCGTTTTAAAGATAAAAAGCGCTCGTTTTTTGGGCAATTTTTATAAAAAAAAAAAATAATGTCGTATGAAAGAGTTATTAACGTTTAAAAAATGGAGGGGGGGAATTGGAGGAGAGAGAAACTATTGCCTTTGATTGACTAGAATGCCCCTAAACAAACTCACGTGCCTCTTTTATTCCTTTCAATTTCCATCATTTAATCTTAGCCCTTGATTAACTAAATGGATGGTCAAGATCACTTCCTAGCATTCCTAGCCAAATAAATTTCCTATTGTATTTCCTCACCACGTTTACATTTTGATGAACTAAATAAAAGCAATTTAAAATTTTATATTATTTTTAATTAAAAAAGCTTTCCAAAATCCTATTATTAGTAATGTAAGTAAAGTAATAACAGCCATATATAACTCTTATTTGATTTTAAATGAATTTACATAAATGTCTTACGGTTATTTATAAATTTTATGAGTTAACACATTATAACGAGTGTGTGGTTCAACGTTTTACATTTATTCTTTTTGGTTTAACAACCTCATCACAACGCGTGGGTCGTTATCATTTTCTATGTTTTACATTTCAGTCTAACTTTTACGAATTAACACGGCGTAATGTGCATACGTGGTCCAACATTTTTAGGTCTAATTTGTGTGTGATTTAACGGTCCCGCTGCAACGCACGGGTCTGAAATACTAGTTTGTATTATATCGGATGTCTCCAAAGGGACAATTGTATTATACTAGTTTATGCCCGCCCGCGTTGCGGGGCGGTAAGTGGAATATTTCTCAGTTTAATAACATGCACGCATGTGTTTCGGTTACTTGTATATACTACTTATAACACGATCTCAATAAAAATTAGACATAAATAAAAATACGTGTGTAAAAGATTTTTTTTAATAGAGTTTAGGAATTATAAAGTAACTTTATTAAAGCCAAAGAGTTGTAGCGACCAGTAGCTAACGATCACTATTCTCCCGGGTTGATTTGTTATGGTAGCAGAGAGAAAGGTTAAAATATGAAGTACTAAAAGAAATAAAAGTAGAAGGACCAAATATGTACACTACCAAAAATTAAAGTAGAGGGACGAAACACGGATATAAACAAAGTTAACCAATAAAAAGAAAGTTTCTTTTCTAAAACAAAGGGACTAAACACGTATATTAACGAAGTTGAAGGTTTAAAAGTAAAAAAATGACAATCAATTACTTATAAGAATAAAAGTAGAGAGACTAAACATATAGAATACCAAAGTTGAGGTAGAGTGACTAAATACGCATATAAACAAAGTTAACCAATATGAAGAAAAAAAAATTTAAGGGTGGAGGGTATCATTCAATCACTTTAGGGTGTTTGAGTCATTCCCTACCCAATGATATCATGTCATGTCAAGTCTCCATTCCACTCCCCATTTTGCACTCAATCACTGGCAATGATTCAAACACCTAGAGAGTGTTAAAGAGTTAAAAAAAATTATGATTGGTTGAAAGGGGTTGAGACCCACCATTAAACCCCCTCTCTCCTCCTTCCCTCCTCTTCCCCGCACCGGTGAGTATACACCAAAATTACCACTCCCCACTCACAGATTTGAAGCCGGCGATCATTCACCACTCGGCAAAGAAACTCCCCGAACTAACTCCCCAACATCATACCAAGTACCCTAAAAACAGAAGGGCATAACCCGTGTATTAGCAAAGTTAAATGCTTAAAAGTTAAATAAAAAAATCGATAGAGTCAGTTGTCTCGCACTATTTCCCCTCATGGTAAATGTGTGTATTAACCTGCCACTATTCCCCCTCATGGTAAATGTATGTATTGAAAATGAAAATATATATTACGCTTAATGCTTAATTAGGCTATAGGGTGTGGTCATGACCCTCGACGTCAGTGCCATGTTACCCACCTCTAATCCACAATCCAAAACCACTACCCTAAGGGTGTGGTCATGGCCCAAACCACTATCCCCTTATTTATTTTAATATATCTTTGTCTAAAGAAAAAGGAAATGATTACTTGGAAAATGGAAAGGAGGACCATGATTGTCATGGTTTAATCCATGCAAATCATGGTGGATCAGGGAAGGGGTGATGTAACATTCCATTCATGTTCCTACGTGGCGAATCATGTCCCCCATACCCTTTAGCCTTAGAAAAAAACCAGAGCCCATTTTAAATTTAACTCAAATGCAACTTGAGCCCAGAGCCCATGTAACATTTAAAGACTAAAGTTACTGACCCAACAAAAGTTTTAATATTGGCTACACTGTTTCCATATTTCCAACGAAGATATAGCTCCATACAAATCTAATCAACTGCTGGTTGCGATCGCTCCTACTCGCCACTGCTCCAGCTTGTCGAGTTCGAATGCGCATCGTAGCAACACTTCATGTTTATTTTATGTAATATAACGAATGTTTAAGTAGAATGTGCTAACTTGTATTTGAATGGCTGTTTTTTGGATAACATGTTTTATTTATTTTTTGACGGCTACTTTGTGTGTGTGCGTGTTTCAGGCCTAATAAAACCAAAACTGTGAAACCAATCTGTTGGTAGCGATTCAGTTTGGTTCGGTTTTAAATTTTAATGGTTTGGTTTTGGTTTTCGACAATCAAAAACTGTTACAACGGTTTGACTCACGGTTTGACCTAAAAACCATCAAAACCAGACCATGAACCAAACACATCCTCCATGTCTTTTTCGTCACCCCTCCTTTCTTGTTCAAACACATCACCGATCCTTTCCTCTTCCAACAACAATGGCTTTGCCGACTAGGGATTCTTGTTAAACTTTGAAATGTCGTCGCCTAAAAAACTTTTTCATCATATGATATACTTCTCAAAATTTTAGTTGAAGAGCACCATCATCATCATCATTATACCCAGTAAATCCCACCAATAGCAAGGCTAAGGTAGGATAAGAGGTAGACACCTTACCTCTACCCCATAGGAATAGAGAGGCTGCTTCCTGTGAGACCCTCGGCTCGATAGTAGTTTTGCATCAAGCCTTGGACATAAGGCACATAATACTCAGCAATTGGGACAAAGGCCGATTAGTGCATGTACTCCATAGTCTTTCGGCTATCAACGCCACCACATGATGCATGATTAACCGTCCCCCGTTTTTTTCACGAAATTAGTAGAATAACGTTAAAATTAGTGCACTTTCACTGTTGCTCCCCGAGGACCCACAAACATATACATTATATGCGCATATCGCAAGCGGGCACCAATATTTCTCAATTTCACAAATAGAAACCAACTCATATGGCCCATAAAAGTCATATATGCACATTTGGGGACAACAAGAGTAAGAAATACAACATTCACACAACTCAACTTGAAGAAATAAAGAACATTTAAAATGATTTTTTTATTGTTGTCGTGTCAAAGAAAATAAAATATACAATTAGAATTTATAATCACATACGTTTAGTCTAGTCTGAAGTCGTGCATCGAGTATCATCTTTTCTTAAAGCATCAAAGGGTGCTTTGAATAGTATTAATTAGGTAAACTTATTTTTCAGTATGGTATTCTTTGATCATTTCAAATATTGAAAAGAGGGAATTGACTACTGAGACATATAACTAGTGTTTTCGAAAATCTGTTACTAGAATAAGACACAAACATGCACCATTATAAGGCTATAGGGTGTGGGATAAAGCTCCTAGGGGCTTTATCATGACACATCAGTCACGGGGCTTTATCACGCACTTCCTTAACTTGCAGGGTGTGGGATAACGCCCCCTATTAAACAAAATAAAAAAAAATTATTGGATGAAATGCGTGTGAGCCCCACCTGAGCATAGCTTCTTCCTCGTTACCATGGTGGCGGACAACCCATGGCGCCCCGGTTTAAGTTGCAGGGTGTGGGTGGTGGCGCCGGGGGAGGGCGCTATCGGAGGTGAGGTGGCACGGTGGCGCCCTCCATACCCTCCGGCCTAAGTTGTGAGTCCACTAGGGATTGAAATACGACTAGAGGCCACCGTTATTCGCTATGCCTCACTACTAAACTTAGAGCTAGACACAACTAACAGCGTCTTAACACACCATTGTATGTTCCACTTCTAGAGAGCTTGTTAGGGCTCCCACCTAGCAAATGGGAGCCACCAGGGGCGGATGTACATTATAGAAAGGGGTGGCGTCCGTTACGGCTTGGCGTTCCGGCAGTAGTGTAAAATTAGTGTAAATTTTGGAAAAATTTGACGTTTTTTTCGTTTTTTCGATTTCGTTACAGCTTATTTATAAAACGTTACCGCTTGGCGCGAATCGTAGATCCGCCACTGGGAGCCACTTCGTTATTTTCAAGAATGATGAATTGTCATTAAGAATCCCCGGGTAAAATTTTGTTGACATTGATGATGGGATAATCCAAAAGATGTTAACAAGACGAAAAGATGTCTTACATATGAGGTTAATGTAATAACCAGTGGTGATGTTTGAGATTTGTGACCGGCGGAGGGGGCGGGGAAGTCACCGTACTTAAAAATTTGTATAAAACCGGGGGGGGGGGGGGGGGGGGTGGCGAAAACGTATATACCCAAAAATTTCTATATGAAAACTACATACTCTCCACTACTGAGCGAAAAGTTATGGGGATCGGCTGCCCCTTAAAAGCTTCGCCCATGGTTATAACCCCTTGGCTTTACGCCACCATCTTCCTCGAAGATCATGTATGTATGATTAAGATAACACAATCAATACCTATAAAGATTAAAGAATGTTTTACATACATGCATGAATCGCTAATATACGGAAATTGACGAACTCTCCCTCACAGTACACTTTACCCTCGTCCTCCTCTTAGACAAAGAATAACTTAAGTATTGGAGTGGTTCCAACGAGTTTTGGTCCATACCGCCTCTAACGTCTTTTAGAGTCATCGTATTCATCATCATCATACTCAGTAAATCTCACCAATAGCAAAGCAAAGCAAAGGTAGGGTCTGAGGAGGGTAAGATGTAGACAACCTTACATCTACCCCATAGGAATAGAGAGATTGCTTACAGTGAGACTCCTGGCTCGATAGTAGTTTTGCATCAAGCCTTGGACATAAGGCACATAACACTCACAGTACAAAGACCGATTAGTGCATGTACCCTCTTGTCCTTTAGCTATCAACGTCACCACATGATGCATGATTAACCGTCAGCTTTTAACGTTATCTTCACGAAATTAGTAAACTAATGTTAAAATTAGTGCACTTTCACTTTTGGCCCCGATGGCCCACACAAATACATTATATGCGCATACCGCAAGCGAGGCGTACTTTGAGTCATCGTATTGTAGTATAATTTTCATCATTTTAACAAGAGTAAGCTGCAATTTTACCCCCTGGGGTTATATGTGATTGACACTCTTACCCCCTCCTAGGAAAATTTTGCTGTCTTACCCCTCAACTATTGAAAAACGCTGCAATATTACCCCTCGGTGCTAAAAAAACTTAAGAGTTCTGTTAAATGGGATGTGAAATAACTATATTACCCTTTCTTATTACTCCTTATGCTTTGTTGTAAGAAAACGTATTACCCCCTAGTGTTAAATGACTATATTATCTTTCTTATTACCCCCTATACTTTGTTGTAAGAAAACGTATTACCCCCGATGTTAAATATTTCTTTGCTTCCTTATCCCCTACAGAAAACAAAACCATTCCCGCCTAAATTGTTTGACCAGGAAAAGTCAACGCCCACAGAAACGAATCCACTGTGATCATCTATTAGCTTGAAAGAATTAAAGATTCATTGTGATAATGCTATAAGCCATAAGACATACGATCAAGAAAAAAATAATCTCTTTTAATAATTTAAATTTTTATTACATTTATATACTATTTATATACTATTAATTTGAAAGATGTTTTTGTATAGTGGGTTTGTACATGATGCTTACTGAGTTTTGTGTGCATAGTTGTGTTGCACATGATGCTTAGTGGTGTTGTACCCCATGTTTTCGGGTTTTTTTTTTTAAATTTATGTTTCACTTTAAACCCAAAACTACTTGATTTTGTAGTTTTAACCCAAAAGTTTTTAGTTTTTCCAGTTTAACCTTACAACCTTTTTACTTTCAACTTTGATCCCCCTATGTTTTTTATATTTTGCATAATTTTTTGTTTTACGTTTAGATATAAATTTTGCGACTTAACACGACATAATGTGTGTGTGTGTGGTTCAACGATTTTATGTTTTGTTATACGTTCGTTCTAAATTTTGTGAGTTAACATGAGGCAACGTACGTGTGTGGTTCAATGCGTTTACATTGTTTATTTTTCCCGTTTAATAAGTTCGTCACAACATGCGAGTCCTAAATTGAGTTAGTTATTATTTTCTATTTTTATATGTCGGTCTAATTTTTCCACGTTAAGACGCCACAAGTTCAATGTTGGTGGTCGTTGACTATAGTGTGGCATTGGTGCTATTTGTCACGGTTTTACACCCCCGTCGCAACACGGGGAGCTTAATACGATAGGTTATTTATATGGATACAAGTCATGTAACGTAGTAATTATGATACCATTAATTATATTGAGATTAATTGGTGAATTACTTATTTGTCTAAGATAGTAATACAGACTTAACCGATAAAAAGATCTTTAATACATTGTAAATGTGAATCTGATAAAAAACATGTCAATTTCGTTGGCCGCGACGCAACGCGCGGGGGTCAATCTTCTAGTTGTAATGTAATTTGTAATGAACTTGAAATGAATATGAATATCATTCACTGTACTAATAGTTTTTTTATGTTTCAGAGCTTACAAACTTGAAAGAATTACAAATTTCGTGCAGCAAGGTGACAGATCATGGTGTCACATTTTTGAATGGTCACTCAAGTTTCTATTTTTTAAACCCCATATTTTTCTTTTTCCATTATATAATTATATGAATCTAAAATATTGTGTATTCTTTTTGTTTTTCAAGCTTGCACAAGCTTTTATTGCTGAATATGGAACGCTGCCCTATAACTGCAGCTTGCTTGGATTCACTTTCAGGTCAATTATATAATTATTTATTTTTGTTCAATTCATAATTCCGCTGGATAGTTGAAATTTCAATTGAGTATTTTTATTTATTTGATAATTATTATCCAGATCTTGTTGCTCTGCTTTATCTGAATGTAAGCAGATCTAGTTTCACTGACGACGTCTTTGAAGGTGCTTAATTTGGGATTCAATGATAAATCAGATGCTGTTTTGTCTCACTTGAAAGGTGAATTATTAACCTTGACATATACTCAAAAATTGGAAATTATTAGCATCTGGAATCATTTACACACACACATATATGTATACATATAATGTAGAGTAAATTGCCTGAGATGAGATGTCGCCGGTGGTGTGATCGCCTGAGATGTCACCGGTGGTGTGTTCGTCTGAGATGTCGCCGGAGAGAAGATATGGGATTGGGGGAATACTTGGGGGGGTAAGGTGGAAATGAAAGTTATTAATATTATATAGGGTGTTATGTTGAGGAAGCTATCAAAAACAAGTGGAAAAGACTATAATACCCTTTGACCGTTAATAAGTGAAGTTGACTTTAAACAGATTTTAACACCGAGGGGGTAATATTGCAACGTTTTTAAATAGTTGTGGGGTAAGACATCAAAATTTTCCTGGGAGGGGGTAAGAATACAAGTCACATATAACCTCAGAGGGTAAAATTGCAGTTTACTCTTTTAACAACCTGAAATTAAAAGAAAAACTCAACCATTTACAAGGCTTGTTTTTACCTTTAGTTTACCAAAAACAATCAACAAGCATTAATTAGTTGAATTGCCAAATAAATCGAAACAATAATTACGAAAACACGATAAGAGTACATTGTGACGTACAATAGTAAATATTGATATATCGTTGTTTATTTAATTGATTAATAAATTGACACAACCTTAAGAAAATACTGGTTTGCATTTACTTGTGCAACATCAATTCGCATTTGTACCTTAACATTTCTGACCCTTAACGTCATGTCACTAGAATTTTCACGAAAATAAGTGAAATAAGTTATTCAAGGATATTATTATATTTAATTATTAATATTCTTCGACCATGAGTTAAATTCGCCAAACATGTTAAAAATTTATTATCATGAGTTATACATCACGTACACAAAGTTGTATAGTGTTCTGAGTTTATTGAGTTTAGGTCTGGAAAATGAAAATACTGTTATTTATTTGTGGTATATTATTTAATTATTTAATGCGTCAAGTTAAAATTGGTAAGTATTGGAAGTAGGCCCAACTGGCCCAGCCCATTAAATAATCCATTAAATGCCCATATTCATTTAAGAGTAACCAACCAACAAAAACAACTCAAGAAAAACATGATATTCCCTCTGATTCTAAACATGAGGTTAAGAGGGAAAGAAGAGGACAGGTAGATTGGTAGTAGAGGCACATTTAAATAATAATAATAATATTTTAATAAATAAATAATATTTTTCATGCTTTTATGAAAATTAATAGGTTAAAATGTGTAAAATGAAACAATTAGAGTTAAATGCTCGGATAGTCCTTATGGTTTAGTCTTTTTTCACCTTTAGTACCTAACTTTCTAAAATTATCTCTTGTAACACCCAAAAAACGGGTTTGGTAATCAAACCACGTTAATAGTAAAGACGGGTAAAATACCGTTAGTGGTAAAAATTAACCCGGTAAATATTAGGAATTTAAATAAATAAACCTAATATTAATTGGAAAGAGGATAAATACTTTGAGAAAACAAAGTACATAAAAATGCCCGAGTTAACGGGACTTAAAATAAAACGGTTTATAACTCCCGAAACCACTAAGTAACTGGGAATATCAACCTAGTTAGTTAAGTATGGTTAAAACAACAATGAAAACATGAGTTAGTTAAACCTTTATAAAACTTGAGAACTTGAGGAAAACTGAGGGGCCAAACATGAAAAACTAGAAACTTGTTTTAATTAAATAAAACTCTACACCAAAACACACACACTAAGTGTGTGTTCTGGTCGAAACTTCCAGAGGAGCCAGGAGCTCTCATCTTCAAACCCTAAATTGCTCAAATTGATCAAATTGAAAGGCGAAATCAGGTATGTTAAATTTTGTCTTTTGATTACATCTTGAAATTTTGATGAATGTTAGAAATCGAAATCTGAGCTTGATTGATTGATGCTTAGATGAAATTAGTAATGAAAACATGTCTAGGAGTAAACCCTAGTCAATAACTAGTTGAATTAGTGTTGAAATTATAAAGTTCATGATCATCCATTATGGGTGTTTAATGGGTTTTGTAGAAACATGATGAACACTAGAATCATGATTGTCAAACTAGTGTTATTTGAACTCTATGAAGTTAATCTTGACATTGAACCATGAATTTGATGATTATCTAGTAAAAGATGTTGAAATTGGCAAGATAGGTAGCCATAAGTTTGATTGTTAAATTTTATAAAAGAATGCTCACTAGGTGTTTGATATAATGCCTAAGAGAAAGCTAAATGTTGAAAATTTGAATAAAATGCGCATTTGAATAATATGGCAAATTATGTGAAATGTGAAGTGATAAGGGTTCTAAACATCATGTTGAATTAGACTTAATTGTGTAAATCATGTGATCAAAAGTAGTTAACCTTTGATAAGTTGAATTAATAAATAATGAGGTCGAACGGTAGTTTCGACATAGAAAATACGTAAGGTGGAATAGTCGTGATTATTAATGACTAACCACCTTTGAATGATGACGATAGTTTGACACTTAACGAGCAAGGTGGAGGCTTGGGAAGAAACGGGTCAAACGAATCAAGAAGGAAAAGAAAAGCGTAGCTCAGATACGAGGTGAGTAAAACTTACACCCTTTTTGTAGGACACATGTTTATTTTATAAACTATAAATGCGAATGACGTAATATCCGAAATAAGGGTTCCGACACGATTGATACAAGTCGGAACAAGTATAAATGATAAAAACCATGGTTTATGGTAAATGGGGCAAATGGATGAATTTGGAAATTTAAAACCATGCTTTTATTCTAATTTACGTAAATGTTTGGTCTTATAGTCCAAACGGGTCAAATGGTGATGATAACACCATTTGAAAATATCGACTAATGTGGTTGTCAAGTCGTATGTTATCAGGAGCGAATAGCAATTTGGATAATTGCGTCGCCATAGAATATTGGTTAATTAACGCGAGGTATAAAACGGGTCTATATGTTGACTCGAGCCAGGTACGCATATATATAGATTTATAGTTAAAAATGCAATGTTGGTCAAATACCTTAGCAAAAGGACCTATGTCGTAAAATGAGGAAATAAGTTGACGGAAATGCCCTTGATAGGTAAATCGGGAAAACGACCCTTAGAGGTCGTTTAGATACTAGTATTATCATTGTGTAACTCTTAGACACATGTAAGAGTTGTAGGCATCAACCTTGGGGGTCAAATGCCTATGAACGGGTCAATCACGTAAAATGACTATCCTAAGGGTAAAAATTAGGATAGCGGTCCATTATGTTAAATCCACCACAAAAATAGTTGTGGTGGAATATAAGAGGCTATTTAAAAGTGAGAATATGAAGTGTAGAAAGAGAAGAGAGTTTGATGCTTAAATGTACATAATTCGCTCTAAACGGGTCAAAAAGTGTCATAATTGAATTTCAAGCCGAGAGCTTGAAATCTAAAATTTTGAGAATTCAGATGTCGGGTCTTTACTCCATGAGATGGAGAATTAAATTACGAACGCGTAGGAAAAAGAATCGCGTAAAACAGACATCTAGATCAAAAGTTATGAAGCTTTGAAGTTAGAATTTCGACCGAAAATGGAGCTGGGCAAAAGAAGCAGCAATTAAGAAACTTGCTGTCAAAAAAGAGGCTAGGCGTAGCGTCTAGCCCCTAGGCGTAGCGTCTAGCCCCTCCTGATTCCGAAAATTGTTTAATTTTTGTTGTTTGACCCATATAACTTGTTTAAACTTGTTATTTAACTATCAAAGCTAACTTTTAAGTTGGTTTTGATTATAGGTGATAACCAAGAGTGCCCGGTTGAAGATCAAGCTCGAAGAAGAACCGAACACACGAGATTAAAGCTTCCGCACGGTGTTACGTCGTAACTTTTAAATGACGAACTCAATTACATTATGTTGTACTATTTTTTTTTAAATTGTAAAAGTTTTAGTAAACTCGTATTGTCATACGTATGTGTAATCGTATAAACATGTATTCATACGAAACTTATATAAAATATTGTATAAAACAAGCAAGGGTGTTACAAGTTGGTATCAGAGCTCAAGGTTAAAAGAATAAAGTGTTCGGTTCTTTGCTTGATCGCAAATCCGGTAAGTACGTGTATATCAATGGGTTAGAATGATTAAAGTGTTGAGAACAACACATATGGTTATCGTGTAATACACGTGACACCAATAAAAACGATATAGAGTAGACATAGTCAACGAAATTACACGCGTTGATGCGTATAGTAGAAAAGCCTTGTATTATAGTACGGGCATCCATTAATGTCGAAATTACTAACTGTTGTAAATGTTTTAGTTGAAGGACACTCGCATATGAAGATAGCGAGAGTTTAACAAATCACGAATTTGACAGAGGAACGGTCCAAAGAGTATGCTCATCAAGGACCTAAACCGCGTAGCGATCGCGAATAAGGTTAATGGCAAGAGATGCCCGTTAGGGCAAGCATTACCAGGTGCACACTTTAAATTTAATTGCACAAATAGTAATATGCAACAAATACGTAGAGATTGAAAGTTGCATATGTAGATTAAAAACTTGGAAAAACCCGAATAGAAAATCTATCCGGGATATTGTTTCCAAGAGAAACAAATAGAGGCATTACTTACATGGGGTGTAATGTGAAAATTATAAAAGGGTCATGTATACCAGGTATTGATCGCTTACTCTGGCCAAGTAAGTGATGAGATCGTGGTACCATGAACTTTTTATAATGGACATGCTTACATCCGATGTAGTAAGGACGGGGGTGAGTGGGACAAATTAAAAAGTATATAAATGAATCAAATAAGCAAAATAATTGATAATAATGTAAACGCACAGCCGGGTGATGGAAGCGTATTACATTAGGATAATGAACCCGAGTGAAGGGACAAAGATTCATGTAAAATGATTAAGATATGCATTGGGAGGGGGTGTACTTACACTCGAACCCAGAGAATGCAAATAAGTCTCTTAACGGGCCGTTTTTGCAAAACGTCAAACTTGAGGACAAAGTCGGAATATAAAAGTGAAACGAAGTCTTAATGCATACCGGGAGGGTTGCAATAATAACGACTTCGGTAAAACATCCGGTTGATGGGTAAGGATTCAAACACATGTGTAGACCGAGAAACGGGAACTCGGATGGAAGGTTAAAAGACTCGGGTTTTGAGTCACGACTAAAAGACGACAAGATGATGTAAATAGAAATTTTGATAAATTATGTTTAACTATTTTAAAGTTGAATGGGTCGAACCAAGAATGAAATTTGACATCCATAAATGATAATATTTCACATGAATAAGTTAAACTGGTTGAATATAATATAATGTCGGATGGCATGAGTAAGCGCAAGCGGGATAACGGTAGCGTTAAAAGCAAAAGAATAATGAGCCCGGTAATGGGACATAATCAAATACGAATATATGTAAACTGGATAATGGGGAGCATAAGATGAACCGACGCATAAATGACGTGAGAAGTCATAAAGTCGGAAAATTTGTCCGGAAGAAAACAAATGTAGCTTTAGACTACGGTCAAGGTCAAAGGAAATACCAAGACGAAAATAAATGGTTTTGAACATAAAAAAAGGGTACCTTAACGCCATATACATATATAGGTGTATATACCTTTGAATAAAGACTTGAATAAAAGATGATCTACGGGATTATCATAACCTACGAAACTATAAATAAGGCTAAGGTCTACAGGATCAAAAAGACCTTCGGGTCGCAAATAGAAAGAAACGAATTGTTGGGAGTTTCACCTTAATAAGGTAAAAAGGTGAAAATATAAAGAAATAGCCTACGAAGCTAAGCGAAAGAACCTACGGGTCAAATAGTATAGAACAAGAAAACTGGTTGTAACTTCCCGCGTAAAATAATAACGGGAGATAAAGTTCGTATAAAAGCGATGTGTTTCGCTAAGTTAATTAAATGGATTAAAAGCGAAGAGATTGTAAAGGTTCTGGTTGAAAAAAGTGAAGAATTTCACTAAGACCTTTAAACGGGCAAAAATGACAAAAGAATTCACAATTATTTAAATTGTGTTACGTCACAAAAGTGGAGGAAGTCATTACTGAAATGACAACGGAAGGGGATAAATCCTTGGACGTAAATTCCTTTGAATTGACATAAGTTAAAGAGAAAAGCGTTAAACTAAAGTTCAATATTAGTAAGAAACAACGCTTTAACAGATATGAATATTATGAAACGAATTCGGGAAATGATTAATATCAAGGAATATAGATCTTAACACCTATAGTTGCAAGGTGATACATTCGAAGGAAAGATTTTCGATAATAAAAGTCGACATAAACTTAAACAAAATGTGATATAATCACGGTCACAAAAGTGATATATACAATCAAGTCGTAACGTGAGTTACGAGTTATGAAAATCAATAAACATGTAAAAGGGCCGGGTTGGCAATAAGATATACCCGAATGACGGGGAATAAAGTGACGGCGACTAATCAGTCTAGCCGGTAAAAACCTTTTAAAGTCGGATTTGTGTTACGACGTATACAAAGCACTTGTCGATATAAGATTAGCTTGAAGTAAGCATGTTGAAAATAAATATAACCGAGTGATCTGATGACAACTCGGTCAAACAAGTGACCAGAATAAGAAATACAAGCTGAACGTAATGGCCTTACACGTGAGAGGCGCATACGCCTTAAAACCAAGAACACATTACCATACTTTTGGTAAGATTATTATATGCGAGCATTGCTCAAGTAGTTTCTGAAACTAAGTCCGTAGAGTTGAACCTAAGGAAATATGTAAGAAAGATTTTGGGGACGAAACCTCTTTAAGGGGGGTAGACTTGTAACACCCCAAAAACGGGTTTGGTAATCAAACCACATTAATAGTAAAGACGGGTAAAATACCGTTAGTGGTAAAAATTAACTCGGTAAATATTAGGAATTTAAATAAATAAACCTAATATTAATTGGAAAGAGGATAAATACTTTGAGAAAACAAAGTACATAAAAATGCCCGAGTTAACGGGACTTAAAACAAAACAGGTTATAACTCCCGAAACCACTAAGTAACTGGGAATATCAACCTAGTTAGTTAAGTATTGTTAAAACAACAATGAAAACATGAGTTCGTTAAACCTTTATAAAACTTGAGAACTTAAGTAAAGCTGAGGGGCTAAACATGAAAAACTAGAAACTTGTTTTAATTAAATAAAACTCTACACCAAAACACACACACTAAGTGTGTGTTCTGGTCGAAACTTCCAGAGGAGCCAGGAGCTCTCATCTTCAAACCCTAAATTGCTCAAATTGATCAAATTGAAAGGCCAAATCAGTCCCAAATCAAAATCCAAGTTCATATTAGTGATCACCTAAGTGAAAGGATCACAAGGTATGTTAAATTTTGTCTTTTGATTACATCTTGTAATTTTGATGAATGTTAGAAATTGAAATATGAGCTTGATTGATTGATGCTTAGATGAAATTAGTAATGAAAACATGTCTAGGAGTAAACCCTAGTCAATAACTAGTTGAATTAGTGTTGAAATTATAAAGTTCATGATCATCCATTATGGGTGTTTAATGGGTTTTGTAGAAACATGATGAACACTAGAATCATGATTGTCAAACTAGTGTTATTTGAACTCTATGAAGTTAATCTTGACATTGAACCATGAATTTGATGATTATATAGTAAAAGATGTTGAAATTGGCAAGATAGGTAGCCATAAGTTTGATTGTTAAATTTTATAAAAGAATGCTCACGAGGTGTTTGATATAATGCCTAAGAGAAAGCTAAATGTTGAAATTTCGAATAAAATGCGCATTTGAATAATATGGAAAATTATGTGAAATGTGAAGTGATAAGGGTTCTAAACATCATGTTGAATTAGAATTATTTGTGTAAATCATGTGATCAAAAGTAGTTAACCTTTGATAAGTTGAATTAATAAATAATGAGGTCGAACGGGTAGTTTCGACATAGAAAATACGTAAGGTGGAATAGTCGTGATTATTAATGACTAATCTAACCACCTTTGAATGATGACGATAGTTTGACACTTAACGAGCAAGGTGGAGGCTTGGGAAGAAACGGGTCAAACGAATCAAGAAGGAAAAGAAAAGCGTAGCTCGAATACGAGGTGAGTAAAACTTACACCCTTTTTGTAGGACACGTGTTTATTTTATAAACTATAAATGCGAATGACGCAATATCCGAAATAAGGGTTCCGACACGATTGATACAAGTCGGAACAAGTATAAATGATAAAAACCATGGTTTATGGTAAATGGGGCAAATGGATGAATTTGGAAATTTAAAACCATGCTTTTATTCTAATTTACGTAAATGTTTGGTCTTATAGTCCAAACGGGTCAAATGGTGATGATAACACCATTTGACAATATCGACTAATATGGTTGTCAAGTCGTATGTTATCAAGAGCGAATAGCAATTTGGATAGTTGCGACGCCATAGAATATTGGTTAATTAACGCGAGGTATAAAACGGGTCTATATGTTGACTCGAGCCAGGTACGCATATATATAGATTTATAGTTAAAAATGCAATGTTGGTCAAATACCTTAGCAAAAGGACCTATGTCGTAAAAGGAGGAAATAAGTTGACGAAAATGCCCTTGATAGGTAAATCAGGCAAACGACCCTTATAGGTCATTTAGATACTAGTATTATCATTGTTTAACTCTTAGACACATGTAAAAGTTGAAGGCATCAACCTTGGGGGTCAAATGCCTATGAACGGGTCAATAACGTAAAATGACTATCCTAAGGGTAAAAATTAGGATAGCGGTCCATTATGTTAAATCCACCATAAAAATAGTTGTGGTGGAATATAAGAGGCTATTTAAAAGTGAGAATATGAAGTGTAGAAAGATAAGAGAGTTTGATGCTTAAATGTACATAATTCGCTCTAAACGGGTCAAAAAGTGTCAAAATTGAATTTCAAGCCAAGAGCTTGAAATCTAAAATTTTGAGAATTCAGATGTCGGGTCTTTACTCCATGAGATGGAGAATTAAATTACGAACGCGTAGGAAAAAGAATCGCGTAAAACGGACATCTAGATTAAAAGTTATGAAGCTTTGAAGTTAGAATTTCGACCGAAAATGGAGCTGGGCAAAGGCAGCAGCAATTAAGCAACTTGCTGTCAAAAAAGGGGCTAGGTGTAGCGTCTAGCCCCTCCTGATTCCGAAAATTGTCTAATTTTTGTTGTTTGACCTATATAACTTGTTTACACTTGTTATTTAACTATCGAAGCTAACTTTTAAGTTGGTTTCGATTATAGGTGATAACCAAGAGTGCCCGGTTGAAGATCAAGCTCGAAGAAGAACCGAACACACTAGATTAAAGCTTCCGCACGGCGTTACGTCGTAACTTTTAAAAGACGAACTCAATTACATTATGTTGTACTATTTTTTTTTAAATTGTAAAATTTTTAGTAAACTCGTAATGTCATACGTATGTGTGATCGTATAAACATGTATTTATACGAAACTTATATAAAATATTGTATAAAACAAGAAAGGGTGTTACATCTCTATAGTCCCCAACTTTTCAATTTTCGTTTCCGGATAGTCCCTGGCGCAGATGAGAGTTAGTTTTTGGTGTTAAGTGAGTGTGAAATTACCTAAATACCCTTTGTATTAAACACTGATAAATAAAACATTTAAAGATATTTCGGATCACGTCATCTTCAACCGATCATCTCTTCCATCATCACCATCGCCGGTCATCTCTTCCATCTTCACCGGTACAACCACCATAGTCGCCCCATCTAACCAACACCATAGCAGCAGCTCTCCAGCGATCACCATCACAACCACCGGTCTCCATCGTACATCATCATCACCATGCCATCTCAGCGAACTACCTGCAGCATCCCCACGTCTTCATATTGCCGTCGCCACCATCACCGGAGCACCACACTCAACAATCATAACCGGAGCACCTCCATCGTCACTGTCACCTCCATTATCACCAATCTGCCATCGACGACCGATCCTCCTTCATACCATAACACCACCATCATACAGCCTCCATATGTTGATTTGCAAGAGGCTCACTTACTCGTATGTTATTTGGACCTCAAAATTAGTATCAATTCCATTAATTAATTGTAGATTTCATGAATGAATTGCAGATTACTGCAAGATTAAGCTCTAAAATTCCTATTGTTCTCTCCTCCTCCTTTGGAGTTAGCGGAAGGGATGTGAATTCTGATGAATTCATAGAGGTTTACTCTGTTTTCTACTTTAAATATTTTGCTTTTCTTTAACATTAAGAAAACAATGATTCAAAATTTCAAATGTTCTACAGCCTCGGTGGAGAACGAGGAATTATGCAGAGAGAGGAATCATGTTAACAATTGGATTTCTACCAGGGGTCAACGTAAATTTAATCTCACTTTCACAATCGATTGGGGTAATAAATCTCATCTTTGTGAACACAGCATTGTATTTGTTCTTTGTGGTGGTGGTGACGGTGATCGGAGGAGAAATCGCCGAACATGTTACAGGTGGAATGAGAAGATAAAGAGAAGAAAGAGAGAGGAAGGTGGGGGTGGGGTTGTTATTTTGTTTTTATAAAGGAGTGAGTCCCACAAATAAATAAATCTATTTAATAGGTTAAGTTATTTTGTTTTATAATAAGGGTATTTTTATCATTTCACATCCTCTTAACTGAGAAAACTAACTGATGTTAGGCCTAGGGACTATCCGGAAACGAAGATTGAAAAGTTGGGGACTATAGCTGTAATTTTAGAAAGTTAGGGACTAAAGGTGAAAAAAGGGCAAACCACATAAACTATCCGGGAATTTAACTCAAAAAATTATAATACATCTGTTTTAGTTAGATATGTGATTAACAAATCTATTTGTAAAGCAAAGTGAGAATAACTACTAAAACCGAAAAAGTAGTATATAATGTAGTTTGCTGATTTTTTTCGAAGTGTGTCAATTGATTTAGGTTGGCGGGTTGTATTCTTCAACCCTAATATGAATCATATCTTTATCCATCTTGTGTCGAACCCATTTAAAACCATGTCGGGTTCAAGTTGGACCATTCGTAGTGGTTCACCTCCTTGGGGGCGATTTCCGTCATGTGACATCCACATCAGCATGACCAATTTGTTTCACAAAATTGTGTAGTGGTCCAACCCCCTTCAATGATTACCTAATAATTAATTATTGTTTTTTAAAATAATGTAAAAATAATTAAAAAAAGCATAATAATAAGTTCATTAAAATTTTAAAAAGACTACATTGGACATTACATTTAAATTAAAAAAAACATAGAAAAAAAACATAACAAATAATAATAGAATATTTCACTCGCCATCATGAAGACCATATTTATTCTTGATACGTGCACACAACTTCAAAGTTAAGTCATGTTGCATGCCTGGAGTAGTGGGGATGGGTTTCGACAACGTTTCAAGATCAACCACCATTTACCGTTCCTTTTTTAGATGAATGCGTTCTTGTCGATCCTCATCTTGCTTTTGCCTATTCTCTAAATGTTGTGTTCCAATGTCGGTTAGTGTTTTAAGTCTTTGATTCATTTCTAAAAACCGATCCTTGTAGTCGACAACGGACTTTGAAGATGTTCTTTTTTGTGTTGCACTTCCACTTCTCCTCCCGGCGGGACGTGGAAGTTCTTCAAAGCTTGGTTCTTCATCTTCGTCATACTCATCCTCTGTATTGTTCAAGTCAAAATTAACTCGATCATCCGAAGATCGGCTCGCGTTTGGGGTGGACAATGAGGAATTAGACTTCTTTGACTTTCTAGTCTTCGGTAGCAGGACGGAATGCCATTTTGAGCTATTCCTTAATAGATCCCATGGTTTAATGTACCTGAACGGGCATTTCTTTGCTTGGAATTCCACCAAAGCTTCTTGTTGGATGTGAGTGTCGTCTTGGCCATTATCCCTATTATTCTTCTACTTGTGTAGATTTTATTGTAATTGGTTACTTTCACCCTCATATCCCTCCACTTACTAGGTATTTGATCCCTGGGCGCGAGTTGAGAATCTTGGTTGATTGAAGTAGGATCCTTAAGGCTGAAACATTTCCACGTAAAACTTGGCCATAATTCGAGCCCCAAACTCGTTTTTTTGTTGATAGTTTGCTAAAACAATGTGTATATATATATATATATATATAGAGAAACAGGATCAGGAGAAAACGCCCAAAATGGTGAGAACGGTGAGAACGCATCCTGCCCCAACACGTGGCGCGCGATATAATTAGGGCGTATGGGCTTTTTTGTCATTTTATCTTTCACTTTTCTAGTTTCGCTTTCCACAATATTGTTTTATTTTTGGGGTTTAAGATTTTTGGCGTTAACCAAATTCAATAATTATTGGCGTTTTGATGGTTTCATTGTATTAACATTTTGGCGTTTATGGCGTTTTTCAAATCATGTGCCATTGGGACCCCAAGGTGTCAGAATATCTCTCTGAATTGTGTTTTTCAAGGCGTTTTAGACAAGATGGCCCATTGTTCTATTATTTTTATATACATTTTGGCGTTTGTGGTATCTTGGCGTTTTACAATTGTAAAATTATATTACAACCACAGGGGAAAAAATAGAAGCGAAGAAAATAAATTAAAAATCCTAATCGGATCTCTCTTCACAATCTTTACTATCATCAGTCTCTCTCTTCTTTAGTACTACAAGAAATGTCACCAAATATATGGCGTTTTATGTAAAACTTGACAAACCCATCGGTTTGATTATTTTGCCTGCTCGTCTGTTGAAGTGGCTTTTGTGGATGTTTGGGGACATAGATCTATGACGTGTGGGTGGGTTTTTCGCTTTGTTCTTCAACTTGATCTTCATCTTTATAATCATCCCACTCTTCAGTGTCATTGATCTCTTCTCCTCATCCAAGCCTCTTGAAGAACAAAGAACATAAAATAACATATGAATGTCATCAGTATCTTTTTCTTGAAGATTTGTCCATCTCATGCAGCAAAATCTTACTAAGTTACTCCCCTCACGTAACAATCCATTCAGTGAAACTTCGCGAAGAAGAATACTGAACATTCAAGAAAGCATATTAATCATCTTTGATTTTTTTTTATTTTTTTGGCGTTTTACAGTGAGTGGTATTTAGTAGTATTGGCGTTTGTTTTTTTTTTTTTTGTTTGATCAAATGGAAGTTGTTGAGAGGTATTATTTTATAGGATTTCTTTTGGCGGCGTAGGTTAGGCAGTGCATTATTATAATAAAGTATTCGTCGTTTCAGTTAATGTTTGTAATTATTGTTTTTTATAAGCTTTTATCTCTGAAGTCTGTAACATGTCCCATCTTTCAAGTTTGACGTTTTAGATTCTAATATAGTAATTTTTCCGTCTCTTTAGTTTTACTGTTTTGTAGTTACTGTTTCTAGTTACATTTTCAAGTTTGGTTTTTGTTTTTTTTTTTATTTTGTGTTTTTTATAATACTTGTCCAAAGTAATTTTATTATAGTTTGGTAGTTTTGGGGGCGTTTTATTGCATGATGGCGTTTTAACAAGCATTTGGCTGTCTGGCGTTTTTATTATATATGGCGTTGTTATTATATAACAATCAACTGAAAAAGAAAATTTAAAAAAATATAAACAGTTGATTTTCCAAATCTTCACTGTCACCAGTCTCTTTCTTCTTTTTTGAGTCATCTTAACTGGCTGTTTCGACTTTCGTATGATTCATTTTGTTTTTTTTTTTTTTTGAAGTAGTTTTCTTGCTGCCGTTTGGAAGAATAAAGTGTGACATCAGCCTCTTTTTCTTGAAGATTTGTCCATGTCATGCAGCAAAATGTTATTGAGTTACACACTTTAGCTAACAATCTTGAATTTCCAAGGAACGATGTTTGATTTTTTAACTTTTGGCGTTTTACCGATAAAAAGAATGCCACTAAATAAAAGCACTTTAAACCTCAAAATTTGATCATGCTAAAATCAATAATGTTTTGCTGTATGAGATGGACAACATTGTTAATCCTTAGTTAAGAAAGATATCTGACAATGTTGTCCACCCCATACAGCTAAACTTTATTGACAACAAACCTCAATAATGTTTATTTTGGCGTTATAAATTGGATGGAAGTTGAGGATAAAGTCAATAAGATTTTACTCAATGAAATGGACAATATCCTCACTTAAGGATTTTTGTCCATTACATTGAGTGAAACCTTACAGACAACCAAACTGAATTTCAAATAAACATTTTGGTTTAGAGGATATTTGATGTTTGGGTTTTTTGGCGTTTATAAGACGAATGGTATATATTAAATACGGCGTTTGGGGTTTTGTGTGTTTTATTAATTGAAGGTCTGAGATGTTGTATATATAAGATTTTTTTTGCGGTTTTTTTTAGGCGGGATTTTATTATAATTAAGTTTGGCGTTTTATATCTAATGGCGTTTTATTTCATGAGATGGTGTTTTGTGTGGAGAAGTCAAAAGAGTTTTTTACCCTTAATGAAGCGCGTCCACGTAATAAAATTGATGTTATTTACGAAAACGCCACCGCGCAAATCTTGTCCATAGATTGTTTTGATCAGACGATTCATAAGCGTTCTCGCCGTTCTCACACTTTCCACCGTTTTCTCTAAATCCTGACCCTATGTATATATATAGGGTGGGGTTCTAGAGTGAACATTAGTGTATTTGCGAACTGAGTGAACAAATCTTGGCCATTGATTTACACACGTGGATGGCTAGGATTCATCATCAGATCGTAAATTACACTAGTGTATTTCATCATCAAATCCTGGCCATTGATCTACACACATGTATGGCCAGGATTAGTTCGCTCAGTTCGCAAACTACACTAGTGTTCACTCTTGAACCTAATCCTATATATATATATATATATATATATATATGGTGGGGTTCTAGAGTGAACACTAGAGTATTTGTGAACTGAGTGAACAAATCCTGACAATTGATTTACGTCATCAAACCATAAAATATAGTAGTGTATTTTCATCATCAAATCCTGGTCATTGATTTACATCAAAATGCAAAACAAAAGATATAATATTAACAATGTACATAAACAAATAAAAATTTAAAATTATTAACAAACAATTATCATAATCTAAAGCTAAACTACATATAGATGACCAAAAAAAAAAGCAGAGTTAATTGCCAAAATAGCCCCTGAGGTTTGGGCACGTTTGCCATTTTCGTCCAAAATGACACTTTTGTACCAAATTGCCTCCAACGTTTGTAACTTTTTGCCATTTTCATCCAAACCACTAACTTAGTTTATTTTTTTCTGTTAAGTTGATGATATTTGGATGAAACTGACAAATATAAAACCACATGGACGATTTTGGCAATTTACTCAAACCCTTTTTAATTTATTTTATTTAATTATTTTTGTTACATATATAATAAAAAAGAATATACATGGAGTTTTTAGAGAAAAAAAATAATAGTTTTGTCACATAATTTTTATAAATTTTCATCCAAATCACTAACTCAGTTTATTTTTTCTGTTAAGGTGAAGGATGTTTTAAATTTTATAAATTAAGACAGAAATTAATTTACAGCTTCTTTATATAAATCAGTTTTATAAAGAGAAAACGTCATTGGTGTGCAACACATAATAGGGATGGCAACAAAACCCAAACCTGATGGGAAAACCCAATACCCGAAACATACGGGACGGGTATGGGGTCTGGTAATCGGGTATGGGACCGGGTATAGGATTTGTGTTAAAAATTTGGGACGGGTATGGGATTTGGTGTTATACCCGTTTACCCGATTACCCGATTATATATACCCGTTTACCCGATTCTATATACCCGTTAACATATTCCATATAAAATGTAATTTTTTTATAAATTATAATGTATTATATATTTAGTCCCAAATCCTAAAAAAGTAATTCCCGCCCAATTATAGATATATATTTACTTACCTTAGTTAATGGTTACCCCCAAATCCTAAAAGAGAATGAGCAGGTGGACAAGGTTTTTGGCTGGATGTGCTCTTTTTTGGTGAAAACAAACTACTGAAACTGAAATGGAGGATCAAGGATGGACATATTTTACTTGAATATATATTAGGCTTTTATATCAGAATTACATAACTGTTTTGGTTCTTTTGAATGTGTATTCGTTCAACTATTACCTTAGCTTCTTTTGAATATGTATTGGTATAAAAATGAACTCCAATTGATGGTAGTAGCCTACTAGTCTATGATTTTTATCACGTTTCAGCCTTTTGTATTGGTTTCAAACTCGACATACATTGATTTTTACTCGTTGATATCCGATGGTTATGCCCGATACCGAAACCCGCAAACATACCCGAAATCCGTGGGTATGCCCGACACCCGATGGGTAATTACCCGTCCCATACCCGACGGGTTTTGGGCCGGGCATGGGACCAATTTTTGTAACCGGGTATGGGGTTGGGATTAGCTATACCCGCCCCATACCCGTCCCATTGCCACCCCTAACGCATAACAATCGATTACAACTTTTAGTATTTATCAGTTGTAGAGATAAAAAAAATTGTAAAACATTATATATTTTTTAAATGTGTTGAGCACCTAGGAAATATGTTGGTAGAAATAAAATATTTATTTAATTAGGATTACGAAGGTAACTAACTAATACTTATTCTGAGTGGCTTGAGTAAAGAAACTTTTGGTTCATAGCATTATAATTACAATTTGGTGGGCAATTATAAAATTTAGAGGTTTAAGTAGATTTTATTTTTATAAAAATGATCTATATAAAAAAATTAGAAATTAATTTCTGTCTTAGTTTATAAACATCCTTCGCCTTACTAGAAAAATTAACTTAGTGGTTGGATGAAAATTTATAAAAATTATGTGACAAAGCTATTATTTTTTTTTTCATATAAAAATTGCATGTATATTCTTTTTTATTATATATGTAACAAAATTAATTAAATAAAAGAAATTTAAAAGAGTTTGAGTAAATTGCCAAAATCGTCTCTGTGGTTTTATATTTGTCAGTTTCATCCAAATATCCTCAATTTAACAGAAAAAATAAACTAAGTTAGTGGTTTGGATGAAAATGGCAAAAAGTTACAAACGTTGGGGACAATTTTGTACAAAAGTGTTATTTTGGACGAAAATAGCAAACCTGCCTAAACCTCAGGGACGATTTTGGCAATTAACTCAAAAAAAAAAACACTTACAAACTTTGGGGCCACAGGATATGTTGAGCCAGACGTGGGCCAAAGAAAATTCTTCAACCAATGACCACAACGTATTCGTTTTCTTATTCTTTGGCTCATCCACGTATTTTTTTTCTTATGGGACGGTTTGATTTTTATCATCAAATACTGTCCATTGATTTACATAAAAATGTAAAACAAAAGATATAATTTTAACAATGTACATAAACAAATAAAAAATTAAAATCATTAACAAACAATTATCATAATCTAAAGCTAAACTACATATAGATGGAAAAAAAACACTTACGAACTTTGGGGCCCTAGATATGTCAAGCCAGGCGCGAGCCAAAGCAAATTCTTCAACCAAGGACCACGGCGTATTCGTTTTCTTGTTCTTCTGCTCATCCACATATTTTTTCTCATGGGGCCGTTTGCGAGGTTGTGACGGTCCCGCCTTGATGAGTGTAAATTGAGAGTGTATGATTTGGTGAGTTAAATTGGTGAAATACGTTAGTTTATAGTGTGTAAATAATAGGTTTTTTTTTTATAAAAATCGACCGTTGTCAAATGTTCCTTTTCGATTAACTCAAATCTCACCGCATGAATCAAACCACGAGCATCGACATTTGGGGTATTTAACCGCGGGGGGGGGGGGGGGGGGGGATGGCTTGATTGGGCTTGATATGGGCCAATCACGTCTAATTACGGACTTTGTACCATTTAAAATGGGTTATTGGATTTTAATAATCCTAAGTTTCACCTGTTGGCCGATAATAATCTCAACTTTAAAAATTCCCTTCAATAATCCCAACTTGTAAAAGTTTGGCCGCCATTGATCATTTTCTAACGTAGGTGCACTTAAACCAATTAAGGAGTCTCTTGGTGTAATTGAATCTATTGAGGGGACCAAATTCTTATATGTTTGAAAATTATCAATGCCAGCCAAACTTTTACAAGTTGGGATTATTGGAGGTAATTTTTAAAGTTGAGATTATTATCGGCCAACAGGTGAAACTTAGGATTATTAAAATCCAATAACCCATTTAAAATCAACTCCTTCACTGAAATAGATTTTTTTCTTTTTTTGTAATTGATTGCTTTTTATTATGTTTTGTTTCTTTTCACCCATTCTCAATTTCAAACTTGGGTTTATACTCAATTTTTAAACTTGGGTTTAGAAGAAGTGAAAGAAATGATTGGAGATCGATAGTTAACTTAAAAAACAAAATATTAACACTTTTCATCTCTAAAATTTAAATATAAATATTTTCTATAACCATTTTAACATGTTAACCTACCTAGTATATGATTTGTGTTCGGGTTGACCTGCTTGATAAAACATGTTGTTTCAGCTAACCCAATATCTCTCTCTTTGTGTCATGTTTCGGGCGAGGTCAGGAGCCGCCACCCACAAACATGTATGAGTAACTTTCATTTATACAGTTTATACAAGTAATGTTTCTTTTTATGCAGGTAAATTGCATTGGTAAGATTTACTTAATCTACTTTGCTTAGGTCATGTTCAATTAGGTATATAAGTTGACCATGACCCTCACCATGGTGTTATTATATCTCATTTCATAATTCTTATTCCTACGGGGTAAAGGTAAGACAGTCTACATCTTACCCTCCTTAAACCCTACCTTAGTTGTGCTATTGGTGGGATTTACTGAGTATGATGATGATGATTTCATAATTCTTATTCGCTTATTGTGCGCACATAAACATCCCATGTTAATCAGTTCTTTCATATCTCATGGAAAAACACTTTAGGGATCTTGACATACCTGACAATCCAGTAGCAGTTAGAGATAAAGAAAAGCCATCTTGATCGGTTCCCGTTTAGGGTGAGCAATTAGGATGGAGAGGGATGATAACAGATTGTAGTGAGGGGGACCGTAAACTTTATGGTGTGTCTTTAGGGTTCCCAATAACCTGTATTTATATGCTTCACCCAAGGGGAAACCCTAATTAACTAGTACGGGCCTTTATGTCCATCAAATAAAGCCCAGTTAATTTTATAGGGATATTAAGGTAAATATTGATCTGGTTATTAGATAAATGATCAATAAGGGCACCATAAATTATTTAATAAATAATTAAATAAATAATTTACGCTAACATTCTCCCACTTGGCCGAGTGATCATTTATTATGAGTATTAGATAGGCCTGATTAGGAGTTAATGCTCATTTTAGTTTTAAACCAAAATTGCAGCATAAAAATACAGTCGTTGAGTCAGTTATTCAACTCAGGACCACCATTAATCATACTGCAATCCCAAATTTAAAACCTAAGCATAGTAAGGATCAATTTACAAGTAAGCCCTTAAACGATGATTTGTATAATAATAGTCTTTACGTCATTAGGCTAGCGAAACGTAGTTAGAGACAAACAAATCAAATGAGGAAATTTTATTATCATTAAAACGTAAGTAAGTAAGTACAATATGCATTTAAATAAGGTCTTTACAAAAGCCCATCTTCGAAACATGTTCTTCGAATACTTTAGGTGGGAGACCTTTAGTCATCGGATCCGCAAGCATATTTTTCGTACTTATATATTCAATACAAAGCTTATTTTCCTCAACACGTTCACGTACGAACAAATACTTTGTATCAAGATATAATCCAGCTCCGGTCGAACTGTTAATGTTCGAGAAGTTAACGGCAGCTGAGTTATCACAATACAGCTTCAATGGTCTAGATATGGAATTAACAACTTTGAGTCCAGTAATAAGATTCTTTAGCAACATTCCATGACAGGTAGCGTTATATACAACAATGTATTATGCCATCATAGTGGATGTTGAAGTTAGCTGTTGTTTATGACTCCTCCATGAAATAGGTCCGCCGGCTAACATAAAGATATACCCTGAAGTGGATTTCTTGTCATCTTTGCATTTAGCAAAGTCAGAATCGGAATAACCAACCACTTCCAAAACGTCACTTCTTCTATAAGTCAGTTTATAGTCTTTCGTCCCCTGAAGATATCGAAGTACTTTCTTCGTTGCTTTCCAGTGATCAAGGCCAGGATTAGACAGATAACGGCCTAGCATCCCTGTAACATAAGCGATATCTGGACGAGTGCAGACTTGAGCATACATGAGGCTCCCAACTACTGAGGCATAAGGTATCATTCTCATTTGCGCCTTTTCATCCTCAGTTTTCGGACATTGAAAAGAACCGAAAACATCTCCTTTAACTACTGGAGCTACAGAGGGAGAGCTGTGTTGCATGTTATATCGACTAAGGACACGATCAATGTAAGCCTTTTGTGATAAGCCCAAAATTCCATTTCTTCTATCTCGGTGTATTTCGATGCCAATAACGTAAGAAGCCTCTCTGAGATCTTTCATGTCAAAGTTATGCGAGAGTAAGCGCTTTGATTCATGCAACATGTCTAAGCTATTACTTGCCAATAGAATATCATCTACGTAAAGGACAAGTATAGAAAAATTGCTCCCACTCATCTTGAGGTAGGTGCATTGATCCACTTGGTTCTTCATAAAGCCTTGCTTCTTCATTACTTCATCAAACTTAAGATACCATTGACGTGATGCTTGCTTCAAACCGTATATGGATTTCTTCAGCTTGCAGACAAGATGTTCTTGACCTTCAGGTTTGAACCCTTCAGGTTGCTTCATGAACACGTCTTCATACAAGTCTCCATTGAGGAAAGCAGTCTTGACATCCATCTGATGCAACTCTAAATCAAAATGAGCTACTAGGGCCAAGACGATATGATCCTTAAGGAATCTTTTCGAGAGACATGTGAAAAGGTCTCTTGATAATCGATTCCCTCTTTCTGAGTGTAGCCCTTTGCAACAAATCTTGCTTTATATCGTTCAACGCTTCCATCCAGATTTAGTTTTGTTTTGAAGACCCATTTACATCCTACGGGTTTAACACCGTCGGGTAATTCAACCAAATCCCAAACATCATTTTTCTTCATGGAGTCAAGCTCGTCAATCATAGCTTTGTTCCATTCAGAAGACTGATCACTACTAATGGCTTCATTGTAAGAGGTATGATCGGTAAACTTTCCATCATCAGATACGGCTTCAGCTAGGTAGGTTTCATAATCATCAAAATTAGTAGGCCTTCTCGCCCTAGATGACCTCCTAGGTTGATTCTCAACTTCGACATTTGAGGGTCCTTCATTCTCAGGTACATGCGGAGCAACATTTATTTCTGAATGAGTTGGAGGTGGTGCAGTGACATGCGGTTCAGCATCGAGTACAAGAGGAGTAGTAATAGGAGGTAATGAAATGGACGAGTGTCTCCCCCCCCTCGCGTCTTGTACTTCTTGTAAATCATTGTAAGGATTTTCACTGCTCCCACTGACCTTAAAGTCCTCAAGAAACGCGGCACGCTTGATTTCTACAATACGAGTAACATGGGAGGGACAATAGAATCTATAACCCTTTGAGTGATCAGGATATCCAATAAAAAAACAACTTGTTGTTTTCATATCCAGTTTCTTTAAGAAAGGGTTATAAAGTTTAGCTTCGGCAAGGCAACCCCATACTTTCATATATCTAAGACTCGGTTTCCTTCCTGTCCAAAGTTCATAAGGAGTTTTAGGGACAAACTTCGAAGGAACTCTATTGAGTATATGAACAGCTGCTTTTAAGGACTCGGTCCAGAGGAATAAGGGCAAACCTGAGTTGGCTAACATACTGCGTACCATGTCCATTAGGGTTCTATTCTCTCAGCAACACCATTCTGCTGAGGAGTACCGGGCATAATATATCGGTTCATGATCCCCTGGCCCTTACAAAACTCATAAAATGGACCAGGAGCCTGACCCACGTCAGTATGTCGACCATAATATTCGCCTCCTCTATCTGATCTAACAACTTTTATTTGACGATCTAATTGTTTTTCAACTTCAGCTTTATAGTCTTTAAAAGTTGTGAGAGATTCAGATTTTTCTTTAATGAGATACAAGTGCACATAACGTGAATAATCATCAATAAATGTGATAAATGAAGTATGTCCAGTTATGCCAGCGATGTTATAAGGGCCACTAATATCAGTATGAATGAGTTCTAATAAATTAGAGCTCCTAGTTGCACCTTTCGTATTCACTGATGTCATTTTACCTTTAAGGCATTTGACACATGTTCCAAAATCATTGAAATCGAGATGTGGTAAGACCTCATCCTTCACGAGTCGAGTTAAGCGTTCTCGTGAAATGTGGCCTAAACGTTGATGCCACAACATGGATGAAGTTTCTAAGTCTCGTTTGCATTTTCTCTTTGTTAGGTTCTCATTAATATTATATGATAACAAAGACTTGGAAAAATCATCATCTAATTCTAATCGATAGAGACCACCATCCAAGAAGCCATAACCAAATATTTGAGAATTAAAACTGATAGTAAGTTTGCCATGACCATGAGAAACAAGAAAACCGTCTACGTCTAACTTTGGTCCTAATACAAGATTCCGAGTAATCTCAGGAATATATAAGGTATCATAAAGTCTAATAGTTAAACCAGTTTTCATAACTAAATCTAATGTTCCCACAACCTCGACTACTAGCGACTTTCCATTTCCCAACTTAAGCGTTCTTTGGTTTCTTTCCAGCTTCCGGATTGTATGGAATCCCTGTAAGGAATTGGTTACATGAACCATAGAACCAGAATCGAACCACCAAGAATTAGATGGAACATTTATATTAAAGGACTCAAGTATCACGAAAATATTATCACCTTTCTTGGCTAGCCACTCCTTAAAGTCCGAGCAGTCCTTCTGCTTATGTCCCACCTTACGGCAGAACTTGCAGTGAATCTTCCCTTTTGAGTCATTAGAGCCAGAAGCACTTGCACCTGCATCCCGCTTTTGGACATTTACATTAGGCTTCATATTGTAGTTCCCCTTCCTTTTCTTCGAGTCAGCAGTCATCAGGTAAGCAACATCGGCTTTCTCTAGTTTCAGACGTTTTTCTTCTTGCACGCACATGGCAATTAACTCGTTCATCTTCCATTGGTCATTCTGAAGGTTATAGTTGACTTTGAATGCTTCATAAGATGCGGGCATAGACGTCATGATAAAATGCACCAGAAAGCCATCACTAATCTCCATGCTTAATCCCTTGAGCTTTTGGGCCATGTCATTCATTTTCAGGATGTGCTCACGAATACCGCTGATCCCATCATACTTTGTAGTCACCAAATTCAGAATGAGGGTGATGGCTTGCGCCTTAGACGTCCCTTGGAATTGAGCCTCCACATTAGACAGATATTCCTTAGCTGTAGCAGCGTCAGGAATGGCTCCCTTGATAGCAGGACTTATCGAGTTTTTCATGAAGATAAGAGACAAGCGATTAGCTCTCTCCCACTTTTGATAGAGTAGTTTTTCAGCTTCAGTACTCTTATCAGTAAGAGCAGGGGGAGCGTTTTCAGTTAGCGCACAGTCAAACTCCATGAGTGCGAGAGTAAGGTTAAGAGAATCCTTCCACGAAGCATAGTTAGCACCAGTCAAAGTATCAATAGCCATAACAGGAGCTGATAGTGGATTAAAATGAGAAGAATAAGATACATTGCAAAAGAAGAAGTTAGAGTGACTTATGGGTAACCTAAAACTAAGGCAGGCGAAAATATTATACTAAGGAAGCTGTGATAATGTTAATTATACACACCAATTTTAACTAAGGTTCTACTTGAATGACGGTTTTCGCTTTGGCTATGGCCAATCATACAAGTATTATGAACAGTCAGACTGTGCAGATTAGGTGTAACACATCACCTTTGGGCAGAAGTTGAAACACCATAACTTTAGGCACAAGTCAAAGTTTGCGAGACATGAGTGTAACACATCACCTTTGGGTAGAAAATGAAACACTCATGCATCTTAGGCAGAAGTCATGTGTATATCATATGAACAAATGTAATAAGGTAAGTGTTACACTATGTTTGTTCATATAATAAGGACATACACTTAAGTGACTATGCTTAAGTTCACTAAATATCGCCACAAGTAAACACATCACCTTTGGACAGAAGTGAGAACTTGAAAAATGTTATTTTAGTTAAGCAAATTTTAAATCAATCAAAAAAAAATTGAGTGATTATTTAAAAGTTAAGTTTACCTAAGTTAATTATTCGTTTATAAACTAAAAATAAAATAATGTTTATACGAAACTTGAAGATAAAGTTACATAACTTTAGGAAACATAATCAAAATCTAACCTATCACAAAATTAGGTGATACCATATGGAACATTCATATCAATAACTATAATAAAAGTTAACATAATAATTAATTTAAAATTGTCATTAGATGGAAATTAACTAAATTATTTGTCGCCACTGAGAATCAATTCATCGATTGACACATTAAGATAGGAATTGACAATCCATTGAATACATGAATTGCTTTTCAACAAAGTACTCATAATTGTGATAACGATTTGATTAAATATGCATGTTAAAATAACACGTGAAATCCAAAATTGAATTCCAAAAATTTTTTAGCATGCGAATTCCAAAACACTGACCGACATCATAATAAAGTATATCGATGATACTTGAATTTGCAAAGCAAAAGAAACTGGAATTGCAATAATATTATGTGAACAATCATATTATTTAACTGAGTTTGCAATTTTGAGTGTGGAATAGTAAGCCACTTCATCGACAACAAAAAAAACGAGAAATACAAAGCCGTTTATATCAGGTTTAAAAAAAACTTAGTTTTTTTTTTTTTCCGACTTCAATTCCAGATCATAAGGGAATTTAAGAACTGAGTAACATTGCTCTGATACCACATGTTAATCAGTTCTTTCATATCTCAGGGAAAAACACTTTAGGGATCTTGACATACCTGACATTCCAGCAGCAGTTAGAGATGAAGAAAAGCCATCTTGATCGGTTCCCGTTTAGGGTGAGCAGTTAGGATGGAGAGGGATGACAACAGATTGTAGTGAGGGGGACCGTAAACTTTATGGTGTGTCTTTAGGGTTCCCAATAACCTGTATTTATATGCTTCACCCAAGGGGAAACCCTAATTAACTAGTACGGGCCTTTATGTCCATCAAATAAAGCCCAGTTAATTTTATAGGGATATTAAGGTAAATATTGATCTGGTTATTAGATAAATGATCAATAAGAGCACCATAAATTATTTAATAAATAATTAAATAAATAATTTACGCTAACATCCCAAACAACTCATCCATCATTAAGTTCGAGTTACATCAAGTAATGATATAATCACATTCGGTTCACCATCTAAAATAAATAGTAGCACCCACTAGTACATGCATATGTATTTTATCTTCTATAAATAATTATGAAACATTACTCATCTCCAAACTTTCAAAATAAATAATTAGATTGCGTTATTTGAGTTTAGCCTCACAAAGTTGGCTTAGTAAAGTTTCTTGTTGATTTGTAAAAGACAAAACATCATTGATGTTGTCACTAGTCATTTATTAAGTTTTCAAAAAGAGGGTTTTCAAAAAGAGAACAAAGATAATAGGACATTAATGGTAGCACCCACTAAAAAGTTGTTAAAATCCTTATATTTATTAATGTCAGTTTACAGAAAATAATCCTTTCAAAAAAAAAAAAAAAAACAGAAAATAAGGGTTTATAACTAATAGGATTAGGATCAAATACAAGGGCTTCTTAAAATAATAAGTGTACAAAGGCTTCTAAAAAAACCAACTACAAAAAAAAAAAAAAAAAAAAAAAAAAAAAAAAAAAAACCTAAACACCCACCACCACCCAAAAACCTAAACCCCCCTCCCACCCCCATCACCCACTCAAGGGTGAGGGTGGGTGTTTAGGTTTTGGGTGGTGGTGTAGTGAGTTTAGGTTTTAGGTTATTAGACACTTGTCATTCTATAAAACCTTTTTACACTTTTTACAAGCCTTTTTAGAATAACTTAACCCGTAACTAATAATCTTAACCACGTTTATAAATGTATTAAACTAGTAAATTAGGCTCCCGTTTTACCGGGTTAGTCAAAATTAAAACACTGCGTCACTCGAGCAAGCATTAAAGTTTAAGTATATCTAACTGCAACGAAATCAATATGTAATGGAGCCAATATCTAACTTCGGCGAGGCGGAAACTTTGCTGATTTTAGTGCATCCGCAATTGCAAACACAAGAGAAAATCTGAATTACTATCGTCACGTATTAAGTTCGTTTGTTTTTTGTTTTATTGAATTTTAGTTTGGGAAAAAAATTCAAAAGTTATTTAGTTATATTAAGAAAAGAGGAAATTAAACAAATAAAAAAAAAATATATCGCCCGTACTTTTCATCAGGCATTCATTATGTACATTTTTATTTGTAATATACCAAACAAATGGGTATCACCACAACCAATTAAATATGAACTTTTGACGAAAATGGAAATTTATAAAATATTTGCAGTGCTATGGTCCATCAACGATACTCAATTGTATAGTAGTGGCCAATGATCTATAGTCCAGTTGGCTATGGTGAGGTGTGGTGGGAGTTTTCACCCCTCAAGGTCATGGGTTCGACCCTGCCTTGTGGCGGTTTCTCCATTCCACTCGGACCCAGGTTCCGATTCACTCCAGTCAGCCGTCTCGTGCCGGGGGGGGGGGGGGTTTAAGAGCTTGCTCGCCCTTTGAAGTAGCGATGAGTCCTCGACAGATCGTCTACGAAAGCCGTTCAAAAAAAAAAAAAATTGTATAGTAGTGAATTATTTAATGGTTAACATTTGATTCGGAATGAACTGAAATTTATAAAAATAAAAATAATTAATTTAATTTCTCTAAAGGCCAACTTGATATTGTCACACATAACGTTTCATTAATTTCAGCCTATATATTAAATATGTTTCAAAATTTTATACTCATACTAAGAAAGGTAAAAGATGTTTAGGTGTGGTAATTAAATAGATGGTATAAGAGGGGTAGGGGCATATATTGATTAGCTTTCGGATACCCCTATCCGACCGTCAACGTCAACATCGGCGCCGGTCCATCGGGTAAGGGGTTGCGGGTAGTGGATTGGGGTTGTAGAAGCTAAGAGTGTGTGAGGGTAGGAGAGAAATAGAAAGAGTAGTGTGTAGCGACAAAGAGAGTGGTTTAAAATGATGGGGTGCATGCTTTAACGTAGTGGTACCACCAAATTAGGTGTTTTAAGATAGTGAATGAGGAAGGTGATATGGCATTGCATAATTAGAGCGGGTTAGGGTACGTTAGAGTAGTGGTGCCACCCCTTAATAGTTTTAATTAAATGATTCACTAGAGGAAGAAAAGGCAAATAAAGATGTCATTTAACAATAACTCAACATGTATTCTTTATGAAAGCTCTCATTTAACTCCGGCCTCTTTACACTGGCCACCACCGATACCTTTCCTCTCTGACTTCTTAGCCATCCACACCGCCCCACACAGATCTTCCGGTCTATGATCGCATCCCAGGCAAAAAAACAAAGATTTCCACATCAGGCATCCCAGGCGCTATGCGGGAGATACCCCTATATCTCTCACGACACGCGGAAGAGTACCAGGACACGTGGCACCATTTCGCGACAAGTGGTAAGGCTACACACATGACAAGGCTGCCATAGCCGGAAGCCATCATGCCACGCAGGGGAGTCCCCAGCTCCTCCCGCGATGCACCTGGGAAACCCAGGTGGGCTATATAAAGGCTGGCGTGGGACATTTTCCGCTGTACCTGTTCGCTTGCAAAACGATTCTCTCACTCTCTCGTTCTCGTTCTGCTGTTTCAATTCCCGAACCCCTAAACTCTGAATCCCTGCTACGTAAAAGTGTACGATACCCAAATCACTGGTACGATACCCTGTCCGATCGATCTAAAACCCATCAACGGATGTCAAAGTGTTGCCTGGATAAGGCTATACTTTGTTGACTACGTTGGGGTTTTGATCTCGTGATTTCGTTGAAGTTTGAATTGGGTTAATACACTAATACGTGTTGCATTGTGTGTTTATTAGGAATCCAAGCTTAATACTAGGGGGCTATAGAAAAATCAACCCTAAATCTACAAAGTGGGTCATTCTCTTTTTCTCAAATGATTTGCCAAACCCTAAATGTTTTCAAGTTGTATTTATAGTGATTAAGTATTTGTATTCTGAAATTACTGCCGGTATGTGAGGTTTTGTATACACTACTAGTCCAGCGTTGCTATGTGGACAAATGGTTAGCCAATAGTAATATGACCACAGTCACAGGAAGTGCCACCGTGACAAATACTTATTTGAGTAATTGAAAGATATAAAAAATGTAAAAACCCTTAATACTGTAATTATAACACTGCGTCTTTTTCTACAAATGAATGAACTCACCAGTATTTTTCGCTGATAAAATGTTTTTAAACGCGTCTCAGATGACTTACTGTGAAAGTAAAGGAACATGCTATGAAGCACTGAAGGCTTAAATAAAGTGGCTATGTTATCAGAATAAAAAAATGTGTTTTTTCAAAATAGGGTTTATCCCTATAAAAACCTTTGTTTGTAACATGGGTTTTATCCAAGTTGTTTAATAATAAAACTTTGGTGTTTTACAATTCTGAAAGTTTCCTAACTACGGTCCTTATAAAATTTTCTGCTGCGAATTTAATAAACAACAGTACCACTCTTGTATCTGCTCAAGGCTCCAGCCTAGGGTGGGGCGGGGGTTGTGAACGCAGGTATATAAATGTTGGGTTCTCGAAGATTTGACACTTAATGACGAAATTCAGAAGGATAACCGGATAGTCAGTATATGTAGAAAGGATGCGGTGTGGTTGTTTAATTATATAAATGTTTTAAGTTATGTAAGATGGCAACAAGTACTAATGATGTAGACATGTATGGTGACTGCAAGTCGGATGGATCATAATCATCATGGAGTGTAAGCGGATGAAGATCGAGTCAGAACATCGATTGTACGGGAATGTGGCCATATAGTTGTAAATGTATGTAACATTTGGTATATTAAACAACTAGGAAGGATGTAATTCTTACAAAGAGTTGTTTAAAAATGGTTTCCAAGCATGGTAGAACACTTATAAAATTAAAAAAAATTTGGGCTCGGTTTTCCGTTATGCATTCTCTGTTAAATCAGTTTAGGGTCTTACAATTCCAAATCTTAGATGCAATGTGACATTCTCTTAAAACATGATTCAATCATCAACCAGTTGGATTCAAACATAACATATAAAAAATGGAATAAAACCCTTGGAACTCAAATTGTATCTCGTGGGAAGGAAATCCAAAAACATATGCCACACTAGGATATTAACCTTCGTAGGAACATATCTATTTCATCTAGTAGCAATAGAAGCATCTGGAAGACAAACCCGATCGATGTAATTCCTAATAGCTTTAACCATGAAAACATTATCAAACTCCAAATCTCAAATACCACTTATACAACCTAAGGGATTTTTCGAGATTCTTCACCACCCTTCTCTAAATAAATATAGAACGAATAGCTTCTAGTTTTCTCTTCACACCCACCGGTAACAGAAAAAGCCATAACAAAAAAAGCATAAATACCTATGGAAATTATTCAGCATGACTTCCATTAATCAAAATAGAAGCCATAACAAAAAAAGCACACACACAAAAGCTCGAATCCATGAGAACCATTTTCCCCAAAACTGAGAAAAAACATAATTGATAACAAAAACTACCAACTACGTGTTGTAATTTGTTTTTTTTTTTTTGGTGAATTGAAATATCATTGCACACGAAAAAGGGCAATTACAAAGCAATGGCAGGTAGTCGGACAACAAGTTGCGTCGCCACCCCCTTTTGAATAGAAAAACCAATTCTACTAAATACAAAGTTTGAAACCTTTAGCCACGAAGAATTACTATTAACGACTTTTTGAACCCGATTCAAAAGTCGCACAGCGTCAGGAGCGAGACCACCAAAGGTATCAAACGCAAACGGGACAAACACATGTTGATTCTCCAGGCAGGCTTTCTCATGTTTTTGTCACTTTGTTTGCCTCTACCTTGAGCACTGCTTGCTCTACGACAAAGCCCTTGTCCTTGAGCCCGACAAGGGGGGAGACTCCAGTTAGATCTACACAAGCGTGTTTCCCCCCCTTCCCATCGACGTTTATACCAATCCAAGATCTTATTCATCATCAAGAATTGTCTCCCGGGATAATGCTCATAACTATTAACTAGAGCCATCCGGTCAGCCAATAATTTTGCAATAGTCTTATTTTGCAAATTGATCAAACTAATGGTCAAAATCCGAAACATTAATCTTGGGAATCAATGTGATGAATGAGGATTTACAACCAATCAGAATATGACCCTTATGAAAAAAAAATCTCTCACGAACCCGTTTGGACTTGGTGGTTTCTGACTAGTACATGCCTCTTTAACCTCAACATTAGAAAGGTTGGTTTCCAAAAACAAAGAGCCAACCGATGAAATAGTTTTAGATAACCCACTTCCCTAATTAATATTAACCCCTTCAAAGTTCTGAAGCTTTTTTTAAGAACTTGAAGAAATTTTTCTTTATTTATTTTTTTGTAGAATCCTGAATAGTGACCCACACTCTGTTATTTTCAATCCACCGAATTGAAATTGGCTAGTAAAATTGTGAGTTGGAATTTTCTTTAGGTATTTTACATTCAATATCAATAAGTGTGTGAGTGGTTTTTTTTTTTTTTTTTGCCAAATTAGATAATTAAATAGCACAGGGTCATTAATGATAGTTGTTTATTCGGTACGTGAATGGAACAATAATCACATAACATGTTAATTTGTATCTGTCATCTTACTAAAAGACTTTGAAAAAATAATAATTGTTTTTTATCAGTTTTTTTTCTAGCGTTAAGACAGAGCATTCACAATAGAACATTCATCTCTATATAAGTGTAACCTTTATATTTGTGAAAGTGGTTGTAAATTGTTATGAGTGGAGTAAAGAGAAACATGAGAAAAAATTTGGTGGAAGTACCATTCACCTCTATAATTTTTTAATATTTTTTTTTAAAGTGGTTCTGGTTGTGAGTTGAAGAAGGGACATGAAACGATTCGTGACAGCCATTTGTAGAGAGGGATTTCCCCTTCAAGCCCAAAAAAACGCAGGGTGGGAGAAGATGTGGAAGGACCCAACCTTTTCTTTTGTTGTTTAGAAAAAAATAAATAAAAAATAAACAATCCACTAATAAACAAGCTCTAAACACAACCCACCACTCATCGTTCGCCACATCACCTCTTAAAAGAGCCCCACACCGGTTAAGAATCCCTGCTCCCGCCCCACGTCACCACAACGGCCAGTCTAAGAAACATGTGTCTCTTCTAAGTAAGTTAACTCCACGTTGGCTGTTATAATTATATGTGTACGTAATTATCAGATTCAATATATTTTAAATCTCTTATCTTCTCCTATTTCCATACTATAAATTGACAATATTTATTGGCTTGATGGTGTTGTACCCTATGTTTAGGGTATTTCAAAAAAAAAAAGATTTTTACTTTTAACCCAAAACATCCCATCTTTGCAATTTTACCCCTTTAGTTTTTTTACTTTTATAACAAAGCTTTTCATCTTTTGGAATTTAACCCCAACACTTTTTTACTTTCAACTTTGGCCCCCATATCTTTCGCAAGTTTTTTGTTTTGCGTTCGTTCAAAATTTTGCGAGTTAACACGCCGCAACGTGCGTGTGGGGTTCAAAGTTTTTTCGTCTATTTTTGCCCGTTTGACAAGTTCGTCGCAACGTGCGTATCCTAGATCGACTTAGTTATTTTCCTATGTTTTACGTTTTAGCCTAAATTTTTTGCAATAACACGCCGCAATGAGTGTGTGTGGTTCAATGATTTTACATATGCTTTTCATTCGGTTTTATTTTTTCTTTTCTATTTAATTTGTTTTTACGAGTTTTTTCGGTGTTGGTCACTGTCAGTGGTGTGGAATTGGTGCTACTTTGCATGGTTTTACTCCCCCGCCGCAACACGGGGGCCTTAATACTAGTTTTGTGTATTTTTTATGTATAGTTTATTATTCTTTTATCATTACCATGTATGATGTATTATCTCTCTCTATATATAGTACGTGCTTACCTAGTGTTGCATGTCTAATGTCTTGTGTTCTTTCTTCATTTGGACACTTTCAAGCACATAATTGACACGTGAATTCTATTTTGGCAGAGTCAAATTCTTTAATGTATATTTATCGTTAAAAATGATCCTGGGTTTGAGGAGAATCTACTTCATCTCACTTAACTATGATTGAAGGGCATATATCACATTGGAAAACTTGGACCACTTGTTTTGAAAAGAACATAACATAACATGGATATCATTATGTGTAAAAAGAGACTTCATAACTAATGCACACCTCTACTCCGATTTCATGTCTAAGTTTGAAAAATGAAATTTATACTTTATGTAGGGGCTTTTGACTGACAACTTCTGAATGGATAAGCGTCGAACCAGTAAGAGGTCTTAACCATTCAGACTCAGTAAAATGCTTAACCATTCAGAGGCAAATTTCTGAACTATTTAGACATCTGCTCACGAAACAAAAAGTCTGAACCATTAATCGTTGAACTAGTAAAATGTTTGAAACATTAAGAGCTGAAACAAACAACCCCTTAATTAGTCCATTATTTGAAGTTGAATTTATTTAAATTTTTATCGATTATAGATTTACAATACAAGTATCTGGTAGTGCCTGTAATAATGCAAATATGATCCTTTAAATTAAATTTATTTATTTTTATTATCTCGACATAAATAGGGACAAAATCTAGATAACTTTAAATAATAATGGTTTCATAGGACTTTCGAGAACGCTATCATTAGAAATTCGACGTAAAGTTAAAATGGAATAATGTTTTAATATTACAACTATAAAAGTTTTGTGAAAAGACACATTCTATGATTAAAAAAAACTTATTATTTTAAGATGAAAAACTTTGTCTACATAAGGCCACATCGTGGAATGGATATTTCTCTTCCCCGATCTGTCGATATTTTCATATTTTAGGTTTAAATATATTTTATGTTATAATTGTGCTTAAGATCATTTTAAAAATACTTTTAAGTCAAAATTTATAAATATTTTCTTAAACTAAGTTAAAGTTTTATAAATAACAAATGGTTAATTATATAAGTTTGGCTTAACGCTAAAATGTATTAAAATACAAAGATAAAAATGATAGGGGAAGTTTTATAAATCTAAAAGACTTTTAATAAAACAAGGAATTTACATATAACGAATCATACACGCTGTTTAAAAAAAATAATATCAAAGTTTGTATGGAAATAGAAAACAAAAATTATTAGAAAAAATTATATACATGCAAATTTTATAATTTTATACTTTCTATGATATTGTTTCTTTGCCAAATGATTTTTATAAAATTCTTAAAAGTAAATTATAACATCCCAAATTTTAATTAAGAAAAAAATAGTCACCGATGGTCGATCGGACGAACAAAAAAGGATGACTCACCTCACTTTTCAAAAGTTGATTTAAAAAAATAAAATAATTATTTTAGAAAATTGAAATTATATTTTCTAGTAGGACAGAAAATGCTCTTTAAATTTCTTAACAATATATTCTCTCATTATATATACACACACATGTGTCTATATATATATCTATGGACTCACACCAACATTTGTGGGTGCATTTAGTCTTCAACACTTGTAAACCACTCTTGTTCAATTCTCTCTCTCACCAAAACCTCACATTCCTTCACTTCTCTCTTAAACTTCATTCTCATTAGGGTCGGACTATCCATTTCAAGACTTGTTATCAACATAACAATGGATAAGCTAGAGCTAGAGCTTCCTAACACAAACATGTTTGCAAATGACCCGAGCACGAAAACGGGCAAACGCGGCAGAGAAAATAACAACAAAAACAATAGCAAGCATCCGGTCTACAGAGGAGTCCGGATGCGGGCATGGGGCAAATGGGTATCCGAGATTCGAGAACCCAAAAAGAAATCTCGGATCTGGCTAGGTACATTTGCCGACCCGGAAATGGCGGCACGTGCACATGACGTGGCAGCACTGACAATAAAAGGGTCGGCGGCGATCCTTAATTTCCCCGAACTAGCCGCTGTTCTGCCGCGACCTGACACGTGCTCCCCACGTGATGTCCAAGCAGCAGCTACAAAAGCTGCTGCCATGAGCCACCTTAACCCAATCCCAATGCAACCCACACCTTCCACGTCATCAACATCATCCTCGAACTCTGCGGTGTCCACGTTGACATTCACATCCACGTCAGATGAGGTGTCAACTGGGACACCACGGGAGGATGAGTTGGATGAGATAGTTGAGTTACCGAGTTTGGGAGAGGGGTATGACTCGGCTGAGTCGAGAAACGACTACGTGTTTGTCGACTCGGGGTGGGAGTACTACTCGTTGACGACGGCATTCGCGGCGGATTGGGGCGGTGGATATTTCACCGGGGAGTCCGACACCTTTCTTACCGACGAGTATTCATGGCAACTTTATTGAGGACGTTCAAAAATGAATTTGTGCTTATTTTTCTTAGTATTTGTTTTCGTTTCTATAAATTTTGACAAAATTTGTTTGTGGCCCTTTTAAATTATTGGAAATTTTTTTATTTCAATATTTTGAAAGGGCTAAAGTTTTTAGGTTTAATTATGCATTTATTTGATGTTTGTTGTGTATAACTCTGAAGAATAATTCAAGAGATCAAATTTAAAAAGAAAAACGACAACGTTTAATACCCTTACAGGTTACACTTAAAAGAGTCAACGCACCTCGGATCCTAGATAAAAAGTTTAAAGAGTCAACGCACCGCGGATCCCGTATAGGTTTGAACACTGCAAGTTAGAGTGTTTATATGTTATTTGTATGAATTTGATGTTTAAGGATTTGATTATTTTAAACCTTTGAATTATTATACATTATTTCAAAATGACGAGTGTTTATAACAACACAATACATTGTATTTAATGTTTGTGATCTAATATTTTTGAATAAAACAATCATGTTGAATATGGGCGTATCTGAGAATTCATGTACCCTGTTCGAGCTCGAAAAAATGTGTCATTCCGTAATGTTTTTATTATTATTATTATTATTATTATTATTTAATTTTAAAATCAAATGGGTATTTGGCTCACTAAAGCTAATGCCAATGAGTAACTTCCAAACCATAAAAATTGTTTTGTAATTGAGCCTATCTTAGAGTTGGTATAGGTATACTATTTAAAGAAAAATTAACATATCTGAGTTTTTTTATAAAAAAACGCGTCCCCCTCGAAATCACGGGCCTTGTGCTGCACCCTAATCATCGCGCATGATGCGGAATACTCTTGCAGATAAAAAGTTGAGTCAACACACCTCGGATCCCATCTAGGTCCACAAATGCGAACATTGCAAAAATACCTTTTCATGTATAGTGAAAGAAATATACTACTCACATATACGTAAATGTATCAAATATAAATTGATTTCATTCAAGATGGTGACGTTAAATAATAAAAAGTTTGAGGTGGCACACAGAAAACCACATTATACAGAAATCTATATTATTTCCTGTGGGTGATTAATTTTTCCATTTTTTTTATTATTAAACATGTTTCTTTTGTCCGTTTGCTATGTCTACTTGACAACGAAATGCAATAATAGATGTAAATCGAAAATGACAATTCATATAAAATAATGGCACAATACATTTATATCAAATTATCCTATAGGAAAAGAACTTATCAATGATATGTACAACTAAAGCATCTAAAGTTCTTGTGATATTGTCATAGTGAAGCTGACACAGTACAGTCTGAAGCAGTGGCGAAACTTGAGATTTCCGACTGTGGAGTCGAAAAAGTATATATCAAAAAATTTATATAAAACGGTGGTCCTCGGTGAAGGTAGTAATCTTTGTTCATTGATAAGTAAAAGTTCGTCGAGAAAATGATCGTGGGTAAAGACTTCACCGACAGACGCTCAGGAATTTCACCGAGGCATTGCTGACAGAAGAATTACTTATGGATCACTGACGAGAGTCATTGTCAGGCAACCGGGACAAATTCCTCGACATATAGCAACAGTTCATTCAGTGACGTATCAAAACGGACAACTTAGCAACGGTATTGCGTGTTGGTGACTTTTTTCATAAAAAAATAAACAATAACCATTACTAATTTGTTTTTCTTTTGTAAATACATACTAGACATTGCAAACAAATACACTAAAATAATTTTTTTCTTAAAGTTATTTCAATCAAATTATGTAATAATGACCAAACCAATTTTAATAATAAAATAAACAATCTAGATAAGTATTGTGAGCGGAGGGTCCCAAATGATGTGCAGGCCGTGACTCAGCCCTTGTGCGCGCAGGACCATACCCATACTTAAACTTCAAAATACTTAGCTGGTTCTAAGGTTCCCCCACATGCTACTCCCGCGGGTGCGCAAATATGCCAGTACATGAGATAAATAGTACAAGGTGGAAGGTACTTACAGCCAATCAATGTCTACTAGCTACTGAACCTAAAGATCCCCACGATGCTAAATCGTGCAGGGGTCAAACAGTATTGGTAACAATGACGTGTGGCAAATCAGCATGCGTCGTTCCACTGCTCCACAATCTTCACTAACAACTAAGGGCAGATGAAACAACAAGTACATTTGGAAAGCGACGTGTAGCCAATCACAACGCATGATACTACTCCCACCTATGCACGCATTACCTGCTGTGAAAGTGCAGGATCTGGTGTGTTTAGACGAAAGTATGGATAAAGAATACGCATTTGGTAGAAATTTCGACAACATAACGTTTAAGTCAGCTTGTTTGTATTAGCTTCCAAAACGTACCATAAGAGTATACATCATATAAGACTAGGAGACACCACACAGGTTCTCTCCTCTCAAATCCAAAACTAATGTTCTCAAGCGCACGACACTACTATTTATAGACATGGCTCCTGTGCTCACTACATGCGTAGGACTCCTTCGCAGATAGGATTCCTAATCACGTAGGACTCCTACACAGGTTCTTGTCATGCACGCCCTAAACATATTAACCTATACAATATTCAATATACGTTCTATCTAGCTTATTCGCACAGTGACGGACATACATAATATGCACCAAGTAATGCATATTAACGAAATCACTTGAAACGAAGTAATGCGGCTTCTCCATTTCAACATTAACGAAATCCGCATTCGGTTTTAACGCACTCCCTGGTCGATCCCCCTATATTCAAAAACCCAACCGACAATTGAAAGAAACTTCAAATACCACATTGATCAACTTCAATTTAGCGAATACCCATGAAAATCTGAAATTCCGTTTTACGTAATCAACTTTATGTTTCACCAACTTCAATGACTGATCAGTGTAAACGGTAGTCCTTATAATCAACAAATCTTCATCAGATCACAAATCATCTGGTAACACACCCTAATCTTCAAGAAACGATCTTCCAGTGATCAATTTCATATTCTTTCCCTTTAGTCACGATAGCAAATATATAATCTTCTCCGCTAGTCCCAACAACAACTTAATCTTCAGATATCATCATTCTTTGGCGGTTAGTCCAGAAAATGACTCATTTTCTTGGAAATTAACCATTCTGACACTTTAGAATGATCACAGAGCTGTCGTGTATCTTGAAAGCTCTCTGACATCTTTTAAGTATTACAAATCTGACGCATCACCACTTTGACGCACAATCCTGCTAACTGGCTTGTACGAAGATGAGATTTCAATTTGATCATGAACTAAAGAATCCAGACTTCTTATGATCACGGACTAAAGAATCTGAGATACTTATGCATTACCATATAATTCGTGTCAGGACCGCTCGAATACTATTGCATATCTTTTGTCACTTTCTGTCTGAATTTCCAAAAATGCTTGAATTTCAATATATGACATTATGAAATTTTTATCCCCCCTCATATTTGGCAAATTTTGACCTATGTAATATCACTTCTGAATTTCCAAGGATTCCCCCCTCTACATAGCAAATTCTGGTCTTTCTTATCTTTCAAAACTCCACTTTGCAGAATATTTGACATTTTATTCCACAAAAGTCAGTTTTTCATAAATGCGGAATTTTATGTTTTGGCCCATTAATAGTCACTCCACCAAATGATAATCCTTAAGCATAAGTTTCCATCACTACCCCACTATCTATCAACATTCTGTGAGTTCATCATATCTAATAGTTCTTTGAATCCTTTACCGTGTCCCCGAATAACTAGTATTTGTCGTTAAAATCTCGAAAATAATTTCTATCACCAAATTTTTCCTAGCCACTCGTCTCGTTAATACAAACAAAAAATGCCTTTTTGTGTTTTTTACACCTGCGCGCGCATGACTCTTCCCACTGAGCGTGTAACTCCTGCGTGCATATGTGTTCTGCGTTTTCTCTCCTACGCGCGTATGAGTCTTGCATGTGAGCTTCTACGCACATAGGAGCTCTTGCGCTCAGGTGGTGCGCGAGCAAGACTCATGCGCTCCGAAGCTGCTGTTCACATTTTTTAATCCAAAATCTTCAATTTTTTGAGTTTGATGATGAATCCACTACAGAAATGTGCGAAAATCAATTCAGAACAAGAATATATCTTCAATTTGACATTCCATCCGTGAATTAATCTTAACTTTTGATTTTTACGTCCAAACACATAAATCATGAGCATAGGTGATTAAATCGACGGTTAGTTCGATTGAATCGGTATCGTAGCTCTGATACCAATTGAAAGTGTAGGATTCGGTGTGTTTAGACAAAAGTTTGAATATAGAATACGAATTTGGTAGGAATTTCTGCAGCATAACGCTTAAATCAGCCTATTTGTATTAGCTTGCAAAACGTACCGAAAGAGTAAACATCATATAAAACTAGGAGAGACGACCCATGTTCTCTCCTCTCAAATCCAAAACTTGTGTTCTCAAGCGCATAACACAACTATTTATAGACATGGCTCCTGCGCTCACTACATGCATAGGACTACTACGTGCATAGGATTCCTACTCACGTAGGACTCCTGTGCAGGTTCTTGTCATGCACATCCCTAACACATTAACCTTTACAATATTCAACACACGCTCTATCTAGCTTATTCGCACAGTGGCGGAGACACATAATATGTACCAACATGTTGCGATAGAGGGGACCAAATGGACAATCCTTGACAGTGACATCTGACCTAATCAGCTCTCCTCCTTCTCCAACCATCTGGTGATAAATACCTGACTTTACCAAAGGTTTAAGGATCCGATTCCTACTCTCTCACTCTAAGCACACACTTGTTTCCTTTCTCTCTAGAACAACACATATTCTCACGTCGAAGACTGGTTAAGTGAAGAACCCCTTTTTACTTATTTTAACAAGGAACGATGTTATTGTTTGAGTTTTACAGATCACGCAAGGAAGGTTTCGGTTTGTAATGATCAAGAAAAGAGACAAGAAGATAACCCCCCGGTTGAGTTACCATTATAGCTCTATACCCCGTGGAAAAGAACAGGTGTTTCTTCATTGATGCCATATCATTCGCTAGAACACACTATTTTCAATTTTCTCTTTTCCGATCCTTATGGTCGATCTTCCTCCACCACCTTTCGGTTCCGAATCAAAGTCCACGGTCGTCAGAGCTCCCTTGATCTCAAGGATGGTGAATATAACTAGGAGGAAAACCGTGTTGGTACCATTACTAAAAAGGTCAACAACGCCCCAAGGACTAATCTAAACTCGTCTTTCAATTTCCAACATGAAGACCGCAAACACCACAAGAATCACAACTACAAGAGAGAGAGAGAGAGAGAAAGAGAGAGAGACCATAGAAATGTGGTTCCTTACAAGCCAATCAACACTCTCAGAAGAATACCATAGGCTGCGCACATAAAAGTAATATGCGGGTCCAACGTTGTTGTGCACCCTGTCCTATTGCTATCCACCTCTTACTCGTGAACAACGGTTGTCCATAGGCGGTGATGTGCATAAAATACAAACATATAAATTGTATCAAATACGACATAAAATCAACCCTTTTTCGCTACTAATGTTGGAAAAAGCTTCTTTCTTTGTTCCTTTTTAATTTACAGGGTCAAAAGAGCTTAAATGTACAAAAGAAGCAAAATAACAGCAAAAACCAACATAATTACAAAGAAGGAGGATTAACGCAACTCGCCAAGCCCCAATCCGCATCCAAACCAAAAGCATAACAAGATTAGAAGACCTGACACGGGGCCGTGTCCACCTGACACGGGCCGTGCTCAAGACTGGATTCAGTGCAGAAGAAAAGACAACAACAAAGGACAAAACAAACAGCCAACACGGGGCCATGCTAAGCCAACACGGGGCGTGGTTAACTCAAAGATTTTCAGAATCTGCGATAGTACAGCCAGTACATTAGCCACGGGTCATGCCGTTGACACACGGGGTCGTGTTAGTACAAGACCCGACACAGTAGTTAATGAGGAAGAGAGAGAGAGAGGGAGAGAGAGATGACCATGGGACCGTGCCAGGCGGGCACGAGCCGTGGTGAAGCCCCTGTTTTCAGCTATAACTAGATGTGCTCGGTTCCTGTTGGATCTGAGTTTGGTTTTGATTGTATTTTCTGTTTGAATTAAGATGGAAATGGATGAGTTGTGCAGCGGAATTAAAATGGAAACAAACTTTGCATACAATCAAACGAGAGTATTGCTTTGATCAAGACATTTTCAACAGAGAACCGAATGATTGAATTTAATTTCAATAACGATTACAAAGTAATGCTTGAATACAAACTCCCCCTCAGCCAGAGCTTAGTGTTTGTTCGTGCGAAGAAGACGGTGTTGCAAAGAGCTAATAGAACAGTACAGAGTACTGTTCTATTTATAGGCACTAACAAACCACTGAGCATCTTAGCTGACGTCACCATGAAAGTGACATCTAACCTCCTAACAAACTCTAACCTCTGATCTATACAAACACTGCTATACTAACTACTGCTATTACATTTCATTACATAAAAGACACTTAAACAGCTGTTGCATCCTTCCACTGCTGTGAACCCAGCAGTGCTTGTCCGGATCAGCAGTACTTGACTCAAGACAGTAGATTGAGCAACAGAGCTTTAGTCTTCTATCAGTCTTTACAAGAGCAGCAGATTTGACGGTCAGTGGCTTGTACGATCAGTAGATAGGAGGTCAGCCGATGTTGAAACCACTTTCAAGGGGAGAGACTTGTATGTAACATCTGCTTATTCTGGATCCACTGCTCTGGCCCAGTTTTGGCTTTAATTATCTGTTCCTCTGGTAGGGTTAAATCCCAACAATCTCCCCCTTGAACAGATAATGCCAAAACTCTTCATTATTGTGGAATTCTTTATTGCCTCATCAGCAGTTCCCTTATCTGACCTTTAAACTGTAGTTCAAAGTCTAGGGCATCTATATCATCATCATCCCTGCTAAGTGGAAGATCAAGGAGATCCTGCAAATCTTCAAGACTCAGGCCAAGAGCTTGTTCCCTTGATACTTTCTTCACTTCTCCACCAGACCTGAGCAAAGTCAATACGCAGGTCTGTTTGTCAGTTTCCCACTTTAGTATTTTTGAGTCTGGTGGGTTTCTTGGGAGGTGTTTATTTGTAGAAGTATTTGGTGAGGCTGGCCTATTCATGACTGGCTGAGCAGCACTTGCAGATTGTTCCAATTCAGGATCTTCTTTTATCATTAATTTCATGCCTGCTTTTACAATAGCATCTCCAGCTTTTAGATCTTGAATTGTTTCAGAACTCGACTGGTTTTGGCTCCTTCTTTTGTAGATGGCAGCACCAGCTGGAGCAGTGGTTCTTTTAGCTTGCAGCTTTGGTGGTCTTTTTGAAACCTCTGCTTTGGAGTAGTCAGGCTTTTGTGGAACTTTTGGATCTTTCTTTCTAAGTTCCTCTAAGCTTTTGTAGGTTGCCCTGACCCTATCTTCTCCCCACTTTGTCACTGAGTTCTTTGACCCATAATCAACAGCTATCAATTCTTCTTTCATTCTCTTCAACTCTAATGCCTTATCAGCTTCAAACTGTTTAAACTTTTCAGGAGGAGTTTGCTTGACCTTCTTTTTGATCATTTCTTGAATCCTGGCTGCCTCTTTTTCAAGCTCAGGAATGGTCCAGTTTTTGTACATGTGTTTCTCCCCCTTGTATTTCTTGTAGGTCATGATATTCTCAATGTAGTCTTTTCTCAAGGACTCATCTGCCCTTTCAGAGATTTGCTGACATACATTTTTGGCAAATTGCTCCATTGCTCTGACCTGTGTGAGTAGAAACTGATAGTTTTGTTGAAATTCTCTATCAGATTTCCCTTGTTTATTTTTTATAGCAATATCCTCTGCTTGCTTGGCCTTGAGTTTCAAGTATTCTTCAATATTGTGAGGCCTAGGATATCCTTCAACTGATGGCAAACTCCTTTTAGCTGGGTCATCCTCATAATAAAAGGATTTGATTTCTTCCCTAACTGCAATGAGTTCTAGAGGAAATGAGACACCAGCAGGAGGTAGTGGTTTTAGGATTTGAGCTGAAGAGAGAGGTATGGGTTTAGGAATAGTGACAAGTGACAGGGATGTTGAAGATGTTGGTGGTGGTGATGGTGAATCATCATCTGATATGTAAATCCTTCTCCTTTTTGTTTTAGAAGAAGCAGATGATGTTTTGGGTGGATCAGTGGTGGTAGATTGTATGGCAGTGGTTTGTGTTTGACTAACAGCTGTTGAAACAACTGGTGTCTCAACTACTGTTGTCATTACAACAGATGTTGTAACATCTGTTGTCTTCTGCTTTTTGGCAGGATACGGTGGTGAGTTTGTTTTTGGTGGAGATGACAGTGGTGGTAAGGCAGTGGTTGTGGTGTGTGTTGAAGTGGTAACAGATGTTGAAACAACTAAAGTACCAGCAGTAGTTGATACAACAGGAGTTACAACAGCTGTTTGGGTGGAGGTTTGATGCTGATGGCTTTTGGATGGTGGTTTTGGAGGCTTTGGAAATCTGGATGGGATGGACTTGGGTTTCCTTTTTGTCTTAGGATTTTTAGTATCCTTTGATCCAGAACAACCCTGCGCATACAGTTCCATGAATGCTCTTTTCTCCTCATTCCATCTTGAAATATCCTTTGCCATTCTATCCCTCTTTACACTTGCTACTCCTTTATCAAGTGCTTCTTAGGTAGCATCAACCTTTTTACTACCATCTGGCAATGGAATTTTTCTGGTCATAGCATCCTTCTCAGGTTCAATGTACAGACCATCATCTATTCCTTTCTTCTTCCACTCCTGAATTTTCTCCCCCTTTTTGGCATTATCTTCTGGGAGTTGATCAATGAAAAGTACTGTTGGAGGAGCAGTGCCAGTGGTTTCCAATAACTGGGCCTTGATTGCCTTAATATCTGCTTGAGTGTTCTTGTACCTAGACTCCATAATGTTTCTCAGCTCTTGGACATGAAGGTCATGTCGCTGATCAGCCATTTCTTTTTATTGTTGGAGAAAAGGTTGGAAAAGGTTCCAGAGCTCATTTGTAGCAAAAGCTTGTGGTGGAGCAGGTGCTTGAGGTGGAACAACAGTGGATTGCATCTTTTGTGTTTTCAACACCTGTTGTAGCATATTTTTAAGATCTGCAACAGATGTATCCAACTTTTCAATTCGTTCCGTCAAATCCTGATATTTTAAATCATCACCCAATTTAATGAGATCATCTGATTTTCCACTATTTGTGGTTTTATCAGTGGTTGAGGTAGGGAGTGTACTCCAAACACTAACCACTGATGCCCCTTTTTCTTGGTACTGGGGTCTTCTTCCTTCAACACTTGATAACCTTTGGATGTTGCCAGTAGGATAAATAAATCCACTGGTGGTTGGCAGAGGTGCTATGTAAGGAATTGCCTCCAAGGAAGTCTTATTAATGTAACCACTGTCCAACTGTAAACCAGTGGGTTCAACAGTTGTAGTGGCTGCTTCACTTGGACTACCACCAAGAGTTACATGTAACTCAAGGGGTGTAACCTCCTCAGGTTGTGTTGGTGGGTTAGCAAAGATTGATACATCAGACCCAGTCATTTGTTGAGGTATGTTCTCATTGATAGGTGATTGAGAAGGACTGGTTAGAGCCTGGTTCAAATCAATTGCATCCAACAGCAGTTTAGTTGGTGAGGGAATTGTGGATGTGAAGTTTGGTGTAGAAACAGGATTTGCTCTGGGCATTGAGCTGTGGATGATGAAACCAAGTGATTTCAGAGCATCATGATGTGGTGGCCCTATGTGTACAACCTGTTCTTTTTGTGAAGAAGCAGGAGGAGTATTGGTTATGGTTTGAGATATTTGTACCAACTGGTGTGAGGAAGAAGTAGCGGTAGTTTCTTGTGACTTGTGTGTTGTCACAGGCATTTGCTCTGGTATCTCATCCTCCAGAGTTGCCTTTTTTATTGGTTTGGGGGGTTTTGAATTTTTCTTTTTCTGTGGCTTTTTGGTGATTTTAGGTGTGGGTTTCAAAGCAGTTGTGCGGCCACTTTGATCACCTTGAGCAGTGGGCTCAGCAGCAGGTACCTGAGGAGCAGTGGTAGCTGCTAAAATCTGCTCAGGCACCTCTGCTTGTGTTTTGCAAGGTGTTAACATTCTTGAAAAAGTTTCAGTAGTTAAACTGTTTATTTGAATATAATCACCTTGGTTTATTACAGCAATATCATCCTTACTGAATTTCTTTTCAAAATAGTAACTTAGAAAGCTTGGAAACAGTAAGAATGATTTTGTTTCAACATTATTAACCAAATCATTAAAGATTTCCCAGGAATAATTAAAATTTTCTTCTTGAAGAATAGCATATCCCAGATTTTGAATCTTTAATGGTATTTCATTAAAAGAAGTGGTTTTGTTTGAAACACACATTAGGAGGGTATGGAATAAAAACCTAGTTGTAGAAGGAAAGAAACCTTTTTGTAAGGTAGCTTTCTTCATCATTGTGTCTGCATACCCTCTCTCAATGAAGTCAATTTTTAACTCATTTTTAGGGAAAGAAGTTTTACCTTCCTGATCCTTGAGTTGAAAGACCTCTGAAATTGACTGTGGTGTGATTTGGACATTTTTACCCTTTAGAGAAGAGTTGATGGCAGTCACAGTTTCTCCTTGTGTTTCAAGGGTTGCATTCTTCCAAAACTCTCGTTGGGTTGCCAAATAAATTGGTGCATCGGCTGTAAACAAAGTTTTGTACTTTGATTTAGCCATTGTGTCAATGATGGAGTCGAAAGCTTCAGTGGTGCCTGGTTTTGTGAGAAGACCCAGAAGATTGTGAGATGGTTTGTGTGGAATTTCAGTGGGATTGGCCTTTTGAGAGGCCGCTTTCGACGATGATTTGGAAGTGGGTTTTGCAGATGGCTTTGATTTTGTCATTTTGGAGATGATGATCGAAGAAATTTGTGAAGAAATGTGAAGAAAAACTGCTTTGAGAAAGGAATTTTTGAGAATTCAATTCGACAGTAAAACCCTGTTTTTGATGTGAAGTGGGGGTTTTATAAGGGAAAAAGTGAAGGCTGACGTGGCAGCGGTTACAAAAGTACTGACCACTATGTACTACCCACATGCCAAACTCTGAAGAAATGAAGGACAGTACTTTTATGAAAGTTACTGATGAAGGCAGTGGTTATAACGGTAAAATGGAAGCAGTGGATGATTTTCACTATCAGTGGATAGCATATCAGTGGATAAGACACTGCTTTTGAACAACAGAGGTTATCAAGAAAATGAGAGAACAGAGGATGGCTTTCAGCAGTGGACAGACTTTGGAGTAGAGCAGACTTTTGAACAAACAGTGGTTATGGCAGACTTTTAAGGATTCAATGAAAATTTCATTTTTAGCTATTTTTAAGGATGGATTTTTGATTTTCTGAAAACATTTTAATGCTTTTATTCATAGAACGACAAGATGTTGCTTGTTATTCCATGTTTAGCATCCCAATTCTAGAGACCAAGCTTTCAAAAGTGGCTGTATCAAGTGCTTTTGTGAGCACATCTGCCAGCTGGTCTTTAGTTGGGACATGATGCAGAGAAATCAAACCTTTTTCATAGCAATCCCTCACAAAGTGATGTCTGATGTCGATGTGTTTGGTGGTTGAATGAGAAACTGGATTTTGATGATATTTTCTGCTGCCTGGCTATCCAACATGAGTGGTGTCTTTAAGGCAGTGATACCAAAATCCAGCAACTGATTTTGAAGCCACAGGAGTTGGGCTGTACAGCTTGCAGCAGCAATGTATTCAGCTTCAGCAGTGGATGTTGAAACAGCTGCTTGCTTTTTGCTTTGCCATGAGACTAAGCAATCACCTAGACTCTGGCACCCTCCTGATGTGGACTTCCTTGTAGTGTTACATCCAGCAAAGTCACTGTCTGAAAAGCCTGAAAGCTTGATATTCCCATTAGCTGGATACCAGATACCAAGTGTGGGAGCACCTTTTATGTATCTGAAGATCCATTTTACAGCAATGAGATTTGATTTTCTGGGAGCTGATTGACTTCTTGCACAGACACATGTTGCAAACATGATGTTTGGTCTAGATGCAGTTAGGTACAATAAAGACCCAATCATGCTTCTATATAAAGTTTGGTCAATCAGCTCATCCTTTTCATCAGACATGACAAGCTTATTTGTTGCCATGGGTGTGCTGCATGGTTTACAATCATTCATATCAAATTTTGTCAAAAGTTCTTTAGCATATTTGCTTTGATGAATGAAAGTTCCATTTTGCATTTGCTGAACTTAGAGACCAAGAAAGCATTGCAGCTCACCCATTGCACTCATTTCAAACTCAGCTGTCATGAGTTCTCTGAACTCTTCACACATTGTGTTACATGTGCTTCCAAAAATAATGTCATCCACATAGATCTGGACAATCATTAAATCCTTCCCTCTCCATTTTAGAAACAGTGTTTTATCAATGGTACCTCTTTTGAAACCATTTGAGAGTAGGAAGTTGGAAAGAGTTTCATACCAGACCCTTGGTGCTTGTTTCAAGCCATACAAAGCTTTGTTTAGCCTGTAGACATGATCTGGATAAAATGGATCCTCAAAACCTGGAGGTTGACAAACATACACCTCTTCTTGAATTGTACCATAGAGGAAAGCACTTTTGATATCCATTTGAAACACCTTCATGTTGTGGTTGACAGCAAAGGCCAGGAACAGTCTAATGGCTTCCAATCTTGCAACAGGGGCGAATGTTTCATCATAATCAATCCCCTCTTCCTGTCTGTAACCTTGAACCACAAGCCTGGCTTTATTCTTGACAACAATGCCCCTTTCATCTGTTTTGTTCTTGAAGACCCACTTTGTGCCAATGGGACTAACCTCTTCTGGCAGTGGTACAAGCTCCCATACTTGTTGTCTTTTGAACTGTTGGAGCTCCTCTTGCATGGCTTCTACCCAGCTGTTGTCTTTCAGTGCCTCTTGGTAATTGACTGGCTGATGGAGTGATAGACAACCAGCAAAAAGACAAATGTTTTGGGTTTGGCTTCTTGTGAGCACCCCTTCATTGATGTTGCCAATGACTTGATCAGGTGGATGAGATCTCAAGTAGATTAAATCTCCTTGGTATGGGATGATGGCATTTGTTGGTGAAGGCTGCAAATGTGTATCATCTGAGCTAACCACGGCTGGGGACTTTGATGATCCAGCAGTGGCATCAAAAGGTGGTGGAATTGGTGGTAATGAAGTGGACACATGTTGACTTTTATCCACTGTTTGGGGACTTTTGTCAGCAGTGTTTGAGGATGTGGAATCAGTGGTTGATGAGCTAATTTGGTCAACAACTGTTGAGGTAGCAGTGGTTGAGCTTTGACAGCTGTTTTGAACATCTGATGCTCTTCCCAGTTTGACAGACTTTTAAGGAATGATGATTTCATATCCATAGTCTGGTGTTGAATCCTCTGATGGACCTGCACTGTTAGTCTTGACAACAGTATTTTCAAAAGTAAATTTATCAAGATCAAACAGATCTGCAGGATTTGCTGGAATTTTCATTGATGAAAGTTCATTGAACTTTACATTCAAAGTCTCCTCCACTGCCTTGGTCCGTGTATTAAACACTTTGTAGGCCTTGGCAGTGGTTGAGTATCCCAGATGATAACCACAATCAATTTTGGCTGCAAATTTTGAAATGGAATCTTTTAAGTTCAAAATAAAGCATGGGCAGCCAAACACCTTGAAATATGAGATCAGTGGTTTGATTTTATACAGAATTTCATAAGCAGTCTTTTTATGCCTGGGGTTTATTAAAACTCTGTTCTGGACATAGCAAGCAGTGTTTACTGCCTCTGCCCAGAAAGTTAATGGCAAACCTGAATCAGCAAGCATGGTTCTGGCAGCCTCAATCAAGGTTATGTTCTTCCTTTCCACTACCCCATTCTACTCTGGTGTTCTAGGGATGCTGTACTGCCTTACAATCCCTTTCTTCACACAGAAGGCATCCAACTCCTTATTTTTAAATTCTGTGCCATTGTCACTCCTGAAGCTTTTCACTGGAAGGTCAAATTGCTTTTCAACCTGTGTCACAAAGTCTTGCAAAATGCCTGCAGTCTCATCTTTTAAGTGTAAAAAGAAAGTCCATGTAAACCTAGAAAAGTCATCAACAATAACCAAACAATATCTTTTCTTCTTGAGGCTCATGACTTGAACTGGGCCAAACAAATCCATGTGTAGCATCTGCAAACACTGGGTTGTTTTGGACTCTTCAATGGACTTAAAAGAACTTTTATGTTGTTTTCCTTTTAAACAGGAAATGCAATGTTCAAGACATGAAAACAATTTTTGTGGTAGGCCTCTCACCAAACCATTTTTTGAAATTTCAGTGATTGTCTTAAGATTTGTGTGCCCCAGCCTTCTGTGCCAAAGTTCTGTCTCTTTGTTAGAGGCAGCTGAGAACAGACAGGCATCAGCTCTGGGACATTCTTTAGACATATCAACAACATAAACATTGCCACTTCTTTGAGCAACAAGTTTAGTTTGACCAGTTCTGATTATTGCTTCAATCTTTTTGACCATTTCTGGTCCAACAATCCTACAACAATCTTTTGTGAAGAATGACCCAAACCCTTTGTCACTCATTTGAGATACACTTAGAAGGTTGAATTTTAGATTGTCTATCAGATTGACATTTTCAAATTTTACATTTCCAGACTGCACTGTACCAGACCCCAGAACTTTCCCTTTACTATTATTCCCAAAGGATATATCACCCCCTCCATGGATTTTAAAGTCTTTAAGGAGGGCTTTACATCCTGTCATGTGCCTGGAGCCTCCACTATCTACATACCAAAGACTATCAAAGCATGCAGAAGCTCCCTTGGCAGAAGCCATCATTGCACAATCACATTGATGATTTTCTTCATCATCAGCTCTTTCTTCCTTCTCACCTGCTTTCTTTTCTTCCTCTTCTTCTTTGTCCTCTTTGGACCATGGGTCTGTCAGTGGTTCAATCAGGGTTTCTGAATTTTCTCCCAACAGCATTTCACCAGCAACTGCATTTACAACTGCTTCAGTCACCTCAACCACTGTTTCATCACTTAGCTGTTCACCTTCAATTTCAATTCCCTCCTGTATTGACTCTAATGCCATCAAACAAATTTCATCATTAGAAGACTCATTAGAAGCATAGAGTGCAAAATTTTCATCACTAAGCTCATCAGGCATGCTGCTCCAGTCAACAAAGCCTTGAGTGAAAAAGCTTTGCTGATCTGGTTGTACCACTACTGGAGCAGCAGTTTGAGGTGCAGGTTGCACTTGTGCCTGGGGGACAGGGGTTTGAACATATTGAATCTGTGGAACAGTAGTTTGGACATAATGCACAGGCACAGGGGCAGCAGCATAATGAGCAGTGTTAACATGTGCTGCAGGGGTATATTGGGTATAATGCATAGTGCTTTGATTTTGAGGTCTAGGGTTTGAGCTAGGATGAGTGATTATGGGACCAGTTGTTTGACTCCTGCATTCCCTAGCGAAATGACCTAGCCTATTGCACTTGTAACACTTGATTGTCGATTTATCCAACCAAACCCTTAAATTCCCATGTAAACCTGGGAATTTTCGCCCTGTTCTTTTGTAGAATTTGCTAGTTCTAACACTGAGCAAAGCCAATTGGTGCAGGATGTCCATTTTTACTAAGTCAGTGGGATCAAAATGTTGTAAATCATTGAGTTCAAAACACAAATTATCTGACATCTGGTTTTCAGTGTTTGCAGTAAAAGCATAATTTGCAGAGTGAGGATCAGGGTTGGTAAAGTTACCACCAGCTGTTATATCAATGAAATGATCATAACCCTGTTCCTTACCACTGCTACCAGATTCTTCCTGACCCAGAAGAGCTGTGCTACCGAATGAATAATCATCAGTAGCTTTCCCAGACTCTTGCAGCTTCTTTTTCTGGTTCAACTCCCTTTCATAGGTCAGGAGTCTACCATGAAGTTGGGTCAGGGTCAGATCTTTGAACTCAACAGAGTTTCTAGTCACAAATGCAATTGTGTCCCATTTATCAGGTAGTGATCTAAGAAACCTGCTATTTTTGGTTGATTTTGGAAATTCAACCTTAACAAGTCTTAGCTCACTGATGAGACAGCTAAAACGTTAAAACTGTTGGGTCAATGTTTCACCCTTAATGTGACAGAAGGTTTCATACTGTTGATTCAGAATTTCCCTATTGTTTTCAATAACTTCTTCGGTACCACCAAATTGTTCCTTCAATGCATCCCATAGCTCTTTGGCACTGTTACAATATAACAGTCCAGCATAAATCTCATTTGGTAATGCAGATGCTATGATGCTAAATGCTTTGGCATCCAGTTCGAACTTTTGAAAATCAGTTTCAGTATAGTTTTCATAAGGTTTTGGTACGTTCTTCTTTGGATCCTCAGCACTTGGCACCATAGGAACATGGGGACGAAAAACAACAGACCTCCAACATCCAGTGTTCTGTTGAGCAAGGATGTGACCCATCCTTCGCTCCCAGATGTTGTATTCATTTCTTTTAAGCATAGGTGGTTTAAAAAGCGAGCCAACATTATTCTTATCATCCTGTGATTGTGATGTCATCTCGGTTGTTTTACAGACACTGATTAATCAACTTTAATGGTGATTAAACCTTGCTCTGCTTTTCAACTAAAACGAACAAACTATCGATATCAACGATTTTGAGCTGAACTATTTATGTCAAAATGATTGTTAAATCAAATTTGACTGTCCTAGCTCTGATATGAATTGTTGGATCTGAGTTTGGTTTTGATTGTATTTTCTGTTTGAATTAAGATGGAAATGGATGAGTTGTGCAGCGGAATTAAAATGGAAACAAACTTTGCATACAATCAAACGAGAGTATTGCTTTGATCAAGACATTTTCAACAGAGAACCGAATGATTGAATTTAATTTCAATAACGATTACAATGTAATGCTTGAATACAAACTCCCCCTCAGCCAGAGCTCAGTGTTTGTTCGTGCGAAGAAGACGGTGTTGCAAAGAGCTAATAGAACAGTACATAGTACTGTTCTATTTATAGGCACTAACAAACCACTGAGCATCTTAGCTGACGTCACCATGAAAGTGACATCTAACCTCCTAACAAACTCTAACCTCTGATCTATATAAACACTGCTATACTAACTACTGCTATTACATTTCATTACATAAAAGACACTTAAACAGCTGCTGCATCCTTCCACTGCTGTGAACCCAGCAGTGCTTGTCCGGATCAGCAGTACTTGACTCAAGACAGTAGATTGAGCAGCAGAGCTTTAGTCTTCTATCAGTCTTTACAAGAGCAGCAGATTTGACGGTCAGTGGCTTGTACGATCAGTAGATAGGAGGTCAGCAGATGTTGAAACCACTTTCAAGGGGAGAGACTTGTATGTAACATCTGCTTATTCTGGATCCACTGCTCTGACCCAGTTTTGGCTTTAATTATCTGTTCCTCTGGTAGGGTTCAATGCCAACAGTTCTATTCCAAACCATCCCTTGGCAAACCACTTCTCTCTCACTTGCCACCACTCCACCACCACTACAACTCCATCATCCATCTTCCATCGTTTAGAGTGTGTTTAGTAGTCTCGGGATCCAAGATCGATCGTAAGAGTCTTTGTCAAACAAAGGCCATGCTTGGCTAAACTCTTACATCACTTGGTGAAGACAAATCTTTTGTGTATTACTTTTTGATTTCCAATCTTTGGCAACTTTTTAATTGGGTATGTATTAATGACTTTAATAACTAGTTTTTTATATTGAAGGCAAATATATCTAATCATTCTTCATATGTTGTTGATTCACATATTCGTGTCTTTACGGTCTATATAAAGTGCGTTAATTACCTGGAAGGGGGTTAGAAGGGTGGTTGGGTAAATTTTATGTATCGTTAAGTGTATAGATCCTGCGAGAACCTGGTTCAAGCTTAGTAACACTTCACGAGTATGAGCGGGCATTACCCACCACGGGAGAAGTGCAAACCGCTTGAACCCCTTATCTATAAACTACTATTAAAACTTTAAACCAACCCTGCAAGGACTGTATCCCTGCTGACTCAGACCAAAGGGTTGAGGGTGATCGCTGCCTGGAAGGGGGCCTACCACTTTTCGCATTAATAACTTAATTATCTTTCAATAATCCGACCTTGCAGGACTGTATCCTTAATATGTTAAGGGTAACGTCGCCTTCACAAGAGGGGCCTATCACTATAACTAAGATAATCTCTTAAAATGCCCAAAGTGCGGAAATCATTAAAAGGATACATGAAAGAGGAGTCAGAACCAAGTGATTCCTTCTTTTCTATCTGTTTTTCCTTTATTTTATTTTCTGTTTTTAGTTTATCTTTTGATAGTTTAAAAATCTTTTCTTTAAAGTTTGATTCAATTAGACGTTGACGATAAGCCGGTATTAAAAGCTCTTGTGTCCTTGGACGACCTCAGTATCTTGCCATCACTATACTACATCCGCAATGGGTGCACTTGCCTAGCGTGTGTGTAGAGTGATAGTAGAATATCGTGTTTTATAAATTTAAAACTTGAATCAGCGAGTACAAAGAGCTGAAAATATACTACAAATTATATACACCCATACGCACGTCAGCGGTCACACGGGAAGGGTAGGCAGGAGCCTAGAGGTAAGGAAGTCTATCAGAGTGCAGGTAACACGTGAAACACATGGTGGCCCCGAGATGAACCATGGCGCTAGCCGCGGACACCCCCAGGATAGCATGCACAGTCAAGCCCATAGTGTTCCTAATAGCCATATGTGCAATGCTCCCCACAAAGAAATCCTGGAATCGGAAAACTACCCGAACGAGGTAGACCCCACTAACTCAGACGAGGATACATATAGTTGCCACATCATGAGGGTTCAATGGAGCAACGCAATGTGTAAGTTACCAACACCACCCACATACAACCCCGATGTGGAGAATTTTTTTTTTCCAAAACCATACAGGCCGGTTGCCATTGCTGAAAAGTCCAAGTTGATACCCAGAATAGCTTTGGCCCCACTCCCAAAGTCAAAGATCCCACCAAATGTTAGGAAGTACACATGCCTAACTAACCCGGACGACCACATACAAAGTTTCGTCACCGCAGGAACTCTAGCCGGCTGGACCCATCTAATATTGTGTTACATGCTCACAAAGACCCCGGCTGGCACAACACACGCATGGTTAGATAACCTGCCTCCTGGCCAAGTCTCATCCTTTAAAGATCTTTAGGCTAAATGCTTACAACATTTTAGCCAACAACGTCGTCACACAAAAGACACAACACACATCATGCCCATTGTCCGTTGCAAAAATGAGGGCCTTGAAGACCTTATAACCTGATTCAACAAAGAAGCTTAAGAAATTGGTGGAGTTAGTGAAGACCTCATGCGCGCCGCTTTCAAACTAGGCGTGCGATGCGATAACCTCATCCATGCCTTAACAATTACAGATGGGATGCCCAAGTCTTGAGACAAAATCATGTCGGCAGTCAAGGTCTACACGCAGACCAAGAAGTCTCTGACTGGTGGGAGAGGCTCATACAGAACCGCGAGAACACGTCGGGCGCAAGAACAAAAAGGGCAAGACTTCTGTCTGGTCTCGTATCCAGCCCAACAGTTCCATAGGTGATAGGTCCACCCCCTACCCATGCGAGACAACTGATAAATGATCACAACTACAACAAAAATAGTCTCCACTCAAAGGAAAGAGTTTGGACCATGGTAACCAAGAGCCCTTGGAGGTTCTCACAACTGAGATTATCAATTTTAATACTCCAAGGCCCATGCTAAACAAAAAAGGTGGGGACCCAATCCTATGTTGCGAATAACACAAGGACAACTGTCACACCACAAACATCTAAAGTCGGGGAAGCTCACACATCTCCTCAATAGTTCCTGCAAGAACACCCACACCCTAGATGTGCACCACTATGATAGACCTTAAACTCATATGATCTAGGGTGGGTGAAAGAAGCCTCGTAACAATAATAAACAAAGAAACTAGAGACAACACCCACAAACGACCAACTGGTGAGAATAGTTTGTCATCTTCTCGGTGATGTGCGGTGGTCTTAGTGCAAAGCGACCACTTGTCATCATAGTTGTAGTAGGCCATTGCAGGTGTCAATATATTTTCATTAATTGGGGGGAGACCTGTGGACATTATTTATGAGTAGTGCTTCAACCAACTTGATGAGAAAGACAAGGCTCGCATTGAGCCTGCCAACACTCCATTGACGGGTTTCTACAATGAAGCGATATGCCCCTTAGCCAAATTTACTTCACAGTCATGCTCAGTGATGGGAGGCATACAAGAACAAAGATGAAGTAGAAAAATGGGCTCTCAACCCCAAATTTCTGGAGCGAACAATCACACTCATGTCGGCCATCTTCGAGAATATCAGCTCCCAACTTAAACAACTCTTGTTCCGCAGCATAGATGTTTTCTCATGGAAAAGTATCCATGTGATCGGGGTCTCACATGACGTTGCCAAACACCATTTGTGCTCTTTCAAATCGATGGAGCCAATTGTGCAAAAAAGGAGCATTGGGGCAGAAAAAACCAAAGCCATGAACGAGCAAGTAACTGACCTCATTAATGTGCGTATCATCTGTGAGGTTTGGTACCAACCCTGGTTTGCGAACCCATCATGGTCTCAAAAGCAACTAGAAGCTGGCATATGTGTGCCAATTACAAAGACCTAAACAAAGCCTACCCGCGGACTGCTACCCCCTCTAAGGAATCGACAAAAAAATGGAGTCCCTCCCAGCCTTTTGCTGGAAATGTTTCTTGGATGCCTACAAAGGCTACCATAAACTATAAATAGAACTCAAAGACGAGGACATGACTGCATATCGAACATAAATGAGCATCTTTTGTTACACAAAATATGCCATTTAGCTTAAGAAATGCGGGAGCCACCTATTAGCGCTTAAGGGACATGGCGTTCAAGGACTACATGGGTTAATGTGGAGATCTACATTGATGACTTATGTGCGTAAAATACAACATATAAATTATATCAAATACGGCGTAAAATCAACTCTTTTTCGGTACTAATGTTGGAAAAGCTTGTTTCTTTGTGCCTTTTTAATTTACAGGGTCAAAAGAGCTTAGACGAACAAAAGAAGCAAATTAACAGTAAAAACCAACATAAATACAAAGAAGGAGGATTGACACACCTTGCCAAGCACCTGTCCACATCCAAACTAACAAAATAACAAGATCAGAAGCTCTAGCACGGGGCCGTGCTCACCAGGCATGGGCCATGCCCAAGTCAAGATTCTCTACACCCAAATAGATCTATTACTCATGTCCCTCGGTCCTACAATGAGGATTAATGGCCTTAAGTGTCATACCCACCACTCATATGATCTAGCAGTACCTTTCCTTAGCTAACCATACCAAATGTAATCGTATGTAAACAGTTTGTAACATGTATTTCACCCCCGAAGTATAAAACTGAAAACAGTTAAAAGAAAATAGGGACATGAACTCACAGTATTGCGTCTTCGGTACTCGTAACTCAAATCTCCTTAGCAAACACGACTACCTACAATGTTCTAACGTCTATTAGACGAACGGGTCGTGCCTTGTCTTAGTATTTACGTTTTTTAGTTACGTTTCTGATATTATTCCAAGTTATAATTATTTGTTAAAATAATAATTATTTTAACTTAAATTATATTTTTAGGTTTTGGAATAATCGTTAAACAATATTTTTGTAATAATACTTCTCAAGTATTCCTTCCCAAGGATGGGGGTATCTTATACATGTATATTCGTGTTCTTGTATTTGTATAACTTGCCATGTATTGGCGTCGTATTCCGGTGTATTATTCCAAATAAAATATGCCAATATATTCTCAATATATATTTCCAGAACAATATATTTTCAAGTCTTGCTTAGAAAATATATATAAACTTATTTTGTCCAAATTAATGCATTTCAAGAATATATATTTTCCCAAAAATCATATATCTTCTAAATATACTAAGAAAAACATATTTTTACTTCCCAAAAATAATATATTTTCCTCCTTGTCAAAATATGATATAACTTTGTAATATTCACAAAAATCATATTTTCATTTCTTGTATCCAAAATAATATTTACCAAAAATATATTTATAAACATATTTTCCAGAATCTTTGGTAAGTTACATTTCTAGTTCGGTTTGCCAATATATTGTGTGTAACTTGTGTATTCATTCCTTGTGATTTTTGGTAACATTCTGGATTGTATTTTCTTGGTATTTTGTCAAGTTATATTATTTTAACCCTAAAATAATATAACTACTTCACAAAGCATACAAATATTCACACACATCATGTCTTTAATGTAAATATATATTCTAAATATATATTTATCCATTCTTATTTATAAAAACCAACCTCCAATACTTGTATTTTTGTAACAAAAATTATGGCAAAGTTTATGTAGAAAACCCATGGTTAAAATACATTTATAAATACTTGTTTGAAAATATTTTTCTAAGTGTTTATATTTCTAGAGAATTTTGCCATAGTTTCCCCTAAAAATGGAGGTGTCCATGCTCTTAAAGCATATCATTTTCTTTTCAAAATCATCACAATCAATCAATAATCAACCCTAAACAACTTTCACTTACCAAGTGCCAAAATATTGCTATCTACACAATAATCATGAACTTGAATTTTCATAAAAACGTGTAGTAACTTGGTAGTGTGTTTAGTAGACTTAGTTATCCTTTAAAGTGTGTTTATTTCTTTAAAAATCTCATTCTTAAAGAATTTAGGTGTTTACAACTTACTAGATGATTTTTCCAAAAAATCATTCTTTTGAATTTTTCTTGTAAGCAATGTATTCTTACACGTGTTTCACCACTAGAAACATGGTTAGTTTCTTTTAAAAACTATGTTTATACAAATCTTGTTATTTAACTTGGTTTCCTTGGAAAACTATTTTTGAAATCACCCAAGTTTATGTCTAGTAACATACTACATACTTCATCGTTAACAAAATCATTTTTATTTTTCAAGTTCATGAAAGCATAAAGCATGGTGATCTTGGTCTTTCACAAGATCACCACCTTAACTTACTAGATCATGTGTTTAATCACAATCTAGTAGGTTTCTTATGATGTCTAACATCACTAACATACATCATCAATCATCAAGAAGCAAATAAACACAAATCAACAAGTATTCATATGTTTATAAGCTTATGTTAAAGATTTATGATTATGTCTTTTAGTGTTCCTCATGTTTAACAATGTTCCTCATCTATTAACCATCAAAATATGAAGTAACAAGAGTTCATAAGAGCCTTACTACTAGCTCAAGGCTAGGGAAGAATACAAGATGACGGTGATGAAAAATGTGGAGGATAATAGCAAATGATGAAGGTCCTTCAAGATCCTCAAGCTCCAAGCTTCCTTAAACACCTTCTAGCATCATGTAATGATCTTGGAATGGATGGAAGTGAAATGGAATTGATGGTGGTGTGCTTGGGGGTGTTCGGCCGAGAATGGGGATCAAGGGAGGAGGAGGTGAGTTGTGGTGATTATGAATGAGTTCATGTCTTCTTATAATCCATCTAATCATACTATCCATTGTGTAACATGTTTCAATAGTACCATACATAATCTCTAGCAATCTAAGGAAGATCAAGAGAGTATTTAGCAAGATCTTGAGAAGATTATGGTGGGGTCACTTAAGTGACCGTCCACTTAGGGGGGGGGGTATTTAGTTGGTGTTTAATGGTTAGTTAGATGATTAGTTAGGATTCTAAGTGTATTAGTTAGTGTTCATGTGTATCATGCATTATATAGTGTGTTAGGGTGTTCGGGGATCATAACTAGCTCAGAAATAATAAAATAATGCTTCTAGTAATATTTTTGGTGTTTCAGGTAGTGTCCGGTTGTTTGGTTGGATACCGGTTTGTTAAAGTGTCAAACTATTTCGTTTAGTGATCTTTATGTACCCTTTTGTGACACTTTTAATTCCCGGCACTTAGGAAAGCATTCAGGACCATTTAGTCATGTTTTTACATGTTACCAACTTGTTAAAATGCTGAATTTTGCTGAAATATGCAGAATTCTGCACTTTATGTGGGTTTTAGGCACTTTTCGACACTTTAACTATCACCTACTAAAGCAGTTTTGTGGTCCTTACTTCCCTACACACTACACTAGTGTGATACTTGGTTTCTGGCTCATACTGGGTCTCAGAACAACGTCTGTCTACGTGCTGAACCCCGTCAACATATTTCTGATTTATCAGATAATTGTGCCAACTGTGCTTTGTGCATCATTTATGTTAATAAAGTTTGCATGTAATAATGATGTGACAGTATGCAATATGTGATGCACATGTAAGTATAATGCAGTAATCAGATAGCAGTTCAAGTCATTAATAGTAAACCAGCACAGTCATTACTCATTAATTATTGTCTAATTAATTGTATGGATGCATGCAAATTTGGCAGTTGTCACATTCTCCCCCTGTTAAGAAAATTTCGTCCTCGAAATTTGTACTACCTTAACTCCTTAAGGTTACATTATGCGTGTATGTATATGGATAATATTGAGGTAGGAAACCGCAAAACCGAATCAAATCTCATTCATATCAGGTGAATCCAGGGATATATCTCAACACAAGAACTCAATGATTAAAAGGTATGTATTCTAGCGTTTGATGTCAAAGGATACAAAACGTATTGACGTATAGTCTAGTGTAATCTAGTTAACAGGGGTTCCACAAAAGAGGAGTTTTGACCGATAGGATTTCAACAATCGATCACGATATGTCAATGAGTTTTCAGAAACCATAGCATCCGCTATATGAACTCAACATCAATAACTTGAATATGAAAATGATCTGTTAACTTTCGAATAAATAAATGGTAAGAATTTGCGCGTTGACATTCTTGAATTGCGAAAATATACCGAATGAAATACAAGCGAATCTGGTGTATCATTGTCTTAATTCGTAGTTGCATCAGAAATGTTTAAATGACAAGTCAAACAAAAGTATATGTAGTTTTGTGTGAAAAAGTTGACCATGATTAGCACAAGCTACAAATTTGCAATGACACCACAAGGTGTCGTAATAACAAGATTCAAATATAGTGGTGACTGAACAAGTTCACCGTGTTTGAAATCAAATGAAAGTATACCGAAACAATCTGAAGATTTGATTTACACAATGTCATAAAGTTTTTAGTTGAATATGGAACATCAAAGAGCCACTGTTTTTGATCGAAGATGAAAAAGCAATAAGTACCACAAGGTATTCAATTTATAACGAAATAATTGTTAGGAGGTACACCGTGGTATGAAATGAATCTATGTACCGTTGTCTTAACACACAATTGTGTTGAGACCGCTTAAACGGATTTTAGAGCAAGTAAATGAACAAACAATTAAGTCCGTGTATGAAGTGAGTACCCAAATTAGCGCAAGCTTCAATTTTGTGAAAGTATCACTGTAAGGTATCAAAACCAACAAACGATTTAGTGGAGTCGTAGACCAATCAAGTCTATTATGACTCGAAACAAACGAACTTTTGCAAAAATATTTGAATATGATGCTCTCAATACATCATATGGTGTCTTAAATTGAATATGCGAAATGGATAAGTTCAAGCAATTGAACTTGGTTTCAGCGTAACCTGACAATAAACGTATGTATCAACAAGGGAATCTTGGCATGGTTACAAAGTTAAACCATGAATGTAACTTGAAATAAAAGAAGTTTCAAGAAAGTGTGTTGACTTGGTAGCAAAGAGCCAACAATTACAATAATGTTGGTCATTCGAATCATAAACCAATAGTTAGCTTTAGCAAAATAATATTTGAACTTCAATGAAGTGTTTATTCGAAATGAAACCGCATGCGTAGCAAAAGGTGCATGCCTAACATATAAGTTTCCAAGTAATGAAACAATGAGTATCTGCTAAAATGAAGAAATGACCAAGTATTCGAAGCAAAGGTGTGTTCGCTCTCAGCGAAGAAAATTAACGCGATGCAACTACCATTAAGGGGAGTAGAGATGCAAACATCTACTCGCTAGAAGCAAAAGTGAAGATTTCAACAAAAGAAATTTAAGTACTTTCTGTTTTGTTAACTGAAATAGCATATGTGTCAGGATAATGGTGTTTGCTTGAGTTACAGATGTGGTTCCTGAGTAACAACCTTTACGAGTTTGGACCTGGGTTCCCAAAGATCCTAAGTGCATGTTTTCTAGATTCTCAAAGTTTCGTACTCTATGTAAAACTGTTTTGTGTATCGTGTAGGAAACACCATTTGTGTATGTTTAAAACAAGTTATTGTCCCATAATTTCCCGGTAGACTTTCTTCCTGAATTCACAGTTAATGACACTCGATCATCGATCAGTCGTGAAATAGTAGTTGGATCCTCACAGCTAGTTAAATGAATAATCCGTTAATCCTTAGCAAGAGTCACCGACTCTCGTTGGTTAGCTCGTTCGGATCCTGGTAGTGTGATGTTCATACGAAAGCTATCGTCCTTCTTCTTAATGAGCAAAACTGGGGTTACCCAAAACGGGAAACTTGGTTTGTTAACTTCCTTCTCTACCAACTACTGAAGCTATACTGACAATCCTTGCATCTCCGAAGGTGTAAGTCGCTAAGGTGTATTGACTGCAGGCGCGGCGCCTGGAATCAAATGGATGCGAAATTCGACTTGTCGTTGAGGAGGTAATTCTGGCAAGTCTTTGGGGAAGACTTCAGGATATTTCCTTATCACAGGAATATCTTCGAGTTTTGGTTCTTCGGCTCCCTTGTCCACGACATGAGTCAAGAAAACAACACATCCTTTACGCAACAACTTTCGTGCCTTCAAGCAATTAGTAATTTGTAGAGACGTATCCTGCTTTATGAGTCACGATCGTTTCTTCGTTTGCCATTGGGATGCGGATATCAATCTCCGCTCGATCACTCGACAACCAATCCATCCAGGTTACCTCGTCGAAGCTTCCCAACTCAACTGGAAGTAGATCAAGCGTATACTCACGCTCTCCGGGTTCTATCTTGCTGATTCCAATTACTTCGTTGACTTCCACTAGCTTCCCATTAGTTAGCTCTATCGTGTATGGGTTATCTAACTTATTTGCTACTAAACCAAGTATACACTCAAACTCTAGGGATGCGAAGCTAAAATTTGCAACAATATCTAGCAGCACAGATGCATAATGTTGACTAATATGGGATGTACCGATATCTACGCTTGAATTCCTGGCGTGTCTCCCTAGCTCCGGTGTTGAGCTTTCATCCTTGTGCCTGATTGTTTTTAGGGCAATATTTTCTGAAATGTTTTTTGCTTCCACAGTTAAAACAACCTTGAGCACTTTTCTGTTTGTCACTCATTCTGCCTTGATAATTGTCATTGTCGTTGTTTCCTCCGTGATTCTCGCTACCATCTTGGCCTTCATTCCTACGTTTAGTATCTTGCCTACAAGTTTCCTTAGGATGCCCCCTCTTGCCACAGTTATCACATTTTCCATATTTACATCGCCCGACATGATAACGTAGACAATTGTCACACTTAGGTAGGATACCCATGTAGTCTTTTCCCTTTTTGGCCTTCTTCTTGTTACTCGCCCGAGTAACCTTCTTGAAGTTTGTGAGCTTTCTCTTGTTATCTCCAGATGACTCTATAGGAGTCTCCTTTTTCTCTTCCGAAGTGGAAAATTTTCCTAATCTAACTGCTTCTTCAGTGAGCGCCACGCTTACGTTGATAGCCTCGGTAATTGTTGGAGGTTTAGATGTTGTCACCAGGCTTAGAATCTGAGGTGCCAATCCCCCAATGAAACGTTCGATCTTCCTAGATTCTGGTTCCACCAAACGCGAAGCAACTTGTGATAAATCGTGAAATCTCTGCACATACTCAGTTATCTTTGGACCTTCCATTTTCAAGTTCCACAGTTCAGTCTCCAACTTCTGGACTTCTGCCCTAGAGCTATATGTTTTACGCATCAGTTCTTTCAGTTCGTCCCACGTCAAAGCATACGCAGCAGTCTCGCCTATTGTCTGAACCTGTAGGTTCCACCATGACAGAGCCCCATCTTGTAGCAGTCCAGAAATGTACGTGACCTGATGTTCTGGGGCACATTTGCTCAACCGTAAAACAGAATTCGTCTTCTCAACCCAGCGCACGAAGGCTAAGGCACCCCCAGTGCCGTCGAATTCTCGAGGTTTGTGGTTCAAGAACTGCTTGTAGGTGTAGCCGTTGGGTGGGTTATTTCCTGGGGTACCTCCGCTGCGTTCGGAGTGAAGGGCCTTGTGCTGTGCAATGGCCTGTGAGATACGCTCTTGTAGTTCTGCCGCTGTCGCTGGCAGAGAGTTGTTGGTATCGATGTCCCCTTGTATCGACATCTTCTAAGAAGAAGATTGGTTAGGTCAGGTCTTATTTGTTCAGGGAGTGCATATAGTTGTTTAGAGGTCATATGTAGATACACATAATAGATTATCGTATCAACCAATCAAGCAATAGTATAATCAAGTAACTTGGGAATTATGTTTATTGAGAGCATAGCAAGCAATCACGTAGCATTATAATTATAGTACACACATGCAGATCAACAACGTGCTTAACAAAGACACGGTGACTGAGCTTTCATTGGTTATTGGCCACAAAGTGTTGTCGTATGTTAAATGAGGATTGGGCTTTCATTATTCTCCGACCACAATCGCATTGTCTTACAAAATGTATCACATCAAAAGGGACACAGGGTCACCCTACCCTTGTCCAATAAGTATATTAGTGTATCAAAATTACGTAGTCAGATGTGGTCTCCAACAGTCTCCACAATCTCGGCTTATCATTAGTGTCTTTACCCAAATGTAATGCAATCCACATAATCCAGAAACCAACTATACTGGTGATTGAGGTGGAGGAGGAAAGAAAAGTAAACTGCTAACATGCGTGAACTCCTCCTCGAGCTTGTATATACGTCGAAGTAATTAACTGATCTGCTGCTCGACAGTAAAGAAACGAGCATCAAAACCTGGGAAAGGTGTAATAGCAGTAGGTGGGAGTGCAAAAGGAATCTTTGATAAATGTGGAGGATCAAAGTATACTGGCAATAGGCAGGGTGGAGGGCGTGGTGTCAGCTCAAGCTCCAAAACTCCGCGACTTATATCCTCAAACTGTAGCTAATGTTACAGGAGCACTCATCCCGTGTGTAGCCTCCATAATGTGAGGGATGGTAAGGGTCTAAAATCAGCATAGTGTATTATAGGAACCATCGAAATGGTTCGTCCAGCGATGTAGAGGTGAAAGTAGCAAACGGTGTGGCTTGTGAGGTCGGGGAAAATGCTGCTGTAGCAAAAGGATCGTCATGCGGGTGCTGACCTGGAGTACCTTCCCGGGGTGCGGGTATGTCTTGAAGGAAAGGGATAGGCATGTTGGCGCAATGGACGTTGGTCTCTATAGGAGCAACATCAGCGGGTGAAGGTGCAGGAACAAATGTCTCAACCAATAAGGAGATCATCAGGTGCAGGTACTGGGTCAGGTATAAGGGGTGCAATGTCTGGTAGACCAAAAGAAACAGATCAAGCAAGGGTGCAGGACCAGCAGGTGCCACATCAAGCTGACCCAAAAGGAACAGGAGCTGGCTCAGGAGCAGGGTCTGGGTCGGGGTCGGGGTCGTGTAAAGGTGTGGCATCTTAAGCAGGTGGTAGTGCAGTAGTCATAGCAATGTCGTTGTCTGAGTCAGTAGTAGAATGCTGTAATCCGGTCGTCTGTAAGGCTGCAGATGTCACAGACTAAAAGGAGTCTGAAATCGAGTGTATACTAGATTCAGAGGATAGCTTGATAACAGGGATCTCAAGAAGTGAAATTTGTAATAACGTTCTCGTCTAACTCTCCATCTTCATGGGCGTCATCAGGAGGACCATCAATAAACATGTCAACGTCATCATCAACTGTTCGTTGAGTAGCCAACCTTCGGAAGGAATGTCCATAGGAGGCGCATTGTCGAGGATCGGAGCCATAGTGTGCTCACCATCGGGATGACCAGTGATGAAGTGGTCATGGACTGAAACAAGAGTGACAGGAGGATTCTTGTCAGAGAAACCTTCAGCAAGGGTAAAGTATCACCAAAATCTGGTAGCGCGGACTGTTAGAAGTCGTCCTCGTCCTTGGTCAGCATATCAGGATCACTCTCAGTGTCTGACGTAAATATCTCCGGCGCAGACGCAATCTCATTATCTGTGGTGGTAGCCATAGGGTTGTCAATGTCTGACAACTCGTTGTGCCGGTACATTGCAATCACTATCACTTAGTATATTGCAAACAAGGACAACTCATCATGTAATCATGTATTCACATTATTCACCATGAAACTTTCTATCCCACCTAGTCGCCCAGACTAACCCACCTAGTCTCCCAGACTAAACACCCAGTCTCCCAGACTACCTAGCCTCCCAAACTAAACACCCAGCCTCCCAGACTACCTAGCCTCCCAGACTAAACACCCAGTCTCCCAGACTAAACACCCAGTCTCTCAGACTGAAACACCCTAGTCTCTCAGACTAAACTTCCCCGTTTCCCAAACTGAATTACCCAGTTTCTCAGACTGACCTCCCCAGTCTCTCAGACTGCCCCAGCTAGTCTCTCAGACCAACTCCCCAGTCTCTCAGACTGAACTATAAACGAATTCTTTGAAATGTGATTTGTGTCTTTTGTTTGTTTCCTGGATCTGGGCGTTTCGTGTATGCAATGAAAACATGTTTGTAAAAACGTTTTCGTGAGAGCCCTAATGATTGTAGTCTAGACTCGAGAAAGAATCCTAGTTCGCTACAATCGAGGCTCTGATACCAAGCTGTCACACCCTGACTTTTGCGGAAGCGTGATTATGGGGTGACTTTCTTAATATCATTGCATTCAATCATAACAACAACTATATGATAAAAACATAGATTCGTCATCCATTAAATAAATTTAAAACATGACAACATTGTTTAAAAGCGTAGACTTCAGATTCAAGTTTTACAAACCATACAAATTGTTTATGAGTTCATTAAGGACTCATCAAAAGAGATTGAATAACGCCAAGGTTTGGAAGACGTGTCTCGTCCAGGAATAAGATACGCTGACCAACCTCAAAGACCATGGATGACATCTTTATTCCTAACGCAGCATAAAAACTTCCAACGCCCGCCAGATCCACTTACTAACTCCCTGAAATACATGTAGTTTGAAAACATCAACAAAAGTTGAGCGAGTTCATGTGTTCGTTTGTGTGTATGTATAAACCTTTGAAATCGTCGTAAGTATGTATGTAAGTTTATAAGTCCCGGTATGAAAGCAACAAGGAAAAAGAGATCACCAATGGTTTGCAAGGCCATTGATATGTGTGACGTGATGCAGGAAAACTCAAACCTAGCAGATTGCGTTAGTAAGACATAGTCACCACATGGTCCACTCGGCGGACTCAGGGGTGGGGCTCGCTACACCCAAATAGATCTATTACTCATGTCCCTCGGTCCTACAACGAGGATTAATGGCCTTAAGTGTCATACCCACCACTCACATGATCTAGCAGTACCTTTCATTAGCTAACCATACCAAATGTAATCGTATGTAAAGAGTTTGTAACATGTATTTCACCCCCGAAGTATAAAACTGAAAACAGTTAAAAGAAAAGGGGGACATGAACTTACAGTATTGTGTCTTCGGTACTCGCAACTCAAATCTCCTCAGCAAACACGACTACCTACAATGTTCTAACGTCTATTCGACTAACGGGTCGTGCCATGTCTTAGTATTTACGTTTTTGAGTTACGTTTATGATATTATTCCAAGTTATAATTATCTGTTAAAATAATAATTATTTTAACTTAAATTATATTTTTAGGTTTTGGAATAATCGTTAAACAATATTTTTGTAATCATACTTCTCAAGTATTCCTTCCCAAGGATGGGGGTATCTTATACATGTATATTCGTGTTCTTATATTTGTATAACTTGCCATGTATTGGCGTCGTATTCCGGTGTATTATTCCAAATAAAATATGCCAATATATTCTCAATATATATTTCCAGAACAATATATTTTCAAGTCTTGCTTAGAAAATATATATGAACTTATTTTGTCCAAATTAATGCATTTCAAGAATATATATTTTTCCCAAAAATCATATATCTTCTAAATATACTAAGAAAAATATATTTTTACTTCCCAAACATAATATATTTTCCTCGTCAAAATATGATAAACTTTGTAATATTCACAAAAATCATATTTTCATTTCTTGTATCCAAAATAATATTTATCAAAAATATATTTATAAACGTATTTTCCGGAATCTTTGGTAAGTTACATTTCTAGTTCGGTTTGCCAATATATTGTGTCTAACTTGTGTATTCATTCCTTGTGATTTTTGGTAACATTCTGGATTGTAATTTCTTGGTATTTTGTCAAGTTATATTATTTTAACCCTAAAATAATATAACTACTTCACAAAGCATACAAATATTCACACACATCATGTCTTTAATGTAAATATATATTCTAAATATATATTTATCCATTCTTATTTATAAAAACCAACCTCCAATACTTGTATTTTTGTATCAAAAATTATGGCAAAGTTTATGTAGAAAACCCATGGTTAAAATACACTTATAAATACTTGTTTGAAAATATTTTTCTAAGTGTTTATATTTTGAGAGAATTTTGCCATAGTTTCCCCTAAAAATGGAGGTGTCCATGCTTTTAAAGCATATCATTTTCTTTTCAAAATCATCACAATCAATCAATAATCAACCCTAAATAACTTTCACTTACCAAGTGCCAAAATATTGCTATCTACACAATAATCATGAACTTGAATTTTCATAAAAACTTGTAGTAACATGGTAGTGTGTTTAGTAGACTTAGTTACCCTTTAAAGTGTGTTTATTTCTTTAAAAATCTCATTCTTAAAGAATTTAGGTGTTTACAACTTACTAGATGATTTTTCCAAAAATCATTCTTTTGAATTTTTCTTGTAAGCAATGTATTCTTACACTTGTTTCACCACTAGAAACATGGTTAGTTTCTTTTAAAAACTATGTTTATACCAATCTTGTTATTTAACTTGGTTTCTTTGGAAAACTATTTTTGAAATCACCCAAGTTTATGTCTAGTAACATACTACATACTTCATCGTTAACAAAATCATTTTTATTTTTCAAGTTCATGAAAGCATAAAGCATGGTGATCTTGGTCTTTCAAGATCACCACCTTAACTTACTAGATCATGTGTTTAATATCAATCTAGTAGGTTTCTTATGATGTCTAACATCACTAACATACATCATCGATCATCAAGAAGCAAATAAACACAAATCAACAAGTATTCATATGTTTATAAGCTTATGTTAAAGATTTATGATTATGTCTTTTAGTGTTCCTTATGTTTAACAATGTTCCTCATCTATTAACCATCAAAATATGAAGTAACAAGAGTTCATAAGAGCCTTACTACTAGCTCAAGGCCAGGGAAGAACACAAGATGATGGTGATGACAAATGTGGAGGATAATAGCAACCGATGAAGGTCGTTTAAGATCCTCAAGCTCCAAGCTTCCTTAAACACCTTCTAGCATTATGTAATGATCTTGGAAGGGATGGAAGTGAAATGGAATTGATGGTGGTGTGCTTGGGGGTGTTCGGCCGAGAATGGGGATCAAGGGAGGAGGAGGTGAGTTGTGGTGATTATGAATGAGTTCATGTCTTCTTATAATCCATCTAATCCTATTATCCTTTGTGTAACATGTTTCAATAGTACCATACATAATCTCTAGCAATCTAAGGAAGATCAAGAGAGGATTTAGCAAGATATTGAGAAGATTATGGTGGGGTTACATAAGTGACCGTCCACTTAGGGGGGGGGGTATTTTGTTGGTGTTTAATGGTTAGTTAGATGATTAGTTAGGATTCCAAGTGTATTAGTTAGTGTTCATGTGTATCATGCATTATATAGTGTGTTAGCGTGTTCAGGGATCATAACTATCTCAGAAATAATAAAACAATGATTCTAGTAATATTTTGGTGTTTCAGGTAGTGTCCGGTTGTTTGGTTGGATACCGGTTCGTTAAAGTGTCAAACTATTCCGTTTAGTGATCTTTATGTACCCTTTTGTGACACTTTTAATTCCCGACACTTAGGAAAGCATTCAGGACCATTTAGTCATGTTTCTACATGTTACCAACTTTTTAAAATGCTGAATTTTGCTGAAATATGCAAAATTCTGCTCTTTATGTGGGTTTTAGGCACTTTTCGGCACTTTAACTATCATCTAGTAAAGCAGTTTTGTGGTCCTTACTTCCCTACACACTACACTAGTGTGATACTTGGTTTCTGGCTCATACTGGGTCTCAGAACAACGTCTGTCTACGTGCTGAACCCCGTCAGCATATTCCTGATTTATCAGATAATTGTGCCAACTGTGCTTTGTGCATCATTTAATAAAGTTTACATGTAATAATGATGTGACAGTATGCAATATGTGATGCACATTTTAGTATAATGCAGTAATCAGATAGCAGTTCAAGTCATTAATAGTAAACCAGCACAGTCATTACTCATTAATTATTGTCTAATTAATTGTACGGATGCATGCAAATTTGGCAGTTGTCACAAATTTGGAATAAGCAATTGATACACATAAAATCCTCCACAATAACAGTTGTGATGGAAGACCCCTCAATAAGCAATGTGAAAATATGATGTTAGAAATGAATGAGCGTGGTTTATGCGTAAAAGCGCTTAAATACCCTTAACGGGTCAAAATAAGCGCATGAGCATAAATGGGTTAATGATATATAATAACCCATGATTTGAACCTTGTGTGATAGGAAACATTTAAAATATGATGTCCATGAGAATTAGGGTGTAATAAAGAAGTTGGTTTGATGAAAGTATGAATAGGTCAAAAGCTTTGTTAAAGAGTTTAATAATTAAAATTAAGCCGAAGGCCTAAAACCCAGAAAATTGTTAATCCGGATGTTGGATTTTAACTCCATGTGATGGAGAATCAAATTATGATTGCATAGGAAAAAGAATCGTGTGAAACGGATGTGTAGTTTGAAAGTTATGCACATTTTCGTAAAAACATAGATTGCTGAAAAATGCAGGTTTCAGAACAAAACATGCTGGAAAATGGTGACCCTCGCGCCATGCGAGGGAGGACTTAATCTCTGGCGCGACACGCGACAGTGAGTCGCTGTCACACCCTGACTTTTGCGGAAGCATGTTACGTGTGATTTGCTTAATAACATTGCATTCAACCGTAACAAACAACTATATGATAGAAACCATGATGTTCATCCATAATTAAGTTTCAAATAATACAACCATCATTGTTTAACTCCAAACCAAGTCTTCATTGTTAAAACACAAAACATCCCAAGTTTAAGTTCCATAATGGACTTTAACAAAAGAATCTAAAAGAACGGGGATTTGAACCATGTATCCTATCAAAGATAAAATACACAATTCAAACCCTTCAACACTGGGTGACATCTTTTATTGAAGACACAACTTGAAATCCTTGTATGCCTGCCAGATCCATAATCAATTCCCTGAAATACATGTAGTTCGAAAACATCAACAAAAGTTGAGCGAGTTCATGTGTTTTGTATGTGTGCACGAATAACCTTGTAAACATTTGTAAGTATGTATTTGTAAACCGGTATGAAAGCGAATATGAACAGATCAATTAATGATTTACAAGGTCATTAATGTGCGTGTAACGGTGTAGGAAGGCTCAATCCTTTGCGTATTTCGTACCGGGCCTCCCGGCTGGAACGACATAGTCACCACATGCGGTCAACTCGCGGACCCATGGGTGGGGCTCGTAACACCCAAATAGATCTATCACTCATGCCCCTCGGTCCTTATAAAAGGATTAATGGTCTCAAGTTAACGCCTACCCATAACATGATCTAACAGTTCATTCCTAAGCTAACCATACCATTTGTAATCGTAATCATTTGTAACATGTATTTCACCCCCGAAGTTATAAAACTGAAACAGTTAAAAGAAAAGGGGGACATGAACTCACAGTCTTGCGTCTCGAAACTCGGTAACTCAAAGCGTCTTCTTGGTCGCACAACTACCTACACACGTGCTACGGTACATTAGACGGATGGGTCGTGCCTTGACTTTTAGTCTTATTTAGTATATTTGAGTTACATTTCTTTGTGTCAACAATAATATTCCAAAGTATATAATTATTTGTTAAAATAATAAATATTTTAAATTAAATTATATTTATTAATTATTGGAATATTTGTTAACATAATATATTTTAACTTGATACATTATGTATTTACACATGAATATTTTCCCCCAAGGACGGGTATACTTATACTTGTATTCTTAAACTTGTATATTTTTGCCAAGTATTGGTGGCGTATTCCGGTGTGCATTTATACGTACGAGAATACGTATTTTCTTGTATTTATTAAGTATTCTTATACTTAATTTTTAAGTTTAAATTTCCGGAATATTATTTTCAATAAACATCACCAATATAGATATTCTTAAAATATATAAATATTTTAAGAAAACTTGTATGGAAAAATTATTTATAATTCTTCCTTGGTAAAAATATTTATATTTTCATATAAATCTCAAAAATAATATATTTTCACGTTTAACATAGAAAATATATATAAATCCATTTTTCACCCCAAAATAATGTATTCTAAATTTATTTAAGAAAATATATATTTCTCCAACAATATTATATTTCCTAATTGTTCAAGAAAACATATATCTTTTTCTTTACCCAAAAATAATATATTTTCTTCTTGACAAAAATATGATATATTTTTGTAAAACTTGTAGAAATCATATTTTCGTTTCCTTGGTTACTAAAATACCGTTTTACTCACTTGTCAAAATATACTTATGAATTTAATTCCGGAATATTTTGTGTAGGTTATATTCCTTGCTCGGGTTGTCCCAATTTTGGGTATAAATTATATACTTATTTTCTTGGGATTTTGGTAATATTTTGTATTATAATTCTTGGTATTTTGGTGAGTTATATTGTTTCAAGTCCTAAGATAATATAACTAATACACATAATATACAAGTAATCACACACATTGTGTGTGACATCTAAATATATATTTTCCTAAATACATATTTAGTCACTATTAATTATCAAAAACCAACCTCCAATTCTTGTGATTTTTGTACCAAAAATTATGGCAAATTTTATATGAAAAACCATGGTTAAAATACACTTGTAAATACTTGTTTAAAAATATTTTTCTAAGTGTTTAAATTCTAGAAAAATTTTGCCATAGTTTCCCCTTAAAAATGGAGGTTTCCATGCTTTCAAAGCATATCATTTTCTTTTAAAAATCATCACAATTCATCAACAAATCAAACAACACTTACCATAAGCCAAAATCATGCCATTTACACTTCTTCATGAACTTTAAATTTTTGTAAAAACTTGTAGTAACCTACCATATTAATTAGTAGACTTAGTTACCCTTTAAAGTGTGGTTATTTGTTTAAAAACATCATTCTTGAGAAAGTTAGTCTTTCACAACTTGTAACTTGATTTTCAAAAAATATTTCTTCTTGAATTTTTCTTGTTAATAACATGTTTCTACACTTGATTAATTTCTAAAAATGTGATTAGTTTCTTTAAAAACCATGTTTATGTAAATCTTGTAAGTAAACCTGGTTTCTTGAGAAAACTAGTTTTGAAATCATCCATGTTCAAGACTTATATTATGTTTAGACCATAATCATTCACAAAACCATCTTTGTTTTCAAGTTCATGATGAACATAAAGGATGTTCATCTTGGTTTTTCACAAGATCATCCACTCACTTGCTAGATCATGTGTTTAATCACAATCTAGCAAGTTTCATACGATGTTTAACATCATAAACACAAATAATCAACAATCAAGAAGCATACATACACTTAACAACATAGATCATGATGATTTAGAGCTTTATGTTAGAGATTAGTTTCTTAATTCTTTATGTTCTTCATGATTAGTTACTTATATCATCTTTTAACCAATATAAAGAGAAGTTAAATGGGATTAGAAGGGTCTTACTACTAGCAGAAGGCTAGGGACGAGATTCAAGATGAAGATGATGATAATCTTGGTGGTTAAAATCACTTGAGAGAGGTCCTTCACCTTCCAATGGCACCAAGCTCCTAAATCAAGCTTCTTACACCTTAAGATCACTAGAGATTGGATGAATATGGGGTGGGGGTGAAGATGATGATGATGGGGGTTCTTGTTCTCGGCCGTGAGTGGGAGAGAAGAGAGGAAGAGATGAAAGTGTGTTATGTTTGTGAGAAATGATAGTATGGTGAACTTGTGGTTAACATAAGTAACCTCCAACATAACTCAATCCAAAGGTTCATGTGTTTACTAAAGCACGGGACAAGATAAAAAAAAATACGCAAAGAAAATCATGGGTGGGGGGCCACCCTTGAACCGTCGCCAATGGGGGGGGGTCATGGTTAGCATGTAATGGATGGTTAATGATTCTAGTTAGGTTATAAGTGTTTAAGTTAGTGTTTTTGGTTGTTATGTAATCGTAGGAGGTGTTATGATGTTTGGGGACCATAACTAGCTCGGAAATGATAAAACAATGCTTCTAGTGAAAATTTGGAGTTTCGGGTAGTGTCTGATTGTTCGGTTGGTTACCGGTTCGTTAAGGTGCTAAACTATGCAGTTTAGTGTGCTTTATGTTACCTTTTGTGACAGTTTTGATTCCCAACACTTAGGAAAGCATTCGGGACCATTAAACCATAATTCTGGATGATATTAAGTTATTTAAATGCTGAATTTTGCTTAATTCTGCAGTTTATGTGAGTTTTAGGCACTTTCCGGCATTTAACTATCACTAGGAAGGCAGTTTCATGATCCTTACTTTCCTACACACTATACTAGTGTAACTCTTGGTTTCTGACTAATTCTGTGTCTCAATACCATGTCTGTCTAAGTGCTGAACTTTCGTTAGCATTTCTGATTTGTCTGATAACTGTGCTAACTTTGTTTCGTGCATCATTTGAATCATAAAGTGTTGCATGTAATAATGGTATGACATCATGCAATACGTGATGCACATGTATGTATTATGACAATAATCAGAAAGCATTCATGTCATTATTTTAAATCAGCACAGTTATTAAGTCATAAATTACTGTTTAATCAATGTACGGATACATGAAATTTTGACAGTTGTCACATTCTCCCCTCGTTAAGAAAATTTCATCCCGAAATTTTAAGCTGCGCTATTGGTTGCAGGGGAATTAGGGAATAAATGTGGATACTTTGTTTTCATTCGATCTTCATGCTCCCAAGTAAACTCTGGGCCGTGACGTGCGTTCCAACGAACCTTGACAAGCTTAACACTACTCCTCCGAGTCTTGTTAACTTTCCAATCTGTAACCTCAACGGGTTCTTCTGTGAAGTGGAGTGTGTCGTCTATATGCACTTCAACCACAGGGACGATAACAGACTCTTGAGTTTGACTTTTCTTCAGGTTAGATACATGAAATGTATCATGAAGACCGTGTAATTCCTCTGGTAGCTCCAACTTGTACGCTACGGTTCCAACCCTTTCCAATATTCTGAATGGCCCGATATAACGTGGGTTTAACTTGCCACATTTCCCAAAACGCGCTACACCTTTCCAAGGTGAGACTTTCAACAAAACCATATCTCCTACTTCAAATTCCAAAGGTTTTCGTCTTTGATCCGCGTAACTCTTCTGTTGATCACGAGCCGCCTTGATGCGCTCTCGGATCTGTATGATCTTATCAGTCATTTTTTGGACTGGTTCGGGACCAACCATCTGTCTATCACTAGCATCTGCCCAACACAACGGTGATCGGCACTTACGTCCGTAGAGAGCTTCGAACGGTGCTGCTTGAATACTTGTATGGTAGCTGTTATTATAGGAAAACTCAACCAGAGGTAGGTGATTATCCCAACTGCCACCCAAATCCATTACACAAGCGCGAAGCATATTTTCTAGTGTCTGAATAGTTCTCTCACTCTGACCGTCCGTCTGTGGGTGAAAAGCTATACTTAGATTCAACTGTGAACCAAAAGCTTCTTGAAAGGATTGCCAAATCCTTGACACAAACCGTCGATCTCTATCAGAAATTATCGAGATAGGCACTCCATGACATGCTACTATCTCTCTAAGGTAAAGCTCTGCTAGCCTCCCTATGCTATCCTTCTCTCGAATCGGTAAGAAGTGTGCAGACTTGGTCAACCGATCTACTATTACCCATATCGTATCATGTCCTCTAGGGGTCCTGGGTAACTTTGTTATGAAGTCCATTGAAATCTGTTCCCACTTCCACATGGGTATTTCAGGCTGTTGCAGGAGACCTGAAGGCTTCTGGTACTCGACCTTAACCTTCGCACATGTTAGGCACTTCCCCACATAAATAGCAACATCACTTTTAAGTCTTGGCCACCAATAATAATCCTTCAGATCTTGGTACATCTTGTCCGATCCTGGATGGATCGAGTACCTCGATTTATGAGCTTCATCAAAAATAACCTCTCTAACACCACCATAAAGCGGAACCCAAATTCGTCCCATGAAATACAAGGTTCCTTCCTCGTTAGGCATCAACTTCTTCTCCATTCCTCGGAGATATTCTGCCTTAATGTTTTCTTTCTTAAGAGCTTCCCGTTGCACGACACGTATACGCAAAGTGAGATCTGTCTGAATAATCATCTCTAAAGCCCGAAGCCTTATGGGCGTAATCCTTTCCTTTCGGCTTAAAGTGTCTGCTACCACATTCGCCTTTCCAGGATGATACTTGATCTCGCAGTCATAATCATTCAGTAACTCAACCCATCGTCGCTGTCTCATATTAAGCTCTTTCTGATCAAATATGTGCTGAAGGCTCTTATGATCCGTGAAGATAGTACATCGAGTACCGTACAGGTAATGTCGCCAGATCTTCAATGCGAATACCACTGCGCCTAGCTCCAAATCATGCGTGGTATAATTCTTCTCATGGACCTTCAGTTGGTGTGAAGCATAAGCGATAACCTTCTGGCGTTGCATGAGCACGCCACCTAATCCCTGACGCGAAGCGTCACAATATACCACAAAGTCATCCGTGCCTTCGGGTAGGGATAATATCGGTGCATCGCATAGCTTATTCTTGAGCATCTGAAAGGCTTCTTCTTGCTTATCTCCCCATTCATACTTCTTGTCCTTTTGAGTAAGGGAGGTCAATGGTTGAGCTATTTTAGAGAAATCTTCGATGAACCTGCGATAATAGCCTGCTAAACCCAAAAACTGTCGGATCTTTGTCGGTGTCTTCGGGGTTTCCCAGTTCTTGATTGCCTCGATCCTTGTGGGATCCACATGAATACCATTCTTGTTTACCACGTGACCGAGGAACTATACTTCGCGTATCCAAAACTCGCACTTCGAGAAGTTAGCATAGATCTTTTCCTTCTTTAACAACTCTAGAATGGCTCTAAGATGTTGTGCGTGATCTTCCTTAGTCCGCAAATAAATCAAAATATCATCGATAAATACGATCACGAATTTATCGAGATATAGCTTGCAAACCCGATTCATCAAATCCATAAACACTTCCGGTGCATTAGTCAACCCAAACGGCATCACTAGAAACTCGTAATGTTCATAACGTGTTCTGAAGGCAGTCTTCTGTATACTCTCTTCTTGAGTTCGCAACTGATGATAACCCGATCAAAGATCAATCTTGGAATAGTAGCTTGATCCTTGCATTTGGTCGAATAAATCATCAATCCTCGGTAAGGGATACCGATTCTTGATGGTTAGTTTGTTCAGCTCCCGGTAGTCGATACACATACGAAAACTACCATCTTTCTTCTTGACGAACAACACTGGAGCTCCCCAAGGCGAGAAGCTCGGCCTTATAAATCCCTTGCCCAACAACTCCTGCAGCTGCATGGATAGCTCTTGCATCTCTGATGGCGCAAGTCGATAAGGTGCCTTGGCTACAGGAGGGGCGCCTGGAACCAAGTCAATGTGGAACTCGACTTGTCTTTGAGAAGGTAATCCTGGCAAGTCTTCGGGGAAGACCTCATGATATTCCCTTACCACAGGGATATCTTCGAGCTTCGGCTCCGCGGCTTCCTTAACCACAACATGTGCTAAAAAGGCGACACATCCCTTCCGTAGAAACTTCTGTGCTTTCATACAATTAATGATCCGTAGAGGCGTATCCTGCTTCTCTCCGTCAATCACGATCGTTTCTTCATTCGCCATCGGAATGCGAATGATCTTCTCATGGCATACTATCTCTGCACAGTTGCTAGACAACCAGTCCATCCCAACCACGACGTCAAAGCTTCCCAGATCAACTGGCAGAAGATCTATCGAGAACTCACGCTCTCCAAGCTCTATAACACATCCTCTAATCACCTCATTAGCTTCTACTAGCTTTCCATTAGCTAGTTCTATCGAGTACGGAACATCTAACTTACTTGCTACTAAACCAAGTATATTCTTAAAGTCTAGAGATACGAAGCTATAATCGGCACCAGTATCAAACAACACAGACACATAATGTTGATTAATAGGGAACGTACCAGTAACCATGTTCGGATCCTGGCGTGCTTCCCTAACTCCAATGTTAAACACCCTTCCACGTGCCTGATTATTCTTTGGGCAATCCCGCTTAAAGTGCCCCATTTCACCACAACCAAAACAACCATGGCCGCGCCCATTGTCATTTCCGTTTCCGCCCTGATTGTTATTCTTATTGTTTACCCCTCGATTTCCATTACCAGCTTCATTTCCAAAACCACCCCGATTCCCCATTCCACCAAAATTTCCATTTCCTCCTTGGTTTCGATTCCCAGTCTGATTCCCATCACCACCACGGTTTCCATTACCATTACCACCTGGTCCTCCATTTATTCGTCCAGCACCATACCAGCACGCCTCCCTGGCATGCCCTACTTTACCACAGTTTTCACATCTCCCATACCTACATCGTCCGATGTGATGATGTTGACAGATATCACACTTGGGCAGGGTGCCCATGTACCCTTTCCCTTCGGGTTCGGTGTTTGCAGCACCAGTCCTGACCTCGGCTGGCGGGTTAGCATCACTTCACTTGTTAGCATTGTTGTTGTTCACTTGAGTACCCTTCTTGAAGTTAGTGAACTTTTTTTTGTTATCCCCAGATGACTCCACGTGAGTCTCTTTCTTCTTCATTTCAGAAATCGAGAACTTTCCCAACCTAACGGCTTCCTCAGTAAGCTCCACACTTAAGTCGATTGCCTCAGTAATAGTTGGTGGCTTGGAAGATGTCACCATGCTCAGAATCTTAGGTGCCAATCCCCAGATGAAACGTTCTATCCTCTTAAACTCCGGCTCCACCAAATAAGGTACCACTCTAGACAAATCATGAAATCTCTGCACATACTCAGCCACCTTTGGACCCTCCATTTTCAAGTTCCAGAATTCAGTTTCCAACTTCTGGATCTCTGCCTGAGAACAATACTTTTTACGCATCAACTCCTTCAATTCATTCCACGTCAAAGCATACGCAGCAGCCTCACCCAACGTTTGAACCTGAAGGTTCCACCATGACAGAGCCCCGTCTAGAAACAGTCCAGAAATGTACGTGACTTGATGCTCGGGAGCACATTTGCTCATTCTCAAAACAGAACCCGTCTTCTCAACCCAGCGCACAAAGGCTACGGCACCCCCAGTGCCATCGAAATTCATGGGCTTGCAGTCCAAAAACTGCTTATAGGTACAACCTGCAACACAAGCAACATCATTCACAGAAGGGATTAGCAAAGCACACTTGGAAATGTCCAAACGTATTGTAATGTGTCTTAGGTGACTTAAACATTACTGTTGGGTGGGTTATTCCCTGAGGTACCTCCGCTGTGTTCGGAGCGAAGGGCCTCGTGCTGTGCGATGGCCTGTGAGATGCGCTCTTGTAATTCCACCTCTGTCGTCAGCAGAGGGTTGTTGGTATCGGTATTCCTTCGCTGCGGCATCTTTCTTCTAAGAAGAAGGTCGGATAGGTCAGGTCTTATTCGTTAAATAAATAAATAGTTTTCTAGAGGTCGTATGTACATATACATATAAGCAATCATCATAGCAAGCAATCATGCAACAACATAATCATAGCACACACATGTAAATCAACAATGTATTTAATGAGAACATGACTATTGAGCTTTCATTTAAGACCAACCACAAGTTACATTGTTTCCACATTGTATCGTATCAAAAGGGACATAGGGTCACACCACCCTTGTCAAATAAGTCTGTCAATATACAAAAGTAATGATCAAAATATGGTCTTCGTATCTTCACTGTCTCGGCTCAATTGTAATGCTCTCACCAAAAGTAATGCATCTGCATAAAACCAAAAACCTACTGTGCTGATGGTGGAGGAGGAGGAGGGAAAAAAAGCAAACTGCGAACATGTGTGAGCTCCTCCTTGAGCTCATACACACGGCGAAGCAAATAGCTAATCAGCTGCTCGACAGTAAGGAAACGGGCATCAAAACCCGGAAAAGGCGCAGGAGCAGCAGGTGGGTGTGCAAAAGGAGATGACGATTAATGTGGAGGGACAAAAGTAGAATGACGGGGACAAGGTGGAGGGTATGAAGGAGTCAGCTCGAGCTCCAAAACTCTGCGACTCAAGATCTCAAAATGTAACTGGAGTGACAAGAGCAACTCATCCCATGTGTAGCCTCCATAATAAGATGGATGATAGGGATCTGAGATCGGCATGGTATAGGGCGGGAACCATCAGAATGGCTCATCAATCGGTGCAGATGTAAAGGGGGTAAATGGTGTAGCCTGTGGAATCAGAAGGAAAGCCGCTGAAGCAAATGGGTCATAACTCGGGGGTTGGCTAGAAGTACCCTCCCCTGGACGGGGTGCATGGATGTCCTGTAAGAACACAATTGGTAAATCAGTACGGTGGATATCAGACTCAACAGGAGGAAGGGGAGCAACATCAGCGGGTGGAGGTGGTGGAATAAATGGATCAAAAAGAGGAAGATCAACAGGTGCAGGTACCGGGTTTGGAATAAGAGGTGCAAGATCGGGTAATCCAAACGGGACATGGTCAGGATCAGGAATCGGCTCAGGGTCAATAGGTGCAACATCAGGCTGACCAAAATGAATAGGAGCTAGCTCATGGACAGGCTCTGGATCAGGTGGAGGTGTGGGGTCTCGAGCAGGGGATGGTGTAGCAGACATAGTGGTGTCGTCGTCGGAATCGGTAGCATAAAGCTGCAGTCCTGCCGCCCGCAGGGCTGATGAGGTCACAGACTCAAAGGAGTCTGAAACCGAATGCAAACTGGAGTCAGAAGATAACTCAATGACAGGAATAGCAGGTTAAAATACAAGTAATCACACACATTGTGTGTGACATCTAAAAATATATAACTAATACACATAATATACAAGTAATCACACACATTGTGTGTGACATCTAAAAATATATTTTCCTAAATACATATTTAGTCACTTTTAATTATCAAAAACCAACCTCCAATTCTTGTAATTTTTGTACCAAAAATTATGGCAAATTTTATATGAAAAGCCATGGTTAAAATACACTTGTAAATACTTGTTTAAAAATATTTTTCTAAGTGTTTAAATTCTAGAAAATTTTTGCCATAGTTTCCCCTTAAAAATGGAGGTTTCCATTCTTTCAAATCATATCATTTTCTTTTAAAAATCATCACAATCCATCAACAAATCAAACAACACTTACCATAAGCCAAAATCATGCCATTTACACTACTTCATGAACTTGAAATTTTTGTAAAAACTTGTAGTAACCTACCATGTTATTTAGTAGACTTAGTTACCCTTTAAAGTGTGATTATTTGTTTAAAAACATCATTCTTGAGAAAGTTAGTCTTTCACAACTTGTAACTTGATTTTCAAAAAATATTTCTTCTTGAATTTTTCTTGTTAATAACATGTTTCTACACTTGATTAATTACTAAAAATGTGATTAGTTTCTTTAAAAACCATGTTTATGTAAATATTGTAAGTAAACTTGGTTTCTTGAGAAAACTAGTTTTGAAATCATCTATGTTCAAGACTTATACTATGTTTAGACCATAATCATTCACAAAACCATCTTTGTTTTCAAGTTCATGATGTACATAAAGGATGTTCATCTAGGTTTTTCACAAGATCATCCACTCACTTGCTAGATCATGTGTTTAATCACAATCTAGCAAGTTTCATATGATGTTAAACATCATAAACACAAATAATCCACAATCAAGAAGCATACAAACACTTAACAACATAGATCATGATGATTTAGAGCTTTATGTTAGAGATTAGTTTCTTGATTCTTTATGTTCTTCATGATTAGTTACTTATATCATCTTTTAACCAACATAAAGAGAAGTAAAATTGGATTAGAAGGGTCTTACAACTAGCACAAGGCTAGGGATGAGATTCAAGATGAAGATGATGATAATCTTGGTGGTTAAAAGCACTTGAGAGAGGCCCTTCACCTTCTAATGGCATCAAGCTCCAAAATCCAGCTTCTTACACCTTAAGATCACTAGAGATTGGATGAATATGAGGTGAAGATGATGATGATGATGGGGGTTCTTGTTCTCGGTCGTGAGTGGGAGAGAAGAGAGGGAGAGATGAAAGTGTGTTATGTTTGTGAGAAATGATAGAATGGTGAACTTTTGGTTAACTTAAATAACCTCCAACATAACTCAATCCAAAGGTTCATGTGTTTACTAAAGCATGGGACAAGATCAAAAACACAGTTTGCACATTCATCGACTTTCGAGTCTAGGCAAATGACTTAGGATCACCTTAAGATCACTAGAGATTGGATGAATATGAGGTGAAGATGATGATGATGATGATGATGGGGGTTCTTGTTCTCGGTCGTGAGTGGGAGAGAAGAGAGGAAGAGATGAAAGTGTGTTATGTTTGTGAGAAATGATAGAATGGTGAACTTTTGGTTAACTTAAATAACCTCCAACATAACTCAATCCAAAGGTTCATGTGTTTACTAAAGCATGGGACAAGATCAAAAATACAGTTTGCACATTCATCGACTTTCGAGTCTAGGCAAATTACTTAGGACTAATCCTAATCTTATTGTTTTCTTTTGTTGGTTTCTTTTGTTTGTTTTGGCAGGAACAAAGACAATGCCGCCACGTTTTAGAGGTAGAGGTGGCAGAGGAAAGGCACCAATAAATGCAAGGAATGACCATGAGGCCGGGCCATCCCACCGGCGAACACCATCAGCGAACCTTAACTCTAGTCCCCGCGAGGATTGGAGAAATTATTTAGAGCCTGCGAGACGCTCTGTCTTGCTCAGTACCTCACCATCCTACCATGATTCATTCGGGCTGCATAAGAACAACGAGTCCGACCATTCTCACCATTCCTTCATACCTTTGCAGCGACCGGGTTCGCACCGTTCTTTTCAGGACCCGACCCCATACTTTCAGAGCCGGTTCAACCCGACGAACATGAATGAAGTACCAATGGGTTATAACCCATTAGGACCAGAAGATCATTTCTTCGGCGATCAAGACATGGATATGGACGAAGATCTGGATCCTGCCGAGCCACCATCTGGGACGCCGACGCATCCCACAGAGATTTCTGACGGATCATCATTTCATGGTTCGCCATACAGGGGCCCAGACAGTTTTGCTGAAAGGTGGGCCACATACAACTGGGAGTACACTCCCCCTTTCAACCCACCTCCACAACAGCAGCAGGATCCCTCTGAGGATTCGCGTTTCCAGGCGGTCACGCCACCGCCACCGCCACCACTAGAACGGCAACTGCCTCCAGAACCACCAAGGCGAAGAAGCACAGGTGCACGGATGTCCGTGCGTGGGGATTTTCATTTCAGCACCCCTCAACACTCCAGCGGCAGCCACTTGCAGCCGCTGTATGAAGACCCGCAAATGGGTGGGCCTTCAAACCCAATTTCTGAAGTCGAATCTGCGCCAGTCGCACCACCACCACCGCACACGGGTTATGATAACCCAATTCCCTCTTACGCCGGTGCAGCGGCATATAACCCGTTTGAGCAGCCAGCTTACTCGGGTTACAACTACTACAACACCCCTAATGTTTACCCATACCTCGAGGCGGCGAACTACAATGTTCTTCACCCCGAAGGACCCTTTCAAGCTGCGTACCCAACTGGATACCCAACATATGGGTTTCAATACCCGCCACCTCCTCAACCTCAGCCGCAGCAGAAGCCGCCACAGATCCAACCACCGTAGCAGCAGGAAATCCTTCAGAGGTTGAACCAGGTGGAACGAGAGGTACAGGAGGAGCGTAAAAGCCGCCGGGGGCTACTTAAGGGTTTGGCAGACCTAATAAAGGGGAAGAAGAAAAGGGATTATTGAAATTCCTTATTTATTTGTTTTGTAATTTTAAATTTCAATTAAGTCCCTGCGTGGACATTTATTTATGTATTCAGTCCCCGCGAGGACTTGTATTTCTTCTTTTAGTCCCTATGTGGAGAAACTATTTATTAAAAGTCCCATTTAGGGCAATTATATACTTCTTTCAATTTATGGAATGTTTTATTTTAAAATTTTATTTGTCATTATATATGAATATATCATATGAAATAAATCAAATATCATTCGAATTTAATGTTAATCTGCCATTTCAACTAAATCTTAAAGGTGAAACCTAGCCCATATATCATTTTAAGACAGGGCCATGATGGTAGAACCTTTTTAAGAAATAAATCCTCGTTAACATCAGAAAACATGTTAACACTCCTGACAACAGTGATGCGATAAAATCACACTTGTTATCCTTATATTGGACCTTTCCAATTCCTTATTCTAAACATCCATTAGTGTTGTAGTGCCTACGGGCCATAATAATTGTCAAATAAGACAAAAGACAGTTGTAGTCTACGACTCCCTGTCAAGAAAAGTACTATGTTCAAATCTTAATGCCTCGATCTTATAAGATCTTGGCTTATAATTTTAAAACTGTCCTTGTGACTAGGCCTTTTGTGCCACTCTAACATCCTTAATGAGTTATAACTAGGGATAAATTATAATGAAAACCCTAAATAAATATGACTAACAAAATAACCAATATGGTTTGTATTTACCATGGTTAATGACTTGTCACAATGACAATTCCATAATAAGACTTCTAAATAAATTATCGTCATCATTTTTATGTAGCAATCAAGCTACATGGCTGAATCAGAAAAGGTTAACAGTCACCCCAGGGAGAGAAACGATACCACCAGAATTAACGTAGCTGGTGCAGATCTTCAAGCATTGATAGACAATGCTGTTACTAGAGCTCTTGACAGACAGTTCAAGGAATCAAGTGGTACTCACACTAAGACTCAATCTGTGGCTCATAGTAAACCACCTTCTAAAACAAATGAGTCAAAGAAGGACGATTCTTATCATACATCGAATCAGAGAAGTGCTCCATCCAAGCAAGTTGTGCTTAATCAGGAACCACGAGTTAAGACTTGTTCTTATAAATATTTCGTCTCCTGCAAGCCCAGGGACTTCCCAGGGGAGAAAGGAGCCATTGATTGTATGACTTGGCTCGATGAGATGGATACAGTAGTTGGTATTAGTGGTTGTGCAGAACAGGACTTTGTGAAGTTTGTTTCACAATCTTTTAAAGGTGAAGCTTTAGCTTGGTGGAGGTCCCTAATCCAAGCTACAGGAAAGATTCCGTCGTATAACATGTCTTGGGATCAGTTTGTTGTGTTGATCAAGGATAATTTATGTCCCCAGCATGAGGTGGAAAGGATGGAAACTGACTTCTTGACCTTGGTCATGAAGAATTTAGACTGTCAAGCATACCTTACAAGTTTCAACACCATGTCTCGATTGGTTCCTTATTTGGTCACACCGGAACCAAAGCGCATAGCTCCATCTATTGGAGGTTTAGCTCCAGAAATGAAGGCAAATGTGAAAGCATCCAGACCTACCACCTTTAGGTCAGTGGTTGATCTGTCTTTATCTCTTACTCTCGATGCGGTTAGGCAGAGATCGCTTAAGAATTCTGAGGAAGGAAAGAGGAAACATGAGGATGAGAACTCATGTCATTCTGATAAGAAACGTAAAGGGAACTCTGAGCATAAGAAGGGTTCTGGATTCAAAAAGGAAAACCAGCAGTCGGGTGAAAAACCCAAATGTAAGACCTGCCAGAAACATCATTTTTGGAAATGTAGACTCGAGTCAAGATCGCAGTCGCAGTCAAAGCCTATTGGGTGTGGGATCTGCAAGTCCAAGGAGCATAAGACTTTGGATTGCAAAAAGATGAAGGATGCAACCTGTTACGGTTGCAACGAAAAGGGGCACATTAAGACCAATTTCCCTAAGAATCCAAAGAAGCCTAAAGAGGCTAAGAAGACCAATGCTCGGGTCTTCCAGATGAACGCTCAGGAGGCTGTGCAGAATGACAATGTGATAACAGGTACCTTTCTTATCAATGATGTTTATGCTAGAGTATTGTTTGATTCATGTGCAGACAAGTCTTTCGTAGACAATAAGTTTTGTAAATTATTAAATCTGCCTGTTAAAATTCTAAGCATAAAATATGAAGTAGAATTGGCCGATGGTACCATAGAAACTGCCTCAACAGTTCTAGATGGATGTTTTATATCCATTAGGAATCACTATTTTCCGCTATCCTTGCTTCCATTGAAATTGGCAGGATTCGACATAGTGATAGGCATGGATTGGTTATCTCATAACCAAGCCCAAATTGTATGTGATAAGAAGCAAGTGGTTAACAAGACTCCTTATGGTGAGTCACTTACGGGTCAAGGAGATACTCAGTATGGATTGCCTAAGCAAGTATCTATGCTTAAGGCATCAAGATGTTGGAGGAAAGGTTGTGTCATTTATATGGCACAGGTAACCATTGATGAACCAAATCCCAAGATTGAAGACATCCCCGTTATTTCTAATTATCCAGACGTTTTTCCTGAAGAACTACCTGGTTTACCTCCAGATAGGCAAGTAGAATTCAGAATCGATATCATTCCTGGAGCAGCACCAATTGCAAGAGCACCTTATCGATTGGCGCCAACTGAGATGAAAGAATTAAGAACACAGTTTGATGATTTATTGGAAAAGGGTTTTATTCGACCTAGCTCGTCCCCTTGGGGAGCACCGATTCTATTTGTGAAGAAAAAGGACGGCTCAATGCGCTTATGCATTGATTATCGCGAGTTAAACAAGGTTACAATCAAGAACATGTATCCGTTACCCAGGATAGATGATCTATTTGATCAGCTTCAAGGAGGAAGTTACTTTTCAAAGATCGATCTAAGGTCAGGTTATCACCAGTTGAAGGTCAGAGACGTAGACGTACACAAGACTGCATTCAGAACACGCTACGGCCACTCTGAGTTCTTAGTGATGCCTTTTGGGCTCACTAATGCACCTGCAGCCTTCATGGATCTCATGAACCGCGTTTGCAAGCCGTATTTAGACAAGTTTGTCATTGTCTTCATCGATGACATACTCATTTATTCAAAGAATCAAGCCGATCATGAAAGACAACTCCGGTGTATCCTTAAAGTTCTACATCAAGAGAAGCTCTACGCCAAGTTTTCTAAATGTGAGTTTTGGCTTCGTGAAGTCCAATTTCTTGGACATGTGGTAAGTGAGCGTGGTAACCAAGTGGATCCCGCTAAGATCGAAGCGATTATGAATTGGCAAGAGCCCAAAACATCTACTGAAATCGCAGCTTCTTGGGTCTAGCAGGATACTATAGACGTTTCATTGAGAACTTTTCAAGAATTGATGCACCTTTAACTTCGTTAACTCGCAAGAATGGCAAGTTTGACTGGGGTCCCAAGCAGCAAGAATCCTTTGATATTCTTAAGCAGAAGTTAAGCAATGCCCTTGTGTTGACATTGCTAGAAGGAATTGAAGAATTTGTGGTTTATTGCGACGCATCGCACACAGGTATGGGTTGTGTGCTTATGCAAAAGGGCAAGGTTATTGCATATGCTTCACGTCAATTAAAGGTGCACGAGAAGAATTACACCACCCACGACTTGGAATTGGGTGTCGTTGTGTTTGCACTAAAGCTTTGGAGGCATTATCTTTATGGGACAAAGTGCGTGATCTATTCTGATCACAAGAGCCTTCAGCATCTGTTTAATCAGAAAGACCTTAACATGAGGCAGCATCGCTGGATGGAGACTTTGAACGATTATGATTATGAAATCCGAAATCATCCAGGCAAAGCGAATGTAGTCGCTGATGCTTTAAGCAGGAAATAAAGGATCAAACCTATTAGAATAAACGCCAAGAGCATTGAATTAAAGAACGACTTGAATGAAAGATTATTAGCCTCTCAAAAGGAAGCTGTATTAGAAGCTAACAATCCAAATGAGAAGTTAGGCATCACTGCTAATCAATTATCATATGGCAAGGATGGAATCTTTAGGATGAATGGACGAATCTGGGTTCCAATCCATGGAGGGCTTAGGGATGTGATCCTCCAAGAAGCTCATAGTTCGAAATATTCAGTTCATCCTGGCAGTGATAAAATGTACCAGGATGTAAAGGAAAATTACTGGTGGATAGGTTTGAAGAAATCCATAGCCACTTATATGGCTAAATGCTTGACATGTGCACAGGTTAAAGCCGATCATCAGAAACTGTCACGGACCCCGACCCGGTTTGACCCGTTTTAGGAGCCGCGGGACAGAAATCCCGTGGTATTTATTTAATTGAGTTTAACAGCGGAAGTTTATCATCAGGATCTTTTTAAAGCTAAAATTTTCCCGATTATTTTATTTCACAACTTGGGATAAAACCCCGGTAATTTACAATACTATGATTTCACAGAGAAATCTTTATTTCACAAAACATATTTCTTTATTTTATAATGAGCCACTTTCTTAAGCTTGCAGTGCTCCACAGCACCTTTCCTGAATCACAACAGATCACCTGAAACATGTTTGAAAAAGGTTTTGTCAGTGGGAAATACTGGTGAATCATTCTATTTATGAAAACGACACATTTGTTATAATTTACAGTATTAAGAGAGATTACAATGTTTCAGATATCAACCAACTACCCACAGTATTTTGTCACTCGACCCATTGGCCCATTCGTCCAATGGTGTCTGTGACTATGGTCATATCACCCCTTGGCTGCCCCAATGGTGAAGATTATCAAGTAATGTATACAAAACCCCACATACCGGCTGTAATTTGGTGATTACATAAACTTAATCACTGTAATTATAACCTTTGACAATAAACATAATTTCAAAAGTAATTTGATAAAAAGAGAATGACTCACATTGCAGATTTAACACGGACAGAGTCTAGTCTATGGATTAGCCTTGTTAACCTAATTTAAATAACAATGCACACAAAACTGGGTTAGTAATCAATACAGCATTTACGATAACTCACGAGATCAAACCCTCACAACGAATGACAAAGTGCGATACTTAAACATCCATCGAATTAACGACGAATGACAAAGCATAACCCTAATGTGGGCAGCACTTAAACATCCATTGGATATATTGATCGATCGGACAATGAATCGTAATAGCGATCGAGTTATTACCCTGTTTTGTGGCAGCGATTCGAGATTCGTGTGTGTTATGATAGTAATTCTACAATATCTCAGTGTGTGTTACGAATTGTTTCGTCGTTCAAGTGCCCAGATTCCAGTCCCAATCTCTACTATTTATACACAAAAATTGGCTAGCTTACGGACCGTAAGACTCAACCCTTACGGTCCGTAAGGGTCACGAAATTTTGACAACGAGAATTTAAGATAATCGTAACTAGGGTTTACCCCCCCCCCCTGAGTTTTAGGGGCCCTGATCCTGATTCAGATTGTTCTGAAAATTTTAGGGTTTGTGCAGAATCACGTGGGTGTCTCAATTAGAGTTTCCTATTGGACAAATTAATTAAATAAATATGAATTTTGATACGAGTTGTTACATTCTCCCCACCTTAATAAAAATCTCGTCCTCGAGATTTACTTGAATAATTGAGGATACTTTCGCTTCATTTCGGATTCCAGCTCCCAAGTGTATTCAGGTCCTCTCCGTGAATCCCACTTTACTTTCACTAGCACTAGTCGTTTGTGCTTGAGAAACTTCACTTTTCTGTCTTCTATCTGAAGAGGTTTTTCTACAAATTTTAATTTTTCGTTTACCTCTATATCTTGGAGAGGTACTACCAAAGATTCATCTGATAGACATTTCTTGAGATTGGATACAGGAAATACATCATGAACTCCAGCTAACTCGCCTGGTAGTTGTAAACGATAAGCAACTGGTCCTATACGTTGGATCACTGGAAATGGTCCTACGTATCTTGGACTTAGCTTTCCTTTCTTACCAAATCTAACCACTCCTTTCCAAGGAGAAACTTTCAACAGTACTCTGTCTCTAACTTGGAATTCTGATGGCTTGTATCTATTGTCTGCATAACTCTTCTGGTGATCTCGAGCAGTCTTCAGCCTTTCCTTGATTTGTGTGATCTTATCAGTAGTTTCTTGCACAATCTCTGGACCTGATAATTGACTTTCTCCTATTTCTGCCCAACAAACTAGAGTTCTGCATTTTCTTCCATACAGTGCCTCGAATGGGGCAGTTTCAATACTTGAATGATAACTATTGTTATAGGAGAATTCGATCAAAGATAAGTGATCGTCCCAATTTCTACCAAAATCTATTACACATGCTCGGAGCATGTCTTCTAGAGTTTGGATTGTCCTTTCACTTTGCCCGTCTGTTTGGAGATGATATGCAGTGCTTAAGTTTAGTCGAGTTCCCATTGCTTTCTGGAAACTTGTCTAAAAATGAGAAGTGAACCGACTATCTCTGTCTGATACAATGGAGAGTGGAACTCCATGTAAGGATACAACTTCGTCTACGTACAATTTGGCTAACCTTTCCATACTAAAGGTTTCCTTCATGGGTAGAAAATGAGCTGATTTGGTTAATCGATCCACAATTACCCAAATCGCGTCATTACCTTTTCTGGTTTTGGGTAACTTAGTAACAAAATCCATTGTTATGAGTTCCCATTTCCATACTGGCATTTCTAATTGTTGTAGTAGACCTGAAGGTTTCTGATGTTCTGCTTTAACTTGTGAACAAGTAAGACACTTAGAAACATATCTAGCTATATCTTTCTTCATACCTATCCACCAGAAATTATTTCTTAAATCTTGGTACATCTTATTATTTCCAGGATGTATGGTATACCTAGATTTATGAGCTTCTTCTAGAATCTTATTTCTTAATTCTCCCTGCTTTGGTACCCAAATCCTGCTTTTGTGGAATCTCCAAATTCCATCAGCTCCTTGCTCTAATTCTTTTATTCGTCCTTTCATTCCTTCAGAAACATCCTTTATTGATGTTTCTTGAAAATGCTTCAGTTGTTCCATTAAATCTAACTGTAGATTTAATCTGAGAGCACGAACCCGTCTTTGTTTCTCATGGTACTTACGACTTAAGGCATCTGCAACTACATTTGCCTTTCCTTCATGATATTGAATATCACTGTCGTAGTCGCTTAGGATTTCCATCCATATCCTTTGCCTCATATTTAACTCTTTTTGCCCAAATATATATCTTAAACTCTTATGATCTGTATAGACAGTAAATTTACTTCCGTACAGATAATGTCTCCAAATCTTAAGGGCAAAAATTATGGCTCCTAACTCTAAGTCATGAGTCGTATAATTTTCTTCATGCTTTTTCAATTGCCTTGAAGCATACGCAATTACTTTCTTGCGTTGCATTAGCACACATCCTAATCCTAGTTTTGAAGCATCACAATATACTTCAAAATCTTCAGTTCCTTCTGGCAAAGCTAAGATTGGAGCATTTGTTAATTTCTGCTTCAAGATTCTAAAGGCTTCTTCTTGTTTAGGTCCCCATTCAAACTTAACGGCTTTACAGGTTAGCTTAGTTAATGGTACAGCTATCTTGGAAAAATCCTTAATAAACCGTCTATAATATCCAACTAAACCTATAAAACTTCTAATTTCCATTGCGGATTGTGGAACCCTCCATTTGGTAATTGCTTCTATCTTAGCAGGATCTACATGAATACCTTCGTGATTTACCATATGGCCTAAGAATTGCACTTCTTGTAGCCAAAATTCACATTTCGAGAATTTGGCGTAAAGCTTTTCTTTTCTTAACAAACTTAAGAGTGCATGCAAGTGCTGACAATGCTCATCATGACTTTTGGAATAAATAAGTATATCATCTATAAAAACAATTACAAATTTATCCAAGTACGGTTTACAGATTCTATTCATCATGTCCATGAATGCTGCAGGTGCATTCGTTAACCCGAAGGGCATGACTGTAAACTCGTAATGACCATACCTAGTTCTGAAAGCAGTCTTAGGTATGTCTTCTTCTTGTACCTTCAATTGATGATATCCAGAACGTAAGTCGATCTTAGAAAAATATCTAGCTCCCTGGAGTTGATCAAACAGATCATCAATCCTAGGTAATGGGTATCGATTCTTAATTGTAACCTTATTCAATTCTCTATAATCAATACACATTCTCATCGAACCATCCTTCTTCTTTACAAACAATACTGGCGCTCCCCAAGGGGATGAGCTAGGTTGTATGAATCCTTTACTTAGTAATTAATCTAATTGCGTTTTCAGTTCTAACATTTCGGTAGGAGCTAACCGATAAGGTGCCTTAGCTATCGGTGTAGTTCCAGGAATTAGATGAATCCTAAATTCTACTTCCCTATCTGGTGGTAATCCTGGTAACTCTTCTGGAAATACCTCTGGGTATTCTGAGACTACAGGAATCTCCTTAAGTTCTTTACCCTTAGTATTAATGATTACTGAAATCATATATACTATTCCTTGTTTTCGTTCATAATTAGCAACTTTCATTACTGATATGAACTTCATGGGCTTACGTGGTTTATCTCCTGTAATCATAATGATTTCTCCGGTAGGTGCCTGAATTTCTATAGAGTTCTGGTCACAAAGGATTCGAGCATGGTTGGCTACTAACCAATCCATTCCTAACACAACATCGAATTCAGCTAATTTCTTAGGTAACAAATTTGCAGAAAATTTATGACCTGAAAGTTCTATTTCTACTTTTTGCAAAACCTGATCTATTTTAACTGAATTCCCATCTGCGGTTTCGACTGTAAAAATCTGCCTAATGTTGGTTAAAGGTAACTTAAGAGCTTGACAGAATAAAGTATTTATAAAACTTTGGTTTGCACCAGAGTCAAATAATACTTTTGCGTATACGTTGTGAACTAGGAACGTACCAGCTATTACATCTGGAATGAGTTCTGCTTCTTGAGTGGTCAGCTGGAATGCTCTAACATTCTTCTTAGTAGCTCCGTCGGTCGCCTTGGTTTTGTTGTCTGCTGGTTTGGCCAATTTAGGACATTCTGTTTTAAAATGCCCTGCTTCCCCACAGTTAAAGTAGATTATGGTTTTCTTTCTGCAGTTTTCTTCACGATGTCCTACAGCTTTGCAAAGGTTACAGGTTACATTACATCTTCCATAATGTTTTCTTTTGCAATTCCTGCAGAAAGGCGGATTTGAAGATTGCCCTGTTCCTCTTTTCTTGAAGTTGCTATTATTACCCACCCGAAATCCTTGGGTAATTTTCTGAGCCAGTTCCTTTTTCCTATTTTCATCTCCTGTGCGTACTAGTTCATCAGTTAGGGTGTTAGCTAATTCCACCGCATCGTCAATAGTGCGAGGTCTCGCAGCCTTAACAATGTTGCGGATTTCGCTAATTAATCCCCAAATATAGCGAGAAATGAGTACCGGTTCTGGCGAAGCCAGTGTTGGTACCACTCTAGCATATTCGAAGAATGTCGAAGTATATCCTCGACAGTCCACATTCACCATCCGATGGTTTAAGAACTTATTTGCCATTTGATCTTTTTCATACTCGGGATAGAATTTTCTTTCTACAAGATTCTTAAATTCTTCCCATTTCATGGCATATGCCTCAATCCTTCTTTTAGCTTGTATCACAGTGTTCCACCATTCTAGCGCCCCTTCTTTAAAAAGATTCGACGCATACATAACCTGATCCTCCTCAGCACATTTACTTATGGTAATCACTGCCTCAGTTTTCTCTAACCAACGCAGTGCTGCAATAGCCCCTTCATTACCTGCAAACTCAACTGGTTTACAGGCAAGGAATTCTTTGTAAGTGCAACCAGGTGTTGCAGCTTTCATTTTCTTGAAAATTGGGGCTTGCAGATCATTATTGTTAGTAACATGATTTCCGCCTCCGTTGATACTATTACTAAAGTTGTCGCCTTGAGTACGTTTACTAGGAATGATTGATTGAGGTTTAACAGGTTTCTGGACAGCAGCCACGATTGCTGGAATAGCATTGGCTATTCCTTGTGCAACAATATCCTCTATATCTTGCCTATTTAACAGTTGTTCTTCCTGAATTGGCTCAGATTGATTTACTTCATTTACTGGTTCATTACCAATGTTTGCCATCTGATAATTAATTTATAGATTAATAATTAGTATAAAAGAAATAACCCAATGTCACAATTAATTGCACATAATCATGAAAACGAATATACAAACAAAATTGTAAATTTTCTAAAATTTTATTTGTTTTATAGATTATATCATGCTTCTATATACAACCGTTTTATTATTTTACACATACTGATTTTACTATTACTATTACACAACTACTATCTTTCGTCATTTGTTTTCCTAAAAACGAAGCTCCCTTTCATCATATTTCCAGGCAATTTGTCCTCCTATCTCTCGGATCCTATTCCCAGCATCCATCAGCTCTTCACCAAAATGGCGAAGTTCAGCCATATTCTCGTTACTTATCGGCGGATTTGGTAGGGGTTCTGGATCGAATTGTGGGAGAAAGGAATAAGGACTGTTGATAATGTTTTGGAATTGCCAATCATTTGTCCACCATTCATCCATTCCTAAAGGTTGGGTATGGATTATTGGTTCTGGGATTGCTGGTGCAAGATTTATAGGGATTTGGGTTTCAATAGGACGAGTAAAAACATTTGTATTGACAGGCTGAATAGTATCACAGCTTGCCAATATAAAATCTATTTCCTCCTGAAATGTCATTTCCTGGTTTTGTTTAGAGCTTTCTCCCATTTCCATCTGAGTTTGTCTAGAACCTTTTCCAACCTCCATTTCTATTTCTTTAGAATATTCCTCAAACTATATTCCCATTTGCTTAGACTCTTCCCTGACTTCAGTCTCCAATTCCGGTTGTCTAGAACTTTCCCCGGTTTCAATTTCTTTTCCTTTTTCTAAGGGATTATTTATTTTAGGAAGTCTCTTAACTGGCGTTTTCCTATGTACACGCCTCCCCCACACGTATCTCCTTCTTTTCTTTGGTTTTGGCTTTTCCAAAGGTGGAGCGTTGAATTCTATAGGTTGTTCCACATCAGGAAAGTACCCAGTAAACTCTTTAGAAACTTCTATGTTTACAGGGTAGAGGTTGAGATTCTCTAGGGCTCCAGATAACTCATTCATGCTGTTTAACATATATAATAAATTAAAATTTTATAACAAACTTTCAAAATAACCTTCACATATTATTGCATACCATATGACTACAAAACAACTGAAATTTAAAACACACTATGTTTTATTGTAAATTTATTTATTTACTGGATGGATTTTCTAGCTTTTAGGTGATATGGTTTGCTAAAACAGAAACAAATTATTTAAAGATCTGCATTTACTGTTACTGTAGCTAACATATAAAGATCTGCCCATTTTTCGTCTAACTTGTCTTCCCAAGGTGATTTACTGATTAATTCTTGGGTTTCCTTTTTAACTTTATTTTTTCGGGATTTCCTTAATTTCTCCTGACTTTTTCTAATAATTAAACTTCTTTTATCAGGAGAAAGTGGTTCCTCGTATTGGGCTTTTCGAACGAATATTCCTTCTTCGGGAGTTTGGGATGAACTTCCCTTCTCATTTGATGACCTATCTAATTTAAGATAGATGTTTGAAAGCTTTTGCTTACCCATACTGTATCTAACAAATAGTCAGTTAATAAAACACATAATCACATAATGGTAATCAGGAAAAATTAAGTATTTCTAAATACTTAATTAGCTTAACTCAGTGGCTCTGATACCACATTTTTCTGTCACGGCCCCCGACCCGGTTTGACCCGTTTTAGGAGCCGCGGGACAGAAATCCCATGGTATTTATTTAATTGAGTTTAACAGCGGAAGTTTATCATCATGATCTTTTTAAAGCTAAAATTTTCCCGATTATTTTATTTCACAACCCGGGATAAAACCCCGGTAATTTACAATACTATGATTTCACGGAGAAATCTTTATTTCACAAAACATATTTCTTTATTTTATAATGAGCCACTTTCTTAAGCTTGCAGTGCTCCACAGCACCTTTCCTGAATCACAACAGATCACCTGAAACATGTTTGAAAAAGGTTTTGACAGTGGGAAATACTGGTGAATCATTCTATTTATGAAAACGACACATTTGTTATAATTTACAGTATTAAGAGAGATTACAATGTTTCAGATATCAACCAACTACCCACAGTATTTTGTCACTCGACCCATTGGCCCATTCGTCCAATGGTGTCAGTGACTATGGTCATATCACCCCTTGGCTACCCCAATGGTGAAGATTATCAAGTAATGTATACAAAACCCCACATACCGGCTGTAATTTGGTGATTACATAAACTTAATCACTGTAATTATAACCTTTGACAATAAACATGATTTCAAAAGTAATTTGATAAAAAGAGAATGACTCACATTGCAGATTTAACACGGACATAGTCTAGTCTATGGATTAACCTTGTTAACCTAATTTAAATAACAATGCACACAAAACTGGGTTAGTAATCAATACAGCATTTACGATAACTCACGAGATCAAACCCTCACAACGAATGACAAAGTGTGATACTTAAACATCCATCGAATTAACGACGAATGACAAAGCATAACCCTAATGTGGGCAGCACTTAAACATCCATTGGATATATTGATCGATCGGACAATGAATCGTAATAGCGATCGAGTTATTACCCTGTTTTGTGGCAGCGATTCGAGATTCGTGTGTGTTATGATAGTAATTCTACAATATCTCAGTGTGTATTACGAATTGTTTCGTCGTTCAAGTGCCCAGATTCCAGTCCCAATCTCTACTATTTATACACAAAAATTGGATAGCTTACGGACCGTAAGACTCAACCCTTACGGTCCGTAAGGGACACGAAATTTTTATAGAGTAGCCATGTCTGGGACTAGCCTTGCTGAATTGACAGTTTTGTAATTTCGATTTTTGACAACGAGAATTTAAGATAATCGTAACTAGGGTTTACCCCCCCCCCCCCCTGAGTTTTAGGGGCCCTGATCCTGATTCTGATTGTTCTGAAAATTTTAGGGTTTGTGCAGAATCACTTGGGTGTCTTAATTAGAGTTTCCTATTGGACAAATTAATTAAATAAATATGACTTTTGATACGAGTTATTACAGAAACCGTCAGGCTTGTTGCAACAACCTGCACTTCCCACTTGGAAATGGGAAATGATAACCATGGATTTTATTACTAAGTTACCAAAGACGAAACGTGGGAATGATACTATTTGGGTTATAGTCGATAGATTGACCAAGTTAGCTCACTTCTTACCAATTAAAGAAACGCACAGCTCTGATAAGCTAGCGCAGCTATACGTGGATGAGATTGTGTCTCTCCACGGAGTGCCAGTATCTATCATCTGTGATAGGGATACAAGATACACATCGCATTTTTGGAAAAGCTTCCAACAATCTTTAGGCACTCGTTTAAATTTCAGCACTGCTTATCATCCTCAGACGGATGGGCAAAGCAAGCGTACAATTTAAACGCTTGAGGATATGCTACGAGCTTGTGTTATAGACTTAGGTGGGAGTTGGGATGACAATCTTCCTTTGATTGAATTTTCATATAATAATAGTTATCATTCGAGCATTCAAGCCGTGCCTTTCGAAGCCTTGTATGGAAGAAAGTGCAGAATGGCAGTTTGTTGGGCGAAAGTTGGAGATGTCCAACTGTCAGGACCTGATATAGTCCTCGAGATGACGGATAATATTGTTCAAATCCGTGATCGTCTCAAAGCTGCCAGGGATAGGCCGAAAAGTTATGCTGATAAGAGGCGTAAACCTCTAAAGTTTGAAGTTGGTGACAAAGTGCTACTCAAGGTGTCACCTTGGAAAGGGGTGATGCGTTTTGGCAAAAAGGGCACGCTGAGTCCAAGGTACATAGGACCATTTGAAATCATCGAGTGTGTCGGAACTGTAGCCTACAAGCTAAATCTGCCAGAAGAGCTCAGTGGAATTCATAATGTATTCCACATCTGCAACTTAAAGAAATGTCTAGCCGATGAGTCGCTAGCAATGTCGCATAAGGACGTGCAGATTGATGAGAGTTTGAACTTCGTTGAATGACCTTTATCAATAGAGGATCGACAGGTCAAGAAGCTTCGAAGAAAGCATGTGCCAATTGGCAAAGTGAAATGGGATGCCCGTAGAGGCCCAGAATACACGTGAGAGGTTGAATCCACAATGAAACAGAAGTACCCTCATTTATTTCAGTAAATCTCGAGGTCGAGATTTCTTTTAAGGGGGTGAGGATGTAACACCTCGCAAAATCATGCCCAACGTAATAAAGACACGTGTCATGGACTTAAACGTGTAATGAATTAATTCTGAGGGACTTAAATTGTCAAACAATGTAAATATGTACGTAAAAGGATCCAAAGTGTCAACATGCCAATCTTGTGCCTCTGATTGACCTCACACGACGTTCGTATTCTTTAAGGAATAAATTGTTGGACATAGAAAGTCGTTTGTGCTTAAATTGAGGATTTTACGAAGCATAGGGGTTAAAAGTGTCAACATGTTAAATGTTACCTCCGAGTGACCTTTTAACGATACAAGGACGTGCTGTAGGAGTAACCCATTACCTTCTGGGTGGAATTGCCACAACATGGGCGTTCTTCTTAGCAAGAATTATTGCAGTAGGATAATGGCTAGGAGTATTTGAAAGGCATTATGGCATTAAGATTTCCAAGGTTTAGCCAAGGCTTACCTCAGGACCCCACTACTTGTCGTATTTGGTTTGGTATTGCTACCGCGCATGACTTTGAGAGTCATGATGATATTACTGAGGAACGTCTTTATCAGAATATTTTTGCTTCTCACTTCGGGCAATTAGCAATCATTTTTCTGTGGACTTCCGGAAATCTCTTTCATGTAGCTTGGCAAGGAAACATTGTAATAATTATATATTTTGCTCTCAAGAATATTGGATAGTAATTTTATAGAGTTTCGATGAAAACAAGACTTTTCGGGTGATCTTACATCTAACCGGGAGCTTAACGGAGTTAATATATGACGCAAGGCCCTTAATAGCTAACTATGGGGGTCATAAGTGCAATAAATGGAAGTTATTTAAACTTAAAATGGACCAGGGACTGAAATTGCAAATTTTGGAAACTGTTTACCGAATCAACCCATCGTCGCGGGCCGCGTAGACCGGCTCCAACTATTACGCGGGCCACGTAAGAGTGCCAGCAACAGTAGAAGTGGACAGCTGCATGTTTCAGCCTGTTCCATCGCCTTTGCATGGGTTCTGAGCAAAACCTGGGGCTTATACATGGTTTTTACTGCCCTAGGGACACCTGTGAACATCTGATAACAACATAGGGACAAATGGATTGATCTTAAAGCATCAAACTTCCTATATAAGGCCCTTGTTTTGTTCTTGTTCTTGCACACATTTGAGTTTTATTTCAAAGCTCTCTCTCTGAAGCCTCCTGGAGCTCTAGGAAGCTTTCTCAAGTTCTAAATTCATGCTAAGGACTCTAGTAAGTGTTCTTAGCTTCCTTAGTTAAAGTTTTATTAGCTTAATGACCGAAAGTCAAAGTTAGCGTAATTACGCTTTGACTTTGTGATTAATCATTAATGGTCCAGCCATTATTCAAATCGAAAGTGGCTATGAGTTGGTAATTATGTAGGTAATAAACCCTTAAAAGGGTACCTACTAATTTCACTTTTACTTGGTCAATTGTCGGGTCAAACTATTTAATAAAAAGTCAAACGAGTCAATTTTTACAAAATAATTCATAACTGATAATGTAAAGGTTATGGAACATGTTTTAACACTAAAATAACTTGGTAAATAATATAAGAACATGTTTAGGCATGTTCAACCCGACAATTCTGAGTTCAGGCTCGGTTCGCAACCGAAAGTCACAAAAGTAGACTTTTGCTTTGACTTTCAGTGCGGACCCGATTTAGCTTGTTTTACATATGCCTTAGGGTTCCTTTAGGACCATATTACATGTTAGTATAACCCTCTGAGATTATACTATATGGTTCCTTTGAAATATGAATCATTTGCATGCTTCCGTTAAATGCTTAAAAGTTGACCATTATGCCCTTTTGATATAAAAACTAGATTTTTGAAAATGTGAGAGGACAAAAACCATTATTACTGATTTATAACCATGTCCTAAAAATTTGACATCAGTTTATGATCTAAAATGGAAGTTATGCGAAATATCGTAAAATGAAAGCTTTTTATTAATTAAATGGCACTTTTAGTATAAATCACATTTAAACCCAAATTTTGACACCAAACTTTCTATCCACTGATGTAATATAATATTTAGTGATTTTTGGAGATATTTATTAAATTTTAAACTGATCATAAAATAGAGTTCTTGCATAGGCTCGGTAATTGACGATAATGCCCTTTTCGCTAATAAAATGGGGTTTTACACATCAATTGCATGTCAAACCTTTTTCTACTGATTTTATACATTAAATAAAAAAATTTAAATAGTTGAGACTAATCAAAATCTCAGATTTCCTTAAATAACCCGAATATCGTCAAATACCGACTTTTATGCGATTTTGGCGCATAGTATGGTTTAAAACCATATTTGACACCTAAGTCTTATTACCTACTGATGTTATGAATAAATTTTTATACTTCAACAGTAAGTTCAAGTGTTGAACTCAGATTTCCGAATTTAACCCTTAAAGCATATGTGAAATGACCAAAATGCCCCTACGGTGCATAGTTTGGCCATAAATGATAAATTTCACATATGTATGATATCTTACTGATATAACTTTTTAAAATAAATATTTTACTGATTGTTTTAGACCAGAACCTCAGATTTCTATTTAACCTCTTTTATAAACTTTAAAATGACCAAAATACCCCTACAGGGCAAAAAAATTGGTTTTAAATTCGTTTTGGGCATAATGGAAGATATCCTACTGATATCATAACATATTTTAAGCATAATAACTAATAGAACATGTTCATGACTCATTCGGTTACCCGTTATGCATATACGCGTTCGGTACGGTTTTTGTAACTAGTTTGCATAAATTAGCCGAAACGGGTCAAACCTTATCATTTTTACCTCAAAATCCAGAATGTATTTAGTTTACCCATTTTATACAAGTCTTCATACTTGTTGGGTCTGAATCACATTCTAATCCGATCTTCGCTTAATCTTGCGTTTCGAACCGTAAACCTTTCATTAAAACTAACCGGTCTAAGTTACGACTTAAATAAGACCCGTTAGGAATCTAATAGGTTATTAAAATCTTCGTTCCAGATTTGGAGCCCAGTAAAAGCTACTTGTACTTCCTGATTTGATATACGGCTGAGAATAAAGTTATATTTTAACTCAGGTAAATACTTTTAACTTATTTTCCGTTATACGGGCTTGGGATACGGTATTATATTAATATCGCTTAGTCGGGTATTGAATGTTTATTAAATTAGTGGTTAAACCATTGAGATAACCTGTTTTAATCTGCCTTGTTTGATGTAATGCCTTTGGGGGGTTAATGACCATGTCCTTGATATCATCGGCTCATTCATTAGAAATGGCCACGGCTTAAGCACGGGGTGTAGGCATACACCTGACAGTTGCGTATGTATAACGGTATCTCACTCTCTTGTGGGCCTATACTTGTGGCGTGTCTATTAATCTAATCCGGCTCTTCTAACCGGGTCCTGAATGGACGAAAAACATGTAAAACTGTATACAAGATTATTTAAATAATTATCCCAAGTTATAAAAGAATATTTGAGCCTTGTGCATTTAAATCAATTTTTATAAACACTTTTCAAAAGTGTCAGTTAATTGTATTTACAAGTGTAAACTGACGTATTTTCCAAAAAGGTTAAGTACAGGTACTACGCGTAATGGGCTGGAAACTCCTGAGTGATTAAATAAAGAGTCTTGCAAGCTTTTATCACTTTAGGTCTGTTGAACAATATTTCTTTTGTTTTGATCCGCCTGTGGATCCATCTTACAATCCGTTGTGTAATATTTTATTGTACTTTCAACTCGGTTTGTATAATTACTTTTAGACTTCCGCTGTGCATTGAACTGTGATTAATTGACTATGATGATATCAACTACGTCACGATACTCCCCACCGGTAATACGCGGAAATATCAGGGTGTGACACCACCCTCAACGTACCACGCGAAAAGAAGCTGCTCACCTTGTACCTATCCGCATCATAGAAATCGATAGGCGCAGTTCTCTTAGTGGATAGGAACGGGGTTCAAACACCAATCTATTATGTTAGTAGGGTCCTCACCGATCTAGAAACTCGCTATGAAATAATGAAAAAGTTGGTCCTCGCACTCGTACACGTATCAAGGCGCCTCTAGCGCTACTTCAACAGGTTATAAATGTCCTCACGGACTACAAAATTTGCAACGTCCTATGCAACCTAGAATTATCTAAGCGTTTTAGAAAATGGGCTATAGATTTTGGGAACACACCCTATTCTACAAGCCAAGGCCCGCCATCAAAGGACAAGTTCATCCTGATTTTGTAATAGGTGTAACACCTGTGTCATTTCAACCATCAAACAAATACCAAACCAATGAAATATTGTATTTCATACTTTGGGCTTGTATAAATATGTGTATCAATTGCACATATCAACTCATGTTCGATTTCAAGCTCTAAATCGCTTTCTGGAAGGTTATACACGCACTGATGCGTAAATATAACCAGTTTAATGCAACGAACACTCCGGAATAGTGAAATAGGCTTAACATACCTTAAATAACCTTTACATAACTTAGATATAAGTTTTGGAAGGGTTGGTGTGGTGAAATCAAAGTTTAATCGCTTACAGGGACTTAAGTTGACAAACTGCGAAAGTATGCCAATTTGAACTGTAACAGACATTCCGGAACATGACCATAAGTTAAACATACCATAAATATCCTTTACATAGCTTAGAAATAGGCTTTGAGGTGTTCGGTATGCTAAAATAAACTTTTGGGTCATTCAGGGACTAAAAGTGTCAAAAAGTGCACAAGTTTGCATTTTCGCGCATAACTTACGTTCTGAATACATCTGGACATCCAAAAATTTATGTAAGCATGACTACATTTTATTTTAGTGTTCGCCATAAGAAAAATCCATTCGTTTCGTCGTTTGGTTCGTTTTTCGCGCTTATGCGCATTCCGTCGTAGTTAAGCGAACATCGCGTTCGTACGGCTAAACGAACCGACATCTGAGATATTTTTGAGCATGTTTTAAGTTCCCTATACTTTAACTTCATTTTAGAGCTTTGAAATGGGGTTAACGGGCCTTAAACGTGTCAAAAATGACCTAAATACAGTTCAGGGACCAAAACTGTAATTCTGCCAAAGTTCACCCATACGATGCGTATGGTATATATACCATACGATGCGTATGGGGTGTCCAGACCAGATGCAGAGTATTTAAACAGGCTATTTGCACATGTTTAATCCACAACCACATGTTCCTAATTATCTAGTCATGAGATAAGGATGGAATTAAGCTACCATAACCTTTCAACAAGTGTACGGCCTTGATCGTTGCCTCCTTTTCCAAGAAACGATCCAAGCGGTGGACCATTTCCTATAAATACCCACCAACATCACACCCAAAAACCCACACCTTTGAACCTTTGAATCTTGGACCCTTCGTAAGTATTCTTTCGTTCTTTTCCTTATTTTATTGTTTTATCGAGTCTGAAAGTCAAACTTTGTTTGACTTTCTGCGTTGACCAGTAATGGTCAATGCGAAGTTCGTTTGAACTTCGCAACGTGATTGTAATCACGTTGGTCATAGTCCCTTGGGACTATGCCCACTGATTACCACGTTGTCTAGGGTCGTAGGGTAGGCGATCTGATAAATCGCCTATACCTTCGAACCCGACCCAGTTTGGTCGATCATTAGGATCCGACCAAACACATTAGATGACCATAGTAGGTAGGGAATAACCTTCCGAGGTTATACCCTATGGTCACATCGTTAAGTAGTTGTATGATAGGTAGTTTATATGCCTTAGGTAAATTACCAGAATACCCTTTTCATACATAATTGGTAATTTAGCATATGTAACCTAAACTTTTGTCACGTAACTGATTATGTAACATGTTTAGGCATATAATACTTGTCATAGGACTAGTTAGGCGGTCCAAACGCGTTTCACGCGCACGACACGTTAAAGAAGCATAAGCTTCCTAAACGGGTCGTAATGGGTCGAAATCACTCAGGTTAAGTTTCTCTTAGTATGTAGGCTTTGTTAAACCAAATGACACGAGTCTCTACACTCGTTTGGTTTACAAACCCTAATGCTACCCGATCTTCCGATTCAGGTCCGGTTTATTAATGTAGCTACCTATACTAGGTGCCGTTTGATATCCGCGATCTCTAGCATTGTTTAGTTGTTACTCAAGGACTACTGAGCAATCTCAGGTGAGTACATAGACCCCTCTTTTACTGTTTTCCAAACTGTTTTGGGGTGGAACACATGTGCCTACTTGTTACATTCATGCTTTCCCGTTTTCACATCATATACCTGCTATGTTCGTAGTACATTATAGTACATGATTTCAATACATTTTATGCTATGTATGTCCATTATGTGCATACTTAGTACATTGTTTTACATTGCTTTTCTGTTGCATATACTTATCCAGCATATGAATACTTTATACTACATATTGAACCGTTGTAAACATTTGACTATGTGAACCGTTTGTATCTGTGATCCGTTGATATCTGTGAACCGTTTGTATCTGTGAACCGTTTGTATCTGTGAACCGTTTGTATCTATGAACCGTGTGAACCGTCTTTGACCATACATAAACATTTCTATAACTGTTAAACATTACTTTGGTGGTTTGGGTTGGTTAAATGATTAAGTAACGATACGTGTGTAATATGATACAAGCATGGTGGATACGCCGCTGGTACTTCCTATATATAAGTGTTTGTATGGTATTACATATTGTAGCGTTATTTGAATCATTTCAGTTTGAGACATAGAACATTTTATGCAAATAACATACTTTTCACAAGACATTGTTTTACAAACAACTTATCTTATACAAACCCATTTTACTATGGTTATTCATTTAACCATACATTATTCACTTATTTTATACATATCATCTGAACTCATTGTTTTTCAAATGATTTACAAAACAAAGCAAATTACAAGGTTCATGACTAAACATTTTCTCAAACATAAGTCATGGAACCTATTTTCACAAAACCTATGTATCTCACAGGCATTTTTATGCTGACGTACCTATTTTCACATGTGTTTTTCAGGAACTGTTGCATAAGATGATCAAGATACATATAGGCAGACTTGGGCTTTAGTGACAATAAAAGATGCAAGACTAGTAAATTATGTTGTTTTTCTTGTTTGTTAAGACATTGTAACACTTTTAATCAATAAAACGAAACTTCAATTGCCATGGATTTGAAACAATTAATTCTGTTACAACACTCCCCGATGTTTCCGCCACGTTTTGTATGTTCTACGTGGTCGGGGTGTGACAGAAAAGATGGTATCAGAGCCAATGGTTATAGGGAATTAGGTTATTAGTAATGCTTTGACCTAGTCTATAACCTTCTTAGGACCCTAACGCGAGTTTACTTGCGTTTAGTCATAAAACAATACCGTCACCTATCCTTAGGCGACTACCACAACAAGAACATAATTTTCGAAACCGCTTTGAAAACTAATCATCTGTTCTAGGATGATTAATTACTAGGTTTTGAACCCTCTATTGTAAGGTTTTGAACCCCTTTGAGTTTTCAAAAATCTCGTCAAGGTTTTGGGTTTTAAATAATGTGAACACGTGCAAACTGGAAGGGTGAATGCCTGTATTCTGAGTTTTCTGTCTAGGCAAGCACCTCGTATACATCTCAACCAGACGCGAGACCAGTTGTGCTTACCTGGGAATTCTTGGGATGAGTGTTCACTTATAGGCGAGCATGTCTTCGCGATACATTATTTTTGACCTATTTACTTTGATTATTCACCGAGGTCGTTTGTTGCTTTGTAGTAACAAACAAATGACCACTATCCTTGCTTTCATCAGATTTGCTTCATCTCATTCTTTTCGTCTAATTCTCTCACTCGTTTCCTTTCATGTTCCTCTTTTAGAATGCCTCCTCGACGCGAAAACCAGATAGCGACTGCCGAGCTGGCAGAAATCATTGCGCAGCAAATGGCTGCTCAATTCCCAAACCTCTTTGCTCAATGGAATCAAGCCAACAACAACAACAATGGTCCATGCAATTTCAAGAGTTTTAACTCGGCGAAACCACTCAAGTTTAGTGGTTCTGAGGGAGCGACGGGGCTTCTCCAATGGTTCGAGAGCATTGAAAATACTTTCCGCCACGTGCAGTGTCCTGACAATCGCAAGGTCGAGTTTGCTTCGAGTGTGTTCCAGAAGAGAGCCCTTACGTGGTGGAATGGGATTATGAGGGATCGTGGTGCAGAAGTTGCTCTAGCACAGACATGGGCTGAACTTAGGGCCCTTATGATGAAGGAATTCTGTCCTCGACACGAGATCAGGGCTTTGGAAAGGGAATTCGACAATCTTGAGCAAGACAGCGGTGAGCATCGAGCCTACACGGACCGTTATGAAGAGTTAAGTCTGTTATGCCCAAACATGGTCACACCTTTGGATAAGGCAATCGAAAAGTACATTGATGGCCTCCCTGACTCAATACAAGACATTTTGACTGGTAGCAACCCTACTACAGTTAGACAGGCCATTGAGCTATCTGCAACCTTGACTGAATCAAAGATCAGGAAAGGTAAACTTTTCCGAAAAGGTGACAAGAAGCCGGTCGAAGAATCGGAACCAATCGAGGAATCAAAAATCATGGATGAACAGACTGGATCCCTTAAGAGGTCAAAGAAGCGAAAGGCTTCTCAGAACTACGCTGTGGTCGCTCACAATGATCAAGCCGTCCTCAATCAACCAGCTCAACCCCCTGCCAGGAAACCCTACAATGGAACTGCACCCTTGTGCAACCAATGTGGCCTACATCATCATGCTGCTGTGAAGTGCCGCAAATGCCAAACTTGCGGACTCATAGGCCATACAGCAAGAGTCTGCCCAGCTGCAGCTGCACCAAATCAAGTTAACAACAATACCGCTCAAGGTCGTTTTCTACCAGGTTCTTGCTTCAACTGTGGCGAGATGGGTCATTTCCGAAGAAATTGCCCAAAGCTTGCTAATGCAAATCCAGCACAGGGATGAGCATCTGACCGAATGGAAGACAACGCTGTTTAGAAATAATCAATCCTTATGTATTATTTTCTTTAGTTGTCAAGGTCCAAGAAACAGTTGTGATCATTGTTTATAAATAAACCTTTTATTTACATAACAATGTATTTATGTGATTGTATGTATAAACAACATATCCCCTACAATACCGACAATCAAGGAACCGCATTCCTTGAAGAACAGACTACTCCCAAATTTCTTCCGTTGTATGATCTCTTGCGTTTTCCACGAAAATCCTAAGTACCCGTTTCTTCCAAGAGAAACGAAGTACGAGGTGCCAAGTTAATTGCAATCAATAACAAGATAATAACAATTAAATAACTATGTGTTTATGTGCTTATGAACATTACAAGACAAACTGTGCGGACTATGCAAGGAATTACGTAATTATGGATGCATACATAATTATGGAATTTAGTGCACAGAAACCACAGTAAGCTTTGTAATGTGCCTAGAAGTTAACTCCATTCATTTCCGTTTCTGAGGAAACAACCGTAGAAAATGACTCCGTTTGTTCATTTTCGTTTCTGAAGATTTTCCGTTAAGGAAATGAATATCCGTTTGTCCATCCTTTTCATTTCCGTTTCTGAGGAAGCAACCGTAGAAAATGACTCCGTTTGTTCATTTTCGTTTCTGAAGATTTTCCGTTAAGGAAATGAATATCCGTTTGTCTATCCTTTTCATTTCCGTTTCTGAGGAAGCAACCGTAGAAAATGACTCCGTTTGTTCATTTTCGTTTCTGAAGATTTTCCGTTAAGGAAATGAATATCCGTTTGTCCATCCTTTTCATTTCCGTTTCTGAGGAAGCAACCGTAGAAAATGACTCCGTTTGTTCATTTTCGTTTCTGAAGATTTTCCGTAAAGGAAATGAATATCCGTTTGTCTATCCTTTTCATTTCCGTGTCTGAGGAAGCAACCGTAGAAAATGACTCCGTTTGTTCATTTTACGTTTCTGAAGATTTGTCCGTTGAGGAAATGAATCCCCGTTTGTTTATTCCTTCATTTCCGCTTCTGAAGAATACTCGTTGAGGAAAATGACTCCGTCTGTTCATTTTCGTTCTAAAGAATGTCCGTTAAGGAAATGACAGGATTATGCCTTACATATCTCTGGTGGTTGTTTTGACACAAAGTCACAAATAGACTCCTACGAATTAATTTCGGGACGAAATTTCCTAAAGTAGGGGAGACTGTAACACCTGTGTCATTTCAACCATCAAACAAATACCAAACCAATGAAATATTGTATTTCATACTTTGGGCTTGTATAAATATGTGTATCAATTGCACATATCAACTCATGTTCGATTTCAAGCTCTAAATCGCTTTCTGGAAGGTTATACACGCACTGATGCGTAAATATAACCAGTTTAATGCAACGAACACTCCGGAATAGTGAAATAGGCTTAACATACCTTAAATAACCTTTACATAACTTAGATATAAGTTTTGGAAGGGTTGGTGTGGTGAAATCAAAGTTTAATCGCTTACAGGGACTTAAGTTGACAAACTGCGAAAGTATGCCAATTTGAACTGTAACAGACATTCCGGAACATGACCATAAGTTAAACATACCATAAATATCCTTTACATAGCTTAGAAATAGGCTTTGAGGTGTTCGGTATGCTAAAATAAACTTTTGGGTCATTCAGGGACTAAAAGTGTCAAAAAGTGCACAAGTTTGCATTTTCGCGCATAACTTACGTTCTGAATACATCTGGACATCCAAAAATTTATGTAAGCATGACTACATTTTATTTTAGTGTTCGCCATAAGAAAAATCCATTCGTTTCGTCGTTTGGTTCGTTTTTCGCGCTTATGCGCATTCCGTCGTAGTTAAGCGAACATCGCGTTCGTACGGCTAAACGAACCGACATCTGAGATATTTTTGAGCATGTTTTAAGTTCCCTATACTTTAACTTCATTTTAGAGCTTTGAAATGGGGTTAACGGGCCTTAAACGTGTCAAAAATGACCTAAATACAGTTCAGGGACCAAAACTGTAATTCTGCCAAAGTTCACCCATACGATGCGTATGGTATATATACCATACGATGCGTATGGGGTGTCCAGACCAGATGCAGAGTATTTAAACAGGCTATTTGCACATGTTTAATCCACAACCACATGTTCCTAATTATCTAGTCATGAGATAAGGATGGAATTAAGCTACCATAACCTTTCAACAAGTGTACGGCCTTGATCGTTGCCTCCTTTTCCAAGAAACGATCCAAGCGGTGGACCATTTCCTATAAATACCCACCAACATCACACCCAAAAACCCACACCTTTGAACCTTTGAATCTTGGACCCTTCGTAAGTATTCTTTCGTTCTTTTCCTTATTTTATTGTTTTATCGAGTCTGAAAGTCAAACTTTGTTTGACTTTCTGCGTTGACCAGTAATGGTCAATGCGAAGTTCGTTTGAACTTCGCAACGTGATTGTAATCACGTTGGTCATAGTCCCTTGGGACTATGCCCACTGATTACCACGTTGTCTAGGGTCGTAGGGTAGGCGATCTGATAAATCGCCTATACCTTCGAACCCGACCCAGTTTGGTCGATCATTAGGATCCGACCAAACACATTAGATGACCATAGTAGGTAGGGAATAACCTTCCGAGGTTATACCCTATGGTCACATCGTTAAGTAGTTGTATGATAGGTAGTTTATATGCCTTAGGTAAATTACCAGAATACCCTTTTCATACATAATTGGTAATTTAGCATATGTAACCTAAACTTTTGTCACGTAACTGATTATGTAACATGTTTAGGCATATAATACTTGTCATAGGACTAGTTAGGCGGTCCAAACGCGTTTCACGCGCACGACACGTTAAAGAAGCATAAGCTTCCTAAACGGGTCGTAATGGGTCGAAATCACTCAGGTTAAGTTTCTCTTAGTATGTAGGCTTTGTTAAACCAAATGACACGAGTCTCTACACTCGTTTGGTTTACAAACCCTAATGCTACCCGATCTTCCGATTCAGGTCCGGTTTATTAATGTAGCTACCTATACTAGGTGCCGTTTGATATCCGCGATCTCTAGCATTGTTTAGTTGTTACTCAAGGACTACTGAGCAATCTCAGGTGAGTACATAGACCCCTCTTTTACTGTTTTCCAAACTGTTTTGGGGTGGAACACATGTGCCTACTTGTTACATTCATGCTTTCCCGTTTTCACATCATATACCTGCTATGTTCGTAGTACATTATAGTACATGATTTCAATACATTTTATGCTATGTATGTCCATTATGTGCATACTTAGTACATTGTTTTACATTGCTTTTCTGTTGCATATACTTATCCAGCATATGAATACTTTATACTACATATTGAACCGTTGTAAACATTTGACTATGTGAACCGTTTGTATCTGTGATCCGTTGATATCTGTGAACCGTTTGTATCTGTGAACCGTTTGTATCTGTGAACCGTTTGTATCTATGAACCGTGTGAACCGTCTTTGACCATACATAAACATTTCTATAACTGTTAAACATTACTTTGGTGGTTTGGGTTGGTTAAATGATTAAGTAACGATACGTGTGTAATATGATACAAGCATGGTGGATACGCCGCTGGTACTTCCTATATATAAGTGTTTGTATGGTATTACATATTGTAGCGTTATTTGAATCATTTCAGTTTGAGACATAGAACATTTTATGCAAATAACATACTTTTCACAAGACATTGTTTTACAAACAACTTATCTTATACAAACCCATTTTACTATGGTTATTCATTTAACCATACATTATTCACTTATTTTATACATATCATCTGAACTCATTGTTTTTCAAATGATTTACAAAACAAAGCAAATTACAAGGTTCATGACTAAACATTTTCTCAAACATAAGTCATGGAACCTATTTTCACAAAACCTATGTATCTCACAGGCATTTTTATGCTGACGTACCTATTTTCACATGTGTTTTTCAGGAACTGTTGCATAAGATGATCAAGATACATATAGGCAGACTTGGGCTTTAGTGACAATAAAAGATGCAAGACTAGTAAATTATGTTGTTTTTCTTGTTTGTTAAGACATTGTAACACTTTTAATCAATAAAACGAAACTTCAATTGCCATGGATTTGAAACAATTAATTCTGTTACAACACTCCCCGATGTTTCCGCCACGTTTTGTATGTTCTACGTGGTCGGGGTGTGACAATAGGGGTGCCCATATAAAAGTTCAAAGAGTGCGAGGTCGAACAAGAGTAGGCATCCGCCCTATCCAGCACTGATATTTGGTCCCAGATACCCGGTAATTCACATACGCTATCTGCTTAGACTTCAAGAATACGAACAATGAAGCAGATTATGAAGCTCTTATTGCTGGCCTCCGCGTAGCAGAAAAGTTGGGAGCCCGTAACCTTGAGGCGCATGTCGACTCAAGGCTGGTTATAGGCCAAGTTAATGGCGTATATGAAGAAAGAGGTCCTATAATGACTTTATACCTTGAACAAGAAAAGTGATCATTCAACGCTTTAAATGTAGTGTACGCCCAGCTCTAGCTGGTTGTAGGCCAAGCCAAAGGGGGAGGATCCTCTCTCCTGGTTTCTAAAAAAACAAGCTGCTCTGAGTGCAGTGTACGCCCAGCTCTGTGCGGGCACACATGAGACTGTACAACGTACACCTGCACCAACGCCTCATGTTCTTCAATACGAGACACTACCCCAACAGAAGCATGCACCTAGGGACAGGCGCGAACAACATGGTGACTCATATATGAGTCAACATACGTTAGATGAAGGGGATTCAATTTATGGATCCCGGCCAAGAGCCTCAGCGCACCTAAGGCTGGGGCCACCAAGGCAACACCGACGGGAGTCCGACAACCGCCGAGAGTCGGACATACATAGGCGTCTTGGGGCACTCCCCAATGACGACCTCGACGACAGGACCGACCCTCAAGACTCCACCTGTTACGAGGAGTCACACAACATTTTAATCCGGTTAGATAATGATCGGAACAAGTATATACCTACGCAACCATGCACAACTTACGATCGTGCAGCAAGGCATGATTACAGATCGGTCTATGGACCGAAGTCTACTGCGGGCAATACCAAATTCACAAAAGAAATTGCCCCGACACCACTAACGAGAGCAAAACTTCCACCAAGTGTGGGAAAATACAACGGGTTAATAGACCTCGACGACCATATCTGTGTGTTCACCAGCACCGACCTCGTTGGCGGTTGGACGTAACCATTGTGATTCCACCTTTTTGTCCAGACCCTTACTAGCAACGCAAGGCCCTGGTTTGATAGCTTACAAGTAGGCTCACTAGTATCGTATGAAGATTTGCAAGAAAAATTTCTTACTCGTTCAGCCAACAACAACGACACGTCCGAGATACGATGGATGTCATGACAATCTGGCGCATGAACAACGAAGGCTTGGAGACCTTCATCACCAGATTCAACAAAGAGTGCCTCAAGATCGCCGAGGTACCTGACGTGCTCGCACACACGCATTTCCTTTATGCCGCCAGGCATGACGAAATGATCAAAACAATTTCTAGTAAGGAGGGCTAACCAAAGAAATATGATGGCGTTATGGCGGTAGCCAAAACGTTCACCCAAACATAGCACTCCTTACTCCAAAATATAGAAAAAGATTGCACTTGATATGCTGGCCTGCATGCTTCAAGGCAGGAATCATCAAGGCATAACAATTGCAAGCGCAACAAGAACTCGTGGACACCCGAACATGATTCCAGATTGTATGATGCGTACGGGTCCCAACCGGATACCAGATCTATGATCAATAACCAACGGGACCAACAGGCAACAAAGAAAGAGAATCGGGAGCAAAAATGGACTGATCTCACCAAATCACCGAAAGACATTCTTCTAACTGAAGAGTGTAACTTCAAACCCGCTGCACCAATGAAAAGCACGAGGGGGCAAGACTAGAGATGTACAAATCGGTTTTTTTGAGAAACCGGTTTCGGTTTTTTAACCGAACCGGTTTTTTTGTCGCGAAGTGTAACCGGTTTTTTTATTAATCGTAACCGGTTTTAGGAACCGAAAAAACGTAACTGGTATCAACCGGTTGTAACCGGTTTATAACCGGTTTGTATAATAACCGGTTTTGTAACTGATTTTATAAACTGATCAAATAACCGGTTTTCAGTAACTGGTTAAAAAACCCGGTAAAAAAACCGGTCTGCAGCAAATGTAAAAAAACAGCAGTTTTTGTTGCTGACTTCCTGTTTTTTGGGTTTTTTTTAAAAAAAAACAGCAGTTAATTTTATAAATATTCACAGATTGCTTATTTACTGTTTTGTGGCCTTTTTTTAAAAAAAAAACAGCAGTTTTTTTTTAAATATTCACAGAATGCAGTATTTGTTGCTTTTTTTAAATATTCACAGAACTTTTGACCAAAAAAAAAACAAAAAAACGGCTCAATTCAAGTCCCAACGGTCATATGACCGTTTTTCTGCAGACCTGCGCAAATAACCGGTTTTAACCGGTTTTTATAACCGGTTTTTATTGTCCCGTTATCGGTTAACCGGGTTAACCGGTTCTATAACCAGTTTTTATAACCGGTTTTACCCTTAACCAGTTTTTAAACCGGTTTTTTATATAACCGGTTTTATAACCGATATCGAACTTAAAACCTATGACCGATATATAACCGGTCAAACCGGTTTGTAACCGAACCGGTTACAAAAAAACCGGTTTTCACACCAACCGGTTTCGGTTAATTTTTCAGTTTCAGTTGCGTAATCAGTTTTTTTGTACATCTCTAGGCAAGACCCCAACTTGTATTGTGACTACCACAAGGATAGTGGTCGCACCACCAATAACTTCATCAGTCTCCGACAGGAGATTGAGAAGGCCCTAAAGAGTGGAAAGCTGCAACACATGTTATTGCATGCGCGAAAAGAAACAAAGTGCATCCAACACCAAGATGAGAGTCCTTCTGACAAAAAGATGAAACACTAGAACGTCCACATGATAAATGGTGGGCGCAGACAACAAAAGGCAGTTAAGAGGGCGCAAGACGACGATTGGCGCGATTAGCAAGTCGTCTTCCCACGCGTAAAAGGCGGACCGCGCGACAGGCGTGACGTCGTGGTAACCGACTGCTTAGGTCACTACTACACTGACTACATCTTCATAGACCTAGGCAGCACCGCCGACATAATCTACGAACAGTGCTTCAATCAGTTCGATCAAGAAGACAAGGACAAATTGCAGCTTGTAGATTATCCTTTGGCTGGTTTCATGGGGGAAACAGTGTTCCCCCTTGGCCAAATAATGCTTGCATGTAAATAAATATAATATGTGCCTGATCGTTTGTCATCCCTAAGTCGACATAGAGCCACTCAAAGTTAGAATCATATAGTTTCGGAGTGAGAGACATACACAGTCGAGACCAAGAAAGCTTAAACATTTTCTAGTCACCGTCTGTAATATTTTCCTTGCAGTGGTTTAGAATATTCTGATAGATGTGCCACCTGGATAGTAACTTGGAAGCGTTTGGGAATATATTATCGTGAGTATTCATCAGAGCTTGATATTTATCTGTTATTATCACACATGACTTGACACTCTTTTGCGGCAAGTCTCTAAGCCTCTGTAGGACCCATAAGAAGTTATCCTATTTTTATGGACAAATGCATGAGCAACACAAAACGACTCGTGTGTTGATGTCACACCACAATTTGAACAATGGGAAGTTTATACTCGTTCATTTTGTAGGTAGCGTCAATCATCACTACATGTGGGAGGGCATGCCACAAATTTTACGAGTAACGATGAATAAAGGAAGTTTATACTTATTCGTTTATGCTTGTTTTAAGCAACATGTTCTCTAGTTCTGCATTGGAGTTCGATTGCCATGTATTTTGTGTTTAATCTTTTTTATCATGTTGTGTACGTCTCATAGAATGCACGCGCCCCGTCAGTTTTGTTGTCATATGAATAAATGTATGTTTACAGGCTCCATCTTTTGAAAATAAAGCTTCTCCACCATATGTCCTTCATCCGAGTAATCCTCATGTTAAACATGTGACCCTCGAGATATTCATTAGGTTCATGGTTATGTTGACTTTCCTTCATCACTAACCTCCAAGCACCATTCTTTGCAACTAGTTTCCCTACCAGTTTAAAAGGACAACCAACCTTTTTGCTACTAGAACATCAAATTGTAGCAATACTACTATGTTCTCCACCACGATCGCATAACTATATCTTCATGGACCTCGTTATGGCCCTTCACTTTTTGTTATCGTTCGTCGAGTCATAATGATGTAACCACTCTCAACTCCTCTTTTGTAAACCCAAGCCTTCAACTCTTCAAGATTCACAAATTCTTTAAACAATGATACATTAGAATTATATGTATTGATTTAATAAAATATTACATGACAAACCCACTTTTTCTCTCTAAAATCTATTTATAGCCCCACTTTATCTCTCTAAAATGTTAAAATGGAAACCCTAGAGAAAGTCACCTGATACAACTCCTAAAATCTATTTATAGCCCCTAATATAATTATACAAAAATCAACTTTCTCTCTCTAAAATCTATTTACAGTTCTAGTTTCTCTTTTTAAGATGTGACAATGAAACCCTAGAGAAAATCATCTAATACATGCTCCTAAAATCTATTTATAAGCTATAATACAATTATACAAATGAACTTTCTCTCTATAAAATCAATATATAGCCCCGATTTCACTCTCTAAAATGTTACAGTGAAACCCTAACCCTAGAGAAAGTTACCTAATACATGCTCCTAGACAATCAACTACACAAACTTAATTGATGTATTGCCACACAAAATGTTATTACTATATATCGAATAACATGTAAATGACGGGAATGTCATGCCTGATTGGTTTCAAAAGAAATATCCGGGTTAGGTTCTTCGTGGTCGTTAGCATCTTCCTCATCTTTAACACCTTCCTCGAAGTCGTTATCACCTTCCTCGAAGTCCTTAGAACCTTCCCCGTACTCGTTATTGTGTTGTTCTTCGTATGTGTAAGGTAAGTCTCGCATGCGTACTTTGGATATCTTTGTCCCACGTAAGATGGTTTGCTTCATCAACAGACTCCTAAAACAACTTAATGGTGAGACTTTGGTAACCAAAATGACATCACATCTTATATAGAATGTTTTACCTGGTTCAAATCGGGAAACACTCTCCCGTCATTAAAACAAACCACGGATATAACCTCCTCCTCACCCCGTTCAACGTTGGGTCCGTAAACGCTTTCTGAGACGTATGACAATTTTGTGATACGAACTAACGTCCCAAGACAACATCGTGATATGAACGCTTTGATCAGACTATTTTGTTTGTGCATTTTTGTTTGAATAAAATGGTCCCGTATAATTGGATTTATAACAAATTTCTGGACCTATACAACACGAACACATATAGGTCTATACGTGTCGTATAAGGTTTAATGTATCAACTACCAAAATCCTACACGACGCCTATTACCCTATACGCATCGTATAGTTTATTTTTTCAGACTACTCCCTTGCAAAGTCGGCAACTTTCTTAAAAAACCTCGTGCATCGTACATATACGACACATATAGGGCTATACGTGTCGTATATGTGATGCATGTAATGCTTTGAAACTCTATATGACACGTATAGCCCTACATGCGACACATATAGCTTTATACGCATCGTATAGAGGGATCTCTGAACAATTTGGGGGTGTTCAACTTAGGTTTTAATTTTTGGGAAATTTATTAGGGAAAATCATGAAATTGGCCAAATCAACGCCGTCTTTTCCAAAATGTCCATTTGACACCACCAAGCCTTTTCCACAAGTTGAAACGGCACAAGAATTCCTTTCAACACCCAGCCAACCAGTTCACGCCACGTGTCCGACAAAACCTGTAACGGCTTGAAGGCGTTTCAGAACACGCCACGTGTCCGACCAATGTTGAAAGAACTTATCCAAGCCGTTTCATTCGGCTCCTGTTGAAAGAACTTAGCCGAGTACCTTCAGTGAGCCAAGCTGTTACCGTACACACGTGGACCCCACTACTGCATGCCAAGCCATTTCCCCCCATTGTTTATGCCGTCTCAGCTGCTCCGAGCCGTTTCAGCTGGCTTAAGCCGGTACAGGCTTCCAAAGCCATTTCAAGCTATTGTTCGAGTCGTTTCAATGTCGTAGTTTATCTATTTATATTTGCCCGTTTTTTTTTTGTGTTTGTGCAACTGATTCATCTGAAGTTATCAAAACAGTTAGGTTTTGTAGAAGAAACTTAAAATTAGGAAGATTCGTTTGGTTGTATACAGCGGCGGAAAGTGGGAAATCGTTAACGGAAAGTTGGAGTATGTTGCTGATGGTGATTCAAGTAGACGTGGTTTAGAGATTGAACCCAACCTTTCATACATTGCTCTTTTAAGTAAAGTGTCAAACATGTGTAGTTCTATAAACATTACGAAGTTATCGTATCGGTTGTCTTCGTTTAGTGATCCAATCGATATAATTAATGATGAAGATCTTGCATTGTTTTATAATTTTACTATGCAAAATATTTTTGAAATTTATAAATTATATGTCGTTGAAGGGTTTTGTGCTGGGTCATCTAGTTTTCACCTCCAAATATATTTAAAGTTCCTGATTTGAATCTCTGTATTGATGAAGAAAATTATGATGTTTTAAACGACTACCAACCAAATTCCGATAATTCATATGAAAAGTGTTTGCCATCTTCATCAATTACTTTTAAACTAGGGCACGTATTTAATAACAAAGAAGAAATGAAACTTGAGTTGGGAAAAAATGTTTGTTAGAACGCTTTGAGCTTAAAGTAGATAGATCATCTAAAACGCGGTACGAAGTGTCATGTTTGGTCGACAGTTGTGTTTGGCGTTTTCGTGCATACAATTTTGGGGATAGTGGGTTGTTTTTTGCTAAGAGTTTTAATGATAAACACACGTGCTCGAAGACGCTAACGTACCCACATCTTCGTCAGGCAAACCCAAAGGTTGTGGCTCACTATTTAAAAGAACCTTTAAAAGACAGTGGTAGAATATATTGTTGTAATGATATAGTGAAAGATTTTAGACAAAGATTCCAAGTTGAGATAACCACTAGTCAAGCTTGGCGTGGAAAAAGTCTGGCACTAGAGCTTTTACAAGGAACAAGTAGAGATTCATTTGCAGAACTACCTTTTTACTGTTACAATTTAGAGCGGGCAAATCCGGGTTCTGTCACTCATATCAAGACTGATGACGAGCGTCGGTTTGAAATGGTCTTTTTTGCGATTGGTGCTGCGGTAAGTTACAACAGTCTGTATTTTGTTTCGTCAAACTACATCTTCTTGACGTTTTTTTAAATAATTTTGTTTCAGATTCGTACCTTTATCTGTAATCTAAGACCGATGGTGATCATTGATGCTGCACACTTAAAGGGTGAATTTAAAGGAACCTTATTTTTAGTAGTCGGGATGGATGGAAACAACCAAATTCTACCAATTTCCTATGGAATAGAAAAATCAGAGGATGGTGAATCTTGGACATGGTTTCTGTCAAAGCTTAGAGAATGTGTCGGTGAAATACCCGACATGGCGATAATATCGGATAGAGCGAATTCTATACACCTAGCTGTTCGAAACGTCTTTCCACGTGCTTATCACGGGTTATGCTGTCGTCATTTAATGATGAACCTACGTTTATCGTCCGATAAAAAAAAAGAAAATGAGAAGTTGTGGTGGAAGACATGCAAATCGTACCGGTTGTCTATTTTTAATGAGTCATTCAAAGCTCTTTGTCTTGCCGTTCCTAGAGTACGTCACACTCTAACAAGTATTGGGTTCGGTAGATGGGCAAGGGTGCATTGTCCCGGCAATCAATATCATTATATGACATCTAACAGCGCGGATTCTATTAACGCTTTATCTAGACACTCGCGTAAAATGCCGGTAACGCAACTCTTAGAGTTCTTCCGGCAATCTGTACAGAATTGGTTTTACGATCGGCGTTTGCAAGGTATTCATGAAAAACATTTACTTACACAATGGGCACAGAAGAAAAAAAATTTAAAAATTGAAGGGTCTAGAACCTGGACTGTTTCTGGGATTGGGTTAAACACTTATTTTGTTGCAGACAATGGAAAGGGGGGTTTCATTGACTTTGTTAATCGAAGTTGTAGCTGCCGAGTTTGGCAGGTTTCTGGTTTACCGTGTGGGCATGTTATTGCCGTGTCAAAATTTTTAGGTGAAACCGATTGCAGTAAGTATTGCTTCACATGTTACTCAAACGAAGTCTATATAAAAACTTATGAAGACGCGATTAATCCTCTTCCTCATAGGTCTGAATGGGAGATTACAGAAGATCTTATCAATCTTCAACCGCCGCATATGACAAAACGACAGGCCGGTCGCCCTCGAGAAAACCATCAGATCTTATCCTGCGGGGAAGAACCTACTCCCCTGTATTGTTCCCGGTATAACTCATACGATCATCATCGGGATGTCTGTCGGCAGCCCATGCCGTCAGAAATTCGTACTCGCAAAAGCTCAGACAAAGGGAAAGGGAAAGAAACCGATGATCCTGATCATTTTACACAATCTCTGTCTAATTATGTGTTTCCGTCTTATAACTTGGGATACTTTTAATACTATAATTTGTTTTTTGTGTGTTGTAATTTCTCAAATAAGGTAGTAAATCTATTTAGTTACAAATAATTAATATTGAAAATCATTTCATTACAATCTTTTATTTTTTTATATTACATGCATACATAGAACCATTAAACATTAACAGGTGTGAAGCGCCGGACGTAGAGTTCATCTGCCATGTACCATCTATATCTGAAACAAGCATCCCGAAGGTTTCCTTCGTTCCATGTTAAAGAACGATCCCGAACAAGTTTTTCCATAAGCATACATATGATGACTCCTGAATTTCTGCCAATATGATCTGTGTGATCAGGCCACACAACATCCCCTACTATTTGCATGGCACCCGTCTCATATATTTCTAAGTGTTGCTAGTATGATATACGTCCGTGAAACCACAAGAATAGAGACTCGAATTCTAGCACAATTTGATGTACTCTTCTGTGTACGCAAAATGAATCTCCGCAATTAATCGTGTCACAAGTACTGGATTTTTTTTAATTCTAGTGACTTTAGATTTATTTTAAAAAGCAAACAATTTTGTTCCTTGTCCGGTATAGGAATGTAAACCTGCAAAAAGTGTATAATCTTAGGTTGCAAATCAATGTTGAAAATATAAAAAAAATCTTAGCAAAAAAATATATTACATCAAGCACGTTTAAGTTCTTATTCCAAAAAAAACCCTGACATTTATAAAACTAAACTAAGCTAGTCGGTATGGTCTTCCGCTTCAGAATCATACTCTACTCCTTTTTCCATTTCCGCACGATAAGCTTCAAAACGCACTTCATCGTAATATGTTTAGAAATCAAATTCCTCGTCTGAGTCTTCGTCAGCAGTAACCATCAAACATCCTTGTGGAATAATCTGGTCCAAAGGACGTTGTCGTTCATCGGTGTTAGGTAACGGCACAAGAGCCTGACACTGACCTGAACCGTTAAATGGAGCTTCACCTATTGGCTGTTGCACCGGGTTTGGGGGGTTACGAGTTTGGGAATTGTTTGGTTTGGGGTTATCTGAGGGTGGGTTTGGGTGGTTACCGTTTGGGAAATGTTGACGTTGATATGAATGTGTAGATGAATGTTGTGTTCTTGATTCGCCATGAGGAAGAAAAAAGGGGGATGCCAGTTGAGTAGTGGACCAACATGTGTTTAAATAGGTGTGGAGTAAGAATGAGACTCGTGCTTCGGTATATACGGTATATGTATTTACAAGGTAAAACAACAGTAAATATAAAATCTCAATGAAAAACGAATATAATAAAATAAAAAAATTGATTAAGCCTACCGTATCAATTTCCCAGAATGGAGGATATGTTGCTGTAGAACCATCTGCGTATCTAGTTGCATCAATATCTTGTTCATTTAACATGTCGCAGAAATTTGGCGGTAGAACTGTCCAACGATAATCATTTGACGAAACCGTCCTTGCATTTATTTCAATCTCTTGTTGATACATGAGTTTGTTACACCATGCTTTTATGTGCTAAAAAACAACGGTAATTTATTTATTAAAAAATAATTAAACTGGTTTTTATTACGAAATTATTTATTATTAACGTACCGTTTTTTGAATAAAACCCGCTCCAGTAAATCCAAGTAGTCCCCCCCCCCCCACCAGTCTTTTCCTAGTGGTGTTATCCCCGTGTATGAAGAATAGCAAGTAGGATTATCGTCATCGTAGTAAAATTCAAGAACATTTGGAGACCACTGGCGATCCCGATCCTGTTGATTAATCCAAACTGTGTTTTGTACGGAAGGAGGAATGCTTGTCATTGGTAATTTTTTAACACATATTTCTTTGTATAATGGTGGAACACACATATATATACACATAGAGAGGAGTACAAATGTATTTAATTTTTTTAAATCAAAACAATACAATTATCTTACAATTACGGGTTCATCATCAAAGACGTTGTCACTTGTACTATCGGTGTCACGGCCCCCGTCTCGGTGTTACCCGGTCCAGATGCCGCGGGACAGAAACCCGTGGTATTTTATTTAATTTGGCAGCGGAAATGTTGACATGATCTTTTAAATTGAAAATGCACAATTATTTTATTTCACAAATTTGGGGATAGCACCCATAATTTACAGTAAAGGGAATTTCACGAGGAAATCCCTTATTTTACAAAATATGTTTATTTATTTTACTGAGCCACCTCTGCAAGCTTTAGTGCTACGTGGCACTTTTTCCTTGGTTCACAGTAAATCACCTGAAACATGTTTAAAAAGGTTTTATCAGCGGGGAAATACTGGCGAGTCACTCAAGTTATAAAATGACACGTTAGTTACAAATTACAGCATAAGATTGATTACAATGGCTACTATCTTATTTTTATCTGGCGCCGTGTCACACCCTGGTGACGATGGTCATACCACTATTGGGTCCTTTCACCCAAGTAGTGATGATTATCACTATTAGGTTGGTGAACCTAACCGTGAGAAATTAGTAATGTGCACAATAACCCACTTGCCAGTTATTCAAGATAACCAATACTTAATCCCTGTAATTATAACTTTTGAAAATAATTGAAGTATTGTAAAACGTTGTTGATAAAAAGAGAATGACTCACATTGCAAGTTTAGACGGGCAGAGTTTAGCCGACAGATTTAGCCTGATAACCTAGTTTAAATAACAATGCACACGAGACTAGGTCAGTAACTTAATACAACATTTACGATAAACTCACGAAATCAAAACCCTCACGACGAATGACAAAGTATAGCCCGGATTCGGGCAGCACTTAAACATCCATCGGATCGGTTTCAATCGATCGGACATTGTATCGTAGCAGTGATCGAGTTATACCCTTGATCGTAGCAGCGTTTCCCTACTTTAAACGAATTTTTCGAACAGAAAAAGTGTGATTTTGAAATGTTTCTCGCACACGTATGAACTGCTCATGCCCAACCCCTTTATAGCCAGATTTTGAGTTTTACGCGGCCCACGTAAACCCTCGCTTATACCTTACGTGGTCCGCGAGGGCCACCTAGTCTACAATTAGGGCTAGCGTGTCACACCTAGGTGCGCCACGTGTGCGACACGTGGCCTGTTCGCTTATCCGGTCCACAAGCTGTCCTGTCGTTGCCCGCGTAGATGTAACCTTATGGGTTACGCGGCCTGCGAAAAATCCAATTTCCTTGATTTCTTGGTATTTCAAGAGCATTAGGGTTTCAGGGGTCCGGGTTTTCACTTACGGGTCGTTTTTGGACATTTTGGCAGGTCCTTACATCCTCCCCACCTTGTTTAAAATCTCGTCCTCGAGGTTTACTGAAATAAGTGAGGATACTTTCGCTTCATTTCCAATTCCAGCTCCCAAGTGTACTCAGCTCTCTTTGAATCCCACTTGACTTTGACCAGTACTAGTCTTTTATGCTTGAGAAACTTGACCTTTTTATCTTCTATCTGAAGTGGGTTCTCTACAAATTTTAACTTTTCATTTACCTCTATATCTTGAAGAGGTACTACCAGGGATTCGTCAGATAAACATTTCTTCAGGTTGGATACATGAAATACGTCATGTACGTCGGCTAACTCTTCTGGTAGTTGTAAGCGATAGGCGACCGGTCCTATTCGCTGGATTACTGGGAATGGTCCTACGTACCTTGGACTTGGCTTTCCTTTCTTTCTGAATCGGACTACCCCTTTCCAAGGAGAAACTTTCGAAAGCACCTTGTCTCCAATTTGAAACTCCAGCAGCTTGCGTCGATTGTCTGCATAACTTTTCTGGCGATCTCGAGCCATCTTCAGCCTTTCCTTGATTTGAGTTATCTTATCGGTGGTTTCTTGTACGATTTCAAGACCGAATAATTGGCTTTCTCCTATTTCGGCCCAACAAACTGGAGTTCTACACTTCCGTCCATACAGTGCTTCGAACGGGGCAGCTTCGATGCTTGCATGATAACTATTGTTATAGGAGAATTCTATTAAGGGTAGGTGGTCATCCCAGTTTCCACCAAAATCTATTACACATGCTCTGAGCATGTCTTCCAGGGTTTGGATCGTCCTTTCACTTTGTCCATCTGTTTGGGGATGGTAAGCTGTACTTAAATTTAATCGCATCCCCATGGCTTCATGGAAACTTGTCCAGAAATGTGAAGTGAAGCGACTATCCCTATCTGATATAATGGAGAGTGGAACTCCATGTAAGGATACTACTCCGTCTACATATAACTTTGCTAACCTTTCCATGCTAAAGGTTTCTTTCATGGGTAGAAAATGAGTTGATTTGGTTAATCGATCCACAATTACCCAAATCGCGTCGTTACATTTTCTGGTTTTGGGTAACTTAGTAACAAAGTCCATTGTTATGAGTTCCCATTTCCATACAGGCATTTCTAATTGTTGTAGTAGACCTGAGGGTTTCTGGTGTTCTGCCTTAACTTGGGAACAAGTTAGGCACTTAGAAATATATCTAGCTATATCCTTTTTCATTCCTATCCACCAGAAGTTTTTCCTTAAATCTTGGTACATCTTATTATTACCAGGATGCATGGTATACCTAGATTTATGGGCCTCCTCTAAAATTTTATTTCTTAAGTCTCCTTGCTTAGGTACCCAAATCCTTTTCTTGTGGAATCTCCAAATTCCATCAACTCCTTGCTCTAGTTCCTTTATCCGTCCCTTCATCCCTTCAGTATCATCCTTGATTGCTGCTTCTTGAACATTCTTTAATTGTTCCATTAAATCTACTTGAAGATTTAATCTAAGAGCACAAACTCGCTTTTGCTTTTCATGATACTTACGACTTAGGGCATCTGCGACTACATTTGCTTTTCCTTCGTGATATTGAATATCACAGTCGTAGTCACTTAGAATTTCCATCCATCTCCTTTGCCTCATGTTGAATTCTTTTTGCCTAAATATGTACTTTAAGCTTTTATGGTCTGTATAAATGGTAAACTTACTTCCATACAGATAGTGTCTCCAAATCTTAAGGGCAAAAATTATCGATCCTAATTCTAAGTCATGTGTCGTGTAGTTTTCTTCGTGCTTCTTCAATTGCCTTGAGGCGTACACAATTACCTTCTTGTGTTGCATTAACACACATCCTAATCCTAGCTTAGAAGCATCACAATAAACTTCAAAATCTTATGTCCCTTCTGGTAAGGCAAGAATTGGGGCGTTTGTTAACCTTTGCTTTAAAATCTTAAAAGCCTCTTCTTGTCTAGATCCCCATTCAAACTTTACTGCTTTACAGGTTAGCTTAGTTAATGGCACAACTATTTTTTTAAAATCCTTAATGAATCATCTATAGTATCCAGCTAACCCTAGAAAACTTCTAACTTCCATAGCTGATTGCGGGACCTTCCATTTGGTGATCGCTTCTATTTTGGAGGGATCTACGTGAATACCTTCGTGATTCACCATGTGTCCTAAAAATTGCACCTCTTGTAGCCAAAATTCACACTTCGAGAATTTGGCGTAAAGCTTCTCTTTTCTTAACAAAGTTAAGAGTGCACGTAGGTGCTCACAATGGTCGTCCTGACTTTTGAAATAAATGAGTATATCGTCGATAAAGACAATTACAAATTTATCCAAGTACGGTTTACAGATCCTATTCATCGTATCCATAAATGCTGCAGGACCATTTGTTAGTCCAAATGGCATAACTGTAAACTCGTAATGACCATACCTAGTTCTGAAAGCAGTTTTAGGTATGTCTTCTTCTTGTACTTTCAACTGATGGTATCCGGAGAATAGATGTATCTTAGAAAAATATCTAGCTCCCTGAAGTTGATCGAAAAGATCATCAATCCTAGGTAATGGGTATCGATTCTTAATTGTAACCTCATTCAATTCCCTGTAATCGATGCACATTCGCATCGAACCATCTTTCTTTTTCACAAACAACACGGGTGCTCCCCAAGGGGACGAACTAGGTTGTATAAATCCTTTACTGAGAAATTCATCTAACTGCTTTTTCAATTCTAACATTTCGGTGGGTGCTAACCGATAAGGTGCCTTGGCTATCGGTGTAGTTCCAGGAATTAGATGAATTCTAATTTCTACTTCCATATCAGGTGGTAATCCAGGTAGTTCTTCTGGGAATATATCTGAGTATTCTGATACTACAGGAATTTCCTTAAGTTCCTTACCTTTAGTGTTAATGATTACCGAAATCATATACACTAATCCTTGTTTTCTTGAATAACTGGCCACTTTCATTACTGAAATGAATTTCATTGGCTTCCGTGGCTTATCTCCAGTAACCACAAGTATTTCTCCTGTGGCTGTATGAATTTCTATGGAATTTTTGTCACAGAGGATTCGAGCATGGTTGGCTACTAACCAATCCATTCCTAGCACGACATCGAATTCGGCTAAATTCATAGGTAACAGGTTTGCAGAAAATTTATGGCCTAAGAGTTCTATATTTCCTTTTTGCAAAACCGTATTTATGCTAACAAAATTTCCATCTGCCGTTTCTACTGTATAAATCTGCCTAAGTTTGGTTAAAGGTAGATTAAGAGCTTGGCAGAACGAAGTATTTATAAAACTTTGGTTTGCACCAGAGTCAAATAATACTTTCGCATAAACGTCGTTTACCAGAAACGTACCAGCTATTACGTCGGGAATCGGTTATGCTTCTTGAGTAGTCAGCTGAAAGGCTCTTGCATTCTTCTTATTAGTTCCTTCAGCTGGTTTGGCCTTGTTGTCAGCTGGTTTGACTAGTTTAGGGCAGTCTGGTCTAAAATGTCCAGCTTCTCCACAGTTGAAGCAAATTGTTGATTTCTTCCTTCTGCAATCTTCTTCTTGGTGCCCCGGAATTTTGCAGAAATTGCAATACCCTTTGCATTTTCCAAAATGCTTCCTTTTACAGGTACCGCAAAATGGAACAGTGGAAGATTGCCCAGTTCCTCTTTTCTTGAAGCTGCTACTAGCATTACCCCCTCGGAATCCTTGGGTAATCTTCTGAGCCAATTCCTTCTTTCTGTTTTCTTCTCGCGTATGCACCAGTCCATCAGTCAAAGTGTTGGCTAATTCCACTGCATCGTCAATTGTGCGGGGTCTCGTAGCTTTGATGATATCACGAATCTCGCTAATTAAACCCCAAATATAGCGAGAAATAAGTACCGGTTCTGGCGAGGCCAGAGTTGGCACAATTCTAGCATACTCGAAGAATGTCGAAGTATACCCTCGACAATCAACATCCACCATTCGGTGGTTTAGGAACTTATTTGTCATTTGTTCCTTTTCATATTCAGGACAGAATTTTCTTTCCACTAGTCTCTTAAATTCTTCCCAATTCATGGCATAAGCCACATCGCTTCCCTTGGCTTGTAGTAACGTGTTCCACCATTCTAGTGCCCCTTCTTTAAAAAGATGCGGCGCGTACATGACCTTGTCTTCCTCGGCACATTTACTTATTTTAATTACTGGTTCGGTTTTCTCTAACCAACGCTGTGCAGCAGTTGCCCCTTCATTGCCTGCAAATTCGATTGGTTTACAGGCAATAAATTCCTTGTAAGTGCAACCAGGCGTTGCAGCTTTCATTTTCTTAAGAAATGGGGCTTGCATCACTTCATTATTATTATCATTATTATTATTATTATTATTATTATTATTATTATTATTATTATTATTATTATTGTTGCCGCCTCCATTAACACTATTACTGAAATTGTCGTCGCGAGTACGTTTGCTGGGAGTAGTTGGTTGAGGTTCAACTGGATTTCGGGCAGCAGTAAGGATGGCTGGAATAGCATTGGCTATTCCCTGAGCAACGATATTCTCTATATCTTGCCTATTAAGAAAGTGATCTTCATGGTTTTGCTCAGATTGGTTAACTTCGTTAACTGGTTCATTAACAGCGTGTTCCCTCTGTTAACTAACAATATATATAAGTTATTGGCACAGAATAAATAACAACCAAACATAATAAAGTAATCACACATAAGCACGTATAGCCAAAATTGTCGACTTTGCGACGTTGATATTTTTATATATTAGTAGGCATCCGTACACACCAGTTATATTACAAAAGTTTTATTTTAAGTTATTTTACATGATTATATTTTTATTATTTATTATTATTTTATTATATTACATGTTTCTTGCACACAGATGAACTACTCATGCCCAACCCCTTTATAGCCAAATTTTGGGTTTTACGCGGCCCGCGTAAAACTCGCTTATACCTTACGCGGCCCGCGAGGGCCACCTAGTCTACAATTAGGGCTAGCGTGTCACACCTAGGTGCGCCACGTGTGCGACACGTGGCCTGTTCGCTTATCCGGTCCACAAGCTGTCCTGTCGCGACCCGCGTAGATGTAACCTTATGGGTTACGCGGCCCGCGAGAAATCCAATTTCCTTGATTTCTTGGTTTTTCAAGAGCATTAGGGTTTCAGGGGTCCGGGTTTTCACTTACGGGTCGTTTTTGGACATTTTTGCAGGTCCTTACAATCGGGTAACAAAGAATCATAAAATAGTAAAGCTAGTTGACGTCTCATTCGTTCCGCAGTTTTCTCAGTATCTTCACCATCATTCAACGGTTTGTTATTTATCAACCTGTCAAGATATATGCAAACCCAAACTCCACAGTCTCCCAAAGCTCCGGACTGCTGAGGAGCATCGGTTGCATAAATAACTTCGAAGGGATAATATAACGGTAATGGTCTGTCGGCATTATAACCATGAATCCGTAGCCAATGGTCTAACACAAAATTTATATGACACACCACTTCCGCTCTTCCCTTTTCCAATTAACACAGTTAGCAACATGTATTTTGGAGTACCAATCAGTTAAATCGGGCTAATACCTGTCGTATATCGTCAGCGTGTAATCGACAAGGTTAAAAACGCCTAAAAACCAGTGGACGCCTAGTATATACAACGGTACATAAACCTATATAATTAGTACGCAAAATATTAAATTAATTCAATACGAAATACATTTATCCAGTAATCAATGCATTTGTTCCACATTACCTCGTCAACAGTATTTATTGGTGGAAAAGGTTCAACCTGCCCAGTGAAATAACCCTTGAAGGTCTGGTCGACGGCCCGCGATTGAAAATAATTCTGAAAATATGGGGGTAGAATACTCCAGCGATCACTTTCATTTCTTGAATGATACAAGTGGATCATCCACCCAAATATATGCTGTTAAACATTCTAAAGTTAGTTTGAAAACAATATACAAAAAAATATAAATATGTCCAAAACGTTTGCCTAATCGCTGTTTTGATCGCCGGAGTCATCACGACACGCAAAGATTCTAAAACACACCACTTTTCACTTACTTTAATGGTTGAATTCTATATAAGAAGAAAAAAAACAACTAAAAATAGTATACAAATTCAAATAAAAATCTTATCTTTTATACAATAATCCGCAAACATTTTACCGGGCATGAAGAGGGGTCCATGGAAGCTTCTTCCATCTCTTGGTCGTTTGGCATGTTCCCGAAATCATTTGGCATGTTCACCTGTCGGTTGAAGTTTCCAAAAGCATCCATAGTCAATAAGGGGGGGGGGGGGCACAACTAATGTCAAAGAAGTGTGATTAGTGGTCCCAGACGGGTCAGCGATCTTTAGGATCTTCAACGTTGGGTCTTCAAGTTAATTGCTCCAAAGTGAGAAAAAGTTTGAAAGTGTTTTGGTCCCAACGTTGGTCATATGTATGGAACACGGCTGCTCGTTCTTCTTGAACCGGCTTGAATGTCGTCTGATGGGGAACAGTAACTTTATTGGAACAAGTGAAGTCAAACGGCTTGGACATAAGGTGGAAACGGCATAAAGAGAATCTGCAAACGGGTTGAACAGTGAACTGAAACGGCTCGAATAGCGTCTGACATGACAGCGAATTTATTGGAACAATTGAACTGAAACGGCTCGGGCATGCAGTGGAAACGGCTCGGGCATGCTGCGGAAACGGCATGAACTTGTTGACCCGGCTCGAATGTCGGTTGAGGGGGCACCGGATCTTCTTTATTGGGCCCCGTGCGTTGAAACAGCACATGCATGTTGTGGTAAAGGCTTTGACTTTTTACTTTATTGGACCACGTTGTAACATTCCCAATTTTTTTTCATATAAGAGTTATATGTTGTTTAAATTTATTAACCACTAGTAACTAGTTTTATTTTTAAAATAATTATTCGACCCATATAGTTTTAAAAACTATTTTATATATACTTGGTTGGAATGTTATACTAATTGGCTTGTATATGTGTGACATTTCTATTTTCTATATTAAAATAAAGTATATAAAAACTTATATTATTAAACGGGTAGGCTAAGGATAAGTTGACTGTTAGAAATATGAAGTATCTAGACGGGTCTAGAAACCGTTTAATAATTAAATTATAAAAATACATTATATTTGAACATACTGTTTTTAATAAAACTTGGTTCAAAATGTAGATAAGATTATTCTCGTTCTAATGACATATTTATTGTTTTGTAAAATGTCATACTTTAGAAGTTATACGCGCCAAATAAGTGAAGCTGTTGAATTAATTATAATAATAAAGTAATATTAAAATTTAAAAACTAAACATTTGAAAATTTAGTGTACGTGTACACTTTAAAAATCAAAATCAAACTTTACATTAAATATTGATATATACGTGGCCAATATTCAATTGAAACATTCATTTTGAAAGGATACGTATACATGTGAATTTAATGTTCTAAGTGCTACGTGGAACTTATCACAGTGAGCATCGAATTTGTATGGCAGCTATAAAAATGCATAGAGCTCTTCAGAAAACAATCTGTAATTTTTCCTTCTTTCATCTCTCACAAATAATTCTATATTTTCATTTTATTTCACCTATAGTAATAATAAAGCCCTGCCCCGTTTTAAGTGTTTTAACTCCCGATCACTGATACCCTTTCCGATTGATCTGGAACTCCATAACGCATGTCAAGGCTCTGCCCGACTAAGTTCGTTGGGGTTCTGTCTCGTGACATAGGGATAAGGTTGAATTAGGGTTACTATACTTAACACGAGTGCAAATATATATATATATATATATTTAAAATAGCTCAGAGGTTATACCCAAGATTCTACCAGGAGGCTTTTTAGTTGAACCCTAAAGTTACGAAGTGAGTCATTCTCCATTTTATCACCTTTTTGTGATACAATTAAATTTAAAAATGTGTTCCAAAATCCTAAATGTTTACCAGTTACACTTACAGTGATTAAATTTTTACATTCTGTAATAACTGCCGGTATGGTAGGGTTTTATACATTACTTGACCCTCGTTACTATTGGCCAAAAAGTTAGCCAATAGTAGCATGACCACAAGCACGAGGGGGATTGTGCCCTAGTAGCCATAGCCTATAACTAATATTATTTTTACATTACTAATAAATTTAATGTGTGATTGAAATAAATCTAAATGGTATGTATATATAATAGAGCTTTATTAATCATTATTAAAATATATAGTAAAGAAAATATATTTAATAAACCTAAATTACTATTAACATTATAAAATAATGTTTTGTCCATAAATGTATACCATAATAAAATAGTCAAATATAATATATTCTACTATACTAAAATTATATTTTAATCTTAGTCATTTTAATATAATAAATAATAATATTACAATTATTTAATTAATATATTATATTTGATAAAGTTATAGTTATTAATTTGACAGAAAATGATATATTTCATTTTCTGGGCTAATTGGTTTTGTGCCATAGAAAATATATTGAGTAAATTGCCATTTTAGTCCCTGAGTTTTGTCCAAATTTGCCATTTTGATCCAAATAGTTTTATTTTCCCCCCTGGGTCCCTGACTTTTACATTTTGTTGCCATTTTGATCACTTTGTCTAACACCATCCAAAAACCCAGTTTGTAACAGGGGTATTTTGGGGATTTCCTTAAAAAATGTTTTCAGTTGCCATTTTGATCCAATTCCAAAAAATCAAAAAAATTCCAAAAAATCAAAAAAATTCCAAAAAATTCAAAAAATTCTAAAAAATTCAAAAAAATATAAAAAATTCTAAAAAATCATAAAAATTCTAAAAAATTCAAAAAAATATAAAAATAAAAAAAATTCTAAAAAATCATAAAAATTATAAAAAATCAAAAAAATTCTAAAAAATCCAAAAATCATTAAATGTTTCGACACGAACCGTTTCGACCCGTACCGTTTCGACCCGTACCGTATCGAACCGAACCGTTTCGACGTGAACCGTTTCGAACCCGTACCGTATCGAACCGTACCGTTTCGACGCGAACCGTTTCGAACCGTACCGTTTCGACCCGTACCGTATCGAACCGAACCGTTTCGACGCGAACCGTTTCGAGCCGAACCGTTTCGACACATACCGTTTCGAACCCGAACCGTTTCGAGCCGAACCGTTTCGACGCGAAGCGTTTCGACGCGAAGCGTTTCGACCCGTACCGTTTCGACCCGAACCGTTTCGAGCTGAACCGTTTCGACGCGAACCGTTTCTACCCGTACCGTTTCGAAGCTGAACCGTTTCGACCCGAACCGTTTCGACGCGAACCGTTTCGAACCCGAACCGTTTCGAACCGTACCGTTTCGACGCGAACCGTTTCGACCCGTACCGTATCGAACCGGTTCAGCTTCGAAACGGTTCGGGTCGAAACGGTTCAGCTTCGAAACGGTACGGGTCGAAACGGTTCGCGTCGAAACGGTTCAGCTCGAAACGGTTCGGGTCGAAACGCTTCGCGTCGAAACGGTTCGGCTCGAAACGGTTCGGGTTCGAAACGGTACGGGTCGAAACGGTTCGTGTTGAAACGGTTCGGCTCGAAACGGTTCGGTTCGAAACGGTACGGTTCGTGCCGAAACATTTAATGATTTTTTGATTTTTTATAATTTTTATGATTTTTTAGAATTTTTTTGATTTTTATATTTTTTTGAATTTTTTAGAATTTTTATGATTTTTTAGAATTTTTTATATTTTTTAGAATTTTTATGATTTTTTAGATTTTTTTTGAATTTTTTAGATTTTTTTGAATTTTTTAGATTTTTTGAATTTTTTGGAATTTTTTTGATTTTTTGGAATTTTTTTGATTTTTTGGAATTGGATCAAAATGGCAACTGAAAAGGTTTAAATTGAAAAGAGTAACTGGGTTTTTGGATGGAGTTAGGAAAAGTGATCAAAATGGCAACAAATGTAAAAGTCAGGGACCCAGGGGGGAAAATAAAACTATTTGGATCAAAATGGCAAATTTGGACAAAACTCAGGGACTAAAATGGCAATTTACTCAAAATATATTTGACAAAGTATTGTCATGGGACACTAATAAGTTCAGAGTCACTAGTTGAGAGAATGATCAACAGTGATATGACCAGAAATATGACCAGAGGCACTAGTTGAGAGAATGATCAACAGTGACATGACCAAAGACACTATTTGAGAGAATGATCAACAGTGTTATGACCCGAGTCACTAGTTGAAAGAATGATCAACAGTGATATGACCAGAATCACTAGTTGAAAGAATGATCAACAGTGTTTTGACCAGAGTCACTAGTTGAAAGAATGATCAACAGTGATATGACCAGAGTCACTAGTTGAAAGAATGATCAACAGTGATTTGACTACCGTCACGGGAATCGCCTAGTGACCGATACCATTGAATCATAATAAGATATATTTTATATTTATTACTTGATAAACTTCACTATTGGATGAAAATGAGCCAATGAGTGATATGACCATTGTCACATCGGAACCGGCACCATGTGACAAATACTGATTGAGTTGGGTAAATATAATCAAATATAAAAACCCTTAATGCTGTAAAGTATAACAATATATTTCTATAAAAATTGAATGAACTCGCCAGTATTTATTACTGATAAAATATTTTCAAAACGTGTTTCAGGTAATTTGCTGTAAAGATAATAGTAGCCAGCTATGGAGCACTGAAGGCTTAAATAATGTGGCTATAAATACCTGAATAAAAGAAGAAAATTATGTTTTATTTATTTGGGTGTATCCCTATAAAAACAATTGAATTGAATATGGGTTTGAGCCCATTTATTTAATATTAAAAGTTGGTGTTTTATAAACTCTAAAATTATTTCCTAACTACTATCCTGATGAAAAAAAATTTCCGCTGCCAAATTAATAAACACCGGTACCACTTGACTGGCTCGCGGCTCCCGCTCCCAGGGTGGGGTCGGGGGTTGTGACAGAAGGTGGTATCAGAGCCACTTGTTTAAGCTATTTAGGTGTTCTTTTAATACCTAATATGAAACAATAAAGTTAGGAAATTAATACAAAGTAACATATGTGCTATTCTTGTAGATTTATATATATGTAGATATATATTTGCACATATGATTCTTGAAAGTGTTCTCTTGTTTTATTCTGTGATATTAATAATTGAAAATGTTTATAATTCAGATGTCGAATGAAGTATCACATAATCCAGAAGTTCATACTAATAATGAAAATCCTTTGGATAAAAATGTTATAGAAAATATGATAGCCCAAGGAATAGCTAATGCTATACCTTTAATAATTAAAGCCGTTAAAAACCCCGTAGAACCCACCAAAGTTGTGAGTAGCAAGCATACTCGCGACGACAGTTTTATCCATAGTGTCAACGGAGGCAATGATGATATTATCAAAACCCCATATCCCAAGAAAATGAAGGTGAGGACTCTCGGGTGTACCTACAAAGAATTTCTAGTTTGTAAACCAACTGAGTTCGCAGGCAGTGAAGGAGCCACAACTGCTCTACGATGGTTGGAAAAGACGGAAGTTGTTCTTAAAATCAGCAAATGTGCCGAAGAAGATAAGGTGATGTATGCTTCCAACCTCTTCAAGGAAGAAGCCTTAGAGTGGTGGAATACAATTCTTCAGGTAAAAGGAAGTGACATGGCTTATGCCATGCACTGGGAAAAATTCAAGGAAATGGCAGAAAGGAAATTTTGTCCTCCTTATGAAAAGGAACGAATGGCTAACGAGTTCCTAAATCATAAAATGATAGATGTAAATTGTCGGGAGTATACGACGATGTTCTTCGAATACGCAAGAATGGTACCAACTCTAGCTTCGCTAGAACCCGTACTAATTTCTCGTTATATTTGGGGATTAGTTAGCGAAATCCGAGACATGGTAAAGGCCGCCAGACCACAGACTATTGAAGAAACAGTTGAACTAGCTGACATCCTGACAGATGGTCAAATCCGCACAAGAGAAGAAAACAAGAAGAAAGAGTTGGCCCGGAAAATTTCTCAAGAATTCAAGAAGAAAGGAACTGAACCGTCATTGGAGCAACCTACCTGCAGAAGCTGTAACAAAAAGCTTTCAGGAAGATGTCGTTTTAGGAGAACGCCCTATTGTGACTTCTGCAAGATGACCGGACATATAGAGAAAGAGTGTAGAAGGAAAACTAATATTTGTTTCAATTGCGGAGAAACGGGACACATCAAACCATATTGCCCGAAACTGACTAAAGCACCCGACAACCAGGCAAAAACAACAGACGGAGCTAAGAAGAACGCGCTAGCATTCGTACTTACTACGCAAGATGCAGAAATGATTCCAGACGTAATCGCTGATATGTAATATCTAAGTTAAGTTATTATTTAACCCTAGCATAAATAAAAGTTTTTAAATAAATGCATCATGTCAAGTACTTCATCTATTCAGAACCATAATACACTTGTCTGGTCTTCATCTTCATTGAATCATTTAATTGGTTACGACACCTTGTGGTGGCGTTTTCTTTAATTTAAAGCTTAAGCTAATCTCATTCTCACACCTGATATACGGATTTATTTATTTAATTTCTATTGATTTATTATCTTAAAACAGTCTTAATATAATTATGTGTTAAGATAAGAGTACACAAATTCGTATTATATTCCGGTGTACCTCTAAAGATTCTTTCATCATTGATCGAAAATTCTATGATATTCATTTGGTCTTTCATAATCAATTGAAAATCCTATAGGATTTATTTGAAATGAATATCCAAATTTACTTCATTAAAACTTTTAGTTGATTACACAGTGAATTTGTTCGGTCACTGTAATTATTGAACTATTTCAATCATTACGACACCTTGCGGCGTCGATATAAACTTGTAGCTTGGGCTAATCATAATCATACAAATCATGCAAAACTACGTATGTCTTTCGTTTGACTCGTCATTGAAAATAGTCATAATGCAATTATGTATTAAGACAATGATACACTAAACTCTGTTGTATTTCAGTGTATCCTTTTAATTTAATAATGTCAACACATTGATTTTTCTCATGGCATCATTCGATAGTTGACAAATCATTTTCTTGCTTCTATTTCATTTGATCTTGTTAATTCTAAGTCTTCCTCAGTTGACAATCAAGGTAAGTTTTCTTTTGACAATAAATTCTATTGATTCTAAAAAAATCATTCACAACTTGTAAACATTATATTTAGACATCTATTGATCATAACTCTCTTTTGTCTTGAACCTAGTCACCTTGGAAATTATTTCATCTCGTCCAGTTGACATCGATTTCTTGAACTAATTTAGTTAAACCATTGAGTCATATTTATTTTACAACTCGTATTCACAAAATTTGATGTTTTGATTATGTATCATTTACCTTAATAATGTTCTTATTGACTAAAACATAACATAACTCTAGAGGAGACATCGTAGACTAAATCTCGAGGACGGGATTTAAAACAAGGTGGGGTGGATGTAACATTCCCAATTTTTTTTCATATAAGAGTTATAGGTTGTCAAAATTTATTAACCACTAGTAACTAGTTTTATTTTTAAAATAATTATTCGACCCATATAGTTTTAAAAACTATTTTATATATATATTTGGTTGGAATGTTATACTAATTGGCTTGTATATGTGTGACATTTCTATTTTCTATATTAAGATAAAGTATATAAAAACTTATATTATTAAACGGGTAGGCTAAGGATAAGTTGACTGTTAGAAATATGAAGTATCTAGACGGGTCTAGAAACCGTTTAATAATTAAATTATAAAAATACATTATATTTGAACCTACTCTGTTTTTAATGAAACTTGGTTCAAAATGTAGATAAGATTATTCTCGTTCTAATGACATATTTATTGTCTTGTAAAATGTCATACTTTAGAAGTTATACGCGCCAAATAAGTGAAGCTGTTGAATTAATTATAATAATAAAGTAATATTAAAATTTAAAAACTAAACATTTGAAAATTTAGTGTACGTGTACACTTTAAAAATCAAAATCAAACTTTACATTAAATATTGATATATACGTGGCCAATATTTAAAATAGTTCAGAAGTTATACCCAAGATTCTACCAGGAGGCTTTATAGTTGAACCCTAAAGTTACAAAGTGAGTCATTCTCCTTTTTATCACCTTTTTGTGATACAACTATATTTAAAAATGTTTTTCCAAAATCCTAAATGTTTACCAGTTATACTTACAGTGATTAAATTTTTATATTCTGTAATAACTGCAGGTATGGTGGGGTTTTATACATTACTTGACCCTCGTTACTATTGGCCAAAACGTTAGCCAATAGTAGCATGACCACAAGCACGATGGGGATTATGCCCTAGAAGCCATAGCCTATAACTAATAATATTTTTACATTACTAATAAACTTAATGTATGATTGAAATAAATCTAAATGGTATGTATATATAATAGAGCTTTATTAATCATTATTAAAATATATAGTAAAGAAAATATATTTAATAAACCTAAATTACTATTAACATTATAAAATAATGTTTAGTCCATAAATGTATACCATAATAAAATAGTCAAATATAATATATTCTACTGTACTAAAATTATATTTTAATCTTAGTCATTTTAATATAATAAATAATAATATTACAATTATTTAATTAATATATTATATTTGATAAAGTTATAGTTATTAATTTGACAAAAAAATGATATATTTCATTTTCTGGGCTAATTGGTTTTGTGCCATAGAAAATATATTTGACAAAATAATGTCATGGGACACTACTAAGGTCAGAGTCACTAGTTGAGAGAATGATCAACAGTGATATGACCAGAAATATGACCAGAGTCACTAGTTGAGAGAATGATCAGCAGTGACATGACCAAAGACACTATTTGAGAGAATGATCAACAGTGTTATGACCCGAGTCACTAGTTGAATGAATGATTAACAGTGATATGACCAGAGTCACTAGTTGAAAGAATGATCAATAGTGTTATGACCAGAGTCACTAGTTGAAAAAATGATCAACAGTGATATGACCAGAGTCACTAGTTGAAAGAATGATCAACAGTGATATGACCAGAGTCACTAGTTGAAAGAATGATCAACAGTGATTTGACTAACGTCACGGGAATCGCCTAGTGACCGATACCATTGAATCATAATAAGATATATTTTATATTTATTACTTGATAAACTTCACTATTGGACGAAAATGAGCCAATGAGTGATATGACCACTGTCACATCGGAACTGGCACCATGTGACAAATACTGATTGAGTTGGGTAAATATAAACAAATATAAAAACCCTTAATGCTGTAAAGTATAACAATATATTTCTATAAAAATGGAATGAACTCGCCAGTATTTATTACTGATAAAATATTTTCCAAAACTGTTTCAGGTAATTTGCTGTAAAGATAATAGTAGCCAGCTATGAAGCACTGAAGGCTTAAATAAAGTGGCTACAAAACCTGAATAAAAGAAGAAAATTATGTTTTATTTATTTGGGTTTATCCCTGTAAAAACAATTGAATTGAATATGGGTTTGAGCCCATTTATTTAATATTAAAAGTTGGTGTTTTATAAACTCTGAAATTATTTCCCAACTACGATTCTGATGAAAAAAAATTTCGCTGCCAAATTAATAAACACCGGTACTACTTAACTGGCTCGCGGCTCTCGCTCCCAGGGTGGGGTCGGGGGCTGTGACACACATGCAATGAAAAAGCTTAGCATTCAATTCCTTGGAGGGTGTAGCTTTGAAACGGCTCGGGCAGTTACTTGAAACGGCTCGGCAGTAGCTTTATTGAAAGGAGTGTGTTGAAACCACTTAGAAAATAAATTTTTTTCAAGTTTTTTTTTCATGTTAAATAAGATCGCAAAATATTCGTATAACGCCATTGAGAAGCCTTGAAACAAATAATGGCTGACAAAAATAACAGTGACTTATACTGCTATCAACGTGGACTCTTAAGAAATGGAGGGCACCCAGACACTCGGGTGAAACTTCATCGTCTAAAGCTTCACAGCCGCAGGTACCGGAAGAAAACAACTTTGTAACTAATAGTCAAAGCTTACACCCGAACAGAGGCGGTAGATGGGCAATTCCAGACGACGAATCTGAGAATTGGTCAAAAGATGTTGCAACATTTTACAGTAATGGGGACGCCCCATTCTATTATTCAGCTGTTTTCACTCGTTATGTGGAGTTGGACAAAAAAATTTGGGGCACTCTGTTAGGCTATCATTGTAATGGCTACCTAACAACAACGGTATTTTCATTAGAACTTTTTTATTAACAAAATTTGTATTTTTACTGTTTATTACATGTAACTTGTATTAATATAATATTCATTAAACAGCATATTGAGGGATAGACTGGAAGACTAATGGCTTGGAGAAGAAGAAGAAAGCTACAAAGGGATCCCACGTTAAATTTGCGGTGGACAATTCTTCCACCACAATTCTATGACACGTTACTACAATCCGTTCCTAAGAGCGTGGTTGGTTATGGAAATGGTAAAGAATACCCATTTCCTTTCTTTTTTGACGTGGATTTTGTGTTTTTCCCACCACCGATTGACAATAATGAATGGCTGTTAGTACGATTAGAGTTGGCATCCCAGGAATTAGTTTTCTACCCGTTTGAAAACTTTTTTGGACGAGGAGACAAATTTAGGGCAGTTATTATTCCACGGTTGACGAAGCTCAAGGTGTGTTTAACTGGTTTGCTGGTTGAAGAAACACTGGTTAAATGACCGGGATCAGATAAACCAGGGGGTTAGGTTCTGCATAAAATGGTTGGTTTCTGCTCGTTCGATTCGGGGATGCTGGGTCTTCTTCTCCGATAAATACTACAAAACAGAACACCGTTAGTCTCGTCATGAGGAGAAGGGAGGTTCTCTCCGTGACCCGACTCCAGCGTGAGAATAAGTATGTGTTTATGAAGAAGAAGAGTAAATGAAGTGAGTGTGACTTGTTTTCATACACGAATTATTCTCATATTTATAGCCGGGAATTTGGGCGGGAAAACCTGTTATTGAAATGTTGACGGAAGATGCTAACTCCGTAAGCGGTTATTTCTTTTTCCGTTAATCCTCTTCATCCGACGTGAGAGCACACGGATCGCTATTCAGATCAACGGTTGGGGTGTTGCCACGTGGAAAGTGGGCAAGTGGAGGTTGCCCTCTAATTCCATGCCATCACCGTGACTTCGAGAGAGCCTGGGGTGATGACACATGGCCAGACGGTTATAACTGCCTGGTGTTGTACGATTGAGACTTCTAGAAGGTTACTGCCATAATCTAGTGTGACTCCTTATCGTGTGGTATCATTGAAGTAAATAATATCCAAGCCTGGATACTATTCAAGCGGGAGCGTTTGCTGGGATTTTTATCCCTTGGGCGCAAGGATTTATTTATTTCCTTTGGGCGCGCAGGTATTGTCTGCTGTCTTTCTTCTAAGCTCTCTTTGTTGGACCAGTGCGCGGCTGCGCAAGGTCTAAAGAGGGTTAAAAGATTGATGTTGTGGTATGGTCACAAGTACTTAACATGAGAGTTTTGGGACCTTACCCCTTCACTGGTGCATTTGCTGTATTGGAAAAAGACAGGCAAACCAGAATGCTGCATAACTCATGAGCTAAACGATAACTACTTGATTTCTAACAGGTCAATCGTAGGCAATGAAGCTGTCTATATGTGTATGCTCACTACTAGAAAAGTGGTCATTTTGCTACGGAAATTTCCTACGCAAAAAAATACGTCGCAAATTCTGACGCATTTACTACGCAAAAAAAAATACGTCGCAAATTCAAATATAAACACATGAGCCAATCAAAACGCTTGGTTAGCCATCACATGGATCACAATCCTAGGGTGATCCAGTGCTCACATCCTTTTAAATCAATGGATGAAAATACACTTTCAGAAACACAATCTTTATACCTAGACACATACACACAAAGACAAAACTTAACAAAAAAATCATTTTTGAAAATCTTTCTTCATGCTCACCGGAAACTTTCTTCATGCTCACCGGAAACTTGTTCATGCTCACCGGAAACTTTCTTCATCCACGGTATCATGGGAAGCAGGAAGGAATAATAACAAAAATAGTAAATTTGTTCATGCTCACGGTACAATCAGTATGTTTCAATTTTCAACTAAATGGGTCCATCAAGTTCATTTTGTGGTTCAGCATCATCCTTGGTGCAATTGAAGTTGCATCCTTTCTATTAATTTACTACATCAAGTTCAGTTCTAGCAGAGATGAAGACAAAATAAGCTTATGATGAATATATAATTTTATTTTCTTTATGGTCGTAGATTTTATAATTTTTTTTATAAATTTGTATATATTTATGATTAATGTTATTGAATTTGTATAGTTTTTAGTTTTATTTGCTTTTGTATCCAATCTCTCGGATGTTTTATAAATAGAATAAAACTAGAAAAAAACATTTTCTTAAACAAAGCATATTTTTACTGACGGGTTTGTGAAACAAAATCCATCGTCAAAAACCTTTTCTTTTTTCATTTTATTTATTACAAATTCATCAGAAATGCGTAGTAAACAGTAGTCGGAAATTTGTCATAAACTATGAAAAAATATAAAAATTAACTTCCGTTAAATGGGTAGGAAAATGCGTAGAAAATGTGTAGCAATTTGTGACAGCCTTTTTCTGTCAGAAATGGGTAGGAAAATGCGTAGAAAATGAGTAAGAAACCAGTTTCCTACGAGGGGTTTTCCTACATATGCATTTTGTTACAAATTCGTAGAAAATCGCGAGCTGTGACGCATTTCCTACGAAAAATGGTGTCAGAAATTTTAATTTTTCTAGTAGTGGCTTATGGAGCATCTCGTTACAAACAAACCAATTAACATTACTTGAGACGTAATGTTTGTCATATAGACGATTCATGGCTGATAAACTGTATTTTTGGCGGTGTTTGCAACGCCCAAATTCTGTTAAATAAAATAAGTCTTCTTTTTAATATTATATCAAAACTTGATTACATTGGGAAACGTGTATCAATTCAAAGCTATAAATACATACATTGCTCCTCCTATTTAACCCATATAATTCTCATTTCAAAGTTCCCACTAACAAAAAAATAATTAAAAATGGATTCTTGGACCGACGAGGAAGATATTGCTGCTGCCGTTTCGTACGCTGCCGCTCGTGATCTGGGCACTTATTCAATTTCCGATCCTGCTTTCTGGGGGCAGGTTTTCAACTACTTTTGCATTCACGTACAAGAGACGACCTGAAGTGTCGATGTCTTGAGGACTCGTCTTGCTTTTCTACGCTTTATATGTAACCGTTTTTTAGGAAGGTACAAAAATGTTAAAAAAACTCAGCCGAACATGGAAGAAAAAGAGGTCATTGAAGAGACCCTGCTCGACTACGCAATACGTTACGAGTAGGACTTTGAACACCTTTAAGTGTTTGAAACATTGAAAATTTATGTGTAATTCACGAAATTAATTTGTAATATTTAGGTTGTAACGTTCAACTTAAATTTGTAATGTAACGTCACCTTTGTTTGACTTTAAACCGTTTGTCTATGTGAACCGGTGATTTTAGTTTTTTAAGTTTTTATAAACATAAGTTTTTATAATATTTGGGCCCAAACCGTTTTGTTTTATGTTTAACTTATTATAAACATTAATTTTTATAAAACATATTTAAACAAAAGAAAATAAACATAAACACCAAAAATACGAAAATTAAATAAAATAAAATCTATATAATAATATAAATTTTTTTACTGATTTTTTTAGTCACTGTTTCAACGGTTCTAATGAACGGCCCAAACATATTTTTTAGTGATATTTGGGCCCAAACAGCCCACACGCTACATATGGACGGCCAATGTAACACCTCGAAAATTCACATCCTATAATGTATTGACACGTGTCATAAACTTGAATGTGAGAAAGAATGTTCTTGAGGGACTAAAGTTGACAAACATGGAAAGTATGTGAATATACGATTTCAAAATGTCAACAGTGAATAAATATACTTTACAATAACCCTACATGATGTTCATACTTTCAAACGAATAAATCATGGATCATACGAAGCAAAAAGTGAGAGATTACAAACTACGGGAGTTAAATGTGTCAACATGTTTAAAATATACCACTGAGTGACCTTTTAAGCAAACCCGAAGCTTTGTAACGATTAATTATGCTCACTAGAATGCACGATAAAAATTTCATAAAGTTTCGTTATCGTATGAGAAAGTTATGATCAAATTCGTGTACGAGGGGTTAAAGCGTCAACGTTGAAAGTTTGGACCTTTCGGGTGACAATAAAGTTAACCGGGGACTAAACAAAGTGGGTAAATGTCTTAAAGCCCTTATATGTCAATTTAGAGGGTTCAAAGTGCAAGAAAATAAGTTAATTGACCTTTCGGAGGACCAAGAGCCAAGGATGCAAACTGAAAAAGAGATTTTTGGCCCTGGTGACATGCTTGCGCACCTCAACACTCACACCCTTGCGGTGCGCAAGGCATGCCCAGATACAGCAAGTTAGCTGTTGGCTGTTTTAAACGTTGCAACTGATCTTTAAACGATTTTCTCATCATGCTTGGCCCCTAAACAACCCCTAAACACTAGGGACACTTGTTAATAAGTTGTGGTCAGTGGTAGACTTACTTGTCAACATTTTATGGTGATTAAATCACTATAAAAGGGCATGAAGTTGCAACCATTTGATTATTCATCTCTTGTGCAATTCTGGAGCCTTTGGGAGCTTAAGAGCAGACACAAGACCTTCCTAATCAAGCATAGGACTTAGTAAGTTTACTAATCCTTTCTTAATTAAGTTATAGCTTAGTTTTAGCTTAAAAGTCAAACCGTCGTAATTAACGGTTGACTTAACGATTAATCATTGTTAGTCCAGTGATTAGTCGAAGTGAAAGTAGTTATAAGTTGGTAATTATGTGGGTAATAAACCCTCAAAAGAGTTCCCCCTGATTCCCACTCTAACTAGGTCAAATGTCGGGTCAAACTTGCTAAAAAAAAGTCAACTGGATACTTAAATTCTAATTTATGCATAATTAGCAATGTAGAACATATACAACCTGTTTGATCATTAATATAACTTGGTAATTAGTGTAAGAACATGTCTAAACATGTTCAACACGACAATTTACTGTTTAGACCCGGTTCGGAACCGAAAGTCGCAAAGCTTTGACTTTTGCTTTGACTTCAGTTCTGACCCCTTTTGGTATGATTTAGAAATACATAAGAGCTTCATTTGGACCAGGTTACATGCTAGTATAACCCTCTGTGATTATACACCATGGTTCATTAGTTAACCAATTAATACGCATGATTCCGTTAATTGTTCATATGTTGACCATTATGCCCTTTTCACCTTAAAACGTTATTTTTGAAAATGTAAAAGAGTAAAAACCTTAATTACTGATATATAAACTTGTATGCAAAGTTTGACATCATTTTGAGGTATAGATTGAGAGTTATGCTCATTAGCGTAATTAAGAAGCTTTATGTTAATAAAACGGCATAATTAGCGTATAGCCTAGTTAAGCCTACTTTTTGGTATCAAACTTAATACCCACTAATGTAATATATTATTTTGGGATTTTTGAAGATTTTTAATTAATTTTAGGCTGAGCATAACTCATAGTCGTAGCCTTAATCCGGTAATTGTCGGTTTTGCCCTTACGGGCCATAAAATGAGTTTTACATATCTAAACGACTCCAAACCTTTTGCTACTGATCACATATGATAAATAAATTATTTTAAGCCTTCTGGAAAAATAAAAATATCAGATTTCTATATAGAACCCGGAAACGGCTTCTAATCGCCTAATTAAGCGTTTTTAACGCATAGTATGTACTAGAACTATTTTAAACATACAAAGGTTGATACCTACTGATATTTTGGGCAAATTATAATATTTTAACAGTAAGAAAAAGTTTTTTAACTCAGACTTCAGTTTTGAGCTTTACGGCTTATGTGAAATTACCAAAATGCCCCTACGGTGCATAGTTTGGTTATAATTGATAAATTTCACATATATAATTTACCCTACTGTTATAACTTAGTAAAATAAGTATTTTTGCTGATTACATCAGACCTGTAACTCAGGTAAATACTTAAACTCTTTTATAACCTTTTAAATGACCAAACTACCCCTACGGGGCATAGTTTGTGTTTAAATTCGTTTCGGGCATAATAAAAGACATCTTACTGATGTCACAACATATATGAAGCATATTAAATTAGGAAACCTGTAAATGGCTCATATGTATACTCGTTACGCTTATTACGCGTTCGGTTCGGTTTATGTAACTAGTTTACATAAACTAGCCTAAACGGGTCAAACCTTAACGGTTTTATCTCAAAATCCAGAATGTGTATGAAATACCCATATTAAGCAAGTATCTGAACTTGTCAGGTTTAAATCACATTCTATCCGGTCTTCGCCTAATCGTGCGTTTGAACCGTATATTTCTCTAAGACTAACCGGTCTAAGCTTATGCTTAATTAAAGACCCGTTAGCATTCTAATTGGTTATTTATACCATCATTCCAGACTAGAGCCTTCCGGTAAATTGTACCTACGCTTACTTAAGTGAATACGGCTGAGTTATTAATTCTTACTATTTAAGACAGGAGCTAGCTCAGGTAAATACTCTTAACTTATTTTCCCTATACGGGCTTGGGATACGGTATTATAAAAATACCGCTTGGTCGGGTATTGAATATTTAGTCGAATTGTGATTAAATTATTGAGGTAACCCAGTTTAATCTGTATTGTTTGAAATAAAGACCTTTAGGGGTTAATGACCATGCCCTGGATATCCTTGACATCATTGTATTATAAAATGGCCACGTCTTAAGCACGGGGTGTAGGCATACACCTGACAGTTGCTTAAGTAATAACGGTATCTCACTATCTTGTGGGCCTATACTTGTGGCGTGTCTGTTAATCTGACTCGGTTTCTACATCGGGCCCTGAACGTACAATGAACATGTAAATCTGTATACAGGATTATAACTATAATTGTCCCAAGTATAAAAGATTAATTTTGCCTCTGTGCATTTTAATCAAATCATAAAAAGATATTTTGTGCCACGTGCATTCAAACAAATTTTATTAAACCTTTTCAAAATGAGTCGGTTGAGTGTATTTACCAGTGAAAACTGACGTATTTTCCAAAAGGGTTAAGTGACAGGTACTGAACGTAATTGGTTGGAAGCTCAGGGCGTTTATAAGGAATCTTGCAAGTTCTAGGCGCCTAAAGTCTGTTGAACAATGTTTATATTTTAAGATCCGCCTGTGGATCCTTTACTTTCCGTTGTAATACTTGGATATTACTTTATATTCGGATTGTAATATATATTTATCTTTTGCTTCCGCTGTGCATTTATATATTGTGTTGCTTGACTATTATGTTGCCAACCACGTCACGATACTCCCCACCGGGAGCACCGGTAACACGTGGAAAGACGGGGTGTGACAGGTTGGTATCAGAGCCAACACTGAGTGAATTAAACGCTAGCCTTTTTGCGTTTAATCTCAGTTACACAGTTGCACATTCTTGAGTCTAGACAAGAACATAGGACAAATTCCAATTCGTTTCATTGTCTTTTAATTACTTCCTTGATTATTTTTCTGATTAGCCTTTGCATGGGCAAGTCATTTTTATTAGAAGTCCCGTTTAGGGCAACTATATACTTGCTTAAGTTTTAAAGGAACGATTATGTAAAAAAAAAAAATCATTCCTATATTATAAGATCTACCATTATAATAAAATGGCAAAATCTAAAAAGGGACAAGACCTAGCCTGGTGTCATTATTAAGACGCGGCCAAGATGGCAGTTCCTCAATTTAGGTTCAGATCCTTATTAACATTTCAATTTAAGATTGTTCTGCGTTAAATATTAAAGGAATCTTAAAGGTAAAACCTAGCCTAAATGTCATTTGCAGACATGGCCAAGATGGTAAAACCTAGCCTAAATGTCATTACAGACATGGCCAAGATGGTAAAACCTAGCCTAAATGTCATTGCAGACATGGCCAAGACGGTAAAACCTATCGAAAAGATTACAATCCCTATTAACATCTGTAAGTATGTTAACATTTTGGCAAACTGTGAATCGTTAAAGTCACACAGGCCATCTTTTAAAAAAAGAGGGTTAATCCAAATTCCCTTATTTGATATAAACATCCAATAGTGATGAAGTGCCTACGGGCCAAACTCGTTGTCCAATAAGACAACGTCAGTGGTGGTCTTTGACCCCCGTCTAAAGATGTTGGACTACGTCCAAGCATAATAGTTTGTATGATCAATGCGATCCTGACTAGTATCATCAAATGAAGATGATCATATTATAAACATCCATAAGTGATGAAATGCCTACGGGCCATATTTATTGTCCTAAGGGACAACAGGCAGTTGATGTCTTTGACTCTCTGTCGAGAAAAGGTAATGAACTTTGATTCAAACCTTAATGCCTCGATTCTCTGAAATCATGGCTTGTAAATTTAAAACTGCCCATGTGACTAGGCCTTTGCGCTACCTTAATGTCCTTAATGTTTTATAACTAGGATAAATAATAATGCCTCGATCCTCTGAAATCATGGCTTAGAAATTAAACTTGTCCGCGTGACTAGGCCTTTTGCGCCACTTTTATATCCTTAATGTTTAATAACTAGGATAAATTATAATGAAAATGCTAATTAAATATAACTAACAAATTAACCAATATGGTTTATATTACCATGGTTAATAAATCGTCAAGAACGATAGTACTGTATGGGCTTCTAAATAAACCTTGCCCTTACTTTCTTTTTGTAGCAATTAAGACTACATGGCTGACTCTGACGAGATAAACAGTCATCCTTTGGAAAACCGCGATGATAATGATAGGATTAATATAACCAAAGGAGAGCTTCGCTCACTGATTGACACAACTGTATCTAAAGCTGTAGAAGAACAATTTAAGGAGTATAGTGGGACGCATAGTCGAGCCTCATCTGTACCCCACTCTAAGTCTGTCCCTAAAACTCATTCAGAGCCTCATAACAAGCCGCCCTCTGAGAAAGAAGAGCCAAAGAAGGATGATGATCGACATTCATCCAATGAACACAGTGTTCCATCCAAGAAGGTAGTGTTCGATAATGAACCACGTACCAAGTCTTATACCTATAAGTACTTTGTTTCCTGTAAACCCCGAGATTTCATTGGGGAGAAAGGAGCAGTAGATTGTATGACCTGGTTGGATGAAATGGACACGGTGGTGGACAGCAGTGGTTGTGCTGAAAGGGATGTAGTAAAGTATGTATCCCAATCGTTCAAGGGAGAGGCACTAGCGTGGTGGAAGGCTCTCATTCAAGCTGCTGGGAAGATCCCACTTTACAACATGTCATGGGAACAGTTTGTTGCTCTCATTATGGAGAACTACTGCCCTCAACACGAGGTCGAAAGAATCGAATCAGATTTCTTATCATTGGTGATGACAAACTTAGATTGTCAAGCATACCTCACCAGTTTCAATACCCTGTCCAGACTGGTTCCTTACCTAGTAACACCAGAACCCAAGAGAATTGCTCGCTTCATCGGAGGTTTAGCCCCAGAAATCAAAGCCAGTGTTAAGGCTTCAAGACCTACTACATTCAGGTCAGCGGCAGATCTGTCGCTATCTCTTACACTCGATGTAGTCAGAAACAAGGCTGCCAAAGCCTCTGAAGATGGAAAGCGTAAAAGGGAGGATGAGAATTCTCATCGCTCCAATAGGAAGAGGAATTCTGAAGATAAGAAGAGTTCCGGGTTTAAGAGAGACAGCCAGCAGTCGAGTGAGAAGAACAGGTGCGGAACCTGTAGGAAATACCATCTTGGGAAATGCAGATTTGAGTCTGAGCCACTACCCTGTGGAATCTGCAAGTCTAAGGAACATAAAACCTTGGATTGCAAGAAGTTGAAAGATGCAACCTGTTATGGTTGCAACGAGAAGGGGCATATCAAGACTAACTGCCCTAGGAATCAGAAGAAGCCTGAAGAGGCCAAGAAAGCAAACGCATGAGTTTTCAGGATGAACGCCCAGGAGATGGTGCAGAATGATAATAGTATAGCAGGTACCTTTCCTTATCAAGCATTTTATACAGAAATTTATTTGATACTGGCAAATATGAATCTATAAGGAACTATAAATATTGTGAACTGTTGTCCCCGCTGATTAGGACTCCAGTCATTTAACGCGAGATAGAAATTACCGATGACACTATAGAAAATGCCCAACAAATCTTAGATTGATATTTTATTTGGAATCACTCTTTTCTGATATCCTTATGGCAAGCTCTCAAGCTATCCAAATTCATCACTATAATAAAGACAGATGTGACATTTTGATCCTCTGTCAAAAAGATGATGGATTAGGACCAAACTTTAAATGCCATAAATGGTCTTTTGTGACCTAGGCTAAGTAAAATTGATATATATTAAATAACATTCATTAAGAATGTTAATGCTATATTGGCCTGTATGGTTTAATGAAACCATGGTTAGTATATAAAGCCATGAGGATGATGAATAGCAGTTGTCGAATCGAAACCAAGAAATTGATTCATTTAGTAATAGGAGCTAATTTTTCTGTTCCTAAATCTGTAAAAAATTCTAATGTACCCTCTCTATAGATAAAGGACATTCGCATGTAATTGATATCTCTTTAATCCCTATTGATCATGAATACCAAATGGTATGACAAAACCGCCGTATGAAAATTGATGTATCTTAATAAGTTCCATAGATTGCTTCCATGCCTGATCAGTATGGAGGTTTAATGCATGGAACCACAAAGATATTCCAATGATCATATGGTACTAGAGTCAACTAATAGTATTCAAAGAAGATATCCAGAATGGAATTGTCTAAGTAAATGTTTCCGATTAAGGAATTCGTGGACTAGTAACATAAAAGGTGTCACTTATTTGACACAAGCAATGATGGGTGAACTGGAGTCTGAGATATGGAAATCTCTGTAACCTCCTTGTATTTTGATTGCCTTCTCCTAAGACTACCCTGTTTACCTCCCGAGAGGCAAGTAGAGTTATGATTAACATCCCGCTTTGGGGTTAGAGTGTTGTGAAAATTCCATATCGATTTTGGAATAATCGAAACCCTGATTAAGTAAGTTTTAAGACATAGGCTCATATAGCCTGACTCAATATTCTGAGGATGTTATTTTATTAAATAAGAAAGACGATTCATATCGTTGATATACTAATTACCGCAGCCCTAATTTGGCAACGATTAAGAATTTGCCATCAGCTGCCCAGGATCATCGATTTGATCGACCAACTGTAAGAATTAGCTACTCCTTAAGAATTGTTTTGAGCAATGGTTGAAATAACCCTCTCACCTTAAGATAAGCTTTCTATAATAGATGATACATAAGTATCAAGGCTGCTCCCTTGAAAACCTTGTATAGATGGAATGCTAAACATCTATTGTTTGGACAATAGATTAGTAAGTCCAATTATCAGGATCTGAAGGTTGCATTAGAAACAACAAATAAGATCACGCAAATTCATAATCATCTGTAAGATGCCAATATTCGGCAGAAAAATCAAGGATTAATGAAAGTAGCAAACCTCCTGAATTCTTGTTAAGGAATGGAGTGCCAAATTGTTAAAATTATTAGGCTAGTTAAGCTCTGAATATATAGAATCATTCGAAGGAAATCGAATGTATCAAGATCAGGTAGCCTTTAAGCTAAAACCTATTTAAAGAGCTTGGCGGAGCTCGCAATATATTGCACATCAGTGATTGAAGGATGTGTTTCGCCAATAAGTCAAGAAGCATTATCACAATATGATATGCAGATTTATAATATGATGAGCAACCTGTGTCGATTAAGGGTCGACAGGATTAGAAGCTCCAAAAAGATACATGTACCTATTATAAAGGTCAATTGGAGTGCCTTAGAGGCTCAAAGGTACTGAGGAAGATTAAGCCCAATATGAGGCAGAAAATACTTCCTTTACTTTAACAAATCTCGAGGTCGAGATTTCTTTTAAGGGGGTGAGGATGTAACACCTCGAAAATTCACGTCCTATAATGTATTGACACGTGTCATAAACTTGAACGTGAGAAAGAATGTTCTTGAGGGACTAAAGTTGACAGACATGGAAAGTATGTGAATATACGAGTTCAAAATGTTAACAATGAATAAATATACTTTACAATAACCCTACATGATGCTCATACCTTCAAACGAATAAATCATGGATCATACGAAGCTAAAAGTGAGAGATTACAAACTACGGGAGTTAAATGTGTCAACATGTTTAAAATATACCTCTGAGTGACCTTTTAAGCAAACCCGAAGCTTTGTAACGATTAATTATGCTCACTAGAATGCACGATAAAAATTTCATAAAGTTTCGTTATCGTATGAGAAAGTTATGATCAAATTCGTGTACGAGGGGTTAAAGCGTCAACGTTGAAAGTTTGGACCTTTCGGGTGACAATAAAGTTAACCGGGGACTAAACAAAGTGGGTAAATGTCTTAAAGCCCTTATATGTCAATTTAGAGGGTTCAAAGTGCAAGAAAATAAGTTAATTGACCTTTCGGAGGACCAAGAGCCAAGGATGCAAACTGAAAAAAAGATTTTTGGCCCTGGTGACATGCTTGCGCACCTCAACACTCACACCCTTGCGGTGCGCAAGGCATGCCCAGATACAGCAAGTTGGTTGTTGGCTGTTTTAAACGTTGCAACTGATCTTTAAACGATTTTCCTCATCTTGCTTGGCCCCTAAACAACCCCTAAACACTAGGGACACTTGTTAATAAGTTGTGGTCAGTGGTAGACTTACTTGTCAACATTTTATGGTGATTAAATCACTATAAAAGGGCATGAAGTTGCAACCATTTGATCATTCATCTCTTGTGCAATTCTGGAGCCTTTGGGAGCTTAAGAGCAGACACAAGACCTTCCTAATCAAGCATAGGACTCAGTAAGTTTACTAATCCTTTCTTAATTAAGTTATAGCTTAGTTTTAACTTAAAAGTCAAACCGTCGTAATTAACGGTTGACTTAACGATTAATCATTGTTAGTCCAGTGATTAGTCGAAGTGAAAGTAGTTATAAGTTGGTAATTATGTGGGTAATAAACCCTCAAAAGAGTTCCCCCTGATTCCCAATCTAACTAGGTCAAATGTCGGGTCAAACTTGCTAAGAAAAAGTCAACATGATACTTAAATTCTAATTTATGCATAATTAGTAATGTAGAACCTATACAACCTGTTTAATCATTAATATAACTTGGCAATTAGTGTAAGAACATGTCTAAACATGTTCAACCCGACAATTTACTGTTTAGACCCGGTTCGGAACCGAAAGTCGCAAAGCTTTGACTTTTGCTTTGACTTCAGTTCTGACCCGTTTTGGTATGATTTAGAAATACCTAAGAGCTTCATTTGGACCAGGTTACATGCTAGTATAACCCTCTGTGATTATACACCATGGTTCATTAGTTAACCAATAAATACGCATGATTCCGTTAATTGTTCATATGTTGACCATTATGCCCTTTTCACCTTAAACGTGATTTTTGAAAATGTAAAAGAGTAAAAACCTTAATTACTGATATATAAACTTGTATGCAAAGTTTGACATCAGTTTGAGGTATAGATTGAGAGTTATGCTCATTAGCGTAATTAAGAAGCTTTATGTTAATAAAACGGCGTAATTAGCGTATAACCTAGTTAAGCCTACTTTTTGGTATCAAACTTAATACCCAATGATGTAATATATTATTTTGGGATTTTTAAAGATTTTTAATTAATTTTAGGCTGAGCATAACTCATAGTCGAAGGCTTAATCCGGTAATTGTCGGTTTTGCCCTTATGGGCCATAAAATGAGTTTTACATATCTAAACGACTCCAAACCTTTTGCTACTGATCACATATGATAAATAAATTATTTTAAGCCTTCTGGAAAAATAAAAATATCAGATTTCTATATAGAACCCGGAAACGACTTCTAATCGCCTAATTAAGCGTTTTTAACGCATAGTATGTACTAGAACTATTTTAAACATACAAAGGTTGATACCTACTGATATTTTGGGCAAATTATAATATTTTAACAGTAAGCAAAAGTTGTTTAACTCAGACTTCAGTTTTGAGCTTTACGGCTTATGTGAAATTACCAAAATGCCCCTACGGTGCATAGTTTGTTTATAATTGATAAATTTCACATATATAATTTACCCTACTGTTATAACTTAGTAAAATAAGTATTTTTGCTGATTACATCAGACCTGTAACTCAGGTAAATACTTAAACTCTTTTATAACATTTTAAATGACCAAACTACCCCTACGGGGCATAGTTTGTGTTTAAATTCGTTTCGGGCATAATAAAAGACATCTTACTGATGTCACAACATATATGAAGCATATTAACTTAGGAAACCTGTAAATGGCTCATATGTATACCCGTTACGCTTATTACGCGTTCGGTTCGGTTTATGTAACTAGTTTACATAAACTAGCCTAAACGGGTCAAACCTTAACGGTTTTATCTCAAAATCCAGAATGTGTATGAAATACCCATATTAAGCAAGTCTCTGAACTTGTCGGGTTTAAATCACATTCTATCCGGTCTTCGCCTAATCGTGCGTTTGAACCGTATATTTCTCTAAGACTAACCGGTCTAAGCTTAGGCTTAATTAAAGACCCGTTAGCATTCTAATTGGTTATTTATACCATCATTCCAGACTAGAGCCTTCCGGTAAATTGTACCTACGCTTACTTAAGTGAATACGGCTGAGTTATTAATTCTTACTATTTAAGACAGGAGCTAGCTCAGGTAAATACTCTTAACTTATTTTCCCTATACGGGCTTGGGATACGGTATTATAAAAATACCGCTTGGTCGGGTATTGAATATTTAGTCGAATTGTGATTAAATTATTGAGGTAACCCAGTTTAATCTGTATTGTTTGAAATAAAGACCTTTAGGGGTTAATGACCATGCCCTGGATATCCTTGACATCATTGTATTATAACATGGCCACGTCTTAAGCACGGGGTGTAGGCATACACCTGACAGTTGCTTAAGTAATAACGGTATCTCACTCTCTTGTGGGCCTATACTTGTGGCGTGTCTGTTAATCTGACTCGGTTTCTACATCGGGCCCTGAACGTACAATGAACATGTAAATCTGTATATAGGATTATAACTATAATTGTCCCAAGTATAAAAGATTAATTTTGCCTCTGTACATTTTAATCAAATCATAAAAAGATATTTTGTGCCACGTGCATTCAAACAAATTTTATTAAACCTTTTCAAAATGAGTCGGTTGAGTGTATTTACCAGTGAAAACTGACGTATTTTCCAAAAGGGTTAAGTGACAGGTACTGAACGTAATTGGCTGGAAGCTCAGGGCGTTTATAAGGAATCTTGCAAGTTCTAGGCGCCTAAAGTCTGTTGAACAATGTTTATATTTTAAGATCCGCCTGTGGATCCTTTACTTTCCGTTGTAATACTTGGATATTACTTTATATTCGGATTGTAATATATATTTATCTGTTGCTTCCGCTGTGCATTTATATATTGTGTTGCTTGACTATTATGTTGCCAACCACGTCACGATACTCCCCACCGGGCCCACCGGTAACACGTGGAAAGACGGGGTGTGACAGGTTGGTATCAGAGCCAACACTGAGTGAATTAAACGCTAGCCTTTTTGCGTTTAATCTCAGTTACACAGTTGCACATTCTTGAGTCTAGACAAGAACATAGGACAAATTCCAATTCGTTTCATTGTCTTTTAATTACTTCCTTGATTATTTTTCTGATTAGCCTTTGCATGGGCAAGTCATTTTTATTAGAAGTCCCGTTTAGGGCAACTATATACTTGCTTAAGTTTTAAAGGAACGATTATGTAAAAAAAAATCATTCATATATTATAAGATCTACCATTATAATAAAATGGCAAAATCTAAAAAGGGACAAGACCTAGCCTGGTGTCATTATTAAGACGCGGCCAAGATGGCAGTTCCTCAATTTAGGTTCAGATCCTTATTAACATTTCAATTTAAGATTGTTCTGCGTTAAATATTAAAGGAATCTTAAAGGTAAAACCTAGCCTAAATGTCATTTGCAGACATGGCCAAGATGGTAAAACCTAGCCTAAATGTCATTACAGACATGGCCAAGATGGTAAAACCTAGCCTAAATGTCATTGCAGACATGGCCAAGACGGTAAAACCTATCCAAAAGATTACAATCCCTATTAACATCTGTAAGTATGTTAACATTTTGGAAACTGTGAATCGTTAAAGTCACACAGGCCATCTTTTAAAAAAAGAGGGTTAATCCAAATTCCCTTATTTGATATAAACATCCATTAGTGATGAAGTGCCTACGGGCCAAACTCGTTGTCCGATAAGACAACGTCAGTGGTGGTCTTTGACCCCCGTCTAAAGATGTTGGACTACGTCCAAGCATAATAGTTTGTATGATCAATGCGATCCTGACTAATATCATCAAATGAAGATGATCATATTATAAACATCCATAAGTGATGAAATGCCTACGGGCCATATTTATTGTCCTAAGGGACAACAGGCAGTTGATGTCTTTGACTCTCTGTCGAGAAAAGGTAATGAACTTTGATTCAAACCTTAATGCCTCGATTCTCTGAAATCATGGCTTGTAAATTTAAAACTGTCCATGTGACTAGTCCTTTGCGCTACCTTAATGTCCTTAATGTTTTATAACATAAACACCAAACATATTTTTTTAGTGATATTGGGCACAAACAGCCCACAACGTTTTATAAAACATACTTGGGCCTAAACAGCCCACACACTAGTGGTGCACAAAATAACCGGTTAATTAACTGTAACCGATTATTAACCGAAACCGTAACCGGTTAATAACCGATTTAGGAATAACCGGTTCAATAGGTTATTTAACCGTAGGTTAGTAACCGGTTATAAGTGTTTAGTATAATAACCGGTTATTAACCGGTTTTTTTAAACCGGTTTTTTAACCGATAGACTGGGTAACCGAAAAAATAACCGAAAAATTCAAAAAAAAAGGCAAAAAAACCGGTTAATAACCGAAAATAACCGGTTAATTAACTGAACCGGTTAAAGTAATTAACCGGACCAGTTAAAAAAATAACCGGTTAAAGTAATAACCGGTTAAAGCATTAACCGGTTAAAGTCAAAAAGTCAAATTAACCGGTATAACTGGTTAACCGAACCGGTTATTAAAATTAACTGGTTTGTGCACCTCTACCACACGCTACATTTGGACGGCCCAAACAGATTAATTTTCTAATGTTTGGGCCCAAACAGCCCACACGGTACAAATGAACGGCCCGTTTTATTTTGTAATACTTGGGCCCAAACTGTATGTTAACGGACTCAAACATTATAAAACATAAATTTGACTTTATTTTGTATGATTTTTTTAATTTTTTAAGTTATTATAAACTTGTTAACGGACTCAAAAACTTTTTTATATTAATATAACACACATAAATATTAAACAAAAGATAATAAAAATAAACACCAAAATATTAAACATAACATAATAAAAAAATATATTCTAAAACCATATCCTAATAGCCTCCCACTTCGACATATGTTTGAATTCATGTCTCTCTTCATGACGGTAGTTGATGAGGGCCACGTCCTTCGTATCGTCCTCACCAAGGTCCGGCATTTATGTCTCCACTTTCTTGTAATATCGGTCGAACCTCTCACATTCCAACCAGAGGACACGGAACCTGGAGGATAACGCGTCGACGGTCCGGTTGTGGTCCGTACCACGTAGTTTGGCAAAAATCTGTTGAACACGAACCCAGAGCCCCCCCTGTCCTCGTCGCGGAGGATCGGTCATCGCATCCTCCCAAGCTTGGCACAGAGCAATATCTTCAACATCTGTCCAGGAAGAATTGGCCATTTTCAGGTGGGTCGTTGACGGCGTCGGAGAAGGTTGATAGTTTAAATGGCTGAGAATGTTTGATATTTGAAACGGCGTGGTGATAAGTGAACGGGGTGAGGGTTTATATAGTGGGTACATTAGGGGTGTTGAAACGCCGTGTGCAACATTGATGTTTAAACAAGGCTGTTGAGTTCTTTATTTTTTTTATTTTTTTCCATTATTTTTTTTTTGCATGCTAATTTACTGCAATAATATTTATCGAATGAAAAACAAGTAAACTTTATTATGATTTAATACAAATTACATAAAAGACATAACATATAAAAATACAAACATAAACATTTCAACCATAATACGCCAAGCAGTCTTCAGATAACAACATAACATCGCCAAACCAATGCTTAGGACTCGGTGGAAAACCGAGAGCAAATAGAAAAGTAGGAGTGAATCTATTCTCTTCTTCTGGAATTCACGTCAAAACACCTTTGCAGTGATAAAGATGCATTTTGAACTGGCAAGTTCCATCCACACTCACTGGGTAAGTAGAGGTGGCATTTCTGAAGAGACGACACTCCAATATGAAAAACGATATCAAAAGCTAATTTGACAATTCAAGCCTAGAAACACGTCTTTTACGCTAACAGATACGTGTGGTTTCATAAATATTTCTTGCCTTTGATACACGAAAACATCTATGAGAATCAAATAATGGAGGGAGGATAACATTTTCTATGAGATTTAAGTGTGGTAGAGGGATCTGTTTAACAAGCACACACACACAAAAAAAAAAAAAGTGGGTAAATATATAAGGGAACAGACGGTGAAACGACTTGAACAACACATTGAAAAGGCTCGAACTATAGGTTGAAGCGGCTTAAGACAGTTGTACCGGCTTAACACAGCTGTACCGGCTTAAGCCAGCTGAAACGGCTTAAAAAGCGGCTGAGACGACACAAACAATGGGGTGAAACGGCTTGGCTTGCAGCGGTGGGGTCCACGTGTGTACGGTAACGGCTCGGCTCCAACCCAATGACACGGCTTGGCTCACTGAAGGTACTCGACTAAGTTCTTTCAACAGGAGCCGAATGAAACGGCTTGGCTAAGTTCTTTCAACATTGGTCGGACACGTGGCGTGTTCTGAAACACCTTCAAGTCGTTACAGGTTTTGTCGGACACGTGGCGTGAACTGGTTGGCTGGGCGTTGAAAGGATTCCTTGTGCCGTTTTAACTTGTGGAAACGGCTTGGTGAGGGGTGTCAAATGAACATTTTGAAAAAGACGTCGATGATTTGGCCAATTTCATGATTTTCCAAATTTATTATCCAGTACAAGAATATACCTTAACTTTTTACCAATAAAGCTTGCATATAATAATTAAAGACAGCTAATAATTTAAGGGTTTGACCAATTAAATAGGTCAAAGTAGCAAGTTACCAACTTTTCTACCGTACTTATTGTTCTTCTCTGCTCTTCGATGGCCAGTAAACTGGACTTCCGGTAACAAGAAAGAAGAAATTTTTAAAGCTCTCAATAGCCTCTGATTAGTATCATAAAAGCTTTACAATACCATTTTCATTATGTACATCTTCCCAACTACATAACATTGAAAACTACTTGAATAATAATAATAATAATAATAATAATAATAATAATAATAATACAAAACTATGTTACAACTAATATATATGTGTGTGTAAGAATTGATTTTTTTTACTCGTACACAGTATCCAGAATGCAACATGTGTATTATTGGGCGAATGCATATTTGTCTTAGAGTATTCACATCTGGTCCATCAAATTCTGCAAGAAGGTCATTCGTATTAAAGATAGTGGTTATGAATTGTTGTAAGTAGAGGAGAAAGAAAATATTATTGTTCATATATGAAAAAATATTGTTCACCCCTATAATTTTTTTAATATTTTTAGAAAGTGGTTATTAGTAGAGGAAACATTAAAATTAATGATAAAAGGTATAAAAAGTATTATAATTTTATATTGCATCAAAATTAAAAAAATTCATAGTTTTATTTTCTAAAAAGTAAAAAAGTATATAAAAGTTATCCGAGTTTAAAAGGTTTGGTATAACAAGAAAAAAAAACCAACATAGGTTTTGATTATTTTTTACCCATTTAACTGTGTGAGTTTCATTGGAGAACACTAAAAAAGTTGGGAACTCACTCAAACGAACTCCAATTAAACTCATTCCAACGGTGTTTAAATCCGCTCGTCGAACCCTAATTAGGATCTTTTAACCCTAGATCTCAATCCCTAAACCCTAAATATATTATGGTTTTGCTTTTAGGGTCTTATATTAGGGTTTTGCTTTAGAGTTTAGTTTTAGGGTTAACTATTAGTATTTAGGGTTTGGCTTTAGGGTTTATCCTTTAGGGTTTATATTTTAGATTTTACGGTTTAGCTTATGTTTTAGGCTTATGTTTATCTTTAGGGCTTAGGTTTAGAGTTTAGTGTTTAGGGTTCATAGATCCTAGTTAAGGTTTGACGAGGCGGTTCTAATGCCGCTGGAATGAGTTCAATCGGAGTTTGTTTTAGTCGGTTCCCCACTGTTCCCCACTTTTTTAGTGTTCCTAATGAACCCTTCCCTCTTTTAACATCTGCTTTTTATCATCTTACAACTGACTTAATCTTAAGCATTTAATTGTAAGGTACTAGTTGGAACGATAAGAAGTTAGAATGGATTGACCAAGGTGTTTGGTTTTTAAGAGGTAAAATGTCTGCAGTATGCAGACCACATTTTGCAGACATTTGTAGAAGAAGAGGTGGACTAAACCTCTGCAATCTACAAGAAGAAGATTGTTTGTCTTTAACGTATGTAAACTTTTAAAATAAACTGGTGGTGGTGTACAGATGGTGATAATGGGTGGTGGACGTGGACGGTGGGTGGTGGGTGGTGGACCTTATGACATCGATCACCCCCACAGTATGGTGACCCAAAAAAGTGTGTTAATGAAATTGAAACTTAATACATGCATACAATAGTTAAAAAAAGTGTCGTAAGAAGGTATTTATATTTGAGTTTTTATCCATATCCTAATAATTTAACTAAAAAACACATTTAGCTTATAAGTGTAAAGATTTTCAATTAAATAAATGCTCACTTAATCAATTTTTACTATTTTTCTCTCATCCACTCACAAATAAAACATAGGCAATGAATAGTGAGTCGTAACGTGAACATTTTTATGTTTTTCTTATAATTTTAAGATAAAAGAATAAAGACTCAAATACTTCTATTCTGTTAAAAAGTTGCACTAAACTCCATCTGGTATGTTTTTGAAACCTATATTAGTGACACTTTTTTTATGTGTCACAATACATAAACAAGATTTATTAACTTTAAAGTATAGCACTGATAATGTCACCATCATGTGGAAAGTTGAATGGAAAATAATGCCAACGGCTTCAGGATTAGACATAAGTTTAGGAATTTATATAACTATGAAGATGTAACATTGTTGGCTCCCGGTATTGCCGCATGCAAGTTTTCAAGGGTAGTTGTGACTTACATTATTATTGGAAGTAAACAATAAGAACCCTACTTGCACATGTCATTAAAGGCCTACGACAAATTTTATGGCAAACTATTCGAATGATTGTCTCCAAGAATTGACACCCCCTTATGCATCCCCATCTTCTACGACCCTCAAATCAATTCTAATTATATAGAGGCCGATTAACGTACAATATCACTTATCCTACATTACGTACGCGATATTCTCAGCCGTAGGATCTTCAATCCATCAAACTTATTTAAATCATTAAATTAATCATATTAATGTATTCAAATCTTATAAAAAAAAAGTTAAAATCGTCATTACGAGATCTTAATCTCTGTAACTGACGGATATTCAAATCTTATATTCAAAAAACGAACCCTGAATCAAAAATCGAACCCTGAATCAAATACAACAACGTACGATTCGTATTCACAAACCTCCTTCTCCCTGCTGCGATTTCATATCTGCTGATATGGATGTTCTGAACTACAAGAACATCGATCGACCGTCTATCGAAGAAGATGATCCAGGATGAACATTATAATATGCGAAATTCATTTTAAACATGCGAAAACAATTGAAAAACAAAAGAAAGGTTGTTGGTTTTTAAAAACATGCGAAAAGAATTGTTTGTGGTTTGTTATAGTGTGCGATATCTGTATCCAGCCACATGCGATTTAAAAAAAAAGTGATATTGTTTGTGGTTTGTTATAGTGTGCGAATACTGTTTTTAGACACATGCGATTTTAAAAAAGTGATATTGTTTGTGGTTTGTTATAGTGTGCGAATTCTGTGTTTAGACACATGCGATTTAAAAAAAAATGATACTGTTTGTGGTTTCTTATAGTGTGCGAATTCTTTTTCGAATCGCATGCGATTTTAAAAAAATGATGCTTATGATTTCATGTAACTATGTCCACGTTGATTGAAATGCACAAATAAGAAATTATAAATTGATAATTAAAATAAATATAAATTTACTATTTTATATATAAATGAATTTAATACCGATGTGACTGTAATGTGACTTGTAATGATTACTTTTAACATAAATACTACTGAACTTACCACCCTACCTACATAATAAATTTACCATTTTAATATATAATACCCAGGGATAACAACCTTCCATATAAGACACCAAACACAAACACACACAAAAATGTCTTTTGAAGATTCTAAACAAATAAAAAACATTGCAATAAAGGAACTATTGTCAACTTGCACGTTGACAGAAATAAGCACCGATGTCAACTCTTCTCACTTGATTCTTGATGTGCAGGGGAAGATTCTTGCAGAAATCAAGAAAAATCAAAGCATGTAGGAGAGACTCCTTGAAGAACCACCATCGAGCTTCAGAGACGCCACATTGGATCACATCAAGGAATAGTCTCGAGCTGATGGCTTAGCCTTCTCTTTCCTGAGTGATGCTCTGAACATAGTGAAAGAGAAGATGGAGTTCAGCTCGGCTGAACGTGACAAAGTCTTTTCTTCACGTAACTAGATTTCTCTTTGTCATTTTATAGTCTTTATGTGTTAAACAATAACTTTATGTTTATGTTTTGTATACATCTTTTGGAAACATCTGATCGTTAGTTATTATATAAATTATATGAATAACATACATATACATCGCATGTCGTAACAAATACAAGACAACTCAAATCGCATGTCATAAAATAAAAAAACACAATAAAATCGCATGTTAAACTACTTATAAACGATGCATATGAAATCGCTTGTTTACATACTAAAATCGCATGTTTGTATAATAAAAACTCATGTGTATTAACTCGCATGTTTCTCGTGTAAAATCGCATGTACAATTAAAAATTTAATCTTCATCCTCTGAAACCTCTTCCCAAACATCTTCTTCACTGTCATCATCACTCCCTCCACTGTAATCTTCGAACTCGTCTTCCTCTTCATCGTCTTCGACCTCGTTGACTTTGTGGCTGGGATATTTTTCAATCTTGACTCCCTTCATCTTCTTTTGTTGTTTGCCTTTCAGTATCTCACAAGTCCGAATATCATGACTTTCTTCATTGCATACACTACATGTCCTTGACCTTTTTCCTTTGCGGCTGAGCATTTATTCCTTCTTCGATTTAATCCTTTTATGCGAGCCACGACCTTTGTTTCTTATACCAGCTGGCACAAGGACAGTAGGAAGTGCATTAGTTACGGGTTGTTGATAACCAACCAACTTTGAAAACCGGTCAAACTTTGGATCAAGCTGCTTGGTTATACGACTCTGATCAACTTTTTCTTTAATCTGCTTCATTTGATCCCTGACTAAAACAAGTTGATCAAGGTCGGTAATCAAATTGCTAACCAGATACTCCCCTGTTTACATGATTTCGCGAGCAATCTGTTTAGCCTTGTATTGCTCATCCTTAGCATCCATCTTTACATCAAACATGACGTTTAATTCATTCGGAGCCACATCTTTTTTCCATCTCTTCATAACATACTTATTTGGTATTTCTTTAACACCAAACATCTTAAAAAGAAAATAGATGTGTTTACATAGCAGCCCATACTGTTCAAAACGCAGACATCTACATTGTGCAGTTACATCTTCTTCAAGATTCTTGAAACACACCTACAAAAACAAAAACAAAAACAAAAACAAAAACAAAAACAAAAAAACAAAAGAAACAAAATAAAAAATTAAAATCGCATGTGTATGTGAACAAAATCGCATGTCTAAAAAAGTCATTTTCTTGAAAATAATTTAAAATCGCGTGTGTTCCTCTAAAAAAGTCTTTCAACGATATCCTTATCTGGGGACCCTCGATTTTGGTGTCCATTGGCAGACATTCTGTAATAGTTCCATATATCTCTGTCTGCTGATCGAAGAATATAGACCTAGTGTATATCTTAGCAGCATCTTTTTCCAAAGTAGTTTTGCTCCAATCATCAGGCTCAGTATATCTTGAATATGATCATTCTTTCTGTGATTGAACCTTTGGACATCCATTGAACCGTCAAAATGATTCATAAACTCTACGAGAGTGAGTTGTGAATTAGCCACCTGGCAAAAAAATGGTTCTCACTTTCTGATCTCGAAATTGTTCTCATAAGTCCAGACATTGGCTCGTGCCGGTAAAAACTTGAATCCATATGGATCTCATCACAAACATATCATCAATCCATGTATTTCGTGTAAGACCTCTGTCAAAACAGTCTCGTATAAAATGAACTTTAATATCAATGTGCTTGGTTTTTTAGTGGAAGACAGGACTTTTCACAATTTGTATAGCAGCATCATTATCGCAGTAAATGGTAGTGTTAAGATAAGTCAAGCCGTAGTCCTGCAATTGATGTTGCATCCACACCACTTGGGAACAACACACAGAAGCCGCAACGTACTCTGATTCAACTGTGGAAATTGCCACCGTTTGTTGCTTCTTGCATTGCCAGGAAATGAGCCTGTCACCCAAAAATTGACATCCAGCTGATGTGGATTTCCTGTCCTTGTTAGTGCCTCCAAAGTTACTATCAGAAAACGCAAACAGGTCAAAATTGGAATCCCTCGGAAACCACAGACCAAATCGAGGTCGACCTTTAAGGTACCGAAAGATTCGTTTAACAGCAGTAAGATGAGAGTTTTTAGGATTAGCTTGATATCGCGCGCAGTTGCAGACAACAAACATGATGTCTGGACGGCTCACTATCAGATACATCAACGCCCTGATCATAGACCTATAAAGGCGTTGATCAACAGGGGATCCTTCTGCATCTTCAGTCAGTAAAGGTCTTCCTTCCATTGGAGTTTCAGCCGGTTTTGCGTCTGTAAACTTAAATTTTGCCAACACATCGTCCACATACTTCCCTTGATGAATAAGAATGCCTTGAGTATCCTGTTAGACTTGTAAACCCAAAAACAATGTCATTTCTCCGAGCGCCCTCATCTCGAACTTCTTTTTTCATAACTCTCTCAAATTCCTTGCAAAGCTCCTCACTTGTAGATCCAAAGATAATATCATCGACATAAATTTGAACCAAGATCAGATCCTTGCCCACTCTCTTGATAAACAGAGTCTGGTCTATCGTGCCACGCGTGTACCCATGAACCAGAAGATGTTCAGTCAGGGTCGCATACCAAGCTCTTGGTGCTTGGTGCAATCCATATAATGCCTTATCAAGCTTATAGGCATATTCTGGATGATCTGGGTGGACAAAACCCGATGGTTGCTCAAAAAAGATTTCCTCCTTCACGTCTCCATACAAAAAACGCAGTCTTGACGTCCATCTGATAAACAGTGAACCCCATGTAGGATGCGTATGCTAAGAAAATCCGGATGGCCTCAAGTCATGCAACCGGGGCGTAAACTTCATCATAGTCCAGTCCCTCTATCTGTCTGAATCCCTGGACCACCAATCTTGCTTTGTTTTGAACAATAACTCCTGCTGAATCTTGCTTGTTTCTGAAAACCCATCGAGTTCCAAGTTTGCGTTTCCCTTTCGGCAACTCCATAAGCTTCCATACTCCTAGCTTCTCGAATTGAATCCCCGGTTCCTGTAAAGCTACATCAATGGTTTTAGGTTCAATTTGAGAAATGTAGCATGAATATAAGCAAAGATTAATGGTTCCTGATTGGCTCCTGGTTTGAACTCCTGCATTAACAAGACCAATCACGTTCTTAATATGAAGATTTCCTTGAACGCTTGTTGGAATGGCAAATTCAGGTATGGTCTCATCTTGAATTGTGTTGATGTTGCTCGACTCCCCCTAATTAGGTGCTACAGTACTGTGAACCACAGGAGTAGTAACAGTACAATCTTCAGGGATTGGATCAGGAAACAAATCAGATCCAGAGGCATCCGAGTGAACACCACCTGATGATGCACCCTCAAGGGATTGATGGGACGTTGGATGCTCTTTAAATCTCAATCCTGGTGGATCGATGGTATGATTTCACGAGCTCACTTCATCATGTTCCTTTTCTTCTGTATCACCAAACGAAATAGGTTGTTTCGGAGTCGACACACCTGCATCAGGGGAAACACTAGACAAAATGTTAAAGGATTTGAACAAATCAGCATAATCATATAACCAATCTGACCAACTCTAGCGTCCGTAGAATTTTCTTCGAGCCATTCAATGTTGCACGACTCGACGACCTTCTTGGTTACTTTATTATACACTCAATAGGAAGATCCTTTAGCGTATCCAATAAAGAAACATTCGTCCCCTTTGACCTCAAACTTTCCATTAGTGTCCATGAGCAACAAGACACACGGGTAACCAAAGATACGGAAGTGAGAGACCGAGGATTTACATCCTTCCAGAATCTCGTAAGGAGTTTTCATATGACGTTTGTTTACCAAAGCATGATTCTGGATGTAACAAGCCGTGCTAACTGCTTCGGCCCAGAAGAAACTAGGAAGCTTCGAGTCGGCCAGCATGGTTCGTGCCGCCTCTATAAGAGTACGATTTCGTCTCTTAGCCACTCCATTTTGTTGTGGAGTTCGTGGCGCACTGTACTGTCGTTTGATTCCCTTTTCTGCGTAGAAAATATCTAAGGTGATATTCTTGAACTCTGTCCCATTGTCTGATCGAATTGCTTTTAACCCTATACTTGCTTGATTTTCAACTAGAGTAATAAATTGTTTGATTAAACCCACACTCTCATTCTTGTGACTAAGAAAATAAACCCATGTGTAGCGAGAGTAGTCATCTACGATCACAAGACAATACGACTTCTTTCCAATGCTCAGAACATTTACAGGACCAAAAAGATCCATGTGTAGTAACTCAAGCACGGCTTTTATCGATGGTGTAGACTTGGATTTATGAGGCTTTCAACGAGCTTTTCCTTTTGCGCAAGCAACACACTTCTCTACCAGCATGAAGTCCTTGATTGGTAGATCACGGACCATTTCACCTTTAGCAAAACGATTCAGATTCTTCATATTTACGTGCCAAAGGTGATGATGCCACAACAGACCATCATGTTCTGAAGTTTTTGAGAAAAGACAAGTGATTTCCTCACACGGTTTCTTGTTCATGTCGATGACATACGCGTTTCCTTTTCTCTCAGCAGTCATCAAAAACCAGTCCTCATGTATCACAATTCCTGGTTCAAGCACATAACATCCCTTCTTTGTGAAATGAACCGAATTTCCTCTATCACAGATTTGTGAGATACTTAGCAAATTGTGTTTCAGTTCCTGGACGTAGTTCACATTCTCGAAGCTTAATACGCCGTTTCTCACTGTTCCTTTCAACGTTATTCTGCCTGACTCGTCCTGCAAAAGAGACATATCCACCATCAAATTCTTTTACATTGATGAGTTGGGACAAGTCTCCTGTCATGTGCCTGGAACAGCCACTATCCATGTACCAAAGTCGCACGGTAGTCCTCCACAGCTGTTCCTGCACGATTACCGGGATCAGTTAGCTTTGGGAACCCAGCCCATAGTGGATCTGGGTTTTCCTTGAGCGTCAATGTATGTTACTTTCTGCCAACCAAGATTGTCTTTGTTCAGAAACTTTGAAGGGTTTTTATTGGCAGTTTTCTGTTGAGATACATTCGATTGAGCAGCCTTAGCTTTGGGTTTCCAATATTGATGTGACCATTTATAATTGTAGTTACCAAAAGATTTAGGTTGATTTCTTTGAAAATCTTTTTGACGATTTTGATTTCTTTGTTTAGTTGTATTCCAATCTTGATCAGAAGGTTTAGCTTTACGATAGTTGTTCTTCATTGTCTAAGACTTTGCAGTCGTCACTGGCTCTGAACAACGTAATCGGTTTGGCATGACCTTCTGATTTTGTGCATTCTTATTCTTAGATTGCACCCTTGGGAGTTGAACACAGTTTCTGGCGATGTGTCCAGCAATACCACAATTAAAACATGTTTGTCGTTTCAATGTGTGGAAATTTTGGTGCTTCATATCAGATGCGGATCTGTTGGGTTTTAAAGGATGAGCCTGTTTGGTTTTTCTTGCTTGTTTAGCTTGTGCCTTTTCTGAGTATTTTGGTTCCTGCTGATCAGAGCTGTCACAAGCATGAGATGTAGAGAGATGATGTGTATCATCCTTCTTACTTTTTATCATGATCATTTTGAAAAACCGTTTTTGTTTCAGTTTCATCTTTCTTGTCAGAAACATTTTTCTGTGACCATTCATTTATTTCAACCACATTTTCTTCTTTAACAAACTCTGATTCAGTTTTAATTTTAGACACATGTTGAAATTTTATCAACACGTGTTTCATCAACACACGTATCATGTGAATCTACTTGTGGTTTACTTTCAGCTACGGTTCCAATAGGATCCCACTAGATTCAACATTAGGGACGTCCACTGAGACCGATTCAGAAGAAGAATCAGGACATTTTTGATTTTCTTGAGAAGAAATTTCAGTGGTTTCACTAAATGTATCCTGAGGTACCTCACCTGTCACACTCACATCAGCTGTAGAGTTAGAAATATCAAAATCACAATTATTAACTGAAAAAATTCCATCATCAGACTAATTGTTTAAAGATTCAACACAAGCATCAACAGTTTTTCCCAAAACATTAGGCCCACTAGAGGACACATAGGCATGAAATGAATCAAGAAAAGCTTGTCCAAACACACAACCAGAATCAGTTTTATCAAAAGAAGTTTCAGAAAAATCAAAATTAAAAACTTGTTCTCCCCCAAGAATATCTCCGCACTTTGAGTCTACTATTTTATCAGCACATGTAAACGAGCTGTTAGGATAAAAAATGCCTTTAGAAACAAAGTTCGTCAAGGGAGTTGGTCGTTTACTTTCAACAGGTTTGCTGTTGATTGATGACTTATCGGTTTTAGGACCATAAGTCATCTAGCTTTCATTCATCAGTTCCTCCTCAGTAACAAGTAAATATGTGTAATTATCATTATAAGGAGGAGGAACTTGATTGAATCCCAACCCACACCCTTTCTTTTTCTTGTATGCAAGTTGCTGATCACACAGATTTTTGACCAGTTTTCTTGAAGACTCATATTTTTTAATGTTAAGTTCGTTAATTTGATATCTTTCTCTGATATCTTCCAGTTCTTTGATTAAAATGCATACCTTCTCTTGGGCTTCTAAGAAATGGGTTGTCTTCACACTTACATCATCCTTAAGTTTGATGATGTCTTTTTGCTGAGCTTCAATTTTATCTTTATAAAGTTTTTCATTTTTTGATAAAGTAAAATTTTTATTCTTTGTATCTTGGTAATCTTGTATTAGCTCAGCGTTGTGTATTCGATATGCCCCAACCTTTTCTCGACACTCAGGAGTGCTAAAGACAGAAAGTACCTCTTCTTTGGTGAGACCATGAACTGGAGCTGAAAGGATCTAGGTCATGAGTGCCAAGTTTTCAGCTGAAGTCTCATCCTTAAGTGCAGAATTTTGATCCTCAGGAACTGAAGTCATGAAAGCAATGTTATCTGAGGCAGTCTGATTTTCAGGAGCTGAGATGTTCAGACATTGAATTTCTGCATTCCAATGGAAGGTAACATTCTGTTGAACAAACAAGGCTGAACTTTGAGTGCTTCCACCATCAGCAGTTGAAGTGTTAGTTGTAGTAACAAGAGCTCTTTCAGGGTTCGATGGCGCAGGTTGTGCTGGAGTCTGTTCTCTGTTGACTTTTAGCGCGGTGCAGTTTCAAGCCACATGTCCTTTTTCATGACAGTTGTAGCAACGTAACTCAAACGGCATCTTGGTGAATCCTATAAAGGAGAGACCTTGCCACTTGTTTCTTCCAGTTTTTCATACGAAGTTCTTTGCTCTGAAAGCAAACATAGCCATCTGCCATGTAATGTCCATCTCTTCTACATCATCAGGATGGATTTGATCTAGATCATCCATAGACCATCTAGGAGGATCCAGCTTACCTGCAGCAAAGGCATTCAAGCAGTTTATAACACATGCAGCAATATCCATATTTTCTTTAGACTATTGTGTGAAGAAGGCAATCATCTCGTTCTTCACAGAAGGATTAGCAGCAGTAGTGGCAGCCGTCGATGGTGCAGCAGAAAGAGTAGGCGAGCCAGAGTAATAAGCATTTGCAGAAGTAGGTACTGCCTTAGAAGACGCTGAGCCGCTGAACATTTGAAAACCACCTTGAGATATGAGAGCAGCGTTGTTGTTGTTTGATGCAGTGGGAGTAGCAGAAAATCCTGCAGCCAGCATAATATTCTTATAGTTAGTTTTGCTTTGTTTGTCATCTAGCTCACATAGCTTGATATGAGAAATCATCTCAGACAAACTGCATCTTGCAAGATCCTTGGTTTTCTTGATCATGGCAACATGATGATCCCAGCTTTTAGGTAGAGCGTTCAGAAGCTGTCTATTAGTTGAAGCATTTGTTATATGCAGCTCTTCCATCTTCATTTGAGTTACCAGCTTGACAAACCTCTGAATTTGATTATCAACAGTCTCTCCATATATATGGTTGAAATTGTTGAAGTTCTGGGTTAGCAAATTTCTTCGACTCTCTTTCATGTCCTCGTTTCCTTCATAGACGTCTATCAAAGCTTCCCACATTTCTTTAGTTGATTTACAAGTACGAAATCCGATAGCAATGTCTGGACCCAGAGCCATGGTCAGGTAGGAAAGTGCCCTATCATCTTCTTCGACAATCGTAAAATCTTCTTCAGTGTACTGGCTAAGGGGCTTCTTTACTTTCACACCAGCTTCAGTAGCACTGTCCATCATGACTTCTCTTGGACATCTTAGAATACTTCGCCAAATTTTAGCATCCTTGACCTTCATGTGTTATTCCAAACGCCACATCCATTCAGGTAAGTCATTTCTATCTAACAGCCTGGGGACACAAGTGGTGGTCCCAATGATAGAATCTAACTCTTGATGTTTGTTCATGGCTGCTAAGTCAACACTTTGGTTATTTGTTGTCATTGTTTCTCAATTATTTGATGAATTAATTAACTAATTAATTAATTTGTCAAGTTCAAAAGTCCAAAGTCCAAGGTGCAAAGTCCAAGGTTCAAAGTCAAAATCATGTTGCACTTTGTCGTTTCGAGTCGAGACTGTGAGTCGAGACCACTGTTTCAAGTAAGGATCCTTGCGTCGAGATAGTGAGTCGAGACGAATGGTTGCGAGTCGAGACCAGGGAATAGAAAAATCCTTGTTGCAAGTCGAGACTAATGATTTCGAGTTAAAAAGTTACAACTCGAGACCACGTTGTTGCGAGTCTAGACCTTGAACCACAGAATCACTGTTGAGTCGATACAGGAGTGTGATAGTGAGTAGAGACCACATTGTTGCGAGTCGAGACTGGTTGTTGCGAGTCGAGACTGATAACTTGACAACTCAAGACTGGCTACTTCCGAGTCGAGACTGGCTGATTACGAGTCGAGACCCTACAAAACAAATTGTGAGATAAAAAGACTCGTAATCCCTGATTTCCAGCACCTTCCAAAATTCAAAGATTTTTGAAATCTTTGAATTTTTATCCCCAACAACATCCGAAAAATCAGCAAACAACTTTCTGAATTCAAACAAAGAAAAATCAGTAGTTTTCTATATGAACCAGCGATGAACAATTGAACATATAAACACTCCAAATCAGTAGGTATGTAGAAATCACAAATCGCTGCCATAACACTTAGCAAAACACGATCGGTTTAACAAAACAGCCGTCTTGAATCAGTTTGATATCGACCGAACCAAGATATGGTTTCTTGGCTCTGATACCAATTGTAAGTTCCGATTAGGATCTTTCAATGATATCAAACATAAACTTGTGAGAGTGTGACGTACCAGGATCCAAGCCACCAAAATACCACATGCGGAAACACCGCGGACGTGTGACGTACCAGGATCCAAGCCACCAATCGCATTGAACCAATAATAAATATTTAAATAAAACATTCGATTCATTTCATAATATAAATCCAAGTCATAAGTTAAAACCCAAGTAAACATTCAGCAAAAGCATCAGATAATTTGTTGTTCAGGTGTTTCAAAATAAAGTACTAAATTAAGAATAAAAAAAAGAGTTGTGACCCATGACTACTCCAGCACTCCCAGATAGCAAGTCCATAACCAAGAATCTAACGACCTGCAAGCATGCAGACAAGTGTGTCAGACGACGCTGGTGAGTTCAAAGTTTGTTAACACGGTTTAGTTACCAGATATGAGTATAAGACGATTCAATGATTTGATGTTGTTATTAACTCGATTCCCGCAGATGGCTCTAGATTTATTTGCCCAATCCCCAATGCTCTATCACACATTGGTCAAGTAGTTAAGGTATTAGTTCACGACCGTCCTCCCCGGTACGGTGTGAGGGTGCCAAACCTAATAGCGCTATCAACTAATAACCCCGTTGCCTCCCCGGCAACCAATCGGTATACGGTGGGACTTGATGATAGAAATGAGTGTAATAACCAACATCCCAATGACCGACATTCCTCCCTGGAACGTTACCCGATATCCCTCCCCGAGATGCATGCGTGGAAAAAGGTAGTGAACTCACCTTGGTTTGCTTGGTATGATTAGATATTTGTTCACACTTAGTCAATCAAAGCCTATAGTATTCACGTCTATGTAATTAGTTTACATTCGCTTGGTTCACGTAATAATTATAATCATGGTGTGCGTTCACGCAACAGTTTCCGATTAACACATAGCAGACATTCCAACTCATACATTTCCACAATTCACGCACGTGTTTCGCAACATTATTCAACAGTTAAGTGTGGTAATCAAAGCCGAATTATGTTTTCCCCCAAACATAACTGATATCATCAACAGACAAGGATCAACATATAATCATTCATTATCATACTCGTTCAAAACTACAGTCTGTTTGTGAGCTTCTGTCCTAATGACGAAACTCCAGGGTGACGAAACATCATATTTTCGTCGGCAAATGTGTGACAAAACATCATAGTTATTCGTCGACGAAACATTAAGGTGTTTCGTCTATTTGTGTGTGACAAAACATCATATATTTCATCATGTGTGGGTGTGACGAAACATCAATATATTTCGTCGTGGCCTTAACAGTTTCCAAGTTTCCTAACCCTAGTCATGTCAGTTTGTTCCATAACATCTTCCAATTCGTATGAACAGTATCACAAAACCCTCAACTTATCATTTACCACAAACAACTTAGTCGTGAACTCTAGGTTACCCAGTCATCATCCCATACGTATTTGTATTACACTTTCATTCAATATCCATAGCCAACAGGTAACATAATATACAAACAACAAGCAGAATTATCGACTCTGAGCACTGATCCTGGACGAATACAAATCATAGAATTCTTATCCTGCATGTTCTAGTCTACTAATTTAAACAATAAATTATCAGAACCCTAATCAGTAAAGTATAAGAGTCTAGTTTCTAACAATTCCTATAATCTCAATGGATCACAATTAACATATAACAATCATCGATTAATGTGGAGTGTAGTGGGATGCTAACCGATTGATGGGACGACTACGAAAACGCAAGAAGACTCCGAAGAAGAGATGGGTGCTGCCGACGGTTGTCAAGAGAGTACCAGGGTTTGATAACTGACGTCTTACATACAAGTATGCGAATATAAAACAAATATAACTTAGTCGCTGTTGGGCCTCACCTGGGCCGAAGGCCCATCTCAGCGAAACATCAATAGGCGACTAAACATTATCCTTCGTCTGCCCATCTTTCGTCGAACCCACATGGACCATTTTTCTTCGAGCACCAATTGTATAATAATAGATTTGTAGGATCGTTTGCACGACCAAAACGAGTCGTTTAGAAGAGATCTTAGACTAAATCAGAGACGGAATTCAATGATTCAGTCTTCGTTCAGCTTGTATTACACTAGATTCACATTAATCTATCTTGTTTATTGATATATCAACTGTTTACAGGCTAGAGACACTTCGGAAGCACTTCGGCGTCGGAATTAGAAGTCATCCAAACGAAATGGCAGAACAGGTATTTATAGGCCATCCATTTTGTGCGGAATGGGAATGCTCATTTCGTATGAAATGGCTCATCCATTTCGTGTGAAATCACCTGTTTACCCTAAAAACCTTTTTTCTCGTACATTGAGCCCTGATCTATCATTTCTGAATACAAGACTCGATACAAGACGAAGTTGGCAGGCATATGCACCAACAGACTCCCCCTTGGATGTCGACGAGTCTTCAGTACAAGTCTTTAGAATGACAAGTCTTCAGTCTTTATCAGTCTCCGTGCTTTTCAAAAGTATCTAACAGTGTAAGCATCCTCAATCTTTTTTTCTCTCTATCTCTCTTTCTCTTCTAGAATCGCAACCTGGCTTTATCCCCTCTAGATCAGGTCTCTTGATTCCTTAAGTTCATCAGCATCTAATCTCTCCCTTGAATGTTGATCTATTCTTTAAACTTCTCAGAATGACGCAGACTTCCCCTTAAACTATTCTGGGATCGTAGTCTGGTTCTCACAGGTTCAGGACCGATACCTGGCTTACTGTAGCAACAGGATCTAGAACCTGGCTAACCTGCACATCCTCTACCTCACAATAAATTTCACAAATTTAACATTTGACAAATTTAGAAATTACTCACAGATATTACATCAAGAATAATACAAAAATTTTAATCTCTGATGAATCACTTGTAAAAATATCATTTTTCATTTCAACTCTAACTCTCCCAAACCTGTTCATCATGTTTAGCACTTAGAATTTTGAAAATCAGCTTTCCAACATCAGTTGTCAAAAATCTTTTTGTATTTTCAAAATTTTAAGCTAAAACACAATCTTTTTGGGTTTTTCAGATTTTCAGAATTAAAATGCAATAAAGAAATATTTACATACAATATTTTTGTGAGCTTGTGTAAGAGGATCATATCAGTTATTGAGACACATCACTAGCACCATTAAGCTTTCAAACATTTTAAGTTCTAAACGATTCACATAGATTGACGATATTGTTGTCCTCCTAAACTCAATCTAAAAACTTTCGAAATGCTTACCGATACGTTAAGATATATTAATTTTGCACTAAATTCTTATGGACCCCACGATCTCAGCATATCCCCTCATCATGCAATACATTGACTCAAATAATGCCTTTAAACTTTTATCAACTGTGATATGTGCGAAAACAACGCAGAATGTTTAAACATTAACAATCAGGTCGATCTTTCGATACGCAGAGAAAGTCCAATGTTTAAACAAAATAATAAATGAAAACAAATTGAAGCTGTTTAAATCTTAACCACCAGATCGATATTCACATATACGCAGAGGTGATCCAAGATTTAAACGAAACACCAAAGAAAATAAAGCGGAACGTTTAGGCACTAACATCCAGGTCGATACTCACGTATACGCAAAGGATGTCCAATGCTTAAACAAAATAAAGAAATAAAACAAGTTTAAATCTTTGCAAAATAAAATGCACAATCACAGTGATTTTTAGCAAGTTGTGAAAGTTCACAAACTGACCAGTTTTATGTCTTTCGACAATCAGCGATTACCGAGGAGGCACACAATCAAGAAGGACAAAACTAAGTACTATGCTTTCAACCATGTTTCCCACTAGAACTAGGCATTTTCATTTAAGTTTGTATCGTTATCACAAATCTACTAGTCTAGCAGAGCCTATCGTCACATCTTTAGTGAGACCGTTTATCACATTTGACATTTCATTTCTTTAGCATGCTGTGATAGTCCACTGATTTTACTATCATTTCCTCTTTTTCACAACAAAAACTCATTTTGATTTTTTCAATGTTTTTGGCATTTTCAAATTTTCAATTTTTTTTTAAATTTTTACTCCCCCTAAAATCAAAATATGTTTCAATTTTGATTTTCTGGGAAAATTTGAAAACAAATTGTACAAACAAAATGACAACATGATATCGAATTGCTTTAATTCGCCATTCACTTGGCGTAAACAATCAGAACTCCCCCTGACAACAAACTATTTTCCCATTATGATTTCAAAACACTTAAGTTTGTTTTAATCAAATGGTTTTTCCAGAAAATTAGTTTTGTGTGCCATTTCACAAACTTGGGGTTTCATCACATTGTTCTTTTAACACTTTGAAAAATTTCACACTTGTAGGTTCAATTAATCAAACATTTGTAAGACAGTTAAATCAAGTACAACTTAATGTCCTTGATTAACTTCTTGTAAATCGAAATATCACCGAAGTGAATTTCTCAAGAAAGATGCCGATTCCTGCTCCACGCTTACCAACCAGGGAGCTCCAGCAAGTCAGGGTTTTCATTTGAAAAGATCTACCCAAGCCTGACGAACCTTGGGTGATTTCGAGTGTCCGTCACTCGGTTTCTCTTCTTTCTTTTTCTGTTTTAAATTTCCGTTTGACAATGATGGAAAATTTGCATCATCCATTGTCTTAACGCAATTATCTCCTTTTACCTCAACAAATGGCTCTTCCGACTTTGACGAATCAGATTCATTGCCTGATCGTGGCTTGTCTGACTTTAATGAGTCAGATTCATCGCCAAAACGTGGCTCCTTTGCTTCCGAAGAAACAAATTCATTGCCAGAAAGTGGAACCAAATCCACACAAGATTTAGGCTTTCCAAATTCATCAACATTTGTCATGAAAAATTTTTCACAATTTCTTTTATATTAAAAAACCTTTATAAAAATTTTATCTGAAAATTTAACTTTCTTAGGTTTTTGAACTGTTTGATTAACCACTTTTTCTTTCTTTCTCCTCACTTTTGTCCTCATATTTGTATTTGATGAATTCGTTTTTCTTCTCTTACCATCTTTTGTTAAGCAAATCGATTCAACAGAACTTTTATCTGAATTACCAGTTGTACCCGAGGACAAAATCCTTTCAAGATACTCTCTTGCTTTCTTCCTTTTTTTCTCAGTCTGTCTTTCTGCCATTGTGAAAGCTTCACTTTCTGTTCTTTGGGCTTTTCTTCGACTTTAACTGTTTTCTTCACCTTTTTCTGAGATTCAGCCCTCGATGTTCCCATTGATCTCATTGGGCAGTTTCTGGCAATATGTCCTTTGATTTGACATTCAAAGCATCTTCTCGTCTCAAAACTCCGACTTTGGCAGTTAACAGCAATATGTCCTCTATCACCACATTTGTAGCACACCCTGTTATCGTTCCATTCACCACCTTCAAACCAAATGCTCAGATCGTGACATTGAATTGCTTTGTGGTAGTCATGTCTCCTCTTGTAAGCTGGATTTGTCTTTTGAGCACTGTGGTCAGACCTGCACCACTTATTACCAACTTTTTGTGAGTTTTGATTTTTAAATTTTTGTGATTTTTTATCACGATTGGATGATTGAACTGATGATCTTTTATTGTCTTTTTAAAAATTTTTTAAATTTTTTACATTTTGTTTCTGTTCTGCATTCTTCTTCAAAGGTTTCTGTGTTGAACATCCACCTATTTCAGTAGATTGAAAAACAGTGTCTTGAAATTTTTCTGTTAATTTCAAAAATATTTTCTTTTTCTCATCTTCATCATCAGTTTTATCATCACAATCTTTATTTATGACTTTGTCATAATTTATTAAAGTATTTCTTCGACCAGAAGGAATTAAATATGAGGCAGAGGCGGTGGTTAGAAATTGTCAAAGACTTTGATTGTGAAATACATTACCACCCCGGGAAGGCAAACGTAGTGGCAAACGCGTTGAGCCGAAAGACGGATTATATGCCTATTCGAGTACGATCGATGCAATTAATTGTGACATCGGGTTTGCTTGAACAAATCCGAAAATCTCAAATTGAAGCAATCAAGGAAGAAAATGTGAAGAAGGAAAGGATAGTTGGGCAACTAAAAGACCTGGAGGATGGTAATCAAGGATTGAAAACTCGATTTGGGAGGATTTGGGTTCCAAATACGTGTGGGGCCAAGGTGCGCCTACTTGACGAGGCCCATAAATATCATTATTCAATTCATCCGGGGGCGACCAAAATGTATAATGACGTAAAACAAAACTATTGGTGGCCCGGAATGAAAAGAGATATTGTGAAGTATGTGGAGAAGTGTCTGACTTGTTTACAAGTCAAAGCGGAGCACCAAAAGCCATATGGTAGGTTGCAACCGCTGGATATCCCAGTTTGGAAATGGGAACAAATCACGATGGATTTGTTAACCAAATTGCCCAAAACCAATCGCGGATTTGATGCCATATGGGTAGTCGTAGATCGATTGACAAAAAGTGCTCACTTCATTCCGATTCGTGAGATATATACATCAGAGAAGATGTCGGAAGTGTACACCAATGAGATCATAGCACGTCACGGAGTGCCGATATCCATTGTGTCAGACAGAGACACTCGGTTTACCTCTAAATTCTGGCGCGAATTTCAAGAGCAAATGGGAACTAAACTGTACATTAGCACTGCTTATCATCCGCAAATGGATGGGCAAAGTGAGAGAATGATACAAACGTTGGAAGATATGTTGCGGGCTTGCATCATTGACTTCGGGGGTAGTTGGGATGTCCATCTACCCTTGGTCGAATTTTCATATAACAATAGCTATCAGTCGAGCATTAAAATGGCCCCGTATGAAATGCTATATAGTAGAAAGTGTCGAACCCCAGTGTGTTGGGAAGAAGTGGGACCACGAGGATTAGCACATACTGACATAATCCGAACTACGAATGAGAAAATTGATGTGGTTCGAGCTCACCTAAAAGCAGCTCAGGATCGACAAAAGTCGTATGCGGATAAGCGAAATAGACCTATTGAATTTCAAGTTGGCGATAAAGTAATGCTGAAAGTATCGCCATGGAAAGGAATTATACGGTTCAGAAAAAGAGGAAAGTTGAGTCCGAGGTTCATTGGGCCATTCAGGATCACTGAACGGGTTGGCAAGGTAGCATATCACCTTGAACTACCCGAGGAGTTGAGTGGAATTCATAACACATTCCATGTGTCACATCTCCGAAAATGCTTAGCAGAAGAAACTGCTCGTATCAGCTATGATGACATTGAGGTGGATAACAGCCTCAACTATGCAGTGAGACCAATTGCTATTTTAGATCAAAAAGAGAAGAGTCTGAGGAACAAAGTAATTAACCAAGTGAAGGTTAAGTGGGAGCACAGGAAGGGTGCGGATACCACGTGGGAATCCGAAGAAGAGATGCAACGGCTCTACCCTAAACTATTTGGTACGTACTACGGTTTCGGGGACGAAACCCTTCTTAAGGGGGGTGGACTTGTAACATCCCGAAAATACAAAACTTTATATTTAAAATTATAAAGTTTAAATAAACAAGAATTTATCTAACTAGGAAATTATAACCTAGTTAACTATGAGTCTATGAATAACTAGAAATAAGGTTAGATTAACCAAAACTAAATATTAAACAAAGTGGAGGGACCAATGTTGATAATCTTGAAACTATTGTTATTATTTTGTTTAATAAAACAAACCAAACACCTCAAACTGTGGTTCTGGTCGATCAACAACAGGAAGGGGCGACACCCACACCTCCAAAACCCTAACATCTACTAAAACTCTCAATTGAAGGCTCAAATCATGTTATAATCGAAATCTGAACATAGAATCGTGATCTCCTCGTCAAGGAGGTCATAAGGTATGTCAAATTAGGTTGTTTTGATACAACTCAAATTCTTGCATGTTATTGAAATCGAAGGTTGAGCTTGATTATGTGTTGTAAAACATGAAATTGGAAGTAATGTGAAGTCTAGGGACAAACCCTAGATGATTTCTTGTCAAAATCTTGCATGTTAGTTGTAAGGATAAAAATCACCATAGTGGGTGATTAGTAAGTTAGTAGAACTTGATAAACACTAGGATTAAAACTCTTGTTCTAGTGAAAACTGAAATTGTGGGATAATCTCTGAAATTGTTGATGTTAAAATATGTGTATATTGTCTAATTGAAGTTAATTTGAGTGGTAAATTCAAGTTATGAACTTGGTTTAGATCATGTAGAAATCTGACCCGCAAGGTGTTTGATAAAACGCCTAAATGAGGGTTAAAATGTTAAAGATTGCTAAAAACGCATATTTACATATGTTATGAATGAATGCGTTAAAGCTTATGAAAGAGAGTTCTAATCTTGTTATGAATTGAACTCTTAAGGCAAGGAATCCGGAACGTCAAGTGGACACGCCGGAAGCGATACCCACGGAAAAGGTGTGCTTTAAAGGTACGTGACTTTAGTCTCGTTGTATTATGTAATAACGTTTAGTTTTAATGTACAAACGATGTCGGATTGTAATTGATGCGTTTGATGTATCGTTAAAGTGGCGAAGTTCACTAGATCATCAAACGGGTCAAAATAAACATTAGAAATTTGGTTTGGTATGATAATAAAATGATGGTTTTCACTAGATAGCCAAACGGGTCAAAATGTTGCTTGAAAACGAATCACATGAGTAGAGAGTTAAAAGTCTCATATCTTGCTAGGTGATAGATGGTAATACATCAATAAATTGGTTATGATATTTTAAGTCTACGAACCCGGTATATCGGGTCAAACAATAGAAGTTAATAGAAGGTGTCGTTTGAGACGGGATGCTTGAATTCCGAGAAAACAAGTGTTTAGTTCGGAGAAAACGCGAAGCCATGGTATGGCGCGTATACTCCAAGGTCATAAGCCCGGGTAGTTGGGTAACTATGTCTAACGTGTCGTTAGGATGGAAATATGGAATCATGTACTTTGTTAATGGGTTGAAGATTTTGAAACATAGAAATTGTGAGCCGAACGTTGGTATCTCGGTTTCCGTGATGTGTAATTTATATGGTTGGATCTGTAATCTTATTACAGACTCGTAGGTTAAAGAATCGACTAAATCGGACTAATGAGTAAAAAGTTATAAACTTTTTAAGTTGAAAAATAGTTAAAGGGCATGAATGCAGAACCCACCGTAACTTACGGTTCCACCGTAAGTTACGGTGGACATCAAAAGTTTACGGTGTGAAGCTCCTGATTTACGGTAGAATAAGGGGACATTCCAGGTTCACCGTAACTTACGGTGACACCGTAAGTTACGGTGGAACCCAGAAAATTTATATTTTATTTGATGCTTTGCGTTGTTAAATTTCGTTTATACGTAATGTATTATTGTCAAAACTAATATTTTAGTGTTTGACCCTAGGTAAGTATGAAGCCCTCCCGGATGGTGATCAAGTACATGTCAAGAATCGAACACGTATTTTGAAGCTTCCGCACTAAACTCAATTTTGTCTAAACTTTAAACATGTTGTAATTTCTTTTGTTGATCATGTTTTAAATCCCTTAAACTAGCGATTAGTTTACTAGCAAGGGTTACTTTAAACTAGTTATGAACTTTCTTGAATGTGATTGGTAATATCACAAATGTGTATGGTTTTAAACTCGAAATGATTTTGTAAACTCTGAAGTTTTATAAAGTTCTTATGATTATCTTTTATTACTATTCAAATTATTAAGGGTGTTACAGCAGGTGTGGTAGCGGTAGCAGCTGGGGTAGTAGCAAAGACACGTGGCGGTAACGCACCACGCTCAACCTCTTGGTCAGTAATCTTGGGTGCTAAACGGATGATCTAAGGCAGGTTGTTGAGGTTTGCAGCAGTGACCAAACTCTTTACTGAGGGTGCTAAGCCCTTGATGTACAGCTCGATTCTTCGAGGTGGAGGTCGAGACAAATTAGGGCACATGTTTGCTAGCTCATGTGACCTCTTTGTGAATGCTTCAGTTTCAGACCCCTCCATCTTCTGATCGTAGTACTCGTTCTCAAGTTTCTGAATCTCATCACGAGGACAGTACTCCTCCCGCATTAACTCCTTGAAATCATCCCAAGTAGTGACATTAGCCATCTCGATGCCCAACATTTGCACCTGGGCATTCCACCAAGTTAAGGCACCATCCTCCAAAGTGCCTGTAGCATACTTCACACGGTCCCCCTCGGGACAGTTACACATAGCGAAGACAGACTCAGCCTTCTCAAACCAACATAATAACCCCACAGCCCCTTCAGTCCCACTAAACGTCTGTGGCTTACAATCCATGAATGTCTTGAAAGTGCAAGCAGGTGGATGGTTTTGATTCTGATTCGCTTGCTGACCTAATAAATGAAAGAGAAAGATACAGTACACGGGTAAGAGTTGAGTACACGACACGAGAATAAGGAATATTTGGCACATTTTGTACCAGCTTGAGAGGCTGCTAATGCCTCAGCCACACGGGTGTTAATCAGATTTGTCAACTCAGCCTGAGTCATTGCAATGTGTCCACGTCCATGGCCTCGTCCACTCATGATTCTATATAAGGAGAGGGAACAAGTTTAAGAATCGAGATGAGGTAGGAGTCAAATCTCACGTTGACATCTACAAACTACAAAGTTTACACCAAACAATAGGGCAGAACCCTTCTCACACTCGTTAAGCCTCACTGGGATTCACATGCACCTCACGTTATTATTATGTGTGCACCCATAATAATAAGGCAATTTGCATGCTTATCTCAGTGCCTCTTAACTTGCGTTAAAAGTTTCCCCCACATTCAAATTGTAAAACGGAAGGCATTACAGACTTAATAATCACAAGAGTCGAAGGGTAGCGCCACACTATCTAGCTCCACTAAAACATGCAGCACAAGTAATCACATCAAGGTATCAAATATGTTGTTTCATGCAAGTCGTGTGTGTGTAACTACTAAGCAAGTAATGCATAAAGTAAACAGAAGACGAACCTTGCAATCTGGAGCTGAGTGTCATGGTCAATTTTCGAAGTTGTTTGGTTATAGTCTGGTTTTATAAAAACGTTTTAAAACCTAGTTCACTATAACCAGTGGCTCTGATACCAAACTGTCACACCCCCAAAATACCACATGCGGAAACACCGCGGACGTGTGACGTACCAGGATCCAAGCCACCAATCACATTGAACCAATAATAAATATTTAAATAAAACATTCGATTCATTTCATAATATAAATCCAAGTCATAAGTTAAAACCCAAGTAAACATTCAGCGGAAGCATCAGATAATTCGTTGTTCAAGTGTTTCAAAATAAAGTACTAAATTAAGAATAAACATCCAAGAGTTTTGACCTATGACCACTCCAGCACTCCCAGATAGCAAGTCCATAACCAAGAATCTAACGACCTGCAAGCATGCAGACAAGTGTGTCAGACGACGCTGGTGAGTTCAAAGTTTGTTAACACGTTTTAGTTACCAGATATGAGTATAAGACGATTCAATGATTTGATGTTGTTATTAACTCGATTACCGCAGATGGCTCTAGATTTATTTGCCCAAACCCCAATGCTCTACACACATTGGTCAAGTGGTTAAGGTATTAGTTCATGACCGTCCTCCCCGGTACGGTGTGAGGGTGCCAAACCTAATAGCGCTATCAACTAATAACCTCGTTGCCTCCCCGGCAACCAATCGGTATATGGTGGGACTTGATGATAGAAATGAGTGTAATAACCAACATCCCAATGACCGACATTCCTCCCCGGAACGTTACCCGATATCCCTCCCCGGGATGCATGCTTGGAAAAAGGCAGTGAACTCACCTTGGTTTGCTCGGTATGATTAGATATTTGTTCACACTTAGTCAATCAAAGCCTGTAGTATTCACGTATATGTAATTAGTTTACATTCGCTTGGTTCACATAATAATTGTAATCATGGTGTGCGTTCAAGCAACAGTTTCCGATTAACACATAGCAGACATTCCAACTCATACATTTCCACAATTCACGCACGTGTTTCGCAACAGTATTCAACAGTTAAGTGTGCTAATCAAAGCCGAATTATGTTTTTCCCCAGACATAACTGATATCATCAACAGACTAGGATCAACATATAATCATTCCTTATCATACTCGTTCAAAACTACAGTCTGTTTGTGAGCTTCTGTCCTAATGACGAAACTCCAGGGAGACGAAACATCATATTTTCATCGGCAAATGTGTGACAAAACATCACAGTTATTCGTCGACGAAACATTAAGGTGTTTCGTCGATTTGTGTGTGACGAAACATCATATATTTCTTCGTGTGTGGGTGTGACGAAACATCAATATATTTCGTCGTGGCCTTAACAGTTTCCAAGTTTCCTAACCCTAGTCATGTCAGTTTGTTCAATAAAATCTTCCAATTCGTATGAATAGTATCACAAAACCCTCAACTTATCATTTACCACAAACAACTTAGTCGTGAACTCTAGGTTACCCAGTCATCATCACAAACGTATTTTTATTACACATTCATTCAATCTCCATAGCCAACAGGTAACATAATATACAAAAAACAAGCAGAATTATCGACTCTGAGCACTGATCCTGGACGAATACAAATCATAGAATTCTTATCCTGCATGTTCTAGTCTACTAATTTAAACAATAAATTATCAGAACCCTAATCAGCAAAGCATAAGAGTCTAGTTTCTAACAATTCCTATAATCACAATGGATCACAGTTAACATATAACAATCATCGACTAATGTGGAGTGTAGTGGGATGCTAACCGATTGATGGGACGATTACGAAAACGCAAGAAGACTCCGAAGAAGATATGGGTGCTACCGACGGTTGTCAAGATAGTACTAGGGTTTGATAACTGACGTCTTACGTACAAGTGTGCGAATATAAAACAAATATAACTTAGTCGCTGTTGGGCCTCACCTGGGCCGAAGGCCCATCTCGGCGAAACATCAATAGGCGACGAAACATTATCCTTCATCGGCCCATCTTTCGTCGAACCCACATGGACCATTTTTCGTCGAGCACCAAATGTATAATAATAGATTTTTATTTAATTAACTCACCAATTTACCACTAACTTAAATTGAAATCATTTTAAAATAAAACACGCGATACAACGTACAACGAAATGTAAAAGAAGGTTGCAAAACAGATGACGCGTAAAGGAAAAGGTCTTGGAATCTCGGGTTGTCACATCATCCCCAACTTGAAAGTAATTTCATCCTGGAATTTGATAAGCAATCCAAAAGCGGCGAAGTGTCGGATCAGGATGATTGTGGATTTTCCCCAGGTGCCACAGAAACCAAACACAAGTTAATTCAAGAATGAAGATAACCGAAATAGTATAAATAATCAAAACAAACCAGAATTATCTTGCATTCAACGATCAACGATGATGGACAAGACACACACTTGGTTTCGGCTGGCCTCTAGCTATCGAACAACTGATCAACCTCATTATGATGAATGAGGTGATCTGATATACTTGATACATTGGGTCGAGACCCCTATGGCCCAAACCGAAAACCTCTAGACCCATAATCACTACATCGGCCGAAAAACATATATTAAACAAAACATTACAAGTTCAACCCCTAAACTTATGCAATCCTCTATGAATAAACCTTTAGGTTCCAACAATTGTAACGAGTTTAGCATGTAACATTTTTTATCACACGTGTTTTAAGTAACAAATACTTGCTTTCTTTTTATTTTTGGCAACTTACTGTCCTTTTTTTTAGAATCTAAGTAACATTTTTTTTATCACATATATTTTAACTAACAAATACTTGGTTTCATTTTTTTCTGCAACTTACGTGTCCTTTTTTTTAGAATCTAAGTAACATTTTTTATCACATATTTTTAATGTAACAAGATCATGTAATATTTTTTATCGCCATTTTTAAGTAATAAATACCTAGTTTTCATTTTTTCTGCAACTTCAGTTTCAATAGTCTTTTTTGTGGTCAATAAAGGGACCTTTCTTGCAACACATAAGTTTTTTTTTTCTATCATAGTTGTTTTAAGTATTAAACCTTAGTTACTTTATAAGCTAATTAAACCAATTTTTTAATGTGTTATTACCACCATTCTCGCACAATGTAACGCTTTCTACCTCGTAAAATTTTGTTCGTAAACACATGTTTTTTTGTATGGTACTAAATGCAAAGCATAATCATGATCTGCAGTTGGTGGAAATCTCCCGGGAAGATGGTTTGCAAATCTATCAGCTTTCCTTAGGTTTGGAGGAGGATAATTGTTGATTTTTGTTGTCTGTTTTTTTATCCCGGAGTTTTCTAGATAAAGATGGGATGAAGCGAGAGAGAGCGAGAGAGAGCATCGTTTGCTTTCACAAAAAAACTAGTTAAAGAAAAGTGAAGATGTGCAGTGATGGGTTTTGTATTTTTGTGGTGTTGAAGGCAGTAGCTAGGTTTCATAGGAAGAACTAAAGATGATGTTCTTGAACCCTTTTTTATAAGAGAACCTTTTCGGGGGGAAACTGCAGATGATGCTCTAAAACCTTTTCTCGAAGTTGGGATGAAGATAAGAGAACTTTTTTTGGTGCTCTGAATAAATAATGAAACAATTGGGGGAAGATTTTGTGTTTTGTGGTTTTGAAATGTGTAGGTAGGTTTATAGGTTTTGTAGGGATAATGATGAAGTGCCTTTTGTAGACAATTTTTTTTGGTCCTAATATTAACACATGGGAAAACTTATTTACACATGGTGTATACGGGCCGTATACTGTTATATGGCCCGTATGGGAAAACTTATTTACACATGATTGCTGGCACAGACTTTGTCAAGTTGTTTTTATTCTATACGGGCCGTATAACAGTATACGGCCCGTATACACCATGTGTAAATAAGTTTGCCTGGTCGTATACAATGTATACGAACGTGTATATGGGCCGTATACTGTTATATGGCCCGTATGGAACGAAATTTTGATTTTTCAAATATTTTAGAGTGGTGAGGTGCTCAAAACTTTCTAAAAGTAGAAAAAAATAAAACATCAACAAGTAACAAAGATTGAAGAACAAGAACACGTGTCGTATGACTGTAATAAAACGGAAGCTATCAACGCGGGATTACGGGCATGGTGTTATTCTTTATTTAATATTTATAGAATAAAAGGAAGGGTGAGACATTTGATGAGAGTTGTAAGGAGTCTGAATAAAACGGAAGCTATCAACGCGGGATTACGGACATGCGTTTAATTCCCAACATATTTGTTTCATCACGTACATTTCGTAAGAAACTTTTCGTGCACTGAACCTTCACCTCCAATCATTTCCTGGTCAAATCACACACTATAAAGTTTAAACTTATCGTGTGTTGTAGTTTGGAAAGATGACCGAATAGAGATCTGAATAACAAACTGTGGAGAACTTGTTTGCGTTATCCACCAACAATCCGTTCATTATCTGTTGTTGTCTAAAACAATATCAATTAACGTTCAGTTGTGTATACAAATTCATCACCGGTTTCTACAGCACAAGCACATACACAGGGAGAATGTTCTCGAAATTGAAGGAAAAAATGGTTGTTGATGTTTTTTCTCTATCAGGATTTTGTTGAGTCGTCGGGAAAACTTTTCCTCAGGGGAGGGTGAGTAGTATGAGTCTGAGTCCATTGTGGTTCGTGAATGTTGGAAGAACCCGACACGTCTTCTGCTGCCTCTTCGGTTGGTAAAAGACATAGGATGGCTTCTAATACAGGCTTTTTGTCAGTTGTGGTTGATTTATAGGAGGAGGTTATGAAACGAATATATGTTTATGCGAACATCCTTATTTTGTCACGTACATGCGTTTAATTCCCAACATCCTTATTGTATCAGATTCTCTCCCCTCCTGATGCAATTTTCACAGTGGTACCAATGTCCTGCTACTACAATCCTTCCAACGATCCTTGTCTTGAAAGACAAGAATACAACGTTCATGTATCACAAGGAATGACCGATCTAAGGCAGAGAACCTGATTTAGATACACAAATTCATCACCGGTTTCTACAGCACAAGCACATACGCAATGAAGTATTAAAAGATGTTAGTTTCTTGACAATATGGTTTCTCGACAAATGAAGTATTATCTGTCCTTGCTGCCTCTTCGGTTGATAAAAGACATAGGATGGTTTCTAATACAGGCTCTTTATCATCTCCGTCTATGTTTGGTTTCCTCAACGAACTACCTATTACAGCACTCTTCTGAAAGACAAGAATACAACGTTCATGTATCACAAGGAATGACCGAGTTTGGAAACCGGACGGAATCCACGAAGAAACTGTTGGAATTTGTGGATTTCGGTTGGTTCAGAAACTTAACAAGAGAAGCAACTAAAAAAAGGAAAGAATGAAATTTTTTTACCATTTTTTACCATATGTATACGGGCCGTATACCGTTTATACGGCCGTATACTCTCGGTAAAAAACAAATTTACCGATCGTATACAATGTATACGATGATTGTATACGGGCCGTATATTCTGATACGGCTCGTATACTATGGTAAAAAATGGTAAAAAATGGTTTATTCTCTTTAATCTATTAGAACGATCCTTGTATTGAGAACCTGATTCTGGTTTAAACAATGGAATTTGTGAATCAACAGAAATAACTGAAAATAACTCGCCATTCTCTTGCACCTATATACGTTGCAAGGTATAGAATGTTTGTAGTATTCTTGGTTCAATACAAACTCTTCTGAAAGACAAGAATACAACGTTCATGTATCACAAGATAATGGTTTCTCAACAAATGAAGTATTATCTGACATCATCTGTTCATCATTGTTCTTGAAGATGAAGATGAAGAAACGAGAGTTTGTTTTGAGAAATTAACAAGGTAAACCTGAATTTTTAGATTTTTAGACACTTACTTGAACATGAGTCTGAGTCCATTGTGGTTCGTGAATGCTTCGATTTCAACAAATCTTTCAAGGTCTTAAGTGATGGACAACTGGTTAAAAGATGTAGAAGAGTTTGTGTAGAGATCTTTACGTACAAATTTGCATCATCCTTACGGTTACAAATGAAGCGTTGGGATTCAAGGGTTTATGAGTAAAATAATTGTGGATTTCGGTTGAGTCAGATCTCGCAAGTTGTCATTTTCAAGTTTGCACATTTTGTGAAAATACCAATGTTGTCATTTTCAAGTGTGAGATTAGCCAAACGAGGATGAAAGATACTCAAACCATCCGATCCCGTTGTTGCAAACTCCTTTAATGTGAGATTCTTCAAGTTTGCACATTTTGAGAAAATACCAATGTGTTTGTCAGCTTCGTCAATACACAACTTAACAAGATAAGCAACTAAAAAGTTAACATTCTGATTCAGATTCAGAAAGCAGATGTTTAGTAGTGTTTGAGACAATTAATTTCTCTTGCGGTTACCAGGCCTATCATCTCCGTCTACGTTTGGTTTCCTCAACTACAGTAACAGTATACGGTAACAAACTGAACCACAACCTATTACAGCACTGTATGAACCTGCGTTTTGAAAATAGGCTTTGTTCTTCGTTTATTGGATCGTTCTAATAGATTAAAGAGGTTTTTACCATTTTTTACCATATGTATACGAGTCGTATACGGTTTATACGGCCGTATACCATTGGTAAAAAATATTTTTACCGATCGTATACAATGTATACGATGGTTTTATACGGGCCGTATATTATTATACGGCTCGTATACTATGGGTAAAAAAATGGTAAAAAAGGGGTTATTCTCTTTAATCTATTAGAACGATCCTTGTCGTGATGATTCGAAACATTCACGAACCACAATGGACTCAGACTCATACTAGAACCCGACACGTCTTCTGTGATGATTCGAAACATTCACGAACCACAATGGACTCAGACTCATACTACTAGCAGTAGAACCCGACACGTCTTCTGTGATGATTCGAAACATTCCGAATAACTAGCAGAAAAACCCGTACCGGTGATTGTTTATCCATACTATTCTTCATAGCCATATTCCCACTCACAATTTGTTGATACATATCGTCCGTTCAACTTGAGTATTTTTCTAACTTTATGCTTGCATCCACCACATTGAATATTAACTTTGTGTGAAAGAGTTTGGAAACCGGACGAAATCTATGAAGAAACTGTTGGAATTTGTGGATTTCGGTTGGTTCAGAAACTTAACAAGAGAAGCAACTAAAAAAATACAATTGATTTCTCTTCTGGTTACCAGGCCTATCATCTCCGTCTACGTTTGGTTTCCTCAACGAAGAACCATAAGCCATTATCAGCCTTTTTTTCCTTTGGTTTCTGGTTGATTTTTGAGGGTGAGGATTTTGAATTGATTCCTGCGCTCAAGTTTCAACTACTGGAGTGAAAATTGGTAAAAAATGGTTTATTCTCTTTAATCTATTAGAACGATCCTTGTAACCATCAACCGTTCAAGTTGATATAGGAGAGTACTGAACAACCGAGATAACAGCTCCGGTATTTTTCACCAACCCATCTTTGGTAGTGTTTGTTTGAGAACCTGATTCAGATACACAACGGTCTCTTTGCTTCGTCCACTAGAACTATTTGTGTATGCATTCTTTTGGTAGTTAACAACGCTAATTAGAAAAAAATCTGAAAAAATTAATCATATCGATTGCAATAACAGGATGGATGTGACACACATAGATAGATAAAATGTCACAGTTGTCAAGACTGTTTGTCGGGTTTCCAATGCTCACACGTCTTCATGTAACAGAGAATGTTTTAGAAATTGAAGGAAAATGAAAAGATTTGTTGAAATCGAATTTGACAACTATGACAGCTTATTAAAAGTATCGTGTGTTGTAGTTTGGAAAGATGACCGAACAGAGATCTGAATAACAAACCGTGGAGAACTTGTTTGTGTCAGGTTCTTCTGCTAGTTACTCGGAATCGATAAATAACCAACACGAAGATCTCTGCGATCGCTAAGGTTTTCATCAACGGACTGATGGTAACGTTACTCTACCTGTGCTCCGATTTAAGCGGCATGTTCCGATCAACGTTTATCGACATTGTTAAAGGTGATGAAGAGTTTAGAAACCCTAGAAGGATTGTGTTTTTACAGGAATAAAACGTGATACTTGAAAAAACGCCAATATATACGGCCCGTATATAGTTATACGGCCCGTATACATGTGCTAACATCAAAAAGCCACAAAAATAAATCAATTGAGCCGTATACGTTTTACAAATCGTTTACACGTGTATACGACTCGTATAACTGTATACGGGCCGTATATAATAAAACCAAAAAAAACATTCTCTGCGCATTTTCCTATTCAAAAACATTCTATACGGGCCGTATAATTGTATACGGCCCGTATACAATAGGGGATGTGAAAATAAGATATAGGGTATGTGGGAATAAGGCACCCCTTTTTTTTCTCTTTTGATGGATGTCACACCTCACTTCCAGTAACAATTTTCCCATAATACCCTTGCATCAACTTTCACTTATTATTATATTTAAAATCAACATGAGGTGTACATCAAAATGATCAGAACCACTCATCTCATATTTCAATGGTAGATGTAGAGTTTTCTGGGTTTTTTTTAACTAAGGCGGGTTTTCGATTTATCATTGCCATATATATATATATATGGGATGGTTCAAATGAAAACCACTTTTATTGTGAAAACTCGAAAACTAACTAAAAAAAGCCTAAAAAACACACAAACAACACTGGTGCTCCCCACGGGGATGAACTAGGTTGTATGAATCCTTTACTGAGCAATTCATCTAATTGCTTTTTCAATTCTAGCATTTCAGTAGGTGCTAAACGGTAAGGTGCCTTTGCTACGGGTGTAGTTCTAGGAATCAAATGAATTCTAAATTCTACCTCCCTATCTGGTGGTAACCATGGTAATTCTTCTGGGAATACATCCGAGTATTTTGATACTATCGAAATTTCCTTAAGTTCCTTACCCTTAGTGTTAATGATTACCGAAATCATATACACTATTCCCTGCTTTCGTTCATAACTAGCAACTTTCATTACTGAAATGAACTTCATGGGTTTTCGTGGCTTATCCCCTGTAATCATAAAAATTTCTCCTGTAGGTGTATGAATTTCTATAGAATTCTTATCACAAAGGATTTGATCATGGTTGGCTGCCAACCAATCCATTCCTAACACAACATCGAATCCAGCTAAATTCATAGGTAACAGATTTGCAGAAAATTTATGACCTAAGAGTTCTATCTTTCCTTCTCGCAACACTTTATCTATGTTAACAGAATTCCCATCTGCCGTTTCTACCGTAAAAATTTGTCTAAGGTTGGTTAAAAGTAGGTTAAGAGCTTGGCAGAATGAAGTATTTATAAAACTTTGGTTTGCACCAGAGTCAAACAATACTTTTGCGTAAACGTCATGAACTAATAACGTACCAGCTATTACATCAGGAATCAGTTCAGCTTCCTGCGTGGTCAATTGGAAGGCTCTTGAGTTCTTCTTGTTAGTCCCTTCAACAGGTTTGGCCTTGTTATCTGCTGGTTTGACCAATTTAGGGCATTCTGGTCTGAAATGGCCAGCTTCTCCGCAGTTGTAGCAGATCTTTGTCTTCTTTCTGAAATCTTCTTCACGATGTCCTATCGCTTTGCAGAAGTTGCAGGGTTCATTACATTTTCCAAAATGTTTCTTTTTACAGTTCTTACAGAACGGCGGAGCGGATGATTGCCCTGTTCCTCTTCTCTTGAAATTACTATTATTACCCACATGAAATCCTTGGGTATTCTGAGCCAATTCCTTCTTCCTATTTTCTTCTCGCGTATGCACCAGTCCGTCAGTCAAAGTGTTGGCTAATTCCACCGCATCATCGATTGTGCGGGGCCTCGCAGCTTTGACAATATCACGGATCTCGCTAATTAAACCCCAAATGTTGCGAGAAATAAGTACCGGTTCTGGCGAAGCCAGAGTAGGCACGATTCGAGCATATTCGAAAAACTTCAAAGTATACCCTCGGCAATCAACATTCACCATTCGATGGCTCAGGAATTTGTTCGCCATCTGCTCTTTTTCATATTCTGGGCAGAATTTTCTTTCCACCAGACACTTAAACTCCACCCAACTCATGGCATAGGCCATGTCACTTCCTTTGGCTTGTAATACCGTATTCCACCATTCTAATGCTTCTTCCTTGAAAAGGTGAGAAGCATACATGACTTTATCTCCCTCGGCACATTTACTTATTTTAATTACTGCCTCGGTTTTCTCCAACCAACGCAGCGCTGCAGTCGCTCCTTCATTTCCTGCAAATTCAACGGGTTTACAGGCAAGAAATTCCTTATAAGTGCAACCAGGCGTTGCAGCTTTCATTCTTTTGAGAATTGGGGCTTGCGGTATATCATTATCATTATTATTAATGTTACCGCCTCCATTTACACTATTACTGAAGTTGTCTTCATGAGTACATTTGCTAGGAATAATCTGTTGAGGTTCAATTGGATTTCGGGCAGCAGCAAGAATTGCTGGAATAGCATTGGCTATTCCCTAAGCAACAATATTCTCTATATCTTGCCTATTTAGAAATTGATCTTCATTGTGTTGCTCGGATTGGGTACCCGCGTTAACTTGTTCATTACCAGCGTGTGCCATCTGGTAATTAATATATATAATTTATTAGCATAAAATAAATAACGACTAGTTGCAAAACAATCGCACAAAATCACATCATACGTATAGCCAAAATTGTCGATTTTTCGACTTCCATATTATATATATTATTATGCGTCCGCACACACCCGTTATCTTACAAGAGTTTTATTTTTAGTTATTTCACATGATTATATTTTATTATATTATTATTATTAAACACATACTCCCACTACCACACAACCACAGTTACATCCTCCCGTCAGCTGGCATCTCAGAAACGACGTTCCCTCTCGTCGTATTTCCAGGAGATCTGTTCTCCCACTTCCCAGATTCTATTTCCTGCATCTATCAGCTCCTCGCCATAATGGCGGAGTTCAGCCAGGTTCTCATGGCTCATTGGTGGGTTTGGTGCAGGCTCTGGGTCGAACTGAGGGAAAAAGGTATTAGGGTTATTTAGGAGATTCTGAAATTTCCAGTCGGTGGTCCACCACTCTTCTAGTTCTGCTGGTAGAGGTTGGGAGTGAATAATAGGATCTGGGATATCAGGCTCTAGATCAACTGGAAGTTGTGCTTCCGCTAGGTAATTAAAGAGGTTTTCACCGGGTGGTCCGATGAGGTCACTAAGTGCCAGTTTATGGTCCAACTCCTCCCAAGATGGCATTTCTTGGTCTTTCCTGGAACTTTCTCCGATCTCTATTCTCTTGCCTTTATCTTTGGGATCCTCCGTCTTTATAACATTCCGTGTCGCTGGTTTCTTCCTGCGCACATGCCTCCAGCCCACGAATCTTCTTTTCTTTCTCGGTTTGGGTTTCTCCGGAGGTTGGGCTTGAAATTCCATAGGTTCATCAGTGTCGGCACAATAACCAGTAAAGTCTCTGGAAACTTCCACATTCACAGAATAGAGATTGAGATTCTGAAGAGCTTCAGACAACTCATTCATGCTGTTCAGCATATATGAAGAAAACACACAAAATTCTAGGTTAAAATTTTGTAAGTTAAATTTTCACAAGCTAGTATTTAGTACAACCATTCAAGTATCATTGTTCAAACAGAAAAATGGCAAACCTTGCGACTTTTTGTATATATATATATATATATATTTATTACATCTGAAATTCAATATATACTAGGGTTTGTACATTCATAATTTATTATATTAAACATGCCTTTATAGAAGGTTTATTTTATCTTCCCCTACTAAGTTGTTTATCTAATGGCCAAGGTTTCTTTAAAGTTTCTGATTTATAGATGATATGGGTGCTAGTACTGGGTCAGGGTGTTGGCAGTTTAACTTGATTAAAATTTAACATTTACTGCTGTAGTGGCTAACATATAGAGATTTGCCCATTGTTCATCTAATTCATTTTCCCACGGTGGGTTATTGCCTATTTCCTGAGTTTCCTTATTACTCATCACTCCTTTTGGTTGTGACTTCTTCATTTTCTCTTGACTTTTTCTAATAATCCAACTTCTTTTCTTAATGGTAAGTGGTTTCTCAAACTGTGCCTTACGAACAAATATTCCTTCCTCAGTATATGTTGAGTATGAGGTTCCCTTATCTTTTGGTGAACTATCTAATTGACGATAGCTATCCGAAATTCTTTGCTTGCCCATACTGTAAACTAACAAATAGTTAGACACAACAAACACCTAATCACAAAAATAGCAATCAGAAAAATTAAGTATTTCTAAATACTTAATTGGCTTAATTCAGTGGCTCTGATACCACCTTTTTCTGTCACGGCCCCCGGCCCAGTTTGACCCGGTCCAGGAGCCGCGGGACAGAAACCCCGTGGTATTTATTTAATTTGGCAGCAGAATTATTAACAGGATCATTTAAACTTGAAAATGCCGATTATCTTATTTCATAATTAGGGAAAAACCCTATAATTTACAATCAAGGCGATTTCACTAGGAAACCCCTATTTTACAAAAACATGTTTATTCATTTTATTGAGCCACATCCTCAAGCTTGTAGTGCTGCACGACACTTTTTCCTTGATCACAGCAGATCACCTGAAACATGTTTTAAAAAGGTTTTATCAGCGGGGAAATACTGGCGAGTCATTCAAGTTGCACAAAATGACACATTGTTATAATATACAGTATTAAGGGTGATTACATTGTTTATATCAACCAATTACCCCAAATCGGTATTTGTCACTCGACTGTATCTATGACTGTGATCAGATCACCCATTGGCTAACTCATTGTCCAATGGTGACGGGAAACAAGTAATGTATACAACACCCCACATACCGGCAGTAATTGAAGATTACAAAGACTTAATCCCTGTAATTATAACTTTGAACACAAGTAGAGTTTGAAAAACAATTTGATAAAAAGAGAATGACTCACATTGCAGATTTAATCGGACAGAGTTTAGCCTACTGATAAGCCTGTTAACCTAATTCAAATAACAATGCACACGAAAACTAGGTTAGTAACTTTAATCCAACTTTTTACGACAACTCACGAGATCAAAACCTTCACAATGAATGACAAAGTGCGATACTTAAACATCCATCGAATTCACGACGAATGATAAAGCATAACCCAAGTTTGAGCAGCACTTAAACATCCATTGGATTGGTTTCTATCGATCGGACATTAAATCGTAGCAGTGATCGAGTTATTACCCTGTTTTCGCGGCAGAATTTCGTGATTGTGTGTGTTATGTAGTAATCAGAAGATATCTCAGTGCACGATTTGAGTTTTTACGTCGAACCAACGCCAGAAATCAAGTGCCAATGTCCTGCATTTATACTGGAAAAAGGGCGCGCCCGCTTGGCGCGACAGCCTGTCGCGTGGCGCGAGGGGACCCCTTTTAGCATAGGGTAGCCTCGTGTCTCACTAGCTTGGGTGAGTCGACGGTTTCTCAAAATTCGATTTCTACGAAAAACTGTTTAGATAATACCAAATAGGAAATACCCCCCCTGAGTTTTAGGGGCCCTGATCCTGATTCCGATTGTTCTGAAAATTTTAGGGATTTATGCAGGATTACTTGGGGGTCTCAATTAGGGTTTCCTATTGGACAAATTAAGATAAAAATTAATAATTTTGATGAGGGTTGTTACATCACATGCAGATTCCACCATTCTTTTTAAACTCCCATAACTTTTTATATGTGATTTTTTTTTTTAAATACACCAAAAAATCTAGTGTTTTATTATCTTTCCAACGAGTATACTATTGTTATACTTTTGAAATAAAAAAAATGACATGAACTGGGTGTTCAAATAAAGACGCCATAAAACACCCAGTTCAGAAAAATGTCATGAAAATACTAAGTTGAAAACGCAAGAAAACATATAGTTAAGAAAAAAAACCCATGAAAATGCCATAAAAACACTCAGTTTTGAAAACGTTATTAAAAAACTAGTTGAAAACGCCATAAAAACACACACTTCAGAAAAACGCCGTAAAACACTCACTTCAAAAAACCACATAAAAAATCAGTTGAAAACGCCATAAAGAAACAAAGTTCAAAACACCATAAAAAACCCAGTTCATTTTTTTCGAAAAATATATCAATAATATACTCGTTGGAAAGATAAAAAACGCTGAGTTTTATAGCGTTATTATTTTAGAAAAATAATCACGTATAAAAAAGTTATTGTTGTTTAAATATGATAGGGGAAAATGGCATGTGATTAGCATGTGCACCCTTGTTTGGATCTTCCAATTTTACCCCTCCTGATAGTTCTAAGGTTCTCATTATTTACAAAAATGTCACCGCATCACCTTAGCCACAAATCACAAAGATCTTATGGCTGAAAATCGTTCTCACGGGTTTCACACTTCAAATCGTTTTCTTTTGATCCCGATTATATATATATATATATATATATATATATAAACCGGATCAGGAGAAAACGACAAAAAGTGTGAGAACGGTGAGAATGCATCCTGGCCGAACACGTGGCGTGGGGCTTGATCAGGGACCGAGGGGTTTTTTTGTCTTTTTAGTATTCTTCTCCTTTCACTGTTTTCGCGTTTGAGAAGCTTCTTTATTTTTTGTGTCACACCTCGATATTTCCACGTATTACCGGTGGGGAGTATCGTGACGTAGTTGATATCATCATAGACAATTTATCACAGATTATATTCACAGCGGAAGTCGAAAGATATAAACATTACAAACCAAATGGAAGTAATATCATTTATTACAAAAACGGTTGTAAAGGATCCACAGGCAGATCAAAGTTAAAAGAAACACTGTTCAGCAGATTTATAAACATCTAAGCTTGCAAGACTCTTTATTGATGCTAGGAGTAGCCACCCTATTCCGATTAGTACCTGCACTTAACCTTTTTGAAAAATACGTCAGTTTTCACTGGTAAATACAATTAACCGACTCATTTTGAAAATGTTTAAAAAAATTGATTTGAATGCACAAGGCACAAAATATCTTTTATAACTTGGGACAATTATTTAAAAATAATCTTGTATACAGATTTAAATGTTTGTCGTCTGTCAGGGCCGGTTAGAAGAGCCGGACGAGATTAACTGACACACCACAGGTATAATACCCACAAGGAATTTTCCTTATTGTGGGGTACCTTTTATACATACGCAACTGTCGGGTGTATGCCTACACCCCGTGCTTAAGTCGTGGCCATTTCAATGAATGAGCCGAGGATATCCAGGACATGGTCATTAACCCCCCAAAAGCCATATACCAAACAAAACAGATTAAAACGGGTTATGCAATATATATTAATCACAATCCGATTTAAAAACAATTACATACCCGACCAAGTGGTATTATTATAATACCGTATCCCAAGCTCGTATAACGGAAAATAAGTTTAAAGTATTTACCTGAGCAAATTATATAAATTTATCCCAGCCGTACAAATCTGCAAGTGCAAGTATCTTCTACTGGTCTCCTAAATCTGGAATGAAATTTTTAATTAACCTATTAGATTCCTAACGGGTCTTACTTAAGTTAAACTTAGACCGGTTAGTTTTAAAGAAAGGTATACAGTTCAAACGCAAGATTAAGCGAAGACCGGATTAGAGTGTGGTTTAGACACGAAAAGTTTGAAGACTTGTATAATATGGGTAAACTAAACACATTCTGGATTTTGAAGTAAAAATGATAAGGTTTAACCCGTTTCGGTTAATTTATGCAAACTAGTTACATAACCCGTACCGAATGCGATAAATGCATAACGGGTAACCAAATGAGTCATGAATAGGTTTCCTAAGTTAATATGCCTTAAATATGTTGTGATATCAGTAGGATACCTTCCAATATGACCAAAACGAATTTAAACTCAAATTAAGCCCCGTAGGGGTATTTTGGTCATTTACCTAAGGCATATAAACTACCTATCATACAACTAACTAAACGAAGTGACCATAAGGTATAAAATCGGAAGGTTATTCCCTATACAACTATGGTCACCTATTGTGTTTGGTTGGATCCTAATGATCGACCAAACGGGTCTAGTTCGAAAGTCTAAGCGGTTGTTTAGACCGCTTATCTTACGACCCTACATAAGCACTAAACCTAAAGTGACGATTTAAACATGTTAAAACACGTTTAACGAAGTTATAAAACAAGTTTGATATCAAGACAAAGGGTCTTGATACCCAAAAATAGTTTGGTTGCAAAATACGCATAAACGCGCATTTTGACCGAAACTATGACTCGTCACTAAGCCTAAATAACGTGGTAATCAGTAGGTATAGTCACAAGAGACTATAACCATCCTGATTACGCTCACGTTATGAAGTTCAAACGAACTTCGTGTTGACCATTGACTGGTCAAAGCAGAAAGTCAAACACTGTTTGACTTTCCCGCTTAAAAACGCATAAAAGAACGAAAGAAGCTTACAAAGGGTCCAAGCTAGGAAGATCTTGATTCAAATTGCTCAGGTATGAAGTGTTAAACTCCAACTTAGAGCTATTTGAATCAGATTGTGAGGAATGAGAATGAAGGTGTTGGGTTTATATAGATTTCGGTAAACCGTTAGGATCGTTCCTCGTAAACCGTGCTTTAATCATGACCTTACACTTGGGCCCAAGGTTTTAGAATACCAGGGGAACATGTAAAACCATCAAATACCAGCCCATAGGGTGCAAAACGATGGGTTAAAACCATCAACACCTCAAAAATGGACCAAGTTCAATGTATCTGCCAGAAATTTCAAAAATGGTCCCTGCACTTGTAAAACTTGATTTTTGGCACTTTTAAGCCCCGTTAACCCCATTTCAAGGCTCTAAAATAAAGTTAAAGTATAGGAAACTTAAAATATGCTCAAAAACATCTCGGATGTCGGCTCGTTTGGTCGTACGGTTGCGTTGTTCGGTTAATTACGACGGAAGTCGTAACGAACGGAAAAACGATCCAAATTAAGCGACGAATGGAATTTTATCATGCCAAACACTAAAATAAAATATTTTAATGATTATATAAATTTTTGGATCTCCGGATATATATTCAGAACGTAAGATATGCTCGAAAATGCAAACTTATGCACTTTTTGATGCTTTTAGTCCCTATTGATCAAATAAGTTTATTTTTGCGCACCAAACACCTCTAAGCCTATTTCTAAGCTATGTAAAGGATATTTAGGGCATTTTTAACTTATGATCATATTCTGGAAGGTTCGATACTGTCACGCCCCCGACCCGGTTTGACCCGTTTCAGGAGTCGCGGGACAGAAAATCCCGTGGTATTTATTTAATTGAGTTTAACAGCGGAAGATTTCATCAGCATCTTTTTAAAACTACAATTTCCTGGTTATTTCATTTCACAACTCGGGATAAAACCCCGGTAATTTACAATTACAAGATTTCCCGGAGAAATCTTTATTTTACAAAACATATTTCTTTATTTTATAATGAGCCACTTTCTTAAGCTTGTAGTGCTTTGAGGCACTTTTCCTTGATCACAACAGATCACCTGAAACATGTTTGAAAAAGATTTTGTCAGCGGAAAATACTGGTGAATCATTCTATTTATTAAAACGACACGTTTGTTATAATTTACAGTATTAAGAGAGATTACAATGTTTCTGATATCAACCAACTACCCATAGTATTTGTCACTCGACTCGTTTCTGTGACTATGGTCATATCCCCCGTTGGCTGCCCCAAATGGTGACGATTATAAAGTAATGTATACAAAACCCCACATACCGGCTGTAATTTGGTGATTACATAAACTTAATCATTGTAATTATAACGTTGAAAATATACATGATTTTGAAAGTAATTTGATAAAAAGAGAATGACTCACTTTGCAGATTTAACACGAGAAGAGTCTAGTCTATTGATTAGACTTGTTAACCTAAATTTAAACAACATGCACACGAACTAGGTTAGTAACTAATACAGCATTTACGATAACTCACGAGATCAAACCCTCACAATGAATGACAAAGTGCGATACTTAAACATCAATCGTATTCACGACGAATGACAAAGCATAACCCTAATGTGGGCAGCACTTAAACATCCATTGGATAGTTTAATCGATCAGACATTGAATCGCAGCAGCGATCGAGTTATTACCCTGATATCGCGGCAGCACTTCGTGAACTGTGTGTGTTTTGAGACTGTTTCGACTATAACTCAGAGTACAATTTGAATTTAAACGTCGAACGAACGCACAGTATCAAGTCCCACTGCCCTCTATTTATACCCAAAATTCGTCCCCCTCGCACCACGCGAAAGATCCCCTTGTGCGCGTCGCGTGGCGCGAGAGACCCTATTCTACCCTAGGGTTGCTTCGTGTCCAGGTAGCTCAGCTGTGTTGGTTGCTCGTTCAATTTCAATTTCGACAACAAACTGTGTGGATATTACCAACTAGGGTTTACCCCCTTGAGTTTTAGGGGCCCTGATCCAGATTCCGATTATTCTATAAATTTTAGGGTTTATTCAGAATCACTTGGGTTTCTCAATTAAGGTTTCCTATTGGACAATTTAAAGTAATAAATAGGACTTTTCAATAAGAGTTGTTACATTCTCCCTACCTTAATAAAAATCTCGTCCTCGAGATTTACTGAAACAAGTATGGATACTTTCGCTTCATTTCTGATTCTAACTCCCAAGTGTATTCAGGTCCTCTTTTGGAATCCCACTTGACTTTAACTAGCACCAATCTCTTATGCTTAAGAAATTTGATCTTTCTATCTTCGATTAGAAGAGGTTTCTCAACAAATTTTAACTTTTCGTTTACTTCTATATCTTGGAGAGGTACTACCAAAGATTCATCTGATAAGCATTTCTTGAGATTGGATACATGAAATACGTCATGTACTCCAGCTAACTCTTCTGGTAGTTGTAAACGATAAGCAACTGGTCCTATACGTTGAATTACTGAAAATGGTCCTACGTATCTTGGACTTAGCTTTCCTTTCTTACCGAATCGAACTACTCCTTTCCAAGGAGAAACTTTCAATAGTACTTTGTCTCCAACTTGAAACTCCAACGACTTCCTTCTATTATCTGCATAACTCTTCTGACGATCTCGAGCCGTCTTTAGTCTTTCTTTGATTTGAGTTATCTTGTCTGTCGTTTCTTGTACTATCTCTGGTCCTGGTAATTGACTCTCTCCTATTTCTGCCCAACAAACTGGAGTTCTACACTTACGTCCGTATAGTGCTTTGAATGGGGCAGTTTCGATGCTTGAATGATAACTATTGTTATAGGAGAATTCAATTAACGGTAAGTGATCATCCCAGTTTCCACCAAAATCTATTACACATGCTCGGAGCATGTCTTCTAGAGTTTGTATCGTCCTTTCACTTTGCCCGTCTGTTTGGGGATGATATGCAGTGCTCAAATTTAGTTTAGTTCCCATAGCTTCTTGGAAACTTGTCCAGAAGTGGGAAGTGAAACGACTATCCCTATCTGATACAATGGAGAATGGAACTCCATGTAAGGATACTACTTCAACTACATACAACTTAGCTAACCTTTCCATGCTAAAGGTTTCTTTCATAGGTAGGAAATGAGCTGATTTGGTTAATCGATCCACAATTACCCAAATCGTGTCATTACCCTTTCTGGTTTTGGGTAACTTAGTAACAAAATCCATGGTTATGAGTTCCCATTTCCATACAGGCATTTCTAGTTGTTGTAGTAGACCTGAAGGTTTCTGGTGTTCTGCCTTAACTTGTGAACAAGTAAGACACTTAGAAACATATCTAGCTATATCCTTTTTCATACCTATCCACCAGAAATTATTTCTTAAATCTTGGTACATCTTATTGTTTCCAGGGTGTATGGTATACCTAGATTTATGAGCTTCTTCTAAAATTTTATTTCTTAATTCTCCCTGCTTAGGTACCCAAATTCTTCTTTGGTGGAATCTCCAAATTCTATCAGATCTTTGTTCTAATTCTTTTATTTTTCCCTTCATTCCTTCAGCATCATCTTTGATTGCTGTAGCTTGAACATTCTTCAATTGTTCTATTAAATCTAATTGTAGATTTAATCTCAGAGCACGAACTCGCTTTTGCTTTTCATGATATTTACGACTTAAGGCATCTGCAACTACATTTGCCTTTCCTTCGTGATACTGAATATCACAGTCGTAGTCACTTAGAATTTCCATCCATCTCCTTTGCCTCATGTTTAACTCTTTTTGCCCAAATATGTACCTTAAACTTTTATGATCTGTATAGACAGTAAATTTACTTCCGTACAGATAATGTCTCCAAATCTTAAGGGCAAAAATTATGAATCGTATAGTTCTCCTCATGCTTTTTTAATTGTCTTGATGCATACGCAATTACCTTTTTGCGTTGCATTAGTACACATCCAAATCCTAGTTTTGAAGCATCACAATATACTTCAAAATCTTCAGTCCCTTCTGGTAATGTTAAGATTGGGGCATTTGTTAACTTATGCTTTAGAATCTTAAAAGCTTCTTCTTGCTTAGGTCCCCATTCAAACTTAATTGCTTTACAGGTTAGCTTAGTTAATGGTACAGCTATTTTGGAAAAATCCTTAATAAACCGTCTATAATATCCGGCTAAACCTATAAAACTTCTAATTTCCATTACAGATTGTGGAACCTTCCATTTGGTAATTGCCTCTATCTTAGCAGGATCTACATGAATGCCTTCGTGATTCACCATGTCACCTAGAAATTGTACTTCTTTTAGCCAAAATTCACATTTTGAGAATTTTGCGTAAAGCTTTTCTTTTCTTAACAAAGTTAAGAGTGCATGCAAGTGCTGGCAATGTTCATCTTGACTTTTGGAATAAATAAGTATATCGTCTATGAAGACAATTACGAATTTATCCAAATACGGTTTACAGATCCTATTCATCATGTCCATGAATGCAGCAGGTGCATTTGTTAGTCCAAAGGGCATGACTGTAAACTCGTAATGACCATACCTAGTTCTGAAAGCAGTTTTAGGTATGTCCTCTTCTTGTACCTTCAATTGATGATATCCGGAGCGTAAGTCGATCTTAGAAAAGTACCTAGCTCCTTGAAGTTGATCAAAAAGATCATAAATCCTAGGTAATGGGTATCGATTCTTAATTGTAACCTTTTTCAATTCTCTATAATCAATACACATTCTCATCGAACCATCCTTCTTCTTTACAAACAATACTGGCGCTCCCCAAGGGGATGAGCTAGGTTGTATGAATCATTTGCTTAGTAATTCATCTAATTGCTTTTTCAGTTCTAACATTTCAGTAGGAGCTAACCGATAAGGTGCCTTGGCTATCGGTGTAGTTCCGGGAATTAGATGAATCCTAAATTCTACTTCCCTGTCTGGTGGTAATCCTGATAATTCTTCTGGGAATACATCTGAGTATTCTGAGACTACAGGAATTTCCTTAAGTTCTTTACCCATAGTACTAATGATTACTGAAATCATATATACTATTCCTTGCTTTTGTTTATAACTAGCAACTTTCATTACTGATATGAATTTCATGGGTTTACGTGGTTTATCTCCTGTAATCATGATTACTTCTCCAGTAGGTGCACGAATTTCTATGGAGTTTTGGTCATAAAGGATTTGAGCATGGCTGGCTACTAACTAATCCATTCCTAACACAACATCGAATTCGGCTAATTTCATAGGTAATAGGTTTGCAGAGAATTTATGACCTAAAAGTTCTATTTCTACATTTTACAAAACCTTATCTATTTTAACTGAATTCCCATTAGCCGTTTCGACTGTAAAAATCTTCCTAATGTTGGTTAAGGGTATTTTAAGAGCTTGGCAGAATAAAGTATTTATAAAATTTTGGTTTGCACCAGAGTCAAATAATACTTTTGCGTATACATTGTGAACTAGGAACGTACCAGCTATCACATCTGGAATGAGTTCTGCTTCTTGAGTGGTCAGCTGGAATGCTCTGACATTCTTCTTAGTAGCTCCATCGGTCGCTTTGGTTTTGTTGTCTGCTGGTTTAGCCAACTTAGGACATTCTGTTTTAAAATGCCCCGCTTCTCCACAGTTAAAGCAGATTATAGTTTTCTTTCTGCAGTTTTCTTCACGATGTCCTTCGGCTTTGCAAAAATTGCAGATTATATTGCATCTTCCATAATGTTTCTTTTTGCAATTCCTGCAAAACTGAGGAGTTGAAGATTGCCCTGTTCCTCTTTTCTTGAAGTTACTACTATTACCCACATGAAATCCTTGGGTAATTTTCTGAGCCAGTTCCTTCTTTCTGTTTTCATCTCTTGTGCGTACCAGTTCGTCAGTTAGGGTATTAGCTAATTCTACCGCATCGTCAATAGTGCGAGGTCTCGCCGCTTTAACGATATTACGAATTTCGCTAATTAATCCCCAAATATAGCGAGAAATGAGTACCGGTTCTGGCGAAGCCAGCGTTGGTACCACTCTAGCATATTCGAAAAATGTCGAAGTATATCCTCGACAGTCCACATTCACCATCCGGTGGTTTAGGAACTTATTTGCCATTTGATCTTTTTCATACTCGGGACAGAATTTTCTTTCTACAAGATTCTTAAATTATTCCCAGTTCATGGCATATGCCTCGATCCTTCTTTTAGCTTGTAACACTGTGTTCCACCATTCTAGCGCCCCTTCTTTAAAAAGATTTGACGCATACATAACTTGATCTTCCGCAGCACATTTACTTATGGTGATCACTGCCTCAGTTTTCTCTAACCAACGCAGTGCTGCAATAGCCCCTTCGTTACCTGCAAACTCAGCTGGTTTACAGGCAAGAAATTCTTTGTAAGTGCAACCAGGTGTTGCAACTTTCATTTTCTTGAAAATTGGGGCTTGCAGATCATTATTGTTATTATTAATATGATTTCCTCCTCTGTTTATACTATTACTAAAATTCTCGCCTTGTGTACGTTTACTAGGAATGATTGATTGAGGTTTAACAGGTTTCTGGGCAGCAGCAATGATTACTGGGATAGCATTGGCTATTCCTTGAGCAACTATATCCTCGATATCTTTCCTATTTAACAATTGCTCTTCCTGATTTTGCTCAGATTGATTTACTTCATTTACTGGTTCATTACCAATGTTTGCCATCTGATAATTAATTTATAGATAAATAATTAGTATAGAATAAGAAACAATCCAATATAACAATTAATCGCACATAATCACGTAAACAAATATACAACAAAAATTGTAAATTTTCTAAATTTTCATTTATTTTATATATTATGCTTCCATATACATTTTTATCTTACAACCGTTTTATTGTTTATTTTACACATACTGATTTTTATTAATATTACTGTTATTATACAAACACAGATTCACCACCTACTTCTTCCTCGTCAACTTGCATCTTTAATAACGATGTTCCCTCTCATCATATTTCCATGAAATTTGTCCTCCTATCTCTCGGATCCTATTCCCAACATCCATCAGCTCTTCGCCAAAATGGCGGAGTTCAGCTATATTCTCATTACTCATTGGTGGATTTGGTAGAGGTTCTGGATCGAACTGGGGGAGAAAGGAATAAGGACTGTTGAGAAGGTTTTGGAACTGCCAATCATTAGTCCACCATTCATCCATTCCTAGAGGTTGGGTGTGGATTATAGGTTCTGGGATTGCTGGTTCTAAGTTTATAGGGAGTTGATTTTCGACAGGATAAGAGTAGAAATTATTATTGATCGGCCTGACTATATCACAGCTTGCGAATGCGCGATCTAATTCTTCCTGAAATGGTAACTCCTTAATTTGTCTAGAGCTTTCCCTAATTTCTATCTTGGTTTGCCTAGAACCTTCCCCAAACTCCATTTCCATCTGCTTAGAATATTCTTCAAACTGCATTTCCATCTGCCTAGACTCTTCCCCGACTTCAATCCCCTTCCCTTTATCTAAGGGATTTTCTATTTCAGGAAGTCTCTTGGCTGGCTTTCTCTTACGTACACGCCTTCCCCATACAAATCTCTTTCTTTTCTTAGGTTTTGGCTTTTCCAGAGGTGGAGCGTTGAATTCCATAGGTTCTTCTATATCAGGGATATACCTATTGAAATCTCTGGAAACCTCTATTTTTACCGGATAGAGATTTAGATTTTGAAGGGCTTCAGACAAGTCACTCATGCTGTTTAGCATATATGCAAAATACACAAAATAGCTAAGTTAAAATTTTATAACAAAATTTCATAAATAACCTTTAAATATTATTTCATACCATGTAACTAATTTAACACAAAGACAACTGACAATTAAAACATATTAAGTTTTATTGTAAACTTATTTATTTACTGGGTAAAACTTCTAGCTTGTAGGTGATAAGGGTGCTAAAACTTGAGTCAAAGTATTTAAAGATTTGCATTTACTGCTACAGTGGCTAGCATATAGAGATCTGCCCATTTTTCATCTAACTTGTCTTCCCATGGTGGTTTACTGCCTGTTTCTTGGGTTTTCTGATTAACTTTCTTTTCTTTGGATTTCTTTAATTTCTCCTGACTTTTCCTAATAATCAAACTTCTTTTATTAGGAGAAAGTGGTTCCTCGTATTGGGCTTTTCGAACAAATATTCCTTCTTCAGGAATTACATAAGGTTTTGAAGAATTTGTTTGGGATGAACTTCCCTTTTCATTTGATGACCTATCTAATTTAAGATAGATGTTTGAAAGCTTTTGCTTACCCATACTGTAACTAACAAATAGTTAGTTAATAAAACACATAATCACATAATAGTAATCAGGAAAAATTAAGTATTTCTAAATACTTAATTAGCTTAACTCAGTGGCTCTGATACCACATTTTTCTGTCACGGCCCCCGACCCGGTTTGACCCGTTTCAGGAGCCGCGGGACAGAAAATCCCGTGGTATTTATTTAATTGAGTTTAACAAGGGAAGATTTCATCAGGATCTTTTTAAAACTACAATTTCCTGATTATTTCATTTCACAACTATGGATAAAACCCCGATAATTTACAATTACAAGATTTCCCGGAGAAATCTTTATTTTACAAAACATATTTCTTTATTTTATAATGAGCCACTTTCTTAAGCTTGTAGTGCTTTGAGGCACTTTTCCTTGATCACAACAGATCACCTGAAATATGTTTGAAAAAGATTTTGTCAGCGGAAAATACAGGTGAATCATTCTATTTATAAAAACGACACGTTTGTTATAATTTACAGTATTAAGAGAGATTACAATGTTTCGGATATCAACCAACTACCCACAGTATTTGTCACTCGACTCGTTTCTGTGACTATGGTCATATCCCCCTTTGGCTGCCCCAAATGGTAACGATTATAAAGTAATGTATACAAAACCCCACATACCGGCTGTAATTTGGTGATTACATAAACTTAATCACTGTAATTATAACGTTGAAAATATACATGATTTTGAAAGTAATTTGATAAAAAGAGAATGACTCACTTTGGAGATTTAACACGAGCAGAGTCTAGTCTATTGATTAGCCTTGTTAACCTAAATTTAAACAACATGCACACGAACTAGGTTAGTAACTAATACAGCATTTACGATAACTCACGAGATCAAACCGTCACAATGAATGACAAAGTGCGATACTTAAACATCCATCGTATTCACAACGAATGACAAAGCATAACCCTAATGTGGGCAGCACTTAAACATCCATTGGATAGTTTAATCGATCGGATATTGAATCGTAGCAGCGATCGAGTTATTACCCTAATATCGCGGCAGCACTTCGTGAACTGTGTGTGTTTTGAGACTGTTTCGACTATAACTCAGAGTACAATTTGAATTTAAACGTCAAACGAACGCGCAGTATCAAGTCCTACTGCCATCTATTTATACCCAAAATTCGTCCCCCTCGCGCCACGCGAAAGATCCCCTTGTGCGCGTCGCGTGGCGCGAAAGACCCTATTCTACCCTAGGGTTGCTTCGTGTCCAGGTAGCTCAGCTGTGTTGGTTGCTCATTCAATTTCAATTTCGACAACAAACTGTGTGGATATTACCAACTAGGGTTTACCCCCCTCAGTTTTAGGGGCCCTGATCCTGATTCCGATTATTCTGTAAATTTTAGGGTTTATTCAGAATCACTTGGGTTTCTCAATTAAGGTTTCCTATTGGACAATTTAAAGTAATAAATAGGACTTTTTAATAAGATTTGTTACAGATACCATACGAATCGGTATACTTTTGCAGTTTGACGTAAATAGTCCCTTAAATCGCACAAAGTAGCGGGAAATGTCATTTGATGATATCCAAGCCTTCCACGGCCCATAATGGGTATTCCCAAGCATGTTTTTAAATATTACTACTCTCTCGTTTGCTTAAATGTTCACCAAAAGGCGTAGATTCAAAAGTTGACGCTTTTGGGTCCCTCTAATGCGCAAACTTGCGTATATCATCGTTTAATAGCATCGAAGCCTTATCTAATCCATGTTAGGCACTCTTGAGAGTATTATTAAACATCGTGATGCTTCGGATTTGTAAAAAGGTCATTCAGAGGTATAATTAAACATATTGACACTTTTAGTCCCTCTAACTTGCAAAGTTGCGCGTAACTTTACTTATAGGCATAAAAGCCCTTAATGGCCAATATTAGGCATTTCCGAGAGTATAATCAATTATCATGAAGCTCTCGGTTTGTTAAAAGGTCACTCAGAGGTAACAATTAACATGTTGACGCTTTTAACCCTTCATCGCGCAAACTTTCAATTAATTACGCAAACGGCTACTTTTGATCAACAAGTGGCTCATTTGTGAACATGATTACCGTGTAACGTTATTCAGAGGCTTATAATAAGCATGTTAACATTTCCAGTCCATCTATAATCAAAGTTTTTGATTTTTCGCAAAATTAGTCCCTCAAATTCAACGTTTGACTTTATTAGGGTTTATTACACGTGTCAATACATTATTGGACGTGATTTTACGAGGTGTTACATTTTGCGTGCAAGATTATTTTGGCGTTTTGTAGATTTATTAATTATTTGGCATTTATTTTTTTTCTCAGATTTCTTCTCTTTGAGGTAATTCTTTTTGTGTCACATAGTTAATATTTTTGGCGTTATGGCTTTTTCCATGTTTTTTTGGCGTTTTGTATCTTTTTGTTAATAATTCATTACCATACATTAATATTTCAAAAAATTACAATAAGTAGAAAATCAAAATAATCTAATAGTCTTCCGTATGTGGGATTACATCGAAGATGTACCCATCGCTTTGTTCTTCACTTTCTTCAGATTCTTCATCATCAAATTTCATTTTTGCGTATAACGTCATTAGCTCGTCTCTTCTTTGCTGCAGCCTATTCAAGAATATTTCTGCATCATTGGATTTTGGATCGTTTGAAGGTGTTAAATCACAGAGTTGTTCAATGATAGATGACAACCCTGTCTTCAACATTTCTTCCATTGGTCTTGAATATTGCACCCCGTTTTCATAAGTTACTTCAAGTGTTCCTTCTTCCTCATGCAATACCCAACTCCTAAGTTTTGTTATTTTTGTATCTTCAATATCATCATCATCATCTTCATTATCTTCTGCTGGAAACTTTCTCTCCAGTCTTCTTATTACAGTTCTTGTTCTTTCACAATCGTTGTCTCTTGGAACCCCAAGGGCCAGGATATCCTTTTGAATATTTTCATTCATTCCCATCATGGCTTTTATTGTTCTTACCTTAACCCTTCTCCTGTCAGCGAACTTTACGATGAATCTTTTTTCTTTCCTTACAAACCTCCATGCAATAACCTTAGCCATTTTTTAAATTTTTTGGCGTTTTGGAAAATATGTGGCGTTTTAGTTTTTTTGGCGTGTTTTGACTTGGGTTCTGATGATCTTCTTTTATATTGACTTTTTTTTCACGCGTATGTCAGGTATTATGGCGTTTTGAAAAAGATAAATAAATTTAATATAATAAATGCTAGTAATTATGTTTTCCGTCGTTTCATTTTATTGATTTTTGCAGTTTACCGTGTTTTGTTTAAGACTCAATTGTTTTAATGGAGTAACACGTCAAATCTTTTGACGACTGTAATTATGGCGTTTTGTTTTCCAATGGCGGTTAGATAACTATTGGACTTCTTTTATTTTATATTCTTTTGCACATTTTTTCACCCTTTTTTTAATAATATTAGTTGTTCAAGTTAATTTTATTATAGTTTGGTGTAACATCCCGAAAATACAAAACTTTATATTTAAAATTATAAAGTTTAAATAAACAAGAATTTATCTAACTAGGAAATTATAACCTAGTTAACTATGAGTCTATGAATAACTAGAAATAAGGTTAGATTAACCAAAACTAAATATTAAACAAAGTGGAGGGACCAATGTTGATAATCTTGAAACTATTGTTATTATTTTGTTTAATAAAACAAACCAAACACCTCAAACTGAGGTTCTGGTCGATCAACAACAGGAAGGGGGCGACACCCACACCTCCAAAACCCTAACATCTGCTAAAACTCTCAATTGAAGGCTCAAATCATGTTATAATCGAAATCTGAACATAGAATCGTGATCTCCTCGTCAAGGAGGTCATAAGGTATGTCAAATTAGGTTGTTTTGATACAACTCAAATTCTTGCATGTGATTGAAATCGAAGGTTGAGCTTGATTATGTGTTGTAAAACATGAAATTGGAAGTAATGTGAAGTCTAGGGACAAACCCTAGATGATTTCTTGTCAAAATCTTGCATGTTAGTTGTAAGGATCAAAATCACCATAGTGGGTGATTAGTAAGTTAGTAGAACTTGATAAACACTAGGATTAAAACTCTTGTTCTAGTGAAAACTGAAATTGTGGGATAATCTCGGAAATTGTTGATGTTAAAATATGTGTATATTGTCTAATTGAAGTTAATTTGAGTGGTAAATTCAAGTTATGAACTTGGTTTAGATCATGTAGAAATCTGACCCGCAAGGTGTTTGATAAAACGCCTAAATGAGGGTTAAAATGTTAAAGATTGCTAAAAACGTAGATTTACATATGTTATGAATGAATGCGTTAAAGCTTATGAAAGAGAGTTCTAATCTTGTTATGAATTGAACTCTTAAGGCAAGGAAACCGGAACGTCAAGTGGACACGCCGGAAGCGATACCCACGGAAAAGGTGTGCTTTAAAGGTACGTGACTTTAGTCTCGTTGTATTTTGTAATACCGTCTAGTTTTAATGTAAACTCTGAAGTTTTATAAAGTTCTTATGATTATCTTTTATTACTATTCAAATTATTAAGGGTGTTACAAGTTGGTAATCAGAGCCCAAGGTTGTTAACAAGTGTTCGGTTCAAGCTTGATCAAACATCCGGTAAGAGTTAATTGTTCTAAAGTAGAGTTACTAAGTATAAAAAGGGAAGTAATGAATGGAAATGCATGGGAAGAGCGTGTTAACACACTCAAACCCGGAAAGTGCATTAAATAAGAACGGTGAAAACAAGTTATGAACTTGAACAAACCGAAGTTAATAAATCATACGTCATAAATGAAATGTTAACGCTTAATGTAAACATTTCAGTTAAAGATGACGGATAAAGGCAATGATGATGCGGTGCCAAGAGTCACTGAGCAAACGAGAGAAGTGATTGCTGAAGAGGTAGGAAAAGCAATCGAAAACAGTTTGTCGGGTTTCATCGACAAAATCCAAACCACGGTATTATCAGTGGTGGAAGAAAGAATCAAGAAATTGGAGGATAATACCAATTTAGCAAAGGAGAAGTCAGGAGGACAAAAATCTTGTTCTTATAAAGAGTTCATGGCGTGTAAACCGCCCATTTACAATGGGGAGGTTGACCCGATCATATGTCAGTGATGGTTAAGCGATATGGATGGGGTGTTCGAAAGGACTCATTGTGATCCGGATGACTACGTAGCCTATGGCATGGGTCAGTTAAGGGGTCAAGCGAAAGACTGGTGGGATAACAAGAAAAAGGAAATTGGAAGCGAAGCAGCTAAGGCTATGACATGGGATGAGTTTAAGACGCCGTTTCTTAAACATCACAGTCCCAAGGCAGTCATTAACAAGATCAAGGAAGAATTCATGCAGCTTCGACACAAGGGTGAATCTATTGACAAAATCACGGGAATATTCATGGATAAGATGAAGTTTTGTGATGAGTTGATAACGAATGAGGAGCAGAAAATATATTATTATTATAATATGTTGAGCGTCGAGTATAGGGAGTTTATGACTCCTTCAAATTATGAGACTCTCACCGAAATTATAAACGTTGCTCGGGAACGGGAGATAGAGTTGAAGAAACAGATTGAAAGAGGTGAAAGAATGGCTCAGATAGTCAATCCAAGCCCAACGAAAAAGGCGCGCACAAGAGAATCCTCAAAGAAACAAGAAGGTAAAGGCGGGTCATCAAACTGCAAGATATGCGGGAAGGGGCACAAAGGTGAGTGCCGGTTCAAGGACAAACCGTGTCCTATATGTAGGAAGACGGGACACACGGCTGCATTGTGCCCGGGGAAGGTGTCGGTGTGTTACAAATGCTACCAACCGGGTCACAAGAAATCTGAGTGCCCGGAGTTGGTTGGAAAGAAAGATGACAAGAATACACATACTGAGACACCAAGAGCAAAGGCGAGATCTTTCCAGTTGACAGCAATGGAGGCAAAAACAGAGCCCGATGTGGTCTCAGGTATATTTGCCATAAATTCAATTCCTGCACATGTGTTATTTGATACGGGTGCGAATAAATCTTTTGTTTCATATGGATTTATTCGACATCCTTCTTTTGTACTAACAAAATTGCCTATGCCATTAGAGGTAGAAATAGGTGATAGCAAAAGTTTTCTTGTATGTGATGTATGTCGAGATTGCAAAATAAGCGTTGATGATGAGGAATATTTGATAGACTTGATCCCTATGTCAATGGGAGAATTTCAAGTAGTGGTAGGGATGGATTGGTTATCCCGACATCATGCAAAGGTGATATGTTTCCGCAAGGAGATACAGTTGACATCTCCAAGTGGAAAGCAAGTCACCATTTATGGCGAAAAAGGGGGCAGTCCCGTTATGTGTTCAATACTAAAGGCCCACAAACTTATGAGGCGCGGATGTAAAGCATTCATGATATACGCAAACAAACCTAATAAAGAGACGCCAAAGGTGGAAGACGTACCAGTGGTACGTGAATACGTCGATGTATTTCCGGAAGATTTACCGGGAATACCGCCAGTACGGGAGGTAGAGTTCGGGATCGAATTGGTTCCCGGCGCAAAACCTGTGGCCAAGGCGCCGTATCGACTCGCGCCATCAGAATTGCAAGAATTGATGTCACAAATCCAAGAATTGCTCGACAAGGGATTTATTCGGCCAAGCGTGTCTCCATGGGGCGCACCGGTATTATTCGTGAGAAAGAAGGACGGGAGCATGCGTATGTGCATTGATTATCGGGAGTTGAATAAACTCACGGTAAAGAATCGATATCCGCTTCCAAGAATTGATAACCTATTTGACCAATTACAAGGTGCAAGTTGGTTCTCAAAAATCGACCTCAGATCTGGGTATCATCAGTTGAAAGTCAAAGAGGAGGATGTACCGAAAACGGCTTTTCGTACACGGTACGGACATTACGAGTTTCTCGTGATGTCCTTTGGGTTAACTAATGCACCCGCGGCTTTCATGGATATCATGAACCGGGTTTGCAAACCCATGCTAGACAAGTCAGTGATAGTGTTTATCGATGATATTTTGATATACTCCAAGAATGAAGCAGAACACGCAAGTCATTTGCGTGAACTGTTGGAGACGCTCAGGAAAGAGAAATTGTATGCGAAATTCTCAAAATGTGCCTTCTGGTTACGAGAGGTGCAATTTCTTGGGCATATCATTAGTGCAAACGGAGTGCTAGTAGATCCTTCAAAAATAGAAGCTGTGACAAGATGGACTCCTCCGAAGAATCCTTCGGAAATTAGAAGCTTCTTGGGGCTTGCGGGTTATTATCGGAGATTCATACAAGATTTCTCCAAAATTGCTACGCCGTTGACCAAACTAACCCGTAAGGATGCAAAGTTTATTTGGGCCGAGGATCAAGAAAGGGCGTTCCAAACGCTCAAGGAAAAATTGACCCATGCGCCGGTGTTGACATTACCGGACGGAACGGAGGATATGGTAGTTTACTCGGATGCATCGCATTCGGGACTTGGCTGCGTTTTGATGCAGCGGGGCAAGGTTATAGCCTATTCCTCGAGACAGCTAAAGGCTCATGAGAAGAGATATCCTACCCATGACCTCGAGTTGGCAGCAGTGGTGTATGCCTTGAAGATATGGAGGCATTACTTGTATGGGGTGAAGTGCACTATCTTTACCGACCACAAAAGCTTAAAGTATTTCTTCGATCAGAAGGAATTAAATATGAGGCAGAGGCGGTGGTTAGAAACTGTCAAAGACTTTGATTGTGAAATACATTACCACCCCGGGAAGGCTAACGTAGTGGCAGACGTGTTGAGCCGAAAGACGGATTATATGCCTATTCGAGTACGATCGATGCAATTAATTGTGACATCGGGTTTGCTTGAACACATCCGAAAATCTCAAATTGAAGCAATCAAGGAAGAAAATGTGAAGAAGGAAAGGATAGTTAGGCAACTAAAAGACCTGGAGGATGGTAATCAAGGATTGAAAACTCGATTTGGGAGGATTTGGGTTCCAAATACGTGTGGGGCCAAGGTGCGCCTACTTGACGAGGCCCATAAATCTCATTATTCAATTCATCCGGGGGCGACCAAAATGTATAATGACGTAAAACAAAACTATTGGTGGCCCGGAATGAAAAGAGATATTGTGAAGTATGTGGAGAAGTGTCTGACCTGTTTACAAGTCAAAGCAGAGCACCAAAAGCCATATGGTAGGTTGCAACCGCTGGATATCCCAGTTTGGAAATGGGAACAAATCACGATGGATTTGTTAACCAAATTGCCCAAAACCAATCGCGGATTTGATGCCATATGGGTAGTCGTAGATCGATTGACAAAAAGTGCACACTTCATTCCGATTCGTGAGACATATACATCAGAGAAGATGTCGGAAGTGTACACCAATGAGATCATAGCATGTCACGGAGTGCCGATATCCATTGTGCCAGACAGAGATACTCGGTTTACCTCTAAATTCTGGCGCGAATTTCAAGAGCAAATGGGAACTAAACTGTACATTAGCACTGCTTATCATCCGCAAACGGATGGGCAAAGTGAGAGAACGATACAAACGTTGGAAGATATGTTGTGGGCTTGCATCATTGACTTCGGGGGTAGTTGGGATGTCCATCTACCCTTGGTCGAATTTTCATATAACAATAGCTATCAGTCGAGCATTAAAATGGCCCCGTATGAAATGCTATATGGTAGAAAGTGTCGAACCCCAGTGTGTTGGGGAGAAGTGGGACCACGAGGATTAGCACATACTGACATAATCCGAACTACGAATGAGAAAATTGATGTGGTTCGAGGTCACCTAAAAGCAGCTCAGGATCGACAAAATTCGTATGCGGATAAGCGAAATAGACCTATTGAATTTCAAGTTGGCGATAAAGTAATGCTGAAACAATCGCCATGGAAAGGAATTATACGGTTCAGAAAAAGAGGAAAGTTGAGTCCGAGGTTCATTGGGCCATTCAGGATCACTGAACGGGTTGGTAAGGTAGCATATCGCCTTGAACTACCCGAGGAGTTGAGTGGAATTCATAACACATTCCATGTGTCACATCTCCGAAAATGCTTAGCAGAAGAAACTGCTCGTATCAGCTATGATGACATTGAGGTGGATAACAGCCTCAACTATGCAGTGAGACCAATTGCTATTTTAGATCAAAAAGAGAAGAGTCTGAGGAACAAAGTAATTAACCAAGTGAAGGTTAAGTGGGAGCACAGGAAGGGTGCGGATACCACGTGGGAATCCGAAGAAGAGATGCAACGGCTCTACCCTAAACTATTTGGTACGTACTACGGTTTCGGGGACGAAACCCTTCTTAAGGGGGGTGGACTTGTAACATCCCGAAAATACAAAACTTTATATTTAAAATTATAAAGTTTAAATAAACAAGAATTTATCTAACTAGGAAATTATAACCTAGTTAACTATGAGTCTATGAATAACTAGAAATAAGGTTAGATTAACCAAAACTAAATATTAAACAAAGTGGAGGGACCAATGTTGATAATCTTGAAACTATTGTTATTATTTTGTTTAATAAAACAAACCAAACACCACAAACTGAGGTTCTGGTCGATCAACAACAGGAAGGGGGCGACACCCACACCTCCAAAACCCTAACATCTACTAAAACTCTCAATTGAAGGCTCAAATCATGTTATAATCGAAATCTGAACATAGAATCGTGATCTCCTCGTCAAGGAGGTCATAAGGTATGTCAAATTAGGTTGTTTTGATACAACTCAAATTCTTGCATGTGATTGAAATCGAAGGTTGAGCTTGATTATGTGTTGTAAAACATGAAATTGGAAGTAATGTGAAGTCTAGGGACAAACCCTAGATGATTTCTTGTCAAAATCTTGCATGTTAGTTGTAAGGATCAAAATCACCATAGTGGGTGATTAGTAAGTTAGTAGAACTTGATAAACACTAGGATTAAAACTCTTGTTCTAGTGAAAACTGAAATTGTGGGATAATCTCTGAAATTGTTGATGTTAAAATATGTGTATATTGTCTAATTGAAGTTAATTTGAGTGGTAAATTCAAGTTATGAACTTGGTTTAGATCATGTAGAAATCTGACCCGCAAGGTGTTTGATAAAACGCCTAAATGAGGGTTAAAATGTTAAAGATTGCTAAAAACGTAGATTTACATATGTTATGAATGAATGCGTTAAAGCTTATGAAAGAGAGTTCTAATCTTGTTATGAATTGAACTCTTAAGGCAAGGAAACCGGAACGTCAAGTGGACACGCCGGAAGCGATACCCACGGAAAAGGTGTGCTTTAAAGGTACGTGACTTTAGTCTCGTTGTATTATGTAATAACGTTTAGTTTTAATGTACAAATGATGTCGGATTGTAATTGATGCGTTTAATGTATCGTTAAAGTGGCGAAGTTCACTAGATCATCAAACGGGTCAAAATAAACATTAGAAATTTGGTTTGGTATGATAATAAAGTGATGGTTTTCACTAGATAGCCAAACGGGTCAAAATGTTGCTTGAAAACGAATCACATGAGTAGAGACTTAAAAGTCTCATATCTTGCTAGGTGATAGATGGTAATACATCAATAAATTGGTTATGATATTTTAAGTCTACGAACCCGGTATATCGGGTCAAACAATAGAAGTTAATAGAAGGTGTCGTTTGAGACGGGATGCTTGAATTCCGAGAAAACAAGTGTTTAGTTCGGAGAAAACGCCGAGCCATGGTATGGCGCGTATACTCCAAGGTCATAAGCCCGGAAAGTTGTGTAACTATGTCTAACGTTTCGTTAGGATGGAAATATGGAACCATGTACTTTATTAATGGGTTGAAGATTTTGAAACATAGAAATTGTGAGCCGAACGTTGGTATCTCGGTTTCCGTGATGTGTAATTTATATGGTTGGATCCGTAATCTTATTACAGACTCGTAGGTAAAAGAATCGACTAAATCGGACTAATGAGTAAAAAGTTATAAACTTTTAAAGTTGAAAAATAGTTAAAGGGCATGAATGCAAACCCACCGTAACTTACGGTTCCACCGTAAGTTACGGTGGACATCAAAAGTTTACGGTGTGAAGCTCCTGATTTACGGTAGAATAAGGGGACATTCCAGGTTCACCGTAACTTACGGTGACACCGTAAGTTACGGTGGAACCCAGAAAATTTATATTTTATTTGATGCTTTGCGTTGTTAAATTTCGTTTATACGTAATGTATTATTGTCAAAACTAATATTTTAGTGTTTGACCCTAGGTAAGTATGAAGCCCTCCCGGATGGTGATCAAGTACATGTCAAGAACCGAACACGTATTTTGAAGCTTCCGCACTAAACTCAATTTTGTCTAAACTTTAAACATGTTGTAATTTCTTTTGTTTATCATGTTTTAAATCCCTTAAACAAGCGATTAGTTTACTAGCAAGGGTTACTTTAAACTAGTTATGAACTTTCTTGAATGTGATTGGTAATATCACAAATGTGTATGGTTTTAAACTCGAAATGATTTTGTAAACTCTGAAGTTTTATAAAGTTCTTATGATTATCTTTTATTACTATTCAAATTATTAAGGGTGTTACAAGTTGGCAATCAGAGCCCAAGGTTGTTAACAAGTGTTCGGTTCAAGCTTGATCAAACATCCGGTAAGAGTTAATTGTTCTAAAGTAGAGTTACTAAGTATAAAAAGGGAAGTAATGAATGGAAATGCATGGGAAGAGCGTGTTAACACACTCAAACCCGGAAAGTGCATTAAATAAGAACGGTGAAAACAAGTTATGAACTTGAACAAACCGAAGTTAATAAATCATACGTCATAAATGAAATGTTAACGCTTAATGTAAACATTTCAGTTAAAGATGACGGATAAAGGCAATGATGATGCAGTGCCAAGAGTCACCGAGCAAACAAGAGAAGTGATTGCTGAAGAGGTAGGAAAAGCAATCGAAAACAGTTTGTCGGGTTTCATCGACAAAATCCAAACCACGGTATTATCAGTGGTGGAAGAAAGAATCAAGAAATTGGAGGATAATACCAATTTAGCAAAGGAGAAGTCAGGAGGACAAAAATCTTGTTCTTATAAAGAGTTCATGGCGTGTAAACCGCCCATTTACAATGGGGAGGTTGACCCGATCATATGTCAGTGATGGTTAAGCGATATGGATGGGGTGTTCGAAAGGACTCATTGTGATCCGGATGACTACGTAGCCTATGGCACGGGTCAGTTAAGGGGTCAAGCGAAAGACTGGTGGGATAACAAGAAAAAGGAAATTGGAAGCGAAGCGGCTAAGGCTATGACATGGGATGAGTTTAAGACGCCGTTTCTTAAACATCACAGTCCCAAGGCAGTCATTAACAAGATCAAGGAAGAATTCATGCAGCTTCGACACAAGGGTGAATCTATTGACAAAATCAAGGGAATATTCATGGATAAGATGAAGCTTTGTGATGAGTTGATAACGAATGAGGAGCAGAAAATATATTATTATTATAATATGTTGAGCGTCGAGTATAGGGAGTTTATGACTCCTTCAAAGTATGAGACTCTCACCGAAATTATAAACGTTGCTCTGGAACGGGAGATAGAGTTGAAGAAACAGATTGAAAGAGGTGAAAGAAGGGCTCAGATAGTCAATCCAAGCCCAACGAAAAAGGCGCGCACAACAGAATCCTCAAAGAAACAAGAAGGTAAAGGCGGGTCATCAAACTGCAAGATATGCGGGAAGGGGCACAAAGGTGAGTGCCGGTTCAAGGACAAACCGTGTCCTATATGTAGGAAGACGGGACACACGGCTGCATTGTGCCCGGGGAAGGTGTCGGTGTGTTACAAATGCTACCAACCAGGTCACAAGAAATCTGAGTGCCCGGAGTTGGTTGGAAAGAAAGATGACAAGAATACACATACTGAGACACCAAGAGCAAAGGCGAGATCTTTCCAGTTGACAGCAATGGAGGCAAAAACAGAGCCCGATGTAGTCTCAGGTATATTTGCCATAAATTCAATTCCTGCACATGTGTTATTTGATACGGGTGCGAATAAATCTTTTGTTTCATATGGATTTATTCGACATCCTTCTTTTGTACTAACAAAATTGCCTATGCCATTAGAGGTAGAAATAGGTGATAGCAAAAGTTTTCTTGTATGTGATGTATGTCGAGATTGCAAAATAAGCGTTGATGATGACGAATATTTGATAGACTTGATCCCTATGTCAATGGGAGAATTTCAAGTAGTGGTAGGGATGGATTGGTTATCCCGACATCATGCAAAGGTGATATGTTTCCGCAAGGAGATACAGTTGACATCTCCAAGTGGAAAGCAAGTCACCATTTATGGCGAAAAAGGGGGCAGTCCCGTTATGTGTTCAATACAAAGGCCCACAAACTTATGAGGCGCGGATGTAAAGCATTCATGATATACGCAAACGAACCTAATAAAGAGACGCCAAAGGTGGAAGACGTACCAGTGGTACGTGAATACGTCGATGTATTTCTGGAAGATTTACCGGGAATACCGCCAGTACGGGAGGTAGAGTTCGGGATCGAATTGGTTCCCGGCGCAAAACCTGTGGCCAAGGCGCCGTATCGACTCGCGCCATCAGAATTGCAAGAATTGATGTCACAAATCGAAGAATTGCTCGACAAGGGATTTATTCGGCCAAGCGTGTCTCCATAGGGCGCACCGGTATTATTCGTGAGAAAGAAGGACGGGAGCATGCGTATGTGCATTGATTACCGGGAGTTGAATAAACTCACGGTAAAGAATCGATATCCGCTTCCAAGAATTGATGACCTGTTTGACCAATTACAAGGTGCAAGTTGGTTCTCAAAAATCGACCTCAGGTCTGGGTATCATCAGTTGAAAGTCAAAGAGGAGGATGTACCGAAAACGGCTTTTCGTACACGGTACGGACATTACGAGTTTCTCGTGATGTCCTTTGGGTTAACTAATGCACCCGCGGCTTTCATGGATCTCATGAACCGGGTTTGCAAACCCATGCTAGACAAGTCAGTGATAGTGTTTATCGATGATATTTTGATATACTCCAAGAATGAAGCAGAACACGCAAGTCATTTGCGTGAACTGGTGGAGACGCTCAGGAAAGAGAAATTGTATGCGAAATTCTCAAAATGTGTCCATCTCATGCAACAAAATCTTTTCTTTACTCGCGTAAAAAATCATAAAATGAAGCTTCATGCAGAACTTTACTAAGGATCAAAGAAAAATATGTTTTTTGCTGTCGTTGTATTTTTTGGCGTTTTACATTGAGTTGTAAATTTTTTTAGCAACCACCGTGCGTTTTTTTTTTGTGTTTTTTTGGTGTGATAAACGGAAGGTGGTGAGGCGTTTCTATTTATAGATTTTTTTTTGGTGCGTAGGTTAGGCGGGATGTTATTTTTATAACACAAAATGTAATTAACATTTATTCGGATGTAAAGTTTGTCGTTATATATAATGGAGTTTCCTATATTATGGCGTTTTTGTAACCAGAGAGCTTAAATAAAAACACAGAAAAAAGCACCCAGTGATAAATTTGGCGTTTTGTATTTATTTGGCGTTTTATTTTCAATGGCGTTTTATGTGAGGAATAGTTTTTTTTTTACTTTTTTACCCTTAATGACGCGCGTCCACGTAATAAAATTGGTGTTATTTACTAAAATGCCACCGCGCCAATCTAGTCTATAGATTGTTTTGATCGGACGATGCATAAGCGTTCTCTCCGTTCTCACACTTTTGAGCGTTTTCTCTAAATCCTGACCCTATATATATATATATATATATACGATTAGGTTCAAGAGTGAACACTAGTGTATTTTGCGAACTGAGCGAACTAATCCTGACCATACACGTAAATCAATGATAATGATTTGATGATAAAATACACTAGTGTATGTTATGAGTTGACGAAGAAAGCCTAGCCATACACGTGTGTAAATTAATGGCTATGATTTTTATAACAACCCTAAAAAATATTTTCGACACCCTTATAATATTTAAAATATCCCTATACATCATAAAATACACCCCGTATTTGAAAACGGACCCGGAATACCTTTATTTTTATTAAAATTAAATAAAAACAAAAGTTAAAGGGCTGTCGTGGGCCGCGTAGCCCTTGGCTACCTCTTACGCGGGGCGCGACAGTCAGTCGTCAAGGCACAGCCCGGTGCTACCACGTGTCACGCCATTTGTCGAGCCTACCCCCTGATCAGGCCAAGCTAGGCCCTACGTAGTCTACGTCGCGGGCCGTGAAGGATTGACCTTCGATCTACGCGGGCCGCGAGGAACCCCAAAACTGCTCCTATAAATTGGGAGCTTCGGCAGTTCAGTCGAATTCGCTCACGATCTTTCCCTCTCTCGAATTTCTGCATAGTCGAAGTAATATTTGGGTAGTATACCCCCTAAATAACGAAGTTCTGCCTCGTTGTAAGTATCATAACCCCGGTTACGTAATAGATACGCTGCCCGATTGATCCAGGGTTCCGTAACAGCTGTCGTGGTTCTGCCTGACGTAGTCGTTGGAATGCCGTCTCGGGGAGGGTATTACTAATGTAAATATTGGGTTATTATACTAACGCGTGTGCATTTGTGTATTTAATAGATAATCACCAGGAAATCATTAAGGAAAACCCTAAGACAGCAATGTAAGTAATCTCCTTTTTGTAAACTGTTTTTACAAAACCTCACTTAATTAATAATATATTAAACAGTGATTGAGTATTTATATTCTATAATTATCGTCGGTATGTTGGGGTTTTGTATACAAAATTTGTTACTACCTTGCGAGGAGTAACATGACCACAAGTCGGGTTGACAAAACCGTGGGTTGTAATTAAGTAGATGGAAACAAATGTAATTGCGCGACCGCCCTCAATACTGTACATTGGTTTTACTTAACTTGATTAAACTAGGATTCACTCAACAGTATTTCCCACTGACAAAATGTTTTTAAATGCGTTTCAGGTAACAAAATGTGAAAGCCAACTAGAAGCCAGCTAGACAACAGTGAAGGCTTGGAAAAGTGGCAATAAAGTTACCTAAAATAAAGAGATGTTTTATTTAAATAAAATAGGGTTTATCCCTATAAAAATGTGTGTACTTGAAACTTGGGTTTTTCCCATGTGTTTAATATATTAAAAGCATGGTATTTTACTCTGATAAAATATTTCCTAACTACGGTCCTGATGTAATTTCCGCTGCCAAAATGATAAACACCTGGATACCACCAAAACTGGTCGCGGCCGCCCGTTCCCGGGTTGTTAGGGGACTGGGGTTGCGACAGAAGGTGGTATCAGAGCCAAGCCACTGATTCAGCCACAGAAGTGTTCTGCTGACACTGAAATATCATGTGTCAGGAAATTAAATTACAGAAATACATGCATATCTGTATTTTATTGTTGTGTGTTATTTGACTATTTGTTAGTTTATAGTATAAGCGATCAAGGACCCTCCGACGCCTATCGTCAGTTGTCCGGCTCACCTAGAAGTGAAGGCATCTCTTCACAGCCTGCCCTCTCTGGGTATTCAACTGACAATGAAGATGGGATATTCGTGTTTAAGGCTCAGTCTGAAGAGCCATTCCCTCCTAAAAAGAGAGGATGGTTCAGTAGGGGAGCACATGAGCATAGGAAGAGAATGAAAAAGTTACAACAGTAGCGAGTTCTAGTAGCGCTAAGAGAGAAACAGATGCCCACACCCAAGACATGCTCAATAGGAGTCTAGCAAACTTCCATATTTTAGCAACCACAGCTGCCGACCCAAACCTGGAGCAACTTATAGCCCCTCAACCATTACCCTTGTTTCCCACACAGCCAATGGAGATTGAAAACAACCCAGAAAACCAAATCTAAATGCATGATTTTAACCCAGAAGAGATACCCAGGATACCAGCACCCAATCCCTTAGACCCAGACTACGACCCGTGGTTTGATGATCATAGGGATTATGTACAACGCTACCACCTAACAGACGAACCCATGCCGAACCTAGCAGTTTACCCAGGTCTGGACCCTCTAGATCCCTACTATGATAATGATGAATACATTAGGGAAATCCTAGAGAATCCATACCCTCAGGAAGAACCCATGCCACAGTACCCAGATCCAGTACCAGCACCTGCACCCCCAATTAGTGCAGAAAATGTGCAAGAGCTCCGAACTTTCGGAGAAGAGATTTTAGAAAGTAGTGAAAGGATGAGACAGGTTGGAGAACGACTCGTCTGGAAGTACGACGAGCGTAATATGAAGTTCTGGATGAACCCATATCATTAATGGTGATAGTAATAATAATATAATAACAATATATATATATATATATCGTAGTATAGACCACTTCGTGGTTAGTGATGCATATTAGTATTGTAATTTTAATTCCAGTTCCAGTTTGTATTAGATGCATATTATAAGAAAGAGTAAGTCGCAATGTTCGACGCTTTTGATTAATATGCGTGTTATGTGAATGTTTGCATTAAATATTATTTTGTGATACTAATAAGTGGCAAATGTTTAAATTCAGATGGAAAACGAAGTGAACCAGGAAAACCAGAATAATGATAACCAGAGTAACAATAACCCGAACAACAACAATAATGGAAACTAGGTGGATAACAGTGCTATTCAACACATAGTGGCACAAGGAATAATAGATGCGATGCCATATATTATCAAAACAGTTAAGGAAGCAGATAATAAAAGTAAACGTGATAGTAAACGACCCACTGAACCTGAACACAGCGTAAACAATGGACCCATACTTCAAGCGCCCATTCCCAAAAGAAGAAGAACCATGTCTTATGGTTGTTCTTATAAAGAACTCTGGTCTTGTAAACCAATGGAATTCTCGGGAAATGAAGGGGACATTGCAGCTCTACGCTGGATAGAAGAGACTGAGGCTGTCTTAAAAATAAGCAAGTGTGTGGAAGAGGATAAGATAATGTTTGCTTCCAATCTGTTTAAGAACTCAGCCTTGGAATTGTGGAACACTATCCTCCAGTCTATGGGAAGTGATAGGGTTTACAATATGTAATGGGAAGAATTTAAGAATATGGTAGAAAGAAAATTCTACCCTCCCAATGAAAAGGAACAAATAGCAAATAAGTTCCTAAACCTTAGGATGACTGGAGTGGATAGTAAGGGTTATACTATGTTATTCTTTGAATATGCTAGGATAGTGGCAACCCTTGCATCACCTGAACCAGTATTAAACTCCCGCTACATCTGGGGATTAATCAGTGAGATTAGGCATGTAGTTAAAGCAGCTAGACCTCAAACTATAGAAGAAGCTGTAGAAATAGCAAACACCTTGACTGATGAATTAGTACGTACACGAGAAGAGGATCAGAGGAGAACCCTAGCTCAAAGGCTTACCCAAGAATTTCGTTATGGAAATTCCAACCGTAGGAAAAATATAGGTTCTACCTCTACACCGTACTGCAAAGCTTGCAAGAAGAAGCATTCAGAAAAATGCTCCACTTACTGCAATTTCTGCAAGATACCAGGACACAAGGAAGAAGATTGCAGGAGGAAACCAAATAATGGAATGTGCTTCAACTGTGGAGAAAAAGGTCACATTAAGCCAAATTGTCCAAAACTAGCTCCAGCTACGAACACCAAGAATACTAAAAATGCTAGAGCATTTGTTCTGACAGCAGAAGAAGCAAAGATGATCCCGGATGTGATCGCCGATACGTTTTTAGTTAATGATGTTTTTGCTAAAGTATTATTTGACTCTGGTGCGAACCAAAGTTTTATTAATACTTCATTTTCCAAACTTCTCAATCGACCATTAACTAAACTTCCACAAGAATGTCTAGTAGAGACAGCAAATGGGGAAACCATTAAGATTTCTGAAATCTTGCAGGGAGCAAGAATATAATTTCTAAATAAAAAATTTATTGCAAACCTTTACCCAATGAATCTGGCAGGATTTGATGTTGTGTTAGGAATGGATTGGTTAATAACCAATAAAGCCAGTATTTTATGTGATCAAAAGTCAATCCAAGTAAATTCACCAAAAGGTGAAAAGATCAAAATTAAAGGAGATAAGCCGTCTAGATCCACAAAATTCATCTATGTGATGAAAATAGCAAGTTATATAAGAAAAGGATCATTAGTGTATTTGATTTCCATAATCACTAACACTAAAGGAAAAGAACTAAAAGATATTCCAATAGTATCCCAGTTTTCACATGTATTTTCAGAAGAATTACCAGGACTTCCTCCGGACAGAGAAGTTGAATTCAGGATTCATCTACTACCAGGAACATCACCAATTGCCAAAGCACCCTACCGTATGGCACCTGCAGAAATGCAGGAACTGAAGAAATAGTTAGACGAATTGTTGGAAAAAGGATTCATACAGCCAAGTTCATCGCCATGGGGATCTTATTCGTTAAAAAGAAGGACGGATCAATGCGTATGTGCATTGATTACCGTGAATTAAACAAAGTCACGATTAAGAATCGGTATCCATTACCGAGAATCGATGATCTATTTGATCAATTACAAGGAGCTCGATTTTTCTCTAAAATCAATTTACGATCAGGATATCATCAATTAAATGTACAGGAAGAGGACATTCCTAAGATCGCTTTCAGAACAAGGTATGGCCATTATGAATTTACTGTCATGCCATTTGGTCTAACCAATGCCCCAGCTGCATTTATGGACATGATGAACCGAATATGTAAGCTATATTTGGATAAATTCATAATTGTCTTTATAGATGATATTCTTATTTATTCTAAGAGCAAAGAGGAACATGCAGCACATCTGCACACACTTCTAAGTTTATTGAGAAGAGAAAAGCTTTATACAAAATTTTCAAAGTGCGAGTTTTGGTTAGAACAGGTACAGTTTCTTGGACATCTAGTTAATCATGAAGGATTTCATGTGGATCCCACAAAGATCGAGGCAATTACCAAATGAAAAACCCCTGAGTCACCAACCGAGGTTAGAAGTTTCTTAGGATTGGCCGGTTATTATAGAAGATTTATTCGAGATTTTTCTAGAATAGTCATTCCCTTAACTAAGCTAACCTGTAAATCTGTTAAGTTTGAATGGGGACCAAAACAGGAAGAAGCCTTTAGAATTCTTAAGCAAAGACTAACCAACGCACCCATACTAGCGTTACCAGAAGGAAATGAAGACTTTATAGTCTATTGTGACGCTTCTAAGTTAGGTTATGGATGTGTATTGATGCAATGTCAAAAGGTTATAGCCTACGCCTCTAGACAACTTAAGAATCATGAAGAGAATTATTCAACCCATGATCTAGAATCAGGAGCCATAATTTTTGCCCTTAAAATTTGGAGACATTACCTTTACGGTAGTAAGTTTACCATTTTCACCGACCATAAGAGTTAAGGTATGTTTTCGGGCAAAAGGAATTGAATATGAGACAAAGACGCTGGATGGAGATACTTCGTGATTATAATTGTAATATCCAGTATCATGCAGGAAAGGCCAACGTAGTAGCTGATGCTTTAAGTCGAAAGTATCATGAAAAGCCAAAAAGAGTACGTTCACTTAAACTAAATCCGCAAGTAGATTTACATGAACAAATTAGAAAGGCACAAGAATCAGTAATCAAGGATGATACTGAGAAACTGAAAGGAATGATTAAGGAATTAGAACAAGGAACAGATGGAATTTGGAGATTCCATAAGAAAAGAATGTGGATACCTAAATTAGGAAACCTACGCCACCGTATATTAGAAGAAGCTCATAAGTCTAAGTATACGATGCATCCTGGAAATGATAAGATGTATCAGTAATCAGGATTTAAGAAAGAATTTCTGGTGGATAGGAATGAAGAAAGATATAGCATCTTATGTTTCTAAGTGTTTAACCTGTTCACAAGTCAAAGCTAAACATCAGAAACCCTCAGGTTTGTTGCAACAGTTAGAAATGCTAGTTTGGAAATGGGAATTGATAACAATGGATTTTGTTACCAAATTACCCAAAACAAGAAAAGGTAATGATACAATCTGGGTGATTGTAGACAGGCTAACTAAGTCAGCTCATTTCCTACCAATGTAGGAAACTTTCAGTATGGAACAATTAGCTAAGTTGTATGTAAATGAAATAGTTTCATTACATGGAATTCCTTTATCAATTGTTTCTGACAGAGATAGCCGTTTTACCTCTCATTTTTGGACAAGTTTCCAAAAAGCAATGGGAACCAAGTTGAATCTAAGCACCGCTTATCATCCTCAAACGGACGGACAAAGCGAAAGAACAATTCAGACAATGGAGGACATGCTTAGAGCTTGTGTAATTGATTTCGGAGGTAATTGGGACGATCACTTACCATTGATAGAATTTTCTTATAATAACAGTTATCACACAAGTATCAGTGCTGCACCATTTGAAGCACTTTATGGTCGAAAGTGTTGAACGCCAGTCTGTTGGGCAGAAATTGGAGAAAAGCAACTATCTGGACCTGAGATAGTACAAGAAACAACAGACAAGATTATTCAAGTCAAGGAACGATTAAAAACAGCACGTGATCGATAAAAGAGTTATGCAGATAACAGATGAAAGCCATTGGAATTTCAGGTAGGAGATAAAGTGTTATTGAAAGTCTCTCCTTGGAAAGGAGTGGTAAGATTCATCAAAAGGGGAAAACTAAGTCCCAGGTATGTTGGACCTTTTGAAATTATTAGAAAAATAGGACATGTAGCCTATCAGCTACAGCTGCCAGAGGAAATGGCAGGAATACATGATGTATTTCATGTATCAAATCTCAAGAAATGCTTTGCTGGTGAATCACTGGTAGTACCTTTTAAGGATATAGAGGTAAATGAACAGTTAAAATTTGTAGAAAGACCTCTACAGATTGAAGACAGAAAAGTCAAGAACCTCAAGCACAAGAGATTAGTTCTGGTCAAAGTGAAATGGGACTCCAAAAGAGGACCAGAGTATACATGGGAGCTTGAATCAGAAATGCAAAGGAAATATCCACACCTGTTCCAGTAGATCTCGAGGACGAGCTCAAAAACAAGGTGGGGGGATATAACAACCCTCAAAAATATTTTTGACACCCTGATAATATTTAAAATATCCCAATACGTCATAAAATACACCCCGTATGCGAAAACGGGCCCCGAATACCTTTATTTTTATTACAATTAAAGACAAACAAAAGTTAAAGGGCTGTCGCGGGCCGCGACAGTCAGTCGTCAAGGCACAGCCCTGTGCTGCCACGTGTCACACCATTTGTCGAGCCTACCCCATGATCAGGCCAAGCTAGGCCCTACGTAGTCTACGTCGCGGGCCGCGAAGGATTGACCTTCGGTCTACGCGGGCCGCGAGGAACCCCAAAACTACTCCTATAAATTGGGAGCTTCGGCAGTTCAGTCGAATTCGCTCACGATCTTTCCCTCTCTCGAATTTCTTCATAGTTGAAGTAATATTTGGGTAGTATACCCCCTAAATAACGAAGTTCTGCCTTGTTGTAAGTATCATAACCCCGGTTACGTATTAGATACGCTGCCCGATTAATCCAGGGTTCCGTAACGGCTGTCGTGGTTCTGCCCGACGTAGTCGTTGTAATGCTGTCTCGGGGAGGGTATTACTAATGTAAATATTGGGTTATTATACTAACGCGTGTGCATTTGTGTATTTAATAGATAATCACCAGGAAATCATTTAGGAAAACCCTAAGACAGCAATGTGAGTAATCTCCTTTTTGTAAACTGTTTTTACAAAACCTCACTTAATTAATAATATTTTAAACAGTGATTGAGTATTTGTATTCTACAATTATCTTCGGTATGTTGGGGTTTTGTATACAAAATTTGTTACTACCTTGCGAGGAGTAGCATGACCACAAGTCGGGTTGATAGTACCGTGGGTGATAATTAAGTAGATGGAAACAAATGTAATTGCGTGACCGCCCTCAATACTGTACAATGGTTTTACTTAACATGATTAAACTGGGATTCACTCACCAGTATTTCCCACTGACAAAATGTTTTTAAACGCGTTTCAGGAAACAAAATGTGAAAGCCAACTAGAAGCCAGCTGGACAGCACTGAAAGCTTGGAAAAGTGGCAATAAAGTTACCTAAAATAAAGAGATGTTTTATTTAAATAAAATAGGGTTTATCCCTATAAAAATGTGTGTACTTGAAACTCGGGATTTTCCCATGTGTTTAATATATTAAAAGCGTGGTATTTTACTCTGATAAAATATTTCCTAACTACGATCCTGATGTAATTTCCGCTGCCAAAATGATAAACACTTGGATACCACCAAAACTGGCCGCGGCCGCCCGTTCCCGGGTTGTTAGGGGACGGGGTTTGCGACAATTTTTCACTCAGTTTGCACTCGCAAATACACTAGTATTCACTTTAGAGCCCCACACTATATATATATATATATATATATATATATATATATATCTAGGTAAGGGATCAGGAGAAAAGTCCTAAAGTGTGAGAACGCATCCTGGCTCAACACGTGACGCGAGATATGATCAGGGCGTGAGGGGTTTTTTTGTCTTTTCAATCTTCTTTTTATTTCCCAATTTTGTGTAACATGCTGCTTCATTTTTGGCGTCTAAGATTATTTTGGCGTTAATTATATTATTTAACTAATTGGCTTTTTATTGTTTCTTAGATCTGTCACGTTAAATTAATTGTTTTGTCACATAGATAATCTTTTTGGCGTTATAGCGTTTCCCTGGTCAATTTTTTGGCGTTTGTGGCGTTGTTAATAATTCATTACAATTCATTAATATTTTCATAAGATTACAATAAGACCTAATGTTTTTTGTGGCGTTTAGTCAATATTTTTGGCGTTTAATACATTGACAAGGTGCTTTGCCAGCATCCGTTCTCACAGTTTTCATACTATTAGCGTTTTAGTGTTTGTAGTTTTTGGTGTTTTATATAATAATGTATTTTATTAGTAGAGAATTAGATAACAAACAACAGATAAATAGATAACAAAACAATAGAAAATGAAAAAAAATTAAAAATGGTAATCTAATTTCTCATTCAAATCTTCACTGTCATCAGCCTCTTGTTCTTGAATTTGTTTTGGCGTTTTGAACCTTTGAATACCTTAGCTAGATGCCAAATTTCCAACATAACGCCCATCTTTTTAGACGAAGCTTGTTAGTGGCATCCTGTTTTTTGGTGTGATATTATTGTTTGGTGGCATGTCATTGAAGATCAACTCCTGTTTGAATGCTATTTATAATAATGAAGTCCAAAATAGCATTTTACACTGCTATTGATCCCTTTATGCCATGTATATAGTCATCAAGAATAAAGCCCACATGATAACATATTACTGTCATCAGTCTCTTTTTCTTGAATATTTGTCCATCTCATTTAGCAAAAGCTTATAGAGATACCCACCTCAGAGAACAATCCATTCAGTGAAAGCTTTGCCATCTGTGGTTTTTTTAACTAATTTTTTGGCGTTTAAAGTGAGTGGTTTCTAGGGAACATGGCGTTTGTTTTTTGGGTGTGATCAATTCATTTTGTAGAGACCTCTCTCTTGTAGTAGTTTTTTGGCGCGTAGTTTAGGCAGGATTTTTATTATAATAAATGATAGTAATAAAGTAACCGTCTTTTCAGTTACTGTGTGTATTTACTGTTTTGTTCAGCTTTATCAGTTCTAGGGTGATAGACGTCCATCTTCCAAGTTTGGCGTTTAATGGCGTTATGTAGACTAAGATGACAAAATACAATAACAGAGAAAATATTAAACAGGAAAAATATTTTTTATTATTTTTGGCGTTTTGTAAGCAATAACTTTTTGTAGTATTTTTTGGTGTTTTGTAAGCAATAACTTTTTGTAGTATTTTTTTGGCGTTTTGCAACTAAATAGAGAAATATAGCATTTAATTATCTTAAGAAAAAAAAAAGATTACACAGAACAAAACCAACCAAAAAAATTAAAACTACTCGTCAGAAGGTACTTTATCCGAGAAGTATCCATCACTTTCGTCGTCTTCTTCCTCGGAGTCTTCATCTAGACTTTCATCCATGTCATCACCTTCACTTTTATTGGCTTCATGTTGTTGAAGATTCTGAAGCCTCCATTTGAACATGTCCTGCATCAACGCCATTTTTGAGTCCATGTCTTTGTTCAAACAAGTGGCGTTGTACAATTCTTCCACGAACCCAATCCCCTGCTTTGTCATGATGTTTTCAAGCATGTAGTCTTCCTACTCTCCGCTGTCATATATAACGGTCACCATGTATGTTTCCTCATCAAAACGCCATGATGTCATGACAGGGTCCGATTTTCCATCTGCTTTGATTGGTCCAAATTTCCTTGTTAATGTTTTTATAAACTTATGTGTTTCATGACATTCGTTATCCAGCGCGATGCCAAGCGAACGGATACCCCTCTATACCTCTTCTTCCATCTTCAAAATTGCCTTGACCGTCCTAACATACACCCTCCATCCGTTGTCATAACGTAGGACGAATCGCTTGATTGCCAGAGTGTATCTCCACCAAATGATGGTTGCCATTTTTTGCGTTTTGATTAAACTTGGCGTTTTTGATAAAAGATGTTTTTGCAGAATGATATATTGAAGTGATTATGGAAGCGATGTTTAACGTCGTTTATATAATGATGTTTTTGGCGCGTAATTTAGGAGGGAATTTCTTCTAATAAATGTTAATAACGGAATTTCAGTTTCTGTGTTGTTTCCTCTTCCTATAATCTCCAACGCGTTTTATCACTAATTTTTGGCGTTTTGTATTTAATGGCGTTTTATTTGTTTTGAATGGCGTATTATCATTTTTTGTTGGCGTTTTGAATTTGAGCGGTAAAAGACCCTTTTACCCTTAATGAAACGTGTCTACTTAATAGAATTGGTGTTATTTATGATAACGCCACCGCACCAATCTAGTCCATAGATTGTTTTGATCTGACGATCCATAATCGTTCTTACTGTTGTCACACTTTCTCCCGTTTTCTTTAAATCCTAATCCTATATATATATAGTGGAAGGTTCAAATGAGAAGAATTTTTTTTGTAAGAATAAAAAGAATAAGGACTAAACCAATAGAAATGCTTCATTTTACTTCATTTAATATGTGTATTTAATGTTATTAATAAGGGCATATAAGTAAATTTCTAATTGTAATTAATTAGCTAACTAATTAAATTTTTAACTCACTTTTAAATATACTCTTTCAAGATAAAAATATTTAGGATGAAGGACAATTTTCGACAAGTGTAGGATAAATTTTAGTATGTGTAAGATAAATTCTTAAATGTGCATGATAAATTTAGATATGCGTAGGGTAAATTTCGGTAAGTGTAAGATATATGTAAGATAAATTTTGAACTGTGTAGGATAAAATGTTTTTTTCTTTAGTAATGAGAGATAACATAATTAATGGAAGGAGTTATAAACTATTTAATGTTTTACTATTATGTCCTTTCTTCTTTTTCTTCTCACATTAAATTTCTTCTCAAAAGAATCTTCCCATATATATAATTATACATTGATGTATGTGTATATATAGTCGTCAAAGAGTCCCCTTATGTGAAACGAGTAGATCAATGTCAATTTATAAAAGTGTGCCCACTTTTCTTTTCCTTTCTCTTTGTTTGCTCTCATTACTTTAATTTACAAAAATACGCCAAAAATAATAAAAAGTGAAATTTAATTGGTGTCCAACTAACTGATGTTGGCTTACTGGATAGCGATCGGTATATGTTTTGTCTCTTTGTTGGTTAACTCTTGGTTAGAAATTGATTATATCATCACTCAACTATAGTTAAATTCGGATCACATTTTTGAACATTAGAACCATTGAGTTTAATGCAACAAAAAAACTATTTTGAACATTAGAACCATTGAGTTTAATGCAACAAAAAAACTAACTTGAATTATTTATGTATCACATATGTTCTACAAAACTAAAGTCTAAATGAATTAACCAAATTTATATACTATTAATTTGAAATATATTTATGCATAGTGGGTTTGTATATGATACTTAATGAGTTTTTTTGGGCATAGTTGTGTTGTACATGATACTTAGTGGTGTTGTATCACATGTTTTGATGGTTTTTCAAAAAAAATTGATGTTTCACTTTAAACCCAAAACTACTTGATTTTGTAGTTTTAACCCAAAAGTTTTTAGTTTTTCCAATGAGTAAACTGCCATTTTGGTCCCTGTGGTTTGGCCAGTTTTGCCACTTTAGTCCAAATCTCAAACTTATTACATCTGGGTCCCTGTGGTTTGCATTTTGTTGCCATTTTAGTCCAAAACTCAAAATATCTCATTTTTTACTGTTTTAAGGTCCCTTTTTTGTCCTTTACTGCAGGGGTAGTTTGGTCATAAAAGAATCTTCATCTTTTACCCAGATCTTCATCTTCCCCAAAAGTCTCCCACCTCTCTCTCTCTTCTCTCTCTCTCTCTATCTCTAAAGTCTCCACACTCTCTCTCTAAAGTCATCACTCTCCTCCTCCTCCTCCGGTTAACGCCGCTGCAGCTGACGTGGCGGTGGCGACGAAGACACTCATCCTCCGGATTCCTCCGGTGAACGGTGCTGATACTGACGTGGCGGAGGCGTTTCCGGTGCCAAATCGAAACCTAAGCTCGCCATTTCTGTAAAGGTAATTTCCAGATCCACCCACCATGTTTCTCTCTCATGTTTCCAGATCCACCAGATCCCCAAATTAATGTGCTGCAAAAGGAGATTTCATCGTTAAACAAGTCTACTGATCCACCGTCTATTGCATTCATTGAAGCACTCCTTCAATTTCACTTACTTCAAGTGATAACAACTTCAAGTCCTGGAAACATTATACGGGGTTCGGGAATGGTTTCAACTTTTTTACCCCTGTTAGATGACACCGAGACCACACACATGAATCTTGTCTGTTTGGCTGTGAAGACTCTACAAAAACTCATGGATTACAGCAATTCAACAGTCACTCTTTTACAAGACTTGGGAGGAGTTGACCTTTTCACCAACCGACTGCATATAGAAGTTGTTAGAATGATTGATTCAATGAGAATTGGGGAGTCCTCAGACACAATTGATGATCATATTCATTCACAACACAGGCTTATTAGGGTTTTATTAAAGGCACTTAGTTCAGCTACTTACGCTTTAGCAAGTACTACAAGATCTCAGAATCCTCATGATATCTCCCTACCAGCAACTCTTTCAATGATCTTTAAAAACACGGATACATTTGGAGGTGATATATATTCATCAGCTGTGCAGGTTAACCGGAGGAGGAGGAGGAGAGTGATGACTTTAGAGAGAGAGTGTGGAGACTTTAGAGATAGAGAGAGAGAGAAGAGAGAGAGAGAGAGGTGGGAGACTTTTGGGGAAGATGAAGATCTGGGTAAAAGATGAAGATTCTTTTATGACCAAACTACCCGTGCACTAAAGGACAAAAAAGGGACCTAAAAACAGTCAAAAATGAGATATTTTGAGTTTTGGACTAAAATGGCAACAAAATGCAAACCACATGGACCCAGATGTAATAAGTTTGAGATTTGGACTAAATTGGCAAAACTGGCCAAACCACAGGGACCAAAATGGCAGTTTACTCTTTTCCAATTTAACCTCACAAATTTTTTACTTTCAACTTTGATCCCCTATGTTTTTCATATTTTGCAAAATTTTTCGTTTTACGTTTAGATATAAATTTTGCGACTTAACACGGCACAATGTGTGTGTGTGTGGTTCAACGATTTTACGTTTTATTATACGCTTCGTTCTAAATTTTGCGAGTTAACATGGGGCAACGTACGTGTGTGGTTCAGTGTGTTTACGTCGTCTATTTTTTTTCCCGTTTAATAAGTTCGTCACAACGTGTGAGCCCTAAATCGAGTTAGTTATTATTTTCTATTTTTATATGTCCGTATAATTTTTCCACGTTAAGATGCCGCAACTTCAATGTTAGTGGTCATTGGCTATAATGTGGCATTGGTGCTATTTATCACGGTTTTACACCCCCGCCGCAACGCGTGGAGCTTAATACGATAGGTTATTTATATGGATACAAGTCATGTAACGTAGTAATTATGATACTATTAATTGTATTCAGATTATTTGGTGAATTACTTATTTATATAAGATAGTAATACAAACTTAACCGACAAAAATATTTTTAACACCTTGTAAATGTGAATCTGATCAACATGTCAATTTCATTGGCCGTGGCGCAACGCGCGCGGTCAATCTTTTAGTTTTCAGCAAATTGCATCTCTCTTTAGTTTCCCTAAAACCCCAAATTGTTCGCCCTTGTATCCTTCATCAAAAAATGAGTTTTATGGATTCTAACCCATTTAACCACAAGGTATAATGATTATACTTGATCTTGTTAAAATGATATTGTAGTGGCAGGTGATGGTAAAATCATTTGGCCTAAATTTAAGTTTTAACTAATGTATAAGGGTGTAAGGAGTGGTTAAACACTTTGGAGTGGAAACAAAAAAAACCGACCAATCAGAACGCGCCATGTCAATCAGTCAAAAGTGTTTAAACTTTGGTGAAAAATGTTGGCAATGGTTTAAACACTTGGTGAGGTGGTAAACTTTAAAAAAAAAGAAAAATGTGTGATTGGTTGAGAGATGGCATGGACCCCACCCCACAATACCCTCTCTCTCATACACTCCCTCTCTCTCTCTCCTGCTCCCTCACTCTCTCTCTTCTCCCCGCATCGGCAATCACTCACCGCACCCTTCACCTCACCGATCGGTAAAGGGGTCGGCGGCGGTGTTCCCGCTCGGCAAACCGAGTTTGCCGCACCCCTTTACCGCCCACTCCGGACACCCTAATATAAAAAATTTAAACCCTTATTTTAAAACATTATTATTGATTGACATCATACAGAGATGGTTATAATTGTTAGCTTTAGTGCATGTTAAACAAACAAAAAGTGATTCCTGTTCAAGTTGTACATGATAACTCCTATTGCGTTTCGATTCAAGGTATCATTTTCTTTTTGTTTGTACCAACCCAAAGCTAAACATGACAACCCGAATCGTCAGTATTCAATGTTACGTATAATCATGAAGCTTATATAACTACCGAAGACCAATTATTGACAACGTTATGATACGCATCAAACTCCACACCAAAATACAATCATTATGATTTTTCTTCAGAATATTTTGGTTTCTTTTATTATATATTAAAATGTAGTTGAAGTAATACTTGTGTAATAGAAATAAAAAATCCTAGTTACTATTAAAATGAGCTATGAAATGTTTAAGCAATAAAATCAAACTTATACTTTAGGAAAGATGTGTATGTCACATGACATGGTTTATAGGTATATACATTCATCCAAATGAAAGCTCCCTCATTTTTTTTAAACTTAACTTATATTTATATTTATAAAAATATTAAATGTTCTAAACCTATCTTTGTAACCCGTTCTCCTGATTTAAGAAATTATAATATATAGTATTCACATTTTATCATCTCTATATTCTTATGATATCATTTTTCAATTATGCTCATACTTTACTTAGATTAATCATCCCTCCCCGTGGCCCAGTGGTAATTCCCTTTGGGTTTATGTCGGCCGGCCCTCCTTTGGGAGGTCACCGGTTCGACTCCCACTTGTGGCTTTAGGGGGGGGACGTCCCAATGATGGACCGTTCCTACCGAGGCATGGTGCGGTCCTGAGGGCAACCCGGTTTTACCCAGCTGTTACCCCAGCGAGTCTCTCGTGTGGGGGCAGTATGGTTTCCGGGCGGAAGTTAGCTTGCGCGGCGGCCGGGGCCCGATCGAACATCGCGTCCGAGAGTGCGGGGCTGACGGGGGAATGTCTTAGACATGAACCCGGTGACCAATAGGTCCAGTACATAGAAAGTCACCTTCCAAAAAAAAACTTTACTTAGATTAGATAAAAGAGATAACGTTAATAGACGTACTTATGTCACTTATCTTGATTTAACTGGTGTTGGAATAAAACGTCATGTCAATCACGTTTTGTTTATGTTTAACCTTGAATTTCTTTGTAAAATATGTTCTAGAAGATGTTTCACATCTCAAATTTCATATTTCATATCAATAACATTATTAAACTAATGTATAACACCTGCACATTTAGGTTTCTTTGTCAAATAAAACAATATTTATCTTCATATAAGGAGTCGGGTTGTTTTACCGACTTTTTACCCGTTTACCAACTATCTCGATGTAAATTATATAACTTTATATATTCTTTTGTAAATTGGTTTAGAAGATTTTCATTTCCTTGTATAACATTTTTTTTTAAATCAAGTTTGTACTAAAATTAGGGTGCTACTTTCTACACCCCCTATTTACTTTTTTCACCCCCCTCCTGTCACATACTTACAGGTGGGGCCTGCGTGGGACCGACAGTTTTCCTCTCACAAGGGGGGGTATAATCAGGAGGGGGGGTGTATAGAATGAGCCTAAAATTACACGTTTTTCCTACAAACTTCAACACTTGTCAAATCAAAGAAAAACTTACATCTTATTATGGTTTTCATGGTCACATACGAAATGTGTAGTAAATCTCATTTCTCATCTTGTTTGATTTATTTCATGGTCACATACGAAATGTGTAGTAAATCTCATTTCTCATCTTGTTTGATTTAGCTTATAGCGGATCCAGAATTTTTTTCTATCAGGTTCTTTTTGATAGATTCTCAATAATTCTCACTAATTTTTCCAAATCATACAAGATTTTCATTAATTTTTTATTTTTTCCAAACTGAGGGGGTTTCTCAAAACCCTAAACACCCCTGGATCCGCCCTTGTGTGACGTCTTTGACAGATCTCAATGCTCCTTTTTTGGTAATATCAAAATACAACATATATATTTAGCTGAAAGAAAAGGTTATGGAGAAGTGAGAAGCAATTCCTGAAGCAATCAAATGTTACATCATAGATTATTACTTGATAGGAGTTAGCAACCGTGTCTCACTCCTATTTACCTACAATAGCAGCAACTTTTGTCGCCGCTAATACTCCCAAATGTCGCCGCTAAAATCAGGTGAGATGGAGGTGCTCCGGTAGAGTGAAGGCGGTGCGGCAGTGCAACAGTGCTCCGGCAGAGTGATGGTGGTGCGACGGTGGAGTGAAAGAGGTGCTCTGGCAGAGTGATGGTGCACTGCAGTGGCGTGTGGAGCGGGGTGAGAGAGACGCAGGTGGTGGAGGGAAAATGCCCGCTAAAATGAAAGAGGAGAGACCGTTGTTCTTTTATTCCCTGCCCATTTGATCTAATATCAATCAACGGCCCAGCTAATGTTAAATGTGCGTGTCCCGGGTCAAGACCTTTAGCGGCGACTTTTTAGATGTCGCCGCTAAAAGCGTCGCCAGTAATGCTTGTAGTTCTTGTAGTGATAACTTATGATTATTTACCTTCTATTTTAGTTATACATACTAAAGTTGCAAAACCTTTAAACACTTTGGGAGGAGAAGGTCATGGGTTCAAGTCTCACAGACGATATGAATAAAAGAAATTTGTCGTTAAAAAAAAAAAAAGCTAAAGTCGTGATAGCTTATTATAAATAAGTATGTTCCCTATTAGAATGGGCATATTTGACTCTCTTAGTTAATTGCTATTTTTATTTGCTAATTGAAAGAAAAGGAGAGAGATCAAAAATAAAAACGTAATTAGTTAAACACATAGTGGTCTATCTATAATGTGCACCTTAGTTTACTACTCACTTTTTTGTATTATCAGATAGAAGAATTACAATTATTAAGATAGTAAAAGAGGAAGTTGATATGAGAATCAATTTCATTTATCAATCACATTTACTAACACGAGCAAATAGTAAAAGATTATATATAAATGATATACGACCCATACTAGATATACAATTATATTCCCACAAATTATAATAGAACAACCTTATTCAAAATGTGAATGTTTAAAACTTTGATTAACAACAAGTTGAAATTATAACAAAAGACCGAAGTCATCAACATCATTGTTTAAACCCTAATCATTGTAAAAATAAGGAAGAAATGGTAACATCCACCAAAAACCGGATCATAGAAATCCGACTCATTTTGTAAACTGGATCCGAAGTGAAACAAATGAAAAATGGAATTTTTATTATTTATTTGTTTTAAATATTGTTTCGTATTAATTAAACTAAATACGGATTAAAAATATTAGTTTTATAAATAACTTTCTTTAGATCTATAAAAGAAAATTAGTAACTACCTTTAGATTTATTAATATGTAGTTATGAGGTGGAGGGGTCCAAAGTATCAAAACCCAAACCTACACCCTGCCCCCACGCGCTCACGCGTTCTACCTGGATCACCCCACTTTCCCTAAGCAAAACCCACTCCTTCTTCTCCACCCGACAACCCGACCCGTTCCAAACTCGGTCATTTCGTGACCTCTCAACCTCATTCCGGTCCCATTGTATTCGTTTTCACGGAGAAATCAAATCCCCATCATTAAATCTATCCATTACACCTCCTAATTACTAAAATAAAGTTGAAAGTAAAACACCATTAAAGTCTTCAAGAACTTGATCGGTCTCACACGAATTCGACCACCATAGGCCTTAAAATTAGTCCAGTTAGAATCCTCTCATCTTTTTACATTATGCCCAACTCTCAAATCCAGTTAACACTCACCCAATCTCGTGGACTCAAGACAAGAACGAATCTAGGGCTCGTAACTTTATCCAACGATTCTTCTATCTATTCTCAATGAAATCAGGTGATTCTTGTGCCTATTTCATTTAGTTTTTCATGCTTCACAAAACCCCTCTATCCATTTATGTGATAGAGGGTAAATGAATTCGAATTTAATTTGTTGTGAAATTAGAGTTTTTAAACTTTATAATTTTCAATCTAGAAACATTTTTTTTTTTATGAAATCGAACTTGTCAATCTGATCATTTACATATTGGATTAAGTTCTAGAAATTTTGGGAATTTTAGGATATTTTATTGATTTATTGGATAATTAAAGATGTTATATTAATTTAGAAAATTATTGTAAAATACAAATTAATCAAAATACTATATCACCATTTTATATTCTGAATTTTCCAGTAGTTAATTTAGTTGTAGAATTATTATAACAAGTCCTATATTTATTATGTAATTTAGTTATAATGAGGAGATTAAATAAATTATAAAACTATTCAATTCTTTTTACAAATATAGCGAATTTTATTTTTACAAATATAACCAATTTGAATAAAATAATATTCCATATAAGGTGGTTATAATTTTCTAATGAGTGAAATTCATTAGATGGATTATTTATAATTATTCGAATTTAACTCTCACAAAAAGATATAGTAGCATATATAATTTTATGTTATCATTTCTAAAATAATTCCAATAAAATTCATTTATTTTTTCATGTGTTAACTTATAGATTTATTTAATTATTTGTTTAAGTATTCATATATTTATTTATTAGTTTTGTTGAGAAATTAGTTATCAAAATTAACACTCACAAAAACTTAACAACGTAATAATCTTATATTATTTGTGTAATCATTTAAAATTATTTACATATATTTGGTTAGGAATTTATATATATCAAATAATATTTTATACAAGAGTCCTCAAATAAAAGAATCCAATTTCCTAGTCTCGATTATGTTGTTCCGTTGTTTATATTTTCTTATTTATATATTTTTATGGTAATTTTATTTGGATAATCCATTCTTTCGTGTGGTAGCATTTGTGTATCAATCTTAGCAAACAATGAGTAGATCTTTCTGCCTTTTTACTTTAAAAATTTTTAGGGTATACTATCGTGCCTAAACTCATATTAATTTATTACATTAAATTAAGCATGTAATATTCATTGGGTAGATTATGTGTTATGTGTTTACTTGTTTATTTAGAGTGTCGTGTTAGTCAAGTCAAGCAAGCAAGCATATAATGGATCCATTGGCTAACAATTTACCCATGACTATGGGTGAATAGGTATCGCCTTCATTCAGTCTCACTCCTTGGGGTTAGAGACTCACGCATGCATTAGTTTATTTTACTTATTGTGTATGGTTTGGGATTATTCAATTAACACATGAATTGCAATTTTATTTTCAAAATAAATTATTTTTATTTAAATTTAGATTTACTCACCAGCTCTTTGTAGTTGACCCAAATATTTTACACGTGGTACAGGAAATAAGAATTGAAGATGCTTGGAATGGAGTCACATAGGAATGAACTTAGAATTACTTAATTCAATTTTCTTTGTATTTTCTGTTTGAATTATGTTGAATACTTGAACTTATATGTTTTGGTGTGACATTATAATAAAGTGACACGATTAAGTATTAAACATTTAATAGTGCCATAAGCTTTAGACAATCATCGCGCCCCGATCGATAATCTGTCATGGGTTTGGGTGTGACATAACTCAAGAATCATTAGTGCAATCAAGTTTGATCATAACTTCTTCCATAGCCTTTCTTGGTTAGATTCTTGAGGGTGTTTGGGGGAAACTTATCCCTTAATGTCAAGCTAACTAAGGAAGATCATGGGTAAGCAAGGGGGTGTGTGTGCGTGTGGGGGTGTGTGCGTGTGTGGGTGTGTGGGTGTGTGTGTGTTAATGACTTTAACTAATTAAATAGTTTATTGAAAGTTAGTGAAATACTAGTGTCGCCGTTTACTTGGGTCATTAGAGTTTCCGCCAAATCCTTAAAATCTACCAACAATCTTACTTCGCTATTTATTTGGGTTGTTCATGTTTTCTATGTCCATATAGAGTCAAAACATGTTGATATTCTTGACTAAGGTTAAAGCTTTTGGATGGGACTTCAGGTTGGGTAACCTATTTCCTTTACGCGGAGCTAATACCAAAGAGTAAAGGACTTAGTTTATATAAAAGTGACTACCTTAGGGGAATTGACAACTCATCGATAGATTAATAGAATGGAATTTGGCAACTCCCGAAACATGTTACTTTATTATTTACATTTCTCAAATAAACTAATACGCGGGATATTACTTATTACTAGGAATTTGTAACACCTGACCTAATTTAATATGGTTTTACCACCCAATACGCAATTAGTTTGCGTAAAATATAGGTTAACAAAAAGTTTGTTAAGTTTGATATTCATACATGATTAGAGTATTTAGGATTAACATCCCTACTAGTTTAAAATGTACAATAAGTGGCATCAAGGGTTACATGATCGCATTTAAGTTAAAACAAAATATATCAATCGCGGAAGCTTCAAAAGTGTTGTGTTCGGTTCTTGACTTTATGCTGATCACCATTCGGGGTATGCCCAACATCACCTAACATTAAAACCGACTTAAATGTTAGTTTTGATAACATATGAACATGTATATTCGAGTTCCAACATCAAACAAATGAAAACAAAATAAAATTTCAAAATTTAGTCTGTCGCGCCGCGAGACAGACTTCCTTTGATCTTTCGCGGGCCGCGAGCGGCCTCGCGTGTCGCGCCAGGTTCAGTGCTCCCCATCGCGTGTCGCGGGGGAGTCAATTTTCCAGCAGGTTTGGTTCTGGGTCTGCATTTTTGCCCAGCTCTAGTTTTTAACCAAATTCCAATTTCAAAATGCCATAACTTTTTATCTACTTGTCCGTTTTGCATGATTATTTTTCCTACGCGTTCGTAATTTAATTCTCCATCTTATGGAGTTAAAATTCAACATTCAAACTATTAAAATTCTAAATTCTTAAACATTCGGCTTATTATTCAAATTCAACATTTTGACCCGTTTGTATTTAAAATCGCGAACTTATTTCAAAATAGTCATGGGGCATACGCCTATGTAACTAACTCAAATTCTTTATCCCGAATTCATAACTTTTGTGAGTTACGCGGCCAATATCTAAGTTATGTGTGTAACCCGTTTTGACCCGTTTAGAAGGTCTTATGCATTTATGCATTAATCTCACTCTTCTCTTTTCGCACTTTACATTTCCACATATAACGTATCTATCTATATTCCATAATTACCATACAAGTTCCTAAATAACCCATATGGTCATTTGCCCAATTTACCCATCAAGGGCATTTTGGTCAATTCTAGTCCTTCATTTTACGACGAAGGGCATTCACTAATATTTGACCAAAATATCACTTCTAACTACAATACTAAATATGCGTACCTGGCTCGGGTCAAGTATTGACCCGTTTTAATACCTTGCATTAATGATTTTGCTAATTTATAGCAATGCAATTTTCCATAAGCCGTTTTCATCCTGCGAACACTAGACTCGATAATACTCATTAGTCGTTATTTGTCAAATGGCGCTAAAAATCACCATTTAACCCGTTTGTTCTAAACGACCAAACGTTTTGCATTTGTAGTTGAATCTATACTATATAATAAAAGAAACCAACTTTGGGACACGTGTCATTCAGTGAAGGCGTCTACGTTTTAATTTCTTGTTTTTTCATAGTTATCTTATATCAATTAATTAAATAATAAATAATCAATTAATATTAAATCTTATCTTACTTTGAATATTGGATAGAATCATTCTATTTTTTCTAATAAAATATTTTCATATTATAAAAGAAACCAACTTTGGGACACGTGTCATTCAGTGAAGGCGTCTACGTTTTAATTTCCTGTCTTTTCATAGTTATCTTATATCAATTAATTAAATAATAAATAATCAATTAATATTAAATCTTATCTTACTTTGAATATTGGATAGAACCATTCTATTTTTTCTAATAAAATATTTTCTTCAAATTTAAATTATAAATTTAGGATATTTTTTTAAATAATAGCACAAAACAATAATCTTAAACTTAAAAAAACAATAATACATTCATATAAAAAATTTAAAGTACAAACAAAATATACAAAATAAATTATTAAACATTAGACCAAACTTTAAAAAAAACATTAAATAGGAAGAGAAGCGAATAATATTATTCTGTTTTTGGTTTTTTCAAATTGGGGTTCTAATCAATTCGAATTAAACTTAACCAAGTTTATAATTTGATTCGAATTAAACCGAACCAAATTTATGATTTTTAACCGAATCCAATAGCATATTATTTACTATACAAAAAGTACATTTATTTAACCAGTGTAATACACGATGTTTTTAAAGATATAATTTTTTTTATTATTTATTATATATAATTAGATTTATTCAACCCATATAATACACGGGGTTTATAAAGATATAATTTTTTTATTATTTAGTTTATAAAATTACATTTATCCAACCAATGTAATACACAAGGTTGCAAAATTATATTTATTTAACCCGTGTAATACACAGTGTTTTTAAAGATATAACTTTTTTTATTATTTATTATATATAGTTAGATTTCTTCAACCCGTATAATACACGGGTTTTATAAATATATAACTTTTTTTATTATTTATTTTATACAATTATATTTATTAAACCCATGTAATATACATGGTTTTTAGAGATATTTTTTTATTATTTGGTATAGAATATTACACTTATTCAGTACAAGACATGGGGTTCTTAGAGATATAATTTTTTTATTATTTAATATATAAAATTACATTTGTTCAACTCGTGTAATAAACGAGATTTTTAAAGAATAATTGTTTTAATTTTGTTTATAAAATTACATTTATTCAACCCGTGTAATACACGGGGTTCTAACCTAGTGGTATATATATTTTCCATTTCGTTATTTAACCCCTTCCGGATTATGCTGTAGGGTATCTTTTAGCTTTAACTTACGTTTGTTGACACGCGACTAATTCCCATTTTATCCCTATCATTATTATGAATTACTCCATAGGGCAACATTTAAAATTCGTTGTATGTTTGTCATTCCATGACTATATTATCATTTACCCATTTTCTTTTTCTTTTTTTTTTTTACCATCATCATGGTTTTCCATCATTTTTTACTTATTCCGAGCCGTATCAATTACGTCGGAACACCACATTTTAATCAATAGCTAAACATATTCGCAACCCTTATAATAATAGGACATTCAATAAAAAGGGAGTGTAAGCTTTACTTACCTTGCATCCGAAACACGCTTTTCCTTCACACTTGATTCGTTTGATCCGCTTCCTTTCCAAGCCTCCACCTAGCTTGTCAAGCGTCAAACTATCATCATAATTCGTAAGACGGTTAGATTAGTCATTATCACATACGACTATTCCATCTTCCGAATTCTATGTCGAATCTACTATTCGACTTCATCATTGGTTAATACGACTTATAAAAGTCATTTAGCCTTAATCATACAAAAATGCAAATTTGCGTTCAATAACTCATTTAGGCAAACCCATCTGTTATCAAAGACACGTTATTCATTAGACAACATCTATGGGTTTTCACAGTTGGGCTCAGATTTAAAGCAGGCTGATTCAGTTCGTTCGGACTTGGATCAGACGTTGGGCTCAACAAAGGATGCTGGCCCATCAGCGCCATCTTACAATTCTGGCCCACCAGTTTTGGAGCCTGTGTTGAAATCAAAAGTGGGCTCACCAGTTAAGGCCCAAAAAAATTATGGAAGTGGCTTTTATGATGTTTCAAAAAACTCTTTTGTGTCACAATATGGCCCAACATGTAACACTACGAATAGCTTTGGTACGTTACGGGATGAAGAAGAGTGTTTTGATACGGATCTTGGGATGTGGGAGCATGAGATAGAGATGGTCAAAAAGTTTGTGGAAACTAGCACCCGCCCGAAGATTGAAGACTATTGTGCATGGTCCGAAAATACGAGAAAATATTATGATAGTTTGACAAAAATGGATGGAGATGAAGTTGAGGTAGAGTCAGAGACTGATGAAACGGCGCGATTTATGAAGATCGGCTCTAAATTTTAGTTTCTTTGTGGTTGTTTTTTCTTAATGTATGTTTTCCTTTTTTTGTGGTTTGTTGCTTTGGCGAGTCGCCTTTGCTTAACAAATGCACTTAGTTTGTAAATCTTTTTTTCAAAAATTAATAAATGTTTACCCGGGGGAGTCCCGTTTCCCAAAAAAAAAAAAAAACATCTACGGGTTTTCATCTATAAATGAAACCCCTTTTTTATCATGTTATTAGGTGTTCCTACGGATACCCAATCAAGTAAAGTTCTACTTACAACCGAGTAGACGCGCGATTTCACTTAGGCATTTTATCAAACACCTAGTGGGCATAATTTTTACACATTTACAAACTAGTTCATAACTAGTTATTTCTACCAAACATAAACATAAATTTTAATTCCATTATGTCTAACATGCATACTATTCTCAGACTCATCTTATGTAAATCAGTTAACACCATTTTGATGGTCATAATTCTAGGGTTCATCTTATTTCTACAAATACCATTTAACACATAAATGGAAAATCATGAAATTCATATTTTGAACACCAATTTAACAAGCTATTGACTAGAGTTTACTCCTAGACATAATTTCATCCCCAATTTCATTCAAACATTGGTCATGCAAGCTTAATTTTCGATTTCATGGTTTCACCAAAATTCAAGACATAACCAAAAGATAAGATTTGACATACCTTGTGATCCCTTCACTTAGGTGATTACTAATATAAGCTTGGATTTCGATTTGGGACTGATTTAGCCTTTCAATTTCTTGGATTTAGACTTGTTAGTAGGGCTGTAAATGAACCGAACGAACATGAACAAGGCTATGTTCGTGTTCGTTCGTTAAGGAAATTTGGATGTTCGTGAACTGTTCGCGAACACATGACGAACAGAAGTTTGTGTTCGTGTTCGTTAAGGAATTCTGGTTGTTCGCAAACAGTTCGTGAACACTAACCACGAACGCAAATGAACACAAATGAAATTTAGTTTTGGAAATTAAAAAAAGGCACCGTTAATCTTAAACATTGTACAAAATGAACGTTGTTAAATAAAACCATTTAAATGTGACAACTGGCACCAAACCGGTAATTTCCGTACACTTTAATTATTGCTTAATGACTGCAATTATGTGCTTAAATGTCAACATTGACTGATTACATGCTAAACAAGTGAATTCATGCACGTTGTATACTACAAAATATTGCTTTATGCAAAAACGAGAGCGTTGCGTCAGAAATACTAGTAAACTCACCGGTAAGACACTTTGTGTCAACAATTCTGCAGAAAGCAGTCAGACAATAAAATTGGAGCCTAGGTGTAGGTCCAACAACAAGAATACGTTAAAACCCAAGAGTACATACAGGGGTTTAATATATATACTCTCCGGAAGCAAAAATAAGCACTAAAAAGCACCCGAAACGCACTTTAAGTGCAGAATTTTAATAAATTCAGCTCAATTCAGCATTTAAACATATGAATATTATGCAGAAATTTCGTTTTATCATCCAGAATACTTCCCTAAGTGTCGGGAATCGAAAGTATTGCAGAAGGGTACTTAAAAGACACAAAAAGGTGCAATTTAGCACTTTAACGAACCGGTGTCTAACCGAACAACCGGATATTACCCGGAGCACCAAAATAATGCTAGAAGCATTGTTTATATTTTTCTAAGAACTAGATTAAGTAATTGGAATTGAAATGCAACCAATACCCCCCCCCCCCTCATGTTGGACGGTTGGGAGACCAAAATACATCATGGGATTTCTTTCTAATATAATAATGGATCATGTTTGTACTCCAGAGACATAATAACCAAGAGTTAAAGTATTGAAATGGATATAAGTATGGCACATTGAGACATAACTTTCACAACCACCATCACCTCCATTCTTCCTCTTCTCCTTCCTTCAAGCTACGGCCCAAACACCCACTCCCCATACTTTCATTTTCGATCCACATCCTTCCATTCCAAGGTGATATTAAGGTGTAAGAAGGTCACTAACGAAGCTCGGTGCAAGCGGATCTTGAAGGACCTTCTTCATTTGCTTTTATCCACTTCATTTACTCTCTTGAACTCCCTAGCCTTGTGCTAGTAGTAAGTGCTCTAAATCATCATCTTGTTCTTGTTTATGGTGGTTAATAGGTGATTTAATGGATAAAAATTCATGAACACTAAAGAACATAACATAAAGTCTTGAACATAAGATGAATAAGGTGGATAAAGGAAAGATGTGTGTGTAAATCTTGTAGATCTTGTGTTGTTATATTTATTTGATGATGTTTGTTGGTAGAAGTAGGATGGATCATCATCTAGACATGCTAGTTAATGTTTAAGAACATGAACTAGTGAGATGTAAATATTAGAGTCTTAAAGGATGATGAAACCATCCATACATGAAACTTTGAACTTGAATAAACATGAGCTTTCTTGTAAAATGAAGTTGTAAACTTGTAGATCTAAAGATCTACAAGTGGTTTTTCGGAAAAAACCAAATGGAAGATTCTAGATTGTTAAAAACCCAGATCTTGTATAAACTAAAATCATTTTTAGAAAGTAAACAAGTGTATAAACACTTGTGTAGAAAGAAAATTTCACAAAGAAATATTTTGAAATTCATGACTTGAAGTTGTGAAAATACATATTCTTTAAAAATAAAGTTTTTAAGAAACTAAACTTATTTTTAAAGATAACAAGACCTACTAAATATGTTAGTAACTTACTACATATCTTTACAAACTTTCAAGTTCATAAGTTGTGATATGTGCTTGTTTTGACAAGTTTGATAAATAAAGAATGTTGTTGATTGTTGTTGATATTGTGTTGATTTTAAAAGAAAATAAACACATGTTTTGAAAACATGGGAAACCTCCATTTTTAGGGGAAACTCTGCCAAAATTTTTATAAATTTTGACACTTAGAAAAAAATATAAGTTTTTAAGAAACTTATTCCCTAAAAATGTATTTAAAAATGTTACCAAGGTTTCCCTAATTTTTGGTGATAAGAAATAAGGATTTCTTCAAGAATAAAAATGGGTATTAAGTATATATATTTTTGAGAGAAAAATATATATTATTTGATCACCAACTTTTGTGCTAAGTGTATATAGTATGTGTTATACGTGCTAGTGTATTAAGACTTAAAAATACACATACAACATACAAGATACATAATTCGGGTGCAAAGTGCAAAACACGAGATACTTATATTAATTTTTGAGAAAATAATATAAGTAAGATACTTAGTTAAAAATATAAAATAGGTCACGACGTTAATTAAGCAAATCCGGTGAAGTTTACGACGCAAGGAACGCAAAGTTGTGAGTTCATGCTCCCTCTTTTCTTTTAACTGTTTTCAGTTTTATAACTTCGGGGGTGAAATACATGTATAAATAGTACTATGTTTACAAATGGTATGATAATAAGAAGCACACTTGGTGAGGACGAGTACCAAGTGTGACGAGATATAAGAATACAAGAAGCACACTTGGTGAGGACGAGTACCAAGTGTGATGAGATATAAAAATACGAGAAGCACACTTGGTGAGGACGAGTACCAAGTATGACGCGTTATGAGAAATGATACGAGAAATCGTGTCACGAATAGGGTACATAAGCACCATTAATCAACAATATACCTAGACCGCAGAACAAAAGGTTAGATCTAACGGGTGCCGGGCAGCCACACTCTCGGTGAGGGCGAGTATCGAGTAGTGCTTTTGTGTCTTAGAATATGCCAACTAAATGCCTAAGGTTTGGTGACTTCCTATGTCGTGTCACATGTTAATGGCCTTGCAACCCATTAACAATCCTGATACTTACAGGAATACTTTATTTACATAAAATTCATACCATACTAAAACTTGATTAATACTTGAAATACGTGGGGTACTCAAGAAGAACTTGAATTATACTTTAGTACGTGGGGTACTCAAGAAAACGGGAATTATACTTGAGCACGTGGGGTACTCAAGAAAAACTGGAATTATACATGAGTACGTGGTGTACACATGAACACTTGATTTATATATGAAAACTTGATTTATACATGACACAAACTATGTTTTCATACAAAGTATACAAACGTGAAACACAAAAACTGCATGAATTCACACCAACAATATGTTGACGTTTTTCCAAAACTCACATGTATTTCAGGTAATTAGGATGGATGTGCGCGCGGTCTCGCTTATGCTCTTGGATGTCGCTTATGTTTATCTTTGAATAAAGTTGTAAACTTTTTAAGACGATGTTTTATGCTACTTAGCGATGTAAACGCTAAACTTATGTTTTCAAATTATGGTATTTGATGATATTTTTACGAGCATGTAGCATGTTTACCTTTCGTATGCAATGAGAACCTTTCATGATCACACCTCGTGCTTCCGCCGCAGAAAGGGGTGTGACAGATTGGTATCAGAGCAGCGATTGTAGTGAACCAGGATTCCTTCTCGAGTCTAGTCTACAATCTCTAGGATCCTTTCACGAAAACAATTTTTCAAAGAGTTTTCATTTAATAAAACGTCCCGCGACATCCATTACCTGAAGCTGTCCAAAAAGAGTCTAGAAAAGACACTATGAGACTTAGAGTGCACTGGAGTAGCACCTGTTATTGACTAGAGATTACTTGCAATTATGTGTGATAATTGGCATATAAGTAGAATGTCACAAATATACGTGACTTTATCTGAAAGCGATGGCCCATCTGAAGGAAGAAATGCGAGGATGAAACAAACTGTGCGGACTGTGCAAGGAGTTACGTAATTATGGATGCATACATAATTATGGAATTCAGTGCACAGAAACCACAGCAAGTCTTGTCACGTGTAGATTCCCTCAGTGCAAGCCTACTAAGTACTCTGCTAGAGTAATAGTTGTTTGATGTCACTTATGTGGTATATACCTGTGAATATATATACTACCACTGTCTAGTATGACGATATCAAACAAATGTTTAACCCTGTTGTGTTATGTTCTGTCAGAACATGGCACCCAGGAAAGCTGTGAATGCTCGCAATGATGATCAACCTCCTCCTCCCCCACTGCCAAGAACTGCTGAAGAGCTAAACACTCTACTGGAAGAAAGGATCTCCGCTGCTATCGCCCAATACGAGGCAAACCGAACTCAAGACAGTGGAGGACCAAGCAATGCTAGACGTAACGGGCATTGAGATTCGTCTGGAGGGAACGCAATTCAAGGCTGCACTTTCAAGCAGTTCCTCGACTGCAAGCCGATGAACTATGACGGCACAGGAGGTGCAGTAGCATTTGTGCGCTGGACGGAGAATACTGAAGCTACTATCTGCATGAGCAAGTGTACCGCGGATCAGCAAGTCACTTTTGCTACCGGGTTGTTTGTCGATGAAGCTCTGACTTGGTGGAACCTGCAAGCCCAAACTTTGGGTGATGATGCCGCTTATGGCTTAACCTGGGAGGAACTGAAGGAAAGAATAAGAGAGAGGTATTGCTCTCGTGCTGAACTCCAAAGACTAGAAACGGAGTTCTGGCACTTGACCATGGAAGGTGCTGACATTAATGGTTATACTCGAAGGTTCCACGATCTGTCTAGAGTGCTTCCCTACATGGTGACTCCCGAATTCAAGCGTGTTGAACGCTACATTTGGGGACTGGCCCCAGAGTTTCGTGGCATGGTGACGTCGGCCAAACCACAAACAATCACTGAGGCTGTAACTCTAGCTGTCAGCCTGACTGAAGATTGTGTTCGTATGAAGAAGTTATCACTGAACCCAACAGAGAAGACCGAGACACATGCTGAGTCGTCCGGTGACAAGAAGAGAAAGCATTCGAATCTGAATCAAGCAACTCGTAACAACAAAGTTTTCAACAACAAGAAGCGTGACGCTAACCCGTCTCAGGAGGCGAAGACCCTTGCAACCAAAGCATACCAAGGCTCCATGCCTAAATGCCAAAAATGTAAGTATCATCATGAAGGAGCTTATCGCATTCCAAGGTGCGACAAATGTGGTAAGTTGGGTCATCAAGCAGAAGACTGTTGGGGAAAAGGAAAGAACCGGAATGGAAATGGTACTGGAAACAAGAATGGTAACAGGAAGGGGCGGAACCAATGATACTTCATTTGTGGAAACAATGATCATTTCATGAAGGACTGCCCAAAGGGAAACAATGCTCAGGCTCGAGCATTTGTGATTGGAGCAAAGGATGCACGCGAGGACCCTAATGTGGTCACCGGTACGTTTCTCATTAACAATCACTTTGCATCCATACTATTTGACACTGGTGCCGATTATAGCTTCATGTCTGTGGAATTTAAACGCATGCTTGGAATAGAATCTAGTAGATTAGAAATTCCTTATTCCATAGAACTAGCCAATGGTAAACTTGTTGAATCGGGCGAAGTTGTTAGAGGCTGCACACTAGAACTTGGAGAACGAAGATTTAGCATCGACCTCTTACCTATTCAATTGGGTAGCTTCGATGTAGTGGTCGGAATGGACTGGCTGTCCAAGAACAAAGCTGAAGTTGTATGTCATGAGAAAATCATTCGCATCCCTTTGGCGAATGATGAAACTCTCATCGTGCATGGAGAAAAACGAAGCGCGCCTCTTCGAACCATCAGTTGTATGAAGGCACAAAAGTGCTTAAGGAAAGGATGTGTTGCCTTCCTAGCACACGTGGTAGACAAGAAGGCTGAGGAGCCGAAACTCGAAGACATTCCTGTGGTGAAGGAATTTCCTGATGTTTTTCCTAAAGATCTGCTAGGACTACCTCCTCAACGACAAGTCGAATTCCGTATAGACTTGGTTCCAGGAGCCGCTCCTGTAGCCAAGGCACCCTATCGACTTGCTCCATCTGAGATGCAAGAATTATCTACACAACTCCAGGAGTTGTTGGATAAAGGATTCATAAGGCCAAGCTTCTCACCCTGGGGAGCTCCTGTATTGTTCGTAAAGAAGAAGGATGGAACACTGCGGATGTGTATCGATTACAGAGAACTGAACAAGCTCACTATCAAGAGTCGATATCCGCTACCGAGGATTGATGACTTATTTGATCAGCTGCAAGGATCAAGCTACTATTCCAAGATCGTCCTTCGATCTGGTTACCATCAGCTGAGAATCCAAGAGGAAAGCGTACCAAAGACTGCATTCAGAACACGCTATGGGCACTACGAATTTCTTGTGATGCCATTCGGGCTGACGAATGCACCAGCGGTCTTTATGGATCTGATGAACCGTGTATGCAAACCATATCTCGATAAATTCGTGATTGTATTTATCGATGATATCCTGATTTACTCGCGAACGAAAGAAGAGCACGAACAACATCTCAGAACCATCTTGGAACTACTGAAGAAAGAGAAGCTTTATGCAAAGTTCTCGACATGCGAATTCTGGATTCGCGAAGTACAATTTCTTGGTCACGTTGTGAATGAGAAGGGCATTCATGTAGACCAGTCCAAGATAGAAGCAATAAAGAATTGGGAAGCTCCCAAGACCCCAACTGAAGTTCGACAATTTTTGGGCTTAGCGGGCTATTATCGGCGATTCATCGAGAATTTCTCAAAGATAGCTCAACCACTAACGACCCTTACACAGAAAGACAAGAAATACGACTGGGGTTACAAACAGGAAGAAGCCTTCCAGTTACTTAAAAACAAGCTATGCGATGCACCGATACTATCATTACCCGAAGGCACTGAAGACTTCGTGGTATACTGCGACGCCTCACGACAAGGCTTGGGTTGCGTGCTCATGCAACGCCAGAAAGTTATCGCTTACGCTTCAAGACAATTGAAGGTGCGTGAAAGAAATTATACCACTCACGACCTGGAGCTGGGCGCAGTGGTATTCGCCTTGAAGATCTGGCGACACTATCTGTATGGTACTCAATGTACAATCTTCACAGATCACAAAAGCTTGCAACACATATTTGATCAGAAGGAATTGAATATGCGCCAGCGACGATGGGTCGAGCTGATGAATGACTATGACTGTGAGATTAAGTACCATCCTGGAAAGGCAAACGTTGTAGCAGACGCACTAAGTCAAAAAGAAAGGGTTAAGACCCTAAGGGTTCGAGCGTTAGAAATGACTATTCGAACGAACCTCACTGCACGCATTCGTGATGCACAACGAGAAGCTCTTAAATGAGAGAAGCATAAGACTGAATACCTCTGGGGTATGTTGAAATACATGGTGCCAAATGAAGAGGGAGCCTTATACTTCAAGAAGCGTATTTGGGTTCCGCTCTATGGTGGCAGACGAGAAGTCATTCTTGACGAAGCGCACAAATCAAGATACTCGATCCATCCAGGATCGGATAAAATGTATCAAGATTTGAAAGAATATTATTGGTGGCCGAGACTTAAAAGCGATGTTGCTGTTTATGTTGGAAAATGCCTAACTTGTGCCAAGGTTAAGGCAGAATATCAGAAATCGTCCGGCCTACTACAACAACCAGAGATTCCCGTGTGGAAGTGGGAACAAATCTCGATGGACTTCATAACGAAATTACCCAGGACCCCGAGAGGGCACGATATGATATGGGTGATAGTCGATCGGTTAACGAAATCTGCGCATTTCCTACCGATCCGAGAGAAGGATAGCACTGGAAAGCTTGCAGAGATATACTTAAGGGAAATTGTGGCACGTCATGGAGTGCCTATCTTAATCATTTCAGACAGAGATGGACGCTTTGTCTCAAGAATCTGGCAATCATTTCAGGAAGCCTTTGGATCTCAATTAGATCTAAGCACGGCCTTCCATCCGCAAACAGACGGCCAGAGTGAACAGACTATACAAACGTTAGAAGATATGCTTCGCGCATGTGTGATGGATCTGGGCGGCAGCTGGGATACTCATCTACCCTTAGTTGAGTTTTCCTACAATAACAGCTATCATACGAGCATAAAAGTCACGCCGTTCGAAGCTCTGTATGGCCGCAAGTGCCGATCGCCCTTATGTTGGGCAGATGCTGGCGATAAACGTATGGTTGGTCCTGAACTTGTACAAGAGACAACCGACAAGATTGCGCAGATCCGAGAGCGCATTAAGGCGGCTCGAGATCGACAAAAGACCTACGCTGATAAAAAACGAAAACCATTACGGTTCGAGGTTGGAGACACAGTTTTGTTGAAGGTCTCACCTTGGAAGGGCGTAGTAAGATTTGGAAAACGTGGAAAGCTGAATCCACGATACATCGGACCATTCAGAATATTGGAAAGAATTGGTACCGTGGCGTACAAGTTGGAGTTACCGGTAGAACTTAATGGAGTACATGATACGTTCCATGTATCCAACCTCAAGAAGAGTCCAACACAAGAAAACGTGATCATCCCGATGGATGAAGTGCATATTGATGACGCCCTCCGATTTACAGAACAACCCGTTGAGGTTACCGACTGGAAAGTCAACAAGACCAGGAGGAGCAGTGTGAAGCTTGTCAAAGTACGTTGGAGCTCTAAACACGGACCCGAGTATACGTGGGAACGTGAAGACCAGTTCAAAGAAAAGTATCCCCACCTATTCAAGAAGACTCCAGTGAGAGTTAGCTCAGCCTGAATTTCGGGACGAAATTCTTTTAACGGGGGGAGACTGTGACAACTGGCACCAAACCGGTAATTTCCGTACACTTTAATTATTGCTTAATGACTGCAATTATGTGCTTAAATGTCAGCATTAACTGATTACATGCTAAACAAGTGAATTCATGCACGTTGTATACTACAAAATATTGCTTTATGCAAAAACGAGAGCGTTGCGTCAGAAATACTAGTAAACTCACCGGTAAGACACTTTGTGTCAACAATTCTGCAGAAAGCAGTCAGACAAAAAAATTGGAGCCTAGGTGTAGGTCCAACAACAAGAATACGTTAAAACCCAAGAGTACATACAGGGGTTTAATATATATACTCTCCGGAAGCAAAAATAAGCACTAAAAAGCACCCGAAACGCACTTTAAGTGCAGAATTTTAATAAATTCAGCTCAATTCAGCATTTAAACATATGAATATTATGCAGAAATTTCGTTTTATCATCCAGAATACTTCCCTAAGTGTCGGGAATCGAAAGTATTGCAGAAGGGTACTTAAAAGACACTAAAAGGTGCAATTTAGCACTTTAACGAACCGGTGTCTAACCGAACAACCGGATATTACCTGGAGCACCAAAATAATGCTAGAAGCATTGTTTATATTTTTCTAAGCTAGTTAGGGTCCCCGAGCAACCTAACACACTATATATTACTTAACATACTTAAACACCTAAACCTAATACTTAACTTGTAACTAGATTAAGTAATTGGAATTGAAATGCAACCAATACCCCCCCCCCCCCTTATGTTGGACAGTTGGGAGACCAAAATCCCTCATGGGATTTCTTTCTAATATAATAATGGATCATGTTTGTACTCTAGAGACATAATAACCAAGAGTTAAAGTATTGAAATGGATATAAGTATGGCACATTGAGACATAACTTTCACAACCACCATCACCTCCATTCTTCCTCTTCTCCTTCCTTCAAGCTACGGCCCAAACACCCCTTCCCCATACTTTCATTTTCGATCCACATCCTTCCATTTCAAGGTGATATTAAGGTGTAAGAAGGTCACTAACGAAGCTCGGTTCAAGCGGATCTTGAAGGGCCTTCTTCATTTGCTTTTATCCACTTCATTTACTCTCTTGAACTCCCCCTAGCCTTGTGCTAGTAGTAAGTGCTCTAAATCATCATCTTGTTCTTGTTTATGGTGGTTAATAGGTGATTTAATGGATAAAAATTCATTAACACTAAAGAACATAACATAAAGTCTTGAACATAAGATGAATAAGGTGGATAAAGGAAAGATGTGTGTGTAAATCTTGTAGATCTTGTGTGGTTATATTTATTTGATGATGTTTGTTGGTAGAAGTAGGATGGATCATCATCTAGACATGCTAGTTCATGTTTAAGAACATGAACTAGTGAGATGTAAATATTAGAGTCTTAAAGGATGATGAAACCATCCATACATGAAACTTTGAACTTGAATAAACATGAGCTTTCTTGTAAAATGAAGTTGTAAACTTGTAGATCTAAAGAGTGGTTTTTCGGAAAAACCAAGTGGAAGATACTAGATTGTTAAAAACCCATATCTTGTATAAACTAAAATCATTTTTAGAAAGTAAACAAGTGTATAAACACTTGTGTAGAAAGAAAATTTCACAAAGAAATATTTTGAAATTCATGACTTGAAGTTGTGAAAATACATATTCTTTAAAAATAAAGTTTTTAAGAAACTAAACTTATTTTTAAAGATAACAAGACCTACTAAATATGTTAGTAACTTACTACATATCTTTACAAACTTTCAAGTTCATAAGTTGTGATATGTGCTTGTTTTGACAAGCTTGATAAATAAAGAATGTTGTTGATTGTTGTTGATATTGTGTTGATTTTAAAAGAAAATAAACACATGTTTTGAAAACATGGGAAACCTCCATTTTTAGGGGAAACTCTGCCAAAATTTTTAAAAATTTTGACACTTAGAAAAAAATAGAATTTTTTAAGAAACTTATTCCCTAAAAATGTATTTAAAAATGTTACCAAGGTTTCCCTAATTTTTGGTGATAAGAAATAAGGATTTCTTCAAGAATAAAAATGGATATTAAGTATATATATTTTTGAGAGAAAAATATATATTATTTGATCACCAACTTTTGTGCTAAGTGTATATAGTATGTGTTATACGTGCTAGTGTATTAAGACTTAAAAATACACATACAACATACAAGATACATAATTCGGGTGCAAAGTGCAAAACACGAGATACTTATATTAATTTTTGAGAAAATAATATAAGTAAGATACTTAGTTAAAAATATAAAATATTTTTAACACAACAATACAAATACAAAAGAGAGTGACTGTACTTGTGCGACGCAAGTCTAGTGACTAACGTTAAGAAAACGCGTATAGGTCACGACGTTAATTAAGCAAATCCGGTGAAGTTTACGACGCAAGGAACGCAAAGTTGTGAGTTCATGCTCCCCATTTTCTTTTAACTGTTTTCAGTTTTATAACTTCGGGGGTGAAATACATGTATAAATATTACTATGTTTACAAATGGTATGATAATATGAAGCACACTTGGTGAGGACGAGTACTGATGTGTGTAAAATGCAACATATAAATTACATCAATTAAGGCATAAAACTAACCCTTTTTAAGTACTAATATTGGAAAAAGAGTGTTTTTGTCTTCCTTTTGTATTTTCAGGATTAAATGAGCTCAAGAACACAAAAGAAGCAAAAAGACAGCTAATTCCAACATAAATACAAAGAAAGGAACACTAGTGGACTGCCCGACCCCTCAACGGCATCTTCCCAAGCAAAATAGAGAAGACAGAAGGCTGAACACGCCCCGTGCTCAGCCAGCACGGGGCCGTGCCCAAGAAGCAGCAGAAAAGACAAACCTATAGAAGCTTCTATTGCCCACCACGGGCCGTGTCCAGCGGACACGGGGGCGTGTCGAAAGTACAGCAGGCGCATTAATTGTAATTGCGAATTACAATTAATGAGGAGAGAGAGTGTCAGACAGGCACGGGGCCGTGCCCAGCGGACACGGGGCCGTGCCCAGCTCTCTGTTCAGCCTATAAATAGGAGTGCTTGGATTCATTTCAACTCATCCCTTGGCACACCACCTCTCTCACACTTCATCCACCACCCACCACCACCATAATACCATCATCCATTGTCCATCGTAGAGTGTGTGAGTCGTCTCGGGATCCAAGATTGATCGTAAGAGTTCTTGACAATCAAGGCCTTGTTTGCCTAAGTCTCTCACATCACTTGGTGAAGACAAAGTGTCTAGTATAATACTTTTTATTTCTAATCTTTTGCACTTTTTATTTGGTTTTGTATTAATGACTTTAATAACTAGTTACTTATGTTGAAGGTGATCTTTCCTTATCGTTTGTCCGTGGTGTCTTGGCATTATTTTACTGTCTATTTAGGACTGTATCCCTGCTGACTCAGAATACTTAGCCGAGGGTAACGTCGCCGCCAAAAGCAGGGCCTACCACAATACTGCATTAATAACTTAATTCATTATCTTCCAATAATCCACCCCTTTAGGATTGTATCCTTGCTGACTCAAACTATTGGGGTGAGGGTAACGTCACCTTCAAAAGAGGGGCCTACTACAATAACTAAGATAATCTCTTAATTATGTGCAAAAGTGCGGAAATAATCAAAGGTTATACTAGATACGAGTCGGAACCAAGTGATTCATCTTGTCTATCTGTTTTTATTTTATTTTTATTTTCAGCATTTTAGTTAGTTTTTATTTTTCTTAGCTTAAAACATTTTTCTAAACTTTTATTTTGATTAGACGTTGAGGATAAACCGGTACTAAAAGCTCTTGTGTCCTTGGACGACCTCGGTATCTTACCAACGCTATACTACACTCAACGATGGGTACACTTGCCCATATGTGTGTTTAGTGTTAGTGAAATATCGTGTTTTATAAATTTAAAACTTGGCTAAAATAAGTGTTAAAAAGGGCTTAAAATATACACCTAATATATACGACACTTTATCGCACATCAAGTTTTTGGCGCCGCTGCCGGGGACACAAGGATTTTAAGAAAGCTTAAAATCGACGGCCTAATCAGTTTTTCAAAACCTTTTTAAAAGCGCGCACATTTTTCTGCATTTTAGTTTAGATTTGCATTTACAGTAGCCTGTACACGGGGCCGTGTTCACTGAACACGGGGCCGTGCTGCACATCTTCATAAAAACACCCAGTAACAGTAACTTGAACACGGGCCGTGCTCACTGAACACGCCCCGTGCTCAACGAAATCAGTAAATTTAATTAAAACGCCCAGATACAGATTCTGAACACGGGGCCGTGCTCACTGAACACGGGGCCGTGTCCAGCTTCTGTTTCCATTTTTATTTTTGTTTTCTGATCTCGAGACTTAGTTGTGGTCTGCTGAGTGATTCTTATGGATCAATACTCAGGAGGTTACAACTACACCTATGAGGAGGATGATTATAGGGGTAATTATTGCACTAATTGTCGTAATGCACGTTCGATTCAAAATAATCACTCATATCAACCATCCAATTCATACACCTACTATGAGGAGCCCAGGTACGAGCCATCAACTTCATACACATCCTATGAAGACCAAAGGTATGAACCTCCTCCCTCATACTCATATTTTGATGAACCAAGGTATGAGCCTTCTTACTCATACTTTGAGGAACCAAGATATGAGCCACCATCTTCGTATGCTTACTATGAGGAACCATGGCGTGAACAACCCACCTCATATGAGTATTATGAAGAACAAAATTACGAACCTTATCCATCATATGCTTACAATGAAGGACAATGGTGTGAACCATCAACTTCATATGGGTATTATGAGGAACAAAGGGTCGAACAACCGGATTCAAGCTTAGAAAATAATGATTCTTTTTCTATAACCGAAGTGACCGATAGGATATTAGAACACATTAGAGTTATCGATCGATGTATAAAAGAAGCTCGCGCAAGGGAAAAGGAGTCCCGCGCAAGAGAGGAATTAAAAAAAGAAGAGATAACTGAAAATGTAAAAATGGAAGAACAAATAAGTGAAAAACCGACACATGAGTTAAACAACCAAAAAGGTGAGTCCGACAACGTTAAAATCCAAGAAGAGTCTAATTTTGAAGAAATTAATCTCTTGACACCTTCTTTCGAAAATCATTGTTTAGTACCCACTCATGCTAAGTTTTTAAAAGAGTTAAACACTAACACTAAAATTGACGAAACGGTAAGTGTTAAGTTAACTAATGATCAAACTTCACTAATAAAAGAAGACCCATTTGAAATGAACATTACACCGGTTCCATGTTTCTTTCAAAATTCGTTTATTAGTAATGTCACCATCGATAAAGATCTTTGTGTTAACATAATGCCTAACTACATTTTCGAAAAATTAAGTATTAGTGATTTTTCTCCACTTCAAATACCCATTTTTCTATCCAATCGGAAAGTAATAAAATCTCTCGGTATAGTTGAAGATGTCTTGGTTCAAACAAATCAAATGGTAATCCCAACCGACTTTGTCATCCTCGATGACGCTCCTCTAGTGTTAGGACGACCATTTGTAAAAACCCACGAAGCTTTGAAAAACCGGAAGTTCAACAATCTACCTCTTCAATTAGGGGCATTTAAAAGAAGTGTCGACCTCGAACGATCAATGAAATATCCATTCGGCAATAATGACCCCCTAATTGAAGATGAAGATGAACCACCCGATACAAGTGAAGAGATTGACCACTTTGTTGAAGAAGAGGTCGCCATAGAACAAACTTTTAAGGTTCTTGATCGAAATAAGCAACCAAATAAGGAGTCTCCTAAAGACCCACCACTTGAGCTCAAAGAACTTCCAAAAGGTTTGGAATATGCTTTTCTAGACAAAGATGGTAAGTTACCTGTAATTATTTCGTCTAAATTAGATAACTTAGAAAAAAGAAAAATTAATTAATCTTTTGAAAAAACACAAAAATGCAATAGCTTGGAAACTTGTAGACATAAAAGGAATTAGTCCTTCTATGTGCACACACAAAATTTTGATGAATGATGACTACAAATCGGTCATACAACCACAACGTCGAGTAAATCCAAATGTTCAAGAAGTGGTTAAAAACGAAGTCATCAAGCTACTTGACGCCGGACTTATCTATCCTATCTCAGATAGTCCTTGGGTAAGTCCCGTCCAAGTAGTTCCAAAGAAAGGAGGTATGACGGTAATAACTAATGAAAAGAATGAACTAATACCAACGAGAACCGTCACAGGATGGAGGGTATGTATAGATTATAGACGATTAAATGAAGCAACAAGAAAGGATCACTTTCCTTTACCCTTCATTGATCAAATGTTAGAAAGATTATCCGGTCATAAATTTTACTGTTTCTTGGATGGTTTTTCAGGTTACTTTCAAATCCCGATAGCACCCGAAGACCAAGAAAAGACAACTTTCACATGCCCCTATGGAACTTTTGCTTATCGACGCATGTCGTTTGGTCTATGCAATGCCCCAGCAACATTCCAACGTTGCATGGTAGCCATTTTCCATGACATGATAGAAAAGACAATGGAAGTCTTTATGGACGACTTTTCTATCTTTGGGGATTCATATGACCAATGCCTCGATAACCTTGAACGAATGCTATCCCGATGTGAGGAAACTAACCTCGCCCTTAATTGGGAAAAATGTCATTTCATGGTAACGGAGGGAATAGTACTCGGTCACAAAATCTCAAGCGAAGGAATGGAGGTAGATCGAGCCAAAATAGATACCATTTCTAGATTACCACCTCCATCCTCCGTACGGGCTATCAGAAGTTTCTTAGGGCATGCCGGATTTTATAGGCGGTTTATCAAGGACTTTTCAAAAATCTCAAGGCCTCTAACGAAATTACTTGAAAAAGATGCTCCTTTCATCTTTGACAAGGATTGCAATCAAGCATTTCTAACCCTAAAGGAAATGCTAGTCAATGCACCTATCATGATAGCGCCTGATTGGAAATTTCCTTTCGAAATCATGTGTGATGCTAGTGACTTTGCAGTTGGAGCTGTCTTGGGACAAAGAAAAGAAAAGCATTTCCACCCAATCTATTATGCTAGTAAAACACTTAATGATGCACAAGAAAATTACACAACAACTGAAAAAGAATTACTAGCTGTGGTATTTGCCTTTGATAAATTTCGTTCTTATCTTGTTCTTTCTAAAACTATAGTCTATACAGACCATGCAGCCATTTGATATCTCTTCAAGAAGCAAGACGCAAAGCCACGTTTGATTAGGTGGATTCTACTCCTCCAAGAATTTGACATTGAAATCAAGGACAAAAGAGGAGCAGAAAATACCGCTGCAGATCATCTTTCGCGCTTAGAAGACCCAGCTTTGGAGGCAACCAGGGACGAGCAAATCAACGAAAAATTTCCAACTGAGTCCCTAGAAATGGTGGAATACAAGGAAGAACCATGGTACGCCGACTATGCTAACTACCTAGCTAGCGGTATAGTCGCAAAAGGATGGCCACATCATCAAAGAAAAAAATTCTTTGCCAATGTGAAACACTACTTTTGGGAAGATCCATATCTTTTCAAAATGTGTGCCGATCAACTCGTCAGACGATGCGTACATGGTAGTGAAGCACGAAGAATTCTCCGCCATTGTCATGAAGGTCCATACGGAGGACATCATGGTGCTGCTAGTACCGCACGAAAGGTATTTGATTCAGGATTTTATTGGCCAACCATTTACAAAGACGCCCAAAGTCTTGTAAAAACATGTGATGCTTGCCAAAGAACAGGTAATATTTCTTCCAGAAACGAAATGCCACAAAATGGCATTCTTGTTTGTGAAATTTTTGATGTGTGGGGACTCGACTTTATGGGACCTTTCCCACCATCGAAAGGAAACAAATATATACTTGTGGCAGTAGATTACTTGTCTAAATGGGCCGAGGCCGAGGCACTTCCAACAAATGATGGAAGAGTCGTGGTAAGATTTCTGAAAAAATTATTCTCTCGTTTTGGCACACCTAAAGCTTTAATAAGTGATAGAGGTACCCATTTTTGCAACCATCAACTTGAAAATTTTTTAACAAGATATGGGGTCTATCACCGGGTCTCAACAGCGTATCATCCTCAAACAAACGGGCAAGCCGAAGTGACTAATAGAGGTTTAAAACGAATACTCGAAAAAACCGTAGGGTTAAATAAAAAGGAATGGGCTGATAAATTAGACGATGCTTTATGGGCTTTTCGAACTGCTTATAAAACAACAATAGGTACAACCCCATATAAGCTAGTTTATGGTAAAAGTTGTCATTTGCCAGTAGAAATTGCACACAAAGCCTACTGGGCAATCAAAAATGTAAACTTAGATTTAGAATTTGCTGGTAAAAATCGATTTTGTCAAATAAATGAATTAGACGAGCTTAGGAATTATGCATACTCAAACTCCGAGATTTATAAGGAAAGAATGAAAAATTTGCATGACAAACATATTAAACCTAATGAATTTCGGGTAGGAGATTTAATTCTTTTGTTTAATTCACGACTTCGATTGTTTCCTGGTAAATTAAAGTCTAGGTGGTCAGGACCTTTTTCCATCACCCATATTTTTCCACACGGTGCAGTAGAAATTAAATCTCGAAATGGGCCACCATTTAAAGTCAATGGTCAACGGCTGAAACTCTATCAAGGATTCATTGAGGATGAGGAGGAAGAAATCTCGCTTCAACCAGTGGAAGAATAAAAACATCATGCCTGGTAAGTTACGAACGATTGAGACGACAAAATAAAGCGGTAAGTTTTCTAACCATAGCTTATGGGAAAAAGGGGCACTCACACGCGCACTAAAAAAAAAAAAGAAAGAAACTGCTCGGCACGAGGCCGTGTCCGCTGGACACGGGGCCGTGTTCGCGCTGCAGACGGGATAAAACCCCTTTTTCAAAACGGTTTCTTCATTCCACACACCCCGTTTCCCCACAAAAGCTCTGGTTCCAGGCGATTTTTCGCGAAATTTCGACGTCTCCTATCGATCTAACAACGTCAAGGTATGATTTTATCACTCTTAGTAGTTAGATTAGTTTCTTGCATGTAGTTAAAACACCACAAATTTGGGGAAAAATCTAGGGTTCTTGAAGTTCATCCGGATCGAACCTCAAATTTTTGCCTAAATCTGTTTGCATTTAGTTAGATTAGTGTTAAGGAAAGTAAATACACTTAGATTGTTCAAAGATTCACCCGATTTCTTACGAAAACCCCAAACCCTTGTTCTTGAACCGAAAAAGATAAAATTGATGGGGTAAACGGGATATTTTGGGAAAAACGGTGTTTAGGGTTTCATTTTCGGGGGAAACCGCACCTATTGGACCAAAAATTTTCAAGTTTTCGAAACCGGGTCGAAAAATGAAGTTTTTGAGTAACAGACCTCTGGACACGGGGCCGTGTCCGCTGGACACGGGGTCGTGTCCAGCCCGCTGTTTGCAGTTTTATCCGAAAACATTTCTGTTTCGTGCTAACTCTTGGTGTATTCTTTCAGATGGCAAAGTTCACAAGGTTCAATGCAAATGAGCTCGATGCAAGAGCAAGGTATGAGATACTTCAAACAAGACCCGAGGAGTACCCTAGGAGAGCTTGCACGGACCTGTTAACCTTGGTAAACCAGCTGGACCGATTCAACAACATCGTTACGGGACCATTAGCTGTTGCATTAAACACTAGGCTTCGGTCGGTGCATCAATGCACCATGGAGTTCTACAGTACCTTTAACTTCACTTCAAGGTGTGACCCATTTGACAATGAAGGGGTTGTATTTCGGTGTGGAGGGACAATGTACTCGATCTCTATGGCACAGTTTGGAGCCATAATAGGGCTATACCAAGAAGAGGAATCGGGAAACGAAGAAAATACCGGGGGATTACGAGACTTGGATGAAGATGAAAGACAAGCCGCATGGGCTCAAATCGGTGAAGGAATCTACAACCCTCGTAGCACCAAGAGTACGAAGCTAAGGGATCCGCTCTATCGCTACATTCACAGGATCCTCACCTACTCTCTAAACCAACGTCACGACTCTAGCGGCGTTGTAGGGTTGAAAGATTTGGTTGTCCTCCACTGTATCCACAACCGGAAGCCTCTCGATGTTCCGTATCTCCTATTACGAAACATGCATCTCAACCGCCTTGCTCGCGCTCCAACGCCTATCTTCTTCGGAGGATGGGTGTACCGTCTTTTCAAGCATTACACGCGAATTCCAAGGTCCTTTGAAAGAAGCCCATGGTCGGGACGAGTTGATTATCACATTTGCCGAGCCATGAACTTACTTTATGAGGCGGAAGACGGAACGGTAAGCTTCCAAAGGACGCAAGGTTATGCATGGAACCCGCAGGAGACCCTAGTTCTTCACGCACCACCTCCCCACTACCAATATCAACCCCATGGCGATCCGGGTCAATCCTCCTCACAAGGAGGTGGTTTTCCTAATTTTCAAAGTTTACATGATCTTATGCAGGAAAACCTTATGTGTACCAGGAACACCTACAACCTCGCCAACAACACATACCAACGGGTCGGAGCTATTGAACGCAACATCAATGATATACAAGACGATATCGGAAGCATTCGAGAGTATATGGCGGGGCATGGGGATGAAGGTGATGATAGCGATGAAGACATGGAGTAGGGAGTATGGAGGAGCAAGACCAGGTTGATGGCTAGCCCACAGGTTTAAGTCCCTTTTCAATCTTGAACAATTGGTGGCCTGCGTGCCAAGTGTTAGACAATTTACTTTTCCTAACTATTTCCTGCATTTTATTTTTCTTTTTCTTTTACTTTATGCTTGGAACAATTAACTATGGTAATGTAGGATGTTTGTATTGCTTGGTGTGGTATTAAGTGATGAAACAGGTACAAACCGAGGCCTGGAATGCTAAGCCTCAGCACTTATAGGACCAGGATGGAAAAAATCGGGGGAAGAAACCTGTTTTTCAGGCTTTCAGACTGTCCACACGGGGACGTGTCCAGCCAACACGCCCCCGTGCTCACCTCCCAGACCTGCTGTTTGGTTACTGTCCTGCAGATTTTTGTCAGACACGGGGCCGTGCCCATCCAACACGCCCCCGTGTCCACCTTCTGTAAGTTCTCGTTACTGGCACCTGAACACGGGGTCGTGCCCACTCAACACGGGGTCGTGTCCAGGCTGCCAGTAACACAAAATTTTTGCTTTTTACACTATTTTACACATCTAATCAACCTAAAAATTTATTTTTGGGATACATTGAGGACAATGTGTAATTTAAGTGTGGGGGGGATGCTAAAGCCTTGAATTTTGCAAAATCCTAAATACAAGCCTTACACAAAACTCTATTGGAACCGCTAATCACCCCAATTTTTTTCAAAAATTTCATTTTTTCTTACTTGTCTAGGTTTAATTCGGGAAATTCAAGTTCTCAAAAAGGTTATATTTTTACAAATTTACAACCGATAGCGTAGTGATAAAAAGAACCAACATAAGAAAATTATGAAAAGGCATGACAAACTTAGTTAAAATTTGATTATATATACTTGATCACATAAAAACCCATTCCCACAAAAGTGAGTTTTGAGCCTTTATTGAGCATACAATTACATATCATTAGACTAAATGCTCATTTTTCGTTTCTTGTGTGAATAGCCGCTTGGTTCTTACGACTCTAGAACTTGCCATGACGATACATTCCCGGTCCTTATCAACTTAAACCCGAGTAAGTAAGTGATGGAGGCATTAGGACTAACCCTTTTTATTTCTACACCATTATTTTTCTTTTTCTTTTACCACCTACCCAAAAATCCCCCTAGTTAGCCCCTTTGAGCCTAAACCTTTTCATTTCATCACCCAAGCCAAAAACCCTTTTACTCACCAAAACCTTTTTCATTTTTAACCCTTTGTTTTAGTAACAAGTTCGGTTTTTCGTAAAAAAAATAAATAAATAAAAAAAATAAAATAAAATAATGTGTTGATGATGAAGCAAATAAACAAACAAGTTCATCAAAAATAACTTTGTTTGAATAAAAGCTTCATCAAAATAAAAAGTTGCAAAAATAGAAAGTCCTACGAAAACCGACACTTGTTACGTTTTTCGCCCTTTTTCTACTAACCACTATCCCAACCACCTACCTTTAACCCAAGCCTAACCCTTAACCCACAAAGTCCTCTTGATATTTACAAAGGTATAAAAGTTAAAAAGGAGGAGGATTGATTGCTTGGCAAGCCTATGGTAGGAATAAGTTCCATGCCGCTCTCGAGTGATTCACTAAAAATACACCTTCGGCCGAGTGTGAGTGATTTCTCCCGTAAGGTATGTGAACTTGTATATAAATGGAATTTTAAAAAGGCATGTTATGCCCAAATAAGTAATTTCTCCTATGAAAAGTTCTAAAAAAATCATTACGAATAGGAGTGTAAATAAATAAAAATAAAACCCAAAAAGATCTTGGATTCCCGACACTCTACGACAAACCCAAAACCTTCTCTTCTACCTATTCCATTTGGGAGTGTAAGCCACATATTAAAGAGTTTTACTTGAGGACAAGCAAAAGTTCAAGTGTGGGGGTATTTGATGTGTGTAAAATGCAACATATAAATTACATCAATTAAGGCATAAAACTAACCCTTTTTAAGTACTAATATTGGAAAAAGAGTGTTTTTGTCTTCCTTTTGTATTTTCAGGATTAAATGAGCTCAAGAACACAAAAGAAGCAAAAAGACAGCTAATTCCAACATAAATACAAAGAAAGGAACACTAGTGGACTGCCCGACCCCTCAACGGCATCTTCCCAAGCAAAATAGAGAAGACAGAAGGCTGAACACGCCCCGTGCTCAGCCAGCACGGGGCCGTGCCCAAGAAGCAGCAGAAAAGACAAACCTATAGAAGCTTCTATTGCCCACCACGGGCCGTGTCCAGCGGACACGAGGGCGTGTCGAAAGTACAGCAGGCGCATTAATTGTAATTGCGAATTACAATTAATGAGGAGAGAGAGTGTCAGACAGGCACGGGGCCGTGCCCAGCGGACACGGGGCCGTGCCCAGCTCTCTGTTCAGCCTATAAATAGGAGTGCTTGGATTCATTTCAACTCATCCCTTGGCACACCACCTCTCTCACACTTCATCCACCACCCACCACCACCATAATACCATCATCCATTGTCCATCGTAGAGTGTGTGAGTCGTCTCGGGATCCAAGATTGATCGTAAGAGTTCTTGACAATCAAAGCCATGTTTGCCTAAGTCTCTTACATCACTTGGTGAAGACAAAGTGTCTAGTATAATACTTTTTATTTCTAATCTTTTGCACTTTTTATTTGGTTTTGTATTAATGACTTTAATAACTAGTTACTTATGTTGAAGATGATCTTTCCTTATCGTTTGTCCGTGGTGTCTTGGCATTATTTTACTGTCTATATAAAATAAAGGATTTTCACCATTCATATCTCCACGGTCTATATGGAGGTATGTTGGCTACCTGGTCGGGGGTTAAGGGAACAGTTTGGTAAAGGTCTTGCTATTGTTCAGCGTTTAGAGGTCCTGCAATGGACCTGGGTCAAATTTAGTAGGACCTCCTTCAATGCTTCACGGTATTGGATGGCGGGGGTCCAAACTCTTTGACCCCCTCATAAGTTAACTACTATTAATACTATAACCCGGCTATTTAGGACTGTATCCCTGCTGACTCAGACTACTTAGCCGAGGGTAACGTCGCCTTCAAAAGAGGGGCCTACTACAATAACTAAGATAATCTCTTAATTATGTGCAAAAGTGCGGAAATAATCAAAGGTTATACTAGATACGAGTCGGAACCAAGTGATTCATCTTGTCTATCTGTTTTTATTTTATTTTTATTTTCAGCATTTTAGTTAGTTTTTATTTTTCTTAGCTTAAAACATTTTTCTAAACTTTTATTTTGATTAGACGTTGAGGATAAACCGGTACTAAAAGCTCTTGTGTCCTTGGACGACCTCGGTATCTTACCAACGCTATACTACACTCAACGATGGGTGCAATTGCCCATATGTGTGTTTAGTGTTAGTGAAATATCGTGTTTTATAAATTTAAAACTTGGCTAAAATAAGTGTTAGAAAGGGCTTAAAATATACACCTAATATATACGACACTTTATCGCACATCAAGTACCAAGTGTGACGAGATATAAGAATACAAGAAGCACACTTGGTGAGGACGAGTACCAAGTGTGACGAGATATAAGAATACGAGAAGCGCACTTGGTGAGGACGAGTACCAAGTATGATGCGCTATGAGAAATGATACGAGAAATCGTGTCACGAATAGGGTACATAAGCACCATTAATCAACAATATACCTAGACCGCAGAACAAAAGGTTAGATCTAACGGGTGCCGGGCAGCCACACTCTCGGTGAGGGCGAGTATCGAGTAGTGCTTTTGTGTCTCAGAATATGCCAACTAAATGCCTAAGGTTTGGTGACTTCCTATGTCGTGTCACATGTTAATGGCCTTGCAACCCATTAACAATCCTGATACTTACAGGAATACTTTATTTCCATAAAATTCATACCATACTAAAACTTGATTAATACTTGAAGTACGTGGGGTACTCAAGAAGAACTTGAATTATACTTGAGTACGTGGGGTACTCAAGAAAACGGGAATTATACTTGAGCACGTGGGGTACTCAAGAAAAACTGGAATTATACATGAGTACGTGGTGTACACATGAACACTTGATTTATATATGAAAACTTGATTTATACATGACACAAACTATGTTTTCATACAAAGTATACAAACGTGAAACACAAAAACTGCATGAATTCACACCAACATTATGTTGACGTTTTTCCAAAACTCACATGTATTTCAGGTAATTAGGATGGATGTGCGCGCGGTCTCGCTTATGCTCTTGGATGTCGCTTATGTTTATCTTTGAATAAAGTTGTAAACTTTTTAAGACGATGTTTTATGCTACTTAGCGATGTAAACGCTAAACTTATGTTTTCAAATTATGGTATTTGATGATATTTTTACGAGCATGTAGCATGTTTACCTTTCGTATGCAATGAGAACCTTTCATGATCACACCTCGTGCTTCCGCCGCAGAAAGGGGTGTGACATTAAATATTGAAGGGATGGATAATATTGTGTTCAATCGATTGGAGATAAGTTGAATGAGGGAGCGTGATATCGAAAGAGGGAGAGGGCCAGAGAGAGGGAAATAATACATATGTGGAAAGTAAAAAAATAATAAAACATTAAGAACTTTTAGAAAAATAAACATAAAAAACGAACACGGACAAACATAAACGAATGAACACGAGCGAACATATTACCGAACGTTCACGAACGCAGTCGAATGAACGAGACATTTGTTCGTGTTCGTTCGTTAAGCTTATCGAACGAAATTTTTTGTTCGTGTTCGTTTGTTAAGCTTATCGAATGAACATAAACGAACTTCCCGCCGAACGGTTCACGAACTGTTCGCTGAACGTTCGGTTTGTTTACAGCCCTACTTGTTAGGGTTTGAACAAGGAGTTCTCCTTGGCTCCTGTGGAAGAAGTCGACCAGAACACACACAAAGTGTGTGTTTTGGTGTTTTATTTTTTGTTTTATTAAAACTAGTTTGCACTTGTCCCACTTTGGCCCCTTAACTTTTTCCCAAGTTTTATTTAGGGTGTTTTAGTCAAGTTTCGTCGTTACTACAAGACTTTTGATTAACTAGGTTATTTATTCCTAGTTATTTCCATCTCATTTATATCCGACATTAAATTTATAATATAAGGGTTTATATTTTCGGGTACGACTCAGTTTATTTTAAGTCCCGTTACCTCTGGCTGTTTATAAACTTTTATTTCCTCAAAAGTTTTCGTTTAACTTTTATTTAATATTAGGTTTATTTATTTAAATCCTAATATTTACCGGGTTACTTTTACCACTAACGGTACTTTACCCGTCCTTTAGTATTAACGTGGTTTAATTACCAAACCCGTTTTCGGGGTGTTACAGAATTCTTACCTAACATTTCTGAAGTGGAAGTTTGACTGGTACTGCTTAAATGTAAAGTTCCAATATGAAAGGTCTTGTCAACCACCGAAAACTTTAGAATGGCTGTGATTCTGTTAAGGCCTTCAGCTATAAGGGGAACAAGCTTTGTAAAGTTTACTGCACAGAAAAACAGAGTAGAGTACTAGTATGTAAATTAGGAATATTTCGATATTCTGAAAACTTAATTCCTATCCTTAGTAACCCAATACACTGGAAGATTGACACCGTATGGGATGGAATCCCTCCTCACAAAGAAGAATTTCTTCTTCTAGGTCTCGTTAATTTTGCTACCTTTCAGTGCGAGAGGAGGTTTATGAGATATTAGTTGAAGCATGGAGCAATAGGATCAGTGGGTTATTAGCTTATAGATGCTGGTGTGGTCGGAAACCGGGATGTCGATTGCATGGGATTCAATAAGTTTGTAGAGCACAGTTACTCGAAAAAATTCGGAGATCAGTGGTGGAAATGGGTAAATGAATCCTAGGGAAAATGGGAATGCGAGAAAGCAAACCCAAATTTTGGAGGCTATGTCGGATGGACAACTTCTGTCGTACGGATGAAATAATATTGACCATGGCAGACGACTTTTATAGTCATTTCCCAAGGTTTTGTGCCAAAGATCTCAATCAATCAAAGGCTTTCCTCGTAATTCCTTATGTTTAGTTGGACCTACCAAAGAACAGATGATTGCAAAAGGCAAACCATAAACTTCCTGATCAAGAAATAAGCAACATATGATACATACTCCTCCCAAATATAGTGAGTCTTGAACACTAATCAAAACATCTGTTGAAGACATTCAAAGATCTATTCGGAGCCTTGGAAACCCCTCTTAAAGAAGAAGAAACCACTATTCAATCGCCAAAGCCCTGTTGAATCAAAGCACTGATCATGAAGACCCAAAAATTTGTTTTGGCCAAACATAGGTTTGAAGAACATAGGTTTATTCAATGTAAGAGTATTTAGCTTAGAACAAAGTTTTTATGTAAGAGATCAGATGTTAGATTCCCGCAGATGTTTGCTAACATTTGAGGAATGTTTTCTTTTAAGAATGTTAAATGTCACTATCAAGGTGACGTCAGTGACGGATAGTCCGTAGGACAACCCTTAAGTGGTATAAACGATACTAAAATCCTACATTTAATCAGGTAATTTTCTAGAATTAGATAACTACGGTTGTTTGTGTTTCAGGTACAAATGAAGCTTAAAATGGAAGGAATACGGAGAATAAATGAAAAAAAAATCAAATATTGTAATTGAAGAATTAATATGATGACAAGATAGAGGATGAAATTACGAGAATGTGGGCGAAAACGGCGAAGAAAACGGAGTTGAAACGAGAAAGTTATGAAGAAAACAAAATTGCTTGCTGAAGCCTACCGTAGCTTACGGTAGCTAGCGTAATTTACGGTAGACACTGACAATTTTTTACCACCGTAAGGCAGTAAAGACTGAGCGTAATGGTTTTATTACTACCGTAAATTACGGTAGCCACCGTAATTTACGGTAGACTCTGGCGAGAAAAGTCTAACTGCCCTCTTTTAAGCCTTTTTCAAGTGCCTTTTTACATATCTCATCATTGGGGATGTTTCTCTGGAGTTCTTTGGCGAATTTTAGCTTGTGCAAGTGATTGGGAAAATTTCTAAACATTTCGGTTTGTATTTTGATTCGTATGAACTTTGATTTTGTTGGAATGATGATTCACCAAGCCATGTCCGGCTAAACTTTCGGTGATCATTTTAGGTGAAGGTTTCTTATGACTATTGTGTGTTTATCTTTATTTCTAGAATAATAAACTTGGTGTGTTTGCTATGTTTATTATGGTGCATGAATGTTTGATTGTAATTTGTTAATTGATATTTTGATCCTAGTCTAAATCATACGTTCTTGGTGTCGTTGACAATCGAGATATCACGGGAATGGTTAGGGTTGGATATTGGTTAATTGGTCATCGGGTAACAACCTCGCATTTATATAATCCGAGTACTTTGTTCCCTTTTATCACAATAATCTTTTATGCATGAGTTATGTCTATGTAACTCTTTCTAGTGGATTTATGCACAATTATTAATGGAAACCGGAACCTAAGATGGTCATTCTCTCATAATCTGATTAACACTCCAATTTTGATTTGCAATTAGTTAATAATTTAGTTCTTAAAACCAAACAATCCAAACTCTTGAATTTTAATTTCTGCAAATTAGTTTACTTGTAGTTAATTCACAAAGCTATAGAATCAACACACTTTCCACAAACTCCCTGTGTTCGATACCCATTTGTTGCTATCTATTAGTTGTAATTTGGATTAAATTTGCGTGTGACTACAACAACATGTCAGTCAGCTGATTGCCAACAGAGATTTAGTACTTGTATAAATAGATCTCACCTATTAGAGATCTATTTCATCACATCAGTTACATTCCATTTGTATGAATAACAAAGCCGAGTGATCAGGCTGAGGGGGAGTTAGTATAATTTTTCTGTATCTTTAATCTTTTGATTATCAATGGCAAACAGTTTGATATAACTTCCCACTCTTGTATGCTCATTTAATTCCGTAGAATGCCATTGTTTTTAAAACTTCATTCATACTTGTTCATCAAAGCATAGTAAGAGCATCCCATATCCTAACATGTTCTTAGTTACCTAATTGTTCAATTTCGTTTCAATATCCCGAGCCATATTCCGATATTCTGAGCAGTATTTTTTAGTATCTGAAACGATATTTTGCCATTAACACTAAGCATTTTCATTTGTCAAATAAACGACAACATTACAACAATTTTATTTACAAATCAAAGACTAGCACACTACCTTACATAACAGATTTGATCACTAAATTGCTTAGGTAATTTTTTTTACCAAATCCAAAGTTGTATATATCAATATAAATATAGTTATATTTGTAGAATTACAAAAACAAATATTTGATCTAAATTTTGATGTGGTTTATATATGTATGCATGGAAATGAGATTTTTGTTTGTGCAGCCCCAAATATTATAATAAAGTGCTTTTAAACACCACAAGGGTTAAAGGGTTCTGATACATCTGTCATAACCTTATAACCTTACAGTGGTTCGGAAGCACTTTTTGGTGTATATATTTCTATCCATCATTTAAAAATCTTCGTGAACATGGTTCATGATGGTTTGTATTTGATAATTGTTCATAACTAGACTTGTTTACTTAGTTTAATGCTAATAAAATTGTTTGGTGTATATGTTAGGTGAAGGTTACCTTGAGATCATGTTAAAAACAATGGTATTATGACTGATTTCAACTCACAACAATATAAAATCACAATGAACACAAAATATAGCGACAAAACAAGCGGCAAAACTCTTATTAAACCAACCCAAAATGATTACCCTCGATATCCCAAACTGATCTTACAAAAGTAAGATCTAACAAGTATAGAAATACAAGAACAGTTCGATGATCATCTGCCAAGCAACAACAATAATCTCTCAATCATAGATGAGAGAAAACCAACTGTACAACAAAACGGCTGCAACAAATAGCCAGAAAACCCTAGAACGATACAAAGAACAAAATGAATGAACTGTGAGGGTGAATGAATAAAAAAGACTGAAACTCTTCTTTTTATATGGCAGAACTGAAAATGTTGCACTTTAGTCCAAATCTATTGCAAGAGATGATCGAGACCCACCCTTGCAAGTATACACTTAGCACCCCTCAAATGATCGAGACCCACCCTTATTTTTTGCTTCTAATGCAAGTTTCATAGCACTGGACCAAATAGCATAATTCTCAGTGCCCTTAAACTTTATGCTAACTATAGTCAAAGCACTTAAGTCACTAGGTTGCAAATAAAGAGGGTTTCCTATATCTAACTTGCTAATAAGAGTGACAGAGGTACCTTCACCATCACCCATGATAACAACATACAAAGAAACCAACAAACAGATCAAAGAAGTTACCAGGCAGATAACAAACAAAATATGAAACAACAAGTATAAAGCACCTAAGGCGAAACTGAGTCAGGGACCAGATTCCAGGTTCGTTACTCTATGGTGCCTGGACAAGCCTTTACTCAGGAGCCACTGCTAAACTTCTCTGAACAATAGTACAGATCACAACAAGAAAGAAAGACAATAAAAATGCAAGAAATACTTGAACAAAGACTAAATACAGAACAGATAGCACCAATAACAAACAGAAATAATGCAAAACCAACAAATAGACTCGATCAAGTGCCGGCCCGACTAGTCCGGTAAACAGGGGATGCCTAGACTCAGAAATGATATGATGCAAAGACAAAAAACTAAAAAGATAAGAGACAGGAAAGATCTTACAGCGGGTGCAAAAGCTCCTAGATGTACCAGATCAGTAGTTTTCGAGAACTACAAATCTGATATAAGAAAAAAAAACTCCAAACAACCCAACTAGTTAGTTTGCCCTGAACCTTCTAGGGTTCAGAGACTAACGCAGAGTGTAAAACAGAGAAGAAGCTTTGAAACCCCAAGTTTGGGTTTCAATCCAAATCAAGATCCACTTCCAACAATAACAGATCAAAGCAGATCTGAACTCAACAAGGATTTCCGAGCACAGAAACCCTAGAAGCAAGAACAACAAACAATAATCAGTCAACAAAGAACTAGAATACACAGCGAAAGAAGAAATCGATCATCAACAGGAGCCCAATGGCTCTGATACCATGTTAAAAACAATGGGATTATAACTGATTTCAACTCACAACAATACAAAATCACAATGAACACAAAATATAGTGACAAAACAAGCAGAAAAACTCTTATTAAACCAACGATTACCCCCCGATATCCCAAACTGATCTTACAAAAGTAAGATCTAACAAGTATAGAAATACAAGAACAGTCGATGATCATCAACAGATGATCATCTGCCAAGCAACAACAATAATCTCTCAATCACAGATGAGAGAAAACCAACTGTACAACAAAACGACTGCAACAAATAGCCAGAAAACCCTAGAACGATACAAAGAACAAGATGAATGAATTGTGAGGGTGAATGAATAAAAAAGACTGAAACTCTTCTTTTTATATGGCAGAATTGAAAATGTTGCACTTTAGTCCAAATGTATTGCAAGAGATAATCGAGACCCTAGTAAGTATACACTTTGCACCCCTCAACTTTCCAGCTGTAATAATCTGTTGCAACAACTATAACAACTAAACCAGTTAGTAACAACCAGCCCAACATTATAGGCCCAGTCAACCAATATTAAATCTAGACGAATGAAAAGCCCAAACACATGTTATTTTAACATCCCCACTTCATTCACTGGGTTTAAATAGGTTGATCATGCCTAGCTTGCTGCAGAAATGTTCAAGTTGATTAATACTCAACCCTTTGGTGAACAAATCAGCAAGTTGATTTTCAGACTCAATTTTCTCTGTACTTATAAACCTAGTTGCAACCTTTTCTCTTAGAAAATATAAATCAATCTCAAAATGCTTGGTTCGCTCATGAAAAACATGATTAGCTGCTATCGATATAGCTACATTACTGTCACAAAACACTTTAATAGGCAGTTTACACAGTACAAGTAACTCATTAAGCATATTTACGATCCAAACTAACTCACAGGTGGCTGAGCACATTACTCTATACTCAGCCTCCCCTGTAGACCTGGAAACTGTACTTTGTTTCTTGCTTTTCCAAGAAACAAGACAGTCTCCTAGGAAAATGCAAAAGCCAGTAACAGATTTTCGGGTATCTGGACATTTTGCCCAGTCCGAATCTGTATAACAAGTTAACTGTAAAGAATTACCTTTCTTAAACATAATACCTTTTCCAGGACTCAACTTTAGAAACCTCAACAATCTTAAGGCAATTTTAAGATGAACCAACAAGGGTTTATGCATGAACTAACTTAAGTACTGAACTGTATAACTAATGTCCGGACGAGTCAATGACAGATAAATTAATTTACCAATCAACTTCTGATAACTGGTAATATCATCTAACACATCAGTTTCTTCACTAACTTTCTTATTAATCACATGACTCAACTCATTGGGAGTATTGACAGGTTTACAACCCAGATAACCAAATTCAGTTAACAACTCTAAACAATATTTTCTCTGATTTAAACATATACCCTCATTATTATAGACAACCACCAAGCCTAAAAAATACCTAAGAACTCCCAAGTCTTTGATTTGAAAACTATCACTAAGAAGTTTTTTAATTCGATTTATTTCATTATTATCATTACCAGTAACAATAATATCGTCAACATAAACAAGTAGAACAATAAAAACAGAATCTTTGGACAAAGTATACAATAAATGATCACGACTTTGAACAAAACCAACATTAATAAGCACATCAGTTAATTTTTCGTTCCACTTTCTCGGAGCTTGTTTTAACCCATATAAAGATTTTACAAGTTTACAAACCTTATTTTCATTTTTTGAAAAATAACCTTCAGGAAGAGACATGTATACATCCTCAGTTATAGTGCCATACAGAAACGCATTGTTAACATCTAGTTGAAACAAAGTCCACTCATTTGTTACAGCTAGACTCAAAACACGTCTAACCGTAACCATCTTTTACAACTAGTGAAAAATTTTCACCAAAATCCAATCCTTCACGCTGATTATACCCTTTTGCGACTAACCTAGCTTTATATCTTTCAATTTCACCATTAGCCTTGTATTTAATTTTATAGACCCATTTACACCCTATGGCTTTTCTATTAGCAGGTAAATCAACAACTTCCCAAGTCTTATTACGAAGCAAAGCTTCCATTTCTAAGTTCATTGCTTCGATCCACTTGGGATCTTTAGCAGCTTCACTATATGTACTAGGTTCAATTGTTTTATTTAAACTACTAATAAAACAAGTAGAATCAGCAGATAAACATGCATAACTAACCACTTTATTAATGTCGTACTTTACATTACTATTAAGCACATAATCTTGATAACGTTTAGGAGCAAACGTAGTTCTAGATGACCTTCTAAGACTTGTAAAAATTCCCTCAGATGGGTTCATCTCAACATCTGACACAGCAGTGTCCTCTGCCCTGCCAGACTCCACTCTATCACTACTATCTACAATAGACTCTATGTTATGACGTAAATCATCAAGTCCAGGAGTGGCAGACGTAGAGGGAATCGGCTGCTGATCATCATTGACAATGTCATGAGATCTGACTATACCCTCTTCATCATTGGGAGTTTGAGATATTTCAGGTGAATATGCTTCATATAAATAAAAAAAATATTACATGATTTAAACTTTTATCAACACTAACTTTATCAACACTATCACTGAGAAGTTTAGACTTGAAAGGATAAACATGTTCATAAAACTTTACATCTCTAGAAAAAAAGATTTTTTTCTCATCTAAACTCCACATTTTATATCCTTTTTTAACATTTGAATAACCAATTAAAACACACTTATCAGCGTGATAAGCGAACTTATCAAACTCATTCAACACAGTACTGAAGCATAAACAACCAAAAGACCTCAGATGGGACAACGAGGGTTCAAATCCGAACATAAGTTCATAAGGACTCTTTCCTACTAACACAGAAGACATAAGCTTGTTAATCAAATACACAGCAGTTAGCACACAATCACTCCAAAATCTAAGTGGTAGTCCACCGTGAAACATGAATGCTCTGGCTCCCATTTACACCCTATGGCTTTTCTATTAGCAGGTAAATCAACAACTTCCCAAGTCTTATTACAATGCAAAGCTTCCATTTCTAAGTTCATTGCTTCGATCCACTTGGGATCTTTAGCAGCTTCACTATATGTACTAGGTTCAATTGTTTTATTTAAACTACTAATAAAACAAGTAGAATCAGCAGATAAACATGCATAACTAACCACTTTATTAATGTCGTACTTTACATTACTATTAAGCACATAATCTTGATAACGTTTAGGAGTAGACGTAGTTCTAGATGACCTTCTAAGACTTGTAAAAATTCCCTCAGACGGGTTGATCTCAACATCTGACACAGCAGTGTCCTCTGCCCTGCCAGACTCCACTCTATCACTACTATCTACAATAGACTCTATGTTATGACCTAAATCATCAAGTCCAGGAGTGGCAGACGTAGAGGGAATCGGCTGCTGATCATCACTGACAATGTCATGAGATCTGACTATACCCTCTTCATCATTGGGAGTTTGAGATATTTCAGGTGAATATGCTTCATATAAATAAATAAAAAATGACATGATTTAAACTTTTATCAACACTAACTTTATCAACACTATCACTGAGAAGTTTAGACTTGAAAGGATAAACATGTTCATAAAACTTTACGTCTCTAGAAAAAAAAAAAATCTCATCTAAACTCCACAGTTTATATCCTTTTTTAACATTTGAATAACCAATTAAAACACACTTATCAGCGTGATAAGTGAATTTATCAAGCTCATTCAACACAGTACTGAAGCATAAACAACCAAAAGACCTCAGATCGGACAAGGAGGGTTCAAATCCGAACATAATAAGGACTCTTTCCAACTAACACAGAAGACGGAAGCCTGTTAATCAAATGCACAGCAGTTAGCACACAATCACTCCAAAATCTATGTGGTAGTCAACCGTGAAACATCAACGCTCTGGCTATGTTTAATAGATGCCTATGTTTTCGTTCAGCTACACCATTCTGCTGTGGTGTATATGAACAGGATGTTTGGTGTATAATACCTTTTTCTTTAAAGAAAACATTCATCTGATTATTCACAAACTCAGTTCCGTTCTCACTACGAAATACTTTTACTTTGGTTTTAAATTGAGTTAAAATAAGTTCATAAAAATCTTTTAAATTTTCAAAAACCTCCATTTTATTTCTAAGCAAATAACACCACACAGACCTAGAGTAGTCATCAGTTATAGTTAAAAAATACTTGTATCCTTCATAACTTGCAACTCTATATGGACCCCATAAGTCTAAGTGTACTAGATCACCAATACTCTTAGACTTATGATCACTTAAAGGAAAAGGCACTCTAACTTGTTTAGACTTGTGACAAATTTCACATGGACCATGCTCAATAGATTTAATTCCTAATTTATCTCTTAACACAGCCAGAACATGATCTGAAGGGTGGCCTAACCTACTGTGCCACATATTGGATTTCAAAACACTAATAAATAACACAAATTACTGAATTACCATGTCTACCAACAAAATACAGCCCATTATCCTGGCTACCAGTCACCAGGATTTTCTTTGATTTCAAATCCTGTAACATACAATTACTCTCATTAAACAAAACAACAATGTTATTATATTTAGCTAACTTATGCATAGAAAGCAGATTAACAATACCCAGGAACATAAAAAACATCTTTTAAAACAACATTGTTAATTATTTTTAACTCACCAATTTTTAAAACATTTACACTAGTTCCATTGGGATGACTAACTTTTAAACCACATTCAGAAACATCAACACAATTAATCATGTCTTTATCAGTTTTAATCATATTGATTTGCTCCCGAATCAACAACCCAACTATAATCATGTTCAAAATTAACAACACTAGAACAACTAACAAAACTATTCACATAACTAGACTCACCTCCCATATTAGACTTCAAATGCTCTCCTCCAGACTTTTCACCAACTAAACTTATCAACTTAGAAATCTGCTCATGAGTAAATGGAAGAGCAGATGCAACAGAACTAGAAGGAGCAGCAGATTGATTTGATTTATTACCTACATTGTTCCTACCAGACTGACCAACAGATCTTTTTTTCATACCAGGAGGATAACCAATCAACTTAAAACAACGATCAACTGTATGACCTAACATATTGCATTTAGTACATTTCAAGTTTGGGTTAGGTCCTCTAAAATTTCTCCTTCTAGGGTCATAGCCTTGATTAGACCGGTTTGACTTAGTCACAAAAGCAACAGACTGACTCTTTGACCCACTACTAGAGAGTCTATGAGACTCTTCTCTAGAAATCAAAGCAAAAGCAACCTTGACACAAGGAAATGGTTCTCTTGTCAACAAATTTGTCCTCACAGGTTGATACACATAATCAAGGCCCATGAGGAATTGAATTAATTTGATTAATGTTGAAAAATCATTGTAGTCGTTGGCTGCTTGACAAGAACATGAAGGCAGATGCACCATTGCATCAAACTGCTTCCACATTGTTGTCAGCTTGTTATAATACTCAGCCACAGAGCTACCATTTTGTGAAATACAGTTAATCCATTTATATAAATCATAGACAACAGAACCATCTACCTTATTATATGTTTCTTTCAAGTCTGTCCAAACTTCAGATGCAAGTTTCGAGAAGACTTGTCCTAAAAACAACTCTTCAGACACAGAATTTAATAACCAAGTCAAGACCACATAATTGCATCTATCCCATTGGGCAGCTAAGACATCATCATCATCAGGTTTTTCACATTTACCATTTATGAAACCATACTTATTTTTTGCTTCTAATGCAAGTTTCATAGCACTGGACCAAATAGCATAATTCTCAGTGCCCTTAAACTTTATGCTAACTATAGTCAAAGCACTTGAGTCACTAGGTTGCAAATAAAGAGGGTTTCCTATATCTAACTTGCTAATAAGAGTGACAGAGGTACCTTCACCATCACCCATGATAACAACATACAAAGAAACCAACAAACAGATCAAAGAAGTTACCAGGCAGATAACAAACAAAATATGAAACAACAAGTATAAAGCACCTAAGGCGAAACTGAGTCAGGGACCAGATTCCAAGTTCGTCACTCTATGGTGCCTGGACAAGCCTTTACTCAAGAGCCACTGCTAAACTTCTCTGAACAATAGTACAGATCACAACAAGAAAGAAAGACAATAAAAATGCAAGAAATACTTGAACAAAGACTAAATACAGAACAGATAGCACCAATAACAAACATAAATAATGCAAAACTAATAAATAGACTCGATCAAGTGCCGGCCCGACTAGTCCGGTAAACAGGGGATGCCTAGACTCAGAAATGATATGATGCAAAGACAAAAAACTAAAAAGATAAGAGACAGGAAAGATCTTACAGCGGGTGCAAAAGCTCCTAGATGTACCAGATCAGTAGTTTTCGAGAACTACAAATCTGATATAAGAAAAAAAAACTCCAAACAACCCAACTAGTTAGTTTGCCCTGAACCTTCTAGGGTTCAGAGACTAACGCAGAGTGTAAAACAGAGAAGAAGCTTTGAAACCCCAAGTTTGGGTTTCAATCCAAATCAAGATCCACTTCCAACAATAACAGATCAAAGCAGATCTGAACTCAACAAGAGATAATCGAGACCCTAGTAAGTATACACTTTGCACCCCTCAACTTTCCAGCTGTAATAATCTGTTGCAACAACTATAACAACTAAACCAGTTAGTAACAACCAGCCCAACATTATAGGCCCAGTCAACCAATATTAAATCTAGACGAATGAAAAGCCCAAACACATGTTATTTTAACATCCCCACTTCATTCACTGGGTTTAAATAGGTTGATCATGCCTAGCTTGCTGCAGAAATGTTCAAGTTGATTAATACTCAACCCTTTGGTGAACAAATCAGCAAGTTGATTTTCAGACTCAATTTTCTCTGTACTTATAAACCTAGTTGCAACCTTTTCTCTTAGAAAATATAAATCAATCTCAAAATGCTTGGTTCGCTCATGAAAAACATGATTAGCTGCTATCGATATAGCTACATTACTGTCACAAAACACTTTAATAGGCAGTTTACACAGTACAAGTAACTCATTAAGCATATTTACGATCCAAACTAACTCACAGGTGGCTGAGCACATTACTCTATACTCAGCCTCCCCTGTAGACCTGGAAACTGTACTTTGTTTCTTGCTTTTCCAAGAAACAAGACAGTCTCCTAGGAAAATGCAAAAGCCAGTAACAGATTTTCGGGTATCTGGACATTTTGCCCAGTCCGAATCTGTATAACAAGTTAACTGTAAAGAATTACCTTTCTTAAACATAATACCTTTTCTAGGACTCAACTTTAGAAACCTCAACAATCTTAAGGCAATTTTAAGATGAACCAACAAGGGTTTATGCATGAACTAACTTAAGTACTGAACTGTATAACTAATGTCCGGACGAGTCAATGACAGATAAATTAATTTACCAATCAACTTCTGATAACTGGTAATATCATCTAACACATCAGTTTCTTCACTAACTTTCTTATTAATCACATGACTCAACTCATTGGGAGTATTGACAGGTTTACAACCCAGATAACCAAATTCAGTTAACAACTCTAAACAATATTTTCTCTGATTTAAACATATACCCTCATTATTATAGACAACCACCAAGCCTAAAAAATACCTAAGAACTCCCAAGTCTTTGATTTGAAAACTATCACTAAGAAGTTTTTTAATTCGATTTATTTCATTATTATCATTACCAGTAACAATAATATCGTCAACATAAACAAGTAGAACAATAAAAACAGAATCTTTGGACAAAGTATACAATAAATGATCACGACTTTGAACAAAACCAACATTAATAAGCACATCAGTTAATTTTTCGTTCCACTTTCTCGGAGCTTGTTTTAACCCATATAAAGATTTTACAAGTTTACAAACCTTATTTTCATTTTTTGAAAAATAACCTTCAGGAAGAGACATGTATACATCCTCAGTTATAGTGCCATACAGAAACGCATTGTTAACATCTAGTTGAAACAAAGTCCACTCATTTGTTACAGCTAGACTCAAAACACGTCTAACCGTAACCATCTTTTACAACTAGTGAAAAATTTTCACCAAAATCCAATCCTTCACGCTGATTATACCCTTTTGCGACTAACCTAGCTTTATATCTTTCAATTTCACCATTAGCCTTGTATTTAATTTTATAGACCCATTTACACCCTATGGCTTTTCTATTAGCAGGTAAATCAACAACTTCCCAAGTCTTATTACGAAGCAAAGCTTCCATTTCTAAGTTCATTGCTTCGATCCACTTGGGATCTTTAGCAGCTTCACTATATGTACTAGGTTCAATTGTTTTATTTAAACTACTAATAAAACAAGTAGAATCAGCAGATAAACATGCATAACTAACCACTTTATTAATGTCGTACTTTACATTACTATTAAGCACATAATCTTGATAACGTTTAGGAGCAAACGTAGTTCTAGATGACCTTCTAAGACTTGTAAAAATTCCCTCAGATGGGTTCATCTCAACATCTGACACAGCAGTGTCCTCTGCCCTGCCAGACTCCACTCTATCACTACTATCTACAATAGACTCTATGTTATGACGTAAATCATCAAGTCCAGGAGTGGCAGACGTAGAGGGAATCGGCTGCTGATCATCATTGACAATGTCATGAGATCTGACTATACCCTCTTCATCATTGGGAGTTTGAGATATTTCAGGTGAATATGCTTCATATAAATAAAAAAAATATTACATGATTTAAACTTTTATCAACACTAACTTTATCAACACTATCACTGAGAAGTTTAGACTTGAAAGGATAAACATGTTCATAAAACTTTACATCTCTAGAAAAAAAGATTTTTTTCTCATCTAAACTCCACATTTTATATCCTTTTTTAACATTTGAATAACCAATTAAAACACACTTATCAGCGTGATAAGCGAACTTATCAAACTCATTCAACACAGTACTGAAGCATAAACAACCAAAAGACCTCAGATGGGACAACGAGGGTTCAAATCCGAACATAAGTTCATAAGGACTCTTTCCTACTAACACAGAAGACATAAGCTTGTTAATCAAATACACAGCAGTTAGCACACAATCACTCCAAAATCTAAGTGGTAGTCCACCGTGAAACATGAATGCTCTGGCTCCCATTTACACCCTATGGCTTTTCTATTAGCAGGTAAATCAACAACTTCCCAAGTCTTATTACAATGCAAAGCTTCCATTTCTAAGTTCATTGCTTCGATCCACTTGGGATCTTTAGCAGCTTCACTATATGTACTAGGTTCAATTGTTTTATTTAAACTACTAATAAAACAAGTAGAATCAGCAGATAAACATGCATAACTAACCACTTTATTAATGTCGTACTTTACATTACTATTAAGCACATAATCTTGATAACGTTTAGGAGTAGACGTAGTTCTAGATGACCTTCTAAGACTTGTAAAAATTCCCTCAGACGGGTTGATCTCAACATCTGACACAGCAGTGTCCTCTGCCCTGCCAGACTCCACTCTATCACTACTATCTACAATAGACTCTATGTTATGACCTAAATCATCAAGTCCAGGAGTGGCAGACGTAGAGGGAATCGGCTGCTGATCATCACTGACAATGTCATGAGATCTGACTATACCCTCTTCATCATTGGGAGTTTGAGATATTTCAGGTGAATATGCTTCATATAAATAAATAAAAAATGACATGATTTAAACTTTTATCAACACTAACTTTATCAACACTATCACTGAGAAGTTTAGACTTGAAAGGATAAACATGTTCATAAAACTTTACGTCTCTAGAAAAAAAAAATCTCATCTAAACTCCACAGTTTATATCCTTTTTTAACATTTGAATAACCAATTAAAACACACTTATCAGCGTGATAAGTGAATTTATCAAGCTCATTCAACACAGTACTGAAGCATAAACAACCAAAAGACCTCAGATCGGACAAGGAGGGTTCAAATCCGAACATAATAAGGACTCTTTCCAACTAACACAGAAGACGGAAGCCTGTTAATCAAATGCACAGCAGTTAGCACACAATCACTCCAAAATCTATGTGGTAGTCAACCGTGAAACATCAACGCTCTGGCTATGTTTAATAGATGCCTATGTTTTCGTTCAGCTACACCATTCTGCTGTGGTGTATATGAACAGGATGTTTGGTGTATAATACCTTTTTCTTTAAAGAAAACATTCATCTGATTATTCACAAACTCAGTTCCGTTCTCACTACGAAATACTTTTACTTTGGTTTTAAATTGAGTTAAAATAAGTTCATAAAAATCTTTTAAATTTTCAAAAACCTCCATTTTATTTCTAAGCAAATAACACCACACAGACCTAGAGTAGTCATCAGTTATAGTTAAAAAATACTTGTATCCTTCATAACTTGCAACTCTATATGGACCCCATAAGTCTAAGTGTACTAGATCACCAATACTCTTAGACTTATGATCACTTAAAGGAAAAGGCACTCTAACTTGTTTAGACTTGTGACAAATTTCACATGGACCATGCTCAATAGATTTAATTCCTAATTTATCTCTTAACACAGCCAGAACATGATCTGAAGGGTGGCCTAACCTACTGTGCCACATATTGGATTTCAAAACACTAATAAATAACACAAATTACTGAATTACCATGTCTACCAACAAAATACAGCCCATTATCCTGGCTACCAGTCACCAGGATTTTCTTTGATTTCAAATCCTGTAACATACAATTACTCTCATTAAACAAAACAACAATGTTATTATATTTAGCTAACTTATGCATAGAAAGCAGATTAACAATACCCAGGAACATAAAAAACATCTTTTAAAACAACATTGTTAATTATTTTTAACTCACCAATTTTTAAAACATTTACACTAGTTCCATTGGGATGACTAACTTTTAAACCACATTCAGAAACATCAACACAATTAATCATGTCTTTATCAGTTTTAATCATATTGATTTGCTCCCGAATCAACAACCCAACTATAATCATGTTCAAAATTAACAACACTAGAACAACTAACAAAACTATTCACATAACTAGACTCACCTCCCATATTAGACTTCAAATGCTCTCCTCCAGACTTTTCACCAACTAAACTTATCAACTTAGAAATCTGCTCATGAGTAAATGGAAGAGCAGATGCAACAGAACTAGAAGGAGCAGCAGATTGATTTGATTTATTACCTACATTGTTCCTACCAGACTGACCAACAGATCTTTTTTTCATACCAGGAGGATAACCAATCAACTTAAAACAACGATCAACTGTATGACCTAACATATTGCATTTAGTACATTTCAAGTTTGGGTTAGGTCCTCTAAAATTTCTCCTTCTAGGGTCATAGCCTTGATTAGACCGGTTTGACTTAGTCACAAAAGCAACAGACTGACTCTTTGACCCACTACTAGAGAGTCTATGAGACTCTTCTCTAGAAATCAAAGCAAAAGCAACCTTGACACAAGGAAATGGTTCTCTTGTCAACAAATTTGTCCTCACAGGTTGATACACATAATCAAGGCCCATGAGGAATTGAATTAATTTGATTAATGTTGAAAAATCATTGTAGTCGTTGGCTGCTTGACAAGAACATGAAGGCAGATGCACCATTGCATCAAACTGCTTCCACATTGTTGTCAGCTTGTTATAATACTCAGCCACAGAGCTACCATTTTGTGAAATACAGTTAATCCATTTATATAAATCATAGACAACAGAACCATCTACCTTATTATATGTTTCTTTCAAGTCTGTCCAAACTTCAGATGCAAGTTTCGAGAAGACTTGTCCTAAAAACAACTCTTCAGACACAGAATTTAATAACCAAGTCAAGACCACATAATTGCATCTATCCCATTGGGCAGCTAAGACATCATCATCATCAGGTTTTTCACATTTACCATTTATGAAACCATACTTATTTTTTGCTTCTAATGCAAGTTTCATAGCACTGGACCAAATAGCATAATTCTCAGTGCCCTTAAACTTTATGCTAACTATAGTCAAAGCACTTGAGTCACTAGGTTGCAAATAAAGAGGGTTTCCTATATCTAACTTGCTAATAAGAGTGACAGAGGTACCTTCACCATCACCCATGATAACAACATACAAAGAAACCAACAAACAGATCAAAGAAGTTACCAGGCAGATAACAAACAAAATATGAAACAACAAGTATAAAGCACCTAAGGCGAAACTGAGTCAGGGACCAGATTCCAAGTTCGTCACTCTATGGTGCCTGGACAAGCCTTTACTCAAGAGCCACTGCTAAACTTCTCTGAACAATAGTACAGATCACAACAAGAAAGAAAGACAATAAAAATGCAAGAAATACTTGAACAAAGACTAAATACAGAACAGATAGCACCAATAACAAACATAAATAATGCAAAACTAATAAATAGACTCGATCAAGTGCCGGCCCGACTAGTCCGGTAAACAGGGGATGCCTAGACTCAGAAATGATATGATGCAAAGACAAAAAACTAAAAAGATAAGAGACAGGAAAGATCTTACAGCGGGTGCAAAAGCTCCTAGATGTACCAGATCAGTAGTTTTCGAGAACTACAAATCTGATATAAGAAAAAAAAACTCCAAACAACCCAACTAGTTAGTTTGCCCTGAACCTTCTAGGGTTCAGAGACTAACGCAGAGTGTAAAACAGAGAAGAAGCTTTGAAACCCCAAGTTTGGGTTTCAATCCAAATCAAGATCCACTTCCAACAATAACAGATCAAAGCAGATCTGAACTCAACAAGGATTTCCGAGCACAGAAACCCTAGAAGCAAGAACAACAAACAATAATCAGTCAACAAAGAACTAGAATACACAGCGAAAGAAGAAATCGATCATCAACAGGAGCCCAATGGCTCTGATACCATGTTAAAAACAATGGGATTATGACTGATTTCAACTCACAACAATACAAAATCACAATGAACACAAAATATAGTGACAAAACAAGCAGAAAAACTCTTATTAAACCAACGATTACCCCCCGATATCCCAAACTGATCTTACAAAAGTAAGATCTAACAAGTATAGAAATACAAGAACAGTCGATGATCATCAACAGATGATCATCTGCCAAGCAACAACAATAAGATCTCAATCACAGATGAGAGAAAACCAACTGTACAACAAAACGACTGCAACAAATAGCCAGAAAACCCTAGAACGATACAAAGAACAAGATGAATGAATTGTGAGGGTGAATGAATAAAAAAGACTGAAACTCTTCTTTTTATATGGCAGAATTGAAAATGTTGCACTTTAGTCCAAATGTATTGCAAGAGATGATCGAGACCCTAGTAAGTATACACTTTGCACCCCTCAACTTTCCAGCTGTAATAATCTGTTGCAACAACTATAACAACTAAACCAGTTAGTAACAACCAGCCCAACATTATAGGCCCAGTCAACCAATATTAAATCCAGACGAATGAAAAGCCCAAACACATGTTATTTTAACAGATCAAATGTTTAGGTTCGCGGTTGGCAAATGAACTTTAAAAACAAGATACATGTCATAACATACTGTTGTTTTTGTCTATTTTCTTGAATTATAAATTGTAGATAGAATTTGTATACACTACAATTTTTTGGAACATCTTAGGTCTCATTTATGTAGTTTTAGAAACTTTGATCTTGTAGAGAAATTCAAATATATTTAACTTTCCTATTTTCTCAAAATACTATTTTTTGAACTTTGTTATTTTAAACCACTAGGTTAATTACCGGTGTATTGCACGAGTTGAACAATAACAATTATATAAGTCATAACTTTATAAATTAACGAAATATATTACATTAAATAACACTCAATGTTAGAAGTGTTACAATTATTTTACTTATTCTAACAACCTATTAGGTTGTATTTTTACACCGAACAACATATAACTGGAAAATCTCATCATAGTCAATGAGCAAAGAAAACCTATCACATTCACTGACACCTAATTAAGGGTGAGCGGGGCACCAGCGGGGAGTGGTCGCGGTGACCCAATTCCCCCAGCGGGAACACCGCCGCCATCCCTGCGGTGACCCAATTCGGGGAGGGTGGTCGGGGGGAGTTCACCGAAGAAGGGGAGGGTTGTTGGTGGGGCCAGCCTCATTTTCAACCAATCACTGATTTTTTTTTTTAAATAAAAAAATAAGTCACCTAAGAGGGGAGTGCCGCCATCAAATTGGGGTGTGAGGAGAGTTTAAGAGGGAAGTTGACGTGGCATAACCTGATTGGGTGTGCGTAAGAGAGGGGACTCCCTCTTAGGGGAGTGCCCCGCTCACCCTAAGACTGAGTGTAGTGGGGCAACCTTTTGAGTGAGCGTCTTGCGACACGTGGCGCCACGTCACATAAGAGGATTTTGACCAAAAAAGGGGGAGTGGGGCAACCTTGCTGGGTGGGGCGTCTTGCGACACGTGGATTGATTTATTTTGTCTTTTTTTATGTAAAAGATATAAAAAAAGTCCTATTTTTTATAAAAGTATTGATCAAAGTAAATAAAAACTAATACTTCAATAAAAAAAATTACTTCAACCAAAATAAAAAAATACATCAACTAAAAAAAAATTTACTTCAACCAAAATAAAAAATTACATCAACTAAAAAAAATTACTTCAACCAAAATAAAAAAATTACTTCAACAAAGGTTATATTTTGCTCGAATTTCTTGCTTCATTTGTTCGGCTAAAGCGAGCTCGGCTCCAGTAAGGTTTGTCGTGTCGGTTGTTAATATTTGCAAATCAAGTGCTTTTTGACGACTTTCTTTCAGCTTTAGCTTTCGGTCCCCGTGTTCTTTTTTTAAGTTGATCCGTTGTTGGCTCGTTTGCAACAAGCCGTCTAACTTATTGGTCACTTTTTCGAACGTTTCGGTGTAGTCGATTCGTACACCGCTAGAAGACGGTTGGGCGGCTTTTTTGGCCCTATCTCGGCCAACCGGCCGTTGTGGTGGTTGAAACGCTTCGGCCTCTTCATGTGGCTCTTCGAAATCTTCCTCAATGTCGTTGAGATTTATTTGACACCGAGCGTCCGACCCGGTACTTTGATGGTTGTTTGAGGATGAGGTTTTTGACCGCTTAGCCGACGGTTGGCCACGAGTTTTAAATGGATCGAAGGCGATGACTGTGTGAAATTTCGAACTCCTTCTTAAAAATTGCCAAATAGCAAGATAAGGAAACGCCTTCTTGTGTTCGACTCGGAATTCATTTTGGGCGTTTGCTTGGAGCATCGCATCGTCGGAACCACTTTGGCGCACACGCGAGTTACTTAGGCGAGTGTATATTTGGTTGAAACTTTGAATCAAAGGACGCATTTTACGCCACTTCGCGCCGATACCATCGGGATCACGGTATCCATCTTCTTGATCTTCCAACTTGAGGAAAACGTTGTAAATACGAGACCAATATGTTTTTTCCTTTTGATAGTTACTACATCTCGGGTCTTCGGTTATTTCTAGCCAAGCCTTGGACAAGCTCATTTCCTCGTTGGAAGTCCATGGTATCGGTTTGGTTTTCAAGCGTTCTTCACCCGGTGTTTTCCTCTTGTGTGAACGTTTCTTTTTTTGAGGTTCAACATCATTTTGACCGACATCGAACTGGGTCTCCGGAACTTCTTCGTCATCTAAATCAACCACTAGATGGAATACAAACAAAGTTAAAAAAAAAAACATATTCTTTACAAAAAAATATCTAAAAAATTTATACCATTTTGTTGTCTCGATCCTCCAACGTTTTGAAAACCACCGGGTTGTTGTGTGTTCCAAGTGGTGAACCCCATATGTTGCGGTATCGTCGTATTGTTGTAGTATACTTGCGGTGTAGGGCTAGCAACGTGCATATTATTGAAATAGGCGTAAAAAGCGGGGTTATTTAAAACGTTTGGGTCCGACATATCGGGTTGTGGATTGGAAGATTGTGTATTTTGGTTGAAAGGAGGGATGTTGTGGGGATACATTTTGATGAGTTGATAGAAGATTGGTATAAATTTTGATGAGTTGAGAGAAGATTGTGGTAAAAATGTGTTTGATATGGGGTATTATTTATAAAGGTTGGATTATTTAAAAAAAAAAAAAAAAGCTTGGCCAAACTACCCGTTGGCAACGGATATATTGAAGTCAAAAGTGTAAAGTTGGGCGACGAGGTTGAGACGGGCAGGAGGGGGTCGCCCCCCAAGTCGCCTCCGGGGGCGGTGTTCCAGGCGATAAGTGGCGATCAGGGGGTGGGAGTCGCCCCACTCCCCTCAGTCTAACATGAAGCAGAAAATAACTAGTCCAGGTATCCATGGTTGCGGCTGAGTTTGACATTATAGTATTAAAATAACTACGTCAAAAAAAAATAATCATACCTCAATTAACTAAAATAAGAAACATTAATAACTCTTTTGATCTATTATGTTTTCTTAATTTCTTTTATGTCACTCAAATTCCATACATGTTTTTTTCCAGCCCATCATTTTTTCTTAACCCACCAATAATAGCAAAACACAAAATTAGCCACCAAAGATTCATGTTATCCTACGTAAAGTTCAAAAAGATAAGTTGTTAAGTATATACTTTGTTGGATCTTCTTAGCATGTTTTCGGCCAAATTTTAAAGTGACGCTAACTAACTGAATACTTCACTTGAAATCTCACTGACCAATAAATAATTTTGCTATATTTTTTTGAAACAAAGAAAAAACTAAAAAATGATTGTTTTTTCAAGGTTCTTTAATCTGTGAATGATATTAGAAATCGTGCATCTTGACAATACATATTATAACTATACACACTCAAGTTGATTTGAACATTAAACCTGAATTTAAAAAAACCAATTAAAATTAAACATAAGCATTAACTAATAAAGATAAGACCATGAGGTATGGTGAGAATAGTTCCCAAAGAGATCATCCGCCACATAGGCGCCAACTAAGCATAGGTAGAGGATCATTCCCTTGGGGACTACCCAAGGGTCATCCCCCATTTTTTTATTATTATTTTTTGCCATATTAATTAAAACAAAGTAATAAAAATAAAAAAAAGTTACATTTAAATAAAATACTAAAGCTACGTTAAAAAAACCTAAAGTTACATTAAAAAAAAGCCTAAAGTTACAAATAAATAAATAAAAAAACTACTCGTTGTTTTCTCCGAGATTCCAAATGTGATCGATCAAGTCCGATTGAAGATTGGCATGTGTCAAATCGTTATGTATCGAGAACCTGTTTAAATCTTGTTGTTCTCCGCTAACCGGAACATTATTCTGCTCCACCGCATTCTCGTCATACTCACAAATTGCATGTCCTTCGTCTTCGAGTATCATGTTATGCAGCAGAATACAAGCATACATACAGTATCGCAACGTTTTGGGTGTAAAAGCGCGTGTTGGGTTTTCAATAATATGTCATCTTTGTTGGAGAACCCCAAAACACCATTCAATATCTTTTCTAGCCGCTTCTTGAAACTTGGCAAATTTCTTTCTTTTTTCATCTGGAGGATGCCTAACTGTTTTAACAATTGTAGAGTATTGTAGGTATATTCCATCGGCAAGATAATACCCGCGTCTGTACTCCACTCCCGAAACCGTAAACCTCGTATCAGGACCGATCCCTTTTATAACATCGTCAAAAACCTCAGAATTTTGTAGAACGTTGATGTCGTTATTCGAACCAGGAATCTCAAAGAAAGCATGCCAAATCCATAGGTCTTGAGACGCAACAGCTTCTAGAATTATTGTTGGATGTCCCTGATCGCCTCGCGTATACATTCCTCGCCAAGCGGTAGGACAATTCCGCCATGGCAAATGCATGCAATCAATGCTCCCGAGCATGCCTGGAAAACCGTGCCTTGCTTGGTGGTGTTGATACAAAATTTGGACGTCATTGTGATTCGGTTTTCGCAAATATTTTTGGCTGTAGAGCCTCACCACAAATTTGCAAAACTTGTATAAACATTCTTTAGCAGTTCTTTCGGACATATTTAAGTATTCGTCCCAAGCATTGGCTGCCGTCCCATAAGCTAGTTGACGAATCGCCGCAATGCATTTCTGTAAGGTGGTGAGGCCTATTTTGCCTCTAGCATCGGGTCGCAAGGTAAAAAACGGGTCATAAGCGGCTAAATCTTCGGCTATACGTAAGAAAAGTCGACGACTCATTCTGAAAAGGCGTCTAAAAATAGCCTCCGAGTACAACGACTCGTCGGCAAAGTAATCGACGAATAATCTTTGGTGAGCACCTACAAGATATAAAAATATATATACAACTTATAAATAAAAATATAATGCAACGCTATAAAAATATAAGACTAAAAACATAAAAATAAAAATATAACTAACTTTCTCGGTCTCGCTCGATGTGTGGGTTCCTGTTTCGTGGTTGTGACGAAACCTCCTCCTCCTCTTCTTCTTCCAAAATTAGTTGTGTCGCCTCTACCACCTTGTTTATAAAATATTTTACGGCTTCCATGGTGTCCGTCGAACCCGATGAAGAGGAAGATGACATGGTGTATTTTTTAGAGAAGATTATGTGAGAATATGGGTGAATTTTTGTATAAAAATGGTGTGTAAAGGGAGTTGTTTGGAGAAAGTAGGTGAATTTTTGTATAAAAATGGTTAAATGTGTGGGTATTTATATAGGTTTTAAATTAAATGAATTTGTTTTTTTTATTTTTTTTTTAACTAGCCGTTGTTAAACGGCATGATTGAAGGGGCCCACCACATTTGGCTCGTCTCCAACGTCGTGGAGGAGCCGCTTGAGACGCGACGGAGCATCTGGGGCTAGTGTGGGACGACCCGGGACGTGAACGACAGACCGGGGACTTACCCCATACCCTTTGGTCTAAATTGACATATAGAGTGAGAGATGTAAATAAGGTAGATTAAAATTTGAAAGGGATAACTGAAAAAAAGGTGGGAGTTATTTACGGAACACAATAATGCATTAGAATGGGAAAACAAATATTTCAATGCCCTCAATAAATGTCATGTCCTTCATAACATTTTCTTTTATTATATAGTATAAATATAAATATATATTATTTTTAAAAGATGTTCCAAGTTGAAGATTATTACCATTATACATATATTATAATCATATTTACTCTTAAGATAACAAATGGTGTAATTTGCTCCAACACAACTTGGCATGTACATTCCTATTAAGTTGTTATGCAACTATTCCATACGGTATAGTAAACAAATAACTTTCAACTAATTTTCATCAACCCACACTAGTTATAATCGAGCTCATGTTATATACACTTCTTTATACGCATCTAATCTAATCTACTTCAAATAAAAGTCACTTAATAATGCGCACATGATATTTTCTCCATCAATTCACTAATATTAATGATATTATTAATTAATTAATATCTAATTCTAATTTATAATTAAACAATATATAAATTTTCTATAATTTTAAAACCTTTGATTTTATTACTTCTTAAAATGGATAAGCATAATCCCACATAATATTTTCTCCATCAACTCATTAATATTATGATATTATCAATTAATATCTAATTCTAATTCTAATTTATGATTAAAAAATATATAAGTTATCTATAATTTTAAAACTTATGATTGCGTTATTTCTTAAAATGGATAAGCATATGGTTTAGTTTACGTTATCTGTTTTGCGTAAATCAAGTTTGAGAAAAAAATAATTGCTATTATCTAAGAAACATGGTGTTACGCTATTAAAATGTTATTTTTTATTGTGTTACGTTATTAAAAATGTTATTTTTTTTAATTATATGCATCAATATTTCATATCAACACCACAAAAAATATGTAAAATATTAACACTCGGATTTGAGTTTATATATTAGAAATAATGTAGTGAAGTGATTATTTCAACTAAATATTTTGTGATGAATTTATCTATTAATTCAAACAAAAATTAATTAATTAATATTATTATTAATTAATTGAAAGAGAGAATATTATATGACATTAACTGAAAATTTTTATTAGAGTTAGATATATCATTATTACCCATCACAATCTATCTCCATCACCACCATTTTCAGTCATCAACTCTATCTCAATTAAGATTTAAGAGCCTTCACATTATCATCCCAAAATTTTAAAGAAACTTTTATGTGTTCATCGTTTTTTTTCTACTTCGTCTCATTCCCCAAGATAAGGATGAGATTTAAGAATTTTCTTCACATTCTTTACGTATCGTATCATAACATAATATAGAAATTCAATTGTTATATAAATATATATTTTATGTATATCTAATTATTATTACTAAAATAACAAATAAATATAAAGTATTTGCTTAAACGCGTCATTTATAGATTTATAGTGAGTTATATCGTCTTTAACTTAGTATGAATAGTTCATGTTATGGTAATATGTGTTTATATCAAAACTTATTTTTTTACATGTGCAATATCAAGAATAATTCAAATTTTGTAATTATTATGTTCTTTGAATACAACTAATCTTATCATTCAATCCGTGTAAGATATGAGATTATAAACTAGTTTATTATATACATACTAATAAGAAATCACATGTTTTTCCCTTGATGTAATGCCCACCATCCCGACCATTTTGATGTGAAGAAATTTGAAACACGTAAATTGGTGATGCAAAAATCTTAAAATGATTATCATATCAAACCATAATCATACATAAAACAATCATACATAAAACTTTAAGAAAACACAAATACCCTACATATATAAAAGTTGGAGTGGAGATAAGTTTATGGAGCCACTTTAGGGTTGGAGACAAGCTTTGAGATATCATTTTCTTTTGGCATCTATATTGTACAAGATACCTTACACAGATCAAAATGAGACCCTTTTTGATATACTGGCTTTTTAGTAGTTTTTATTCTCGTGAATAGACGTGTGGGTCTATACATTGGCACGTTCAAAATAGAAGAAATAAGGTAATAAAAATATATCAAAATAGAATAATTAAGGTAATAAAAATATATCAAAATCAGAACCACTTTTTAGCAAGCTTAATTGGAGAACTCGCTAGTCGCTAGTCGGCCGGTGAGGTGGGGACTAGCGACTACTCGTGATTAATCAGATCGGGTTTTTTATATGTAGTTTTCAGTTTTATTTATACATATACACATTTTTATCTGTAAATATTTCAAGTAGCTAGGTTTTAACTTTTACTCAACTCATTTTTTGAAGTATACAAGATTAATTGTTGGAACTCACATGGATTGGTTGGAAATTGGCCGGAATTTAGAGGTTTTGGCCGGAATATACAGGTTTTTGCCAGAATTTGGCTGGCTGACTAGGCCCGACTAGCGATTAATGGACTGATTAACGAAAAATTATTCAGTTACTTGCCGACTAGCAATTAATCGCCCCCTACAAATGTTTGTGTTAATTACGAAAATGTCACAACATAATACAACTATCAAGCATACCTGACACCTAAAAAGTTTTTAGGTGTCAGGTATGCTTGATAGTTGTATTATGTTGTGACATTTTTGTAATTAATACAAACATTTGTAGTAATCACGATGGATACAATGCATGTATACTTATAGTGTAATCACCACCGATGAATACAAGTAAATACACATGTATTTACTGGTGAATAAATCACATAACATTGTGAATTTTTGTAATTAACGTAAAAACATATCCTATGCACAATGTTTAGTGAATTTGTTAGCCGATATAAGTCAAACACATAAGAATATATTACTAGAAACTCATGTATTAACTTCTTAATACACTAAATGTACACATATAATGTATTCACATGTACAATATGATATTATTAGGTTCTTTTTGAAAACATTAAAGAGATTTCAATCAACATAGCATATTAAAAGAAGAAAAAACAATCATTTGATGTTCGATATACCTTACTATTTAAAATTTTAATCAACTCTATTGAAGTTTAGTAACTTTCCTTTTCCCGTTTCAAAAAGGAACCTTTTAACTACTATTGAAGTTTAGTAACTTTCCTTTTCCTGTTCAAAAAAGTAATTTTAACTACTTTATAATTATAATACAAATGTCTCTATTAAATTAAATAAGAAGTTGACATATGTCTCTTGTAATTATATAAAATGATGATATCCGATTTTTCATGAAGGCAAGAGATTATTTATTACAAAACTTATTGAAATCTATGATGGGTGGAAACTTTGTAGTGATTATACATAAAATGTTTAATAAACTTGATAAAAATCCCACTCGTGTGTTTGTAAGTTTGTAATCGACTAGTTATGTGTTTGGAGCTTTTTTTAATGTTCTACCTTGATAAAGGTTAACACTATGGGGCTATTTGACAATATCTGAATAGTTAAGTGTTAAACCAGTAAGAGGTCTGAACCATTAGGGTCTGTTTGGTATGGGGTAATGAAATGGACGAAGGAATGGAATGGACGAGGTAATAGAATGAACGAGTGAATGCAATGCATCATTACCATTCCATGTCTTATTTGGTTACCATGTGAATGGAATGAATTATTATTGTGTATTGTTAGGTAGGCAAGAAAAACAGAGTAAAAAAATTAGCGGTGAGTGGTGGTGGTGGTGGTGGTCGGTGGTAGTGATTGTGGGTCGTTATAGGTGGTGCTGGTGGTGGGTGTCGGCGGTGGCGATGGGTGGTGGTGGCGGCGACGAGTGGCGGTGCGGCGGTGACGACGAGTGGTGGTGGCGACAAGGTGGCCGTTGGTGGTGGGTGGCAGCAAAGGTGGCGGCGGCGGCGGTGGCTGTCGGGGTGAGGTGGCGGCGGTGTCGGGTGGCGGCGATGGCGTCGGTGGTGGGTGGTGGTGGTGGTGGGTTGTGGCGAAGGTCGTGGGTTGTGGTGTTGTTGATGAATGGTGCAAGAGGGGATGGAATGGAAAAAAAACATGGGGGTGGAAGGAATGCTTTTGAGGGAATGAAATGCCTTTTGGAATGGGTGATTCTATTCCATTTACCAACCAAACACTCTTTACTTCATTCTCTCGTAATCACTCATTCTATTCCACCTCTCATTCATGCATACCAAACACTACCTAAGTGTTGAACCAGTAAGAGGTCTGAATCATTAAGAGTTTGTATAATGCTTAACCGTTCAGAGGCAAATGTCTGACCAATTCAGATTAGAGGTCTTAACCATTCAGACTCTGTATAATGCTTAACCATTCAGAGGCAAATGTCTGAACCATTCAGACATCTGCTCGTGAAACAAACAGTCTGAATCATTAAGTGATGAACCAGTAAAAGATCTGAACCATTAAGAGCGTCTTTAAGAAGTAAACAACCAGTCCCTAAGCATTAATAAAGGATAAAAATGTTACTCATTTGTAGCTCTCACACACTACAAGACAAATAATTTACGTTTTTTTTATTATCAAATTGAGTACATCCCACACTTACGTATATTGGCGGACTTATGATATGAGTGACAGTGTATAATTTCATGCAATAACACCGTATATATTTGTATCTTGGGTGATGACACAATTGACTAGTACATATTCTTAAGTTGTTCATGATAAACGTTTTAGAGTTAATTACTTTTTTCGTTCATGTGGTTTGTCAAAAATGCCTATTTCAATCCATTAGTTTAAAAATTGCGATTTCAGTTCCTGTGATTTCATTTTCGTAACCATTTCAGTCCACATCCGTTAACCCCATCCATTTATTCTGTTAAGTACACGTGAATTGACCATAATGTCCTTATTAATAAAAAACAAAAAGACATCTAAATGAGTTAATTATTGTTTTCGTCCTTGTGGTTTGTCAATGTCCATTAGTTTAAAAATTACGATTTCAGTCCTTGTGGTTTCACTTTCGTAACCATTTTAGTCCAGTCTTCTAACACCGTCTATTTTACCGTTAAGTTTTTAATGAAATACCTAAATTACCATTGTGTTAATTAAATATGGACTTATATGATTTTATTATTGGACTTATATGATTTTATTGTTGTATAACATATGGAGTTAGGGCATGTTTGGCTAAGCTTTTTGAAACAATTTATTTACTTATTGGCTTTTTGGAAAAGTTAGTATGGAGCGACTTATTGACTTATTGGCTTTTTCTCCTCACATACACCCTCATTGCCAAACATCATTTTGTAGCTTATGACTTTTCAAAAAACAAATATGTCAATAAGTTGTTTCAAAAAACCCAGCCAAACATGCCCTTAAATTGGATTGTAGGGTTCAACCCACCATGGCTTCAGTAGAAGTAGAAGTCTGGCACTACTTTTACATATATGGTTCCAAAATTTTAATTTTGAATTTTAGAATGAGAAAATGTCCAGGTAAACATTATTTTTCAAAGTTATTATGTTAATTGATGCTGCTAGGAAGATATTAATTGGGGGTGGGATAATGGGTCGCCGGACATTAAGAGGGTGGGGTTGTGATGCCGGAGAAGATGACCGGAAACTTTTGCCGGAAATGAGAGCAGGGATGGAGTGGGATGGGGTAGCGTGGGGTTGTGTTTTAACAAGTGGGTCCTAGAATATAATCTTTTAAATTTCAATGGTTTTTTTATTTCATTAACACAAGGGTAATTTAGGTATCTCATTAAAAACTTAACGGTAAAATAGATGGTGTTAGGAGACTGAACTGAAATGGTTACGAATATGAAACCACGGGGACTGAAATAGTGATTTTTGACAAACCACAGGGACGAAAACAGTAATTAGCTAATTTAGATATCTTTTTGTTTTTTATTAATAAGGGCATTATGGTCAATTCACGTGTACTTAACAGAATAAATGGATGGGGTTAACGGAGGTGGACTGAAATGGTTACAAAAGTGAAACCACAGGGACTGAAATCGTAATTTTTAAACTAATTGACTGAAATAAAGATTTTTGACAAACCACAGGGACGAAAATAGTAATTAACTCAATGTTTTAAATGGTTTTGCTTATGAAATGATTACTCTTAAACTCACGAGTGAAAGTTGACAAAACTCTTTCTGAGTATAAATCTCAGGTAGTAAATAGAATGGATATTGTAAGTCAGAATGGCCAAGCCTAGGAACTTGATCATGATGATTCAAGAGGCTAAAATGGAGATGTTTCTACTGTTTTATGGGAAATGTTTTGTTTTATAGCGAAAAGATATAATTTGATATGTACAAATGCCAAGTAAATTTAGTATTTTTTTTTCTAAATAAAATAATATTGCACATTCCGTTGTGTAAGTCATGATTCAATCGGTCACAACTTGGGCCTATCTTGACAAGGTGTGATAAATTGGTATCACAACCACAAATTTTAGCGAATTAGGTTTCCTCATAACGATACCTAGGCTTTAATTGAGACTGTTGGGATTACAAAAACTCTATTACTAGGAATATTTGAGATTAATTCATCAGGTTTTCAACCTAAGTGATCATACATTATGGCTTATAAACACTATGTCAAAACTCGGCTTTAGCCACATTTTTTCTAAAACCGCCCTATCATACATTTGAAAAAAATGTGTGGTTAAAGATCATTTATAATATTTTAAAACACGTTTAGCCACACAAATTATTATTAATGTTGGTACCCTTTAGCCACACTTTTAAGTTCTAAGGCCACTAAAAAGTGTGTGTGGTCGTATGATACCTATGATGACTCGAACTTTGGTCACATTTGACTTGAAAAAAATAGATGTGGCGAAAGACATATAGTCACACTTTTTTTGTGTGGCTGTATCCCTATTTTGGCGTAGTGAAATGGTGAAATTCTGGAATGCTCCGTGAGGTGAATTAGCAATTTCGGTGTGGAGCGTAATTGTATACTTTACAGACATATGAGCATTCGGGGAGGATCCTGCTTTGTGACTAAAAGTGTTATCACTTTACTATTGAATATGACGAACAAAGCTATACGTCATTCTCAACCGAGTGGTGCAGATGAAGGTGGTCCTTCGAAATGCATCAGAAATTAGACTAAAGAAGGCTATGGTAATAGGTAACGAAGGCTCAATTGGCATCCAATCAGAACAATCATCAAGCCGAACCAACATGGAACAAGTGAGTCATGGCAAAGAAATGGAAAGACAGAAATCGGAGGTTGTTGCAAGAGCCCTACCTACCATCATAGTTGAAGTTAAAGTTGTGGTACAAAAACCAATCCAAGCTGAAAGAGGTTACTCGCGCTTCTCAACCGCAACATACTAAAAGTGCCATTAGCAATAGTCACAATGATTTCTGATGTGTGCAAAATGCAACATATAAATTACATCAATTGTGGCATAAAACTAACCCTTTTTTAGTACTAATGTTGGAAAAGTGTGCTTTTGTCTTCCTTTTATATTTTCAGGATTAAATGAGCTCAAATTAACAAAAGAAGCAAAAAGGCAGCTAAATCTAACATAAATACAAGAAAAGGAACAAACGTGGCATGCCCGACCTCACGACAGCATCTTTCCAAGCAAAACAAGAAAACAGAAAGCTGAACACGCCCCGTGCTCAGTGAGCACGGGGACGTGCCCAAGTGTCAGCATAAAAGACAAAGTTGTAGAAGCTTCCATCGCCCACCACGGGGCCGTGCTCAGCGGACACGGGGTCGTGGTCAACTATAAGATTCGCAGAATCCAGGCAAATCTTGATAGTACAGATATGCTTCTGCACACGGGGTCGTGCCCAGGGGACACAGGGTCGTGGTCAACTAATAAAGACAAGAGCAATTAATGAAGAAAGAGAAGGATGTGGACACGGGGCCGTGCCCACTGGACACGGGGCCGTGCCCGAGCTTCTGTTCAGCCTATAAATAGGAGTGCTTGGCTCAAGCTCAAACCATCCCTTGGCACACTACCTCTCTCACACTTCACCCACCACCCACCACCACCATAACACCATCATCCACCACCATCATCCATAGTCCATCATAGAGTGTGTGAGTCGTCTCGGGATCCAAGATTGATCGTAAGAGTTCTTGACAATCAAGGCCATGTTTGCCTAAGTCTCTTACATCACTTGGTGAAGACAAAGTGTCTAATGTAATACTTTTTATTTTTAATCTTTTCGCACTTTCTAATTGGTTATGTATTAATGACTTTAATAACTAGTTTCTTATGTTGAAGGTGATTCTTCCTTATCGTTTGTCCGAGGTGTCTTGGCATTATTTTACTGTCTATATAAAATAAAAGATTTTCACCATTCATATCTCCACGGTCTATATGGAGGTATGTTGGCTACCTGGTCGGGGGTTAAGGGAACGGTTTGGTAAGAGTCTTGCCATTGTTCAGTGTATAGATCCTGCAAAGGACCTGGGTCAAATTTAGTAGGACCTCCTTCAATACTTAACGGTATTGGATGGCGGGGGTCCAAACTCTTTGATCCCCTCATAAGTTAAACTACTATTAATATTTTAACCCGGCTACTTAGGACTGTATCCCTGCCGACTCAGACTACTTAACCGAGGGTAACGTCGCCTTCAAAAGAGGGGCCTACCACATTATGCATTAATAACTTAATTAATTATCTTTCAATAATCCGACCCTTTAGGATTGTATCCTTGCTGACTCAAACTACTGGGTTGAGGGTAACGTCACCTCCAAAAGAGGGGCCTACTACAATAACTAAGATAATCTCTTAACAAAGTGCAAAAGTGTGGAAATAATCAAAGGTTACACTAAACACGAGTCGGAACCAAGTGATTCATCTTGTCTATTTGTTTTACTTTTATTTTTATTTTCAGCATTTTAGTTAGTTTTTATTTTTCTTAGTTTAAAACATTTTTCTAAACTTTTTGATTTGATTAGACGTTGAGGATAAACCGGTACTAAAAGCTCTTGTGTCCTTGGACGACCTCGGTATCTTACCAACACTATATTACGCTCACGATGGGTGCACTTGCCCATATGTGTGTTTAGTGTTAGTAAATATCGTGTTTTATAAATTTAAAACTTGGCTAAAAAGTGTTAAAAAGGGCTTAACATATACATTAAAAACTAACGACACTTCACACGCATCAATTTCTTATATCGACTTGAACATCATGATAAATACCAAAGAAGGAACAAAGTTTAACGTGTATCTTGCAAGTTATTTTGGTTTTGGAAAGATAAATATTTTGTTGATTTATAAGTGGAATTCTTTACAGGAATGTATTCCTATGACCCACACTCGGGACTGGGACGAGGGCGATGGGCGTAATGTGGCATTTTGATGGCATACGCTCGCATCGTCGCGCGCCGCTTGGAGCCGTCTATACTATTTTTAGGGACTGTTTACATTCCTACTAGTCAAGTCCGATCAAGGTCTCAGAATTCATTATGTCATGGAATTCGAGACTTAATTGTTATTGAATTTTGTATTCAATTCAGACCTTTCACTTGGAATTCTCAAAAGATGATATACAAAGCTTTATGCTTTGTTCTATACAAAGATAAGACACAAAAACTCGTATGGTTGATACACCACACACCACATCCAACAATTTTCCAGATTTAGCATCCATATGCGCTCTTGTTTCAGTTAATCTTTCAGGTTCAAGGCTATCCCCGACAGTACAACCTGCTTAGGCTGTTATAACTTGGTAAACAGACGAGTTCACCTGGGTGGCCTAAAATCTCTTTTAAGGGAAACGTGTTGAACACGTGCCTCAAATACCTTTTGTTTCCTTTCATGTTTTGTTCATCTTCATTGTAATCTGTTTTGCAGTTTTCATTTTGTTTGTAATTTTCATTTTGTTTTGTTTGTTATTTTTAAGAACAAGTGTAATATGTTTACTAGTTTCTTTGTGTTTTTGTTTTGTAATTTGTATTCGAAATTATTAAAGTGGTATTTTGTTTTATTTTGTTAACGACTTTCCTACAAACTTAAAACGGATTTTGAAAACTATGTTCACTATTTTGGCTTTAAAAATTTTAAATTACAAACATTTTGTTTATACTGTATTAGCAAACTTTTCATAGTTTGCATTGGTTTTCTGTAAACCAACTTGTTTCTAATTGAAAAGGACTATTCCTTAACTTTGGTTTCATGTAAAACAACATTTCTGAAAAATAGATTATAATTTTCACTCTTGTTATAGAAATTGTTACTGTTCAATCAACCACATCAACAATTGTTGGTACCCAAGCAACCCAAGCAGTTGCTAATCATGCTGAGAAAGTATAAAAGTTTTCTGGTTTTGAACTTTAAGAGATGGCAACAAAAGATGTTTTATCGGACCACTTTGAACCTTGCAAGGTTCTTGACTAAGTCCCTTCCTGTTCTCACCGATGGGACAATAGATGTTAAATATCTGAGTGTTGCTGATGCATGGAAATACTCTGAGTACCTATGGCATAACTATGTGTTGAACAACCTCTCGATTGCCTTATGTAATGTGTATTTTAAGTTACCGACTGCCAAAGATTTATGGGAATTATTGGAGCGGAAATAAATAACTGAGGATGCAGCTACTAAGAAGTTTGTTACGACTAGGTTTTTGGACTACAAAATGATTGATTCAAAATCTTTGATGAATCAAGTTAAAGAACTTCAGATTATTTTTAGTGACATTCTGACTAAAGGAATGAATCTTAGTAAAACATTCCTAGTGGTAGAAATTGTTGAAAATTGCCTCCTAATTGGGTGGACTTCAAGAATTACCTTAAGTATAAGCAAAAGGAAATGACTATTGAAGACCTTGTGGTTCTTTTCTGTATTGAGGAAAACACCATGTTGTCATACAAAGGAAGTCAAGTTGAAGCTTCTACCAAAGCCAACCTTGTGGAACATAGTCAATCTTCAAAGGGTTACAAAGGTGACAAATGACACAAATTCAATGGCAAGAGGAAAAATAAATGTGTTAACCTTGGGTCAAATAAGGGTGGTGTGAAAAAGAAAGTTGGTCCCTTTAAAGGGAAATGTTAAAACTATGGTCAAATCGGGTACCTTGTTGACCAATGCAAAGGGCCTAAGTGTGACAAGGCTCTTATGGTTGTTGATTATGATATGCCTTTAGTGGCCATGATTTTAGACCTCACTACCACGATGAAGGAGGTAAATGTGGTGGCTAATGACCCAAAAGGGTGGTGATTGACACTGGAGCTAACCACAATGTTTGCACATATAAGACCTTCTTTAATAGGTTTAAAGAGGTGGTGGGAGATGAAATGTTGTATATGGGGAATGTTGCTACATCTGATATCAAGGGAGAAGATGATGTGACCTTAAAGTGGACTTCTGGGAAAAGGCCCACCTTTAAGAATGTGCTTTATGTTCCTGACATGAGCATGAGACTTGTGTCAGGTTGGGTGGTTAACAAGTTTTGCTTTCATTTGATCTTTGAGAGTGATACGTTTATTTTAAGTAATTATGGTATTTTTTTTTGAAACGGTTATGCTCGAAATGGCATGTTTAAACTTAATGTAATGTATGTTAAGAAAAACATGATTAAGAATGCTACTACTTCTGCTTACATGGTTGAGTCTTTGAATGTTTGGCATGGTCATCTTGGTCATGTAAATTTTAATTCGATGTGTCATTTAATTAAATTAGATTACATGCTAACGTTTGCCGTTAACTCTAAATAAAAATGTAAAACATGTGTTAAAGCCAAACAAACAAGATCATCTTTTAAATCCGTTGAAAGAATAACGGAACCCCTTAATCTGTTTCACATTGATGTGTGTGATGTAAAATCGATTCCCACCAGAGGTGGAAATAAGTATTTTATTACTTTTATCGATGATAATACGAGGTACTGTTATGTTTACGTAATTAAGAGTAAGGATGAAGTAATTGACAAGTTTATCTTGTATAAAGTTGGCTTAACAAGAAAATAAAACATGTGAGAAGCGATAGAGAAGGTGAATATATTTCACCATTTGGGGTGGTATGTGCTAAAAGTGGCATAATACATGTATGTACCCCTCCTTATAAAAGCCCTAATCAAATGGCATTGCAGAACGAAAGAATCATACACTCAAAGAAATGATGAATGCTATGTTAATAAGTTATTAGATGAGCAAAGACATGTGGGAGAGGCCATTTTGTCGGCCAATTTTCTGTTAAATAAAATACCTTTCAAGAATAAGGATGTCACACCTCCAGAGTTGTGGTGTGGTTAGAAATCGTCTTATTAATACTTGAAAGTGTGGGGGTATCTGGTTAAGGTGATTATTACACCTCCTAAGGCACTTAGAATAAGGACCAAAATTGTTGACTGCATAATCATTGGATATTCCAAAAATGATAGTTCACATTGTTTTCTTGTATATGAATCCAAGAATCCCGATGTGCACAAGAACTCTACCATAGAGACAAGACCAGGAAATGTAACTTATTTTGAAGAGGACTTTCCAATGTTAGAACAAACTCATGCGAGCTCATCAACAACAACCCATGCGATTGTTCAAGAGGAAACTCATGAACAGTTAAAGGCTAAAGAGGGTGTAACACCACGTAAAAACGTGTCCAATTATGTGAAGACACGTGTCCTAAACTCTAAATATGTGAAAGAATGACTTTGAAGGACTAAAATTGCCAAACGATGAAAATATGTATGTAACACCCCAAAAACTCGAATTTTTCAGTTATTAGTATGTTACCACGTTTAAAAGAAAGAAATGAAATAACTAGGTTATTAAACCTAGTTAAATGTCTAACAAAACAACCAAAGGAAGGAATTTGCTACAATTGTATCAAGTAATAACTAGAGGGGCCAAGGTTGTCAAAAAGGGGAAAGGTTATGTTTAATTAAAGAAAATAAAATTAAAACCCAAAAACACACACTGAGTGTGTTTTGGGCGTCGATGTGTGACCAGGAGAGGAGAAGAAAGGGGGTCAAACCCTAGATCACAAAATCCATCAAATTGAAAGGGAATTTAAGGGCTAAACGAATGCATGAACCAAGAAAGTCGATTACCTAAGTGTTTCTAACATCAAGTAAGTCGAATTTGGTGTTTTGATGATGTTTTATTAAGTGGGTTTTGTGTAATCCGAAAATATAGTGTAAGATTGAACATGAATGTTTGTTATAATGAATGTGTAGATGCTAAAATATGTTTAATTTTGACTATGATGATGATTTGGGAAAAACCCACTTGTAGTAGTAGTGAAGATAATGATGATAAAGATGATCATTCATGTTCAATAGATGTGTATTGTTGATGAATGATGATGTATTTTATGTTAATTTGATGATACTTGATGTTTATGACAATTGATGTTATAGGTTATTGATTTTAATCTAAATAAAAGTGAAAATTATGTGAAGAATTAGTAGGAATAATGCTTTAAAAGCTTGTAAATAATGTCTTACAAATGCGAAACCCGCCAAGTGTTCGATGAAATGCCTAAGAGAGCAAATATGTGGAATTGTATGCAAGTTGTAAGTGTATATGTATAGAAAGTGATTGTGATGAAATTATTAGCAAACTAACACGTGGAGTGTGTTTTAGATGGAGTTCATGTGGATTCTAGTAAGAATCATGTCCGGTTCTAGGATAGTGACAAATTAGATAATCTTGTATGATGATGTTGTTAGTTATGAAATTATGAGAATCCTAGTATGAACGGAATGGAATGTGCGTATATAATCAAACGATCTTGTAAGTTTACATATTGTACAATATGAGCGTGAAATGCAAATGATGTTTATACTATTGTCTCCTACATTAAGACGAATTCATATCCTTAATTTGAATGAAATTATATAAGCTGAATATTCGACTATTGAAAGTCAACTATGTATTAATGCCAAGAATGAGTTTGTGGACATAGTTAAATGGGTGTATGTATGCTAATTATGTTGTGAATCTGACTGCTTGTACGGATACGAGCCACGTTATCATGGATACAAGCACGGAAGGACAACGGGTCGAAAAGTAAACACGGGATCTATGCGTAAATTCGGACGCACGATGTAAGTATTCTCGGACTCCCTCTTTGGTAATTAAGAGATTACTTGTATGATAATTGATAGTAGTTATGTTGAAATGTGTTATTTATGATGATATCAAGAAATGGCATTAAGTAAGTGATTTCCGAAATCACTTCTTAGTTTGTTTAAGTAAGGTAGTGTTCTAGTTAATTAAGTATGATGTTTGAAGTCAAATATGGATTTAGTTGAATGAAATCGATGATTTTCGCTAAGTAGATCGAATGGGTCAAAATGATGTCTTGTTGTTATAACGGAATGAAGCGTAAGAAATGGCTACGGTAATATAACCGGGTAATGAGTAGAATTGCACATAAGTATGCTAACCGGGAAACAGAGACGTGGATTAATAGTCGAAAGACTCGGTTGTGAGTTATGACTAATAGGTAAACAATTCCGTGAATGGAACTTGGGCTAACAAAGTTTGATTTCATATAATTGAATAAAATGAATGAGTTTAACGCATACCGGCTATCGGGTGCGTAAGCCCCAAGTACGAAACTCCGGATAATGTAAAAGTAGTATGGTTATAATGTTCATGTAAGTTTTGGGTTAAAACAAATGAGTCGTTTGATGAAAACATGAACGGGTTGAATAATTCGTAAATGAATAATAAGCCGAAAAAGTATAAGTTAAGAATTTCCTTAACCCGGATGTTGGATTTCAAGTTCACATGATAGAATATTAATTTACGATCATGTAGGAAGAAACGGATCGTAAAACGGACAAGAAATGAGAAAGTTATGACCAAAATGGTAAAAATTCGTAAAGCTGAAAGTTGCAGGTCTGAACCAGGCGCAAGGTTGCGCCCCCCTGGCACAAGCTTGCGCCCTTGACTGATGTCTTCGGTATTGCGCCAGAACTGGCACAAGGTTGCGCCAGATGGGTTTCTTCTTGCGCCAATCGCTGGTTCTTTCATATTTTTCGCATTCTTCAACTCCAAACTTGTGTGAAGGCTATCTAACTATGTTATATGCATTGTATAACTATATGTAAGTATGTACGTATAGACGTGTTTATGTATGCATGCATGTATGTATGTAGGTATGGAATGTGTATGAACACACGTGTGTAGGTACTTATCCATGAAGTAGGATTTATTGTGCATGAAAGAAAGGATCTTATATATATATGCTTTATATATAGCTCTAACATATTTGAATAGTCACGTTACTAATGGTGTGCCTTGAGAATGGAACAGGAATGCAGATACATAAGTATTGGGCTTACAAAGATTGGATGCTTGGTGTAAAGAATGAACTCAAAAGAATATTATATCGGAGTTGTATAAAATGATAGATTTCTAAGTGGTTATGTATATTTTTATGTCTTTATACTAATGAATATGATGTCGCCAATTATTAACGTGTCGGGTGACCGCAGGTTAGTCGGATATTCATGGCGGACTAGTGATCGAGGGTCGAGTTAATATCAAGGATTGTACAGGGATGTGATCACATGTTGGAAACCATTTGTAATATAATTTTCTTGATCAGGTATGAATAATGTAAAAGATTTAAATCAAGTTGATTCGAATGGTTTATTAATAGTTGTATGATTGTCAAGAAAATAATTTTTTAAGGCTCTTTTTCTGCTGCGTCGTTTTTAAGTTATTACGTGTTAGGGTGTTTCAATGTATGCGAATGGACTAAAAGTGTCAACATGCCAAACTTGTGCCTCTGACTGACCACACACGAAGAATATATTCCTAAACGAGTGATTAATTGGATATAAGAAGCCGTTTATGAAAGTAATCGAAAGATTATAAAACTACAGGGGTTAAACGTGTCAACATGTTAATTCTTACATCTGAGTGACCTTTTAACGAACCCGAGGCTTCGTAATATTCAAATATACTCTCAAGAATAAGTGATATAAATTTCACGAGGTTTCGAGATCGTTATGTGTTGTTTACGCGAATTCCCAAGAATTAGGGTTTAAAGGGTCAACGAGGCGAAACTTATGTTTTCGGTGATCAATTAACGAAACCGGGCCTAACGGTGTTTGGTTATACTCCCTAGATAATCTACAAACTAACTACAAGGGCCAATTGTGTTTAAAATGAAAGATATAAAGCTTAAAAAGGTGCAGGGACTGAACTTGTCAAAGAAGAAACTTGTTTGGCTGGTAACCAAGGAGGTCGCGTGGCGCGACCATGTGCCCACTTTGCTGTCGCGCGACGCGACGGCACTGTTTCGACAGCTTTCTGTTGCCAGGTGCAGGTTATCATCTTACTTAAGCTCCAAACAAGTTTTGATCGATTCTATGGACTAGTTGCTGGTATTAGAAACCACCATGGACACCTGGAGAGGCCATATTACATCCCTAAACACCTGCAGTCATCTGGAGCAACCTGAATTCACTATATATAGGGCCATAAGTTCAGCATTTCATTTGCACTTTCTCTCAAAAACACTCTCAACTCTCTAAGCTTGTGTTCTGAGCAATTCTGGAAATTCCTGAATCAAAGGGAAGCTTATTCTTGTAGAAAAGATAGCTATGACCCTTTGTAAGTGTCTTAGCCCCCTTCCTTAGTCAGTTTTTAGTTTAAAAACCAAAAAGTCAAAGTTATCATAAGCTGACTTTGACTTTCGGTTTAAACTCAAATGGTCCAGCCACTGTTCGAATTGAATGTGGTTATGTGACCATAATTAGGTAGGTGATTAACCCTTAAAAGGGCACCTCCTAATTATTTCGTTTACCTAGTTAATTGTCGGGTCAACCCATTAAGTTAAAAAGTCAAACTGACCAGAATTTGAAATAATAATTATAACTAACAATGCAGAGGTTATAAATTATATTTTATCACTCTAATAAGTTGGTAATTAGTATTAGAACATGTTTAACCATGTTCAACCCGACAATTATCAGTTTAGGGTCTTATGCGCGACGCGACGGAACTATTTCGACAGCTTTCTGTTGCCAGGTGCAGGTTATCATTTTACTTGAGCTCCAAACAAGTTTTGATCGATTCTATGGACTAGTTGCTGGTATTAGAAACCACCATGGACACCTGGAGAGGCCAGATTACATCCCTAAACACCTGTAGTCATCTGGAGCAACCTGAATTCACTATATATAGGGCCATAAGTTCAGCATTTCATTTGCACTTTCTCTAAAAAACACTCTCAACTCTCTAAGCTTGTGTTCTGAGCAATTCTGGAGATTCCTGAATCAAAGGAAAGCTTATTCTTGTATAAAAGATAGCTAGGACCCTTTGTTAGTGTCTTAGCTCCCTTCCTTAGTTCAGTTTTTAGTTTAAAAACCGAAAAGTCAAAGTTATCGTAAGCTGACTTTAACTTTCAGTTTAAACTCAAATGGTTCAGCCACTGTTCGAATTGAATGTGGTTATGTGACCATAATTAGGTAGGTGATTAACCCTTAAAAGGGCACCCCCTAATTATTTCGTTTACCTAGTTAATTGTCGGGTCAAACCATTAAGCTAAAAAGTCAAACTGACCAGAATTTGAAATAATAATTATAACTAACAATGCAGAGGTTATAAATTATATTTTATCACTCTAATAACTTGGTAATTAGTATTAGAACATGTTTAAGCATGTTCAACACGACAATTATCAGTTTAGGGTCGGTTCACAACCGAAAGTCGCAAAAGCTTGACTTTTGCTTTGACTTTTAGTCTTGATCCGATTGAGCTTAATTCTTCCACATTTTAAACTTCCTTTAGGACCACTTTATGTTGTAGTATAACCATCTGGAGTTATATTACTTGGTCCTTAGTATTTTGAATTATATGCTAATCTCCGTTAATATGCTTATAAATGCCCATTTTGCCCTTTTGACATATAAACGAGATTTTTGAAAATGTGAGAGGACAGAAACCTTTATTACTGATATTTAAGTGTGTCCTGAAAAATTGACATCAGTTTCTGGTCTCAAACAGAAGTTATGCTCGATATCGTAAATTGAAGCTTTTTATTAATTTAATTACGCTATCTTGCATAAGACATGTTTAAACATGGATTTTGACCCAAAACTCATTTCCTAATGTTAAGATATTATTTTTAGGAATTTTTGGAATTTTTGATCAGATTATAATCTGATCATATCATGGAGTTCTTATATAATTCGGTAAATGACGATAATACAATTTTTATGCATAAAATGAGATTAACAAATAATTTGAATGCCAAACCTTTTCCTACTGATCTTATACATTAAATAAATTATTTTGAGCATTTAAAACCGATCAAAATCTCAGATTTCCATAAACATCTTAATTATCGTCAACTAGCGATTTTTACGCTAATTAGGTGGATAGTATGGTTTTAAACCATATTTAACACCTAAGACTTGTTGCCTACTGAATTCTTAAACAAAATTTAATATTATTACAGTAAGTATAAGTCATGAACTCAGACTTCCAAAAATGTCCTTAAAAACATATGTGAAATGACCAAAATGCCATTTCGGGGCATAGTTTGGCCATAAATAGTAAACATCACATATGTATGATATCTTACTGATATGACTTGATAAAATAAATATTTTTACTGATTACCAAAGACCAGAACCTCAGTTTATTATAAAATCTCTTTTATAAACTTTAAAATGACCAAAATGCCCATACGGGACTTAAATTGGTTTTAATTACTCTTTGGGCATATATGTTAACATCCTACTGATGTATTAACATATTCTAAGCATAATAACATATGATACTTGTATATAAATTCATTTGGTTAACCGTTATGCATTTATGCGTTCGGATCGGTTATTGTAACTAGTTTACATAAAATAGCCGAAACAGGTTTAACCTTATCATTAAATCTTCAAAATCCAGAATGTGTTTAGTTTACCCATATTATATAAGTATCCAAACTTGTCGGGTCTAAATCACATTCCATTCCGGTCTCCGCTTAATCTAGCGTTTAGAACCATAAGGTATCTTTAAAACTAGCTGGTCTAAGTCTTTGACTTAAATAAAGACCCGTTAGTATCCAAATAGGTTAATAAACCTTCTATACAGATTGAGTAGCTTTGGTATAAGGTACTTTCATAAGGCTTTAGGAATATACGGCTGAGTTACTTCTTTCACATCTATCTCAGGTAAATACTTTTAACTTATTTTCCCTTATACGGGCTTGGGATACGGTATTATAATTATACCGCTTGGTCGGGTATGAATTCATTTAATCAGATTGTGATTAATAAATTTACATAACCCGTTTTAATCTGTTTTGTTTGATAACATAAACATTGGGGGTTAATACGACCGTGTCCTGGATATCCTTGGCTCATTTAATTTGTAAATGACTACGACCTATGCACGGGGTGTAGGCATACACCTGACAGATGCAAATGCTAAAATAATCCACATGTTGGGGATAACTCCTTTGTGGGTTTTATAGTGGTGAGTCGGTTAATCATGATCGGCTTCTAAACCGGCCCCATATGTATGACAAACATGTAAAACGGCATACAAGATTATCTTAAATAATCGTCCCAAGTATAAATGGTTTGTGCTTTGTGCACTTAAATCAATTTTCATAAACTCTTTTTAAATGAGTTGGTTAATTATATTTACCAGTGTAAACTGACGTATTTTCCAAAGACTAAGTGACAGGTACTTCACGGAATTAGGCTGGAGCTACTAGGTGTCAAATAAGAGGATCTTGCGAATCCTTAGATACCTAGAGTCTGTTATTTCAGTTTCTTGTATTTTGTTTTATGATCCACCTGTGGATCTCTATTACAACCAAGTCTGTATATTCTTTTATTTGGACACTCGGACACTATGGTTTGTAATAGTAATTATTCACCAAGCCTTCCGTTATGCTATTATATTGTGTGTATTGACTATGATGATATCAACTACGTCACGATACTCCCCGCCGGGCCCACCGGTAATATGTGGAAATATCGGGGTGTGACAGGTTGGTATCAGAGCCAACATTGAGTGAATTAAACACTAACCTTTTGTGTTTAATCTCAATTACACAATAAGCACATTCCTTAGACTTCCGAGTCTAGGCATATGACCTAGGATTATTCTTTACTTTCCTTTTGTCGTTTATATGTTGTTTATTGTTTTGACCGGTTAATTAAAATGCCACCACGTGTTCGAGGAAAAGGAAAAGGTCCGATGCGGGGAGGACCATCTAGCAATGCTGGACCCTCGCATAGACGCATGCCATCAGCGTCTTATACTAGCTCTGATTCGTGAGATAACTGGAGACATTCTTTTGAACCGACGAGACACTCCGTATCGTTAGGTTCTTCACCTTCAGATCACCCACCTTTTGGGCTTCCTATTCAGGACGAGCCCCAACATTCATACCATTCTCACCAATCACATCATTCACACCACTCTTTACATTCTCATTTCTTTCACCATTCTAGTTCTCACTATCTTTATTCACCAGGTCAATTTAACCCAAACGACTATATTAACGAACCACTAGGTTATAATCCTTTAGGACCCGAGGACCATTTCTCCCAAGATATGGAAATGAATGATGATCTCGATCCAGAGCCGCCAACCGGGACACAAACTCATCCCATCAGCATCTCCAGCAGTTTTCCTTATCAAGGATCGCCGTATCAAGGCCCCGATTCATTGGCCGAAAGGTGGAACAAGTATGAATGGGAATTTACCTCTTCTTTTCATAACTCTCCACAACCTCCATTGGAGGAACCGTATCTTCAAGCGGTTACTCCACCGCCTTTACCCGTTGAGGAACCACCTCAACAACCACCTCAGCCACCTCCTGAGCCACCGAGGCGAAGGAGGAACGCATGGATGTCCGTGCGAGGGGGACCTAGGTTTAGTTCCCCTCAAGGTTTGAGCACATACCCTCCAATCCCTAAAGATCCACAATTGGGTGGATCTTCTCATGCGGTGCCGGAAGATGATCCCCCGCCAGTTACCTTTGCTCCACCGCCACCACCAGTGGGTTATGATAACCCCATACCGACTCACCCAGGTTCGTCTGGGTATAACCCCTTTGAATATCCAAATCCTACGGATTATGGATATCAGGCCCCTGCCCAAGATCCATATCTTGAGGCAGCTCAGTTTAATGCACTTTATCCCTCACCCTTTCCTCCAGTATACCCAACTGGGTATCCAGTGCATGGGTATCAATACCCTCCTTACCAACAACAACCCCCACCTTCACAAATGCAAACACAAGAAATTCTGCATAGGTTGGATCGGGTTGAACACAAAGCGGAGGAACGCGAGAAAAAGTATAACAAATTTCTTAAGGGCCTCGCGAACTTCATAAAAGGCAAAAAGAAGTAGAAGTTTATTTTATTTTATTTTATTTTGAATTGTATTTTCAATCAAGTCCCTGCGAGGAAATTTTATTTCTGTACTTAGTCCCTGCGTGGACTTATTTCTTTTTCTGTAGTCCTTGCGTGGACAGTGTGTTATTTCAAGACCTGTTTAGGGCATTCTTGTAATAGTATAGTATTTTAATGGAAATTTCTTTTTGAGATTTTAAATGTGTATTTTATTACATCATCATGCTATATCATTTCAATTTTAGATTTATATGCCAATGAAAATTTCAAAAAGAAGTTCTTAAAGGTATAACCTAGCCAAAATATTAATGGCTATGATGGTACAACCTTTTTAAGACAATAAATTCTCTGTTAACATCTGAATACATGTTAACATTCCTGGCTGTGTGACTTGAGAGACCACACTAGCTTCCAAATGTACTTGGATCTTTCCAAGCCACTTTCATAGCCTATATGATCAATGCGAATCATGGCTATTAAACATCAATATGATGTATACACCAAAACATCCAATTGAGGTGTATGCCTATAGGCAAGGGTGTATTGATGACAATGATAGTTTTATATTATAAACTTCTTGTCAAAAAGGCAATGAACTATGTTCGACCCTTAAAGATCACTGATCCAAGAGATCATTGGTTATATTTTAATCGTCCTTGTGACAAGGCCTTCTGTGCCATCTAAATGTCCTTCGAGACGAGCCTTGTGCTATATGAAAATGTATTTTATGACATTGACAGTGGTGACTTATGTCCCCTGTCTAATAAATATACAGGATTATGTCCTATTGATTGCCTATAATGGTTCAATTGTAGCCTAGACAAATCTTAATCAAATAGATTTTGACTTGTTATTTAAAATGGTCTATATGGTTTATTAATACCATGGCCATCTAATCATCAATACGATGATTCATTATATAATCTAAATAAACCATTATTGTTTAATTTTAGTACCCAAATCATGGCTGGCTCTGACGAAGCAAATAGTCATCCGATAGGAGGAAACAATAATGAAGCCAGGATAAATGTTACTGGTGCTGAATTACAAGCAATGATTGACACAGCAGTTGCTCAAGCTATGGATAAAATATTCAAAGAACCGAGTCATGTTCGGTCCAAAACTCATACAAAGTCCTTATCACATTCGCATACATTGAAAAAGGATGAATCTCAGCATTCATCCAACCAGAGATCTGAATCTCAGAAGGTTGTGTTGAATCAGACTCCCAGGTACAACAAGGGTTGTACCTACAAATACTTTGTCTCGTGTAAGCCAAGAGACTTCACGTGAGAAAGGGAGCAATAGATTGTATGAAGTGGTTAGATGAAATGGAAATGGAAACGGTGATTGATATTAGTGGGTGCGCAAAGGAGGACATCGTTAAGTTTGTATCTCAGTCCTTCAAGGGCGACGCCCTAACATGGTGGAAAGCCTTGATGCAATCCGCTGGAAAGGTTCCTTTGTATAACCTTTCCTGGAACAAATTCGTTGATCTTATGAAGGACACTTACTGTCCTCAACATGAAGTGGAAAGGATAGAGACTGACTTCCTCACTCTGGTGAAGAAGGATTTGGATTGCAGGTCCTATGTGACCAGTTTTAACTCAATGTCGAGGCTTGTGCCGTATTTGGTCACCCCAGAACCCAAGCGCATTGCGCGTTTTATAGGTGGTTTAGCCCCAAAGGTTAAAGGAAATGTCAAGGCCTCTAAGCCTGCTACTTATAGATCTGCTGTAGATCTATCTTTGTCACTTACTCTTGATGTTGTAAGGAGTAAGTCAAAGAAAGCCACCGAGGAGGGGAAAAGAAAAAGGGAGGATGATCAGTCCCATTGTGACAACTGTGTTCTGTAATCGATATATAATGTAAAAAAATGTTAATTATCAATAAAACAATGTGCTTTGGTGTTATTATATGTGTTTTGGTGTTATTATATGTATATTTGTGTTTGATGATTTTACGATTTGATTCGAGTTCGATTTCAAGCTTTAAATCGTTTTCTGGAAAGTTATACGCAAACTGGTGCATAAACGCAGTCAGTTTAACGCGAAAAACACTCCGAAATAGTGACATAGGCTTAACATACCTTAATTAACCTTTACATAACTTAGAAATAAGTTTTGGATGGTTTGGTGTGTCGAAAACAAGTTTGTTCGATCGTAGGGACTATTTGTGTCAAACTGCGAAACTATACCAATTTGTGTGGTAAAGAACATTCTGAAACTTGATCATAAGTTAAACATACCCTAAATATCCTTTACATAGTGTCAAAAAGTGCATAAGTTTGCATTTTCGCGCATATCTTACGTTCTGAATATATACGGACATCCAAAAATTTATGTAATCATTAAAATATTTTGTTTTAGTGATTGGCATGATAAAATTCCATTCGTCGCTTAATTTGGATCGTTTTTGCGTTCGTTACGATTTCCGTCGTAATTAACCGAATAACGCAACCGTATGACCAAACGAACCGACATCCGAGATGTTTTTGGGCATATTTTAAGTTCCCTATACTTTAACTTCATTTTAGAGTCTTGAAATGGGGTTAACGGGGCTTAAACATGCCAAAAACCAAGTTTTATGCATGTAGGGACCTGTTTCGCCAAATTTTGAAACTTGAAACTGACCTCCCTCGAGCCACGTACTAGCCCAGGGTTACCGTGGCACGCCACGTGACAGAGGACCAAAATCAGCAACTCAGTTTCAGTAACAGGCTTCAATTCCAGGGTCTTTTATGTAAAATTCTCAATACTTGGAGCTGGTTTTGGGTCCCCATTGTATTGTAATACCATGTTCTTCAATGAAGGGCCAAGATTGATCCTCTCTAACACTTGGAATGATCTTAGAGATCCAATCTTCCTATAAATAGACATGGGTTCTTCATTTGTTCCTTGCTCATTTCATTCAAGACCTGTTCTAAGTTGGAGTTTCCTCTAGTTGAGGCTTCATACCTAAGCAATTCTTGAGTTTTCTTTGTTCTTGATCTTAGCTTGGACCCTTTATAAGTTTCCTTCATGCTTGTTTATGTTTTTCAAGCATGAAAGTCAAACAGTGTTTGACTTTCTGCTTTGACCAGTCAATCGTCAACACAAAGTTCGTTTGAACTTCGCAACGTGAGCGTAATCACGATGGTTATAGTCCCTTGTGACTATACCTACTGATTACCACGTTGATTAGGTGTAGTGACGAGTCATAGTTTCGGTCAAAATGCGCGTTTATGCGTATTTTGCAACCAAACTATTCTTGGGTATCAAAACACTTTGTTTTGATATCAAAACACTTTGTTTTGATATCAAAACCTGTTTTCTAACTTAACTAAACATGTTTTAACATGTTTAGCTCGTCACTTTTAGTTTAGTGCTTGTATAGAGTCGTAAGTCAAGCGGTCTAAACAACCGCTTAGACTTTCGAACTCGACCCGTTTGGTCGATCATTAGGATCCGACCAAGCATGTTTAGTGACCATAGTTGTATAGGGAATAACCTTCCGATGTTATACCTTATGGTCACTTAGGTTTAATTAGATTGTATGATACGTAGTTTATATGCCTTAGGAAAATGACCAAAATGCCCTTTTTCATGCATAATTGAATTTTAAGCATATGTAACCTAGCTTTTGTCACTTAAACTAATTATGCAACATATTTAAACATGTTAAGGCATATAATACTTGTCATAGGACTAGTTAGATGTCTCGAACGCGCTTTGCGTGAAAGACGCGTTAAAGTAGCGTAAGCTACCTTAATGGGTCGTAATGGGTCAAAAGCACTTAGGATAGGTTCTGATCTAGAATGTAGGCTTTGTTAAACCATATCACATGAGTTCCAATACTCATTTGGTTTACAAGACCTCATTCTGTCCGATCTTCCGATTTAGGTGTCGATTATTTGACTAGTGATTCGATTACTAGGTGCTGCTTGATTTCTCTGGCTTACTTGAGTTTGTTGAAGTTCTTTTGATTGAGGATACTTTGCACTTCATGTGAGTACATAGATCCCATTTTTTACATGTTTTGTGGTAACTATGTGAGTACATAGTTCCCCCATTTTACTGTTTTCAATTGTTTTAGGGTGATTCATATGTGTTAAATGATTTCGAGGTTTAAACGATGGTTTCAAAAGCGACTAAAATGGTTTATATTAAACTAATAACGATTTCAATAATGTGAACGAACTTGTTGGTTGTAGTTACATAACGAATGACATTCATTAACATTGATCAAGCCGACCAGTATTAGGTTATGGTACCATATGATCTGACAAATCCTGTTATCAGACTGCACCCATGGTTATGTGTGGGGTTGTGGGTAACGACTAAATCTGTGATTGTTAACTTACCCTTTGGTGGTTTGTTAATTCGAGTTGAACGAGGGACGAGTTACGAAGGTTTAAATGTTATTAACGAGGCGACCAAAAGTAGTTTTCACAATTAAAACAAGAACGATTTTGGGACGAGTTAAACGATTTGAAACGAGTTAAACGATTTTGAAACGATGTCACATAACGATGTTTTCTAAATATAAACCATACGAGTTTTGTTAACGAGTTTTTACGAGGTGTTTTACAATTTGGGTTACTAAAACAAATGTTTTGAGGTTAAGAATCATGGCTACGAGATTTTATAAACTATAACCCACTTGATTCGAGTTGGTTAATTATGTTGCAATATAATGCACTTTTCAAAACAAGGTTTTAATAAGGTATTGCAACATGTAAACGAGCCATGAATCCGATACTCTCATAAAACCTATGTGCTCGCCAGCATTTCTTTGCTAACTTTGTTTTTACATATGTTTCAGGTGATGTTGCTTGATGTTGATTGCTAGGATGCATGAGTCACATAGGATCTGGACGAGGCCTTAGTGACATAATAACAATGCTATTCGATGTGTAACTCGTCTGTTTTGTTTAAAACGATGTAAATTACTTAACGAATCAATAAAACGAAACTTTTTGTATCCATGGTTGTGAAACAATAATTCTGTTACAATACTCCCTGACGTTTCCGCCGCGGTTTTCGTTGTTTTAACGCGGTCGGGGTGTGACACCCATCATTCAAACAAAAAGAAGAAGGGAAACTCTGGTTTCAAAAAGGGGCAGTCGGATGACAAGCCCAGATGTAAGACGTGTAACAAAAGGCACTTTGAAAAGTGCAATCAGGACCCACAAGCTAAACCTTGTGGGATCTGCAAGAAGAAAGGGCACAAGACTGTGGAGTGCCGAAACATCAAGGATGCGACCTGCTATGGTTGCAACGAAAGGGGGCACATTAAGACTAATTTCCCTAAAAATGCCAAGAAGCCTGAAGAGGCAAAGAAGACCAATGCAAGGGTCTTTCAGATGAACGCCAGGGAGGCAGTGAACGACAATAACGTTATAACAGGTACCTTCCTCATTAATGATATTTATGCTAGAGTTTTATTTAATTCAGGTGCTGATAAATCTTTTGTAGACCATAAGTTTAGTAAATTACTGAATCTGCCTATTAAAACTCTAGACATAAAATATGAGGTAGAACTCGCAGATGGTACCTTAGAAACTGCTTCAACTCTTCTTGATGGATGCGCTATATCCATTAAGAATCATTCTATCCCGCTATCCCTCTTTCCAATGAAATTGGCTGGGTTTGATGTAGTTTTAGGCATGGGCTGGTTATCGCATAACCAAGCCCAAATTGCCTGCGATAAAAAGCTAGTTAACTTCAAAACCCCTTCTGGCGAATCCATCACTATTCAAGGAGATACACAATATGGTTTGCCCAACAATGTGTCTATTCTCAAGGCATCAAAGTGTTTGAAGAGCGGATGTGTCATCTACATGGCACAAGTGACTATTGATGAACCAAAGCCCAAGATTGAAGATATTCCATTATTTTCGAGTATCCTGATGTCTTTCCTGATGAATTACCTGGATTACCTCCTGAGAGGCAAGTTGAGTTCAGGATAGACATTCTACCAGGATCTGCACTGATTGCACGAGCTCCTTATCATCTAGCGCCTACTGAAATGAAAGAGCTCAGAACTCAATTGGATGACTTACTAGAAAAGGGTTTCATACAACCCAACTCTTCACCTTGGGGAGCTCCTATATTGTTTGTGAAGAAGAAGGATGGATCAATGCGTTTATGCATTGATTATCATGAATTAAATAAGGTAACGATCAAGAATCGCTATCCTTTGCCCAGGATCGTCGACTTATTCGACCAACTCCAAGGGGCAAGCTTCTTCTCGAAGATCGATCTAAGATCTGGGTATCATCAACTCAAGTTTAGAACTGAAGATGTACCTAAGATAGCGTTCAGAACAAGGTATGGCCACTACGAGTTTTTAGTGATGCCTTTCGGGCTCACTAATGCACCTACAGCATTCATGGATCTCATGAACCGAGTCTGCAAGCCATACTTAGACAACTTTATCATTGTCTTTATAGACGACATACTTATCTATTCTCGTAGTCAGGTTGATCATGAGAAACACCTTCGATGTATCTTAGGGTTGCTACGGAAGGAGAAGCTGTATGCTAAATTCTCTAAGTGTGAGTTCTGGCTTCGTGAAGTCCAATTCCTTGGACATGTAGTGAGTGAGCATGGTATCTAAGTAGATCCCGCTAAAATAGAAGCCATCATGAACTGGGAGGCACCTAAAACACCTAAGGAGATTCGCAGCTTTCTGGGATTAGCTGGTTATTATAGAAGATTCATTGAGAACTTCTCGAGAATAGCTGCACCATTGACTACTCTGACCCGCAAGAATGTGAAGTTTGATTGGGGTCCAAAACAACAAGAGTCTTTTGAGATTCTTAAATAGAAATTGAGCAATGCTCCGGTGTTGACATTGCCCGAAGGAATAGAAGAGTTTGTCGTGTACTATGATGCTTCACACACCGGTATGGGTTGTGTACTTATGCAGAGAGGCAAAGTGATTGCCTATGCGTCACGACAACTAAAGGTGCACGAAAAGAACTACACCACCCACGATTTGGAGTTGGGTGCCGTTGTATTTGCATTAAAGTTGTGGAGACATTATCTATATGGAACTAAATGTGTGATATATTCGGATAAAAAAAGTCTCCAACACTTATTCAATCAAAAGGATCTTAATATGAGACAGCACCGTTGGATGGAGACTCTAAATGACTACGATTGTGAAATTCGCTACCATCCTGGTAAAGCGAATGTAGTTGCTGATGCTCTAAGCTGAAAAGAAAGAGTCAAACCTATAATGATTAATGCCAAGAGCATTGAGCTTAAGAATAGCTTGAATGAAAGGCTGTTAGCTGCACAAAAGGAAGCTATACTGGAAACTAACTTTCCAAGTGAAAAGTTAGGTGTAACTGCTGAACAGTTAGCACCTGGCAAGGATGGAATCCTTAGAATGAATGGAAGAATCTGGGTTCCTATTCATGGAGGGCTTTGAGATATAATCCTCCACGAAGCTCACAATTCCAAATACTCAGTTCACCCTAGGGGTGACAAAATGTATCAAGATTTGAAAGCCAACTATTGGTGGATAGGTTTGAAGAAATCTATTGCCACGCATGTAGACAAATGCCTGACATGCGCTCAGATTAAAGCCGAACATCAAAAGCCGTCAGGGTTGCTACAACAACTGGAACTTCCCATATGGAAGTGGGAGATGGTAACCATGGATTTTATAACTAAGTTACCTAAAACAAGGCATGGAAATTATACTATATGGGTCATAGTTGACAGACTGACTAAGTCAGCACATTTCTTACCCATCAAGGAGACTCATAGCTCCGACAAGCTAGCTCAGTTATATGTGGATGAGATTGTATCTCTCCATGGAGTGCCGGTGTCTATTATATCCGATAGTGATACTAGATACACCTCTCACTTTTGGAAAAGTTTCCAATAATCATTCGTCACTCGTTTGAATTTTAGTACTGCCTACCATCCTCAGACAGATGGACAAAGTGAGCGTACAATTCAAACTTTAGAAGACATGCTTCGTGCATGCGTTATTGATTTGGGTGGTAGCTGGGATGACCACCTACCTTTGATCGAGTTCTCCTATAATAACAGTTATCATACTAGCATTCAGGCTGCGCCTTTTGAGGCGTTGTATGGAAGGAAATGTAGAACGCCTGTTTGTTGGGCGGAAGTAGGAGAAGCTCAGTTATCAGGACCTGATATAGTCCTTGAAACAACGGACAAGATTGTCCAAATTCATGATCGCCTGAAAGCTGCCAAGGATAGGCAGAAAAGTTATGCTGATAAAAGGCGAAAACCTCTAAAGTTTGAGGTAGGCGACAAAGTCTTACTAAAAGTATCACCCTGGAAAGGTGTGATGCGTTTTGGTAAGAAGGGCAAGTTAAGCCCAAGGTATATTGGGCCATTCGAGATTATCGAATGCGTCGACAGTGTAGCTTACAAGCTAAGCTTACCTGAGGAGCTTAGTGGAATTCACAATGTGTTCCACATCTGTAATCTAAAAAATGTCTAGCTGATGAATCGCTAGCAATGTCTCATAAAGACGTACAGATTGATGAAAGCCTGAGGTTTGTTGAAAGACCTATATCGATCGAGGATCGACAGGTTAAAAAGCTCCGAAGAAATCATGTGCCGATAGTAAAGGTTAAATGGGATACTCGTAGAGGCCCTGAATATACGTGGGAAGTTGAGTCCATTATGCGACAGAAGTACCCTCACTTGTTCTAGTAAATCTCGGGTCGAGATTTATTTTAAGGGGGTGAGGATGTAACACCACGTAAAAACGTGTCCAATTATGTGAAGACACGTGTCCTAAACTTTATATATGTGAAAGAATGAGTTTGAAGGACTAAAATTGCCAAACGATGAAAATTTGTATGCGAATGGACTAAAAGTGTCAACATGCCAAACTTGTGCCTCTGACTGACCACACACGAAGAATATATTCCTAAACGAGTGATTAATTGGATATAAGAAGCCGTTTATGAAAGTAATCGAAAGATTATAAAACTACAGGGGTTAAACGTGTCAACATGTTAATTCTTACATCTGAGTGACCTTTTAACGAACCCGAGGCTTCGTAATATTCAAATATACTCTCAAGAATAAGTGATATAAATTTCACGAGGTTTCGAGATCGTTATGTGTTGTTTACGCGAATTCCCAAGAATTAGGGTTTAAAGGGTCAACGAGGCGAAACTTATGTTTTCGGTGATCAATTAACGAAACCGGGCCTAACGGTGTTTGGTTATACTCCCTAGATAATCTACAAACTAACTACAAGGGCCAATTGTGTTTAAAATGAAAGATATAAAGCTTAAAAAGGTGCAGGGACTGAACTTGTCAAAGAAGAAACTTGTTTGGCTGGTAACCAAGGAGGTCGCGTGGCGCGACCATGTGCCCACTTTGCTGTCGCGCGACGCGACGGCACTGTTTCGACAGCTTTCTGTTGCCAGGTGCAGGTTATCATCTTACTTAAGCTCCAAACAAGTTTTGATCGATTCTATGGACTAGTTGCTGGTATTAGAAACCACCATGGACACCTGGAGAGGCCATATTACATCCCTAAACACCTGCAGTCATCTGGAGCAACCTGAATTCACTATATATAGGGCCATAAGTTCAGCATTTCATTTGCACTTTCTCTCAAAAACACTCTCAACTCTCTAAGCTTGTGTTCTGAGCAATTCTGGAGATTCCTGAATCAAAGGGAAGCTTATTCTTGTAGAAAAGATAGCTATGACCCTTTGTAAGTGTCTTAGCCCCCTTCCTTAGTCAGTTTTTAGTTTAAAAACCAAAAAGTCAAAGTTATCATAAGCTGACTTTGACTTTCGGTTTAAACTCAAATGGTCCAGCCACTGTTCGAATTGAATGTGGTTATGTGACCATAATTAGGTAGGTGATTAACCCTTAAAAGGGCACCTCCTAATTATTTCGTTTACCTAGTTAATTGTCGGGTCAACCCATTAAGTTAAAAAGTCAAACTGACCAGAATTTGAAATAATAATTATAACTAACAATGCAGAGGTTATAAATTATATTTTATCACTCTAATAAGTTGGTAATTAGTATTAGAACATGTTTAAGCATGTTCAACCCGACAATTATCAGTTTAGGGTCGGTTCACAACCGAAAGTCACAAAAGCTTGACTTTTGCTTTGACTTTCAGTTCTGAGCCGATTGCGCTTAATTCTTCCACGTTTTAAGCTTCCTTTAGGACCACTTTATGTTGTAGTATAACCCTCTAGAGTTATATTACTTGGTCCTTAGTATTTTGAATTATATGCTAATCTCCGTTAATATGCTTATAAATGCCTATTTTGCCCTTTTGACATATAAACGAGATTTTTGAAAATGTGAGAGGACAGAAACCTTTATTACTGATATTGAAGTATGTCCCAAAAATTTGACATCAGTTTCTGGTCTCAAACAGAAGTTATGCTCGATATCGTAAATTAAAGCTTTTTATTAATTTAATTACTCCCTTGCATAAGGCGTGTTTAAACATGGATTTTGACCCAAAACTCATTGCCTACTATTAAGATATTATTTTTAGGAATTTTTGGAATTTTTGATCAGATTATAATCTGATCATATCATGGATTTCTTATATAATTCGGTAAATGACGATAATACCCTTTTTATGCATAAAATGAGATTAACAAATAATTTGAATGCCAAACCTTTTCCTACTAAACTTATACATTAAATAAATTATTTTGAGCATTTAAAACTGATCAAAATCTCAGATTTCCATAAACATCTTAATTATCGTCAATTAGCGATTTTTACGGTAATTAGGTGCATATTATGTTTTTAAACCATATTTAACACCTAAGACTTGTTGCCTACTGAATTTTTAATTTTTTTTTAATATTATTACAATAAGTATAAGTCATGAACTCAGACTTCCAAAAATGTCCTTAAAAGCATATGTGAAATGACCAAAACGCCCTTTCGGGGCATAGTTTGGCCATAAATAGTAAACATCACATATGTATGATATCTTACTTATATGACTTGATAAAATAAATATTTTTACTGATTACCAAAGGCCAGAACCTCAGTTTATTTTAAAATCTCCTTTATAAACATTAAAATGACCCAAATGCCCCTACGGGACTTAAATTTGTTTTAATTACTTTTTGGGCATATATGTTAACATCCTACTGATGTATTAACATATTCTAAGCATAATAACATATGAGACTTGTATATAAATTCATTTGGTTACCCATTATGCATTTATGCGTTCGGATCGGTTATTGTAACTAGTTTACATAAAATAGCCGAAACGGGTTTAACCTTATCATTAAATCTTCAAAATCCAGAATGTGTTTAGTTTACCCATATTATACAAGTATCCAAACTTGTCGGGTCTAAATCACATTCCATTCCGGTCTCCACTTAATCTAGCGTTTAGAACCATAAGGTATCTTTCAAACTAACCGGTCTAAGTCTTTGACTTACATAAAGACCCGTTAGTATCCTAATAGGTTAATAAACCTTCTATACAGATTGAGTAGCTTTGGTAGAAGGTACTTTCATAAGGCTTTAGGAATATACGGCTGAGTTACTTCTTTCACATCTAGCTCAGGTAAATACTTTTAACTTAATTTCCCTTATATGGGCTTGGGATACGGTATTATAATAATACCGCTTGGTCGGGTATGAAATCATTTAATCGGATTGTGATTAATAAATTTTCATAATCTGTTTTGTTTGATAACATAAACATTGGGGATTAATACGACCGTGTCCTGGATATCCTTGGCTCATTTCATTTGTAAATGACCACGACCTATGTACGGGGTGTAGGCATACACCTGACAGATGCAAATGCTAGAATAACCCATATGCTGGGGATGACTCCTTTGTGGGTTTTATAGTGGTGAGTCAGTTAATTATGAATGGATTCCAAACTGGCCCCATATGTATGACAAAAATGTAAAACGGCATACAAGATTATCTTAAATAATTGTCCCAAATATAAATGGTTTTTGCTTTGTGCACTTAAATCAATTTTCATAAACTCTTTTCAAATGAGTCGGTGAATTGTATTTACCAGTGTAAACTGACGTATTTTCCAAAGACTGAGTGACAGGTACTTCACGGAATTAGGCTGGAGCTACTAGGTGTCAAATAAGAGGATCTTGCGAATCCTTAGATACCTGGAGTCTATTATTTCAGTTTCTAGTATTTTGTTTTATGATCCGCCTGCGGATCTCTATTACAACCAAGTCTGTATATTCTTTTATTTGGACACTCGAACACTATGGTTTGTAATAGTAATTGACTATGATGATATCAACTACGTCACGATACTCCCCGCCGGGCCCACCGGTAATATGTGGAAATATCGGGGTGTGACAGAGGGTGAACCAAGTAGAAGCAAAAGGCAAAGGATTGAGAAATCCTTTGGGCCCGACTTTCTTACATACATAGTTGAGAGTGAGCCTCAAACCTATTGAGAAGCAGTCACCTTTTAGATGGACCTTAATGGAAAGAAGCCATTAAGAGTGAAATTGATTCTATCTTGCATAATCATACTTAGGAGCTAGTAGATCTTCTACCAGGGTACAAGCCACTTGGATATCGATGGATATTCAAGAGAAAGATAAAAGTTGATGGCTTCGTTGACAAGTATAAGGCAAGGCTTTTGATCTAAGGGTATAGACAAAAGGAAGGTCTTGACTACTTTGACAATACTCTACTGTGATTAGAATAACCTCTATTAGATTAGTGCTTGCAACTGCAGTCTTGAGAAATTTGGAAATACGTCGAATGGATGTAAAAACTTCATTCCACAATGGGGAATTAGAGGAAGAAATTTACATGGAGAAACCTGAGGGTTTCTCTGCTCCTATTGAAGAGGGTAAGGTGTGTAAACTCCTCACGTCATTGTGTGGCTTGAAGCAAGCTCCAAAACAATGGCATCAAAAGTTTGAACAAGTTATGCTTAAAAGTGGTTTCAAAATAAATGAGTGCGACAAGTGTGTCTATGTGAAGAACACTTCTAAAGGTTATGTGATATTATGCCTTTATGTAGATGACATGCCCACTAAAGGCATGTTAAATGTGAGATTTGACATGAAAGATATAATCTAGCTGATGTGATTCTTGGAGTGAGGGTCATTAGAACCCAAAGTAGTTTGGTGTTAAGTCAATCTCATTACGTGGATAAGATCCTTGAGAAGTTCAATCCAGATGACATGAGTGTGGCTCAAACTATAATTGATACCTCTAAACATTTTTCAAATAATAGAGGTGAGAGTGTTGCTCAATTGGAATACTCAAGGATCATTGGTAGTCTAACATATCTCATGTCAGGTAGTCGGGTAGACTTGGGATATGCTCTGAGTAGGCTAAGTAGATATACTAGTAATCCTAGTTTTGAGCATCAGAAGAGTATGGCAAGATTACTAAAGTATTTGAGATACACGAGGAATTATGGACTGCAGTATAGCCAAAATCCAGCTTGGTAGGATTCAGTGACACCAACTGGATGTCCAATATGAAAGATTCCAAATCTATAAGTGGTTATGTCTTTACCCTTGGAGGAGTAGCTATATCTTAGAAGTTGTCTAAACAAACTCTTATAGCTAGAACCACGATGGAATCTGAGTTTATCGCGTTAGATAAAGCTGGAGAAGAGGTTGAGTTGTTATGTCAATTCTTGGAATATATTCCAAGTGGCCTAAGCCTATGGTGGCTATTTGCATACATTGTGATTGCCAATCGGCTACTAGTAGAGCTCAAAGTGCAATGTATAATGGCAAATCAAGGCACATACGACATAGGCATAATACGATATGATAACTACTCTCAATGTGAGTTATCACGATTTACTATGTGAAGTCAAAAGATAACATTGCGGATCCGCTTCATGTAACATCCCAAAAACGGATTTTGTAAATAAACTAAATTAACTGGGGATGAGTGGGTAAAATGCCGTTAGTGATAAAAGTTAAACCATAAACATTAGGATTTAAATAAATAAATCTAATGTTAAATAAAAGGTGAGTAAATGTCATTATAAAAATAAAGTTTATAAAAGGCTCGGGTTACCAGGGCTTAAATTAAAACGGGTTGTAACCTCCCCGAATTTCATAATTTAATTAGGAATGTTCAACCTAGTTAATATGAGTTAATGTGTGTAAAAATAAGTAGGTTTTAGCCTACTTAACGACTACTAAAAACTACAAGGACGGAAGTTGCACATTTGAATAGTTAAAACATAAAAAGGGAAAAAAATAAAACATACCATGTGTGTGTGTCGTATGTAGAGTGAGAGAGAGAGAGGGATAACACCTCCCAAAACCTCAAACAACAAATTTCAAGATTTGAAGGTGCAAATAAGATGGAAATCCTTGCATGTTGGAAGGATTTGAATTGTCCTGTCTTAACAAACCCAAGGTATGTTGTAATTTCACATGTTGATGGATTTCTATGAAAATGTGACTTGAATGTGGTAATCTAGATTTGGTGTTATTGATAGTATGATGAAATTGATGATGAAGTTATGTTTATGATCATCATACGTACTAGTACATGTTAAATACTTAAACAATTTAGAGATTTATATGTTCATACATGTCATAAAGTGGGTTTTTATGATATGATAAAATTTGCGTTGTTTTGATGTTCATGGTTACCATACTTGCTTGTATGTGCGAGTTACTTGAACATTTTAGAAGTTTGATTAAGTGTTCACACATGCCATGAAATGAGTTTTTGACATGAAAGATGAACTTATAATTAATTGGTAAAAAGGATGAATTTGTGTATAATAGTTGAAAGTTCATGTTAACTTGATGTTAATAAGTGTATAAACTTTTTAAATTGGTAAGAAACATGGTATATATGGCAAAGTTAGCTAATATGATAGCCTAAAATGATGTCCACTAAGTGTTTGATAAAATGCATAAATGAGTTTATTGAATTTGTTAGTGCATTAATGTCAATTGGCAGTTTGACTTACCTATAATAAATTTGAAGAAAGATAGTATAAAAGTCTATAAGGTGATGGTCATGGTGTAGGATGACTAATCTAACCATCTTATGGATATTATGTAATAGGTTGACACTTGACAAGCTAGGTGAGAGCTTGGAAAGGAATGGGTCAAACGGATCAAAGATGCGAAAAGGCATAAACCAGACGCAAGGTAAGTAAAACTTACTCTTCATAGAATAGAATCACTATTTAAGAAATGAGAAGTGGTTGGTTAAAAACAACGACTTGTGAAAGTCGAGGCCTCATGGTGTAAACCATGAACGGGTTAGAATGGATAAAATTATGATATACTATAGTTGGAAATAAACAATGACTTGTTAAAGTCGAAACCCCATGGTGTAAACCAAAATGGGTCGAACAAGTAAAATGGTAAGAAACCATATTTTGGCGATAAACCAATGAATTTTAAATAAGACCTTTTGGAGCGAACCAAAATGGGTTGAACGAGTAAAACGGTAGGAAACCATTAATTGGCGACAAACCAATGAATTTTTAAAATAAGACCTACTGGCGTGAACCAAAACTGGTTGAACGAGTAAAATGGTAAGAAACCATGTTTTGGCATTAAACCAAGGAATTTTAAAAATAAGATATTCTGGCGCTAAAACAAATGGGTCGAACAAGTAAAATGGTAAGTAACCACATTTTGGCGATAAATTAATGAATTTTTAAAAATCTGACCTCCTGGCGCGAAACAAAACGGGTCGCATAAGTAAAATGGTAAGTAACCACATTTTGGTGGTAAACCAATGAACTTTTGAAACAGGACCCTATGGTGTAACCATGACGGGTCAAACGGGTAAGATGGTAAGTATGCACATTTTAGCACTAAACAATAGATGGTTAGTCAAAACGCTAAAAGGTTAATCTATGAACGGGTCAAATGGACAACCATGTCAAATGTTGATGTTATCACCATTTGGATAAGATATTTAACGCTTTGTTTGTTAGGTTCATACTTACAGGTAAGCATAATGTATGAGCATGCATTTCCAGGAATTAGTGAATAGAATCGCAAGGTATTGATAACGAGCCATCGCTTAATCCACGTCTGGTATGTGTAAAGGATTAAATTTTCGATAAGGGCTTATGGCCCGATGAAAGATGGTTGGGCCAGATGTGGCAAATAAATTAACTCAAGTGAGATATATATAGTATTTGGGTAAAAACGACCTCTAAATGGGTTTTAAACTACTAAACCATGAGAAACTTTTATGTTCTTAGGATATAATAAATCTAGATGGGATAACGAGCTAAATGTGACGCTAGTTTTCATTTAAACATACAAAAGTTTTCCGGTTTGAAAAATGGCAAAATTTTGACCACAACGCTCTCGGATAATGGGTTTAGGTAGACTACCTCCACAGTAGATTAGATACGGAGTCCTATGATCAAGTGATCCTTATGGTAATTAACTATAGCAGACTTGAACTAAAAAGGCTTGAAGTCTCTTAACGGGTCATCTGAATAAAGTGTTGTAGTTGAATTTAATATGAGATTATTGAGGTTTTGCCTAAGAAAAATCAACCACAACATTGGTTGTGGTTGGGAAAAACAATGAAAAGATTTGCTAAGATGTAGAAGACTTGAGCTAAAACGCTCAAAGTCTCATAGCGGGTCAAATGAGTAATAAACCTAAAAACGAAAATTAGGAGTGAAAAACTCAAGATTTATGGGTCCGCGTAGTGGGTCATAGTTTAAAAATGTTAAAGAATAAAACCCAAGTGAATAAATTGGGTTTGGACCGAATTTGGAGGTGAATTGGGTGAAAAGAAAACATGTTTCAGCTGACATGGGCGGGTGGAATCCTGACCCGCCCAGATCAGAGTGCTGAAAAGAAAACACATTTCAACTAACACGCCTCGGTGAAAACCTAACCCGCCCAGTTAAAGGTGTTGAAAATAAAATACGTTTTTACTATTCTACGTTGTTGTAGAGATAAAATAAAAAATATGTTCTTTTTATCGGGTTGATCCGTTTAGATTAAATGCCTTAAATAATAAGCATTTGATTGGTTTTAAATAATAGGTAACACAAGGCGGGAACCGGACGAATGATCAAGCACGTGAAAAACCGAACACTATTATAGCGGAAAACTCTTTGGAAACAATTATGGGAAGGTTGAATCAGTAAATTAAACAATGAATCTACAAGTGGAAAAGGGAAATAGAGTGAGTCGTTTCTTTGCACATATAATGAAGAATTCTACTAGTATTAACTTTAAAAATGAAGAATTCTACTAGTATTAACTTTAAAAAGAATATTACATGTAAACGCAATAGAATTATTGTATTTAAATCTCTATATTTAATGAATTTCTCTTTGCAATTGACTTCTATTACGAATTACAAAGATATTCAAGGCTAAAACACATTTCTTTCCTTCTTAAAAACTTAAACAATTACTTTATAAAATATGAATAAAAGTTATAAAAATGTTTAAAACACAATAACTCAAATAATTTTAATTTCCGTGTAATTTATCTATTTGTTTCCTTGTGTCAATATTATAATTTTTATTTATAGGGGAGGGTTAAAAAATGTTTTTTAATAAAAAAAATCCAAAACTAAAAATATAAAAAAATATTTAAAAAACTGTTAAAATATATATCTTATATAATTAACTTAATATGTTGAAAATCGTTTTCAAAATTTTTCAGCGCTTTTTCTTATAAAAATTGGCAGAAACTATTCGAATAAAAAATAATTTTTATAAAAAAATAATTTAGCCTTTTTTTAACATTTTTAGTTTTTGATTTTTTTTAACTTAAAATGCTTCTAGAAGTATATAAGGAGAAGTGCCGAAATTTAAAAAAAAATGATTTTTAACATAGTTAAATTTTTAAAAGTGTTCACCGGTTCTCCACTTTTTTGTGTTCTCTTGAACCTCGCACTGTATTTATATATGTATTTATATATATTTATATAAGAAAAGATTGAGACAATTATTGTTGACTGAATGCAGAGTTTCAGTTGACTGAAAAATAGGATATAATAACTAGTCAAAGATTTTGGAAGATTTTATAAATTGATGTGCATGAATGCAGATAAAGAGTGGTCGGGCGGTGGCAACAGTTTCGGGTCCTACACATTTCTGGCCTTTTTCCGGCGAGTTGCCGCCAATGACTCACACGTAAAACACACACTTAGTTCATGCCCACTTTTATTAAACTACTTTATTTTTATTCTATTCTAATGGTATATATTATTAAAATGTATATAGAATTCATCAACATTAAACTTTATCCGACAAAATGAACATTTGACTATTGTTTTATCTATAAACATTGACTAAAATGATACTTAATAGGTGTCGATGAGGACGTGGGACCCGAGCTGGCGAGGGTCACTTTTGCAGGTTTCTGGCGTGGATACAGTGTGAACACCTTGCTGGTGGAAGTAGTTGCGAAGTTTGAGATTTCCGACCGAGTGGTCGAAAACGTACACACCCAAAAATTTCTATAAAATGGGTGGTCGAAAACGTATATGCCAAAAATTTTCTATACGAAAACTACATACTTTCCACTACTGAGCGTAAAGTTCGGGGGGTCGGCCGCCCCCACTATCCTACGCCCTTGGGTGGAAGGGGCGTTTTCATGCGCATGAAGGGGCGGATTTTGGTGACGTGGCGACGGATGGGTCCGCTGTCAGGGGTGCCATATCCTAGGCGTGATCCATAACAGATGGCCTAAGTAAACATTGACACAAGGCAAATGGGAATCGATTGCACAATTTGCTGGCGGCACAAGAACCACTAAAGACGTGGCACGTGGATCTTTGGGCATTAAAGTGTGAATCATAAAAATGTTTAGAATAAGGTAATAGCTTGCCATAAAATGCTCTAGTTTAGCTAAAAAGAGAATGACCACAAAATTTAATTCGATTAATCGATTTTATTTTGTGCAGTTCATTCGAATCGATCTTACTAAAACCGATCATATTAGCATAACTTAACAAATTATTATTAGTTAACTTAACATATTAACACGATTTTGAGTATATAGAGTGACTTTTCACGTGGTTAACATATATAAGTTTAAAATCATTTAGGGTGATAAACATTTTTTATTTAAAATTCATTTAAAAGTATATTTATATTATATTATATTTGCACTGTAGTGTCTAAAACTACAAGTACGCTGCATTTGGTGTTCGTTTATGCCGTACATGAAGGACAGCTGGAGAGGTACACGTGCACAGCTGGAGTCAATAATTCATAGCTGTGTTGTTAAATATAAAAAACAAAACTTGTCTTTTGGGTCAACGTCGGCAACATCGGTCAACGATAATATAAAAAAGTATTAAGGTAAAAAGAGAAAATCGTCATCTCATTCTTGTATAATTTTTTTTTTTTGGTTTGTGTTATATTTTAACTTTACATTCGATTTTTTATTATTAAAGTTGATCATTTCATAGACCGTTCCATCGCTGGTGAGATGAAAGAAATCCGTGGCTAACTTAAATGAAAGGAGGAAGGGCGGGTTTGATGTGGGGGTAAAGGCGAGGAATGTGAGGAGTGAGTGAGGGTTGTATGTGAAATTTATTCTGGGCAAGCTGAAGTGAAGGGGCACAGGACGTTCGTATGAAGCTTGTGATGGGGACAGTCTAAAATGTGTTTTACATAGGGTAAATGTGTTCGAGAAATCTTAATTATGTAAACACATATTAGACCGTCACCATCACAAGCTTCATACGAACGCCCTGTTTCCCTCCACTTCAGCTTGCCCAAAAGAAATTTCACATACGACCCTCCCTCACTCCTTCACTCTCACATTTCTCGCCCTAACCCCCCACGTTAGACACACCCCTTCCTCCGTATGAAGCCTGTGATGAGGACAGTCTAAAAGGAGTTGTACATAATTAAGATTTCTCAACCACAATTACGCTATGTACAATACATTTTAGAACGTTCCCATAACAAGCTTCATATGACCCCATGTCCCTCCATTTCAACTTGCCCAGAAAGAATTTCACATGCGACCTCAAAACACATTTACACTATAATAACAAATATTTTATCCACTTTACTTTAAGAATGACCCTACTATGTTAATTCAAACTTCTAACACAATTTTTTTTTTTTTTGTAGGATTTTGGTTTAAGCTCATTTTTAACAATTTTGATAAGAGTTATAACTAACATTGTAAAGTATGATTATGATGTGATACGATTATAAGAGGTGTGGTAGGGTGAGTGGTAGACATTTTTTCACCAAGTAGAGATTTTAAGATGAGTTGTATCAAATTTGTCTTTTATACTTTTCTTTATGGACCACAATGACCCAGGTAAAGGTTTTAATTATTAAAGTATAAATGTATGTTACTTTTATTAATGTGTCAATTTCTTAGGCTACACGGTATGGGGTTCAGCCCCGGTTCGTCGTGGGTCGGCGACGGGCGGAACACCGTGCCGCCCGGTCCGTCGCCGTCCAGTCATCGTCCTCTCCGTCGGACTTTGGCCGTTCAGGACGGAGCAAAACATGTGGGCCCCCCTCTTTCTTCTCGCGCCGCTCCGTCACCCCCGTGCCGTCACCCCCGTCGCCGTCCATCCCTCCGTCACCCATACCGTGTAGCCTTATAGAAAAACCAAACTTTTTATGCATGTCACTGAGCCATTGGGTAAGAAATGGACATGTAAGTGGGCCAGAGAACTTACTAAAGTGTTATAATGTAACAAATCTATTATATATAATAAACAAGAAGATTTGGGCTTATATATAATAAACAAGAAGATTTGGGCTGACGTGGCATTAGATTAGAGCATCTAAAAACCCATTTTGGCGGGAAAATGATATGAGCTCTAAAATTCACACGCGGACCTCCACTTCTTTGATTTGGTACCCGACTATTCGGACCCTATATATTTTTTGTAACCCTAATTCCTTTCATTCTTCCTTGAGAAGCTACTAATCTCTCTATCTTCTTATTCACCGTCACTTCTTTTCTAAAATCTAGGTATGATTTTGGTTAACTATCTTCTCATCAATCAATTGATTATATCATCTCTGAAATCTCAAGTCCATTTCGGATCCAGATGTTGTTCAAGGTAAGAATGTATCTGTTACATTAATGCCCTGGTGATGGAAGATTTGGGTTGTCGGAGAAAGCATACGGGCTCCATAGCGGTTCATCGCAACAACATCGATTCAAAAGTTCAAGGTATGATTTTCCTTTTATGGTGTTTTGTTTATATTTATTCAGATTAATTTAAATATGCTATGTGACGTGAAATCTAGGGTTTGTGTTTGCGTTTTGGATTGGAATTGAATCTCAGTTTTTCGTGCTTAGTTGTGTGTGAGAGTCTATGATGTTTTTCAACGGTTCCGATTGTTCAACTTTTGGTAATCTGGTTTGATTCTCATGTTATTTGGGATTAGATACTTGAAAAAAGTCTGATTCTTTGCTAATTTGGGATTATGGTTTGATTCTCATGTTATTGACTATTTTTTTGTTTTGACCCTTTTAGTTCTTGCTGGGTTGAAGGAGAAATTTGCAGAGGCTATGAGGAGAGATGATGTAAAAGCCATAGTTTTGACTGGTATGTTCTTTATTCGAGCTTTTAGTTTAATTGAATTTTGTTTTTTTTTTCTTGTTTAGGGTTTGTTTGGTAAAACTGATCATCTTATGATAACCATGATTTAATAGTAGTTGAAAACAAAACTTTTGTATGTATATCAAAAGAAAATTCAAATGAATCTATTGAGCAGTTTTTTTTTCTTGAACAAATGTGACACCCATACAAGAGAAGCAATGAATAGAGGGGAGAAAACCGTGGTTTCCGACCATATGCTATTTCTATGGCAGGGTCTGATGGCAGGAGTTTGCCTACATTGCGTAAATTACAATCAGAAATCTCGAGTTTTCTATTAGGAAGTGCTGGAAAGACAGAGTCGTCTTCCGACCCGTTTAGGCTGGAAAAATCAAAAACCAAAAGACCTAGACGTAGTAATATGCTTGCTGAAGAGACACTTCAGTCATTTACTGAAAAATTATCCGCAAATCAGAAGGTAAATTGTGTTTCCATTTGGCAATTGTTTGATCATCTACACTTTCATGTTTGTGATTTCTGTTTGAACTTTTTAAATCTTGCAGCTACAAATATTGAACAAAATTGCTACAGTAAAAGGCGACGGTACTGTTGAATTTGAGGTACCTGGAGATGCTGAACTGAATGCTTTAGGGGATGCATGTGAAGTTTATGGTGCATGCGCTGAAGATCCCAATGAATCAGAACCTCAGTATTTTAGACCATTACAAGTAGTAGTTCTTATTGTTGGAACCCGTGGTTATGTGCAACCATTTGTTGCAATCGGAAAGCGTTTGCAGGTGGTCCCTTAAATTCATCTTCTATTATAAGTTTTTAACAAAAGTGAAAATCATGGACACATTGGACAAAAGTAAATGTACGTTGGTATATTATGATAAAAAAAAAGCTCTTCTTTTTTCACATTTCTTCATCTATCATATTTGTTAATTTTGGTCTGCATTTAATCGGTGTACTTAACTCAGTTTCTTCTCTCTCTTTTATTGTTTTCTTTATTATGATTTAGTAATGGAGTGAAATGATAAGAGTTAAATGATGTTCCACTGATGATTTTATTTCAGGAATATGGTCACCGCGTTAGTCTAGCGACACATTCAAATTTCAAGGAATTTGTACTGACAGCAGGATTGGAGTTCTATTCCACAGGTGGCGATCCAAAAGTTCTTGCTGAATGTATGTTGCTATTACATCTATCTCTTCTTTCTTTTTCTTAAATTGATGACCCTAAACACGTGACTAATAAGTATCTTCCGACTTGCTTCGGAATCTCGTGGATATCAAAAATCTAAGGGCATTGTTAATACATGCTATGATTAGATTACTCGTAGTATTTTAGTTCTACACAAGATTATCTCATGGGGATAAACAAGCATGTGTTTAATTCCCATATCCTGCGTTCATCAACAAGTTTTTTTTTTCTTGTGCATGATGTGCAGACATGGTTAAAAACAAAGGATTCTTGCCTTCTGGTCCTTCAGAAATTCCTGTTCAGAGGAGTCAGATGAAAGACATTATTTTTTCGTTACTTGCAGCATGCAAAGAACCTGATATTGATACTGGAATCCCGTTTAAAGCTGATGCAATGATAGCCAATCCCCCAGCATATGGTAACTACCTGACTTGCTTAATCTTTTATACAGTGATAACTATTTTTTCTTAATTAAACATCCCTTTACACTTTTTAACCATGACATTATACTCATTAATTGGATTGATTATGTTTCAGGACATACACATGTTGCTGAGGCACTGAAAATACCCATTCATTATATAATGGACTGATGTAGCTGGTGAACCGAGGAAGCCTGGTATGACCTCCAATGATCTTTTCAACATCAATATTGGGATTGTTAACGGTATTGCAAATTATTTCCCTCATGTGAGTAATCACCTATCTTGATTATGCAGATCCTAGAATAAGTGAACTTGCGATTCATGTTTCAATTATGTGAGATGAACACCAGAGATGGTGCCGGAATACTCCCTGTTTTGAGTTGGTGGTTTTTTTTTTCTATTCGATGAGTTAGGTTTCGGGATTACATTGATTAGGTTACTTTTAACTGTTTTTGTTACGATTTTTAGTGAATTGATGTTTTTGGTTGGTTAATTAAAGGTGTCCAGTTGAAATGAGCGTTTATTTGGAGACAATGCAACCAGACGTCATCAAAGCAATAGTCGTAAAGGTATTGTGAATTCCACTGCTATTTAATTTTAATTTGTGTGTTTTTGATTTTTTTGTGAATATTAATAATTTAGGGCAATTGCGTCTCATTAATGTAGTCAATTGGGTTTGGGGCTAATATTTTGTTTATTGATTGCAGTTATCATTGGGATGCATTATCTGGTCAATAAAGCCTCTATCTATTTGCCAGTATCAAGTGTCTGCCCCCTTCTTCATTAAATGGTGCGTCCAACACCTTTTCCATTTGCACCAAAAGTCAAATCTCCACTAATATGTTGGCCTCTTAAATCATTTCAAATTTAATGAATTTAGATGGTTAATGATTTTTACATACATATATACTAATATTTTCTTTTAAGTATTTTAAATTTGGGATGTGAATGGGGAAGTAGGAATAATACTGAAGGCCATGGGATTCTGGGATTTGAAAGATCATATCCTACAATAGTGTGTGTGTCTTCATGGTGAACCCATTTACTATAATTTGTGTGTCTGTTTGCAGCCCCAGAAAAGAGACAACGTGCCCCATCCGCATTTAACCAACCCATCAATGAAAGTACTTATTTAAGATGTTAATTATTTTAGGTTGATTCATGTAATATAAATGGTTAATTAACTCAGATAAGTACATTATTAGAGAAGAGATCAGAAGGCTGGTGTTTCATTTGTGGGTGACGTTTGATACATATTTATGGTTTGGTGTTTGTTTGTGGGTGACGTTTGATACATATTTACGGTTTGGTGAATTGTAGAAGGGAAGAAGAAGAAAAGACTAAGTTTCGACTCATACAATTTTTATTTAGGGTTGTGATAATTGCAGGTTGTGGCATGAAGGAGATTAAAAGAAAACGTGTCGCTGAATTTTCAGGGTTACATGGTAAGCTTTGGAAGCTCGTGAAGATTGAGAAGGTAAACTTGAGTTATTATTTCTGCCTCAAGAGTCTTTTTATATTATGATGCAATTTATTTTAGTAATGTGTGCTCTATTATATGGTTATTTGTTACAAATCATTTAAAACTGGCTTTTAGTAAACAAGGATGTTATGACAACAAGTTTGGGTGGTATTCGGGTAAATAATCTGTAGTCCTAAGTAGACAATAAATCAAATTAATTTGCATGTTTGATTGAGCAATTGGCTTTATTATGATAAATAGTCTGTTTTATAAGGACTTATTAGTTAAAAATGACACAGAAGGGCTTGTGTGTCAACCATCAACGCTACCTGGCCTCGATATTTTTTTACCTATTACCTATACTCTAGGGTGAACATTTACGAACATAACTTTGGTTCCTTTTGTTGCAAGCAGAATGGTGTTTCAGGATACTTTCTGCCGAATGTATGCGTTGCCATCGTAGACCAAAAGTACTTCTACCAATGCCTGAAGATGGCAGTCACTGGTCTTCACTGCACAGCTGGGTGATGTCAACCTCTTTCCTAGAATTCATGATTTTTTTCTAGGCAACCTCTTTTTGTCAACATATATATTACATAAAAAAAGTTCATTTTACTTTAATGCGAGAAATAAGACGGTATAAAAAATAGAATATTAATTAAACCATATGTAAGTGAGTAGAATCCAAATTATCTTGAAATTGTCTACCTGACCTGGTGCTCATTCATTTGATTATATTACAGGATCTTTGCTGTTTCTCTCGGCAGTTTACACATTAATGCAAGTACAGCCACTGAATGCCTTTAGGATATTTAGTGAGCGAGGTCCTGAAGTTTGCACTGTAATAAAGTGAGGTTGGATATGGGTAGTAAAGTCGAGATATTAATGCAGCAACGGATGGTTACTACTGGAACAACGGGGCAACACCAAAAACGAATTCTTCTGCCTTGAGAGCTATTCCGAACGCGGAGGCATTAGCAAATAGAGGTATGATCCTGCCTTCATTATTGTGTAGGTTGTGTGAGCGATCGGTAGAGACCGCGGACCATGTCTGGTAAAAATGGTGTGGACACAGGTGTATGCTTGGCTCAGAATTCCGTCGGGTGCTGGGTCAGACGCTGTGGGAAGTAGACCGCAAAATGTAAGTAACTTGAGCTTAACAACAAAACGGAAACGGATAGTTCATATGATTTTTTACAGACTTTATGGCGACTATAGAAGAATAGAAATTATAAACTATTTGATGATAGAAACATTTTGGTGAGCAAACTGGCTAAATAAATAAAAGAGGAGTCGTTCAAGTGGTGTCGATAGAGATTAAAGGTATCAGGTGTGTCTTGGTGTGAATGGGTTATTATAAAATTAAAATGTTGTCTGGTTTTGTGTCGACATTAGGATGCACATTCAGCCCGAACATGTTATGACCTTCTTGCTTGCTGAACTGGGTACTAGCGGATCGCTTGACGGGTAGCAAAGATAGGTGGTGAAGGGTAGATTTGCGCCCAAAAGCTTTGAAGGGATCCTGCGCCGATATATGAGTATGATTTTCTTTGTATTGATTGTTGTTTTAGAGGCCAAAGTCGTCTTTGCTGATCAGTTTTCTTTTACAGATGAATATGTTATCTGCAATAACTGCAAGGGCGGAGATACGCTCATTGAGAAGGATAAGGAGAACCGTTTGATCTTCCTGAAATGTGATAAGGTACCTAATCACCTCGGAAATAAGTATGTATACAAGACAGTTAATGCTTATTTTGCATGTCAAACTGGGTCGAGTCGGGTTCTTTCATTACTGATTAATGGTTAGATATAGGAGTGCTAAACGGATCGTGTTCTTTACAATTCTAGGATTTGTGATTTTTTAATGTGGATTTTTTATTATCGTAGATATTGCAGTACTCGGTTAAGGATACCGTATAGATTGATCGAATTCACACTACTCCAAACATCTTCATGTAATCAATACAAGTTCGTTCAAATGGCAACACAATCCTTCACTTAGCTGTTGAAATGGGCCAGAGCTATTTCATTGAAAAACTTTTGGAGTTTTTAAAAGAAGGAAAAGATATTGAATCGAAAAATTATAATGGTCGAACCATGTTACACATTGCTGCTTTGGTTGGTACCGAATATTGCGCCCGCAGTAGACAAGTAGTTTAGTCGTAGCTTTATGGTTTCTCAAAAAGGATTTGTGACATTGTTTTCGTTTTAATTTGCTTATCAACTATCATGTATAATAACGTTATCTATACTATTTTGTGTTCTGATTTTCACGGGTGGGCTTGACTTTTTGGGTCCGACTGAGAAATGTATGGGTGACCCGATCACAGCGAAGTGATTGTTAAGGCATGATCAAGGAGGAAGTTGACACATCAAGAAAGTCAAACACAGGTCTGGCTTTCTCAAAAGTTAACTCTCGAAACAGGCAAGCTATTCGAAGATGGTGAGAATGAACGGGTCAGAGAATGTTTATCATCAATGCAAGTCTATAAGTAAATAACAATTCCAAGATTTAACAATATTTTCTGTATGTTTTCAGTGTAGGTATAATCATATTCAATTGGCATAGTTGTTAATGCATTAAACAATGTTATACTTATCGTATGATTAACACATGTATTATGTCATACTTATTTTATGATTTTAATTAAGCTGTTAAGCATAAAAGTTTTAATATAAATAACTTCTCGAGCCCGGGAAGCTCCCGGGTGATAACCTAGTTGATATTGATAAATGAGTAGAAATGAGAACACATAATGTGTTCTAACGTAAATGTGTTATAATTTAAGAATCAATTACGCAAGTGGTAATGTTTTAACATGATACTATGATAGTGTTCCAATGTCGAGGTGGCCAAAAAACCGGTTTGGGAACCGGAACCAACGAACCGAACCGGTTCTAGATCCAAAACGGTTTCACACGTTCACCTCAAACGGTCCCAAATCGTTTGACATTGTTGTTCTCAAACATATAGCCTACAAATAGCTTATGTAAGTTATAAAAAAACTGGTTCATCTTAACTAGAACGTTAAGCGCATCATAGAAAGTTTACGACATTCATTTGTAGTTACACAATGATCTTTTATGTTTTTAATATATATATATATATATATATAGGGAGAAGATCATGCGAGAACCACCTCTTATTGCGAGAACCAATGTGAACACAACAAAAAATGCCTAAAAATAACTAAAAATCACACAAAAATTTTTTTAAAATATTTTTTATATAAAAATTGCTACTTTTCGAAGCAAAAAAAAAAAATAATAAAATTGTTTTTTTTTTAATTTTTTTTTTGCCACTAAAAGTAGCGATTTGAGCATAAAAAATATTAAAAAAAAAATTTAGATTTTTTTTTTATTTTTTTAGATTTTTTAAGGTTTTGTGGGGGTTTAGTTTTTAGCATTTTAGCTTGGGGGGGGGGGGGGGGGGGTTTAGGTTTTTGGGGGTGGGGGTGGGGGAGGGGGGTTTAGGTTTTTTTGGGGGGGGGTTTGGTTTTTTTTAGGTTTTTTAGCTATTTTAGGTTGTGTTCGCATTGGTTCTCGCGGTTCTCGCAATAAGGGTGGTTATCGCATGAACTCCTCCATATATATATATATATAGGGAGAAGATCAGTGGCGGACCGAAGATTTTTTTCCTGGGGGTGCGGAATTTTTTTAAAGATTTTAGACCCCTAGCTATATAAAAAAATCGGTTCATAGCGGGTCGGATCGGGTCGGGTCATGTAAAACAAGTAAAAACAAACAAACAAAGTTTCATAGTGGGTCGAATCAGATCGGGTTGGGTCCATTTCAATTACTAGGGCTTGAAATTCAAAAATAATGCTGTCGAAATTTGCAGCCGAATTAACCAGTTTGCAGCCGAAATTTTGCAGTCGCCAACCGGAATTATGATGTCGTTGGGCGCTGAAGTGAGGCAGAGGGAGGGCTGGAGTCGCTGGCAAGTGGCAGCGATTTGGGTTTTTTTTATTTATTATGTGGACTGGTTTGTTTAACAAAACTAATAGTTGGGTTGGGCTTGAATGGGTATTAAGTTATTGGGCTTGATGGATTGAATTTAAGTTTTATTAAAGGGGGTTAGTAGGCTAACTTGTTTACATAATTTGATCCGGTTTCAATCCGTGTTCACAATTTTTTACATAAATTCCTAACATTTTTTTCTAAGGGGTGCGGTCGGAATTTTTCAAGGGGTGCGGACGAAAATTTCCAAGGGGTGCGGTCTGGATTTTTCGCGAAAAATACCACTAATTTTTTTTTTCAAGGGGTGCGGCCGCCCACCCACCCCATAACTTAGGTCCGCCTCTGGAGAAGATCATGCGAGAATCACCTCTTATTACGAGAACCGCGAGAACCAATGTGAACACAACCAAAAATGCCTAAAAATAGCTAAAAATCATACAATTTTTTTTTAATATTTTTTTATATAAAAATCGCTACTTTTCGAAGCAAAAAAAAAAAAAAATTAAAAATTAAAAAAAAAAAAAATTTGCCACTAAAAGTAGCGATTTTAGCATAAAAAAATATTTAAAAAAAATTTAGATTTTTTTTTTATTTTTTTAGATTTTTTTAGGTTTTTTGAGGGTTTAGTTTTTATCATTTTAGCTGGGGGGGTTTAGGTTTTTTTTTTTGGGGGGGGGGGGGGGGGGGGGGTTAGGTTTTTTTTTAGGTTTTTTGGGGGTTTTAGTTTTTAGCATTTAGCTTGAGGGGGTGGGGGGTGGGGGGTTTAGGGTTTTTTTTTTTTTTTGGGGGGGGGGGGGGGTGGGGGTGTGGGTTAGGTTTTTTTAGCTATTTTAGGTAGTGTTCACATTGGTTCTCGCGGTTCTCGCAATAAATGGAGTTCTCACATGAGCCCCTCCCTATATATATATATATATATATATATATATATAGGGTAGGGATCCTAAGAGAAGTCCACCCTATTTGAGAAACTTGAGAAGCAATCTGGACCACACATTTTCCCTAAGCAAAAAATGCAAAAAAATGTGAAAAAAATGCAAATTTTTTTTTTTTTTTGGAAAAATCACAGCTTTTTCTTTAAGGATTAAATTTTTTATTTAAAAATAAAATTATTTGGATTTATACACATGTGTATATTGTTAATCTTTTAACTATACATATATGTATATTGTCAATTATACATATATGTATATACATGTTTAAAATTGAAAAAAATATGTGTTATAAATCCTAAACCTTATACTATAAACACTAAAGCTAAACCTTAATGCTAAACACTAAACCCTAAACCCTAAAGCTAAACCCTAATTCTAAACCCTAATGCTAAACCCTAAAGCTAAACCATAATTCTAAACACTAATGCTAAACCCTAAAGCTAAAACTAAACCCTAAAGCTAAACACTTAATGCTAAACCCTAAAGATAAAGCTAAACCCAAAAGTTAAAGCTAAACCCTAATGCTAAACCCAAAAGCTAAACCCTAATGCTAAACCCAAATGCTAAACCCTAAATACTATTACTAAACCCTAATGCTAAACCCTAATAATAAACCCTAAAGCTAAACCCTAAACCATAAAACTAAACCCTAAATACTAATGCTAAACCCTAAATAACACTTATTTTTCAATTTTAAACATGTATATACATATATGTATAATTGACAATATACATATATGTATAGTTAAAAGATTAACAATATACACATGTGTATAAATATTTTTTTTTTTAAAAAAAAAAATTAAAAATTAAATCCTTAAAGAAAAAGCTGCGATTTTTCAAAAAAAAAAAAAAAATTGCACTTTTTTACATTTTTTTGCTTAGGGAAAATGTGTGGTCCAGAATGCTTCTCAAGTTTCTCAAATAGCCTACTACTTTTCACATGATCCTTATCCTACACACACACATATATATATATATATATATATATATAGGGCCAGGATCATTTCAGAACCATAAATATTTACAGAACTCGTAGAACTCCTAATAAACAATCTTTTTATTTATATATTTTTATGTTTAGCATAATTTTATCATTTATTATGTGTATTTTTACGATTACATACATGTTAAGAGTAATTTTATCATTTTTATATGTAATTTTATAATTATACATATGTAAACTAATTTTTTACATATATGTAATTAGTTATAACACATATATATAATTTTGGCAATTAAACATATGTAAACTACTTTTAACATGTATGTAATCAAAGAAATACATATAATAGATGATAAAAAGATCATAAATACAAAAACTTATATATAAAATGATTGTTTATTAGGAGTTCTGAAAGTTCTGTAGTTGTTTAGAGTTCTGAAATGAACTCAACCCTATATATATATATAGGGTAAGGCTCATGCGAGAACCACCCTTATTGCGAGAACCGCGAGAACCAATGTGAACAGAAAATAAAATATAAAAAAAATCAAAAAAGCACTCAATTTTTTTTTTATATTTTTTTTAAAAATCGCTATATTTCGTTACCATAAAAAAAACTTTTTTTTTGAGTAACAGTTATCCATGCACATGTGCATAGGTATCATTACTTCGACAAATTTGGTAATACGTTATCAGGGATTGACAATTGCACTTTAATTTACAATACCATTCGTAATTCACTACTTTTTACAATACCAATATTCAAAATGCACATGTGCATAATTAGGTATAACCATGATATAACATGTTTTGATACAAAAAGTTTGTGATTTTGAATGGAGAAGTAGGCCCACATACATGTTTTTTGGTTAGTTATATCTAGTGGTTGATGGTTTGTTTATAGTTGTCAATTTATGATGTAATATGTTGATTGGATGGTATAAATGGTGTTTACATACATGTAATAAAGTGAAAATATTGTTAATTGTATTGTATTATGGATGGTAGGAGGTAATGGTATTGTATTATAGATGGTAGGAGGTAATGATAGTGTATTATGGATGGTATGATAGATGAAAGGGAAAGTGTATTCAAAGTAGTGTACCAAAACACCTTATTTCATGTTGATACATATAAATGCACATGTGCATTTCTAATATTGGTAATGTAAAAAGTAGTGTATTACATATGGTAGTGTAAATGAAAGTGCAATTGTCTAATATGTGTAATGAATTACGGAATTTGTTAAAGAAATGACAAAAATGCACATGTGCATGCTTGTGTATTATGGATGGAATGATAGATGAAAGAGAAAGTAGTGTACCAAAACACCTTATTTCATGTTGATACATATAGATGCACATGTGCATTTCTAATATTGTTAACGTAAAAAGTAGTGTATTACACGTGGTAGTGTAAATAAAGTGCAATTGACTATTATTTGTAATGAATTACGGAATTTGACAAAGAAATGATACATATGCACATGTGCATGGATAACTGTTACTCGAATTTTATTTTATTTTTTGAAATTTTTTTTATTAACAAAATATAGCGATTTTTCCAAAAAAATAGTAAAAAAATAAAAAAAAATTTTGGGTGATTTTTAGATTTTTTTAGGAATTACTGTTTGTGTTCACACTGGTTCTCGCAATAAAGGGTGGTTCCTAACGGATCTTTGTCCTATATATATATACACGACTCGGTTCATAGTTCAGCTTTAAAGGTTTGTTGGTTTATATTGGTTAGGAACTTGGAAGGGTTGTGTATAGCCGAAAAGGTCATTTAACGTTTATTTTTTATTTTCATTTAAGGAATATAAAATTATGTATATATGTTGTATTAATGAACAATCCTTATCGATTTTTTGAAATTTAATACACAATAATGCTTTTGAATTTTTTTTATTTGTCTAAAACCACCAGAACAGTAAAAATGTAAAACTGTGAAAACCGGCTAGTTCGTCCAACCAAACCAACCCGGCCTATCTGTTTTTTTTTTTTCAAACCATAGTTGGGGTTCAGCTCAAGCGTTTTGTCAAAGCCGACCGAACCGGACCATTAAAACCTATAGTCCTAGTCCAATTTGCTTTTTTTTTCTAGTTGCAATCTAATACGCGGCCCTAAAATCTTGTGGGTTTTATTACTATAAGTGACGAGCTTAGCCTTCTTATTTGGGTATTCAATAGTCCGTTAAACATGTTTGAGCCCATCAACATGAAATGATGAAAATGATAAGCTTTTATTAACCAAGCCCATTTGAGCCCATCAAATGAAATGATGAAAATGACAAGCTTTTATTAGCCAAGCCCATTCAAGACATGACAAGAAAAGGAAATCGTTTTTGTTTTGTTGTAGTTGTGAACTAGTTTTTGCCCAATTCGTGTCAATAAGCTGAATATTTCTCACTTATAATATGTACGTTTGTGTTTCAATTATTTGTATATACAACTCGTAACATGATCTCCAAAAAAAAAAAAAAAAAATTAAATCGAGTCAACCAATTAAAATAAAACACTACCATACTTTTGCTAAAAAGCTAAAACCATAGGAAAATTATAATTTTAAACTGAGTGCAAAATTATAATTTTTAGGACAAATGAGCGTGTGTCAAGCAGCCGCTTGACACGAATAAAAATTACTCCGAGCCAGCCAATTAAAACAAAACACTACTATAGTTTTGTAAAAAAAAACCTAAAACGATGATATGTCTGTAATTTTACACTAGGGGCAAAATCGTAATTTGACATGAAAAAAACAAAAATAATGGCAAAAATATAAAATTTGAACTGAGGGAAAAATCATAATTTGGCTAGGAGAAGAAAAAGACAAAACCAGTGACAAAACTGTAAATTTAAACGGGGCAAGATCGTAATTTGGTTGGACCAATGGGGAAGTGCCAGGCTTTGTTAAAAAAAACACTAAAACGATGGCATGTCTGTAATTTTACACTAGGGGTAAAATTGTAATTTGACAGGAAAACTGTGACAACTGGCACTTTACCATGAATTCCGTACAATAATAAACAGTAATCTGTGCTTTAATGACTGTGCGTGATTATATTAACAAAACGAATGATTTCCTGATTACTGTCATATTCATACAAAGGCATTTCATGTTGCAAGATTATTTATCTTTATTACGCAGCAAGGAACAATTAGCGCACGAAGCAAAGTTAGCACAGTTATCAGACAAACTAGAAGTACTGACGGGAGTTCAGTACTTAGACAGACATGATATTAAGACACAAAATAAGCCCCTGAACCAAGTGATACACTAGAGTAGTGTATAGGGAAGTAGGGATTACAAAACTGCCTTCCTAGTGATAACTTAGGTGCCAGAAAGTGCCAGAAACACACTAAAACTGCAGAATTCTACAGAAAACACCAAAATTCAACAATTTTCAGCATTTTTACAACTAAATATAATGCAAAAATGTGGCTTAATGGTCCAAAATACTTTCCTAAGTGTCGGAAATCAAAACTGTCATAAAAGGGAACATAAGGCACACTAAACTGCGTAATTTAGCACCTTAACGAACCGGTAACCAACCGAACAACCGGACACTACCCGAAACACCAAATTTTCACTAAAAGCATTGTTTTGACATTTCTGAACTAGTTATGGTCACCGAACACCATAATACATCTTATAATTACATAACACTTATAACACTAACTTTTACACTTAGAAACTAACCAACATAACTAACTTACCATTTCATCACAACTAGACCCCCCCAACTTACGGTTACAAGTGGGGCCCACTCCATGGATTTTATTTGAATATTTAATAAGATATGTTGCGAAGACATGAGACATAATAACCAAAGAGTAAACTAATGTTGGAAGGTTTTTATAAAAGACCATAAGGCACCCATCTTAGTTCATTTCACCACTTCAACAACACACCACCTCCTTCTCCCTTCCCCTTGGTCACAGCCCAACACCACCACCCTACTCCCACCATTTTCATTCCACTAGCAAGCAATCTAAGGTGAATTTAAGGTGTAAGAAGCATATCTAAGAAGGTGTGGAGCTTTGAAAGTTGAAGGACCTCATCAAGGAGCTTTTATCCACCTAGTTAATATCTTCATCATCTTTGGTTTCTTCCCTAGACCTGTGCTAGTAGTAAGACTCTCATAACTTGTTTTTACTTCTTATATTGATGGTTAAAAGGTTATGTAAAAGACTAAATGTGAAGAACATAAAGAATCAAGAAACTAATCTCTAACATAAAGCTTGAAATCATAAGAAAATGTGTTGTTTAAGTGTATGTATGGTTTTTGGTTGCTGATTATTTGTGCTTATGATGTTAAACATTATAAGGAACTTGCTAGATTGTGATTAAACACATGATCTAGCAAGATGAAAGTATGATCTTGTGAAAAACCAAGATGCTCATACTTATGTAAACATGGACTTGAAATATGAAGATGTTTTCTTGAATAATGATGATCAAAGTATGATATGAATCTTGTAAATGGATGATTTCAAAACTAGTTTTCTCAAGAAAACTAAGTTAAATTACAAGATTTACATAAACTTGAATTTAAAGGAACTAATCACATTTTTAGTGGTTAATCAAGTGTAGAAACATGTTAATGACAAGAAAAGTTCAAGAGGAAATATTTTTGGAAAATCTTTTTACAAGTTGTGAAGATCTAAAATCTTCAAGAATGATGTTTTTAAACAAATAACCACACTTTAAAGAGTAACTAAGCTTACTAAACACCATACTAAGTTACTACAAATATATATAAATTTTCAAGTTCATGAAGTTATGTAAATAACTTGATTTTGGCATTTGGTAAGTATTGTTTGCTTTGTTGATGATTTGATGATTTATAAAAGAAAATGATATGCTTTGAAAGCATGGAAACCTCCATTTTTAAGGAAAAACTATGGCAAAAATTTTCTAGAATTTAACACTTAGAAAAATATTTTTAAACAAATATTTACAAGTATATTTTAATAATGAATTTTTCGTATAAAGTTGCCATAAATTTTGTTACAAAAATTACAAAATATTGGAGGTTGGTTTTTGATAATAAAAGTGACTAAATATGTATTTAGGAGAATATATACTTAGATGCCACCATATGTGTGATTATTTGTATATTATGTGTATTAGTTATATTATTTTAGGACTTGAAATAATATAACTCACCAAAATGCTAAGAATTACAATACAAAATGTTACCAAAATTCCAAGAGAATAAATATACAATTTATACCAAAATATTGGAGAAACCGAACAAGGAATATAAGCTACAAAATATTCCAGAATTTAATTTTATAAGTATATTTTGATAAACGGTATTTTGGAAACCAATGAAACAAAAATATGATTTTTATGGTTATTACAAAAATATATCATATTTTGACAAGAAGAAAATATATTATTTTTCGTGTAAAGAAAAATATATATGTTTTCTTGAATTATTAGAAAACATATTATTTTTGGAAGAAAATATATATTTTCTTAAATAGATTTAGAATATATCATTTTTGGGTGAAAATGGATTTATAATATTTTCTAAGTTAATCTTGAAAATATATTACTTTTAAGGATTATACGAAAATATAATTATTTTTGCCAAGGAGAAATTATAGATAATTTTCTATAAAAGTTTTCTTAAAATATACATATTTTAAGAATGCAAATTGGTGATTCTTATTGGTTAAAGATAATATTCCGAAAAATTAAATAAAAATTGAGTATAAGAATACTTAATAAATACAAGAAAATACGTATTCTCGTACGTACAAATACACACCGGAATACGCCACCAATAATTGGCAAAATACATAGACAATTATAATTATACCCATCCTTGGGGATATATTCATGGGGGAATTTCAAGGAGACAAGCCAAAAAGATATTATCTTGGCAATATTCCAAATAAATGGATGAATATAATTTAAGTTAAAATATTATTATTTTAACTAATAATTATATACTTTGAATTTATATAATGTACATCAAAGATGTAACTCACAGTACACCAAGATTTCCAAAAGAAGTCTTCATGAACAACTAAGACAAAAGAGTCATTACACGACCTAAACGTCTAATAAAACATGGTACGTGTGTAGGTAGTTGTACGATTCATAGGAGTACCTTTGAGCATACGAGATAGCAGGACGCAAACTTGTGAGTTCATGTCCCCCTTTTCTCTTACTGTTTTCGGATTTATAACTCTTGGGGGTGGAATACATGTTACAGATGTTCAAATGGTATGATTTGGCTATGAAATGAACTATTAGATCATGTGAGCATAGACTGAAATTGAAATGCCAGTAACTCTCATAAGAATCATGGAAAAATGTTAGATCTAACGGGTACGGCCGAGCCCCCACTCATGGTCCTTATGTGGCCACTTAGAGTGCTTTAGTATCCCAGTCGAGGTTATTCGACAACGGTCAAGGGGATTTGACATAGTCAAGGTGATTTGATACGGTCAAGGTGAATTTGACACAGTCGAGGGAATTCGACACAGTTGAGGGGATTCGACAAAGACAAAAGTCTACTCATAATGAGTACTCCCTATGTCTTCACATACATTAATGTCCTTACATAACATTAATTTGATTTGTTCATAAACGCTTTTCATACTTGTTTTCAAAGGAGTCTCTCAAATGTTTACAAGATTACCAGTACTCATGCAAAGCGCATGAACTCGCTCAACTTTTGTTGATGTTTTCAAAATTACATGTATTTTAGGAAACAAGTTGGATCTTGGGCGTTGGTGTTGTTTCGGGAAGTAAATTTCAAGTTTAGATGCCATCCACTTTTGTTGGTTTGTAACTTAATCAGAGGTTGTGTGGTTTGAAACTTAAATGACTGGTGTTTGTAATATTCTAAACTTTATGAATGGATGAACATTATTTTGATCATGTAGTTGTTTATTATAATCGAATTCAATGAGAACCGATCTAGTCACACGCATACGCTTCCGCAAAAGTCAGGGTGTGATAAAAACAAACAAAAATAATGGCAAAACTTTTAAATTTGAGCTGACGGCAAAATCGTAATTTGGCTAAGAGAAGGAAAAAAACAAAAATCAATGGCATAACTGTAAATTTAAACTGGGCGAAATCGTAATTAAGTTGGACCAGTAGGGAAGTGCCAGGCAGCTGCCAGATACTATTCCCCTCCATGAGTAATGTAGTGTATATAAATGTAAATTGCATGCTTGTTTCAATGTGAAAAAGAATTAAAGGAAATAATATCAGTTTTGTCTATCGCATTTTTGCCTAGTGATATATTGGGGGTGAGATAAGACTTAAGGACCATTAGGTCCTGGGTTCTTAGATTTATTGGGTTTCCCCCTAAATTGTTGTATAAGCATTATAGACTAGTGGAAATAGATATGATCGGGTGGTTCCGCAGGTGGCACGATGATGCTCCAATGGTCCATCAATGATCAAAGTTTGTCGTTAAAAAAATCGGTTTTTAAGTTGTAATCCGTTTATTGTCGTATTTAGATCAAATTAATATTCGGAACTAAAATGTGTCTTGGTAGGGTGGTCAATCATGTCTGGTGGGCGGATAAATGAAATCGAACACAACCCATATTTATTTATCCATTTCAAAAATACCCTAACCCGCGTATACTTAAAATCGTGTAATGTTTGAGTCACCCCATTTAATGTTTGCTCAACCAGTTTAGTGTTCATTTGCGAATATGAAAATTAACTAGTGACTAGGTAACAGTGTCGTAAAAGTAGGTCTAGGAGATGGAGTACATGTCAAGTAATCTCTAAGGGTACAGTGCCGAGATGATTTTCTTCACTTTGCCTAATTACTCAAAATCATTCAAAGGCAGTTAATCGGTGCTAGAGTCAAATTTGGTCGGTCAACTTGGGAAGAGTTGGACTTAAAAAGAACAAAACATAATTTCTATGTCTAAATATTAATGAATAAATATTGTTCAAGAAATGAATATCAATTTTTAAAATACTTTAATATTTGAACATGCATCATTTTTTTATATCGATAATCATGTATTCTGCTATAAATATATTAGAAAGGGGGCTTGGCTCATTTAAATAAAAACTTTAGCTCAAAGCTCTTTTTTTTATCTAATAATTTATTTTAATTATATATATATAGGGTTAGCATTTAGGGAAAACGATGAAAAGTGTAAGAACAGTGAGAATGCTTATGGATCGTCCGATTAAAACAATCTATGGACTAGATTGGCGCGGTGGCGTTCTCGTAAATAACATCAATTTTATTAAGTGGACGTGCTTCATTAAGGGTAAAAAGGTCTTTTACTGCTTAAATTCAAAACACCAACTAAAATGAGAACACGCCATTCAAAACGAATAAAACACCATTAATACAAAACGCCAAAGCTTAGGGATAAAACCCGTTGTAGACTTACAGGTAGAAGAAACAAACATTAACTGAAATTCAATTATTAACATTTATTAGAAGAAATTCCCTCCTAAATTACGCGCCAAAAAAATCATTATATAAACGACGTTAACATCGCTTCCATAATCACTTCCATCCATCGTTCTAATAACATCTTTTACCAAAACGTCAAGTTTAACCAAAACGCCAAAAATGGAAACCATCGTTTCATGGAGATACACCCTGAGAATAAGAAGATTCGTCATACGTTTTGACAACAGAAGGATGGTGTTTGTTAAGACTATCAAAGCAATTTTGAAAATGGAAGAAGAGGTACAAAGGGCTATCCTATCGCTTGGCATACCTCTTGATAACGAATGTCATGAAACACAGAAGCTTATGAGAAGATTAACCAGGAAATTTGGTCCAAACAAAGCAGATGGAAAAATGGACCCAGTCATCACATCATGGCATTTTGATGAAGAAACAGACATGGTGACCGTTATATGTGACACAACGCAGGAATACTACATGCTTGAAGACATCATGGCCAGGGGGTTGGGTTCATGAAAGACTTACACAACGCTACATTTTTTAACACATACATGGACATAAAAATGGCGTTGATGTAGGACATGTTCAAATGGAGGCTTCAAAATCTTCAAGAACAAGAACCCAATGAAAGTGAAAGTGATGACTTGGATGAAAGACTAGAAGAACACTCTGAAGAAGAAGACGAAGGAAGTGATGGACACTTCTCAGACAAAGTCCCTTCTGACGAGGAGTTTTATTTTTTTTTTGTTTTCTTTTGCGTATTTTTTTTCAGATAATAAAATACTATATTTCTCCCCTAGTTTCAAAACGCCAAAAAATACCACAAAAGTCATTGCATACAAAACGCCAAAAAATAATAAAAACTATTTTTCCTGTGTATTTGTTTCTCTGTTAGTGTATTTTGTCATCTTGGTCTACAAAACGCCATTAAATATAAAAAGTCCAAACTTGGAAGATGGGACGTCTAACACCCTTAACTGATAAAGCTGAACAAAACAGTAAATACACATAGTAATTGAAAGGACAGTTACTTTATTACTAGCATTTTGTTGGTGCATATGTCTGTTGACTTCATCTTGTATCGAGTCTTGTAATAGGTTTGATAGATCAGGACACGTAGAACGATAGAAACGGGAAACAGTGCAGAACCAACCAATTCACACGAAGTGGCCAGTTCGTACGAACTGACCAGTTCGTGCGAACTGGACCATGTCTGGTTCATGCGAAGTGGCCTGCCTATATATAGTGGTCTTGAGTCTTTCATTTGTAACGTGTGATTCCGGTAGCGAAGCTCTGCCGAAGTGTCGCCAAGCTTGTAAAACGTTGTGATATCAATCCAATCGACATTTAAGCTACTTCTAAGTGTGAATCAAGCTGCAAGAACATCAATTCATCTGTTTCTGCCTTTCGTATTGATCGAGAACTCTTCTGAACGACTCGTTTAGGTCGAATCTCGATCCTACAAGTGGTATCAGAGCTCAGGGGGAAGAGTTCTTACCATTTCAGCTTGATTTCATCAAAAATTATGATTTCTACTCATTTCTACTCACTTTCTTCACGTTTTCTCAAAATTAACTAAGATTTTACGGATAAAATAGACTGATTTTGTGATATAACACGCGAAACACAGTTTTAATCAATCCTTGAAAAAATCAGGACCTAATTCAACCTAAAACTTGATAAATTTTGAAAAAATATCATTAGATCGTTCGGAGATGTCTCAGTTCGTGTGAATTAGGGTTCCAGTTCGCACGGATTGATTAAATTTGACCCCAGGTCATACGGATTGAACCCCAGGTCGTGTGAAAGTATCAGTTCGTTTGGAGTTTGAACTCAGATTGTTTGAACTCCTTCAGTTCGCACGAAGTGGTTCAATTTGCCTGAAAGTCTGAACCAGGTCGTTTGGAAAGTTCACCAGTTCGCACGGTTAGGAGTTTAGTCAGTTCGCACGAGGTGTGAGATTAGGTCCAGTTTGTTTGAAGTTCATCAGTTCGCATGGATTGAACTAGATTGAATCAGTTCGTACGGTTTGATCATCTCAGTTCGCACGAAGTATTAAGATTGTGTGAAACTTAGTTAGTGTTATAGGTCATTTTCTGAGGGTACATATCTTGACTAATATCCTGCTTTTAATTGTTTATTTGCAGGATACTGGACTTGGATATTGCTAACATCCTGGGCGATATCCTGAGGTTAATTGAATTAACCACGTGCAGGTTAGAGGCTGTGGGTTACTAACGGTCAGATGGACTTCTTCTCCTCAGGACTCGGGCGTATCTGTTATGTGAGAGACGTTGAACCCGAAAGACCAGGTCTACAACGTTCGAGTAGAGAATATTCGCCTGATCCCGGTTTATTAGGATAGTTTGTTACACTTCTTTTACTATAAATAGATGGGGGCGGATCAGATTAAGGCACGCAACTCGTACACACACATCCGAAAACTTTTGCTCTCTAGTTCACTGCAAACACTACACACAAACACTTGTATTCAAATTACTTTGTAACACCTAGTTGATCCGCACCACATCCTGCACTGTATCCTGATATTTGAAGTAATAGAAGAACAAGGCAGCTGCGATTGTCAGCTCCCGAGGTTTTGTGCCGGCGATCTAAATTGATCAAGGGCTTTCCTCGTATATCCTGTGTCACCCTTTACATTTTTGCTCATCATTTGATCAAAGATACAACTCTATATCCTGAGCCGTATCCTGAAACTGTTTTTGCAAATAACTTGAATAACGTATTTTCGACACACTTTTCTAGCACACTACCTCACTTAACTAATTTGATCACTTAATTGCTTCGGTAATTTTTGACCAAAACAATTTGGCACCCACCGTGGGGCAAGTGGTGCTATTTTTGCTAAAAACTTTAGTAAAATCATTATTCGGTTTTCTTTTGTCAAAACTTTTTTCTAACTTGTTTTCAATGGCCTCAAGATCAAACATGAGCTCCTCCACTATGTCCGCTACGACTTCTGCTACTACCGGTTCGGTGCTTCCACCACCTCCTCCAAGGATGCCAGTTTCTTCACAATCTCAGGATATTATCCCTACTCGGAGTGTTCAGGGATCTACTCCCGTTTTAGCCTCTAATGATGAAATTCTAACTTTATTTGGAAGTGTGGAGGAACAAATGAGGTAGCAACAGGAAACTAACCAAATGCTGTTAAGAGAAATACAACTCTTAAAAGCTAGCTCGAGTAGACCTGCTGAAGAAACTGTCACTCCGATACAGCCCAGGGCTTTGAACTTCAGTTCTGCAGTTTACACTGAGGATAAACGGGGGAACATCGTCCCAAGCCATTCTCAGAATCATACCCCTGAGATACCGTCCTCGGTCAGGATGTCAACTGTGAGGAGCTCGGGATATGTTTCAGGATATGGACAAAATCCTCAGACCGGTAACATGTCAAATAATAATATTCTTACTACTAACAACAATGGATCTTTACAGGATGCAGGTATGACGTCAACATTTACTAGGGAGCTTCAGAAATTGAAGGACATGATATCCAGTGTACCTGGAGTGGTCCAGCCAATTCCGGAAGTATCTCAAGACAGCCACAGGATATCCCGCTTTGCATATCCTATCTGTGATGCTGAAATCCCAAAAAGATTTCAGACCCCCAACATGAAACTGTATGACGGGACTACAGATCCTGAAGAGCATATTGCCCAGTATAGGGAAAGGATGGAAATAATCCTATCCCTCCAGATCTCAAGGAAGCATGCTTATGCAAGGGATTTGGTTCTACCTTGACATGATCAGCCTTAAAATGGCTGTTAAATGTTCCTCCTCACTCAATTACTTCGTTTGCTCATTTGGTTAATTTATTTAACTGTCAATTTTCTTGCAGTCGAAGTTCTGAGAAACTAACCAGTGATCTTTACAGGATAACTCAAGGACCTCAGGAATCCTTGAGGGATTATGTGAACAAGTTTAGTCGAGAATCCTTGGATATCCCACATCTTGACGTTGCAACAGTTGTGCAGGCTTTTAAGATGGGGTTACAAAAGGATTCTCAGTTTTATCAGGATCTTGTAATGAATCCCTGCAGGAATCTCGACGAAGCTCGTAACAGGGCTTTGAGATATATCCGCTTGGAAGATGACAAAAAGATGCAAGAAAGGATGAATTCTACCTCAACCTACGAATCAACCAACAGGAAATCAGAATCCTCGTATAAACCATATCGCTCCAAGCCATATGGTAGAAATGATAACAAGAAAGTGAATGCTGTTGAAGACGAGGATCCTGAAGAATATCCTGACTTATCTGAATACTGCTTTTCTGTTAATATACCTGAGTTAATGTATGCTATGCAGGGTTTAGGAGACAAAGCTAGGTGGCCTCGAAAGAACCAGCAGAAAGCTGATTGGAAGGATAAATCCAAGTGGTGTGCCTTCCATGAAGACTTCGGACATGTGACTGAGGATTGCATTGCTTTAAGGAAAGAAATAAGTTACCTGTTAAGCAAAGGGTATCTGAAGGATTTGCTGGGAAGAAAGAAGAATAAAGGGCAGGATCCTGAGAAGGATCCTGAACGAGCAGCATCACCCCCAGCAGATGCCAAAATAATTAACTTTATCTCAGGAGGATCCGACATTTGTGGGACTTCGTATTCGGCGACCAAGAGACATGCAAAGGAAGCTAAGACTGAAAAGGGAGACAAACTAGTCAGGATGACTACCCTCACAACTGATAAAGTGATCACTTTCGATAGTGATGACAGGGATACTGTTCAGGATCCTCACCATGATGCTTTGGTAATAACATTATATGTGGCTAACCATTTTGTACGCAGGATATTGGTGGACAACGGTAGTTCTGTCAATATAATTCAGCTGGAAACGTTGAAAAGGATGAATGTATCTCCGATGGACATTACTTCAAAGTCCACTGTGCTCGTTGGTTTCAGTGGAGAAGCTAGAAATACCGTAGGAGAGATAAAGTTACCAGTATATGTTGAAGGGGTCAACTCGATACAACGCTTCTGTGTGATGGACTCCTTATCCTGCTATAACATCATACTAGGCAGGCCATGGATCCATGACATGAAGGCTGTGCCTTCGACTTATCACCAATGCATCAAGATTCCAACCCCTTGGGGGGTCGTCAAAGTTGATAGTGATCAGCAGGAGGCGAAGGAATGCTACTCATCCTCAATGAAATCCTCAACCAAGCCTAATCCAGCATAGCAATTAAAGATGCGGGCCCGGGATACCTTGGAGGCTTCAGAGCAGGATGTGAAGAAAGTTATACTGGATCAGGATAATCCTGATATCTCGGTGCTCGTAGGAACCAATATCCCTCAGGATATTGAAGAACAATTAACTAACTTTTTGAAGTACAGGATGTCAACATTTGCATGGAAGCATGAGGATATGACAGGTATATCCAAAGACATTATTACTCACAAGCTTGGAATTGACAGGTCGTTCAAGCCTATACAGCAAAAGAGAAGGAAGTTTGCTCCTGAACGAAATGCAATTATCCAGGAGGAAGTTGAAAGATTGTTGAAGTCCAAAATGATCAGGGAGGTCAAGTTTCCAAGATGGCTAGCAAATGTAGTCGTAGTACAGAAGAAAAATGGGAAATGGAGAGTCTGTGTAGATTACACATACTTGAATAAGGCTTGTCCTAAAGACCCGTTTCCTCTTCCTCATAATGATGCAATGGTGGATGCTACTGCCGGGCATGAGATGTTAACGTTCATGGACGCATCCTCAGGATTTCAGCAGATTCAAATGGAGCCTTCGGATCAGGAGGATATAGCCTTCATGACACCGACATGTATTTATTTCTATACTGCTATGCCCTTCGGTTTGAAAAATGCAGGTGCAACATACCAGAGATTGGTGAACATGATGTTCAAAGATAAGCTGGGGGACTCCATGGAGGTATATATTGACGATATGGTGGTGAAATCTAAAAAGGCTGAGGATCACCTCCAGGATGTCAAGGGAGCATTTGATATCCTGGATCAGTATAACATGAAACTGAATCCTGCTAAGTGCCATTTCGGAGTGGGGGCAGGAAAGTTTCTAGGATATATGGTGACGAAAAGGGGCATAGAGGCAAGCCCGGAGCAGATTAGAGCTATCCTGGATATAAAATCACCTTCGAGTATGAAGGATGTTCAACGGTTAACAGGCCGAGTAGCAGCATTGAACAAATTTATTTCAAGATCCTCGGAAAAATGCAAGGAATTCTATGATATCCTCAAGAAGAATAAGAAGTTTGAATTGGAAGCAAAGCATGAAGCAGCCTTGCAGGATTTGAAGCGATATCTCTCAACTGCACCTTTATTGATGAAGCCTGAAAATGGTGAACCACTATCCCTATACCTCGCTGTATCGGGGAATGCTGTAAGTGCCGTTCTTATAAAGGACCATGAAGGTCAACAATATCCTGTCTATTATGTTAGTAAAAGTTTGTTAGATGCAGACACTAGATATTCTCATTTAGAAAAGTTGATATTAGCCCTAGTTATGGCATCAACAAAACTTAGACATTATTTTGAGACACATAGGATTCATGTTAGTACCAATTATCCTGTTAAAAATGTGCTTAGGAAACCCGAGATGTCGGGTAGGATGGCTAAATGGTCAGTAAAATTAAGTGCTTATGATTTAGTATATGAGCCTAGGAATGCCATAAAGTCTCAGGCTTTAGTTGACTTTGTGGCTGATTTCAGTAGTGATATTCAAAACAAAGTAGATTTAGAAGTACAGCAGCTAGGAGAAAATTTAGAATGCTGGACATTGTATACTGATGGTGCATCTAACTTAAGAGGTGTAGGTTTAGGTATACTACTAAAATCGCCACAGGGGGACATATTACCCCGGGCTATTAGGTGTGAATTTCCTGCCACTAATAATGAGGCAGAATATGAGGCTTTAATTGCAGGATTAGAGTTGGCCAAAAATATGAATATCAAGAATTTGCAAGTATATGTTGACTCCTTATTAATCACTAATCATTTTAATGGAACCTATGCAGTTAAAGGAGAGAAGTTAATCGAGTATCTTGAAATTCTCAAAAAGTTAGCAGGATATTTCGATATTTTTACACTTGAACAGGTACCAAGAGAGGATAATGCTGAAGCTGATGCCTTGGCAAATCTAGGATCATCAGTCAGGATACCGGAAGGAACCCGAATACCAATATTACATATCCTATATCCTGCGACGGATCCTCAGGATAAGGAAGTAGTAAGTGTTCAGGATCCTGATGATGAGTATCCTGACGAGGATCTTAAGTCTTGGATAGCTCCAATCATAACATATCTCAAGGAAGGACACATCCCAAAGGATGAGAATCCTAAGGCCTTTAGAATGAAGGTATCACAATTTACTATTATCAATAATGTCTTGTATAATAAATCTCTTGCAGGACCATATCTGAGGTGCTTAGAGGATCCCGAAACCAAGGAAGTGCTTCAGGATATACACGAAGGGGATGGTGGTAACCATACTGGGGGCAGGTCGTTATTCTCAAAGGTATTAAGAACAAGATATTATTGGCCGACGATGAGGAAAGATGCCGCAGAATATGCCCGAAGATGTGATGCATGTCAAAGACATAGTAACATATTACATCAGCCTGCTGAACCGCTGTATCCTATTGTTTCCCCTTGGTCGTTTATGAAGTGGGGTATGGATATAGTGGGAAAGCTTCCAAAGGCTCCAGGAGGAAAGGTTTTCATGTTGGCAATGACAAATTATTTCTCCAAGTGGGTTGAAGCAGAAGCATTTGTTCAAGTTAGGGATCAGGAAGTGGTATCCTTCATAAAAAGGAATATCCTGACTAGGTTTATAGTACCGGCTAAAATAATATGTGACAACGGATCTCAATTTATAAGTAAAAGGACTACTGACTTCTACAAGAGTTGGGGAATCAAAATGATTACATCTACCCCGGTACATCCTCAAGAAAATGGAAAAGCTGAATCCTCAAACAAGATAATTGTTAACAACTTAAAGAAGAGATTAGGGGCCAAGAAAGGAAGATGGGCAGAAGAACTACCCTTTGTTTTGTGGGCTGATAGAACGACGGTAAAAACTGCAACTGGTCAAACCCCATTTTCCTTAGTATTCGGAGCAGAAGCAGTGATCCCGACAGAAATGGTGATACCCACAGCAAGATCCAACCTCAGGAATCCTGAGCAGAATCCTGAAGTCCTATGCCAGGAGCTGGATACTATTGATGAGACAAGAGATGCAGCACGGCTAAGAATGGTGGCATATCAACAAAGGATATCCAGAGCATACAACAAGAATATAAGAACTAGAAGGTTCAAAGTTGGATATTGGGTGTTAAGAAAAGCTTTTCAAAATACTAATAATCCTGCTGATGGAAAGCTGGCCCCGAAATGGGAAGGACCATATGAGGTTGAATCAGAATCAGGAAAAGGTGCATACCGACTCAAGAATATGGAGGGGTATATGCTACCAAGATCTTGGAATGCTATACACCTTAAACTTTATTTCAACTGAGTTTAGAATTTAATTTCTAACTCAATATGGTATGAATTCTATCTCTTTTAAATATGTTTGATTTGATTTGTTCTTTGAAACCCAACACTGACTTAAGCATCGGAGGGGTGTTAGCCAAGCTAACACCCACCTTAGTTTAAGGATGTTTTGCAGTATATGCTTCGGGATATAGCACCAGGATACTCACTCAGGATACTTCGGAAGATTAGAGGATTGGCCCCCTCTCTCACGTATAAGGGATCCTGATTCCTTCACAGGTTTAAATGTATTCACCTTTCTTTCGAATTGGGTTTAAACACCCCGCCTGGAGAGCAAGTTATTCGGGAATAGTTCAAGGTGGTGGGACCAGTCCATGTAAAAGTGGCTGACAATTTCATTGCTAATGGCTATATCCTGAATCCTAAAGGTATATGAGGATTGATCACCCTCTCTCACGAAAGGGTATTTTCATACTCTCTAAGGTTTGAAGGTTTTCACCTTTCTAAGTCTTGGAGTTTATACACTCCCGCCTGTAGCGCACAAAAATTTGGGATTTCCCCCAGGATACGAGGGATTTATCTCCAGTACATTTTTGGGTTTTACCCCTGTAACACAAAAAACTGTCTATACAATTGAAACTGATTTCCAGGAAATTTCTAAGTATTTGAGGACATTATGCACAGGGGACATTCCATCTGAAAGCAATTGTATGATACATGAAGGATCAAAGTTAAGCTAAGAGTCTCGAACTGGGGACATCTTAGTAGGAGAAGTCGCAAAAAGGGATTGGAGATTGATACTAGGGTTAGACTCAGTTCCTGGTATGATCTTTCCTTTATAAACTTTACATAAATTCTATAACCCAGATTAATGTTTAAGTATCCTGAAAAGGATATATCTTCAGGATATATCTGTAAAATGTGTTTTTAGGATGCGTTTCAGGATATTTGATTAAAGTATTTGGAAGTAATACTAGTTTGAAATTGAAACCTTGGTCAAACAAGTATTGTCAAAATGAGTTTGAGAAAGTGGACTATCTTTTATTCTTTAAAAGTGTTCTCTAAAGATGATTGAATTTTTGGGAGTTATATTTAACAAAAATTTTTTAGTATATCACTGAGTATATTGATCAGGATATTTTTGAAAGATAGTTGTACAAAATTTTGCAAAGCTAAAATCTACATTAAGGAATGCATGACAGAAATTAAAAGGCAACAACAAATAAGTCAAAAGAAGTTATATTATTAACATGTCAAAAGCTGTGCTTTTGGATTCACCTCAAACCGAGGCCCATCCACCAAAAGCACAATTAGTCTTTACCATACTTGTCTAACGGTTAAAGGCTCTATCTCAAAACGGGACCTGTCCACCTTCAACCGTTACGACAATCAAAACAGGTTATACTAACCGATGACCAAGGGCTTCATCCTGAAACCCAGGACCCATCCACCTTTGGTCATCGTATTGTTCTAGTGCAGGAAATATAAATTGTTCAACGATGGGAAAAGTAAATTGTTTGTACAAACCACAACCATGAAATTTAAAAAAATGGGCTCCGACCTTGGCACGTATATCCATCATCGCCCACTTCGCCGCCTAAGGAGCGGCACCTTCTTGATCAGCAGCCTCTTTCCCAGCATCCGCACCAGCATCAGCCTCAGGATTCTTCTCGGCATCATCATCACCAGCATTGACCACTTCCTCTGCCACCTTAGAAGGCTCTTCACCAGCGTGCTTTGCAGGATGAGCGACGGGATGACCTCCAAGATCCTGTAGTTTTGCTTCCCAAGCCTTCACATTCCAGGAGGGGAATTCGAAGCCCAAGCTCTTGGCCTCATAAGCCATCCTTAACCTAGCTTGGAGAAGCGAGATAACAACGGATGCTTTGAGGCTGTCCCGATATGAACTCATATCCTGTTGGTATTGAAGAAGAGCGGCGTCTAGTTTGGCCTGAGCATCCTCATTGGCTTTGTGGAGGGCAGCTTGGTGCTCTTGGGTCATTGCTTTGTATTTGTCTTCATAATGCTGGGACTTGGCGACTGCAATTGTTCCTTGATCGGCTATAGTGGCTTCAACTTTTTTCGAGCTTAATCTCCAGCATCTTGTTAAGCCCACAGGCGTCTTCATACAAGTGCATGAGACGTTCCAAGCCCTGCAGTTAAAGATACAGGTATCGATGTAAAATAAGCAGGATGAGGATTAACATACATGTGCAGGATATCGAAAGGGAATTTTTACCTGCTTGAGGAATGAAGTGGCTTCACTAAATCCATGATTCTCGAGAGAGAATGTCTCGGAGGCGGCTGGAGAATCCATTTCCTTTCTCTTCCGGGAGCTAGAGGCCCGGGTCCTGGATGCCGGAGGAGCTTTAGGAGCGGTAGTAGTCTTTGAAGAGGTAGGCTTTGGTGTGGCAGACGACTTCGGCTTGGATTCTTGTTTAGCAGGTATAAGGCTGGAGTAACTGTCCAACTCATCGAGTTGAAAGCCTTCAAGGTTGACAACTGGTACTGCATAAGGGAAGATATTTTTAAACTTATAATACCTCTGAAAGATAATCGGTTTAATGGATAAAGATAATTACTGAGAATATACTTACCAGACATCTCTGAACTTGAATTTTGGCTTGAATCTGCAATAGACAGGGAGAAAGTTCTTTCACTAGCAGGAAGTCGGTATATTTCCTTGATACTGGACTCGGATTCCGCGCTTGGGGGTGCTAAGTCTCTGAAGTTTGCTGCATAAAACATCAGGATATAAGTTTAGGATATACTTTAAGGATACACTTGGGGATATTCCTAAAACCCTAGATCCTACCCTTGGTTAACCATCTAATCGGCAGATCGAAACCCTTGTCGATGGAATTTCTTTTCACGAAAAAGAACTTTCGCCGCCATCGGTCTTCGTTCTTGGTGGCCTTCAGGACTAAAGGGTTTTTGGAGGTGGAAAACAAAAGAAAATGGCTGTCACCATGGGATCTCAACAGGTATGCTATAGGAAGGTCTTCAATACACAGGTCAGGGCAATGGTGAGATCTAATTTGATCCAGTACCATCAAAACTCGCCAGACCATTGGCATAGTTTGGGCATAACTAAGGCCGGTGAGGTCGAAAAAATGAGAGATAAAAGGTGGAAATGGGTACCGGAGCCCCAAAGAAAAGGGGTAGGCGAAAAAACAGACCCGTTCATCTGATGACACGTCTGATCGGATCTCCCGATCAAAAGGACGAATGACTGTTCCAGCAGGAAAGGCACCGGAATCCTTGAGGGCGGCGATATCGGCATTGTTGAAGCAGCAGATTTCTTTTTCTGGTTCTCGTATGAGATTTTGACTCACGAGGGTTGGGACTGGTTCATCCGAACGAGATCTTGTCCGTGATGCCATGGAGAGTATTAAAGCAAACAAAAAGAAACCCTGGAAAGAAAACAGAGGATGAAGAAGAGAATAGTTACCTGAAAATCGCTTGGAGAGTAATGATAGCAAAAGGAAATATCTCAGCTAATTATAGGCTGAGTATAGGGGGGTTAAAAGTAAATATTGCATTGAAAATAGCACAAGGTCACCTCAGCCGTCGTTTCATCTTAATTGCCTTGAATTACGAGATAGAATTTCTAAAATATATCCGTTGGATTGGTATACCAACAGATATATTTGGGGACAATTGTTATAGGTCATTTTCTGAGCGTACATATCTTGACTAATATCCTGCTTTTAATTGTTTATTTGTGACCAGGATACTGGACTGGGATATTGCTAACATCCTGGGCGATATGCTGAGGTTAATTGAATTAACCATGTGCAGGTTAGAGGCTGTGGGTTACTAACGGTCAGATGGACTTCTTCTCCTCAGGACTCGTGCGTATCTGTTATATGAGAGACGTTGAACCCGAAAGACCAGGTCTACAACGTTCGAGTAGAGAATATTCGCCGGATCCCGGTTTATTAGGATAGTTTGTTACACTTCTTTTACTATAAATAGATGGGGGCGGATCAGATTAAGGCAGGCAACTCGTACACACACATTCGAAAACTTTTGCTCTCTAGTTCACTGCAAACACTACACACAAACTTTTGCTCTCTAGTTCACTGTAACACCTAGTTGAACCGCACCACATCCTGTACTGTATCCTGATATTTGAAGTAATAGAAGAACAAGGCAGCTGCGATTGTCAGCTCCCGAGGTTTTGTGCCGGCGATCTAAATTGATCAAGGGCTTTCCTCGTATATCCTGTGTCACCCTTTACATTTTTGCTCATCGTTTGATCAAAGATACAGCTCTATATCCTGAGCCGTATCCTGAAACTGTTTTTGCAAATAACTTGAATAACGTATTTTCGACACACTTTTCTAGCACACTACCTCACTTAACTAATTTGATCACTTAATTGCTTCGGTAATTTTTGACCAAAACAGTTAGTACACACGAATTGATATTTGTTCAGTTCGCACGAGTTGAATTAAGTCCAGGTCGTTTGAAAATTAGTCCAGATCGTTTGAACAATTAGTCTTTGTGAATCTTTCAAAACCAAAACATGGAAAACGAATTCTACAACGCATTTGCTACTCCGATCACTATGGCTCAGAACGTGAACTTAGAGAATGAAATGGGCACCATGAAAAAACTGCCTAAGCTCATGAATATCGAGGAATATAACAGTTGGGAAGAACATTTTGAAAATTGGGTTCAAGCAAATCACTTAGATGCATGGGAATGTGTTGAACAACGATATGTTAGACCGATTGATGATGACGGAGAGATTGTTGCTATTAAAATTTAAGTGATGATGAGAAAAAGAAATACAAAAGTGAAAAGATGATGATTAGTATATTGTAACAAGCTATTAAGGAAGATATCTTGATTTTACTATAACACAATGGAAGTGCACACTCAATGTGGAAAGCACTAAAAACGAAGTTTGTTGGAAGTCAAGACATGATCAAGAACAAAACATCGCTCTTGAAGAAAGAATTTGATCTATTTCGTGGATTAAAAACCGAAAACACCAAGCAGATTATAGAAAGATATTGCAATTTAGTGGTTAACATGAAGCGGTTGGATATCAAGAAAGATAGAGAAGAATGGGTTGAAAAATTGGCGGATGCATTGCCACAAGATGTTTGGGGCACATATCTTATGATGTTGAAGAATAATGATGATTTTGCAGATCTATCGTTGAGTAAGTTTATTGAAAAACTCAAAGTTCAAGAGATGGAACAACGGAAGATGGCGAAAATGAAGGACTTTAATGGTGAACAAGACATTGGTCTATACTACAAAAGAAGTACAATTGATAAGACCAACATTGCACCAAAGATCGAAACTGCATTTAACGCAAAAAGTTCTTCTGGAGGGTCATCTCATATCATCATTCGATCCAAATTTTTCAGCAACCAAGAATGGCAAAGTACTACAATGCAACATTGCATTAAATCTTGAGAATGGTCAGAATTTCTCGGAAGAGGTTGCTAAAGGTCATATGTCTTTGTTGGTGACTGTGTTAGAATCTTATGAAAGTTTGGTTGCCGGAAGAATCGGAAATCCAATGTTGACTAAGGAGGATTATGATCAGATAGATGCTGAAGAGATGGAACTTATGGATATTAAGTGGTGTATGGCTAGTGTGTTGAGAAGAGCTGAGAAGTTTAAACAGATCACGGGAAGAGATGATTTTCGTGATGTGGGAACTTCACCTTTAGGTTTTGATAAATCTAAAGTTACTTCTTTTCGTTGCAGGGAAAAGGGGCATTTCAAGCGAGAATGCACAAATAGCGAAGCAAGTGGAGCTCAAAATCCATTCGGAAACAATGATTATCATCGAAAGGCGATTTATCATCAAGTTGCTCCACATCAACAACAAGCACCACAAACTTCACATGCTAGGAAGGAGATCGTAGAACCATCAAAGAGAGCATGTTATGGTCTGATAGATCAAGAAGATGAAAGACTTCTAGAAGGTTTTAGTTGGGACACTTACAATCCTAACAGATCTTCAGTTTCTAAAGCATTTGTTGCTCAAATTTATGAAGATTCAACTGTTGAAGAAGAGATGGCGTATGTTTATTACGAATCTCAGCAATGCAGCCCGATAAAGAAAGAAGAAGAACCAGTTTCAACAAGAAAGGCTTCAGAAAAAGCTCCAATTTTTTATCACTCATTAGATGAAGAGAGTGATGATGATAGTGAAGAAATTCGAAAAATTGAATATTACAAAAGAAAATTTTCATCTGATAGTGATGATGATAATTTGTATTTTGCAGGTAAAAAGGAAGAGATCAAAGAAAGACAAGCTGCGAAAAAGAAGAATCATAATGCAGAAACTGATGACAGTGACGATGAAAATGTTCGAGTGATAAAGAAGCAGGTTAAAGAAATTCCAGCTTTCAAGGATGTGATGGAAGCTGATGCAGAAAAGATGCCTGAAAAGTGTGAAAATTGTGATACTGTGAAAAGGCACAAAAACAAATTGATTCATAACATGAACAGACTGAAAGAATCTTATGATGTTTTAAACAAAGCTATGAATCAATATAACAAGTCAAGCAGTGAACAAGCGATAGGTATGAAGACACTCAATGGAGCGTTCATGACAAAACAGAAAATCATGAATAAGTACATTGAAAAATGTGCTGAACTTGAACAGAAATTGGAAACCCAGAGGATAGAAACTGAGAGGGTAAACAGGTTATTAAGAAGTTACTCATGTGCTTCTTATGTTATTGACAGGATTTATCCTACAGTCGAAGGCATGAAAGCGTTTGAAGAGGAGAAAATTGAAGTAAAGGATACTGGTAAGAAACATAGTACCAATTATACCAAGTGTCCACCTCCACTTGAAGAAGGATATTCTCCACGAAATCCTAATTCAGAAAGAGTCAAAAAGGTAACCAATTTAAAGTGGGAATCTGAACCTTCAGATGGATTGCCAGATAATATTGACATTACATTCACTGCATCCGACACTGATCAACAATCTCAATTGATGAAGAAAGTGGTGGATCATGTGTTGGATAAAGATGAAACCGAGGAGTCAAAGTCAAAGTCTGATACTCCAAGTCCAACAGTTGAAAAAGTCAAAAGGGTTTACAGTAAAGATTTTCTGTTATCACAAAATAATTTGAATGACGAAACATTCAAAGTAGCATATACTTTGAATGATTCTGACAAATTATATTCTGATGAAGAATTTCCAATAAGAGGTGTTAAAACTGAAATGATTAACAAGGTTTTCAAATTAACAGAAACTAATATTTCTGAAATAAAAGATGTAAATCTTAGTGAAAAACCTAAAAAGTTCACCTCAAGAGTTCAAAAAAGATTAAACAAGAAAAAGGGTTATAGTTCTGGTTCGGGTTATCAAAAGAAACCAAACCATAACAGTAATTTCAAAAAGAAAGGATTAGGTTTTATTCCACCTGAAAAATCCTAAAAATGAAAAATATGTTAAAGATTTTAAATCAAAAGTTGTTTTTGTTTCAGGGGCAAGTTCTGAAGAAGAGGAAAAGAGCTCATTTTGGAAGCAATCGAACAAAGAATTCCTTGCTAAGAAGCAAGAAGGAATGAAGAATGATGTTGCTCAGAAGAAGGAGACGAGAACCTGTTATCAATGCAAAGTAGTTGGTCACATTGCCTTGAACTGTCCAAAGGCAACCAACACAAAACAGGGAGTCTCTGAAAAACTGAAAGAAAAGATGGTTGATAATGAACCACCAACTGAAAAATTAAAAATGTTTAAAAATTCAACATATGAAGTTGGTGAGTGTTCTAAAAGTTTTTACAAAAGAAGAGTGAATCTTAACAACCAAATGTGGGTTGTTAAGAAATCAGATGATACATCTGGCGATGAATCTGACTCGTCAAAGTCAGAGGAGCCACAAGTTGAGCTAAAAAGTGAAAATTCTGTTCCGACAATGGATGACACAAATTTTCCACCATTGTGGACTGAAAATTTTAAACAAAAAGTTGGAAAAAATAGAGATTTCGAATCAATTCTATTTTGAAAAGAAAGAATTTGATGTCGAAAAAGCCTTTAACCCTAGAGTTCTAAATATTTTTGGAAAAATGGTTGACGGGAAGGTCAAAGGGGTAAAGGAATTTTATGAAAAGAATAAGAAGAAGAAAGGAAAGAAACCGAGTAATGATGACTCGGAAACTCCCAAGGACCGTCAGGCTTGGGAAATCTCTTTATCTGAAAATCCTGACTTGCCGGAACTCCCAGGTTGGTAATTGTGGAGTAGGAATCAGCATCTTTCTTGAGAAATTCAAAATTGTTATATTTCGACTTACAAGTGGTATTTTTGATGAGAACTTACAAGTGGTTAATCAAGGTCATTAAATTGAACTTGATTTAACTTTCATACATATGATTGAAGAAAAAGAAAAATGACATATTTTACAAGTGGTATTTGAAAGAACAAAATGATGAATTAAACCCCGATTTTACAAGTAGTATCAACAAACTAATTTTCCGGAATAACCATTTGATTAAAACAAACTTAAGTGTTTTAAAATCATAATGGGAAAATAGTTTGTTGTCAGGGGGAGTTCTGATTGTTTATGCCAAGTGGATGGCGAATTGAAGCAATTCACATCAGTTTGTCATTTGATTTGTACAGTTTATTGCTTTTACGTTTCAAATTTTCTCGTAAAATAAAAAATTTCAACATATTTTTGATTTTAGGGGGAGTAAAAAATTTAGAATTTTTGAAAATTTGCAAATCCTAAAACATTGAAAATTCAAAATGAGTTTTGTTGTGAAAAAGAGGAAATGATAGTACATCAGTAGACAATCACAGTACGCTAAAAAATTGGAAAGTAAAATGTGATAAACGGTCTCACTGATGATATGCCAGTAGGTTTTTATACGCTTAGTAGATTGTTTTCGAGATATAAACCTAAATATCATTACTTACTAATTTTGTAGGGAACATCTCTCGGATATATGGGTAACCCCCGAAATCTTGTTTGAAGGGCTTTCTATTTCTGACATACTAGGTCTTTGTGCGTGATGATATCTGGGGTATTATACTGGGACTTCTGATTTTGTGGGAGCAATAGCCTAGTCCTCGTATAATACTCTGCACAACTTTAATCATAAAGCTCACCCTCATCATAAAAATGATGAAACATTGAAAAATGCTAATCATGTGCTGTTGAAGAAAATATTCTCTAAAGGGAACACACCTAAAGTCGAACCATCATCTCTCTGATTTTGCGGAAGCAATAGCCTGAGCTCTCATGGTTTCGCATTCACCCCTTACAGATATCATTAGTGTTCATTCACCTGTAAGACTGAATATAGGAGTCTGGATACGAGAGTATATTCTGAGGTGGGATACGTGAATGAGTTAAGACCATTAAAACACTAAATTCATATCTCGAAACAGTTGAACTTTGTGTGAAAATTTAAGTGGATCAGTATACTGACAATCTAAGTGAATCGTTTAGAACTTAAAGTCTAAAAAGGTCAACGGTGCTAGTGATTTTTCATAAACTGATATGATCCTCTTACACAAACCCACAAAATATTGTCTGTAAATATTTCGTTTACTGCTTTTCATTAATGTGTTTTAGCATAAAATGTTGAAAATTCAAAAAGATTTTATTTCATCTTATTTTCGACAACTGATGTTGAAAAGCTGATTTTGAAAATTCTGAGTGCTAAACATGATGAACAATGGTTTGGGAGAGTTTGTTTGAAAAGAGAAATGATTTTGAAGTGATTAAATGGTTTCAAATTTGAGAAATGTAATAATCTAACAAGTAATGTTTTGAGATTGATTTAACAAGTGGTAAGCAGTGATTAAAATTGTTATAAATAAAAATTTACTTTTGGGTAGAGTTTGTGCAGGTAAATAGTTTTGCATAAGCTAGATTTCGATTCCTGAGGATAGGCAGATTAGAACCAGGTTTCTGAGAGCCAGGCAACGGTCCTGAACCTGTAAAAGTTGCTAAGCAAGATCCTCATGTCTAAGCCTGAGCAGAGCTTGAGCCAGGATACGATCTAAGAACGAAAGCTATGTCAGATTGCGATCCCGGAACAATTTAAGGGGGACTCTGTTAGCAAAGAGGAGTCTGAAGATGTAAGAGCCAGATACAGATTATGGAATCAACATCCAAGGGGGAATATAGCTGCTGATGCTGATGAACTTAAGGAATCAAGAGATCTGATCAAGAGAATTAGAGATTGGAAGAGTCAGGTTGAGATTCTGAGAGAGAGAAGATAGAGATTGATGAGGATGCTTACAGAGAAAGATATTTTGGAAAGAGCAAAAAGACTGATCAAGACTGAAGACTAGTCATACTAAAGACTCACACCGAAGACTCGTCAACATCTAAGGGGGAGTTTGTTGGTGCATATGTCTGTTGACCTCATTTTGTATCGAGTCTTGTAATAGGTTTGATAGATCAGGACACGTAGAACGATAGAAATGGGAAACAGTGCAGAACCAGCCAATTCACACGAAGTGGCCAGTTCGTACGAACTGACCAGTTCGTGCGAACTGGACCATGTCTGGTTCGTGCGAAGTGGCCTGCCTATATATAGTGGTCTTGAGTCTTTCATTTGTAAAGTGTGATTCCGGTAGTGAAGCTCTGCCAAAGTGTCGCCAAGCTTGTAAAACATTGTGATATCAATCCACTCGACATTTAAGCTACTTCTAAGTGTGAATCAAGCTGCAAGAACATCAATTCGTCTGTTTCCACCTTTCGTATTGATCGAGAACTCTTCTGAACGACTCGTTTAGGTCGAATCTTGATCCTACACATTTATTATAATAAAATCCCACCTAAACTACGGGCCAAAAACATCCTATAAAGAGAAACGTCTCAGTACAATCAATTGATCACGCCCAAAAAACAACGCCATGTTTCCTAGAAACCACTCACTTTAAAACGCCAACAAAATAGTTAAAAAAAAACCACAGATGGCAAATCTCGTTTCTTCGATATTCAGTATTGTTTTGCATGAAGTTTCACTGAATGGATTCTTGCCTGAGGTGGGTATCTCTATAAGCTTTTGCTGAATGAGATGGACAGATATTCAAGAAAAAGAGACTGATGACAGTGATATGTCATTATGTGAGCTTTGTTCATGATGGATATATTGATGACATGAAAGGATCGATACCAATGTAAATGCTATTTTGGACTCCATGATCATAATAGCATCCACGCCGGCGTTGATCTTCAACAACATGTCACCAAACAAAAATAGATCACACCAAAATACAGGATGCCACTAATCAGCTTCGTCTAAAGACGGGCATTATGTAGGAAATTTGGCATCTTGCTAAGGTATTAAACGGTTCGAGGCATAAAAAATTCAAGAAGAAGAGGCTGATGACAATGAATATTTGGATAAGAAATTAGATTAACATTTTTATTTTTTTTCATTTTCTATTATTTAGGGGATCATTTTCAGTTGTTTGTTATATAATTCTCTATTAATAAAATACATTATATCTTTTAAAACAATGTTTATAAAACGCCAAAAACTACAAACACCAAACGCCTAATAGTATGAAAACTGTGAGAACGGATACTGGCAAAGCACGTTGTTACTATATAAAACACCAAAAAATTCCAAAACTAATAATGAAATTACTTTAACAAATTGTTTATATATATATTAATTTGTAACATGGTAATGAATATTATCATCTTTTTTGTCTTTTGTGGCTTTTTTTAACTTTTTGTTTTTTTTAATTTGTAACAAAACTTGGGGTTTTTTTATACCATATTGCCACAAAAGTTAAGCAAGTTTACTTTTTTATTAGTTTTTATTTTATGTTTTTTTTTCTGGATTTGGTCGTCAATCGGTTGCTACTTAGTAAGGTGTTTGGTGGTCACACTTGGTCCCTCAGGGTTTTTTACCCCCTCGACTTTCTAAACTTGTCGGTATAAATTCGACTTCATCTACTTTTTTACATAGCGTGAGTCACTTGGTGTTAAAAAATTTTGGTTTTACATTACATTTTTTTCTCGGTTTTGATTGTCGTTTGGTTGCTACTTAGCACGGTTTTTACACCCCTAACCCCGCAATGCTGGTAGCATGGTTTTACGTCTTCACCCAGCAACGCGGGGTATTAAGACTAGTTATTATTAAAAACACCAATAATTAACTAAATGCCATTAAAACAATGTTTAAAACAACGTGCGATCTTTATCTAAACGCGATTAAAAACAAAACGCCAAACCCTGAAAATATGAGAAGAGTTACAGCCTTAACAGATGAAGCTGAATAAAACAGTAACTGCAACACAGTAACTGAAACGACGAAAAACTTTCTTACTAACATTTATTATATTAAAAGCCACGCCATCGTAATTGAATTTATTTATCTTTCCAAAATGGCATAATTACCTGTCACATTATAGGCCTACATCCTACATGACACAACAATTGATACACAAAATACACATAAAAAATTACTGATGTTTTTTACCGCCAAAAACATATATCTACCTGGGGCAAAAAAAAGCTCATTATATAAGTACAACAGCTAAAACAAAGCATCACACTCCACACATTCACTAAAAACGCCACACATTTTCTAAAGCGCCATACAATTTAAAAAATGACGCAGGTTATTGTGACATTTCATCCTAAAGTTCTCTGACAGGAGAAGGGTGAAAGTCAAAACAATCAAGGCCATACTTAGTATGGATGAAGCCGTTCAGAGGGATATTCTAGCACTTGGGATTCCAATGGCCTACAACTGTGAAAGGAATCAAATGGTAATAAGAAGATTAAAGAGAAAATTTTCAGAAGATGATGATGATGAAGATGTTAACGATACTGATCTACAAAAAGTTACAAGTTGGATTCTGGATGAACAATCAATACGGTGAACGTGAGCTATCAACACAGGGTGTATTATTCATTGACAATGGACGAAGTGCTGAACACAGATAGACTACATCTTCTTGAACAACTCTGTGATTTATCACCATCGAACGATGCTAGATCCAGCGTTGTGAATACATTCAGGTATAGGATGCAACAAAGAAGAGACGAGATTATGGCGATATACGCCAATGAACAAGATGATGATGATGAGTCTGATGAGAGTGATGAACAAAGCGATGGTTATATCTATGATGTAATACCATCCACAAAAGACTATTAGTTTTTGTTTGATTTCGTCTTAGCTGTACTCTTTTAAATTACTAATGAATTTAAAAACGCCATGAATGCCAAGAAATTTACCTTGATAACATATATCAACTGTTGAAATCTATAAAAACACCTTATGAATTTGGGAAACGCCATGGACGAAAAGAAGTTATAATTACTAATTGATTTTATTTAATTTGGGGACGCCATAAACGCCAAAATATTTACTATGCACGTGATCTAAAAAAACAATAAAAACGCCATGTAGTTGTTTAATCTAACTAAATGCCAAATAATCTTACACGCCAAAAAAATGAAGCGGTGTTGTGAGACGAATTGAAAAACAAGAATATAAAAAGACAAAAAAGCCCCTCCGCACTTCACTATATCGCGTGCCACGTGTTGGGCCAGGATCCATTCTCATTGTTCTCACACTTTAGGGCGTTTTCTCATGACCCCGTACATATATATATATGGGTGGGTTCGGCTACAAAGTCCATTTTTCCTACAAAGTGTACAAAGTCACAAAACACCACAATTTCAGCCATAAAACACACTCAAAACCCACAAATAGCAGAGTGAAGATCACTAAAACACAATATCTAAACCCTAACAGTCCATAAAAACTCCAAAAGCACCATCGTAGAACTAAGAATATAAAACACAACATGATAATCAGCATAAAACACATTAATGTTAGTTATTCGAAAATCAAAGGCTTATCATCCAAAACACAACACAAAACCCTTCAAATATTGCGTTTTAGTAATCTCCACTTTGTTATTTTTGAGTTTTGACTGTGTTTTATGGCTGAAATTGTGGTGTTTTATGACTTTGTACAGTTTGTAGGAAAAATGGACTTTGTAGCTAATTCCCACCCATATATATATATATATATATATAAAACTAGTCGCACACACATGAACATACATGTATACATAACGTTTTGATGAGAAACAACGTAGAATATGAGATAGCACTTCCGCCCCTAGGGATGTTCATTTATATCTCAAACTCAAAGCCTGGCCCAAATTCAAAACCACCCGAATCCGAACTAGAGAATACTCGAATAACCCAAATCTTCTATGGGACGGTTATCGGGACACTTTTCCCAAGCCAAAAACCCGAACAATCCGACTCGGAAAACATCATCATCATACTCAGTAAATCACACCAATAGCAAAGCTAAGGTACGGTCTGAGAAGGGTAAGATGTAGACAGCCTTACCTCTATCCTGTAGGAATATAGAGGCTTCTTCTGGTGAGACCCCCCGGCTCGATAGTAGTTTTGCATCCAACCTTGGACATAAGGCACATAACACTCAACAATTGGGACAAAGGCTCATTAGTGCATGAACCGTTTTGTCTTTCGGCTATCAACGCCACCACATGATGAATGATTAACCATCCTCCGCTTTTAATTTTATTTTCACGAAATTAGTAAAATAACGTTAAAATTAGTGCAATTTCACTTTTGCCCCGAGGGCCCACACATCTATACACCTGACTCGAAAAACCCGAAAACAAAATCCAAATATTTATTGTCTTTTTATAGATGTGTTTTGGTTTGTAGTCTCTAGTTTTGGGAACATTAATTTTTGAGACTTTTGAACAATATAATATCATATCGTTGTTCAAATGATGTTTGAATTTTGATGATATATTTTTAGTAGAAATATGCATTATGATGATAATTTTTTTAGTAGAAATATTATAGATGTGTTTTGGTTTGGAGTCTCTAGTTTTTGGAACACTAATATTTGGGACTTTTGAATATTATAATATCATATCATCAACTAATTGAATTTTGATGATATATTTTTAATAACAATACGCATTTTGATGACTTTTTTAGTTGCAAAAAAAAAAAAAATTCATTTTACATCTAAAACCGAAGCTGAACTACCTGACATGAACTAACCCGAATAACCTTAATCCGAATGACCCAAACTTTAAATGGTTCGATTATTTGGTCATTTTTTCTCAGCCAAAAACCCGAACAACCGGACTTGAAAAACCCGAAACCAGAAAGGTAAACCAGAAGAACACACTATTCGCCCCAACTCTCCACCTCAAAGAAATATAAAGTAACAAATTTAAACAACAATGCTTGCGACTCAACCGTTGTTCCACAAGCATGGTTGACGTGGAGCGAGGGTGTATTGATTTTTATTACAATTTTAAGTACTTTTTACTCTTTTATCAAGCTTTAAATTTATAAAACACGATATAACACTATCACTCTCTACAACATGCTAGGACAAGTACACCCATCGTTGGCGTAATATAGTGACGGTAAGATACTGAGGTCGTCCAAGGACACAATAGCTTTTAATACCGGAATATCGTTGACGTCTAATCTAATCAAATTTTGAGTAAAGATTTTTAATAAGTAAACTAAAGAAGCAAAATAAATAAAGAAACAAATAGACAAGATAGAATCACTTGGTCCCGACTCATCTTTGATGTATCCTTTAATGATTTCCGCACTTTGGGTTTTTTAAGATATTATCTTAGTTATAGCGGCATGTCTCTCTTACTTCCCCCGATTTGATGCTATTTGCCTCAAAGGAAGTCCTAATAAGCTTTGAATCACGTCCTGCAGGATTTATACACTAGACGAGTCAAGAACTTTACCCATACCACCCTTCTAACCCCCTTCCAGGCAGTTAACGCGCTTTATATAGGCCGTAAAGACATGAATGAGTGAATCAACGAAACATGAAGAGATGATAGAATAAAGTTCACTTTCAATATAAAAAAACTAGTTATTAAAGTCAGTAATACGTACCCAATTAAAAATTTAACCAAAGATTGGAAATCAAAAGTAATACATAAATGACTTCTCTTCACCAAGTGATGTAAGAGATTAGCAAAGCATGGCCTTTGTTTGACAAAAAATCTTACGATTAATCTTGGACCCTGAGACTACTACACACACTCCAGAGATGGATGATAGGTGAATGTGGTGGATGATGGTGGTATTGTGGTAGTGGAGTGCTGCAAGTGTGAGAAAAGTGGTTTGCCAAGGGATAGATTGCTATTGAACCAAGCACCCCTATTTATAGCTGAAAACATAAGCTTTACACGGCTCCGTGCCTTCCTTCTTCTCTATCCTCATTTAATGAGCTTGTCAGTCTAGATGCTCACACGACCCTGTGTGTCAACGACATAGCCTCGTGCCCATTGTATTGTATCATCCAAGATTTGCAAATCTGGAAGTTGACCACGACCCGTGTCCATGAGACACGACCCCGTGTGTATTGTCTACTTCTGTTTGTCTTTTTCTTCCTGGAATCTAGGGGGCACGGCCCCATGCCCGGCAGGCATGACCCTTGCTTATCTTCTGATTTGTTATTCTTGGCGTTGGGGTGAAGCTCGGAGGGTTGGTATATTATATCAACTTCCCTTCTTTTGTATCATGCTGGTTTTTGTGGTTACTTTGTTCATTTTATACATTTAAGCTCTTTTAATCCAGAAAATCAAAAGTATACAAAGAAACACACTTTTTCCAATATTAGTACTAAAAAGGGTTGTTTTTAATACCTTATTTGATATAATTTATATGTTGCATTTGGCGCATATCAATGGTCAAACAACATAGGGTTGCTGTTTGACCATTGCAAACAACAAGGGGATGTTGTTTGGAATTTCTAAAGACAAGCATGTGTTGTCTGGCCATTACAAACAACAAGGGTATGTTGTTTAGAATTTCGAAGTCCTATGTTTTTTGAGTTAAATGCCATTTTAGTACCTGTGGTTTAGGCCATTTTGCCAGTTTAGTCAAAATGTTTCATTTTTCGCTTATGTGTCCAAAAAGGATTCAACGTTGCGATTTTAGTCCACTGAATTAACTTCATCCATTTTTTCTGTTAACGAGAAGGGCAATTCAGTCATTTTATTTGTAATTATGTAAACTTGAAGGGCAATTCGGCCATATAAAATGACCGAATGGCCCTTCTCGTTAAGTTGAAGTTAACCCACAGGTGATGAAAACCTTTTTAGACCCACAAGCGAAAAATGAAATCCTTGGACTAAACTGGCAAAATAGCCCAAACCACAGGGACTAAAATGACATATAACTCTTTTTTTGAAACGGATACTTTATAAACAGAAACCGAACCCGAAAACCAGGCCTGCCAACAACCACAACAAAACTACAAGATTACAAATTTACACCAATCCAACAAGGTTACCAAATTGAACTTAGATCTGTTTTTAAACCAAATGAAGCCCAAAGATCCGACTTCACTAAAAAAAATCATCCACCTTAACTTGTTTACCTGAAAATCTCATGTTGTTCCTCGCTTTCCACATACACCATGACACAATAATCACCCATGTAGAGTAGTCTTTTTCGCATTACGTTTGCCACAATGGTTGTGAATATCGAGAAAATATCTGAACGAAAAAACGAAAAACTGAGGCCCCATTGTCATGGTCCACGACCAGTTTCCGGGTTTGGATGCCGCGGGACAGAAAACCCGTGGTATTGGTGTTTAATTTAGCAGCGGATAATTTTAACAGGATCGTTTAACTGAAAACACCTAATTATTTTATTTCAAGATTTGGGGCAACCCCGTAATTTACAATAATGGAATTTCACTGGGAAATCCCCTGATTACCAAAAACATGTTTATTTATTTACTGATCCACTTTATCCAAGCTGGTAGTGCTACACGGCACTTTTCCTTGTTTACAGTAAATCACCTAAAACATGTTTAAAAAGATTTTATCAGCGGGGAAATACTGGCGAGTCATTCAATTTGCTCAAAATGACACATTGTTACAATTTACAACATTAAGAGTTTTCACATTTGCCCATATCTTATAATTAGCTGGTTCAGTTGTCACTCGACCGGATCTATGACTATGGACATATCACTAATTAGGCTCGCCCACCTAAAGTGATATATCATTAGTAGTAATGTGCACAAAACCCCCACTTACTGCCAGTAATTAAAGATTAGCAAAGACTTAATCACTGCAAAGTATAACTGAAAAAAAACATTTAGGGTTTTGTAAACAATTTGGTAAAAAGAGAATGACTCACATTGTAAGTTTAGACGGGCAGAGTATGCCTACTGATTTAGCCTGATAACGTAGTTTAAATATAACAATGCAAACGAAACTAGGTCAGTAACTTAATTCAACATTTACGATAAAGTTCACAAGATCGAAACCCTCACGACGAATGAAAAAGTATAGCCCGTATTCAGGCAGCACTTAAACATCCATCGGATCGGTTTTAATCGATCAGACAATGTATCGTAGCAATGATCGAGTTATTACCCTGTTGTCGCAGCAGAGGCTCGGGATTATAACTATTCGTGAAAGAACAGTGTATAACGTAATGTGTGTCGAGCAGAGGGCTCAGGATTATACCTTGTCTCCAACTTGAAATTCTAACGGCTTGCGTCGATTGTCCGCATAACTATTCTGACGATCTCAAGCCATTTTTAATCTTTCTTTGATTTGAGTTATCTTGTCGGTTGTTTCCTGCACAATTTCGGGACCTGATAATTGACTTTCTCCTAATTCTGCCCAGCATACTGGAGTTCGACATTTTAGTCCACACAATGCTTCAAACGGGGCAGTATTAATGCTTGTATGATAACTGTTGTTATAGGAGAATTCTACTAATGGTCCCAATTTCCACCGAAATCTATTACACATGCCCTGAGCATGTCTTCGAGGGTTTGAATTATCCTTTCACTTTGACCATCTGTTTGAGGATGGTATGCAGTACTTAAATTTAATCGCGTCCCCATAGCTTTTTGGAAACTTGTCCAGAAATGTGAAGTGAAATGACTATCCCTATCCGACACAATGGAGAGTGGGACTCCATGCAAAGATACTACCTCGTCTACGTATAACTTAGCCAATCTCTCCATGCTAAAGGTTTCCTTCATATGTAGGAAATGAGTGGATTTGGTTAATCGAGCTATAATCACCCATATTGCGTCGTTACCTTTTCTTGTTTTGGGTAGCTTAGTAACAAAATCCATGGTTATAAGTTCCCATTTCCATACAGGCATCTCTAACTGTTGAAGTAAACCTGAGGGTTTCTAGTGTTCTGCCTTAACTTGTGAACAAGTTAGACACTTAGAAACATATCTAGCTATATCCTTCTTCATTCCTATCCACCAGAAGTTATTCCTTAAATCTTGATACATCTTGTTATTACCAGGATGCATCGTATATCTAGATTTATGGGCTTCCTCTAAAATCTTATTTCTTAAATCTCCTTGCCTAGGTACCCAAATTCTTTTCATATGGAATCTCCAAATTCCATCAGCCCCTTGTTCTAATTCCTCAATTCTTCCTTTTATTCCTTCAGCATCATCCTTGATTGCTGTTTCCTGAACATTCTTCAGTTGTTCCATTAAATCTAGTTGTAGATTTAACCTTAAAGCACGAACTCGCCTTTGCTTCTCATGGTATTTACGACTTAGGGCATCTGCTACTAGGTTAGCCTTTCCTTCGTGATACAGAATATCACAGTCACAATCGCTTAGAATTTCCATCCATCTTCTTTGCCTCATGTTTAATTCTTTTTGCCCAAATATGTATCTTAAACTCTTATGATCTGTATAGACGATAAACTTACTTCCGTACAGATAATGTATCCAAATCTTAAGGGCAAAAATGATTGCTCCTAATTCCAAGTCGTGAGTTGTATAATTCTCCTCGTGCTTTTTCAATTGCCTTGATGCATATGCGATTACCTTTTTGCGTTGCATTAGCACACAACCTAATCCTAGCTTGGAAGCATCACAGTAGACCTCAAAATCTTCGGTTCCTTCGGGTAGAGCAAGAATTGGGGCATTGGTTAATCTTTGCTTTAAAACCCTAAAGGCTTCTTCCTGCTTGGGTCCCCATTCAAACTTAATAGTTTTACAGGTTAGCTTAGTTAATGGAACAGCTATCTTAAAGAAGTCTTTTATGAAGTGCCTATAATATCCAGCTAATCTTAGAAAACTTCTAACTTCGGTAGCTGATTGCGGGACCTTCCAATTGGTGATTGCTTCTATCTTGGAGGGATCTACATGAATACCTTCATGATTCACCATGTGTCCTAAAAATTGCACCTCTTGTAGCCAAAATTCACACTTTGAAAATTTGGCGTACAACCTTTCCTTTCTTAACAGAGTTAAGAGTGCATGCAGGTGTTCACAATGCTCGTCCTGGATTTTGGAGTAAATAAGTATATCGTCGATTAAGACAATTACAAATTTATCCAAATACGGCTTACAGATTATATTCATCATGTCCATAAATGCTGCAGGAGCATTTGTCAGTCCAAAGGGCATGACTGTAAACTCGTAGTGACCATACCTAGTCCTGAACGCAGTTTTAGGTATGTATTCTGCCTGTACCTTCAGCTGATGATATCCGGAGCGTAAATCTATCTTAGAGAAGTACCTAGCTCCTTGAAGTTGATCGAAAAGATCATCAATCCTAGGTAATGGGTATCGATTCTTAATTGTAACCTTATTTAATTCCCTATAATTGATACACATCCTCATCGAACCATCTTTCTTTTTAACGAACAACACATGTGCTCCCCAAGGGGATGAACTAGGTTGTATGAATCCTTTGCTTAACAATTCATCTAACTGCTTTTTCAATTCTAACATTTTGGTGGGTGCTAACCGATAAGGTGCCTTAGCTGTTGGTGCAGTTCCAGGAATTAGATGAATTCTAAACTCTACTTCCCTATCGGGTGGTAATCCAGATAGCTCCTCTGGAAATACATCAGGGTATTCTGATACTACTGGAATTTCTTTAAGTTCCTTGCTTTTAGTGTTAATGATTACCGAAATCATATACACTATTCCTTGTTTGCATTCATAACTAGCAACTTTCATTATTGAAATGAACTTCATTGGTTTACGCGGCTTATCTCCTGTTACCAAAATTACTTCTCCTGCTGGCGTACGTATTTCTATGGAATTCTTATCACAAAGGATTCGAGCATGGTTGGCTATTAACCAATCCATTCCTAACACGACATCGAATCCGGCTAAATTCATAGGTAGAAGGTTTGCAGAAAATTTATGAGCTGAGAGTTCTATTTTTACTTCTTGGAGAATCTTTTCTATGTTAACAGAATTTCCATCTACTGTTTCTACCGTATAAATATGCTTAAGGTTGATTAAAGGTAGGTTAAGAGCTTGGCAGAATGAAGTATTTATAAAACTTTGGTTTGCACCAGAGTCAAATAATACTTTCGCATAAATGTCATGTACCAGAAACGTACCAACTATCACATCGGGAATCAGATCTGCTTCTTGAGTTGTCAGCTGAAAGGCTCTTGCATTCTTCTTATTTGTTCCTTCGGCAGGTTTGGCCTTGTTATCAGCTGGCTTGACCAATTTTGGGCAATCGGGCTTGAAGTGTCCTGTTTCGCCGCAGTTGTAGCAGATTACTGATTTCTTCCTACATTCCTCCTCTTGGTGGCCTGGTCTCTTGCAGAAATTGCAATTGTCCTTACATTTTCCAAAATGTTTCGTTTTACAATTCCCGCAAAATGGCGGTGTGGAAGACTGCCCGGTTCCCTTTTTCTTGAAATTACTACTATTATTACCCCCACGGAATCCTTGGGTAATCTTTTGGGCCAATTCCTTTTTCATGTTTTCTTCTCTCGTGCGCACTAGTCCATCAGTTAAGGGGTTGGCCAGTTCGACCGCATCGTCAATTGTGCGGGGTCTCGCAGCTTTGACTATATCCCGAATCTCGCTAATTAGCCCCCAAATGTAGTGAGAAATAAGCACCGGTTCTAGCAAAGCCAGAGTTGGTACAATTCTAGCATACTCGAAGAATTTCGAAGTATACCCTCGACAATCCACATCCATCATCCGGTGGTTCAGGAACTTATTTGTCATTTGTTCCTTTTCATAGGAGGGACAAAACTTTCTTTCCATCAATTCCTTAAATTCCTCCCAACTCATGGCATAAGCCACATCACTTCCCTTCGCCTGCAGCACCGTGTTCCACCATTCTAACGCCTCTTCTTTGAAAAGGTGGGATGCATACATCACCCTGTCTTCTTCTGCACGTTTACTTATTTTAATCACTGCATCGGTCTTTTCCAACCATCGCAGGGCGGCAGTCGCCCCTTAATTGCCTGCAAATTCAACTGACTTACAGGCAAGAAATTCTTTGTAAGTGCAACCAGGTGTTGCAACTTTCATTTTCTTAAGTAACGGGGCTTGAACCACATTATTATTATCACCACCCCCATTTACACTATTATTGAAATTATCGTCGCGGGTGCGTTTGCTATGGTTGGCTTGTGAAGGTTCAACGGGATTCCTAACAGCAGCGATGATTGCTGGGATAGCGTTAGCTATTCCCAGAGCAACAATATTTTCGATATCTTGCCTATTGAGAAAATGGTCTTCATTGTTTTGTTCAGATTGGTTAACTTCAGTTGCTGGTTGGTTTATTGCGTTTCCATCTGAATAATTAACAATATATATATATATATATATATATATTATTGTCACAAAATGGATAGCAATTAAACATAATAAGGCAATCACAACACAGTTAAGGCAACACGTATAGCCAAAATCGTCGATCTTGCGACATTTAGATTCATATAATATTTATACGTTAATACACACTATCTATTTTACAAAGGTTTTATTGTAGTTATTATTATACAATATTATATTATTATTATATATTATGATATTTTATATTATTATATTAAATATATATACATTTAGTTTTATTTTATTTTTATTTTTTCTTCTACTACATATTATTATTATACAACAATTCAACCACAGTTAGCTGGCTTTTCAAAAATGACGCTCCCTCTCATCGTACTTTCACGTGATGTTTTCCCCCACTTCTCGAATCCGATTCCCCGCATCCACCAGTTCCTCGCCATAGCGGCGTAATTCGGCAATGTTCTCCGGGTTCATGGTTGGAAATGGTGCAGGTTCAGGATCAAACTGGGGAAAATATACATTTGGATTATTCATAAAGTTTTGAAAATGCCAGTCGCTCGTCCACCATTCTTCCAACTGCCCTGTAAAAGGTTGTGGGTTGACAATCGGGTCTGGAATAGCAGGTTCCAAATTAACAGGAAGTTCAGATTGGGCTGGGAAATTGAAAAGGGTTTCGTCAGCAGGTCCTATGAGATCACAGTTTGCCAGTTTTCTTTTGAGTTCTTCCCAAGGTGGCAACTCCTGGACCTGGCCATAGCTCTCCCCTACTTCTTTTCCTTTTCCTTTTGGATCCTCCGTCTTTTTCACCTTTTGGGCAGCTGGCTTCTTTCTTCGTCCACGTTTCCAGTCCAGAAGTCTTCTCCTCTTCTTAGGTTTGGGTTTCTCCTGGGGCTGGGCCTGAAACACTAGTGGCTCCACAGTATCCGCTTGATAGCCGGATTGGGTTCCTGTTGTATCCATATCGGTGGTATGGATTGTAAAGTTTCGGAGTGCTTTCGATAGTTCATTCATGCTGTTAGCACATATGAAGAAAAACACAAAAATCTAAATTAAAATTTTATTTATTGTAAATTAAATTTTCACAGAATCACAAATTGGCAATCTGAAAAATTTAGTATTTCTAAATACTTAATTGGCTTAAATCAGTGGCTCTGATACCTACTTTTTCTGTCACGGCCCACGACCCAGTTTCTTGGTTTGGATGCCGCGGGACAGAAAACCCGTGGTATTGGTGTTTAATTTGGCAGCAGATAATTTTAACAGGATCGTTTAACTGAAAACACCTAATTATTTTATTTCAAGATTTGGGGCAACCCCATAATTTACAATAAAGGAATTTCACTGGGAAATCCCCTGATTACCAAAAAACATGTTATTTATTTACTGAGCCACTTGATCCAAGCTGGTAGTGCTACACGGCACTTTTCCTTGTTTACAGTAAATCACCTGAAACATGTTTAAAAAGATTTTATCAGCGGGGAAATACTGGCGAGTCATTCAATTTGCTCAACATGACACATTGTTACAATTTACAGCATTAAGAGTTTTCACATTTGCCCCTATCTTATAATTAGTTGGTTCAGTTGTCACTCGACTGGATCTATGACTGTAGACATATCACTAATTAGGCCCGCCCACCTAAAGTGATAAATCATTAGTAGTAATGTGCACAAAACCCCCACTTACTACCAGTAATTAAAGATTAGCAAAGACTTAATCACTGCAAAGTATAACTGAAAAAAACATTTAGGGTTTTGTAAACAATTTGGTAAAAAGAGAATGACTCACATTGTAAGTTTAGATGGGCAGAGTACGCCTACTGATTTAGCCTGATAACCTAGGTTAAATATAACAATGCAAACGAAACTAGGTCAGTAACTTAATTCAACATTTACGATAAAGTTCACGAGATCGAAACCCTCACGACGAATGTCAAAGTATAGCCCGTATTCAGGGAGCACTTAAACATCCATCAGATCAGTTTTAATCGATCGGACATTGTATCGTAGCAGTGATCGAGTTATTATCCTGTTGTTGCAGCAGAGGCTCGGGATTATAACTATTTGTGAAAGAATAGTGTATAACGTAACGTGTGTTATGAATTTTTACGTCGAAACAGAACAGACATGCAAGTGCCAAACCCCTGCATTATATACTGAATTTGGACCTCCCCCGCGTGACGCGCCAGGTCCCCTAAACCCTGACGCGTGTCGCGACAGAGACACCCCTAGGCTAGGGGTGCCTGGTGTCCTGCTTAGCCTTGCTGAGTCAGCTTGAACGATTTTTTGTGTTTTAACTTCGATTTTTGAAGATAGTTATCAATTAAGGGATACCCCCTTGAGTTTTTTTTTTTGGGGGGGGGGGGGTCCTAATCCTTGTTTTGGCCATTTTAAAAATTATGGGTCGTGCCATACCATTTGGGGGGTTTAATTAGGGTTTCCTAATGTGCATTAATAAATTAAGAAATTACAATTTTGGTAAGAGTTGTTACAACCATACACCCCGAAGCAATTTTCTTCCAAGGAACCGAAACCCAATAACACCCTGTAAACAAGTACTCAACTGATTCCACCTCCGACGCGCAAAACGAACACAAACTATCATCGATAAAAATCCCACGTCTCTACAATGCCTCAACCGTAGGAATCCCGTTCATCTAAGCTCTCCAGGAGAAAACACTACACTTAATCGGAACCCAATTAACCCAATCCATCACGTACCTGTTGTTGTAATCCCCCATGTCCACTACCAGCCTTTTCACTGCCGCCACACTAAACGTATCGGAGCCGATCCCGTTCCTTCGCCACATGTCCTTCCTTCTTGTAACACCTCGTAAAATAGTGTCCAATAATGTATTGACATGTGTCCCTATTCCTAATTATGCCTAATGTTGGCTAGGATGGACTATTTTTTGCCAAAAATGAAAACTATGAATGCGGAGGGACTAAAAGTGTCAACATGCTGAAACTATGTCTATGAGTGACCATTTACGGTGTCCGTAATCTCAAATGAGCCACTTGTTGGATGAGAGGAACCGTTTGTAAACTTGTTTGAAAGTTTGTGATTTGGAGGACTAAAGGCGTCAACATGTTAATTTATACCTTTGAGTGACCCTTTAACGAACCAGGAGCTTCATACTCTCGAGTGTGCCTAGCATTGGCCATGAGGGGCTATTTATGCTTGAAATAATAATACATAAGAGTATGGAAGTTAAGGGGCCTAAAGTGTCAAAGTTTAAAAATAGTTTGTGGGCCGAAGCCCTATATGGACCGCATGAACAGGACCTATACGATCCGCATACGTCTACCAGCTTCGAAAAATCACCTTGCAGCCCACACAAAGCTCCAAAACTCCATTTTTCGATACTATGGGCTGTTTTCTGGTTTGGGACACATATGAGGACACATGTAGGCTTCTCCTAACCCTCAATTACACCTGGTATCACCTCCAGAATCCCTCAACAACTATAAATAGATGCATTTGTGCATCAAACCAACTTGCACCTTCTGGTTTTCAATTTCCTCTCATCTCCTAGAGATTCCCAGCTAAATGGAGCTTCCATTTGAGTTCTTTTTCGTGCAAGGTTCACTGGTAAGTGATCCCTTTCCTTGCATTTTCGTTTATAGGCTTTTTAAAGCCAAAAGTCAAGTGTTTTCGATAAACACTTGTGTGAAAGTAGTTGGTTACGTAGTTTTTCTGAGCAGAAGAGCCCTTTTAATGGTCTAGCCATTGTTCAAGATGAACATGACTACGTGATCGTAATTAGGTAGGTGTTAATCCCTCAAAAGGGCACCTCCTGAAAATCACGTTTGCTTGGTCAATTGACGGGTCAAAGTTTTGATATTAAAAAGTCAAACGGGTCAGTTTTTGAAATTATTATAATCTGAGTTTATAGGTGTTCTAAATTATCTTTTAACACTTAAACTGTTGGGTCAAAATGGAGAATGATGTTATCAATTAATGCGATGTTATTTAGCGACTTTATTGTTTGTATAGGATGGTGTTTTTATTTATTTTAGTCGGCCGTTTTTAGTGAGTTTAGTAGGTTTTCCAAGAAAGAGGCGACTTGCTTGGAGGACAATGCTCAAGGGGCTATAAATAGAATATTAGCCATCTCTTTTAGGGTGTGCATTTGGGAGCCACCACCCCAGGGAGCTCACCCCAGGGAGCTCACCTGGGGTGGATCATTATCTTGTAATCTTTTATCACTATCAATGAAACATTTCTATTGTTCAAATCTTTGTTTTTATCTTTCTAGTGTTTATTTATGGTTCACAAATCACCCGTCTCGTATTATTTACCGAATCGAAACTGAAACCGGATCTTTACGGGACTATCAAAGATTGGATAACCTTTGATTGATGGTAGTGTATAATGGCATTAGAAGGTGGTTTCCAGCAACTTAGCGTGAAGGAACATGTGGGAGGCGGTGGAAGATATTCTTAATTTTATTATTATTGTTGGTGGTGGCCGGAATTGTTTAATCGAGGTCTGTCTAATCCTCAATGTGTTCACGGGATTGAAGTTGTTCGTTCGCCGAATTTGATGGGATTAGAAGTTGCTGCTGCGGAGGTTGATGATTTTAAAGCAGAGGGTGCAGTCAAAGAACAGCCAGCTGCAACCGAGTGGAACCAGGCGAAAGATGGTGGTGCACGGTGGTATATTTTTGGTCCGATGTTATCTCCGGTAAGTCATGTCGGCTGGAATGTTGGAATGAAGGTTTGGATGATGGCAGATGATGTTGGCGGCTGTAAAGTGTCGGCTAAGGTTTGGAAGTTGACAGCTTGCATGGGCTTAATTGAAACATGGGCCTAATGATTTGTTAATTATTATTGGATCATTACTAAATTCTCTGGGCCCACTATATGTTGGAATGAAGAATTATGGTGGATATCAGTAATCAGTTTAAAATGTTAGATTGAACGGTTGGATTTAGATTGAAAAATGTTGTTGTTGCCATTGCATTTCAACCAAGAGACACAGACAAAATTGCGGCCAGTTATGTCAAAAAGGTAATTCAAGATATTTTTTTTGGTTGTCCTCTGGTGGAAAGTGTTTGGGATTACTTTATTGGGCTAGAATGTTACAAGTTTAAATTATTAATTTGGGCTTGCGTTCTTTGGGCCGTATTAGGCTAAGGTATGATTGGTATTTAATTTGGCCAAGAGTATCAATATTTTATTTGTGGTATAGATTTTATTTGGGCTGTGAAATTATAGATATGAATTTGGTTTGGATATTTGGGCCGGGTGTTACAAGTTTATATATGGGCCTAGAGTATTGATCAGTTTTTGGCCGAGATTTTTAGGCCGCGAACAAGACTGGGCCAGGGATTTTATGATATATTTCGGGCTGTCAATTTTTATGGTATTGGGTGACTTTAGCGGTGGATCAGGAACCCAATGCAATCTGAAAAAATTAAAGATCCCCACAAGGAAGCTAATTATTTAATTTTTATCATTGAAGTTCGAACCCTATCATATGCATATTAGAGTTTTATCATTAATAAGATACGGAGCTTTGATTGACAAGATATAGGAGGGTCTACATTTGAGAGGGAAAACGACAATGAAAATTTTTGGTATTTAGCCGATTTGTGAAGATTCGAAGACAACGTCCGATGTATTTTTGAAGATCATTTGAATAATTAATAGCATCATTCTCGGGGGAAAATTGTTGGGTCAAAATGGAGAATGATGTTACCAATTAATGTGACGTTATTTTGCGACTTTATTGTTTGTATAGGATGGCGTTTTAATTTATTTTAGTCGGGAGTTTTTAGTGAGTTTAGTAGGTTTTCCAATCAAGAGGCGGCTTGCTTGGAGGACAATGCTCAAGGGGCTATAAATAGAATATTAGCCATCTCTTTTAGGGTGTGCATCCGGGAACCACCACCCCGGGGGAGCTCACCCGGGGTGGATCATTATCTTGTAATCTTTTATCACTATCAATGAAACATTTCTATTGTTCAAATATTTGTTCTTATCTTTCTAGTGTTTATTTATGGTTCACAAATCACCCGTCTCGTATTATTTACCGAATCGAAACTGAAACCAGATCTTTACGGTTCTATCAATAATGATTTGCATAAGATGAATACAATTAGCCCCCAAATCTCACTCTAAAGTGTGCTCTCCTAAAACCCTAATCATCTCTTTCTATTTATAGCCTAAACAACTTAAAGCTAATTACATTTAAGTCCCTAGAGATAATAACTTACTAAAAGAGGCATTAAAAATGAAAACTAATTAACTTACGAAAATAAATATATTTTGTCTAAACAAAATATATTTAATTAACCAAATCAATATAGCTGTCATACCTCGAACTTTCACACGTCATATCTTTCTTCGATCTTCTTGTGTCGACTCGCGTGTTGACTTTGACTTCTTTGCGTTGATTTTGACTTGTTTTGTTGATAACATTAGACTACACGTTTTAGACCCAACAATTAGCCCCCAAATCTCACTCTAGAGTGTATTCTCCTAAAACCCTAATCATCTCTTTCTATTTATAGCCTAAATAACTTTAGGCTAATTACATTTAAGTCCCTAGAGATAATAACTTACTAAATGTGGCAGTAAACATGAAAACTAATTAACTTAAGAAAATAAATATATTTTGTCTAAACAAAATATATTTAATTAACCAAAGCAATATAACTGTCATATCTCGAACTTTCACACGCTATATCTTTTCTTCGATCTTCTCGTGTCGACTTGCGTGTTGACTTTGACTTCTTTGCGTTGACTTTGACTTGTTTTGTTGATAACATTAGACTACACGTTTTAGTATAAGGGAGAGATTGTTGGGTCTAAAACGTGTAGTCTAATGTTATCAACAAAACAAGTCAAAGTCAACGCAAAGAAGTCAAAGTCAACACGCAAGTCGACACAAGAAGATCGAAGAAAGATATGGCGTGTGAAAGTTCGAGATATGACAGTTATATTTCTTTGGTTAATTAAATATATTTTGTTTAGACAAAATATATTTATTTTCTTAAGTTAATTAGTTTTCATGTTTAATGCCTCTTTTTGTAAGTTATTATCTCTAGGGACTTAAATGTAATTAGCCTAAAGTTATTTAGGCTATAAATAGAAAGAGATTATTAGGGTTTTAGGAGAACACACTTTAGAGTGAGATTTGGGGCCTAATTTTATTCATCTTATGCAAATCATTATTCAAGGGTTTTCAAGTTTATTTTATGTGTGTTCATCTTGATTTCTTTATCAAAATCAGATTTTTGGCTCAATTTGATCCTACATAAACAACTTGGTAATAATTATTAGAACATGTGTAAATATGTTCGGCTAGTCAATTCCAATATTAGGGTCGGTCCGCAACCGAAAGTTGCGAAGTTTGACTTCTGCGTTGACTTTTGATTCTGACCCGATTGAGAATAGTTTGATACTGATTTAAAGTTGCATTATGATCGTAATATTATGTAGCATAACCCTCTGAGGTTATAATACACGATCATAATCATATTCTGAGTTTTTGCACAAGATTCGTTAATATGCCATACTTTGACTAATCGCCCTATTTGCAAATTATAAGGTTATAATGGATAACGAACTTGTAAATGACTTATGTACTAATATGTAAATGTAATTAACATATTTTGACGTCATTAAACTGATCATAAACTGAGTTTTCATATAATGTCATAATTAGGTTTTAAAATGACCAAAGTGCCCTTTCGGCACATAGAATGGGTTTAAACATAACTTCTTATATCAAACTCATTACCTACTGATATAATATCATAATTAGAATATTTTGGGATATCAAATCGGTTCATAATCTGACTTTAGGTACAAGTTCTTGTATTATGGCCTTAAATGGCGAAAATGCCTTTTTGGCACTTAAAATGATTTTAAATCATAAATGTGATGCAAAACTAGTTACCTATTGTTATGAAATTATAAATAACATATTTTGTCACTAAGAATTTGTTCATAACTTCAGTTTTGATAAAAGATCGCAAACATCGTCATTTAACGACTAAAACGCCATTTTGGTGCATAATATGCTTTTAAACCATATTTATCAATCAAGACTTGTTACCTACTGATTTTATAACTTATTTAAAATGCTTTTACAGTAGGTACATGTTTACAACTCAGATTCCCAAATAAGTTTTCAAATTATGTTTCAGAAGACCAAAATGCCCCTACGGTGCATAGTTTGGTCTTAAATCATAAAACACACATATGTTTGATATCCTACTGATATTATATCACAAATAAAGTATTTGTAGGTCCCTCTCGAGGATGAGATAAAACCTTATCCTTGTTATATTAAACACACTAGCGAGTGCGGAATCCAAGCTAGCATGCAACCGAGACTTTATACGAGAACAAGCACAAACACAACACACAACATTCAACGATTAACACCACTTGTATTAATGCGTATGAAAGGATCGGTTACAAGTCCAATGTTTACAGATGTATTCTGCAAACTCTCAAAGTTCTCTCGTGTGTGTGCTCTCCTCTCTCTGTTTTCTCTCTTGTCTTCTATCACACAACACACTACATGGGTATATATACCCGACACAGCAGGTCTGGTCGAAGGATCAGACAGAGTGATCGAAAGATCATCTGTCGACCAGAAAACCCATCGAAAGATCACATACACCACGAAGGATGATATCCTTCGTGGTCTATCCTTCGAGCTCATCATCGAAGGATATAAAACAATCCTTCGATTACACATCCTTCGACACAACCAGCTTACAACATTTTTCTAACTGTTTGGTCAAGTCAAACCAGGAGGATGGTTGACTTGGTCAAACTTACATCACCCTTACATTAAAGACATCGTTTTGTATCAAGACGAAATACAGACAAAGTACAGACACAAGTGCACCAACAAACTCCCCCTTGGATGTAGCTTTGTCTCGATCTTCGTGTCTTCAAGTCTTCAAGGCCGAGTCGAACCGAGCCGAGTCGCGTCCACACAAAGTGCATCAACAAACTCCCCCTTGGACGCTACTCGTGATGGTTCGTCTTCTATGTCTTTCATGTCGGAGGATCTTCAAAGTTTTCACGCGTCGTAAGCAGAAAGTGTATCAACAAACTCCCCGTTTCATGTAGAAAGTGTGTTGACAAACTCCCCCTTAGATTGAACTCTCCATTGAGTCATGCTCGTGAATCTTTTGACTTGTCAATTCTTCAGATCCTTGTGGTGTTGATGAAGGGACAACGGCAACTCGATCATTTTATCCTTTGAGTGCCTCCACTTCGTGTCTTCATTCCAAAGCTTTTCATCGAACATGTTCTCCTCGCCTTTAGCATCTGCACATGCAAGAGAGCTAAACGCATAATGAGAACAACCGCTTGGAATATAGTTAACATTTAAACTAACGACACATATGAGATCAAATCTCAATCAAACACCAACCGACAGCAGTTTGAAAGTTTAGAAAAATATTCATTTTAATCCTTTAACTTTCAAAACTCGTTAACTTCGACTGTTTATGAAGATGCAATTGTTTTCCAGCTTACGATCAGGATTTTGGGTAGGATAGACTCGAGTTCCAACATTGGTCAATCAAAAATAAACTAGAAGAAAAATCTTTTTGGATTTTATAAAGTTTAAATTAAAACACACCTAAAATCTTTTTGAGATTTTCATTTTTCAAATGTAAAGACGGAAAACAATAAATAAATATATACAAAGATGCATTAAATAAATATTTACAGACATTCTTTTTGCGAGTTTCGAGGGTAAGAGAATCATATCAGTGTACGGTCATGCCAAAACGTTCTTGTTTTTCAATTAGTTAACATTAAGATAAGCATCCTATAACAATTATCGGTATTGTTGTCCACATAAGCTCAACTTATCATTTGTAATCATGGCGAGGGGATACGTTAAGGTATAATTAATACTTACCGACCGGTGTTCATCCACATCACGACACATTCCCGTATCAAGGTATGCACGAGGATTCATCTTACCGGTGAGTATACCGATTATCATCTGTTTGACCGTATATGATGTGAGATTCTCACTTATTTTGATTGAAAACAAGCCCTATGTGATAGAATCACTTATTTATGAGGAACTTGAGTTTCAGATGCATGAGGGCACAGGAGCAAGTCCGTGAACAGGTCAGTACTTTCGTACAGCAGAGAGACGAACTTGACTCCTGGATGAATGTGATATATTATCACTTATTTGAGGGACATGTGATTGTTGATCACTTATTGAGGTCGTATGCAGTATGTACACGTATGTATAGTATCATGGACGATCTAGACTTGCGTCCCCGTTATTTTTCGGTAAAAGATACAACCATGATACCCAGATGATAAGCAGCATAAAGACCGAATATTTCAGAACCTCGGCAATCTCTCAAACGAAATTTCGGTACTAAGACCATATGCCAGTGAATGGTTCCCACCTGGTCTTCAGTCGATTTAAGTTTATATCACCCTGCACACTTTAAAATGATTGTGAGCCTACCGATACATCTTATATAGAGCTGCTTATCGCTTCTCATTTAAGGTTTAAAGAGGTTTCAACAAACCACTGATTTACTATCATTTTCTCTTTTTCTCGCCAGGAAACTCATTTTTGTTTTTCTATTGTTTTTGTGTTTTTGAGATTTTTCAATGTTTTTGGATTTTCAAATTTTGGATTTACTCCCCCTAAAATCAAACAAACTCAGATAAAATTTAAAAACACAAAGGTATTTACAAAAAAAGGTATTTACAAAAAAAAAATGATTTTCCGATGTTGGTTAACTCATGTTTTACCTCAATGCCGTTTATCAAAAATAAGTCTTAATCAGAAATGATTTAGCGAATTTTGGAAAAATCAGTTGGCATGTCGGTAAGCGGTGCGGACCATGACAGCATTGTCTGGCCAAAGAGTGCTGAACGAGATAATAATTCACAAAGCAGCTTAAATATCGACAAGTATAGGAAAGATTAGAATTTTAAAACCGTATCCCTCAACTGCTTCGTGCATTGACAGGAATCTGAGAGCTCTCCCAAACTGGATATCCACTCGGTGTGGATTTCAAAGTCGATTTTGTAGCTACTGAAATCCCTTCACAGCAACAAGATCATAAACCTCCGGGTCCGGCTGGTCTTCCACATTGCCCAGCGAAGGTCTTTGTCTTTCTCTTTGAGAAGTAGTGTGCGGTTGTTCAATCCATACCAAGGCATCCGCACACCTGGTTGGTTTGTTCAACAAACACATTTTCTTCAATCACACCACGAAGAAATGTACACTGCACGTTCATCTTGTAGATTGTTGAACTTCAGACGTGCTGCAGGTGCGTACATTTTACGTGAATCTATCCCGGGGACCCGATCAAAGCCTTGAACATTCACATTTTGAAATGATTTTCATTTTGTCGAAGCTTCCAATTTCTTTCAACAGACATTTCTGTTTCCCTTTACTTTTTCTCTCCATCAAAGGCAACAATCTCTTCTGTCGCCTATCTTGTGCAAGGACGCTCCACTATCAACAATCTTACGACTATCGAAAGTTCCTCCTGGAATATCCTACACACTCACTCAAAAATTAGTTGGTGAGAGGGACCCAAGCCTTTGTGGACTTGGGTCGTCCTTGATCATCAAGAAAAGTGATTTCAATCACTTGGTGATTAGGAAAAAGAACCTGTGGTGCTCCCCCTGACTGAATTACCTGTTTTTGTTTCCAAGCAGTTTGTCCTTTACCAGTATTTGTATTAATTGTTTTAGCATTTACTGGTTTTACAGTTTTAGGTTTTGCTTGAACAGGTTTTTCTTCTTTGACCTCTGATTTTAAGGCCTTTTCAATTACCTTTTGATTCTTTTGTTTTAACTTCTTTTCCCTTTCTTTCAAGACACGTGGGTCTTGTTTCGGGGAAAATGATCGTTTTTGGTAATTGGTTTCTTGGGGAGCACTTGTTTTTGCCTTCAACTTTTGCAGGTATGGGCAGTATCTTACAATATGCCCAATTGTGCCACACTCAAAACACATTCTCCGCTCTACAAACCTCGGAGAAACATGTTGATGATCAGACGGAGAACCAGACAATGAACTTTGTGATCTAGACGTGCTTGGACCTAAATCACCTCCGTTGGTGTGTTGGGTGTAGTTATTCTGATCATTTCGTTTTAAAATTCTAACTTGTTTTACAAAATCAATGTTAGATTTATCCTGAAATGTTTCAAGTTTATCTGAACCCGTGGATCCAACAAAGTTCACTTTCGGTTCTCTTTTCTTAACAGGAGCTCTTTTGTTTTGCACCCATTGTTGTTGAACCTTAGGTGCTTGAACATTCTTGTTCTGAGCCTTCTTTCCCTGAACCTTACTTTTTCCGGAATTGACTTGTTGTTTTCGCTCAACTTGTACTTTTTGGTTTCCGTATTGTTTTCTAATTTGTTCACACGGAATTGGATCACATTGAGTGACGGTAACTTTGCCACTTTTGTTCCCCAAAAACTTATCAGTGCATCCTTCAAAAATTTGTTCAATTAAATCTTGATTTACATTTTTAATTGGAAAATCTTTGTTGGAGTAGATTTTGCTATCTCCTTTGAGCGTGTACAACAAGTTATTCTCTTCACTGGTAGAAACAAGGGACTCCATTGCTTTTGACATTTCAGTCTTACTCGGTTTCACTGGTGGATCACACAGGATGTGATTCTCGATTGGAATATCTGTGGTAACCGAGTGAGACTGTTGTTTCACAATTTCTTCAGATTCATCATCCGAAGAATCAGCATCCTCAACAATGGGAGGACTCTGTTCCTTAACACACGATGAATCTGTCACATTCTCAGATTCAGATTCAGATTCAGATTCTGATTGACCCGAGGATGATGTACCAGTTGTGAACCCGAGGCCTGCTGCAAAGTCATCTAGACCGAGTGGCACAGTAGGTTCAAAACGGGGCATATCCTCGTCATCAGGCAATTTGGAGTAATTGTGATTCATTGGGGGAGGACATGATTTGAATCCCATACACTTCTTATCCCCCTTTTTCTTTTGAACATCAATAATGTGATCCAATACATAGCGGGAATTGGAATAACTTTCCAATTTCTGCTTGATTGTTTCACACTCACATCGAGCGGTTGCCAATTCTACCATCTGCTTTTCAATTGTGTCTATAAGATCATTGTTAGCATGTTTTTTTCGCAAAACAGCTTTTTGTAATTCTGAAACATCATGTCTTAATGACGCAATTGTTGTTTTAAATTCCTTTTCATTTCTGGTTAAAAACACGTTAGCTTCAGTTGCTTTAGCAAGATCTACAATCAATTGTTGATTGTGTTTGTGTGTGATTTCAAACTGACTTTCCTTTTCTGCATATTTAACATTTAAACTATCACACTTTTCACAGCTAACTACAGTGGGTTCATCGACACATACCTGACCTGATGAACTGTCGACATTAGCCATAAAGGCTGAATGGAGAGAAGACGAAGAGTAAGCAGCTTGATCCATCAAATTAGATCTTCTTTCAGTTCCTGCTGCAGCTTCTTCCAAAAGCTCATCAATATTTGCATCGACTGAAGCACTTGATGTCTCATCCACATGATCATTTCCTGAAGTGGAGGATTCTTCATCTGAGCTTTCACTATAACCAGAACTGTCTTCATCTTCAGAAGATGCAACACCATTGGTGGAAGATTCTCCACCACTGGCGTGCTTTAAATCCTTTACGACTTCAGCAAAACATGCTGTTCCACCATTTCCTCCTTCTCCAAGCTGAAGCGACCAATCACAACCCTCATCTATTTGAACCACCAGCCCCCGGTTGGCATTTGATGACCCTGCTTGGCCTTGGTTGTTGACAGGTATCAACGTACGAACATTGTTCCCGTTCTGGTTCTGCTGGTTGCCTTGACTTCTGAATGGATTTTGATTTCCATGCTGAGCTGGTCTTGTGCATTCCCTTTTGAAATGACCCCGTTCGCCACAGTTAAAGCACTTGACAGCTTGCTTGTCGAACCCATACTTGGTGTCTTTCTTGTTTTCCAAGTTGGTTCTCCCCGTCCTTTCCATAAACTCCTTTGCTCTTCGAATTGCACTAGCAAGAGCCCATTTGATATCCATCATTTCAAACTCTTCTTTATCCACTTGCTGATAATCTTCATTGGTTAGATTGATATTCCCAATCTGACCAGCGATCAATCCACTATAAGCACTAACCAAGGTATTCAACATCTCCATATGCTCCTTGGCTACTTCGACACTGATTTTTGAAAAGTTGGAAGTGTCTAATCTGACTGTGTTAGGATTGGAAGTGGCTTGAAAGTTTGAAGAGCTTCCATAAAACCCTTGCTGTTGCGGTTGTTGCTGCTGAGCTTTCGGTTGCACATCTGGTCTTGAATACATCATTGTATATGCTGAAGAATCAAACTGATCTGTTGTGGAAGGTCCGGTGCTTGAGATGAAAGCTGTTTGAAGCTTCGCGTGTTGAGAAGCTGGTTTTTCTCCACTGATACCTCCTGCAATCCCAAAGTACATTTCTGGATTTTGAGGAGTTTGTGTTCTTTTTGCTTTAAGCTTTTCTTCTACATCCTTATTCTCCAATCTTTGAATTAATTCATAAACGGTGATTGTGTCTAGAACACCATTTTCTTTGAGAATTTCAAGATAACTGCTCCACTTTGCTGGTAAGCTATCAGCGAATCTCTTCACCAATTCTTGTGGAGTGGCAGTGACTTTAAAAGCAAACATCTCGCTCAACAAGTGATGGAACCTTGTAGATAACTCTGCCAAAGTCTCATTCTCCAAACACGTAAATCCTTCAAACTCTTTCTTCAGTAATTCTTGCTTGATCTTTCTAGATTGAGCATTTCCTTCACAACGTAACGTGAGCATATCCCACAAGCTTTTAGTAGTCGTGCAGTAAACAAACTGGTGGTAAATGTCTTTATGAAGCGCTTGTGTGAGAATCATGAATGCTTTCTTTTCTAACTCAAACTTCTTCTTATCTTCTTCAGACAAAGTGCTGTAAGTTTGTGGATTAGATCCTGCAACTTCCAACTCATTTTCAAAAGCTGTGAAGAAGCACATCCATAGATCTTGACCTTGTCCCTGAACATATGTTCTCAGTCTTTCTTTCCACCATCCCCAATCATTGATGTGATTTAACTTTGGCGGTTTTGTGCTTGTACCAGTTTCACTGTCGTTCTGCATCATAGATTGAATGCTGTTGCTTTGATTTGTGACCAAAGCCCATTGATTTGCAGTTATCATTGCAGCTTGAGGTGGGGCAATAGCTCGCATCCATGCAGTTTTGTCGAAATCTGACTTAGATTGCGTAGATTGCATAGCTGATGATTGTGGAGTCGAAGTTATTTGAGTCCACGCGGTTGGATCCCACTGACCGTTTGTTCCCATTTTATGAAAATTAATATATTAAGTGAAAATTGATTTAAAAATGAAAACAAGTTTTCTGTTTAAAAATTTAATTTTCACAAAGTATGTTAATTTCAAATGATAACAACCAGCCGAAAGATCCTTGATCGAAAGACCTGAAAAACACAAACTGTTAAACTTAAACAAACAAGGATCGAAAGATCAACACTGATGAATGTCGAACGATGACTTCGAAAGACTTCGAAAGACTCCCCAGTCGAAGGATCCTTGTCTTTCGAGAAAGAGCAGCAGACCGAAAGATATATGTTTCGAAAATATTCCTTGGACCGAAAGATAAGTCTCACACTTCGAAGGATGCTCGAAGGATGACTATCTGTCGAACCTCCTTTGGTCGAAAGATGATCTTTCGACTTCGAAGGGTATCCTTCGATCTTACTGACACGGTTGACAAATGTGACAGGTTGGTGAAAAGTTGACGGGTTGGTGAAAACTTTCGGCAGAAAGTATGTTCAGACCATATCTTCTGAACATGCAGGTTTCACCAAACAGGTAATGTCCAAATATTTTAATCAATTTACTCTTTCCAATGCACAAACAAGTTGAATATTCAAATTTTAAGATCAAAGAGTGTAATTTTATGAAGAACACAATGAAGACTTCAAGAACACCACCCAGAAAAATAAGAATTTCGGTGAACCGAAACTCTCCTAACACAATCTTTGCTAAAATGTTTAACAAAAACCCATAACTAACAAGGTTTTTAGTCAAACACAAGGCAAGATAACAAGATTAAACCTGATTTTATGATGTTTTCCAGAAAAATATGAACTTTAAAAATCCGAAACACACCCGAAAACACTCGGTTTTAACAAGGAGAAGAGCCAATGCTCTGATACCACTTGTAGGTCCCTCTCGAGGATGAGATAAAACCTTATCCTTGTTATATTAAACACACTAGCGAGTGCGGAATCCAAGCTAGCATGCAACCGAGACTTTATACGAGAACAAGCACAAACACAACACACAACATTCAACGATTAACACCACTTGTATTAATGCGTATGAAAGGATCGGTTACAAGTCCAATGTTTACAGATGTATTCTGCAAACTCTCAAAGTTCTCTCGTGTGTGTGCTCTCCTCTCTCTGTTTTCTCTCTTGTCTTCTATCACACAACACACTACATGGGTATATATACCCGACACAGCAGGTCTGGTCGAAGGATCAGACAGAGTGATCGAAAGATCATCTGTCGACCAGAAAACCCATCGAAAGATCACATACACCACGAAGGATGATATCCTTCGTGGTCTATCCTTCGTGGTCTATCCTTCGAGCTCATCATCGAAGGATATAAAACAATCCTTCGATTACACATCCTTCGACACAACCAGCTTACAACATTTTTCTAACTGTTTGGTCAAGTCAAACCAGGAGGATGGTTGACTTGGTCAAACTTACATCACCCTTACATTAAAGACATCGTTTTGTATCAAGACGAAATACAGACAAAGTACAGACACAAGTGCACCAACAAACTCCCCCTTGGATGTAGCTTTGTCTCGATCTTCGTGTCTTCAAGTCTTCAAGGCCGAGTCGAACCGAGCCGAGTCGCGTCCACACAAAGTGCATCAACAGTATTTTTACAGAATGATTATGTTTATAACATCAGTTTTTGTCACACCCTCAAAATTTCCACATGCGGAGTATTACCACGAGGCGTGCGACTACCCAGGATGCAACCACTATTTATTTTGAACAGTTTACGAAGTGTGTAAAACTATTCCAAATGATACAATTGGTGATTTGGTTTAAAATTTAAAAAAAATGTACTTTATGTTTGCAGCGGAAATGTAAAATAAACTTATCACAGTTAGAAACCACAATTTAAACAAATGTACAAAACGTACCACTTTCCAAACCACACACACTCCATCGTTTGCAACGTCCGTCCGCAGCTGTACCTGTAGATCTGCAAGCATGCAGTAGCGTATCAACAAAAACTTGGCGAGTTCAAAGTTGTTTAGTGTTGTTCCAAAAACGTAAGTTTGTTAGATTACTCTGTTTTTTTAGAAAACATGCCATGGGGAGCTACCACATTGTTTTAAACTACTAGACTCGTACCATACTGACTACTGAATGTAGTTATGTTTAGTGCCCCGAGTCAATGTCTATCGTCATTGACTAAGTGCCCAAGTATATTAGTCCACGCCCGTCCTCAGTGACACGGTATGAGGCCTGTCAAACCTAATAGCGCTATTTAACTAATATCCCGTTCGCCATGGGCCCGATGATTAATCGGTATAAAAATGTGTGGGGACTTTCAGATAGAGTTCCGTCTAGTCCGCTTAAGACATGTAATATAAATAACAGTTTCCGTCCCTGACCAAGGGGACAAGGTTATACGTATTCTACCCAAGGAGAATACGCAGGTTGCATCCCACCTATGGGGGATAGTTGTTGTTTGTCCCATTCCCAAACCACCGGGAATTGCATGCTTTTAAGAAAAGTGTGAACTCACCTTAGATTAGCTCGGCAGATTAAGTTATGGAAAGAAATATATGAGGGGGAACCGGTCAATCACGTCCTAACATGATTACCGTTTAAGGGTTAGTGGGTGTGCTCACGCGAAAACACGAATCCTACACGTATCTAGCACGTAGCACATTTTATCATACAATACTAAATATCATGCATGCATTTATCACGACATAGCTTAGCGACAACACAAGTGTCACGAAAGACTTAAAATGCTTTTCTATAAAAATTCAGCAATATAGTGCATTTTCGGACAGTTTTCAGTATTTCGTGTAAAGAAAAATTCCCAAAAAATTACAGGACGTGTCAATCGAAGCATCGACTATTGTGTAAAAATTTGGTGACCAAACTCCTTATGGATTTTGCGTGACAAATCTTGCGCCAAAGAGTGATCAGATTCGTGGTAATCTGACCACGTTTGGCGAATTATATATTTAAAAATTTTCGTTTATCCGACTGATGAAATTCCAATTGGAGGTTTGCACGGACACTTAAGAGCATCTACGGTAAAATTTTCAAGTCTAAACAGTAAACACATACCAAGTTATGACATGAAACGTGAGCTGCGTTTTCTGTAGAAAAACGCAGCTTTAATTGCTGAAACGAATTAATTTGTTTAAAATATCAAACGATGTCCAAAAATCATGATTCTAGCGCTATTAGAAGTGTATTTCGAAATAACATGTTATAGACTCAAGAAAATTCAGATTTCGTTATATTATGACCGGGTTACAGCCGATTAAAGTCGGCTGTAACTGCCGGACAGATTCTGTTCTCGCTACCCGACCTCTCCAACCGAATAACTAATGCACCCGACGACCCGTAATGTTCATTTACAGCAGATTAGAATCATTATACGCCATTAACAGTTGCTTATACATAGAGATTTGCAGGTTTTCTATAACAAGACACGTCCAACCGTGCACGTTCACGTACACTAAGAGAACTACCCAAATTCATATAAGTCATTCGTGAAGAGATTCGTGCACACATGCTCGAAACGCCACACATCTTCTCGGGTTGCACACCCATATACATCTAACACACAGATTCACCTACGAGTTTCATGGTTTATGACGAAATCAAACCGAAATTCTCATTCATACAGTCAAGTACAAAAGCTTTCATGCTTAAACATAATCATCTATAACAGTTCACTCATATATTACTATACATGCATGGCTATTAACAGTTACATGAAAACCACTCAATCTCATGGGTACATACACAGTCACAGTTCGTTCATATATATTTTCCATCGTCAACCCGTAACGTGTCCACACACCTTCATGTAATCTACGACCATATATTTACATATATATTCTGATCAACAAGTTCTGGTTAATAGTAATGATACCCGTTCAGGAAGTCACGTTTTATACATATCATCCCTTATATATTTTCATACTCCACATGTCTACGAACATATGTATTTACGCATGCATATAGATTCATACACCCTAACCAAGTTTGCAAACACATATATATTATGGCATGATACCACGTAACATGAATTCACAACTCAACCGAAACTGTGACAAAGAAACCGCGATAAAAGTGTTAGTTTAAAGAGTTACGGATGAGGCAGAGGGATCTTACCGGGCGATCGGTGGCTGTGCTCCGGCTGAAAAGAGGGTGGTGGTGGCTGCCGTAAGTCGTTAGGGTGGAACTAGGGTTTTCGGTGAGAGAGACGACGAGGGGAGTTGGGAGGCGGGTTGGGTATTTATAAAATGTTATATATATATATATATATTCTTTTGCACAATGGTCCCTCAATAATTAAAATGTTACGAACTTGGGTAAGGGTTTTGTAGACTAGTACTCATTGTTCGGTGGGTTTGCTTGGGCCACAAATCGTTTGGTTGCGTAGGATGGGTTCAGATGGGGATATACACACTTTATAGTAACCGTTATAGTAAACCATACATATACACACATTATAATATACATAGTAACGGATATATGTGAAACCAAAGTTCGTGTTTTATGAAATATACAAGAAATCGACTCAGGGAAAAGTATTTTTTTCGGGATGTCACATTATCCCCAAGTTGAAAGAATTTTCATCCCGAAAATTTAGCATGCAGTCATTGAAGAAGCTAGTGTGGTTGAGCGTTTTCACGGGGTGTCACATCATCCCCCAGTTGATTAGGAATTTCGTCCTGAAATTCAGTAGTAGCTTCAACACTGGATGCATTGTTCTTAGCCAACTGAGGATTCTTACTCATCATTTGATCTTCTCGTTCCCAGGTAAACTCTGGACCACGACAGGAGTTCCAACGAACTCGAACTGCAGGTATCTTGCTACGTTTAAGAGTTTTGACTTCCCGGTCCATGATCTCCACCGGTTCTTTGATGAAATGTAGCTGGTCATCGATCGTGAGTTTCTTGAAAGGAACAATGAGAGTCTCATCTGACAGACACTTCTTCAGATTTGACACGTCGAAAACGTTGTGTACACCACTGAGCACTTCTGGCAGGTTCAGTCTATACGCCACTGTGCCGATTTTCTCAGTGATTTCAAATGGTCTGACGTAACGCGGATTAAGCTTGCCCCGTTTGCCAAAATTAACCACACCTTTCCAAGGTGAGACTTTTAGTAGAACCCGGTCCCCGACCTGGAATTCTAGAGGTTTCCTACGCTTATCAGCGTAGCTCTTCTAACGGTCATGAGCTGCTGCCATTCGTTGTCTGATTTGGGCAATTTTCTCCGTTGTGTCGAGTACAAGTTTTGGGCCAGTGATTTGGCTGTCGCCAACTTCAGCCCAACATAAAGGTGATCGGCATTTCCATCCGTACAAAGCCTCGAACGAAGCAGCATTAATACTTGTATGGTAGCTATTATTGTATGAGAACTCAACCAAAGGCAGGTGCCTCTCCAAGCCGTTAACAAAATCCATAACACATGCTCGCAGCATGTCTTCAAGGGTTTGGATGGTGCGCTCAGTTTGACCATCCATTTGCGGGTGATAAGCAGTGCTCATGTCTAGACGCGAGCCAAAGGATTTGTGCATCGCTTGCCACAATTCAGATGCAAAACGCGGGTCACGATCAGAGATGATGGAAGTTGGCACTCCGTGTCTAGCAACTACTTCCTTCAAATAGATATATGCGAGTATCGAAAATTTTTCAGTTTCCTTGATCGCTAGGTAGTGCGCAGATTTAGTCTGTCGATCTACGATCACCCAGATGGTGTCGTTCCCTCGTTGTGATTTGGGTAACCAGATGACGAAATCCATGAAAATTTGCTCCCATTTCCACGTTGGTATCTCTGGTTGTTGTAGTAATCCCGATGGCTTTTGGTATTCGATCCTGACCATAGCGCAGGTTAAGCATTTTCTAACACATGTTATTATGATAGCTTTCATGTGGGGCCACCAGTACAATGTCTTGAGATCATGGTACATCTTGTTTGAACCAGGGTGTACTGAGTAGCGAGCAATAAATTCATCAATGCCCCAGACAGGATAGGATAGGATGGAAGCACCTCCCAGCTTACCTTTTAATTGCTAGACTTGCGAATTCCTGAGCATCTTTCGAGTTAAAGCTGCGAGGGATTGTGTATGCGATCGGGAAAAGCGGGCTTCGTGACGTTAAAAGTCGTACGTTGAAAACTTAACGTGAGGTTGTTTATGTTATAGAAGTTCCAGGGTAAGGCGTAGGTGTCAATAGGAGTCCTGCTGGTTCGTGAAATAGACTCGAATGTCATCGAAAAAAGCAAGTGACAAATCTGTCAAGGCGGGGTAAATTCGAATGTCGTGACTGAGAACTTGTATTGGTCGTATTGAATTTTAAGGACAATGGCTTGTGATATCTTCATATCTGTGGTATCTATGGCTCGTTACTCCTCGAGTGACGTTCGTAGAGAGTAACTTATCCAAGCTAGGGTTCACGCAGAATGTCGTTGGGATAAGAATCATAGAATTCGAGAAATATATTGTGAATAGATGTGAAAACTTGCAAAAAGGTTAGTCGTAATCAATGCGTAAATGTTTAAGGATAGGTAACAAAGATTTACCTGATGTCGAGGATATAGCTGGTCGTACGCAAGTTGTATGAGGTTAAAATAAAGAATGCCATTTATCGATAAGAAGTATTGCGTCGATGTAGTTAGCATAACAAGAACTAACTAGAGAAGGAAGGTCTTCATACGGGTTTGAGGGGCTAAGGTTCACTGAAATGTTCGACAGGATGTTTTAAGCGGTGTCGTGTACGAAAGGGAAGTAGTTTATCTTGATTCATGATCTCTAAATGAGTTTGTGATTCTCCAACCAGTAAGTAACCAATTTCGGATGGACTATCTAGGTCGTGCGGATAAGTCCGCAGTAGTGCTTGTGTCGTCGAGGAGTTTCAATCTGAGAATGCGAAAACATGTTTGAAAGGGTATGATCGAATCAACAAGTCACCAATTTCGAGGTTCAAGAGGTTTATCAACCGGGAGTCGAGCTTTCCGAATCCCTAAACTAGAGAGAAAACTTATTAGGGTTTCTATATGAAGAAGGACATCATATTATCGCGATAAAGGAATGATAGACATGCCTAAGTTAGTAATGGAAATAAGGCATCGCCTTAAACAATAAACGTTGGTTCGTACGAAAGCTAGCGATAAGACTTACATAACCAAAAAAGTTATCATGGGATAACAGTTCTTTTAATAAAGTAAAGGTTTAGATCATCGAGCTCGTCTGTGAGTTGACTAATCCATGTCTTCGTCGTTATATATTCTCCAAACCCGTTGATTTATAAGAACAATATCACTTTGTTGAGTTGAGGTATGCAGAGGTGTAAGGTTAGGTTCGACTACGAATTAACCACTTAACAGGGAATTAGGAGAAACTGCTTTGTGATCGATGGGAATGCGATGTGAGTGTTAGCATTGCCATGAGAAGTATACACCGCATACGCTTATCATATTCAAGCCATGCAAACAGGAATCTGAGGAGTGTAGACCTACTAGGACACTTCCAAACATTTGTCAAGAATCCTGATCATCAGTTGGATTAGAGAACGAGCCTCACCACTCGAGTTGGGAAAAGTATTGCGTGAATAAAAAGGATGTGAATGACGCGGTCAATCCTTCTAATACTTGTTAACTGCTTCACGTCCTACTCTTGGTTTTGGGTGTGTCGTAAACCACTTCGCATTTCGAGCGCTAATGTCTATAGTTGCTTCGTATATGGGACCAAGTTGCCGTGCTGTCGCACCTTAACAGTTGTTCCTCTAATAGCTCGTGATATAGGAACAAATCTCCTTCATCGTTTCGCTCTCGTGACTTCCCTCTAGGATCCGTAGTAGGGTCCTAATTGTCCATCGTGTCGGTTTGTCCTTGTCGAGTAATGAGATCGGAAAAGGTGTGGACGAGGGTTATGAACAACTGGTTTCTCATACTTTGCGTGTTGTGATGTCAAATCAAGGTAAGGAGAATTCATGCTTCCTATGATATATCATGTTTGTAATCTTTTTTACGTATGAGTTACGGTGTTAAATACTAAATATACACATGTATACACATCTATACATATACCATACCCAAGTAAAGGTCAAATAGTACAATTACCATGTAAGAAGCTGAGTCTGTCAAACCTTGCAAATCTAGAGTGTGATGTTGTGGTTTCTTCTTAAAGAACGGTTATAGTCTGGTTTCCATATAAAAATATTTTATTTCTCCACCAAATATTTTATGTTCTAAACATAGTTCACTATAACTAATGGCTCTGATACCAATCTGTCACACTCTCAAAATTTCCACATGCAGAGTATTACCGCGAGGTGTGCGACTGCCCAGGATCCAACCACTAATTATTTTGAACCGTTTACGAAGTGTGTAAAACTATTCCAAATGATACAATTTGTGATTTGGTTTAAAAGTTAAAAAAATGTACTTTATGTTTGCAGCGGAAATGTAAAATAAACTTATCACGGTTAGAAACCACAATTTAAACAAATGTACAAAACGTACCACTTTCCAAACCACACACCCTCCATCCGTTTGCAACGTCCGTCCGCAGCTGTACCTGTAGATTTGCAAGCATGCAGTAGCGTGTCAGCATAAAGTTGGCGAGTTCACAGTTGTTTAGTGTTGTTCCAAAAACGTAAGTTTGTTAAATTACACTGTTTTTTTTTAGAAAACATGTCATGGGGAGCTACCCCATTGTTTTAAACTACTATACTCGTACCATACCGACTACTGACTGTAGTTATGTTTAGTGCCCCGAGTCAATGTTAATCGTCATTGACTAAGTGCCCAAGTATATTAGTCCACGCCCATCCTCTGCGGCACGGTGTAAGGCTTGTCAAACCTAATAGCACTATTTAACTAATAACCCTTTCGTCGTTGGCCCGACGATTAATCGGTATAAAAATGTGTGGGGACTTTTAGATAGAGTTTCGTCTAGTCCGCTTAAGACATGTAATATAAATAACAGTTTCCGTCCCTCACCAGGGGGACGAGGTTGTACGGATTCTACCCAAGGAGAATACGCAGGTTGCATCCCACCCAAGGTGAATAGTTGTTGTTTGTACCATTCCCAAACCACCGGGAATTGCATGCTTTTAAGAAAAGTGTGAACTCACCTTAGATTAGCTCGGGAGATTAAGTAATGGAAAGAAATCGCGAGGTGGAACCGGTCAATCACGTCCTAACATGATTACCATTAAAGGGTTAGTGGGTGTGCTCACGCCGAAACACGAATCTTACACGTATCTAACACGTAGCACATTTTATCATACAATACTAAATATCATGCATGCATTTATCATGACATAGCTTAGTGACAACAGAAGTGTCAAGAAAGACTTAAAATGCTCCTCAATAAAAATTCAGCAATATAATGCATTTTCGGACAGTTTTCGGAGTGTTATCCGGAATAGTTTGTGTACAGAAAAATTCCTAGAAAATTACAGGACGTGTCAATCGAAGCATCGACTAATGTGTAAAAATTTGGTGACCAAACTACTTACGGATTTTACGTGACAAATCTTGCGCCAAACAGTGATCAGATTCGTCGCAACCTGACCATGTTTGCCGAATTATTTATTTAAAAATCTACGTTTATCCGATTACGAAATTCCAGTTGAAGGTTTGCACAGACACTTAATAGCATTTACGGTAATAGTTTCAAGTCTAAACAGTAAACACATACGAAGTTATGACATGAAACGTGAGCTGCGTTTTCTGCAGAAAACACAACTTGAATTGCTGAAACGAATTAATTTGTTTAAAATATCAAAGATGTCCAAAAATCATGATTCCAATGCCATTAGAAGCGCATTTCGAAATAACATGTTATAGAATCAAGAAAATCCAGATTTCGTTATATTATGACCTGGTTACAGCCAATTAAAGTCGGCTGTAACTGCCGGACAGATTCTGTTCTCGCTACCCGACCTCCCTAACCGAATAACTAATGCACCCGATGACCCGTAACGTACATTTACAGCAGATTAGAATCATTATATGCCATTAACAGTTGCTTATATTGAGATTAGCAGGTTTTCTATAACAAGACACGTCCAACCGAGCACGTTCACGTACACTAAGAGAACTACCCAAATTCATATAAGTCATTCATGAAGAAATTCGTGCACACATGCTCAAAATGCCATACAACATCTCGGGTTGCATAAGCATATACATCTAACACACAGATTCACCTACGAGTTTCATGGTTTATGACGAAATCGAATCGGAATTCTCATTCATACATTCAAGTACAAAAGCTTTCATGCTTAAACATAATCATCTATAACAGTTCACTCATACATTATTATACATACATGGCTATTAACAGTTACATGAAAACCACTCAATGTCATGGGTACATACACAGTCACAGTTCGTTCATATATATTCGCCATCGTCAACCCGTAACGTGTCCACACACCTTCATGTAATCTACGACCATATATTTACATATATATTCTGATCAACAAGTTCTGGTTAATCGTAATGATACCCGTTCTGGCAGTCACATTTATACATATCATCCCTTATATATTTTCATACTCTACATGTCTATGAACATATGTATTTACGCACGCATACAGATTCATACACCCTAACTAAGTTTGGAAACACACACACACACACACACACACACATATATATATATATATATATATATATATTATGGCATTATACCACGTAACATGAATTCACAACTCAACCGAAACCGTGACGAAGAAACCGCAACAAAAGTGTTAGTTTAAAGAGTTACGGACGAGGGAGAGGGATCTTACCGGGCGATCGGTGGCTGTGCTCAGGCTAAAAAGAGGGTGGTGGTGGCTGCCGTAAGTCGTTAGGGTGGAACTAGGGTTTTCGGTGAGAGAGACGATGAGGGGAGTTGGGAGGCGGGTTGGGTATTAATTAAATGTTATATATGTTATGGGTGAAATTCTGAGTCCATATCCTGACACTATATCTTGATTTCATGTTAGCTATTTATGATCAGGATACCGGACCAGGATATTGGTAACATCCTGAGGCAGTATAGATCAGTATACCAGCCCAGGATATTGGTAACATCCTGACGCAGTATCCTGGTAGTTACTAACGATTTTCTTTGGTTGGAAGGTACCAACGTTAAAGGACTTGATCTACCTGAAGATTCGCTCAAGGTGGTTGAAAAATGGACGTTGATGGTGGAAGAATGGGTCTTGTAACGGTCAGAATAGAAGAAAGGCATATTCCGCGAGAATATCGGATGCTGGTCAATGCTATTGAGGTTGTAACGGTCATATGAGCTGAAGACCCGGTTTTATAGTTAATAAGCACGTGGAAAACAAGTTAAAAGAGTCCCCCAACATTCAGAATGGAATATTCCCAGCATCCCGGAATAATAGGAGAGTTAGTTTGTTACTTGTAACTATAAATAGGAGGCCAGATCGATAGGAACACACACTTTTTTCTCCACTCTCAAACTCACACTTCTTTTTTCTTTCTATCACGCACAAACACTCAACACTTGTAATCGTTGTACCACTTAGCATTGATCTGCGCCATATCCTGCACTGTATCCTGATATTTGAAGTAATAGAAGAACAAGGCAGCTGCGATTGTCAGCTCCCGAGGTTTTATGCCGGCGATCTAGATTGATCAAGGGCTTTCCTCGTACATCTCGTGTCACCCTTTACATTTTTGCTCATTGTTTGATCACAGATACAGCTCTATATCCTGAGCCGTATCCTGAAACTGTTTTCGCAAATTAACAAACCAACATATTTTTTACAAAGTATTACTAGCACACTACCTCACAAAACTAATTTGATCACTTAATGCTTAGGTAATTTTTGACCAAAACAATTTGGCGCCCACCGTGGGGCAAGTGGTGCTATTTTTAATCAATACTTTGTTAAAATCATTACTAGATTTTCTGTTTTCGAAGTTCTTTTCAAAACTATTTCTAATGGCTTCTCAATCGAATTTGAGCTCTTCTTTCATGTCTGTTTCAACCTCTACTGCTGCTGGTTCATTACCTCCTCCACCTTCACACGTTCAGACTTTTCAGAGGAGAAATGAAAGCCACACACCGAGAGAAATTCCTGCTGCTCAGAATGTTTCTAGATCCGGAAATTCAGGGAGATCCCATATCCTTGCTTCTAATAACGGAATTCTGTCTTTGTTTGGTAGTATACAAGAACAAATGAAGAGGCAGCAAGAAACTAACAAGACGATCATGAAGGATATACAATTCTTGAAGTCAAACTCCAGGAAACCTGTGGAGGATACAACTACTCCACTATAGCCCAGGATGCTGATCTTTAGTTCAGCAACATTTACCGAGGATAATCAAGGCAACATGATACTGAGTCAGTCCCGGAGCAACATGCTGGAGATACCATCATCCGCCAAGATATCAACCGTGAGGGATCCAGGATATGGCCCAGGATATGGTAACATGTTTACCAATATCAGTATCCCTGCTACTAATAATTCTGATTCTTTGCAGGATATAGGCGTAACACCAGTATATTACATGTCTTTGCAGGACCGTATTTGAGGTGCTTGGAGGATCCTGAAGCAAAAGAAGTACTTCAAGATATACATGAAGGGGATTGTGGTAACCACACTGGGGGCAGGTCATTGTTCTCGAAAGCATTAAGGACAGGATATTATTGGCCAACAATGAGGAAAGATGCTGCAGAATATGCTCGAAGGTGTGATACATGTCAAAGGCATAATAACATACCGCATCAACCAGCTGAACCACTATATCCTGTATCTTCCCCTTGGCCATTCATGAAATGGGGGATGGATATAGTAGGGAAGTTACCAAAAGCTCCGGGAGGAAAAGTATTTATGCTAGTGATGACGGATTATTTCTCTAAATGGGTTGAAGCTGAAGCATTTGTTCAAGTTAGAGACCAAGAAGTAGTATCCTTCATAAAGAGGAATATCCTGACCAGGTTTGGGGTACCAGCTGAAATCATTTGTGATAATGGGTCCCAGTTTATAAGCAAGCGGACTACTGACTTTTGCAAGAGTTGGGGGATCAAAATGATTACGTCGACTCCGGTACATCCTCAAGCGAATGGACAAGCTGAATCCTCGAACAAGATAATTGTCAATAACCTAAAGAAGAGACTTGGAGCCAAAAAAGGAAGATGGGCAGAAGAATTACCCTTTGTTTTGTGGGCTGATAGAACAACGATAAAGAATGCAACCGGCCAAACCCCGTTTTCCTTGGTATTTGGAGCAGAAGCAGTGATTCCAACGGAAATGGTGATACCTACTGCAAGATCTATCCTACAGGATCCTGAACAGAATCCTGAAACCTTATGTCGAGATTCGGATACTATAGATGTAAAAAGAGATGCAGCAAGGCTAAGGATGGTAGCATATCAACAAAGAATATTCAGAGCATATAACAAGAATATAAGGACTAGGAGATTTCGAGTTGGTGATTGGGTGCTAAGAAAGGCTTTTCAAAATACCACTAATCCTGCCGATGGTAAGCTAGCTCCAAAGTGGGAAGGACCATATAAAGTTGAGTCAGAAGCAGGGAAAGGAGCATATCGACTCAAGAATATGGAAGGGGATATACTAGCAAGATCTTGGAATGTTGTACACCTAAAGCTCTATTTCAAGTGAGTATGGAATTTAAATTCTAACTCAGGATGGTATGGATTCTGTCTCTTTTGTTAAATTTTAATATTATTTGCTGTTTTGAACCTATTACTGACTTAAGCATCGAAGGGGTGTTAGCTAGGCTAACACCCACCTTAGTTTAAGGATGTTTTGCAGTATATGATCCGGGATATAGCTCCAGAATGCTCACTCATGATACTTCGGAAGATTAGAGGATTGGCCCCCTCTCTCACGTATAAGGGATCCTGATCCCTTCACAGGTTTAAAGGTGTTCACCTTTCTTCCGAATTGGGTTTAAACACCCCGCCAGGAGCGCAAGTTATTCGGGAATAGTTCAAGGTGGCGGGACCAGTCCATGTAAAAGTGGCTGTCAATTTCGTTACTGTTGGCTATCTCCTGAATCCTAAAGGTATATGAGGATTGATCACCCTCTCTCACGAAAGGGTATTTTCATACTCTCTAAGGTTTAAAGGTTTTCACCTTTCTAAGTCTTGGAGTTTATACACTCCCGCCTATAGCGCATGAAAATTTGGGATTTCCCCAGGATTAAAGGTTTTCACCTTTCTAAGGTTTTGGGTTTCCACACCCTCGCCTGTAGCGTACGAAAATTTGGGATTTTCCCCAGAATACTTATGGGTTTATCCCCAGTACATTAAGGATTTATCTCCAGTATAATTTAGGGTTTATCCCATGTAATATAAGAATTATTCAAACGGTTGCAGCTGATGTCCAGAAAATTTCTAAGTATTCGAAGACATTATGCATAGGGGACATTCCTACTGAGGCAATTGTGTAAAGCTCAAAAGATAAAGCTCGGACCTAGTACACTAAGTGTCTCAGACAGGGGACATCTTCGTTGGAAGAGTTGCAAAAGGATTAAAGTTTGAGAATAGGGTTACACTCTATTCCTGGTATGATCTTTCCTTTGTAAACGTTATTTAAATCATCTGAGTTTTTGAAACTATGTTTGACAAAAGCTTAAGCATCCTGATTAGGATATATTCTCAGGATATATTCTCAAAATGTATTTTCAAAATATGTTTCAGGATATTTGATTGGAATATTTGGGACATGATACTTGGATTAAAAACTGAAACTGTGGTCTAGTCAAACAAGTGTTCTCAAAACCAACTTTGTAAAATAAAAATGAACTGTTCTCTTTCTCTAAAAACTTTATCTGAATTGCTTGAGTTATAAAAACCCTATTTGACGGAAGTCTTAATAGGATATTTGCGAGTATACTGATCACGATATTTTCATAAAAAGTAATAATTGCACTAAGTTTGGAACATTGGAATTCAGACTAAGCAATGCGTAACAAATAACAACATGTAAGGTTAAAAGGTTAGTTTATTATTAATTGTATTCTTGGTTTCATCTCAAAAAGAGACCCATCCACCAAGAACACAATTAAGTTTTTAAAGCATATTTACATAAACAGTTGAAGGCTTCGTCCTAAAAACACGAGATCCCTCCACCTCCAACTGTTAAATTGTTCTAAAGCTTGCAGGAAATTAAAATTGTTCTAAGCACAGGACGACCAGATGATTCAGACCCTACAAAGCAAAATACAGGTATCGTTAAAGATAAACTAACCAGGATACAGGTTCAGTATATGTGTACGGGATACAAGATTTGGATATTTACCTTATTAAGGAAGGAGGTCATGGGCTCGGTGGATTTCATGAAGCCAAGGTCATCATAAGAGAAACCTTCGGTAGCAACAATGGAGGGCTTAGGGCAGGTGGCAACATATGATTTTTTTTTTTACTAGGACAGGCTTGGAGTAACTGTCAAGCTCCTCAAGATTGAAGACAACAGGGACCTTAGCAAAGTCTACAGAAAAAGGGAGTAGTTTCAATCTTATCATATTATGTGCTGATTAACCAAACATATGCAGGAATGTTCAAAACAGATATCCTTACCGGACGTATTGGAATGACTGAAAAATATATCTGTTAGAATTAGGATATCCAACAGTTATATTTTTGGGGACAATTGTAATGGGTGAAATTCTGAGCCCATATCCTGACACTATATCTTGATTTCATGTTAGCTATTTATTATCAGGATACCGGACCAGGATATTGGTAACATCCTGAGGCAGTATAGATCAGGATACCAGCCCAGGATATTGGTAACATCCTGACGCAGTATCCTGGCAGTTACTAACGATTTTCGTTGGTTGCAAGGTACCAACGTTAAAGGACTTGATCTACCTAAAGATTCGCTCAAGGTGGTTGAAAAATGGACGTTGATGGTGGAAGAATGGGTCTTGTAACGGTCAGAATAGAAGAAAGGCATATTCCGCGAGAATATCGGATGCTGGTCAATGCTATTGAGGTTGTAACGGTCATATGAGCTGAAGACCCGGTTTTATAGTTAATAAGCAAGTGGAAAACAAGTTAAAAGAGTCCCCTAACGTTCAGAATGGAATATTCCCAGCATCCCGGAATAATAGGAGAGTTAGTTTGTTACTTGTAACTATAAATAGGAGGCCAGATCGATGGGAACACACACTTTTTTCTACACTCTCGAACTCACACTTCTTTTTTCTTTCTATCACGCACAAACACTCAACACTTGTAATCGTTGTACCACTTAGCATTGATCTGCGCCATATCATGCACTGTATCCTGATATTTGAAGTAATAGAAGAACAAGGCAGCTGCGATTGTCAGCTCCCGAGGTTTTATGCCGGCGATCTAGATTGATCAAGGGCTTTCCTCGTACATCTCGTGTCACCCTTTACATTTTTGCTCATTGTTTGATCACAGATACAGCTCTATATCCTGAGCCGTATCCTGAAACTGTTTTCGCAAATTAACAAACCAACATATTTTTTACAAAGTATTACTAGCACACTACCTCACAAAACTAATTTGATCACTTAATTGCTTAGGTAATTTTTGACCAAAACAATTTGGCGCCCACCGTGGGGCAAGTGGTGCTATTTTTAATCAATACTTTGTTAAAATCATTACTAGTTTTTCTGTTTTCGAAGTTCTTTTCAAAACTATTTTAATGGCTTCTCAATCGAATTTGAGCTATTCTTTCATGTCTGTTTCAACCTCTGTTGCTGCTGGTTCATTACCTCCTCCACCTTCACAAGTTCAGACTTTTCGGAGGAGAAATGAAAGCCACACACCGAGAGAAATTCCTGCTGCTCAGAATGTTTCTAGATCCGGAAATTCAGGGAGATCCCATATCCTTGCTTCTAATAACGGAATTCTGTCTTTGTTTGGTAGTATACAGGAACAAATGAAGAGGCAGCAAGAAACTAACAAGACGATCATGAAGGATATACAATTCTTGAAGTCAAACTCCAGGAAACCTGTGGAGGATACAACTACTCCACTATAGCCCAGGATGCTGATCTTTAGTTCAGCAACATTTACCGAGGATAATCAAGGCAACATGATACTGAGTCAGTCCCGGAGCAACATGCTGGAGATACCATCATCCGCCAGGATATCGACCGTGAGGGATCCTGGATATGGCCCAGGATATGGTAACATGTTTACCAATATCAGTATCCCTGCTACTAATAATTCTGATTCTTTGCAGGATATAGGTGTAACACCAGTATTGACCAGGGAACTTCTAAAATTGAAGGATATGATATCAAGTGTTCCTGGAGTAGTGCAGCCTATACCGAAAGTATCCCATGATAGTCACAGGATATCCCGATTTGCTCATCCAATTTGTGATGCTGAAATTCCAAAAAGATTCCAGACTCCCAGCATAAAGTTGTATGATGGGATGACATATCCTGAGGAGCATATTGCCCAGTATAGGGAAATGATGGAAACAAATCCAATCCTACCAGAACTTAAGGAAGCATGCTTATGCAAAGGCTTCGGTTCAACTTTAACATGATCGGCCTTAAAATGGCTTTTAAATGCTCCACCTTATTCAATTACATCATTTTCTCATTTAGTTAATTTGTTTATCAGTCAATTTTCTTGTAGCAGGAGCTTTGAGAAACTAACAAGTGATCTTTACAGGATAACACAAGGATCACAAAAATCCCTAAGGGATTATGTTAACAAATTTAGTAGAGAATCCCTGGATATCCTGAATCTTGATATTGCTACGGCAGTACAAGCGTTCAAAAGGGGGTTACGGAAGGATCGTCAATTTTATCAGGATCTTGTAATGAATCCTTGCAGGAACTTGGACGAAGCTCGAAACAGGGCCTTGAGATATATCAGGCTGGAAGATGATAAGAAAATACAAGAGAGGATGAATGCATCCTCAACATATGAATCAACTAACAGGAAGTCAGAATCCTCATACAAACCATATCGTTCTAAGCCATATGGCAGGAATGACGGCAAGAAAGTGAATGCTGTTGAAGATGAGGATCCTGAGGAGTATCCTGAATTGTCGGGATATTGTTTTTCTGTTAATATACCTGAACTAATGTATGCTATGCAGGGTTTAGGAGACAAAGCGAGGTGGCCTAGGAAAAACCAACAAAAAGCTGATTGGAAGGATAAATCCAAGTGGTGTGCCTTCCATGAGGATTTTGGACATGTTACGGAGGATTGCATAGCCCTGAGGAAGGAAATAAGCTACCTACTAAGCAAAGGATATCTGAAGAATCTTCTGGGCAGAAAGAAGAATAAGGGTCAGGATATTGAGAAGGATCCTGAACGAGCAGCATCACCTCCCGCCGACGCCAAGATAATTAACTTTATTTCAGGAGGGTCCGATATCTGCGGAACTTCTTATTCTGCAGCCAAAAGACATGCAAAGGAGGCTAAGGCCAAAAGGGGAAATAAGCCAACCAGGACATCGACCCTGACAACTGATAAAGTGATCACGTTCGATAGTGATGACAGGGATACTGTCCAGGATCCTCACCATGATGCTTTGGTAATAACTTTATATGTTGCTAACCATTTTGTACGCAGGATATTGGTGGACAATGGTAGCTCGGTCAACATCATCCAATTGGAAACCTTGGAGAGAATGAACATCCCCGAGATGGAGATTACCTCAAAGTCCACTGTGCTTGTAGGGTTTAGTGGAGAAGCAAAGAATACTATTGGGGAGATAAAACTGCCCGTATATGTTGAAGGGGTCAATTCGATACAGCGCTTCTGTGTGATGGACTCCTTATCCTACTATAATATCATATTGGGCAGGCCATGGATCCATGATATGAAAGCTGTACCGTCAACTTATCATCAGCGTATCATGATCCCTACTCCTTGGGGGGTTGTCAAGGTGGAAAGTGATCATCAGGAGGCAAAGGAATGTTACTCATCCTCGATGAAATCCTCAACCAAGCCTAATGCAGCATAGCAATTAAAGATGCAGGCCCAGGATATCGTGGAGGCTTCAGAGCAGGATGTAAAGAAAATTATCCTAGATCAGGATAATCCAGATATCTCGGTGCTCGTAGGAGCCAATATCCCTCAGGATATTGAAAATCAGTTAACTAACTTTTTGAAATGCAGGATGTCAATATTCGCATGGAAGCATGAGGATATGACAGGTATTTCTAAGGATATTATAACTCACAGGCTTGGAATTGACAGGTCTTTCAAGCCTATCTGGCAAAAGAGAAGGAAGTTTGCTCCAGAACGAAACGTAATTAATCAAGAAGAGGTTGAAAGACTATTGAAGTCCAAGATGTTCAGGGAAGTCAAATTTCCCAAGTGGCTAGCAAATGTGGTCGTGATTCAAAAGAAGAATGGGAAATGGAGAGTTTGTGTAGATTACACAGACTTGAACAAAGCATGTCTTAAAGAACCATTCCCTCTGCCTCATATAGACTCGATGGTGGATGCCACTGCTGGTCATGAGATGTTAACCTTCATGGATGCATCCTCAGGATTCCAGCAGATCCAAATGGAACCTTCAGACCAGGAGGATACTGCTTTCATGACACCAACATGTATTTACTGTTATACTGCTATGCCTTTTGGTTTGAAAAATGCAGGTGCAACGTACCAGAGATTGGTGAACATGATGTTTAAAGACAAACTGGGGGACACCATAGAAGTGTACGTTGACGATATGGTAGTCAAATACAAGAAGGACGAGGATCATCTCCAGGATATTAAAGGAGCATTTGATATCCTGGACCAGTACAATATGAAACTAAATCCTGCCAAGTGCCATTTTGGAGTGGGGGCAGGAAAATTTTTAGGATGCATGGTGACTGAAAGGGATATAGAGGCAAGCCCGGAGCAGATTAAAGCTATAGTGGATATCAAATCACCTTCCAACATGAAAGATGTACAAAGACTGACGGGGCGAGTAGCGGCATTAAATAGATTTATCTCAAGATTCTCAGAAAAATGTAAAGAATTCTACGATATCCTGAAGAAGAATAAGAGGTTTGAGTGGGGAGAAAAGCATGAAGCAGCCTTACAGGAATTAAAGCAATATCTTTCAAACCGCACCTCTGATGATGAAGCCCGAGGATGGTGAACCATTATTCCTGTATCTCGCAGTATCAGGGAATGCAGTAAGTGCTGTTTTGGTTAAGGATCACGAAGGTCAGCTGTATCTTGTTTATTATGTTAGTAACAATTTATTATGTTAGTAACAGTTTATTATGTTAGTAACAGTTTATTACATTCTGAAACTAGGTATTCCCACTTAGATAAAATGATATTAGCCCTAGTTATGGCATCAACGAAACTTAGACATTATTTTGAAACACATAGGATTCATGTTAAAACCAACTATCCTGTTAAAAATGTGCTTAGGAAACCAGAGATGTCAGGCAGGATGGCTAAGTGGTCAGTAAAGTTGAGTGCTTATGACTTAGTGTTTGAACCTAGGAATGCCATAAAATCGCAGGCTCTAGCTGACTTTGTGGCTGATTTCAGTAGTGACATTCAGGATGAAGTAGACCTAGAAGTCCAGCAGTTAGGAGAATCCTCAGGATCATGGACATTATATACTGATGGAGCATCTAATGTTAGAGGAATAGGATTGGGAATACTACTAAAATCGCCACAGGGGGACATATTACCCCAGGTTATTAGGTGTGAGTTCCCTGCTACTAATAATGAAGCAGAATATGAGGCTTTAATTGCAGGATTAGAGTTAGCTAAGAATATGAGTATCAAGAATTTGCAAGTGTATGTTGATTCTTTGTTAATTACTAACCATTTTAATGGATCCTATGAAGTTAAGGGTGAGAAATTAATCGAATACCTCGATATTCTCAAAAAATTAGCAGGATATTTCGATGTTTTTATACTTGAACAGGTACCAAGGGAGGATAATGCTGAAGCGGATGCCTTAGCAAATCTGGGATCATCAATCAGGATACCAGAAGGGACCCAGATACCAATATTACATATTTTGTATCCTGCAACGAATCCTCAGGATAAAGAAGTAGCGGCTATTCAGGATCCTGGATTAGAGTATCCTTAAAAGAATCCTAAATCCTGGACGACTCCAATCATGAGATATCTTAAGGAAGGACACATCCCCGAAGATGAAAATCCTAAGGCATTTAGGATGAAGGTATCACGATTCACTATTATAAATAATGTTTTATACAAGAAATCTCTTGCAGGACCGTATTTGAGGTGCTTGGAGGATCCTGAAGCAAAAGAAGTACTTCAAGATATACATGAAGGGGATTGTGGTAACCACACTGGGGGCAGGTCATTGTTCTCGAAAGCATTAAGGATAGGATATTATTGGCCAACGATGAGGAAATATGCTGCAGAATATGCTCGAAGGTGTGATACATGTCAAAGGCATAATAACATACTGCATCAACCAGCTGAACCACTATATCCTGTATCTTCCCCTTGGCCATTCATGAAATGGGGGATGGATATAGTAGGGAAGTTACCAAAAGCTCCGGGAGGAAAAGTATTTATGCTAGTGATGACGGATTATTTCTCTAAATGGGTTGAAGCTGAAGCATTTGTTCAAGTTAGAGACCAAGAAGTAGTATCCTTCATAAAGAGGAATATCCTGACCAGGTTTGGGGTACCAGCTGAAATCATTTGTGATAATGGGTCCCAGTTTATAAGCAAGCGGACTACTGACTTTTGCAAGAGTTGGGGGATCAAAATGATTACGTCGACTCCGGTACATCCTCAAGCGAATGGACAAGCTGAATCCTCGAACAAGATAATTGTCAATAACCTAAAGAAGAGACTTGGAGCCAAAAAAGGAAGATGGGCAGAAGAATTACCCTTTGTTTTGTGGGCTGATAGAACAACGATAAAGAATGCAACCGGCCAAACCCCGTTTTCCTTGGTATTTGGAGCAGAAGCAGTGATTCCAACGGAAATGGCGATACCTACTGCAAGATCTATCCTACAGGATCCTGAACAGAATCCTGAAACCTTATGTCGAGATTCGGATACTATAGATGAAAAAAGAGATGCAGCAAGGCTAAGGATGGTAGCATATCAACAAAGAATATTCAGAGCATATAACAAGAATATAAGGACTAGGAGATTTCGAGTTGGTGATTGGGTGCTAAGAAAGGCTTTTCAAAATACCACTAATCCTGCCGATGGGAAGCTAGCTCCAAAGTGGGAAGGACCATATAAAGTTGAGTCAGAAGCAGGGAAAGGAGCATATCGACTCAAGAATATGGAAGGGGATATACTAGCAAGATCTTGGAATGTTGTACACCTAAAGCTCTATTTCAAGTGAGTATGGAATTTAAATTCTAACTCAGGATGGTATGGATTCTGTCTCTTTTGTTAAATTTTAATATTATTTGCTGTTTTGAACCTATTACTGACTTAAGCATCGAAGGGGTGTTAGCTAGGCTAACACCCACCTTAGTTTAAGGATGTTTTGCAGTATATGATCCGGGATATAGCTCCAGGATGCTCACTCATGATACTTCGGAAGATTAGAGGATTGGCCCCCTCTCTCACGTATAAGGGATCCTGATCCCTTCACAGGTTTAAAGGTATTCACCTTTCTTCCGAATTGGGTTTAAACACCTCGCCTGGAGCGTAAGTTATTCGGGAATAGTTCAAGGTGGCGGGACCAGTCCATGTAAAAGTGGCTGACAATTTCGTTACTGTTGGCTATCTCCTGAATCCTAAAGGTATATGAGGATTGATCACCCTCTCTCACGAAAGGGTATTTTCATACTCTCTAAGGTTTAAAGGTTTTCACCTTTCTAAGTCTTGGAGTTTATACACTCCCGCCTGTAGCGCATGAAAATTTGGGATTTTCCCCAGGATTAAAGGTTTTCACCTTTCTAAGTTTTGGGGTTTCCACACCCTCGCCTGTAGCGTACGAAAATTTGGGATTTTCCCCAGAATACTTATGGGTTTATCCCCAGTACATTAAGGATTTATCTCCAGTATAATTTAGGGTTTATCCCCTGTAATATAAGAATTATTCAAACGGTTGCAGCTGATGTCCAGAAAATTTCTAAGTATTCGAAGACATTATGCACAGGGGACATTCCTACTGAGGCAATTGTGTAAAGCTCAAAAGATAAAGCTTGGACCTAGTACACTAAGTGTCTCAGACAGGGGACATCTTCGTTGGAAGAGTTGCAAAAGGATTAAAGTTTGAGAATAGGGTTACACTCTATTCCTGGTATGATCTTTCCTTTGTAAACGTTATTTAAATCATTTGAGTTTTTGAAACTATGTTTGACAAAAGCTTAAGCATCCTGATTAGGATATATTCTCAGGATATATTCTCAAAATGTATTTTCAAAATATGTTTCAGGATATTTGATTGGAATATTTGGGACATGATACTTGGATTAAAAACTGAAACTGTGTTCTAGTCAAACAAGTGTTCTCAAAACCAACTTTGTAAAATAAAAATGAACTGTTCTCTTTCTCTGAAAACTTTATCTGAATTGCTTGAGTTATAAAAACCCTATTTGACGGAAGTCTTAATAGGATATTTGCGAGTATACTGATCAAGATATTTTCATAAAAAGTAATAATTGCACTAAGTTTGGAACATTGGAATTCAGACTAAGCAATGCGTAACAAATAACAACATGTAAGGTTAAAAGGTTAGTTTATTATTAATTGTATTCTTGGTTTCATCTCAAAAAGAGACCCATCCACCAAGAACACAATTAAGTTTTTAAAGCATATTTACATAAACAGTTGAAGGCTTCGTCCTAAAAACACGAGATCCCTCCACCTCCAACTGTTAAATTGTTCTAAAGCTTGCAGGAAATTAAAATTGTTCTAAGCACAGGACGACCAGATGATTCAGACCCTACAAAGCAAAATACAGGTATCGTTAAAGATAAACTAACCAGGATACAGGTTCAGTATATGTGTACGGGATACAAGATTTGGATATTTACCTTATTAAGGAAGGAGGTCATGGGCTCGATGGATTTCATGAAGCCAAGGTCATCATAAGAGAAACCTTCGGTAGCAACAATGGAGGGCTTAGGGCAGGTGGCAACAGATGATTTTTTTTTACTAGGACAGGCTTGGAGTAACTGTCAGGCTCCTCAAGATTGAAGACAACAGGGACCTTAGCAAAGTCTACAGAAAAAGGGAGTAGTTTCAATCTTATCATATTATGTGCTGATTAACCAAACATATGCAGGAATGTTCAAAACAGATATCCTTACCGGACGTATTGGAATGACTGAAAAATATATCTGTTAGAATTAGGATATCCAACAGTTATATTTTTGGGGACAATTGTTATGGGTGAAATTCTGAGCCCATATCCTGACACTATATCTTGATTTCATGTTAGCTATTTATGATCAGGATACCGGACCAGGATATTGGTAACATCCTGAGGCAGTATAGATCAGGATACCAGCCCAGGATATTGGTAACATCCTGACGCAGTATCCTGGCAGTTACTAACGATTTTCGTTGGTTGCAAGGTACCAACGTTAAAGGACTTGATCTACCTGAAGATTCGCTCAAGGTGGTTGAAAAATGGACGTTGATGGTGGAAGAATGGGTCTTGTAACGGTCAGAATAGAAGAAAGGCATATTCCGCGAGAATATCGGATGCTGGTCAATGCTATTGAGGTTGTAACGGTCATATGAGCTGAAGACCCGGTTTTATAGTTAATAAGCACGTGGAAAACAAGTTAAAAGAGTCCCCCAACGTTCAGAATGGAATATTCCCAGCATCCCGGAATAATAGGAGAGTTAGTTTGTTACTTGTAACTATAAATAGGAGGCCAGATCGATAGGAACACACACTTTTTTCTCCACTCTCGAACTCACACTTCTTTTTTCTTTCTATCACGCACAAACACTCAACACTTGTAATCGTTGTACCACTTAGCATTGATCTGCGCCATATCCTGCACTGTATCCTGATATTTGAAGTAATAGAAGAACAAGGCAGCTGCGATTGTCAGCTCCCGAGGTTTTATGCCGGCGATCTAGATTGATCAAGGGCTTTCCTCGTACATCTCGTGTCACCCTTTACATTTTTGCTCATTGTTTGATCACAGATACAGCTCTATATCCTGAGCCGTATCCTGAAACTGTTTTCGCAAATTAACAAACCAACATATTTTTTACAAAGTATTACTAGCACACTACCTCACAAAACTAATTTGATCACTTAATTGCTTAGGTAATTTTTGACCAAAACAATATATATATATATATATATATATATATATATATATTTGACAAGGGTCCCTCAACAATTAAAATTTTACGAACTTGGGTAAGGGTTTTGTAGACTAGCACTCATGGTTTGGTGGGTTCGCTTTTGCCACAAATCGTTTGGTTGCGTGGGATGGGTTCAGGTGGGGATATACACACTTTATAGTAGCACATTATAGTAAACCATACATATACACACATTATAATATACGTAGTAACGGATATACATGAAACCAAAGTTCGTGTTTTATGAAATATACAAGAAATCGACTCAGGGAAAAGTATTTTTTTTTTGGGATGTCACAGTTTATACGCAAGTTCCTTTTTATACGTCGCATAATGATCAAAACGCCCTTATGAGGCATAGTTTGATTTTAAAACTTTAACGAGCATGTAAGTTGATATCCTACTGATATTACAACTTATTTAAAGTATATTGGCATATAGAACTTGTTCATGACTCACCCGGTTACCCGTTATCGCTTATACGCGTACGGTTAGGCTTATTTAACTAGTTTACATAAGTTTACCGAAACGGGTTTAACCTTATCATTTTTATCTCAATTTCCAGAATGTTATTTGTTTACCCATATTATAAAAATCTTAGTACTTGTTGGGTTTAAACTACGTTCTATTCCGGTTAATGCTTAATCAAGCGTATGCGTATCGTACAGTTTTCGATATTTCAGGCTAGTCGGTCTAAGTCTATGACTTGAATAAGACCCGTTAGCATTCTAATAGGTTATTTATACCATCATTCCAGACTAGAGCCTTTCAGTAAATTGCTACCTACTCTTGTCAATTGATTAAACAGCTGAGTTATTTATAAACCTTGCATTTATTAGACAAGTATTAGCTCAGGTAAATACTCTTAACCTATTTTCCCTATACGGGCTTAGGATACGGTAAATTATTACCGCTTGGTTGGGTATGGGATCATATGCTGGATTGTGGCTACAAAATCTTCATAACCTGTTTTAATATGTTTTGTTTGATAACTTAAACATTGGGGGTTAACGCGACCGTGTCCTAGATATCCATGGCTCATTTAAGTTACTAATGGCCATGACTGAACGGGATGTAGGCATACACCCGTCAGATGCTAATGCTTATACAAAATGTTTTCTTACCCATTGATCAGGGGATACCCCTTTGTGGGTTTAAGTGGTGTGTCGTTTAATCATGTCTCAGTGTTTAGTACTGGGCCCCATATGTATTGACAGACATGTAAAACTATATACATGATCATTTTGAATTGTCCCAAGTTATTTATAAAACAAGTGCCTTGTGCATTTAAATCAATTTTGAAAATGTTTTTAAAATGTGTCGGTTGATTGTATTTACCCGTGAAAACTGACGTATTTTCAAAAGACTAAGTTACAGGTACAAATAAGTAAATAGGCTGGAAGCTGCTCGGTAATGCTAGAAGAGGAATTAGAACTCCTTTGCATAAGCCTATTAGCCTGTTGATCTCCCTTTTATATATTTATTGATCCGCCTGTGGATTTTATTTCAAACAAGTTTGTATTAATATTTGAACATTTGGACACTTACGTTTGTAATAACATTTTATACTCCAAGACTTCCGCTGTGCTATCTGTGATTATTTGACTATAACGATACCAATCTTATGTCACGATACTCCCCACCTGGGCCCACCGAGATTTGTGGTAAATGTCGGGGTGTGACACTTCTAGATAATGAAACTGTGCCCAAAAGACGACGAAGAGACTCCAACTCGCTAACCTCGTCCACAGAGGTCGGATCATGTTTCCAGAGCCATAAGCCGCACCTTTCCAGGCGATCCTTGATGTTACACCCGGTCATAGCGGAAGCGGGAGGTGTGATCTGATTGATTCTAATTGTATACAATATAAGTGAACATACTAAATGAATAAAAACAAGCTCCAATGCCATTGCCATAACCGTTTCCAAAACACAACATAAGTTTAGCATATTGTTTAGAAACCATCAAATGAACATATGTTGTCATAGTATCGAATATCAAAATGCAAGTTTTAAAATGTTAAGGCTTTGACCACTATATCACCGCAAGGAGGCGGTATATAACGGACAACCCTTCAAAACATAGCATGGAGTCCTGACACTTGCTTTCTTGACTGAAATCCCAGCATGGTACACTAATTCTCTGAAATACATGTTAAGTTGAAAAAGTCAACAAAAGTTGGCGAGTTCATGCATTTTAGTTGTATAAGATGAATCCGTAAAATGTGAGATGTATTTGTATGAAAACCGGTATGTAAAGCGTCAATGAAATCATTGATCATTAATGTTTTGCAAGGACATTAATATGTGTGACGACATAGGAAGCAATCCAAACCGAGATGATTTTTGCATCGATTACCCTTGACTGTGACACAAATGCACTCTTCCGTGTGGGTCCTTGACCAAAAGTGGGGCTCGCTAAAACCCAATAGATCTAACCCTTTGTTCCTCGGTCTAAACTAGATTAATGGTGCTTAAGTACAACCCTATTCACACATGATCTAAGTTGTTTCATTCCCTAGCTTATCATACCATTACACATGTATTTCCCCCAATAATTGTAAAACTAAAAAGCATTTAATATGAAAAGGGGACATGAACTCACTGAATTGCGTTCCGTAAATGCGTGTAAACTCACGTTCGGTTTCCTTGATTTGTATCACGACCTACAAACATCCTAGATTCGTTAGACACTTCGATCTTTGTAATGACTTGTGTAAAAGTCTTCCATTTTGAATATTTATTAAGGCTTGTATGGAATTGTTATTCATTGAATTGTGTTTTAGATGAATTAATTGATAAATTGTTAATTTATATTCCACCAAATGTATATATATTCTAGTATCTTGTGAGTTGCATTAACGGGCCTAGCCTTCTTGACTTCGTGTCTCGCACGAGTAAGTTGTATGTGTCCACAACACTTGTAGGGCCGTGCCCTTCTTGTAGTCGGGGCTCCCCCGTTTGGGCCGATGGATGTTAGAAATAGTATATATTTTATATGCTTAAAATATATTCTCTTGTTTAACCGTGATTCACAACCATCGTCTAAGTGTATGTGCATATATAGTTCCCAAAATTTATATATAGTTTCAAGTTTGATATGTTTGTCAAAATATTATATTTTAACTCGTATTATTTGTATGCACTATTTTATATAGTATTTGTAGTTACCATGGGTTTGTTAAAAATAATCTACTTTTAACAAGTCTAGCTACATAACTATTTATGTGCATATTCTTGTAGTATACATGGCCAATGTAGTATTGGTTAAGTATTATACATGGGTATATTCCCAAGTATGGGCATACTTGTATTATGAGCATTTGTGTACGTAACTATGTATCCTCGTGATTATGTATAATACTTGTATAGTTGTATTTTCACCAAGTGTTGGTGATATAAGTTGGCATGTATTTGTACGCATAGGGATACGTAAATTCTTGTATTTATTATACGCGATTTCGTATTTTTAAAATATATATATTTTAAGATGTGTCCATATGAATATATATCTTATGCTTGGTAAATGTATGTATTTTTATTCATCTTAAAAATAATCCATTTTTAAGATTTGTTCTAAAAAATATATATATTTTTAGTTTTCCACCAAAATAATATATTTTAAGATGTTGTGAAATATATATATCTTTATATACTAAAAAAATAATACATTTTTAAGATCGACCAAAATGTGATATATTTTGTACACTTGTAAAATATATTTTGTCACCTGTTCGGTTTTGGAAGTGTAATTTATCAAGCTTCGATATAATATATATTTTAGTCCGAAAGACTTATATAGTACGTGAAATTGTCCAAGTGTCCGAAAGACTTCGGGAAATTCTTTTACTATAGGAATATCTGTCAGTTTTGGATCCTCGGCTTTCTTTTCGACGACATGTACTAGAAAGGCTATGCAACCTTTCCGTAAGCACTTCCGTGCCTTCATGCAATTGATGATCCGAAATGGTGTGTCGCGCTTCTCTCTATGGATAACAAGTGTCTCCTTTTTCCGTAGTGGAAGGCGAATGATCTTCTCATGACATATGACTTCGGCTCGGTTATCGGATAGCCAATCCATGCCAACCACTACGTCGAAACTACCTAACTGAACGAGTAAGAGATCGATATTGAATTTTCTCTCGCCAAGTTCCGAAGAACATCCCTTAACAACTTCCCCCGACTCGACTAATTTACCGTTTGCCAATTCTATAGAGTATGGAACGTCTAGTTTACTTGATTCTATGCCCAGTATATTTTTAAATTCGGTAGAAATAAAGCTAAAATCAGCACCAGTATCAAATAATATGGATGCGAAATGATTGTTGATGAGAAGCGTACCAGTGACCATGTTGGGGTCTTGGTGTGCGTCTTTTGCTCCGATCCCAAAAGCTCTATCGTGACCTTGATTTTCTTTAGGACAATCCTTCCTAAAGTGGTCCTTGCTACCGCAACCATAACACCCTTGCCCATGCCGTTGCCATTTCCGTTTCCATTCCTATTACCATTACCATTTCCATTCCCGTTACCATTCCCATTTCCCGCTCCTCCCCCAGTTCCAGTTGCCCAACACGCTTCAGTACGGTGGCCATTCTTGCCACACTTATCACATTTGATAACTCGACAAGTACCCAAATGGTGGCACTTGCATCGATTGCACTTGGGCTAGGTACCCCCATATTTCTTAGGGCAAGTTTCGTTTGTGGCTGCAAACGCCCTTGCATCCTTAGGCGGGTTAGTCTCTATTTTTTTGTTGTTATTGTTGGTGGTGTTGTTGTTCACACGAGTTCCCTTCTTAAAGTTCGAGTACTTACTTTTTCCATCACTGGAAGACTCGACATGAGATTCCTTTTTCTCAGTCCCTTTTAAAGACAATTTCTTCATCCTGACCGCGTCTTCAGTGAGACTCACGACTAAGTCACAGCGTGAGTGATAGTAGCGGGATTAGCCGAATTAACCAGGCTTTGAATTTCAAGATCTAGACCCTAGATATAGCGTTCAATACGTTTGAATTCCGGTGTTACAAGATAAGGGATCACGCGAGATAGGTCATGAAACCTTTGCGTTTATCCCGTAATGTCTACCCCGAGCATGGTAAGATTCCAGAATTCAGTCTCCAATTTCTGCAGTTCAGCCTGAGAACAGTATTTTTCCCTCATTCTTTCTTTCAATTCATCCCACGTCATTCCATAAGCAGCATTGTCGCCCAGAGTTTGCACTTGTAGATTCCACCAAGTAAGGGCCTCATCAACAAACAGGCCAGTGACAAAGGTAACATGTTGATTTGCAGAACATCGGCTCATTCGGATGGTTGAATCCGTTTTCTCGGTCCAGTGCAAAAAAGCCACGCCACCGCCGGTGCCATCATAGTTCAATGGCTTGCAGTCCAGAAACTGCTTGTATGTGCACCCTGAAATTTGCAATAAACGGATTATGAATCAGTGAACGGTGAAACGGTCAAATAGATCATAAAAGAATTGGTTAAGTTGTAACAAAATAACTAAATATTACCATTGGCATTGTTTCCTCCAGAACAAGTATAACCAGTAGCTAAAATGCATCACAACGAAGACATCAAGTTTTTATACATAATAAGACAACTTGTTACATCATTGTTTTGTAAAGGAAACAAAATGTACTCGGGCTACATCACCCGAGCTTACAAGTTTAATACATATAAAATAGCAAAATCTTCCTTCACATAAGTGGTTTTCAGTCTCCTAGTTGTCTTCAAAACTTGATGCATAGTCTTCACCAAAAACGGGTATCTAATTCCCGTGTCCAAAAGTACCTGCAAAGGAAAGTCTAAAGTGCGACAGATGATTGTTGTGGTGTAGGAAATGCTAGGCTACGGAGGTGGGCAACCTCCTCCTCGAGCTCATAGACTCAACGGAGTAGCATGTCCACCTGCTGCTCGAGTGCCAGTACTCGGGCAGCAAGCTCAACTAGATGCATAGGAGGTGGCGGTGGTGATGTTGTGGGTGATGGTGAAGCTGGTGGTTGTGGTGTAGCTGGTGGCGAGTACGCTGGTGGGGGTGGTGGCATGGCATCCGCATGCTTCTCCAATTCATATACACGTTTGCAAAGGATCTTGACCTGGAGCTCTATGGATAAGATGAGGTCATTGGTAGTGTAACCAGGGCGATGACAGGGGTGATAAGGATCCGATGTAAGCATGGTATGTAGTGGTGAGTACCGAGTCGAGAGGTACTCGGTTGGAACCTGTGTGCATGGGCGAGGCGGCCGATGAGACAAGCCTGCCTCATGGTGAGGAGATGGTGACCTGCGGGAGGTCTTACCAAGATGAGTGTGCTGAAACCGAAGTGGGTCATTGGCTAACGGTTGTATCCTAGCCGAATCGCCCACTGGCCTCGGGTAAGGTAGGGTATCCTCAGTGGGGGTGAGGAGGTACGCACTAGGGTGGGTGTGGGAGCAGGACTCGGGGTCGGTGTGAGGGTATCTGGTAAAGTAGATGAAGCATCATCATCATCATCGGCTGGGTGTGCCTCTAGGCCAGCGGCCCGGAGTGTAGATGAGGTCACCGATGCTCTAGAGTGAACATCAAAGTCGGAGTAAGAGTCTGAGGAGATATCAATGACGGAAACTACTGGTGAAGCGACCTCGAAAATGGCCACATCGACGACCTCCTCGTCTCCGAGGTCCTCGTCCACAAGCCCACGTGGAATACAGGAATGTCATCATCGTCAAGATCGATGACAAAGGGTACGGCAGCAAGTAGGATGGCGGGAAAAGGTATGACCTCGACTAGATGCTCACCCTCTGGGTGGCCAATGATAATGTTGGGTCAAAATGGAGAATGATGTTATCAATTACGCCGGCGTTATTTAGCGTCTTTATTGTTTATATTATGTTCCGTTTTTATATGTAATAGTCGGATATTTTAGTGGATTTTAGTAGGTTTTCCAAGCAAGAGACGACTTGCTTGGAGAACAAGGCTCAGGGGCTATATATAGTGTACTACACCTCACTTGGAGGGAGTGCATTTGGGAGCCACCACCCCAGGGGAGCTCACCCAGGGTGGATCATTATCTTTTGTATTTGTTCATCACTTTCAATGAAACCATCCTTTTTACAATCATTAAAGTTTCTATCTTTCTTGTCTATTATCGTTTGTTCTTGGCTCGAATCACCGTCTCCATATTTTATACCAAACCAAGACTGAAATTGGATCTTTACGGGACTATCATTTGGTATCAGAGCCTTGATGGCTCGTTTCAGTTTTGGCTTGGTCGGTTCTACACCGGAAATCCACCGGAGAGGTTAAACGGTTGTAGATCTCTGTTTTGACAAAGTTTCTGATCTAGTATTTTTGTTGCTACTTCCAGAGTTTTTATTCTCCATGGTGGTGTTCAAAAACACACCTACTATGTGTGGGTTTTCGTTGGGAGAATAACATATTAGTGAGAGAGAATCACCCTTTGTTTCCTCACAACCTCAGCACCTGTACCAGATTAAAACCCTCAAAGCCAAAACCCTAATTTCTAAACAACAAGCTGGCGGTGTAAGAGGGTGGTTGAGGTCTTTGAGGTTTTAAGATATGTCGCTGATGATGGAACAACGGTGGTGGTGCTGTGGGTCTGTGGAGGTGCTGAATTTGGTGAGGATTGAGGTGTATAAGTCTAAGGCTGAGTGCTTGTCGTCTTCCATGTCGGTGGTGGTGGTACACAGCAAAATCGGTGGTGGGAGAGGTGGCGGCCTACTAAAACCTTGTTGTTGTTGTTCTACAAATGTAAACCCTTTTCTCTTTGGGTTTGTTCTCGGGCTCAACAAGTTGGCGGCAGCTGCAATATTATCATTTTCTCTGTGCTCTGAAACCCTAGAGAATCGACAACTTTAATGGCGCCGAAGAAAGAAAAGGCTTCGCCGCCGTCGTCTAAGCCGACTAAGTCCGGCGGTGGTAAGCAGAAGAATGAAGGTCTGGGTGTTCTCTGCTCCGGCGCTGGCCGTTCCTACTCCGGCGTCTCCGTCGTGGTCGCCGGTTCATAACGGTAGTTCTCCTGATGTTTCCGGCACCGAAGGTCAGGGTAATGGTTCTTCATTGAAACAGTTGCTGATGATGTTAGCATAGAAGAGTTGTGGTGTTTACAAGTTTAGATATCCACAAAAGAACGAGGGTTTAGCAATGGAGATGATGGCGGCGTGTTTGAGGGTTTTAAACTCAGGCAAACAGAAGATTAGAATGGAATGATTATCGGGTTCTGGTTATCAAGGTTTTCCGGTCGCCAATGATGTTTCAGATCGTCAGAATTTTTTTTTCGGCCGGTGAATTATCTCTGGTGACATTGGAGGACGGAGCATGGTTATCGTTCACTGATTAATGCTTATGGTTTGTTCTGGGGACTTTAAAGTTGAAGTCGGTTGGTTTATTCAGGTTTGAGGCTAGGGTTACGTTTACACATTTGAATGGGCTTTGATTAGATGTTGGGCCCCATGATCTCATTTATTCATTTGCATCAATTGTTTTTGGGCCTTCCACGTGTTAGGCTGAATGATTAAAGAATCATTTAATTCAAGTATTCTTTAACAATATTACACAATCTCTGAATGGTAGATTTTTTTTTTTTGCGGGGCCCACCTACATATAAGGTAACTGGGCTTTGGAATTTAATTATGGGGCTGATTATATTTGGGCAGTTTGGATGCTTAGTGGCCAGGTGGGCTTCAAGTGTGAATTTATTTATTTTGGGTCGCGAACAAGACTGGGCAAGGGATTTTATGATATATTTCAGACCGTTGATTTTTATGGTATTGGGTGACTTTAGCGGTGGATCGGGAGCTTAATGCAATCTGACAGAATTGAAAATCCTTACAATGAAGCCAGTTATCTAATTTTTATCATTGATGTTTTAACCCTATCACATGCCTATTACAATTTTATTTTTTAATAAGATACGGAGCTTTGATTGACAAGATATACGGAGCTTTGATTGACAAGATATAGGAGTGTCCACATTTGCGGGGGAAAACGACAATGAAGATTTTGGGTATTTAGCCAAATTGTGAAGATTCGAAGATGACGTCAGATTTATTTTTGAAGGCCATTAGAAGAATTGATAGCATCATTCTCGGGGGAATATTGTTGGGTCAAAATGGAGAATGATGTTATCAATTACGCCGGCGTAATTTAGCGTCTTTATTGTTTATATTATGTTCCGTTTTTATATGTAATAGTCGGATATTTTAGTGGATTTTAGTAGGTTTTCCAAGCAAGAGACGACTTGCTTGGAGAACAAGGCTCAAGGGATATATATAGAGTACTACACCTCACTTGGAGGGTGTGCGTTTGGGAGCCACCACCCCGGGGGAGCTCACCCAGGGTGGATCATTATCTTTTGTATTTGTTCTTCATTTTCAATGAAATCATCCTTTTTACAATCATTAAAGTTTCTATCTTTCTTGTCTATTATCGTTTGTTCTTGGCTCGAATCACCCGTCTCCATATTTTATACCAACCCGAGACTGAAATTGGATCTTTACGGGACTATCAGATAACTATGTCATTGAGCTAGGGGTAGGGCTAACACATCGTCCACCAGAGGGACCTCCTCGACAACGCCATCAGGTAAAGCAAAGGGCTGAAAATCGTCCATGTTGTCGTTGTCGGATACAAAGTTGGGTTCCTCCTTGGGATCCGATTCACTGTCTGATGTGATAATCACCACCTCAGGTCCATACTCGTCATCAGATACGAGATCCATGGGGTCCAAATCGTCATACACGTTGCTACCTTTCGACGAAGACATGGTAACCTGGAAAATTAGTTTGTACGACATATATATTAATAATTAATTATTACTTAATACATACATACATGAAATATAAGAATCACATAAGTTCATTTTAAGTTATCCTATTTGTGTTATGCGGATTAACTTAACATTTCATGTCTACCATCTAGAGACTAAGACACTTAATTTCCTTGCTTGGTTTATATGAAATGAATTTGTTGTAGTGGACCTTGCGAAATGTTTATGTAATGAAAATCTCTTGTTCTTGTAAAAATTGTTTTCGTGAGAGGATCCTAGTGATTGTAGACTAGACTCGAGAAGAATTCTGGTTCACTACAATCGAAGCTCTGATACCAATCTGTCACACCCGCTCATAGCGGAAGCACGAGGTGTGATCTGATTGATTCTCATTGCATATAATATAAGCGAACATACTAAATGAATAAAAACAAGCTCCAATGCCATTGCCATAATCATTCCCAAAACACAACATAAGTTTAGCATATTGTTTACAAACCATCAAATGAACATAAGTTGTCATAGTATCGAACATTAAAATGCAAGTTTTAAAATGTTAAGGCTTTAACCACTTTATCACCGCAAGGAGGCGGTATATAACGAACAACCCTTCAAAACATGGTATGGAGTCTTGACACATGCTTTCTTGACTAAAATCCCCGCATGGTCCACTAATTCCCTGAAGTATGTGGATTCGCTCTACGATCGAATCTATAACTGTTGAATGCGTAGAACACGTATCTTGTGCGGAATCCAAGTATATGTGTAGATTAGACACAGAGAAGTAATTAACTGATTTCTATTGATGATGAACATTTACAACCATGAAATCAAACTACATGAGTTTCCCCTCTTGATCAGTCAAAGTCTTACAAATGAACAAGACACATCCTATATATAGGAATAATACATCCGTAACTACGTATCTACGGATGGACCTCCATCCGGACGAATGCACACTCACGAATGGACATGTTCTACGAATGGACATCAATGTACGAATTGACTAAGAATGTTACAGATGAACTTGCTGATTCGTATGGATGGACTTCATGTCCATTCGTATGAACGGACCTTAACATCTGATTAAGCTACGAATGAACTTTATGGTTTACTCAGTTCAGCACCAGTCTTGTCTCATCTGATTAAGCTATGATATGTGATGGACGGAAGCGATAGACATATGCACTCACAGACTCCCCCTTGGATATTGCTGCAGTTAATCTCGTATCTTTCTATCTCTCTCTAAGTCTTCTAGAAACTTTAACAACTTTAGCTCCACAGACTCCCCTTGGATATGCTTACAGCTTCCGCTGTTCCCCCTTTCAGTAAACTCTCTCTTCAGGCTCCCCCTTGCTTTAAGCTTTCGGGCTTTCAGCTTCTAGGATCATAACCTGGCTTAACTCATATGACAATTCAAAACACTCATGAGAGAATTTCTAATCACTTCAGGACCGAGAAACCTAGCCTTTATCACAGACATTTTGACAATTAAAGCTTTTTAGGTTCTCCCAGGATTTGTAACCTAGCTCAATTGTAGGAACAAATTACCTGGCTCTCACCCTCTATCAAATAACATACATACATACATACATACATACATACATACATACATACATACATATATATATATATGTATATATATATGACAATGAAAGAGTCCTAAACCCTCTTAGTTAATCATCCAAGTCCAAATTAATGACCTTGAAGATTTTCACAAACTGTTTTTTGAAGTTTTCAATTAAAAATCTCAAGTTTCAATTTAATGAACTTGTTTATTTTCAGAAACATGTTCAACATATTTAGACTTTGAAATTCATATTTCAAACATCAGTTGTCGAAAATAAAGCATAAATAAAATCTTTTTGTCATTTTCAAAGTTTATGCCAAACCACTCCGAAAATCTTTTTGTACTTTTTTGTAAAGAAATGCAGTAAAGAAATATTTGCAGACAATATTTTTGTTTGAGTTTGTGTCAGAGGATCATATCAGTTTTTGACAAATCACTAGCACCGTTGACCTTTATAGAATTTAAGTTCTAAACGATTCACTTAGATTGTCTGTATACTGATTCCACTTAATTTTCACACAAACTTCAATTGTTTCGAGATATGGGATTTAGTGTTTTAAGCACTTAACTTATTCATGTGTCCCACTTCATAATATACTCCCGCATCAAGATTCCCTAGATTCAGTCTTACATGTGAATATACTATATTGATATCTGTACTCTGGGTTAGTGCGAGACCTTGAGAGCTCAGGTATGAACTACCGTTCAGTCAAAGAGATGAAGGCTCGACTTTAAGGTATGTTCCACTTAGGAATCTTTTTTACATGTGCACTTGATTTATATCTTTCGATAGTTTTCAATTTTGATGCAGGGGGAAAGCTTTTTAAGCACGCAAAGTATTATATGAGGTCTAGGCCATTGCTGACGCTAAATTAGAAGACCAAGTATAATATCCCATATATCAATATTTATAAAGACCTAGTATCTCAGAATCAGGCAATTTCTCAAATGAAATTTCGGAATACTAAGTCCATATATCCGAGCGATGTTCCCCACGAGAAAAGAAAGTTATTGATTTTAGGTTTATATCTCGAAATTAATTTACTTAGTGTGTAAAAACCTATTGGCATATCATCAGTGAGACCGTTTATCACATTTAACTTTCCATTTCTTTAGCGTACTTTGATTGTTCTACTGATGTACTATCATTTCCTCTTTTTACACAAAAACACATTTTGAATATTTTCTCATATTTTTGACTTTTTCAAATTTTCAAAAGTTTTTTGTATTTTCAAAATTCTTACTCCCCCTAAAATCCAAAAAATTTAAAGAAAATTTGATAACTCGATGCAGATAGCTTCATCACGACATCCATTTTCCGCTTGACATGCTATTGCAAAAAGTACCCCAATGATTTACAACACATTGGTTTTTAACAATGTTATAACCATTTTCAATCAATTGTGAATTTAATCATGTTTATTCAACCGTGAGGGTTTCGGTGTATTAAATCAACAATTTTTGTAAATTTTTTTATTTTTAACAAATTTAAACAAACATATTTTTTCATTTTTCAATTTTTAACAAATTAAGAACATATTTTTTAGTTTTTAAAATTTTCTATTTTTAGGGTTTTTTTGCTTTATGGTTTATTTATATACAAAAACAAACAAACTCCCAGTTTTTCAATCTCAGGGATCCTCCTCCTCCTGTTCCAGCCTGCTCCGCTCTCTGTGTTGGCATTCATCCATCTTCAGGATCACCTTCACATTCAATTCTAACTCAATTACTTGAATAATGCAACCCAGGCCTGTTTGACCTTGGGTATTGGGACACAGTACGAGTTGTTCAACTTCGGAAAATCTATGTCACTTTAGCAAAAACTTTTTCGTTCTTATTTTCAACCTTCTTGGTTGAATCGATTTTCCATTGATTATCACTCACAGAAGTTTTTTGTTTCATAACCACCCAAATTTGTTCCTTTGAAACATTCTTTTGATAAAATCTTGAATCACTTTGAACGTTTTGTTTTGACACATCATTTTTAGGTTTCCAGATTTGGTTTGGTTCAAACTTGGATGTTTTTCGCTTCTGTGACAATTGTGCTTATGTAATCATTGTATAACTCTGAACAATTCAAATATCAATAAAACAATATGTTTTGATCCCAATATTTGTTTATTTATGTTTGACATTTGCATGTTTTGATTTTTGTTCGATGTCAAACTCTTAAACGCTTTCTTGAAAGTTATACGCTAACTGATGCGTAAACGTAATCAGTTTAACGCGACAAACACTACGGAACAGTGACATAAGCTTAACATACCTTAAATAACCTTTACATAACTTAGAAATAAGTTTCGAAGGGCTTAGTATTGCAAAAACAAGTTTATTCGTTCACAGGGACTATTTACATCAAACTGCAAAATTATGCCAATTCATATAGCAACGTACACTCTGGAACAAGATCATAAGCTAAACATACCCTAAATACCCTTGACATATCTTAGAAATAAGTTCTGAGAGGTTCTGTATACGAAAATACGCTTATTTGATCATAGGGACTAAAAGCATCAAAAACAACAAAAGTATGCAAACGCGTGCATATCTTGCGTTCTGACCATATCCGGACATCCAAAAATGTTTGTAATCAATAAAATATTATATTTTAGTGGTAGGAATTCAAAAATACTATTCGTCGCGCAGTTTGGATCGTTTTCGCGTCCGTTCGAGTTTCGTCATAATTAACCGAAAAAACACGATCGTACTACCAAACGAACTGATATCCATGATATTTCCAAACATATTTCAAGTCACCTATGCTTTAACATCCTTGTAGAGCTTTGAAAATGGGTTAACGGGGGTTAAACGCGTCGAAAACATACTTAAAAGTGTGCAGGGGCTAAAACTGTCAATTTTGAAACTCTGATACACTGCCTCGCGTCACGCAACGCAACGCCCTGGGGGTGGTGTTGTCATGCCACGCGACCCCTGTATTTTGACAGCAAGCTGGTTTCTAGCTCTTAGCTGGCTGCAAGTTGATTTGTTTGATGGTTTCACACCTGGTCCTAACTCTTGTATGGACAAGATTATTCCTTAGGCATCACATAAAACACTTGTCATGATCTTGTGTACTCCAAACAACTATAAATAGGCTTTAAATCTGGCCTTTTTTTCTTGCTCATTCTCATTTTCTCATCTCTTGGACTCTAAGTGGAGGCTACCACCTTTAGATGCACCTACCTTAGTTCTTCTAGTCATTTTTCAGCCTTAGAGCACTTGTAAGTGTTCTTTCATGGCTTATTCATTTATTTTCAGCAATTACAAGCTGAAAGTCAGACAGTTTGACTACCGTTTGACTTTCAGTTTTGACCATGAATTGGTCAAGTCAAAGTTCAATTGAACTTTGCAACGTGATCGTAATCACGATGGTTATAATCACTTGAGATTATACCTATTGATTACCATGTTAACTAGTCGAAGTGACTATTTTCGGGTATCAAAACACTTTGTTTTGATACCAAATCAGTTTTCTAACTTAGTTAAACATGTTTTAACATGTGTAACTCATCACTTTTAGTTTAGTGCTTATTTAGGGTCGTAAGTCAAGCGGTCTTGACAACCGCTTAGACTTTCAAAATCGACCCGTTTGGTCGACCATTAGGATCCAACGAAACATATTTTGTGACCATAGTTGTATAGGTAATAACCTTCCGAGGTTATAACTTATGGTCACTTCGTTTAATTAGTTGTATGATAGGTAGTTTATATGCCTTGGGAAAATGATGGTCATTCCCTTTTTGTGGATAAATTCAATTTAAGCATATGTAACCTAAATTTTGACAATTAAACTGATTATGCAACATTATTAAACATGTTAGGGCATATAATACTTATCATAGGACTAGTTAGACTATCCGAACGTGCTTTTGCGCAAACGACACGTTAAAGTAGCGTAAACTACCTTAATGAATCGTAACGGGTCATAAGCACATAGGATAGGTATAAAATCAGAATGTAGGCTATGTTAAACCATGTCATATGAATTCCAACACTCATTTTGTTTACAAGACCTCATTCTATCCGATCTTCCGATTTAGGATCTGATTATTAACCTAGTTATATATACTAGGTGTCGTTTGATTCCGTGATCCTTCGAGCTTTATTTGGTCTTAATTCCAATACAATTAAGCAATCTCAAGTGGGTATATAGTCCCATCTTTTACTGTTTTCAAATATTTTGGGGTGATACACATGTGCCTACATTGTTACTTTCATGCTTTCATGTTTTTCATGACATATGCTTGCTATATTCACCTAGTACATATATAGTACATGATTTCAATTACGTTTTGCTATGTATGTTGACTGAGCATGCTAGCACATTGATTTCATAGGCACTTTTGCTGCATATGTTTACTCAGCACATGGGCACATTGATTTACGTTACATTTCTGCTATGTATGTTGACTGAGCATGCTAGCACATTGATTTCATGGACATTTATACTTCGTATGTTTACTTAGCATGCGTAGTACATGGTATTTACATGACATGCTTACATTGGTTATGAGATTTGGTATGTTTAACAGGATAAAAATATATTCATTAACATTGATCACGCCACTTGATAGTATGTAATGGAACCATAGGACTTGACAAATCCCGTTCCCGGCTTCCTAGGTTTGTTTGGAAGTAGGGAATGACAGAATCCGAAAACATATTTGATAAACCTTTAACTTGTTAAGGGTTTGTCCGACAGTCTCAAGGCTTGAATGTATGCGATAAACATAACCACATAAATGTTTGTATCCATAAAGCATTGATTTTGCAAAACATAACTTTTGATTTAAACTATGGTTTATTCAAAGACATTGTTTTGTACATGACATTTGGTTACACATTGACATTATACATATGGTTTGAGTAAATACTTTTTACTTGCCATATAAGACATTGTTTATACATAACATTCGACATTGGTTTTGACAAGACATTATTTGATGGTTTATTGATAAGTGATTTAAATAACGAGGCGTGTGTAATACGATAAAAGCATGGTGGATACGCCGCTGGTACTTCCTATATATAAGTGCTTTCATGATATTACATATCGTAGCGTTATCTAAACCACTTCGACAAAGACAAAGGCATGACATATTTTACACAAATGACATATATTCCAAAAGACATTGTTTTACAAATGACATGTTTTATACAATCCATTTTCACTTGGTTATTTATTTGACCAAACCTTTTTCTTTTCTATCATCTGATTTTCATATGATTTTATAAAAGAAAAACATTTTACAAAGTTCATGACTATTTTTCGTTAAACACTTATTTTACCTTTTAAGTCATGAATCCTTCATAAACAAAACCTATGTATCTGATAGGCATTTTTATGCTGACGTACCTATTTTTACATGTGTTTCAGGAGCTAATGTATGATGATGAACGTGACACACTTAATTGGACTTGGGCCTTAGTGACTTAAAATGAAGCAAGAACAGTTTAATTTATGTTATGTTTTCTTTAATTCCCAGACAATGTAAACAATTTAATTAATAAAAATCAAACTTTAAATATCATGTGTTGTGAAACAATAATTCTGTTACGACACTCCCCGACGTTTCCGCCGCGGTTTGTTGTTTTACGCGGTCGGGGTGTGACAGAAGAGTTGGTATCAGAGATCATGGTTATAGGGAATTAGGTTATTAGTAATGCTTTGACCTAGACTATAACCTTTCTAGGACCCTAACACAAGTTCTCTTGTGTTTAGATCTTAAAACAATACACATCACCTATCCTTAGGTGATTACCAAAACAAGAACACAAATTTCCAAAACAATTTTTGAAAATCAATCATCCATTCTTGGATGATTCTTTTGGCCTTGTGCCTTCCAAATTTTCAAAATCTTGTCAAAGTTTGGGTCTAAATAATGTGAACACGTGCAATCTGGAAGGGTGGGTGTCTGTACCTCGAGTTTTCTGTCTAAGGATAGAGTGTTAGTACAAATCCGCAGTATTGGACCAGTCACTCTTACCTGGGAACTCTTGGGGTGAGTGTCCACTTATAGGCTAAAGCATATCTTCGCGATACATTATTCTGACCCATTTACTTTGATTAGTCACTGTGTGTCGTTTGTTTGTTTTGAGGTAACGAATATGTGAGTGTATTTTGTATGTCCATAGTTAGAAATCTGTCTATATTTGTAATGCTTAATGTCTTGAGTTTGTAATATACCAGACAGAGGTTTCGCTAGGTGTTCTAGGTGTCGTTAGGCACGGTGCGTTGTCAGCAGGAGTGATTAAACATGATGTCATCATTCCATTTGATGACATCATGTTACTTACATCATAATCAGATACATTGAACGTGCATGGAATTCTTGAAATAAAAACAAATTAAAAGACTCGCACGAAGTGAAGCCGTTCGATCGGACGAAGAAGTCAACGGCAATTGGATCGGATGAGTTTGACCACGTCCGATCGGATCACATATCTACTCTACTATATAAAGCCATCCGATCGGATCTCAAAGTAGAAGTGAACATATCAGAGAGAACACATCAGAGCCATCCGTTCCAACACATCTGTGTGAAATACAAGACCTGCAAGTTCTTCCGATCAAGTTCAAAACACTCTCGATTCACATCACGTCCATTAGATTACGAGTGTTTTGTATAGATCGAGTCAAAACTCTGTCCGGTTGTCGTTACATAATAAAACGATAGTTATTTACGTTTTCACGCACGATTACAGTTCGATTTAACGGATCACATTAAATCGAATTCATCGCAGATCTAGTGATCGTTTATGATCCGATCCTGAACTCACAATTGGTATCAGAGCTACTGATGCTCTGCGTGTAATCGTGATTTGAATCGGACGAGCTTCGATAGTTTTCAGTGTGTCGTTAGAGTATTTTGAATTGATTCGGTTCTGTTCGGTAATTCATAGGTGGATTTCGGACTGATCTGATTCAGTTACGGATTGATTTGGTCAAGGTTCGATCTGTTTTGGTGTGTTACGAATCGTTATTTGTTAATATTGGACATATTACTTTGATTTCAGTCTGTTTTCACAAACAAACTGGACTGAAAAATCAGTATATTGATCATAAAAGTTTACATTTCAAAAGAGTCAGATAATACATATTGTAATACATCATAAATCATCACAGGTCATCTATCATATGTTAGGATCGGACTCTCTCACACAGAACCTCAGACCACACACACACACACACACTCTCTTTGCTCTCACAATCTACGACAATCAAGAACACAAAGGATTTACGTGGTTCAGTCTAAACTGACCTACGTCCACGGGTAACTAGGAGTTTATAATACTTGGAGAGGTACAAGGAATTACAATACATATGAATCTCTTATATAGAGATTGAAGAAAGAGAAAGAAGTAGAAAAATAAGATCTGTGAATAATGGCCCCTGCCCCTTATCCTCTTATCCTGTAATCAGAGATTCTGATGTCCACTTGATCAAGTGGCTTCATACTCAACAATCTCCCACTAGAAGCCACGGGATAATCTTCACCTGTGCTTCAACTGTGCATCTGTATTTCTGTAAAAACTTTTGATCTTAGCTCCTTCCTAGTTACCCGACCTTCTCTTCAATTATCCTGAAGGCCCGTTGAAACTTTCATTAGCTTCAACACATCAGTCATGGCTAAGTCTGCCCCTGACCCATTCTTTGTCTCCACCGGCTCCCACTGACACGAACTGCCGGATTCTGAGAAAACCTGGGAACTTACACTCTCCATCATAATCAGGTAATTCACTGGAGAGACTTTCACCGCTGGAATACAGGTTCTCTTAAGCCACAATTGTCTGGGAGTTCTGACTGAAGCACTACCTGTGCTCCCACTGCCACGAAAACCCCTAACTGGTTTCCCTGAACCTTTCCTAGCATGTTCAACCTGAATCTGACCTGTGGCTCTGGGTATGTCTTATAACAACCCTCCCGAATATTTTACTGACACCCTAATATATTTTAAATAACCCTATATGTCTTAAAATACATCCCGTATGTGAAAACCGAGCCAAAAAATAAAATATCATTAAAAATAAATAAAAAAAGAAAAATAGGGTTCAGGCGGGCCGCGTAAGACACCCCTTAACCCTTACGCGGGCCACGACAACTTAAGGGTCACGCGAATCCCGGTGTTGACATGTGTCAAGCAACGTGTTGAACCTACCCCATGACCCGTATCACCTACGCCTAGACCCCTATGCCACGAGGGCCGCGTAAACCCTTGTCTTACCTTACACGAGCCGCGTAAAAGTAAAAAACAGGCCCTATAAATAGAGGGCATCGGATCTTCAATCTGCTCGTTCAATTCTTTTCTAAATCTCGACTTTCTGAAGTAGTAGGCATAAGTTTTGAGTATAATACCCCCTAATTAGCGAGGTTCTGCCCCGTTGTAAGTATTATAACCCCAGTTATGTATTAGATACGCTGCCCGATTGATCCAGGGTTCCGTAACAACTGTCGCGGTTCTGCCCGACGTAGTTGTTGGAATACCATCTCGGGGAGGGTATCGTTAATATAAATAAAGGGTTATTATACTAACATATGTACATTTGTGTAAATTATAGATTAAACACCAGGAAACCCTAGAAGAAATCTAAAACAACAATGTGAGTTTATCCGCTTTTTGTTAACCTTTTTGTGAACTGTTTTACAAAACCTTAAATGCTTAACAATGCGATTAAGCAGTGATTGAGTCTTTGTAGTTCCTCAATTACCGCCGGTATGTTGGGGTTTTGTATACAAAATGTGGAACACGTTACCATTGGACACCGAGTTAGCCAATGTGCAATATGACCCACCAGTCAGGATTGACAGTACCGAATGAGTAATTGTGTAGAAATAAACAATGTGATCGCTCTCAATACTGTGTTAATTGATAAAATGTTTCTTGATTAAACTGGGATTCACTCACCAGTATTTCCCACTGACAAATATTTTTAAAACGCGTTTCAGGTAACACAATGTGACAGCCAATTAGTAAAACACTAGCTGGAGAGCACTAACGGCTTGGAAAAAATGTGGCTATAAAAGTTACCAAAAAGACGATGTTTTAAATTCAATAAAATAGGGTTTATCCCTATAAACGTATTGTAATAAAGAAACTTGGGTTTACCCATGTGGTTATTAATATAAAATATGGTGGTTTTACTCTGATAAACATTTCCTAACTACGGTCCTGATGTAATTTCCGCTGCCAAATTAATAATTAAATAACTGATACCACCACAAACGAATGTTCGCAGCCGTCCGTTCCCGGGACAAAAAAGGGGTAGGGTTGCGACAGAAGGTGGTATCAGAGCTTAGCCACTGATTCAGCCACAGGAGTGTTTTGCTGACATCAATATATTATCTAAATTGTTAGGAAATAAAATTCGAAAATACCTGTTTATTTATATTTTTTTGTTATGTGTTATTTGACTATTTGTTAGTTTACAGTATGAGTGATCAAGGACCCTTAGATGTGTATCGTCAGTTGTCCGATTCACCTAAGAGTGAAGGTGCCTCTTCCCAGCCTACCCTCTATGGGTATTCCGCTAATCAGGAAGAAGGGATATTTGCCTCTAAAGCTCAGTCAGAAGAGCCATTCCATTAGAAAAAGAGAGGATGGTTCAGTAAGAGAGCCTTTGACCGTAGAAAAAGAATGCGAAAGTTGCAACAACAAAGAGTCCTAGCAGCCGTTAAGCGAGAGTCAGATGCCCATACACAGGATATGCTTAATAAAAGCCTAGCCAATTTCCATATCCTAGCAACAACTGCTGCCGACCCAAGTCTGGAACAACTAGTAGCCCCATAACCCTTACCTTTAATTCCCACTCAGCCGATGGAGGCAGAAATGCATGATTTCAACCCTGAAGAGATGCCTAGGATACCAGCCCCTAATCCTTTAGACCCAAATTATGATCCATGGTTTGATGATCGTAGGGATTATGTGCCACGCTACCATCTAAATGACGAAACCTTGCCGAACATAGCAGCGTATCCAGGTCTGGACCCTTAGATCCCTATTATGAAAACGAAGAATATGTCAGGGAGATTTTAGAGAATCCGTACCCTCAGGAGAATCCCAGGCCACAGTATCCAGATCCAGTACCAGCACCTGCACCCCCAATGAGTGTAGAGAACTTGCAAGAACTTCGAATTTTCAGAGAAGAAATCTTAGAGAGTAGTGAGAGGATGAGGTATGTAGGAGAACAACTCGTCTAGAAATACGACGAGCGTCAGATGGATTTCGGGGGAAATTCATATCCATGAAAGATGATAAGTGGAGTTGGTAATAATAATAATATATTGTAGTATAGACCATTTCTTGGTTAGTGATGCATAATAGTATTGTAATTTTTAATTTCCTGTTTTAGTGTGTATTTGACGCATACTATATAAAAAGAGTAAAGTCGCAATGCTTGACGCTTTTGACCAATATGTGTGTTATGTGGTTGTTACCTAAACTATTAATTATCTTGTGATATTAATATATGATAAATGTTTAAAATTCAGATGAACGACGAAGTAAACTAGGGAAATCTGAATAATGATAACCAGAGTAACAATAACTTGGGTAACGAAAATCCAAACAACAACAACAATGGAAACCAAGTGGATAAAAGTGCCATCCAACACATAGTGGCGCAAGGAATAATAGATGCGATGCCATATATTCTTCAAACGGTTAGGGAAGCAGAAAATAAATGTAAACATGATAGCAAGCGACCTTCCGAACCTGAAAACAGTGTGAATAATGAACCTGTACTTCAAATGCCCATTCCCAAAAGAAGAAGAACCGTGTCTTACGGTTGTTCTTATAAAGAATTCTGGTCTTGTAAACCAATGGAATTCTCGGGCAACGAAGGGGCCATTGCAACCCTACGCTGGATAGAAAAGACTGAGGCAGTCTTAAGAATAAGCAAGTGCGCAGAAGAAGATAAGATAATGTTTGCTTCTAATATGTTTAAAAATTCAGCACTAGAATGGTGGAACACTATCCTCCAAACTAGAGGAAGTGATAGAACTTACAATATGGAATGGGAGGAATTTAAACTCATAGTAGAAAGGAAATTATGCCATCCTAATGAAAAAGAGCAGATAGCAAACAAATTCTTAAACCTTAGAATGACTGGTGTGGATAGTAAGGGATACACTAAGTTATTCTTTGAATATGCTAGAATAGTGCCAACCCTTGCTTCACCTGAACCAGTGTTAATCTCCCGTTATATTTGGGGATTAATCGGGGAAATAAGACACGTAGTCAATGCAGCTAGACCTCAAACCATAGAAGAAGTTGTAGAATAAGCCAATACCTTGACAGATGAATTAATCGGTACACGAGAAGAGGATCAAGGGAGGAACCTAACCCAGAAGCTCACATAAGAATTTCGTTCTGGAAATTCTAACCGTGGGAAAAATATAGGTTCTACCTCTACACCCTACTGTAAGAATTGCAAAAGGAAGCATTCAGGAAGATGCTCCATATACTGTAACTTTTGCAAAATATCGGGACACAAGGAAGAAGACTGCAGGAAAAAAGCTAATAACAGGATATGTTACAACTGTGGAGAACAAGGTCATATCAAGCCTAACTGCCCAAAATTAGCTTCGGCTACGAACAACAAGAATACCAAAAATGCTAGAGCATTTGTTCTGACTGCAGAAGAAGCAAAGATGATCCCGAATGTGATCACTGGTATGTTTTTAGTTAATGACATATTTGCTAAAGTATTATTTGACTCTGGTGCAAACCAAAGTTTTATTAATACTTCATTTTGCAAACTTCTCAACCAATCATTAACTAAACTTCCACAAGAATGTTTAGTAGAGACAGCAAATGGGGAAACCATTAGAATTTCTGAAATCTTGCAGGGAGCAAGAATAGAAATTCTAAATCAGAAATTTATTGCAAACCTTTACCCCATTAATCTAGCAGGATTTGATGTAGTATTAGGAATTGATTAGTTAATAGCCAATAAAGCCAGTATTTTGTGTGATCAAAAGTCTATACAAGTAAATTCATCAAAGGGTGAAAAGATCACAATTAAAGGATATAAAACCTCTAGATCCACTAAATTCATCTATGTGATGAAAACAACAAGTTATATAAGAAAAGGATCATTAGTGTATTTGATTTCTATAATCACTAACACTAAAGGAAAAGAATTAAGGGATATTCCAGTAGTATCTCAGTTTTCATATGTATTTCCAGAAGAATTACCAGGGCAACCTCCAGATAGAGAAGTTGAATTCAGAATCCATTTAATACCAGGAGTGGCACCAATTGCCAAAGCACCTTACCGTTTGGCACCTGCAGAAATGAAAGAACTAAAGAAACAATTAGACGAATTGCTAGAGAAAGGATTCATACAGCCCAGTTCATCACCCTAGGGAGCGCCGATTTTATTCGTTAAAAAGAAGGACGGATCAGTGCGAATGTGCATTGACTACCGTGAATTGAACAAAGTCACAATTAAGAATCGGTATCCATTACCAAGAATAGATGATCTATTTGATCAATTGCAAGGATCACGATTTTTCTCTAAAATCGATTTAAGGTCAGGATATCATCAATTAAAGGTACAGGAAGAGGACATTCCTAAGACCACTTTTATAAACAAGGTATGGCCATTATGAATTTACTGTCATGCCATTTGGTTTAACCAATGCCCCAGCTGCATTCATGGATATGATGAACCGAATATGTAAACCATATTTGGAAAAATTCATAATCGTCTTTATAGATGATATTCTCATTTACTCTAAGAGTAAAGAGGAACATGCAAAGCATTTGCACGCACTTTTAAGTTTATTAAGAAAAGATAAGCTTTATGCTAAGTTTTGAAAGTGCGAATTTTGGTTAGAACAGGTACAATTTCTTGGACACCTAGTTGATCATGAAGGAATTCATGTGGATCCCACCAAGATCGAGGCAATAACCAAGTGGAAAACCCCTGAGTCACCAACTGAGGTCAGAAGTTTCTTAGGATTAGCAGGTTATTATAGAAAATTTATTTCGATATTTTTCTAGAATAGCCATTCCTTTAACTAAGTTAACTTGTAAATCTGTTAAGTTTAAATGGGAACCAAAACAAGAAGAAGCCTTTAGAATCCTTAAGCAAAGATTAACCCATGCACCCATACTAGCGTTACTAGAAGGAACTGAAGATTTTGTAATCTATTGTGACGCTTCCAAATATGGTTATGGATGTGTATTAATGCAACGTCAAAAGGTTATAGCCTATGCATCCAGACAACTTAAGAATCATGAAGAAAATTATTCAACTCATGATTTAGAATTTGGAGCTATAATTTTCGCCCTTAAGATTTGGAGACAATACTTGTACGGTAGTAAGTTTACTGTTTTCACTGATCATAAAAGTTTAAGGTATGTCTTCGGGCAAAAGGAGTTGAATATGAGACAAAGACGTTGGATGGAAATGCTTAGTGATTATGACTGTGATATTCAGTATCATGCAGGAAAGGCAAATGTAGTTGCTGATGCTTTAAGTCGAAAATATCACGAACAGCCAAAAAGAGTATGTTCTCTTAAATTAAATCTACATGTAGATTTAAATGAGCAGATTAGAAAAGCACAAGAATCAGTAATCAAGGATGATATTTAAAAACTAAAAGGAATGATCAAGGAATTAGAACAAGGAACAGATGGAATTTGGAGATTCCATAAGAAAAGAATGTGGATACCTAAATTAGGAAACCTACGTCATCGCATATTAGAAGAAGCCCATAAGTCTAAATATACGATGCATCTAGGAAGCGATAAAATGTACCCGGATTTAAGAAAAAAATTCTGGTGGATAGGAATGAAAAAGGATATAGCAGCCTATGTTTCTAAGTGTTTAACCTGTTCACAAGTCAAAGCTGAACATCAGAAACCTTTAGGTTTATTGCAACAGTTAGAAATGCCTGTTTGAAAATGGGAATTGATAACAATGGATTTTGTTACTAAATTACCAAAAACAAAGAAAGGTAATGATATAATCTGGGTGATTGTAGATAGACTAACCAAGTCAGCTCATTTCCTATCAATGAAATAAACTTTTAGTATGGAACAATTAGCTAAATGATATGTAAATGAAGTAGTTTCTTTACATGGAATTCCTCTATCAATTGTTTCTGACAGAGATAGTCATTTTACCTCTCATTTTTTGACAAGTTTCCAAAAAGCAATGGGAACCAAGTTGAATCTAAGCACAGCTTATCATACTCAAACAAATGGACAAAGCGAAAGAACAATTCAGACAATGGAGGACATGCTTAGAGCTTGTGTAATTGATTTCGGAGGTAATTGGGACGATCACTTACCATTGATAAAATTTTCTTATAATAATAGTTATCAAACAAGTATAAATGTTGCACCATTCGAAGCACTTTATGGACGAAAGTGCCGAACTCCAGTCTGTTGGGCCGAAATTGGGGAAAAGCAACTATCTGGATCTGAGATAGTACAAGAAACAACAGACAAAATTATTCAAGTCAAGGAACGACTGAAAGCAGCACGTGATCGACATAAAAGTTATGCTGACAACAGACGATAACCGTTGGAATTTCAAGTAGGAGATAAAGTGTTATTAAAAGTCTCTCCTTGGAAAGGAGTGGTAAGATTCATAAAAAGGGGAAAGCTAAGTCCCAGGTATATTGGACCTTTCAAGATTATTAAACGAATAGGACCTATAGCCTATCAGCTGCAACTGCCAGAGGAAATGGCAGGAATACATGATGTATTTCCTGTATCAAATCTCAAGAAATGCTTAGCTGATGAATCACTAATAGTACCTCTTAAAGATATAGAGGTGAATGAACAGTTAAAATTTGTAGAAAAGCCTCTACAAATTGAGGACAGGAAAGTTAAAAATCTCAAGCACAAAAGATTAGTTCTGGTCAAAGTGAAATGGGACTCCAAAAGAGGACCAGAATACACATGGGAGCTTGAATCAGAGATGCAAAGGAAATACCCACACCTATTCCAGTAGACCTCGAGGACGAGCTCTAAAACAAGGTGGGGAGGATATAACAACCCCCCCCCCCCCCCGAATATTTTTCTGACACCCTAATATATTTTAAATACCCCTATATGTCTTAAAATAAACCCGATATGTGAAAACCGAGCCCAAAATATAAAATATCATTAAAAATAAATAAAAATAGGGTTCAGGCGGGCCGCGTAAGCCACCCCTTAACCCTTACGCGGGCCGCTACAACTTAAGGGTCACGCAAACCCCTGTGTTGACACATGTCAAGCAACGTGTTGAACCTACCCCATGACCCGGATCACCTACGCCTAGACCCCTATGCCACGCGGGCCACGTAAACCCTTGTCTTACCTTACGCGGGCCGCGTAAAACTTGAAAACATGCCGTATAAATAGAGGGCATCGGATCTTCAGTCTGCTCGTTCAATTCTTTTCTAAATCTTGACTTTCTGAAGTAATAAGCATAATTTTTGAGTATAATACCCCCAAATTAGCGAGGTTCTGCTCCGTTGTAAGTATTATAACCGCAGTTACGTATTAGATACGCTGCCCGATTGATCCAGAGTTCCGTAACAACTGTCGCGGTTCTGCCCGACGTAGTTGTTAGAATACCGTCTCGGGGAGGGTATCGTTAATGTAAATAAAGGGTTATTATACTAACATATGTACATTTGTGTAAATTACAGATTAAACACCAGGAAACCCTAGAAAAAATCTAAAACAACAATGTGAGTTTATCCGCTTTTTGTTAACCTTTTTGTGGACTGTTTTATAAAAACTTAAATGCTTAACAATGCGATTAAGTAGTGATTCAGTCTTTGTAGTTATTCAATTACTGCCGGTATGTTGGGGTTTTGTTTACAAAATGTGGAACACGTTACCATTGGACAACAAGTTAGCCAATGTGTAATATGACCCACCAGTCAGGATTGACAGCACTGAATGAGTAATTGTGTAGAAATAAACAATGTGATCGCTCTCAATACTGTGTTAATTGATAAAATGTTTCTTGATTAAACTGGGATTCACTCACCAGTATTTCCCACTGACAAATATTTTTAAAACGCATTTCAGGTAACACAATGTGACAGCCAATTAGTAAAAAACCAGCTGGAGAGCACTGACGGCTTGGAAAAATGTGGCTATAAATGTTACAAAAAAGACGATGTTTTAAATTCAATAAAATAGGGTTTATCCCTATAAACGTATTGTAATAAAGAAACTTGGGTTTACCCATGTGGTTATTAATATAAAATATGGTGGTTTTACTCTAATAAACATTTCCTAACTACGGTCCTGATGTAATTTTCGCTGCCAAATTAATAATTAAATAACTGATACCACCACAAACGAATGTTCGCGGTCATCCGTTCCAGGGACAAATAAAGGGGCAGGGGTTGCGACATGTCTCCTACAAAACAAACCTTCTTCTGCCCACGAGATTTTATGAACCGGATCTTGATCTTCTTCTGAACTGGGACAGTTACTCCCTCAGACGGTAAACTGACCATATACAGCGAACCCCGTTTCTTTCCTCGAGCTACGACTAGATTTCCCTTTAGAACCTTCCAATGTCCGTTGCTGAACTTAACCTCGTGCCCCTGTTCATCCAACTGCCCAACAGAAATTAACTGTTTCTTTAAGCTTGGAATCACCCTGACATCCTTCAAAGTCCATGAACCGACTGGAGTCTTCCGATCTAAGTCACCCATGCTCGTCACATCAAGTGTCACACCCCCAAAATACCACATGCGGAAACCCCCGCGAGGCGTGTGACATACCAGGATCCAAGCCACCAATCACATTGAACTCATCATTATAATTAAATAAAACTTTCATTTATTAACATAAAGCGTTACAAACGTTACATATCATTCATTGTATACAGCGGAAACATAAATCATTTGTTAAGTGTTTAATAAACCAAGAGTACATAAACCATTAAGCTTGTATTGAGATTCTATGTATCTCGACCCATGACTACTCCAGCCTCCCAGACAGCAAGTTCCAAATAATATAAGCATATAGACCTGCAAGGCATGTAATAACGAGTCAACAACAAAGTTGAGCGAGTTCACAGTTGATTGTTCAGTTATTGAGTTCGTTTCAGAAATCATAAGTTTCTTTCAGAATCATATGTTACCCAGTATCCTTGTTTCCCAAACCGTTACGATCTATAGTGGGGGCTTCCCATGTTGTATATTACTAGACTAGTTGTATCTATAGGTGTCCTTCCCAATCCGAGGACAGTAGTAAGTATGAGAATACGTAGGTTTTACGTAAGTGCCCCTCCCAATCCGAGGACAGTAGTAAGTATAAGATTACATAGGTTTTACGTAAGTGCCCTTCCCAATCCGAGGACAGTAGTACGCATCGAGTACATAGGTTTAGCGCTGGCGTCCTTCCCAATCCGAGGACGGTGGTAAGTAGTCTAGTAGTGGTAAATGTACAAGTTCTGTCGTAGTTAATCAATTCCATTCCCAACCCATCGGGAATCCCATGCCTTAAGAGTGTGAACTCACCTTGGTTTGCTCGGTAGACTAGTTACGTGTTCAAGTTGCCCAAAACGATCCTAACATGATTACCATTAACAATCAGTCATGTATTACTTAATCTCATATTCCATACACACATTACCCAAGTAACACCATATGATATCATGCAAGTTATTTAGGCACCTATCAGTTCACAACCAACACATAGCAAGCACTTTATTCTTATACACACAAAGCACTTAGTTACCGTCTTGCATAAGACACACATACTCCCATGATAACTTTTGTCATTCAGTGCACACATCAGATTATACCTCAGCTTCACAGTTTCACTTAATACCATAGTTAGTACGTCACACGGTTAATCGTGTTTTATAATTTCACTACTGTTTGGGCCGCCTACAAGTCATGCATTACTAACCTCCCCTAATTACTCAATAGGATATTTAAATGAGATTGGCCCAAACAGGTTCAACCCACATCAACTACTTGGCCCAACACGCTCCCTTTTGTACAACCCGTCTAGTCCATGACCTGAAATCCATGTTTTATTTCTTGTTTAAGCGGCCCAATACCATCCGGACTTCATGCGGCCCTATTCCGAATAAAATGTGTGCGGCCCAACTATTAACAAAGATAAATCCACAATCTTACTTATCATTTAGCAGTTACACATTGTACTAAGAAATCAATTCATCATTCAATAAAGGTATATGTCAATCAAACAATTATAATATCATGTGATATTGAGGTTCATGTGCTCATCTGACATATATTAGTAACTCAATCATGTGAATATCTCAAATCCTTATTTAAGTGGCCCAATCATACTCTAACAATCAACTTGCAAATCCACTATCAAGAATTTCAACAACAGTCAAGTGGATCTTGTGGTCCAATTATATTCATGGAATATGGATGTTTCAGCTCATTTAATTCAAAGAAATGATTACATGTGAAGCATTCTAGTGTGTTAGCCATTTCTATTTTTGATACTCATCTTAGTTGCATGAATCCCAAGTTCCAATTTGTCAAACAATATATCAGTCAATTAATCATCAACACCGTTCGTAAACAAAGCCCTTCCTCATGATTTATCTTATAGGCAGAACATAACAATGCTTTCATAATCACAACTTCCAATCATCCAATACATCCATCAAGGACTATACTACGTGATCTATACCCTTAATACATCGTACACAAGCAACCTATATTATCAATATTCTAATCGGCTATGCAAGACTAAACAAAACAACTAACAAAATCATGCAAAGGTTGTTCAGATTGATTCGTGAATTGTAAGATATATAACAAAGTCATGCAACATATTATCACAATTCATCAATCATATATGAGTGTCACACTTCCAATATTGCATATAAACAACACATACAACTATAAAAATTTGGCAGGCAAGAATCACTAACCACAATCTTGACGAATCAAGGTGCTATCTCGATCCAAGGGGGGGGGTCTCACTGAACTCGTGCGCTCAAAGGGGAGCTTTAAGGTTTTGTGCTATTGAATTTTAGCTAATTAAAAAGTTACGTGCAATCATATAATGTGTATACTAATAGATATATGGATATAGGTATGTGGGCGGTTCCTATTTGACCGATATGGGCTCAAGCCCAAGTTATTGAACTATCACAATAAAATGTAACTTTTTAACATAGTCGGCCGATCCTTAAACTAACTGAATTCTAATGGTGTGGCCCAATACAATTACAGCCCAAACAAAAAAAAACATAATTATACGGTTACACACAAGTACGGAACGTAAAATAAAACGCTCGAAAGATGAATAACGAGGAGTTAAGATCACAAGATTTAAAAGTTACAAACCTTGAAAGTGCGGGTTGTCACATCATCCCCAACTTGAAAGAAATTTTGTCCCAAAATTTAGCACGTGGTTGCTGAGGAAGCTAGTTATGTTGCGTGGTTTCCTGGTTTTCCTGGGATGTCACATCATCCCCCCGTTGGTTTGGAATTTCGTCCCGAAATTCCGTAGTAGCTTCAGCCTCTGCAGTGGTTGCCCTTTTCTCGAACAACTGGGGATACTTGTGTTTCATTTGGTCTTCTCGTTCCCAGGGGAACTCTGGGCCACGACGGGAGTTCCAACGAACTCGAACAAAGGGTATTCTGGTACGCTTGAGAATCTTAACATCTAGGTCAGTAATCTCTACTGGTTCCTCGACGAATCGCAGTTGATCGTCGATAGTGAGCTCCTTGAGAGGAACTATGAGGGTCTCATTTGACAGACACTTCTTCAGATTTGACACGTGGAATACGTTGTGAACTCCACTGAGTTCTTCAGGTAGGTTCAACTTGTAAGCGACTTTGCCAATCTTCTCAATGATTTCGAACGGTCCGACATAACGCGGATTGAGTTTGCCTCGTTTGCAAAACGAATTACATCTTTCCAATGTGAGACTTTGAGTGGCACTCGATCCCCGAGTGGTTTCCTGCACTTATCAGCGTAGCTTTTCTTACGGTCACGAGCTGCCGCCATTCGTTGTCGTACCTGAGCAATCTTCTCGGTTGTGTCTACCACAAGTTCTTGGCCTGTGATTTGGCTGTCACCCACTTCTGCCCAGCAAAGAGGTGATCGGCATTTACGTCCGTACAATGCCTCAAACGGAGCGGCCTGGGTACTGGTGTGGTAACTGTTATTATACGAAAATTCCACTAAAGGTAGATGTCGTTCCTAGCCGTTACCAAAATTAATCACACACGCCCTAAGCATGTCTGCAAGGGTTTGGAATGTGCGTTCAGACTGACCATCCGTCTGCGGGTGATATGCTATGCTCATGTCTAATCGTGAGCCAAGGGACTTGTGCATCGTTTGCCATGATTCAGATGTTGGCACCCCGTGCCTCGATACTACTTCCTTTAGATAGACGTCTACTAAAGCAGAAAACTTGTCTGATTCTTTGATGGCTAGAAAGTGTGCTGGTTACGCAAGACAATCAATGAGCATCCAGGTGATATTGTTTCCGTTTTGAGTTGTAAGTAGACTATCGACCAATCCATGGCAGTGTGTTTTTATTTCCATGTGAGTGTTGCTGGTTGCTGATACTACACCTTGACTTTCCACAAGTCGATCCATCATCCACCTACCTAACTAGGTGAGCCTTCATGTCCGATTACCAGTACAAGGTTTATAAATTCTAATGCCTCTCATCAAAACCCAGACGGCTAGAATGTCAAAACTGGTGTGCTTGCTCAACGCGAGTTCCCTACCGTTTCCGTGTAATGAGACCCGCATTCATTTCATGAAGTAACGATCATCGTCCGACCGGTCAAAGGTTGCTTCTCCACGCCCCGCATGGGTTCAACTTGAAAATTCCTCTTCCTTCAGTTCTCCAGTTTAAACAGAGCGAGTCTGATCCTGGTAAGTTAGAGTCGATAACGAGCTGCAGAGCTCATGTACGTTCAGGTTTCACAGTCGTATTCATCCAGAGGTTCCATCCAGCGATGTCATTGTAAGCTTTAGCTCTTTCGAACATCGGTACATAGGAGGCCCTTGTGATCGGTCTAAATAACGCATCTGGTACCGTCCAAGTGATGCCTCCATCCAAAATCCCAAAGCCATGGTTTTCACCGTCAGTCATGTGTCGTGCAGTTCCTCTTTGTAACTCCATCGCGTAAGTCATCGTTCTCTCGTTTACGCCGATGTGCAACTGGGACTCTCATTCGGACCATAAGGATATACCACCGCACCACCCGCACCCTCGGGTAAAACGATGCTTAGTGCATTGTAGAGTCGGGATTCGAAAGCTGAAAAGACGTCCTCCTGTTCTGCCTTTCACGAACACAGCACCCTGCTGTACTAGAGAGATTTAAGTTGCGCGACCTTCGAAAATCCTGTGATTTATCTGCGATAAAGTCAAGTGAGACCAAGAAATTGCTGTATCCACGAAGGATTCTTTGGTGTCGATCAGTTTCCAACCAAGACGGATCTTAGCGAGATCCACGTGCATTCCTACTTCGCTGATTATATATCCAAAAGGTACCTCTCGAACCCAGAAATTACATTTAACAAGACTTTGATCGAATTGGCTCCTCCCTCAGGAGTTCTAAAATAAGATGCAAATGCCACCCATGGCGTTCCATTCTCCTGGTCAGGATTCAGAACGTCAACAACAATTTCAGTCGATTCATGTGATCCTTGAAGCTGCTGGTGTGTTGGTTAACTCAATGATCATGGTGTATAATGTTGAAATGGCTGTAATACATTCAACATGTTGTTCTAAGAGCATTCTCCCCCTTGGACTTCCATCTGACGATAGTTCGCTCACTAGCAAATCTTCGAATGGAAGTTTGTTCCTCGCAACTGGTCGACGGGTTGTCAATACGTGGTCGAGGCAAACGGTTCTTGACTGTCACCTTGTTGAGTTCTCGATAATCAGTACATATACGAAAAGACTTATCTTCATGGGAATAGCGAGGGCTTCCTTAAAGCGAAAACTCCTGTCCGACAGTCCCTGTAGTTGGTTAAACTGCTCCTGCAACCTTCCTGGTGCAAAACGGTAAGGGGTTCGAGTAGTTAGAACTTCCTCCGGCGTGTGGTCAAACTGAGTTCCTATCTAACAGTTGTAGAGATGATCCTGGAAGTTCCTCGGGCAGCACATGGAGGATAATCACGAGCAGCTGGTGGATCCTCGATCCTCACGTCTATAACAGTTGTCACATAGTGGGGTAATCCCTCCGTAGACACTCCTGGCTCTCATTGCTGACATACCACTAACCATTGCGCCAGCCTGACGCGTTGGAACAGATAACAATCCTCCACGAAGAAGAGGGATACGTAGAATTTGTCTCCTCACGGGGTACATCTGTCGAGAATAACAGAAGAAAGGTCGATGTTGAACACTTGTCCCACAAGGTCGTGTTTGTGTCCCAACGATCGTATGAGGTTTCCATTGTCTAGCCGTCAGCCGATTTCACAACAGGTTTAAACTCCTAGGAGCATCAGGGTCAAACGGAACAGAGACGAAGCGGGTTGCTACTCATACTAGCTACCATGTCGTTAAGTCCTGACGTCGCCCACGCTAATTCTAAATGCCCAAGAGCACCATTTCTGGTGTTGCTGTTTTCATTACTAGAGTTCCAAGTACTGTCGTTGTTCCTTTGATCGTTGACCTCTTAACTTAACTACGGCCAATCCATGTTGTAGGCACCTTTCTTTCCTCACTGAAAGCTAGGGTTACGAGCACCTTGTTGTCGTTGTGACTGCTACCCCCAATGTCGTTGCTCGAAACGAAGCCCTACGATTCTTCACCACCATAGTCCATCTTTTCACATCCTGAGCCACGTCCTAAAGCGCTACTCACCGTGCTGGCAGTTACGCATACCACACCAAGGTCAATTATCATCACTTATGCCTCGATTGATTCGTAAGAGTTGACTCCCATGAGTCGCTGGCTAGGGTTAAGGATTCGATTGGAGTCAAATCGCTGATGTTCATTGTTGGTAACTAGGGTCGTTCAAATGCTGAAGTCCATCGTTCTTGCAAGTTGACTGGGTAATACACGATATGTCACGAGAATGTTGCAGAAGTGATCGTACTTCGGGATCTAAGGCGTCAATACGTTAAGTTCCAGTAAACGAAGAAAGGTGGGAAAGATATAGACCAATCATTGTCGTTGCAACATCCAACTCGGGGACGTTCGTACAAGCACCTACCATTCTACACAGTTCGCTAGACGTTCAGATGTGTGTTCAGGTAATACCCCATAGCATCGAGATTCGAAAGGATCCAGAGGTGAATGAAAAGTTCACATTCGAGTAGGGGACAATCACTGCTATGACCCCTATACGTTGTTACATTTTACATCGATCAAATAACGAAACGAAACCCCTTTTCCACTTGTTAAGGCTCACTGGGACTTGCATGCACCCCACATTATTATTATGTGTGCACCCACAATAATATTGCGATTTGCATGCTCATCTCAGTTCCTCTTAACTCATGTCAAATGGTTCCTCAAACTCAGATGTCAAACGGAAGTTGTCAAAGTAATAAGATCACAACAATCCAAGGACTATGGCATACTATCAACGCATCATAAGGTAAGCAAGCAATCCATGCCATCATGCTATAGTGACGAGTGTGTGTTCGTATGTTTCGTCATAAACAAATGTGTACTAGTCACGAAATGTATGCAATAAGTAAGAAAGACGAACCTTGCAATCTGGAGCTGAGTGTCATGGTCATATTCGCGCTTTCAGAACTGTTCGGTTATAGTCTGGTTTTATAAAAACATTTTCCCCTTTTTAAAACCAAGTTCACTATAACCTGGCTTTGATACCAATCTGTCACACCCCCAAAATACCACATGCGGAAACCCCCGCGAGGCGTGTGACATACCAGGATCCAAGCCACCAATCACATTGAACTCATCATTATAATTAAACAAAACTTTCATTTATTAACATAAAGCGTTACAAACCTTACATATCATTCATTGTATACAGCAGAAGCATAAATCATTTGTTAAGTGTTTAATAAACCAAGAGTACATAAACCATTAAGCTTGTATTGAGATTCTATGTATCTCGACCCATGACCACTCCAGCCTCCCAGACAGCAAGTTCCAAATAATATAAGCATATAGACCTGCAAGGCATGTAATAACTAGTCAACAAAAAAGTTGAGCGAGTTCACAGTTGATTGTTCAGTTATTGAGTTCGTTTCAGAAATCGTAAGTTTGTTTCAGAATCATATGTTACCCAGTATCCTTGTTTCCCAAACCGTTACGATCTATAGTGGGGGCTTCCCATGTTGTATATTACTAGACTAGTTGTATCTATAGGTGTCCTTCCCAATCCGAGGACAGTAGTAAGTATGAGAATACGTAGGTTTTACGTAAGTGCCCTTCCCAATCCGAGGACAGTAGTAAGTATAAGATTACGTAGGTTTTACGTAAGTGCCCTTCCCAATCCGAGGACAGTAGTACGTATCGAGTACGTAGGTTTAGCGCTGGCGTCCTTCCCAATCCGAGGACGATGGTAAGTAGTCTAGTAGTGGTAAATGTACAAGTTCTGTCGTAGTTAATCAATCCCATTCCCAACCCACCGGGAATCCCATGCCTTAAGAGTGTGAACTCACCTTGGTTTGCTCGGTAGACTAGTTACGTGTTCAAGTTGCCCAAAACGATCCTAACATGATTACCATTGACAATCAGTCGTGTATTACTTAATCTCATATTCCATACACACATTACCCAAGTAACACCGTATGATATCATGCAAGTTATTTAGGCACCTATCAGTTCACAACCAACACATAGCAAGCACTTTATTCTTATACACACAAAGCACTTAGTTACCGTCTTGCATAAGACACACATACTCCCATGATAACTTTTGTCATTCAGTGCACACATCAGATTATACCTCAGCTTCACAGTTTCACTTAATACCATAGTTAGTACGTCACATGGTTAATCGTGTTTTATAATTTCACTACTGTTTGGGCCGCCTACAAGTCATGCATTACTAACCTCCCCTAATTACTCAATAGGATATTTAAATGAGATTGGCCCAAACAGGTTCGACCCATATCAACTACTCAGCCCAACACCCTCCCTTTTGTACAACCCGTCTAGTCCATGGCCTGAAATCCATGTTTTATTTCTTGTTAAGCGGCCCAATACCAACCGGACTTCATGCGGCCCTATTCTGAATAAAATGTGTGCGGCCCAACTATTAACAAAGATAAATCCACAATCTTACTTATCATTTAGCAGTTACACATTGTACTAAGAAATCAATTCATCATTCAATAAAGGTATATGTCAATCAAACAATTATAATATCATGTGATGTTGAGGTTCATGTGCTCATCTGACATATATTAGTAACTCAATCACGTGAATATCTCAGATCCTTATTTAAGTGGCCCAATCATACTCTAACAATCAACTTGGAAATCCAGTATCAAGAGTTTCAACAACAGTCAAGTGGATCTTGTGGTCCAATTATATTCATGGAATATGGATGTTTCAGCTCATTTAATTCAAAGAACTGATTACATGTGAAGCATTCTAGTGTGTCGGCCATTTCTATTTTTGATACACATCTTAGTTGCATGAATCACAAGTTCCAATTTGTCAATCAATATATCAGTCAATTAATCATCAACACAGTTCGTAAACAAAGCCCTTCCTCATGATTTATCTTATAGGCATAACATAACAATGCTTTCATAATCACAAGTTCCAATCATCCAATACATCCATCAAGGACTATACTACGTGATCTATACCCTTAATACATCGTACACAAGCAACCTATATTATCAATATTCAAATCGGCTATGCAAGACTAAACACAACAACTAACAAAATCATGCAAAGGTTGTTCAGATTGATTAGTGAATTGTAAGATATACAACAAAGTCATGCAACATATTATCACAATTCATCAATCATATATGAGTGTCACACTTCCAATATTGCATATAAACAACACATACAACTATAAATCTCGCAGGCAAGAATCACTAACCACAATCTTGACGAATCAAGGTGCTATCTCGATCCGAGGGGGGGGGTCACTGAACTCGTGCGCTCAAATGGGATCTTTAGGGTTTTGTGCTATTGAATTTTAGCTAATTAAAAAGTTACGTGCAATCATATAATGTGTATACTAATAGATATATGGATATAGGTATGTGGGCGGTTCCTATTTGACCGATATGGGCTCAAGCCCAAGTTATTGAACTTTCACAATAAAAGGTAACTTTTTAACATAGTCGGCTGATCCTTAAACTAACTGAATTCTAATGGTGTGGCCCAATACAATTACAGCCCAAACAAAAAAAAACATAATTATACGGTTACACACAAGTACGGAACGTAAAATAAAACGCTCGAAAGATGAATAACGAGGAGTTAAGATCACGAGATTTAAAAGTTACAAACCTTGAAAGTTCGGGTTGTCACATCAAGAACCTCATCATTCGCCAGTCTTACCTTACCAAAATCACCGTCTTTCAGATTTCGCAGTGCTTCATTGCTGTGGGTAGCGTGAAATGAAGCACCCGAATCCATAACCCAGGAATCCACACTGCTCTCCATACTACAGATCAAAACATCATCATCTGAGTGGTTTACTGCAGCGTTGATTTCTTTCTTCTCATTTGGACATTGATTCCTAAAATGTCCTTCCTCTTTACAGTTCCAACAGGTTACATCACCTCGAGCCCTAGACTGACTCATCCTTTTGTTCCTGCTCCGACTATCTCTGTTATTCTTCCTTCCTCTGCCAACATTCAGTAATTCACTCGATGATCCACTCGAACTTCTCCTTTTGACGTCCTCGCTCAAAATAAGATCACGAATCCCTTCAAAAGTAAATCCTTGGTACCTGATGAACTGGAAATCGCTGTAACAGTTCCGGACCAACTGTCTGGCAAAGAAGATAATAGTAGCAAAGCTTGAACTTCATCTTCGAATTTGATGTCCACCGACACAAGTCTAGCCAAAATCGAATTCAACTTGTTGATGTGCTCTGTGACTGAACTGCCTTCCCTCATCCTAGTATTCACCAGATCTCGAATCAGAAAGACTTTATTAGCTGCCGAAGGCTTCTCGTACATGTTAGATAGGGCTAACATCATGCCACTAGTTGTGGTTTCCTTTATGATATTGAATGCCACAGTATTTGATAAAGCCAATGTAAAAACTGCCCCGACTTTCCTGTCTTTTGATTCCCAATCTGCTAGTTCCACCCTTTCTGGTCTAATTCCTGATAACACAATATCAAGATCTTTTTGAACCAATGATCCCTCAATTTGCATCTTCCACCAGCTAAAATCTGTACCGTTAAATTTATCGATTTGCACCTTCCCGTCTTTTGCCATGATAACTCAAACACGACTAAACGAAAATGAAATCGAAAAATAAACTGAAAATCAAACTGAAACAGCCGAAACAAGCACTGGTCTATAGTTCTTTGACAAATAAAAGTTTGGCTACCACTGCCAAAGGATTAAATAAAAAAAAACTAAACCCAATTTTCTTCTTTGTTTAAAGTTGAAGGGCCTTTCTGATCAAATTGAGAAACTCAATTTTCCACCAAAAGAAAGAAATAAAGCACGTAGTGCTTCTTCTTCTTCCCCATTTAACAAAACAAACAAAAAACTCTGCTCTCCTTCTTCTCTTCTTCTTCTGCACGCAATCAACACCAAGAAAAGGCAAGGATCGAAAACCTTAAGTAACGGCGGCTACTGGGTCAGCAAACCCTAGTCGCAAGGGTGAAGAGTACGGAGGAAGCGGCGGTTCTGGCGGTTTCTGATGGCGGTGGAGGCGGTTCTGATGGCGGTAGAGGCTATTCTGATGGCGGTAGAGGCTATTCTGATGGCGGTGGCCGTGATTCTGATCGGAATCTGGCAGTGTGGGCGGCAGCGGCTTCGAACAGAAAATGGGTGAACAATCCGGTAGAAACTGATGCAAATCGGAACCCTAGTTCAGATTTCTGCACCTTCAGGTATCTTCTTCTTCTACACCTTCGTTTCTGTTCGGTTTCTGTTCTTCTGTTCGGTTTCTGTTCGGTTCAACAACATAACAACACGAGCCTGAGTCTGATACCAGTTGTTAGGATCGGACTCTCTCACACACAACCTCAGACCACACACACACACTCTATTTGCTCTCACAATCTGCCACAATCAAGAACACAAAGGATTTGCGTGGTTCGGTCTAAACTGACCTACGTCCATGGGTAACTAGGAGTTTATAATACTTGGAGAGGTATAAGGAATTACAATACATATGAATCTCTTATATAGAGATTGAAGAAAGAGAAAGAAGTAGAAAAACAAGAACTGTGAATAATGGCCTCTGCCCCTTATCCTCTTATCCTGTAATCAGAGATTCTGATGTCCACTTGATCAAGTGGTTTCATACTCAACATCATATTGATGTTCATTGAATCCGATTCTGTTTTCAAACTGAAAAAGAAGTAGATGTGTTGCCATTTTTTGTCAGGAAGAAGCTTGGATCTGATATGTTTATATCGAATCTGAGTTTGAGTTGTATTTTCTGAGACACAGAAGTCTTAGATATGAATTTTGGCTGTGAATTGTGATATTGAAACAGTTTACATCAGTTTCAGCGAAATCGAATCGAGTTTCGATTATTTTCGGACTATTTTCAATGAATTTTGATTCATATCGGTGTGTTGTTTGAACATCCTGAACTGTTTATAGTGAATGTGTGTAAACTGATTGGCTGATTATAGGTTTGTTTTTTATTGAAATTTTGATCATTGTGGACAAAACTGTTTTTGACATAAAAAAATTGAATCAAATCTCATATTTCTGTTCTTAATATCAGTATACATCTAATTTGTTTGAACAAATTAAAAGTTAAAAATGATGATGAACAGCAGCTTTCGTGTAAGCTTTTCATGATTTTCGGTGTATTCGGACTGATTCGATTGAGTTTAGAACTGTTTCGATCGACTTTCAGTTTGATTTGGTGATTTTCGATAAGTTTCGGACTGATTTAGAACATGAAACATATCTGCTGTCATTATATAATTCGTTCAGAACAGATTCGCAGAATTATTAGCCGTATAAATCTGTTTGTTCTGCTGATCTGCATCCGAAAAACCCATTCGCTGCTGAATTACATCCGCAGAATCACTAAAATCAGCCGCTAAAAATCAGATTATACTCTGATTATTCACTGCAGAATCCGCAGAATTAGAGTGTATTCGCTGAAGTCGTTTCGTTCGCTGAAAATTGATCATCCGTAGATTGTTATTCGCTGAAATCATCTATTTGCTGTCCATCCGAAAACAGAATTGCACGTGCAGAATCTGTTTATTTTAGCGCTCAGATTACTATTCATCCGTCGGAAATATATCCATCCACTGCAATATTCAGAAGTTCGAAACAGTTTATTCGCTGATAATTCGCTGCAGACCCGAATCAGTTTGGAGTTTATTTGGTGTACAGTTTGGTGTCGTTTGATTCATTTGGTGTTTCTCAGGTCTGTTTTTGCTGATTTCTCAGAATCGGTGATCAACTAGTCATCCGCAGAATCTGTTCGCTCAGAATTAGATCAGAATTAGTTCGCTGAAAAATTATTCATTCGCAAAACAGATTCATCCGCAGAATTGATTCAGTTCGTTTGCAGATTTTTGTATGTCCATAGTTAGAAATCTGTATGTATTTGTAATGTTTAAAGTCTTGAGTCTGTAATATACCGGACAGAGGTTTCGCTAGGTGTTCTAGGTGTCGTTAGGTAATACAAGGTCAGTATATGGTACGGCACGGTGCATTGTCAGCAGGAGTGATTAAACATGATGTCATCATTCCATTTGATGACATCATGTTACTTACATCATAATCAGATACATTGAACGTGCATGGAATTCTTGAAATAAAAACAAACTAAAAGACACGCACGAAGTGAAGCCGTTCGATTGAACGAAAAAGTCAACGGCAATTGGATCGGATGAGTTTGACCACGTCCGATCGGATCACATCTCTACTCTACTATATATAGCCATTCGATCGGATCTCAAAGTAGAAGTGAACATATCAGAGAGAACACATCAGAGCTCATCCGTTCCAACACATCTGTGTGAAATACAAGACCTGCAAGTTCTTCCGATCAAGTTCAAAACACTCTCGATTCACATCACGTCCATTAGATTACGAGTGTTTTGTATAGATCGAGTCGAAACTCTGTCCGGTTGTCGTTACATAATAAAACGATAGTTATTTACGTTTTCACGCACGATTACAGTTCGATTTAACGGAGCACGTTAAATCGAATTCATCGCAGATCTAGTGATCGTTTATGATCCGATCCTGAACTAACAGAACAAATGACCACCATCCTTACATTATGTCAATATTTATAACATCTCATTTTTCATCACATCATCTCACTCGTTTTCTCTCATGCTTTCCTCTTTTAGAATGCCTCCTCGACGAAACGTACAACAACCTGATGCCGAACTTGCAACTATCATTGCACAGTAGATGGCTGCTATACTAGTGAATCTCATTACTCAAATCAACCAAGCCAACAAGAATAACAATAATGCACCTGCTCCGTGCAACTTTAAACAGTTTAACTCGGCTAAACCGCTCAAGTTTATTGGTTCTGAAAGAGCAACTGGGCTCCTACAGTGGTATGAGAGTCTTGAGAGTATCTTTCGCCATGTTCAGTGTCCTAACAACCGTAAAGTCGAGTTCGCTTCTAGTGTGTTTCAAAAAGGGCGCTCACGTGGTGGAACATAGTGATGAGAGATCGAGGGGCTGATGTTGCTATGGGTCAAACATGGGAGGAACTCAGGGCTCTGATGATGAAAGAGTTTTGTCCTCATCACAAGCAGAGGGCACTTGAAAATAAGTTCCATGACCTTAAGCAAGACAATGGTGAACACCGTGCTTACACTGATATATATGAGGAGTTAAGCTTGCTCTGTCTGACAATGGTCACGCCTTTGGACAAGGCGATTGAGAAATACATTGATGGTCTACCAGATCCTATTCAGGATATTGTCACTGGTAGCAACCCTACTACCACCCGACAGGCCATTGAGCTAGCTGCTACCTTGACTGACTCTCAAGTCAAGAAAGGTAAACTCCACAGAAAGGGTGAAAAGAAACCGTCTGACAAGAATGAGAAACAGAAGGGCAAAAAGGCTGAGTCTTCAAAGAAGTCAAGGAAGTGTAAGGCTTCCAAGAACTTCGCTACGGTGGCACAACCCAATCAGGCAGCTCCTAACCAAGCCGCACAACCACCAGCCAAAAAGCAGTACGCTGGCAATGCACTCCCGTGCAACAAGTGGAACAACCACCATCAACCACATGTAGAGTGCCGCATTTGCACTAACTGTGGGAAATCGGGTCATCTTGCCAACATATGTTGTTTTGCTTCTACCCAGAATCATGCAACATAAAACCTAGCACAACAACCTACTCAGCAGCCTGCACGACCTCACTACCCGCCTGGTTCTTACTATAATTCTGGGGATCTGACCCACTAAAGGAACCAATGCCCGAAATTGGCAAATGCAAACTAGGCTCAGGCTCGTGGACGTGTCTTCAACATGAATGCCAACGACGCACGTGAAGACAATGAGGTGGTGAATGGTACGTTCTTTGTTAAGAACTAACCTGCTTCTGTTCTTTTTTATTCGGGTGCCGATAAAAGTTTTGTATTCGTAGATTTTGAGCCTTTGGTTTCCATGTTTAGAACAAAACTAGGGAAGCCCTTGATAGTAGAAGTAGCTAGTGGTGAACCCGTTGTACTCGATTCTGTCCTTCGAGATTGTCAGTTGAACCTTAATAACCATCTTTTTCCTATTGACCTCACGCCAATGCAACTTGGGAGCTTTGATGTTAGAGTAGGAATGGATTGGTTAGCCAAGTACCATGCTGAGGGGGTTTGTTTTGAAAAGATTGTTTGTGTGCTGCTTTCGACTGGTGAGATCTTAGAGGTTCATGGTGAGAAACCTGCTAGTAGTCTTAAACTCATGACTTGTACCCAAGCCCAAAAATACCTATGAAAGAAATATGTGGCCTTCTTGGCACATGTCGTAGAGGAGAAAAGCAAAGGTAAGTCTATTCAAGATATCCCTGTTGTTCGGGATTATCCTGAGGTATTTCATGAAGAATTACCTGGTTTACCTCCAGCACGTCAAGTTGAGATTCGTATTGATCTAGTACCTGGTGCAAATCCTGTTGCTAAATCACCTTATCGTCTTGCACCGTTTAAGATGCAAGAATTATCTAAACAGCTTCAAGAACTTTCTGACAAAGGATTCATACATCCGAGCTTTTCACCTTGGGGTGTTCCTGTCCTATTTGTGAAAAAGAAAGATGGATCTTTGACGGGTGGTCCGTAGGACAACCCTTAAGAGCCTTTAAATGATTAAAATCCCATACTATATACGGATATTTGCTTGAACATGGTAATCACTAGAGGACTTGATGTGCAGGTATTATAATGCTCAAGATGCGGGTTTTAGAAGGTTGGATGGATGCTAGGAGTTGCTGGGAATGAAGTGTGAAGGAGCTAGAGATGTTATAAGGAAATAAGGAAAAAGTACACTGACCGCCGTAACCTACGGCTAGGGGCCGTAGGTTACGGCTCCCATCATGATCCAAAGTGTGCCACCGTAAAACAGGAAGTTCGGGTCGTAAAGGATTGATGATAGCCGTAAGGTACGGCACCCAGCCGTAGCTTACGGCTCTGGGTTGACTTTCTGGGCTGGTTGACTGCCGTAAGCTACGGCTGAGAGGCGTAGCTTACGGCTCCGTCTGATCCAAAATGTGTAACTCCTCATTTAATGGCCAATTTTATGGATTTTATGGAGGCTTTTCACTTGTTTTCGGTTATCAATCATTGTGGACGAATTTGTGAGCTATCTTGGAGACTTTTTGGCAACAACAACACATCTTAATCATTAGTTTTTGTTGCTTTGATCTTTATGAACAATAATACTTTTGTGATGATGTTGTTTCAAGCCATGAGTGGCTAAGTATTTTGTGACTATCTTTGGTGGAAGGTTTGCAAGACATTTATGCTTATTTCCATATTTCTAGAATAACAATCTTCTCTTTATTGAATTGCTTGTTATGGTATGTGATTATTTGTTAGTAATTTGTTAATTCTTGTGCTGAACTAATTAGAAACCATACGTTCTTGGTGCCGTTGGCAATCGAGATATCATGGGTATAGTTAGGCTTGGGTAAGGGTTGATTGATCATCGGGTAACAACCTCACGTTCTAGGAATCTGAGTACTTAGTTCCCTTTCATCACTGCAATTGATCACATATGAACTATGTCTATGTAGTTCTTTCTAGTGGAATGTTAACATAAGTGTCATAGCAAACCGGAAACTAAAGATGGTTACTTGTTTCTAAATTGTTTACAACCAAAACTTTTCTCTTGCAATTTAATTAGTTAAATTTAGTCTAAAACCAATTCACTCAAATCAACTTTTGAATTCTACTTTATTTGCAATTAGTTTAATTTTAGTCAAGTTAGATAATCTTCAAATAACACACATTCCACAAACTCCCTGTGTTCGATACCCACTTACCGCTATCTATATAGTTGTTTTTGGGATTAAATTTGATTGTGACCGCGACATCACGTCAAAAAATGGCGCCGTTGCCGGGGAGTCGTGCGCTTAGTGCTAGTTTAGTTTAGTTTGTTTGCTTTCGTTTTACATAAAAACTCCAAAATCCAAAAAGTATTTGCCTTTTCTAGTTAGTTTGTTTGTTTTTTTTTTTTTTTTTCTTTCACTTTTGTCTTTGTTTTCTTTTTGTTCGGTACTGCTTTTCGTTTGCTACTTGTGCAGGAAATATGAGCTCGCAATATAAAGAATATGTTACATGCACAAGGTGTGGGTACCAAGGACATTGGGCACTCATATGCCCAATGTTTGAGAGTAAGGCTGAATTAGATGAGTGGATATGGTCCCAACGCATGCAAAGACAAGAAGATGCGGGTTACAAGGGTTATTCTTATCAAGATAGATATCAAGAAGAGATCGGTCAAATGGATTACCATCATGATCCAAATTGGGAGTACAATGGTTATGAGATGGATGGTGGTCACCGGTACAAGCCAGATTGGGGTTGTAATGGAAAATCAGAATATTTTGTGGACTCTGGTTATGGAGGCAATGGTCATTTTAATGAATATGACTCATCAAGTCACGCCAAAGACATCCCTGATATATATCAGATTTATGAAGATGTAGTCAAGCTAGGTGAATTCATAAATGCACTATGTAGTGAGCGGGTTAAAAGTGAGTCCGAGATGTTAGGAAGCAACAATCAAGTGGACTCACAATCTCAAATATCTGAGTCAATCGCGGATTCCCAAGATGAGGTTTGTATTGAAGAACCAGATGTAGAGGCAGTGACTCCTGCACAGGTAATAGTTGATGATAATGATTCACCAGTCCGTTTAAATATGACCATTGGTGCAATCCGTTTGGTTCCAAGTGTTGAAGATGAAGAGGAGAATGTGCCTATGATCCCAGTCCAGTTGGGTGAGTTCAAGACTGAGAGGGCATTGGTGGATCATGGGGCAAGCATAAGCATATTGGCAGGTCGAGTGTTTGATGAATATGATTTTGGTGAGCTTGAAAAGGTGGACACCACGGTTGTGCTTGCAGACGGGTCAAGGAACCATCTAGGGGGATGTTGAGAGGAATTACTGTAAGAGTAGGGGATTGTTATTACCCTGAAGATTTCCTAGTTGTGGACCACACGCCATCCAATGTTGAAGGACAACCGCCAGTTATCTGAGGTCGGCCATTCTTGAAAACCGCGAAGGCTACCATTGATTGCAATGCTAATACGGTAAATATGGTCTTCGGGTCACGTAAGTTTTCCTTAAACTTTACGTCTCACACTTGTGCTTATTCTAATATTGCTAATAAGTGTCATCCTCCAATTAATGAGGATAGCCCAAAAGAGTGTGTTGCTATGATTGACAGGTCTAAAGATGAAAAGGTAGTGAAGGATAAAGTGGTCAAATCACCATGGTGGCTCAAGATGAGAAACAAAAAACGTTCAGTCAAGTTAGAAAAGGAGTCACAAAAGGAGGCAACCGAATCTAAGAAGAGACCACTTGAGGTGAATATGGGTGAGTTCTCACAGTTGAAGGAAAAGAAGAAGCCCACAAGGAAAATTAAGGGTGAATTCTCACAGTCAATAGATTTCGATAACCCGGATCATTTGGATGCCATATGGAGTGATGGATGGCAGTGGGATACTAACCATCCACCAGCACAAGTGTTCTTTGCACGAGAGATGCCATTTAAACCACCGTAGCGCATATCAGGTACGGTCTGGCTGAAGACCTTTAAACTTAGCGCTCTCGGGAGGCAGCCCGAGGATGTAGAGTATTGTATTTTGGTTTAGTTTCGTTTTGGTGTGTTTGTGTTTTGACAGGTTTCTACGTTCCATCTTCACGGATGCAATGAATCAAGTGTGGGGATGTTTGGCAACATCCCCGATGAGATCTCAAAGAATCTATGAGGGGCGTATGTTCCGGTTAGATCACAGCAGCTACACCACTACAAACACTCACTTGTTTTCTGATCAGGTGCATGTGTTTATCTATCTTGTGTTTTATTTGTTTTCGTGTACTTGGTGGTGTGAATTTTTTGTGTTGGGAGTGGTTTTATGTGTCGAGTTGTCTAGTTGTTAGCCGTTCATGGTTTGTGGGTGGTATCTCTCGGGTTATGACTATAAATTGTACCATACATTGGGGACAATGTATCCCAGGTGTGGGGATGCGGTAACTCGAGAGAGGGTTGGTAGGATTGATGATCTTAAATTGGTTGAAATTGGTAAAAATTGAAAAATTTTGAAAATTTTTGTTTCTCGAGTATGCTTGAGCTACATGAAAACCAACATTTTCAATTGCTAAAGGGTTTCTTACTGATATTAAACTAACTTAGATCCCTAGTCATGGTTGTCCCTTTAAGTTTCATGAGAGTATTTCTGACAGGTTTTTAGAGAATAGTTGAGAAGAGATGTCTAACTAGGGGTAACATGCTTTAGAAATTACACATGCTACATGTCGGCAACCCATATTCCTTCTATTCGGTGAGATATTTGAGCCTACTAGATTGTTAGTTTAAATTGCTATAAATGTTCATTTGCTGAGAGTAGGCCATATGTTGCTTTGTGTTAGAACTTGTTTAGTTTGATACGTACCGAGACTGTGCTTTAGCGTATGCACATAAATGATAAAGGCGTTAGGATCCCTTCCATTGTGTTATTTGTTGATTGTTTATCCACCCACCATAGTTAACCATGTTGAGCCTTATACCCTTCGTTTGATACACCTTGTTTGACCCGTTTGCTTACCAACCATGAATGACAAGTACATGTTAGATGTTTGTTGAAAAAAATAAGTTAAAAAAAAAATTTGACACTTCAATAAAAATGGACCATATATGCCCAGAGATGGCCGTAAGTTACGGCATTGAGCCGTAGCTTACGGTGGTTGTCACAATTTTGAACCTTACGGTTCCCAGCTCCTGTTTTACGGCGACACCAAAAATTCCCAGATCCAACCGTAACCTACGGCTCCCAGCCGTAGGTTACGGCTCGCAGCAAAAACTTAAGGATCCCCTGTCGGCGTGCATTATAAAAAAAATAATAAAATAAAAACCGAAAATAATTTAATAATAATAACACTTTTAATAAACTCTTCAATTCACCCCAACCACATATTGATCCTTCTAACCCTATCCACACAACTTCTTCTTCTCCTTCATCTCTCTTAGAACCCTAACACACCATACTTCAAAACTTCATAGCTCTTTCAAATCAAGTCCGATTTCAGTGTTTTTTGGGTCCATTTTGGGTGAAATTTCACAAGGAATTCAGATTTACTCTTGTATCTTGAAGATTCCTTTGTTTTGGGGGTCGGATTTGAGCCTAGGGGTGCCGAAAATTTGGGACTTTTTGTGGGTTTTTGTGTGAGCTTCAAGTTTTTGTGATTCTCATCTTCTACAACACCAAGGTATGGTGACGAAAAAAGGGAAAGGAATTGCAAGTTCTTCTAATGCGCCTCAAGGGGATGATGTGCAACAAAAGAGGAGGAGATTGGCCCGGATTGGTGACCCGGACTCGGAGGAGGATGCACCTCCAAGGGGTCCGAAGCCGGATTGGACAACCGGCTCATTGTTAGATCAACCTGAGGAATGGAGAGAGGATCTGTTTCATGAACAAATGAACAACTTTAAACAAAGGGGTGAAGCGTTTATTTGTGAGAAGGAAATCAAAGAGGTTGAATTCGGGCCATTCGGGATAACGGACAGGTTTAAAGCATTGGGTTGGGGTGCAGCTTTGAAATGTTATGACGGGGAAGTGAAGAAGATGTACGACAAGCAGATTCAAGAATGGGTGGCTTCACTTGAATGTCCCCCGTATAAGTCCCCAAGCAAGATGAGGCTCGTTGGACGGTGTAATGGGGTGAAAGTAGAAATGTGTTATGACTCTTTGCGCAAAATAGCAAAGTTTGACGACATACCCGCAAATGAGTACATTAACCCGAGTCTCAAAGATCTCTACCACGAGCCCAACAAGCATCCGCAATGGCAAAATATGCTTGACTACCTTTTCCTTCCGGGCACAACACATGGGAAGTTATATAGGAGCAATTTGAGAATGGAAGCGAAATTGTTGTTGACATTGTGCATATATAATGTGGTTCCAAGGCGAGGTGACAAGATGGAAGTGCGGCATCAAGAAGTACCGATTCTATATATGATGATGCATGGATCTCCCAAGGTCCCTTTCCGGTTTCTTGTGTTGCATAATATCTGGTTGAGCAAAATTAGTGGAGAAAGAAAGATTATACCTCATTGCCGGTTGATTACGGCATTGTTAAAAAAATATGGGGCAATTAAAGGTGATGAGAAAGGTTCTTACAAGAGGTTTAGACCATTCGACCTTAAGAGTCTTGGGTCAGATTGGATTTACACAGAAACGGAGAGGTATCATAGGTTGAAAACAGATGGGAGAAGGTGGAGAGCGTTGAAGGTGGACGCGAGGCCGTTACGACCGGGTGAGGATGAGGAGCCGGAGGTAAGTGGAGATGAAGAGGTAAGTGGAGACGAGGATTACCGCGAAGATGCCTTTATGGTTGATGCTCCAGTTCAAGGGGCCGGGGTGCAAGCTGGTTATGTGGGGGTGCATTTGATTATGCACAGCAAGCCTACGATCCTTATTGGGCCCACACGGGAGATATGGGAAGGCGGCCTCCCACTTTTGGAGGATGGAGTGAACCAAACCAAGTGCTTTTTGATCAACAAACTTTCATGGGGGCAAGTATAGAAAGGGCTTTGAAGCGGAGTTATGATAGGAGTGAGCATTGGAACCGTGCTCATATGTATGCTCATGAAGAAGAAGTAAACAACCGCTATTTAGATGATCGTCAGAGACGCGTACATGACCAGTGGCATTCGGGCCAGCCAATTGAAGCGGATCCGCCAGTTGTGGACTACACTACATTGCCACCGTATGACGGTAGTGTGTCGTATTCCACCCCACCATTGCATCATTCTCAGTGGGTGGATCCACATGCTATGAGTTATCAACAGGCGAATCCGAGTGATGATCAAGGAAGCAGCAGTAGTGGTGGAGCATTTGGTTTTGGTGAATGGAAGGATATGATGACATCCATTTTCGGGCCTCCACAGCCGAAATATTACTAGCCAGGTCGTATCTTGCTCCTTTGTATATTTTGTATATTTTTGTTTAATTCATATGTTATGCTATGGTTGGGAGGTAGGGTGGTGTTTGATGTTGATATATTGTTGGGTTGTGAAAGTTGGTGGTGTTCTAATATAAAAAAAAATACAAAAAGAAATTTGGGGTTTGAGAGTATAAGCTAATGTTGGTGTTGTGATTAAAAGCAATCTTGCCCTTAAAGCTATACATTGGGACAATGTATCCCAAGTGTGGGGATGGGGGAAATTTTTGGAGAATTTGAAAAGTTTTTTTTGAGTCAAGCAAAACGATGTGAAAATTTGAACACCCTAGATTAACCCCAAATTGATGCACCGGCAACCCTTGATACTCTTTCATTCTTGGTGAGAGTTGAAACCACACTTGTACATAAATAATGCTTGTCTTTGATGAGAGTGGCTACGGGTGGGGGTGCATTAGAACTTGTGCTTTAATACGGTTTGAGTGCTTAGTCGGATATGAATGCGAAAAGGATAAGGGCATCTAGGTAGCCTCGTTTTTAGTGTGTGCGAGTGTGGGATTTGGGGGGTTGGACCTCATAAGTTATATATATGAGCATGGTTGCGAGAGGGGTGGGGGTTTGGACATTTAGTTGCCCAATTTTGTGCCTAAAAGCCTATCATTTGTTAGCCCTAGCTACTTACTTAAAAAACTTACCCAAATTTGACCCGGTCTTATAGTGTTAGTGAGAGTAGTAGTAGTTTGTAGTAGATATGTTTGAAGTTTCATTGTATGTTTGTTTGCTTCGAAAAAAAAAAAGAAAAAAAAAGCAATGAAAAATGAGAAAAAGAAGTGATGTTAGTTATCTTGTATATAGTAGTTTAGTTTGGTAGATGTTTGTTCGTTTTGTTGTGTAATAAAAGACCGGGTTAAGTTTTCGCTACTTCATATATATTCCATTTCCTACCCATACACCTAGCCACGTTACAACCTTGAAAGTCCCTTTGATTTGCATTTATATTTGACATATTTTAGGAGAAGGATCGATTTAGGTACAAGCCTATAGTTGTGCACCCGCCCGGTAGCCTTTGTGTGTCTAGCTCATATTGCTAGTGCTTACTTGTAACTGAGAGGAGAGACATAGTGAGGGGTGCATTGGTTGGGTGTTAAAAAGGGGTTAGTAAAAGGATTGCTTGTTTTAGCTTGGTTTGCATGATTGATCACTTGTGTTTGCTGAATAGTTTTGAATGGGTTGCTTGGGACAAGCAACGGGTAAGTGTGGGGATGTGACGGGTGGTCCGTAGGACAACCCTTAAGAGCCTTTAAATGATTAAAATCCCATACTATACACGGATATTTGCTTGAACATGGTAATCACTAGAGGACTTGATGTGCAGGTATTATAATGCTCAAGATGCGGGTTTTAGAAGGTTGGATGGATGCTAGGAGTTGCTGGGAATGAAGTGTGAAGGAGCTAGAGATGTTATAAGGAAATAAGGAAAAAGTACACTGACCGCCGTAACCTACGGCTAGGGGCCGTAGGTTACGGCTCCCATCATGATCCAAAGTATGCCACCGTAAAACAGGAAGTTCGGGTCGTAAAGGATTGATGATAGCCGTAAGGTACGGCACCCAGCCATAGCTTACGGCTCTGGGTTGACTTTCTGGGCTGGTTGACTGCCGTAAGCTACGGCTGAGAGGCGTAGCTTACGGCTCCGTCTGATCCAAAATGTGTAACTCCTCATTTAATGGCCAATTTTATGGATTTTATGGAGGCTTTTCACTTGTTTTCGGTTATCAATCATTGTGGACGAATTTGTGAGCTATCTTGGAGACTTTTTGGCAACAACAACACATCTTAATCATTAGTTTTTGTTGCTTTGATCTTGATGAACAATAATACTTTTGTGATGATGTTGTTTCAAGCCATGAGTGGCTAAGTATTTTGTGACTATCTTTGGTGGAAGGTTTGCAAGACATTTATGCTTATTTCCATATTTCTAGAATAACAATATTCTCTTTATTGAATTGCTTGTTATGGTATGTGATTATTTGTTAGTAAATTGTTAATTCTTGTGCTGAACTAATTAGAAACCATACGTTCTTGGTGCCGTTGGCAATCGAGATATCATGGGTATAGTTAGGCTTGGGTAAGGGTTGATTGATCATCGGGTAACAACCTCACGTTCTAGGAATCTGAGTACTTAGTTCCCTTTCATCACTGCAATTGATCACATATGAACTATGTCTATGTAGTTCTTTCTAGTGGAATGTTAACATAAGTGTCATAGCAAACCGGAAACTAAAGATGGTTACTTGTTTCTAAATTGTTTACAACCAAAACTTTTCTCTTGCAATTTAATTAGTTAAATTTAGTCTAAAACCAATTCACTCAAATCAACTTTTGAATTCTACTTTATTTGCAATTAGTTTAATTTTAGTCAAGTTAGATAATCTTCAAATAACACACATTCCACAAACTCCCTGTGTTCGATACCCACTTACCGCTATCTATATAGTTGTTTTTGGGATTAAATTTGATTGTGACCGCGACATCATGTCAAATTTTGAACAATAATATACAAAGAAATAAAGAAAACATCACACACTAAGAATTTATTATTATTATTATTATTATTATTATTATTATTATTATTATTATTATTATTATTATTATTTTATGAACGTTGTGGGTGTGTTCCCTATATAACCCTCACGAGACCTCTCGTCCTCCCAAGCTATTGGGAGGTTTAAAAGGGCTTGTTGCATAAGCTAAATGCAACCGTGATTCCTACGAAAGTGAGTTAGGTTGTTATTGTTGTAACTTATTATATTTTTTTCTCACAAAAATAAAGGTAAAATAACACATTGCTTGGTAATATTTTCATAAAAATGGTAGAACTAGGTAACTAACAAATTTTGGTGGTTGTGAGAAGCATGCTTCTACACAAGGGTTAGAATTTGTAGGTACATAATGTTTGCGAGACAACTGTTTTTATGAAGAAAAGAAGATATGGGCATCAAGCGACAAAATCAGGTGCATGCGTTTCCATTTTACCTTGATTAGTAGTTTAGTAATAAGTGGATTGTATTTTGTATTTTTTTTCGGGGTGAAATTTTGGGAGGGACAGCTGTGTCACATCCCTTGTGCGTTTTAAAACTCTAGTTCTTACACATTGAGGACAATGTTTACCTCAAGTGTGGGGATGGGGGAGTAGTAAAAATTTTATATTTTGACCCGTTCATTTAAATACTACACATTGAGGACAATGTTTACCTCAAGTGTGGGGATGAGGGAAAATTTTAAAAAATTTTCAAAAGTTTATTGTTTCAAAAGCAATCTTAAAAGCACAAGTAGCTAAGTCAACGAGGGATGGCACAACCTATTTGGTCTTTTGTCATGGTCAAGTTCAAATTAATAGCATGAAGGGTATTTAGCGGGTGGTTATTTGGGAATAATTCGCCTAAGGAACTAGCATTTGATGCATATCACATATCATACCCTTATACGTGAGGTTTTGAGCCACTTCTATATCATAGATTTACATTTACATATTCGTTGTTTGAGTGGACCATTAGTCGCGTATTGTAGAACTTGCAACTTTTAATATGTTCAAGACTATAGACCGAATACGAGCACGAGAATGATTAAGGCATTAGGTGAACCTTTTTCCTTTTACACCATTCTTATACCCTTACCCAAAAATTATCCCTTAGTAGCCAACTTTGAGCCTAATCCTTTCGTTTGACCAACCCATTTAGCCCACAACCGTTAAACCTTTTTCTTTTAAACCCGTGTGATGAAAATTCGATTGTAGGATTATTTGTTTGTATAGTTGTGTTTGTAAAAAAAAATCAATCAGAAAATGTTGCGAAAAAAAAAGAGAATAGAAAATCGTTGAGAAAATACAAAAATATGAGTTATTAGTTGTTGAATAAAAGGGCGAAAAAAAAAATCGTTGCCTCGTAGTTGATGTTTATAGTTAGCTTTGTTTAGAGTAGTCGTTTGTAATAAAAATCGAATTTTCATTATCACCTTAGCCACTTAAAATAAAAAAAAAATAAAAATCCTATTCTATACCCTTAACCTAGCTCCGTTACAACCCTCCAAAGACCTTATGACTTGTTCTTAGTATTCGTGATCGGTGGTGGAGAATGATTGAGTTGCAAGCCTATGCGGGTACGTGTTCTAATCGGTTTTGAGGGATTAATTGTGGAAGTGCTAATACATTATACATATTAGCCAAATTGTAAGCCGAGTGGAGAGAACATTGTGAGGGATATGTGTGATTTGTTAGTTTTACGGGCGGGTTAATCTTGGATAACCATTGTATATGTGATTGCTCACGTTATCGTTAAATATGTTGTAAATTGTAAAAGGTTTGAAATTTTGTATGAAAATAGACCTTAACCTTTGTCTCGGGAATGAGAAGTGTATTCGTTGTTCGACCCACGTGAAAGTGAAAAACAGATTTGCTTGAGGGCAAGCAAAAGACAAGTGTGGGGATGTGATGTGTTGGTAAAAACCCGTTATATTTATATTACTTTTGTACACCTTTTAGTATTTTGAAGCGTCATTTTATATAGGTTTAATTTACTTATTTTGTTCTGGGTTTTTGTCGAGTAAATGTAATTGATAGAAGAATTTTGAAATAAATAAATAAAAAAAATAACTCTAGTCTTTATTGTGTTTGCATACATATGAAACGATTGAATTTAATTGAGATAGTTAAATTCTAAATGAATTAATAAAGTGTGAACTAAATACCATACAAATTGATTTTAATAATTAATGTTTGAGTGGGAACGAAGGTTACAAGAAAGTGGAATTTATTTCAAATACTACTAATTGGAGGTGGAGACATAATTATTGCTTTCAAAAGCAACAAGGGAGATGGCTATTAATTGAAAAAAACAACAGACGACAAAAGAGAGGTGGGGTCTATATTTCTTTTAGTAGGAATCTATATTAAGAGATGGATTCACACATCAATTATGGGGGCATTTACTACGAAGGAAAAAGACAACAATGGACAAGACTTTTTGATCCCATAAATATCATCACAGAAAAAGAGTTCGAGGGGGAGGGAGAGCTCGGACGAAAGAAAGGGGTTTCAACTATGGTTGGAGCCTCTGAAGATCAACAACCTGCCATGATCGGTTAACCCTCCAGTGAACACTCCGGGTGATGATTCTTGTATTTCACTTTTAATTTAGTTTTGTTTGTTTGAGAATTAGATTGTAATTAGGTGTTGACCGAATTGCATTTACATATATTCAATTTGTGTGACAGACAAATCCTGGTGATAACCAGAGACGTATTTATGTTGAATCTAATTGTGCCTTTGCTGATTGAATAATTATTTATGCTTGCGGTTAATATCTCTCTGATCAATTGGTATTATGCTAGGATCTTGTATAAGTAATTGGTTTATGTGACAGATTTACCATTTAATCAGTGGCATCCAAATAAACAATAATTAGATTATTAGGTGTTTACAGAATCTGAATCCCGGAGTGGTCACGTTCCTATCATTGTTTTCTCATTTTCACAATACTTATTCATAAAAATTACAAAAATAGATAAACTAGCAAATTTCATAAAGTAAGTTTAGATTAGTTAAACGGTATTACACTGACCACATGCTCCTCTGGATTCGATACCTGACTTACCCTGTCTATAGGTAATTTTAGGTTTTTGCATAGACCCGACGACAGTCTATCAATCTTTCAGGATGTGTATCCATTATCTTGAGCTCAATAAACTCACCATCAAGAATCAATATTCCTTACCTCGCATTGATGATCTCTTTAATCAATTACATGGTGCTACTTGCTTTTCAAAGATTGATCTACGTTCTGGGTATCATCAACTTTGTGTACTCGAAGAAGATATTCCCAAGACTGCTTTCCGCACAAGATATGGTCATTATGAGTTTACTGTTATACCCTTTGGTCTAACGAATGCTCCTGCTGTTTTCATGGACTTGATGAATAGGGTTTGTAAGCCTTATTTGGACAAGTTCATCATTGTATTCATTGATGATATTTTGATCTATTCCAAGACACGAGCTGATCATGAACAACATCTCCATCTTACAATGGAACTCCTATAGAAAGAACAACTTTTCACCGAGTTCTCTAAGTGCGAATTTTGACTTAAGGAAGTTCAATTTTTAGGACACATTGTCAACGAACAAGGTATTCATGTAGATCCCGCCAAAATCAACGCGATTAAGGATTGGGATACACCTACTACTCCTATCGAGGTTCGTTCATTTCTTGGTCTCGCGGGTTATTACCGTCGTTTTATTGAAAACTTCTCCAAGATTGTTGTTCCTCTCACAGCTTTAACTCAAAAGAATAAACCTTTTGAGTGGGGACCCAAACAGGAAGAAGCTTTTCAGACCTTGAAACAGAAACTTTGTGATGAACCTATCTTATCTTTACCTGAGGGCAATGACGACTTTGTCGTATATTGTGATGCATCCAACTTAGGCCTTGGCTGTGTTCTTATGCAAAGAAACAAAGTCATAGACTATGCATCTAGACAGCTGCAGGTACACGAGAAGAACTACATTACTCATGATCTTGAGTTAGGTGCTGTAGTTTTTGCTCTCAAAATCTGGAGACACTACCTATACGGCACAAAATGTGTAGTGTTCACTGACCACAAAAGTCTCCAGCATATTTTCAATTAGAAAGAACTAAACATGAGGCAACGACGATGGGTTGAACTTCTAAACGACTACGACTGCGAAATTCGCTACCATCCTGGCAAGGCGAATGTTGTGGCTGATGCATTGAGTCGTAAGGAACGCGTCAAGCTTTGTTATGTACAAATTCGATCTGATATTCAAACCCGCATTTCTCAGGCTCAACATACTTGTGTTACACAAGACTTGATGGGTAAGGAATTACCATATCATATTAAGCCTGATCTTGAACTAAAGGACGATGTGTTATATTATTTCATGGACGGTTTGTGGGTTCCAAAGCAAGACAATCTTCGCACCTTATTAATGGATGAAGCTCACAAGTCTCATTATTCAATCCATCCTGGTGCAGACAAAATTTATAAGGATCTTCGAACTCAGTATTGGTTGTCGGGTATGAAGAAAGACATTGCCTTATATGTATCCAAATGCCTTACTTATCTTAAGGTTAAGGCAGAACATCAACATCCCTCTGGATTATTGGAGCAACCAGAAATACCGGTTTGGAAATGGGAAAACATTGCTATGGATCTCATTACCAAACTGCCACGCACTAAAAGAGGCCATGACGTCATTTGGGTAGTCGTTGATCGTCTAACAAAGTCAGCACATTTCTTGCCGATCTGTGAGGATCTATCAGCTGACAAACTTACCAAGATATACGTAGATGAGATTGTATCATGTCATGGTGTTCCTTTGAACATTATATCTGACATAGATGCTCGATTCTCGTCCCACTTTTGGAGAACCATGCAATCTGCCATGGGAACCCAACTTAATTTGAGCACAGCTTATCATCTGCAAACGGATGGTCAATCTGAAAGAACACTCCAGACACTGGAGGATATTCTTAGAGCTTGTGTGATCGATTTTTGTGGTAGTTGGGATTCACATCTACCCTTTGATCGAATTCTCCTACAACAATAGTTATCACTCCAGCATCAACACGGTTAAAAATGTTGTTCACCAGTCTGCTGGAATGAGATCGGTGATGCTTAGCTTACTAGACCTGAACTTATTCTAGAGACTACAAACAAAGTAAAAAAGATTTGTGATAACCTTCAGAAAGCTAGAAGCCGTCAAAAGAGTTACGCGGATAGACGACGCAAGCCCTTGGAATTTCAAGTCGGTGATCACGTCCTACTCAAGGTATCCCCTTGGAAAGGTGTGATTATATTTGGAAAGACAGGAAAACTTGCACCTAGATATGTTGGACCGTTCAATATCGTTGAAAGAATCGGAAAAATGGCCTAAAGACTTGAGCTACCTCCTGAACTTGGGAATGTTCATCCAACCTTCCACGTGTCCAATCTTAAAAAGTGTTTAGCAGATGAAAACCTCCACATACCACTTGATGAAATTCGTGTTGATGACACGATGCACTTTGTCGAGAAGCTTGTAGAAATATTGGACCATGAAATCAAGAAGCTAAAACGCAAGCACATACCAATTGTCAAAGTTCGCTGGGAATCTAAACGTGGCCCATAATTTACTTGGGAACGTGAAGATCAAATGAAGGCGAAATATCCACATCTATTTTCACAAGTTTCCTCTAAATAAATTTCGGGACGAAATTTCCTAAAGTAGGGGAGACTGTGACATCTGTGCTTCTATAATCATTGTATAACTCTGAAAAATTCAAATATCAATAAAACAATATGTTTTGATCCCAATATTTGTTTATTTATGTTTGACATTTGCACGTTTTGATTTTTGTTCGATTTCAAAATCTTAAACGCTTTCTAGAAAGTTATACGCAAACTGATGCGTAAACGTAATCAGTTTAACGCGAAAAACACTCCGGAATAGTGACATAAGCTTAACATACCTTAAATAACATTTAAATAAATTAGAAATAAGTTTCGAAGGGTTTGGTATGACAAAAACAAGTTTATTCGTTCACAGGGACTATTTGCGTCAAACTGCAAAAGTCCGCCAATTCGTATAGCAACGTACACTCCAGAACAAGATCATAAGCTAAACATACCCTAAATACCCTTGACATAGCTTAGAAATAAGTTTTGAGGGGTTCGGTATGCGAAAATACGCTTATTTGATCATAGGGACTAAAAGCTTCAAAAACCGCAAAACTATGCAAACGCGTGCATATCTTGCGTTCTGACCATATCTGGACATCCAAAAAAAATTTTAAATGCTAAAATATTATATTTTTTGTGATAGGAATGCAAAAATACCATTCGTTGTGCAATTTGGATCCTTTTCGCGTCCGTTCGAGTTTCGTCGTAATTAACCGAAAAACGCGACCGTACGACCAAACGAACCGACATCCGTGATATTTCCAAGCATCTTTCAAGTCCCCTATGCTTTAACATCCTTGTAGAGCTTTGAAAATGGGTTAACGAGGTTTAAAGGCATCGAAAACATGCTTAAAAGTGTGCTGGGACTAAAACTGTCAATTTTGAAACTCTGATACACAGCCTTGCGTCACGCGACGCCCTGGGGGTGGTGCTATCGCGCCACACGGCCCCTGTATTTTGACACAAGCTGGTTTCCAGCTCTTACCTGGCTGCAAGTTGATTTGTTCGATGGTTTTCATTGTTTGGAGGCCAAGTATAGTGTTCCCCAAGGCTTCACACCTGCTCCTAACACTTGTATGGACAAGATTATTTCTTGGGCATCACATAACACACTTGTCATGATCTTGTGTACTCCAAACAACTATAAATAGGCTTTAAATCTGCCCATTTTTCCTTGCTCATTCTCATTTTCTCATCGCTTGGACTCTAAGTGGAGGCTACCATATTTGGATGCCACCTACCTGAGTTCTTCTAGTCATTTTTCAGCCTTAGAGCACTTGTAAGTGTTCTTTCATGGCTTATTCATTTATTTTCAGCAATTACAAGCTAAAAGTCAAACCGTTTGACTACCGTTTGACTTTCGGTTTTGACCATGAATTGGTCAAGTCAAAGTTCAATTGAACTTTGCAACGTGATCGTAATCACGATGGTTATAATCCCTTGCGATTATACCTACTGATTACCATGTTAACTAGTCGAAGTGACTATTTTCGGGTATCAAAACACTTTGTTTTGATACCAAATCAGTTTTCTAACTTAGTTAAACATATTTTAACATGTGTAACTCGTCATTTTTAGTTTAGTGCTTATTTAGGGTTGTAAGTCAGGCGGTCTTGACAACCGCTTAGACTTTCGAACCCGACCCGTTTGGTCGATCATTAGGATCCGACCAAACATATTTTGTGACCATAGTTGTATAGGGAATAACCTTCCGAGGTTATACCTTATGGTCACTTCGTTTAATTAGTTGTATGATAGGTAGTTTATATGCCTTAGGAAAATGACCAATATGCCCTTTTTGCGCATAAATTCAATTTAAGCATATGTAACCTAAATTTTGACAATTAAACTGATTATGCAACATTATTAAACATGTTAGGGCATATAATACTGATCATAGGACTAGTTAGACTATCCGAACGCGTTAGGGCATATAATACTGATCATAGGACTAGTTAGACTATCCGAACGCGCTTTTGCACAAACGACATGTTAAAGTGGCGTAAAATACCTTAACGAGTCGTAACGGGTCATAAGCACTTAGGGTAGGTATTAAATCAGAATGTAGGCTTTCTTAAACCATATCATATGAGTTCCAACAATCATTTGGTTTACAAGACCTCATTCTATCCGATCTTCCAATTTAGGATCCGATTATTAACATAGTTATCTATACTAGGTGCCGTTTGATTCCGTGATCCTTCGAACTTTATTAGGTCTTAATTCCAAGACTATTAAGCAATCTCAAGTGAGTACATAGTCCCCTCTTTTACTGTTTTCAAATATTTTGGGGTGATACACATGTGCCTACATTGTTACTTTCATGCTTTCACGTTTTTCATGACATATGCTTGCTATGTTCACCTAGTACATATATAGTACATGATTTCAATTACGTTTTGCTATGTATGTTGACTGAGCATGCTAGCACATTGATTTCATAGACACTTTTGCTGCATATGTTTACTTAGCATATGGGCACATTGATTTACATTACATTTAAGCTATGTATATTGACTGAGCATGCTAGCACATTGATTTCATGGATATTTATACTTCGTATGTTTACTTAGCATGCGTTGTGCATGGTTTTTACATGACATGCTTACATTGGTTTTGACATTTGGTATGCTTAACAGGACAAAAATACATTCATTAACATTGATCACGCCGCTCGGTAGTATGTAACGGTACCATAGGACTTGACAAATCCCGTCCCTGGCTTCCTAGGTTTGTTTGGAAGTGGGGAATGACAGAATCTGAAAACATATTTGATAAACCTTTAACTTGTTAAGGGTTTGTCGGACAGTCTCAAAGCTTGAATGTTTGCGATAAACATAACCACATAGATGTTTGTATCCATAAAGCATTGATTTTGGAAAACATAACTTTTGGTTTAAACTATGGTTTATTTAAAGACATTGTTTTGTACATGACATTTGGTTACACATTGACATTATACATATGGTTTGAGTAAATACTTTTTACTTGTCATACAAGACATTGTTTATACATAACATTCGACACTGGTTTTGACAAGACATTATTTGATGGTTTATTGATAAGTGATTTAAATAACGAGGTGTGTGTAATATGATAAACGCATGGTGGATACGCCGCTGGTACTTCCCATATATAAGTCCATTCATGATATTACATATGGTAGCGTTATCTAAACCACTTCGACAAAGACAAAGACATGACATATTTTACACAAATGACATATATTTCAAAAGACATTGTTTTACAAACGACATGTTTTATACAATCCATTTTCACTTGGTTATTTATTTGACCAAACCTCTTTCTTTTATATCATTTGATTTTCATATGACTTTATAAAAGAAAAACATTTTACAAGGTTCATGACTATTTTTCGTTAAACACTTATTTTAACTTTCAAGTCATGAATCCTTCATCAACAAACCTATGTATCTCACATGCATTTTTATGCTGAAGTACATATTTTCACATGTGTTTCAGGAGCTAATATATGATGATGAACGTGAGACACTTAGGCGGACTTGGGCCTTAGTGACTTAAAATGAAGCAAGAACAGTTTAATTTATGTTATGTTTTCTTTAATTCCCAGACAATGTAAACACTTTAAGTAATAAAAATCAAACTTTAAATACCATGTGTTGTGAAACAATAATTTTGTTATGACACTCCCCGATGTTTCCGCCGCGGTTTGTTGTTTTACGCGGTCGGGGTGTGACAACTTCCAAGTTTGATTTAGCTTTGAAAATTTAACCTTTGGTTTCAAAATCTGTTTTTCCTCAAATATGGGTGTCTTTGGCTTCCAAGTTTGTTTTGATTCAAACTTGGTTGACTTCTGTTTCTCAACCTCAAATTTCTTTTTCTTAACATCAACAGGCTTCAGATTTGGACATTTGCGACTAACATGTCCAGTTTGATCTCATTTAAAGCATGTTTTCTTGGAAACATCTTTAGCATGTTGTTGCTGTTTCTTCTGAGCATAGAACTCTTCATTAGTCTGTTGACTAAATTGGAATTTTTTTCTCTTCTTTTGAACTTGTTCCATGAACAAAGTTCGTCTTTTTCTGAAAGTTTGTCTTTTCAAATCGTTTCTTTTGATTTTTTTCTTTTATAACCCAACCCAGCCTTCATGTTTTTCTTTCTGTAATCAGTTTTGTTATAAAAAAAAAATCTTGCTCGTTATTCCGGAATATTTTGCAATTTTAGTTTTCTCGATTTCTACCCGTTTGAAAACTTTTTCAATCTTATCCTGAATCACATTTTGAATCGGAACATCAATATCTGAGAATAATTTGTCCAATCCAATAATGGAATTCAATTTCAGTTTTCTCGATTTCAGATTTTGAATTTTTCAAATAATTTTTGTGGAAACTTTCTTCATCTTCATGATGTGACTCGGACTTATCTGTTTTGGTAGACTCATCTTTTAGAACGCTTTCAACAACCTTACCTACCACATCTGAATCACCAATGTCATCAGATTTGGTGTAAGTCACATCAATATTGTCAAGCAATTGGTCAATAATGTTTATTGCTTTCACCGCTTTCTCGTCATCATAAAATGTATAATTATTCTCCAACGGTGGTGGCACCTGATGAAATTCTGACCCAATTCCCTTTTTGTTCTTTTCAGAATCTTTATCATCTGGTGTGATGTTGAAAATACGTTCCAGAATGTATGAAGAAGCATGATAACTTTGAAGTTTATTCACAACCTTTTCTTTTTCGGTCAATTCTTGTTTACGTTTAGCAACTTCATCAATATATTGATTTAAAACCAGTTGTTTTTCTTCATAGTTGTCTTCAACATGCTTTGTTGTTTTTAAACATTTTGACAATCTCCCATCCAAACTTTTAACTTGACTCTTCAAAGTTTCATAAGTTTGTTTTATTAGTATGATATGATAATTTCATTCCATCATATTCTTTTTGCAACTCTTGAATAATATTATCTTTTTGTAAACACTCGTTGCAATCTGCTGAACACTTTTGTTTTAAAAATTTATTTTCTTTTTCAAGAATATCACATTTCTGTGTCAGCTCTTCTTGTTTTTCTTTCAGAAATTTTTCTTTTTCAAGCATTTCAATACATTTTTCTTTAAAAATACGTTCTATTTTAGTAAATTCAATATTTCTGGATCTTAAGTTTTCATCCTTCTCAGTACAGACACTGCATATTTCCACGCATTTCCTGCACTGCACTTCAGTTTTAATTTCAGATTTATCATCAATTTCATTAATTTTATCAGTTGACTTAGCATTATCAGACGACTTAGTAAATTCAGTTTGAGTTGTTACCTCAACTTGATCTGCCACAGGTGTGTTTTCGATCGTTTTCTTCATAATCTCATCCTTCATCTTTTTGCTCTCATCAACGATTTCTTCTACACTCTTATTCTTCTCCACACTAGCATAGATCACCCTTCTTATGCCCTCCTCCACTTTGTTCTTATAATTCGGATCCTTTAAGATCTTTGATCCCCATACTCCTGCAGTTGGAATAGCAGAAACAAGCGCTTCAAAATCTACCATTTTAGGATCAACTGTCGGATTCCCTTGAGGATCTACAAAGCATTCTCTCTCATCATCCCATCTATTTACATGCTTTGCTTCCATGAAAATCTCATACACATCACTCAATCTCATTCGTGCATGACGTTCCTCTCGGCCTGGTCTTATCTTAGCAACCAAAGCAAGTTTCTCTTTTGGAATATATTTATTCCAATTGAAACCTTCATCCTCTTGACTTGTTATCAAGGCTTGTTTCCTCTCATTCGAAGAGCCTTCACCAATTTGTTTTTGGTTTGTCCTCGACGACTACTTATTGGTGCGATGATAGATAGCTTTCTTATAATAGTCTTCATGAAATGGATTCACACTATCATCAGCTTGTCGATTGGTACATTCTCTTTTGAAGTGCCCTTTTTGTTTGCACTTGAAACAAGTGACCTTAGCTTTATCAAACCCTAGCTTCATGTCAGGACCTTCAAGACATTTTCTCCCAGTGATCTCCATAAAACGTTGAGCCCTCCTGATTACGATAGCCATACACCATCGGATATCCATGAGCTCCATCTCCTCTGGGTCTACCTGGTCGTAATCCTCCTTTGTCATATTTGGATTTTCGACTTTTCCTACGACCAAACTTTCATAAGACTCTAGAATGGAAGCCAAGAAACTCATATGTTGTCTAGCAAAATCAGTATTCAAGTTTGGAAAATCTTTCCAATTCTGATTTGGATTCGATTTAACCGATGCAGACGATGAATGATATCCAGAATCATAGCTCGGAGATTTTATCTTTGAAGAATCACTAGTTTTTTCTGCACTTAATGTCGTACTGATCTTTGGTGCTTGATTGTTCATCATCATACTTTTACGATAGTATAAATCAACATTCTGCTTATAACTTGAACTGGTCCTTTTGTTTGTTTCTGTAACTCCAGATCATGACCTTCAAGTATTTCAATCAAACTATCCAAAGTGATTTCGTTAAACTTGGCATCATTTTTGAAAATCATTACAACCGTTTGCCAATCATCAACGTGTGGTAATGCCTCGATCAGTTAGTCGATAATCTCTTCTCTGTCCTTCTTGATTCCAAACCTCTCTAGCTCGATTTTCAAATGACATTATCTTTCTATCATTTGTCGGACAGTTTCTCCTTTCATGTATCCAAGTAGATCAAAATCCTTTTTCAACAAAGATATTTTGTTTTGCTTAATATCCTTTCCACCTTCGGCTTTCACTTTCAACGCTTCCCACATTGACTTTGACGTTTCACCAAGCTGAAGCAAGAAAAGAAAATCTTCTCTGACAGATTGTTGTTACAATGTTATCATTCTTAGTTCATTGGAGTATTCCTTTTATCATTATCTGGAAATTCTTTAATTTGAAGTAATTCATTTTTATCCTTTATCGACTTTTCATATCCGAGTGTTAACATAACCCAACTATCGTAAGCATAAGCTTTCACCCAGTTTTCAAATCTAGTGCTCCATCAATGATAATCTTCTATATTCATTAGTTTTGGTGGCTTTTGATGATTTTTGTAAATATTATCAAAGTTCAAACTCTCGGAAATAACACTAGAAACAGTCTTTGTCACGGGTGTTGCTTCAGTTGTGAATGCGTTGTAAAACTCATTATAAAATTCCTCTTGCATGATTAGTGAAAATAGTTAAACAAACAGTAGAATCAACTTTGAAAATCAAACAAACACAAATTTCCCGATTCGTGCGGATGTGGAATCCTTGGTTCGTACGGGTCAACCTTGAGTTGATTCGTACGAATCAACTAATATAATCTGATTTTAAAACTAATCCTTGATTCGGACGAATGAAATCGATTCAGACAAATGGACATTATGTCGATTCGGACGAATGTAGATCCGGACGAATGTAGATCCGGACGAATGAAGATAATGTGTATCCGTACGAATGGACCTATGTGGATCCGTTCGTACACATCTGAATTTGAACAACCATGTTTTTCAATGATTTGATGATGAATTTGTTCGAATTTTGATTTGAAACTTTGTAGGATTGAATAAAACTGGTTTTCACGCAACATATCCAAAATTTAGCCAATTTTAACCATCAAATCTTTGTAAATTTGAGTTTAAAGTTCAAAAAGAATGAGTAGAAGATGAGTATATGAAGAAGATGATGAAATTTGTCTCTGAATCTAATGAATTAGCTTGAATCCTTGTGTCTTCAATCCGTGCAAACAATCACCCACTCTGATACCAGTTGTAGATTCGTTCTAGGATCGAATCTATAATCGTTGAATGCGTAGAACACGTATCTTGTGCGGAATCTAAGTACATGTGTAGATCAGACACAAAGAAGCAATTAACACTGATTTCTATTAATGATGAACGTTTACAACCACGAAATAAAACTACAAGAGTTTCCCCTCTTGATCAGTCAAAGTCTTACAAATGAACAAGACACATAGCTATATATAGGAACAGTACATCTATAACTACGTATCTACGGATGGACCTCCATCCAGATGAATGCACGCTCACGAATGGACATGTTCTATGAATGGACATCAATGTACGAATGGACTAAGAATGTTACGGATGAACTTGCTGATTCGTACGGATGGACTTCACGTCCATTCGTACAAATGGACCTTAACATCTAATTAAGCTACGAATGAACTTTATGGTTTACTTAATTCAGCAATAGTCTTGTCTCATCTAATTAAGCTACGATACGTGATTGACGGAAGCGATAGACATATGCACTCACAAAATACATGTTAAGTTAAAAAAATCAACAAAAGTTGGCGAGTTCATGCGTTTTAGTTTTATAAGATGAATCCGTAAAATGTGAGATGTATTTGTATGAAAACCAGTATGTAAAGTGTCAATGAAATCGTTGATCATTAATGTTTTGCAAGGACATTAATATTTGTGACGACGTAGGAAGCAATCCAAACCTAGACGATTTTTGCGTCGATTACCCTCGACTGTGACACAAATGCACTCTTCCGTGTGGGTCCTTGACCAAGAGTGGGACTCGCCAAAACCCGATAGATCTAACCCTTTATTGCTCTGTCTAAACTAGATTAATGGTGCTTAAGTACAACCCTATTCGCACATGATCTAAGTTGTTTTATTCCCTAGCTTATCATACCATTGCACATGTATTTCCCCCAATAGTTGTAAAACTAAAAAGCGTTTAAAATGAAAAGGGGATATGAACTCACTGAATTGTGTTCCATAAATGCGGTTTCCTTGATTTGTATCATGACCTACAAACGTCCTAGATTCGTTAGACACTTCGGTCTTTGTAATGACTTATGTGCAAGTCTTCCATTTTGAATATTTATTAAGTCTTGTATGGAATTTTTATTCATTGAATTGTGTTTTAGGTGAATTAATTGATATATTGTTAATATATATTCCACCAAATGTATATATATTCTAGTATCTTGTGAGTTGCAGTAACGGGCCTAGCCTTCTTAACTTCATGTCTCGCATGAGTAACTTGTATGTGTCCACGACACTTGTAGGGCCGTGCCCTTCTTGTAGTCGGGTCTCCCCCGTTTGGCCCGATGGATGTTAGAAATAATATATACTTTATATGCTTAAAATATATTCTCTTGTATAACTGTGATTCACAACCATCATCTAAGTGTGTGCGCACATAAAGTTCCCAAAATTTATATATAGTTCCAAGTTCGATATGTTAGTCAAAATATTATATTTTAACTTGTATTGGGTTTGTATGCACTATTTTATATAGTATTTGTAGTTACCATGGCTTTGTTAAAAATAATCTACTTTTAACAAGTCTAGATACATAACTATTTATGTGCATATTCTTGTAGTATACAAGGCCAATGTAGTATTTGTTAAGTATTATACATGTGTATATTCCCAAGTATGGGCAAACTTGTATTATGAGCATTTGTGTACGTAACTATGTATCCTCGTGATTATGTACAATACTTGTATAGTTGTATTTTCACCAAGTGTTGGTGATATGAGTTCGCATATATTTGTACGCATAGGAATACGTAAATTCTTGTATTTATTATACACAATTTCATATTCTTAAAATATATATTTTTAAGATGTGTCCATATAAATATATATCTTATGCTTGGTAAACGTATATATTTTTATTCATCTTAAAAATATTCCATTTTTAAGATTAGTTCTACAAAATATATATATTTTTAGTTTTCCACCAAAATAATATATTTTAAGATATTATATATATATATATATATATATATATATATATATATATCTTCAAATACTTCAAAAATAATACATTTTTAAGATCGACCAACATGTGATATATTTTGTACACTTGTAAAATATATTTTGTCATTTGTTCAGTTTTGGAAGTGTAATTTACCAAGCTTCGATATAATATATATTTTAGTGCGAAATACTTATATAGTCCGTGCAATTGTCCAAGTGTCCGAATCATCCATAAATTGTATCCAATGCTTGAATATATAATATATATATATATATATATAGATTAATTATAATCAGAAAACTCATCCCAGTTAAGAAAACTTAATAAACCCATATATGTGGACAAGGAGCATCCACGTAATTTCTGTGACATATGAGTAAAAGGGCAATTCAGGTATTTCACATCTTTTTGAGCTGACACATGTTGTAGGCTGGATTTATAGGCTATAGTGGGAGGTTGACGTGATTTGATACACACTTTATATACTTTATTGTTTGTTTTCACCTATACAATCTATATATTTTTGCATTTCATTAATAGTGATATGCATGATTTTAAATAATGGAAATAAACGTATAATAGTGTACGATGTGATCTTTTGATGCAGCTAAAGAGATTTTCTAAGGTGTAAAATATTAATTAAAAGATACATGGCTTTAATTTTTGGTATTTTTGAGACTTTTTTCTTATATTATGCTAGTTGATTTTTTCAAATCAATCTTTATAACTTTTTTCTCATGTTACATATATCATGCCCCCCACCACAAATGTTACGGTACATTATAACAGAGCCTAACAAAGCATATTGTCATACTTGTTCCCTAAAAAGCAAAATTCATTTGTGAATGTAATCAGCAACACTTTTACTATTTTTTGGTACATTTCATAGAGTGACATAATATGAACCAATGAAAAAAACGCATATTAAGGATGCTATATATTGAGTATTGTGGTTAGGTGTTTTTTATGTATATTTTAATTTTTTTACATGGGAACTTAGATGTACCCTATTCTTGCAACCTGTTTTTTACATGACCAACAACATCTTTTCAATTTTTTTTTCTTAAATGAGATTTTTCATTCAATGTAGATGTAACTAGCAACAACTTTACTATTCTGTTTCTTGTTACATTTTTTATCCAACATAATAACAAGGTGTCTAATAACAAAGGTGTCCCATTATAATAACAATAAACAAATGTTACATTTTTATTTTTGTTGCAACAAAGATGGGAAGTAAAGAAGATTCATCTGTTACAATTTTTTTCCAAAGTAGCTGAAAAAATAAACACATGGGGCATACTACAGTTTAACATACACCCCATACCTACACACTTTTTTGTACGCTACACTATTTGAAAAGGGGTCACCATCAAAAAACTTGACTGTTTGTACTGTAACACCCCCAAAATACCACATGAGGAATTACCGCGGGGCGTGTGACGTACCAGGACCCAAGCCACCAATCACATTGAACTTCGTATAATATAATTAATTAAAACTTTCATTTATTGACATTAAGTGTTACAACGTTACAAACAATTCACAGTATACAGCGGAAACATAATTCATTAGTTAAGTGTTTATAAACCATTAGTCTTGTGTTGCGATTCCATGTATCTCGACCCATGACCACTCCAGCCTCCCAGACAGCAAGTTTCAACAATATGCACCTAAAGGCCTGCAAGGCATGTAACAACGAATCAACAACAAAGTTGAGCGAGTTCACAGTTGGCTGTCCAGTTTACAGTTGTTTCAAAAACCATAAGTTCATTTGAAAACCAGTAGTTAATCAGTTCCTTGTTTCCCAAACCATAACCAGTGGGGGCTACCCCATGTTGTAAACCACTAGACTAGTTATACATATATTGGCCTCCTTCCCAACCGAGGACGGAGGTACGTATTCTACCTAACCGAGAATACGCAGGTTAAATGTAGGCGTCCTTCCCAATCCGAGGACGGAGGTATGTATTCTTCCCAATCCGAGAATACGCAGGTTTAGTGTAGGCGTCCTTCCCAATCCGAGGACGGAGGTACGTATTCTTCCCAATCCGAGAATACGCAGGATTAAATGTAGTCTAATAGTGGTGAATATACAGGTTTCATCTTAGCTTCTTAATCCCATTCCCAACCCACCGGGAATCCCATGCCTTAAGAGTGTGATCTCACCTTGGTTTGCTCAGTAAGGTGAATTTCTTTGTTTAACAGTTGATCAAGCCCATCCTAACATAGTTACCAATAATAATCAGTTTCAGGTGCACATATACTACATATTCCGCGTATGACTAATCCACGTATTCCTTAATCACATACCACACAGTTTAGTGTATAGGTGACTCACATACAGTCCAAGTCATAACAGTTAACATGTCAACAATAATAAATAGTCTCTTAGCATGTGTTCTGTTTACATCAATTTCACACCATGATTTCATCATGTACAAGCCACACATAACACTTTGTTCGTTAATACCAGTATACGTACAACAATTAAGTTGATGGCCCACCCAAGACTTGTGCGGCCTAGTTAATACTACAAGCCTAAATCAAATATGAAATCACCAATTTGAACTTTACATGTTTATTGGACCGATAAAATCACAATTCTGAATTAAATATGAAAATGAATACTTCACGTGATGTCGACTGACACAATCCACAGTTCGAACCAAACAATCAGCTTTTAATTAATTGTATTTGAATTTCATTGGACCTCCAATACCATCTCACATGGGCCGATATCAACAATTAACATCTTCAATCCTATTGGGCCGCAATATTAAATCCCATGCAAATCTGATTATGATAATGTCTTGGGCCGATAAAATCACATGAAAGCCTGACATCTAATGTCATAAATTGACATGATAAGGAACAAACCTGTTGACAATAAATGCAATCAGGGTCGACAACTATACTCAAAACATTATCTGTTTGGACCTCTTAATGTACATCGGTATTGGGCCGAGAGAAAGGTTATTAAAGCTGTGCGGCCCAGTAATAATTCAGGAAGTGTGCACGTGTGTGTAAGTGGCCCATCGAACCAGTATGCTATAACTCAAATACTACACGGCGAATCTCCCATGTTTCGTCTTTACCGGCTCTGACGAAACCCCCTCTGGTTCACGTAACCGACAGTTAACCATTCCACAATTTTAGCAAACATCGATCATTCTACATTTATGCCTATTAATCACATACTTTTGTTAATCATTCAAGATCCTTGTTCAACACATACCAAAACGTATTGCGACTTAGCGATCACTCAACATTATACCAGCTTGAATCATCACATATCAATTTATCAGATTTATATCAATTTATCAGGTTTATACTAACAAGCAACCCTACCTTCTAATTTAGTTTCCTGGATAACACAATAACATCAACAAGCATAACACAGTCCACAGTCGTAAAGACGATCAACGTAAGATTTAGGATTAACACACATACCACGAAATAGAGGGTGCACAAAAAGGAGATCTTCTGATCCGCAAAAAGCTTCGACAAGGAGAGGGGGTGTCTGCCGTCGTAATCTAGGGAAGGGGTAGGGTTTGCTATATTGTGATTTGTGTGAGATGTAGGGGGTATGTATCATCAAAATATAATGCCAATTTCTAAACAAGTGGGCAGATCCCACTATAAGGCTTAATATAGTATTTGGGCTCCAAGGGTGCACATTTTACAACACAATGAATCATGAAAATATACAGTTCAACAATTCATCAAACATGCATAAACAGTTAATCAAATATGCATCAGTTACAATACAAATAATTATGAGGAGGTAGTGTGGAACAAGTATCGTGTCAAGGAAAGACCTTGAAAGTTCGGGTTGTCACATCATCCCCAACTTGAAAGAAATTTCGTCTCGAAATTTAGCACGTAGTTACTGAGGAAGCTAGTTAGTTTGCTTGGTTTCCTGGTTTTCCTGGGTTGTCACATCATCCCCCCGCTGGTTTGGAATTTCGTCCCGAAATTCCGTAGTAGCTTCAGCCTCAGTAGTGGTTGTACTTTTCTCGAGCAACTGGGGATACTTGTGTTTCATTTGGCCTTCTCGTTCCTAGGTGAACTCTGGGCCACGACGGGGGTTCCAAGGAACTCGAACAATAGGTATTCTGGTGCGTTAGAAAATTTTGACCTCCCGATCCAAGATTTTCACAAGTTCATCGACAAATCACAACTGATCGTCGATGGTGAGCTCCTTGAAAGGAACTATGAGGGTTTCACCTAACAGGCACTCCTTCAGATTCGACACATGGAATACGTTGTGAACTCCACTGAGTTCTTCGGGTAGATTCAATCTGTAGGCCACCTTGCCAATTCTCTCCATGATTTCGAAAGGTCCATCATATTGCGGGTTGAGTTTGCCTCGTTTACTAAAACGAACTACACCTTTCCAAGGTGAGATTTTAAATAGTACTCGATCCCCAACCTGGAACTCGTGTGGTTTCCTGTGCTTAACAGCGTAGCTTTTCTGATGGTCACGAGCAGCCGCCATTCGTTTTCGTATCTGAGCAATCTTCTCTGTTGTGTCTATGACGAGTTCTGGGCCACTGATTTGGCCGTTTCCAACTTCTGTCCGACAAAGAGGTGATCGGTACTTCTGTCCGCACAATGCCTCGAACGGAGCAGCCTGGATGTTGGTGGGGTAACTGTTGATATACGAAAACTCCACTAAAGGTAGATGCCGCTCCCAGCCATTACTAAAGTCGATTACACATGCTCGAAGCATATCTTCAAGAGTTTGGGTGATGTGTTCAGTCTGCCCATCCGACTGTGGATGATATGCTGTGCTCATGCCTAGACGTGAGCCAAAGGATTTGTGCACCGCTTGCCACGAATCAAATGCAAATCGTGGGTCTCGATTAGTGGTAATGGAGGTTGGCACCCCGTGCCTAGAAACCACTTCTTTCAGGTAGATGACTGCAAGTGTAGAAAACTTATCCGTTTCTTTGATGGCTAGAAAGTGTGCTGGTTACGTGAGACAATCAACGGTTATTCAGGCGATAATGTTTCCGTTTCGAGTTATAAGTAGACTGGCGACCAAATCCATGGCAGTCTGTTCTCATTTCCATGTGGGTATTGCTGGTTGCCGATACTTCACCTTGACTTTCCCACAAGTCAATTCGTCATTCCCATACCTAGCTAGGTGGGCCTTCATGCCCGATCACCGGTACAAGGTGTATAAATCCTAATGTCTCTCATCAAACTCAGACGATTAGGATATCGAGGCCGGTTGCTTACTCAGCAAAAATTTTCTACAGTTACTGTATAATGAGATCCACACTTATCCCATGGGGTAACGAGTATCGTCCGACCTGTCCAAGGTTGCTTCTCCATGCCCCGCATGGGTTCAACTTGATCATCCTCTTCCATTAGCTCTCTAGTTTGAACAGAGCGAGTCTGATCAGGTAAGTTAGAGTCGATAGCGAGCTGTAGATCTCGTGTACGTTCAGGTTTCACGGTCGTACTCTTTCAGAAGTTCCATCCAGCGATGTCATTGCATGCTTTAGCTCTTTCAAACATCGATACACGGGAGGCCCTTGTGATCAGTCTAGGTAATGCATTTGGTACCATCCAAGTAATGCCTCCAATTTCCATCCGAGAACCACGGTTCCCACCGCAGGTTATATGTCGTGCTGTTCCTCTTCATGATTTCATTACATAAGTCATCACCTTCACATGTTGCATCAGCGTGTGACTGGGACTCTGATTCAAACTATCATGGTATACTACTAAGTCATCAATACTTTCGGATAAAGACGATGCCCAGTGTATTGCTGAGTTACGATTCAAAAGCTGAAAAGACGTCCCCCTATCTGTCTTCCACGTACATAGTACCCTGCTGTGCTAGAGATTTAAGCTGCGCGACCTTCGAAAGTCCTGCGATTTATCTGCGATAGTATCAAGCGAGACCAAGAAATTGTTGTATCCTTGAAGGACTCTTTGGTGTCGATCAGTTTCCAACCAAGACGGATCTTAGCGAGATCCACAGGCATTCCCACATCGCTGATTATATGTCCAAAAGGTACCTCTCGAACCCCGAAATTACATTTAACAAGACTTCGCACGTAATGGCTCCTCCCACAGAAGCGCTGAGATAGGATACATATGCCACCCATGGTGTTCCTTTCTCCTGGTCATGATTCAGAACCTTGTCAACAAATACGGTCGATTCATGCGATTCCCTGAAGCTGCTGGTGTGTTGATCAAGTCAATGATCATGATGTACAAAGTTGAAATGGCTGCATTGCGTTCGACATGCTGTTCTAAGAGCATTCTCCTCTTGGAGTTCCATCTGATGATAGTTCATTCACTAGCCAATCCTCGAATGGAAGCTTGTTCCTCGCAACTGGTTAACAGGGTGTTACTACATGGTCGAAGCGAACGGTTCTTGACTGTCACCTTGTTGAATTCTCGATAATCAGTACACATATTCAACGATACAACCTATCTTCCTAGATATAACTGGGGCTCCCCAAAGCGAAAACTAGGTCCAACCAAGCTCCTGTCCAACAGTCCCTGTTGTTAATTTGACAACTCTCGCAACCCTCCTGGTGCAAGATGGTAAGAGATACGAAGAATCAGGGCTGCCTCTGGCGTGAGATCAAACTGAGAGTTTGTCTAATAGTTGTGGAAGTAAACCTGATAGTTCCTCTCGTAGCATGCTGAGTGGAATCACGAACAATTGGTGGATCCTCGATCCTCTTTTCCTTAGCCTTGACATCAGCAACGAGTGCTATCATAGCGGGATAATCCTTCCGTGGACACTTCTGGCCTTTACTGCTGAATTGATGCTAACCTCTGCACCACTCTAACGCGTTAGAACAGATAACAATCCTCCACTAGGAGAGGGATACGTAGAATCTTCTCTTCACATGGTACATCTATCAAGAACAACAGAAGAAAGGTCGATGTCGAACACTCGTCCCACAAGGTCGAGTTTGCATCCCAACGATCATATGAGGTTTCCATTGTCTTGCCATCAGCCGTCTCCACAACAGGTTCGGTTCCAAGAAGCATCAGGGTTAAGCAGAACAGTGGCGAAGTGATTAGTCACCAAGAACATGTAGGCCACCATGTTGATATAATCCAGGCGTCGCCCACGCCAATCCCTAATGTCCCTCCATGAGCATCATTTCCCGTGTTGTTGTTCTCGTTGCGAGAATTTCCAGTACGGCTATTGTTTCCTTGGTTGTTATCGTTTTGATTTAGCAACAGCCACTCCATGTCGTAGGCACCTTCATTTCTATACTGTTGGTTGCCATTTCAGGTACCTTGATGTTGCCGTGACTGTTACCTCCGATGCTGTCGTTTGAAACGGAGCTCTACGATCTTTCATCGACAGGGTCCATCTTTTCATATTCCGTGCCACGTCCTAAGGCGCTACCCATTGTGCTGGAAGTTTCACGTTCCATACCATGGTCGATTGTCATCATTTATGTCCCGATTAATTCGTAAAAGTTGACTCCCATGAGTCACTGGCTGGGGTTAAGGATTCGATTGGAGTCATATCGCTGATGTTCGTTGCTGGTAACTAGGGTCGTTCAAATGCTGAGGTCCATCGTTCTTGCAAGTTGACTGAGTAATACACGGTATGTTACGAGATTGTTGTAGAAGTGATCGCACTTCGAAATCTAAGGCTTCAATACGTTAAGCTCCAACAAACGAAGAAAGGTGAGAAAGATATAGACCAATCATTGTCGTTGCAACATCCAACTCGGGGATGTTCATACAAGCACCTAACATTACACACAGTTCGCTAGGCGTTCAGATGGGTGTTCAGGTAATACTTGATAGCATCGAGATTCGAAAGGATCAAGAGAGGAATGAAAAGTTCACGTTCGAGTAGGGGACAATCACTGCTATGACCCCTATAGGTATGTTATGTTTCACATCGATCAAATAACGGAATGGAACCCCTTTTTCACTTGTTAAGCCTCACTGGGACTCGCATGCACCGCACATTATTATTATGTGTGCACCCACAATAATATTGTGATTTGCATGCTCATCTCAGCTCCTCTTAACTCATGTCAAATGGTTCCTCAAACTCGAGTAGCAAACAAAGGGCATCACGAAGCGTAAGTCATGAAGGTTTAGGGAAATACCACCCTATCAGTCACATAACACATGCAAGTAATACATGAATTCATACTGTTGCGCTGAACGTGCAATCACATGCAATATCATATGTAAGTGTTCACTAGTTATGCAGTATAATGAGTATACGAGAGACGAACCTTGCAATCTGGAGCTGAGTGTCATGGTCGTATTCACTTTTTCAGAACTGTTCCGTTACAGTCTGGTTTTACAAAAACATTTTCCCCTTTTTAAAACCAAGTTCACTATAACCAATGGCTCTGATACCAATCTGTCACACCCCCAAAATACCACATGTGACGTACCAGGACCCAAGCCACCAATCACATTAAACTTCGTATAATATAATTAATTAAAACTTTCATTTATTGACATTAAATGTTACAACGTTACAAACAATTCACAGTATACAGTGGAAGCAAAATTCATTCGTTAAGTGTTTATAAACCATTAGTCTTGTGTTGCGATTCCATGTATCTCGACCCATGACCAGTCCAGCCTCCCAGACAACAAGTTCCAACAATATGCATCTAAAGGCCTGCAAGGCATGTTACAACGAATCAACAACAAAGTTGAGCGAGTTCACAGTTGGTTGTCCAGTTTACAGTTGTTTCAAAAACCATAAGTTCATTCGAAAACCAGTAGTTAATCAGTTCCTTGTTTCCCAAACCATAACCAGTGGGGACTACCCCATGTTGTAAACCACTAGACTAGTTATACAAATATTGGCGTCCTTCCCAACCGAGGACGGAGGTACGTATGTCTACTGACACAATCCACAGTTCAAACCAAACATTTTTATTGGACCGATAGAAATCACAATTCTGAATTAAATATGAAAATGAATACTTCACGTGATGTCTACTGACACAATCCACAGTTCGAACCAAACAATCAGCTTTTAATTAATTGTATTTGAATTTCATTGGACCTCCAATACCATCTCACATGGGCCGATATCAACAATAATCCTATTAGGCCGCAATATTAAATCCCATGCAAATCTGATTATGATAATGTCTTGGGCCGATAAGATCACATGAAAGCCTGACATCTAATGTCATAAATTGACATGATAAGGAACAAACCTCTTGACAATAAATGCAATCAGGCCCGACAACTATACTCAAAACATTATCTTGTTGGACCTCTTAATGTACATCGGTATTGGGCCGAGAGAAAGGTTATTAAAGCTGTGCGGCCCAGTAATAATTCAGGAAGTGTGCACGTGTGTGTAAGTGGCCCATCGAACCAGTATGCTATAACTCAAATACTACACGACGAATCTCCCATGTTTCGTCTTTACCGGCTCCGATGAAACCCCCTCTGGTTCACGTAACCGACAGTTAACCATTCCACAATTTCAGCAAACATCGATCATTCTACATTTATGCCTATTAATCACATACTTTTGTTAATCATTCAAGATCCTTGTTCAACACATACCGAAACGTATTGCGACTTAGCGATCACTCAACATTATACCAGCTTGAATAATCACATATCAATTTATCAGATTTATATCAATTTATCAGGTTTATACTAACAAGCAACCCAACCTTCTAATTTAGTTTCCTGGATAACACAATAACATCGACAAGCATAACACAGTCCACAGTCGTAAAGACGATCAACGTAAGATTTAGGATTAACACACATACCACGAAATAGAGGGTGCACAAAAAGGAGATCTTCTGATCCGCAAAAAGCTTCGACAAGGATAGGGGGTGTCTGCCGTCGTAATCTAGGGAAGGGGGAGGGTTTGCTATATTGTGATTTGTGTGAGATGTAGGGAGGGTACGTATCATCAAAATATAATGCCAATTTCTAAACAAGTGGGCCGATCCCACTATAAGGCTCAATATAGTATTTGGGCTCCAAGAAAAAACTGGGCTGAGGAGGAGAACTGGGCCGAAGCCCTTATGACGAAACTACCCCTCGGCGAAAGACCAAACTTTCGTCGCACTAGTCTTGGCGAAAGATTTTAGCTTTCGTCGAGTATTGTGACATGGAAAATAATCAAATATAACACACATAAGTTTAATCATGGAAATACTTGATAAGTAACTTTAATTAAATTATTCCAAACACTACACAATTCTTAATCTTTCATTCACTCACCAAACCTCAAAACAATTCATTTATCATCACACAAGGGTGCACATTTTACAACACAATGAATCATGAAAATACAGTTCAACAGTTCATCAAACATGCATAAACAGTTAATCAAATATGCATCAGTTACAATACAAACAATTATGAGGAGGTAGTGTGGAACAAGTATCGTGCAAGGAAAGACCTTGAAAGTTCGGATTGTCACATGTACTTTCTTTTCCGGACACACTTTTTCCCGCTCCGTTGCTTATCTTCACTATCTGTAGCCTCCAAAAGGTTTATTAACATGTTACAATATATAAGTTTCCAAGAATGTAAAGTTTTATATACACAGTTTTTGTGTACATATAAAGAAACAATACTAACAAATGTAACTTTTTTTTTTCAAAACAACTTCTAACTTTATTTTGTTTACATTTTTTTTCTCTTAAAATGTGAAGTTTCTTTATATATTTTTTGAAATTGTGTGGCATACCAAGTAACATTTTTTTCATACAATTTTTTTCGTAACAAACTAGTAAAACCACACAAATAATGTTACTATTATTCAACACCAAAAAATAGGAATATATTCTTTATATAACAACACGCACCCATCTGTTTTTGGTCAAACTAACTTCTATCCCTTTTTTTGTTACATTTTCTTCTAAATGTGAAACTTTTTTATACATTTTTTTTAAATTATACGGCCTAACAAGTATCCTTTGTATCAAAAACAAAACATTTTTTTAACAATTTTAAATTCACACACACAAAAAAGCGGTTTTTGTTATTCAACACCAACAAACAAAGTTAAAAAAGAAACCTTTTTATTTATATATATCATAATTGTTACATTTTTAATAAAAAACTAACTTTTTTTTGTAGAATGTTTCATATTTTTAATGATCCAAGTAGTAAATTATATAACATTTACACTTTTAATGACATTTTTCGTAGACTGGTGTTACATTTTCATAAATATTTCAGTGTTATATACATGGTATACATTATCACACACACCAGCCCTTTTAACGAATATAAATGACATGTTATTAAAAAAAAAAATCACATCCTTTTGCAATAATAAGTAACATTCCATAACATTTAAGTGGACACGTTTTTTCTAGTGTAATATACATTGTATGGACCTTAGTGTATATACGGATTTAGTTTTTTTTTAATCAGAACTAGTGTATAAACCTTAGTATGTATACATATTTAGTTTGTTTTTTAATTAGAAATACACAATTTTGTTTTCTAAAAAAATAATGTTACATACAATAGTTAGTACACATAGCCCCTACAAACCCTATACACTTGTACACCACATATAAAAAGATAAAATATAGGGGGCTTTTGGTAGGGTTGTTATGATGATACATTGGGAAGAGAATTCACAATTTCACATATTTCTTTTTTGAGTAAACTGCCATTTTGTTCCTTGTGGTTTGGGCAGTTTTGTCATTTTAGTCTAAATCTCAAACTTTTTAAAATCTGGGTCCCTGTGGTTTGCATTTTGTTGTCATTTTAGTCTAAATCTCAAAAACTCTCAGATTTCTAAAAAAAACTGATTTTTTTGTCTTTTTCTGAAGGGCATTTTGGTCATTTTACCCACCTGCCCAACTACCCATCCCACCCCTACCCCTTTTCTTCTTTCCCCCTTTCTGCCGGTGATCTGTTTCTCTCTCTCTCTCTCTCTATAAACACACACAGATATTCTTTCTATCTCTATCTTCATCTACCACCACCACCATCTCCCACCTCCCACCACCACCATTCTAACCGAATCTAAGCACCAATCACAACACTTTTATCAATTTCACCTAATTCAAACTCAATAAAATCCAAAATCAAACTGATTTTATACTCTAGATTTACATAACACGCTCAAAAGGCAAACCGCACAAAATCATATTCAAAGAAGAACATGAACTCAACAGGTACCTCTAATACATCATCTTCTCAAACCCTCTTCAACCAACATCTCCCTGCAACTAATCCACCACCGCAACCACAATCCCTTTACAGCCACCACCCCCTGCAACCCATCCACCACCGCAACCAACAACCCCCTGCAACCACCGCCCCTTTCAACCACCGCCCCCTGCAGCCCAAAACCCGCCAATATTGGTTAATTAACCAGGAGCAAAAGGTTTGAAATTCCTGCGGCGAACACGTTGAATCTCCGCCAATGGAAAACTCCAAACAAACACCTCTGATTCTCTCCAATCAGTCCGTTTCAAAGATTTGATCAAACCTGTGAAATCGGCGTCTCCGCCGTCTTCTCTGCTTCTCCGATCTCTCTCTCTCTCTTTCTCTCTCTCTCTCTCTCTCATCGCCACTACCATAGTGCTGGCCGGCCATTAAATCGAGACGGAATGGGGTGGTGTGGTGTATTTGAGATGAAAAAGAGAATGGGAGATTGAGGGATGGTTGTGGGTGTTCGTTGTCGGCAAGAGATGTCACCGGAGAGACAGAAGAATGCAGAGGAAGAGGAAAGGAGATGGGGTGCGGCTGTGGAGGTGGTGTAGATTAGGGTTCTTCAAGTCTGAATAATGCAGAGGAAGAGGAAAGGAGGTGTTGCTGGTATTTATTTATATAATTGTGAAATGACCATTTTGCCCCTGAACAAAAAGACAAAATAGGCAGGTTGCAACAATAAAAAAAGGAAGTTTTTGAATTTTGGACTAAAATGGCAATAAAAGTGAAACCATAGGGACCCAGATTTAAAAGTTTGAGATTTGGACTAAAATGGCAAAAATGCTCAAACCACAGGAACCAAAATGGCAGTTTACTCTTTTTTTTTTTTCACCGAGTGCTATTGATATTGTCACATCAAATGACATTTTTTTAGTGTGCCCTTTTTGTAAAGTGTTTTCCTCCACATCCATTTTATGAAAACGATTAATATATAATGACATCTTTTTTAGTGTAACATAGTTGAATGTTGTAACATATTTTTTTCAATTGGCGTATGTCAAACTTTTTTTCAAAAATCATTTATTCTATATAGGTAAAACACACGTTAATGTTACAACATAGTTGCCCTACAATTTTTTTTGTTACATGTACATTTGTACATATAAATATTTAAGCAGAACACCGTACATAAAACAAAGCCCATATGTTTTTTTATATAAGCAAGTCATAAGATATTTTAAGCATAGCACCATACATAAAACAAAACATTATGGTAAACTAATACTTAATATATAACGATAGATTATTTAGGTTTCTTTGTTATTCAACACCAACAAATAAAGGAAAATTGGTTTTTAATAAACCAATCTTTGCCCCATTGGTAAATAATAATCTTACCTACGTAATTGTTATACAATAATCCTACCTATCAACATATTGGTACTCTATGAACTTTCGTTAATTTTTTTAACTGAATTTAGTTTTTAAGTTTTATTTATTACACAAACAGTCCATGCAGTTGTAATTTACTAGTTTTAACTATTTTATAAAATTTAATTACATGGCCCTTGACGTTTTTTTGTTTTACAAAATAGTTAAAACTAGTAAATTATAACTACAAGGACTGTTTGTGCAATAAATAAAACTTAAAAACTAACTTCAGTTAAAAAAAATTAACGGAAGTTCATTGAGTACCAACATGTTGATAGGTAGAATTATTGTATACCAATTACGTAGGTAAGATTATCATTTACCAATGGGACAAATGTTGGTTTATTAAAAACCAATTTTCCACAAATAAAAGCAAGAAACACATACTACAAAAAAATGTAATGTTCAGTACTTAAAAACATAAACCTGAAAAAAGTCAATTCCTTTTACATCATTCGGTGTTATGATATATATCCACACCATCCACACCCTAATTAGATGTTTTTTTCCTTTTGTTTCCAACCGAAATCCATTATGAACAAAAAGCAAAATCTTTTTTTTTTCAATAGAAAATTTTCTTGTAACACCTTTAAAACCACACACAAACACTTTTTGTTATTCAACGTTAACAACAAATCATAACCCTTACAAAAAAATACACAAACAACAAATCTAAAGTTTTATCTACAACAGTATGTAATATTTTTTTTAAACCCAAATGTGTATGAAACAACACCCAAACTTGTATATAAAAGCCCAGATTCTACATAAACAAAGCCCCAAAAACTATAAAAAAACCTTCTTTTTACCCCAAAAAACAAACCAGTTTAGTCAACGCACCAGACTATGCAAATGGTAGAAATCTTTGGGAATATTGATTTCTAAAGTTATACAAAAGATGAAAATACAAAATAAAACCTTTTGACAATCGATGAAACAGGTTTTCATCTATTATCTTTCAGAAACTATTTACCATTTTTTCATATTTTTTTACAATCTGATTTAATCTATTTGTAGATCTTAAAACGACAACAAATTTTGAACGATATATTAAAAGTAAACGATACCTTTTGTTTTACTTCAGTTGTTCCCATGTAACTCTCTACATATTGTTGTTCTTTTTCTTCAAGAATTAGTTTTTTTTGCAATGCTTAGAATGTTGTAGGAGGAAGGATGAACATTGAAAGATTTTTATGAACTTTCATCAACAATTTGGTTAGGCTCAAACTATCTACACACCAAGTGTGTAGATAGCCAACCCAAAAATGTGGTTTTTGTCCTATGTGCATACCCTGCAATGTCGAGCTGTGGCCAAAGCGCGGCGTTTTGGTCCGGTCAACCAGACAAAGACTGACGGGTGTCTGACGGGTCAGTTGACTGGACCAAAACGCCGAGCTTTGGCCACGTTTTGGTCCTGTCAACCAGACCGGGTGTTCATTGGAAAACACTAAAAAAGTGGGGAACCGACTCAAACGAACTCCGATTGGACTCATTCCAGCGGCGTTAGAACCGGCTCGTCGAACCCTAACTAGGATCTCTTAACCCTAAACCCTAAATCATAACCCCTAAACTCTAAATATATTAGGGTTTGGCTTTTAGGGCTTAGCTTTAGGGTTTAGCGTTAGGTTTTAGCTTTAGAGTTTAGCTTTAGGGTTTAGTGTTTAGCTTTAGGGTTTAGCTTTAGGTTTAGCCTTTAAGGTTTAGCTTTTAGGGTTTATAGGTTAGATTTTACGGTTTAGCTTAGGTTTTAGCCTTATTTTATTTAGCTTTAGGGTTTAGAGTTTAGGAGTTAGGATTTAGGGTTAAGAGATCATAGTTAGGGTTCGACGAGCCGGTTCCAACGCCGCTGGAATGAGTCCAATCGGAGTTCGTTTGAGTCGGTTCCTCGCTGTTCCCCACTTTTTTAGTGTTCCCCAATGAACCTTTCCCTATATATATATATATAGAAACGGGGTCAGTAGAAAATGCTCAAAAGTGTGAGAACGGTGAGAACGCATCCTGGCCTAACACGTGTCACGCGGCATAGAGAAGGGCGGAGGGGCTTTTTTGTCCTTTCATCTTCTGCTTTTCCAGTTCCGTTTTTTCGAATATTGTTTTAATTTTTGGGGTTTAAGATTTTTGGCGTTAACTAAATTCAATAATTAATGGCGTTTAATGGAAAAGCGTATTAACATTTTGGCGTTTATGACGTTTATTCAAATCGTATGCCATTGGAACCAAGGGTGGCCAGGAAATTTATCTGAATGGCGTTTTTCAAGGCGTTTTAAAAAAATGGCCCATTGTTTTATTATTTTTTATAAACATTTTGGCGTTTATGGTATCTTGGCGTTTTTCAATTGTTAGATTATATTTCAGCCACAGTAAAAAAAATACAAGCGAAGAAAATAAATTAAAAATCTTAACCGGATCTCTTCATAATCTTCACTGTCATCAGTCTCTCTTTTCTTTAATAGTACAAGAACTGTCACAAAAAATATGACGTTTTATGTAAAACTTAACAAACCTATCGGTTTGATTATTTTGCCTGCGCGTCTGTTGAAGTGCCTTTTTTTGTGGATGTTTGGGGACATAGATCTATGACGTTTGGGTGGCTTTTTCGCTTTTTCTTCATGTTGATCTTCATCTTTCCAATCATCCCACTCTTCAGTGTCATTGATCTCTTCTCCTCATCCAAGCCTTCTTCAATAACAAAAAATACAAAATGCCATATGACTGACATCAGTATCTTTTTCTTGAATTTTTTGTCCATCTCATGCAGCAAAATCTTACTGAGTTAGTCGCCTCCACTAACAATTCATTCAGTGAAACCTCACAAATAGCAATACTGAATATCCAAGAAAGCATATTAGCCATCTTTGATTTTTTGGCGTTTCACAGTGAGTGATATTTAGTAGTATTGGCGTTTTTTTTTGTTTGATCAAATGGAAGTTGCTGAGACGTATCATTTTATAGGATCTCTTTTTGGCGCCTAAGTTAGGTGGTGCGTTATTATAATAAAGTATTAGTTTTTTCAGTTACTGTTTGTAATTATTGTTTTTGACAAGCTTTATCTCTGAAGTCTGTAACACGTCCCTTCTTTCAAGTTTGGCGTTTTAGATTCTAATATAATAAATTTTCCCTATCTTCAGTATTACTGATTTGTAGTTACTGTTTCTAATTACATTTTCAAGTTTGTTTTTTATTTATTTTATTATTTTATTATTTTTTTGATTTTTTATAATAGTTGTCCAAAGTAATTTAAGATGGTTTGATAAACGCCAAAGGTGTAAGACATTTTGCTTTTTGGCGTTTTTATTATATATGGCGTAGTTATTATATAACAATCAACTGAAAAAGAAAATTAAACAAAATAAATATTGATCTTCCAAATCTTCACTGTCACCGGTCTCTTTCTTCTTTTGAAGCATCTTCACTGGCTGTTTCGACTTTCGTATGATTTTTTTTTATTTTTTTTTTGAAATAGTTTTTTTGTCGCCGTTTGGAAACACAACGTCTGAAATCAGCCTCTTTTTCTATAATTTTTTCCATCTCATGCAGCAAAATCTTATTGAGTTTACACCCTTTCAGCTAAAATGTTATCTTTTTTGGCATTTTACCGTGAAAAAGAACGCCACAAAATAAACCATCTTAAAACTGCAAATTTGATCATGCTAAAATCAATAAGGTGTTGCTGTATGGTGATGGATAACATTGTTAATCCTCAGTTAAGAAAGATAACTGACAATGTTGTCCACCCGATACAGCTACACTTTATTTACAACAATATATTTGATGTTTGGGTTTTCTGGCGTTTATCAGACAAATGGTATATATTAATTATGGCGTTTGGGGTTTTTGTGTGTGTTTTTAATTGAAGGTCTGAGTTGTTGTATATATAGAATTTTTTTGGCAGTGTGTTTAGGCGGGATTTTACTATAATTAAGTTTGGGGTTTTATATCTAATGGCGTTTTTAGTTAGAATGGTGTGTTATTTTTGTTTGGCGTTTTATTTTCACGAGATGACGTTTTGTTTTGAGTAGTCAAAAGACTCTTTTACCCTTAATGAAGCGCGTCCACGTAATAAATTTGATGTTATTTACGAAAACGCCACCGCGCCAATCTAGTCCATAGATTGTTTTGATCGGACGATCCATAAGCGTTCTCACACTTTCCACCGTTTTCTCTAAATCCCGACCATATATATATTCTTGTAAGTCTATATTTGTAAATTCGTATTGTATTTATTTGTATCATTATTTCAAGTTCCTAATTTTATTATATAACTAATACAAAGAATATACACATAGCACATAATTGTTAAGATCACTAAATATATATTTTCCTAAAATATATATTTATATCCATTTTTATTTTTAGAAAAGAAACCACACCTTCTTAGCTTGCATTTTTATACAAAAGTGTGGGAATTTTTATATTTATTATTTTTAAACAAGTTTACCTATAAGAACCTTGTTAAAAATAGATTTTTTTTCTAAGTGTTTAAATTTTATAAAATTTTCGCCATAGTTTCCCCTTAAAATATGGACTTTTCCATGTTATAAAAGCATATCATTTTCTTTTAAATTCATCAACAATTTCCCACATCATTTTCCACACAAATATCACATGAGATCTATAATAAAATTTAGCAAGATGAACTCATGAACATGTAGGATTTTGGTATGATTTTAAATATGTTTATTTGTTTAAAAATTATACCTGTCTTCAAGTTTTGCCAAACTTTTATAAAAACCATCTTGTGTGTTCACTTTTATAAATCTTTCAAATAATCCATAATTTTAGTGTAGCATTTTATATACTGTTTTTTTTTTACATAAAACTCACGTTCATCCATTTAAACTCAAGTTCACCATGATTCTTTTAAGACTTCCTTGTACACTTGTTAGACTATGTTTTTAAACATCATCTAACAAGTCTACATATGATGTTTGACTAGCTCAAATAACCAAGTAACAACTTTCATATCACAACATAAACAACTTATTTCTTATGATTTTTAGTTTGATATCAAGGGTTTTCATCTTCATTTTGTAAGAGTCTTTTAGGTGTTAATTTGTACACAAGCTATATACACTTAAACAAGAAGAAAAATGAAGGTTAGGAGACTCACCACTAGCTCTAGTGGCTAGGGAAGATCAAGATGAAAAAGAGAAGAAAAGATGATGAAGATGATGATGGTTGAGAGCTCCAAAGTGATGAAATGAACTTGGAGGTGCTTTAGATCATCTTGAACTCCATGGAAGTACAACTTGAATTACTTGAAGATGGCTTGATGATGAAGATGGTGGGTGATGTTCTTGGCTGAAAATGGAGGTGGATGTGGAGGGAGTTTATGTGTGTTTGAAAGTGTGTGAGAGGTGAGAGTGAGATGGTGATGGTTAGTTATCACCTCTTACAAATCCTCTTCTTATCAAATCTCACCAACTCATAGTTCAGTAGGGTAGGATCTAGCTTGGAAAACTTAAAAACATGTACTCAAATACAACCATTGGCATCTTTGACTTTTCAACTTGGAAAGGGGTGTGGGTCCCCTTGGGGACGGTCATGAGTGTGTGTGTGTGTGTGGGGGGGGGGGGTCTTGTGTGTTTAAAAATGTGTTAAGTGTTGAAATGTTATAAGATGTGTCACTTAGTTAGGTATTTATATGTTTAGGGGTTTCAATTGTTTTAAGGTGTTGAGTGGTCCTAACTAGCTTTGTATTGTTAAACAACATTAACTAGTTTGTAAATTATGTCTAGTTCGTGCTCAGTTGCTTAACGGGTGCTAGATTCGTTAAAATGTCAAGTTATGTAATTTATATGGTATAATATGCTTTTGGGTCATCATTGCATTCCCGACACCTCTTAGGTTATTCTGGATGTTTACACACCATTTCTGAATATTACATCAGCTAATAAAAGCTAAAATATGCTGAATTGTGCTGAAATGGTCATTTATAGTCCGTTTCGGACAGTTTTTAGTGTCCGTACAACTTTCGGAAAGTGTTATCCTAAATCCTTGTTTTCCCACTTAGGATTTAATATATAGTTGATGTTGGGCTCTCGTCTAAGTCCTAAATTTGTCGTTAAGCTGAGTACCGGAACCATGTTAGCACTATTAATCTAACCGGTAAGTGTACTACTTGTTTCGGTGCATTGCTTAAACTATTTCAAGATGCGACCAATAAAATAAATAATATGCACCATAAAAATGTATTTTGTGAGTTTTCTAGATGTATATCATGTAATCATGCAGTTCGAACATTCAAAACACATAATTATATAATATAAATGACTGGTTTAATTGTACGAAAATTACAAGAAAGTGCCGGTTGTCACACTTGACACTGTAGTTCTTGACAACTTCGAGGCAAAAAACATTCGGATATTTAAACTTCAGCGGGATGCCGTCTTGCCAAGGATCAAGCAGAAGAAATACTTTCACCATTTTCCACTAAACCTCTGAAGAAATTCCTGATAGGAGCATTACGAACTAACGACTTCTTTATCACTGAGACGATGCTATTCCACACCCCTCCTAAGGACCGTTAGGATGGGAGGAAGTTCCAATCCTAATCACCCGAGTGAAGGGTTGCGACTTGCAAACAAAGGTTTTAGATTTGGAGGAGATACCACCACTTGGTCTCTCCCGATTTTCATGATGTAAGCTCTTTCGGTATGATATGATAGGATATCTTTTTTATTTGTCATTTTGTAACTTTATGTTGTCCGAATTAATACAAGAAAGTTGTTTATCTATCTCAGACTTCCGTCTATGCACTTAATCTTGCACTAATAACATATGGTCAAACAACATATGGTTGTTGTTTGACTAATGTAAACAAGTGACACAAGCATGGTTAAAGCACATAGGGTTCACTACTACAAAACTAGGCAACTGCCACCAAAATTTGCTACCGAAAAAAAGGGTAGCAAATTTAGCAATTGATTTTACCACGGGAGCATACTAACGGTGCTTGTTATGTGATACGGTAGTTAAGTGGGGTAGCTAAATGGTTTTAAACTTTTGCCACCATTTACTTTCGGTAGCAAAATGTATTAAAATTAAAAAAAAAGTTATAAACGTAAATAATCTGACCGCGCCTCTCACGAAGCCTCAGTGAAACCCTAATTTTTGTGCTCTGCTCGTGCACTCTTTTCGTGACGCCCCTCATTCAATCAGATATTAAGCGGATCATTCAATCGGAGTCATCATGCAATCGGATTTCATTCGAAGATGTACATTCAATCGGAATCATCATTCAATGAAATCATCATTCAATCGAAATCATCATTTAATCGGATTTTATTAGGAGATATGCATTCAATTGGATTTCAGTGGATTTCAATCTGTACGTCCTTAATTTCAAAAAATCAAATCAGATCTGCACTCTATCCACTCGATCTGTTAATTAGGCTTTTCATACAAATTTGAATCGATTATACGTTCTGATTTTGCAGGCGATTCGTTTGAAGAGTTTTTTCTTCAGGTTTAGTTGATCTCTAAATCGATCTACGCAGATTCAGTCTCTCTAAAATGTTCTTATTGGATCTCTCAACTCACAATTTTCAGGAATTCGTATTAATTGTTGGAGAAGGTTCGTGATCTCGATTCACTGACATTATGTTTGTTTATGAATGTCAATTTGATCATTATGTTCGTATTTTATGTGTACTTTGACTTCCATGTGTTGTGTTCTAGGGTTTTAGCCTGTTGTTTTAGTCAATTGTTGTGTGTTTTCACTGGTTTTGTAATTAAACTTGTCTGAGTGTAGAAGAACTTTGCCTGCTTGAAAGTTATATTGAGCTCTATATGCAGTAAGAATACGTAACAACTTCACAAGTCGGCACTTAAAACACATCTTATTTAGCTAAATATGTTGTTAATCATAGAAGCCTCATATAATACTCAGGTCTAGGTGTATTGAGCTCTATTATTTCATATTTTTTTCTCAATTGAAGAGGTACTTGGTGAGTATTCTATATTTTTTCGTTAGCTCGATAAGCTCGGGTCGCGCGCGTTTACTAAACGAGCTTGTTTTAAGCTCGGGCTCGAAACAACATGTGTTATTCAAGTGCTGGCTGCATTTCATGTTTAGATTTTTTTTATTTTACCTGTTTGCTTGTTTTGTTCCTGTTGAACTTTTGTATATTTGAGTAGACATGAATTTATAGTGTTCTAGAGTAGACTTTTAGATGATATGGTATTTACAAAGTACGTGAGATAAAACACAAATGTTGATACACCAACAGTTGTCAAATTTTCTAATACATGTTAGAGTATTAAATTGGAAATGATTCAGTATGTTAATATGGTTCATCATGTGAATACACTGCAACCGCCTCACGATTATTCATATTGTATTATGCAGCTTGTTGAAGACGTTAAATATGCCAAATTAAGCAAAGAAGTTGCTGAAAGAACTCTTTAGTTAAGGTACATTCTCATGTTTAACTTTTGTGTTTATTTCGATTTGGACACGATTATTCATGAAGAACAGACAGTTGAGGGGAGAAGAGCTCCATGATTTAGGTATCGAAGAGCTGCACCAGCTCGAGAAGTCCCTTAAAGCTGGATTGGATCGGGTTGTTGCCAAAAAGGTCTATTATCTCTTACTTCTTTCTTCTGACCATTGTAAGTTCTTGTTGTATGGGTAGTATGGTAATTATTGTTAAATAAGCCATTTTCGGGTTTGATAAACCCAACACTTGCCCAAATTTTTACGAAAGTAGTCGGATAAAACTGTAGTGATGCAGGGATCGAATGTTTAAGTAGACATATGGAAGTCCTACTCCTACATGGCATGAAAAAATACATACGTGTCACGCCAAGCCGATTTTGCTAGTTACTGGTCGTTACACTTTCTGGAAATCCTAGTTATTTCTTACCATCTTCTTTCTGATTGAAGGTCGTGGTCTAGATGGGATTGGCGTCATGGATACGCTACTAGATCAGTTGTTTCAATATGCCATCAGCAAAGATATCCACCATGTAAATGCTGCTTAAAAGTTTTCATCACATTCTATCGGTAACTGGTAAAGTTCACAATTTTGACCCGTTTACTCAACCAGCTGTTTGTATTCTTCAGGTTCTTGTTGAGAAAATGGGACTTCCTTCGGGTTTGGATTCTGGTTCATCTACGGGTGACAGTGACCTTATGGGTATGTCCATTGACTTTCTTCTCTTTCTTATTACTTCGTTATGACTTGTGCTGTTATGCATATGTGCTAATTGGTTCTCCTGTAATCCTCTGAAATAAAGCTTGTTCACGCGCATGGGATAAAATCGAGCGCAGGATTGCCACTCTTGAGTTTGACCGCGATAGGAAGTCAATGGGGGTTATCGTGTCCTCTAACTCCGGGAAAAAATCATTACTTGTTAAGGTAATGCATCCCTTAATTTGTACGATATGTACCGTGGTGGTATGTTAATGATTATATCCTTAATTTTTGACAGGGCGCAGTTGAAAATTTGTTAGAAAGAAGCTCTCACATTCAGTTGCTAGATGGTTCGGTTGTTGACCTTGACCAGAGGTCAAAATCAGTAATATTAGACAGCCTAAATGAAATGTCGACAAGTACTTTATGTGTTTTGGGTTTTGCATATAAGGACGACCCTTCAGAATTTAGAAGTTATAACGGTGAAGAAGAGCATCCTGCTCATAACCTTTTACTCGATCCAACTAACTATTCTTCAATCGAAAGTAATTTGACTTTCGCTGGCCTAGCAGGACTGCGGGTAAGCCGATTATATTACATTATTTTAATTGTGTTATGTGTTAATTAACAAAATCGTTGTTGTAATGTTGTAAGGATCATCCTCGTAAAGAGGTTCGCCAAGCAATCAAAGACTGCGGAGCTGCGAGTATTCAAGTAATGGTTATAACGGGCGATAACAAGAACACAGCAGAAGCAATATGTCGTGAGATTAGCGTGTTTGGGCCGGATGAAGACATTAGTTCAAAAAGCATAACTGGTAGACAGTTCATGGAACATCGTGACCCGAAAAACGATTTGGCTCAAAAAGGCGGCCTTCTTTTCTCCAGGGCTGAGTTCAGTCATACACATTTCACTTCACTTTTATAGATCTATAATATCATGAGTTCTTTTGCATGACTTTGGTGCTTTGGTTTCCTCTGGAAAGACCCCCTTTTCGCAACGGATCAATAGATGATCACAGTCGTCGTTCTGAGCAGGTTGTGCGAACGATTTTTAGATTTGGACTGTCAGTGTAAACATTGTTGTTCAGATAAGTACATCTCTTGGCTTTACAATTTGAGATCAGTTTTAATTAAGATGCTAATGACTAATTTATGAAGGTAATGGTTGGATGCTCTTGACTCGGGTAAAGATGATGGGTGTTTTGCTGCTGCATCAGAACTTTACAAAGCTCAGGAAGATGCGATTGCATAGTATTTACACTTTTAGTTAAGACTCTTGGATTTGGCTGTTTTAATCTGGGTTATTTGATATTTTGATTTGGATGTTTTATTATGAGGAATGTAGGATGTTTGTTATGATTTTAAATTTCATAAATGATTGCATTTATGAGTTTTGCTAGTGGGTATAAATGGATATAAAGCGGTAGATATAAATAGACAAATCGACAAATCTTACCAAAACGTGTCGGAAAGCGGTAGCAAAACAGTGACAAAAAGCGGTAGCAAAGGGTGACAAGGCGGTAGCAAAACGGTGACAAAAAGCGGTAGCAAATGGGTGACAAAAAGCGGTGGCAAAACGGTGACAAAACGCGGTAGCAAAACGGTGACAAACAAACGGTGGCAAAACGGTAGCAAAAAATTAAACGGTAGCAAATAGGTGACAATAGGGCAATTGCTACGTGTGTATTTTCTACCGAATTTTTGGTGGCAAAACGGTGGCAAGAAGGCAATTGCTACCGTTTTGCGACCGGAAATGCGGTAGCAAAAGCCCTTTTCTCTAGTAGTGGTTGTTGTTTGACCATTTCAAACAACAAGGGGATGTTGTTTGGAATTTTGAAGTCCTATATTTTTTTGAAACATAGAATTTATAAAACAAAAACCGATCCCGAAAACCAGGCCGGTCTATAACCACAACAAAACTACAAAATTACAAATTTACACCAATCCGACCAGGTTATGAATTGAACTTAGATTTGGTTTTAAACCAAATGAAGCACAAAGATCTGACTTCACTAAAAACATCATCCACCTTAACTTGTTTACCCGAAAATCTCATGTCGTTCCTCGCTTTTCGCAGACACCAACATGACACAATAACCACCCATGCAGAGCAGTCTTTTCCGCATTACGTTTGCCATGCTGGTTGTGAATCTAGAGTAAATATCAGAACGAAAAAACGAAAAACTGAGGCACCCTACACCACAATGCAATTTTCTTCCAAAGATCCAAAACCCAATAACACTCCGTAAACAAGTGCTCAACTGACTCCACCTCTGACGCACAAAACGAACACAGACTATCATCAATAAAAATCCCACGTCTCGACAATGCCTCAACCGTAGGAATCCGGTTCATCTCAGCTCTCCAGGCGAAAACGCTACACTTAATCGGAACCCAATTAACCCAATCCATTACGTACCTGTTGCTGTAATCCCCCATGATAAAGAGACTCCAACTCGCTGACCTCGTCCACAGAGGCCAGATCATGTTTCCAGAGCCATAAGCCGCACATTTAGAGGCGAAAGAGATTCGGAGATTTAAACTTCAGCGGGATGTCGTTTAGCCAAGGATCAAGCCAGAAAAAATAATTTCAGCATTTCCCACTAAACCTCTGAAGAAATTCCTCATAGGAGCATTACGAACTAATGGCTTCTTTATCACCGAGACGATGCTATTCCACACCCCTCCTACGTACCGTTTGGACGGAAGGAAGTCCCCATCCGAACCACCCGAGTGAAGTCCCACGACTTGCAAATAAATGTTTTAGATTTGGAGGAGAGACCACCACTTGGTCTCTCCCGATTTCCATTCGGTATGATAGGATATCTTTACTATTTGTCAGTTTGTAACATTATGTTGTCCGAATTAATACAAGAATGTTGTTTTTCTATCTCTGACTTCAGTCTATGCACTTAATCTTGCACTAATAATGGTTAATGCTCCTAAACCGGAATTTCATGATGGTTTGTAGTTGGGTTAGTAGCCGGTTGACTATGTAGACTAAGGCCGTGACGCCGTCACGTGAAGTATTGGGATGCATTGTAGTATCGATTGAAAGCACCAGTAATAGAAATTTGATTCGAGATGACTAATCTCCCGAGAGACCAATGGAGTGGGTTAGGCTCTGAAGAACAACAGATAAGAAACAAGACGAATATGCATTAATTTTCTCTAAGTTTCACTGGTAAGCGAACTACGTATATAAATACTAAAGGAGAAAGGCCACGGACCAGATCATGAATACTAGTTGTTAACTAAACAGAGAAACATGATTGGTAGTTTGCATGCATGAGAACATGGAAACATGGGATGAAAAACAAATGAAAACATACATGAAATCATAAAAACACGCAGTTTCTTAAACGTGGGGTTAGAGTGAGTCTTCACGGGTTGGGTCGCATCATAATCATGTTATAAAAGGTACGTCTTACGTTAGTATGCATTGTGGAAAATACTTATAGCTAGTGTAATAAATTTAAAGATTAAAATATCCATTTAGAAGCTTTTGCGGAGTACAGAAATTCAATGCACGTATGTGCTTATTTTCATCATAACACAGGAAACTGAAAGATACATACATAGGAGCTGCAAAAGTAACAACTCTTTTAGAAACATAAAGTCTCTCCTTAGCTTCTTATTATCATCTTATAAAGCCTTTGCGGTTACTAAACAAGCATAGCACCAATAGAGTCAAGGACGTCCCCACTCCTTCCAAAGAATCCTGCAAACTTACCCTTGGCCACTGGCAGCGAGAAATGGGAACCAGTGACCGTGCCGAATGGCCCGTATTCCTTTTTGGGTGTATAAAAAGTGAGCGAGGTAACACACGTATGGCCACCCCATTCTCCGACGGTCCCGCTAATTGCGTGGACTTCCTCATCGTCCTCAAAGGTAATCTAGTTATCCACCGGGAAACATAAAAAATGCAATAAGTAAGATCACACTGATATATACACGTATATATGTATTAAGATTTATCTATTGATGGCTCACTATTTCAGCCTTGTTACCAAGATCACCAAATCTTCCCGAACGGTATTCGATATTATGTATATCCTTAAATACAAACTGGATGGAAAAAATACAAGCTCCACCTCTGATAATGATCGAAGTAAACTTACCACCGCCAGCTGATTGTATCCAGCGTACGCCACCCTTACCTCCCCATGGTCCGGCCTCTACCACAGTGTGACTGGCAGCCGGCATACATCCAAAATACAAACGTAATGAGAACCCTGGAATTTTATATACACTTTTATATATATATATATAGGGAGCCGTTAGAATGGGAACCACCACGAGTTATGAGAACCACGAGAACCGCGCCCCGCGGGTGGCCGTCGGCGACGAAATTTTTTTTACACCTAGATCCGTATATTTTAGCGGGGGGTTTAAATTTTCGGTTCAAACGGCGCGCCCGAGGGGGTAGTTTTTTACGCCCAAAGTTTGGTAAAAAAAAAAAGAAAAATTAAAAAAATTAAAAAAACCCAAACTTTGGGCGTAAAAAACTACCCCCTCGGGCGCGCCGTTTGAACCGAAAATTTAAACCCCCCGCTAAAATATACGGATCTAGGTGTAAAAAAAAATTTCGTCGCCGACGGCCACCCGCGGGGCGCGGTTCTCGTGGTTCTCATAACTCGTGGTGGTTCTCATTCTAGCGATCCCCTATATATATATATATATATATATATATATATTGCATTACAAAAGGGTATACCATTTTCTTTATCTATGTAAATTCAAAGCCTCTTAAGGAAGTTATATTATACATCTAGTTTAAATTTACCCAATGATATATATAGGCATGTTTTTTCACGCGTGGAAATTACAACGTGAAGAAACACGAAACTGATTTAAGGGGCTAATCAGTTTGGTTTATGTTTCTACCATAATGGTTAATCTTCTTGTAAGTTTCCTGAGCTCCTAATGATCGTGGTTATCTGCAAAACAAAACACCGTTACTCGTTAAGAGGGGAATGTGAGGGTTTCCCTCTTAACCGGGCTCCTGCGTGAGAATAAGCGGCTGCTTTGGGAGAGAATTAAGTATTAAGTGAGAGTAGAGGGAATGGAATGAATTAACCTGTGAAGTGAAGGTCTCTATTGATAGCCGGAGAGGTGTAAGAGGGTGTGGGCTGATGGGCCTTGGGCCGGAAGGCGACAACATGGAGGATATGCTCCTTGTCTCACTGGTGTCGACCGTTAGTGGCTTCTAGGAGCTTTGTGGAGTTGGCGCAACATGATTGGAGCCACGTGTCACTGTTGTCGGCCTGGTCGGCCTTCTGCCATCAGCAGGTAAGTGGAGATCGTGGGGCAGTTGTCTCTGCCCTATGATTGGTGCCACATAGGCGTCCTTCAGTACTTTTTATCTCCTGCATGTCAGACGATCGTGGAGCACGATTGCGCAGGAACAGAAGGACCTTGATTGGCTCTTTTATTCTGCCACTTGTACCTTGTGTACTATCTGGAAAGGCCTCGCGCCGTAGTCACGCACGATTCTTGCTGAGCACGTTATTATCCTGCGCGCGGCATGGGCTTTCAGATGTCCCTTTTAGAATGCTAAGTGTTGCTAACTGGAGTTTACTCTTATGTGGACCTCGCGCCGCGCTACACAGGTATGTTGTAGCCCGCGCGAGGTTGGCGATCAAGAAAATTGTTGATTAAGGAGTATGGTCCCGCGCGACCTTACAGTGGGTTGCGCGGCTTTTTGGGACCATACCCCTTCAAGTTCCCCCAGTCCAGTGCTGCACCATGCGCAAGGCAAGTGGTTGGTGCTCTGGACTTAAGAAAATAAAGTAGAATGATGCTTTTGGCTTTGGTAGACGGCGTGCGTGTAAGTTGTTAATTACTACGGCGCGGCTACCAGGCTTGTTGTTGGCTTTTACATGAAGTTTCTAATGGCTTTGGGCGGGAAAGACCTCGAAATTCGAATTTTCTGACAAGTTAGTGCAAAAGTCGTGGTTGGTGACGACTGAGTTGACCCCTGACGGTTGTCATCCACTTGCTGCTGACGGTTCAGCTTTTCGTCAGGAGAGTAAGGCCCACGCGCGCGTGGTAACCATCACTCCGGGAAACACGCCTTACGTGGCGCTTTCTGGTTGGCCTTGTTTGCGGCGGTTTCGGCACGGTTACCCATCGCATTAAATGCGATGGGTATATATATCCGGAGAGATTTGGGTCTCATCACTTCTCTTCTACTATTCTTTTGTTTCCTCTCCAAACTTCTTTGAATCTTCAAAGTTTGAAGAACACGGTTGCAGCAGATCTTCAAGTTTTTGAAGAACGTCGTAGCAGATTTATCAAGCTTGCTTTCAGAATACTCAAAACCTGTTTCATCTATCAATGGCCGAAGAACAACATGAGGATAACCCCGGAGAAGAAGGTCCTGTGCCTGTTCTCCGGTGGGACTTAGGGCTTTTCGAACAACTTTCCCGTAGTTTCCGGTTCCCACCGGAGTGGGATGCCCGGTACCCCGGCCAGAACCAAACGGCCGCTGATGCACCGCCGGGGTACATCACCTTATTCGAAGACTTCTTCCATCAGGGCAACTTCCGGTTGCCGGCGACTAACTTCATGGCTCATATTCTTCAATATTATGGGTTTCATATATCTCAAATGAGCCCACCCGGGATGGTTCGGGTTCGACATTTCGAGTTCCTGTGCTGGGCTCATGGCATTGAGCCAACTGTTGATAAATTCCGGGTTTTCTACACACTTCAGAGAAACATGGGTTTCTATTCCTTCGCCAGCCGAGGCGCGGCGAAGAAGATACTGTTGAACCCTCCCAAGATTTTCCATGACTGGAAACCAAAGTTTTTCTATATTCGGGAGGAGGTAGTTCCGATACCCATGACGTTTCGCGCTTAGACTGAACCAATCGTGAAGGAAGACTTGGAGATCCCCAAGACTGCGGCTTGGTATCGCGAGCTTACCGCCACCCCAAACCGAGTGTTTGGGGAGAGTGTCTTGGTTGCGGCGCGGATGAGCGATCAGTGGCCGCCTGATAGCAAGGAGGTTCCTATCTTAATGATGGACGACGAAGGTTAGTAATTCTTATTCTTACTGATCTTCCGGGGCTTGCATTTTTTTTATACGATTTATCTTGTAGAGGTGCGCTTGTATCAAGCTGCCTTCGCCGCTTTTGGCGGTAGAATGGGCGTGCGCCCGCTTCAAGACAGGGAGCAATACTGGTATGACCAAATAAGGGGTAACTTTATGTATCCTGTTGCTGATGCGTTCACCTTGCCGCCTACTGCAAACGAAGGTGCGCACATACCGAACCCTCGTCCTTTGCGCTCTGTGACTTCTGCTGGGAAAGAGGTTGTCTATCTTTCCAGCGAGGAGTCTGTAGGATCTTCGAACGGAGAGTTAAGTTCGTGGTCTAACGTCTTTGCAGGTGTGTTGCGCGACTTGGGTATTGACCCAGAAGAGAAGAAGAAGAAACCGGTGAAGAAGAAGAAGGATGCTGAGGTGACCAGCAAGGGTGCTGGGGGTAGTCGCGCAACCACTGGTGCTGTGGGTAAAGGTATTTTTCGCCTCCATCAGAGTGACTTGAGAGATTTCGTGATTGTTAGTGACTCACTTGAAGGTTTGCCGCGCGCAGGCGGAAAGAAGACTGGAACCGGTGGCTCAGGGAGCGCGGGTTCTCTCAATCCGGACGCTGGCGCTACTCCTTCCTCTGGTGTGCATGAGGAGGAGGAAGAAGAAGAAGAAGAGGAGGCTGCTGCAAAGTTGATCAGCAGAAAGAGAGTTAGAAGCGAAACTACAGCTGGCGTCTCTGCTGCGCCCGGAGCTGGTGAGGTTCCCCTGATTGGGAAGCGGAGCAACTTGCGCTCGCTTTACAAAGTTTCTCCGGGTAGGTTCTTTAGTTACGTTATTTTGTTACCTTCGCTCTTTTTGACATGTTGTATTTGCAGAGGTTAAGAAGACGACCCCAGAGAAGGGTGTGGTATTCGTAGATCCGGTAGAGCCGGTGCATAAGAGGCCAAAGATTACTGTTAAATCTTCTAAGGCTGCTGGTGTTGAGACTGTCAAAGACAAACATGTTGCTGAAGGTGATAAGGCGAAGGCTGTTGAAGAGAAGAAGAAAGCTGATGAAGACCGTAGGAAAGCTGATGAGGATAGGAGGAAGAAAGCGGAGGAGGAGAAGCAGAGGAAGGCCGAGGCAGATCGGAAGGCTGAAAAGTCTAAGGCTGCCTCAGCTGAGGAGGCGAAGCTTAGGGCTGAGGAAGCTCGTGATGTTAGTACTGCAGCTCTTAATGTAGCGCAGACTAACTATGCTGAAGCTCAGGGCATCGTGGATACTCTTGTCTCTGATGCCGAGTGGCTGCGCGGTCGTGGAATGGTGCTGGTATGATTCCTCTTTTTTACTTTAATTTGATTTATTTAGACCTGTTGGCTAAAGTATTGCGCTTCCTGTAGATGGCCAACTCCATCCTGAATGCTGGTGAATTGGATAAGGCTGTTGCGGCCGTCATAGATGCTTCCCTTGCAGTTGGTCACCGTAAAGGCTATGTTGAATGTGCGCAACATGCGTCGGTTATGTTTGGACAGGAGTTCGATACTAGTCACTGCTCGGTGACTGAAGAAGCTGAGGCTGAGCTAGCCCGCGCGGAGCATGGTTATGATCATCTATCCATTCCGGTGATGGACTTGGTTACTGATGCACTGAAACATGATGATTGGTGTCAGCGGCTGAAGAATATCCTTGATCCACCAGAGACTGTTGAGCTCTCGGATGAGGAGGCACCTGCGGGTGGAGATGGCGACGGGAAAGGTGATGGTGATGGTGATGGCAGTAAGCCTGGCGGTGATGGCGATAAGCATGGTGACAGTGGAGATGATGAATTCGAATAGGTTTGTCAGCAGGCTTTGTGCCTTGTAAAAAATTCCAGTAGGTTTCTGATGTAACTTGTTGCGCTGTTGCGCTTTTATCTAATGAATGACATTGTGTTTTTATAACTGTTGCGCGGTTGCGCCTTTTAAATAGTATGTTTGCTTATTTTCCGTTACAATTATTGCACTGTTGTTAGAAACTTTGGTTAAGTTAGCGCGAATAAATGTAAGAGAGGCTCATGTGCGAGCGTAACTGGAGTGTTTTCGTGTTAATCAGAAGTTTAACATGCATTTGTAACGAAATAAGTTGGATAGTGATAAAAGAGCATGTCGTATGCTTTCATTAATTACGTAGGCGCTTAGGCCGAGATACATTGCTTGTAGCTTAAACAGGCTTGTAGCCAACATAAAAGTAAAGGGCGCGTGGCCGACATTAGTGGATAAAGGCGCAGGGCCTACATAGTCATATATAGCATTTGCGCAGTTGTTGCGCATTCCACGTGCGCGGGATGATGTGTCCATCCAGGGTGCGCAATTTGTAAGCCCCTTTTCCTAGCACCTCGTGCACCAAGTATGGGCCTTCCCATTTAGGTGCTAGCTTTCCTGGGCGTTCGGCGTTTGAGGCTTCGTTGTCTCGAAAGACATATTCCCCTGGAGTGAAGGTACAGATGCGGACTCGCGCGTTGTAGTACCTCTCCAGTTGTGTTTTGTACTTGGCTTCTTTGATACGCGCGATTTCGCGCCTTTCTTCTAGCAAATCCAAGTCAAGACGACGCTCTGCCTCGTTGTCGATTGCGTTGACTGCTGTCAAACGCGGAGAGGGCAGGCCAACTTCCACCGGGATAACCGCTTCTGAGCCATAGACTAGGCTAAAAGGGGTTTCGCCGGTACTTGTTTTTGGCATGGTTCGGTGAGCCCACAAGATACTTGGGAGCTCATCCACCCAGCCTCTTCGTTTAGTACCCAGTCGGGCCTTAATCCCATCGACTATACACTTGTTCACACTTTCAACCTGTCCGTTGCCTTGAGGATGCGCAACGGAGGAGAAAGTGTGTTCGATTTTCATCTCCTTCATCCAGTTCTGGAGGTCATCTGACGCAAAGTTGGTGCCGTTGTCTGTTACAATCTTGAGTGGGAGGCCGAATCTGCAGATGATGTGTTCCCAAATGAACTTGCGCACCATCATGGCTGTAGTTGAAGCAAGGGCTTTGGCCTCCACCCATTTTGTGAAGTAATCGACGGCCACTATTATGAACTTGACGGCGCCGGGAGCGTCTGGGAAGGGTCCTACCATGTCGATTCCCCGCTGCTGAAAAGGCCAGGCAGTTGATACGGGGATTAGATCGTTCTTGGGGCGCAGGGTTTTTGGAGAGTGCTGCTGACAGGAGTCGCACTTGCGCAGCTCCTTCAGGGCATCAACGTGCATCCCTGGCCAGTAATACCCGGCGTTCATGATCTTCGCAACAACCATGCGTGGTCCCGCATGGATGCCGCAGATTCCTTCATGAATCTCCCTTATCAGATAGTTCGCGTCTTGAGGGTCCACACAGTGCAGGAGTGGTCCCAAGAAGGACTTGCGGTATAAGATACCGCCATTCATTTCGTACTGCAGAGCTTTGTTCTGAATTTTTCTTGCCTCTGCCTTATTCTCTGGGAGTATTCCCTCTTTCAAGTACTGAATGATAGGGGTCATCCAGGATGGCTGGCCTATCTCGATCACATTGACTTGTCGCAACAAAACTGACGGGTTCTTGAGTACCTCAATCCTTACATCTTTGGCCAGATGTTGGAAGGACGTTGAAGCGAGCTTGCTCAAGGCGTCAGCTGGTTTGTTTTCAGAGCGGTTGATGTGGATGACCTTGTGAGACTTGAACTGTTGAAGCAACTTTTTTGCTTGTTCCAGATATAGGGCCATGACTTCACCCCTTGCATCGTATATACCGTTGACTTGGCTGGCTATCAAGAGTGAATCAACATGTGCTTGTAGATTTTTAGCTCCCATTTTGATGGCGAGGCGCAAGCCTGCCAGAAATGCTTCGTATTCCGCCTCGTTGTTGGTGTTTTTGAAATCCAACTTGATGGCGTAAGTGAATTCGTGGTTTTCGAGGCTTACTAGGCGCAATCCAGCTCCCGCGCCGTCCTCGTTTGAGGCCCCATCAGTATAAAGCATCCAAGTCTCATTTGTCGTGTCTTTTTCGGGAGTTTCCACCAACTCACAATCTTTGATCTTCTCAACTAGGACTTCTGTGATGAAGTCCGCTAGAACCTGACCCTTGATGGCTGGGCGCGGCCGATACAGAATGTTGTGGCCCCCCAGCTCGATGGCCCATTTTGCTAACCGCCCGGACGTTTCTGGTTTTTGAAGTATCGTGCCGATATGGAAATTGGTGAGCACGGTGATCACATGCCCTGTGAAATATCTGCGCAGCCTTCTGGAGGCATGTAACAACTCTAGTACCAATTTTTCCATCGTGGAATATCTCGTTTCCGGGTCAGTAAGTACCCTGCTGACATAATAAATTGGAGTCTGAACTCCATTTCTTTCCACTAGTAACACCGATCCTACTGCCTTATCTGAAGAAGATAAGTACAGTACGAGTGGTTCTTTTTCAAATGGTGCAGTCAGGGTGGGGAGCTTGATCAAACATTCTTTCATTTGCTGAAAAGCCTTTTCTGCTTCAGGGGTCCACCTGAATTCTTGCTTCTTCACACAATTGCACAGTGTGCTGATAAAAGGGTATGACTTCGCGGCGTGATTTGACAAAAAGCGGTTAAGCGCGGCGAGGCGGCCGGCCAACCGTTGCATTTCTTTGATTGTTCGCGGCGATGGCATCCGCTCTATTGCTTGGACTTTCTCCGGGTTTACTTTAAAGCCGCCGTTGGTTACTATGAAACCTAGAAACTTCCCTTCTTCCATGCCAAAAGAACACTTGGCTGGGTTCAACTTCATGTTTACGCTGCGCAATGAATTGAACGTTTTCTCGATGTCCTTCAACATTTGGTCCTCTTCGGGACTTTTAACCACTAGATCATCGATGTAAACTTCAATATGCTTTCCGATGTCACCCGCGAAGGTCTTGTCCATCAATCGCTGGTATGTGGCGCCAGCATTTTTCAGGCCGAATGGCATCTTCGTATAGCAAAAAATCCCCAGATCCGTGCGAAAAGCCGTCTTGTCTTCATCCTCGAGTTTCATTTGAACTTGATGGTACCCCTTGTAGCAATCCAAGAAGCACTTCCATCTGTATGGCGCGAGAGAGTCTATCTTTTTGTCGATCTCAGGCAAAGAGTAACAATCCTTAGGGCATGCCTTGTTGAGATCGGTATAGTCGACGCACATTCGCCATCCGCCACTAGACTTCTCTACCATTACGGGGTTCACAACCCAACTCTGATAACGTACTTCTCGCAGGATGCCGGCTTTAAGTAACTCGCAAACTTGCTCATTCATTGCTTTCGTCTTGTCTGCCCCTAGGCTGCGCCTTCTTTGGACTTTCGGCTCAACCGAGGGGTATGTGTTTAAACAGTGCTCTGTGATGTCGCGCGGGACTTCGGTCATGTCGGCCGGGGTCCAGGAGAAAATATCCATGTTCTTGAATAGGAGCTGCTTGAGGCGAGTTCTGATATTTGGTGAGATAGCGTGACCTATCGTCACCGTTTGCTCCGGATATTTGCGATTTAAAACCCATTTTTCGGGCTCGGTTGCTGAAACCTTTGCCGCTTTTGTTGGGCGCATCTCCTCTGTTGACATAACTTCTTTCTTTGCATAAACGATTGCCACCCCCGTCTTGGTTGGGAAACCAATCGCGGAGTGGGGGTGGAAGTAATCATATTCAGCTCACCTTGCGTCTCTCTCCCGATCAGCACGTCATGTCTTGACTTAACAGGCATCACCATGAAGTTGACGTTTGTTGTCCTCGAATGCTTCCCGTCAGAGAGTGTGACAGGGAAGCTAATTTGGCCTAACGGGAAGACCATTTCATTGCAGAACCCAGACAGTGGGTAGTCAACTGGTTCGAGTTTCGCTTTGTCTTCATCGTCGAACTGGTTAAAGCATTGTTCATAGATGATGTCTGCTGTACTCCCCGGGTCAATGAAGACGTATTCAGTTTCATAATGGCCGATGATACCGGTGATGACGATGGGTCGTGTGGCTCGGGGACCCCCGCGCACCAGCGGGAAAATAACTTGCTGTTCTTGCCATGAAGGCTCATAAGGTCTCTTGCCTTTTTCTCTTGCGCTATACCTTGGTCCATTGACCATGTGTGTCTCCAGGCGTCGAACCTTCTTGTGATTTCCTTCATCGTGGCGATGGAGCTGTCGCGTTTCTTTGCGCACATTCTTCACTAAGTGGCTCAGCTTTCCACTCTTTAGTGCTCTCTCGATCTCTTGTTGCAAGCTGTAGCAATCATCTGTTAAGTGGCCTGTATCTTTGTGGAAATCACAATACAGATTGGGGTCTTGTCCCTTTTTGTTCGTCATAGGCCTGGGAGCCTTGAAGTCATGGTTCTCCGTCATTAGCACCTCTTTTGGTGTTTTTATGAGCGGAGTCCAATGCTTTTCACGATTATCGTCTCGGACTGCCTTTCTATAACCGATGCGGTCAATGGTGTCACGCGCGTCTTCCTTATAGCGGGATCGTTCTTCGTAACGGGGTCGATCGCTATAACCGCTGGAGTGGTTGGCCTTCCACCCAGGGTTTTTGCCTTTGTTGCGCCTGTTGTCATCGCGCGAGTGACCCCCTTTGGAAAATCTATCATCAGAACGATAGTTGTTGTTTCGTGCGAGAGACTCTTCCGTTTGCGCGACTATCTTCGCGGCTTCCATGAGTTTGTCCCACTCCTTTGGCATTCCATCTTTCCCAGTGATGGTTCTAATCAGGCTATCACAACGGATTGCTTTCTTGAAATGGCAGCGCATGAGTTGTTCACTCACGCCACCGATCTCCAAACATTCTTTGTTAAAGCGCGTAATGAAATCTTCCAAACCCTCATTATCTCTTCGCCAGATGTCTTCAACTTCAGCTGTGTCGCGCTGGTATCGCCTTTGCTGACTGAAGTGACTCAGAAACTGAGTCCTGAAATCTACCCATGATTTTATTTTTCCCGGAGGAAGGCTGTCGAACCAGGCGCGAGCAGCCCCCGTTAGTGTTTGGATAAACAAATGACACCACATGGGCATGTTCCAACCTCCCATGCAGCCCACGCTAGTAAACACTCTGACGTGATTGTCTGGATCAGTCAATCCGTTGAACTTTCCGACAGTCGGAGGCAACTTTTCTCTCTTGAGCGGCGCTAGTGCTATCTTTGGAATGAACTTCGAATGCTCTATAGCTTCTTCTGGTCGATAGGCGAGGCGAAAGTCACGCTCCGCCTCCTCGGTATAACCAACGTGTTGCCTTGGTTTGTAATACTCGTGATTTCTTTGCAAACGATTGAAGACCGAAGATTCGTCATCGTTTTCCCAGGTTGGATCCTTCGGGTCAGTTTCTTCCCACTCATCGTTCATGTTGCGCGGCGTGAGCCGGCTATGAACTGGGCCTCTTCGGGAAGTTGACGGTTCGTCATAGTAGCTTTCTGTCTCCCCCCGCGTGTCGCGCGTGTCCTGCACGCTTAGTCTTCGGGTAGGGGGAGGTCTGTTGGCTCTTCCTTGGATATTTTGCGGTGGTGGCATCGGGCGCGGCCCGTGACTTGGGCCGGTTGGTGTAACCAAGGAAGGTTCTGCCGTTAGAACTGCTTGTTGCGCGCTCAAGGATTGATATGCCGCGTTAATGGTGGCGAGTTGCTTGGCGTACCATGAGGCTGGGGTTTCGCCCTCTGGTAGCCCCAATAGCGCTGAGATATTCTGAGGTGGAGCTGGGTTCGATGGTCCAGCACCGTTGTTTCCTGGGGTAGTTTGATTGATGCGGGTGAAGCTCCCGCGAGGACCCCCGGTGTTGGCCATCTCGATCTCGCCGATTTCTTCAACGTGTTGGGGTTGGATGTTTTGATTATCCACCCCCAACGCTGCGTTAGGGTCTGCTCCAAAACCAACAAATTCGGGAATGATTCCTTGACCAGCCATGATCGAAGGAAGAAAAGCAGTGAAAACTCAGGAAATAAGAAGATGAAAGTGGTTTGTAGAAAAAATCGGTGGGCGCCAATGAAGAAACACGAAACTGATTTAAGGGGCTAATCAGTTTGGTTTATGTTTCTACCATAATGGTTAATCTTCTTGTAAGTTTCCTGAGCTCCTAATGATCGTGGTTATCTGCAAAACAAAACACCGTTACTCGTTAAGAGGGGAATGTGGGGGTTTCCCTCTTAACCGGGCTCCGGTGTTTTGTTTTGCAGATAATCACGCGTTGAAGAATTATTGATTGTGTGTGTATGACTTGTACATTGCGTATTAATAATTGTACATTGGAATCTCATCACTAGTGATGACCACCGCCACTAAAGAATGCTTGTGAGTGATAGAATAGTAGTTACTGACATGGCGGAACATGATTGGATGTTTGTGTCACTAGTGACCACCCCTTATATAGGCCAGGATAATATTGTAAATTATATCATTTTGACTGATTTTAGTTTTTTGTTGGTCTTAACAGAAAACAAGCTTAAAATTGATATTTAACGTGGTTAATTTACTGAATATAACGAACATTCAGGTTTAAACACAAAAAAATGTGATTTAAATATCTTTTTTTTAACTAAAAAATTAACATAATATTATATAATAATTTACATGGAGATAGTTGGTAAACGGGCAACAAGCTGCGCCGCTACCCCTTTTTGAATAGCAAAACTAAGCCTTTTAAAAACTACGTCCATAGATCTCATGGTCATAACATTACTATACATAACCCTTTGAACTCGACTAAGTAGGTCCACAGCCTCTGGCACTAGAAAACCAAAAGTATCAAAAGCAAATGGGATAAACACGTGCTGGTTGTCAAGGCACGCTTTCTCATGCTTGATCACTTTACCCGAAGCAGCCTTTAAAGCAGCCTGACCTAATGTGAAAGCACTACTCCCTAAGCCCACAAGATGTGTTCGCTTAAAGAAATTTTCTTGATGAGATAAAAGAAAGCAATAAGAAACACATGATCTTCTTAGGTAATCAAAGTAAGCCTACATTAAAGGAAATGATGTCAATTTGGTGTCACATTTATTGTCAGGGTATAATTAAGATTGTTGGACCACCAATCTATTTGAAGAAATTTATGAGCGAAAATCTGGGTCAACAAAACTGGATTTACTTGGACCACCAATTTCATGTTCCTAATACCGCAGAGAGTCGCCACAACTAAATACTAAGTACTCGTAAAAACAGTAACTGTTGATGTATTTTGTGTCTTGGATTGTAATTTTCTAAAACATATATGAACGGTCATCATTTTGTTTATATTTTGTTGGTTGGTTGTTAGTTGACCATGTCAAACATCCTCCTGTTTGACTTGGCAACATTCTGTTTTGTTATAATTTGTTCACACGCGAAGGAAGTAATATATGGTGTATCTGACATGAAAATGTAACACGAAACGTATATGGTTCCCTTGTGACTCGAAGGATGTACTTCGTGTTGCTATTATTTGTTTCGTGTTGTTTTGGATAGATCCATAAGTACTTCGTGTGTCCACCTGCTGTATTGCCTATAAATACAGAAGGTTAGATTTCATTTTGAAGTGTGCATTTTGAGAGAGTATTGGAGCTTATTTTGGAGATTATGTACTGTTACTCTGTTAAAATCAGTTGAGAAACTTTTGAGTGATTTGTTCTTCTTGATTGATTGTGCTCTTGCTTGGTTGTGTATAAATCAGGGATTCCACACTTGTGTTTATGCATTTGATAACTTGAAATCACCTTGTTCTTAGATCCTTTCAACGTAGGACGGATTTCTTCTTAAAAACCAAGTATTTTGGTGAGTTTTTGAGTGCTTATTGAAGATTTTTGACAAAAACACAAAACTCACCTTTGAATGATATAAAAATGGACTAAAAAAACCTAAATGATGTTATTCGACCAACTTTTAGTTGAAATCTTGATAAAAACAATGGAGATAATGAAAACTCAGCTTGTTTTTGAGTTTTAAACATATAATTTTAAAACTCCATTTTTTCCGGCGAACTTTCTTGCCGGAGAAGACACCGGATTTTGTTGCCGGAAAAGTACATTCACCTGAATATTCCCTTTGTGAGCTGGCAGATTCGTTTTAACGGAATGTACGAATTGTCAGATAAGAATTTCTATTATCTGCATCATTACACAAAACTACACAAGCTCCCAGCCTGCACATAAATCCTCCTTCGTGTCTTGGTGCTTGTCTGTTTCGCGTTTCATAAGTATTTCGTGTAAAGATCTTGTTTCGTGTAAGCCATATTTCGTGTGACTGGTGTTTCACCCCCAAGATCCTTATTTCGCGTGCACAGTGTTTTGTGTAACACTTACCTTCGTGTAACCAGTGCTTCGCGTGGCAGTATATTGTTCGCGTATTTTCGTGTGGTAGTTTATTGTTTGCGTACCTTCGTGTTGTCACCCAGTGGTTCGTGTCAATTCATAGGTTATCAGTTTTTGCAACATTAATATGTCTTCTAATCCATGGGATTGGAGTGTCAACGGTACTTCGAACGGTACCGCACCTCAACAAAATACCAGAACATCATGGGTTCAATCTCTCATGCCATCTCCATCCGCGATGATATCGGCTAATCAGTGGGCATTCGTTGCAAACCAGAATCAGAGCATTCAAAACCTTTCGATTAGTGAAAGTGAATCTGGAAGTAATAATCATCCACCTAAACTATCCCATATTAACGACTATCCTTGGTGGAAAGGTAGGCTCCACACGTATGACAATGGTCAGAATACCGAACTTTGGAATTGTTTTACAACTCCTTACAATGAAGCACTTGAAGAATCTGGATCGAATCCCACAACATTAGCTAATTTGATCGAACAAGAGAAAAAGGCATATGTTTTAGAGAAGAAAGCTTTTGCCATCCTCACTTAGGCGCTTGATAAAGACATTTATCATCAGTTCGTTTATTGCACAACTACTAAGAATTTATGGGATACTTTACAAGCTAGAGGAGAAGGAAATGCGGCTTCGAGAAAGATTCGACATCATTTATTGAAGAAAGAGTTCGAAGGGTTCATGTTTATGGAAAACGAATCATTGGGAGAGATGACTACAGGATTTTACCACTTGTTAAGCGAAATGTTTTCATATCGAGTAATTGTGACTCTGCAAGAGATTGTTTCCCGATTTGCCTATGCACTACCACCCAAATGGAGTCAATTTCTAGAAATCCTAAAGCAAAATGGCATTTTGAACACGTAGTATCTATGAATTTATCCAAACGTTAGAGAATAAGGATGAAGAAGAAATTAGAAAGGCAAAAAGAATTCCAGTTCCGCAGAATCCGAAAATGTATTTCGGTATCGGTGGTGGTATTAGTGGAACTTCATAACTGGCTCAACACGCTAAGTTGCAAACCGCCTTTGTTTCCAATGCAAATCCTTTCCTACCACAACAACCTGCAACTTCCGAACATGTTGGCCCAACTTTTGTTCCTCCCCCATTCTTAGATCCTAATCAAGTAACCTAACAAGCATGCTATGGTAATTATCCCTCAAACGTTAATGTTGTTTTTTCATCAAACCCGAACACCGTTCGTCTATATACTTCAAGCTTTTCTAAGGTAAGTGTAGAAGTTACCAAAGAACATATGAAACTTTTGAATACTTTGGTAGGCTCTTATTATGGGTTGGTAGCCAGTCAAATTGGAAATATCAATTTGACACATGAAGACTATATGCAAATAGATAAAGAAGAGATGGAATTAATGGATATAAAATGGGCTTTTGCTAGCGCTGTGAGAAGAGCAAGGGATTTTATGGACAAAACGGGGAGAACTAGTTTGGAAAGCAAAATGGATACCAAGTACGAGTTTGACAAATGTGCGTTTACTTGCTTTAACTGTGGAGAAAAGGGTCACTTTAAACGTGAATGCACTAAACCATCCTAGAACGAAAATCAACACCTAGTTTAACGAGGCTTTTGATATCTTGATAAGAACACTTATATATAGGAAGTACCCGCGACATATCCACTATGTCCTTATAAGTCTTCATCGGCTTCATTATTCCGATCATGATTGATGACACAAACACAACTTACATAGAACTTCTCTCAACTAGTCTAACAAGGCTTTTGATATTTTGATAATAACACCTATATATAGGAAGTACCAGCGACGTATCCACCATGTTCTTTTCAAATTTCATCGGCTTCGCTAACGTTTTTGATCGGTTATATGTGACGACTCAACTCAAACTTACTAATTAAAAAATCGTAACCAAACCACAACAACTAATGCGTGAGTCTCAAACCCAAAAAGAGCATGACTAATGATGACAATACCTACATCCATAGTTATTATGGAAAGGTCGGTATACGAAAAAGTGAGACGATACCCACATCACATAAATATTGGGGGAAAGGTAAGTCTTGATGAGTGATGATGTGAAACTTCAACAACATGAACTAGCAACAAAACAAATCATAAATGCATCACATGGTGATAACATAAAATGTTAGAGTAACAGATGGAAACGAAGATGAATTTTAGAATAGTACGTCAAAAGGGTGATAACGGAACATGTTATCAACGGTACAGAATAAGATTTAATGATTATATCGTTTGACATTAGTGCGAACGTCAATGATACTGATGTGTGGTAAAATACACATATTTGTCCGGTATAAAATGTATAATTATTGTATAGTTGTTATTTGTTTTTATTTAGTTTTTAATGTTTTATTATATTATTTTGTGTTTTGCTAGGTTCCTAGTGCAAATGGAGCGAGAACGAGTAATAAGAAAATAACCAGCCAGTTGAGCAGAGTAGAACATCAGTGACCGAATTAAAATTGCCGCTATTTTCCTTGAGTGGGGCGTGGCCAGTGTCTCTATTTTATGTTAGAGAGCTGCCATATTATTATTATTATTGTTGTTGTTGTTGTTGTTGTTGTTGTCGTTGTTGTTGTTAAAGGCAGTTATTATTATTATTATTTAATTTTTGAGGAATTGTGTATATTAATAAAGTTGGAGGCGGCTAATAAATGGAGGCATTTGTGAACGAATAAAAGGAAAAAAACAATACGTGGTTGCCAATTATTAATAAATGGAAGCGGCAACATTTACTTGTTTGCTTGGTGTGACGCGGAGAATAGAAGAAGACCCCTTCGGGTGCCGCAAAGGGGTATAAAACGCGGACAAAGTTGATTAGGGCTATGATTCTTATTTTTAACCTTATATAAGTACATCATAAACCCCAATAAACCCTATTCACAAATTAGTAACTTTTGGGGACGAATTCAGCCGCAAATTTGGAGCTTTTGAAGCGGTTTTAAGAGCTTGAAGCTACGTGTTGAAGATTGGAAGTTGAGGAGGTCGTCTGGATTATCTTTGCATCATTTGGGTTCCTTATTCTTTGTTTCCTATTCTTTTAACCATGTTTCTCGCAATTAAAATTACTCTTGTTTTCATGTTTTTCATGACTTTTCTAGGCTAGATCTTTAAAACTGCCTAGACTGTGATGATGGTTTTATAAGTTTTGATTTGTATTATGTTTAATTAGTTATTTATGGATTGTTGATAAAAGTAGTCGGTTTGTTATTATGGTTTAATGTATATGCATGCTTTAAATTGTTTTATTGTCTTTTGTTGCTTCGTATAAATTTTGGCGACTTTCTATATCACAGAATAGATTCATACTAGGTTATGAGTTTTGGTGAGTGTCTATGTAACGGAATAAATTTATAATCTTTAGGGTTAATCACGCGATACACCTTAGAAGTAATAATTGATAAGTTAATAAATTAAAATGTTCTACTAAGTTCAATAGATGTGAGGTGCGAAATTATTGTTAGGTCTTCATCATTAAATTGCTAGGTAGGATATCTGTGAGGAGTCTGAACTAGTTTCCTTAGTCATAGTTTTCTAACAAGTTGAACTGAAATTCCAAACTTATCCTAGGTTTATAACCCTTGAGGGAGTGATTCGTATTAGGGTACTTTTGTAAACCTAGATAACCTGTGAAGGAGTCTTGTAGCCGGTAATCATAACAACCTATTTAGAGTTCTATAAGTGTCTCCTTGAGAAGGGTCGAGGGTCTTGATCGATATCTATGTAGGTTTAGAATATAAAGATCTCTGTTTTACAATAATTAATAAACATAATAAAGTCACTACTAAAATAAATCAGGAATCCAGTCTAGGTAGTCGTTTCCATCAATTGAGTAAAACGCTAATTAATTCGTGTTTCGTTAATTTAATTAATTTTCTTTTAGTTTGCAATTTTAGGATAATTAGAGCCCCCTAGATATAAAAATGGTTAGTTTCGTGTCTGTCTTGGTCTAGATAGAGTTTAGTTAACGTAATTAAAGAGTCTCATGGGTTCGATACTCGGACTTACTTTAGCTTTACTACATTGATCGGTACACTTGCCGGTTGTATAGTTTAGGTTTACATCGAGTCTAAGTTTATAAATTTAAAGCTTAGAGTGTCTAATTTAGGTTAATTTAGTTTATTTTTATTTGACCACATTTAATACATCAAGTTTTTGGCGCCGTTGTTGGGGATTCTTTGACAATTGCGTTGAAGTCTTTGTGAGGATTTAATTGACATCATACGTGCTAGTTGTTTTTTATTTGAGTCGTAGTAGTCTAATTAATTTTAGTGTCCATTTATTATTTTTTCAAGTCATTTGTTTTGTCTAATTAATTTTAGCATTCACAAGGACCATCGCCTAAGCCGCAAACGGACAAGTCTTTCTTCTCTTCATCAACCCCTAAAGTAAGTACTTCTTTTTCTTCATCTTCCACTTGTTCCGACTCCACTCTTCCTTCTAAACCACTAGCATTTGACTTCACACGGAAGTCTTTACCTTATAATTCCCCACTAGCACAAACCACTACGCCAAATATGGTAGGTCATCAAACCGTCCACCAACAATCCACCACCAGTTTCACCGGTGTAAACTAGCCCATCACCCTTCCCGTAGTCAACAATGACAAATCTTGGCACATCCCATCATACATCATGACCGCTATTAACAATTCCTGCCAATTTCATGGTCGTGATGACGAGGATGCTCTTGCCACATCAACCGCCTTACTCAAATCCGCAGCATCTTCTCTATCGAAGGTGCTAATCTTGACGCCCATTACCTTCATGTTTTCCCATTTTCACTTTCTAGCCGTGCAGCCACATGGCTTGATTTGTAGACAGCAGGTTCCTTCACCAGTTGTACTACCATTAGAGATGCTTTTCTTGCTAAGTACTTCCCACCCGCGAAAGCATCTCGCCTTCAAGATCAGATCCATTCGTTCCGGATGGAGACTGATGAGCCCTACTACCTAGCTTGGGAAAGATTCCAAAGCTTACTTTCTAGATGCTCTCGGCATGGTCTGTCAGACTGACTGGGCACTTGAAGAGAAATTCTACAACGGTCTCACTCCTGAAATCCGAGCTCGGTTTAACACCTCTGCGGGAGGCTACTTAATGGGTAAGAAAATAGTGGCCGAATGCAAAGACGTGTTTGAAAGTTTTGCTCATTCCGATCATGAACAGCAATCTACCACCAGGAATTCAACTCCTGTGTCTTGTACTTACTCGGTGGTTCGAGGAGTACACCAAGTTAGCTTGGAAACGACGGTAGCCGCTGCTTTAGAATCCCTTAAGCGAGGGGTAAGTAACTATATTCAAGAGATTAGGAAGAAGGTAGATAGATGTGAGGTCTGCAGGGGAGGTCATGATACAGTAGAGTGCCCAATGCTTACCCAAGAGCAAGTCGAGTTTGTCACTGGTCAAAACCCTAACTCCAGTAACACCTTTAATAACTCGAATTATAATTCTAACTAGCATAGTAATAATAATAACAACAACAACAACAACAACTAATAATAATAATAATAATAATAATTGGCGTTCTTCCGGTAATACCCCTGGTTTCCAATCGAGTCAAAATCAAAACCGGGGGCAGGGCCAATTCTATTGTAGGGGTTCAAACCATGAGGGTCAACCTATGAGTGGGGCTTCAAGTGGTAGTTTAGATAGGATTGAGGAACTTCTTTCTAAAATAGTGGTTAAGGACCAGGTCACTCAGAAAACCCTAAAACACTTGGGTAGTGGTCTAGAAGAACATGCCATCATGCTTAAGAACCAACAATCAAACTTTCTTGATCTCCAAAGACAAGTAGGTGAAATCTCTTGTCAGTTGCAAGAAGGACCACCGGGTCAGTTCTCTGGCAACACTCAAATTAAACCCGACAAACCATCATGTTAAAGCCATAACTGCTAGGTCGGGTAGAGAGTTAAGGGAAGTTGAGATGCCACCGGTTCAGGTAGAGGAAGAGGAACCAGTGGATGAAGAGATAGAGTTAGAAGCCCCTCCATTAGAAAAGACTGTTAGGAAACCGGTTGAGCCAGTTAGACCAAATCCTAAGATTGATCATGCTTGTCTTCCTTATCTTGAACGTTTAAAAAATCAAAAATATACTAAGGAATACAGGTATTTCCTAGACATGTTTAAACAACTCAAGATCAATCTTCCATTAATTGAAGCCCTCAAGCATATGCCGAAGTATTCTAAGTTCTTAAAGGATCTCCTGAAAGGGAATGAAAAACTAGAGGAGCTTTCAAATGTCTCTCTGAATGCCAAATGTTCTGTTGTTGTGACTATGAAGCTACCGGAAAAACTCAATGATCCGGGTATCTTCACGATCCCATGTTTGTTTGGTGGTGATGTTCAAAACCATGCGTTAGCCGACCTTGGTGCTAGTATTAATCTGATGCCATATTCATTTTATGAATATCTAGGCCTCGGTGATCTCAAACCAACTCGCATAACCCTAGGTTTAGCTGACAAAACCGTTAAGTGTCCTCGGTAAATAGCAGAAAATTTGCTCATAAAAATTGATAAGCTTGTTTTCCCGGTGAATTTTGTAGTGCTAGACATGGAAGTAGACAAGAATGTGCCCCTAATTCTAGGATGTCCATTTTGGTGCACCGCTAAGGCCCTCGTAGATGTTTTCTTAGGCACTATTACACTTAGAGTTGGGGAGGAAACGGTTGTCTTTAAGGTTAATAAGGCGAGAGGTTCAGGTGCTCGGTTAGAAGCGGTAACATCAGTTAAGGAGAGTGAGAGGGATGAGAGAGAAGAGAAAGGAGGAGTGAGTGATCGTAGTTTAAAGCAGATGATAGGACCCAAGTGTGGGGATCCATCCGATAAGAAGGTAGACAATTTAGAGAAGAGGATAGAGTGGTTGGAATCTAAGATAGAAACACTAACAGTGTGGCGATGGATATATCTTAAATACATCTCGGTTCAAACCACCCGATGATGAGTTGAGAGGTTATGGGCAGGGCCGGCCCAAGGGTCATCATTCTAAAGCCCTAGCTTTAGGCCTCCATCTGATTAGGGCCACCAGTTTAAAAAAAATTTACACATATGCTATTGGGCCTTTTTAGCCCATTTGGACCTGGATTGAGAAGCCGCCTCTATTCTAATCCCCTACGAAACATCTGATTACTCAATTGGTCGCACATTCACAGCAATTGAAAGCGAGTAGGCGTCCTTTAGGTCTGCGTGTCATCTGGCAATGACATTCACAGCAACCAAAGGCGGTGATTGTCAAGCAAGGTGAATCGAACCGTCTCTGCTTTTAATCGGACTTTAGAAGAAGAAGTTATATTCCTGTGAGTATTCTATTTTTTTTTCAAAATCTTGAGTTCTTTCTGATTTATGCTAATGTAATCGAACACAATTTGTAATATGTGTTCTAATTTTAGTTTGAAATTGAATGTTATGGGTCACTTCTTTTGAAATCGAAGGTCACCTCCCTGTTCTGTTTTTGCTATTGTATTTTGTTTATGTTCCTTACTTCTTTAGTTCTTTTAAGTATGCTACAAATTGACCGGACCTTTTACTTGATTATGTTGCAGACTTATTTGTTGTTGATTGTCATTGTCCTAGTGTTTTGTCAATTGTTCTTACCCAGACTTATTCTCAATGTATGATATTTTGATAGCTTGATTTTTAGCCTCACACTTACTAGTGTTTAGTCAATTGTTCTTACCCAGACTTATTCTCCGTGTATGATATTTTGATAGCTTGATTTTTAGCCTCACACTTACTATAGTTTAATCCTCGAACTGTTGAACTTTTTATAGCCTCATTAAATTATACTTTGGTTTAAACAATTTGTTATACTTTTTGTAACATGATCTTTGGAAAGGAGATAGGGGCCTGAAATATTTAGTTCGCTTGAGGCCTCCATATTGGTTGAGCCGGCCCTGGTTGTGGGATATGGAGAGATTTGTTTATTCGTAGGTATGATAGTGCTACGGCCCGAGAGTTCTGGTACGGAGGTGAGCTGGGTTTACATGATCATCCGTGAGTAGAAGGGAAGTGATGAAATTGGGGTGAAATTCCCTTTTGTAGAGTTTGTAGAATTTGAGTCTTTATCATATTCTAGATAGTTTTGTGTTTTTCATTTTCTTGTTTTGAGTTGTTTTGAAGGTAATCATGTCCGTAGGGGAGTCAAGAATGCGAAGAAACGGAGTTCCAAAGTGTTTTCTAGTAAAAAAATTGGCTTTGAAAGTATTTTGGACGAGTTGGGAAAGAATATGGAAAATTTTCTAAGGCATGGAGGCAATAAACACAAGAAACTTTATGTGAGAACAGGCACTTCGAGTCACGCGAAGGGTATCTGATACTCCGGTCGCGTAGCGCGGCGGGTGTGTTTTCCTGCTAAGTTATTTTGTGCTAGGTTTGATCAGTTTCTTGCATCCGATTCATTTATGGTATGTGTTTACTTGTTTTGTACTATGAGTCTAATTTAGTAGTTTTGAGTCGGTTTTTGTCTAGAATCGGTACTTCTTTGGTTTTTTATTGTTTTTGTTTATGCAGGTTTGAATCATACCACCCGTACGCAATCTCCATTCAGGTGATTTTGAAGCTATGTTTATCAAAATTTCAAGACATTTACTAAGCATACCAGTCATAGTCAAAGCCGATATTGAATGAAATGCTATACGATTGGAGCTGGATTGGACAATAGTTTTGGAGCTTACGCAATTGTTTAACTAGGTAAGTCCTTTCCAACTATCCTTCGTTTTTTTATATCTTATTTATTTTTGTCTTTTGAGTCGGTTTCCATCCTACATTGAGGGCAATGTAGAATATAAGTGTGGGGATGGGAAACTATGGTTTAGGTTTTAGTTATTGAGTCGTTTGAGTCATAAATTTTCGAAAAATACAAAAAATAAAAAAAATTAAAAAATCCAAAAAAGTGGAAAATAGAAAATTTTTCCCATTTAAGAAAATTTACAAGTAAAAACGGAAAATGATAGTAAAGTTGAGCATATTCGAGTTTCAAATAATAATAATATGAGAATAAAGTAAAACTCGTGTTTAGCTTGGGATATGTGAATAGGCTCGACCCGGTTCATAGGTTCCTTTGATATTAAAATACCTTAATTGTTAGTATACTAGTGGGTTCTCATCTAGAAAAAGTTGGAAGCCGAAACCACCAAAAATAGTGTAAGAAATGCCGTTATAAGCTAAAATTGTTAGAAATTTTTTATCAAAAAGAAAAAATATAATAAATGAGCTAGATTGAGAAAAAAATGAGGCCTGTGTAATCTTCGTTGGGGATGGTGACTCTGACTGGCTCTAGGTTAAGTTATGGAAAAAAGCAAAAAATTACTGACGCTCACGTTGTCGCTCTCAGGGTTGGTGACTCTGGTTGAGACAGCCTCTGGGTTTGGTAATGTAAAGTCTAGTGCTCAAAAAGAATAAGAAAAAAATAATAAGAAAAAGTTTGATATTAAATTCTCTTAATTTTGGTAAAAAAACGGTTAGGAAAGAATCCAGTGATTCATTACTTTTGTTTCATGAGCTTGAGGCGGGATAAGATGAAACTGCGGCTTCTAATGTATGACCCTAAGTAGATTGATCGAACTTAAATATAAATTACATAATAAGGGCTTGGAACCGGGTTTGGGTTTAAGTGGATATGTATATTTGCAATCGCGGTTACTACGAGTTTTAATATTTATAAAGTAAAATAATTTTTGAACCTGGACTTTGCTTTGACTATGATTCCGTTTGCATAAGTCTTTTTCAGGTACGAAAAAAGGTTAAGTGTGGGGATATTGATGTGTGGTAAAATGCACATATTTGCCCTTGTAAAATGTATAATTATTTTATAGGTTTTATTTGTTTTTATTTAGTTTTCAGTGTTTTATTATATTATTTTGTGTTTTGCCATGTCCTGTCCTGGTGCAAATGGAGTGAAAACGAGTAGTAAGGAAATAAGATGCCAGTTGAGCAGAGTAGAACGCCAGTGATCGAATTAAAATTGCTGTTATTTTCCATGAGTGCGCCGTGGCCACTGTCTCTATTTTATAAGGATAGAGAGCTGCCATATTATTGTTGTTGTTGTTGTTGTTGTTGTTTGATGTATTGCAAAATACATCCCTTATTCGTGTATAGTTTGTATAGATTTCCGTTATTTCTAGTTTCGTTTTAGTTAGAATTGCGTGCTATTGACTATTTGGTGTTTCGGCAGGTCCTGGTGCGAATGAAGCGAAAATGAGTAAAAAGTAAATAACCAGCCAGTTGGGCAGAGTGGGGTGCCAGGGACCTAAGACAAATTGGCGTTATTTTTTGTGATTAGACTAAGGCCACTATCTCTAATGGAGGCATATATGATTTTATTATTTGTTGTGGTATTACATATTATATAAGATCTAAAAAGTGGCTAACCAATCATATGAAGAACAAAATCATAGGTAAAAAGGAGTCCAGCATGTTACGTAAATGGCAATGTGAAGAAATTGTTGGTCAACAATTAAACCTAGTCCTATATGATATATAATATGACAACAACTGAGATTAGAATATAATTCTTTTGGGAGATCAGAAGCAAAGGTCAAAAGGAATCCCTATCTATTTTCGAGCCATTGGAGAAAATCATAGTGGGCCGCCAGCTATGCAGTGTCACGAGGAGAGTGGGGTAATTCTTTTCTTCTCTTGGGCTTTGAAACAAGTTGAGGTGGAATAAAATGGCACGTGAAGGTTTAGGAGGGCTGGGCCAATTCTTTTTGAAAACATCAATAGTGGGCCGCAAGAGACAAGAGGCACATTTATTATATACATATTTTTTAGGGACGGACGAGGGGAATTATCTTACGAACGAAGAAACCCTAAGGCAACTTTGGAGCAGATTTTTACATCTTTCGAAGTGTTTTAGCTTGCGGGAATCATAAGGTTGAAGCGTGGAAGTGAAGATTGTTTGGGTTTTATCTCCCGATTTTCTTTAATTTTGTGTTTTCAATCTTTTCCAATGAATTCTTGTTTTGAACTTGATTTGCTTAGTATAAACGACATGTTTTTTTGGCTAAACCCTAGATACTACCTAGACAAGATGATGGTTTGATTAAAGTTTGGATCTTTTAACGGTTATTATTGTTTGATTATGGATTGATATCTGAAAGTAAAGTGTTCTAGAATTTCTGATTTGGTGCTTGTGCGTATTTACTTTTGATTGTTGATTATTTACTGTTTCACATAGATTTTGGTGAATGTCTTTCGCATAATAATTTTGTGTTGATTATTTGCATCCTCGCGGGTTCGGGTGATCGTTGGGTAAATTGGCCAATAGCCCTAGAAACAGTAATTAAAATACAATTAGAATTAAATATTCTGCTTAGCTTGTCGCTGAGAGGCTAGTTAGTTATTAGGTCGCGGTGCAGTATATATCTAAGATAGGTTTTGAGAGAAGTCAATCTTAGTTCCCTAATTGCATTTGTGTCTAGTAAACCAAGTTAGAACCTAGAATTGCCTTAGATTGTCGCGCTGAGAGGTAGATAGTTGTATTAGGGCACTTTTAGAGTCGTTAGAGGACTGAGAGGAAGTCTAACATTCGGTGTTTATAACAGCCTTGTAGGGTTTCCTAGGTTTCTTCCTGAGAAGGGTCGGGAAGTCTTAGCATTGAAATACCTTAAGGTTTAGTATTTTACGATCCGGCTCCATACAACAATAATACCGTTAGAAGTCCATTCCTAGTTAAACTGGATTCGAGTCTAGGTAGTCGTTAATCTCATCTGAATCAAACCTTAGTTCTTATTTGTGTCTTAGTCTAATTTTCATTTTAATTTCAATTTTAGAATTTTAGTAAACCCCCCCCCCCCCCCCTTAAAACACAACAATTGTTTAGTCGTGTCAGTGTCAAGTCTAAATAAAGTCATTAACGTAATTCATTAGAGTCCTTGTGGGTTCGACATCCGGACTTACTTTTCTGTGCTAGAGTCGATAGGTTCACTTGCCGGTGAGTAGTTTAGTCAGGTTAGAGAGTCTAGATTTTTATTACTCGAGTCTTAATTTAGGGTAATTTTAGTTTATTTAGTTGAACTACTTTTTCCACATCAAGTTTTTGGCGCCGTTGCCGGGGATTGCATAGACTACTGAAAGTTAAACGACGCCACCCGGAAAGACCATTTTCCCTTGCCATTCATTGACCAAATGTTGGAGCGTCTAGCGGGTCAACAATTCTATTGTTTTCTCGATGGATTTTCGGGTTATTTTCAGATCCCCATCGCCCCGGAGGATCAAGATAAAACGACATTCACATGCCCTTACGGCACTTATGCGTATCGCCGCATGCCTTTCGGGTTATGCAACGCTCTGGCTACTTTCCAAAGATGCATGGTCGCTATATTCCAAGACATGCTTGAGACTTCTATGGAGGTCTTCATGGATGACTTCTCGGTTTATGGTACCAATTTCGATCAATGTCTTTCCAATCTTGATAGGATGCTTAAGAGGTGCATAGAAACAAATCTCATGTTGAATTGGGAGAAGTGTCACTTTATGGTGACGGAGGGGATAGTTTTAGGGCACAAGGTGTCGAGAGAGGGTATAGAGGTGGATAGGGCCAAGATAGATACCATAAGTAGATTGCATCCACCTACTAGTGTCAAGTCCGTCAGAAGCTTCCTAGGTCATGCGGGCTTTTATAGGCGTTTCATAAAGGATTTTTCCAAAATTACTCGCCCCATGACCCGACTTTTAGAGAAGGATGTACCTTTCGTCTTCGACGAAGAGTGCATCAAGGCGTTTGACTTCTTGAAAGAAAAACTCGTTAGTGCCCTTATACTTGTTTCGCCCGATTGGAGTTTGCCTTTTGAGCTCATGTGCGATGCAAGCGATTATGCCGTAGGTGCGGTCTTAGGTCAAAGAGTCGATAAACACTTTCATCCAATCTACTACGCGAGCAAAACTCTCAATGATGCTCAAGAGAACTATACCACCACGGAAAAAGAACTCTTAGCCGTAGTGTTTGCGTTTGATAAGTTTCGCTCATATCTCGTGCTTTCCAAAACCACCGTATTCACCGACCATGCCGCTTTGCGATTTCTATTCCAAAAGAAAGACGCGAAGCCGTGTCTCATTAGATGGATTCTTTTGCTCTCCGAGTTCGATATAGAAATTAAGGATAAAAAGGGAGCGGAAAACGTGGCCGCCGATCATTTGTCACGTTTAGAGGATCCAAAGAGAGAGGAGGTTCGTGAGGATTCCATAGGAGACACTTTTCCCCACGAAACCATAGATTTTGTTAGTGCCGAGGTGGAGGGGTTGCCATGGTTTTCTGATTTGCCAAATTATTTAGCAACCGGAGATCTTGTGAGGGGTATGTCATACCAACAAAAGAAAAAGCTTCTTAGGGAAGCTAGGAAGTATATTTGGGACGACCCATACCTATTTAGGATAGGTGGAGATAGAGTGCTTAGGAGATGTGTTTCCAAGGAGGATGGTTTAGACATCCTTAGACATGTGCACGAGGGCTTAACGGGAGGCCATCACGGAGCGAATGTGACGGCACAAAAAGTATTTGATAGTGGCTTCTATTGGCCAATGGTAGTAAAAGATGCAATAGAGTTTGTTAGGACATGTGATCGTTGCCAACGTACCGGCAACATCTCATCCAAGGATGAAATGCCTCAAAATCCTATCCAAGTTCTTGAAATCTTTGACGTTTGGGGCATTGACTTCATGGGACCTTCCCCATCTTCGAGTGGGAATAGGTACATCCTTGTGGCCATTGATTATGATTCAAAGTGGGTGGAAGCTCAAGCTTTACCTACCAATGATGCCCGAGTGGTGGTGAGATTCCTTAAAAAGCTATTCACGCGTTTCGGAGTCCCTAAAGCTATCATAAGTGACCGTGGCACACACTTTTGCAATTCCGCCATGGAAAAGCCACTTGCACGCTACGGTGTCACTCATCGTCTTTCCACCGCGTACCACCCGCAAACTAGTGGTCAAGTAGAGAATGCTAACCGAGGGGTGAAGAGAATTCTTGAGAAAACGGTAGGAAAAAGTAGAAAGGATTGGTCGGAAAAGCTCGACGACGCTTTGTGGGCATTCCGCACCGCCTACAAAACACCGTTAGGAACAACACCTTTTATGATTGTGTATGGCAAAGTGTGCCATCTTCCGGTCGAATTAGAACATAGAGCTTTGTGGGCCTTGAAAACTGTTAATCTTGACCTTACCGAAGCCGCAAGAAGGAGATTCTTTCAAATTCATGAGTTGGAAGCTTTGAGGGATGCCGCATATGAACGATCTTGGAGCATTAAAGAAAAAACCAAGGCATTGCATGATAGGAGGTTGCGTAGGTTGAAAGAGTTTAAGGTAGGCGATAAAGTGCTTTTGTTCAATTCGAGGTTAAAATTGATAGCAGGAAAGTTGAAGTCACGATGGAGTGGACCGTATGTGGTAAAATAAGTGTTTCCATACGGCATGGTTGAATTGTACGACGAAGCCGACAAAGGCGTGTGGAAGGTGAACGGTCATAGACTGAAACATTACTTGGGAGGTCCTATTGATACTACCGAAGAGGAAGAAATTCCTCTAGAGGACCCACCCACCTTCACCGAGCAGTGAGCGTGAAAAGCTTCGGTTGTAGAGTATGTACCGTTTGTAAATTGCGTTATTTTTTGTAGTTTTTCGTGTTTATGTTTTGTGTTTGTGAGTGAATTTGCAGGAAACGTACCTTTGAGGAGCTGAAAACGCGAAGCAAAAGTCATTCTAGGTAAGTCCTATACTTAGAAAAATTTTGGGATGGTTTGGAAAAGGTTGGGAAAAAGTTAGAAAAAATTCTAAGGCAAAAAAGTTGAAAATTTTTGAAACTTTGTGTTGAAAAACGTCACTCGCGTAGCGCTACCTTCAAATGCATCACCTGCTCGCGCTACGCCACCATACAGGTCATATAAACACCCTTTTGACTTTTTTAAACACTTTTGAACCCCCTCCAAAAGTCTCAACCCTTTTGAACCCTTTAACTAAAATCAAAACCCTTATTTCCCCTTTCATCAGTTATTCAAAAAACCCCTAAATCCTTTTTCATTCACCACCGTACCCAACTCCACCACCGTACACAGTCCGATTCACCACAATCCACCATTCTTCTCCGCCTACCAACACCACACCGCTGAAAACCCTACCACCCTCGTCCTCATCCTTGTTCCGCTGACGACCGCTGTACATCGACACCCATCCCCACCCTTTCACCGTCTCCGACCACCCCCGTAAGTGGACTTACACCATGAACGGAACCCCCACAACATATCTTCCATCCATCCGTCATAGAGCTGTGATTTCGGGGCCTATCGTAGTCGAAAATTTCATCTTTTTCTCGCATTGATCGACGAATCAGGTATGTATTCTTGTTTTTTTTTCCTCAGTTAATGTGTGTTTTGAGTCTTAGGTCTTGTCGAGTCGTAGGTTCGTAGGGTTGTTCGTGTCGGGTCATTAGTCTAGTTAGTCGAGTCTTGTTTTGCATTAGTTGTGTGTCTGCGAGTTTGATTAGAGTCTGATGTGAGTCTTTTAATGTTCATGATTTGTCGAGTGTCTTATGGAGTCAGTTGAGTATTATTTGAGTCACTCTGTGCGTGCAGGTCAGTTGGTGTCTATTGTTGAGTTAGTTTTAGTCGAGTTTGTTGGCTTGATGTGTTGAGTTTATCGAGTCAGTCAGTTGGTTGGGTATGTCGTAGTTGAGTCAGTGGGGATTCGGGTCGAAACTTTTTGACATAAGAATGTAATTTTTCATCAAATACTCAACCCGTTTCCGTTGCTTCCACGCTTATGCTTTGTTTGATGAGTACTCAGCACTTGAGATTGCTCAAGGGCGAGCAAAGTGCCGAAGGGGGTAGTGTATTTTGAGTCCTAGTTTAGTGTTTTCGCGTCGTTTTTGAGTCGTTTTAGCATAGTTTGAGTAGTGTTTAGTATTGTTTGGGTTTACTTGCACGTACAAGTGGTTTAAGCTCGCCCGTACTCAATCTCCATTCGGGCAAGATTAACCACCACTTAGCAATTGTAAAAAGTAACCCGCTTGTGTGAGAATTAGCCGCGAATGAAATGCTATACGACTATTCTTTATTTTTTTCGAAAAATTATTAAAAATAAAAAAATATAAAAATTAAAAAAAAAATTATAAAATTTAAAAATACCAAAAATAATTTGTTATGACTGACTGTCTGCCTGTTTTGTCTTGATCTTATCTGTTTTGTAGGCATGGCTAGTAGTTCAAGGAGCAGGAGGGCCAGGTTGGTGAGGACGCGAGTGTTGATATGGAGCATCCAGTTCAGGTATTTGAGGAGAGCACTCATGAGTCCGATAGTGGATAGTGAGGAGTAGTGTGGGGATTGCACGAGGATGCAGAGCAGCAGCTGACTATTATATCTTTTGCTGATTATTTTTTTTTTTATGCTATTTTGATCCTCACTTTTGGTCTGTACTGATATTCGTATACTTTAAAGAGGTTGGTTAGGGATGGCTGGGTTGGGTGATGTGATGAAACAGATGAACTACTGATGCTTTTGATATATATGATGATATGTTTTGGTGTTTGTTTGATTCAGATAGGTTGAGTGCGTTAGCCGCTTTCGTTCACGTGTCCGAGATTAGAGTTGTTTGCTGAGCGCGTTTCGAATTGGAGGGCTTATGTGGAAATGACTGGCACTTTGACAGTCTCACATATCAGCTAAGTCGTTTCCCTTTTTGTTGTTGTATATTTATTTATTTATTTCGTCGTTAGTTCGTTATTTATTTAGTAGTTAGTTAGTAGTCTAGTAGTTGTTAGGTAGTGAGTCGTGTTTCCATTCTTGCATTAGGGACAATGCAATCTTTAAGTGTGGGGATGGGATACATGTAAATAATCGAGTCTTTTATTGAAAAATACAAAAAAAAAAATTGAAAATCCAAAAAAATTGAAAAATCAGAAAAATGTCTTTCGATATGAGAAGTTTGCATAAATAAAACGGAAAATGATAGAAAAGGTGAATTTTTTGCTTGGGTTAAATAATAATAATATGAGAATATAATAAATCGAGCTTGCGTCTAGTTAGGGATATGTGGATAGGCCCGGGTTTGGTTTTAAGTCCCTTTGATCTAATAAGGTATATTAGATCAATGGGACTTAAAACCAAACCCGGGCCTATCCACATATCCCTAACTAGACGCAAGCTCGATTTATTATATTCTCATATTATTTTAGTTAACCCAAGCAAAAAATTCACCTTTTCTATCATTTTCCGTTTTATTTATGCAAACTTCTCATATCGAAAGACATTTTTCTGATTTTTCAATTTTTTTGGATTTTCAATTTTTTTTTTGTATTTTTCAATAAAAGACTCGTTTATTTACATGTATCCCATCCCCACACTTAAAGATTGCATTGTCGTAGTGGGTTTTCGCCTGGGAGATATGGGAAATTAAAACTGCCGATAATAGTATAAGGGGCACCGTTACAAGTTAAAACTGTTAGAGTTTGTGATCATGCGAAAAAAATAGAATAAAAAGTGAGCTAGAAACTAAATGAAAGTAATGCATTCCTATGTAGTCTGAGCTGGGGATAGCGACTCTACAGCAAGATTACCGCTAGGGTGTGTGAAATCGACTGTGCAAAGCAAAAAAAAAAAAAAAGTACCGAAACCAAAGTAATCTGTGGTTGGGGATAACGACTCTTGTTAGTGCATTATCTGTCTATCGCCTTCGTCAATCTAGTCCGTAGCAGAAACCGAAGAATCAAGCATTTTATTGTAATATCTAGTTAAAAAGGGCAAGGTGGCAAACTTATAAATAAGGAGAAATCCTTATATTCCTTGTGCCTATAAATAGGAGCTTTAGTTGTAAAGTTTAAGACTTTGCTCATTTGGAGATTTAGAAGCTTAGAACTTAGAGAGAGAAAGTCTAGAGAGAGAAAGTCTCTCCACGTGATTCTCGGCTATTGTACACGACATATTATTCAATAGAATTACGTCATTTGTACGTTCTTGTGTGTTCGGTCACGCACGTTCACGGATTCCGCACGTCGAACGTTCGTTACGCAATCGAACGATGTCAAAACCGATCCTACAAGTGGTATCAGAGCTAGGAGCTCGATTGCACTGATCAAACAACAAGATTCGTACCGAATTTCATCGTTTTCAGATCTGAATTTCATCTAATTCTTCATCTTTTTCACTTTTATCACGGTTTTCACTGTTTTTCGTCAAATTGAACGTGTTTTTACGGTCCAAATCGGCTAAATTTTTGTTATGTTTTGCGAAAACACCTGATCTATAACCCTACCAAGTTTCAGATCGAAACTCCTAGCCGTTTAGGAGATATCGAAGGTTTTAGGTCCGATTTCGTGTCAAATAACTGATTTCGCTCATACGGTAAAAGCAAAATCAGGGGTTTCGCTTTTATGTACATAGGTTTCAAGTGATTTCGCTTATTAGTCACTAGGTGATTCCGCTCATTAGTCACTAGGTGATTCCACTTATATGTCACATGGTGATTCCACTTATATGGACAGTCCATATAAGCGAAATCAGCTAGCCTATAAATACCAGTCATGTGTGACTTCATATGTAACTTGGAGCGGAATCAGATCATTGCTTGTGCAACCGAACTCTGTCAAAATTGATTCAGAAAGCAATAAAAGAGAAGGAATTGAATAGGAAAAGCTGTGTAACTTCATTTATGTTGATTCCGCCTTCGTATTTGAAGATGAACTTTCTCAACTGACGTTTTAGGGTCAAACAACGGTCCAACAAGTGGTATCAGAGCTAGGAGCTCGATTGCACTGATCAAACAACAAGATTTGTACCGGATTTCATCGTTTTCAGAACTGAATTTCATCTAATTCTTCATCTTTTTCACTTTTATCACGGTTTTCACTGTTTTTCGTCAAATTGAACGTGTTTTTACGGTCCAAATCAGCTAAATTTTTTATATGTTTTGCGAAAACACCTGATCTATAACCCTACCAAGTTTCAGATCCAAACTCCTAGCCGTTTAGGAGATATCGAAGGTTTTAGGTCCGATTTCGTGTCAAATAACCGATTTCGCTCATACGGTAAAAGCAAAATCAGGGGTTTCGCTTTTATGGACTAGGTTTCGCTCATTGTGTTCCAGTGATTTCGCTCTTGTGGTTTCAAAGTTGATTTCGCTCGTATGACACCCTGATTTCGCTCATATGGTCCAATAGGGTTTCGCTCTTGTGGTTGAGGTTCCGCTCATAGGTGTAACACTGTGGTTTCGCTCTTATGTACTTAATGTGATTCCGCTCATAAGACATTTTCTGATTCCGCTCATGTGGACCAATCAGTGATTCCGATCAAGTGACTATTTGATTCTGCTTGAACGTGGTTTAATTCTGTGTGACTGTGCTGATTTCACGTGATATATATCATAGAACAGTGTGTTTTTGACTGACTAATACGTATCGGCCCAATCAGATTTTCAGTATATCAGATTATTTGAATCGACACATTTATTGATTTTGTACGGATCTTAAATTGAGAAGTAAGTGGCCTATGTGAAATAATTAACATCACCGACCCAGTTGCCGGCCACGTGAATTGAATAGGCAACCCATGTGACTTCATTTGTTAGCGGCCCAATCAAAGTGTTTTAAATTTGAAATTTGTCAGCCCAACTTTGAAAACAGTTTGATGTAGTGGAGGCATTATTGTCAGTTTGCATTAAATCAATTGTGCATTGTGATTTGTTAGTGTGTTGGCTCAACTGATTACATAACTCGATAGGCCCATTTGATTGAAGTATAGAGTTTAGTTCATTCTAAACCCATATTACTTGGCCCATCTATTCAAGTTCATTCATTCATTGGTTTCACCCGAACATCATTGGAACGAGTTCACAAATCTTTGACACGAGTCTTAGATTGATTTCGTCAACAAACACACTGTTACGTATTCAGTTTGTTTAAACTGATAGTTTGTTTGTTTGATTGCAGGTGATTCGAGGTGATTTACAAGGCGCAAATACCAAGAAGTTGATATTTTGTGGACTTTGAGATAAAAATAATTTTTGAATCAAGTTACTTAACAAAGAAATCGTGATCAAAATGTTTGACGAACAAGAAAACAAGAATCTTGAAAATTTAAATAATTGGATTATTGAAGCTTGGTATGAGACGAGATATGGTAAGGATGTTTATGTTAAAAGATTCGAAAATTTTTATGTTTGAAGAATGAATCAGTGGAGACGTTGAAAGAAAGGTTTTATGAGCTAATCATCAAGTTAGAAAAACATAAGATATATCATTCAAATGATGAAAGAATTTCAAAATTTGTTGATGCTTTACCTTTGGAATGGGATAAATTTGTGAATAACGAAAAACGGAATTCTAGTTTATCACATTATGATTTAAGAAGTTTCATCAATACAATTACAAATCATAGGCTTCATGAATATTCAAGAAAAAGGAAGTTATTGGATGAAATAAAAGAAGAATCAGAAAAGATAGATTTGGATGTAATCATTGAAATGAGAAAACGAATTACTGTGTGTCTTGCAGCAAAAAATGATATGAGATATAATATTAAGAGGGGTTGTTATATTGATGAAAATATGAATCCTCTTGATTTTGTTAAAATTTTCTGTGCAGGAACATACAAGATGGAAACAAAGAAAGAAGCTGATGATGGAGAGATGAATGGAAAATGCTCGAAATGCGAAAAATCAGAAACAGACAATGTCAAACTTCTGAAGAATGTAGAGAGTTTAACATTGGAAATAAAAAACTTGAAGGATGGGAAAGAATCTGATAATAAACAGATTCTTGAAATGAGAGAAAATTGTGAGAAATTGAAGTCTGAAAATGTCAAACTGTTGAGTAGTTTGGATAGTTTGACATTGGAAATCAAAAATGCAAAAGAAACTGAAAAATATTTTGAAAATGAAAAATTAAAATTTGAAAAAGATTTTCAAAGTCAAATGAAGATTTTAGAAGATGAAAAATCTGTTATTTTTTCAGAATAATCTTGAAAAACAAATTGAAATAAATTCTCATCTTCAGAAAATCATTCGGCTTAAAAAATATGCTGAAATTGCTCGAAATAAAATTGATGAGCTTGAGATTAAATTGAAAGGTTTTGTGAATTCTACATCACATGTTTCTCCAAAACCGATCAATTCAGTTCCAATAAGTGACAATGTCACAAATTTTGACAAAGTCAAAATTGAAGATTGCGATGACAAAGCTGATGATGAAATAGAAAAAGAAAAGAAAAGAAAAATATTTTTAGATTTACAGGAAAAATTTAAAAATACTGTTTTGCAATCTACTGAAACAGGTGAATGTTCTAAGCAAAAACCTGTTAAGAAGATTGTAGAACAGAAACAAAAAGTTAAAAATTTGAAAAATTTTCAAAATGAAAATAAAAGCTCATCAGTTCAGTCATCCAATCATTATGAAAAATTACAAAAATTGAAAAATCAAAACTCAAAAATAGTTGGTAATCAGTGGTGCAGGTTTGACCACAGTTCTCAAAAGCCAAATCCAGCTTATAAGAGAAGATGGGATGAAGATTCTTCAAGGACAAATCATTACAATGATAGAAAACAAAGAAATGGTGATTACCATAAGGCAAATCAATGCTTTGATCTAAGTGTGTGGTATGAAGACAGTATGTGGTATGAAAGTAGAGAAAGGTATGATAACAGAGTGTGTTACACTTGTGGATTTCAAGGACACATTGCTGTTAACTGCCAAAGTCAGAGATTCGAAACAAGAAGGTGCTATGAATGCCACATCAGAGGGCACATTGCCAGAGATTGCCCAATGAGATCAAAAGGAAGATCGAGGGTTGATTCTCAGAAAATGGCAAAGAAACCAGTCAATGTCAAGCCCAAAGAACAGAAAGTTCAAGAACAGAAAGTTCACGAACCGAAAGTGAAGCTTTCACAGGGGCAGAAAGACAGACTGAGGAAGAAGAGAAAGAAGGCAAGAGAATACTTGGAGAAAATTTTGTCCTCGGATACAACTGGTAATCCGAGAAAAAGTTATGATGAATTGCTTTCCTCAACTGAAAAGGCAAGCAATCAGATACAAATCTGAGGACAAAAGAGAAGAAAAAGAAAGTTGTTAGCCATGAATTTGTTTCTTCAGAAATAACGGAGCAACGTGTTGGCGATGAATCTGGCTCAACAAAGTCAGACAAGCCACATTCAGGCAATGATTCTGGTTCGTCAAAACCAGAAGAGCCATTTGTTGAGGTAAAAACTGTCAAACCCAAGGCTGGTCAGGCTTGGGTGAATTTGTTTAAATGAAAAACCTGACTTGCCGGAGTTCCCAGGTTGGTAAGTGTGGAACAGGAATCGGCATATTTCTTGAGAAATTCACAGGTTGGTAACTGTGATATTTCGAATTACAAAAGACTAATCAAGGACATTAAGTTGTACTTGATTTATCTTTTCGACAAATGGTTAAAGGAAAACAATGTGATGAAAGAACCCCGAGTTTGTAAAAAGACAAACAAAACTAATTTTCCGGAAAAACCATTTTGATTAAAACAAACTTAAGTGTTTTGAAATATAAATGGGAAAATAGTTTGTTGTCAGGGGGAGTTCTGATTGTTTATGCCGAGTGAATGGCGAATTGAAGCGATTCGATATCAGTTTGTCATTTTATTTGTACAGTATGTTTTCAAATTTTCCTTGAAAATCAAAATTGAAACATATTTTGATTTTAGGGGGAGAAAAATTAAAAAAAAAAAATTGAAAAATTGAAAATGAAAAAATTGAAAAATGAAAATGAGTTTTGTGTTAAAGAAGAGGAAATGATAGTACATCAGTGGACTTTCACAGCATGCTAAAGAATTGGAAAGTTAAATGTGATAAACGGTCTCACTGATGATGTGTCAGTAGTTTTTGCACATTTAGTAGATTGTGACGAGATATAAACCTAAATTCAAACTTGCTTATATCGTGGGTAACATCTCTCGGATATATGGGTAACCCCCGAAATCTCGTTTGAAAGATTTTTTTTTCTAATATACTAGGTCTTTATACTCAGTGATATCTGGGGTATTATTCCGGGACTTCTGCTGAATGGAAGTTCTGACCTAGTCCTCGAATAAAATTGCTTAGCAATGCTGTTGTAAAAAAGATCCTTTAAAGGGGACACACCCAAGTTGAGTCATGATCTCTCTGCTAAACGGTAGTTCTGACCTGAGCTCTCATGATTCTTCATAAATTATTAACCCCTTACAGATATCATTTGCGTTATAATTACCTGTAAGACTGAATATTGGGATCTGGATACGAGAGTATATTCTGAGGTGGGATACGCGATTAAGTTTAAGTGCTTAAGACATTAAATTCGTATCTCGAAGCAGTTGAACTTTGTGTGAAAATTTAAGTGGACCAGTATACTGACAATCTAAGTGAATCGTTTAGAACTTAAAATGATTAAAGCTTAACGGTGCTAGTGATTTGTCTCATAAACTGATATGATCCTCTTACACAAACTCACAAAAAATATTGTCTGTATATATTTCTTTACTGCATTTCTTTAAAATCAAAAATCCAAAAATATTGTGTTTTAGCTTAAATTTTGAAAAATACAAAAAGATTTTCGACAAACTGATGTAGAAGAGATGATATTCAAAATTCGAGTGCTAAACCTGATGAACAGGATTGGGAGAATATGTTGAAAACTTTGAATGTCATATACAAATGTTTTGTAAGATTGTGTGGTTAGTTAATCAAGGTCATTCACTTGAACTTGATGTAACTATATAGATTGATGAATGAATGATTTCTACCAGTAAGTTTCTTAAATCTGAGTGTTATAAATTTGTGAAACTTATGTTATGGGTAGAGGATTTGCAGGTTAACCAGGTTTCAAATCCTGAGCATATGCAGAATAGAGCCAGGAATTGATCCTGAATTTGTGAACTTGTGAAAACCAGACTACGATCCAGACAGCTGAATCTAAGGGGGAGTCTGAATACGAGCTCAACGCAAGAGGAAGCGTGGATTAAAAAAGCCAGATAAATATTTTGGAGGAGCTTGTATATGGAAATCCAGGTGTCGATCCCAAAAGCACGGAAGCTTGACGAAAGGGGGAGCCTGAAGAAAGAGTCTACCGAGAGGGGGAGCAACGGAAGCTCGAAGACAGATCCACGGGGATTCTGTTCGAAAGAGAGAAAGACAGGACGCTACGAGATTGACTATGGCAATATCCAAGGGGGAGTCTGTTAGTGCATTATCTGTCTATCGCCTTCGTCAATCTAGTCCATAGCAGAAACCGAAGAATAAAGCATTTTATTGTAATATCTAGTTAAAAAGGGCAAGGTGGCAAACTTGTAAATAAGGAGAAATCCTTATATTCCTTGTGCCTATAAATAGGAGCTTTAGTTGTAAAGTTTAAGACTTTGCTCATTTGGAGATTTAGAAGCTTAGAACTTAGAAAGAGAAACTCTAGAGAGAGAAAGTCTCTCCACGTGATTCTCGGCTATTGTACACGACATATTATTCAATAGAATTAAGTCATTTGTACGTTCTTGTGTGTTCGGTCACGCACGTTCACGGATTCCGCACGTCGAACGTTCGTTACGCAATCGAACGGTGTCAAAACCGATCCTACAACTCTACAGCCGGATTGCCTCTTGGTTAGGGAAAGCATCGTCTAGACTCACAAATGAAAAAAAAAAAGGAAAAAAAATGGAAAAAGAAAAAAATTGATTGTAAACTCTCTTGGTTTTGATATAAGACGGTTGGGAATTGGTCCAGTGATCGTTCTCTTAGTCCTATAAGCTTGAGGTGGGAGTAGGTGGACCGTAGATTCCTATGTTGTCAAAAGCGCAAAAAGCGCGCGCCTAGGCGCCCGGGCGCAGCGAGGCGCACCAATAGCGCCTGGTGGCAGCCTAGGCTCAAAAATGGGTTTTTTTTTTAAAAAGCGGCCTGAGGCGCAAAAAGGCGCACAAAAACAGCCTGAGGCGCAGCGCAGCAGGAAAAAAACGAAACTGAGTATGAATAAAAACTGCCTCACACGGGCACGGGCTTTTCGGAGCTGCATTCGTGTCCGCAGGTGCGGGCACGCATGAGTTTAACCAAATTCCAGCTCAGAAACTCATTTTTGCACCCCCCCTGCGCGCGGGTAGGACTTGTGGTAAAACATGTTATAAAGCTACAATAGAGTAGTAAAGACTTTACCTTATAAACAACCACTCACTTTGTCCCCACACCGATGTGGGACAAAGTATTTACCACCTTTTGAGACTTTTATTCACACACCCAAAACTTACAACATATAAGTCCTAAACTTTTGCTACTAACTATTAGCTCCATGATCTTAAATGGCATGTATAATAGTTTTTTTAATTATATATGTGGAATCTTATTTATTTTCAAAGCATAACATATTTTTATATTTTTTTTCTCTATGTGCGCTTTTCTTAAAAAAGCCCACGCTTTTTTTGCGCCTTGCGCCTAGGCTCCGGGCGAGGCCGATGCGCCTCGCCTGAGCCTTGCGTCTTTGACAACATAGGTAGATTCTAGTATGAGGCCATAGGTGGATTGACCGTACTTAAATTAAATTCACATGATAAGGGCTTTGGATTGGATTCGGGTTTAAAGGGACGAGTATATTCGCAATCGCGACAAACGCAAGCCTTGGTTTTAATAAAATATAAATAATTTTTGACCCAAGTGATTGTTCGTCTCTGATTCCGTTGCATAATTCTTTTTCGATGACGAAAAAATAGCAAGTGTGGGGATATTTGATGTATTGCAAAATACATCCCTTATTCGTGTATAGTTTGTATAGATTTCCGTTATTTCTAGTTTCGTTTTAGTTAGAATTGCGTGCTATTGACTATTTGGTGTTTCGGCAGGTCCTGGTGCGAATGAAGCGAAAATGAGTAAAAAGTAAATAACCAGCCTGTTGGGCAGAGTGAGGTGCCAGAGACCTAAGACAAATTGGCGCTATTTTTTGTGATTGGACCAATGCCACTATCTCTATCGGAGGCATATATGATTTTATTATTTGTTGTGGTATTACATATTATATAAGATCTAAAAAGTGGCTAACCAATCATATGAAGAACAAAATCATAGGTAAAAAGGAGTCCAGCATGTTACGTAAATGGCAATGTGAAGAAATTGTTGGTCAACAATTAAACCTAGTCCTATATGATATATAATATGACAACAACTGAGATTAGAATATAATTCTTTTGGGAGATCAGAAGCAAAGGTCAAAAGGAATCCCTATCTATTTTCGAGCCATTGGAGAAAATCATAGTGGGCCGCCAGCTATGCAGTGTCACGAGGAGAGTGGGGTAATTCTTTTCTTCTCTTGGGCTTTGAAACAAGTTGAGGTGGAATAAAATGGCACGTGAAGGTTTAGGAGGGCTGGGCCAATTCTTTTTGAAAACATCAATAGTGGGCCGCAAGAGACAAGAGGCACATTTAGTATATACATATTTTTTAGGGACGGACGAGGGGAATTATCTTACGAACGAAGAAACCCTAAGGCAACTTTGGAGCAGATTTTTACATCTTTCGAAGTGTTTTAGCTTGCGGGAATCATAAGGTTGAAGCTTGGAAGCGTGGAAGTGAAGATTGTTCGGGTTTTATCTCCCGATTTTCTTTAATTTTGTGTTTTCAATCTTTTCCAATGAATTCTTGTTTTGAACTTGATTTGCTTAGTATAAACGACATGTTTTTTTTGGCTAAACCCTAGATACTACCTAGACAAGATGATGGTTTGATTAAAGTTTGGATCTTTTAACGGTTATTATTGTTTGATTATGGATTGATTTATGAAAGTAAAGTGTTCTAGAATTTCTGATTTGGTGCTTGTGCGTATTTACTTTTGATTGTTGTTTATTTACTGTTTCACATAGATTTTGGTGAATGTCTTTCGCATAATAAATTTGTGTTGATTATTTGCATCCTCGCGGGTTCGGGTGATCGTTGGGTAAATTGGCCAATAGCCCTAGAAACAGTAATTAAAATACAATTAGAATTAAATATTCTGCTTAGCTTGTCGCTGAGAGGCTCGAGTTAGTTATTAGGTCGCGGTGCAGTATATATCTAAGATAGGTTTTGAGAGAAGTCAATCTTAGTTTCCTAATTGCATTTGTGTCTAGTAAACCAAGTTAGAACCTAGAATTGCCTTAGATTGTCGCGCTGAGAGGTAGATAGTCGTATTAGGGCACTTTTAGAGTCGTTAGAGGACTGAGAGGAAGTCTAACAGTCGGTGTTTATGACAGCCTTGTAGGGTTTCCTAGGTTTCTTCCTGAGAAGGGTCGGGAAGTCTTAGCATTGAAATACCTTAAGGTTTAGTATTTTACGATCCCGGCTCCATACAACAATAATACCGTTAGAAGTCCATTCCTAGTTAAACTGGATTCGAGTCTAGGTAGTCGTTAATCTCATCTGAATCAAACCTTAGTTCTTATTCGTGTCTTAGTCTAATTTTCATTTTAATTTCAATTTTAGAATTTTAGTAAAACCCCCCTTAAAACACAATAATTGTTTAGTCGTGTCAGTGTCAAGTCTAAATAAAGTTATTAACGTAATTCATTAGAGTCCTTGTGGGTTCGACATCCGGACTTACTTTCCTGTGCTAGAGTCGATCGGTTCACTTGCCGGTGAGTAGTTTAGTCAGGTTAGAGAGTCTAGATTTTTATTACTTGAGTCTTAATTTAGGGTAATTTTAGTTTATTTAGTTGAACTACTTTTTCCACATCATTGTTGTTGTTGTTGTTGTTGCTGCTGCTGTTGCTGTTGTTGTTGTTGTTGCTGCTGCTGTTGTTGCTGTAAATTTAAGACCAAAATGACTGAGGTAAGCCCTTTAAAAGTTAATTTGTACAATTCTTGTCTATACATCATTAGGTGCGCATACGTATTTATAGAGAAACAAATTGTACAATTGAGGAAAAATAATAACTAATCATTCATATGTACGGTATGCTATTATGTAAGGCCTTTAGTAAAACCTGTCTTTATTATGAGCTCTTAAAAAGACTTTGGGTGTAGACCTTAGTTATCAGATCCACAAGCATATCATGAATGTAAATGTATTCGATACAAATATTTAGTTTTCTCTTCTTGTTCATAAACGAACAATGATTCCGTATCGAAGTTTAATGCAGCACCACTCAAACTGTTACTGTTCGAGGAAAAAAGATAGCTGTCTTTTCACAATAAGTCTTCGATATAGTATTTATATGGAGTTAACAAGTTTATGAGTTCACTGATAAATTTTCAACAATATTTATTGACAAATGCGTTGTTAATTAACAACATATTATGTCAATATAACTTATGTTGTTTTATCAGTTTCTTATGACTCCTCCATGAGACAATTATATATGCTGACATAAGGATATTTCCTGAAATTGACATTTCGTTTTCTTTGAATCAAAGGAAGAGTAATTAACCTATTTGTAAGGCCATATAATCGTGTAGGTTTACGCTTATCTTTATCAAACACAATTATAAGCTATTGGGCTTAGCCTTGTAGTGGGTTAGATAATATTATAATAAGCCATGTGGGCTAATTAATGATTTGGGCGTGTTTAGTTAAAAGTGTGCATGTGGGCTTGGCCCAGCTTGTGATTAGGTCACCCTATGTGTTATAAATAGGCTGAGCCTAGGTCAGTATTAGGTTGTTGTTCATATTTTGTTCTTCTAGCATTTTGGAATTCTTGGTTTGTGTACCAAACGGTTATTTAGAAACCATGTGCACTTTGATCTTAATTAAATCATTCTCGTTCTTGTTCATATCACTTTTATTAGTATACCGCACTTTTAATTGTGATATTGATATCCGATTGGTAGTTTTGGGACTTACAATTGGTATCAGAGACTAAGTAGTCTTGAGAAGGCTCGGTTTGAATCAGATATTATTTAAAGATCGAAGAACAAAGAAACTGTTTGAAGATTCGAAGAACACGAAGAACACACTTGAAGATTCGAAGAACAGTTCAAAATTCGTGTTTTGATCTTGTTTTGGGAATAATTAAGGGTGTTTGCATGTTTTTAGGAGACTATTGGTGGAAATAATCTTTCAAAATTAAATTTCGAAATCTGTTCCTTGTTTTTCGGATTTGAATTTTGATTCGTTTAAAATTCAGTGTGTGGCTATCCTAGAAGTGTGTGACCAAAATTAAATTGTTTGGGAGAGTGTGCGACAAGACCAGATATATTAGTATGCATCTTTGGATTACTGTGCGACAATATTAATAGTGTACGACATTAAGTTGTAGTGTGAGACATTCATCATCATTCAAAGTTCATAGTGTGCGACAATAATCCTCTCCATCTCATTGCCACTCTTAGACATCGGAGTGCTGGATTGTTTACAAACTTTAGAATGTGCGACATATCATCTTCCCGTTATCAGTTCATCATCGTCATCCGTACACCTTGTTCATTGATCATCGTAAACTTTCATCTCAGTTATCACCACATCGTACAAGCCGCATACCGATCTCGCACACCGGAACCGTACACCGACCTCGTACACCATCACCATCGCACACTGATATTCACCAAAATACATATGTTTTATTCCCCCATTTTACACGTTTTTGGCCGTAAAACCGAGAATTGGATACTTAATCGGGTATGTTTTTGTTTACAGGCCTAAAACAGCGTGCCAAACTAGAAGATGAAGAAAACGAGGACTTTCCGGGTGAAACTACTGAGTTACGAAGATTCAGTGGAAAAAAACTGTCTTTCAGTTGTCCCACGAGGGTGCAATGATTGGCACCCCCGTGCGAATCCGACGAGAGGGCCCAACCCGGCACTGCACTGCCAGTGCGATCAGGCGTGCAAATGAACCTCCGCAAAGTACGACCGTGCGACGCGTGGAACGACTGTGCATGGTCTGTGATCTCAGATGCATGCCAGTGCGGTTGGTCGTGCTAGCCACATCTCGGTAATGCACGCCCGTGCAACACATGGCACGCCCGTGCCGATCTGAAGACCGATCCAAGACTCGCTGATGTCACGAGGTATGGTGAACAGTACATTAAAGTGCACGACCGTGCACTTTATTGGCACGACTGTGCGATCTGAAAAAGTTATAAAAACCATAAGGGAGCAATCAGTTCACAACTCTGGACTTTTGGGAGCTTTTCTGGCATTTATCAGGCTCTGGAGGCTTAGCTTTTGCTTGGAATCAAGCCACCATTGTGCCGATTAGCTCTGTTATGATCCGGATTCTCAATCTAGTGCTTGTTTATGGTTTGATTCTTGAATCTTTCCATTGTTTTGTTATAGTTCAAGCATTTTGGTTGATGATTATGTATTATTGTAAGCCTAAGGGCAAAAACACTAGTAATCCTTGCTTAACAACAACCAGTAGTATGCTAATTATGTTTGTAATGACACCTGAAGCATTTTCTATGTTAATCCTTGATGATTAGTTTGCAACCTTGTTTATTGATGTTGAATTCTTGATTATAGTTAATTATCTATGATGATTAGTATGTGGTTAGTTGAGATATTTGCAAAAAGAAGCTTAATTAATCATGTATTAATAAACTTTTAACTTATTTAACTTGTTTAACATGTTTACACAATGATACTAGAAATGGTTAGTGGTTTAATAAGGGGTAATTAATGTTAATCAAGAAGGCTTTCCCTCATGGAAGAACCTTAACGGGTTAAATGGTGTTGTTATGAATTCTTGACATAAGTTGTTAACTTGGTTAGTAGTTTAGGCCAAAATTGCTTTCTTGGTGAATTTATGTTCAAGATTTGTAAAATGAACTCGGTTGTGATTTAATCTAGTTTATGCTTGTCTCGGTGGTTACATTGTGTTTATCGGTGTCACTTTCCTTGATTAAGTGAAGTTAGAAAACTGCTAACGGATGACTAACTTATCTTTAGGGGATTTTCATATACATTTGTCAATTGGGCGTTAAAGAACAATTTTAGGTGGTTAAAGTGTGTTTATCGTTTTAACTTTCCAAAAAGTTGTCATGTTAGGATTCCCGAAAGGGATACTAATTGTCTTTGAAAAATGGAAAATTGACCAAGTATTTTAAGTGGCGAAACCGACTTAGTTAACATACTTTGGTTGTTCATAAAGCAAGGCTATTTATTTATTTTCATATTTGGAGTCTATCATGTTTTTGAAAGTTTTTATTTAAGTCTTATTTTTAATTTAAACAAACTACCCACTTATCTTTCTACCGGTAATTTAATGACAAAGGTTTAGTATTATTCCTCTGCCCACATCCTTGGGTCGACACTTGGTTCTTACCGACACTTTACTACATATATGGCGGGGTGCACTTGCCCTTCCGTGTGTGTTTTAAATGTTGAAGTATAAATCATTTTTATAATTTTAAAACCGAATCGTGTGTAAAATTCATTGTAAAAACATGTATATACATGCACACGTCATGTTTTTGGCGCCGTTGCCAGGGATGTGGCGAGCTTTAGGAACAACCCGAGTCAATATCTTATCGGTAAACATACTTGTTAATATTCGTAAATATTTTCTTGATTATTCATTTATTTATTTGTTTGTTAATATTTCTTATTTTTGATTTAATGCATTCGTTTTCAAGCTTATTTAAGCACTTGTAAAATTTTTATTTCATTTATTTGTTCGAATTCGAACTAATTATTCATTTATTCTTTGAGTTTTCGGCACCGAAAAATTATTTTTGAACTAGCCGATTTAATTATATCCATTTGTTTTGATTTTTATAAAATTCCGGGCCTATTTCTGAATTTTTGCAAAATTTTCAGCCCCTTTAAACAGAAAATCTGATTAAAAAAACAGATTTATTATAATAATATAATATTCACGTGTGTCAATTTTTTGTTTGCAGGTTAATGTCCTCAACCCCCGCTCCCAACGCTGTTGAGCCTTCAGACGAACCCGAGCGTGATCTGAGGAGACGTTTCGTGAGAGATCCCCCGCGGTTGCGCTGCAACTCGCAGCACCTGCGGACGAGCAGGTGGTACCCGCTGAAGTCGAGGGCTCAGGGGACGCAGGAAACATAATCATGGCGGACGACGAACGGCCACTGAATGAGTCAAATCAACCCGGAGGTGCAGGCCTGGAACCGAGCATTGCCCGACCGATGGTAGTAGCACCCACTTTTGAAATTAAATCTAGTATTATAAATATGGTACATAATTCAGTGCAGTTTGATGGACGTGAGCATGAGGATCCCGGTCGACACATACTACTTTTCATGAAGTATGTTCAACTTTCAAGATTCGGGATGTTTCGGACGACGCTTTTCGGTTGCGGTTGTTTCCGTTTTCACTACGTGACAAAGCTAGAGCTTGGCTTATGTCACTTCCTGCAGGGTCTAACAGGACTTGGGATGAGCTGGCAGAATTATTTATGCAGAAGTACTTCCCTCCTGAGAAAACAACCAAGTTAAGGAACCGGATTGTGACTTTTCGTCAGGACGAAGGAGAGTCGTTACACGCGGCCTGGGAGCGATTTAAGGATTTATTACTTGATGTTCCGCACCATGGTTTCTCCAAGAGGCAGTTAGTTTTAACGTTTTACCAAGGGCTCAACTATGACACGCAGGAGAGATTAGATGTACATGTAGGAGGCGAACTGGGGACGAAGACGCCTAATGAAGCTTACGCTATCATCGAAAAATCTCCGTTAAAGTCAAGTTCACGTCGAGACGGAGAGAGGAGCCGGACATCATCATCTCGCCCAGGGGTTCATGTTGTTGATGACTACACGGCTATTACTGCACAGATCTCAGCGCTTTCGGCAAAGTTTGATAGGTCCCAGATGGCTGCACAAGCTAGTTCTGGGTGCGAGCAGTGCGGAATGTCGCACGAGCTGTGTGCATGTTTTCAGGGAGCTATGTATGAAGGCCATGAAGAAGTAGACTTTTTCAACAATCAAGTGAGGCCGCAGAATAATCCCTACAGCAATACATACAACCTGGGATGGAGGAATCACCCTGTATGAAGGCCATGAAGAAGTAGACTTTTTCAACAATCAAGTGAGGCCGCAGAATAATCCCTACAGCAATACATACAACCTGGGATGGAGGAATCACCCGAATTTTGGGTGGAGAGCAAACATGGGTAATCAAAACCCATTAGGATTTGCTCAGCGGGCTCCAGCACCGCAGCATGCTCATGGTCAGCAATACCAACCTTACAATCAATCCTTTCAGCAACGTCCTTATTCGTATCAAATCAGGGCGCCGTGAGTAGTTCCCAGCAACAAGCCCCTCAAGCAAGTTCCAAGCTGGAAGAGATGATGGCTCAACTTCTGAGCAGCTCCACTAGTGCAAATCAGTTAGCAGAGAAGCGGTATCAACAAAGCGAGGATCGTTTCTTAGCTCACGAGGGAGAGATGCGCAGTCAGAAGGCCTCGATTCAGAATATCGAGAATCAGGTTGGTCAGTTGGCTAAAATGATGTCGGAGAGACCCCCAGGTGGTCTTCTAGGCAATATTGAGCCAAATCCGTGAGGGCATGTGAATGTCGTGATGACCAGGAGTGGTAGAACCACCGGACCCGACACATCGGACTCACCACCGATCACTGAGGCGGTCCCGACTGATACTTCGGATGAGGTGCACGCTAGGCGAGCCCAGGAAGTACAGCACAGCTCCAGAAGCCAGTCAAAGATTACACTCCTCCAGTTTCGTACCCAGGCAGGCTGAAGAAACAGAAAAATGAAGAACAGTATGGAAAGTTTCTTGAGATGTTTAAACAGTTACACATAAACATACCATTTGTTGAAGCTTTAGCCCAGATGCCTAAGTACACGAAATTCTTAAAGGACATCCTCTCGAACAAGCAGAAGCTCGAGGATATGTCATGTGTGGTGATGAATGAAAGTTGCTCTGCTATTCTGCAAAACCGTCCGCCTACGAAGATGGGAGATCCAGGCAGCTTCACGCTTCCTTGCCTGATTGGAAATATCTCTGTTAGTCATGCGTTGGCCGATTTGGGAGCGAGCATCAACCTTATGCCTAATAAGGTTTTAACCAAGCTGGATCTAGGTGAGCCATCACCTACAAGGATGAGCATTCGACTCGCTGATCGTTCGATCAAGTATCCACGTGGGTTTGTTGAGAATATGCTTGTTAAGATTGACAAGTTTGTGTTTCCCGTGGACTTTGTTATCTTGGATATGGATGAGGATTCCAGGGTGCCTTTGATACTCGGACGTCCATTCTTGAATACCACCCGGACCATTGTAGATGTAGCTGCACGCCAGATTACACTCCGAGTGAATGATGAGCATGTGGCCTTTGACATCAAGCGGTCAATGCAGCACCCACAGAGTCAGGATGATGCGCTCTATTATATCGACATTGTCGATACCTACGTGAGCACGCATTTCCAGGGCACAATTGAGGAGATTGATTCGGACACACATCTGTTGTGTGGGGACCTAGATGGCATTATGCAGGAGGGCCACGATTTCGAGCAGCCAGTCTATCAGATTGGTGATGATGGTTCCCAGAGTCCGGATCGATTTACAGAGATTGATCGTGAGGATGAAGAAAAGTCGAAGCCGTCAGTTGAAGATCCTCCATCCTTAGAGCTTAAGGAGCTTCCGCCCCATTTGTAGTACGCATTTCTAGACAAGGAGCGTCGTCTGCCGGTTATTATTTCATCATCTTTGTCAGACGAGGAAAAGAGCAGACTTCTCAGTGTTCTACGACTTCATAAGAAAGGAATCTCTTGGAAGATAATGGACATTAAAGGAATCAACCCCTCCTACTGTAGTCATAAAATTTTCATGGAGGACCATTACAAGCCATGTGCGCAGCCACAGAGACGATTGAACCCGAACATGCAAGAAGTTGTCAAAAAGGAAGTGATAAAGTTGTTGGATGTAGGTTTGATCTACCCCATATCCGACTCAGTCTGGGTTAGTCCTGTTCAGGTAGTGCCCAAGAAGGGAGGCATGACTGTAGTCACAAATGATAGGAATGAGCTTATTCCAGCCCGAAAGGTCACAGGATGGCGTGTTTGCATCGATTATCGAAAACACAATGATGCCACCTGCAAGGACCACTTCCCGCTTCCATTCATCGAACAGATGTTTGAACGTCTGTCGGGGAAGTCTTATTACTGCTTTCTGGATTGGGATGTCATGCAGGAGCTGAACCAATCAAACCGGCTAGCAGACATGTTGTCACTCCAGTTCTCTCGGCTGGTCAACATCAACCAACCTATTTACCTTGAGCTTACTTTGGAGTTCTTCGCCACATACTGTTACGAGAAACCAAAGGCAAGCCGAAACCCGGATTTCCGACACAAGAAACGGGTTAACTTCAGATTGGGCGGTCATTGGCATAGTTGGACCGTTGGGAGGTTGGGAAGAAGGCTCGGAATCTACACAGAAGATAAAATGGATTCCGATTTCTTCACTGAGCAGTATACTTTTCCCAGCGAGCAGGAGCGTGCGGCATTTTGGGCACGGGTTGCTGTTAGCCCAGTGTATGATCCTCGAATGGCGAAAGCATCGCGACTGCGAGACCCTCTGCTTAGGGTCATGCACCATATTTTCAGCCATACTATTGTGGGGCGCATGGACAGTTTGGGAAACTGTCCCACACCTGATGTCATCTTTTTATACGCGCTCGCGGAGGGGGTTCATATTAACCTTGCCGCACGCATGGCTGAGTATTTCGTGCATAGCTCCGGCAGGACCCCCAGCAGCCAAATCCACGGGGATCAATATGTCACTCAGATCGCCTATGTAATGGGAATCATGACAGATGAAGTGGTAGCAGGTCTGACTTTGGTTAATGAGGGAACATATGTGGACATCCGCTCATTAAAGGGTATGGGGCTAATTGTGGATACCGATAACGGTGAAAGGTTAAAAGGCTTAAACAACAAGGTCTGGGACCCGTTACCACTAGAGCCAGCTGACGAGGAGGATGGGGTTATGCATGAACACGAGGAGGAGGAGCACGAGCAGCCGCCACATTCACCACAGCACCAGGAGTACCAGCAGCACCAGGAATAGCCACCCGGCATCCCATCGTATCCTGATCTCTACGGGCAGTTTCAGCAAATGCAGATAAATCAAGATCAGCTGTGAGTGAATCAAGATTTCATGAGACACGAGATGCATGCCGGGTTCTCATATATCTTTAGTGGTCTTCATAATGCCTTCCCCAACTACTTTGGCGAGCCCCCGCAATTCCCATTCGGGAACCCCAGTGACCAGGGCGGGGCATGCCCATCTAGCACCGGTGGAGATGCCGACGATGACGAGTAGTGGAGGGGTTCTAACCTGGTGTTTATTGCAGTATTTTAGTAGTTTGTTTTTGGGGTGTTCATTTTGGTTTTTATTGTAAACACCCTCCGATATGTTTTTTATTTTTCAGACATTATCTTTTATTTCTTCAGTTATGTATGGATGCTTAGTACTTTTATTATTATTATCTAGATCATGGTTTATGTTGCGACTAGATTCTCCCTTGTGTTGTGTTTTGCTTAGCTTTGCTTTGTGACATCTTTGCAGATCTTTGAAGCACATTTTGGACCGAAAAGAAACTACAGAATCAGCTTTGGAGCCTCGTTTCATCTTCAGTCATCTGCAGGGGAGTGTTATTCTCATTTTTCTCTATATTCTGGGTTTCGCATTGGGGACAATGCGAAGTTCAAGTGTGGGGAGGGGGGTTTAACATTTTGACTTTGTTTGTCCAATAAAAAAAATCAAAATCAAAGCTATCGCATATATTTTTAGTAAATAAACAAGTTAGTTGTTGTTTTAGAAAGCATCGGATATGATAAAACAAACCATCAAGCTAAACAGATTTTGAAATAAATAACTAAAAACATGACAAACAAAGAATGACTTGCATGATAATTTTCACACTTTTACCCATTCCTTCCGTTATGTGAGCATGTTTGAGCCTTAAATTCGTTATACGTTTGTTCATTTCGGAGTAGGCGTGAGCCGGATATCTCGTGTAGTTTAGAACTTGTCACTAGCATGCTTTTTAAGACCATAAACGTGTGAAATTTTATAGAAATGATAGAGGCACTTAGAAAACCCTTTGTTATTAGCCTTGTTCTTTGTTTTATATTTCCCTAAACCCTACACTACCCACTATGATTAACCATGTCGAGCCTTTTTCCGTGTTTTTCTTTCTTTCTTTTACGAAACTAATTAACCCACTTAGCAAGATTTAGCCTTTTTTATTTTTAACCCTTTGGTGTTAAAACTCTGTTAAAACTATCGTTTAACTAGTGTTCCTTGTAATTAGTTGTTCGTTAGGCAAATACATTAGAATATTTATGTAAAAAATAATAATAATAATAATAAACAATAAAAATCAGATCAGAAAATAAAACTCCCTAAAAAAGGGTGAAGTCAGCAAAATTCGAGCAATTTTAAGTGCTAAAATAATGAAGTTTCGTTGATGAGCTCGATAACACAAAAAGTCGTCTTTTTTAAGGCATTAGTATATATAGTTTAGTTGTATTACGCTTGTTAAACGTGATTACCTAGTTTTAACCATTTAGTCACTCAAAAATTTCCATTCCACACCCTTCACCATAGCTTTTTGTTACAACCCGTAAAGACCTCTTGATAGTGTGAGACATTCATAGTGTACGGAATTAAGTTGTAGTGTGAGACATTCATCATCATTCAAAGTTTGTTGGTGCATTCATCTGCCGTCTTCATCTTATGTCGAGTCTCGGGTTCGTTGCGGATCTAAACAAGCATGACATCACAAGTGACATCACATAGGTGACATCACAAGTGACATCATGGAATAGGAATTTGGATGTTGACCGTTTGAAGATAAGATGACCGTTTGAGTTTGTACATAGCATGACCGTTTGAATGTGTGTTGTCCATTTGAAAGTGTCATGACCATTTGAAGAGTGGTGTGTCACCTTCAAACGGTCAGGGGTCTCTCCCTATAAATAGCATTCAAACTGTCATCATTTGTAACTTCTGATTTCCGACGCCGAGGTGCTGTCGAAGTGTCTCCAACTTGTAATCTGTTCAAGATCTATATACGAGACATTTAATAGTGAATCCAAGCTAAACGAAGACCGAATCAATGAATTCCGCCTCTGATTCAGTTTGAGCACTCTTCTGATCGACTCGTTAGGTAGTTTCACGATCCTACATGTGGTATCTGAGCTCAGGAGGAAGAGTTCTTACCGTTTAGCTCGTTTTCGCTAGCAAATTCTGATTTTCTACACCTTCTTTCATAAAATTGATATTTTTCACGGATAAAATCGGCTAAAACTTTCACAATATGTGCGTAATTGTATTTTAACAAACCCTTGAAAGTTTCAGCTTAAAATTCGAAGGAAAAATGGTAAAAATGGACTGAAAATTGCTGACCGTTTGAATGAGCCCAGCACTTGTCCGTTTGAAAAACTGCCTGACCGTTTGAAATTTGCGCCTGACCGTTTGAAACTGCACCTGACCGTTTGAAACTGCCATGACCGTTTGAAAATTGGGCATGACCGTTTGAAACATGACATGACCGTTTGAAGCTAGCCATACAGTTTGAAAGTAGCTCAGTGTTTCACGTGATAGGATATTGATTTGTGTGAAAAGTTTATTGATTTGTGTGAAACATTAAAAGAGATCATGTGAAAATTCATTGAATTCGAGTTGTCAGTAGGTTGGGAAAAGGAACCAAATGTTTGTGTCAGATTGCATGTTATTCTTGTAAATTGTCCTCACATTTTGTCGACTTGTGTTAGTTAGCATATGAAAGACACAATGAACTGACAATTCACATGATGCACTAATCTTGATAAAATTTTGTAATCGGTTCATTAGAATCATTGGTTAAATTGATTGTTGTCGGATAAGTGTTGCATGTGATTATATCTTTTGTTTTGGTCATTTCAAAGTCCACTAAAGAGTCGGCCCAACGAGATAATTGATCTTGTGGTGTTGTCGGCTTCAATAAAAAAAAGGGTCTTGTTGATTATGTGAGCACCGACCCACTTGTTATTGCATGAGATGTTGTCAGATTGTAGGCCATATATCATGTGATTACTTGTTTTGTTTTGTCAACCCATATGATAAAGTGATAAGTGTTAAACTAATACAAAATCTCGGCCCAAATTAAAATTGATAGGTAAGCTGTTGGCTGGCCCATGTGATCACATTGCTCGAATATATCTTGGCTCTATAGAATCATAGTATAATCAAGTTGTCATCGACCCATGTGATTTGTTTCATGTAACGAGGTAGTTTCTGAAAAGTGCATCGTATATTGTGCCATTTGAAAGAGGTGATCAGAACCATTTGATGTGCATGTGATTTTTGATGTTTGTCGGATAAGTGGATTTGTGCCAAAAGTTAAAGAAATTCATATTGCTTGGTTATAAATCACATCAGGTCAAAGCTGTCCGCATAGTGTGTCAACTTTCAGTCCACAACAGAATTATCACCAGTTCGAGTACTAGTCTTATTCGATTAATCGATAATTTGTTTAAACTGATCGTTTGTTTGTTTGTTTCAGGTATTCCGCTTGAAAGACAGGTTGCTATTCCGCTTGAATCTGATTGTTAGGCTATTTCGCTTGAACTACAAGAATCATGGATATCAATTTCTTTAATATGACAAGAGAAACAATTGATAGAATAAATGTATTAAATAAAGAATTTGATTCATTTTCAGGTTGTCCAGGAGAAAGTACAAAGAGTATCATTGAGAGGTATAGCCATGTTGTTCGCTCAATGTCTGAGAAGGGTATTAAAAAAGAATCAGAAGAATGGGTTGAAAAATTTGTCAGTGCTTTACCTCAAGAAGAATGGGAAAATTATATCTTAAACTTGAAGACTTCTAGAGAATTTTCCCAACTGACAATTTGTCCACTCATTAAAAAGATTGAAGAACAGATGGTGATCAATGCTGAGAAGAAGAAAAGTCAAAGTGGAAAATCAATATTAAAGAAGAGCAAGAGTAAAGGTGTTCAAGTGGGAGAGGAACAAACTGAAGAATTTGTGAAGAATGCATTTTCAAGTTCTGCATCAGTGTGCTCTAGATGTGATAAACTTGAAGCTGACAATGGCAAACTCTTGAAAGATGCGGAAAGTTTGACATTGGAAGTCAAAAAGTTGAAGGATGAGAAGCAAGCTGATGTTAAACAAATTCTTATTTTGCAGGAAATTTGTGAGAAACAAAAATCTGAAAATGTTAAACTGTTAAGTGATTTGAACAGTTTGACATTAGAAGACAAAATTTTGAAAGAAAAAGATAAAGAGTTTAAAAATGAAAAATTAAAAATTGAAAAAGATTTTCAAAGTCAAATGAAGGTTTTAGAAGATGAGAAATCTGTTATCTTTAACAATAATCTTGAAAAACAAATTGAAATAAATTCTCATCTTCAGAAAATCATTCGGCTTGAAAATGAAGTTGAAAAAGCTCGGATTAAAATCCAAGAGCTTGAAAAGAAATTGAAAGTTTTTGAGACTTCATCTGAGTTTCCCTGTCCAAAACCGATCAATTCCGTTCCAATAAGTGACAATGTCACAAACTTTGATAAAGTCAAAGTTGAAGATTGTGATGAGAAAACTGATGATGAAATTGAAAAAAGAAAAATATTTTTGAAATTAAATGAAATGTTTAAAGAAAACTGTTTTACATTCTACTGAGAAAGGTGAATGCTCAACGCAAAAACCTGTAAAGAAGAATGTGGAACAAAAACAAAAGGATAAAAAGCCAAAAATTGTTCAAAAAGAAAATAAAAGCTCATCAGTTCAATCATCCAATCGGGATAAAAAATCACAAAAAGTTGAAAATCAAAACTCAAAAACTATTGGTAATAAGTGGTGCAGGTTTGACCACAGTGCTTCAAAGCCAAATCCAGCTTTCAGGAGGGATGATGATCACCACAAAGCCAGACAATGCTATAATCTGAGTGTTTGGTGTGATAGTGGTGATTGGTACGATAACAGAGTGTGTTACACTTGTGGTGTTCGAGGATACATTGCTGTTAACGGCCAGAATTGGAGTTATGAGACGACAAGATGCTTTAACTGCAACATCAGAGGTCACATTGCTAGAGATTGCCCAAGGAGATCAAATGAAAGATTGAGGGTTCATTCTCAGAAGATGGCAAAGAAATCAGTCAATGTCAAGCCCAAAGAACAGAAGGTTCAAGAACCTAAAGTTCAGGAAATGAAAGTGAAGCTTTCTCAAGGGCAAAAAGACAGACTGAGAAAGAAGAGGAAGAAGGCGAGAAAGTATCTGGAGAAGATATTGTCTTCGGGTTCATCTGTTGATAAAAATAAGAGTTCTGATGAATCGACTCCCTCGATTGCAAAGTCAAGCAAGACGAATTCATCAGATACAAATCTGAGGACGAAAGAAGAAAAGAAGAAGAAGAAAATGGTCGGCGATGAATCTGACATGTTAAAGTCAGATAAGCCACCTTCAGGCGATGAATCTGACAGATCAAAGTCAGACAAGCCATGTGCAGGCAATGATTCTGGTACGGTAAAGCCAGAAGAGCCATGTGTTGAGGTAAAAAATGAGAATTCTGGTCTAACAATGGATGATGCAAATTTTCCACCATTGTTGAACAAGAATTCAAAATCACCCAAGGACAGTCAGGCTTGGGTGAATCTGTTTAAATGAAAAACCTGACTTGCTGGAGTTCCCAGGTTGGTAAGCGTGGAACATGAATCGGCATATTTCTTGAGAAATTCACGAAAGTGATTTCGACTTACAAGTGGTAAATCAAGGACATTAAGTTGTACTTGATTTTCTACAAGTGATGTTTGAGAATTGATCTTAAAAATGTTAGTTTTTACAAGTGATTGAAGAAGAACAATGTGATGGATGAAACCCCGAATTTGTGAAAAGACACACAAAACTTATTTTCCGGAAAAACCATTTTGATTAAAACAAACTTAAGTGTTTTGAAATCACTATGGGAAAATAGTTTGTTGTCAGGGGGAGTTCTGATTGTTCAAGCCAAGTGAATGGAGAATTGAAGTGATTCTCATCATGTTGTCACATTTCTTGTACAGTTTGTTTCAAATTTTCCCAGAAAATTGAAATTGAGACATATTTTGATTTTAGGGGGAGTAAAAATTTAAAAAAAAAATTGAAAATTTGAAAATGTCAAAAACATTGAAAAATGAAAAAAAAAATGAGTTTTGTTGTGAAAAAAGAGGAAATGATAGTAGATCAGTTGGACTGTCACAACATGCTAAAGAAATGGAAAGTCAAAATGTGATAAACGATCTCACTAAAGATGTGACGGTAGGCTCAGCTAGACTAGTAGATTTGCGATAACGATACAAACTTAAATGAAAAAGCTTAGTTCTAGTGGGAAACATGGTCGAAAGCATAGTACTTAGTTTTGTTCTTCTTGATTGTGTGCCTACTCGGCAATCGCTGATTGTCGAAAGACATAAAACTGGTTAAGTTTGTGAACTTTCACAACTTTGCTGAAAAGTCGCTGTGATTGTGCATTTCATTTTGCAAAGATTTAAACTTGTTTTATTTCTTTATTTTGTTTAAGCATCGGACATCCTCTACGTATACGTGAGTATTGACCTGGATGTTGTTGCCTAAACGTTCTGCTTTATTTTCTTTGGTGTTTCGTTTAAGCTTTGGACCTCCTCTGCGTATACGGAAGTATCGACCTGGTGGTTAAAGCCTAAACAACTTCAACTTGTTTTATTTTTCTTATTTTGTTTAAACATTGGACTTTCTCTGCGTATACGAAAGTATCGACCTGATTGTTAATGTTTAAACATTCTGCTTTGTTTTCGCACAAATCACAGTTGATAAAGTTTAAAGGCATTACTTGAGTCAGTGTATTGCATGATGAGGGGATATGCTGAGATCGTGGGGTCCATAAGAAATTAGTGCAAAATTAATATACCTTAAAGTATCGGTAAGCAGATTGAAAGTTTTTAGATTGAGTTTAAGTGGATAACAATATCGTCAATCAACGTGAATCGTTTAGAGCTTAAAATGTTAAAGCTTAACGGTGCTAGTGATTGGTCACATAAACTGATATGATCCTCTTACACAAGCTCACAAAAATATTGTTTGTAAATATTTCTTTATTGCATTCCTTTGTTATTAAAAAACCCAAAAAGATTTTAGTGTGTTTTAGCATAAATTTTGAAAAATACAAAAAGATTTTCGACAACTGATGTTGAAGAGCTGATTTTCAAAATTTCAAGTGCTGAACATGATGAACAGGTTTGGGAGTGTGTGTGCTGAATTGTGAAATTTATTTTGAAAAAGAAAGTTAGATTAGTTTATCAAGGTCATTAATTTGAACTTGATGTAACTATTACTAGTAAGTTTTTCTTATTGATTTAAGTAAAAACTTATGTTTTTGGTGAGAAAATGTGTGCAGGAAATGAGCTGATCAGAGATAAAGCCAGGGATTGATCTCAAGGTGATAGCTAATTCCAGACAGCGATCCCATCATGATGAGAGGGGGAGTCTGACGAGGTTAGAGCCAAAGAGAAGATCCTGGTATATGCTAAGAAAGAAAAGAGACTGATAAAGACTGAAGATGCGAAGACTCGACACTTAAGACTCGTCAACATCTGAGGGGGAGTCTGTTGGTGCATTCATCTGTCGTCTTCATCTTATGTCGAGTCTCGGGTTCGTTGCGGATCTAAACAAGCATGACATCACAAGTGACATCACATAGGTGACATCACAAGTGACATCATGGAATAGGAATTTGGATGTTGACAGTTTGAAGATAAGATGACCGTTTGAGTTTGTACATAGCATGACCGTTTGAATGTGTGTTGTCCATTTGAAAGGGTCATGACCATTTGAAGAGTGGTGTGTCACCTTCAAACGGTCAGGGGTCTCTCCCTATAAATAGCATTCAAACTGTCATCATTTGTAACTTCTGATTTCTGACGCCGAGGTGCTGTCGAAGTGTCTCCAGCTTGTAATCTGTTCAAGATCTATATACGAGACATTTAATAGTGAATCCAAGCGAAACGAAGACCGAATCAATGAATTCCGCCTCTGATTCAGTCTGAGCACTCTTCTGATCGACTCGTTAGGTCGTTTCACGATCCTACAAAGTTCATAGTGTGCGACAATAATCCTCCCCATTTCATTGCCAATGTTAGACATCGGAGTGCTGGATTGTTTACAAACTTTAGAGTGTGCGACATATGATCTTCCCGTTATCAGTTCATCATCGTCATCCGTACATCTTGTTCATCGATCATTGTCAACTTTCATATCAGTTATCACCACATCGTACAAGCCGCACACCGATCCGGCACACCGGAACCGTACACCAACCTCGCACACCATCACCATCGCACACTATGTCATCCACTGCACACTCCCGCGACCACCATTGTTCATCACCATTCACTCGGACACCGTCTGAAAGCCGACGATTATCATCTTCGAAACCAGTGCCCATAATGTTGATATCGGGTTACGTTCATCATCATTATCGGACATCATTCATAGTTATACATAACGTCGAACCGTCCATCATCATCTTCATTGTTCCTCTCCGTCTGCATCATCACCATTACCATCGACTGAAAGGTTTCGTATTCACTGCATCATCATCATCTCAGTCATCCGCTTCTAAAACATCATCAACATCTCCATCGACTGCAAACCACGTAAACCATCTTCATCATCCTTCAAACCACCATTCATCACCACAACCTGCAACTCTCCATCTACCATCACAGTCGACTACATTCATTCAACTTCGGCAACTCCGATCACTTTTCACCGACCATCCGTCACTCTTCAACCATCTTCGACACCCTCTGGTCACCTTCTCTGTGCATCATCTCCGACGGCTTCGTTCACCGAACATCATATCTCAGCTTCATCGTTATCTTCAGAGGACTGTGCGGCTGATTGATTAGGGTTTTGGGCATCTGTTTAAACGAAGAAGACGTATATCGGCTGAGATTAGACATTCTTGTTTAGGGTTTTTCTTTTAATTATAATATTCATAATTAATATTTCTAATATAATTAATCATTTAATAATTCGGTAATCTTTGCTTCTTTATTAATAATAATAAGTATAATATTAATTAGTTTTTTAATATAAATCATATATTTTTAATTTAAAAAAAGGTTTTTATATAAAATATTAAAAGTTAAATATATTATTCTATATAGATAAATATAATAAAAAAAGGTTTGTCATTGTTTTGGTGATAAGTTTTGACAGGTTTGGAGGCGCGGTACAGAAAAGCTGGTTCGTACGTGTGGAAAAGGGTTTGAGTTAGCGAGTACACGGGTTCTCGCTTTGGGCTTGTGTTGAGGAAATAATGTACGTGATCCTACGTGTGCGACCTATACTACTGTGCGGCCACGGTTTTAATACTTCGGTTCGGCAAAACGCACATTTTTCGGGGATTACATATTTGGGGGATCATATCTTCGGGGGATCATATTTCCCGGGGATCACAGTTTTGCTACATAGAAATGTCGTTTCAAATTCACGACTACACTCCTTCTGAAGCTGAGGTATGTGTAGATAATATTTGTTGTACTCCCGCATGTAGGGAAAAAGTTACAGGGTACAAAGAGCAGGCAGACTCGCTTCTTATGCAACTTCAATTTTCAAAATCTAAAGATTATGAGACTAAAAAGAAATTAGATGGATACAAGGATATAGTGGACGCACAGAAGCGTGATATCCGTAAGCTGCATAACGATCTAAGTAAGACACAATGTAGATATCTTCACTTCAAGGAACTGTCTGAAAAATTAACTGTTGACCTCGATAATTTAAAATCAACTTTTGAGAACACAGAGTTCAATTTTAAAAAAATTGACGTGTCTAGTGAGAAAGTTGAAAAAATGATTAATCAACAGTTGAAATATAGTAAAAAGGAAGTGAGAATAAAGGATTGGGATTTGTATGCATACCTCCACCATACAATCACAATTACACCTCACTTCCAATGACTAATGAAGAGATAGCCGATTTGCCTGAAATGGAATATGGGAGGCCCAAGGATAGGAAGGTTGAGCCTGTTAAGCCGAATAAAGTAAAGATCACAAGGCCCGATAAAACTGAAATTATTCAAGAAAAACCGGCGTTTGATAAAACATTCGTGAAACCTGGTGACGTTTCAAAGCAAACTGAGACACTAAATTTTGAGAATAACGTAAATATTGATAAACACTTTCAAGTATTAGATAATACTTAACCATGTTTTTCTCAAAATTCATCTAAAGTACAACAACAAGAGAAAGAGTCTGAAACAAAATTTCTCAACTTCGAGTTTGCTATGATGAATGAATTTGTTGAATTCCTCAAAGGGAATGGATCTAGCAAACACACCGAGTCAACTACTTCATCTGATTCGTCATGTGACACCTCAGAGATAGCTAACTGTGAAAAGTCAGAGTTAGTTTATTCTGCCGAGTCTAGTAACGAATCACCTGAAGAAGTCGAATCAGAACAGATAAAAGTAGAATCAGAATCGACATCAGGAGCTTCTGTTGAGGCTAGTGGTGAATTGACAACAGAAGCCTCTGCTCCATCTTTGAATATTGATGATTCTGAAACTACTGAACAAACGGTGTCAGGCGAAGCCGTAGTAACATGTTCATTCTCGAGTGACAGAGTTTATGAATCACCTGCTCCATCTGACTCCAAATGTGAATCACCTGAAGCAACTGATTCTGAGAAATTGAAATTAGTTGAATCTCATGAATCCAGATGTGAGTCTTCTGGAGTAGCTAACTCAGCGATAGAGGATTCAGGAGAGCCACTACAAAAGGAATGTAACTCAAGTGGTTCAACTGAATCAAGTAGTGAAGCAGTGACTGAGCCCACAACGTCTGAAACTGAAACAACAAGGCTAGTCCCTGATTTTAAATGTGTGAATGTTACTGATGCTTCTACTTCATGTGCAGATGAGGTAAAAGTAGAGGATTGGGTTGAGGGGGATGATGTTGTTTGTCAAAAAGCTGACAATGTTTGTTTAAAAACATCAAATTTGTCTGCTGATGCTCCTCTATATATGAGAAAGGTTGTTTCCGAGCCAGCTTTGAGAGGCCCTACAAATAAATATGTGCCTCCAAAGCTAACAGTTAGAAATGAAAATACTAAATCCAGTAAATGTGCTAACTGTTGCAAACACAAACAGATGAAACAGGATAGAAAGGTTGAAAATCCGCAAACAAATCATCCAACAAATTTTATAACTCATACTCATCATAAGTTGGATCGAATGGATCGGGATATGCTACTTACGTGAAAAAGCAAACCTGCTACAACAGCAGCATACCCGGTCACATCGCAAGGAATTGCACACATTGTCCCTATGTGCCATACTATACACAACATTAGAAGTTACATCTAGGGATAGATCTTATTCTAAGCTGATGAAGTTTGAAAAGCCTAAGGCAATGATGAATAAGGGTCCCAAGGTTAAACCATCTGATGGGGACTGGAATGCTGCAAAAGCTAAACGAAAACAAGCTTTGAAATCTAAACAAGTTTTGAAAAATAAAAGGGTTGAAAAGCAAACTGCTTTGCCAAAGGCACCTAAGAAATTAGAGAAGCCAAAACAAGTTGAGAAGGCAAAACATAATGCAGCAACATCACCAGTCCTTGAATCAAAAGGGAACATGTGCTTTCGAGAAGTGTCGTACGTTGATGCTTCAGGAATACCTAGGACCACGATGGCTTGGGTACCAATGTCTTACTAATCTCCTTACTTTTCAGGAACAACCAAGGAGGAGCTGTTGATGATCCTTGGATGTTGATAGCGGTTGTTCCATAGACATAACGGGTAATATCTCACTATTACAAAAGGTATATTCTTTTACAGTTGATATGTTTCTTTTTGAGGAGATAAGAGAAGTAAATAAGACAGGATCAATGAAAAGGTACAAAATTTGAATTTCACGTTCTAATTTTGATGTTGGTTACTCTTATGATGGAACGGTTAGGCAAAAATAACAAAATATTTTCATTTTCTTTTGTGTTTTTCGTTGTACATACGTTTTTGTTGTTAGGTAAATTTGCCCATAAGTTTTATGCACAAATTTAGGGGGATATCTAGAGATATATGTAAATAGAGAAAATGAGAAAATACAAAAACATTCGAAAAACAGAAGATTCAAAAAAATATTTTGTTGCATATACGGGAAATGAAATAATTTCACTATGTGGAATAAGGCTGACTCATGTAAGACCAATATTGAAATGGTCTGACTCTAGAGAGATATGTTTGTAGGCTTTATCCCGATGGCTAGATTCTTTGACCGGTTTTGTGCAGAACACTAATATTATTTTATGACCTCAGGAAAGAGCATCACTTGGAATTAGGACATGGCTATTTGAATGCGTGTGTGACGTCCCGATACACACAATTTCTTTATAGTTCTGAAATCTTTTCTGACCAACTCGTGTATCTCCTCTGTTTTGCGTGAGCAAAGACTTGGAGGTGCTAGGAAACATTAGCTTCTGTTTTGCGTGAGCAAAGACCTAGTTGTACGTTGTTGCGTTCTAGATCAAATACACCTGAAAGCGGTCCCTCTAGTGCCCAAAAGAAACTCGAAAAACCTATATCAAACTGAGACAACTCATTTGATCTATATATTATATCTATCTCTCTTCAAATGATCTATTATGTTCTCTTCTCAATCCAGTCCCAGTCAAGGTTTCAGAATCCTAGAACGGGCTTGTGAAATATGTGGTAGGGAAATTGCATGTATGATAGTGTGTTCATATTAAAATTTCAGGATTTGATTGTGATTTAAATTGAGTGTTCATATCAATTGAATTGAAAAACATGACAAATTAGTTGCAGACCGCTACATGAAAAAGGCCTAAGGAGATAAGTTTAAATGGACAAACATACCAGCAATCGCTTAGATCAACCAGAGTAAATCAGTGTTGAAAAGTGTAGTCTGGCCCGAAACACTGTGATTTGACCCCATTGCAATTGTAATTGTGTATTAGTTTCTTTGTTTAATTGTGTTTAAATTTATATCGTTAGATTTAAAAATCCAAAAACAGTGTGTTATGTTTATAAAATCAAAAATCCAAAAAATAGAGTGCTTATTTGTTTTATTAAAAATTTTAACCATTCTTGAAGATTTGATTGATCATCATAATTTGAAAGAAATTTGAATTGTGAAATCCGAGTACAAATACTTGGATGTACTGAGTGTTCATGTGGTATTTCCCTCTGTTGCACAGAAATGTTTGCTTATGAATTTCTAAGTATGTGTAGAATTTAAAATTCAAATCAAGAAACAGGGGTTGTTGAAGGTTGAGATACTGTTGGTTGCTAACAAAGCTTGAAGCATCACAATAGCAAGATGTACCCGAGTCAGAAGAACCAGATACATGTCATCTTCTGACATTGATAGTACATTTGAAGAAGTACCTGTGAACCTGCTTGAAAGAGAAGACATCGACAAAGAAGAGAGTTGTTGAGAATCCTCCGCTTGCATTCTTTTCAACAAGATTTTCAAGCAAAGCTGATGGTGATTAAGAAGAGAAAAGAGCCCAAGTTTGAAGTTTAAGAGATAAAGTGTCTTCCCACAGAGACATAACAAAGACATAGTAGTTTGATAATGACAATATAAACCTGGGGGATATTGCAAGGCCATATAATCGTCTAGATTTATGCTTATCTGTATCATTAGCCTTGTAGTGGGTTAGATAATATTAGAATAAGCCATATTGGCTAATTAATGATTTGGGCTTGTTTAGTTAAAAGTGTTCATGTGGGCTTGGCCCAGCTTGTGATTAGGTCACCCTACGTGGTATAAATAGGGTGAGCCTAGGTCAGTATTAGGTTGTTGTTCATATTTTGTTCTTCTAGCATTTTTGAATTCTTGGTTTGTGTACCAGACGGTTCTTTAGAAACCGTGTGCACTTTGATCTTAATTCAATCATTCTCGTTCTTGATCATCTCACTTTCATTAGTATTCCACAATTTTGATTGTGATTTTGATATCCGATTGGTAGTTTTGGGACTTACACTCTTTAAGTTCTCACTTCGTCTTCCAGTCTTTCTCGTTTCTAAAAGATATTGTCAGATGCTTCACGATAATCTAGAATGGTCTAGTGTTTAGTAATGTCTAAACGAGTATAGACTTGAACCTACATAAGGCTTCTAATTAATGAAGCATAAGGAAATAATCTCATTTATCCTTTTATCTTGTAAAGGAGAGTAGTACAGTTTGTTACATGTGTAAGGACCCGCTTTAGAGTAAAGCTCATGGAACAAAAACTAATGTCCTGTTTGGTCTATCTCAGTATATATTTTGATATCTCTCACGTAAGTGGTATCTTCAAGGTTCATTTTATCAAAATATGTGTGAGAAATTATTTGACTTATGTAACATATACTTATCAAAAGAGTGCCATCTATATAAGGACAAGTTTACATTAGTTGCTCCCACTTAACTTGAGGTAGGTACATAAATCCACTTAACTCTTGATGAAAAGAATTGCATTAATATTTCATCATATTTTGATGTTTGCTTCAATCCATACATGTATGTTATGGACATACAAAGTAAGTGTTCTTGACCTTCAGTTTAGAACTTTCAGGTTATTTTATGAACATGTAACTCTTTGTTTAGGGAAAGTTGTTTTAATGTTCATAGTAGCTCTGAATGATTATAAACTACTAAAACAACAATGATCCTCAAAGAAACATTTTGTAAGAAAGGTAAGATGATTCTTTGATAAATAATTCTCTTCTGGGCATAACCATTAACAATCAATCTTACTTTTAGTGTCTTAACGTTTGCATTTTGATTTAGGCAATTCAACCAAATCCCAAACGTTATTTTGACACATAAAATCAAATTTTCTAATAACAATTTTTATTTCATTTAGAAAATTGATTGATGATAATGGATTAATTAGAAGAGGTAAGATCAGTAATCTTTCTAATATCCATTTCAACTTCAGTCAGGGAGGATACATAATCATCAAAGTTAGTAGGCTTTTAAACCTACATGACCTCCTTAGTTGATTATTAGGTTTTATTAAGAGTTTCAGTTTTATGGATTAACTCTTGCTTAAGTTACTTTCACTTTCAGAATTCTAAGTGTGTAAGAGTTAGTGCGGTATGGTGTAAAAGAGGTGTAATCGGAGTAAAATTTAATAAGTCTCTTCCCCCGCCTCCTGTACTTCTGTCAAGTCATTATAAGGACTTTTACTGCTCCTACTGATCTTAGAAATCTTTAAGAATTTAGCATGCTTATGGTCAACATTAAAAGAACAATGGATTCTAATAGAGAAACAAGTTAATGATTTTACTCGTTGTAGTTTCTCTTGTTTAAGGATTACGGTTTTGGCAAAAAAAAAATCTGAGTGTGCCCACGTTTAAGCAACAATGAAACTTTTGTAAGAGTAGCATTAGATTCTTAAAGAGAAAGGTTGTGAAGGAGCAGTGTCTTGTAAAAGAGATGCCAGTTGAGGTAAAAAATGAAAATTGAGGTAATAACAAGTTTTCACTCCCCCTACCTCTTGCAACTCTCGCAAGTTAAGATTGAGACACTTCAAGCTCCCATCAACCTTTTAGATCTCTAGGACTGCTACAAGAAAAGTTTCAATGACGTACGTGCCGTGGGAAGTTATCACATATGTTAGACTTGATTCCCTCAATGTCCAGACATTATAAGAAACTTGGGGACATGTTTAGAAGGAATCATAGTATATATGAATTAATTTCTTTAACAACTTGATTCACTTAAGAAATATCAGATACAAGTAAATATTATGATAAATGAATTATGTCTGAATATGTCGCAACCCCCGACCCCACCCCGGGAGCGGGAGCCGCGAGCAAAAGCTGGTGGTATCGGTGTTTGTTAATTTGGCAGCGGAAATTTGACGTCAGGATCATAGTTAGGAAATAAATTTCAGAGTTACAAAACACCAAACTTTAATAATAAATAAATGGGATAAAACCCATGTTTCATTCATAATATCTCTATAGGGATAAACCCTATTTGTTTAAAACATAAACTTCTTTTATTTAGGTAACTTTTATAGCCACTTTCTTTAAGCCTTCAGTGCTCCATAGCTGGCTTCTTATAGCTTCACATAAAGTTACCTGAAACGCGTTTTAAAAACATTTTATCAGCAAGAAATACTAACGAGTGCATCCCAGTTTAATGAAATAAGCTTTTATAACTTTACAGTATCAAGAGCGATTACAATGTTTATATCTATCAAATTACTCGTTCAGTACTTGTCACTCGACGGATCTGTGACCATGGTCATATCACACATTGGATACCGTGCCCAATTGTGAAGGTTATCAACTACTGTATACAAACCCTATAATACTGGTAGCAATTGTAGAATACAAAGATTTAATCACTGTAATTACAACTGATAAACATTTTAGGATTTTGCAAAATATTTGAAATAATGGCTCACAAAGTGTGAGAAAAGGAGAATGACTCACATTGTAGACTTAGGTATTTCTACGGGCTTCCTTGTAATATTTCTTGATTATTTTCCTGAGTTTCTATGAAAAATATACAATGCACACGTGTTAGTAAAATAACCCAAGTCACTTTAGCCATAGAACACGAGACAGAACCCCAACAAACTTAGTCAGGCAGAACCTTGACATGCGTTGATGGGTCCTAAATCAATCGGGTAGGGTAATGAATTAGTGATCTGGGGTTAAAATACTTACAATGGGGGTAGACTGAGAGAAAGACAGAGATGAACAATTTGAAATGTTTATCTGAGACTCCTTATATAATATAGACTGAGAAAAAGACAGAGATGAACAATTTGAAATGTTTATCTGAGACTCCTTATATACACTTTTTCGGGGGTCTCTCGCACCCAGCGACCCACCTAAAGGACTCTCTCGCACCCTGTGAAGGCACCCTAGCTACGGCTAGGGTTTCCTGGTCATGAACCTAGCCATGCCACGTGCTTGACACGTAGTGCAAAAGGTGTCCGACAAGTCAATGGCCAGTCACGCCCCGCGTGTCACATCCTGACTTTTGCGGAAGCGTGATTTGGGGTGACTTGCTTAATATCATTGCATTCAACCATAACAAACAACTATATGATAAATCAAGATGGACATCCATTGATAACTTTCAAAATAATACAACTGTCATTGTTTAACATCAAACCAAGACTTCAAATTTAGATCATATGGCAGCCAAATCTTAAAGCTCCATACTGAACTTCTCAAAAGACGCAACAAAATAGGTTTCGAGCCATGTATCATATCCAAGATAAACACATATCCCAAACCCTTCGACTTCGGATGACACCTTTTATTAGAGACATGACTTGTAAACTCCAACGCCTGCCAGATCCATACTTAATTTCCTGAAATACATGTAGTTTGAAAACATCAACAAAAGTTGAGCGAGTTCATGTGTGTGTTTGTGAATAAACCTTTGAAACATTTATACGTATGATTGTATGTACTTGAAAACCCCGGTATGAAAGCAACAAGGAAACAGATCAATTAATGTGTAGCTAATACATTAATATTTGTGAAGTGATGCAGGGAACTCAAACCTAGCAAACTTTGTCAATAAGACATAGTCACCACATGGCTCATTCGGCGGGCGCATGGGTGTGGCTCGCTACACCTGAATAGATCTATCACTCATGTCCCTCGGTCCTACAACGAGGATTAATGGCCTTAAGTGTTATGCCCACCACTCACATGATCAAGCAATACCCTTCCTTAGCTAACCATACCAAATCAAAATGTTTGTAAACAGTATGTAACATGTACTTCACCCCCGAAGTTATAAAACTGAAAACAACTAAAAGAAAAGGGGGACATGAACTCACAGTTTTGCGTTCTTCGAATCCGCCTGTAACTCAAAGTTTCCTCTGGTGTACACGACTACCTACAATGTACTATGGTCTTATTAGATGAGCGGGCCGTGCCTGACTTGGTATTAATTAGTGCCTTGAGTTACTTTTCCAAGTGTCTTCATCATTATTCCAAGTTATATAATTATTTGTCAAAATAATAAATATTTTAACTTAAATTATATTTATTAAATTTTGGAATAATAGTTAAAATAATATATTTTAACTTAGTACTTCTCAATTATTTATACTTGTATTTCCTTCCCAAGGATGGGGTATCTTATACATGTGTATTTTTGCCATGTTTTGGGGCCGTATTCCGGTGTGTATTTATACGTATGAGAATACGTATTTTATTGTATTCATATACTTACATTTATATTGAACTTTCCGGAATATTATTTCTAATAAAAGTCCACCAATATATATATATATATATATATATTTAAGAAATATTACTTAGAAAACTATTTATAATTTTTCTTTCGGCAAAAATGTCTGTAGTTCCAAAATAATATATTTTCAAGTCTCACTTAGAAAATAGATATAAACTTATTTTTATCCAAAAATAATGTATTTCAAGTTTACTTCAAGAAAATATATATTTTCCCAAAAATAATATATCTTCTAAAAATTCCAAAAAAATATTTCTTTACTTCCCAAAAATATTATATTTTATCATTTTCAAAAATATGATATGATCTTGTAGTAATCATGAAAATCCCATTTTCATTCCCTTGATGTCCAAAATATTATTTAACAAAATATACACATGGATAATATTTCCGGAATATTTTGTAAGTTATACTCCTTAGCTCGGTTTCTTTAGTATTTTGTATAAGCATGCATATTTATTCCTTGGAATTTTGGTAATATTTTTTATTGTAATTCATGGTATTTTGTGAGTTATAATATTTCAAGTCCTAAAATAATATGACTAATACACAAAGTATACAAATAATCACACATACGTGTCTTCTATTTATATACTTTCTAAATACATATTTAGTCACTTTTATTTATAAAAAAAACCAACCTCCAATATTTGTATTTTGTAACCAAAATTTATGACAAAGTTTATGTAACAATTTATGGTTTAAAATACACTTGTAAATATTTGTTTGAAAATATTTTTCTAAGTGTTTATATTTTTAGAAAATTTTGCCATAGTTTCCCCAAAAAATGGAGGTTTCCATGCTTTCAAGCATATCATTTTCTTTTGTAAAAATCATCACAATCAATTTACAATCATCAACAAACAACCTTTACTTACCAATCTTGCCAAAATCATGCATATTCTATTACCTCATGAACTTGAATATTTGTAGAAATTTGTATTAACTTACTAGTATTCTTAGTAAGTCTTGTTATCCTTTAAAATGTGTTTACTTCTTTAAAACTTCATTTTTAAAGGAGTTAGATGTTTACAACTTCAAATCATATTTTCTAAAAATACTTCTTTATGCATTCTTCTTGCTTCACAAGTGTTTCTACACTTGTTTAACCACCACAAATGATGTTTGTTTATGCAAGAACCAAGATCTAGTAAGACTTACATTTTTAACTTGGTTTCTTTAGAAATCATTCATAATCTTTTAGATCTATATGATCAACAACTTACTTTAATCATGGTTTTTCAAGAAAACATCATGTTTCTTCAAGTTCATGCTTTATGTGTGGATGATCCATCATCCTACAACAATTTCTTTTCTTACATCTTGCTAGATTATGTTTTTAATCATGATCTAGCAAGATTTTATGATGATCAACATCATTTCTACAAACAATCAATGATTAACAAGCATAACAACTTATATTCATCAAGATATCTTCATTAAATAAGCTTATGTTCATATTTCTTTCTCTTGATTCTTAGTGTTCTTCAAATTAATCATCATGTATCATTCTTTAACCACTTGAAATAGATGTAAAATGGAAGGATTTGTGTTCTTACCACTAGCTCAAGGCTAGGGATGATCAAGAGGATAAATGAAGTGGATAAAAGCAAATGGTGAAGGTCCTTCAACTTCCAATGGCACCAAGCTTCCTAATTATGCTAGAGACACCTTGTGAACACCTTAGAATGGAAGAACCAAGCTTGAAAAGGATGGTGTTGTGTGAGTGTGTCTTGGTCATGAGTAGAGGAAGAAGGAAGAAGAGGATGTGTGTCACACCCCCAAAATCCACACGCGGAATATCACCGCTTGGAGGCGTGACTGACCAGGATCAAGCCACCAATCATATTGAACATGTAAGTAATTAAGCAAAAGTCATTTATCAATACGAAAGGTGTTTTCAAAAACCAAACATCAATAAGTGTGTAGCGGAAGCATAAGTATGTAAACCCAAAGTAAATCTTAAATTCAAATGTTTAGATAGTTAACATGGCATCACCGATCCATGTCCCACAACGACCTGCTCCTCCCTGTGCAAGCTCCATAAGTACCTAAGGTCCTGCAAGGCATGTAACAGAGGATCAACAACTAGTTGAGCGAGTTCACAGAAAGTAAATGCGTAATAGTAAGTTCGTATGTAACATGTGGCTCTACTGGGCCGTTAGTACGTTATATGGTGGGGGCTTCCCATGTTATATATTCCCTAGACTATTCGTAATCATAAGTATCCTTCCCAATCCGAGGATAGTAGTAAGTATAGGTTTACGCAGGTTTATGTAAGTGCCCTTCCCAGCCGAGGACAGTACGTAACGAGTACGTAGATTTAGCGCTGGCGTCCTTCCCAATCCGAGGACGGTAGTACGTAGGTTTTAGCACTGGCGTCCTTCCCAATCCGAGGACGGTTGTACGTAAGTTTTACGTAGGTTTAGTGCTAGTGTCCTTCCCAATCCGAGGACAGTACGTAGGCTTTGCGTAGAATTTGGCACAGGCATCCTTCCCAACCGAGGACCGTGGTAAATAGTCTAGTGTTCATGTAAGTACAGGTAATCGTTCAATCCCATTCCCAACCCAACTGGGGAATCCCATGCCTTGGTAAGAGTGTGAACTCACCTTGGTTTGCTCGGCAGATTACACAGAAAGGTCAAGTCTATCAGCTAGTGGTCAACCACGTCCTAACATGGTTACCATACAAAGTCAGGTCTTGGTTCCAAGTAGCGCACACAGGTATCACATAGATTGCATATATAAGAAACACATACTGATCATGGCATCATGCAACTTCACGTTCAACAGATAAGACACATTGACATTAAGTGATTGGGCTCGCACAAGTCTAATGGCCTTGTGCGAGTCATATGTTGAAGCCCATTACTACCCGGCCCAATAGCATGTAACCCAAATAAATCCGCAAGCATAACACGGCCCAAACAGACATGTAAACAATCTAGTGCGGTCCGGATCATCTTGTGCGATCCAGACGATCTTGTGCGATCAGAATCAGACCGGCCCAACATGATCATTCGGCCCAACAGTTAATTAAACATACAACTTGTGCGACCCAGTAACCCTTGTGCGACTGTGGGTGACTTGTACGACTGGACTCCTTGTGTGATCCGGAGTCTTGTGCGAGTGGGCCTCTTGTACGACCAAGAGGTCTTGTGCGATTAGTTCAAATATCCGAAAATCATGACATTCAGTTACAACCATTCAATGATTTCCTTATTTACTTTTTGTCAATTAACAATCTATGAAATTAACAAACACTAATAATCTGGATCAACTGAGCATATTCTAAGCAATTCTTATGAACCCTAGTATAATCATCAACATGAACAATTATCAAAACACATGAACATATCTTATCCAAGGTTTCGAACTATCTCAAACACCTCATGATCTACTCTACAACTAACCCGATTTCAACAACATGCAGCCGATTATCATAACCATACACATCCGATTCTAATTCAACAACAACAACCTCATATGATTAACAACTTGAAATCGATCTACCACAATATACATGTGCGCCAATTATCAAGAACACTATCATTAAAAATCATAATTTATCATGTTAATCGAAACCCTAGATCATCATACCAAAACTATAATAGTACACACATCATCAAACATGTATTCGATAAATCCAAACACTAACCGGATAAGAGATGGGTGAGGATGATCCGAACAAAGAAAGATCTTGTATGGAGAGGGTGTTCGGCTGCCTTCTTGTTCGTGAGGAAGAGAGGGAGAATAGCTAGGGTTTGTGTATGTGAATGTTTTTGCAACAAATGAGAATAAACTCTCTATGGGTGTGTGTGTAGGCGTATGAGGAAGTGGGCCGAACCCAAACCTTGGGCTGCCCTTGGATCCGACTACAAGAGATACGGCCCCAAGTGGGCTTGTGCGATTGTGTGTGTGTGTTGTGCGTTTGGGTTCGTATGCATACATACACATATTACACATAGCACATAACAACATAACATTCATTAAATAAAAGTCACATAATTACATAACGTTGCACAAAGATAAGTTCGAAATGTCACATATCGTACACATACGTTACATCGAAGTACAAAAATAGGTTCGGACATACGAGTTGTCACATTATCCCCAACTAAAAAGAAATTTCGTCCCGAAATTTGGTACGCACTCACTGAGGAAGCTAGGTAAATTGTATCGTTCACTGGTTTTCCTGGGGTGTCACATCCTCCCCCCGTTGATCTGGAATTTCGTCCCGAAATTCCGCAGTAGTAGCTTCAGCCTCAGTAGTGGTTGCATTGGTTCCGAATAACTGGGGATATTTGAGTTCCATTTGATCTTCACGCTCCCAGGTGAACTCTGGGCCGCGACGGGAGTTCCAACGAACTCGTACAAGAGGGATTTTCGTGTTCTTGAGGACCTTAACATCCCGGTCCGTGATTTCAACAGGTTCCTCGACGAAGTTCAACCGTTCGTCGATAGTGAGTTCCTTCAAGGGAACTACGTGGGTCTCATCCGACGTACATTTCTTCAGATTCGACACGTGAAAGACGTTGTGAACTGCACTGAGTTCAGGCGGTAAGTTCAGTCTGTAGGCCACTTTGCCTATTTTCTCGATAACTTCGAAAGGTCCGACGTATCGTGGATTGAGTTTGCCGCGTTTGCCAAATCGAACCACACCCTTCCAGGGCGAAACTTTGAGTAGCGCTCGATCCCCAACTTGGAATTCGAGTAGTTTTCTATCTTTATCAGCGTATACTTTCTGACGGTCACGAGCTGCCGCCATGCGTTGTCGTATTTGAGCAATCTTTTCAGTAGTATCAACTACCATTTCTGGACCTGTGATTTGACTATCTCCCACCTCTGCCCAACAGAGAGGTGACCGGAATTTACGCCCGTACAATGCCTCAAACGGAGCAGCTTTAATGCTGGTGTGGTAGCTATTGTTGTACGAAAATTCCACAAGTGGCAGATGTTTTTCCCAGCCGTTGCCAAAGTCAATTACACATGCCCTAAGCATGTCTTTGAGGGTCTGGATGGTACGTTCCGACTGTCCATCCGTTTGCGGGTGATAAGCTGTGCTCATGTCTAACCTTGAGCCAAAGGACTTGTGCATTGCTTGCCACAATTCTGATGTAAAACGTGCATCTCGATCCGAGATAATAGAGGTTGGCACACCGTGCCTCGAGACCACTTCTTTTAAGTAAATGTCTGCTAGTGTAGAGAACTTGTCTGTTTCTTTGATTGCCAAGAAGTGAGCAGACTTTGTGAGTCGATCCACGATCACCCAAATAATGTCGTTACCACGTTGTGATCTAGGCAGGCCAGTAACAAAATCCATGGAAATTTGCTCCCATTTCCATTGTGGTATCTCAGGTTGCTGGAGTGGTCCTGACGGTTTCTGATATTCTGCCTTGACTCTCGCACAAGTCAAGCATTTGCTAACGTATGTGGCTATGTGGGCCTTCATGCTAGGCCACCAGTATGTAGTCTTAATATCGTGGTACATTTTATCCGAACCAGGATGTACCGAGTAGCGAGACTTGTGAGCTTCATCCATTACTAGCTCGCGTAAGTTGCCGTACAGTGGGACCCAAATGCGTCCTGTTACGTAATAGGCTCCATCTTCCTTCTGTTCTAAGCGTTGCCTTGAACCGCGTAAGGCTTCTGCCCTGACGTTTTCTGGTTTCAATGCTTCCACCTGAGCATTTCTTATCTGGGAAGGAAGACTAGACTGTATAGTGAGTTGTAGAGCTCGTACGCGCTTAGGCGCGGTATCCTTTCGACTAAGGGCGTCAGCCACAACATTGGCTTTGCCTGGGTGATACCTGATCGAGCATTCGTAACCGTTCAGCAGTTCGACCCATCGTCGTTGTCTCATGTTAAGTTCCTTCTGTTTGAAGATGTGCTCGAGGCTTCTGTGATCAGTGTAGATAGCGCACTTGGTGCCATACAAGTAGTGTCGCCATATCTTAAGTGCAAAAACAACCGCTCCCAGCTCTAGATCGTGTGTAGTATAGTTCTTCTCATGAACCTTGAGTTGGCGTGAAGCGTATGCTATAACTTTATCCCGCTGCATCAAAACACAACCGAGACCCTGAATAGATGCGTCGCAGTAGACCACAAAGTCGTCTGTGCCCTCTGGCAATGAAAGGATAGGTGCACTACAGAGTCTATCCTTTAAGTGCTGAAACGCTAACTCCTGTGCGTTTCCCCAACGATAAACAACGCCCTTCTGCGTCAACAGTGTAAGCGGCTGAGCAATCTTAGAAAAATCCTTAATAAATCTTCTGTAGTATCCTGCCAATCCCAAGAATTGGCGAATTTCTGTTGGTGTACGAGGTGCAGGCCAGCTCTTGATTGACTCTACCTTGGATGGATCTACATGAATCCCATCCTTGTTTACCACGTGGCCTAAGAAGTGGACTTCACGAAGCCAGAAGTCACATTTGGAAAACTTAGCGTATAGCTGTTCTGTTCGTAAAAGTTCCAGTATAAGTCGTAGGTGCTGCTCGTGTTCCTCCTGACTTTTCGAATAAATCAGAATGTCGTCGATGAAAACAATGACGAACTTGTCGAGATAGGGTTTGCACACCCTGTTCATAAGATCCATAAATACGACAGGCGCGTTCGTTAGCCCGAATGGCATGACCATAAACTCGTAGTGGCCGTAGCGTGTTCTAAACGCTGTCTTGGAGACGTCCTCATCCCGGACTCTCAGCTGGTGATATCCTGACCTTAAGTCTATTTTGGAGTAATAACTCGACCCTTGCAGCTGATCGAATAAGTCATCTATGCGCGGAAGAGGATAACGATTCTTGATCGTCACCTTGTTGAGTTCACGGTAATCTATACACATCCTGAACGTACCGTCTTTCTTCTTTACGAATAACACTGGAGCTCCCCAGGGCGAAGAACTAGGACGAATAAAACCCTTATCTAAGAGTTCTTGTAATTGCGTAGATAGCTCTTTCAACTCTGATGGAGCTAAACGATACGGTGCACGAGCTATAGGCGCTGCTCCAGGAGCTAGCTCGATCTGAAACTCGACCTGGCGATGAGGCGGGAGGCCAGGTAGTTCCTCTGGAAATACCTCAGGATAATTGCGTACAACTGGAAAGTCTTCTATCTTTTTCTCTTTCTTCGAGGTGTCGGTAACGAGAGCCAGAAAGGCAGTGTGGCCCTTACGCAAACACTTTTGAGCCTTAAGGGAAGAAATGATGCTTGTAACAGCACCACTCTTGTCGCCACGAATCATAAGAGGTTCCTCACCTTGGCGCGGAATGCGGACAATCTTTTCGTTGCAAAGAATCTCAGCCTGGTGTTGGGATAACCAGTCCATCCCGATGACAACGTCGAAACTACCCAGAGTGATAGGAAGGAGGTCGATTGAGAAAGTGTGATCAGCAAGAACGAGATTACAACCCTTGACTACGTGTGTGACCTCTAAACTCTTACCATTAGCTAACTCTACATCGTGTTTGGGATTCAAAGGTGTTGGGGTACGCTTAAGCAGTTGACTAACTTTTTGGGACACATAACTAGTATCAGCACCCGAATCAAATAAGACAGTAACGTAAAAGTCGTCGAGAAGGAACTTACCCGTCACAACATTGGGATCATTCCTTGCTTCTCCATTACCAATAACGAACATACGACCCCTTGCCCCGTTGCCATTGTTGCCCCCATTGTTCCCACCGTTGTTGTTGTTCCCATTGCCCTGGTTGTCGTTGTTCTGGTTTCGGTTTAGCTGAGGGCAGTGTCTTTTGAAATGACCTTCGGCGCCACACTGGAAACATCCTTTGTTACCCTGTTGCTGATTTTGCCGTGCTTGCTGCTGCGGCTGGTTCTGATTTGCTGGCTGTGGGCTCCTACAATCCTTGGCCTCATGGCCCGTCCTGAAACACCTTTGACAACGACCCCTGATACACTGGCCATTGTGGTGCTTGTTGCAGATGTTGCACTTTGGGAGGTTCCCTCGATAACCACCCTGCTTGTGACTGCCCGAAGAGTGCTGACTAGGGCTCTGGTAGTTGTCAGTCTTTCGTTGCTGAGCTTGGGGCTGAACTGAAGCTGATCCCTTGTTGGAGTCCCCCTCCCACTTTCGCTTGCTGTCACTGGGAGTAGCAGGAGTAACCGAAGTAGTAGCTGTAGGGGTAGCGTTGATGCGTTTGGGCAACCGGTTCTGCTCCACCGCTTGATCAGTGAGACGGTGAGCCAACTGAACAACCTGCTGGTAAGTGGCATGATTTGCTGAAGTCACATGACTCTGGATCTCTGGCACCAGACCCTTAAGATAAAGTTCAATACGCTTGTCCACTAGAGTAGGACACAGTAATGCAAGCTCATTCGATCTCTTTGTATACGCCTCAATTTCCGACCCTGTCATCTTGAGGTTGAAAAACTCGACCTCCAGCTTATGAATATCATCTCGACTACAGTATTCCTCCTTGATCATCTCTTTGAAATTGTTCCATGGGGTGGCGTTAGCAGCAACCAACCCCAGTATTTGGACTTGAGCTTTCCACCATGTGAGGGCTAAACCCTCGAGGGTACCGGTAGCATATTTCACCCTGCGTGCCTCAGGGCATTCACACATCTCAAACACAGACTCCATCTTTTCAAACCAGTGCAGGAGACCTACGGCTCCTTCAGTGCCGCTGAAAGTGGATGGACGACAGTCCATGAAAGTCTTGAAAGTGCAAACAGGTGCTTGACCTGTTGTGTAAAAGAATTAGGACAAGTTTAAACACGAGAGTGGATTTAGGAATGTAGGATCTAAGGATCCTAGTGTGAGTCGTAACTGCAGGGTATACCTCCTGCTTGTGCGGCTGCAACTGCCGCGGCAACTCGTTCGTTAATGAGGGCCGTCAACTGGTCCTGAGTCATGTTGATACGTCCAGACATGATCTTCATAGGAAAGATAACGTAAATGAGATAGGTTCGCGAATAGGGCGATGACAGAAGAGAGTGAACACACAAGTGTTCTCATGCAACAACCAATAGTGAGCAATGTAATCTAAGCATACCACGAGCAAAGTTTCTATGAAATTCTAGTATGTAGGCAATAAACATAAACCTTATTACCTAGGATGTCGAGTCTTGCACGTGGAGCGAGGCGTCGTTGTGGATCGTTGAGAGCACTGTTCAGGTTATAGTCTGGTTTTAACAAAAACGCTTTCCTTTATTAAAACCAAGTTCTCTATAACCAATGGTTCTGATACCAATCTGTCACACCCCCAAAATCCACACGCGGAATATCACCGCTTGGAGGCGTGACTGACCAGGATCAAGCCACCAATCATATTGAACATGTAAGTAATTAAGCAAAAGTCATTTATCAATACGAAAGGTGTTTTCAAAAACCAAACATCAATAAGTGTGTAGCGGAAGCATAAGTATGTAAACCCAAAGTAAATCTTAAATTCAAATGTTTAGATAGTTAACATGGCATCACCGATCCATGTCCCACAACGACCTGCTCCTCCCTGTGCAAGCTCCATAAGTACCTAAGGTCCTGCAAGGCATGTAACAGAGGATCAACAACTAGTTGAGCGAGTTCACAGAAAGTAAATGCGTAATAGTAAGTTCGTATGTAACATGTGGCTCTACTGGGCCGTTAGTACGTTATATGGTGGGGGCTTCCCATGTTATATATTCCCTAGACTATTCGTAATCATAAGTATCCTTCCCAATCCGAGGATAGTAGTAAGTATAGGTTTACGCAGGTTTATGTAAGTGCCCTTCCCAGCCGAGGACAGTACGTAACGAGTACGTAGATTTAGCGCTGGCGTCCTTCCCAATCCGAGGACGGTAGTACGTAGGTTTTAGCACTGGCGTCCTTCCCAATCCGAGGACGGTTGTACGTAAGTTTTACGTAGGTTTAGTGCTAGTGTCCTTCCCAATCCGAGGACAGTACGTAGGCTTTGCGTAGAATTTGGCACAGGCATCCTTCCCAACCGAGGACCGTGGTAAATAGTCTAGTGTTCATGTAAGTACAGGTAATCGTTCAATCCCATTCCCAACCCAACTGGGGAATCCCATGCCTTGGTAAGAGTGTGAACTCACCTTGGTTTGCTCGGCAGATTACACAGAAAGGTCAAGTCTATCAGCTAGTGGTCAACCACGTCCTAACATGGTTACCATACAAAGTCAGGTCTTGGTTCCAAGTAGCGCACACAGGTATCACATAGATTGCATATATAAGAAACACATACTGATCATGGCATCATGCAACTTCACGTTCAACAGATAAGACACATTGACATTAAGTGATTGGGCTCGCACAAGTCTAATGGCCTTGTGCGAGTCATATGTTGAAGCCCATTACTACCCGGCCCAATAGCATGTAACCCAAATAAATCCGCAAGCATAACACGGCCCAAACAGACATGTAAACAATCTAGTGCGGTCCGGATCATCTTGTGCGATCCAGACGATCTTGTGCGATCAGAATCAGACCGGCCCAACATGATCATTCGGCCCAACAGTTAATTAAACATACAACTTGTGCGACCCAGTAACCCTTGTGCGACTGTGGGTGACTTGTACGACTGGACTCCTTGTGTGATCTGGAGTCTTGTGCGAGTGGGCCTCTTGTATGACCAAGAGGTCTTGTGCGATTAGTTCAAATATCCGAAAATCATGACATTCAGTTACAACCATTCAATGATTTCCTTATTTACTTTTTGTCAATTAACAATCTATGAAATTAACAAACACTAATAATCTGGATCAACTGAGCATATTCTAAGCAATTCTTATGAACCCTAGTATAATCATCAACATGAACAATTATCAAAACACATGAACATATCTTATCCAAGGTTTCGAACTATCTCAAACACCTCATGATCTACTCTACAACTAACCCGATTTCAACAACATGCAGCCGATTATCATAACCATACACATCCGATTCTAATTCAACAACAACAACCTCATATGATTAACAACTTGAAATCGATCTACCACAATATACATGTGCGCCAATTATCAAGAACACTATCATTAAAAATCATAATCTATCATGTTAATCGAAACCCTAGATCATCATACCAAAACTATAATAGTACACACATCATCAAACATGTATTCGATAAATCCAAACACTAACCGGATAAGAGATGGGTGAGGATGATCCGAACAAAGAAAGATCTTGTATGGAGAGGGTGTTCGGCTGCCTTCTTGTTCGTGAGGAAGAGAGGGAGAATAGCTAGGGTTTGTGTATGTGAATGTTTTTGCAACAAATGAGAATAAACTCTCTATGGGTGTGTGTGTAGGCGTATGAGGAAGTGGGCCGAACCCAAACCTTGGGCTGCCCTTGGATCCGACTACAAGAGATACGGCCCCAAGTGGGCTTGTGCGATTGTGTGTGTGTGTTGTGCGTTTGGGTTCGTATGCATACATACACATATTACACATAGCACATAACAACATAACATTCATTAAATAAAAGTCACATAATTACATAACGTTGCACAAAGATAAGTTCGAAATGTCACATATCGTACACATACGTTACATCGAAGTACAAAAATAGGTTCTGTCACACCCCCAAAATCCACATGCGGAGTATCACCGCTTGGAGGCGTGACTGACCAGGATCAAACCACTAATCATATTGAACAAGTAAATGTTTAATGTAAAAGTTCAACCAACACGATTAATATACAAAACAAACCTAGTTAAGTTATGAGCGGAAGCATAATGTGTAAAACCAAAACCAAAGTTTAATTGTTTAACATGGCACACAGCTGTCCATGTCCCACAACGACTCTCCCTTGTGCAAGCTCCAGCTAAGTACCTATAGACCTGCAAAGCATGTAGTAACGAGTCAACAACTAGTTGAGTGAGTTCACGTTTGGTTGTCCAGTTTATAGTTATTCCGAAAACACAGTTTGATCTTTACCAGCTATCCAGCCGTGGGGGTTACCCCATAGTTCGAAAAACGTTTATTAGTTACCCGTTCTTACGTTGGCTATTCCAGCCCGGCTCTATGGCCGTGGGGGCTACCCCATGTTTTGTTCACCAGACTCGTTACATATCGACTACTAACGTTCGTCATGTTTAAGTGCCCTAACGTCTGTGTCTATCATCACTGACGTGCCATAGTCCATTAGTCCACGCCCGTCCTCTGCGGCACGGTGTGAGGTTTGTTAAACCTAATAGCGCTATTTAACTAATGACCCGTTCGCCATTGGCCTCGGCGATTAAGTCGATATAAAATGGAGGGACTTCGTTGATAGAGTTCTAGTCTAGTATAGTTTAATACGTCTCAACCGGACGAGGAATCTATGTTCCTGGTTACGTCTCAACAGGACGAGGAATCTATGTTCCTGGTTACGTCTCAACAGGACGAGGAATCCCTATTCCTTAACCCATTCCCAACCCCTGGGAACCCCATGCTTTGTAACGGAGTGTGAACTCACCTTGGTTTGCTCGGCAGATTACACAGAAAGGTCACGTCTAAAAGCTAGTGGTCAACCACGTCCTAACATGGTTATCACACATGTCAGGTTTTGGTTCAATTAAAGCACGTATGATTACACATAGTTTAACATATTGCTAACACGTATCGAGCATGGCAACATAGTACACACACAGAATGTTTTAAATGTTATCAGTTTAACATACGGATCATGGTAACATGAAATCATCACGTTCAACATATTAACTATTGGGCTCGCACAAGTGTGACAACTTGTGCGATCCACTCGTTGAAGCCCAAATTCATCGATGTACTAACACATGGCCCAACATATCATTCAATAATCCATCTTGTGCGACTAGTAGTGTTTCCCAGCCCAACACATATAGCTTACGGCCCACATAACAATTAAATAATAACCTTGTGCGACTTAAGTATTCTAGTGCGGTTGTGTTAATTCGGCCCAAACATAATCAACCAGCCCAATCAGCTATATGTTCATACATCTTGTGCGATCAGTTTTAAATACCCAGCCCAAGTCTACGGCCCAAAACAACAAACAACCAGTTCTTGTGCGATTAGGGGCTGCTTGTACGATCAGGTCCTCTTGTGCGACCTGATCAGCTTGTGCGAAGGGGGCTCCTTGTGCGACCAGGAGTGTTGTGCGACCAGCTTTAGTGGTTCGAATAATATGGAAATCAGTTACCTAATACTTATCTTGCAAATCAATTTACAAAGTTTCCATTTTATAAAATATCAATCAACAATTCTAACAGTTTTCATATCAATAATATCGATCAAATCATTGTTTTTGACAATTGTTTCACATGACCTTATCATCATCTTAATAAACAACAAATGGCCGACAACTTATTAAGTATTATCATATGTTCCTATCCCATAATGTCCAGTCGGTTTCATACATGAAATTCAGCATTATCATCTATTAATTAATCATGCACCAAAGTCTATTCTATTACAATTTACAACCACCAACATTCTGACAATTCATGTGCAAATAATTATGAGGGAATCCTTAAAATACAATTAATTGAAATCACATGCTCATCCTCCTAGATGCACACTGTTCGAACACAACAATCACTCCAACAAGATCATTCAATCACATGAATATAATGATTATCATATATCGCATTCAAAGTCAATTGTATATATTCTAAACAATTCGGATCATGTAACCTAATCTGAAACATGACAAGATAGCTTATTAACTTCATCACACTAACAGTTTACCTAATCCTCAATCGTACATCAATTACAAACCATCATGAGACATGTATATTCACATAGCATAACATCAATTAATAAATGTCACTAACCGATTAAAGAAGAGGGTAGGAGATTGATCCAAACACAAGATCTTCGATGAAAAGAATGCTTGGCTGCCTTCGGTTTCGTGAGGGAGAGAGAGAAAAGAACTAGGGTTTGTGTGTGTGGGTGATTAGTAACAAATGAGGAGTTTTACCCTAACCCCTTAGTGTTATGCGACAAAGAGAAGAGTGGGCCGAACCCTCAATGGGCTGCCCATTGATCCGAATACAAAGTGTAGCCCAAAAAGACTTGTGCGAGTGGGTTGTGTTGTGCGATCGGATTAATACTATACAATACACATCCTCACGTAATCATAACCACATAACATTTAATCAATCACAAGGTCACACATAATCTCATTAATTCAACATATCAACCAATTACACCAAGTTCAAATACGTTACATCAAGTACGTTGATAAGTTCGGAAAATACGAGTTGTCACATTATCCCCAAGTTGAAAGAAATTTCGTCCCGAAATTTAGCACGTACTCACTGAGGAAGCTAGTTAAGTTGCATGGTTTTCGTGGTTTCCCTGGGGTGTCACATCCTCCCCCCGTTGATCTGGAATTTCGTCCCGAAATTCCGTAGCTTCAGCCTCAGTAGTGGTTGTACCGGTTGCAAACAGTTGGGGATACTTTTGTTTCATCTGGTCTTCGCGCTCCCAGGTGAACTCTGGGCCGCGACGTGAGTTCCAACGAACTCGAACGAGAGGTATCCTAGTACGCTTGAGGACCTTAACATCCCGGTCCGTGATTTTAACAGGTTCCTCGACGAATCGTAGCTGTTCGTCGATCGTGAGCTCCTTCAAAGGAACTACGTGGGTCTCATCTGACAGACACTTCTTCAGATTTGACACATGAAAAACGTCGTGAACTGTACTGAGTTCTGCTGGTAAGTTCAGTCTGTAGGCCACCTTGCCTATTTTCTCAATGACTTCGAAAGGTCCAACGTATCGTGGGTTAAGTTTTCCCCGTTTGCCAAAACGAACCACACCCTTCCAGGGTGAAACTTTGAGTAGTACACGTTCTCCAACCTGGAGCTCTAGTGGTTTTCTGCCCTTATAGGCGTAGACTTTCCGACGGTCACGAGCTGCCGCCATTCGTTGTCGTATCTGAGCAATTTTCTCTGTTGTGTCCACCACATGTTCTGGACCAGTAATCTGACTATCCCCCACCTCCGCCCAACAAAGAGGTGACCGGCATTTACACCCGTACAATGCCTCAAACGGAGCAGCTTTAATGCTGGTGTGGTAGCTATTGTTGTACGAAAATTCCACAACTGGCAGATGCTTTTCCCAGCCGTTGCCAAAGTCAATCACACATGCCCTAAGCATGTCTTCTAAGGTCTGGATAGTACGTTCTGACTGCCCGTCCGTTTGTGGGTGATAAGCTATGCTCATATCTAGCCTTGAGCCAAAGGACTTGTGCATTGCTTGCCACAGTTCTGATGTAAAACGCGCATCTCGATCCGAGATGATAGAGATGGGCACCCCGTGCCTCGAGACAACTTCCTTGAGGTATACTTCTGCTAGAGTGGAGAACTTATCCGTTTCTTTGATAGCCAAGAAGTGAGCAGACTTTGTGAGTCGATCCACGATCACCCAAATAGTATCGTTACCACGTTGTGATCTAGGCAGGCCAGTAACAAAATCCATGGAAATCTGTTCCCATTTCCATTGTGGTATCTCTGGTTGTTGAAGTGGGCCTGAAGGTTTCTGGTATTCCGCCCTGACTCTCGCACAAGTCAAACACTTGCTAACGTAAGTTGCTATGTGTGCCTTCATGCTAGGCCACCAATATGGGGTTTTGATGTCGTGGTACATCTTATCCGAACCAGGGTGTACCGAGTAGCGAGACTTGTGTGCCTCATCCATCGCAAGCTCTTGTAGGTTGCCATAAAGTGGGACCCAGATGCGTCCTGTAACGTAGTAAGAACCGTCTTCCTTCTGTTCTAAGCGTTGCCTTGAGCCGCGTAGGGCTTCAGCCCTGACGTTTTCTGGTTTCAATGCTTCTACCTGAGCATCTCGTATCTGGGAAGGAAGACTAGACTATATAGTGAGTTGTAAAGCTAGTACGCGCTTAGGCGCTGTGTCCTTTCGACTGAGGGCGTCAGCCACAACATTGGCTTTGCCTGGGTGATACCTAATCGAGCATTCGTAGTCATTCAGTAGTTCGACCCATCGTCGCTGTCGCATATTGAGTTCCTTCTGTTTGAAGATATGCTCGAGGCTCCTGTGGTCAGTGTAGATGGCGCACTTGGTACCATGCAGGTATTGTCTCCATATCTTAAGTACCAAAACAACAGCTCCCAGCTCTATATCGTGTGTAGTGTAGTTCCTTTCATGAACTTTAAGTTGGCGTGAGGCGTAGGCTATAACTTTATCCCGTTGCATCAATATACAACCAAGACCCTGAACTGATGCGTCGCAGTAAACCACAAAGTTGTCTGTGCCCTCTGGCAATGAAAGAATAGGTGCACTGCAAAGTCTATCCTTTAGGTGCTGAAATGCTAGTTCCTGTGCATTTCCCATCGATAAACAACGCCTTTCTGCGTTAGTGAGGTGAGAGGTTGTGCAATCTTAGAAAAATCCTTAATGAACCTCCTGTAGTAACCTGCCAAACCCAAGAATTGGCGAATTTCCGTTGGTGTGCGAGGTGCAGGCCAGCTCTTGATCGAGTCTACCTTGGATGGATCAACGTGAATCCCATCCTTGTTCACCACATGACCTAAGAAATGGACTTCACGAAGCCAGAAGTCGCATTTTGAAAACTTAGCGTACAGCTGTTCTGTTCGAAGGAGTTCCAAAATGAGTCGTATATGCTGTTCGTGTCCTTCCTGACTCTTCGAATAGATGAGAATGTCGTCGATGAATACGATAACGAACTTGTCTAGGTACGGCTTGCACACTCGATTCATCAAGTCCATGAAGACCGCTGGTGCGTTTTTCATCCCAAAAGGCATGACCAGAAACTCATAGTGTCCATAACGGGTTCTAAAGGCTGTTTTAGAGACGTCCTCTTCCCGGACTCTCAGCTGGTGATATCCCGATCTCAAATCGATCTTTGAATAGTAGCTCGACCCTTGTAACTGGTCGAATAGGTCGTCAATGCGTGGAAGAGGGTAGCGATTCTTCACAGTCACCTTGTTCAGTTCACGGTAGTCGATGCACATTCTAAACGTACCGTCTTTCTTCTTCACAAATAGCACTGGAGCTCCCCAGGGAGAAGAGCTAGGACGAATAAAGCCCTTATCCAAGAGTTCTTGTAGTTGTGTAGAAAGTTCTTTCAACTCTGATGGAGCTAGGCGATAAGGTGCATGAGCTATAGGTGCCGTTCCATGGGCTAGCTCGATCTGAAATTCGACCTGGCGATGATGCGGAAGACCAGGTAGTTCCTCATGAAATACTTCAGGGAAGTCACATACGATTGGAAAATCTTCTATCTTCTTCTCTTTCTTCGAGGTGTCAGTTACGAGAGCCAGAAAAGCAGTGTGGCCCTTACGCAAACACTTTTGGGCCTTAAGGGAAGAGATGATGCTCACAACAGCACCACTCTTGTCACCGCGAATCATGAGAGGTTCATCACCTGGGCGAGGAATACGGGCAATCTTTTCGTTACAAAGAATCTCTGTTCGATGTTGAGGTAGCCAATTCATACCAATAACGATGTCGAAACCATCACAACGTTGGGGTCATTCCTAATATCACCCTGACCTATCACGAACACTCGACCTCTGGCACCATTGCCGTTGTTATTACCCCCATTGTTGTCTCCACTATTGTTCCCGTTTTCCTTGGTTGTGGTTCCGATTCTGATTCTGGTTCAGTCGTGGGTAGCGTCTCATGAAATGATCTTTAGCACCACACTGATAACATCCCCTGTTATCCTGCTGTTGCTGTTGATTTTGTGGAGCTTGTGGCTGCTGTTGTCGGTTCTGATTTGCAGGACGTGAGCTTCTACAATCTTTGGCTCCATGACCAAGCTTGTTGCATCTCTAACGATGATCTTTGTTGCACGATCCGCTGTGGTGCAATTTACATCAATTTCACTTAGGGTGATTTTCCCCGGTATTCATCCTGACTTCGATTACCAAAAGACTGTTGCCTGGGACTCCTGTACTCATCCGTTTTTCGCTGCTGCGAATGAGACTGAACCGGAGTGGAATCCTTTGCTCGAATTTCCATCCCACTTGTGTTTGTTGTCACTGGGAGCATCCGAAGTAGTTGTAGCAGCATTAATACGTTTCGGTAGTTTATTCTGTCATATCGCCTGATCTGAGAGACGTTGAGCAAGTCGAGTAATATCCGGAATGGTTACAAGGTTGGCCGATGTCACATGACTTTGAATCTCTGGTACTAAGCCTTTGAGGTACAGCTCAATGCGCTTGATGGGAGGATCCACCATTGTTGGACATAACACCGTCGTTTCGTTGGATCGTTTCGTGTACGCTTCTATCTCTGACCTTGTCATCTTCAGGTTTAAGAACTCCACTTCCAGTTTGTGGATGTCATCACGACTACAGTATTCATGTTTGATCAGTTCCTCAAAATCCTCCTATGGGGTGGCATTAGCAGCCGCCAGCCCCAGCATCTGAACTTGCGAGTTCCACCAAGTTAGCTTAGTGCCTTCGAGAGTACCAGTGGCGTACTTCACCCTATGAGCCTCAGGGCATTCACACGTCTCTAAGACAGTCTCGAGGTTTTTAAATCAATGTAGGAGTCCAACAGCTCCTTTAGTGCCACGGAAAGTACTAGGACGACAGTCCATGAACGTCCTGAATGTGCCTACAGGCGGCTGAGCGTTCTGACCTTGTTGCGCGAGGAAGAAAAGACTGGATTAAGCGCGAGAGTTGGGTCATGAGAGTAGGATCTATCATCCTAGAGTAGGTTCGTAATAGCAGGTTGTACCTCCTGCCTGAGCGGCCGCGAGTGCTGCCGTAACTGGTTCGTTAATAAGAGCCGTCAGCTGGCTTGAGTTAGGTTCACACGTTCCCTCATGATCTCACATCGAAGGAAACACAAGTAGGAAAGGTTTCGCGAATGTGTGTAAGTGTGTAGTGACAGTAGGGAGCAAGCACAAATGTGTTTTCAAACTATAGTTGCTACGTTTATCTAAGCATACCATGAGCAAAGTTCTATGCAATCTAGCAAGTAGGCAATATAAACATAAACCATATCACCTAGAATGTCGAGTCTTGCACGTGGAGTGAAGCGTCGTTGTGGATCGTAGAGCACTGTACAGGTTATAGTCTGGTTTTAACAAAAACGTTTTCCTTTATTAAAACCAAGTTCTCTATAACCAATGGCTCTGATACCAATCTGTCACACCCCCAAAATCCACATGCGGAGTATCACCGCTTGGAGGCGTGACTGACCAGGATCAAACCACTAATCATATTGAACAAGTAAATGTTTAATGTAAAAGTTCAACCAACACGATTAATATACAAAACAAACCTAGTTAAGTTATGAGCGGAAGCATAATGTGTAAAACCAAAACCAAAGTTTAATTGTTTAACATGGCACACAGCTGTCCATGTCCCACAACGACTCTCCCTTGTGCAAGCTCCAGCTAAGTACCTATAGACCTGCAAAGCATGTAGTAACGAGTCAACAACTAGTTGAGTGAGTTCACGTTTGGTTGTCCAGTTTATAGTTATTCCGAAAACACAGTTTGATCTTTACCAGCTATCCAGCCGTGGGGGTTACCCCATAGTTCGAAAAACGTTTATTAGTTACCCGTTCTTACGTTGGCTATTCCAGCCCGGCTCTATGGCCGTGGGGGCTACCCCATGTTTTGTTCACCAGACTCGTTACATATCGACTACTAACGTTCGTCATGTTTAAGTGCCCTAACGTCTGTGTCTATCATCACTGACGTGCCATAGTCCATTAGTCCACGCCCGTCCTCTGCGGCACGGTGTGAGGTTTGTTAAACCTAATAGCGCTATTTAACTAATGACCCGTTCGCCATTGGCCTCGGCGATTAAGTCGATATAAAATGGAGGGACTTCGTTGATAGAGTTCTAGTCTAGTATAGTTTAATACGTCTCAACCGGACGAGGAATCTATGTTCCTGGTTACGTCTCAACAGGACGAGGAATCTATGTTCCTGGTTACGTCTCAACAGGACGAGGAATCCCTATTCCTTAACCCATTCCCAACCCCTGGGAACCCCATGCTTTGTAACGGAGTGTGAACTCACCTTGGTTTGCTCGGCAGATTACACAGAAAGGTCACGTCTAAAAGCTAGTGGTCAACCACGTCCTAACATGGTTATCACACATGTCAGGTTTTGGTTCAATTAAAGCACGTATGATTACACATAGTTTAACATATTGCTAACACGTATCGAGCATGGCAACATAGTACACACACAGAATGTTTTAAATGTTATCAGTTTAACATACGGATCATGGTAACATGAAATCATCACGTTCAACATATTAACTATTGGGCTCGCACAAGTGTGACAACTTGTGCGATCCACTCGTTGAAGCCCAAATTCATCGATGTACTAACACATGGCCCAACATATCATTCAATAATCCATCTTGTGCGACTAGTAGTGTTTCCCAGCCCAACACATATAGCTTACGGCCCACATAACAATTAAATAATAACCTTGTGCGACTTAAGTATTCTAGTGCGGTTGTGTTAATTCGGCCCAAACATAATCAACCAGCCCAATCAGCTATATGTTCATACATCTTGTGCGATCAGTTTTAAATACCCAGCCCAAGTCTACGGCCCAAAACAACAAACAACCAGTTCTTGTGCGATTAGGGGCTGCTTGTACGATCAGGTCCTCTTGTGCGACCTGATCAGCTTGTGCGAAGGGGGCTCCTTGTGCGACCAGGAGTGTTGTGCGACCAGCTTTAGTGGTTCGAATAATATGGAAATCAGTTACCTAATACTTATCTTGCAAATCAATTTACAAAGTTTCCATTTTATAAAATATCAATCAACAATTCTAACAGTTTTCATATCAATAATATCGATCAAATCATTGTTTTTGACAATTGTTTCACATGACCTTATCATCATCTTAATAAACAACAAATGGCCGACAACTTATTAAGTATTATCATATGTTCCTATCCCATAATGTCCAGTCGGTTTCATACATGAAATTCAGCATTATCATCTATTAATTAATCATGCACCAAAGTCTATTCTATTACAATTTACAACCACCAACATTCTGACAATTCATGTGCAAATAATTATGAGGGAATCCTTAAAATACAATTAATTGAAATCACATGCTCATCCTCCTAGATGCACACTGTTCGAACACAACAATCACTCCAACAAGATCATTCAATCACATGAATATAATGATTATCATATATCGCATTCAAAGTCAATTGTATATATTCTAAACAATTCGGATCATGTAACCTAATCTGAAACATGACAAGATAGCTTATTAACTTCATCACACTAACAGTTTACCTAATCCTCAATCGTACATCAATTACAAACCATCATGAGACATGTATATTCACATAGCATAACATCAATTAATAAATGTCACTAACCGATTAAAGAAGAGGGTAGGAGATTGATCCAAACACAAGATCTTCGATGAAAAGAATGCTTGGCTGCCTTCGGTTTCGTGAGGGAGAGAGAGAAAAGAACTAGGGTTTGTGTGTGTGGGTGATTAGTAACAAATGAGGAGTTTTACCCTAACCCCTTAGTGTTATGCGACAAAGAGAAGAGTGGGCCGAACCCTCAATAGGCTGCCCATTGATCCGAATACAAAGTGTAGCCCAAAAAGACTTGTGCGAGTGGGTTGTGTTGTGCGATCGGATTAATACTATACAATACACATCCTCACGTAATCATAACCACATAACATTTAATCAATCACAAGGTCACACATAATCTCATTAATTCAACATATCAACCAATTACACCAAGTTCAAATACGTTACATCAAGTACGTTGATAAGTTCGGAAAATACGAGTTGTCACAGGTTCGGACATACGAGTTGTCACAATGTGTGTGTTTCAATGTGTGAGATTATGTTCACAATGTGCTATACTTATAACCATTTTATGGTTTTAACCCAAGGTTCTCATGTTCTAAAAGTACCAACATAATCTAGTTTTATATAGAAAGAAAACCAAGAATGTGGGGCCCTTGTTGGCCGTCCATAGGTTGGGGGGGGGGGGGGGGTAGTAGGCTAGGTTGCAACTAAGTTAGTTAATTAGGTTAAAATTCAAGTATATAGTTAGGTGTCTAGTTAGTTGATATTTATATAGTGTGATATGATGTTCGAGGACCATAACTGGCTTGGTAATGTTAAAATAGTGCTTCTAGCGTAAATTTGATGTTTCGGGTATTGTCCGGTTGTTCGGTTGGTTACCGGTTTGTTAAGGTGCTAAATTATGCAGTCCAGTGTGCTTTATGTACCCTTTTGTGACAGTTTCAATTCTTGACACTTAGGAAATATTCAGGACCATTTAATCATATTTCTGCATGATATTAGATTGTTTAAATGCTGTATTTTGCAGAATTCTGCAGTTTATGTGAGTTTTAGGCACTTTCCGGCACTTAAACTATCTCTAGGAAGGCAGTTTTATGATCCTTACTTTCCTACACACTATACTAGTGTAAGACTTGGTTTCTGGCTCATTATGTGTCTCAATACAAAGTCTGTCTATCTACTGAACTCTGTCAGCATTTTTCTGATTTGTCTGATAACTGTGCTAACTGTGTTTCATGCATCGTCTAAGTCAATAAAGTCCTTATGTAGTAATGATATAACATTAAGAAATATGTGATGCACATGTATGTATATGCCAGTAATCAGAAAGCAATTCAAGTCATAAATTGTGAATCAGCACAGTCATTAATCATTAATTATTGTCTAATTAATTGTACGGATGCATGCAAATTTGACAGTTGTCACATTCTCCCCCTATTAAGAAAATTTCGTCCTCGAAATTTAAGCTACATTATCTTCTTAGGGTTACGTTATGCGTGTATGGATATGAACAATACTGAGGTAGATAACCACAAAACTGAATCGAAACTTATTCGAATCAGGTGAATCCAAGGATATATCACAACAACAAGAACCCAATGGTTAAAGGTATGTGTTTCAGAATTTGATGTCAAAGGACACGAGATGTATATATGTATAATCTAGTGTAACTTAGTTAACAGGGGTGCAACAAAGGAGTTTCGACCAACAGAATTTCAAACAATCGATCTCAATATGCTAATGAGTTTTCAGAAACAATAGCATCCGCTATATGAACTCAGAATCAACAACTCGAATATGATAGTAACATGAAAATGATCTGTCGGCTTTCGAATAAATAAACAGTTAAATTTAGTGTGTTGACATTCTTTGAATTGAGAAAATACACCGAATGAAATACAAGCGAATCTGGTGTATTATTGTCTTAATTCGTAGTTGCATTAGGAATGTTTAAATGAAAAGTCAAGCAAAAGTATGTGTAGTTTTGTGTGAAACGGTTGACCATGATTAGCACAAGCTACAAATTTGTAATGACACCACAAGGTGTCGTAATTGACATATTTCAATAATAGTGGTGACCAAACAAGTTCACCGTGCTTGAGATCAAATGAAAGTGTAATGAAACAATCCTGAGGATTTGATTCAAACGGCATAGTAGGACCTTTCAATTGAATATAGAACATCAAAGAGCCACTGTTTCCGATCGAAGATGAAAAAGTAATAAGTACCGCAAGCCATTCGATTGACAATGAAAAAAAATCGTTAGGGGGTACACCGTGATATGAAATGAATCTATGTACCATTGTCTTAACACACAACTGTGTTGAGACCGCTTTAATCGATAAACAAAACAGATTTAGAGCAAGTCAGTAAATAAACAATTAAATCCGTGTATGAGGTGCGTAACCAAATTAGCGTAAGCTTCAATTTTGTGAAAGCATCACCACAAGGTGTCCAAACCAACAAACGACTTAGTGGAGCCGTAGACCAAACAAGTCTACTACGACTCGAAACAAAAGAACTTTTGCAAAGATAAATTTGAACATGATGCTCTCAATACATCATATGGCGTCTTGAATTGAATATGCGAAATGGACAAGTTCAAGTGATTGAACCTGGTTTCAGCGCAACCAGACAATAAACGTATTTGTCGACAAGGGAATCTCAGCATGGTTACGAAGATAAACCATGAATGTAACTTGAAAGAAAAGAAGTTTCAAGAAAGTGTGTTAACTTGATAGCAAAGGAGCCAACAATTACAATAATGTAGGTTATTCGAATCATAAACCAATATTCAGCTTTAGCAAAATAATATTTGAACTTCAATGAAGCATTTATTCGAAACGATACCACATGCATAACAAATGGTGCATGTGTAGCATATGAGTTTCCAAGAAATGAAACAATGAGTATTTGCTATAATGAAGAAAATTGTTATGATGCAACTATCATTAGGAGAAGTAGAGGTGCAAAATTCTACTTGTTAGAAGCAATAGTGGAAATTTAATATAAGAAATTTGAGTGTTTTACCTGTTTGGTTAACTGAAATAGCATATACGTCAGAATAATGGGGTTTGCTTGAGTTAACAGATGTGGTTCCTAAGTGACAACCTTTATGAGTTTTGACTTAAGTTCCCAAAGGTCCTAAGTACATGTTGTCTAGGTTCTCAAAGTTTTGTATTCTATGTAAAACTGTTTTGTGCATCGTGTAGGAAACAAATTTTTTTTTTGTGTATGTTTAAAACAAATGGTTGACCCACTGTGCTTCGGTATACTTTCTTCTCGAATCCGCAGCTAATGATACTCGATCAATGATCAATCTTGGAATAGTAGTTGGATCCTCATAGTTAGTTAAATGAATAATTCGTTAATCCTCAACAAGAGTTATCGACTTTTTTTGGTTAGCTCGTTCTGCTCCTGGTAGTTGATGCCCATTTGAAAATCATCGTCCTTCTCCTTGACGAACAGTAGTAAGATTTCTTAGGGCAAAAAGCTTGCCTTATAAGTCCCCAATCTGGCAACTTCTGAACCTGCGTTGACAAATCTTGTATCTCAGGAAGTGCAAGTCGATGGGGTGCCTTGGCTACAGACGCTGCGCCTGGAACCAAATCTATGCAAAATTCGACTTGTTGTTAAGGAGGTAATCCTGACAAGTCTTCGGGGAAGACTTCAGGTTATTCCCTTATCACAGGGATATCTTCAAGCTTAGGTTCTTCGGCTTCCTTGTCCATGACATGAGCCAAGAAGGCAACACATCCTTTGTGCGAAAACTTCCGTGTCTTCAACGACTGATAATCCGTAGGGGTGTATCTTGCTTCATGAATCACGATCTTTTCCTCGTTCGCCATCGGGATGCGGAAAACAATCTCCGCTTGATTGCTTGATAACCAATCCATCCCAATTACCACGTCGAAGTTTCCCTTTAGCTAGTTCTATCGAGTACGGGTTATCTAACTTACTTGCTACTAAACCAAGTATACTCTCAAACTCTAGAGATGCGAAGCTAAAATTGGCAACAATATCTAGCAACACAGATGCATAGCGTTGACTAACAGGGGACGTACCGATGACCACGTTCGGAACCTGGCGTGTTTCCCTAGCTCCGGTGTTGAGCTTTCATCCATGTGCCTGGGTGTTTTTAGGGTAGTATTTTCTAAAATGCCTTTTGTCTCCACAGTTAAAACATCCTTGAGCATGTTTTTGTTTGTCACTCATCCTGCCTTGATAGTCGTTGTTGTCGTTGTTTCCTTTGAGATTCTTACTACCATCTTGGCCTCCATTTCCACGTTCAGTACCTTGCCTACAAGTCTCCTTGACATGCCCCACTTTGCCACAGTTTTCACATTTTCCATATCTGCATCGCCCGATATGATAACGTTGACAATTGTCGCACTTAGGTAGGATACCCATGTACTCTTTTCCCTTTTTGGCCCTGTTCTTGCTATTCACCCGAGTACCCTTCTTGAAGTTTGCGAACTTTCTCTTGTTGTCTCCAGATGGCTCTATGGGAGTCTCCTTTTTCTCCTCCGAAGTGGTAAATTTTCCTAGTCTAACCGTTTCTTCAGTGAGCGCCACACTTAAGTCGATAGCATCGGTGATCGTTGGAGGTTTAGATGTTGTCACCAGGCTTAGAATCTGAGGTGCCAATCCCCCGATGAAGCGTTCGATCCTCTTGAACTCTGGTTCCACCAGACGCAAAGCAACTTGTGCTAAATCGTGAAATCTCTGCACATACTCAACTATCTTTGAACCTTCCATTTTCAAGTTCCACATTTCAGTCTCTATCTTCTGGACTTCTGCCCTCGAGAAATATCTCTTACGCATCAGTTCTTTCAGTTCGTCCCACGTCAAAGCATACGCAGCAGTCTTACCCAACGTCCAAACCTGAAGGTTCCACCATGACAGAGCCCCATCAAGAAACAATCCAGATATGTACATGACTTGTTGCTCTGGAGTACATTTGATCAAACTCAAAATAGAATCTGTCTTCTAGACGCAACGCACAAAAGCTAGGGCACCCCTAGTGCCGTCGAAATCTCGGGGCTTGCAACTCAAGAACTGCTTGTAGGTGCAGCCTGAGACATACGCAACATCATTCACATAAGGCATTAGCAAAGCACCCTTGGAAATGTCCAAACGTTTTGTAATGTGTCTTAAGTGACTAAACATTACCGTTAGGTGGGTTATTTCCTGAGGTACCTCCGCTGCGTTCGGAGCGAAGGGCATCGTGCTGTGCGATGGCCTGTGAGATGCGTTCTTGTAATTCCGCCTCTGTCGTCGGCAGAGGGTTGTTGGTATCGGTGTTCCTTTGAAGCGACATCTTCTAAGAAGAAGATCAGTTAGGTTAGGTCTTACTAAGGATACAAGCACATAAGCCTCTACATACGAATAAGACCTAGGAAGTGCGTATACATATGTATATAAGTAATCGTCATAGCAAGCATTCATATAATATCACAATTATAGTACAAACAGGTAAATAGGAACATATTTAATGAGAACATAACAAGCAAGCATGTAGCATCATAATTATAGCACACACATGCAGATCAACAACGTGCTTAGCGTGGACATAGCGACTGAGCTCTCATTATTTACCGACCACAATCACATTGTCTACAAAGTATATCACATCAAAAGGGACACAGGGTCACCCTACCCTTGTCCAATAAGTACATCAGTGTATCAAAATCACGTAGTCAAAAGTGGTCTTCAAAAGTATCTACAATCTCGGCTCATTAGTAGTGTCTTTACCCCAAAGCAATGCAATCCGCATAAAGCCAAACGCCAACTATACTGATGACTGGGGTGAAGAAGGAAAGAAAATCAAGCTGCTAACGTGTGCGAGCTCCTCCTCGAGCTTGTACACACGTCGAGTTAATTAACTGATCTGCTGCTTGATAGTAAAGAAACGAGCATCGAAACCTGGGTAAGGTGTAAGAGCAGCAGGTGAGAGTGCAAAAGGAGACAGTGATGAATGTGGAGGATCAAAGTATACTAGCAATAGACAGGGTGGAGGACGTGGTGTCAGCTCAAGCTCCAAAGCTCTTTGACTCATAACCTCAAATTGTAGCTGATGTGACAGGAGCAACTCGTTCCGTGTGTAGCCTTCATAATGTGAGGGATGGTAGGGGTCCGAAATCAGCATAGTGTATGGTAGGAACCATCAGAATGGCTCATCCATCGGTGAAGTATTGAAAGGAGAAAACGGTGCGGCCTGTGAGGTCGGGGAAAATGCTGCTATAGCAAAAGGATCGTCATGCGGGTGCTGACTTGGAGTACCTCCCTGGGGTGCGGGTGTGTCCTGAAAGAAGGCGATAGGCATGTTGGTGCAATGGACGTCGGCCTCCATAGGGGGAAAAGGAGCAACATCGCTGGGTGCGGGTGCAGGAACAAATGTCTCAACAAAAGAGAAGATCATCAGGTGCAGGTACTGGGTCAGGTATAAGGGGTGCAATGTCTGGTAAACCAAAAGAAATAGGGTCATGATCAAGCAAGGGCTCAGGATCAGCAGGTGCAACATCAAGCTGACCCAAAAGGAACAGGAGCTGGCTCAGGAGAAGGCTCTGGGTCGTGTGAAGGTGTGGAATCTCGAGCAAGTGATAGTGCAGCAGTCATAGCTGTGTCGTCATCTGAGTCAGTAGTAGAAAGCTGCAATCTCGTCGTCTGTAAGGCTGCAGATATCACAGACTCAAAGGAGTCTGAAATCGAGTGTAAAATGGAAGCAGAGGATACTTCCATGGCAGGAATCTCAGGAGGTAGCATAGCAACAACATCCTCAGCTATCTCTCCATCACCCTGGGCATCAACAGGAGGATCATCAGCTAACAAATCAACGTCATCATCAAACAAATCATCGAAAGGGCAGATCCTCGGGAGGAATGTCCATGAGAGATACGCCATTGAGGATCGGAGCCATGATGGGCTCACCATCGGAATGACCAGTGATGAGGTGGTTGTAACACCCCCAAAATACCACCTGCGAGAACTCCGCGGGGCGTGTTACTCATCAGAGTTCGAGCCACCAATCACATTGAACCAATGATAAATATTTAAATAAAACATGTCATGAATTACCAATAGAAAATATCAAACATAGGGTTACTCCCAAAGAGTTGTGTAGCGGAAGCATATAGTAAATCGTTTAACAATTGTTTCATAGTAAATGTTCAAAACCAACGTTTCACTTATAAGTTAATCCAAGAGCCTCGATCCATGACCACTCCAGCTCCCAGATAGCAAGTCCACGTCACGAATTCTAGCGACCTGCAAGCATGCAGACAAGTGTGTCAGACGACGCTGGTGAGTTCAAGGTTTTGTTAACGTGTGTAGTTACCAGATATCTGTTAAGTTAAATCATCGTTTAGTTTTGGGATTGTTATTAACGTAGGAGAGTCTTATATACTGGAAGTGTGTCCAATATATACCATGGGAGTGTGCCCAATATAACCTGGGAGTGTGCCCAACCCCAATGCCCCTAACCAAGCATTGGTAATGATGTCCAGGTAACTAGATCACGCCCGTCCTTACGGCCCGGTGTGAGGGTGTCAAACCTAATAGCGCTATCAACTAGTTACTCCATTGCCTTACAGGCAACACGGTAGATGATCGATTCTGTGTTCAATAACCAACATCCCAAATAACAGTTTACCCAGTATTCCCTTTAGAAACGTTTACCAGATGTCCCAAACCACCGGGACGCATGCTTAGAAAAGTGCAGTGAACTCACCTTGGTTTGCTCGGTAAGATTAACTACTTGTTCACACTTAATCAGTCAACCCTAAAGTAGGCACGTGTACCAAAATCAGTTTGCATTCACGAAGTTCACGTATAAGTACAATCACAGTGGACAATGCATTTATATTCACCGAGTAACACATTGCACGTATTCAACAATCATTCAAGTCATGCACAACATTTAACGGCAGTTAACTAACAAACTAATAGAATTTGTCACTTAACAGAGTTATCATCTAACTGAATTAATAACTAACCGAGTTTGCTGAGATAACGAAGTTAATACTTAACAGACTTATAGACTATCCAAGTTAATAAGATAACATACTTAACCAGGTTAACATTTAACCGGTCTAACAACTTAAGAGGCAACAACAGCAGTTTCATCGATTTATCATATCATCATTCAATAGTCCACATTCATTGTCTGCATGATACTCCATTAAACTAAAGCAACATTTGTAGGTTAACATGAATCAAACCCCATGTGTTTATTTGTTCCAAGTTGTCAGCCACTAAACAATAGATTATCTAATCATCATTAAAATAATAAATCATGGCTGACAAGTCCCATGTTGAAGGGATTCCATTTGACCGAGATATCATGCAACCAAACCAAAGCATGCTATCCTATGAATTATTAAATTATCATACAATCATGATTGCCTTCACAGTTATCACATGGAACCTTATATCACCATCATGTGCAATTTATGAAATTATGGCCAATTTATGCAATCATGTGCAATTTCAGAGATCATGTGCAACCTCATAGAGAAATCAATGTTCACAATCATTGTGTCCAGAATTAATACAACTTGCAACAATTTCCTAGGATCATATCGACACACAGCAACATTTATTCATAAAACATGCATGATTAAACAACCAACTAAATATATTTGCGAGAATGAAACTAACCGAAGATGCCCAAAGATAATGGTTTGATCGCTAAAGGGAGCCTGAGATAACACAAAGCTGCCGTCACACAAAGGGAGAGCTCTAGGGTTTCTTATTTTTGTCAAACGTATAAAACTGAATTCTGTTCACGTTAATATACACAATTTACCGTACTGGGCCCGAACTGGGCCTTGGCAAAACTGGGCTCGGCGAAACACATCCATTTCGTCGAGTAGGTTGTCGAAACAGACTTTTGTTTCGTCGAGTTGTTCTTGGCGAATCAACTTTTGTTTCGTCGAGTTCATTCATGTGTTAACAGTTTAAGTTTTTCAACAAACCAAACACATAACCATGCAAACACAACACGTTTCATCATATCACCATGTGTATATTACAAGTCAACAAATCAAACAACTAAACAGTCAAAGTCAACGTGCATTTAATGCGAAAGTGAAAGTCGGAAACTCGAGTTGTCACATCATCCCCAACTTGAAAGAAATTTCGTCCCGAAATTTGATAAGCCATCCGCAACACGATGCGATGCTAATCAGGACGACTGTGCATTTTCCGCGGGTGTCACATCATCCCCAACTTGAAGAGGAATCTCGTCCCGAGATTCACCAGCTTTACTAGATTCTGGTTTGTCTTTAGGAAAAAGGTGAGGATATTTGAGCTTCATTTGATCTTCTCGCTCCCATGTGAACTCCGGTCCCCACCGCGAGTTCCAACGGACTCGAACAATCGGAATACGACTATGCTTGCGTACTTTGACCTCCCTATCCATGATCTCAATAGGTTCCTCGACAAACTGCAACTTGTCGTCGATCCTCAACTCTTGATATGGTACCACTAATGGGTCGTCAGCATAACACTTCTTTAACTGTGATACATGAAATACGTCGTGAACATTGCCCAGCTCAGTAGGTAACTCCAACCTATAAGCCACCTTACCGATACGCTCAAGAACTTTAAACGGCCCAACATAACGTGGATTCAGCTTGCCACGCTTCCCAAAGCGTACGACCCCTTTCCACGGTGAGACTTTCAGCATGACGCGGTCATTCACTTCAAACACTACTTCTTTGGCACGCTCGTCAGCATAGGCCTTCTGGCGGTCACGAGCAGCTGCCATACGTTCCCTGATTTTCACAATCATATCTGAAGTTTCGAGTACCATCTCAGGACCTGTGATCTGACTATCACCCACTTCTGCCTAGCAGAGAGGTGAATGGCACTTCCTCCCGTACAGTGCCTCAAATGGTGCCGCTTTGATACTGGTGTGGTAGCTGTTATTGTAGGAAAACTCTACCAACGGCAAGTGCTTCTCCCATCCTTTCCCAAAATCAATAACACATGCCCGCAGCATGTCCTCTAGTGTCTGAATAGTACACTCACTCTGACCATCTGTCTGTGGATGATAAGCCGTGCTCATATCGAGACGTGAGCCGAACATCTTATGCATAGCCTGCCATAACTCCGAAGTAAAACGAGGATCTCGATCAGAAATAATAGAAGTCGGCACCCCGTGCCTAGAAACCACCTCTTTAAGGTACACTGCTGCGAGCTGCGAATACTTATCTGTCTCCTTGATTGCTAGGAAATGTGCTGAATTTGTGAGACGGTCGACAATCACCCATATAGTATCATTCCCAGCCTGTGTTCTAGGTAACCCCGTAATAAAATCCATAGCGATCTGTTCCCATTTCCACATGGGTATCTCTGGCTGCTGAAGTAGACCCGAAGGTTTCTGGTACTCTGCCTTGACCCTAGCACAGGTCAAACACTTACCCACGTAGGTGGCAATAATAGCTTTCATGTTCGGCCACCAATACAAAACCTTGAGGTCCTGGTACATCTTATCAGACCCTGGATGAATAGAATATCGTGACTTGTGTGCTTCGTCCATCACAAGTTCTCGAAGATTACCAAATGAAGGAACCCATATCCGTTCCATGAAGTAGTAGATATCGTCAGACCGTTGCTCGAACTTCTTCTTATGTAGACCTCGTAATCCTTCAGCTTCGATATTTTCTTCCTTTAACGCTTCAATCTGAGCTGAACGAATCCGGGCAGGTAAATTAGAGTGAATAGTAAGCTGTAGGGTACGAACACGCTTCTGTTTCGGTTCCTTGCGACTAAGAGCATCAGCTACAACATTAGCTTTACCCGGATGATACTTGATAGCACACTCATAATCATTAAAAAGATCGATCCAACGACGTTGCCGCATATTCAATTCCTTCTGGTCGAAAATATGTTGAAGACTCCTGTGATCGGTATAGATGGTACACTTGGTACCGTACAGGTAATGCCTCCAAATTTTCAACGCGAAGACTACGGCTCCTAACTCCAGGTCGTGTGTCATGTAGTTCTTCTCGTGTACCTTCAGCTGTCGAGAAGCATAAGCTATCACCTTGTCTCGCTGCATCAACACACAGCCGAGACCCTGAATAGACGCATCGCAATAAACCACAAAATCTTCAGTACCCTCTGGTAGAGATAAAATCGGCGCGCTGCACAACTTCTGCTTTAAGAGCTGAAAAGCTTCTTCCTGGTTCGATCCCCAAGAATAAACAACTATCTTTTGAGTCAGGGCGGTGAGGGGTTGAGCAATCTTAGAAAAATCCCGAATAAACCGACGATAATATCCCGCAAGACCAAGAAATTGACGCACCTCCGAAGGATTCTTTGGTGCCGCCCAATTGCGAATAGCATCGATCTTGGCAAGGTCCACATGAATACCCATTTCGTTAACGATGTGCCCGAGGAAATGCACTTCCCGAATCCAGAAATCACATTTAGAAAACTTCGCATACAGTTGTTCCTTTCTCAAAAGCTCCAAGATGAGTCGTAGGTGATGCTCGTGATCTTCCTTGATCTTCGAGTAGACCAAAATGTCATCAATGAATACGATAACGAAATCATCGAGATATGGCTTACACACGCGGTTCATGAGATCCATGAAAACCGCTGGTGCATTAGTCAATCCAAACGGCATGACCAAAAACTCATAGTGTCCGTAGCGCGTTCGAAAAGCCGTCTTGGGAACATCCTCCTCCCTAACGCTTACCTGGTGATATCCCGATCTTAAGTCGATCTTTGAATAGAAGCTTGACCCTTGCAGCTGGTCAAACAAGTCGTCGATGCGTGGTAATGGATATCGGTTCTTGATGGTTACCTTGTTGAGTTCCCGATAATCGATGCACATTCGGAATGTCCCATCCTTCTTCTTTACAAACAGAACTGGGGCTCCCCAAGGCGAAGAACTGGGTCGAATGAAACCTCTATCCAATAATTCCTGCAGCTGATTAGACAATTCCTTTAACTCCCCAGGGGCCAACCGGTAAGATTAACTACTTGTTCACACTTAATCAGTCAACCCTAAAGTAGGCACGTGTACCAAAATCAGTTTGCATTCACGAAGTTCACGTATAAGTACAATCACAGTGGACAATGCATTTATATTCACCGAGTAACACATTGCACGTATTCAACAATCATTCAAGTCATGCACAACATTTAACGGCAAGTAACTAACGAACTAATAGAATTAGTCACTTAACAGAGTTATCATCTAACTGAATTAATAACTAACCGAGTTTGCTGAGATAACGAAGTTAATACTTAACAGACTTATAGACTATCCAAGTTAATAAGATAACATACTTAACCAGGTTAACATTTAACCGGTCTAACAACTTAAGAGGCAACAACAGCAGTTTCATCGATTTATCATATCATCATTCAATAGTCCACATTCATTGTCTGCATGATACTCCATTAAACTAAAGCAACATTTGTAGGTTAACATGAATCAAACCCCATGTGTTTATTTGTTCCAAGTTGTCAGCCACTAAACAATAGATTATCTAATCATCATTAAAATAATAAATCATGGCTGACAAGTCCCATGTTGAAGGGATTCCATTTGACCGAGATATCATGCAACCAAACCAAAGCATGCTATCCTATGAATTATTAAATTATCATACAATCATGATTGCCTTCACAGTTATCACATGGAACCTTATATCACCATCATGTGCAATTTATGAAATTATGGCCAATTTATGCAATCATGTGCAATTTCAGAGATCATGTGCAACCTCATAGAGAAATCAATGTTCACAATCATTGTGTCCAGAATTAATACAACTTGCAACAATTTCCTAGGATCATATCGACACACAACAACATTTATTCATAAGCATGCATGATTAAACAACCAACTAAATATATTTGCGAGAATGAAACTAACCGAAGATGCCCAAAGATAATGGTTTGATCGCTAAAGGGAGCCTGAGATAACACAAAGCTGCCGTCACACAAAGGGAGAGCTCTAGGGTTTCTTATTTTTGTCAAACGTATAAAACTGAAGTCTGTTCACGTTAATATACACAATTTACCATACTGGGCCCGAACTGGGCCTTGGCGAAACTGGGCTCGGCGAAACACATCCATTTCGTCGAGTAGGTTGTCGAAACAGACTTTTGTTTCGTCGAGTTGTTCTTGGCGAATCAACTTTTGTTTCGTCGAGTTCATTCATGTGTTAACAGTTTAAGTTTTTCAACAAACCAAACACATAACCATGCAAACACAACACGTTTCATCATATCACCATGTGTATATTACAAGTCAACAAATCAAACAACTAAACAGTCAAAGTCAACGTGCATTTAATGCGAAAGTGAAAGTCGGAAACTCGAGTTGTCACAGTGGTCATGGACCGAAATAGGAATGACAAAAGGATCCTCGTCAGGGAAGCCATCAGCAAGGGTAAATCATCACCAAAGTCTGGTAGCACGAACGGTTAGAAGTCGTCCTCGTCCTTGGTCAGCATGTCAGGATCACTCTCAGTGTCTGACGTAAACATCTCCGGCGCAGGTGCAACCTCATTATTTGTCAACGTCTGACAACTCGCTCTCTGAAGAAGGTGACATGTGTGCCGGTACATAATAATCATAGCATGTATATCCATAGTAATCATTAAAACTTAGTGTATTGCAAGCAAGGACAATTCATCATGTAATCATGTATTCACATTATTCTTCATGAAACTTTCTATCCTTCCTAGTCTCCCAGACTAAACCAACCAGTCTCCCAGACTAAACTACCTAGTTTCCCAGACTAACCACCCAGTCTCCCAGACTGAACTACCTAGTCTCCCAGACTAACCACCCAGTCTCCCAGACTGAACTACCTAGTCTCCCAGACTAACCACCCAGTCTCCCAGACTGAACTACCTAGTCTCCCAGACTAACCACCCAGTCTCCCAGACTGAAACACCCAGTCTCTCAGACTGAAACACAAACATAGACCTGAAAATGTGTTTCGTGTATTTTCTTTATAAAAATATTTGTTTCTTGGATCTGGACGTTTCGTTTATGCAATGAAAACATGTTGGAAAAATATTTTCGTGGGAGCCCTAATGATTGTAGTCTAGACTCGAGATGGAATCCTAGTTCTCTACAATCGAAGCTCTGATACCAAACTGTCACACCCCGACTTTTGCGGAAGCGTGATTTGGGGTGATTTGGGGTGACTTGTTTAATATCATTGCATTCAACCATAACAAACAACTATATGATAAATCAAGATGTACATCCATTGATAACTTTCAAAATAATACAACTGTCATTGTTTAACATCAAACCAAGACTTCAAATTTAGATCACATGGCAGCCAAATCTTAAAGCTCCATACTGAACTTCTCAAAAGGCGCAACAAAATAGGTTTCGAGCCATGTATCTTATCCAAGAGAAACACATATCCCAAACCCTTCGACTTCGGATGACACCTTTTGTTAGAGACATGACTTGTAAACTCCAACGCCCGCCCGATCCATACTTAATTTCCTGAAATACATGTAGTTTGAAAACATCAACAAAAGTTGAGCGAGTTCATGTGTGTGTTTGTGAATAAACCTTTGAAACATTTGTAAGTATGATTGTATGTACTTGAAAACCCCGGTATGAAAGCAACAAGGAAACATATCAATTAATGTGTAGCTAATACATTAATATTTGTGACGTGATGCAGGGAACTCAAACCTAGCAAACTTTGTCAATAAGACATAGTCACCACATGGCTCATTCGACGGGCACATGGGTGGGGCTCGCTACACCTGAGTAGATCTATCACTCATGTCCATCGGTCCTACAAGGAGGATTAATGGCCTTAAGTGTTATGCCCACCACTCACATGATCAAGCAGTACCCTTCCTTAGCTAACCATACCAAATCAAAATATTTGTAAACAGTATGTAACATGTATTTCACCCCCGAAGTTATAAAACTGAAAATAGCTAAAAGAAAAGGGGGACATGAACTCATAGTTTTGCGTTCTTCGAATCCGCCTGTAACTCAAAGTTTCCTCTGGTGTACATGACTACCTACAATGTACTATGGTCTTATTAGATGAGCAGGTCGTGCCTTGACTTGGTATTAATTAGTGCCTTGAGTTATGTTTCCAAGTGTCTTCATCATTATTCCAAGTTATATAATTATTTGTCAAAATAATAAATATTTTAACTTAAAATATATTTATTAAATTTTAGAATAATAGTTAAAATAATATATTTTAACTTAGTACTTCTCAAGTATTTATACTTGTATTTCCTTCCCAAGGATGGGGTATCTTATAAATGTGTATTTTTACCATGTTTTGGGGTCGTATTCCGATGTGTATTTATACGTATAAGAATACGTATTTTATTGTATTCATTAAGTATTCATATACTTACATTTATATTAAACTTTCCGGAATATTATTTCTAATAAAAGTCCACCAATATATATATTTCCAATATATATATATATTTAAGAAATATTACTTAGAAAACTATTTATAATTTTTCTTTCGGCAAAAATATATGTAGTTCCAAAATAATATATTTTAAAGTCTCACTTAGAAAATATATTTAAACTTATTTTTATCCAAAAATAATGTATTTCAAGTTTACTTCAAGAAAATATATATTTTTCCCAAAATTAATATATCATCTTAAAATTCAAAGAAAATATTTCTTTACTTCCCAAAAATATTATATTTTCTCCTTGTCAAAAATATGATATGATCACGTAGTAATCATGAAAATCTCATTTTCATTCCCTTGATGTCCAAAATATTATTTACCAAAATATACACATGGATAATACTTCCGGAATATTTTGTAAGTTATACTCCTTAGCTCGGTTTCATCAGTATTTTGTATAAGCTTGCATATTTATTCCTTGGAATTTTGGTAATATTTTGGATTGTAATTCTTGGTATTTTGTGAGTTATAATATTTCAAGTCCTAAAATAATATGACTAATACACAAAGTATACAAATAATCACACATAAGTGTCTTCTATTTATATACTTTCTAAATACATATTTAGTCACTTTTATTTATAAAAAAAATCCAACCTCCAATATTTGTGTTTTTGTAACTAAAATTTATGGCAAAGTTTATGTAACAATTTATGGTTTAAAATACACTTGTAAATATTTGTTTGAAAATATTTTTCTAAGTGTTTATATTTTTAGAAAATTTTGCCATAGTTTCCCCTAAAAATGGAGGTTTCCATGTTTTCAAGCATATCATTTTCTTTTGTAAAAATCATCACAATCAATTTACAATCATCAACAAACAACCTTTACTTACCAATCTTTCCAAAATCATGCATATTCTACTACCTCATGAACTTGAATATTTGTAGAAATTTGTAGTAACTTACTAGTATTCTTAGTATGTCTTGTTACCCTTTAAAATGTGTTTACTTCTTTAAAAACTTCATTTTTAAAGGAGTTAGATGTTTACAACTTCAAATCATATTTTCTAAAAATACTTCTTTATGCATTCTTCTTGCTTCACAAGTGTTTCCACACTTGTTTAACCGCCACAAATGAGGTTTGTTTATGCAAGAACCAAGATCTAGTAAGACTTACATTTTTAACTTGGTTTCTTTAGAAATCATTCATAATCTTTTAGATCTATATGATCAACAACTTACTTTAATCATGGTTTTTCAAGAAAACATCATGTTTCTCCAAGTTCATGCTTTATGTGTGGATGATCCATCATCCTACAACAATTTCTTTTCTTACATCTTCCTAGATTATGTTTTTAATCATGATCTAGCAAGATCTTATGATGATCAACATCATTTCTACAAACAATAAATGATTAACAAGCAGAACAACTTATATTCTTCAAGATATCTTCATTAAACAAGCTTATGTTCATGTTTCTTTCTCTTGATTCTTAGTGTTCTTCAAATTAATCATCATGTATCATTCTTTAACCACTTGAAATAGATGTAAAATGGAAGGATTTGTGTTCTAACCACTAGCTCAAGGCTAGGGATGATCAAGAAGATAAATGAAGTGGAAAAAAGCAAATGGTGAAGGTCCTTCAACTTCCAATGGCACCAAGCTTCCTAATTATACTAGAGACACCTTGTGAACACCTTAGAATGGAAGAACCAAGCTTAAAAAGGATGGTGTTGTGTGAGTGTGTCTTGGCCGTGAGTAGAGGAAGAAGGAAGAAGAGGATGTGTGTGTTTCAATGTGTGAGATTATGAGATTATGTTCACAATGTGCTATACTTATAACCATTTTATGGTTTTAACCCAAGGTTCTCATGTTCTAAAAGTACCAACATAATCTAGTTTTATATTGAAAGAAAATGAAGAATGTGGGGCCCTTGTTAGCCGTCCATAGGTGGGGGGGGGGGGGGGGTAGTAGGCTAGGTTGCAACTAAGTTAGTTAATTAGGTTAAAATTCAAGTATATAGTTAGGTGTCTAGTTAGTTGATATTTATATAGTGTGTTATGATGTTCGAGGATCGTAACTGGCTTGGTAATGTTAAAATAGTGCTTCTAGCGTAAATTTGAAGTTTTGGGTATTGTCCAGTTGTTCGGTTGGTTACCGGTTCGTTAAGGTGCTAAATTATGCAGTTCAGTGTGCTTTATGTACCATTTTGTGACAGTTTCGATTCCCAACACTTAGGAAAGTATTCAGGACCATTTAATCATATTTCTGCATGATATTAGATTGTTTAAATGCTGTATTTTGCAGAATTCTGCAGTTTATTTGAGTTTTAGGCACTTTTCGGCACTTAAACTATCTCTAGGAAGGCAGTTTTATGATTCTTACTTTCATACACACTATACTAGTGTAAGACTTGGTTTCTGGCTCATTCTGTGTCTCAATACAAAGTCTGTCTATCTACTGAACTCTGTCAGCGTTTTTCTGATTTGTCTGCTAACTGTGCTAACTGTGTTTCATGCATCGTCTAAGTCAATAAAGTCCTTATGTAGTAATGATATAACATTAAGCAATATGTGATGCACATGTATGTATATGACAGTAATCAGAAAGTAATTCAAGTCATAAATTGTGAATTTGCACAGTCATTAATCATTAATTATTGTCTAATTAATTGTACGGATGCATGCAAATTTGACAGTTGTCACACCGCGACCGGCACTCTTGATCCTTTCATGGCCCACAGCCACATAAAATCAATATTGTATTTGATTTTTATTAAAATTAGGGTTACACGGGTCTGGTTTCTCGTGTACGGAACGTTATAGGGTGTTTTCGAGGGTTGTTATATACTCCCCACCTTGTTTTAAATCTTGTCCTCAAGATTCACTGGAATAGGTGTGGATACTTCTTTTGCATTTCTGACCCGAGTTCTCATGTGTACTCTGGTCCTCTCTTTGAATCCTATTTTAATTTCACCATAACTAATCTCTTGTGCTTGAGATTATTGATCTTTCTATCTCCAATCTGAATTGGTTTTTCTACAAATATAAGTTTCTCATTTACCTCTATATCTTGAAGAGGTATTACCAATGATTCATCTACTAAGCATTTCTTGAGGTTACATACATGAAATACATCATGTGTTCCTGCCATCCCCTCTGGTAACTTTAACTAATAGGCTACTGGTCCTATTCTTTTGATGATCTCAAAAGGTCCAACATACCTTGGGCTTAGCTTTTCTCTTTTAATGAATCTGACAACTCCATTTCCATGGAGAAACTTTCAACAATACCTTATCTCCAACTTGTAATTCTAGTGGTTTTCGTCTATTGTCTGCATAACTCTTTTGACGATCTCGTGCTGCTTTCAGTCTTTCATTGACTTGAATAATTTTGTCACTTGTTTCTTGTCCTGATAGTTGTTTCTCTCCGATTTCTGCCCAACAGACTGGTGTTCGGCATTTTCGTCCATAAAGTGCTTTAAATGGTGCAACATTGATGCTGGTATGATAACTATTGTTGTAAGAAAATTCTATTAGAGGTAAGTGATCATCCCAATTTCCTCCAAAATCAATTACACAGGCTCTAAGCAAGTCTTCCATTGTCTGAATTATCCTTTCGCTTTGTCCGTCCGTTTGAGGATGATAAGTTGTACCTAGATTTAAGCTAGTTCCTATTTCTTTTTGGAAACTTGTCCAAAAATGAGAAGTAAAACGACTGTCTCTATCAGACACAATAGATAAAGGAATTCCATGTAATAAAACTATTTCATTTACATACATCTTAGCTAACTGTTCCATGCTGACAGTTTCCTTCATTGGTAAGAAATGAGCAGATTTAGTCAATCTGTCTAGAATCACCCAGATTGTTTCATTACCTTTTCGTGTCTTGGGTAATTTGGAAACAAAGTCCATTGTTATCAATACCCATTTTCAAATTGTCATTTCTAATTGCTGCAATAATCCTGAAGGTTTCTGGTGTTCAGCTTTCACTTGTAAACAAGTTAAACACTTAGCAACATAATTTGCTATATCCTTTTTCATTCCTGTCCACCAGAAATTCTTTCTTAAGTCTTTATACATCTTGTCACTACCAGGATGCATCGTATATTTACACTTATGGGCTTCTTCGAGAATTTGGTTCCTTAGGTTCCCTTGAATAGGTATCTAGATTTTTTTCTTATGGAATCTTCAAATTCAATCTGCTCCTTTTTCTAATTCCTTAATCATTCCTTTTAAACCTTCAGCATCGTCCTTGATTGTTGTTTTGTATATCTCTCTAATTTGCTCATTTAAATCTATCTGTAGATTTAGTCTAAGGGAGCGTACCCTTTTTGGCTTTTTATGATACTTTCGACTTAAAGCATCAGCTACTACATTAGCCTTCCCTGCATGATACTGGATAACACAATCATAATCACTAAGAATTTCCATCCAACGTCTTTGTCTCATATTAAATTCCTTTTGTCCAAAGGCATATCATAAACTCTTATGATCCGTGAAAATAACAAACTTACTACCTTAAAGACATTGTCTCCAAATTTTAAGTGCAAAAATTATTGCTCCTAACTCTAGATCATGTGTTGTATAATTCTCTTCATGCTTCTTAAGCTGCCTAGAGGCATAAGCAATTACTTTTTGACGTTGCATTAACACACATCCAAATCCTAATTTAGAGGCGTCACAATAGACTATGAAGTTTTCAGTTCCTTCGGGTAACACAAGTATGAATGCGTTGGTTAACTTTTGCTTTAAAAATCCTGAATGCTTCCTCTTGTTTTGTTCCCCATTCAAACTTAATTGTCTTGCAGGTCAGATTGGTTAATGGAATGGCGATTCTAGAGAAATCTTGAATAAAACGTCTATAATATCCTGCCAATCCAAGAAAACTTATCACTTCTGTAGGTGACTCAGGGACTTTTCATTTGGTAATCGCCTTGATTTTTGTGGGATCCACATGAATTCCTTTATGATTAATCAGATGTCCAATAAATTGCACTTCTTGTAACCAGAATTCACATTTTGAGAATTTTGCATAAAGCTTTTCCTTTCTCAATAGTGTCAGAAGTAAATACAAATGCTTCACATGTTCCTCCTTACTCTTAGAGTAAATTAGAATATCATCTATAAAGACAATTATGAATTTATCCAGGTATGGTTTACATATCCTGTTCATCATGTCCATAAATGCAGCTGGGGCATTGGTTAAACCAAATGGCATGACTAAAAATTCATAATGATTGTACCTCATTCTGAAAGCGGTTTTAGGAATGTCCTCTTCCTCCACTTTTAATTGATGATATCCTGAGCGTAAGTCGACCTTAGAGAAGAATCGAGATCCTTGAAGTTGATCAAAAAAATCATCGATTCTCGGTAGTGGGTACTGATTTTTAATCGTGACCTTATTCAATTCCCGATAGTCAATGCACATACACATCAATCTGTCTTTCTTTTTGAAAAATAACACCAGTGCTCCCCACGGTGATGAACTAGGCTGTATGAAACCTTTTTCAAGTAGTTCGTTCAATTGTTTCTTCAATTCCTGTATCTTCATTGGTGCCAGTCGATATGGTGTTTTGGCAATCGGTGCCATTCCTGGTATTAGGTGAATTCTAAATTCAACCTCACGATCTGGCGGTAATCCAGGTAACTCTTCTGGAAAGATATCTGAGAATTTATATACTATGGGAATATCTTTTAATTCATTTCCTTTATTGTTAATGATTACTGAAATCATATACACCATTCCGCCTTTCCGTGCAAAACTCACAGCTTTCACCACAGAGATGAATTTAGTTGACCTTGTTGGCTTATCTCCTTTAATTATGATCTTTTCACCAATCGGCGGGCATACTTCTACCAACTTTTGATCACATAAAATATTGGCATGATTGGCTACCAACCAATCCATTCCTAATACGACATTAAATCCGGTTAGATCCATTGGAAAAAGGTTAGTAGTAAATTCATGATTTAAAATTTCTATCCTTGCTTCCGGCAGGATTTCGCTTATCTTAATAGAATCTCCATTTGCCGTTTCCACCAGACAGTCTTGTTGAAGTTTAGTTAATGGTTGATTGAGAAGTTTTCAGAAAAGTATTGATAAAACTTTGGTTTGCATCAGAGTCAAATAATAATTTAGCATAAACATCATTAACTAAAAAAGTATTGGCAATCACATCCGGAATCATCTTGGCTTCTTCGGCTGCCAGAACGAATGCTCTAGCATTCTTCTTGGGTCCTTCTGTTGCCTTTGCCATGTTGTTTGTAGCTAGAGCTTGTTTCAGACAGCTCAGTTTGATGTGACCAGCTTCTCTGCAATTGTAGCATATCCTGGCACTAGCTTTCTTCCTACAATCTTCTTCCTTATATCCTTGGAACTTACAAAAGTTGTAGGACACAGCACACTTTCCTGAGTGCTTCTTTTTACAGAACATGCAGTAGAGAGAAGAGGGAGATCATGTTCCTTTTCAACGATAGGAATTACCATAACGTAGTTCCTGTGTAATCTTTTGAGCTAAGTTATTTTTCTGATTTTCCTCTTGCGTACGTACCAATTCATCTGTCAGGGTGTTAGCTGTGACATATGTGCTTGAAATCATTGTATAAACCTTGAAGAATTCAGTTATCAATGAAACAATGTTATTTTATCCCAATATTTGTTTATTTATGTTTGACATTTTGTATGTTTTGATTTTTGTTCAATTTCAAACTCAATATCATTTTCTAGAGAGTTATACGTAAACCGATGCGTAAACGTAACCAGTTTAACGCGACAAACACTCCAGAACATCAATTTATGCTTAACATACCTTAAATAACCTTTACATAACTTAGAAATAAGTTTTGAAGGCTTTGGTATGGCAAAATCAAGTTTATTCGCTTACAGGGACTAATTTCGACAAACTGTGAAAGTATGTCGATTCGTACCGTAACGAACAATCCGAAACATGATCATAAGTTAAACATACCATAAATATCCTTTACATTGCTTAGAAATAGGCATTGAAGGGTTCGGTGTGCTAAAATAAACTTTTAGATCAAACAGGGACTAAAAGCGTCAAAAAGTGCATAAGTTTGCATTTTCGCACATATCTTACGTTCTGAATACATCCGGACATCCAAAAATTTTTGTAATCATTAAAATATTTTATTTTAGTGGTTGGCATGATAAAATTCCATTCCTCGCGTAATTTGGATCGTTATTCGCGCTCGTTCGTGTTTCGTCGTAATTAACCGAACAACGCAACCGTACGGCCAAACGAACCGACATCTGAGATATTTTTGAGCATGTTTCATGTCCCCTATGCTTAGGCATCATTGTATAGCCTTAAAAATGGCTTAACGGGCCTTAAATGTGTCGAAAATGGGCATTAAACACATGCAGGGACCAAAACTGCCATTTCTAAAACCTGTTGCTGATATCCCTAGCTCTGGCGGGCCGCGTAAGCCAGCCCTGGCACGTACGTGGGGCGCGAGTGACCTGCAGATCTGCAGAATCTTCTTTCCAGCTTGATCCAGCTGTCTCCCTTGTTTGCAAATGGTATTTATCAGTCTATGGGCTTGTTTTAGGGTGCCCATGGTATTCTAAAACAATGGGCACACATGTAAGGCTCAGATTGAAGCTCGTTTATCGAGGAACGATCTTCACGGTGGCCCAAAATCTATAAATACCCACTTCCAATTAATTTGCAACTCACACCTTGATCTGAATATTTCTTTATGTTGGAGTTTATACACTTCATACCTGAGATTATTTAGATCAAATCTCCATTTCTTGGACCTTTTGTAAGTATTCTTTCGTTCTTGTGCGTGTTTTTAAGCACGAAAGTTAAACTGTGTTTGACTTTCTGCTTTGACCAGTTTATGGTCAACACGAAGTTCGTTTGAACTTCGTAACGTGAGCGTAATCACGATGGTAATAGTCCTTGGCGACTATACCTATTGATTACCACGTTATTTAGGCATAGTGACGAGTCATAGTTTCGGTCAAAATGCGCGTTTATGCGTATTTTGCAACCAAACTATTCTTGGGTATCAAAACCCTTTGTTTTGATATCAAACTTGTTTCTAAACTTTGTTAAACATATTCTAACATGTTTAACTCGTCACTTTAGGTTTAGTGCTTATATAGGGTCGTAAGATAAGCGGTCTAATCAACCGCTTAGACTTTCGAACCCGACCCGTTTTGTCGATTATTAGGATCTGACCAAACATATTTTGTGACCATAGTTGTATAGCGAATAACCTTCCAAGGTTATACCTTATGGTCACTACGTTTAGTTAGTTGTATGATAGGTAGTTTATATGCCTTAGGAAAATGACCAGAATGCCCTTTTATGAATAAATTCATTTTAATTATATGTAACCTAAATTTTGACATCTAAACTGATTAGGCAACATTATTAGACATGTTAAGGCATATAATACTTGTCATAGGACTAGTTAGGCGGTCCGAACGCGTTTTACGCGAACGACGCGTTAAAGTAGCGTAAGCTACCTAAACGGGTCGCAACGGGTCGTAAGCACTTAGGTTAAGTTTCGTTTTAGAATGTAGGCTTTGTTAAACCATACTACATGAGTTCCCATACTCATTTGGTTTAAGAAACCTCATTTTATCCGATCTTCCGATTTAGGTCCGGTTTATTAACGTAATTACCTATATTAGGTGCCAATTGATTCCGTGATCTTTCTAGCATTGCTTGGTTGTTATCAAAAGACTATTAAGCAATATCAAGTGAGTACATAGTCCCCTCTTTTACTGTTTTCAAACATTTTGGGGTGAAACACATGTGCCGACTTGTTACTTTCGTGCTTTTCATGTTTTTATATCATATGCTTGCTATGTTCATATAGTACACATATAGTACATGATTTTATCCATGTTTTTGCTATGTATGTTTTATTAACATGCTAGTACATTGATTTATTAAACACACTTGTTTCATATGCTCGTTTCAGCACATGTACACATTGTTTTACATCACATTCATGCTATGTATGTTCTTTTATTGCATACTTAGTACATTGTTTTACATCACATTCATGCTATATATGTTCTTTTATTGCATACTTAGTACATTGTTTTCACATAACATGCTTACATTTGGTATGAAATTTGGTTTGTTTAAATGGGACAAAAATGCGTTCATTAACATTGGCCATGCCGCTTAGTAGTAAGTAATGGTACCATAGAAATTGACAACTCCCATCCCTGGGATCCTAGGTTTGTTTGGACGTAAGGGATGACTGAATCTAATATACATAATTCAGATAGACCTTTAATTTGTTTGAGGGTTTGTCACCACAGTCACAAGGCTTGAATGTATGCATTGTAACAATACCGCATAGATGTTTGTATCAGTAAAGCATGCATTTATATTACAAAACATAACCTTGATTTAAACTACGATTTATTTCAATACTTTGTTTTGTGCATTTTAACATGTGGTTTAAGTAGTCACTTTTTACTTGCCATACATGACATTTGTTTACACATTACATGATTTACATTTGACAATCGACATTGTATACATAAACATTTGACATTTGTTTAACAAGACATGTTGGTGGTTTGTTTGGGTAAGTGACTTACATAACGATGCGTGTGTAATATGATAAAAGCAAGGTGGATACGCCGCTGGTACTTCCTATATATAAGTGCTTTTATGATATTACATATCGTAGCGTTATGTAAACCATTTCAATTTCGACATATTACATATTATACAAAGAATATATTTTCACATAAACATTGTTTTACAAAAAACATAACTTATGCAAATTCATTTTTACTTGGTTATTTATTTAACCACACATCCTTCTTTTATATATCATCTATTTACTTATCGATTTCCATATGATTTACAAAGAAAAACATTTTACAAGGTTCATGACTAACTTTTGTTAAAACTTTTCTTTCAAATACAAGTCATGAATCCTAAATCAATAAACCTATGTATCTCACAGGCATTTTTATGCTGACGTACCTATTTTCACATGTGTTTTCAGGAGCTGATGCGTAGGAATGATCAAAATAGACTTAGGCGGACCTGTGCCTTAGTGACATAAAATGAAGCTAGTCTAGTTTAATTTTCGTTATGTACTCTTTGTTTTCTCGTTTAAGACAATGTAACCCTCTCTTTGTTTATAAATAAAACAAAACTTTAATTACCATGGCTATGAAACAATAATTCTGTTGCTACACTCCCCGACGTTTCCACCGCGGTTTGTTGTTTTCGGCGGTCGGGGTGTGACAGAAGAGTTGGTATCAGAGCCAATGGTTATAGGGAATTAGGTTATTAGTAATGCTTTGACCTAGACTATAACTTTTCTAGGAACCCAACACAAGTTATCTTGTGTTTAGATCTTAAAACATGCACTTCATCTATCCTTCGGTGATTTACCAAAAAAAGAACTCAATTTTCCAAAACGATTTTTGAAAATCAATCATATGTTTTTAAATGATTTATTATAAGGTTTTGAACCCTCCAATTTTTCAAAATGATTTTGAAAATTCAATCATCCATTCTTGAATGATTCTTTTGGCTTAATGCCTTCTAAGTTTTCAAAATCTCATCAAAGTTTTGGGTCTAAATAATGTGAACACGTGTAATCTGGAAGAGTGGATGCCTGTATCTCGGGTTTTCTGTCTAGGCTAGAGTGTTCATACAAATCCATATAATCGGACCAGTCACTCTTACCTGGGAACTCTTGGGGTGAGTGTCCACTTATAGGCTAAAGCATGTCTTCGCAATGCATTATTTTTGACTCATTTACTTTGATTAGTCACTGTGTGTCGTTTGTTGCTTTGTGGTACGAACGAATGACCACCATCTTTGTTTTTGTTGATTTTTGTATCATTTCATTTTCCATCTAATCATCTCACTCATTTTCTCTCATGTTTCCTCTTTTAGAATGCCTCCTCGACGCGAAAATCCGATACCTAATGCCGAAATGGAAGCAATCATTGCGCAGCAAATGGGTGTTGTACTCCTAGACATTATTGCTCAAGTTAACCAAGCCAACAACAACAATAATGCTCCATGCAAATTCAAAAGTTTCAACTCGGCTAAACCACTCAAGTTCAGTGGTTCTGAGGGAGCAACTGGGCTCCTACAGTGGTTTGAGAGCATTGAGAGTACGTTTCGTCATGTTCAGTGTCCTGATAATCGCAAATTCGAGTTTGCTTCTTGCGTGTTTCAAAAGAGGGCTCTTACTTGGTGGAACGGGGTAATGAGAGACCGTGGTGCTGAGGTTGCTTTAGCACAGACCTGGGCAGAGCTTAGGGCTCTTATGATGAGGGAATTTGGTCCTCATCATGAACAGAGGGCGTTAGAAAGGGAGTTTGATGATTTGAAGCAGGACAGTGGTGAACATCGGGCATATACCGACAGATACGAAGAGCTGAGTTTGTTATGCCCTACGATGGTTACCCCACTTGAGAAAGCTATCGAGAGGTATGTTGATGGCTTACCTGACTCCATGCAAGACATCATCACTGGTAGCAACCCTACCACAGTTCGTCAGGCAATCGAGTTAGCCGCGACTCTGACTGAGTCGCAAATCAGAAAGGGTAAGCTTCATAGGAAGGGTGACAAGGATAAGAAACAGTCGTCTGACAAGAGTGAGGGTAAGAAGGGTAAGAAAGCTGGGTCTTTAAGAAGGTCTAAGAAGTGCAAGGCTTCTCAGAATTTCGCTGTAACTGCTCAGGTAAACCAGGCAGTTCCTAACCAACCCGCACAGCCACCAGCAAAGAAACAGTATGCGGGGAATGCACCGTTGTGCAACAGATGCAATAGTCACCATCAACCTCAAGTTCTGTGTCGCTTCTGTGCTAACTATGGAAAATCGGGTCATCTTACCAATGTTTGTCGTTTTGCTCCTAATCAAGCTGCACAAAACCCTGCTCAGCAAGCTGCACAACCACCTGCTCAACAACAGGCTCAAGTTGCACGACCTTATTATCCTCCTGGTTTGTGCTACAACTGTGGGGATCTGACCCATTACAGAAATCAGTGTCCGAGGTTAGCCAACGCAAATCAGGCTCAGGCTCGTGGTCGAGTCTTCAACATGAATGCTAATGAGGCGCGAGCAGACAATGAAGTGGTCAACGGTACGTTCTTTGTTAATAACCAGCCTGCATCCGTTCTTTTTGATTCGGGTGCCGATAAGAGTTTTGTGTCATTATCTTTCGAGCCTTTGCTTCGCATGTCTAGAACGAAACTAGGAAAACCCTTGAAAGTAGAAGTTACTAGTGGTGAACCCATTGTTCTCAATTCTGTTCTCCCAAATTGCCAGTTGAACTTTAATAACCACCTTTTTCCTATCGACCTCACGCCTATGCAACTTGGAAGCTTCGACATTATAGTGGGAATGGATTGATTAGCCAAGTATCATGCAGAGGTAGTTTGTTTTGATAAGATTATTCGTGTTCCGCCTTCGACAGGTAAGATCCTAGAGGTTCGTGGTGAGAAACCTGCTAGTAGTCTCAAGCTCATGTCTTGCTTTCAAGCTCGAAAGTATCTGCGAAAGAACTATGTGGCCTTTTTGGCACATGTTGTAGCAGATAAAGGCAAAGGTAAGTATATTCAAGATATCCCTTTTGTTTGGGATTATCCTGAAGTTTTTCCTGAAGAATTACCTGGTTTACCCCCAGCACGCCAAGTCGAGTTTCATATTGATCTTGTACCTGGTGCAAATCATATTGCTAGATCTCCGTATCGTCTTTCACCGTATGAGATGCAAGAATTATCTAAGCAGCTTCAAGAGCTTTCTAACAAAGGTTTTATCCATCCTAGCTTTTCACCTTGGGGTGCTCCCGTTCTTTTTGTCAAGAAGAAGGATGGCTCTTTCAGAATGTGCATCGATTACCGTGAGCTTAACAAGCTTACCATCAAGAATCAATATACCCTACCTCGCATTGATGATCTCTTTGATCAATTACAGGGTGCTTCTTATTTTTCAAAGATTGATCTACGTTCTGGGTATCATCAACTTCGTGTGCATGAAGAAGATATTCCCAAGACTGCTTTCTACACAAGATATGGGCATTATGAGTTTACAGTTATGCCATTCGGTTTGACTAATGCTCCTGCCGTTTTCATGGACTTGATGAATAGGGTTTGTAAACCTTATTTGGATAAGTTCATCATCGTTTTCGTTGATGACATCTTGATTTATTCTAAGACGCGAGCTGATCATGAGCAACATCTTCGTCTTACTCTGGAACTCCTGAACAAAGAACAACTTTTCGCCAAATTCTCCAAGTGCGAATTTTGTCTTAAGGAAGTTCAATTTTTGGGACATATCAACAACGAACAAGGTATTCATGTAGATCCCTCCAAGATCAGCGCGATTAAGGATTGGAGTACGCCTACTACACCCACTGAGATTCGTTCTTTTCTTGGTCTTGTGGGTTATTACCGCCGCTTCATTGAAAACTTCTTAAAGATTGCAGTTCCTCTAACTGCTCTAACTCAGAAGAACAAACCCTTTGAATGGAAAACTAAACAAGAAGAAGCGTTTCAGACCCTGAAACATAAACTCTGCGATGCACCTATTCTATCATTACCTGAGGGCAATGATGATTTTGTCGTATACTGTAATGCATCCAAATTAGGTCTTGGTTGTCTTCTCATGCAAAGGAACAAAGTCATAGCTTACGCATCAAGACAGCTGAAGGTTCACGAGAAGAACTACGCGACTCATGATCTTGAGTTAGGTGCAGTTGTTTTCGCTCTCAAATTCTGGAGACACTATTTGTATGGTACAAAATGTGTGGTTTTCACAGACCACAAAAGTCTTCAGCACATCTTCAATCAGAAAGTACTCAACATGAGGCAACAACGTTGGGTTGAACTTCTAAACGACTATGACTGCGAAATTCGCTACCATCCTGGTAAGGCGAATGTCATAGCCGATGCTTTGAGTCGTAAAGAGCATGTCAAGCTTCATTGTGTTCAAGTTTGATCTGATATTCAAACCCGCATTTCTCAGGCTCAACATACTTGTGTTTCACAAGATTTGATGGGTAAGGAATTACCATTTCACATTAAGCCTGATCTCGAGCTAAAAGACAATGGATTGTATTATTTCATGGACCGTTTATGGGTCCCAAGTCAAGACAATCTTCGAACCTTGCTTATAGATGAAGCTCATAAGTCTCGGTATTCTATTCATCCTGGCTCAGACAAAATGTATAAGGATCTTCGTACTCAGTATTGGTGGCCTGGCATGAAGAAAGACATTGCCTTATACGTATCAAAATGCCTTATTTATCTTAAGGTTAAGGCTGAACATCAACATCCCTCTAGTTTATTGGAGCAACCAGAGATTCCAGTTTGGAAATGGGAAAACATTGCTACGGATCTTATTACCAAACTTCCGCGCACTAAGAGAGGTGATGACGCTATTTGGGTAGTTGTCGATCGTCTTACTAAGTCAGCACATTTTTTGTCGATCTATGAGGATTTATTTGCTGACAAGCTTGCTAAAATCTATGTGGATGAAATTGTATCCCGACATGGTGTTCCCCTGAACATTATTTCTGACAGAGATGCTCAATTCTCATCTCGTTTCTGGAGAACCATGCAATCTGCTATGGGGACCCAACTTAATTTGAGTACAGCTTATCATCCATGACGTGTGGTCCATAGGACAACTCTTAATGGTGTTAAAAGACGAGTTTATCCCTCATTTGATCACGTAATCGTCTTGAATTAGATGACTACAGCTGCTTATGTTTTAGGTACGTTTTGGGAGCTAAAAATGGATAAAACGCTGCTTTGGATGGAACGAGTCATGCATGGAAGGAAAGAAGAGAAGAAACAAAGAATTCGGGGCTCCACCGTAATTTAAGGTGCCTTTTCGCATTATTGCTGATTGGAACGTTTTCTCTGCACCTTGGGGGTGAAATTTAGCTTTAGAGATCATTTGGGAACAATTCTAAACATTTGGTTTTGGTTTTTGATTCGTATGAACTTGACTTTTGATGTTATGATGATCAACCGAACAATGTCCGGCTAAATTTGTGGTGATCATCTTAGGTGAATGTTTCTTTACAACTCTCGTGTGATTTTCCTTAATTTCTAGTATGATAACTTGTGTGTTTGCTTGATTATCATGGTGTATGCATAATTGTTTGTAGCTTGTTGATTGGTATTGCAATTCTAGTCTAAATCGTACGTTCTTGGTGTAGTTGACAATCGAGATATCACGAGAAGGGTTAGGGTTGGATATTAATTGATTGATCATCGGGAAACGACCTCGCATTGATATAATCCGAGTACTTTGTTCCCTTTTATCACAACAATTGATTATGCACGGGTTATGTCTATGTAACTCTTTCTAGTTGGAATTTTACACAAGTGTTAAAAGAAACTAAAACCTAGGATGATCATTGTTCTCATAATCTGAATTACAAATCCAATCTTGATTAGCAATTAGTTGATAACTTAGTTTTAAATCAAACAATCCAAACCATTGATCTTTAATTTCTGCATATTAGGTTAATTGTAGTTAAATTGCAAGACTATTGAATCAACACATTTTCTACAAACTGCCTGTGTTCGATACCCATTTACTGCTATCTACTAGTTGTAATTTGGATTAAATTTGCATGTACTACGACAGCACGTCAACTTTTGGCGCCGTTGCCAGGGAGTAGTGCGCAACGTGTGTCAGTTTGTTAGTTTTAATTTGTTATTTTCAGGTTTATGCTGGTGTGTTTAGTGTGCAGGTACTACAGGTGCATGCATACTAGAGGCTCTCACAAGTCGTCACCATTATCGTTTGATCCGAAGATCAAAAGAACGTTAAGGCAAAACCGAGTTTCAGTATGAGAAAACCGAATTATTGGTTCACCTACCTCACCCATCACACCACGAAACATCATGCAAGAATCTCAAATACCACCCACAACGGGTCAAACGACCTCATCATTTATACCTACTTCCACACAACCATCACCAAACAAAACCATACCTAATACCACTACAAATCCTACTCCACCTCATGACACTACACCAACCAACACCACACAACTGATCACTACTCAAGTTGAACCCAATCTTACCTTTAGCCCTTCTTCCACAATTCCACCATTGTCACACTTCTTTCCCCCAACTACGGGTCAATCATCCTCTAATTACCCAATACCACCAAATTTAACCATTGTCCATGCTACTTCTACATTTAGACCATCGAACCAATTGGGCTTCCAACATTCATCTCTTCCATTCGGGTAATCCTCGGGTATTCAAGGGGATGGATATGATGATGGTTATGAAGAGGATTTTAGAGGGTATGAAGAGGAAGGTTTTTATTATGGGGGTGATGGAGGATATTTGGGACCCCAAGGAGGAGCGGGTCAACAAAGTCAACCGATCCAACAATTTCAAGACACAAGTAGATTACCGGTTGGGGTGCAACATATTAGACCACAAGGGCCACAATTGCAACGCCCTACACCGCTACATCAAGTGCGGCCTCAAAATACACAACCGCAATTTCAAGGGCTGATTCAACAACAACCACCAATGCATCAATATCAACCGCCATTTGCTCCTCAAGGGCTTATGCAAGGGCAAATGGGTCAACCTAGAGCACCATTGGGTGCCCCTCGAAGACATCACCGGGAGGTAGTACCGGGAATTGAAGCTCATTTCCGACCTATTATTACTAACAACCCTTCGTCGGTAGTGATTCCTCATCATGCGGATGGAAGAACTTTTGAAGTGAGAACAACCGCCCTCCAAAGTCTACCGAAATTTAAGGGGTTAGCAATGGAAGAACCTTATTTCCATTTGGAGACATACGATTCTATTTGCAACACGATTGGAGGCCAAGGGTTTTCTTCGGATGATGTCAAGTTGGTTCTCTTCCAATTTTCTTTGGAAGACAAAGCAAAGAGATGGTTTCACACTCTACCCTCCGCATCAATTTTTACAGGGCTGATATGCAACATATTTTCTTAGACGAGTTTTATACTTCTCAAAAGACTAATGATGCAAGGAGAGGTTTGAGAAGCTTCCAACAACAATCAGGGGAGATGTTTCACGAAGTGTTTGAAAGGTTCAATATGATGCTACGAAATTGCCCTCATCACGGTATCCAACTTTGGGAGTTGTTGAACACGTTTCACGAAGGGTTGAGTTCGGAGGATGCACATGATTTGATGTCAATTACTAATGGTACGTTTGGTACAAACTTCGAACATGTTGATTGGAAATTTTTAGAACAAATGGCGGTGACTTCCAAAAGGAAGGCCCAATCTTCAAGACGGGCAAGGCATGTGATATAAAGGTAGAGAGTGGCAATGTTCAACCCACGAATCAAGTGTACAACGTGTGTACTAATTGCAATGAAATAGGACACACGGCGGAAGTTTGTGTAGTGGGAGTGGTTGATGAGCAAGTAGAGGAAGTGAATGCAATTCATGGGGGTGGTCGAAATTTCAATATGAATTCCAACACATACCACCCCGGGTTACGAAACCATCCTAACTTCCATTATGGGAACGCGGCGAACCAAGCTAACCCAAACTTTCAAGGAGCTCAAGGTAACTTTACACCTCACCAACAATACAATCAAGGCAACTATAAGGGTGGAAACAATTATGGCTACCAAGGGCAATTTTAACAAACGGGTCAAAGTGGTTCGGGACAAAATTCGTCAAGCGGGAATGAAGTCATGGATATGCTTCGGGCTATATAACAAGATATGCAAAAATGGAATCAACTTGATGAAGTCCGGATGCAAAAGGATGAGGTTCGTGACAAGAGCATTCAATCACTAACAACCCAAATGGGTCAATTGGCAACCGACGTGGCGGAATTGAAGAAAAGCAAGGGTTAACTTCCTAGCGACACCAAGCTAAATCCTTCCCATGGTTCGTCACGAGGTAACAATGTTAATATTAGTCATGTTATTGTATTGAGAAGTGGCAAAGAATTTAAAGCAAATTTGTCACCGGGTTTGGTTGAGGGGGTAGTTGAGGATATCACGGGTAATGAAAGTGATGATGAAGTTTCACCGGTTGTGTCTAAAGAATCAAATGTTAAAAAACCAGGGTTGGGTGAAAATGAAAAGAATGAAAAAGATGAAGGTGAACCGAGTCAAGTCCCATTTCCATCGGCCTTACTTGACCCGGGTAAGAAAAATTTTATTGCATCAAGAGGTCCCCAAAAAGAAGAATTATGGGACATGTTCAAGCAAGTAAAAATCAACCTTCCATTACTTGATTCAATAAAACAAGTACCCACATACGCTAAATTTCTAAAGGAATTATGTACACAAAAAAGGCAACAAAAGAAGAAAATGCCTAAGCGGGTAGATTTAACCGGGCAAGTAAGTGCGGTGTTGAATGGAGAGCTTCCTCCTAAGCTCCAAGATCCGGGCACACCATTAATTAATATACAAGTTGGTAATTTTCAAATGGCGAAGGCGTTACTAGATCTTGGAGCCGGGGTAAGCATATTACCGGGGGGCTTATATGACCAATACGACTTTGGTCCGTTAGCAAGGGCAGAGACAACGGTTGTTTTGGCCGATTTGTCTCATAAGCTACCTCGGGGGATGGTTCAAAATGTGATTGTGAAAATTGATGAGTTTTACTACCCGGTTGACTTTTTAGTCTTGGACTACTCATCCGCGGACCCAAAACAACAACAAAATGTTATTTGGGTCGGCCATTTTTTAGCACCACGCATGCTATGATCGATTGTAGATTTGGTACAGTCGATATGACTTTTGGGAATCGAAAAATGCGCTTGAATGTTTTTACTAACAATTCTAATGCTGTTGGTGTTGATTGTTTCATGGCAGATTTAGTCGACGGATGCAACCCACACGAGTACGAGGAGGATAGTATGGATGTTTGTATTTGTGATTTTTCTAAACAGGTACATCCTTGTGCGCTAAGGGTTGAAGAGGAAAAACATGATGCTATGGCTTTGAAGGAAGGTCGACCGCCATGGACCCACCAATTTGAAAGCTTGCGGGTGGAGATAAGTTCGGGTACTAAACCATCACTAGAAGAACCGCCAAAGTTGGAACTCAAAGACTTGCCAAGCCATTTGAAGTATGCTTTCCTAGGGGATAATGACACGTTACCGGTTATTATTGCCTCTAATTTAGAGATGGCGCAAGAGCAAGCTTTATTGGAAGTGTTGAAAGAGAACAAAGGAGCTATCAGATGGATGATTGCCGATCTTAAAGGAATTAGTCCATCAATTGTCATGCACAAGATAATCACCACCGAAGATGCAAAACCGACACGAGAAGCTCTATGGCGATTGAATCCGAACCTAAGGGAGGTAGTAAAGAAATAAGTAATTAAATGGTTGGATGCGGGAATTATCTATCCGATTTTGGATAGTGCTTGGGTAAGTCCTACCCAAGTTGTGCCTAAGAAGGCCGGTATTCAAGTAGTCAAGGATGAAAATGATGAACAAATTGCCACTCGACCGGTCACCGGGTGGTGTGTATGTATTGACTACCGTAAATTGAATGCCGCCACTTCTAAGGACCATTTCCCGCTACCTTTTATTGACCAAATCATTGAAAAACTGTCAGGTCAGTAATATTACTGCTTTTTGGACGGGTATTCGGGTTACAATCAAATAGCAATACACCCGGATGACCAACACAATACCACCTTCACTTGTCCATATGGTACCTTTGCCTTCTGGCGAATGCCATTTGGCTTGTGTAATGCACCGGCAACTTTCCAACGATGTATGATGAGTATTTTCTCGGACATGGTTGGAGAGTCGCTTGAAGTGTTTATGGATGACTTCTCTATTTTTGGCACTAGTTTTGAATCGTGTCTCAACGAATTACAAAAAGTTTTAAAAAGATGTGTTGAGAAAAATTTAGTGCTTAGTTGGGAGAAAAGTCATTTCATGGTGCAAGAGGGCATTGTGTTAGGCCATGTAATATTGGAAAGGGGTATGGAGGTGGACAAGGCAAAAATACGGGTAATATCATCTTTGCCACCACCGAAAAATGTTAAGGGTGTAAGGTCATTTTTGGGATACGCGGGATTTTGTAGATGTTTCATAAAAGGTTTTAGTGTTATCACCAAACCTTTATGTAACTTGTTATTAAAGGATGTTCCATTTGATTTTACTAATGAGTGTATGCAAGCCTTTACTGTTTTGAAGGAACATTTGGTGAAAGCTCCCATCTTGCAACCGCTGGATTGGTCCAAGCCATTCGAAATCATGTGTGACGCAAGCGACACGACAATTGGTGCAGTTTTGGGTCAACGGGTTGACAAAAAGCCGGTGGTAATTTATTATGCAAGTAAGACTTTATCCGAAGCGCAACTGAATTACACCACAACCGAAAAAAAGTTATTAGCGGTGGTGTATGCTTCGGATAAGTTTAGTTCGTATATTTGGGGGAGCAAAGTGGTGGTATATTCGGATCATAGCGCGGTCCGGTATTTGATGGAGAAAAAAGACGCGAAGCCCCGCTTAATCCGGTGGGTGTAGTTATTACAAGAGTTTGATTTAGAGATCCGAGACAAAAAAGGAAGTGAGAATGTAGTGGCGGATCACTTGTCTCGGATCCCGGTGGAAGGGATTGACGATATGAGCGAGATAAATGAAAGGTTTCCCGATGAGCAATTACTAGCCGTATCCACCTTTGTTGCACCGTGGTATGCCCATTACGTAAACTATTTAGCCACGGGTGCCATCCCAAATCATTGGACCAAGAAGCGAAGACAACAATTTATGGTCCAAGTGAAGCAATACATTTGGGATGAACCGGATCTTTTCAAGATCGGGCCCGATCAAGTCATTCGGAGGTGTGTGCCCGAAACGGAGGTGTTGGAAATCTTGACTCATGCCCACTCATCCGCATGTGGAGGTCACTTTAGCGGGCATAAAACGGGTTATCGGGTATTGGCGTGTGGGTTTTATTGGCCTACTATCTTCAAGGATGCGTGTGAGTTTGCAAGAAATTGTGTAAATTGTCAAAGGATGGGAAGCATTTCAAAGAGGGACGAGATGCCATTACAACCAATTTTGGCTGTGGAAATATTCGATGTATGAGGCATTGACTTTATGGGTCCCTTTCCGAATTCTAATGGGTTTTAATATATTTTGGTGGCGGTGGACTACGTCTCTAAATGGATTGAAGCTATTGCAACAAGAATGAATGACCATTCGGTTGTTTGTAAATTTGTTCAATCCAACATCTTCTCCCGTTTTGGCATTCCAAGAGTTATCATAAGTGACGGTGGTTCGCATTTCAAGAACTTTAATTTTTGGAAATTGTTGAAGCGGTATAGTGTGAATCACCGGATTGCTACACCTTACCATCCGCAAACTAGTGGACAAGTCGAAGTGTCCAACCGTCAAATAAAAGAAATTCTCATGAAGACGGTTAGAACGGATAGGAAGGATTGGTCTAGCAAGTTGGATGATGCGTTGTGGGCATACTGGACGGCCTACAAGACTCCAATTGGCACAACACCTTACCGGATAGTTTATGGAAAGGGTTGTCATTTGCCAATGGAGTTAGCTCATCGGGGGCATTGGGCAATTAAGACGGTAAATGCGGATTATCATAAAGTGGGGAAGATAAGGAAGTTGCAATTAAGTGAAATTGAATAAATTAGAGACGAGGCGTATGAGTGTGCAGCGGCTTACAAAGACAAACTTAAAAAGGTACATGATGCAAAGTTGAGGAAAAAAACCTTTGAAGTGGGTTAAAAGGTTTGGTTGTACAATTCAAGGTTGAAGATGTTCGCGGGCAAGCTTAAAAGCAAATGGATGGGCCCATATGTTGTTCGACGTGTTGGAAGGTTTGGCAATGTAGATATCTAAGATGAGCAAACCAACAAACAACAAACGGTGAATGGTCATCGGTTAAAGCCATACTTGGAGGGGAACGACATCAACAACTTGGAGCTTGACAAACCGGGCTACATTCTACGCCCGGTAGACGATGATCAACCATGAGAGGCCCAGGTTTAGTAGTGTACATAGTTAGCATTTAATTTTGTTTGTTTTGTTTACTTTGTGCATTACCGTATTCGTTTGAAGTCCGTGTTTGAAACAAGTGTGGTGACATTCGGGTCACGAAGTTTTCTAACATCGTGTTGAGGACAACACGGGACTTTCGAGGGGGTAGGGTAATTTTTCCCTGTTTTTGAAAAATTATAAAAACACAAAAAAATTAAAAAATTGAAAAAATCAAACGAAAAACCATTAAAAATTGCAATTTTTGGCGAAGTTCAGATCCCCAGATGCCACCGTAATTTACGGTGGCACCGTAAGTTACGGTGGGGGTTAAAAAAAGTTTGGGCTTTACGGTGAAAAGCTACTGAGTTACGGTGGAGTTTTGTGCCAGAGGTCTACCGTAATTTACGGTGGGCACCGTAAATTACAGTAGCCACTGGCGATGTAAGTGTCGTTCGTGTACAGCAGTTATATAAAAAAAAGGCAATTATTCACGTGAAACTCTCCCCATCCACACGATTTCTTCCCTATCTCCTCCATACATCATCTTCTTTCATTATAACAAAACCCCACAAGATCTCCATAACCCCACAACCTTCTTCAACCTTCCAAGCTTCATAACTCTATCAATTCTTGGTCAAATCAAGTGAAATTTAGGTCTATCTTGACTGAATTTTCGCGTACTTGCTGATTTTGGGAAGCGATTTATGAGAAAACATTGTTTTCTTGTCTGATTTGCAAACCCTAGGACCGAAAATTTTGGGGGTTTTTGAAGTTCTTGTTTTACTTGTGTTCTAGCATCTTCAATCCAAGGTATGTGATGTTTATTTGTTACTTTTGATGATGCATTGTGAAAAGGAAGGTTATTTTTGTTACTTGTTCATACACACTTGCTTGCTCTTAGATATTATCATGAAAAATTGTTACTTGAACATTGTTATGGTTGTAGATGTAGGATTGATATTAAAGTAGTGAACTTTTGGGGACCTCTACATTGTAGAGGCACCATGCCTGAGTTTTGAGAAAATAATTTATAAAATTTTTGTTCACTAACATCTACAACCATAGTAACAAGCAAGTGTGGGGATGTTTTGGAGAAAAGGGCTGATTTTTGTGTTTGGTTGTGTTGTTTGTTTTGTAATGTGTGTAGGAAAATTGTGAGAACTAAGGAACAAGCCGGAGCTAGTTCTTCGTCTAAAGGCAAAGGCAAATAGTCAGAACAACAACCAAGGAAGAGGCAATACTTGGGTAGGGTTGATGATAGTGAGAGTGAAGAGGAAGAGATGATGGAGTTGGACCCGGCCGATAAACCAAGGTGGGAATCGGGTCCATTAGATGAGCAGTCGGAGGAGTGGCAACCGACATTATTTCATGACAGTATGAATCGGTTAAAAAACAAGGCTACTACGTTTATTTATGAGAGGGAAGTTAGAGAGGTTGAGTTTGGGCGTTTAATATTTTACCCAGTTTCGCGCCTTAGGATGGGAGGCAGCGCTCAGTTGTTACGACAAAGACAACAAGAATTTGTTTATAGACGAGATTCAAGAACGGATGGCAACCCTGAAATGCAACAAGTATGACAGGCCGTCGCAGATGAAGTTGACGGGAACGGTTAATGGGATAAGGGTTGAAATGTCGTTTGATTCATTGCGGAAGTTGGCGAGATATGATAGTTTGCCTGCTCGCGATTACACATTCCCTAGTCTTGATGATCTGTTGATTAAACCAGAGAAACATCCGAGGTGGAATGACATGTTAGCGGCTTTATTTTTGCCCGGTACTTATAGTGGCATCTTGTACCGGAGGAACTTGAAGATTGAAGCAAAATTGCTGCTAACTAATTTGCATTTTGAATGTCATTCCAAGAAGAGGAGATAAGGAACAGGTAAGGTACCCGGAAGTACCAGTCCTCTATTCGTTGCTCAATGGGTCTCCTCGCTTTCCGATACGGTACTTGATTATGAACCATCTTTGGATATGCCGTAACAAAGTGGGGAGGAGCATCATCCCATATTGCCGAATTATTACGAGGTTGTTGAAACAGTTTAAAGCGATTACGTCGGAGGATAGAGGAGCACCCAAAAGGCACAAGCCTTTTGAGATACAAAAGATGGGTATTGGATGGACCTACACTCAATCGGAAAGATATCACAAGCTTAAATCAAAGGGTCAAAGATGGAGAGCGTTGAAAGTTGATGCAAAGGATCTCTTATCGGGTGAAGAGGATGAACCGGAAAGTGAAGCGGAAGCCCCGAGTGGGGATGAGGACTATACGGATGAGCCTCACTGTGAGAATGTGAATGTGGGCCAAGGGAGCCTAGGTAGGGGATATGGTGGTGCTTTCTATGATTACACGGAGCGTTCATACGAGCCAAATTGGGCTTACGAGGGTACTATGCAAGAGGTCATTGAGAACCAACGTCCTCCGGTACCCGTTTTTGATTCATGGTCGGGGTCAGAGCGTACTTTCTTTGATCAACAAACGATGATGAGTGCTAGTATGGAGCGGGCCTTAAAGCATAACTTTGATCGTCAAGAATCATGGAATCGTGCATATGCTTATTCCCATGAGTTAGAGATGAATAACCGGTACGAAGATGATCAAGCCCGAAGGATGCATGCAGATTGGCATGTGGGGCGGCCCGTGGTTGTGGATCCACCTCCGATGGATTATGCGTCCCTATTAGTCAAGTCGTGCTCCTTCTTGTATATTTTGTGAATATTTGTTTAGTTTGATATGTTTATAGTCGGGTGGTTGGGTGGTGTGTAGTTTGTTTTGTTTTGTTTTGGGGTTGTGCAAGCTGGTGGTGTGATGTTGAAAGAAGAAAAAATATAAAATGAAAAATACGAAAAAGAAATTTTTGGTTTGAGTTTATGAGCTTTTGGTTGATGTTAAAGAGTTTAAGCGATCAAATCTTCCCAAAACTGTACATTGGGGTCAATGTACCGCAAGTGTGGGGATGGGGAGAAATTTGAGGTTTTTGAAAAAAATTTAAATCAAGCAAAATATTGTGAGAATTTGAACACCTTGGACTAACCCCAAATGATGCACCGGAAACCCTTAATATCCTTTGTTCTTGGTGAGAGTTGAAGCCACACGTGTAAATAAATAATACTTGTCTTTGATGAGAGTGGCAACAGGTGGGGGTGCATTAGAACTTGTGCTTGAATACGGTTCGAGGCCTTAGTTGGATATGAATGTGAAAAGGATAAGGGCATTTAGGTAGCCTCGTCATAAGTGTGTGCGAGTGTGGGATTTGGGGGGTTGGACCTCATTAATTATATATGAGCATGATTGCGAGATGGGCGGGGGTTTGGACATTTAGTTACCAAATTTTGTGCCTTAAGCCTATCATTTGTTACCCCTTAGCTAGTTACCTAAAAATTCACCCGACTTGACCCGGTCTTATAGTGTTAGTAGTTTTAATAGTGTGTAAATATGTTCGATGTTATATTGAAGGTTTGCGTTGATAGCTTTGAATGCTTTGAAAAAAAAGAGAGAAAGAAAAGAAAAGAAAAAAAATGGAAAAAGCAATGAAAAAAAAGAGATTGATGTTGACTTATCTTGTATATAGTAGTTAAGTTTGGTAGTTGTTTGTTTATTTTATTGTGTAATAAAAGACCGGGTTAAGTTTTTTGCTACTACATATATATTCCATTTCCTACCCGACACCTAGCCACGTTACAACCTTAAAGCCCCTTTGATTTGCATTCATGTTTGGCACTTGTTAGGAGAAGGACCGATTTAGGTACAAGCCTATAGTTGTGAACCACCTGTTTGCCTTTTGTGTGTCTAGCTCATAGTTGCTAGTGCTTACTTGTTGCCGAGAGGAGAGATATAGCGAGGGGTGTGTTATTTCGGGTGTTAAGAAAGGGTTAGTAAAAGGACTACATGTTTATGCTTGGTTTATGTTGATCGCTTGTTTTGAAAATGGTTTTGATGAGTTGCTTGGGACAAGCAACGGTTAAGTGTGGGGATGTAACGGGTGGTCCATAGGACAACTCTTAATGGTGTTAAAAGACGAGTTTATCCCTCATTTGATCACGTAATTGTCTTGAATTAGATTACTACAGTTGCTTATGTTTCAGGTACGTTTTGGGAGCTAAAAATGGATAAAACGCTGCTTTGGATGGAACGGAGTGGAATGGGTCATGCATGGAGGGAAAGAAGAGAAGAAACAAAGAATTCAGGGCTCCACCGTAATTCACGGTGCCTTTTTGCATTATTGATGATTGGAACGTTTTCTCTGCACCTTGGGGGCGAAATTTAGCTTTGGAGATCATTTGGGAACAATTCTAAACATTTGGTTTTGGTTTTTGATTCGTATGAACTTGACTTTTGATGTTATGATGATCAACCGAACAATGTCCGGCTAAATTTGTGGTGATCGTGTTAGGTGAATGTTTCTTTACAACTCTCGTGTGATTTTCCTTAATTTCTAGAATGATAACTTGTGTGTTTGCTTGATTATCATGGTGTATGCATAATTGTTTGTAGCTTATTGATTGGTATTGCAATTCTAGTCTAAATCGTACGTTCTTGGTGTCGTTGACAATCGAGATATCACGGGAAGGGTTAGGGTTGGATATTAATTGATTGATCATCGGGAAACGAACTCGCATTGATATAATCCGAGTACTTTGTTCGCTTTTATCACAACAATTGTTTATGCACGGGTTATGTCTATGTAACTCTTTCTAGTTGGAATTTTGCACAAGTGTTAAAAGAAACTGAAACCTAGGATGATCATTGTTCACATAATTTGAATTACAAATCCAATCTTGATTAGCAATTAGTTGATAACTTAGTTTTAAATCAAACAATCCAAACCAAACCATTGATCTTTAATTTCTGCATATTAGGTTAATTGTAGTTAAATTGCAAGACTATTGAATCAACACATTTTCCACAAACTCCCTGGGTTCGATACCCATTTACTGCTATCTACTAGTTGTAATTTGGATTAAATTTGCGTGTACTACGACTGCACGTCAATCCACAATCGGATGGTCAATCTAAAAGAACAATCTAGACTTTGGAGGATATGCTTAGAGCTTGTGTGATCGATTTTGGTGGAAGATGGGATTCGTATCTTCCATTGATTGAATTCTCCTACAACAATAGTTATCACTCCAGCATCAATATGGCTCCTTTCGAAGCTCTCTATGGTCGAAAATGTTGTTCACCAATCTGCTGGAATGAGATCAGTGAGGCTCAGCTTACGGGACCTGACCTCATTCTAGAGACAATAGATAAGGTTAAGAAAGTTCACGATAACCTTCAGACAGCCAGAAGCCGTCAAAAGAGTTACGCGGACCGACGACGCAAGCCCTTGGAATTTAAAGTCGGTGATCGCGTTCTACTCAAGGTTTCACCTTGGAAAGGTGTGATCAGATTTGGAAAGACAGGAAAACTTGGACCTAGATATGTTGGACCATTCAAGATCGTCGAAAGAATCGGAAAAGGTAGCCTACAGACTTTAGTTACCTCCTGAACTTGGAAATGTTCATCCGACCTTCCACGTGTCCAATCTCAAAAAGTGTCTAGCTGATGAGAACCTCCACATACCGCTTGATGAAATTCGTGTGGATAACACGTTGCATTTTGTTAAGAAACCTGTGGAAATCATGGAACGTGAAGCCAAATGGCTCAAACGCAAGCGCATTCCACTTGTCAAAGTTCGTGCGAATCTAAACATGGTCCAGAATTTACTTGGGAACGTGAAGATCAAATGAAGGAGAAATATCTGCATCTTTTCTCACAAGTTTCCTCTAAATAAATTTCGGGACGAAATTTCCTCAAGAAGGGGAGACTGTGACATCTGTGATTGAAATCATTGTATAAACCTTGAATAATTCATTTATCAATGAAACAATGTTATTTGATCCCAATATTTGTTTATTTATGTTTGACATTTTGCATGTTTTGATTTTGTTCAATTTCAAACTCTATATCGTTTTCTGGAGAGTTATACGCAAACCGAGGTGTAAACGTAATCATTTTAACGCGACAAACACTCCGGAACATCAATTTATTCTTAACATACCTTAAATAACCTTTACATAAGTTAGAAATAAGTTTTGAAGGCTTTTGTATGGCAAAATAAACTTTATTCGCATATAGGGACTAATTTCAACAAACTGCGAAAGTATGCCGATTCGTACTGTAACGAACAATCTGGAACATGATCATAAGTTAAACATACCAAAAATATCCTTTACATATCTTATAAATAGGCTTTGAAGGGTTCGGTGTGCTAAAATAAACTTTTAGATCAAACAGGGACTAAAAGCGTCAAAAAGTGCATAAGTTTGCATTTTCGCGCATATCTTACGTTCTGAATACATTCGGACATCCAAAAATTTTTTGTAATCATTAAAATATTTTATTTTAGTGGTTGGCATGATAAAATTCCATTCGTCGCGTAATTTGGATCGTTATTCGCGTCCGTTCGTGTTTCGTCGTAATTAACCGAGCAACGCAACCGTACGGCCAAACGAACTGACATCCGAGATATTTTTGAGCATGTTTCATGTCCCCTATGCTTAGGCATCTTTGTAGAGCCTTAAAAATGGCTTAACGGGCATTAAATGTGTCGAAAATGGGCATTAAACACATGCAGGGACCAAAACTGCCATTTTTGAAACCTGTTGCTGATATCCCCAGCTCTGGCGAGCCGCGTAAGCCAGCCCTGGCTCGTACGCGGGGCGCGAGCGACCTACAGATCTGCCGAATCTTCTTTCCAGCTTGATCCAGCTGTTTCCCTTGTTTGCAAATGGTATTTATCGGTCTATGGGCTTGTTTTAGGGTGCCCATGGTATTCTAAAACAATGGGCACACATGTAAGGCTCAGATTGAAGCTCGTTTATCGAGGAACGATCTTAACGGTGGCCCGAAATCTATAAATACCCACTTCCAATTCATTTGCAACTCACACCTTGATCTGAATATTTCTCTAAGTTGGACTTTATACACTTCATACCTGAGAATATTTAGATCAAATCTCCATTTCTTGGACCTCTTGTAAGTATTCTTTCGTTCTTTTGCGTGTTTTTAAGCACGAAAGTCAAACTGTGTTTGACTTTCTACTTTGACCAGTTTATGGTCATCACGAAGTTCGTTTGAACTTCGTAACGTGAGCGTAATCACGATGGTAATAGTCCTTGGCGACTATACCTACTGATTACCACGTTATTTAGGCATAGTGACGAGTCATAGTTTCGGTCAAAATGCGCGTTTATGCATATTTTGCAACCAAACTATTCTTGGGTATTAAACCCCTTTATTTTGATATCAAACTTGTTTTCAAACTTTGTTAAACATGTTCTAACATGTTTAACTCGTCACTTTAGGTTTAGTGCTTATATAGGGTCGTAAGATAAGCGGTCTAATCAACCGCTTAGACTTTAGAACCTGACCCGTTTGGTCGATCATTAGGATCCGACCAAACATATTTTGTGACCATAGTTGTATAGGGAATACCCTTCCGAGGTTATACCTTATGGTCACTACGTTTAGTTAGTTGTATGATAGGTAGTTTATATGCCTTAGGAAAATGACCAAAATGCCCTTTTATGCATAAATTTATTTTAAGTATATGTAACCTAAATTTTGACATCTAAACTGATTAGGCAACATTATTAGACATGTTAAGGCATATAATACTTGTCATAGGACTAGTTGGACGGTCCGAACGCGTTTTACGCGAACGACGCGTTAAAGTAGCGTAAGCTACCTAAACGGGTCGCAATGGGTCGTAAGCACTTAGGTTAGGTTTCGTTTTAGAATGTAGGCTTTGTTAAACCATACTACATGTGTTCCCATACTCATTTGGTTTACGAAACCTCATTTTATCCGATATTCCGATTTAGGTCCGGTTTATTAACGTAGTTACCTATATTAGGTGCCGATTGATTCCGTGATCTTTCTAGCATTGCTTGGTTGTTATCCAAAGACTATTGAGCAATCTCAAGTGAGTACATAGTCCCCTCTTTTAATGTGTTCAAACATTTTGTGGGTGAAACACATGTGCCGACTTGTTACTTTCGTGCTTTTCATGTTTTTATATCATATGCTTGCTATGTTCATATAGTACATGATTTTATCCATGTTTTTGCTATGTATGTTTTATTAACATGCTAGTACATTGATTTATTAAACACACTTGTTTCATATGCTCGTTTCAGCACATGTACACATTGTTTTACGTCAAATTCATGCTATGTATGTTCTTTTATTGCATACTTAGTACATTGTTTTACATCACATTCATGTTATGTATGTTCTTTTATTGCATACTTAGTACATTGTTTTCACATAACATGCTTACATTTGGTATGACATTTGGTTTGTTTAGATGGGACAAAAATACGTTCATTAACATTGGCCATGCCGCTTGGTAGTAAGTAATGGTACCATAGGAATTGACAACTCCCATCCCTGGGATCCTAGGTTTGTTTGGACGTAAGGGATGACTGAATCCAATATACATAATTCAGATAGACCTTTAATTTGTTTGAGGGTTTGTCGCCACAGTCACAAAGCTTGAATGTATGCATTGTAACAATACCGCATAGATGTTTGTATCAGTAAAGTATGCATTTAATTTACAAAACATAACCTTGATTTAAAATACGATTTATTTCAATACTTTGTTTTATGCATTTTAACATGTGGTTTAAGTAGTCACTTTTTACTTGCCATACATGACATTTGTTTACACATTACATGATTTACATTTGACAATCGACATTGTATGCATAAACATTTGACATTTGTTTAACAAGGCATGTTGGTGGTTTGTTTGGGTAAGTGATTTATATAACGATGCGTGTGTAAGATGATAAAAGCATGGTGGATACGACGCTAGTACTTCCTATATATAAGTGCTTTTATGATATTACATATCGTAGCATTATGTAAACCATTTCAATTTCGACATATTACACATTATACAAAGAACATATTTTCACATAAACATTGTTTTACAAGTAACATAACTTATACAAATTCATTTTTACTTGGTTATTTATTTAACCACACATCCTTCTTTTATATATCATCTATTTATTTATCGATTTCCATATGATTTACAAAGAAAAACATTTTACAAGGTTCATGACTAACTTTTGTTAAAACTTTTCTTTCAAATACAAGTCATGAATCCTAAATCAATAAACCTATGCATCTCACAGCCATTTTTATGCTGACGTACCTATTTTCACATGTGTTTTCAGGAGCTGATGCGTAGGAATGATCAAGATACACTTAGGCGGACCTGTGCCTTAGTGACATAAAATGAAGCTAGTCTAGTTTAATTTTTGTTATGTACTCTTTGTTTTCTCGTTTAAGACAATGTAACCCTCTCTTTGTTTATAAATAAAACAAAACTTTAGTTACCATGGTTATGAAACAATAATTCTGTTGCTACACTCCCCGACGTTTCCGCCGCGATTTGTTGTTTTACGCCGTCGGGGTGTGACATTAGCATGTTCTACTACTTCTTCTATGGTTTGTGGCCTGGCTGCCTTAACTACATGTCTGATCTCACTGATTAATCGCCCGATGTAACGGGAGATTGACACTAGTTCTGGTGAGGCTAGTGTTGGTATTATCCTTGCATATTCGAATGGTAGTATATTCCCTTCAATCTGCCATAGTCATTCTATGATTCAGAAACTTATTTTCAATCTGCTTCTTTTCATGAGAAGGACAGAATTTCCTTTCAACTATCTCCTTAAAGTTGGTCCATTCCATGTTATAAACCCTGTCACTTCCTCTTGACTGGAGAATGGTATTCCACCACTCTAAGGCTGTATTCTTAAAGAGATTAGAAGCAAACATGATCTTATCCTCATCTACACACTTACTAATTTTTAAAACTGCTTCTGTCTTTTCTATCCAGCGCAAGGCTGCAATGGCTCCTTCATTGCCTGACAATTCTGTTGGTTTACAGGCTAAGAATTTTTTATAAGAACAACCATATGAAATGGTCCTTCTTCTTTTTGGAATCGGAGCTTGGATAAGTGGTCCGCGATTTCCATTCACACTATGACTTGGTTCAGTGGATGCACATTTACTGCCTATTACGGAATTATTTTATGACTTTTTAATAGTGTTGATAATATACGGCATAGCATCTATGATTCCTTGAGCTACTATGTGTTCGATAGCACTTTTTCCACTTGATTTCCGTTATTATTGTTTTTCTGAATTTCCTGATTCACTAAGTTTGACATCTGAATTATAAACATTTATCAGGTATTAATATCACAGAACAGAATTAAGCAAACAAATACTTAAGCAAATTGATCCAAAATCGTCTATCGTAGCGACTTTTACTCTTTCCATATATATATATAGGGTCGGGATTTAGAGAAAACGTTGAAAAGTGTGAGAACGGTGAGAACGCTTATCCATCGTCCAATCAAAACAATCTATGGACTAGATTGGCGCGATGGCGTTTTCTTAAATAAATCAATTTTATTACGTGGACGCGCTTCATTAAGGGTAAAATGGTCTTTTGACTTCTCCACACAAAACGCCATCTCATGAAATAAAACGCCAAAAACAAAAATCACAGACCATTCCCAGTAGAAACGCCATTATATATAAAACGCCAAACTTAATTAGAGTAAAATCCCCCCTAAAAAACCGCAAAAAAAAAATCCTATATATACGACATCTCAGACCTTCAATTAAAAACACACACAAAAACCCAAACACCATATTTCATATATCTCATTCGCATTAGAAACTCCAAAAAACGCAAACATCAAGTACTTTCTAACCCAAAACGTTTTTCTGAAATTCAGTTTGGTTGTCAGTAAGATTTCGCTCAATGAAATAGACAAAATCCTTAAGTGATAATGTTCTCCATTTCATTTAGTAAAATGTTATTGACTAATCCTCAACTTCCATCCAATTTATAACGCCAAAACATACAAAAACATAATTGAGCTTTGTTGTCAATAAAGTTTAGCTGTATGGGGTGGACAACATTGTCAGTTATCCTTCTTAACCGAGTATTAACAATGTTGTCCATATCATACAGCAAAACATTATTGATTTTAGCATGATCAAATTTTGAGGTTTAAGGTGCTCTTATTTCGTGGCGTTCTTTTTATCGGTAAAACGCCAAAAAAGTTAAAAAAAATCAAACATCGTTCATTGGGAAATTCAAGATTCTTGGCTGAAGGGTCTAAACTCAATAACATTTTGCTGCATGAGATGGACAAATCTTCAAGAAAAAGATGCTGATGTCAGACTGTGTGCTTCCAAACAGCCACACAAAAAACTACTTGAAAAACAAAAAAAACAAAATAAATCATACGAAAGTCGAACCAGCCAGTTAACATGATTCAAAAAAGAAGAAAGAGACTGTTGACATTGAAGATTTGGAAGATCAATTGTTTATGTATTCTTTTTTTTTATTTTCCTTTTCCGTTGATTGTTATATAATAAAAACGCCTTATATAATAAAAACGCAAAAACAGCGAAAATGCTTGTTTAAACGCCAAACTCCCAACTATATTAAAATTACTTTGAAAAAGTACTATAAAAACCCAAAAAATAAAAAATAAAAAGCAAACTTGAAAATGTAACTAGAAACAGAAAATACAAATCAGTAATACTGAAGATAGGAAAATTTTATTATATTAGAATCTAAAATGCCAATGTTGAAAGATGGGACGTGTTACAGACTTCAGAGATAAAGCTTATAAAAAACAATGGGGCATCTTGTTTAAAACGCCTTGGAAAACACCATTCAGATAGATTTCCTGACCCCATGGGTTCCAATGGCATACGATTTGAATAAACGCCATAAACGCCAAAATATTAATACAATGAAACCATTAAACGCCATTAAATATTGAATTTGGTTAACGCCAAAAATCTTAAACCTCAAAAATTAACACAATACTGGGAAAAGCGGAACTGGAAAAGCAGAATATGAAATGACAAAAAAGCCCCTCCGCCCTATTCTAAGCGGCGTGACACGTGTTGGGCCAGGAAGCGTTCTCACCGTTTTCACACTTTTGAGTGTTTTCTCCTGATCCCGTTTCTCTCTCTCTCTCTCTCTCTATATATATATATATATATATATATTGGGTAAGGTTCATGCGAGAACCAATGTTAACACAACCTAAAATAGCTAATAAAAAACCTAACCCCCACCCCCCACCCCCCCCCCCCCCCAAAAAAAAAAAAAAACCTAACCACCCCCCCCCCCCCCCCAAAAACCTAAACCCCCCCACCCTACCCCCCCCCCCCCCCCCAAGCTAAAAACTAAACCCCCAAAAAACATAAAAAGGTAAAAAAAAAAAAAATCACAATCTTTCTTTAATATTTTTTAGTTAAAATCGCTACTTTTAGTAGCCAAAAATTTTTTTTTTTTGCTACTAAAAGTAGCGATTTTTTTTTATAAAAAAATATTAAATTTTTTTTTTTGTGTTTTTTTAGCTATTTTTAGGTATTTTTGGTTGTGTTCACATTGGTTCTCGCGGTTCTCGCAATAAAGGGTGGTTCCTAACGGATCCTTGTCCTATATATATATATATATATATATATGCATCTACTACAAACTATGACTGAAATTTAAACATGAGTAGTTATGCATCGATATATATATATATATATATATATATATATATATATATATATATTAGACGACTTGTTTCTAGTACTGCATTTCTCGTTCGTCATACTTCCAGACGAGTTTTTCTCTAATTTGGCGAATCTGATTTCCTTCCTCAACTAACTCTTCACCATACTGGCGAAGTTCTTCCACATTCTTCTGATTCATTGGTGGCATTGGAGCTGGTACGGGTTCAAGGTAACGTGGTATTGGTTCTCCGTAAGGATATGGGTTGTTCAATATTTCCTAAAATGAACGGTTGTCATCCCATCAGAGATCTAAAGGGTTCGGTGCTGGTATCCTAGGTATCGCATTTGGATCAAAGGCTGGGATTGGAAGTTGGTTCTCTTGGATTTGTTCTATATTCATGGGTTGGTTAGGGAATACAAGTAGAAGTTGCAGGTCTGCTACTTGGTTGAGATTAAGTTCTGCTGCTCCATTTTCTAACATATGGAAGTTTGCTATTTTCCTATCCAATTCTTCTTCCCATAAAGGTCTGGCTTCTGGTTTTTGGGTTTTTCTCTCTCTATTCACTATTCTTTGTTGTTGAAAATTTCTCATCCTTTTTCTCCTCTCTGATTTTGCTCTACTAAATCAACCTCTCTTTTTAGGGGGAAATGGTTCTTCGGATTTGGCTTGAAAATAAAGATATCCTTGGAATCGGTTATGTATCCTGGAATCGGTTATGTATCCATGAGAGAATGAGGTAGATGATGGTAAGCATCAGAAGTACCCTTATCACTCATACTGTAAACTAGAAAATTGTCAAAAATAACAATAAAATTATATATATATATATATACACAGAATAACACATAAGTTATTTCCTAACACAATTCGTTAAAGTTAGGTATTAAAAGAAAACCTAAATGGCTTAAACTAGTGGCTCTGATAGCACATTCTGTCGCAACCCCCGACCGCACCTCGGGAGCGGGAGCCGCGAGCAACAACTGGTGGTATCGGTGTTTGTTAATTTGGCAGTGGAAATGAGACATCAGGATCGTAGTTAGGAAATAAATTTCAGAGTTTCAAAACACCAAACTTTTATAATAAATAAATGGGATAAAACCTATGTTTCATTCACAACATCTCTATAGGGATAAACCCTATTTGTTTAAAACATAAACTTCTTTTATTTAGGTAACTTTTATAGCCACTTTTTTTAAGCCTTCAGTGCTCCATAGCTGGCTTCTTATAGCTTCACATTAAGTTACCTGAAACGCGTTTTAAAAACATTTTATCAGCAAGAAATATTGGCAAGTGCATCCCAGTTTAATGAAATAAGCTTTTATAACTTTACAGTATTAAGAGCGATTACAATGTTTATATCTACCCAATTACTCGTTCAGTACTTGTCACTCGACGAATCTGTGACTATGGTCATATCACACATTGGATACTCGTGCGCAATTGTGAAGGTTATCAAGTACTGTATGCAACCCCCATAATACTGGCAGCAATTGTAGAATACAAAGACATAATCACTATAATTATAACTGATAAACATTTTAGGATTTTACAAAATATTTGAAATAATGGCTCACAAAGTGTGAGAAAAGGAGAATGACTCACATTGTAGACGTAGGTATTTCTACGGGCTTCCTGCTAATATTTCTTGATTATTTTCCTAAGTTTCTATGAAAAACATACAATGCACACGTGTTAGTAAAATAACCCAAGACAATTTAGCCATACAATACGAGACAGAACCACAACGAACTTAGTCAGGCAGAGCCTCAACATGTGTTGGTGGGTGCTAAATCAATTGGGTAGGGTAACGAATTAGTGATCGGGGGTTAAAATACTTACAATTGGGCAGAGCTTCATGTTTTAGGGGTATAATATCAAGCTATTATTGTATAATATAGACTGAGAGAAAGAAAGAGATGAACGATTTGAAATGTTGATCTGAGACTCCTTATATATACTTTTTCAGGGGTCTCTCGCGCCCAGCGACCCGCCTAAGGGACCCTCTCACGCCCCGCGAGGGAACCCTAGATACGACTAGGGTTTCCTGGTCACGAACTTGGCCTTGCCACGTGTCTAACACGTGGCGCAAAAGGTGTCCGGCAAGTCAATGGCCTGTCGTGCCCCACGACCGGCACTCTTGATCCTTTCGCTGCCCGTGAGCCACATAAAATCAATATTTTATTTGATTTTTATTAAAATTAGGGTTACACGGATCTGGTTTTGTCACACCCTGACTTTTGCGAAAGCGTATACGTGTGACTTAATCAGTTTTCATTGCATTCGATTATAATAAAAAAACTATACGACTAAAATGATGTTCATCCATTCATAAGTTTAAAACATAACAAACACAAGTTATTTAAGTTTAGGTTACAATCCATCAAAAGATAAGTAGTTCCATAAAAGACTAATTTCACGAGGTTTTGCTTTCTATATCTCATCAAGGATGGGATATATGAATCAATCTTTCAAAAGTGGATGACATCTGAACTTGAAATTTACACCTTGAAAACAACACCAGCACCAAAGATCCATCTAGTTTCCTGAAATACATGTAAGTTTGAAAACAATCAACAAAAGTTGAGCGAGTTCATGCGTTTTGTATGATTACCAAATAAACTTGTAAACATTTGAGAGATTCTTTTGATAACAGGTATGTAAAGCGTCTATGAACTGATCATTAATGTTTTGCAAGGACATTAATATGTGTGCGATGGCGTAGGAAGACTCAAACTTAGCGAATTTCCTCCGGTCCACCCGGCTGGAATGACATAGTCACTACATGCGGCCACACAAGGACCCATGAGTGGGGTTCGCTACACCCGATAGGTCTACCATTCCTGCCCCTCGGTCTTAAACGAGATTAATGGCCTTAAGTGTGCGCCTACCCACCCACATGATCTAACAAATTCCTTTGCTAAGCCATACCATTGAAACATGTATTTCAACCCCGAAAGTTATAAAACCGAAAACAGTTAAAAGAAAAGGGGTACATGAACTGAAGGTTTTGCATAACTTGCGTCGTAAACTTCACCGGCTTGTTTTGTATGCCTCGTAACCGATATGTATACTTTGTACGTTAATCACTAGACTTGTAACACACGATTACAAGTCACCATCTTAAGTTTATGCATTAGTCTTTTGTATGTTCAACATTTGTGAGGGTTGTGCCCATGTTTGTTGGGTCTCGCCCGTTTGTCGCGTTATCGTACTTTGAATTCAGTGGCGACTGCTTGTGAATATATATTGTACTCTCTAAAATATATTTGTTTATGTAATGTTTTACAAACGATAGGTGTTAAAAATAATCTATATTTTTAACTTGTTCCAAATTTGTTACTTATTTTATTTTCCCAAAAATAAGTATAAGTAATTCGTTAAATAATATTTTCAATATTATTTTGTGTAAGTATACTTAGGTAGGTATACTTGTCATTTTGTATTCTCATATTTATGCATAATACTTGTTTATGGGCATTTTACCAAGTGTTGGTAGTGTATGTCGGTATGTATTTATACGTATGGGAATACGTATTTTCTTGTGTTTATTAAGTATTTCATACTTAATTTATGTGTAATTTTCCAGAATATTGTTTTTCCATTATTAAAATCACCATTTTTATATGCTTAATATATATATATATATATATATATATAAAGAAAACTTTATAGAAAAATATATATAATTTGACTTGGTAAAATATGTATGTATCCATATATCTTAAAAATTAATCTATTTTTAAGATCAAAGTTAGAAGATAGACATTTTCAGTTTCCACCAAAATAGAATATTTTTTAGTTGTTTATGAAAATATATATTTCCTTACACTCCAAAATAGTATATTTTCAAGTTGACAAAATAAGATATATTTCATAATAATTGTAAAAATACATACTTTGTCGTTTGTTCGGTTTTGAGAGTATCGTTTACCAAATTTGTCAAGATACGAGTTAAATTTCCAGAATATTTATATATATTTTTTTCAAGGTGTCCATTGTCCGAATCGTCCAATATATTTATGCAAATATATTTTCTTGTGTTGTCCATGTATTTTTCTTGTGAGAATTTTTGTATATTTGTATTCTTAGGCATCCTCGTGTATTTGTATGTGTGTTTTGGTATTCATACTCCTTGGGAGTATTTAGTGGGTATTTTTCAAGTTCCTAATACACTATAACACATAATACACATAATATACACTTAGCACAAAATGTGGTGATCACTAAATACATATACTTTTCCTAAAAATATACATACTTAATATTGATTTTAACTTGAAGAAATTCTTATTTCTTAGCTTGTAATTTTGTACAAAGATTAGGAAACCTTGTTAAATATTTTTAAATGAATTTTTGGGGAATAAGTTTCATCAAAACTTATATTTTTCTAAGTGTCAAAATTTTATAAAATTTTTAACATAGTTTCCCATAAAAATGCAGGTTTCCCATGTTTTCAAAACATATGTTTATTTTCTTTTCATCACCAAAAACAATTTCCAACAATTTTCACCAATAACATACACTAATTTCTTCTTGTAAAACATTATGGTGACCTTGATTTTTGTTAAAATTGTGTAGTCTTTTAGATCTACACTTTACATACCATGATCCTTCAACATCAAGTGTTCTTGTAAATTTAAACAAACTTTTTAGAAATTTTAATTTACTAATCAATCCCTCCATGATTTTTATGGTTTGAAAGTCTTGACAACCATGTTCAAAAACCACTTTTATGTTCATTAGAAAGATCTTTATGTTTAAAACCTTGTTTCATCATGGATCTTCCAAGATCCATGCTTAACATAAGTGTTTCACAAGTTCATCTTCAAGTTTAACCATGGATCTTTCAAGATCCATGCTTAAACTTGTTAGATCTAAGCTTATAACAAGCTTAGCATACTAGATCAAAACATACACACAAGATTCAACAACATCAACTTCATCACATTCACCAAAAATCACTAAAATTACTTGTTTTCTTTATGATTATGTTAGATCTTCACATATTCATCATTTAAAGTTTAGTTACTTAGATGGTGTGACTTGTACATAACATAAACATGAACTAAAATAGTGATTAGGAAGCTTACAACTAGCTCTATTGGCTAGGGAAGTGGCACAAGAAGGATAAAGATGAAGGATGATGATATTGAGAGGTTAATAGCTCCACAAAGAGGTCCTTCAAGTTCTAGCACTTGTAGCTTCCTTAGATAGCCTCCATACACCTTTGTATATGCTTGGATTGCCTTGAAAGTGAAGCAAAAATGGAGGTGAAGTGAGGGTGATGGTCGTCGTAGGTTATAGAGAAGAGAGGAAGGAGATGGTTTATTTTTTTGTGAAAGTGATAAGTAAATGAAATCTAAGGTTCATGTCTTTTTATTCACCAACAAGAAATTACACAAGGGTCCATATGTATAATATCTACCAACATGAATAATATTATAATAGAAAGGTTGTGGGGTCCACTTGGGGCCGTTTTCAATGAGGGGGTGGTGGGTAAAGTGTCAAAAATTGAAAGTTGGAGGTTTAAGATGTAATTTATGGGTTTAATTTTAGTTACATGTGTTCATGTGTTTTTAAGGATTTTGATGCGTTTTAAGACCAATACTAGATAAATAACACTAAAAAATTGTTTCAAGCTCATTTTTGATGTTTCCGGTAGTGTCCGGTTAATTGTTCGGTTGTCGGTTCGTTAAAGTGTTAAATGTGTAGTTTAGAAGGTATGAAGTACCCTTTTGTGGCAGTTTTCATTCCCGACACTTTACAAGTTATCATGGATGATTAAGCACTATTTTTTAATGTTATTTGACTTGTAAAAGCTGAATTTTGCTGAATTTTGCAGAATTATGTGTTTAAAGTGCGTTTCGGACATTTTTTTAGTGCTTATTTTTACTTCAGGAAAGTGTTTATGTTAACCCATGTACCCACACTTGTGTTTTAATGTATTTTTGATGTTGGGCCTACATCTAGGCTCTAAATCTATTGTCTAATTGTATTTTGCAGTCATGCTGACGCAGCTTGTCTTACCGGTGAGTTTACTAGTCTTTTCAATGCAACGCTTAATGTAATGCACAATGTGATATTGGAGGTATAAAACATGCACGAATTCATATATAAAGCAAGTATGCACTTAGTGTTGACATTTAAGCGCATAATTGCAGGAATAAATAATTAATACAATAGTACGGAAATTACCGGTTTTGGCCAGTACTCACATTCTCCCCCCGTTAAAAGAACTTCGTCCCGAAATTCAAGCTGCGTTATCGGTTGCAGGGGAGTTGTGAAACAAATGCGGGTACTTAGACTTAATTTGGTCTTCACGTCCCCATGTAAACTTTGGGCCGTGACGTGAGTTCCAACGAACTTTGATGAGTTTTATACAACTTCTCCGTGTTTTGTGGACCTTCCAGTCCGTAACCGCAACAGGTACTTCAGTAAATTGGAGTTTGTCATAGACCTGAATCTCATCGGCTGGAATGACGATTGTTTCTTGAGTAGGACTTTTCTTAAGATTAGACACATGGAACGTGTCGTGTACGCTGCTGAGTTCTTCTAGAAGGTTTAGCTTGTATGCAACGGTTCTGATTTTCTCCAGAATTTTGAAGGGTCCAATGTAACGCGGGTTCAACTTTCCACGTTTTCCAAATCATACTACGCCTTTCCAAGGCGAGACTTTCAACAAAACCATGTCTCCAACCTCAAATTCCAAGAGTTTACGTCTTTGGTCAGCGTAGCTCTTCTGCCTATCATGAGCTGAGTTGATACGATCACGTATCTGAGCTATCTTACCTGTGGTTTCCTGAACCATCTCTGGACCGATGAGCTGTTTATCTCCGGTCTCTACCCAATACAACATGGACCGACACTTTCGCCCATACAAAGCTTCAAACGGGGGGCCTGAATGCTAGTGTGATAGCTATTATTGTAGGAAAACTCCACTAAAGGCAAGTGAGTATCCCAACTTCCACCGAAGTCCATCACACAAGCACGCATCATGTCCTCCAAAGTTTGTATCGTTCGTTCACTTTGACCATCCGTCTAAGGGTGAAAGGCCGTGCAAAGATTCAATTGAGATCCAAAATCCTTTTGAAACGTTTGCTAAATCCTTGACACAAAACGACCATCTCGGTCTGATATGATAGAAGCAGGCACTCCATGACGTGCCACAATCTCCTTGAGATATATCTCTGCCAACTTCTTGGTGCTGTCTTTCTCGCTGATCGGTAGAAAATGTGCGGACTTTGTGAGTCGATCAACAATTAACCATATTATATCATGACCTCTTTGCGTCCTCGGTAACTTAGTAATGAAATTCATCGATAACTGTTCCCACTTCCATACGGGAATCTCAGGTTGTTGCAGCAACCCTGATGGTTTCTGATACTCAGCCTTAACCATGGCACAAGTAAGACAGTTACCCACATATGTAGTGATGTCAGCTTTCATCTTGGGCCACCAATAATAGTCCTTCAAGTCTTGGTACATCTTGTCGGATCCAGGATGGATAGAGTACCTTGACTTGTGAGCTTTATCCAAAATAAGTGCGCGTAGATCGCCGAAGAGTGGTACCCAAATTCGTTCCATGAAGTACAATGTTCCATCTACCCTTGGAAACAATTGTGCTACCATTCCACGTAATGATTCAGCTCTTAGGTTATCCAGTTTAAGCGCTTCTTGCTGAGCTTCATGAATCCAAGTAGTGAGATCAGTTTGTATGATCATCTCTAAGGCTCGCACCCTTAGAGGTATTGCACGCTCCATGCGGCTCAAGGCATCTGCTACAACGTTTGCCTTGCCCGGGTGATACTTTATCTCACAATCGTAATCATTCAATAGCTCGACCCATCTTTCTTGCCTCATGTTTAAGTCTTTCTGATAAAAAATGTGTTGCAAACTCTCATGGTCTGTAAAGATCGTGCAGCGAGTACCATACAAGTAATGACGCCAAATCTTCAACGCAAATATCACAGCTCCTAACTCAAGGTTGTGCGTTGTATAGTTCTTCTCATGCAACTTTAATTGACGTGACGCGTACGTGATGACTTTGTCCTATTGCATCAACACGCAACCAAGACCTTGTCGAGAAGCATTACAATAAACCACAAAACCATCGGTACCATTGGGTAAGGATAAAATCGGTGCGTCACAAAGCTTATCTTTCAATGTCTGAAAAGCTGTTTCTTGTGCTTCGCCCCAATCAAATCTCTTATCCTTCTGGGTTAAGGTTGTTAATGGTTGAGCAATCTTCAAAAAGTTCTCTATGAATCGTCTGTAATAACCCACTAACCCTAGAAATTGTCCTATCTCAGTTGGGGTTTTTGGTACTTCCTAATTCTTGATCACATCAATCTTGGCAGGGTCGACATAAATTCCATTTTCATTCACTACGTGTCCTAGGAATTGCACCTCGCGAATCCAAAATTCGCACTTTGAAAGCTTCGCATACAGTTGTTCCTTCTTCAAGAGTTCCAAGATAGCTCGCAGATGTTGCTCATGCTCTTCCTTGGTTCAGGATGTCATCAATAAACACAATCACAAACTTATCCAGATACGGCTTACACACCCGATTCATGAGGTTCATGAATACCGCCGGTGCATTTGTTAAGCCAAACGGCATGACAAGGAACTCGTAATGTCCATAGCGAGTCCTAAAGGCCATTTTAGGGATACTTTCTACTTGTATCCTCAATTGATGATATCCCGATCTCAAGTCAATCTTGGAGTAGTAGCTGGAACCTTGCGGTTGATCGAATAAGTCATCAATTCTCGGTAAGAGGTACTGATTCTTGTTGGTTAGTTTGTTTAACTCCCTGTAGCCTATGAACAATACTTTTTCCTCAGCAGTTCCAACTTTAAGATTTCCGACCTTGAACAATACTTTTTCCTCATCAGTTCTTTGAGTTCCTCCCAGGTCAGGCCGTATACACATACAAAAACTGTTGTCCTTCTTCCTAACAAATAACACTAGAGCTCCCCAGGGTGAGAAGCTCGGCCTCATAAATCCTTTGTCTAGCAGTTCTTGCAGTTGAGTCGGAAGCTCTTGCATTTCGGACGGAGCTAACCGGTATGGTGCCTTTGCCACTGGTGTCACTCCTGGCACTAGATCTATCCGAAACTCCACTTGTCACTGTAGAAGTATCCTAGGGAAATCTTCAGGAAAGACTTCTGGGAATTCCTTCACAATGGGAATGTCTTCTAACTTTGGCTCCTTGGTCTCCTTGTCGACGACATGAGTGAGGAAGGCTATGCAACCTTTTCGGAGGCACTTCTGTGCTTTCATAACCAATGTGGGAAGTCACAGTCTACCGCCTTATGGGGCCCAACGTCCTCGCATCAACTGCATGAAGGCCGTGTACAATAAGTGTTTCATCATTCACAAGAGGGATGTGAATGATTTCTTCATGATAAACCACCTCAGCCAGGTTATTGGTCAACCAATCCATTCTGACAACTACATCAAAACTACCCAAACCAACTGGAAAGAGGCCGATAGGAAATTTTCACTCCCCATTCTCAAGTGTACAACCCTTAATAACTCTGTCCACTTCGACCAATTTTTCATTCGCCAGTTCTATAAAATATGGGACGTCTAGTTTACTCAAATCTAGGCCGAGTATATTCTTAAATTTTGTAACAACGTTCGGGTCCTAACATGCCTTGCATGATCCCATCATGAAAATGCTCACACAATCTTGATTTTTCTTCGGCCAGTCCTTCCGATAATGTCCTTTGTCGCCACCTCTGTAGCAACCTTTGCCCTTGCCGTTTCTATTATCGCCCAGAATTCCATTCCCATGCCCCGTACCAGACCAGCATGCCTCATTGCTATGCCCGGTCTTGCCACAATTTCCACACCTATGAGTCCTGCACGGACCTAAGTGATGATAACCACACCTGTCACACTTTGGTAGTTCTCCTTGGTAGTTTTTATCACCTGTTTTAGTCGTGGCAATGAATTCCTTGACTTTCTTAGTCACTGTGGTTCCCTTATGTTTGTTGATTGATTTAAAACCTTTCTTAGAGTGCATATACTTTCTCTTATTTCTATCCGAAGAAGACTCCACACGCTTCTTCTTTTTCACTGGACTTTTATTTGATTTCTCCATCATTACTCCGCCCTCGGCAGGACCTAGGGCAAGAGTTATCTCCTGAGCGATTCCCAATATGGTTCCTCTTATTCCGTTGTTTGCAGTTCTGCTTGCTTCGTATTGGACTATTGCTTTAGCGACTTACTGGTTTGCCAGAGCTTGGAGCCCAGCTCGTGTTGCAGGTAAAGGTTTAGGTTGGGTTTAACCAACGTTCCTCCATTGTGATTCCATGAGCTTCACATATATAAAACTTATCGACGAAATTGGACATTTATTTTAGAATAAATATTGTCGTCTATGAGTGAAAGCAAAGCTCATTCGCCGTGCACTATAAGCATAAGGGTAAGGTAATTCATAATGATACTTATGCAAATCCTTCCCCCATAATCATCTCATCATTGTAGCGAGGTAAGATGAGTTACAACAAAATCTTGCTAAGGATATATCGACTTCCATATTTACCATGTCAACTTGTTACAATGGGTTTTGTGAAGAAAATCTCCTCGGAGTCATCCCACTTCGGTTGATGCAAGTCATACAGTATCATACAAAATATGGTGAGGTCTTTCATTCACCTTGTTCCTTGTTTAGCCTTCAAGTCTCCCACTCTTCCATTGTCTTTTAGTTTTACAAAAATGGCTATACTTCCCAAAAGATGGGGGTGGCGCATTGCTACCACATGTAGGGGTGATAGTGAAAACGCAGAAATAAGGTTGTGAGGGTATGTGATTTCTTCCTCGTGACTGAATTGTGCCTTGTAACAACTGTAGAGCGATTTCCAGGGTGCGAATGCAGTACCCAAACGATGGGGTGCACTACAGGTTAGAAAGTGTGGAGATACTGATAGGGGTGTTGGTGGTGGTGATATAGTTAGTGGGTGATAGAGTGCATGTGGGGTGAAGGACGAGAAGAATCCTCTTGCATGTGTCATCCATGTGCCTAAATGTAATGGGAATCTGTTGAGAAAGGGAGAATCAAGTGGTCGCTTCCGTCCTTATAACATGTGTTCTATACTTCGTGGGCCTCGATTGTCCGTCGTAGGGAGGACCCCTTTGCCACACTGGACTGTGCGACGCATACATTGATTTTGCTTGGGCTCTATGAGTCCTAATACGGTTGGTATGGTCTTCATGAATGCCGAATAGATTGCGGTAAATGGGTTACACTACAGTTCGCACCACGCTACCCCCTTGGGGCAAACGGATGTCAAATGTTGGGGTCTGCCGTAGCAACTACAATGGATAAGTTTGGGGTGTTGTAGGCTCCATACAAATTTAAACACAAGAATACTAAAGGGTTGAGGAAAATCTTTCCTGAGTGTTAGCCATCTTCACATGAATAGATACCGGGTCCCAAACGACTCGTACTACAGGTAGAAGTGTTAGGCACGAAGTAGGCAAAGACAGACTTCCTACTTTGTAGAGTGTTATTGTAACTATCTCGGTTAGTGTTCGATTAGATGGAGGTTTGAAGAACTTAGAAATTTCGAATGGGTGGTGATCATTAGCTTGGCCCGCAGAGCCCACAAGGATTCCCATGCACTGCAAGTTGTTATTACGTGGACCCCCGTAATAATAAATTGTCTTGCATGGTCACCCTAATTTTCTCTCGTTCGAAGAAGCCGAATAGTCAGAGAGGGGACACTACTGTCCTCATACCTTCGACATAGATGGGACCTTTATGATGGTCTACGCGCCAACATCCGTTGTCGTTACGCGAGAAATGGCACAATGCTAGTCAAAGTAGGAATAAAGAGAATTTCCTAGCAATGGTAGTTGGAGGGGCACCTTCAAGATGAGTACCTCATCTTCCTTGTCTGGACAAGAGTGTCATCAATCATGTTTCGTAAAAGCCAAAGGGACCTCGTCCCACTGATAAGGTTGTTGTCCAAGGTTACCTCATCCGCCTCGCCGTCACTGCCGTAGTCAGGCACCTTCGCATTTGAAGGGGAAGAACAGCCATCTTCTACGGAATCAAGCTCAGGGTCTCATTTGGTAACTACATCAGCCATAAGCTCCGCAATAAACGCGGGCTCGATAGTCTCATTGTGTGAGTCAAGAACAATAATAGAATTCAAAGTCGAATGTATCTCGTTCCCGGCAATAATAATTCTATACATATATATGCATACATATTAATGAATAATAATGCTACTTAGTATATACAGGCAAATATGTTGGTGCACTTGTGTCTGTACTTTGTCTGTATTCAAAACGATGTCTTTGTTAGTCTTGTAAGTTTGACCAAGTCAACCATCCTCCTGGTTTGACTTAGCCAAACAGTTAGAACAATGTTTGTAATATGCTGGGTCGAAGGATGTGTCATCGAAGGATTGCTTATATCCTTCGATGATGAGCTCGAAAGATAACCTTCGATGGATGGATCACGAAAGATCACTTCTTTCGTGGCACATGTTGATCCTTCGAGCTGTTTATGGTCGACAGATGATCTTTCGATCATCCTATCTGATCCTTCGACCAGACCTGCTGTGTTGGGTATAAATACCCGTGTGTTATGTTCATTTCGGAGAGAACACTTAGAGCAGAGAACACACACACACACTTAGAGAGAGTTTACAGAACTGATTTGTAAACATTGAGCTTGTAACAGTCCTTTCATACGTATTAATACAAGAGGTGTTAATCAGTGAATATTGCGTGTCGTGTGTTTGCTTGTTCTATCTCGGTTTGCTATTCCGGTTGGATTCCGCACAATCGGAGTGGTTCGAATACAAGGATTAGGCGACTAGATCCTCCCCTAGCCGGACCTACAAGTGGTATCAGAGCCTTGGCTCTTCTCCTTGTTAAAACCGAGTGTTTTCGGGTGTTTTTCCGGGTGTTTGGAGTTTTTATTTTTCTGGAAAATCTTGCTGTTTTTGCTTGGTGTTTTATTAAAATCCAAATTTGAAAAACCAAAAACATCGAAAAATTTCAAAAACACAAAAACAATAGAAAAACAAAAATGAGTTTCCTGGCGAGCAAAAGAGAAAATGATAGTACATCAGTGGTCTGTCTAAACCTCTTTAAACCCTAAACTGAAAAACGATAAGCAGCTCTATATAAGATGTATCGGTAGGCTCACAATCATTTTAAAGTGTGCAGGGTGATATAAACTTAAATCGACTGAAGACCAGGTGGGAACCATTCATAGGCATATGGTCTTAGTACCGAAATTTCGTTTGAGAGATTGCCGAGGTTCTGAAATATTCGGTCTTTATGCTGCTTATCATCTGGGTATCATGGTTGTATCTTTTACCGAAAAATAACGGGGACGCAAGTCTAGATCTTCCATGATACTATACATACGTGTACATACTGCATTCGACCTCAATAAGTGATCAACAATCACATGTCCAAACAAATAAGTGATAAAATATCACAATTTCTTTCCGGGTGTCAAGTTCGTCTCTCTGCTGTACGAAAGTACTGACCTGTTCACGGACTTGCTCCTGTGCCCTCATGCATCGAAAATCAAGTTCCTCATCAATAAGTGATTATATCACATAGGGCTTGTTTTCAAATCAAAATAAGTGAGAATCTCACATCATATACGGTCAAACAGATGATAATCGGTATACTCACCGGTAAGATGAACCCTCGTGCATACCTTGATACGGGAATGTGTCGTGATGTGGATGAACACCGGTCGGTAAGTATAAATCATACCTTAACGTATCCCCTCGCCATGATTACATCTGATAAGTTGAGCTTAAGTGGACAACAATACCGATAATTGTTATAGGATGCTTATCTTAATGTTAACTAATTGAACAAAGAGAGTGTTTTGGCATGACCGTACACTGATATGATTCTCTTACCCTCGAAACTCGCAAAAAGAATGTCTGTAAATATTTGCTTAATGCTTTCAGTTCCTGCATCTTTGTATATATTTATTTACTGCTTTCAGTCTTTACATTTGAAATATTAAAAATACCAAAAAGATTTTAGGCGTGTTTTAATATAAACTTTATAAAAGCCAAAAAGATTTTATTTCTATTTTATTTTCGATCGTACGATGTTGGATCTCGAGTCTTCGTTACCGGAAACCTGATTGAAAACCGAAAACGACTGAATCTTCATAAACGGTCGAAATTTGCAAAGTGTTGAAAGTTAAAATTGAAATTGATAAAATTTGTTAAAACTTTCAAACTGTCGGACGGTGTTTGTTTGAACAATGGTCACATGTGTGTCGTTTGCTTATGATATTCCAGGCAGTTGTTCTCATTACGCGTTTAGATTTCTTGCATGTGCAGATTATAAAGGCAAGGAGAACATGGTCGATGACAAGCTTCGGAATGAAGACACGACGTGAAGGCACTCAAATGACAAAGATGATCGAGTTGCCGCTGACCATCATCAACACCACAAGGATCTCACTTCATAAAGATCAAGACTTTCACGAGCATAACTCAAGGGGGAGCTTATGTTAAGGGGGAGTTTGTCAACACACTTCCTACATGAAACGGGGAGTTTGTTGATACACTTTCTGCTTTCAAGACGTGAAGACTTTGAAGATCCTCCGACATTGAAGACTTGAAGAGAAGTCAAAGACTTGAAGACACGAGAGACTTACAAGAATGAAGATCAAGACAAAGCTACAGCCAAGGGGGAGTTTGTTGGTGCACTTGTGTCTGTACTTTGTCTGTATACCAAACGATATCTTATTAGTCTTGTAAGTTTGACCAAGTCAACCATCCTCCTGGTTTGACTTGGCCAAACAGTCAACACTTTGGTTGTAATGTGGCTGAGTCGAAGGATGTGTCATCGAAGGATTGCTTATATCCTTCGATGATGAGCTCGAAAGATAGCCTTCGATGGATGGACCACGAAAGATCACATCTTTCGAGGTACATCCGGATCCTTCGAGTTGTTTCTGGTCGATAGATGATCCTTCGATCCTCCTATCTGATCCTTCGACCGGACCTGCTGTGTTGGGTAAAAATACCCGTGTGTTATGTTCATTTCAGTAAGGAGAACACTTAGAGCAGAGAACACACACACACACTGTTAGAGAGAGTTTGCAGAACTGATTTGTAAACCTTGTGCTTGTAACTGGACCTTTCATACGTATTAATACAGAGGTGTTAATCGGTGAACTTTGCGTGTCGTGTTTTTACGTGTTCTATCTCGGTTTGCTATCTCGGTTGGATTCCGCACAACCGGGTTGGTTCGAATACAAGGATTAGGCGACTAGATCCTCCCCTAGCCGGACCTACAAGTGGTATCAGAGCCTTGGCTCTTCTCCTTGTTAAAACCGAGTGTTTTCGGGTGTTTTTCCGGGTGTTTGGAGTTTTTATTTTTCTGGAAAATCTTGCTGTTTTTGCTTGGTGTTTTATTAAAAACCTTGTTATTTTTCATGTTTTCATGTTAGTCATGGGTTTTTGTTAAACATTTTAGCAAATATTGTGTTCCGAAAGTTTGTGGGTTTACCGGAAAACTCATATATTTGGGCTGTGTTCTTGACATATTCAAGTTGGTTCTTGTTAAAATTCACTCTTTGATCTTAAACATTTGAATATTAAACTTGTTTGTGCATTGAAAGGAGTAAACTGATTAAAATATTGGACATTACCTGTTTGGTGAAACCTGCATGTTCAGAAGATATGGTCTGAACATACTTTCTGCCGAAAGCTTTCACCAACCCGTCAACTTTTCACCAACCTGTCACATTTGTCAACCGTGTCAGTAAGATCGAAAGATATCCTTCGAAGTCGAAAAATCATCTTTCGACCAATCATCTTTCGACCAAAGGAGGTTCGACAGATAGTCATCCTTCGAGCATCCTTCGAAGTGTGAGACTTATCTTTCGTTCCAAGGAATATTTTCGAAACATACATCTTTCGGTCTACTGCTCTTTTTCGAAAGACAAGGATCCTTCGACTGGGGAGTCTTTCGAAGTCATTGTTCGACACTCAACTGTGTTCATCTTTCGGTCTACAGTACGTTTTCGAAGGATAAGGATCCTTCGTTGGAGAATCTTTCGAAAACATTGTTCGAAACTCAACAGTGATCTTTCGAACCCTGTTGATCTTTCGAACAAGTGTTGATCTTTCGATCCTTAGTCTGTTTGTGTTTAACAGTTTGTGTTGTTCAAGTCTTTCGAACAGGTATCCTTCGGCTGATCAAAATGAATTCGATGTGGGGTGTTCCGGTAAATGCAGAGATGTATTTTGGTACTCCAGCACCGGATTCGGGTTCGCAAGCTAATGCTACATCTACCGGTCAATGGGCATTTGTATCAAATCAAGCTCCAAGTGTTCAAAGCATTTTGCTAAGCGAAAGTGAAACAGGAAGTTTGAATAGGCCTCCAAAGTTGATGCACTTAAGTGAATATCCGGGATGGTTTGGTAGATTTCATACATACGTTCTTGGTCAAAATACAGAATTGTGGTTGCGGTTCATTACAGATTTCGATCAAACAATAGAGGTTGCCGCATCATCTGCTGCCACGTTTGCAGATCTTACGGAAGATCAGAAGAAGGTCTATGATCTGGAAAAGAAGGCATACGCCATTCTCACTCAGGCTTTAAGTAAAGATATATATCATCAATTTGTCAGTTACAAGACGACAAAGAGATTGTGGGACGCATTGAAGACAAGGGGCGTAGGAAATGAAGCGACACGTCAATTGAGAAAAGAACTGCTGAAGAAAGAGTTTGATGGTTTTATTTGTATGCAGAATGAATCTCTAGGAGATTTGACAAGTCGATTTACTCATTTGCTAACTGAATTGGCAAATACTGGGGTGGTAACGACTTCAGCAGAGATAGTGAAGAAGTTTGCAGATGCACTGCCACCTCAATGGAATAATTTCTTAGAAATCATGAGGTACAATGGCACTTTGGATACAACAAACTTCAGTGATTTTGCTCAACTCCTGGAAAACAAGAATCAGGAAGAAACTCTCAAGGCAAAAAGAGTTCCAGTAACACAAAATCCTGAGATTTATTATGGAACTTCTAGCACTTCTACAAAACCATCTTCACACGCTCCAATTCAAACAGCATTTGTGTCTAGCACGAGCTTGTATGGCACTCCTCCTCCAACTACAGACATGTTTGGAAATCCGCTTAATCCAGCTCCTCAACCAGCACCACAACAGCAACAGCAAATCAGAGCAACTGATATGTTCGGGAATCCACTTCCTCCTCAATAGCAAGCGTGTTATGGAAGCACATCATCTGCTGGTCAACAATCAAAGCCAAATACAGTACGGCTCGACACCTCAAGCTTTTCTAAAGTCAGTGTGGAAGTAGCAAAGGAACACATGGAGCTGCTAAACACTGTGGTGAGTGCATACTGTGGATTAGTGGAGGGTCAGATTGGTAATCTGACACAAGAAGACTATCATCAGATTGATAAAGAGGAGATGGAGATGATGGACATCAAGTGGGCCTTTGCCAGTGCTGTTAGGCGAGCAAAGGATTTCATGGAAAGAACAGGCAGAACCAGCTTGGAGAGCAAGAAAGACACCAAGTATGGGTTTGATAAACAGGCTGTTAAGTGCTTCAATTGTGGTGAACGTGGTCATTTCAAGCGTGAATGTACGAGGCCATCTCAACATGGAAATCAGAATCCTTTCAGAGGTCAAGGCAACCAGCAGAACCAGAATAGGAACAATGTTCGCACATTGGTGCCTGTCAACAACCAGACTCAAGCAAGACCATCAAATGCAAACCAGGCACTTGTGGTTCAAGTAGATGAAGGCTGCGATTGGTCTATTCAGTTGGGAAACGATGCTCCAGATGGAACAGCGTGTTTTGCTGAAATTGTCAAGGATCTTAAACACGCCAGTGGTGGAGAATCTTCCACCAATGGTGATGAGTCTTCTGAAGATGAAAACAGCTCAGGTTACAGTGGAAGTTCAGATGAAGAGTCTTCGGGTTCAGGGAATGATCTGGAAGATGACACATCAAGTGCGTCAGTCGATGCAAATATTGATGAGCTATTGAAAGAAGCTACAGCAGGAATTCAAAGAAGATCTATTTTGGTGGATCAAGCTGCTTATTCTTTGTCTTCTCTCCATTCAGCCTTTATGGCGAATGTCGACAGTTCATCAAGTCAGGTATGTGTCGATGAACCCACTTCTGTTAGCTGTGATAATTGTGATAGATTGCATGTTAGATGTGCTGATTTGGATGTAAACATGTCTGAGTTGCAAGGCAAACATGATGCTTTACAAGCTAGTTTGTTTGACTTGCAAGACAAATATGTTTCTTTAAATGATAAGTGGTGTGAATTGCAAAGCAAACACGAGGCTTTGCAAGAGAAATATGATGTGACATTCATTCACAACCAGAAGTTGACCGTTGATCTTTCCAAGTGCACAGAAGCCAACATGTTTTATGAAAACCATGAAAAGGAATTTAAGTCAATGATTGAAACGTTAAAGAAAGATAAAACAGAGCTGACAAAAATGGTTTCCAGAAAACAAACTGACATTAACCTGTATATAACTCGTCTTGAGGTAATGCAAAAGGAAATGGCTTGTGTTAAAACATAAAGTGAGGCGATCCGACTCAAGTTAGACAGTTATTTGAGCTCTAGCTATGTGTTGGATCACATCATTGATGTTCAGAAAGAGAAACGGGATGTCACATGCATAGGTTACAAGAAATGTCCACCACCCGTGAGAAACAATTTTGATGCACTGCCTGATGAGGAGTATAGGACTCACTTTGAGCAATCTGTTCCTTTGGACGTTGAGGAATTTGCAACAGGACTCGGGTACAAGAAAGAAGTATCGTCAGATTCAGATGTGTCAGCAGATACATTTGTAACTGCTGAACAAAATCAGGATCCTCCAGTTGTGATTGAGGATACTGATTCTTCTGATGATGAGTCTGATGATACTGATTCGGAAAAGTCTGATGCAGTAATCAAAGAAGAGGACATACCTCTTGAGAATCATATCCTATGTGATCCTCCCACAAAACCTGCTAAGACTGTTCCAACCGAGTCCACATCAGCAAAAGAGTCGGAGAGTGTGGATTTGCTGTACACTCTTGTTGGTGATGATAAAATTTATTCAGACAAAGATTTTCCTATTAAGAATGTTAATCAATCGTTAATCAGTAAAGTCTTTGAAAATTCAACAAGTAAGTTTTTAGGAAAGACAGGATCACGTGTTACAGTAACACAGTGCCCTCCTATACCAAAGGCCGAAATTAGAAAACAATTTGGCAATCAGAAATTACCAACAGTGCAAAAACAGCAAAATCATGCCAAACCAAAAGGTAAAGCACCGGCTCAAGGTCAAAGGAAGCCGAATCAGAAGAAGAAAAAGAATGTGAACTTTGTGAAATCTAAGGGAACGGACAAAATTGCAAAGTTTGAAAATCAATCTAATTTAGATTTTGTCAAGAAAGCAACTGTGATGAAAAGGAATGAACCAAGTTGTTCAAAACCTAGTACCTCGGGATCACAAAGTTCATCATCGGCAAGACGACCACATGATACTTCGGGGTTTGTTGAACGAAGATCATGTTTTGAATGTGGAACAATCGGGCATATTGTTCGAAATTGCCCGTATCTTCATAAACAAAAAGGCATAGTTGATGTTCCCCGTGACCACATTGACCGCACGCGATCTGTTTCATCAAAACAAGATCCCCGCCTTGTAAAAGAAAGGGAAAAGAAACAGAAACGCCAACAGGTCAAGAAAATTGAAAAAGCAATTAAAACTGATGCGGTTAACAAACCATCTGTTTCTGTCAAACCAGAAAATTCAAAAACTTCTGACAACCATGAAGTTAAAATTTTAAAGAATAACACTGGTATAACAAAACAGACTTGGAAACCAAAAACGGTTAAAGAATCAGGGGGACCATCACAATTTTTAAATCATCAAAGAATAGAGGTTATTGTTATTGATGAAAATGGAAGACCCAAGACCACAATGGCTTGGGTCCCCATCTCCAACTAATTATGTGAGTTCATGTGCAGGGTGTTCCAGGAGGAACTATCAGTAGTCATTGGATTGTTGATAGTGGGGCATCCAGGCACATGACAGGCGACATGAAGCTTCTCTACGACGTCAAATCTATTAGAGGAGGTTATGTTGCTTTTGCTGGAGATAAGGGCGGATATATTACGGGTGAAGGAATGATTTCCAACGGGGTTGTTAGCTTTGATAAGATCAACTTTGTGCAACAACTTGATCACAATCTTCTTAGTGTTTCTCAAATTTGTGATAAGAAGTTCTCAGTACACTTTGATGCAAATGGATGTTATGTGCTGAAACCCGGCTTCAAAATTCCAAAAGAATGGATTCTCTTGTCGGCTCCAAGGATAAATGATTTGTATGTCCTTGATATGAGCCAAGCTATCACAACGTCTGCACAAGCAACTTGTTTCGTTTCCAAAGCCATAGAAAAAGACACAATCTCTTGGAATAGACGAATGGGTCACATTCACTTACGCAAAATGAATCATTTAGTATCAAATGAATTGGTGAATGGTGTTCCTCTTAAAAACTTCCATCTTCAAGACGTCTGTGTCTCGTGCCAAAAAGGAAAACAAACGAAGAAGCGACACCCTACAAAGAAAGTCAACACGGTGGCTGTTCCTCTTGAACGTTTGCACATGGATTTGTTCGGTCCTGTCAAGCACAAAAGCATAAGGAATGATCAATATTGCCTCGTGATAACTGATGATTATTCAAGATTTTCTTGGGTGGCGTTCATGGCACATAAGAGTGAAACCTTCGGTATTATCAAAAACTTGATCATTCAGATTGAGAATCTCTATAACTTGAAGGTTAGGCGGATACGTAGCGACAATGGTACTGAATTCAAAAATCATGCCATGGCGGAGTTTTGCACTTCAAAAGGTATTCTTCACGAATTTAGTGCAGCTTATACTCCTCAACAGAATGGCGTCGCTGAACGTAAAAACCGCACATTGATCGAGACTGCTAGGACTATGTTAGTAGAGTCGCAGCTGCCCATTCCATTCTGGACTGAAGCTGTGTCCTCTGCATGTTATACGTTGAACCGAGTCCTTACAGTCAAAAGACACAACAAGACCTGTTTTGAGCTTATCAACAAACGGAAACCAGATTTGTCATATCTTGAACCGTTTGGAGCTCCATGCACTATAATCGATCCTAATGAAAATTTTGGGGCAAGAGCCATTGAGGGATACTTTCTTGGGTATTCCACCCCGAACTTAAGAGTTTGGAATCTAGAGACTAAAAGGGTCGAGGAATGGTCTGAAGTCAGAGTACAAAGGCATACTTTACCAGTCAAATGTCCTGGTCAGCCTTGGATGTTTGAGTACGATGACTTTTTCAATTCGATCAATGTCGAAGCAGTTGAAGAAAATGCTGCGGCAAGGATGTTTTTCGAGAGTGATAATGCAACTGATTCACCATTGGTTCGTCCAATTCTTGTCAATCAAGAACCATCTTCGGTGAACAATAATGCTCTTGACAATGAGGATTTTCACGATGCTACCGAATTGAACGAATCTTCAGAGGATGATGAATTTCTCGATGCAGATCAAGAAGTTCCACTAACAGCAGTTCATGGTACTTCAGAAGGTACACCTCCAGTGGATGTCCCTAAAACAGCTGAAGCTACTGGATCATCCTCTTCGTCAATTCCGGGCCTTGAATTGATTGTTGATCTCAATCTCAACAATCTGGGTACAAATATTCCAGTTCAAGATAATCCAGAAACAAGGATTCACAATACCCATCCTCAACAAAACATCATCGGAAATGTACAAAGTGGCGTTCAAACAAGAAACATGTTGCGAAACAACAACAATGCAGGCTTGTATGCAACTATCCGAGAATCTGGTCAACAAAATGATTGGTCTTTCGCGTGTTATGTCTCACAGGAAGAGCCAAGAACTTGGAAAGATGCTTTGAAAGATAGCTCATGGGTTGAAGCAATGCAGGAAGAACTGTAACAATTCCAGAAGCTTGGTGTCTGGAAACTCGTAGAGAAACCTGCTGGTTACAAGAAGATTGGTACCCGTTGGGTGTTTAAATGCAAAAAGGATGACCGTGGAATCGTTATTCGAAACAAAGCAAGATTAGTCGTTCAAGGTTTTCGTCAGATTGAAGGGATCGACTACAACGAAGTATATGCACCTGTTGCACGTCTAGAAGCCATTCGGATTTTTCTGGCTTATGCCTCATTCAAAGGTTTCAAGGTATACCAGATGGACGTGAAAAGTGCATTCTTACATGGTGTGGTAGAAGAAGAGGTGTACGTCGAACAGCCTCCAGGTTTTGAAGATCCTATCCATCCCGATCGGGTTTGGTTGCTCAACAAAGCTCTCTATGGTCTACATCAAGCACCGCGAGCTTGGTACGCAACCTTATCTAATTATCTGCTGGAGAATGGATTTCGCAGAGGTCTTATCGATTGTACTCTTTTCATCAAAGAACAAGATGGAGATCTTCTACTGGTACAGGTATACGTTGATGATATTATTTTTGGTTCTACTAATGATGTTTTGTGTAGGGATTTCGAGCGTGTAATGCAGGATAAATTCGAGATGAGTGCTATGGGGGAAATGACTTTCTTTTTGGGCCTACAAGTACAGCAAACTGAGTCTGGGATATTCATCCATCAGACTAAATATGTTGGTGACATCTTGAGCCGGTTCCAGATGTCTGATGCAACGCCCATCGGTACCCCATTGCCACAAAATCACGGAATTACTCCAGACTTGAAGGGTGAAGCTACTAGTCCCTCATACTACCGCGCGATGATCGGATCTCTTATGTACCTCACAGCATCAAGACCAGATATAATGTACCCAACGTGCCTGCTTGCCAGATATCAAGTCAACCCGAAGGCCTCACATCTTGCAGCTGTAAAAAGGATTTTTCGTTATTTGAAGGGTTACCCTGACACCGGTCTATGGTACCCTAGGGATAATAACTTTGACTTGATCGCATTCAGTGATTCTGATTTTGGCGGATGCAAAATCGACGGCAAATCCACAATGGCTGGATGTCAGTTTTTGGGAAATCGCCTAGTCACATGGCAGTGCAAGAAGCAGACGTGCGTCGCTATATCAACATGCGAAGCTGAATACATTGCTGCCTCAAGTTGTTGCTCCCAAGTCCTATGGATCCAACAACAAATGCGTGATTACGGTTTTGAATTCCTAACTACTCCTATTTACGTTGATAATTCTGCTGCATTACAGATCACTAGAAATCCTGTGCAGCATTCAAAGACTAAGCACATCGAAATTAAGTATCACTTCATACGTGATTGCTTTGAGAAAAGGCTAATCGATGTTGCTTACGTCCACACCGATGACCAACGTGCCGACCTTTTTACCAAAGCATTTGACAAATCAAGATTTGACTATTTATTATTGGTAAACGGCATTAAGGTCAAGCAAGAGTAAAACCAACATCGGAAAATCATTTTTGTAAATACCTTTGTGTTTTAAATTTGTCTTAGTTTATTGATTTTAGGGGGAGTAAATCCAAATTTGAAAAACCAAAAACATCGAAAAATTTCAAAAACAGAAAAACAATAGAAAAACAAAAATGAGTTTCCTGGCGAGCAAAAGAGAAAATGATAGTACATCAGTGGTCTGTCTAAACCTCTTTAAACCCTAAACTGAAAAACGATAAGCAACTCTATATAAGATGTATCGGTAGGCTCACAATCATTTTAAAGTGTGCAGGGTGATATAAACTTAAATCGACTGAAGACCAGGTGGGAACCATTCATAGGCATATGGTCTTAGTACCGAAATTTCGTTTGAGAGATTGCCGAGGTTCTGAAATATTCGGTCTTTATGCTGCTTATCATCTGGGTATCATGGTTGTATCTTTTACCGAAAAATAACGGGGACGCAAGTCTAGATCTTCCATGATACTATACATACGTGTACATACTGCATTCGACCTCAATAAGTGATCAACAATCACATGTCCAAACAAATAAGTGATAAAATATCACAATTTCTTTCCGGGTGTCAAGTTCGTCTCTCTGCTGTACGAAAGTACTGACCTGTTCACGGACTTGCTCCTGTGCCCTCATGCATCGAAAATCAAGTTCCTCATCAATAAGTGATTATATCACATAGGGCTTGTTTTCAAATCAAAATAAGTGAGAATCTCACATCATATACGGTCAAACAGATGATAATCGGTATACTCACCGGTAAGATGAACCCTCGTGCATACCTTGATACGGGAATGTGTCGTGATGTGGATGAACACCGGTCGGTAAGTATAAATCATACCTTAACGTATCCCCTCGCCATGATTACATCTGATAAGTTGAGCTTAAGTGGACAACAATACCGATAATTGTTATAGGATGCTTATCTTAATGTTAACTAATTGAACAAAGAGAGTGTTTTGGCATGACCGTACACTGATATGATTCTCTTACCCTCGAAACTCGCAAAAAGAATGTCTGTAAATATTTGCTTAATGCTTTCAGTTCCTGCATCTTTGTATATATTTATTTACTGCTTTCAGTCTTTACATTTGAAATATTAAAAATACCAAAAAGATTTTAGGCGTGTTTTAATATAAACTTTATAAAAGCCAAAAAGATTTTATTTCTATTTTATTTTCGATCGTACGATGTTGGATCTCGAGTCTTCGTTACCGGAAACCTGATTGAAAACCGAAAACGACTGAATCTTCATAAACGGTCGAAATTTGCAAAGTGTTGAAAGTTAAAATTGAAATTGATAAAATTTGTTAAAACTTTCAAACTGTCGGACGGTGTTTGTTTGAACAATGGTCACATGTGTGTCGTTTGCTTATGATATTCCAGGCAGTTGTTCTCATTACGCGTTTAGATTTCTTGCATGTGCAGATTCTAAAGGCAAGGAGAACATGGTCGATGACAAGCTTCGGAATGAAGACACGACGCGAAGGCACTCAAATGACAAAGATGATCGAGTTGCCGCTGACCATCATCAACACCACAAGGATCTCACTTCATAAAGATCAAGACTTTCACGAGCATAACTCAAGGGGGAGCTTATGTTAAGGGGGAGTTTGTCAACACACTTCCTACATGAAACGGGGAGTTTGTTGATACACTTTCTGCTTTCAAGACGTGAAGACTTTGAAGATCCTCCGACATTGAAGACTTGAAGAGAAGTCAAAGACTTGAAGACACGAGAGACTTACAAGAATGAAGATCAAGACAAAGCTACAGCCAAGGGGGAGTTTGTTGGTGCACTTGTGTCTGTACTTTGTCTGTATTCAAAACGATGTCTTTGTTAGTCTTGTAAGTTTGACCAAGTCAACCATCCTCCTGGTTTGACTTAGTCAAACAGTTAGAACAATGTTTGTAATATGCTGGGTCGAAGGATGTGTCATCGAAGGATTGCTTATATCCTTCGATGATGAGCTCGAAAGATAACCTTCGATGGATGGATCACGAAAGATCACTTCTTTCGTGGCACATGTTGATCCTTCGAGCTGTTTATGGTCGACAGATGATCTTTCGATCATCCTATCTGATCCTTCGACCAGACCTGCTGTGTTGGGTATAAATACCCGTGTGTTATGTTCATTTCGGAGAGAACACTTAGAGCAGAGAACACACACACACACACTTAGAGAGAGTTTACAGAACTGATTTGTAAACATTGAGCTTGTAACAGTCCTTTCATACGTATTAATACAAGAGGTGTTAATCGGTGAATATTGCGTGTCGTGTGTTTGCTTGTTCTATCTCGGTTTGCTATTCCGGTTGGATTCCGCACAATCGGAGTGGTTCGAATACAAGGATTAGGCGACTAGATCCTCCCCTAGCCGGACCTACAAAATAAATGCAACATGTCACATATAACTCTCGTTTGTTCTTTCGTGGGTCATTTCGTCTTCGGCAAGTCTATGTCATATAGACTATACCTCAATTGGCACATTAGTCGAGGTATTCTCCCTCCCTACAAATGTCCTTGCTTTGTCTTTCCTTTGAAAAATGTTTGAATCATGGATCTTGGCGCTTTCGTAAATGCAATGAAAAACCTTTTTGTTTGTTGTAAAAATGTTTCGTGAGAGAATCCTAGTGATTGTAGTCTAGACTTGAGAAGTAATCCTAGTTCACTACAATCGAAGCTCTGATACCAACCTGTCACACCCTGACTTTTGCGGAAGCGTATACGTGTGACTTGATCAGTTTTCATTGCATTCGAGTATAATAAACAACTATATGACTAAAATGATGTTCATCCATTTATAAGTTTAAAACATTACAAACACAAGTTGTTTAAGTTTAGGTTACAATCCATCAAAAGATATGTAGTTCAATAAAAGGACTTGTTTAACAAAAGACTAATTTCACGAGGTTTTGCATTCTATATCTCATCAAGGATGGGATATATGAATCAACCTTTCAAAAGTGGATGACATCTAAACTTGAAATTTACAGCTTGAAAACAACACCAGCGCCAAAGATTCATCTAGTTTCCAGAAATACATGTAAGTTTGAAAACAATCAACAAAAGTTGAGCGAGTTCATGCGTTTTGTATGATTTCCAAATAAACTTGTAAACATCTGAGAGATTCTTTTGATAACAGGTATGTAAAGCATCTATGAACAGATCATTAATGTTTTGCAAGGACATTAATATGTGTGCGATGGCGTAGGAAGACTCAAACCTAGCGAATATCCTCCGGTCCACCCGGCTGGAACGACATAGTAACTACATGCGACCACACAAGGACCCATGAGTGGGGCTCGCTACACCCGATAGATCTACCACTCCTGCCCCTTGGTCTTAAACAAGATTAATGGCCTTATGTGTGCGCCTACCCACCCACATGATCTAACAGTTCCTTCCTTAGCTAAACCATACCATTGAAACATGTATTTCACCCTCGAAAGTTATAAATCCAAAAACAGATAAAAGAAAAGGGGGACATGAACTCATGGTTTTGCGTAACTTGCATCGTAAACTTCACCGGCTTGTTTTGTATGCCTCGTAACCTATATGTGTACTATGTACGTTAATCACTAGACTTGTAACACATGAGTACAAGTCACCATCCTAAGTTTATGCATTCGTCTTTTGTATCTTCAACATTTGTAAGGGTCGTGCCCTTGCTTGTCGGGTCTCGCCCGTTTGTCGCGTTATCGTACTTTGAATTCGGTACCGACTGCTTGACAAACGATAGGTGTAAAAAAATAATCTGTATTTTTAACTTGTTCCAAATATGTTACTTATTTTATTTTCCCAAAAATAAGTATAAGTAATTCGTTAAATAATATTTTCAATATTATTTTGTGTAAGTATACTTAGGTAGGTATACTTGTTATTTTGTATTCTCATATTTATGCATAATACTTGTTTATGGGCATTTTACCAAGCGTCGATAGTGTATGTCGGTATGTATTTATACATATAGGAATACGTATTTTCTTGTATTTATTAAGTATTTCATACTTAATTTATGTGTAATTTTCTGGAATATTGTCTTTGCAATATTAAAATCAGCATTTTTATATGCTTAATATATATATATTAAGAAAATTTTATAGAAAAATATCTATAATTTGACTTGGTAAAATATGTATGTATCCTTATATCTTAAAAATTAATCTATTTTTAAGATCAAAGTTAGAAAATACACATTTTTAGTTTCCACCAAAATAGTATATTTTTGAGTTGTTTATGAAAGTATATATTTCCTTACACTCCAAAATAGTATATTTTCAAGTTGACAAAATATGATATATTTTCAGAATAATTGTAAAAATATATACTTTGTCGTTTGTTCGGTTTTGAGAGTATCATTTACCAAATTTGTCAAGATACGAGTTAAATTTCCGAAATATTTATATATTTTCTCCAAGATGTCCATTGTCCGAATCGTCCAATATATTTATGAAAATATATTTTCTTGTGTCGTCCATGTGTTTTTCTTGTGAGAATTTTTGTATATTTGTATTCTTATGCATCCTCATGTATTTGTATGTGTATATTGGTATTCATACTCCTTGGGAGTATTTACTGTATTTTTCAAGTTCCTAATACACTACAACATATAATACACATAATATACACTTAGCACAAAATGTGGTGATCACTAAATACATATACTTTTCCTAAAAATATACATACTTAATATTGATTTTAACTTGAAGAAATTCTTATTTCTTAGCTTGTAATTTTGTACAAAGATTAGGAAACCTTGTTAAATATTTTTAAATGAATTTTTGGGGAATAAGTTTCATCAAAACTTATATTTTTCTAAGTGTCAAAATTTTATAAAAATTTTAACATAGTTTCCCATAAAAATGCAGGTTTCCCATGTTTTCAAAACATATGTTTATTTTCTTTTCATCACCAAAAACAATTTCCAACAATTTTCACCAATAACATACACTAATTTCTTCTTGTAAAACATTATGGTGAACTTGATTTTTGTTAAAAATGTGTAGTCTTTTAGAACTACACTTTACATACCATGATCTTTCAAAATCAAGTGTTCTTGTAAATTTTAAACAAACATTTTAGGAAACTTTAATTTACTAATCAATCCCTCCATGATTTTTATGGTTTCAAAGTCTTGAAAACCATGTTTAAAACCACTTTTATGATCATTAGAAAGATCTTTAAGTTTAAAACCTTGTTTCATCACGGATCTTCCAAGATCCATGCTTAACATCTTTAAATCTTTCATAAACAAGCTTCTGGATGAACATTTAACAACCTTTTCATGGGTTTTAGTTTCAAAAGTTAGTTTTACATACACTTTGTTACTTCAAGATTACAAGTTCATGCCTCAAAATCATTTTCCAAGTTCACATAAGTGTTTCACAAGTTCATCTTCAAGTTTAACCATGGATCTTTCAAGATCCATGCTTAAACTTATTAGATCTAAGCTTCTAACAAGCTTAGCATACTAGAACTAAACATACACATAAGATTCATCAACATCAACTTCATCACATTCACCAAAAATCATTAAATTACTTGTTTTCTTTATGATTATGTTAGATTTTAACATATTCATCTTTTAAAGTTTAGTTACTTAGATGGTGTGACTTGTACATAACATAAACATGAACTAAAATAGTGATTAGAAAGCTTACAACTAGCTCTATTGGCTAGGGAAGTGGCACAAGAATGATGAAGATGAAGGATGATGATATTGAGAGGTTAATAGCTCCAAAAAGAGGTCTTTCAAGTTCTACCACTTGTAGCTTCCTTAGATAGCCTCCATACACCTTTGTATATGCTTGGATTGCCTTGAAAGTGAAGCAAAAATGGAGGTGAAGTGTGGGTGTTGGTGGCCGTAGGTTCTAGAGAAGAGAGGAAGGAGATGGTTTGAATTTTTTTGTGAAAGTGATAAGTGAAGTAAATCTAAGGTTCATGTCTTTTTATTCACCAACAAGAAATTACACAATGGTCCATATGTATAATATCTACCAACATGATTAATATTATAATAAAAAGGTTGTGGGGTCCACTTGGGGCCGTTTTCAATGGGGGGTAAAGTGTCAAAAATTGAAAGTTGGAGGTTTAAGATGTAATTTAGGGGTTTAATGTTAGGTTACATGTGTTCATGTGTTTTTAAGGATTTTGATGTGTTTTAAGACCAATACTAGCTAAATAAAACTAAAACAATGTTTCAAATTCATTTTTGATGTTTCCGGTAGTGTCCGGTTGTCGGTTCGTTAAAGTGTTAAATGTGCAATTTAGAAGGTATGAAGTACCCTTTTGTGGCAGTTTTCATTCCCGACACTTTACAAGTTATCATGGATGATTAAGCACTATTTTTGAATGTTATTTTGACTTGTAAGTTGAATTTTGCTGAATTGTGCAGAATTATGTGTTTAAAGTGCGTTTCGGACAGTTTTTAGTGCTTATTTTTGCTTCCGGAAAATGTTTATGTTAACCCTTGTACCCACACTTAGGTTTTAATGTATTTTTGATGTTGGACCTACATCTAGGCCCTAAATCTAATGTCTAATTGCATTCTGCAGTCATGCTTACGCAGCTTGTCTTACCGGTGAGTTTACTAGTTTTTTCGATGCAACGCTTAATGTAATGCACAATGCGATATTGGAGGTATAAAACATGCACGAATTCATATGTAAAGCAAGTATGCAGTTAGTGTTGACGTTTAAGCACATAATTGCTGGAATAAATAATTAATAAAATAGTACGGAAATTACCGGTTTTGGCCAGTTGTCACAGGTTTCTCGTATACGGAATGTTATAGGGTGTTTTCGAGGGTTGTTATAGAATATTTCATTTTAGGATAAGTTCCAATGAAATATAACTTCTGATGGAACTTAATTTATTCTCATAACCGTTTAAACATTAAGGCTTTTAACACATGCTCGTAGATTACTAAGAATGAGAATTGATAATATTTCATCCTTTATTAACCTGGTCATGATTTCTCATGAGTTTCGATCTCAGTGGATGAAGTTTTTAGGTCTCATTTTTCATTTGTCAAATTTTTAATTTTCATGATAATAAAAGGTTGTGAAAAAGTGTAGTATTATCTAGTTCTGTCTTATAGGTTTCTATCCAGATTGTTATGACAAATAATATGAGAGTTTAAGGTAAGAGTGACTTTGTTTTAACCATGCAAACCTCACAACTCTCATAATGTAGGTTTCATATTGATACTAAATTCTGAATTATCTATATAATATATAAGGTATCATGAAGCCCAATTATGAAACAATTTATTATGGTTCTTATAGTCTTAACAATAAATTTTGTCACTAACTCTCATCTTAAGTATTTTTTGATTTTTGTTAAGGAAAAACAAAGAAATAGAGTCAACCCATCTTGTATTGATTGGAATATTATCATTAGCAGACTTAAATATCATAAATTTCTGACTACTTATCTTAGCCAGCTGTTCCATTGAATTATGGGTAGTCTCGATGCTCATGCCTAGTTTAGTGACACAAATTTGCAGTGAGACTTACCTTTTGAAGAAACTTATAGCTGGAAATAGTACTTGTACACTATCGTTGAATCTTAAAAGTATCCTCCTTTAAGGTTTAGTGGCGGTGAGGTGAACAACATCTAATTTTCAAGTTTCATGCATTCCTTTTCCTGTACATATGCTGCTAATCAACACACTCATTTTCCTTTGGTACTCTTGAGTGGTATAGTTGATTCTTAAGGCAACTTATGGTATTAGTGGAAAATTTATATGTAATGCACCGGAAAAGTGTACTGATTTCCATTTGTAAATCTTTAAATTATGGGTCATGTATTGTACATCATGATATTTTCGCATATGCCACTAACTTTATAGTAAGAATCTAGACTAATGCATGCGTCTTAGGAGTTATTTTGATTCTTCCAAAGAAAACAAATTAGTCTTAGGAAATTTAGAATCTAGAATAGCTCGCATGATAACAATAATTAAGTGAGTTCTTGATTATCATAAGAGATATAATGTTTTACTTATCCCACTAGTCTTTCTCTAATTTTTCTTCTGTAATCAGAAAAGAGCAGTAGGATTGTCATATCTTAAGAGATAATCAACATTCCAATAACTGCAGATTTTGTAGAAACTCTTTAGTAAGCAAAACATTTTAGGTTTTGAAATTAGAGTGGATGAAATAGATGGGATACAAACTTAAGAAGAAGCTTGGATTGATTTACATTATAGGATAATCAAGTAAGGCAGACACAAATTATTATATTGAAGATATAGTCTACTATAACACCAAAATAACAGACTAACTTAAGGTTCTACCTAAATTTTGGCTTTGCTTTGGCTTTGACCAAAATTCAGACACATTATGAACATACATAAATAATAGATTGTCTTGATGTTCTACATAAATTTGGCTTTGCTTTGGCTTTGACCAAAATTTATGCATTATGAACATACATAATAGACTGACGTATTGTTCTACATGAACTTTGGCTTCGCTTTGGCTTTGACCAAATTTCATGTATTATGAACATACATAAATAAAACCAGCTTAATGTTCCACCTGAATTTTGGCTTCGCTTTGGCTTTGACCAAAATTCAGGCATTATGAACAATATAAAATAATTAAACTTGGCTTAATGTTCTACCTGAATTTTGGCTTCGCGATGGCTTTGACCAAAATTCAAGCATTATGAACAATATAAATAATAGACCATATTTAGTATCATGATGAACAACATAAAAAATAAGGTAAAGCACATAAATATAACATAACACCTTTGGGCAAGAAATGCTACATTTATGTAAAGTAGGCAAATACAAATAATTACATAATATGACATAACTTAAGCTTCAATGTTTAATCAAATGATATCCCGTTGGTTCAATCATCAATCATTGAAGTTCGCCATTTAACTTGCATAATTAAGTTGGGGCATTCACAAGTTAGTCCCATATGAGAGCAAAAAATAAGTAAATAACTAAGGCTTGCAAACCGATTTTGACATCTTTGCAAAACGATTTCATAATTTGCAAGATAATTTTTCCAAAATAATTAACTAAGTTAGTCTATTATAATTCATATAACCTATACAAAAACATAAATTAATTTCGTATAGTATGTGACATAAATTGACATAACATAAATATATGCGATTAGTGTGACATAAATTGACATAACATAAATATATATGCAATTAGTGAAATATTTTTAATCACTAAATTATTTCCCCATTAACTTCAAATGATAATGATAAGAATTGTTAGGAAACTTTATTTGTATGTATTGAAGAAAATCAGATTCAACTTGATCTATGAAGAAGACAACAGTCCTAAAGATCACAACAAGAAGAAGAAGAAGATCGGATAGGACAACTGAAATGAACAACATCTACTTCAAAGAATCACAAGTTAATCAAGAGCTGAAGAAGATTATCAGAGAAGGTCATTTCTGATGGATCTGATGATATTCTGATGAAATATCATCAGTTTCTGACGATTCTGATCATCAGATTTTCTGATGATTTGTTCACCAGAATTTCTGATGAAGTGGTTTATCAGAAATTCTGATAAGATACCCCACTTGTCTAAAAATTAGCTCTATCCTGCCACACTAACCGAAGCAAGTTAACATTATTGGATCTCATGATGACAAAGGCAACTTGAATGTTGGATTCACTGAATATGTCAAATTGCTACTTTATGCAGGACTTTTACACGAATAAACAAATGTTTATTCATGTATTCAGCCTTCTATAAATAGAAGGCTCACCAAGCTGAAGACAATGAGTTAAGCTTAGCATTCAATACATACTACAAACTCCATTGCCCTCTCACCCCCAAAATTCAAGTATTCATTTGTATTAGATAATAATCTTACAATCACCTTGTAAACCATTTTGTTTCAAAGTGATATAAACTTGATAATTCTGTAGGTCTTGTTTCTTGGAAGTCTAATTTCCATTTCCACACACTTTTTCACATCTACTGAAATCACTTGCCATATTACGTGAAAAGAAGTTTTTAAGTCCAAACTGGTACCAACAATTGGTATCAGAGCAGATTGAATAAATCATTTTCAAACGATCAATCGCTCATCTTCTTTTCTCTAAATATGGCCAGCTTTCAATCATGGAATAATGCTTTTAACATTGGTTCTATGTCCAAACCTCCGACTCTGGTCAGAGAGGAATGCCCCCAACGGAAAATCAGGATGGTCAATTTCCTTAATGGTCATGACCGAGCTCTGTCTCAATCCATTGAAAGGGGTCCACATATGCCAATGACTGAAATACCAGCTATTCCAGCAACTGACCAATCACCTGCTATCCCTGCCTCCCGAGCTCGCAAAAGTGAAATACTTTGGAGTGAAGAAGACAAGGAAAAGGTGGCTGGGGATGAAAGGGCAAAGTCACTTTTAATAATGGCTATCCCCAATTACATATTTTCATAAGTTGATGCATGTGCATCAGCTAAGGAAATATGGGATCAGTTGGAAAATCTTTGTGAAGGAGGAGAAACGATGAAGATAAACAAGAGAACAAACAATGTTTCCTCATATGAGAGGTTCAAAAGTTTACCAAATGAAAGGTTAAATGAAACATATCAAAGATTTACAAAACTTTTGAACGAGCTAAAGAAATTTGGAATAACAAAATCAAATGATGAAAGAAACATAAAATTTCTAGATGCTTTACCTAGAGAATGGAGAAGTCTAACCATGACTTTGTCCTCAACCTTAGAACTAGGAAATATGAGTCTTCATGACTTATACAGCATCTTGGTCCCTAGAGAGGAAGAAATATTTGAATAATCCATTCAAAGAGGGGGATCTTTAGCTCTTATCACAAACTCACAAAGAACACCACCTACCAATGATCCACAACCATCAATCAGTAAAAATCTTGAAATTTCTGATACATCATCAGATTTTTCAGCTTTTGCTGAAGCAATAGTACTGTTCACCAAAACATTTGAACAGAGGTTGAGGGGAGGAGGCCAAAGATACCAAAGAAGTGACAAAGGGAGGATGGATGGTAGATCTAAGGAAGAACGTAGATCTAAGGATAAGGGAAAGGCTGAAGTTGTGAGTTACAAGTGCAAGCAAAAAGGTCACTATGCATCAGAATTCAAGACCAAGAAGCTGAAAGATGTTGCTTATTATGAGAAGAAGCTGGAAGAAGCAAAGAAGCAGCAACAAGTCAGTTTAATTACAGGAACAGATACATGGCTATCTGATGATTCTTCTGATGATGAAGAGGAAGAAATGGCAAATTTCTGCCTCATGGCACTTTCTGATGACCTACCAGAAACTTCAAGACAGAAGGACCATCATGTGCAGCAAATCTGGTACTGCGATTCAGGAAGCTCCAAGCACATGACTGGGGACAGGAGCTTACTCAGCAACTTTGTTTCAAAGTGGGGTAAAATGGTAAATTTTGGAAATGGAGTAAAAGGGAGGATCATGGGATATGGATGCATAAGGTATGGATGTTTGACCATAGAGAAAGTAGCCTATGTTGAAGGCTTAAATTACAGTCTGCTAAGTTGTGGTCAATTCTGTGATAAAGGTTTTCAGGTAACCTTTTTACCAGAAAAATGCTTGTTAATAGGTATGGATGATAATAAAATTTATCTAAGTAGAAAAAGAATAAGGCAATCAATCTACTATTTTTATTTCAAAGAAGAAAATGAACATCCAAAATTATGTTTATTTTCAAAAATCAACAAGGGTAGTAGTTGGCTGTGGCACAAGATTTAGCCCACTTAGATTTCAAAAACCTAAGCAAATTAGCAGGCAAAGGTCTGGTAAAAGGATTACCTTTGATATCCTCAAAGAAGGATAAAATTTATGAAGCTTGTGAGATGGGAAAATCCAAAAGAAGCTCACACAAATCAATTTCCACAAAATTTGGAACTTTTACATATGGGTTTGTGTGGACCCATAAGAACAGAAAGCTTTTCTGGAAAGAAATATATACTAGTAATAGTAGATGATTTTTCCAGGTACACATGGGTAGAATTTTTAAGTTAGAAAAGTAAAACTCCTGATCTGATCATTAATTTTATCAGAAAAATTGAAAATCTATTAAAACTAACAGTCAGAAGGATCAGATCAAACAATGGGACAGAATTTAAGAATTCAAAAATTGAGAGCTTTCTTGTGAGTAAAGGAATCTCTCATGATTTTTCTGCTCCCAGAACACCTCAACAGAATGGGGTGGTTGAAAGAAAAAATAGAACCTTAGTAGAAGCCGCCAGAACAATACTTGCTTATGCTATGCCCACTCACTTTTGGGCAGAAGTAATAGCAAATGCCTGCTTTACCCAAAACAGAACCATAATCAACAAGAGGCACAACAAAACACCATACAACATTATCAATGGAAGAATTTATAACACCTGTGCCTCCACGGCCATCAAACAAATACCGAACCAATGAAATATTATATTTCATACTTGGGATTTGTAAAAATATGTGTATCATTTGCACATATCAATTTTTGTTCAATTCCAAACTCTAAATCGCTTTCTAGAAGGTTATACGCGCACCAATGCATAAATATAACCAGTTTAATGCAACAAACACTCTGGAATAGTGACATAGGCTTAACATACCTTAAATAACCTTTACATAACTTAGAAATAAGTTTTGAATGCTTTGGTATGGCAAAAACAAGTTAATTCGCTTACAGGGACTAAACTTGACAAACTGCGAAAGTATGCCAATTTGAACTGTAACAGACATTCCGGAACATGACCATAAGTTAAACATACCATAAATATCCTTTACATAGCTTAGAAATAGGCTTTGAGGGGTTCGGTATGCTAAAATAAACTTTTGGGGTCATTCAGGGACAAAAAGCGTCAAAAAGTGCACAAGTTTGCATTTTCGCGCATAACTTACGTTCTGAATACATCCGGACATCCAAAAATTTATGTAAGCACTAAAATATTTTATTTTAGTGTTTGGCATAAGAAAAATCCATTCGTCACGCCATTTGGATCATTTTTCGCGCTTATGCGCATTCCGTCGTAATTAACCGAACAACGTAACCGTACGGCTAAACGAACCGACTCCCGAGATATTTTTGAACACATTTTAAGTTCCCTATACTTTAACTTCATTTTAGAGCTTTGAAATGGGGTTAACGGGGCTTAAACGTGTCAAAAAAACGCATCGAAAACCAAGTTTTGAGGTTGCAGGGACTGAAACTGTAAATCTGCCAAACTAGGTCCGTAAACAGGGGCCAGATGCAGCAAAACGTTTTTTTTTTCAGCTTTTAACAGCCCTTAACACTCTCCAAAGGCCAAGTGCCAAGTGTCAAACTCTTATGGTGGATGGCAAATGAGTTACCACAACTTTCCAACAAGTGTACGGCTTAGATCGTGCCCCCTTTTCCAAGAAATGATCCTAACGGTTGTCCATTTACTATAAATACCCACATACCCCAACTTCATTTCTCACTAGAATCTGATCATTTGTGCTCTAAGTTGAAACCTTTGTTTCATACCTGAGCTATTTTGATCTAGATTAGCATTCGGGGACCCTTCGTAAGTGTTCCTTCGTTCTTTTATTGCTTTTGGAGTCCGAAAGTCGAACTTTGTTTGACTTTCTGCATTGACCAGTTTATAGTCGATGCGAAGTTCGTTTGAACTTCATAACGTGAGCGTGATCACGATGGTTATTGTCCCTAGTGACTATACCTACTGATTACCACGTTATCTAGGCTCAGTGACGAGCCGTAGTTTCGGTCAGAATACGTATTCTTGCGTATTTTGTAACCAAACTACTTGTGGGTATCAAGACCATTTGTTTTGATACCAAACCTGTTTTCTAAACTTAGTTAAGCATGTTTTAACATGCTTAGCTCGTCACTTTTAGTTTAGTGCTTATTTAGGGTCGTAAGGTAAGCGATCTAAACAATCGCTTATACTTTCGAACCCGACCCGTTTGGTCGATCATTAGGATCCGACCAAGCACTTTAGGTGACCATAGTTTATAGGGAATAACCTTACGAGGTTATACCTTATGGTCGCTTCGTTTAAGTAGTTGTATGATAGGTAGTTTATATGCCTTAGGTAAATTACCAAAATACCCCTTTGATGCCAAAATTCATTTTAAACATATGTAACATAACTTTTGACATCTAAACTGATTTGACAACAATATTAGACATGTTAAGGCATATGTTACTTGTCATAGGACTAGTTAGGCGGTCCGAACGCGTTTCACGCGAGCGACGCGTTAAAGTAGCATAAGCTACCTAAACGGGTCGTAATGGGTCGAAAGCACTTATGTTAGGTTTCATTTAGTATGTAGGCTTTGTTAAACCATATGACACGAGTCTCTATACTCGTTTGGTTTACGAACCCTCATTCTATCTAAATCCTCCGAATTAGGTCCGGTTTATTAACATAGTTACCTATATTAGGTGCCGTTTGATATCCGCGATCTCTAGGATTGTTTGGTTGTTACTCAAGGACTACTAAGCAATCTCAAGTGAGTACATAGACCCCTCTTTTACTGTTTTCCAAACGTTTTGGGGTGGAACACATGTGCCTACTTGTTACTTTCATGCTTTCCTGTTTTCACATCATATACTTCCTACGTTCATTAGTACATTATAGTACCTGATTTCATTACATTTTATGTTATGTATGTCCATTGTGTGCATACTTAGTACATGGTTCTACATTACAATTCTGCTATGTATGTTAACTGATAGCATGTTAGCACATTGATTTACATGACTTTTCTGCTTTGTATACTTAGTACATTTCTTATTCATCATATGCTTACATTTTGGTATGACATTTGGTTTGTTTAAACTATACTATACATTCATTAACACCGATCATGCCGCTCGGTAGTAGGTAGTGGTACCATAGGACTTGACAAATCCCATTCCTGAAATCTCGGGTTTGTTTGGACGTAAGGAATGACCGAATCCGAATACATATTCTTTTGATAACCCATTTTTACATGGTTATCCGACTGTCTCAAGGCTTGGATGTATGAATTTTCACAATACCGCATAAATGTCTATATCAGTATAGCATGCATTTACTACACAAAACATAACTTTGATTTAAACCAAGTTTTACTTCAATACTTTGTTTTGTGCATTTTCACCTATGGTTTAGTTGATGCATTTCACTAGCCATACATATCATTTTGGTTACACATTACATGATTTACATTTGACAAATAAACATTTTCGACATTGGTTATACATAACATTTGTTGCACATTACTTGACTACTTTTGGACTATTAAAATTTGATATGATTTATACAAGGACTTTTGACAATTGGTTTAAACATAAACTTATTACATTGGTGGTTTGTTTAAGTGACTTAAGTAACGAGGCGTGTGTAATATGATACAAGCATGGTGGATACGCCGTTGGTACTTCCTATATATAAGTGTTTGTATGGTATCACATATTGTAGCGTTATTTGAATCATTTCAATTTTGACATATAACATTTTATACAAATAACATACTTTTCACAATACATTGTTTTACAAACAACTTATCTTATACAAACTCATTTTTACATGGTTATTCATTTAACCTTACATTTATTTATACATATCATCTGATCTTATCGTTTTTCAAATGATTTACAAGACAAAGCAAATTACAAGGTTCATGACTAAACATTTTCTCAAACATAAGTCATGAATTCTATTTTCACAAAACCTATGTATCTCACAGGCATTTTTTTGCTGACGTACCTATTTTCACATGTGTTTTCAGGATATGATGCATAGGACTTATCAAGATACACATAGGCGGACTTGGGCCTTAGTGACAATAAAAGATGCAAGACTAGTTATTTTTGTTATGTTTCTTTGATTGTCAAGACATTGTAACTCTTTTAATCAATAAAACAATATTTCAATTTCCATGTGTTATGAAACAATAATTCTGTTACAACACTCCCCGACGTTTCCGCCACGTTTGGTTGTCCTACGTGGTCGGGGTGTGACAGAATTCAAAGTGTAAAATTTTTACATACATTTGGTTGTAGATGTTTTGTTTTCAATAATTTTGAAAGTCTTGAGAAATTTAACAGAAAAGCAGAAAAGGGTATTTTTCTTGGTTATTCATTGTCCTCAAAAGCTTATAGAATTTTTATTCTAAACACAAGGACAATCAGAGAAAGTCTGTATGTTTCTTTTGATGACTCATCATAAACAGAGGTTTCTGATGAATACATGAAAGAAATAAATTTTACTGACAAACAAGAAAATTACGAACATCTCTTTGAAATGATGACAGAAGATTTCTTAGAACATGATAAATCTCTCACAAACAAATCAATAGATATTTCATGTACTAACCCTGCAGAACAAATGAACAGTGCATCATAAATCTTGAATCAAAACAATGAAAATATGTCTGATCACCAAAATTCTGATACACTACATTCAACTGAGACAACTGTTCAGGGGGAAACTTCAAATCCATCTGAACCAACAACTTTTCACAACAAGTTAAGATGGATTAAAGGACATGTTCATTCTGACATCATTGGCAATCCAGCAGATGGTGTGAGAACAAGATCTGCAACAGCACATGAATGTGCATTTGTTGGGTTCCTAAGCAAAATGGAACCCAAGTCTGTCAAAAAGCTCTAAATGACTCAGACTGGATTCAAGCTATGCAAGAGGAACTGGATCAGTTTGAAAAGAGCAAGGTATGGGATCTGGTGCCCAAGCCAAATGACAAATCTGTCATAGGCTCAAAATGGGTATTCAAGAATAAATCAGACGAAAATGGCATAATCACCAGGAATAAAGCAAGGTTGTTAGGACCGGTTTGACTCCGATACGATTGCTAAACGAAAGTTCGACGTGCGGAATCCGTGAACTATCGAGACCGAAACACACAAGATGTAATATAAACGTGATTCTATTAATAAATCTGAAACGTACAAAGAACCTTGAATCACTTGGAGTACTTTCTCTCTCTAGACTCTCTCTCTAGAATCTAAGCTCTCCAAATCACAAATGTGCAAAAGTCTTCTTCAAGCTAAATCATGATTTAGCTTGAATGGTATATATAGTGGTGTTGATTTAGCTTGAAATGACACATGCTACTTTCAAGCTAAATCATGATTTCCCTTGAAATGACATGTGACACTTTCAAGGTAAATCACCACTTTCAAGCTAAATTATCTTATGCACTGATAATCCTATTACATGATACAAGACGAAGTCAATAGACATAGTGCACTAACAGACTCCCCCTTGGATATTGACGAAGTCTTCAGTGACTATTCTTGCAATATGACACATCTTCAGTCTTGATCATTCTGCCTTCTCTTTCAAATTGTAACATTGTACGCTTCCATCACTCTCTTCTTCTAGCAGCTTCAGGCTCCCCCTTTCATCAAGCTTCCGTGCTTTGGGATCGACACCTAGCTTTCCATCTACAAGCTTTTCTTTGTTTCAAACTTGTCTTCAGACTCCCCCTTAGACTTTGCTTCCGGGATCGTAGTCTGGACTATCATCTGCAAATTCTCAAACATTTATGAGTAACAGCATTTTGAATTCTCAATCAAATTCTCTAATCCACTCCCCCTATCAACAAACTTCATAGATTTAGCAGTATTAAAGAATCCAACTCCCTCACAGTTAATCATCCAAGTTCAAGCTAATGACCTTGGAGATATCACAAACTGTTTTTTAAAATTTTTGATTTAAAAACTTCAAGTTTCAAATTAATGAACTTGTTTTATTTTCAGAAACACAATCAGCTTACTTAGATTTTGAAACTCAGCAATTCAGATATCGATTGTCGAAAATAAAGCAGAAATCAAAATCTTTTTGTATTTTCTGAAAATATAAAGCAATAACGAAATATGTACAAACATATTTACAGACAATATTTTTGTTTGAGTATGCGTCAGAGGATCATATCAGTTTATGACAATTCACAAGTACCGTTGAGCTTCATTTTCACATTAAGTATTAAACAATTCACTTAGATTGTCGATATACTGATCCACTTAAATTTTCATACAAACTTCAACTGATTCAGGATACGAATTAGGTGTATTAAGAACTTAAACCTATTCATGTGTCCCACCTCTTGAATATACTCCCGTATCCAGAATCCCAATAATCAGTCTTACAGGTGAGTATACTACAATGATATCTGTACATAAATTAGGTATGCGAGGGCCGAGGGATCTCAGGTCGATACTTCCGTATACGCAGAGAGATATCAGCTTCGACTTTACGGTATGTCCCCTTTAGAGGATCTTTTTGCTTACAACAGCAGCGACTATCAATTTTATTGTTTCATCGGCATGCTGAGGGTTTAATGCTATGTTTCAAGCATTGCAGCAAGTATTATCCAAGGACTAGGTCAGAACTACCGTTCAGCAGAAGTCCCGGAATAATACCCCAGACATCATTGAGTATAAAGACCTAGTATATCAGATTAAGAGACCTTTCAAACGAGATTTCAGGGGTTACCTATATATCCAAGTAGTGTTCCCCACGAAATAAGCAAGTGTTTGAATTTAGGTTTATATCCCGAAAAAGTTTACTAAATGTATAAAAACCTACCGACACATCCACGGTGAGATCGTTTAACACATTTAAACTTTCCATTTCTTTAGCATACTGTAACTGTCTACTGATGTACTATCATTTCCTCTTTTTACGCAAAACTCAAATTTTAAAACGTTCAAGTTCGATTTTAAGATAACAGAATCCCTCAATCATTTGCCTCACTGACTCTCCTTTTATGTTATCAAACAGATCAAATTCTTTCTTTAATAAAGCTATTTTGTTTTTTCTAATCTGTTTTCCCCCCTCTGCTTTAAGTCGTAAAGCTTCCCAGACAGACTTAGATGTCCCATTATGAGTTAGTAAAGCAAAAATATCGTTTCTGATTGCGGACTGGATCAATGCTATCATTCTCTGTTCAGCTCCAAATTCAGCTTTATCTTCTTTAGTAAACTTCTTGAATACAAGATCTTCGCCTTTATCGTCTTTTGGTTTTTCATACCCATACTCCAGGCAAAACCAACTTTCATGAGCATACGCCTTTGCCCAGTTGAGAAAGCGTTCTTTCCACCAGGTATAATCCTCAATGCTATCAAGAGTTGGAGGCTTTGAATTTGTTCCGTAGAAGTTATCATGCTTGATGTTTTCATTTAGCGCCTTCGTGATGGTTTTTGGTGTAACATTTGTAGCCTCAGACGATTCGGTTGCGAACGCGTTGTAAAACGTGTTGAAGAATTCCTCAGCCATTATGCAAACCTTGAATAATAAAAAAAAAACACAATCGGTTTAAAGGTTTTTCAATTAAGTGAAACAAACTGGTACTCGAACTGATGATTTTGTGTGTGGACTGAACGTTGACCAACTGTACGGACTGATATGACCCGGAATGAATTCAATTGACCTGACCCTTCGAAATCTTTGAACTCCGAACCGTATGAACTGGACAATTATCACGCAACTTGACCACACAAAATGACTTGACCGATCAAACGTATTGATCAAACCGTGCTCCAAACCTTGTGACCTGATTACCGACAAGTGACAATTGACAAACTGATATATCACTACACTATTTCAGCAAACACTTTTGCAAATAACCGACAACAACAATGTATATCAGCACTAAACCGACACTATACACTCAAATCATTGAATCTACAAATTTAATATGGCTGACAAACACATGAATACAATTTACGATGATCACATGCACATACAACCATTAAATTCGAAATTTTCACATTCCTCAACACATGTAATCATGAATTCACATACAATCTTTTAATGTCAGACACTTTTTCACGTGAAATAACAACTTTCAATGCAGCCTACACCCTTTTAACATGCAACTTTAACTCTACTGAACCTATTATATGATATACACAAATGATGATAAAAGCAAATTTGAATATCACACACACCGATATGTTTATAAGATATCCAACACTACATGTGTAAAATCAAATCTGATTGGACCTAATTCATCACTAAGCCGACAACACTTCAAACAATTCAATATGATTGGACCTCAAAAACTTATCACATGTAACTCGATTTTCTATATCTCGAGAACTTTGTTTCTTGATTTTATAACCGACAACTTTGATATTAATCAATTTTTATTGCACCGTTCACATATGTAGACACATGATTTCTTTACCCGCACTACTGACAACCTCGTAAAGTGTTTCACAATTTTCAAAGTTCACCGTTACACAATATAGTCGGTTTCAAGCGAAATCTTTAAAATATTCAAGCGAAATCTGACTGATAAGGATTTCGCTTGAATTTCATGCGAAATCTTGCTGTTAGTTACGAAGTCAAGCGAAATCTTGCTGTTTGTTACAGATTCAAGCGAAATCTTGCTGAAAGTTACGGATTCGGACACAAAAACTCGAAAATCTCCTAAACGACAAGGAATTTGAATCTGAAACTTGGTAGGATTGTAGATCAACTATTTTCGCACGATATACTAAAAAATCATCCAATTCGGACCGTGAAATACCGTTCAATTTGTCGAAAATCCATAGAAAACGTGAAAGAAAGAGTAGATGAAGAAGAAAAGGTGCAATTCAGATCTGAAAACGTTGTAATCTGGTACGAATCTTGTTGTTTGATCAAAGCAATCGAGCTCCTGCTCTGATACCAATTGTTAGGACCGGTTTGACTCCGATACGATTGCTAAATGAAAGTTCGACGTGCGGAATCCGTGAACTATCGAGACCGAAACACACAAGATGTAATATAAACGTGATTCTATTAATAAATCTGAAACGTACAAAGAACCTTGAATCACTTGGAGTACTTTCTCTCTCTAGACTCTCTCTCTAGAATCTAAGCTCTCCAAATCACAAATGTGCAAAAGTCTTCTTCAAGCTAAATCATGATTTAGCTTGAATGGTATATATAGTGGTGTTGATTTAGCTTGAAATGACACATGCTACTTTCAAGCTAAATCATGATTTCCCTTGAAATGACACATGCTACTTTCAAGCTAAATCATGATTTCCCTTGAAATGACATGTGACACTTTCAAGGTAAATCACCACTTTCAAGCTAAATTATCTTATGCACTGATAATCCTATTACATGATACAAGACGAAGTCAATAGACATAGTGCACTAACAAAGGTTAGTGGTCAAAGTTTATTGTCAACAAGAAGGTATTGATTACGATGAACCTTTGCACCAGTAGCTAGATTAGAAGCTGTAAGAATTTTTCTTGCTTATGATGCATCCAAAGATTTCAAAGTTTATCAAATGGATGTAAAATCTGCTTTCCTGAATGGTAAAATTAAGGAAGAAGTTTATGTGCATCAACCAGAAGGCTTTGTTGATCCAAAATTTCAAAATCATGTTTACAGATTAAACAAAGCCTTGTATGGTTTGAAGCAAGCTCCAAGAGCCTGGTATGAAACACTCTCAAACTTCTTACTCAATTTTGGGTTTAATAAAGGTACTATTGACACAACACTTTTCCTCAAAACACACAAAGGTCACACTTTGTTAGTCCAGATATATGTTGATGACATTATATTTGGATCAACAAATGAAAATTTCTGTAAAAAGTTTCAAAAGTTAATGACCAGCCACTTTGAAATGAGCATGATGGGTGAGTTAACCTTTTTCTTAGGTTTACAAGTAAAACAAAGAATTGATTGAATATTTTTGAGTCAATCAAAGTATGTGAAAACAATTCTTCAAAAATACTCACTTGAAAACTGCTTAGTTTCAAAAACTTCCATGGCAACAGGGAACAAATTGGATTCTGATAAAGATGGAAAAAGTGTAGATATTAAAACCTATAGGGGATGATAGGATCATTGGTATATTTAACTGCAAGCAGACCAGACATTATGTTTGCAACATGCTTTCTGGCCAGATATCAATGTGATCCTAAAGAATCCCACCTAAAAGCTGTAAAAAGGGTTTTCAAATATCTAAAAAGCACATCAGATCTTGGTCTCTGTTATCCTAAGGATACAAAACCTTGAACTAATTGCATATACAGATGCGGATTATGCATGGTGCAAGATTGACAGAAAAAGCACATCTGGTGCATGTCAAATCTTGGGAGAAAAATTGGTATGTTGGGCAAGCAAGAAACAAAACTTTGTTGCAACATCAACAGCAGAATCAGAATATTTAGCAGCAGCAAGTTGATGTTCACAAGTGTTGTGGATGCAAACTCAGCTGAAAGACTATGGAATAAATCTGACAAAAAATACCAATCCTATGTGATTCAAAGAGTGCAATTGCAATAACAGAAAATCCAGTTCATCACTCAAGAACCAAACACATAGATGTCAGATATCACTTCATAAAAGATCATGTTGAGAAAGGTAACATAGAAATTTATTTTGTTCCAACTGAAAACCAAATTGCTGATATCTTTACAAAACCTCTTGATGAAAAGAGACACAATTTTTTAATCAGCAAACTTGGCATGGTTAATATAAAAGATGAAGATTTTTCTGAAAACAACAGAACACAAATTGAAAACCAAATTGATGAACATCAAAATTCTGATAATCAAAGGGTAACTCAACAGGTTTCTGACAAAGAAATCCATCAATCTGATGGAATATCAGAAGGTCTGATAAATCATCAATGAATGTGATGATTTATCAGAAAATCTGAAGAAGTATCAGAAAATCTGATAAAATTATCAGAAATTCTGATACAACATCAGGAACCTTGCTGAAAAATCAGAATGATCACAGATCATCAAAAATTTCCATCTTCATACATATCTCATATGTGTATAAATTCATAATTGTGTATATTCTGTTTTTGTATTTTTTTTATTTAAATAAAAAACAACAAAAAGGGGGAAAGGTAACATGCATTAAGATAAATATCACTGCAAAGAAAATCAACCGTCACAAGAGAAATTTTTGCAGAAAATTGAATTTTTCTTATACTACCAATGCATGCAACGTCATTTTTTCATAAGAAGTTTGAGAGACACGTAGGCATAAAAATGATTACGGGCTATAAACATAGCCGCCTAGCTATTCAATGCTCTCTCACACACGGGGCTTAAGTAGACTGTCATATTCAATATCATATTCTCACTGCAACAGATATCGTCTTAAATGAAGAGATTGAAATAAAAATGAAAATCTTTGGCTGTTAATAACATTTATGGTATAACCATCACTTTCATCTATAAATATTAACATCCAGAAAAAGACTTTCTTCACCAAACAATCTTCTCATCAAAAGCTCCTCGTCAGAAAATTTCTTAGTTTTGAAAAATGGCGCACCCAAAAATGATGAAAAAATCTATCTTTCCTCTCCCACTTCACAGACATCATAACCTTAGACTTAGGTCTAATTTGGAAGGACCTGCATGGGAAGATTGCAGGTATGTGTATAACATGATCATGCAAAGTCCCTTGGGCTTTGCTGTGTCTACACATGTCACCATCTATCCAGATCTTCTTCAAGAATTCTGGTGGAACGCTGAAATCATCTTCAGGGGTACTTCCATGTGGATTGAAAGTAAGGTTATGGGGGTTAAAATCACCCTAAAGGAGGAGACTCTCAGAGAAGTCCTCCAGTTGGGTGATGATCAGGAAAACATCTTCCTGGATAAGGAAACGATGCAACAAACCTTGACGGACATGGGCTACCATACATACAACGTGTCAAGGTAAATCAGCAAGTCTGGTTTCATACCACCTTTCCAGTACCTGGTGACACAGCTTAGTGTCTGCTTCTCTAAGAAGATAGGACACTTCAACGAGCTGTCATACAGGATGATGGAAGTGATTCATGCAGTTATACAGGAAAAACCTTACAACTTTTCTAAGTTTCTCATGAGAGACTTAGTGGCTAACATTCACGACCGTCAACCTTTTCTGATCTACCCTCGATTCGTGACCAAGGTGATTACCAGTCAGCTGGACTTCAGAGGAGTAAGAAGCTGGTATCTAAGGGCTGAACTAGCGCTACAACAGAACATGAGCGATCTTACCCTTGTACCATCAAATAATCACACTGGTCATATAACCTGTCTTTGGTTATTTGTGAAGGCCATGTTCAACGTACTCAAGGAGGAGGAGGAATTATTTGCTTGTTTTGTTTGTTTTTTTTTGTGTTTAATGATATTTCCGTACCATCTAGGGGAAAATCTGGTGAAACTCAAATAAAATCTGATAGATTTAGAGAAACTCAGAAAATCTGATAATTTTTCAGAAAACCCAATAAATCATCAGAATCTGTTTAAAACATCAGAAAATTAACCAGAAAATCTGATAATGATTCAGAAGATCAAATTTTTATCAGAAAAGTCTCTTGACAACCAGGAAGTCTGACAAATCATCAGAAAGAAACATCAGGAAACATTGCTTTAAACCAGATTCAAAGAAACTTATAACCAAGTAAATTTTTGAAATAAGTTTCTTTCAAAATATTGTTTTTCTGAGGATTGGAACAAGCTGTATAACCAACACTTTCTGGAAATCAGAACAATGATGTGGAGATCAGAATTGCAATGTAAGTTAAAACCTCAAACTCTACTTATTCCCTCTCATCTCAAAAAAAATGTTGATTCAATTTCTACATATGAATCAAATGCATTCTGATGAATTATGAAGAAAATCCAACTCACAAAGATATTATTCAAAGATTTTCTGATATAAATCATCAAAAGGAAAACTTGGGAAGATACACAATCTAAAAAGGGCTTCTATTGGACCTTTTTAAAACAAAAGGGGTCCCACATGAAGAAAAGGCGCAAGTTGGACATTAGTGTTTATCTGCTAAATCCTTGGAACCTCTGATTATCATTAAAAGATTGATATTGAATTAGAGATAAACCAAAGGTTTTCAAAAACGGTTGTTTCCCAAACGGATTAGAAACATCATTAAGGTGGCATTAACTACCTTGAATGCAAACAACCCACGGAAAACACTCAATCATCTCTGTCGTAAAACACTATAAATACCTCATTAAAAAATAGAGACCTCCATCTTCAACCTTCAAACTCAAAACCCTAAAAACCCTTTTGCGAAGCAAAAACCCAAATTCTCAATGGCTGCCATCAACATCAATATGCCACCAGTTGAACACTCTGTTCCCTTCATTACCGAAGATGATTTCTTCCATTAAAGAGCAACAATGAAGCGATGAATGATAATATTGAAGAATATGATACAAAGTGTCAAATTCTGATTGAATTTCTGACCAGATGCCCAATAGCTCAGGCTCTCACAAAGACCAGAGAGGTACCAGAAAAACTTATACAACAAGTTGTAAAGACTCTCAAACTCTCAAATCAAACTGAGCTTACAGCACATGTGCGGGGAGATATATTTATTACAATCTCACCGGAGAAATTAAGGGAAAGTTTGGAACTACCCTTAAGCCAAAGCTATGAAGATACACCAGAGAAGGAAGATATGTTTTCACTACTTGATGCAGTAATGGGTTACAAAACAAAGATCACAAAAATCAATGAATTCAAGAGGAATCAACTACCTTCCTTCTGGCAAGTATTAATGGAAAATTCTGAACAAGTGTTTATCATCAAAAATTGGAGGTACAGATCAGATAAATATGAATGTTCTAACAATCATGTTCAGTCTCATTAGTGGATTGAATATTGATTTTGGAACATAAATATTTAATTTGATCAGAAGAACAATTCTGACTAACACTGGAAGGATAGATTCTCATCTACCTTTTCCCAGATTTCTGTTAGTCATAATTTCTGATGCATTTTCTGAAAGGAACCTAGAAATTCCAGCATCAGAAAATATGTGGAGTACAGAAATTATGAGACCTTGGACTGCAGGAGGGTCTTGGAAGTCAGATCATGATGTGCGTGTACTGTCAGAAAGAATGATGAATCTCATACCAGAAGATTCACCTTACAGAGCAGAATATCTAAGGATGTTGAGCAAAAAGCCAGAGAACAGGGAAGTCTTTGATAGTGTATCCCCCATGGAGCATGATGCATAAGAGTCAAGCACACCAACAATGGAGCAGCAAGGTGAATCAGAACCTCACCCAGCTGATGAAGATGTGAACATGAGTCATGTGGCAGAAGAACATCATGCTGAAATCTCACATATGGGAGAAACAGGTGCACAACACTCTAAACTTAATATATTTCAAAATTCTGATAGTGATTCTGATGATTCAATTCAAGGAAATTAAGAAATTTTACAAAGAGGCACTGTTTCTGAAAGACAAAATGTGAGGGGAACCAAATACCCATTTTCTAAATCAGATTCGGAGGAAGAAAATGTGGTGGCAACAGGTGGAGATCAGTCTACTGATCAAGGAAACCTGGATGAGAAAACTAAGAGTTTCTTAACAACTCATGGAGAACCTGAAAAGGTTCAAGGATATGAGGAAAACCAGAACTTGAATGTGTTTCAATTTTCTGGTGAGGGTATAGAGAATATTGAATATTTCAATCCTCTTAACCTCAAAACAACAGAGAATGTGTTTTTTGCTGGTATTAGAGGTGGAACATCTCTTGTTCCTCCTATTTTCCAAGGACATCAATCCATGTCAACTGAACAACTACATAAGGAACTTGAAGACACAACTGCTGTTTGTACTGGGAAAACAGCCACAGAAGATAAGCTTGATCTGATATTGGAAGAGATCAGAAATCAAAGATCAGACATCAAAGTATTATCAGAAACTGTCAAAGCTGTGAAGAAGCAAACAGAAGACAACTCTACAACCCTCAACAAACTACAAGAGTCATCAGGAAACAGAGAGAATTCACCAGAATTCGATAAAGCTCTCAATGAATTGCAAGAAATCAAGAAACAGATGGCTGAGGTTGCAAGTGTTGGGGAAAGCTCAAGTTCAGGAAGAATTCTTGAAGAAATTCAGTTCCTCAGAGCCAACAACAGCAGCATGGCTGAGGCTTTTGAGAAGCTGATAGTGGAATTATCTGCATAGAAAGATTAGAATAAATTAGAATTTCAGAGAATGAAGAAACAAGAAGAATCAAATACTCAAGCTCTTGTTGATGTTCATCTGTTGGTAAAGAGGTTGGAGTACAATGTTGCCAGACTGGCAAAAGTTGATGTTCATGAACTGAAAGCCCCAATTCCACAAGAAAAACAAGCAGAAGTACCAAAAACTTCTCAACAAAAACTAAAACAACCAGAAATCATTCAACAAGATCAAACCAAACAATCAGAAACACCAACAACTCAAAAACAGAAGCAGCTCATGGGTCCTCCTCCTAGTAAGCCAATGTTACTCATGGGTCCTCCACCAAACATCCCAAAGCTAGATACTTCAAGGGTCCAACAGAAAGAACATGTTCCAGTTCAATCATCTTCCACAGCTCTCACAGGAGAAACAAAATTCAGCATAAAAATAGATACAAAAGAGAAGAGAAGAATGGAACATGAAGTAACCTATTCAAAAAGGCCAAGAAAAGTGATTGGAGAAGATTCAGATGGAAACCTCAAAGAAATAGAAGTGCTAAAAGGTGATTTACACACAATCATGTACCCTGAAGAACACCTGAAGCATTACTACTGGAAAGGTAAAGAAGACAACCCAGGAAGGCCACTCTCTCCAATAAGCAAAAATATTGTTCAAGTCAGGAATAATGGAAGCTGGGAAATTCTACACAAACCAATGACCAATCCAATAGTCTCTATTGAAAGAATCAACACTTTAACCACTAGAGGAGGTGTCTTAGGGAATGAAGGACAGAACAAATACACCTTGATCAGAAAAGATAACAGTGAACAAAAGGTTACTGATGGAAATCTGGCTGATGATATTCACCCACTGGGAATAGTCAAAATGAAGAATATCATTGATAGTGAGAAAAGCGGTTTAGTTGTGATCAGAAAAGCCATTGACATCATCAAAAGTGTAGGAGCAAAGTTATAAAAAGGGCTGCACTGGCAGGATTTGATTTATGTATCAATTTTGAGTATAGCAATAAGGTGCTAATACCTCCCCCCAACAACACAATTCCAACTGAAATTCCTTCTAAACAAGTGAGAACTGGAGCAATCTTTGACAAACCAGAAATGTGTATGGTCTTCAAAGATGCTCATAATGAGAAAGCTCTGTTCAGAATCAGCAAAATATGCAGGTATTCAAATCAAACTCTGAAATATATAAAGAAATGCATGAATGAGAAACAAGAACAACTCAAGAAGAAGTGAAAGAACAATGAACAGCTGAGAAAAACAATTGAAGATTGCATAGAAAAGTGGATGGAATCCAGATGATGGTACAAAGAACTTTACAAGGAAACTCAAAAGGCAATTGATCACAAGAAAATGCTGAAACCAGGAGACAAATACAGAAGTGGAGTGAAGATCAGTTAATGAATTGATGAGATTAAATTTATGTTTTTGAGAACAAAATTTTATTTCTGTCTGTTTTGAACAATGGTTGGTTTGATTATGTTTTATGTTTTATGTTTTTGAACTTAGTTGTCTGAACTTTCGTTTCAAGGATTAGTTGAAAGTTGTTTATGTTAGATATAGAGATAGTTCATTTTCTTACAATACTTAGGGGAAACTGTTAGGAAACTTTATTTGTAAGTATTGAAGAAAATCAGATTCAACTTGATCGATGAAGAAGACAATAGTCCTGAAGATCACAACAAGAAGAAGAAGATCGGATAGGACAACTGAAATGAACAACATCTACTTCAAAGAATCACGAGTTAATCAAGAGCTGAAGAAGATTATCAGAGAAGGTCATTTCTGATGGATCTGATGATATTTCTGATGAAATATGATCAGTTTCTGACGATTCTGATCATCAGATTTTCTAATGATTTGTTCACCAGAATTTCTGATGAAGTGGTTTATCAGAAATTCTGCTAAGATACCCCACTTGTCTAAAAATCAGCTCTATCCTACCACACTAACCGAAGCAAGTTGACATTATTGGATCTCATGATGACAAAGGCAACTTGAATGTTGCATTCAATGAATATGTCAAATTGCTACTTTATGCATGACTTTTACATGAATAAACAAATGTTTATTCATGTATTCAGCCTTCTATAAATAGAAGGCTCACAAAGTAGAAGACAATGAGTTAAGCTTAACATTCAATACATACTACAAACTCCATTGCCCTTTCACCCTTAGAATTCAATTATTCATTTGTATTAGATAATAATCTTACAATCACCTTGTAAACCATTTTGTTTCAAAGTGATATAAACTTGATAATTCTGTAGGTCTTGTTTCTTGAAAGTCTGATTTCAATTTCTGCAAACTTTTTCACATCTACTGAAATCACTTGCCATATTACGTGAAAAGAAGTTTGTAAGTCCAAACTGGGACCAACAAGAATACAAAACAAAATAGTGAATTGTTTTGTTTTGGTTCATGATGCCATACTTTTTGAAGCTCCAAAAGTATGCCAATGTATGCAATAAAGGCCTCAAAATAAATTAATAAATTATCTTCATGGAAATTTATATACATGAAATAAAAAATAATGGCCAGTTCTAATTAATATAATGCATTTCTTTATTATTGGTTTATTTCATGCTGAATGATTATATGGTTTGCAAATAATAACCACTTATTCCAAATAAATTGTTTCCAAGTATCGTTGGTGAAAATCTTGGAAGTCAGATTTGGTTTCATCGTTGTGATCTGATTTAACGATCTGAAAGGAAATCTTGATTTCGATCGGATTTATGTTCGTGAATTCCTAATCTAGGGTTTGGTGTTGAATAAAGAATCTAAAGGACTGTGAAAAGTGAAAGTTGCTATTTTATAAATTGCAGTCCAGATGATAGTGTTTGTTCATTAAAGACATGAAACCCTAACAATAGGGTTTGTTGAAGACAAGCCATTCAAAATTTGTAGCGGCAACGGCTGAAGATTTTTTGCGGATCTTCATCTTGAACTCGTAACTGTAAGTGACGGGTACGGTTTACGGTTCTTGGGGTGTCAAGAAGATACCCTAGTTAGGGGACTCCCCAAGGTACGGTCGTTCTATAATTTTCTGTTTAGTGTTTATTGTTACCCGATTATTGTTATTAATTAGGCATTTATGAGCAGGTTATGGGGACTGATATTGATCACAGGGAGAGCCACACCCTGTTTTATGTGTTTCATTAAATCTGATTTAAAGCTATTTGTTAAGCATTTGGTTTATATCTTTTATTGTGTGTGCTTGATGTGGTTTGTAGTAAAGGGGTTCTTTTTAAATCTTTTAAATAATGTCACATGGATATCATTGTTTAGGCATATTTTCTGTACTGAGTTAGATGGACCAATATGTATTGCTTTGTTGTGTGATAATTTGCAAGTTGTATGTATGTTGTTTTGAGTATTTCATCGTTTTGTCACATGATTATTCGACCCCATAGGATTGGCCGATGTGTTCTTGAACCTGTAATGTGCTATGTGTTGCATTCTTGCATACTTTATGTGATATTATTGATTAAAATGTATAAGTTTTGTATGCTTATCAAGTTATCATTTGGCTTGCAAGATTGTCGGTTATTGTCATAATTGTGTGGTATAGTGTTCTAGTCGTTGCCTTTGCATTGTTTGGCTTGGTAAATTACCTATTGCTTGTGTTAATGATTATTACATAGCTAAGTTTTTTTTTTTTTAAAGGAATGATGGATTTGTAATCCCTGATAGAACGACTAGTGGTTTTCTTTAGACTACTTATGCCAGCTATGGTTTCTTTAATCGTCTTTGCCAATATGTTATTTTAACTAGGTCTTTGATCTTTGCATATTTTTGTGAGTACATATATCTATCGCTTCCATCAATCACGTATCGTAGCTGGAACAGATGAGCAAGACATACTTCAAACTGAAGTTTACATGTTAAGAGTTGTAGGTTCGTACGAATGAACCATAGCAGGTTCATACGAATCAGCACATGTTGATTCGTACTAGATGAAGCCCATTCGTACAAGCAGGTTCGTATGAACCCAAGCCCATTCGTAGGTTATCTTGTACGAATGCACTATTACTATATATAGGTGTAGGGTCTTGTTCATTTGATCATCTTTGTGACTTGAGAGGAAACTCTTGTCAGTTGTTTTCGTGGTTTTGTACTTGTTAAACATCAATAGAAAACAATAGTTAATTACATCTTTGTGTTCAATCTACACACGTACTTGGATTCCGCACAAGATACGTGTTCATCACATTCAACGGTTAAGGAATCGATCCTCAGAGTGAATTTACAAGTGGTATCAGAGTAGGTGATTTATTGCACGAATTGAAGACATAAAAATTTAAGCAGATTCATCAAATTCAGAAACAAAGTTCATCATCTTCTTCATATTTTCTTCTACTCATCTTTTACTTTTTTCTTTTTGAACTTTAATCACATATTTACAAAGATTTCAAGGTTAAAATTGGCTAAATTTTGAATATTTGTGTGAAAACCAGTTTTAATCAATCCTACAAAGTTTCAGATCAAAATTCTAACAAAATCATCATTAAATCATTGAAAAACATGGTTGTTCATACTCAGATAGTTACGAACGGAGTTGGTTGTTGGTGTTGATTCGTACGAACCCACATCTTCTTCATTCGTACGAATCCATAACAGATAAGGGTTTATTGAAAAATTGTTGATTCGTACGAATCCACATGTTCTCCATTCGTACGAATCTATAACTGTTTAGGTTTTTGAAATAAGGTTGATCCGTACGAACCAAATATTTCACATTCGTACGAATCAGGGTTCTTGTAATTGTTTGTTTTTCAATGTTATTCAAGTGTTTGTTTGATTTTTGCAGGTTATTCTTGAAAGATCAAGATCATGGCTAAAGAATTTTACAATGAGTTTTATAATATGTTTTTTCTGATTCGTCCGAAACAACGACAACAACAACAACAACTGCACCGAAAAACATTTCGAAAACTATTACTGAGACTTTGAAACATGAAAATTTTTACGGAACTCATACAAAGCCACGAAACTTGATAATATTGAAGATTATAACTTGTGGAAAGAGATGTTTATTAATTAGGTAAAAGCTTATGCACATGATTGTTGGTTTTGTTTGGAATTTGGGTATAAGAAACCAATAAATGATAGAAATGAAGAAATTCCATTTTCAAGTTTTAGTAAAGAAGATAGACAGACATTTTCTGATGAACAAAGAATGATTTCATTAATTCAACAGTCGATCAGTGATGATATCTTTTCACTACTCCAATATGATGGTTCATCAAAGTCGGTGTGGGAAGCATTATGAGTGAAAGTTGAAGGAGGAAAACAAATAAAAAAGAACAAAATTTCATTGCTAAAGAAAGAATTCAATTTGTTTGAGTGCATGAAGGGTGAGAATGTGATACAAATGATCTAAAGTTTCTGTCATCTTAAAATAGAACTTGAAAGGTTTGGAATTACCAAAACCAGGGAAGAAATTGTTGACAAAGTGATCGAAGTGTTACCGCGAGTAAATGACTGGCAGACATTTGTAATAATACTGAAAAATGATTTAAGGTTTGATGAATTTACCCTGGATACACTGATTGAGAGACTGGAGGGACATGAACAGGAAGTGCAAAAACAGAATAAAATAAACAGGTCAACCTATCAGCAGAATGTGAGTCTTTATTACAGAGGAAACTTGCACTCTACCAATCAATCCCAAAAGATTGGCACAGCTTTCAGCGTTGAAAAGTCAAAAGATTCATCAAAAAGTTCATCAAGTTATAATCCAGGTTAACATTTGTCCTCGACATCATCAAACAAAATAGAGCTTGATGAAATTCAATGCAACATTGCCTTGAAACTAAAAAAAATCTCCAACTATGAGTATCAATGCTGCTAAACAACAGATGAGTTTTTTAGCATCGATTCTGGAGTCATATGAGAGTCTGGTGGCGGGGAGAATCGGAAACCCGAAATGACAAAGGAAGACTATGACAAGATAGACCCGGAAGAGATGGAACTTATTGATATCAGATGATGTTTAGCTAGTGGCATTAGGAGAGCACAACGATTTATGGAGATTACAGGTAGGCAGTGTCTGGAAGGTTCCAATACAAAGCTAGAATTTGACAAATCGAAGGTCACATGCTTCAAATGTAAACAAAAAAGTCATTTCAAAAGAGAGTGCGTAAATCTGGAACTGAATGATCATATCAATCCATTTCATGATGATTATTACAAGAAAGTCATCTATCATAAAAACAATGAACAATCATCAAAGCCAGATCAAAAGCAGATTGTGAAGGACCTTCGAGAGAAAATAAACAAGCTTTAGTGACAATTCAAGATGACGAAGGGTTCAACTGGAACAAATATCTTTCAAAAGAAAAGTTTGCATTGGTTGCTGAAGTGAAATCTAAACCTGTTTAAGAGAAAATGTATAGAGAAAGACGTTTTGCAGATATCAGATTAGATGAAATGCAAAAAGCTAATGATGAAGCTAGGAAGATGGGATAAAAAGAGGGAATGCTACACAGATCACAAAGGAAATCCAGTTGTAGATTCAAGTAAGGTGGTTTACGATGACCTACTTGTAGTTACTCCTCTTTCTAGAGAATAATATTCGAAGAAAGAAGCAGATAAAGATTATTTTTCAAAGTTGGATAAGGAAATCAGAGAAGTGATGACAGCGAGTTTGAGAAAGAGAGAGGAAGAGAGACTACAGAAAAATGTAGAAAAGATGGTGGATGAGTTGAAGAAAAGTGCAGAGGAAGATAGTGGTGAAAATGAACAAAAGGTTGATGATTTGAAGAAGAAAGAAGGAGAAGCTGGTGTGAAAAGTCAGAGAACGGCTGATGAGAAGGTGAAAAGTCTAGCGGCGGAAGCTGTTGCTGAGAAACAGCAAGTGATGGAAGAAAATCAGAAACATACGGCAAAGGAAGCTAAGGTGCCAAAAACTGAGGTATTAACTCAAACTGCATCTTCTGAATCGTCAAACTTTGATAATAAAATTGATGAACAGTGCAAGAAATGCATGGAAACGTGCAGATCTTGTACTAAGAAGGATGAAAAATTTAAAACCAGAGATATGGAGTTTTCTAAAATTGAATGAGTTTTCAAAGATAAATGCAAAAAATGTTTGAAAATGAAAAGGTTTTGAAAGATAATGATGAAAAGTTGACACAAAAATGTAAGGTTTCTGAAAAAGAAAATGAAATTTTGAAACAAAAGTGTTCGGCAATGAGCGAAGAATGTTTACAAAAAGAAAATGCAGTTCAAGAGATGAAAAAAGAATATGATTCAATAAAACTTGCATATGAAATTACAAAAGAATCATATGAAGTTGTGAAAAGCCAAATGAAACTTGTTCAATCTAGACTTTCACAATGTTCTTAAACATTATGATATAAAACAACAAGTAGTTAACTTATATATTGAAGAGGTTGTAGAGCTTAAACGTAAAATGGCTGAATTAGAACAAGATAATAACAAATTGCATAGTTATCAAGCTTCATCATATGTTCTTGAACGTATTTTCAACATAAAACCGGATGATAAAGATTCTGAAAGAAACAAGAATAGAATTGGTTCAGAATATCATCAGGTTCCACCAACGTTTGAGAAAAAGTTTACATTCTATGATGACGACAAGGTGGAAAAAGCTTTCAACATGGTTGATCAATTGCCAGAAAATATTGACATAACCTATTCCAAATCTGATGATACTGGTGATTCAAAGGTGGTAGGTAAGGTCGTTGAAAGTGTTTTGTAAGATGATGCTATCAAAAATGGTAAGTCCGAATCACAGGATGAAAATGAGGAAAGTTTTCCTGAAAGTTATCTTAAAAATTCAAAATCTGAGAAAAATGCGAATGATGATTCAATAGGATTGGCATGTACCATGATTGGATCGGACAAATTATTCTCAGATATTGAAGTTCCGATTCAGAATGTGATTCTGGATAAAATTGACAAATTTTTCAAATTGGTAGAAATCGAGAAATCAGAAATCGACAAACTTGTCGAAAAAGAGAAAAAGAAAACTTTTTATAACAAATCTGGTTACAAAAAGAAAAACATGAAGGTTGGGTTGGGTTATAAAAAGAAACAACATCAGAAAAGGTTTGACAAGAAAAATCTTCAGAAAAAGACGGACTTTGTTCACGGAACAAGTTCAGAAGAAGAGAAAGAACTCCAATTTAGTCAACAGACTAATGAAGTGTTTTATGCTCAAAAGAAACAACAACAACAATAGGCTAAAGATGTTTCCATGAAAACATGCTTTAAATGTGATCAAATTGGACATTTTGGTCGCAAATGTCCGAATCTGAAGCCTGTTGATGTTGAAATGAAAAAGAAAGTTGAAGTTGAGAATCAGAAGTCAACCAAGTTTCAATCAAAACAAACCTGGAAACCGAAATCAAATACACCCAAAATTGAGGAAAAACATATTTGGAAACAAAAGGTTGATCTTTCAAAATCAAAACAAACTTGGAAACCAAAAACGTCCAAGTTTGAACCAAAACAAATCTGGAAACCTAAAGTTGATTTGTCAAAATGAAACATTCAAACTAATTCAAGATTTTATCAAAGAAATGTTTCTAAAGGACAAATTTGGGTGGCCAAGAAACAAAGTACTTCTGTGAGTGATAAAAGGAAAATCGATTTAACAAAGAAAGTTGAAAATAAGAACGAAAAATTCTTTGTGAAAAATGATAAAGATTTTCCGAAGTTGAATGATTCTTATTGTGTCACAATACCCAAGGTCAAACAGGCTTGGGTTGCATTATTCAAGTAATTGAGTAGTTTGAATATGCATGTGCTTCAGATGGTAGCTGAATGTCAACAAGGAGAGCAGAGGGGAAGCCTGGAACAGGAGGAGGCAGGTCCCTGCAAGTGAAAAACAGGGAGTTTGTTTGTTTTTGTATATAAATAAAACATATTCAAAACCCTAAATATAGAAAAATTTAAAAACCAAAAAATATGTTTTTATTTCCTCAAAATTTAAAAAATGAAAAAATAAGTTTGTTTTTAAATTTGTCAAAAAAATTGTTGATTGAATATGCCGAAACCCTCACGGATGAACAAACATTATTAATTTCACAAGTGGTTGAAAATGGTTTTTAAACTGTTAAAAATCAACGTGTTGTAAATCCATGGCGGTATTTTATGCAAAAAGAGCATGTGATGTAGAAAATGGATGGCGAGATGAAGCTATTTGCATCGGGTTGTCAAATTTTTCAAAATGTTTTGGATTTTATGGGGAGTAAAAATTTTGGAAATACAAAAACATTTTAAAATTTGAAAAAAACAAAAAAACATGAGAAAATGAAAATGAGTTTTTGTGTAAAAAGAGAAAATGATAGTACATCAGTAGACAATCATAGCATGCTAAAGAAATGGAATGTCAAAATGTGATAAACGGTCTCACTGATGACATGCAAGTAGGTTTTTACACATTCAGTAAATTGATTTCAAGATATAAACTTAAATATCAATAACTTTCTTATCTCGTGGGGAACATCTCTCGGATATATGGACTTAGTACTCCGAAATTTCGTTTGAGAGGTTTCCTGATTCTGAGATACTAAGTCTTTATGCTTATTGATATCAGGGGTATTATACCTGGTCTTCTGATTTTGCGTCAGCAATGGCCTAGACCTTGTATAATACTTTGCGTGCTTAATGCTTACCCTCTGCGTAAAAAAATGAAAAATATCGAAAGATATAAATCAAGTGCAGTTGTAAAGAAGATTCCTAAGTGGAACACACCTAAATTCGAGCCTTCATCTCTTTGACTGAACGGTAGTTCACACCTTAGCTCTCAAGGTCTCACATTAACCCAGAGTACATATATCAATATAGTACACTCACCTGTAAGAATGAATCTAGGGAATCTTTATACGGGAGTATATTCTAAGGTGGGACACGCGAATAAGTTAAGTTCTTAAAACACTAAAACTCGTATCATGAAATCCGTGTGAAAATTTAAGTGGATCAGTATACTGACAATCTAAGTGAATCGTTTAAAACTTAAAGTCTTTAAAAAGGTCAACAGTGCTAGTGATCTGTCATAAACTGATATGATACTCTGACACAAATTCAAACAAAAATATGTCTGTAAATATTTGTTTACTACTTTTCATTACAGAAAAATTACAAAAAAGATTTTCAATGTGTTTTAGCATAAAGTTTGAAAAATACAAATTGATTTGTTTCTACTTTATTTTCGACAACCGATGTTTGAAAGCTGAGTTTCAAAGTCTAAGTATGCTGAACATGTATCTGAAAATAAACAAGTTCATTAATTTGAAACTTGAGGTTTTTAAAAGAAAATTTCAATAACAATTTATGAAAATCTCCAAGGTCATTAATTTGGAGTTGGATGATCAACTGAGGGTTATGGATTCTCTCATTGTCAGATATAGTTACTTGATAGGGGGAGAGAGCCAGCATGTAATCCTAGAGTTTTTAAACTGTCAAATGATTTTAATAAAGCCAGGTTTCGATACTGAGATTACCAAAAAGCTTTCACTATTAAATATTTGTGTGTTTTAAGATGCTAGGTCAGATTACGATCCTGATAGCTGAGGCTAAGGGGGAGTCTGAAGAAAAGCTCAAAGCAAGGGAGAGCTTGCAGTGACAGAACCAGTTGACGATCCTGAAAAGCTGACGGAAGCTTAAATAAAGGGGGAGCCTGGAGATAGAGTCTACCGAAAGGGGGAGCTGATTCAGAACGTAAAATCAAGAGAAGCTTGGTAGAACATTGGGGAGTCTGTGGTGCTGAAGATGTCAAAGCTTCTAGAAGACTCAGAGAGAAGATAAAAGCAATGAGATTGACTGCAACAATATCCAAGGGGGAGTCTGTGAGTAAATATGTCTATCGCTTCCGTCAATCACGTATCGTAGCTGGAACAGATGAGCAAGACATAGTTCAAACTAAAGTTTACATGTTAAGAGTTGTAGGTTCATACGAATGAACCATAACAGGTTCGTACGAATCAACACATGTTGATTCGTACTAGATGAATCCCATTCGTACAAGCAGGTTCGTACAAACCCAAACCCATTCGTAGGTTATCTTGTACGAATGCACTGTTACTATATATAGGTGTAGGGTCTTGTTCATTTGATCATCTTTGTGACTTGAGAGGGAAAACTCTTGTTAGTTGTTTTCGTGGTTTTGTACTTGTTAAACATCAATAGAAAGCTACAGTTAATTACATCTTTGTGTTCAGTCTACACACGTACTTGGATTCTGCACAAGATACGTGTTCATCACATTCAACAGTTAAGGAATCGATCATCGGAGCGAATTTACAATTTTGTTACTGTTTCTGAAGAAAAAAAGTATTTTGAGTTGAGTAAGCTTTGGTTTCTCTTGATGATTCTAACATGTTAATAATATGTCATCTGTTGTCTTATATGAGTATGGAGTTCGACTTGTCATCAATTTTTTTAGAAGCTCTATTTTAAAAATGTTTAATTGATGGTTGGAAAAATGGTCAATGATTTAAATTCAAGTTTTTTTATAAGTCTTAGTTGTTTTGTATATGACACGTAGTTATTAAAGCGAGCGTCCAGGCGCACCTAGGCGCAAATAAGGCCCCGAGCTCAACAAATCGCCCTGAGTGTGCCTCACGCTAATCTTCAGGTTAGTTCATGTCATAGTTATTAAAGCGAGCGCGCAGGCGCAAATAAGGCCCCGGGCTCAACAAATCGTCCTGAGTGTGCCTTGCTCCTTTAATAACTATGATATGACATTAAGGATGAATTCATCAAGGATTTAAAATTTAGAGGTTCACGTATTTTTGGATACGTTTGTATTTTGCGTTATATCTTTGAAAAATGTCAATTTTGCATGTCCATTTTATTAGTTAAAGCACTACTATTGGATGACTAGTTTTTATTTAATTCATGTAGTTAACCAGAGGATAATCTTTGGAATTCTTGGTTGTTAGTGTTTGGTTTGCTAATTTCAAAATTTTTAAAAAAAAATGAGTCTCTTAACCAAGACTGGGGAAATCAAAACCAACATTTAAAAAAAAATCAGTATTGGTTTTTTATTTCAGTTCATATGTCATCAACAATCTTGACATATATGGATTACCTAACTTGACATAAAATTTAAAATATAACACACTTTGATATTTTTGTGATATTCTCTTTCGTTTCTCTAGGAGATTTAGGGTATGATATTGTGATCTGATTCATTTTGAATTAGATCTTGTATTTGTTTCCTGTTGTAAATCGTATGAAGATTATCAAGTTGATAACTTCTAAGTGAGAGTTATAGTTTGTCACAGCTTGTATCATTTGAAGATTTGGGAATAAACGTCTTTGGTTTGGATGGGTTGTTGTTAGATCTTATATGGTCCAATAGTGTTTGATCAAGATTCATTGTTATGTGAGAAATGTTTCTGGTTGGAAAATCGTGTGATTTGTGTACCCATTCAAAAGTTGCTTAGGTTGTTATATTGTTAGGTGTAGAATTGTGTGATTCTCACTTTTTATAAGATCTTTGTCTTGAATCATGTTATTCGATAGTCTTGACCACTAAACGTCTTTCAGTGGTGGTTCGTAAGACTTACCGTATATGATCTACTTGTGTGGTTCGTGTGTTTTCTAACCGGTTTTCATGTCAAGATTATTCTTGAATGTTGTTACAACCTTGTGTGTTTTCTCTTGTGTAAGAGATATTGATTTTTAGTCTTAAAATTGTGTGATTTGGTGTCGATCAGAAGTGTTTTTGGCTGTAAATTCTTGTCTAATAAAGAATCATGTGATTCTTAAGGCTATCAGACATGTTTTGAATCTTGTGATTTACTTTTTTGTTGTCAGCAGTGGCGGACATAAGACTTACCGGGGGGCAACCTCCGCTACGGCTTGGCGCGAAAAAATTTGGAAAAATTAGTGTAAATTTTGGAAAAAATTGACGTTTTTTCGATTTCGTTACGGCTTATTTATAAAATGTTACGGCTTAGTTTCGTTTCTAGATCCGCCACTGGTTGTCAGATTGTAAAGTTGTAAAAGTTTTGATAAAATCAAACCAGCCTTTAAGTTCTTTACAAATTGTTGACATGATTTTCAGATGTGTTTCTGAAATTTTAAAAGTCGTGTGGTTTTTTATTCTTTTATTGGTTATGTTTCTAATAGTTTTTAAAAAATCACATGATTTTTTTTCTTTGTGTTAATCAAAATTTGTTTGTCTTGTTTCTCATTTTCTGTGATGTTACAGAAAGTCGATGTGAGTTGTTCTATACCTTGGTACTGGATTTAAAGTCCATTTCTAGTTGGAAATTCATGTGACTTTTCCATTATATCGGATATGTTTTTCGTATTGTGATAGAACCATGTGGTTCTTTGTTCGATCAATGTTGTCTTTGATTGTCGTTTGGGATTGGGTAGTTCCTTGTTTGATCGGATTTATAAGTCTGATACGATTATATGTTTACATTTTTTTTTTGCTATTCAGATTATGTGTACTTTTGATTGTTTTCTCAAATGTTTGTTGTATTTGTTTTTATGACATGTTTTCTAATCTTCTAGGTGTGGATCTAACATTGACTATTCGATTGGATTTTTCTTGAGATTTATTAAAACGTTTTTCGAGTAAAAACATTCTTTTTAAATTTGTTCTAGGTCTTCGTGTTTGTCGTATCAAAGTTAAACTTTATTTCTATCTGTGTACAAAAGAAAAAACTTGTTGAGTCAATATACGTTCTTTGAATAAGCAAATTGGTTTTGTGTACATATGCTTATTGAATACTATTGACTTGTTCTTAAAAAGTACTCAACAAATAGTTCTGGTGTTTTCTTAATCGTGTGTGTTGAAAGTTAGTGTTTGAAAATTCCAGCTCTTATATTGAAAGATGGGTGTTAACACAATATATACAATTTTTTAATGGAGAAAGTGAATACGATGCTGTTAGACGTATAACCTTACGCGTCAAACCCATCAAAACTACGTAGTTTTAATTAAAATCCTTTAAAAGATAAAATAAACCCTTTATTTCTCATCAAATTCCTAAATAGCTGAAACAAAAAGAACACTGCAAATCCCCAAATCCAAATCGCCTGCAATTCCCATGGCTTCTCTCATTACGAATACGAAGATAAGATCAATTTTGTTGTGTTCCACTCTCAACTAATCGATCAGGCTTCTCTAATTACGAATCTGAAGACAAGATCAATTTCTACCTCCCCCAAATCCAAATTGCCTGCAACTGCAAATACCTCCCCCATTAATCGACTGCGACTTCATATTCCATGGCTTCTCTAATTACGAATCTGAAGACAAGATAAATTTTGTTGTGATCCCGGCTCTGCAAGGTGGGCCGCACAACCACCAGATTCGTAATTAGAGAAGCCATGAGATTTGCAGGCGATTTGGATTTGAGGATTTGCAGTGTTCTTTTTGTTTCAACTATTTAGGTTATTGATGAGAAATAAAAGGTTTATTTTATCTTTTAAAGGATTTTAATCAAAACTACATTGTTTTGTTGGGTTTGGCGCGTAAGTTTATACGTCAAACAGCACAACACCATATTCAGTTTCCCCTCAAATTAAACCAACATTTCAAAATTCAAACACGCCTCTTCTAATCCTTCCCTCTCTCAAATCCCATTTGGATCTGTTCTCTCTCTCTCTCTTGATTCATCCGTAAAAACATCAATTCGCTTGCTGATGCCTATTCACAGGTATGATCTTTAGGGTTTTGATTTTCACCTTCTTATGGTTTTGTTCTTATTCATGTTGGCTTAGATCTAGGGTTTCTTTATTCGGAAAATGGTTCTTAGATCCAGATGTCTATGGGGCGAGTCACTGTATGGTTTGAACACACAAACCCTGATTTGCTCATCTTTGTTCTTGTTTCTGGCTATGGTGGTGGTTGTTGCATCTCAGCAACTACTGATGTTCTTCTCCTATGGCCATCAAAGACTTTATTATGTGTTTGGTGAGGATTTGAAGACCTGTACCCGTAAATGAATGGTGAAGGATATCAGAGGAGTCTTGAAACTAAGAATTTGGTGTTAGTCACTTTCATTTCTACGAATTAGCTGCCAGAGACTTGTAAGTATTTATCCATTATCTTGTGAATATTCGAGTTTCATGAATGTTTGGCAATCTTGGGGTAGGTAGTCTTGTGGGATTTTCTCAACAAGAGGTTGAGAGGTCTCAATTTTCTCATAATCGAAAATAAGATGAATGTCTGCAACGAATTGGGTTTCCATCAGAGTTTTAACCAACACAAATTCTTTAAGTTAGAACTGGAATTGAGCTTGCAAAATTTCTTCTGTTCACTAAAATTGCATTTTACTGAATTGGCTTAATATTGCATCCAATTTGGTAGTTCACAACTATTGTTGATTTCTTGTGTTTTTATGAGTTTATTGAGTTAGAGTTTCATATCATGGGTTTGAGGGGAATATTCAACAGGTATATTAGTGCTTTTAGTTAGTAAACATGTTTTGGATTAAATTGAGATGATAAATATTTATAGTTGGATGCCATCATGATAATCATCAGGTAAAGCAAAAAATTTGCCTTGGGAGTTAGAGATAGAAAGATAGAAGACTTAGGAGGTAAAGGTGTTGAAGATGAATAGTCGCTGATGGTTGGGTTAGTGTTAGCTGTGAACCGTCGTCGCCAGTCAGAAATCTTAAAAAGGTAATAACTCTATTATAGTTTGAAATACTCTACACATACATACAGGACGGGCAAACCATAAGCAAACTAATTTTCCATCGACTATATTTTACCTATAGTTGTTGGCCGGTGACCCTGAAAACAGACGAGTTCCTGCTTAGATCGGAAGGTGCATGTCGTGTTCCGGTCAGCCAAGTTACAACAACTAAGGTAATTCCATAAACAGACGATTTATATAGATTTCAGTGGTGGGTATTGATTAGGGTTTAGTTGATGATAGAGTTTGTTGGATTTGTTCTTTATTTTCTCAAATAGACTATTTATATAGATTTCAATGGTGGGTATTGAATTAATTTAGGGTTTATTGAGGTTTAGAGTTCAAATTTAGACGATGGGGTTGTTGGGTTAATCGGGTTCGTTTACGGGTCGTGGGTCGACACGTTATCGGTCACGTTTCAAATGGTCAGCATGTTGCGGGTCAAGTAAAATCGATGGGTTTAATTAGTTAGTTTCTGCATGTTTTATTTAGAATGGATTGGTTGGACTTTGACCGATTTACATGCAAGTGCACGTTGGGTTAGAGAATGGTTCATATTTTTACCGATTCATTAGGAAGAAATAGTATTTTTATATTCCCACGTTTGTAATGTTGTGGCTATTTAAAGCCTTTGTTTTATTGAATAGAATAACCCTTTTGTTATAATACAGTAGGTTTCTTTCTTTTGCATATTTCACATACTTACGTGAGTGTTTAAGTGTGTGGAGTGGGGCCTGTAACCAACAGGGGTGCTTTACATCTTTTCAACTTCCCAGATGCCAAATTCATACGCTTTCTTATTTTTTGTGGAAATATAGGTCTAATTGAGAGTTTTTATGAATTTAGTTGAGAGGGCGGAAAGAACAGAAGCAAGAATTTTTACTTTGTCATTTGAATACACTCATGAAAAAGATCTATTTTTTCTTGTTAGAAGGGGCTTGAGTTTTAGGTGATACGATCGTGATGTCCTCTATAAAAGTTAACACTAACATAAGATGATTTTTTTTAAGTTTTAATAAATTTAATAAGTATGTATCTCCACCTTAAATAACACTCTCTAGATCTGGAAGAGTTTTACTCTTGTAGAATTGATGATACAGAGTTCAAACCATGTAAATACACTTACGAAGGTGTCTCAAACCATGCACCATTCTTGTTTATTAATGGATTTTAAATCTGAAGGATTTTAGTAAAAGATGGTTAACTTAGTTTACATATTTGACTTAAGTAGAAGTTATCTTTTTACATAAAGTTTTGACAGCTAATTAAAATGCAGTTTGTTTTTTTAAAGTCTTGTCAGACAAACATGGGGTGTAGAATGTGTTCTTTTATTAACATGTGCTAAACTAGATCTGTGTGTTTTGGTATAGAATTCGAGTTGAATGGCTCTTAGATATGATTAAAATGAAGTTTTGCAACATAATTAAATTATTTAAGGGTTTGCTGTTTCTAAAACTCATTCTGAGTATGCCCTTTTTTGCTTCATGTTTACCGTTCCATATTTACGGTAACAGGGATGGATGATAACATGTCAGCCAACTCTATTCATATAGCTGTTATTGTGTAGACATAAATTTCATATCTTGACTTGTACATTTGGTGTTGGGTAGTTATAATATATAAATAAAATAAAATATACAAAGAAGACGGTCTATTGGTCCCTTTTATGTTAACATGTTGGCTAGAACCCAAAAAAGGGCTCAAGAATTTGTAGGTGAAATTGGGTTAGGTTAACCCGTTAACACTTTCTTTACTCTTTTCTTTCTTTAAATTGTATTAATAAATAATGTTTTAACATGTAAATAAAACGATAATGCAATTCTTGATTTTAAAGGTGGATGATGTAGTCTACTTGGTGGATGCATATGTCAAGGAAAGATTTGCAGAATCAAAAAACAGAACTGGACGCACTTTTGTCTGATGAATCATTAGCTACGGTACCTTTCTTGATTCTTGCCGGTAACAAGATTGACATCCCTTATGCTGCCTCAGAAGGCGAGCTTTGACACTTTATGGGCCTAACTGGTTTGACCACGGGCAAGGGTAAGGTAAATCTTGAAAACACATCTGTTCGGCCCCTCAAGGTGTTCATGTGTAGCATTGTAAGGAAAATGGGTAATGGTGATGGGTTTAAGTGGGTCTCTTAGTACATCAAGTCATCAAGTCATCAAGTGAAGTAAAAAGAAGTGATTTGCTTTGATATGTTTGAAATGTACTGTTGTTTTCCTGTAGTGGACCAAGTGTTTGCAAATACTTTCTTACATACATGTTTGTCAGATTGTGTATTGGTAACTTTGGTTATGGAAGCGGCAATTTTTACCAATTATTCAAGGTATGATATACACCATCTGGTCAAATAAAAAGAATTAGCTTCTAAATGAAATTTTAGAAAGGTTGGAAATTCAAATTGTATTCATTACAATATTTTTTTTTAATTTCGAGCATTTATTCTTTTTTCTTTCAAGTATGATTAATCAGCAAAAACTCTTTAATATAATGATATGGATTAGGATCAAATACAAAGGATCCTAATTGTAAGAAGTGTAAGAAGGATTTATAGAGTGACAAGTGTCCAATAATCTAAAAAAACCCACTACACAAAAAAACCCCACTAAAAAAAAAAACCCCTTAAGCATCTACCACCACCAAAAACCTAACCCCCCCCCCCCCCCCCCATCACCCAGAATCTGGAAAGTTGCCTTTTACATCATACTAGTTGTAGGACCCATGTGACCACACGAGTAGCTTTAATAACCATCGAAATAGATTATAATACATCATTTAAATTGTTTGTATTTAGTTACATATCTTTATAAAACAATGTTAAAGGCAATATGTGTTAGGACATAAAAATTTTATTACTGTGTTACGAAAAAATTATTAGTTCATGTTTGATATACAAATTAGCTAACTAATTGATAATATGTTGTCTAAAATGAAAGCATGACCTAATTTTATATTGTCTAATAATTAAAACATGACCTAATTTAAAACACCCGTCCGACGGTACATCGTAAACATTGAATGTAAGCCTACGTTTATATGTAAAATATGATGTGAAATTATTTAATGAATTCACATTCGCATTATACTTAAGAATACATTAAACTTGTCGACTGATTAAGTTTAGACACACTACCGGTTTCATCTTGAACCCTCACATGAACCTTGAACCTGAAATATATAGACGATGTTTTATAAAGTTAGAAAATCATTCTAAAAATAAGAGTTAATTACTGTTTTCGTCCCTGAGGTTTGTAAAAAATAACGGTTTCAGTCCATTAGTTTAAAAATTGCGATTTCAGTCCATTAGTTTCATTTTCGTAACCATTTTAGTCCACTTTTCAAACGGCGTTTGTTTTATGCAGTTAATGGAAGCACGTGCTTGTCACGTGATGGGCAATTTGGTCATTTCCATTCCAATTCTCACAAACCCAGTTTCATTAGTTGGTTTTTCTTTGTCTTTTATTTTGATCGAAATGACCAAATTGCCCATCACGTGACAAGCACGTGCTTCCATTAACTGCATAAAACAAACGCCGTTTGAAAAGTGGACTGAAATGGTTACGAAAATGAAACTAATGGACTGAAATCGCAATTTTTAAACTAATAGACTGAAACCGTTATTTTTGACAAACCTCAGGGACGAAAACAGTAATTAACTCTAAAAATAATAATATTCATATCAAACATAAAGCAGTTAAATAATATTCCTTTCACGCTTCTTAAGTTTCAAGTGCTTATTTATCTCTATTTTGTGATTAGGCACTCATATTCAAACAAATAATCTCTCATTTAGTGTCAACCAAAACTTCAATCCATATCTTATACACTAACCTATACAATATAAAATATAAAATAGGTGTTTATTAACCGATAAACTTCAAGTACCCAAAAACCTTCTAAATTAGGTTATAATCTAATGATTCACTAAAAATGCTTTAGAAAACCATGAGTTCTACAAAACTTCAGTCCATATCGTATACAGAAACCTATATGCAATATTTGCTTATTTAAATAAGAAAATCACCTTGATTGCCAGCACACTGTGGTGGAAATATTGATGATCTACTAACGCCAGAATGATTTTGCAAAAGGCCAAAGTCGGTAATAGGTTATTTTTAACGAAAAAAATGTAAAAAATGATGAAAAAATTACTAAGATAAATATCAAGTGTACAAATAAAATAAAATACAAAGTCTCATGTTACATAAATTAGTGATACAGTGGATACACAATTTAAAGATAGTCAAGTCCCTTTGAAGATCCATATCCTTTGAGTTACCAAAACCTTTCCCTTAGTAAATTGAGTTTAAACGTAAGTAAATAAAAAAGCAGTCGCTTACTGACATACAGTGTTGCAAAAATCGGCCTAGGCGGCCGATTAATCGGCGCCTAGGCGCTAGGCGGCTACTTACTGACTAATTTTGAGCTAGTCGGCCAATTAATCGGAGTCGGTCAAAGTCGGTCAAAATCGGTCCTAGGCGGTCAAAAATCGGATTAATCGGCCTATATTAATCGGTTAAAATCGGTCAAAATCGGTCCCAGGCGGTCCCAGGCGGTCCTAGGCGGTCAAAATTGGTCAGAATCAGTCAAAATCGGTCAAAATCGAACCATACTATCTGAAACTTGAAGTATTTATGTGAATTTTGAAGTATTATTTTTATATTATTGGGTATATATATATAATTTTGAAAAAATACATATAAAAATCCCAATCCGATTAATCCCGATTAATCCCGATTAATCCTGATTAATCCCTAGGCGGTACCTCACCGCCCGACTAGCGCCTAGCGCCTTCTACAACACTGCCGACATATCTCCCATAGATTTGCTGCATATAGGACAGATGTAGTGTGTGCAAGCATACACCTATTGAAAGCAAAGACGACAATAATTAAGTAATCAGCAACAAAGATTTCGAATATAGAAACATAAAAGGTAACATGGTGCCACCTGGAAGCAAGCAGAGTGCATAAAATGACCGCAGGGAAGCGCTCTAACAGCTGCACTTGACGTAAATAAAAAATCACAGCAAATAGGGCAATTTGTTTCCAAACATTTCTCCCTACACTTATGATCCAATAACTTTATCCCCAAACAGTAGTTACACGTCATACAATGAAAAAAGTCGATTCCGAGACCCTGTCCAAGCCGACATAAGTTGCAAAACGGGCAATGATATACCGTCCTGAAAATATTAAATATACAAATAAATGTTTTTGAAAATCTTGATGCGTATCATAAGTTTAAGTGTTAAACTGTTTAATCACCTTTCATCATCGAAGAACTTGCAATAGCTACAATAATATTTTGCCATTGAAAGTCCATTGCAAGATGGGGTTGAGCAAACTGGCCCAACGGGTTGAACTTTCAAGCAGTCCATACACATCATTTCAGTTGTAGCTTTCCTGATATGGTAAATAAATAAGTAAGTTTTATTATTAAACTATTACTCAGTGGAAAAGGAGTGGTAACCTGTCCATTTTATGGTCACTGACATTATCTGAAAATTGCTTTTGACAACATGCAGCACGAAGCTTGCAGTTGCGTTTATAGTGTTCACAACCGAAGATTTGTTTCTCTTCGTCATGAAACGAAGGCGAGCATCAGTGTAGACGTTCGCCATCTGATTTGTCGCTTTCACTTCCTTGATGTAATTTCTGTTGAGCGGCTATCCAATGACTATGTTGACCATTAATTTAATTAGTCAGCAAGAATGTTTAACTTGTTTTGACTTAATTTAAAATAGAGTAAAATGCCATTTTCTGATTTTCGTCCCTGAGGTTTTGTTACTTTTGCGACTTTCATCCAAAGGTTTGATTTTCCGCATCTGATTCATTCAAACATCAAATTAAAAGAAAACATTATTGGAAAAAAAACTGTAACCGATTCACCAAAATCAAAGATGGGTACCTGCAAGTTGGATTGAATCGGAACGAAGAAGGGGATTGGGTGTAAATCTTGATATGGATATTCTGAATTTATCGGAAGAAAGAGCGCCAATAGACTAAAAAATATCACCTTCCTCTAAAACTTAAAACAGATCATCATAGCCCGGAAACGATCAAACTCATATAAATACTTTCCATTTTCCACATGAAAGCTTTAAACAACTTGTGGCAGATTAGTAGCAGCAGCCATGCTTATATTTGCAACCCTTACCAAATTAGAAAGTGACACAATCGAAATCAAAATAGAAGATTAGTTTAAAACCTTTAGGAAGTGAGTAGCAAACTCATTACCAAACCCAAAATGCTTAGATTCAAGAAATCTTTAAATCTTTAGGATGATTTTTGCTTACCAACAGTGGGTTCTCAGATGAATGAGTTTGCTACTCACTTCCTTGCTTCTATCTTCGACCGATAACCGTACCAACAGTACCAGACCGATCATACCTTCATTGTAGTGGTACCGGTATCATCATTTGTTGTTGTGGAACTGACATGTTTTTCATTATTTGCACATGTGCTTGAAGCTTCTTTAAGTAGTCTATTGCTTCATCTAACATTGAAGCTTTATCCGTCTGTATAAAAAATTTCCAGATTTAGTTACTTTTCACACTAAAATGATTAGAAAAAAGGTACACGTTGACTTATGAAGTCAAATTTCTAATTTATAACTTTAAATTAGGATAAAAAATGATCATAGTTTCCAATATTTTTTGATAATCTACTTTACTTTATGCTATATTCTATACATGGATAGGTATTGGTACAAAATTATTCAAGAAATGAATAATAATTTCAGATATGGAAGTCGGTAGGATTGACTTTAAAAGTCAAACAACAAAAAAGAAGTTAAGAACACATTAATTAAATTCTGACCTTATTAGCATTAGGCACAAGTTTCTGTAGAGCTTCATCTTCTGGTTGATCCTTTCTCTTCTTCGCTAAAATAACGATATATCACATAAGATCACATTTAGTGGTTTAAATTTTCCAACTTTTAGTACTTTTTCTTTTACAAAATGAACTTACAAACAATTTACCCGGTCGGACTGGTTATGAACAGCAGCTCTACTTCTCCTACTCGACCGAGACCAAACTGTTTCATCCTCAGTCCTTCATTCTTCTTCTTTATTTTCCTGTTCAAAGTCAATAAACATTTAATCTTACCAATTGAAGAAATATAGTCTTTGTTAGTAATTGAGGGTTCAGCGACGACAACACCCAGCACCACCATCAACATCGTTGATCACTGCCTTCACACATAACGAAGACTTCATTACCGTCGTCGGGTTCTAGAAATCATGTTCACGAAAAACGAAATCAGATTCAAGGTTCAAGAAAAACGAAATCAGATTAAAGTCAAAGAAACTATTTTTCATCTTAAACGAATCTATGAATACCTTTTAGAATGAAACTTCTTGTGTTTTAGTGGTCCCATGTGCCTACATCATATAAATGAGTCAACTTGTGAATCAATAACATTGCATGTTAACTCTCATTTGATGCTAATTAGGTGACTATAGGTGTGTCAAAAAAGTAAACATTACACAAGTCTACATCCATTTTATAAGTCCTTTCTAAATAAAAGTCTCACTTTTCATAATAATTCTACAATATACTATTAACATCAAACCTTCATAGATTTTTCTACAAAGACAACATGAGTTAGCATGAAACATCTTTTCTAAAATAAACCTAAACCTAAAAATTAGAAGACTCATGAACATATGACACATACAAACCCGTGTAAACATCAAATTACGTCAACTCAACCTGGCGCAAACAACACTTTACTATATAGACACAACCCGTTTTTTTGACCAATCACACAACCCATCCATTAAGCATATATATATATATATATATATATATATATATATATATATATATATATATATATATATATATATATATATATATATATATATATATATATATATATAAGTACACACATACACAAAGTAAACATGTTAAGAATAAATGGGACTACTTACATATATCTCGAAAATCTTTAAAAGCATGGAAGGGTATATTTGCTTATTAACTCACCTTACCAATGACACTTATAATGTCTGTTGCTTTCTGTTTTTTTAAACTATACAAAAAGGATTTGTATCCAATATACATTAAGAAATTCTAAAACAAATGTAAAAACTAACCTTTGTATGTGGCCACTTCCCCAAAATGATACATTACAATAAGACTCCAATGAAACCTAGCAAAAACTCAGTTTTCTTTTAGAAAACGAGTTCCTTAAAGAAAAGGAGATTTAGAAGCTTTCGATTTACCTGTAATTTATTGGAATAAAAGCATAATCATTCTCAAAAGGTTGACTTTTCTAGTCCACTTTCTTAAATGTAATTTGTAGCTCTCGAGAAACATCTCCGGGTTCAAACAATGCTGACCATTGGGCTATGATGAATTCAATACCCTAGAACACAAAGTCAACGGTTAAAGTCGACACTAAAAAGACCAAAAAATGAATCAAGAAGTTATCCATTTTAACTGAGGAAATCAACAAAATAAATGACCTTTTGAAATTACGAAAATAACTATTTGACTTATTTATTCTAAGTTACCGATAATTTCCACCAATAACAAGAGGACCCATGTCAATAATCAGGCAATCAATAGCAGATTAGACTAAGTCCTTCCCCTACACCAACCCCAAGAAGACATGAATCCTTCCCCTACACCAGCTTCAAGAAAACACAAAAGGAGGCATAGACACAACACACAAGCATCATCATGCACCCAACCTTGCACCGGTGCCTAAAATCCCATCATCACCAACACTTAACTTGATTAGTTCCCACAGACTTACTTAGTTAAAAATGTCACTTTACATATAAAAAAATTAAAAATATGAAAGTTCAAAATACTATAAAATCATCTTACTTGAAACTCAAGTGTAGACAGTGTCACCATCAGTCATGGTTGTAAAACAAGGTTTCCAAGGCCGAGTACTCCCCGAGTAGTCGCTACAAGGTAGGCTGCCGAGGCGACTTTCTCTAACTCCGCCTAATTACTCGGAATCGATCAAACGCGGTCAACCTCGGCCAAAATCAGATCTAGTAGGTCAATTTCGGCCGAGTTTGACTTAAAAAATAATAAAACATAATTTATATGACTATCATATCAAATAATGAATATAATTTTTACGTATTTTGTTATAAATATTAGTAAGTTTATGCTATTAGACTTATATTTAATTTTCGAAAACTAATTTCTTTATAATTTAACATGTCTGAGTACTCCCCGAGTACTCTCCGCCTATGCCGAGTACTCTCAACTCCCCGGTCGACCGACTAGGGAGCGCCTAACGACTTTTGCAACCATGCCATTAGTACTTCCTTCAGTTCCTTGAATAGCGATCCATAAGCCTCACACAATTAACAATACATCCTCGAAATACACAACGTCTTGCAACAGTTTTAATTCAAAAGGGAAAATTTAACACAATCCAATTGGTATATCAAAGATGAATAAGTACGTGTGACTATGCGAGTACATAAAATCTTGGCTCTTTATTTTTTTAATCTACCAGGCCAGATGTGTTGTTTTGTACTAAAATTTCTGCCGCTCTGAGGTGAATTTTCTACATCGCTCTGAGGTGAATTTTCTACTTCTGTAGCATACAAAACCATAGTTCGCCCAATAATATTTAATCATATAAAAACGCCAACAGAAAAATAACATAATGATTCAAACGTCAAAGTGATTTAAATGCAAAAAAATGCATGGGCAATTTGATTTTTCAAAACAATAATGAAATTAATAGTTAGCTCACCCACACAACTTCTTTGGAACTGGACATATTTTCAATTGAAACACTCGAGTTTAGAAGCTTCTGAAGTGAAGGAAAAGCACTATCTCCTGCCGTTTCAAGAAGTGTGCAGCTACCTAAAGAGACACCAAGAGGCATTAAATTAGAAACTAATGTTTTAGTTAGGTTGGTACCTATATGATGTTGTTCACAACATTATTTCCATCAGACTCCTATGCATTATAAAAAACAAATAATTATTAGCACCAATTATACAACCAATAGTTGATTATAAGCCGATTTCCATGTGTTGTGTACTATCTAGTGCGCTTTAAAATTTTCAAACAATTTAATCAAATAGTTCCACAGTGAGGGTTCTAAATAAACAATTTACTTACCATTAATGAGAGAAGCTCTTCTGTATATGGCCTATCTGCTCCTCCTGTTACTTTTAAATAATGTGCATGAACCCTAAAATTGAAGCATTAATCCAAGATACTAAATATCAATTGAAAAGAATTACTCAAAAGATGATGAAAACTCCAATCAATTATCCCCAAAAAAATAGAAAAAAACCCTGATTATCATCCTAACAATTGATTTTATATCAAAAAAATCACCCTAAGCCTCAAAGAAACATCCACAACTATTGTAAACGACCACCCAGTACCACTTGGAGAACAAACGAAACTACTCATCGAACTGGATTAACGGATTATTAATGAGAGAATCAAGATGATTGAGGATTGAAGAAGATACAATAGATTAAACATTACAATAAACAATAATAAAATATTTCATACCTGGTTATTGAATCGGTGAGAGAAGAGATTGGTTCTCCAATTGAGCGATGAAGGAGAGGTGGCTAGGGTTTACAAAATAATTTTGGTCCTTTTGAAAATCGATCCAGCTAGTATTCAGGCACCGTCACCGGTGTTCAAGCACCATCACCGGTGTTCAAGCACCATCACCGGTGTTCATCTCACATATTTGAAATACGAATCGCAATTTGACGACATGTAATAAAAAAAACAGCAAGTTTTTACAAATCTGAAACACAAATCATGTTTTTTTAAAACCCTAAAGATGAACAAATGAACGAACGATTCTTTTAAAACCCTAAAGCATACCTTGGATGATCAAACATGAGTGGAAGAAGATGGATTGAAGCAGAATCTAACAATTGATTTTATATCAAAAAAATCACCCTAAGCCTCAAAGAAACATCCACAACTATTGTAAACGACCACCCAGTACCACTTGGAGAACAAACGAAACTACTCATCGAACTGGATTAACGGATTATTAATGAGAGAATCAAGATGATTGAGGATTGAAGAAGATACAATAGATTAAACATTACAATAAACAATAATAAAATATTTCATACCTAGTTATTGAATCGGTGAGAGAAGAGATTGGTTCTCCAATTGAGCGATGAAGGAGAGGTGGCTAGGGTTTACAAAATAATTTTGGTCCTTTTGAAAATCGATCCAGCTAGTATTCAGGCACCGTCACCGGTGTTCAAGCACCATCACCGGTGTTCATCTCACATATTTGAAATACGAATAGCAATTTGACGACATGTAATCGAAAAACAGCAAGTTTTTACAAATCTGAAACACAAATCATGTTTTTTTAAAACCCTAAAGATGAACAAATGAACGAACGATTCTTTTAAAACCCTAAAGCATACCTTGGATGATCAAACATGAGTGGAAGAAGATGGATTGAAGCAGAATCACATTTACAAATTTATGGAAAGAATGATTTCCTCACAAATCGCCTTGGATTGACGAAGGATTATTGAACCAAGATCAAGATGAACATCTTTGGTTTTAGGGTTGTGGAGTTGAAGAGTGTGAAGGAAGAATAAGAAAAAGACATATAAAGGATCTGTTATGCTTGACGAAGGATTGTTGTTGGTCTCACAAAGAAGAAAGAGAGACCAAATAGAGAGAAACCAGGGTTTTTCAAGGTTCACAGGCGGGGACTTCCTCTCTCCACTTCATTTTCAAGGTTCACAGGTTTGAATTTTGAAATTCAAATTTTCCTCCATCTTTCTATTAACTTTTTCACCAACTTATTATTCATTATTATTTATTAATTAATTAAAACTGATTTAATTGGGATGTTTAAAAAAGATTATGACATCATCATTGACATGTGGCATAGCTTAGGAGTTGACACATAGGCAGATTTACATCACCCAAAAGTCTCTTATTATAGATAGTATAGATATTCATATCATAGCCAAGTTGTACCAAATACTTAAAAGAGTTACCCATGCCCTTATTTGCGCCTAGGCGTGCCTGGGTGCTCGCTTTAATAACTATGGCTTCCGTTGCATCGTGAATTTGGTTTTGGTTATGGCTCAAAACCAAACCGCCATGTACGTAGCCCTAAACTCACCAACCTTAGTGATATGTTTCCTACCGCATCGTGCGGGTAAACGACTAGTGTATATATATATATATATATATATATATAGAGGAAGGTTAACGTACATTACGGCTTAACGTACATCACGTACGACAGGTAATTACGCACGTTCATTTTAAAATCACGCACGTTATAACTCAAAAATCCAAAATCACGCATGTTGAAACACAATAATCACGCATATTGAAAACATTAATCACGCATGTTATAGAACAAATCACGCACGTTGTCGTACGTAAAGTACGTTAAGTTGTAATGTACGATATACTTTTTCTATATATATATATGTATATGTATATGTATAGGGTAGGGTTCATGCGAGAACCACCTTTATTGCGAAAACCGCGAGAACCAATGTGAACACACCAAAAAAAACCTAAAAAGACCTAAAAAAAACCTAACACCCACCCCCCCCCCCCAAAAAAAAAAAAAAAAAAAAAAATAAACCCCCCACCCCCACCCAAGCTAAAATGCTAAAAACTAAACCCTCAAAAACCTAAAAAAATCTAAAAAACACACAATTTTTTTTTAATATTTTTACATTAAAATCGCCACTTTTAGTAGCCAATTTTTTTTAAATTAAAAAAAAAATTTTGCCTACTAAAAGTAGCGATTTTTTTTATAAAAAATATTAAAATATTTTTTTTTGTGTTTTTAGCTATTTTTAGGTATTTTTTGTTGTGTTCACATTGGTTCTCGCATTAAAGGGTGGTTTCTAACGAATCCTTCTCCTATATATATATATATAGGATAGGGATCCTGTACATTAATCTAGAAGTGTATTATAACACTATATATAACACTATGTAACACCATATAAACACTATGTAACACCTTATAACACCATATAACAATATGTAACACTATATAACACTATATATCTATCATAGACATGCTATCAGACAAAATATTAGTGTTATATTTCTTATATAGTGTTATATAGTGTTACATAGTGTTATACGGTGTTTATATGGTGTTATAGAGTGTTATATATAGTGTTATAATACACTTCTCACATTTCTGGATTAATGTACATGATCCTCTAACTATATATATATATATTGGGATCGGTTCAAATGAAAAGCATCCCCAATTGCGAGAACCGCGAGAACCACTCTCCACCAATCAGATAATGACATGTATGCAGTATTATTTTAAAACCAAGGGTAATTTAGTCTATTACTCAAACTATCAAATCATCTATCTGTCTTCTTTTGTCTTTAAAGTCTTTTCTTCACAAACTTTGAAATTCTCATTTTATATATATATATATATATATATATATATATATATATATATATATATATATATATATATATATATATATATATATATATCTGCACCGATCCGCTCCAAAATCTAATCCCCATCCACAATCCTTCTCTTCTTTAGTGATGTACCAAATTATAAGGAAGATGAGATGGTTCTGGTGGAGACGGAGGCAGAAGGGGACGAGCAACTAGCGGTGGAAACCAACCCACCACCACGGACACCACCACCGGAGACGGAGGCAGAAGGGGAGGAGCTACTGACGGCATCATATATATATATATATATATATATATATATATATATATATATATATATATATATATATATATATATATATCTGCACCGATCCGCTCCAAAATCTAATCCCCATCCACAATCCTTCTCTTCTTTAGTGATGTACCAAATTATAAGGAAGATGAGATGGTTCTGGTGGAGACGGAGGCAGAAGGGGACGAGCAACTAGCGGTGGAAACCAACCCACCACCACGGACACCACCACCGGAGACGGAGGCAGAAGGGGAGGAGCTACTGACGGCATCACTACTGGCGGCGATGGTGGTTTATGCGACGGGGTAGTGGTGGTTTAGTCAAGAACTCCACCGCCATCGATGGGGGTTTTCTGCGACGGGGTAGTGTTCCAATGGTGGTTCAGTCAAGAACTCCACCGCCATCGATGATGGGCTTGCCGAATATTTCCACCGTCTTTTGATGGTAATTTCTATCTACTGAAAGGTATGCATATCTTACGTTCTGACAATATCCGGACATCCAAAAATTTTTTGTAATCATTAAAATATTTTATTTTAGTGATTGGAATGCAAAAATACCATTCGTCACGTAATTTGGATCGTTTTCGCGTCTGTTCAAGTTTCGTCGTAATTAACCGAATAACATGACCGTACAACCAAACGAACCGACATCCGTGATATTTTCAGGCATATTTCAAGTCCCCTATACTATAACAACCTTGTAGAGCCTTGAAATTGGGTTTACGGGGGTTAAACGCGTCGAAAAACAAGTTTTGGAGCTGCAGGGACCTGTTTTGACAGTTTTAAAAAGTTCTGGTCTGGGATCTCTGGCTGGGCGCGAAGACTGATGTTGTTTCCTTCGTGGCCCGCGACAGCTGGAGCTGGGCAGATTCTTTGAATCTTCAAAATAGCCTGCTGTCTTTGGTTTTGATCCTAGTTTTTCAATACCTTGAGCTGGTTTAAGTGTTCCCCAAGCCCCTAAATCAGTGGATACATGTGTAGGGCTAGGATCATGCTTTGATTAACTCACAAACACTTGGAATGATCTTGTGGAGCCTGATTTCCTATAAATACCCAAGGATTTTCTCATTCCAACTTGCCCATTCTTCATTTCTTTCACCTTTGTTCCGATTGAAGCTATCCCACTTGGTTGAAGGCTTCATACTTGAGTATTCTTAGTCATCATTTCAGCCTTGAACACTTGTAAGTGTTCTTTCATCTCTTGTTTTTTGTATTTAAGCAAGAAAGTCATACAGTGTTTGACTTTCAGCTTTGACCATGAATTGGTCAAGAAAAAGTTCGTTTGAACTTTGCAACGTGAGCGTAATCACGATGGTTATAGTCCCTAACGACTATACCTACTGATTAGCATGTTGACTAGTCGAAGTGACGAGTCAAAGTTTCGGTCAAAATGCACGATTACGTGCATTTTGCAACGAAACTATTTTCGGGTATCAAAACACTTTGTTTTGATATCAAATCAGTTTTCTAACTTAGCTATACATGTTTTAACATGTTTAACTCGTCACTTTTAGTTTAGTGCTTATTTAGGGTCGTAAGTCAAGCGGTCTCGACAACCGCTTAGACTTTCGAACCCGACCCGTTTGGTCGATCATTAGGATTTGACCAAACACATTAGGTGACCATAGTTGTATAGGGAATAACCTTCCGAGGTTATACCTTCTGGTCACTTCGTTTAGTTAGTTGTATGATAGTTAGTTTATATGCCTTAGGAAAATGACCGAAATGCCCTTTTTGCGCATAATTTTATTTTAAGCATATGTAACCAAAGTTTTGACACCTAAACTGATTATCCAACATAATTAAACATGTTAGGGCATATAATACTTATCATATGGCTATTTAGACCATCCGAGTGCGCTTTCGCGCAAATGACACGCTAAAGTAGCGTAGACTACCTTAACGGGTCATAACGAGTCATGAGCACTTAGGATACGTTTCCAATTAGAATGTTAGGTTTAGTAAACCATTTCATATGAGTTCCAACACTCATTTGGTTTACAATACCTCATTCTATCCGATTCCTCGATTTGTGTCCCGTTACACTAACATAGTATACGATACACTAGGAACCACTTCGCCACTTGAACTATTGATCCTTTGAGCTTTGTTATATCATTTGAACAAGACCTACATGCAATCCCAGGCAAGTACATAGTCCCCTCTTTTACCGTTTTCAAATGTTTTGGGGTGATTCATATGTGTAACCGATTTATTTTCAAATGTATGGCAAGAATATGTTTACTAAGTGCTTTTATGTGTATTATTCCGATTATGCAAACACAATGGTTATCCAAATCCTTATAGGATCTATCTATCTTCATAGTTAGATTCTTATAGGATATTTGACGTACAGTCTTAGATCTTCCTATCTTCATAGTGAGATTTTTAAGAAGTACTTTACGAGACGATGGTTATGGTTATGTTTAGAGATTGTTGGTGATTTAGATAACGAAACTAGAGTAATACAATAAGCATATGGTGGATACGCCGCTGGTACTTCCTATATATAAGTGTGCTTATTGTATTACCCTTCGTGGCGTTATCCCGAATCATCATTAGGATTTAGGATTGTTGTGATTCAATGATTCAATGTGACAGAAACCAAATCCTTATAGCATCTATCTATGTTCATAGATTGATTCTTATATGATGTTTAAAGTACTAATATTGGAGTCCTTATTTGGATTCATTGTGTGCTTTAATGCGTATTTGACTAGACAATGTGGCAGAAACCAAATCCTTATAGCATCTATCTATCTTCATAGATTGATTCTTATAGGATGTTTAAAGTGCTAATATTGGAGTCCTTGTTTGGATTCATTGAGTACTTTAATGCGTGTTTACAAGTTGGTGACAAGTTGACGATTTATGTGTTTATGTGGTAGTTGTGATTTAGATAACGAAACGGGTGAAATAAAATAAGAACATGGTGGATACGACTCTGGTACTTCCTATATATAAGTGTTCTTATTTTATTACTCTCGTAGCATTATCCGAATCATTTTAGGATTTTGTGTACGATTGATTCAATGTTCGAGTATCCAAATCATTGTAGAATCTTCCATATCTTCATATGTTAGATTCTTAGAAGGATATCTAAAGTATTATTATAAATCATTGACTTAATTTATACAATACTCACACGTGTTCTGACAGATTTCAAATATTGTTATTGATAATCCTTGACTGGATTTTTAATAACACATTTACAAGTTTTACGATGTTTTCAACGAGGTTACAAAGTACAATTTAATGGCATGAAAATTACTTTGTAATAGTCATATTGCCATATACAAAACTATTTGCCACAAGTTTTCACAATCGAGATTATGTATTGCAATACTAAACTTTTGCCATTCTTTGGCTTCAAGATTTATTTTTCAATCGACAACTCTTGTAGTCGTCAAAGTATTGCAATATCAAACTTTTGCCATTTATTTGGCTAACAAAACCTATGTATTCGCCGACATTTTTATGCTGACTATTTTTCACATATGTTTCAGGTTTTCAATTATTCGAGCATGCAATGCATAGGACTGCATCCGGGCCTTAGACTTCCTAAATCAAAAGACAATTACATGTATTCTTTGTTTGTAAAACAATGATAACAATAATGAAACAATTTAGTACCAGTAGTTGTGAGCAATTTGTAACGTGACTCCCCGATATTTCCGCCGCGTGTTATGTATTACGCGATTGGGGTGTTACAACAATCCAGGCATAGCAGGTAACAGTCCACCATGAATGGACCTGGATTTGTCCATCGGAACTGGGCTGGAGAAGCACAATTAACATTCTCCGCCAATCGACGAAGATCAAGTAGGGCCTCAGCGACCTCACAGGCATCCAGTACCTCCGATACATGACGCTGACGATATGGATTCTTCATGAAGGTAAAAAGTGGCCAACATGTGTTTCCTAAATGATCACATTTTATATAACAAATAGAGAGCAAGTAATCTGATTGACATACGATGGTCACATCGCCCCCATGTCAGGGGAGAAGTCAGAAATAATCATGATAGGCTATAAGAAAAACATAGGGGGAATACGTCATTCAACAAAAAGTAATTAAGGGTTTGCACACACAACTTATAGGATCGGTTTTGACTCCCGAACGATTGCGAAACCACACGTACAACGTGCGGAATCCGTGCACGTGTGTGGACCGAACACAAGAACTAATATAATGATGATTCTATTGATCGAATGACAAGATTCAAGCACTGTGAATCACCTTCTTGCTACTTTCTCTCTCTAGAAGCTCTAGTCTTCAATCAAGAGCTCTCTTAATGTAGCAAATGAGCAAAAGTCCAAAAATGAAACCTAAAGACTCTTATTTATAGGGCTCTCATAATGAAAATTTCCTTATTTACAAAAATGCCATTGCCCTATATTTAACAATATAAAACTTTGCATCATTCAGTTTCTTGCTACAATTCAGATTGATGGAGGTGATAAACATATTGCACTCACAGACACCCCCTTGGATATTGCAGTAGTCAATCTCGTAGCATCTGTCTTCTCTCTCTCCGAGTCTTCACAAAGTTCTGACATCTTCAGCAATCACAGACTCCCTCTTCAAGCTTTTCATGATTCTGCATTCTGAATCAGCTCCCCCTTTCGATAGACTCTTTCGTCAGGCTCCCCCTTTCGTAAAGCTTCCGTGCTTTAGGATCGACACCTAGCTTTCTGATTACAAGCTCCCCCTTGCATTGAGCTCGTCTTCAGACTCCCATTAGTCTTAGGTATCGGGATCGTAATCTGGCTTAACATCTGCAATGTCTCAAACATTTATAAGAAATTTGACAATATAAGTTTGAAAACCTAACTCTCAACATAAGCTGGAGCATTTCAAATATGTGACACTGAAATCTTTTTAGGTTTCCTAGAATTGAGAACCTGGCTCTATTGCATAAATGTAACAATATGTAAGCATCCAGGAATAACTTGTCTCTCTCCCCCTATCAAATGACTTTATGAATTTGACAGTTTAAAGAATCTAAAACTTCACAAATAATCGTCCAAGTCGAAATTAATGACCTTGGATATTTCACAAACTGTTTTTGAAATATTTCATTTTAAAAACCTCAAGTTTCAAATTAATGAACTTGTTTGTTTTCAGAAACACGTTCAGCATACTTAGATTTTGAAACTCAGCTTTCAGACATCGGTTGTCGGAATTAAAGAAGAATCAAAATCTTTTTTTATTTTTCTGAAATATAAAGCAGTAAACAAATATTTACAGACAATATTTTTGTTTGAGTTCATGTAAGAGGATCATATCAGTTTATGACGAATCACTAGCACTGTTGAGCTATAAATACTTTAAGTTCTAAACGATTCACTTAGATTGTCAGTATACTGATCCACTTAAATTTTCACACAAAGTTCAACTGATTCGAGATATGAGATTTAGTGTTTTAAGTCCTTAACTAATTTGCGTGTCCCACTTCAGAATATACTCTCGTATCAAGATTCCCTAGATTCAGTCTTACGGGTGAATATACTAATTTGATATCTGTACTCTGGGTTAGTGCGAGACCTTGACAGCTCAGGTATGAACTACCATTCAGTCAAAGAGATGAAGGCTCGACTTTAGATGTGTCCTACTTAGGGATCTTTTTTACAACCGCACTTGATTCGTATCTTTTGATATTTTATCAATTTTTGTGCAGAGGGTAAGCATTCAGCACATAAAGTATTATACGAGGCCAAGGCCATTGCTTCCGCAATATCAGAAGACCAGATATAATACCCCAGATATCAAACAATATAAAGATCTAATATCTCAAAATCTGGCAATCTCTCAAACAAGATTTCGGGGGTTACCCATATATCCGAGAGATGTTCCCCATGAGTTAAGTAAGTATTTGATATTTAGGTTTATATCTCGAAAACAATCTACTAAATGTGTAAAAACCTACTGGTATATCATCATTGAAACTGTTTATCACCATTTGTTAGGATCTGAGTTTCTTTTGATTATATTGTTTAACAGAAATGAAAGATGAAACAGAGAATGATGTGTGACAACTCGTATTTCGGAACCTATCGTTGTACTAAGGGTAGCATGTTTTGAACTTATGTAACGTATGTGAGCATTATGTGACTATGTGAATTTGATGATTTAATGGAATGTTATGTTATTGAATGTTATGTGAATATATGTTGTGTTGTATGTATGTACATGAACGACCCAAACGCACAACACTCACCCGATCGCACAAGCCCATTCGGGCCACAACTTGTATTCGGATCAAGGGCAGCCCAAGTGAGGGTCGGCCCACTCCTCTTATGCGCATACACACACCATTAGGGAGTTGTTCCTCATTTGTTGCAAAACACCCCCACACACAAAACCCTAGTGCTCTCCTCTCTCTCTCTAAGCCGACGGCTATCCGGATCCTCTCGAAGTCCTTGTGATTCCTACCTTGCATTCGGTTAGTATATGATTATTATTGTTTGACTTTGATTACTGTTATAGCTTGATTGAATGATAATATGGCTAAGTGTTTGATCTTGATTTGTTTGATGTAGAATAGGTTAGTAATCGGTTATATTTATGATTTTGGATTGATATCATTGACTAATTATTGACACCATGAATATTGATTGTTAGTGGGTGATGATTATGAACATATGATTGAATCGATGTGTAGGTAATGCTAGGTCCAATGGCTCTCTAGAAATCATGTGAATGTCAGTATACATCGATTGTTTAAAAGTCAATTTCATTAATTATATGTGCATCAGTACTTGTGTTCATACATTTTAAAAAGGGTCCAATCATTCTATGGCATTCAAGACTTGATGTCATATCATCATGTGAAAGACTTTATGAATGGAAATCAATTGTGGTGTGCCGATTAATTGAGTTTGTCGGCTAGTATGCATGTAATCGGCCCATGTGATCTCTGTTTTAGTTCAATTATCAAGTTAAGAAATTAGTAAATGTTACATGTCATAGTTTGGTCCAATAACCTCTTGAGGTGACTAACAGTGGTCGGCCATAATTGATAAAAAGATTCGATTTGATGGTTTTCTTCACTGAAATGATGATGAGTTGTTATGATATTAGGGTTCATATTAATTGATGATTTATTTATTTGATCGATTAATTGGTTAGATGGAAATTGTTTGAATTGGTTGATAAATCTCATAAAAGGAAACAATATAACCGATTAGCATGATTGGTGGATAATAAAACAAATCGCACAAGATCAGACCTTATCAGATAAGCTTTCTGATCGCACAAGATTGTCCAGTCGTACAAGCTTGACTGGATCGCACAAGACTAAAACAAACTGTTTTGGGTCGCACAAGCTTTGGGCTTATTCACATGTTGGGCCGGGGTATTTAGTGGGTTATGTTAGTGAGTCGCACAAGATATATTGTATTCGTACATGATGTATGGGATCGCACAAGTTGTTTATCTGTTTAATTGATTGGGCCGTGGTTATTCTTATGTTATTTGGGCTTCTTGTTATTTTGGGCCGGGTGGCTAACAGAGTTGCACAACATGTTGTGGATCGCACAAGGCCGTGCTGAACGCACAACATGTTAGGCCGACTTCTATTGGGCTATATCTTTCGGATCGTACAAGTATGAATATGCTATGCAGTTTGACTGTTTATGTGATGCCAAGATTAGTATGTGTTCGTGACTTTGCTATCTCTGTGTAAACCTATGTGTGCTTTACTTGAACCTAAACCTGACATGTACGATAACCATGTTAGGACGTGGTTGACCACCAGCATCTAGACTTGACCTTTCTGTGTATATGCCGAGCAAACCAAGGTGAGTTCACACTTTCTACAAAGCATGGGATTCCCAGGGGTTGGGAATGGGGTTAAGGAATATGGATTCCTCGTCCTTTCTTGGGTAGGACAGTACGGGTTCAGGAATATAATTCCTCGTCCTCACGGACAGTTAACTTTTACTAGACCAAAACTCTATCACGAAGTCCCTCCTTTTTATATCGACTTAATCACCGGGCCAATGGCGAGCGGGTCATTAGTTAGATAGCGCTATTTAGGTCTGACAAGCCTCACACCGTGCCGCAGAGGACGGGCGTGAACTAATGGATCTGGGCACGTCAATGATGATAGACATTGACAGTTCAGGGCACTTAAACATGACTTTAGTTAGCAGTCGATATGGTAACGAGTCTAGTGTATACATGGGGTAGCCCCCACGGCCGAACTGCCAGATAACTATCAAGGGGTAGCCCCCACGGCTGGATTGCCAGAGTTAACGGGTTAAACAAATCACGTTTTTCAACTATGGGGTAACCCCCACGGCAGGGATGCCAGTTAAAGGAACTATTTTTGGAACAACTAAAACCAACACCCAACTGTGAACTCGCTCAACATTATTGTTGACTCGTTACTACATGCTTTGCAGGTCAATAGGTACTTAGCTGGAGCTTGCACAAGGAAGAGTCGTTGTGGGACATTGACAGCTGTGTGCCATGTTAAACCTTTGGATATTTAAACTTATGTTTTGGGATTTAACCATTATGCTTCCGCTCATAACTAAAACTATGTTTGATTTGGACACTAACTGTGTTGGTTGAACTTTTACATTTAATTACTCGCTTGTTCAATATGATTAAGAGTTTGATCCTGTTCAGTCACGCCTCCAAGCGGTGATACTCTGCATGTGGATTTTGGGGGTGTGACAGATTGGTATCAGAGACATTGGTTATAGAGAACTTGGTTTTAATAAAGGAAAACGTTTTGTTAAAACCAGACTATAACCTGTACAGTGCTCTACGATCCACAACGACGGTTCACTCCACGTGCAAGACTCGACATTCTAGGTGATATGCTTTATGTTACATTGCCTACTTACTAGATTATATAGAAATTTGCTCAGGATATGCTTAGTTAGTATAGCTATTGCTGCTTGAACACATGTGTGCTTACTCTCTTCTGTCATCGCACTTTCGCGAACCCTTCTCACTCATGTTTCCTTGATAAGAAGATCATTTCTGGACGCATTAACATGACTCAAGCCCAGTTGACGGCTCTGATTAACGAACAGGTTGCTGCGACACTTGCAGCCGCACAGGCAGGAGGTATACCCTGCAGTTTAAAACTCATTCTAGGATCTTTAGATCCTACTCACGTGAACCTATCCTTGTGTTAAACTTTGTCCTTTCTTATACCCACAACAGATCAGCATGCTCAGCCACCTGTGTGCACCTTCAAAACTTTTATGGACTGCCGACCCACTACTTTTAGCGGCACTGAAGGAGCAGTAGGTCTCCTCCACTAGTTTGAGAAACTAGAATCTGTGTTCGAAATGTGTGAATGCCCCGAGGCACGCAGGGTGAAGTATGCTACCAGTACCCTCGAGGGTTTAGCCCTCACATGGTGGAACGCTCAGGTCCAAATGCTGGGGTTGGTTGCTGCTAACGCCACCCCATGGAACAATTTTAAGGAGATGATTAAGGAAGAATACTGCAGTCGGGATGATATTCATAAGCTGGAAGTCGAGTTCTTCAACCTCAAGATGACAGGGTCAGAAATTGAGGCGTATACGAAGCGATCAAATGAGCTTGCATTACTGTGTCCTACTATGGTGGACCCTCCAATTAAGCGTATCGAACTTTATCTTAAAGGTTTAGTTCCAGAGATCCAAAGTCATGTGACTTCAGCAAACCTCGCCACCTACCAGCAAGTTGTTCAGTTGGCTCACCGTCTCACTGATCAGGCGGTGGAGCAGAATAGGTTACCAAAGCGTATAAGTGCTACAGCTACTTCGGATGCTCCTAGTGACAACAAGAGAAAATGGGATGGAGCTTCAAGCAAAGGTTCAACTTCTGTGCAATATCAGTCTCAGCAGAGAAGGACTGACGACTATAGGAGTCCTAGTCAGCAATCATCTGGTAGCCAAAGTCGTGGTGTGTACAAGGGAAATCACCCTAAATAAAATCGCTGTAACCTACATCACAGCGGGCCATGCACCAGGGGTAACTGTCATCCGTGCAACAAGCCAGGCCACGCAGCAAAGGATTGCATAAGTTTATACCCAGCAAACCAGAATCGTTAGCAACAACAAGCTCAACCGAATCAACGCCAACAACAGCAGCAAGGTAACAACAAAGGGTGGTTTCAGTGTGGAGCTGAAGGCCACTTCAAGAGAGATTGTCCCCAACTGAACAGGAACCAGAACAACAACAACAACAACAACAACCAAGGGAATGGGAACAACGGGGGTAACGATGGCAATGGTGCAAGGGGTCATGCGTTCGTTATTGGCAATGGATGTGACAACTCGAATTTACGACATTCTCTATTCGCATTTAATGCACGTTGACTTTGACTGTTTAGTTGTTTGACTTGCCTGACTTCGTAACTGTACACTTTGTGATATGATGAGACGTATTATGTTGCATGATTATGTGTTTGATTGTATAATGTGGAACTTGTTGAGAAACATAAGCTGTTTAAGATTTGAACAACCCGACGAAACACAAGAGTGTTTCGCCATAACCCATCCCGACGAAACAGACTGTTTCGCCATATACATCTTGACGAAACAGAAGTCTGTTTCGCCGGCCCAGTAATTCACAAAGCCCAGCTTAGGCCCAGTACGTAAACTCGCATATTACTACGTGAACCAACCTCTTGTTTCACACTTTTGAGCAATCTGAAACCCTAGAGGACACTCTACTGTGTGACGGCAAACTAGAACCCACCGGAAACCCTTGTGCGATCAAACCATCATCTCGGTTAGTAAATCTATGTGTCTTGATTGATCTTTCATCCATGTATGTGTCTATGTGTCATGTGATTCTGCTTTGATGTTGTATATTTGAAATCGATACATGTTAAATATTAGGGTTCTTGTTATGATGATGATGATATGGATTTCGATATGAATATTGTAATCGGATATAAATGGTTTTATGCGAAACTTAATATGATTGAATACTCGGTTCTGGATGTTGTTATTATGATCTGATTCTGAATGCAAGTTAGCATCTTGATAGGGTTTGATGATGTGATGTTGTAATCGATATGTTGTATACGTAAGCTAGGGTTCATACTAGACGATAAAGTGGTCCGATGATTATGCTATGATGATGTTACAATGATTCTGTGTTGAATGATTACTGCATGATTGATAATATTGATGTCGGCTGTTAAGGATGATTAGGGTTTCTGCATGTAATTGTACTAACGTAACTGAACTGTCCGACGAAACCGAACCCTCGGCGAAACAGAATGTGTTTCGCCAAGGGTAGTCGACGAATCAGAAGTTCTGTTTCGCCAAGGGACACCTCGACGAAACATATGTGTTTCGCCAATATTGTGTTTCGCCAAATGTGTGTTTCGCCGTATATGTAATCTGCACAGTAACTTGGGTTAATTCTGTTAAGTGTTAACTGGAATATTTAACTGCTGTTAAGTGTAACCGTCTGGTATAGGATTGTGATTACGTGCTACATGTTTATACATGCATAACTTGAACACACACTGATTTCACGTACGTGCATACTCTAGGACGTGATTGATTTACTTTGAGCACATACTTAGCATACCGAGCAAACCAAGGTGTGTTCACACTCGTACCAAGGCATGGGATTCCCCAGTTTGGGTTGGGAATGGGATTGAATGATTACCTGTACTTATATTACCACTAGACTACTTACCACGGTCCTCGGATTGGGAAGGATGCCTGTGCCAAATTCTATGCAAAGCCTACGTACTGTCCTCGGATTGGGAAGGACACCAGCACTAAACCTACGTAAAACCTACGTACTACCGTCCTCGGATTGGGAAGGACGCCAGTGCTAAATCTACGTACTACCGTCCTCGGATTGGGAAGGACGCCAGCGCTAAACCTACGTACTCGCTACGTACTGTCCTCGGTTGGGAAGGGCACTTACGTAAAACCTACGTAAACTTATACATACTACTATCCTCGGATTGGGAAGGATACTTATGGTTAGGAATAGTCTAGTGGATATACAACATGGGAAGCCCCCACCAATAGAACGTACTATCGGCCCAGTAGAGCCACATGTTACATACGAACTTACTATCACGCATTTACATTCTGTGAACTCGCTCAACTAGTTGTTGATCCTCTGTTACATGCCTTGCAGGTCGTTAGATACATGGAGCTTACACAGAGAGGAGCTGGTCGTTGTGGACTTGGATCGTGATTGTTACGTTAAACACTTTATGACATTTCATACTTTATTTTGTTGGGTATTATTCATACGCTTCCGCTAAACAGTGATAACATATTTACGTTTTGGAACACCTCTCATATGGATTGGTTTGATTAAATTGCAATTACTTTTACTTTATACATTGTTCTATATGATTGGTGGCTTGATCCTGGTCAGTCACGCTCCCAAGCGGTGATACTCCGCAGTTGGATTTTGGGGGTGTGACAATGGAGAAGCTAGGAATGATCCCAATGTTGTGACGGGTAAGTTCCTTCTCGACGATTTTTACGTTACTGTCTTATTTGATTCGAGTGCTGATACTAGTTACGTGTCCCTAAAAGTAAGTAAACTGCTTAAGCGTACCCCAACACCTTTGAACCCCAAGCACGCTGTAGAGTTAGCTAATGGTAAGAGTTTAGAGGTCACACACGTAGTCAAGGGTTGTAATCTTGTTGTTGCTGATCACACTTTCTCGATCGACCTCCTTCCTATCACTCTGGGTAGTTTCGACGTTGTCATTGGGATGGACTGGTTATCCCAACATCAAGCAGAGATTCTTTGCAATGAAAAGATTGTTCGTATTCCTCGCCCAGGTGATGAACCCCTTATGATTCGTGGCGACAAGAGTGGTGCAGTTGTGAGCATCATCTCTTTCCTTAAGGCCCAAAAGTGTTTGCGTAAGGGCCATACTGCTATTCTGGCTCTCGTTACTGACACCTCGAAGAAAGAGAAGAAGATAGAAGACTTCCCTATTGTACGCGACTACCCTGAGGTATTTCCTGAGGAACTACCTGGCCTCCCGCCTCATCGCCAGGTCGAGTTCCAAATCGAGCTAGCTCCTGGAGCAGCGCCCATAGCTCGTGCACTGTATCGCTTAGCTCCATCATAGTTGAAAGAGTTATCTACGCAACTACAAGAACTCTTGGATAAGGGTTTTATTAGTCCTAGCTCTTCGCCCTGGGGAGCTCCAGTGCTATTTGTGAAGAAGAAAGACGGTACGTTCAGAATGTGCATCGACTATCGTGAACTGAACAAGGTGACTGTGAAGAATCGCTATCCTCTTCCACGCATTGACGACTTGTTCGACCAGTTGCAAGGGTCGAGCTACTATTCAAAGATTGATTTGAGATCAGGATATCACCAGCTGAGAGTCCGGGAAGAGGACGTCTCCAAAACAGCCTTTAGAACTCGATATGGCCACTATGAGTTCTTGGTCATGCCTTTTGGGCTAACAAACGCACCTGCGGTCTTCATGGACTTGATGAATCGAGTGTGCAAGCCGTACCTAGACAAGTTCGTTATTGTATTCATCGATGACATCCTGATCTACTCTAAGAGTCAGGAGGAACACGGGCAACATTTACGACTTATATTGGAACTCCTAAGAGCAGAACAGCTATACGCCAAGTTTTCAAAATGCGACTTCTGGCTTCGTGAAGTCCATTTCTTAGGCCATGTAGTGAACAGGGATGGGATTCACGTTGATCCCTCCAAGGTAGATTCGATCAAGAGCTGGCCTGCACCTCGCACGCCAATGGAAATTCGCCAGTTCTTGGGATTGGCAGGTTACTACAGGAGGTTTATTAAGGATTTTTCCAAGATTGCACAGCCTCTCACCTCACTAACGCAGAAAGGCGTTGTTTATCGATGGGGTAATGCACAAGAGTTAGCATTTCAGCACTTAAAGGATAGACTTTGCAGTGCACCTATCCTTTCATTGCCAGAGGGCACATACGACTTCGTGGTTTACTGCGACGCATCCATTCAGGGTCTTGGTTGCGTATTGATGCAGCGGGATAAAGTTATAGCCTACGCCTCACGCCAACTCAAGGTTCACGAAAAGAACTACACCACACACGATTTAGAACTGGGAGCTGTTGTTTTTGCACTTAAGATATGGAGACACTACCTGTATGGTACCAAATGCGCTATCTACACTGATCACAGGAGCCTTGAGCATATTTTCAAACAGAAGAAACTCAATATGCGATAGCGACGATGGGTCGAGCTACTGAATGACTACGAATGCTCGATCAGATACCACCCGGGCAAAGCCAATGTTGTGGCCGATGCCCTCAGTCGAAAGGACACTGCGCCAAAGCGAGTACGAGCTTTACAACTTACTATACAGTCTAGTCTTCCTTCTTAAATACGAGATGCTTAGGTAGAAGCATTGAAACCAGGAAACGGCAGGGCTGAAGCCCTACGTGGCTCAAGGCAACGCTTAGAACAAAAGGAAGACGGTGCTTACTACGTTACGGGACGCATCTGGGTCCCACTTTATGGCAACCTACGAGAGCTTGTGATGGATGAGGCACACAAGTCTCACTACTCAGTGCACCCTGGTTCGGATAAAATATACCACGATATCAAAACTACATATTGGTGGCCTAGCATGAAGGCCCACATAGCAACATACGTTAGCAAGTGCTTGACTTGTGCGAGAGTCAAGGCGGAATATCAAAAACCCTTAGGCCCACTTCAACAACCAGAGATACCACAATGGTAATGGGAGCAAATTTCCATGGATTTTGTCACTGGCCTGCCTAGATCTCAACGTGGTAACGATACTATTTGGGTGATCGTGGATCGACTCACAAAGTCTGCTCACTTCTTGGCTATCAAAGAAACGGATAAGTTCTCCACCTTAGCAGACGTATATCTTAAGGAAGTTGTCTCGAGGCACGGGGTGCCCATCTCTATTATCTCGGATCGAGATGCGCGTTTTACTTCAGAACTGTGGCAAGTAATGCACAAGTCCTTTGGCTCACGTTTAGATATGAGCACAGCTTATCACCCGCAAACGGATGGGCAATCTGAACGCACTATCCAGACCCTCGAAGATATGCTTAGGGCATGTGTAATTGACTTTGGCAACGGCTGGGAAAAGCATCTGCCACTCGTGGAATTTTCGTACAATAACAGCTACCACACCAGCATTAAAGCTGCTCCGTTTGAGGCATTGTACGGGCGTAAATGCCGGTCACCTCTTTGTTGGGCAGAGGTGGGGGATAGTCAGATTACTGGTCCAGAACTTGTGGTAGACACAACAGAGCGAATTGCTCAGATACGACAACGAATGGCGGCAGCTCGTGACCGTCAGAAAGTCTACACTGATAAGGGCAGAAAACCACTAGAGCTCCAGGTTGGGGAGCGTGTACTACTCAAAGTTTCACCCTGGAAGGGTGTGGTTCGTTTTGTTAAACGGGGCAAACTTAACCCACGATACGTTGGACCTTTCGAAGTCATTGAGAAAATAGGCAAGGTGGCCTACAAACTGAACTTACCAGCAGAACTCAGTGCATTTCACAACGTTTTCCACGTGTCAAATCTGAAGAAGTGTCTGTCAAATGAGACCCACATAGTTCCTTTGAAGGAGCTCACTATCGACGAGCAGTTACGATTCGTCGAGGAACCAGTCGAAATCACGGACCGGGATGTTAAGGTCCTCAAGCACACTAGAATACCTCTCGTTCGAGTTCGTTGGAACTCACGTCGCCGCCCAGAGTTCACCTGGGAACGCGAAGATCAGATGAAAGAAAAGTATCCCCAACTATTCGCAACCGGTACAACCACTACTGAGGCTGAAGCTACGGAATTTCGGGATGAAATTCCAGATCAACGGGGGGAGGATGTGACACCCCAGGAAAACCAGGAAAACCATGCAACTTAACTAGCTTCCTCAGTGAGTACGTGCTAAATTTCGGGACGAAATTTCTTTCAACTTGGGGATAATGTGACAACTCGTATTTTGGAACCTATCGTTGTACTAAGGGTAGCATGTTTTGAACTTATGTAACGTATGTGAGCATTATGTGACTATGTGAATTTGATGATTTAATGGAATGTTATTTTATTGAATGTTATGTGAATATATGTTGTGTTGTATGTATGTACATGAACGACCCAAACGCACAACACTCACCCGATCGCACAAGCCCATTCGGGCCACAACTTGTATTCGGATCAAGGGCAGTCCAAGTGAGGGTCGGCCCACTCCTCTTATACGCATACACACACCATTAGGTAGTTGTTCCTCATTTGTTGCAAAACACCCCCACACACAAAACCCTAGTGCTCTCCTCTCTCTCTCTCTAAGCCGACGGCTATCCGGATCCTCTCGAAGTCCTTGTGATTCCTACCTTGCATTCGGTTAGTATATGATTATTATTGTTTGACTTTGATTACTGTTATAGCTTGATCGAATGATAATATGGCTAAGTGTTTGATCTTGATTTGTTTGATGTAGAATAGGTTAGTAATCGGTTATATTTATGATTTTTGGATTGATATCATTGACTAATTATTGACACCATGAATATTAATTGTTAGTGGGTGATGATTGTGAACATATGATTGAATCGATGTGTAGGTAATGCTAGGTCCAATGGCTCTCTAGAAATCATGTGAATGTCAGTATACATCGATTGTTTAAAAGTCAATTTCATTAATTATATGTGCATCAGTACATGTGTTCATACATTTTAAAAAGGGTCCAATCATTCTATGGCATTCAAGACTTGATGTCATATCATCATGTGAAAGACTTTATGAATGGAAATCAATTGTGGTGTGTCGATTAATTGAGTTTGTCGGCTAGTATGCATGTAATCGGCCCATGTGATCTCTGTTTTAGTTCAATTATCAAGTTAAGAAATTAGTAAATGTTACATGTCATAGTTTGGTCCAATAACCTCTTGAGGTGACTAACAGTGGTCGGCCATAATTGATAAAAAGATTCGATTTGATGGTTTTCTTCACTGAAATGATGATGAGTTGTTATGATATTAGGGTTCATATTAATTGATGATTTATTTATTTGATCGATTAATTGGTTAGATGGAAACTGTTTGAATTGGTTGATAAATCTCATAAAAGGAAACAATATAACCGATTAGCATGATTGTCGGATAATAAAACAAATCGCACAAGATCAGACCTTATCACATAAGCTTTCTGATCGCACAAGATTGTCCAGTCGTACAAGTTTGACTGGATCGCACAAGACTAAAACAAACTGTTTTGGGTCGCACAAGCTTTGGGCTTATTCACATGTTGGGCCGGGGTATTTAGTGGGTTATGTTAGTGAGTCGCACAAGATATATTGTATTCGTACATGATGTATGGGATCGCACAAGTTGTTTATCTGTTTAATTGATTGGGCCGTGGTTATTCTTATGTTATTTGGGCTTCTTGTTATTTTGGGCCGGGTGGCTAACAGAGTCGCACAACATGTTGTGGATCGCACAAGGCCGTGCTGAACGCACAACATGTTGGGCTGACTTCTATTGGGCTATATCTTTCGGATCGTACAAGTATGAATATGCTATGCACTTTCACTGTTTATATGATGCCAAGATTAGTATGTGTTCGTGACTTTGCTATCTCTGTGTAAACCTATGTGTGCTTTACTTGAACCTAAACCTGACATGTACGATAACCATGTTAGGACGTGGTTGACCACCAGCATCTAGACTTGACCTTTCTGTGTATCTGCCGAGCAAACCAAGGTGAGTTCACACTTTCTACAAAGCATGGGATTCCCAGGGGTTGGGAATAGGGTTAAGGAATATGGATTCCTCATCCTTTCTTGGGTAGGACAGTACGGGTTCAGGAATATAATTCTTCGTCCTCATGGACAGTTAACTTTTACTAGACCAAAACTCTATCATGAAGTCCCTCCTTTTTATATCGACTTAATCGCCGGGCCAATGGCGAGCGGGTCATTAGTTAGATAGCGCTATTTAGGTCTGACAAGCCTCACACCGTGCCGCAGAGGACGGGCGTGAACTAATGGATCTGGGCACGTCAATGATGATAGACATTGACAGTTCAGGGCACTTAAACATGACTTTAGTCAGCAGTCGATATGGTAACGAGTCTAGTGTATACATGGGGTAGCCCCCACGGCCGAAATGCCAGATAACTATCAAGGGGTAGCCCCCACGGCTGGATTTCTAGAGTTAACGGGTCAAACAAATCACGTTTTTCAACTATGGGGTAACCCCCATGGCAGGGATGCCAGTTAAAGGAACTATTTTTGGAACAACTAAAACCAACACCCAACTGTGAACTCGCTCAACATTATTGTTGACTCGTTACTACATGCTTTGCAAGTCAATAGGTACTTAGCTGGAGCTTGCACAAGGAAGAGACGTTGTGGGTCATGGACAGTTGTGTGCCATGTGAAACCTTTGGATATTTAAACTTATGTTTTGGGATTTAACCATTATGCTTCCGCTCATAACTAAAACTATGTTTGATTTGGACACTAACTGTGTTGGTTGAACTTTTACATTTAATTACTTGCTTGTTCAATATGATTAGTGGTTTGATCCTGGTCAGTCACGCCTCCAAGCGGTGATACTCCGCATGTGGATTTTGGGGGGTGTGACATGATGTGTAGCGGAAATGGAAATAAACTTTATAACACAATCAAAGAAGAATAGTTTTCATCATACATGATTTCATTAGTCAAAAGATTGCATGAATTACAAAAGTTTAACTATGCATGCATGAACACTAAACTCCCCCCCCTGCCAGAGCTCACTAGTTTGTTCGTACAAGATGATTGGTGCAAAAGAGCTAATAGAACAATACAGGTACTATTCTATTTATAGTACATCCCAAACCACTGAACATCTAATGTTGATGTCACCTAGACAGTGACATCTAACAGACTAACAAACTCTAACAACTGATATATGCAAAACACTGATACAATAAACAACTGATTACATAAACACTAATGCAGCTCCCACTGTTGTTGCCTAAGCACTGATGTTGGAGATCAGTGCATTCTTCAAAGGGTGGTCATACCTTGAGTCAGTAGTGCTTTAGTCTTCATCAGTACTTCAGAAGCAGTAGTTGTTAGGACATCAGTCTTTATACCTCAGCAGTTCTTTGATTAACAGTTGTTGTGGAGATCAGCACTTAGAGTCATCAGCCGATAGAAAAACACTGTCATTGGGGAGAATCTAGGACATGCACTACTTATTGTGATCAACTGTTTGTGAACCAGTTTTGGCTTTTCAGATCATCTGTTCTTCTGGGCTTGATTACATGGGCAAACAATCTTCCCCTAGAACAAATGATGCCAAAACACTTCCTTATTCTTGATCTTTTTTCTCTCATCAGTTTTTCCCTAACTTGCCCTTTGAATTGCAGCTCAAAGTTGAGGGAATCTTCATCATTTTCATCCCTGCAAAGTTGAAGCTCTAAAAGATCTAAGAGGTCAGCTGCATTTAGACCTAATGCATCCTCTCTTGAAATATGTTCAACTCTTCCATTGGACTTGAGCAAAGTCAATACATGGGTCTTTTTATCAGACTTCCACTTTAGTATTTTTTAGTTCAATGGATTTCTTGGGTGAGATTTTATTTGTGATGAGTTTGGTGATGGAGGCATGCTCATTAACCTTTTGACAGTTTCTTGTTGCTTTAGTGAGGCAGGATCCTTTTCAATCATTTGCTTGATGGCCTCTTTCATGATTTCAGCTTCTCTCTTTGCATCTTCCTCATCCATCTGATTTTATCTTTTTCTTTGATCTAAGACAATGGTGGATAAGTCAGATTATATGAACAGTGTTTTCAGAGAGAGCGTCTGCTTCTTTGGCTCATCAGTGGATTTGTCTTTGTATGCTAGTTTCTTTGGTGCTGTAGGATCTGTCTCTCTTAGTTTCTCCAACTTATCATAGACCATATCAATATACTGCCTGGACCATTTTGAGATGGTCTTTGCTGATCCATACTTAGCTGCAACCAACTCAGCTTTCTTCCTCTTGTATTCTATGGTAAGTTCTGCACTGGTGTTCTTATACTTGTTCCAGTCTGGTGCAGACCTCTTCATCTGAGGATTATTTTTTACTCTTTCAATTCTATTTATTTCTGCTTTGAGAGCTGTGAGTGGCCAGTCTTTAAATTGTTTAACTTTGGCAGGATAAAATTTATCTCTCATAATAAGCTCTAAGAGATCTTTCCTCAGCTTCTTCTTCTTCTTCTTCTTCTTCTTCTTCTTCTTCTTCTTCTGTAGATTAGCATTTGATGGTAAGTTTGACATCTCTTTGCTTAAGTCTCTTGCATAGTCTTCCAATTTCTTGACTTTACTAAGCCCATGTTGCATTCGACTTGAGATGTTGTTATCACCTTGCCCTTTACCTTCATACATAACAACATATTTAGCTTACCTGACTTTGAGTTTCAGATACTCATCCATGTTCTTTGGAGGTCTGAAACCATGAAGGGATGAGAACTTTGTTTTAGATGGATCATCCTCTTTATAGAATTGCCTCATTTCATCTTTCAGTGCATGCAATTCCAAAGGATAATTTACTACTAATGGAATGGCTCTTGAAGGATCTTCCCCTTCAAGTGTTCTTGGTTGAACAAGTGGGTTTGATGATGGTGATGGTGGAGGATTGAATGGTTCAGGGTTGGTTTGAATGAAAGGTGAAGATGATAAAGGAGTAGGTGCAGATATATCATCATCATTCACTTGAAACTTTCTTTTTCTTGTGTAGATCGTTTTAGGAGAGGGAGTTTTTGTTGGAGATTTGGCAATAGGAATGAAAATAGCTTGGGAAGGAAATTGGAAGGTGGTGGTTTGACTAACAGCTGTTGAAACAACTGGTGTCTCAACCTCTATTGTCTTAACAACTGTTGAAGTGTCAACATTTGTTTCATTGGTGGATGGCATTGGTGAGGTTGATTTTGTTTTGGTCCTTTTGATATGTTGTTTTTGTGGTGGAGGTTTTGTTTTGGGTGTAGCAGTGGATGGTCTTTTGATACCAACAGTGGTTTTAGGATTATCAGTGGTTTGTTTTGTGGTGAGGGTGATCTTGGGTATGTGGCAAGTTGTGGTTTGTTATGTTTGTGGGATTTTCTTCTTTCAGAAGTGCCAAGATCCTTTGTTTTGATTTCCCAATCCTTCAATGCCTTTTGTTCTTTTCTCCACTCCCTTACCTTTGTTTCATTTTGATTCTGAACAATCTTTTTGTTTGTAGCCACTTCATCTGCTTGAATGTTTAGGGTTTCATCAATTCCCTTTTTCTTTTCTTTGACAGATGTTTCATCAGTGGTTGCAGAAGACTTGTTCTCAGACTCTGGCTTTTGATTTGGCTTTTGCCTTGGAGTAGGTCTGCCAAACTTTTTCATGTCATGTTTCTCCCCCTTTTTGGCATCATCTTGATCATCATCATCTTTATAGATAGGTGCAGGGGTAGTGCCAGTCATTTTTGTCAAGGCCTCTTTGATTGCCTTTATTTTAGTCTGAGTATCTTTATACCGTGCATCAACCATGTTTCTGATCCGTGCCATTTGATTATTATGTTGATTTTCTGCAAGTTCCCTTTGAGCAGTGATAATAGGCTGAACTGCATTCCAGAGCTCCTCGGAGTATTATTGTGGTGTTGGTTGACTTTTAGAAGCTTGAACCAAAAACTAAATGGATTCATTCATTTGTGCAATAGTGGTTTCCATGGTAGAGAGCATCTCCATCAAATCTTGGTATCTTAAACCATCACCCAAATGAATGGGATCATCTAATTTCCTACCAGTGGTAGTTGTATCAGCTGTTGAACCAGGAGGAGTCTCCAATGGGTCATTAACTGATGCCCATTTTTCTTGGTACTAGGGACTTCCCTCTGAAGTGGTTACCTTGGAAATCTCACCAGTTGTTAACTTGAACACACCAGTGGATACCTTGATAGCATCAGCAATGGTTGCCTTCAAGGGAGTCTTACTTATGAAACTACTATTCAGATGTAGATCAGTGGATCCAACATCTGTAGAAGCTGCTCCACTTGAACTACCAACAGGAATTTCAGGAAATTCCAGTGGTGTAACCTCCTCAGCTGTTTGTGGGATAACCAATTGAGGTGGTTCTGACACAGCCATTGTTGAGGTGAGAGGGGCTGTTTTGAGTCTGAATCTCAATGACATCAAAAAGGGGTATGATGGATGGTGGAAGTTGAGATGAAGGGATAGGTGTTGAAAGAGAATTTCCCAGGGAGAACGATTGTTAAGCATATTCTCAAGTGAGGATAATACTTCATGATGAGTGATACGTGGTTGAAAAACCGGTGATCATTTATGCTTAAGTTGATGTTTTACGTATCTTTTAATCGTGAATAGCCTACTTTTAATGGGATTTGTGTTTTACAGGTCTAAAAGAGTTTAAGGAGCTAATTGGGAGCTAAACGGAGCACCGGGAGCGAACGGGATCAACCGGGGATGTGAAATGAACAAAACCGGGTTAACCACAAAGATTAGATGAGTTTTTGGGGGATGTTAATGGATTTAAAATGAATATATTGGAAGATGGCATGATAGAGGGCTGAATTACGAGTACGTGGGCGAAAACGGTGAGTAAAACGGAGCTATAACGAAGAAGTTATGAAGAAAACAGTTTCGGACAAAACTGGAAAAACTAGAGGTCGTCGCCGATGGCTCTAGGCCGTCGTCGACGGGCTCTAGAAACACCCGTCGGCCAGAAAAACGCGTATACAGTCAGTTAAGCCGTCGGATGGTTTCAGCACTTAGGGAGGCCGTCGCCGACGGGCCCCAGGCCGTCGCCGACGGGCAGCGGATCTCTGAAACGCGAATTTCATTTATTTGGGTGATGGGAACGGTTCTAATGGGTGGTTTTTGCATTGAATACGGGAGTTACACATTATTTTGAAGTTTGAACTTGTTCTTGGAGCTATTACTATCCATCATTCACCTACCATCCACCTAACTTCATCTCTACAACCCGAAATCACCATCAAGAATCATCACCATCAAAACCCTAATTCATCCAATTCATCATCCTTCTCACTATCATTATTCCATAAACCCTAATTCTCCATCAATCCTTCATCCTACAAGCTTCAAGATGACTCCATCCGCATTCCAAACATCCGGTGATCAAGTTGCATCAACCATGAGCGGCTAATCATCTCGGTTTCACCCCGGTGTAGGTAGTTGTTAATTTTAGGGTTTCAATTTGTTCTTGTTTCATCTTAGTGACAATTTGTATTTGGTTTTTGAAACTTTTGACAATAGTATTACATTTGTTACGAATTCGTGAATTGTCGAACGATGTTAAAAGTTATGACTTTGCGAAACGGTGATATGTAATTGTACGTTGTCGTTGTTAGGATTTACTTGTGTTGATTACAAAGTGTCTTTTTGTCCGTTCTTCGGGGCGTTGATAGCTAGTAGCACCTAAGTCACGGTACACTAAATCCGTTAATCGAATGCATTTGAGTTGAAACTAAAACTTATAGAAATCCTAGGTTAACAATTACCGAAACCGGGTGTGATTCCTTTTTATTATTATTGTTCTAGTATCCAAATTTCTTGCAAGCGTTAATTAGTAGTTGTTAATTAATTAATCCAATTCCAGTAGTTCAAATTCACATCTTTCTACTAAACAAAAATACAAAAATATCTGGCAAGCTTCATAATTGTGACAATTCTTTATAATTCAGTCAAATCCATACACAAACCACATACTCTTCGTGGTTCGACCCCTTGCTACCACTAGCTATTTGTTAAGGGTAATTAGGGCATATAAATATTATCTTTGACCGGAGCGCGACACTCCGATCAAATTTTGGCGCTGTTGTCGGGGAGTGCGTGCGCTTTGTGTTTGGATATTGTTTGAATTTGTGTGATTTTTTGTTTAATTTGTTTAGCTTTCTTTTTGTACTTGTTTTTTTTCCTTGTTACGCGGGGTGTGTTACTTGTGCATATTACAGGTAGTGCATGCATACACAGAACTCCGGGAGGACTTTACCTTTAGTCTACGAACCAGAAATCGAACGAGTTGCAAGGAGAAACCTAGCAAGCCGGTTAGAAGCAACACTTGCTTCTAATCAAACCAACCAAACACCACAACATACACCATCCATTGAAACTAGTTCAATGGCAAACCAAAACTCCAATCACCCAAACCTCAACCAAAACCAATTCCAATCCCGAGGAACCTTTTATCCCGCTCAAAATTTTCAACCCATGCCTCAAGAGCAACCGGGTGGTAACAACAACAATGGACCACCTACACCACCTTTCCAAAACCAAAATCCCAACAACAATCAAAGAACACCTCAACAACAAAATCTTCATAGACACAACTCCCTACCCATTAACCTAGATGACCGGAATGTCAATTCCGACCGTCGGGGAAATCGTGATCGCGGCAATCCCGCAAATGAAGACCCATTCTTCAACATCGATGACTTGAGGAATGCAATCCCCGATGATGAACCTTATAGTGTTCCCGGTTATCAATCGCCGGAACATGTGAGTGTTCATACGGAAAATTCGGATGACGGGGGATATTATGATGATAGGGCTAACGATGATGAAGATTGGGGCTACGTGAATAGGGGAAACGTCTACAACGCAAGAAGGTATGATGATGAGGAATTTGGCTACCAAAATGCCAATTACGTTGGGGATGACGAATACGGTTACGGAGGTGGAAGAAATGATGGTTATGGGAACAACCGTCAACCACGAAACAATGACCAACGGAACCGGAATGATGGGTTTTATAATTACAACAACAATGCAAACCCTAACTGGATTCCTCGTTTCGTGGGAGGTGGTAATCCAAGGGATAATAGAAGAGATGATCGAAGAGGTGAAAGACGGGATAATAGAAGACCGGTCGATCAAGAAGTTAATGGTCCTCATCGTCATCAACGACCTCCACGGGGAGTGAATGATCGTTTCAGGCCGGTTGTCACCGAGAACGACTCACCAATAGTTTGTGAGAGGAGGATGTTTGATTGTAAACCACATTACATCAACATACTTCCTCATTTTAATGGAAGATCTAACGACGAACCGTACACACACTTGACAGAGTTTTCTTCTATTTGCGGCACTATCGGGGGGCATAACTTTGCATTAGATGAGGTTAAACTTCGTTTGTTCCAATTCTCATTGAAAGACAAAGCGAAGCAATGGTTCCTTACCCTCCCGGCCAACAGCATCCGCACATGGGGAGAAATGCAACAAGCATTTTTAGATGAGTACTATTCTATGGCAAAGACCGATGATGCTCATGACGAAATTAGGTCTTTTCGCCAATTATCGGGTGAGCCATTGCATGAGGCGTTCACTCGATTCAAAGAAATGATGCGGAGATGCCCACATCATCAAATTGAGAAGTGGGAGTTGGTTAAGTGCTTTTTACGGGGTTTGGATGACACAACTTGGAATCGTCTTGAGTCAACAAGCAATGGAACACTCTTGAGCAATCACGAAGACGACGATTGGGAATTCTTGGAAAGAATGAGCAAGCGGTCTAAAGAAAAAGAGTCGGCCGACCGAGCAAAAAAGCACCCTACCTCAAAGTCTTGGCCCGATCGTGATGCAAGTTCTAAGGATCGGATTGATACGTTGGAGCGGGAATTGGCCCGCATGAAGAAGAAAGAAGTGGGTGCGGTACAATATAGCGTATGTGAAGAATGTGGTGACATTGGTCACCGAACCGAGAATTGCCAAGCCACCGCGGATGTGAATCAAGTGTATGGAGACCGGAGCCAATACGATATGAACTCCAACACTTACCACCCCGGGTTGAGGAACCATCCCAACTTTAGGTATGGTAATGCCTCCAATCAAATAAACCCGAATTTCCAATCGGGAAATCAAGGTGGGTATTCGCACCAAACTCGCCAAGGAGGTAACCAATGGGGTTACCAAAGGAATTACCATAATCAAGGTGGTAATGGAAGCGGGTCGAACAATCAAACCGGTGGCGATGATTTGGGTGCCAAAATGGATGCTTTGTTGAATATGCAAAAGGAATCTCAAAAGACAAACGAGATTCGGGACAAAGCACATGACGCATTGGCAAAGCAAGTGGGCCAACTCGCGGAAGAGATGGCTCAAATGAGGGGAAGCATGGAAAAACTTCCAAGTGACACTACAGTTAACCCGAAGCATCAAGGTTTTAGCACAAGCAATGTGAGGAATGCACGCGTTAGCGCGGTAAGTATTCTTTTAAATGATGAAGTTTGTAGTGTTGAAAGCATTCCACTACCACAATTTGTTGATGGTGTAGTGGAAAATATAGGTGAAGGGCCGGAAAGTGAAAATGAACACGAAACGATTTCACAAAGTAAAAATGAAAACATAACTAAAAATTCTTTTTGTGAAAATTGTTTAAATCAATTTAACCTGCTTAATGCATCGAAAAGTGAAGAACGGTGCCCACCGAAGGACGAGGGGTGGGAAAGTTTTAAGCAAGCTAAAATTAATTTACCGTTACTAGATGACATTAAAAAGGTTCCGGCTCATGTGGAATGCTTAAAGGAATTAAGCATCGAAAAACGGCACAACAAATTACCCGAACCGGTTGATTTGATATCTCATGTGAGTGCCGTTTTGTCGAGTGCCCTTCCCCAAAAAGCTCAAGACCCGGGAGATCCTCTTATTCCAATTCAAATTGGAACATTTAAAATTTAGAGGGCGCTCCTAGATCTTGGAGCTTGTGTGAGCATCTTGCCCGGGAGTCTATACGACCAATATGATTTTGGTCCATTGAAAAAGTTTAACACTCCCGTGGTGTTGGCTGATCAGACTCCCACGCATCCAAGGGGGATGGTGGAAGATGTGATTGTGAAGGTAGATGATTGCTACTACCCAGTTGACTTTTTGGTAGTAGACTATGTTGGATGTGTTTAGGACACCCAACTGGTAGTTATACTGGGTAGACCGTTCCTGGGAACTGCTAATGCCATAATAAATTGTGCAACGGGAAGGGTAAGCATGAAGTTTGGGGACCGGGAGTTAAATTTAAATGTTTTACCAAAATTTACTAACCCGCTCGGTGAGGATAAGTGTCCTAAAAAGGACATGAATCCAAACAAAAAGGTGTGTGCTATGGTTGGTAGGTTTAGAGAAACAAAGAAGAAGACGGTCAAGAAGAAGAAGAAAGAAAAAAAGTCACCTCTAGAAAAGAAAACGGAAGAGGAGGTGAGGAAGTTTGGACCGTTTGGCAACAAATGGTATGAATCACCGGTGGGTGATTTCGAGGAGTTTGTGGGCGGCAAGCACTCCATTCGACCACCATGAGGTGGTAAGTTAATTGTTGTTGTATACTTTTTTTTATAGTTAGTTTTAGTTTTTCTCCGTAGTTTTGTTGTTGTTGTTGTATAATTTTGCTATTTCGTTGTTATTTATTTTCGCCTAGTTAAATGAACGTTGTGGGTGTGTTCCCTATATAACCCTCACGAGACCTACTCGTCCTCCCGAGCTATCGGGAGGTTTAAAGGGCTTGCGTGCATATGCTAAATGCCGCCGTGATTCCTACGAAAGTGAGTTAGGTTTATTGTTGTTGTAAATTATTATCCACATAAATCGAAGTGAAATAACACATGGCTTGGTAATATGTTTCATAAAAAGGATAGAACTAGGTAACTAACAAATTTTGATGGTTGTGAGAAGCATGCTTCTACACAAGGATTAGAATTTGTAGGTACAACATGTTCGCGGGACAACCGTTTTTATGAAGAGGCGAAGGAGATATGGGTATCAAGCGACACAAATCAGGTGCATGTGTTTCCTTTTAGTTTGATTCTTAGTTAGGAATAAGTGGATTGTACATTGTACATTGTATTTTATTTTCCGGGGTGAGATTTTGGGAAGGTTAGACGTGTCACATCCCTTGTGCGTTTTAAAACTCTAGATCTTGCACATTGAGGACAATTTTTACCTCAAGTGTGGGGATGGGGGAGTAGTAAAAGTTTTAGATTTTGACCCGTTCATTTAAATTCTATACATTGAGGACAATGTTTACCTCAAGTGTGGGGATGGGGGAAAATTTCAAAAAATTTTCAAAATTTCTTGTTTAGAAAGCGATCTTAAAAGCACAAGTAACCAAGTCAACGAGGGATGTCACAACCCATTTGGTCTTTTGTCATGGTCAAGTTCAAATTAATAAGCATAACGGGTATTTAGCGGGTGGTTATTTGGGAATAATCCGCCTAAGGAACTAGCAATTTATGCATATCACATATCATACCCTTATACGTGAGGTTTGAGCCACTTTTATATCATAGATGTACATTTACATGTTTCTTTGTTTGAGTGGACCATTAGTCGCGTATTGTAGAACTTGCAACTTTTGATACGTTTGAGACTATAGACCGAATACAAGCACGAGAATGATTAAGGCATTAGGTAAACCTTTTCTCTTAAAACCATTTATCTATCCTTACCCGAACAAATTCCCTAGTCGCCCATTTTGAGCCTAAACCTTTCGTTTGATCACCCTCTAGCCCATAACCCTTAAATCTTTTTCTTTTAAACCCGTGTGATGGAAATTCGATTATAGGAGTCATATTTGTATAGTTATTCTTGATTGGAAAAAAAAAATCAGAAAATATTGTGAAAAATAATTGAAAATCGTTGAAGAAAAACACAAAAAGAAGTGTTAATAGTTGTTGAATAAAAGGCGAATGTTGTTGCCTCATATTTGGTGTTTTTAGTGAGTTTGGTTAGAATAGTCAATTGTAATAAAAATCGAATTTTCATCACCTTAACCACTTTAAAATATCCTAACTCCTACCCTTAGCCTAGCCCCGTTACAACCCTCATAAAGACCTTATGACTTGTGCTTAGTGTTTGTGATCAATAGTGGAGAACGATTGAGTTGCAAGCCTATGCGGGTACGTGTTCTAATCGGTTTTGAGCGATTAATTGTTGAAATGCTAATACATTATACACATTAGCCAAATTATAAGCCGAGTGGAGAGCACATTGTGAGGGATATGCATGAGTTGTTAGTTTTAAGGGCGGGTTAATCTTGGATAACCATTATTATATGTGATTATTCACTTAACCGGTAAATATGTGAAAATTGTAAAAGGTTTGAACTTTTGTATGACACTAGACCTTAACCTTTGTCTCGGGAATGGGATGTGTATTCGTTGTTCGACCCACGTGAAAGTGAAAAACAGATTTGCTTGAGGGCAAGCAAAAGACAAGTGTGGGGATGTGATACGTGGTTGAAAAACCGGTGATCATTTATGCTTAAGTTGATGTTTTACGTAGCTTTTAATCGTGAATAGCCTACTTTTAATGGGATTTGTGTTTTACAGGTCTAAAAGAGTTTAAGGAGCTAATTGGGAGCTAAACGGAGCACCGGGAGCGAACGGAATCAACCGGGGATGTGAAATGAACAAAACCGGGTTAACCACAAAGATTAGATGAGTTTTTGGGGGATGTTAATGGATTTAAAATGAATATATTGGAAGATGGCATGATAGAGGGCTGAATTACGAGTACGTGGGCGAAAACGGTGAGTAAAACGGAGCTATAACGAAGAAGTTATGAAGAAAACAGTTTCGGACAAAACTGGAAAAACTAGAGGTCGTCGGCGACGGCCGGGCTCTAGGCCGTCGCCGACGGGCTCTAGAAACACCCGTCGGCCAGAAAAACGCGTATACAGTCAGTTAAGCCGTCGGATGGTTTCAGCACTTAGGGAGGCCGTCGCCGACGGGCCCCAGGCCGTCGCCGACGGGCAGCGGATCTCTGAAACGCGAATTTCATTTATTTGGGTGATGGAAACGGTTCTAATGGGTGGTTTTTGCATTGAATACGGGAGTTACACATTATTTTGAAGTTTGAACTTGTTCTTGGAGCTATTACTATCCATCATTCACCTACCATCCACCTAACTTCATCTCTACAACCCGAAATCACCATCAAGAATCATCACCATCAAAACCCTAATTCATCCAATTCATCATCCTTCTCACTATCATTATTCCATAAACCCTAATTCTCCATCAATCCTTCATCCTACAAGCTTCAAGATGACTCCATCCGCATTCCAAACATCCGGTGATCAAGTTGCATCAACCATGAGCGGCTAATCATCTCGGTTTCACCCCGGTGTAGGTAGTTGTTAATTTTAGGGTTTCAATTTGTTCTTGTTTCATCTTAGTGACAATTTGTATTTGGTTTTTGAAACTTTTGACAATAGTATTACATTTGTTACGAATTCGTGAATTGTCGAACGATGTTAAAAGTTATGACTTTGCGAAACGGTGATATGTAATTGTACGTTGTCGTTGTTAGGATTTACTTGTGTTGATTACAAAGTGTCTTTTTGTCCGTTCTTCGGGGCGTTGATAGCTAGTAGCACCTAAGTCACGGTACACTAAATCCGTTAATCGAATGCATTTGAGTTGAAACTAAAACTTATAGAAATCCTAGGTTAACAATTACCGAAACCGGGTGTGATTCCTTTTTATTATTATTGTTCTAGTATCCAAATTTCTTGCAAGCGTTAATTAGTAGTTGTTAATTAATTAATCCAATTCCAGTAGTTCAAATTCACATCTTTCTACTAAACAAAAATACAAAAATATCTGGCAAGCTTCATAATTGTGACAATTCTTTATAATTCAGTCAAATCCATACACAAACCACATACTCTTCGTGGTTCGACCCCTTGCTACCACTAGCTATTTGTTAAGGGTAATTAGGGCATATAAATATTATCTTTGACCGGAGCGCGACACTCCGATCAATGAGGTGTCCCTATGCTTACAACATGTTCCTTTTGTGAGGAAGCATGAGGAGTTAAGGCTTTGGGTGGTGATCTTTCCAGCTGTTGTGAGGAAGTAGCAACAGTGGTTATTGGTGACATTTGTGTTGTCACTGGGTTAACTTCTGGGATCTCATCTTCCAGAAGGCCATTTTTGGTGGGTTTGGTGGGCTTTGTGGATTTTTTCTTGGTCTTTTTAGGAATTTTTGGTAGGGGTTGCACAACAGTGGTTGTGCTGCTGTGGTCACCAAGAGCAGTGGGCTCAACAGCTGAAGTCTGAGGAGCAGATTTGGACTCATCCAAAATTTGCTCAGACTCCCCTGCTTGTGTTTTCAAATCTTTTGACTCTTTTGCCATAAGGTAAATAAGAGTTTCAGCAGACAGGCTGTTTATTTGAAAAGGTGCACCTTGTACAAGTACTTGTGCATTTTCTTTTGGTATTTTCTACTATAAGTAATAATCCAAAAACCTTGCAAATAATAAGAAGGCATGTGCCTTCTTTTCTTTTATGTTTTTCACATTTTGACCAAATCATTGAAAGTTTCTTGGGAGTAATTGAAATCAGTTTTAGCCATAATAGCATACCCCAAGTATTGTATTTTCAGAGGAATTTCATTAAAAGCAGTTGTTTTATTAGATACATAGGTGAGCAGGGTATGAAACAGGAATTTCATGGGAGGTGGAAATTCTCCCTTTTGCATGGTTGCTTTTGTTAATTGTCATGCATACCCTCTTTCGAACAAGTAAATTTGATACGCATCCTTATTGGAACCAGAATTCCACCTACTTCTGATGAGATTGCCCATAGATTTTTGTCTTGAATTTCTTGTTTAGCATGTGCCCAGAAATCTCGTAGGGCATCTGGGTAGATGGGTGCATTGCAAGTCAACAAAGTTTTGTACTTTGATGATGAAAGGGCGTCAATGATGGAATGAAAATCTTTGTTTTTGCTTGTTTTCTCAAGTGTACAAAGGTAATTGTGTGGGTGTTTGATGATGAGAGCCATGGTGATTTTGAGAAATCACTAATGGAAGAGAAGAGATGAATATGAGATGGAAACCGTTTTGAAGAATTTTTAAATTTGATATGATAGTGAAAACTCTGTTTGGGGTTTTATCAGGGTTTTATGTGAGTGAAAAGGTGAATGCTGACGTGGCAGCGGTTTCAAAGATCGGACGGCTAAGAACTGTCCATATAGCAACCTCTGATGGAAAGTGGAAGACAGTTGTTTGGAAACCACTGATGGACAATATCAGTGGCTGAGAATAATGAATAATGAGGACAGTGGCTGATTCTAACTATCAGTGGATAGACATCAGTGGTTGAAATACTGATGTTTAGTCAACAGTGGTCAACAAGAAAAATGAAGAAACAGAGGTTGTCGTGGATACTTTTCAACAATCAGATGTTTGAACCAATCAGTGGTTATGACAGACTTTTAAGGATTAATGAGAAAAATTCATTTTAACTATTTTTAAGGATGGATTTTTTATTTTCTGAAAACACTTTAATACTTTTTATTCTTAGAAAAACAATTTTTTGCTTGTTATTCCATGTTAAGCATGCCAATTCTAGAGATCAAGCTTTCAAAGGTAGATGTGTCTAATGCTTTTGTTAGCACATCTGCCAGCTGATCCTTAGTTGGAACATAATGCAGAGAAATCAAACCTTTTTCCTAGCAATCCCTCACATAGTGATGTCTGATGTCCATGTGCTTGGTGGTTGAATGTGAGACTGGATTTTTGATGATATTTTCAGCTGCTTGACTATCCAACATGAGAGGTGTCTTTAAAGCAGTTATACCGAAATCCAGCAGTTGATTTTGAAGCCACAACAGTTGGGCTGTATAGCTTGCAGCAATAATGTATTCTGCTTCAGCAGTGGATGTTGAAACAACTGCTTGCTTTTTGCTTTGCCAAGACACTAGACAATTGCCTAGGAATTGACACCCACCTGAGGTAGACTTCCTTGTTGTGTTACATCCAGCAAAATCACTGTTTGAAAAACCTGAAAGCTTAATATTTCCATCAGCAGGGTACCAGATACCAAGTGTGGGAGCACATTTTATGTATCTGAATATCCTTTTCACAGTAATGAGGTTAGTTCCTAGGGGCTGATTGGGATCTTACACAAACAAATGTTGCAAATATGATGTCTGGCCTAGATGCAGTTAGGTACAATAAAGACCCAATCATGCTTCTATATAAGGTTTGATCAACCAAATCATCCTTCTCATCAGACATGACTATCTTGGTGGTTGCCATGGGTGTACTACATAGTTTGCAATCATTCATCTCAAATTTGGTTAAAAATTCTTTTGCATATTTTCTTTGATGAATGAAAGTACCATTTTGCAGTTGCTTAAATTGGAGACCAAGAAAGCACTGTAGTTCACCCATTGCACTCATCTCAAAGTCAGCTGTCATGAGTTGTCTGAACTCTTCACACATTTTATTACATGTGCTTCCAAAAATAATGTCATCCACATAAATTTGGACAATCATCAAGTCTTTTCCACTCCATTTTAAAAACAATGTTTTATCAATTTTACCTCTAGTGAAACCAATAGAGATTAGAAAAGTGGAAAGAGTTTCATACCAGGCTCTTGGTGCTTGTTTCAGACCATACAAGGCTTTGTTTAGCTTGTAGACATGATTTGGATTAAATGGATCTTCAAAACCAGGAGGTTGACAAACATATACCTCTTCTTGAATCTTACCATAGAGGAATACACATTTGAAATCCATCTGAAACACCTTGATGTTGTGGTTGACAACAAAGGCTAAGAACAATCTGATAGCTTCCAATCTTGCTATAGGGGCAAACGTTTCATCATAGTCAATGCCCTCTTCCTGTCTAAAGCCTTGAACCACAAGCCTAGCTTTATTTTTGACAACAATGACCCTTTCATCAGTTTTGTTTATGAAGACCCACTTTGTGCCAATAGGACTCACCCCCTCTGGCAGTGGTACAAGTTCCCATACTTGTTGTCTCTTGAACTGTTGGAGCTCTTCTTGCATAGCTTCTACCCAACTGTTGTCTTTAAGTACCTCTTGATACTTGACTGGTTGATGGAGTGATAGAAAGCCAGCAAAAAGACAAATGTTTTGGGATTAACTTCTAGTGAGAACCCCTTCATTGATGTTGCCAATGATTTGATCTGGTGGATGAGACTTCTGGAAGATTAGATCTCCCTTGTATGGAACAATGGCATTAAAGGGTGAAGGCTGCAGATGGGAATCATCTGGGCTAACATCTGTTGGTGACTTTGATGATCCAACATCTGTTTGAAATTGAGTTGGAGGAATAAGAAGGAATGGGTGTGGCACAATGTTGATTTTTATCCACTGTTGGTAGATTTTTATCAATAGTGGTTGTGGATGATGTGGTGGCAGAGGTTAAAGGGCTACTTTGATCAACAACTGTTGATGCAGCAGTGGTTGAGCTTTGACAGATGTTTTGTACATCTGCTGCTCTGATGGTGGATGTGAATTTGTGTTTTGGAATTACAACTTCATATCCATAGTCTTGTTATGGTGGTTGTGGTGTACCTGCAGTGTTAGTCTTGACAAACACATCTTCAAAAGTAAATTTATCAAGATAAAACAATTCATCAGGGTTTGCTGGGATTTTCAGTGATGAAAGTTCATTGAACTTGTTAGGATCGGAGGCTCTCATGATTGTGTTTGTTAGTATAAGTTGAACCATGAATGAATATGAAATAATGTAAAGTGCAGCGGAAATGGAAACAAACTTTATAAACACAATCAAAAGGGAGAATAGTTCTGATAAATACATGCTTTTCATTAGGTCGAAAGATCACAAATTAAATCAAAAGATTATAATGCATGCTTACAACAAAACTCCCCCTCAACCTGATGCTCCCTGGTTGATTACACAAGATGAAAGGATTGGAGGAGATAGACTCACTCAGTCAATCAAATGTAACAGTACAGGGTATTGTTCCATTTATAGGCAAATCAAACCACTGAAGCATCTAAGCTGACATCACCATGAAAGTGACATCTAACAACCTAACAAACTCTAACATCTGATCTATACAAGTACTGCTATGCTAACAACTGTTATTACAACACATTACAAAAAGACAAACTTAACTACTGCTGAATCCTTCCACTGATGTGAACCCAGCAGCACTTGATATATCCAGCAGTGCTTGACTCATAGCAGTAGATTGAACAGCAGTGTTTAATCCTTACCAGTCTTTAGGGCTTCATCAGCAGTTTGAAGAACATCAGCTATTGTATACGGTCAGTGGATAGAGGACATCAGATGTTATAAACACTTCTAAGGGGAAAGCCTGGTGTAAACTTCTGCTTATGATGAATCCACTATTGTGAACCAGTTTTGGCTTTTATTATCTGTTCCTCTGATAGGGTTCAATCCCAACAATCTCCCCCAGGAATAGATAATGCCAAAACTCTTCATTATTTTGGATCTTTATTGTCTCATCAGAAGTTCCCTAACTTGTCCTTTAAATTGCAACTCAAAATCCATGGAACTTGTATCATCCTCATCCCTACACAGTATAAGCTCAAGGAGATCTTGCAGATCTTCAACACTCCAGTGCTTGTTCCCTTGATATGTGCTTTACTTCTCCATTGGATCTGATCAGGGTCAATACATGGGTCTTTTGATCAGACATCCATTTTAGTATTTTTGAACCCAACATGTTTCTTGGGAGAGGTTTATTTACAGATGAGTTTGGTGATGCTGGCCTTGTGATAATTTGTCGAGCAGTGCTTGCAGGTTGGTTTAGGCCAAGAGTTTCAGCTATCATCTGCTTAATGCCCTCTTTTACAAGTTCATCTCCTGCCATTAATTCTGCCACTGTTTCAGTATCCAATTGTTGTTGTCTTCTTTTACAGATGACAGCACCAACTGGAGCAGTGGATCTCCTGATTTGCAGCTTTGGTGGTCTTGTTGAAACCTCTGCTTCAGGGTAGTCAGGTTTTTGTGGAACTTTAGGATCTTTCTTCCCTAATTCCTCCAACCTTTTGTAGGTGGTCCTGACTTTGTCTTCTCTCCATCTTGACACTTGATTTTTAGACCCATAATCAGCAGCAACTAATTCCTCTTTCATTCTCTTCAACTCTAATGTCTTTTCAGGCACATTCTTCTTGTACTTTGACCAATCTGGAGTAGTGTGTTTGACCTTATTCTTAATCATTTCTTGAATCCTGGCTGCTTCTTTTTCAAGCTCAGGAATGGTGCACTCTTTGTACATATATTTTTCACCCTTATACTTCTTAAAAGCCATGATATTTTCAATGTAATCTTTTCTCAGGGTTTCATTTGCTCTTTCTGAGACTTGCTTACAAACATTCTTTGCAAACTGCTCTAATGATCTAACTTGTATGAGTAGAAATTGATAATGCCTTTGAATTTCTTTACCAGTTTTTCCTTGAGAGCTTCTTTTGGAGATATCCTCTGCCTGTTGAGCTTTAACTTTCAAATACTCTTCAATATTGTTAGGCCTAGGATATCCTTCAACTGATGGCAACTTCCTTTTAGCAGGATCATCCTCATAGTAGAAGGATTTGATCTCTTCTCTGACTGCAATGAGTTCAAGAGGATATTGAAAACCTGCAGGAGTGATGATAGGGTTGGTTGTTGTACTTGAGCTTATGAGAGAGGAACAGGGTTTGGAATAAGTGCAAGGGATTATGAACATGTTGGTGGTGGTGATGGAGAGTCATCATCAGGTATGAAAATCCTCCTCCTTTTTATTGTAGGAGAGACTGATGATGTTTTGGGTGGATCAGTGGTGGTGAGTTGAGTGGTAGAAGGTGGTTGACTAACAGTTGTTGAAACAACTGGTGTTTCAACCACTGTTGCCATTACAACAGATGTTGTAACATCTGATGTCTTCTGCTTTTTGGCAGGAGGTGATGGTGGTGAGATTGTTTTTAGTGGTGATTGTGGTGAGATGATTTTTGGATGTGGTGGTGGTAAGGCAGTGGTTGTGGTGTGTGTTGAAGTAGTGTGTGTTGAAGTGATAGTAGATGTTGAAACTACTGAAGTACCAGCAGTTGTTGATACAGCAGGAGTTACAACAGCTGTTTGAGTGGAAGATTGATGTTGGGGGCTTTTGGAAAGTGGTTTGGAAGTATGCTTTGTGAGTCTGGATGGTGTGGATTTGGGTTCCCTTACTTTTCTAGTGGGATTCTTTCTTTTTGGCCTAGGATTTTGAACATCCTTTGGCTCAGAAGAAACCCTGCGCATTCAGCTCCATATAAGCTCTTTTCTCCTCATTCCACCTGGACATATCCTTTGCCTCTCTGTCCCTTTTTACACTTGCTTTTGCTTCAGCAAGTGTATTTGTGGTAACATCAATCTTTTTGCTACCATCTGGCAAGGGAATCTTTTTAGTCATTTCATCTTTTTCTGGTTCAATATACAGACCATCATCAATTCCCTTCTTCTTCCACTGCTTAATTTTCTCCCCCCTTTTTGGCATTATCTAGAGGAAGTTTATCAATGAAGAGAACGGTCGGGGGAGCTTTGCCAGTGGTATTCAGGATATGGGCCTTTATAGCCTTGATGTCTGCTTGAGTATTTCTAAACCTTGACTCCATCATGTTTCTCAGCTCTTGAACATGTATTGCATGCTGCTGATCAGCCATTTATCTTTGTTGTTGGAGCAAGGGTTGGAATAAATTCCATAACTCATTTGCAGCAGGTGCTTGTGGAGGAGCAGGTGCTTGAGTTGGAACAACAGTGGTTGAGACCTTTTGAGCTTTCAACAACTGTTGCATCATATCTTTTATTTCAGCAACATATGTCTCAAGGTTGTCAATTCTACCCGTCAATTCCTGATATTTTAAATCATCACCCAAGTTAATGGGATCATCTGATTCCCCACCAGCAGTGGTTGTATCAATGTGTGACTTAGGAAATGAATCCCAAAAATCATTCATTGATGCCCCTTGTTCTTGGTACTGGGGTCTTCATCCTTCAACACTTGATAACTTTTTGATGGTACCAGTGGTCAAAACAAACTCACTAGTGGTTATCAGAGGTGCTATAGAAGGAATTTCCTTCAAGGGAGTCTGATTGATGAAACAACTGGCCAAATGTAGATCTGTTGATCCAACACTTGTAGTTGCTGCTCCACTTGAACTACTGACAGGAATTACTTGTAACTCCTGCAGTGTAACCTCCTCAATAGTTGCTGGGATAACAGAGGTATAAACATCAGACCCAGTCACTTGTGGGAGTGTACTCTCAGTGACAGGTGATTGAGAGGAACTAGTTTGTGTCTGAGCTATAGCAACTGCATGCAACAAAGGTAGTATGGATTGTGGTAATGAGAGGGGTGAAGATATGGGTGTTGAAAGAGACATGTCCTTGGGATCAGGACTGAGGAAGATGGATCCAATTGGATCCAGAGCTTCATAATGTGGGGTCCCTGTGCTTACAACCTGATCCTTTTGTGAGGATGCAGGAGGAGTTTGAGGCAAGGGTGGAGATCTTTCTTCCATCTGCTGTGAGGAAGTAGCAGCAGTGGTTTTTGGTGACATTTGTGTTGTCACTAGCAGTGGCTCTGGGATCTCATCTTCCAGAGTTTCCTTTTTAGTGGGTTTGGGGGGTTTTTGGTGATTTCTTTTTTGGCTTTTTGGTGATGGCAGGTGTTGGTTTCATAGTAGTGGGTGTGCTGCCATGATCACCTGGAGTAGTGGGCTCAACAACAGATACATGAGGAGCAGTGGTAGCTGCAAAAATCTGCTCAGGTACCTCTGCTTGTGTTTTTGCAGGTGTTAACATTCTAGTGAATGTTTCAGATGTCAAACCATGTATTTGAAAAGATTCACCTTGGATGAGCAAATTTTCATTTTCCTTTCCAAATTTTTGTTTAAGATAGTGACTTAAGAACCTTGGAAAAAGTAGAAATGATTTGCTATCAACATTTTTTACTAAATCATCAAAGATCTCCTGGGAATAGTTAAAATTTTCATTAGGTAAAATAGCAAAGCCCAGGTTTTGGATCTTTAATGGTATTTCATTAAAAGCAGTTGTTTTATTTAAGACACACATCAAAAGGGAAGAAACCTTTTTATAAGGTGTCCCTTTTTATTTCCGCACCATACCCTCTTTCAAGGAAATCAGTTTTTAACTCGTTTTTAGGAAAAGAGGTTTTACCTTCTTGATCATCGAGTGCAAATATTTTCGAAATAGATTGTGGAGTGATTTAAATCTCTTTTCCCTTTATGGAAGAATTAATGGCTTTAACTGTTTCACCTTGATACTCAAGTGTGGCATTTTTCCAGAATTCTCTCTGGGTTTGTTCATAAATAGGAGTATCAGCAACAACAAAGTTTTGTACTCTGAAGCTGCAAGAGTGTCAATGATGGAATCAAAGGTTTTGGTGGTGGTGGGTTTTGTGAGTAGACCCAAGTAGTTGTGAGGTGCTTTGTATGGTATTTCAATGGGTTCAGCGGCCTTTTGAGCGACCTTTTTGGAAGATGAGGATGATTTTGATTTTGATTTTGTCATTTTGATGAAGAAGAACGAAGAATGATTTGAGACGGAAGTATGGAAACTGCTTTGAGAGAAGAATTTTGGAATTCAATTCGACAGTGTAAAACCCTGTTTGGGGGTTTTGATCAGGGTTTTATTTAGGGAAAAAGTGAATGCTGATGTGGCAGCGGTTACAAAGATCTGATGGCTAAGAACTGACCACGTGCCAACCTCTGATGAAAAGATGAATAATAGAGGACAATTGTTTTGGGAACCACTGATGAAGCAAATATCAGTGGTTGCAACGGTCATTAGTGAAAATAGTGGAGGATTTTTACTATCAGTGGATAACTTTATCAGTGGATAAAACACTGATTTTGAACAACAGTGCTTATAGAGAGTATGAGAGAACAGGGGTTGACTTTCAGCAGTGGACAATATTTAGGAAACAGATGTTTGAGCTCAACAGTAGTTAGGGGTGAAGAAATGGTAAGGATTTGAAATGCTATTAAATCAGCAACTGTTGGTGCAACAGTGGATAAGCTTTTGAAAAATGTTTTGAACATCTGCTGCTCTGATGAAAGGAATGATTTTGTCTTGTGAAACCACAATATCATGTTCAACATCTGTTGATGGTGATTATGAAATATCTGCAAGATTGCTATTTTCAACAAAGTACATTTTAGATGCAAATTGTCAAGTTTAATATGTCAGCAGTTTTTACAGGAATTTGCATTCAAAGTTTTGTCACATGTCTATTACAAGTTTTGAAACTTTCATAGATTACTGACAGTGGTTTAGTACCCCATATGATGGAAACCTCTTTACAAAGACTACTCATTTTGTGTCATAATATTTGAATTAGGACATGAGTACCCAAGTATTTTAAGGTCTATTTGCAATCAATCTTTAACCTGTGTTAAAAAAAAAACTTGAGTTTGACATGACCTTGACACTTGTACCATTTCCTTTTGATCCATTTTCAAGGATAGTATTTCCAAAAAAAAATGATGGTTCTTCATCCTGACAGGTGTTTGAAACTTTTGCTATAAAAAACAAGTAAAAGTACAAAATATATCACTCTTAAAAAAATAAAGAATGATATATCCTGTTTTATTTGAGAAAAACTTTTTCAAGAAAAATAATTAAAAGTTTTTCTGAAAACAACATCAAACAGGATCTGGTATATTTTCTAATTAAACTTATAATCACATCACTCTCAAGTTTTATGAAAATGGTCAATGATTTGAAATTGTAATAACCACATGTTTGAGACCATTTTCTTGTTAATTGATTGCAAAAATGAGGAGGCAAGTTCACATAAGTTTTGAAAGTCCGGTTATAGACTTTGATACCATGTGATGGCTCTGAAAAACTTGTCTAGTCCTCTTGTAAGTTTAATCTCTAGTGGTACTATTGTTACCTGAACTTTCTTGAATCAATGAATGCACACAGTTGCTTGATGACCATTGTTCACCCAATTTTGGACTCTTAAGTGTTTTACATTTATGCTCTTTTCTTTTGACTTCAAAAGTTTTGAGATGAACACACTTTTGAGTTTTTGTGGTTTTTCTTCTTCCCTTTTACCCTTCCCATTCATAAGTACTGAAATACTTACTGGGAGGTCTTTATTGAAAGAACACTTAATCCATAATCATTTTGTAGCAATGTTTTAAGAGATCTGGCCATATTTGTACATGCTCATATCAAATCTCACATTACATATGATTTGGACTACTTTAACACCTGATTTTCTTAATGTATTTTTAACAAAGTTGATTTTGTCCTTTTAACAGGATTCGCAACCCGTTTTTCAACACATAAGATCTAAATAGCTAAAGTTTTAATTTCCCTCTTTTTATGTTAACAAAAACACTAACGTTTTTACGAACATAGGTTATTGTCGACCTGAGGTACAGACTTTTAGCGGCAAACATGATGGATACAGCACAGAACTTCATAAAAAAAATTAAAATCAAATAATTATACCATAGTTATCAGACATATTTCCAGATCTGAAAACTATAGGTGATTTATGCATGACATCACTTGTTATGTGAAGTTTGTGTGTCTTATGACATCTTGGTTGTTTTACAGAGTATTTGAATAGCAACTTTGAACGTGATCATTCGGTACTCTGTTTTTCAACTAAATACGATCAACCTTAGCATCAATGAATGTTGAGCTGAACTGTTTTGTTAAATTGATTCTTAGGTAGAATTTGACTGTCCAAGCTCTGATACCAATTGTTCGGATCGGAGGCTCTCATGATTGTGTTTGTTAGTATAATTTGAACAATGAATGAATATGAAATATTGTAAAGTGCAGCGGAAATGGAAACAAACTTTATAAACACAATCAAAAAGGGAGAATAGTTCTGATAAACACATGCTTTTCATTAGGTCAAAATATTTCAAATCAAATCAAAAGATTACAATGCATGCTTACAACAAAACTCCCTCTTAGCCTGATGCTCCCTGGTTGATTGCACAAGATGAAAGGATTGGAGGAGATAGACTCACTCAGTCAATCAAATGTAACAGTACAGGGTACTGTTCCATTTATAGGCAAATCAAACAACTGAAGCATCTAAGCTAACGTCACCATGAAAGTGACATCTAACAACCTAACAAACTCTAACATCTGATCTATACAAGTACTGCTATGCTAACAACAGTTATTACAATACATTACAAAAAGACAAACTTAACAAACTGCTGAATCCTTCCACTGATGTGAACCCAGCAGCACTTGATATATCCAGCAGTGCTTGACTCATAGCAGTAGATTGAACAACAGTGTTTAATCCTTAACAGTATTTAGGGTTTCATCAGCAGTTTGAAGAACATCAGCTGTTGTATACGGTCAGTGGATAGAGGACATCAGATGTTATAAACACTTTCAAGGGGAAAGCCTGGTGTAAACTTCTGCTTATGATGAATCCACTGTTGTGAACCAGTTTTGGCTTTTATTATATGTTCCTCTGATAGGGTTCAATCCCAACAATCTCCCCCTGGAATAGATAATGCCAAAACTCTTCATTATTGTGGATCTTTATTGCCTCATCAACAGTTCCCTTATTTGACCTTTGAGTTGTAACTCAAAGGCTAAGCCATTTGTGTCATCTTCATCCCTGCTCAGTGGAAGATCAAGGAGATCCTGCAAATCTTCAAGACTTAGGCCAAGTGCTTGTTCCCTTGTTATTTTCTTCACTTCTCCACTAGACTTGATTACTGTCAGTACATGGGTCTGTTTGTCAGTTTTCCACTTTAGTACTTTTGAGTGAGGTGGGTTTCTTGGGAGATTTTTATTAGATGAGGAGTTTGGTGGTGCAGGCCTTATGATGATAGTTTGAGCAGTGCTTGCAGGTTGGTTTAGGCCAATAGTTTCAGCTATCATCTGCTTAATGCCCTCTTTTACAAGTTCATCTCCTGCCATTAATTCTGCCACTGTTTCAGTATCCAATTGTTGTTGTCTTCTTTTACAGATGGCAGCACCAACTGGAGCAGTGGATCTCCTAATTTGCAGCTTTGGTGGTCTTGTTGAAACCTCTGCTTCAGGGTAGTCAGGTTTTTGTGGAACTTTAGGATCTTTCTTCCCTAATTCCTCCAACCTTTTGTAGGTGGTCCTGACTTTGTTTTCTCTCCATCTTGACACTTGATTTTTAGACCCATAATCAGCAACAACTAATTCCTCTTTCATTCTCTTCAGCTCTAATGTCTTTTCAGGCACATTCTTCTTGTACTTTGACCAATCTGGATGAGTGTGTTTGACCTTATTCTTAATCATTTCTTGAATCCTGGCTGCTTCTTTTTCAAGCTCAGGAATGGTGCACTCTTTGTACATATATATTTTCACCCTTATACTTCTTAAAAGCCATGATATTTTCAATGTAATCTTTTCTCAGGGTTTAATTTTCTCTTTCTGAGACTTGCTTACAAACATTCTTTGCAAACTGCTCTAATGAATTTCTTTACCAGTTTTTCCTTGAGAGCTTCTTTTAGAGATATCCTCTGCCTGTTGACCTTTAACTTTCAAATACTCTTCAATATTGTTAGGCCTAGGATATCCTTCAACTGATGGCAACTTCCTTTTAGCAGGATCATCCTCATAGTAGAAGGATTTGATCTCTTCTCTGACTACAATGATTTCAAGAGGATATTGGAAACCTGCAGGAGTGATGATAGGGATTGGTTGTTGTACTTGAGCTGATGAGAGAGGAACAGGGTTTGGAATAAGTGCACGGGATTGTGAACATGTTGGTGGTGGTGATGGAGAGTCATCATCAGGTACGAAAATCCTCCTCCTTTTTATTGTAGGAGAGACTGGTGATGTCTTGGGTGGATCAGTGGTGGTGGGTTGAGTGGTAGAAGGTGGCTGACTAACAGTTGTTGAAACAACTGGTGTTTCAACCACTGTTGCCATTACAATAGATGTTGTAACATCTGATGTCTTCTGCTTTTTGGCAGGAGGTGATGGTGGTGAGATTGTTTTTAGTGGTGATTGTGGTGAGATGATTTTTGGAGGTGGTGGTGGTAAGGCAGTGGTTGTGGTGTGTGTTGAAGTCGTGTGTGTTGAAGTGATAGCAGATGTTGAAACTACTGAAGTACCATCAGTTGTTGATACAGCAGGAGTTACAACAGCTGTTTGAGTGGAAGATTGATGTTGGGGGCTTTTGGAAAGTGGTTTGGAAGTATGCTTTGTGAGTCTGGATGGTGTGGATTTGGGTTCCCTCATTTTTCTAGTGGGATTCTTTCTTTTTGGCTCAGGATTTTGAACATCCTTTGGCTCAGAACAACCCTGCGCATTCAGCTCCATATAAGCTCTTTTCTCCTCATTCCACCTGGACATATCCTTTGCCTCTCTGTCCCTTTTTACACTTGCTTTTGCTTCAGCAAGTGCATTTGTGGTAACATCAATCTTTTTGCAACGATCTGGCAAGGGAATATTTTTAGTCATTGCATCTTTTTCTGGTTCAATATACAGACCATCATCTATTCCCTTCTTCTTCCACTCCTTGATTTTCTCCCCCTTTTTGACATTATCTGGGGGTTGTTGATCAAAGAAGAGAACAGTGGGAGGAGCAGTGCCAGTGGTGTTCAAGAGATGGGCCTTTATAGCCTTGATGTCTGCTTGGGTGTTTCTAAAGCTGGACTCCATTATGTTTCTCAGCTCTTGTACATGTATTGCATGTTTTTGATCAGTCGTTTGTCTTTGTTGTTGCAGCAGGGGTTGAAATAGATTCCATAACTCATTTGTAGCAGGTGCTTGTGATGGAGCAGGTTCTTGAGCTGGAACAATAGTGGGTTGCACCTTTTGAACTTTCAACAACTGTTGCAGCATTTCTTTGATTTCTACAATAGAGGTATCCAGTTTGTCAATTCCATCCGTCAATTCTAGGTACTTTAAACCATCACCCAACTTAATGGGATCATCTGATTTCCCACTAGCAGTGGTTGTAACAGTGGTTGACTCAGGGATTGTATTCAAAAAGTCATCCACTGATGCCCCTTTGTCTTGGTACTGGGGACTTCTTCCCTCAACACGTGATAACCTTTTGATGGTACCAGTGGTTAAAACAAACTCACTAGTGGTTATCAGAGGTGCTATAGAAGGAATTGCCTCCAAGGAAGTCTTATTGATGTAACCACTGTCCAAATGTAAACCAGTGGGTTCAACATTTGTAGTGGCTGCTTCACTTGGATTACCACCAAGAGTTACTTGTAACTCAAGGGGTGTAACCTCCTCAGGTCTTGTTGGTGGGTTAGCTATGATTGATACATCAGACCCAGTCATTTGTTGAACTATGTTCTCATTGATAGGTGAGTGAGAAGGACTGGTTTGTGCCTGGTTCAGATCAATAGCATCCAACAATAATTTAGTTGGTGGGGGAATTGTGGAGGTGAGGTTCGGTGTAGAAAGAGAATTTTCCCTGGGCATTGGGCTGTGGATGATGGAAGCAAGTGATTCCAGAGCATCATATTGTGGTGTCCCTATTTGTACAACCTGTTCTTTTTGAGAAGAAGCAGAAGGAGTTTCAGGCATGGGTTGAGATATTTCTACCAACTGCTGTGAGGAAGTAGCAGCAGTGGTTTCTTGTGACTTTTGTGCTATCACAGGCAGTTGCTCTGGTATCTCATCCTCCAGAGTTGCCTTTTTGGTGGGTTTGGGGGTTTTTGGATGATTTCTTTTTAGGATTTTTGGTGATGGCAGGTGTGGGCTTCATAGCGGTGGGTGTGATGCCATGATCACCTGGAGCAGTGGGCTCTGCAGTAGATACCTGAGGAGCAGTGGTAGCTGCTAAAATCTGCTCAGGTACCTCTGCGTGTGTTTTTGCAGGTGTTAACATTCTATTGAATGTTTTAGATGTCAAACCATGTATTTGAAAAGATTCACCTTGGATGAGCAAATTTTCATTTTCCTTTCCAAATTTTTGTTTAAGATAGTAACTTAAGAACCTTGGAAAAAGTAGAAATGATTTGTTATCAACATTTTTTACTAAATCATCAAAGATATCCTGGGAATAGTTAAAATTTTCATTATGTAAAATAGCAAAGCCCAGGTTTTGGATCTTTAATGGTATTTCATTAAAAGCAGTTGTTTTATTTGAGACACACATCAAAAGGGTATGGAATAAAAACCTTGGTGCAGAAGGGAAGAAACCTTTTTGTAAGGTGTCCCTTTTTATTTCCGCACCATACCCTCTTTCATGGAAATCAGTTTTTAACTCGTTTTTAAGAAAAAAGGTTTTACCTTGTTGATCATTGAGTTCAAAGACTTCCGAGATGGATTGTGGTGTGATTTTGACAGGTTTACCCATTAGAGAGCAGTTAATGGCTATGACATCCTCGCCTTGTTTGTCAAGGGTAATATTCTTGCAAAACTCTCTTTGGGTGTCCAAGTAAATTGGAGCATCTGCTGTTATCAAAGTTTTGTACTTTGATGCAGACATGATATCAATGATGGAATCGAAAGCATCGGTGGTGCCTGGTTTTGTAAGAAGGCCCAAATAATTGTGTGGTGATTTGTATGGGATTTCAATAGGTGTAGCCTTTTGAGCGGCATTTTTACGAGAAGATGTTGAAGTGGGTGTTGCAGATGACTTCGATTTTGTCATTTTGGAGAAGACGATCGAAGAAGGTTGTGAAGAAATTTGAGGAAATGAGATGAGAACTGCTTTGAGAAAGGAATTTTTAAGAATTCAATTCGACAGTAAAACCCTGTTTGGGGTTTTGAAGGGGGGTTTTATAGAGAGAAAGTGAAGGCTGACGTGGCAGCGGTTACAAAAGATCTGACAGCTATGTACTCTCCACGTGCCAACCCCTGATGAGATGAAGGACAATTTGTCTTTCATGAAGACCACTGATGGAACAAGACCAGTGGTTGTAATGGTAAAAATGAGAGCAGTGGGTGATTTTTACTATCAGTGGATAGCATATCAGTGGTTAAAACACTGAGTTTGAACAACAGTGTTTATCAAGAAATGAGAGAACAGGGGTTGACTTTCAGCAGTGGACAATATTTAGGAAACAGATGTTTGAGCTCAACAGTAGTTAGGGGTGAAGAAATGGTAAGGATTTGAAAGGCTATTAAATCAGCAACTGTTGGTGCAACAATGGACAAGCTTTTGACAAATGTTTTGAACATCTGCTTCTCTGATGAAAGGAATGATTTTGTCTTGTGAAACCACAATATCATGTTCAACATCTGTTGATGGTGATTATGAAATATCTGCAAGATTACTATTTTCAACAAAGTACATTTTAGATGCAAATTGTCAAGTTTAATATGTCAGCAGTTTTTACAAGAATTTGCATTCAAGGTTTTGTCACATGTCTATTACAAGTTTTGAAACTTTCATAGATAACTTACAGTGGTTTAGTACCCTATATGATGGAAACCTCTTTACTAAGACTACTCATTTTGTGTCATAATATTTGAATTAGGACATGAGTACCCAAGTATTTTAAGGTCTATTAGCAATCAATCTTTAACCTATGTTAAAAATAAACTTGAGTTTGACATGACCTTGACACTTGTACCATTTCCTTTTGATCCATTTTCAAGGATAGTATTACCAAAAAAAAAAAAAAATGATGGTTCTTCATCCTGACAGGTGTTTGAAACTTTTGCTATAAAAAACAAGTAAAAGTTCAAAATATATCACTCTTAAAAAAAATAAAGAATGACATATCTTGTTTTATTTGAGAAAAACTTTTTCAAGAAAAATAATTAAAAGTTTTTCTGAAAATAGCATCAAACAGGATCTGGTATATTTTCTAATTAAACTTATAATCACATCACTCTCAAGTTTTATGAAAATGGTCAGTAATTTGAAATTGTAATAACCACTTGTTTGAGACCATTTTCTTGTTAATTGATTGCAAAAATGAGGAGGCAAGTTCACATAAGTTTTAAAGTCCGGTTATTGACTTTGTTACCATGTGATGGCTCTGAAAAACTTGTCTAGTCCTCTTGTAAGTTTAATCACTGGTGGTACTATTGTTACCTGAACTTTCCTGAATCAATGAATGCACACAGTTGCTTGATGACCATTGTTCACCCAATTTTGGACTCTTAAGTGTTTTACATTTATGCTCTTTTCTTTTGATTTCAAAAGTTTTGAGATAAACACACTTTTTAGTTTTTGTGGTTTTTCTTCTTCCCTTTTTCCCCTTCCCATTCATAAGTACTGAAATACTTACTGGGAGGTTTTTATTGAAAGAACACTTAATCCAGAATCATTTTGTAGCAATGTTTTAAGTGATCTGGCCATATTTGTACATGCTCATATCAAATCTCACATTACATATGATTTGGACTACTTTAACACCTGATATTCTTAATGTATTTTTAACAAAGTTGATTTTGTCCTTTTAACAGGATTCCCAACCTTCAACACATAAGATCTAAATAGCTAAAGTTTTAATTTCCCTCTTTTTATGTTAACAAAAACACTAATGTTTTTACGAACATAGGTTATTGTCGACCTGAGGTACATACTTTTAGCGGCAAACATGATGGATACAGCACAGAACTTCATAACAAAAATTAAAATCAAATAATTATACCATAGTTATCAGACATATTTCCAGATCTGAAAACTATAGGTGATTTATGCATGACATCACTTGTTATGTGAAGTTTGTGTGTCTTATGACATCTTGGTTGTTTTACAGAGTATTTGAATAGCAACTTTGAACGTGATCATTCAGTACTCTGTTTTTCAACTAAATACGATCAACCTTAGCATCAATGAATGTTGAGCTGAACTGTTATGTCAAATTTGATTGTTAGATCGAATTTGACTGTCCAAGCTCTGATACCAATTGTTCGGATCGGAGGCTCTCATGATTGTGTTTGTTAGTATAATTTGAACAATGAATGAATATGAAATAATGTAAAGTGCAGCGGAAATGGAAACAAAGTTTATAAACACAATCAAAAAGGGAATAGTTCTGATAAACACATGCTTTTCATTAGGTCAAAAGATTTCAAATCAAATCAAAAGATTACAATGCATGCTTACAACAAAACTCCCCCTCAGCCTGATGCTCCCTGGTTGATTGCACAACATGAAAGGAATGGAGGAGATAGACTCACTCAGTCAATCAAATGTAAGAGTACAGGGTACTGTTCCATTTATAGGCAAATCAAACCACTGAAGCATCTAAGCTAACGTCACCATGAAAGTGACATCTAACAACCTAACAAACTCTAACATCTGATCTATACAAGTACTGCTATGCTAACAACTGTTATTACAATACATTACAAAAAGACAAACTTAACAAACTGCTTAATCCTTCCACTGATGTGAACCCAACAGCACTTGATATATCCAGCAGTGCTTGACTCATAGCAGTAGATTGAACATCAGTGTTTAATCCTTAACAGTCTTTAGGGCTTCATCAGCAGTTTGAATAACAGCAGCTGTTGTATACGGTCAGTGGATAGAGGACATCAAATGTTATAAACACTTTCAAGGGGAAAGCCTGGTGTAAAATTCTGCTTATGATGAATCCAATGTTGTGAACCAGTTTTGGCTTTTATTATCTGTTCGTCTGATGTTTTATCTTAAACCTAAAAGATTCAATTTCAAAATTTGCAGCCAAAGTAGATTGTGGTTATCACTTGGGATACTCAACCACTGCCAAGGCCTACAAAGTGTTTAACACAAGGACTAGGTGTGTGGAAGAGACTTTGAATGTAAAGTTCAATGAACTTTTATCACTGAAAATCCCAGCAAACCCTGATGAATTGTTTGATCTTGATAAATTCAACACAAAATAGCAGGTTTCTTAGATCACTACCTGAAAAATGGGACCCAATTACTTTTGTAACTAGAAATTCAGCTGAGTTCAAAGATCTGACCCTGACTCAACTTCATGGTACACTCCTTACCTATGAAAGGGAGTTAAACCAGAAAAAGAAGTTGCAAGAGTCTGGCAAAGTTGCTGATGACTATGCATTTGGCAGCACAACTCTTTTTGGTCAGGAAGAATCTGGTAGCAGTAGTAAGGATCAGAGTTTTAATCAATTTATTGATATAACTGCTGGTGGAAATTTTAACAACTCTGATTCTCACTCTGCAAATTATGCTTTTACTGCAAATTGTGAAAACTCGATGTCAGATAACTTGTGTTTTGAACTAAATGATTTGCAACACTTTGATCCCACTAACTTAGAGGAGATGGAGATTTTGCATCAATTGGCTTTGCTTAGTGTAAGAACAAGCAAATTCTATAAAAGAACCGGGAGAAAATTCCCAGGGTTATAGGGGAATTTAAGAGTGGGGTTGGATAAATCAAAACTAAAGTGTTACAAGTGCAATAGGCTAGGTCATTTTGCTAGGGAACGCAGGAGTCAAACCACTAGTCCAATAATAACTCATCCCAGCTCAAACCCTAGACCACAACACCAAAGCACTGTGCACTATACCCAATATACCCCTGCAGCACATGTTAACACTGCTCACTATGCTGCAACCCCTATGCCTGTGCATTATGTTCAAACCACTATTCAACAAATTCAGTATGTTCAAACCCCTGTCCCTCAGGCACAAGTGCAACCTGTTGCACCTCAACAAGTTGCTCAAATAGTGGTACAACCAGATCAGCAAAGCTTTTTCACCCAAGGCTTTGTTGACTGGAGCAGCATGCCTAATGAGCTTGGTGATGATAATTTTGCACTCTATGCTTCTAATGATACTTTTAATGATTAATTTTGTTTGATGGCATTAGAGTCAATACCAGAAGGGGTAGAAACAGAAGGTGAACAGCTGAGTAATGAAACCGTGGATGAAGTGGCTGAAGCAGTGGTTACTGCAGTTGCCGGTGAACTACTGCTGGGAGAAAATTCAGAAACCCTGATTGAACCACTGTCTGACCCCTGGTCCAAAGAAGACAAAGAAGAAGAGGAAGAGAAGAAAGCAGGTAAGAAAGAAGTTAGAGCTGATCAAGAAGGTGATCATCAATGTGATTGTGCCATGGTGGCTGCTGCTAAGGTATCACCTCAAGTTCTTGAAAAACTGTGTTCAGATAAATGCATTATTGCATTTGCTGGCATTAAAGAGGTAAATGAAAACCTTAGGGATAAAGTCTTAACTGATGAAGTCAAATTTGAAAAGTCATTGAAACAATTTAAAAACAAATTGGCTGAAAAAGACAAAGAAATCAGCAGTCTCAAAGAAGAGCAAAGCATAACCAAGAACCAACTCCAAACTATGGTAGAAAAATACCAAGTTTGCAAAAAGGAGTTGGAATCCACCCAGATCACTTGTGAAAGATGGGTGGAATCTTGCAAAGGTTATGAGGTTATGCTTGAAAAACAGCTTGAAAGCAATGTTAAGTTTGGTATAGGATATAGAAAATATGATGATCTTGAAAACACTGCTGTCAAACAAGCTGGTTCAACTGAAATAATACCAACCAACAAGAATGGCCAAGAAGTAAAGATTACTGACAAACTTGGTAACAAAATCACTCTGGAAAGATCATCTGTGGGGTCCTCAACTTTTGAGGAAATTGAGAAATACCAATTTAAACCCTCATGGTCTGATGAGTGTGACATTCTTGAAAATTTCAAACCCATGGATTTCACAACCACTGATGGTGTCACAGCTCCAAAAGCAAAGGTCATTCCTATCAAAGACATCCCAACAGTAGTTCAAAACTCTGTTGCTAAGGAGTCTGAGAAAAGGAAGAAAAGAGAAAAGATCAAAAACCTGTTTTGTGATTTTTGTGAAAAGAGGAATCATCTAACAAAAGACTGTTTTCATCTAAAAGCATATGATCTAAACAAAACAAGTATCATTGTACCTACTGAAAGCTGCACCATCTGTGGTAAAAATAACCACAAAACTCAAGAATGTGTGTATCTCAAGAACTTTGATGTGAAAACGAATGAGTACTCTGCTAAAACATCCTTGAGTCCAACAACATCATCTGTCAAATTCACCAGAATCAACCACTGTTTGTGCCAGTCCAAACAGCTGTTACAAAACAGCTGAATCAAACATCTGTCCAAAGAGATGTTCAAGTGACTGATGCACCCCCTGCCAACCAATACAGAAGAGGCAAGGGACAACCACCATACCAAAGGATCCCACATGTTTATGAGACCTACAAAAGGCTCTCTAAACCAAGGGTGAACAGGCATCCTTTTGGTTATCAGCAGGTGATTGGTCAAGAACCCCAACAGTGGTTAGAGAAAAATAGTTATAAAACTGTCCAAACCCCTGACCTAACCACTGTCCATCCATCTGAACTCATCCCAGACACTGTTGATACCCCATCCAAAGCCTTATTGGCTTTAGAGACCCTAATGAACTAATCCTTTTACTTCATGTGCAGGGAGCTTCTGCATGCTTAGATAGCCTTTGGTATGTAGATAGTGGAGGCTCCAGGCACATGACAGGATGTAACGCCCTTCTCAAAGATTTCAAAATCCATGGAGGGGGTGATATATCCTTTGGTGATTTCAACCTCCTAGAAGCAGCTTTTCTTGCCACCAGACCTTTCTCCATCAATTAGGAATCTGATGCCGTCACTAAACACATTCCTTAAATTTTAGCCATTTGTTGAGTGTTTTTTTGGTGTCTAATTCGCATATATATATCACAATTGCCCTTGATTTTAATTTTACACCATTGTGAACCTTACGCCTTTTTTACTCTCTGATCGAGGTTCTCGGCAATGAAAATTTTACACCATTGTGAACCTTACGCCTTTTTTACTCTCTGATCGAGGTTCTCGACATTGAAAAATCTTCGTAAACAAAATCACACGTGTATATGTTGATATTTAAGAGACATACAGTCAAGAAAATCATGGGCAATGGTGATATATATGCGGATTAGACATAAAAAAAACACTCAACAAATGGCTACAATTTAAGGAATGTGTTTAGTGACGGCATCAGATTCCTAATTGATGGAGAAAGGTCTGGTGGCAAGAAAAGCCGCTTCTAGGAGGTTGTCAAGTGTTTTCGCTCGACGATTCCATTCTTGGGTGGTTGGTTTGGCCCTTGTTCCTATAACTCGAATCCTAGCCCAGTATATCCCATTTTAATTTTACACCATTGTGAACCTTACGCCTTTTTTAATCTCTGATCTAGGTTCTCGGCATTGAAAAATCTTCGTAAACTAAATCATACATGTATATGTTGACTTTTAAGAGATATACAGTCAAGAAAATCAAGGGCAATGATGATATATACGCGGATTAGACACCATAATAAAAACACTCAACAAATGCCTACAATTTAAGGAATGTGTTTAGTGACGACATCAGATTCCTAATTGATGGAGAAAGGTCTGGTGGTAAGAAAAGCTGCTTCTAGGAGGTTGTCAAGTGTTTTCGCTCGACGATTCCATTCTTGGGTGGTTGGTTTGGCCCATGTTCCTGTAACTCGAATCCTAGCCCGGTATATCCCATTTTAATCTTACACCATTGTGAACCTTACGCCTTTTTTAATCTCTGATCGATGTTCTCGGCATTGAAAAATCTTCATAAACTAAATCACACGTGTATATGTTGATATTTAAGAGATATACAGTCAAGAAAATCAAGGGCAATGGTGATATATATGCGGATTAGACACAAAAAAATCACTCAACAAATGGCTACAAATTAAGGAATGTGTTTAGTGACGGCATCAGATACCTAATTGATGGAGAAAGCACTGGTGGCAAGAAAAGCTGCTTCTAGGAGGTTGTCAAGTGTTTTCGCTCGACGATTCCATTCTTGGGTGGTTGGTTTGGCCCTTGTTCCTGTAACACGAATCCTAGCCCGGTATATCCCATTTTAATCTTACACCATTGTGAACCTTACGCCTTTTTTACTCTCTGATCGAGGTTCTCGGCACTGTAAAATCTTCGTAAACTAAATCACACGTGTATGTGTTGATATTGATATTTAAGAGATATACAGTCAAGAAAATCAAGGGCAATGGTGATATATATGCGGATTAGACACAGAAAAAAACACTCAACAAATGGCTACAATTTAAGGAATTTGTTTAGTGACGGCATCAGATTCCTAATTGATGGAGAAAGGTCTGGTGGCAAGAAAAGCTGCTTCTAGGAGGTTGTCAAGTGTTTTCACTCGACGATTTCATTCTTGGGTGGTTGGTTTGTCCCTTGTTCCTGTAACTCGAATCCTAGCCCGGTATATCCTATTTAAATTTTACACCATTGTGAAACTTACGCCTTTTTTACTCTCTGATCGAGGTTCTCGTCATTGAAAAATCTTCGTAAACTAAATCACACGTGTATATGTTGATATTTAAGAGATATACAGTCAAGAAAATCAAGGATAATGGTGATATATATGCGGATTAGACACAAAAAAATCACTCAACAAATGGCTACAATTTAAGGAATGTGTTTAGTGACGGCATCAGATTCCTAATTGATGGAGAAAGGTCTGGTGGCAAGAAAAGCTGCTTCTAGGAGGTTGTCAAGTGTTTTCGCTCGACGATTCCATTCTTGGGTGGTTGGTTTGGCCCTTGTTCCTGTAACACGAATCCTAGCCCGGTATATCCCATTTTAATCTTACACCATTGTGAACCTTACGCCTTTTTTTACTCTCTGATCGAGGTTCTCGGCATTGTAAAATCTTCGTAAACTAAATCACACGTGTATGTGTTGATATTGATATTTAAGAGATATACAGTCAAGAAAATCAAGGGCAATGGTGTTATATATGCGGATTAGACACAGAAAAAAACACTCAACAAATGGCTACAATTTAAGGAATTTGTTTAGTGACGGCATCAGATTCCTAATTGATGGAGAAAGGTCTGGTGGCAAGAAAAGCTGCTTCTAGGAGGTTGTCAAGTGTTTTCACTCGACGATTTCATTCTTGGGTGGTTGGTTTGGCCCTTGTTCCTGTAACTCGAATCCTAGCCCGGTATATCCTATTTAAATTTTACACCGTTGTGAAACTTACGCCTTTTTTACTCTCTGATCGAGGTTCTCGGCATTGAAAAATCTTCGTAAACTAAATCACACGTGTATATGTTGACATTTAAGAGATATGCAGTCACGAAAATCAAGGGCAATGGTGATATATATGCGGATTAGACACAAAAAAAAACCCTCAACAAATGGCTACAATTTAAGGAATGTTTTTAGTGACGGCATCGGATTCCTAAATGATGGTAAGAAAAGCTGCTTCTAGGAGGTTGTCAAGTGTTTTCGCTCGACGATTCCATTCTTGGGTGGTTGGTTTGGCCCTTGTTCCTGTAACTCGAATCCTAGCCCGGTATATCCCATTTTAATTATACAGCATTGTGAACCTTACGCGTTTTTTACTCTCTGATCGAGGTTCTCGGCATTGAAAAATCTTCATAAACTAAATCACACGTGTATATGTTGATATTTAAGAGATATACAGTCAAGAAAATCAAGGGCAATGGTGATATATATGCGGATTAGACACAAAAAAAAACACTCAACAAAAGGCTACAATTTAAGGAAGGTGTTTAGTGATGGCATCTGATTCCTAATTGATGGAGAAAGGTCTGGTGGAAAGAAAAGCTGCTTCTAGGAGGTTGTCAAGTGTTTTCGCTCGACGATTCCATTCTTGGGTGGTTGGTTTGGCCCTTGTTCCTGTAACTTGAATCTTAGCCCGGTATATCCCATTTTAATTTTACATCATTGTGAACCTTACGCCTTTTTTACTCTCTGATCGAGGTTCTCGGCATTGAAAAATCTTCATAAACTAAATCTCACATGTATATGTTGACAATTAAGAGATATACAGTCAAGAAAATCAAGGGCAATGGTGATATATATGCGGATTAGACACCAAAAAAAATCACTCAATAAATGGCTACAATTTAAGGAATGTGTTTAGTGACGGCATCAGATTCTTAATTGATGGAGAAATGTCTGGTGGCAAGAAAAGCTTGTACTAGGAGGTTGTCAAGTGTTTTCGCTCGACGATTCCATTCTTGGGTTGTTGGTTTGGCCCTTGTTCCTGTAACTCGAATCCTAGCCCGGTATATCCCATTTTAATTTTACATCATTGTGAACCTTACGCCTTTTTTACTCTCTGATCGAGGTTCTCGGCATTGAAAAATCTTCGTAAACTAAATCACATGTGTATATGTTGATATTTAAGAGATTTACCGTCAAGAAAATCAAGGGCAATGGTGATATATATGCGGATTAGACACCAAAAAAAAAAACACTCAACAAATGGCTACATTTTAAGGAATGTGTTTAGTGACGGCATTAGATTCCTAATCGATGGAGAAAGGTCTGGTGGCAAGAAAAGCTGCTTCTAGGAGTTTGTCAAGTGTTTTCGCTCGACGATTTCATTCTTGGGTGGTTGGTTTGGCCCTTGTTCCTGTAACTCGAATCCTGGCCCGGTATATCACATTTTAATTTTACATCATTGTGAACCTTACGCCTTTTTTACTCTCTGATCGAGGTTCTCGGCATTGAAAAATCTTCATAAACTAAATCACACGTGTATATGTTGAGAATTAAGAGATATACAGTCAAGAAAATCAAGGGCAATGGTGATATATATGCGGATAAGACACCAAAAAAAGTCACTCAACAAATGGCTACAATTTAATGATTGTGTTTAGTGACGGCATCAGATTCCTAATTGATGGAGAAAGGTCTGGTGGCAAGAAAAGCTGCTTCTAGGAGGTTGTCAAGTGTTTTCGCTCGACGATTCCATTCTTGGGTGGTTGGTTTGGCCCTTGTTCCTGTAACACGAATCCTAGCCCGGTATATCCCATTTTAATCTTACACCATTGTGAACCTTACGCCTTTTTTTACTCTCTGATCGAGGTTCTCGGCATTGTAAAATCTTCGTAAACTAAATCACACGTGTATGTGTTGATATTGATATTTAAGAGATATACAGTCAAGAAAATCAAGGGCAATGGTGTTATATATGCGGATTAGACACAGAAAAAAACACTCAACAAATGGCTACAATTTAAGGAATTTGTTTAGTGACGGCATCAGATTCCTAATTGATGGAGAAAGGTCTGGTGGCAAGAAAAGCTGCTTCTAGGAGGTTGTCAAGTGTTTTCACTCGACGATTTCATTCTTGGGTGGTTGGTTTGGCCCTTGTTCCTGTAACTCGAATCCTAGCCCGGTATATCCTATTTAAATTTTACACCATTGTGAAACTTACGCCTTTTTTACTCTCTGATCGAGGTTCTCGACATTGAAAAATCTTCGTAAACTAAATCACACGTGTATATGTTGATATTTAAGAGATATACAGTCAAGAAAATCAAGGATAATGGTGATATATATGCGGATTAGACAAAAAAAAAAACACTCAACAAAAGGCTACAATTTAAGGAAGGTGTTTAGTGACGGAATCAGATTCCTAATTGATGGAGAAAGGTCTGGTGGTAAGAAAAGCTGCTTCTAGGAGGTTGTCAAGTGTTTTCGCTCGACGATTTCATTCTTGGGTGGTTGGTTTGGCCCTTGTTCCCGTAACTCGAATCCTAGCCCGATATATCCCATTTTAATTTTACACCATTGTGAACCTTACGCCTGTTTACTCTCTGATCGAGGTTCTCGGCATTGAAAAAACTTCGTAAACTAAATCACACGTGTATATGTTGACATTTAAGAGATATGCAGTCACGAAAATCAAGGGCAATGGTGATATATATGCGGATTAGACACAAAAAAAACCCTCAACAAATGGCTACAATTTAAGGAATGTTTTTAGTGACGGCATCGGATTCCTAAATGATGGTAAGAAAAGCTGCTTCTAGGAGGTTGTCAAGTGTTTTCGCTCGACGATTCCATTCTTGGGTGGTTGGTTTGGCCCTTGTTCCTGTAACTCGAATCCTAGCCCGGTATATCCCATTTTAATTATACAGCATTGTGAACCTTACGCGTTTTTTACTCTCTGATCGAGGTTCTCGGCATTGAAAAATCTTCATAAACTAAATCACACGTGTATATGTTGATATTTAAGAGATATACAGTCAAGAAAATCAAGGGCAATGGTGATATATATGCGGATTAGACACAAAAAAAAACACTCAACAAATGGCTACAATTTAAGGAATGTGTTTAGTGATGGCATCTGATTCCTAATTGATGGAGAAAGGTCTGGTGGAAAGAAAAGCTGCTTCTAGGAGGTTGTCAAGTGTTTTCGCTCGACGATTCCATTCTTGGGTGGTTGGTTTGGCCCTTGTTCCTGTAACTCGAATCTTAGCCCGGTATATCCCATTTTAATTTTACATCATTGTGAACCTTACGCCTTTTTTACTCTCTGATCGAGGTTCTCGGCATTGAAAAATCTTCATAAACTAAATCTCACATGTATATGTTGACAATTAAGAGATATACAGTCAAGAAAATCAAGGGCAATGGTGATATATATGCGGATTAGACACCAAAAAAAATCACTCAACAAATGGCTACAATTTAAGGAATGTGTTTAGTGACGGCATCAGATTCTTAATTGATGGAGAAATGTCTGGTGGCAAGAAAAGCTTGTACTATGAGGTTGTCAAGTGTTTTCGCTCGACGATTCCATTCTTGGGTTGTTGGTTTGGCCCTTGTTCCTGTAACTCGAATCCTAGCCCGGTATATCCCATTTTAATTTTACATCATTGTGAACCTTACGCCTTTTTTACTCTCTGATCGAGGTTCTCGGCATTGAAAAATCTTCGTAAACTAAATCACATGTGTATATGTTGATATTTAAGAGATTTACCGTCAAGAAAATCAAGGGCAATGGTGATATATATGCGGATTAGACACCAAAAAAAAAAACACTCAACAAATGGCTACATTTTAAGGAATGTGTTTAGTGACGGCATTAGATTCCTAATCGATGGAGAAAGGTCTGGTGGCAAGAAAAGCTGCTTCTAGGAGTTTGTCAAGTGTTTTCGCTCGACGATTTCATTCTTGGGTGGTTGGTTTGGCCCTTGTTCCTGTAACTCGAATCCTGGCCCGGTATATCACATTTTAATTTTACATCATTGTGAACCTTACGCCTTTTTTACTCTCTGATCGAGGTTCTCGGCATTGAAAAATCTTCATAAACTAAATCACACGTGTATATGTTGAGAATTAAGAGATATACAGTCAAGAAAATCAAGGGCAATGGTGATATATATGCGGATAAGACACCAAAAAAAGTCACTCAACAAATGGCTACAATTTAATGATTGTGTTTAGTGACGGCATCAGATTCCTAATTGATGGAGAAAGGTCTGGTGGCAAGAAAAGCTGCTTCTAGGAGCTTGTCAAGTGTTTTCGCTCGACGATTCCATTCTTGGGTGGTTGGTTTAGCCCTTGTTCCTGTAACTCGAATCCTAGCCCGGTATATACCATTTTAATTTTACACCATTGTGAACCTTACGCCTTTTTTACTCTCTGATCGAGGTTCTCGGCATTGAAAAATCTTCATAAACTAAATAACACGTGTATATGTTGACATTTAAGAGATATACAGTCAAGAAAATCAAGGGCAATGGTAATATATATGCGGATTAGACACACAAAAAAAACACTCAACAAATGGCTACAGTTTAAGGAATGTGTTTAGTGACGGCATCAGATTCCTAATTGATGGAGAAATGTCTGGTGGTAAGAAAAGCTGCTTCTAGGAGGTTGTCAAGTGTTTTAGCTCGACGATTACATTCTTGGGTGGTTGGTTTGGCCCTTTTTCGTGTAACTTGAATCCTAGCCCGGTATATCCCATTTTAATTTTACACCATTGTGAACCTTACGCCTTTTTTACTCTCTGATCGAGGTTCTCGGCATTGAAAAATCTTCGTAAACTAAATCACATGTGTATATGTTGACATTTAAGAGATATACAGTCAAGAAAATCAAGGGTAATGGTGATATATATGCGGATTAGACACACAAAAAAAACACTCAACAAATGGCTACAATTTAAGGAATGTGTTTAGTGACGGCATCAGATTCCTAATTGATGGAGAAAGGTCTGGTGCCAAGAAAAGCTGCTTCTTGGAGGTTGTCAAGTGTTTTCGCTCGACGATTCCATTCTTGGGTGGTTGGTTTCGCCCTTGTTCCTGTAACTCGAATCCTAGCCCGGTATATCCCATTTTATTTTACACCATTGTGAACCTTATGCCTTTTTTACTCTCTGATCGAGGTTCTCGGCATTGAAAAATCTTTGTAAACTAAATAACACGTGTATATGTTGACATTTAAGAGATATACAGTCAAGAAAATCAATGGCAATGGTGATATATTTGTGGATTAGACACCAAAAAAAAACACTCAACAAATGGCTACAGTTTAAGGAATGTGTTTAGTTGTTGGATCGGTTCCGTGACCCTAAACAGTCAGTAAAGGTAGTTCATCATCATTTACTAAGGCAGAATCAAAGTAAACAACTTCACACAGCTTGTTTCCTTTCTGATCTTTCTTTATTACTGATTTGTAGAGCGTTTACAATCAAATCTTGACAAAAATCCGGCAGCACCTCAGCTCACACACACTTAGATCCGTTTGAAATGAATCTTGCACAACCCTATATATAGATGTAGGTATTTCGTTTCAAGCTGACACAGCCATATTCAAACGGAATTACCTTGGTGATTTCGTTTGAACTTGTCCAGGACCACCTTCAAACGAAATTACCTCCTAAAACATAATCAAACCCTAATTCAATCCCTGTTGTGCACTCATTCAACCTATCTAGACAAAAGACACGATTAAGACGTAATAAACAGACATATGATGCACCAACAGACTCCCCCTTGGATGTTGACGAAGTCTTCGGCGTCGAGTCTTTAGTCTTTGTCTATTTCCAAATTTTGTCTTGACATTGTAAAGCTCCCTTCAATCTTTATCTTCAACCTTTAATCTTCAATCTCCCCTTTGAATGTTAAACCAGAATTCTGACTCCCCCTTTAACAGTCTCCCCCTCTCGATAAGTTAGGGCTTTAAATTCTGGTACAAACTTTGACATTTTGTTGCCATGGGGAACTAGATTCCTGCATAATCTCTACCCAAATATAAGATATATGACAACAATAGTTTCATTCCAAACTTACCATTTACCTCATTTAACAGACTTATCAGTGTTAGAAATCCACTTAAGTATTCAGGTCCAAATTAATGACCCTGATTACTCAATTTATCTACCAAGTCCAACTTAATGACCTTGGTTGATCAGAGATAATTCACACTGAGATTCAGTTCAATTTGTTTTTCTAAAAATTTACAAGTTTCAAGTTAATGAACTCGCTTTAACTTTCCAATTTTCACAAACTTATCATATTAAGCTCACGACTCATCTTCCAGCCCAAAAACTTCCTGCATCTGCTTCAAATTGTGAATCTGAAGATCAACTTTCCACTTTGGTTTGTCGGAAAATAAAGCAGAAGTGTAAAATCTTTTTGAATTTTTACTAAAGCTTCTAAACTAGAAATGAAATGCAGAACTGAAATGCAATAAAAGTAAACTATTTAGAAACATATTTTTGGTGAGCGTGTTAGGGAATCATATCAGCTATTCGACAAGTCACAAGTACCGTTAAGCTTCAATTACATACTCAGAATTAAACAATTCGCTTAGATTGTCGATATACTGATCCACTTTAATTTTCACACACATTTCAATCTATCCAGGATATGGATTTAGTTTTTTAGAGACTTAAACTTATACATGTGTCCCACCTCTTGAATATCCTCCCGTATCCAGATCCCAATATTCAATCTTACAGGTGAGTATACCGCAGATGATATCTGTAAGGGGAATAATTTATGAAACGTATGAAACCGTGAGAGCTCAGGTCAGAACTACCATTCAGCAGAGAGATGACGGTTCGACTTTGGGTGTGTCCCCTTTAGTGGATCTTTTGTTACAACAGCATTGATTAGCAATTTTATTGTCTTCATCAATTATGCTGAGGGTGGTGCTATATTTCAAGCATGCGGAAAGTATTATTCGAGGACTAGGTCAGAACTTCCATTCAGCAGAAGTCCCGAAATAATACCCCAGATATCACTGAGTATAAAGACCTAGTATATCAGAAAGAGGAATCTTTCAAACGAAACTTCAGGGGTTACCTATATATCCAAGTAGTGTTCCCCACTAAATAAGTAAGTAAAGATTTAGGTTTATATCCCGAACAAACCTACTAAATGTGTAAAAACCTATCGGCACATCATCAGCGAGACTGTTTAACGCATTTAAACATTCCATTTCTTTAGCATACCGTAACTGTCAAGCCGATGTACTATCATTTTCCCTTTTTACACAAGCTCTTTTCTGGCTTTCTATTGTTTTTGGATTTTGAAAATATCTCATGTTTTTGTATTTTTGTCATTTTTTAATTTTTTTGTATTTTCTGAAAATATTACCCTATACCTCCCTCTAAATACCAAAACAAGTAAAAAATCGACAAACCATTGCAGATTGCTTCTCAACATCATCTACAATGTCTCCTTCATCAACGCCAAGAATCTCTTCCAACACCGATAAAAACATCATACCATTCAGTTTTAGCAAATATTGAAAACGTGTTTTATCAAATGCTTTGGTATGTAAATCAACTTTTTGTTCGTCAGTGTGGATTTTCTCAATTCGTATCAACTTCTTCTCGAAACAATCTCGAATGAAGTGATGACGAATCTCTATGTGTTTCGTTTTAGCATGATGAACAGGATTTTTAGTAATGTTAATCGCTGCCTCATTATCAAAAAAGATAGGAGTGTTTAGAAATTGCAAACCGTAGTCGCGCATCTGTTGCTGGATCCACAAGATCTGTGAGCAGCAGCTGCTAGCTGATACATACTCCGCTTTAGATGTGGATAAAGCCACAGAGGTTTGCTTTTTTGCATTGCCAGGTGACCAAACGTGGTCCGAAAAACTGGCACCCGATTTAGCGTTAACTTTGCAGAATCCGAAATCCGAATCGGAATACCATTCGAGCGTAAAATCGCCTTCTCTTGGATACCACAACCCCAATGATGGAGTTTCTTTAAGGTAGCATAATATCCTTTTCACAATCACCATATGCGAAGCTCTCGGGTTAGACTGAAATCTTGCTACGAGGCGGGTTGGGTACATGATATCGGGTCTTGAAGCTGTCAAATACATTAATGAACCGATCATAGAACGATACATCGTTTCATCTACCTTTTCTCCGGTGAGATCAGGGTTTATCCCATGATTCGTTGCTAATGGGGTGGAAGCTGGAGTAGAACCTGACATCCCAAATTTCTCCAAGATATCATGAACGTACTTCGTTTGATGTATGAAAATTCCTTTGGGTAGTTGATCAACCTGCAGTCCCAAAAAGAATTTCATCTCACCCATCGATGACATTTCGAATTTTTGCTTCATAACCTGTTCAAAATCTTTGCACAGATTCTCATTTGTTGACCCAAATATAATATCGTCCACGTAAATTTGAACTATCAGAATATGTCCGTCGACCTCTTTGGTGAAGAGAGTGGCATCCACTTTTCCACGGATAAAGCTGTTGGCTAGCAGGTGTTGAGACAATGTCTCGTACCAAGCTCTCGGGGCCTAATGTAAACCATACAGCGCTTTGTCTAGCAAGTAGACCTTGTCTTTGTGGTTTGGATCGGTAAAGCCCGGTGGCTGTCCGACATATACCTCCTCTTTTACCTTCCCATAGAGAAACGCCGATTTCACATCTAACTGATATACTTTGAAATTTTTCTAAGACGCAAATGCTAGGAAGATTCTGATCGCTTCTAGTCGAGCTACAGGAGCATACACTTCAGTAAAATCTATACCCTCCTGTTGACTGAAACCCTGGACTACGAGTCGAGGTTTGTTACGAACAACAACTCCTCTATCGTCTCTCTTACACTTGAACACCCACTTGGTGTTTATCTTCCTTTGACCATCAGGCAAATCCACTAACTTCCACACTCCCAACTTTTCGAATTGGCTCAGTTCCTCCTGCATCGCATTGATCCAAGAATCTTCAGTAAGCGCCTCTTTATAAGTCCTTGGTTCAACCTGCGAGATAAAACAACTCAATGAGAATTCAGTTTGTAAAGGAGCAACTTTTGTATAAAAACATGTAATCCCTTGATCAAGCTGTCTTCTAGTGCGGACGCCTGATTGCAACTCTCCGATTATCAACTCCTCTAGATGATATGAAAGAGTTCGTGGCATCACTTCGCCTGAAACATCTACATCACCTTCCAGATTAGTAACATTCTGATTTGCACCTTGTTCGCTGACTGGGTTTGTTTGACTTGAAATCTGAATTTGCTCCCCCTCAGAATCTGAATCACCATGATCAAATACTGGCATGTTCTCAGATTCTTGATTATCATTCTGTGCCGACTGATTATCTTGAGCAACTTCATTTTGTTGGACATCATCATGTTCACCAGCATTCATCATCATTTGAAGTTTGTCGTGGTCGCCTTAAATACTCAGCTGGGAACCTTTCCTGCGATGACTCATACTCTCGCAAAATATCCAACTCATCAAAGAAATCTTCTTCTTCTTCTTCTGGTTCTTCCATCATGTTAAACGAATCCCACAATTTATCGTAATGATAACGCCATGAATCTCCAGGATTCTGCGGCGGCATTGTATAACCTTGACATTCAACATTAGGAGCTTCAATAATCCGCTTCAGACTTGGAACGAAGACACGTCGAAATGGACTTGCATAACCTATGAATATCCCTTCAATACTCTTCAGACCAAACTTTCCAAAAGGCTATAGAACAGTACAGGGTGAACCAAACGGTTCAAGATACTTCAGATTTGGTTTGCGGTTATTGATCAACTCAAAGCATGTTTTGTTGAATTTCTTGACAGTGAGAACTCTGTTAAGCGTATAGCATGCGGTGGAAACTGCTTCTGCCCAAAAATTAACCGGTAGCTTTGAATCAGCAAGCATTGTTCTGGCCATTTCGATTAGCGTCCTATTTTTACGTTCTGCAACTGCATTCTGCTGCGGTGTGTACGGAGCACTAAACTCACGCAATATACCTCTTTCATCACAAAATTCTTCCATCTTGTTGTTCTTGAATTCAGTACCATTATCACTTCTAATTCTTTTGATATGCCTTTGGTACAGATTTTCAATCTTTCTGAACAACGCCATCAAACTATCAAACGTTTCATCTTTTGACTTCAAGAATGATACCCACGAAAATCTGGAATAATCATCAGTAACCACAAGACAGTAGAGATCTCCTGTAATACTTTTGACGTTTACTGGACCAAACAGATCTATATGTAGTCTCTCTAAAGGTCTGGAAACTGAATTGACTTGCTTTTTAGGGTGTGACTTTTTCTTCTGCTTGCCTTTGATGCAACTAATGCACTCCCCTTCCAGATGAAAACCTTTAATGTGAACACCCAGAACTAAATCATTATGCACCAAGTGATTCATTTTTCTTAGATGTATATGACCCATCCTTCGGTGCCACAATCTTGATTCTTTCTCCGTTGCTCTAGACATAAAACAATGAGCCTGGCCCGTGGTTGTAGTAGCTACACTCATGTCCAACACGTACAGAACATTGACTCTTGGTGCCCTCATGATAATCCATTCTTCTGGGATAACAAATCCTGGCTTCAAGATCAAACATTCTTTATCAGTGAAGTGAGTGGTATACATCCTATCACAAATCTGCGAGATACTCAGTAGATTATTCTCCAGCTCAGCAATGTAGTTAACTCTTTCAAACGTAACAATCCCATTGGATAACGTTCCTTCACCAACAATTCTACCACCTTGGTTTCATGCGAATCCCACATATCCTCCATTGAAATTTCTAACATCATACAACAATGCAGTCTTTCCTGTTATATGTCGAGACGCTCCACTATCCAAAATCCATCGTGAAACAGCTCTCGGAAGTTCATGCACATATCACAAATTGATTTTAAAAACACATTTCAATAAAGATGCCGATTCATGCTTCACAATTACCAACTAGGAAGCTCCGGCAAGTCCGAACTTTTTAGTGAGATTTTGATGCCACCCAAGCCTCTTTTGACTCGGGTAACTTTACTTTAATGTGAGTTTTAGCAGTGTAAAGTGAAGGAAAATTTTTATCATTCATTTTTAAACTTTCCTCAGATCCAACCTCAACCTTTTTGTATAAGAAAAACTCATCTATCTTAAGTTGACCGGTTGGTTGATCTTTCTTTTGAACATTCTTCTTCTCTGGTTGAGTAGAAGATTGTTTCTCCAATTGTTCATAATAATCCAAAGGAACATCCATCTTTACCGGAATGGTAGAAGACGATTGTTTTTCCGACTCAGAAACCTTTGGTTTAGATGAACTTTTTGGCTTCCATGTTTGTTGAGGTGACGCAAACCGTTTATAAAATTTGTCATTTTTAGTTACCACATTCTCAACAGGTTTAATTTTGACTTTTGTTCTATCATTTTTCAAAATTTTCTCAACAACCAATGGAGCTTTTCCTTTTGCATCAACCTTCTTCTTTTGACTCTCAATAACTTCAGTCTTAGGCTTGAGGTTGGTGCAATTTCTTGCAATGTGACCAACTTTGTTGCATCTAAAGCATGTACGAGTATCAACTACCCGACTCGTGCCTTCAGACTGAGGCTGTGAGGCCTTCTTTTCAAAGAATTCTTCATTCGATTTTGAAAAAAATTCAGACTCTTTATCAGATAGTGAACTCGAACTGTTCACAAACACTTTCTTCTCAGCAAACTTCTTGTTTTGAAAACTCTTATTCTGATAACTCTTACCACCCTGATAACCACCCGACCATTTGTTTCGATTGTTGTTATAAAAACGCGGTGGAACAACAGGCTTTTTGTAGTAAGCTTTATCTTTCTCAAAATTCATTTGCCTTTTTGTTTGTTTTAAACTTTTTACTTTAGACAACTCGATTTCAATCATTTTGAACACATTTGTCAATTTAGCAACATTCACATTCTCAATTGGAAAATCAGAATCCGAATACAACTTATCCGATCCTGACATCCTGTACATGACAAGTGTCGGTCCTTCATTTAAGTTGTTTTTGGACTTTGATTTTGGAATATATTTTTCCAAGAAACATTCATCTTCCTTAGTAGTGTCACTTTCAGATTTTAAAACATTCTCAACCACACTTTTTACCACATCAGTTTGGACACTGTCTTCATCAGAAGATGAAGTGAATGTGACATCAATTGTGTCCGGAAGTTTCACTTTATTATCATCTTCAAAATTAACCAACCCAGATTGCTTTTTCGAATAATTATCTAGAACTGGTGGCGGAACTTGATGAAACCCGATCCCAGTTCCATCACAGTATACATCTTCGCCAGCTTTGTTTTTCCCGATGGGTTTGGGAACAATGTGTTGCAAAACAAAGCTTGCAGAGCTGTAACTGCTCAATTTCAAATTGATACGCTCATTCTCAATCTTAGCTTCTTCAAACTGAAGCTTCAATTTAGCAATCTCATCTAATTGTTTGTTGATTAATTCTTTCTTTAACCCTCAAAACACTTTGCAAATGACAATTTTCTTTGTATGTTTTACCGTTTCTATCATCATTATCTTTAACCGTGCTTTTAAGCTTCTCAAATTTTTCAGTAATCTGACGATTTTCAAGAACTAACCTCTCATTTTCTTTCCCAACCTTTTCTTGATCAATTTTATCATTTCCAATTTTGTTAGTTAATTCTTTTAATCTGTCGTTCGAAGCTTTCAACATTTTATCACGGTTAAGAATCTGATCCTCAACACTTCTGACTCTAGCAGTCAGATCATCAACCTTTTTACCATTGAGATATGTGATTGTACTACAAACTTTGCATTCTTTGATGCAATTTTTGCAGTCAGCATCACCATTGACTTTCTTACCTGTCTCAGTAGTTGACGCATTTGTACTGACCTGGCTTTTAGACTCAGATACAGACTTAGAGTCTACCTCAAGTGCCTTAGCAGCCAGCACCTTGTCAGCCATCTTTCCCATGTTTTCAGCATTCAACTCTTGAGTCGTGTCAATGATTCCATTATCAACCTTCTTTGACTCTTCTTCTTTCTCTTTCTCTTTCTCTTCTCCACTTCCCCACCATTTTCTTTGCCAGTACTCATCTTCATCAGCCATTTCTTTAATTATGGTTTCAAGATCAAGAGTGTTATGATTAATAGCAATGTTTCCTTCGGGGTCAATATAACATTCTCTATCTGGATCCCATCTCCTCGCTCTTTCTGCTTCAGAATAGATACCAGATATTCTGATCATTTTGTTCTGAGCTATCATCTTTCTGTAAGCATACTTCTGTTCTTCAGTTCTGTTGTCTTTCCAAGGAACAGGTTCAACAGATTTTGCCATGAAAGCATATCCAACCGCATCCTCCTCAGGTAACAACTCGCTCCAGTCGAAACCTTCATCGTCGTGAATCATAGCAAGAGCTCTAGATTTGTCTTTGTTATCCTCAAGCTGCTTCATTCTAGGCGGTTCTGATTTATTCTAATGATAAATTGCTTTCTTGTAGTAATCTTCTCTGAACGGGTTTCCAGACTCATCAGCATAAGCATTTCGACATTCATGCTTAAAGTGACCTCTCTGTTTACACTTGAAGCATGTCACTTTAGCTTTGTCAAAGCCCAACTTGGTAGATGGTCCACCAATCGACTTTCTCCCAGTTATCTCCATGAAACACTGTGCCCGACGAACTCCACTGGCCATACACCATCTTCTTTTGTCAGGTTGGTGTTGCCAATCTTCCCTGCTACTAGGCTTTCATATGATTCTAGCACAGAAGCGAGAAAAACCATCTGTTGCTTTGCCAACTCCTCACTGAAGTTTTGAGCGTTCTTTAAGTCTACATCGATGTTGCATTGAAATAGGTTCTTTGCATCAGACTGGCTTGAATGTGACGAAGAACCACTATGAAATCCACTACTTTGACTCTCTTTGCTAGAAGTGTTGGAATTCTCAGCAGAAAAAGTTGTCTTGGGAGGTGTATTCTTTGGCATCATGCTTTTTGGATAATACAAATCTAAGTTCTGTTGATATGACGAGTGATTAATTTTGTGTGCTTTCCTTAACTCCAGCTCGTGACTCTCTAGTCTTTCAATCAGCAAATCTACAGTCAATACTTCTGGAGGCTTGATATTATTCTTCAACATTAAGGCATAATATTTCCAATCCATCACATCTGGCAAAGAATCAAACAATTTGTCGACTAGCTCTTCTTGAGAATAAAAGATTTGATGTCTCGCCAGCTCCAGCTTTAGGTGCCCAAACCTCTCAATCATTTTACAAACTGATTCATTTTTTAAACAACCAAATAAATCAAATTCCTTTCTTAGCAGTTTCTTTTTATTTTTCACAATTTCTGCACTTCCCAAACATTTAACTTTCAACTTGTTCCAAAGATCTGTAGAATTCTTGTACTCGATCAAGGATATTATATCTTCTCGGACAGACTGAAACAGCAGTGCGATGCATTTTTGCTCAGCAACAAACGATTCTATTTCATCAGATGATGTCAAGCTTTCACCAGTTTTGCCTCCATCAATATATCCGTTCTTTAGATCTTCCAGCTAGGATAAGCAAAGGCCTTCAACCATTCGTCAAACTTCTTTGCCCACCGACTGTACTCTTCGATAGCCATCAACTTCGGGGGTTTGTTATAAGTTCTGAAAGCACTTTCAACTCCCAAAGCATCTGATAAGCTTTTCTTTGCACTCGACGTATTCTCATTGGTGTTGCTAGGAGAAGTATCATCTCCAGAATTTCCAGCAAATTCAAAGATATCACCGAATGGATTGAAATCATCGATCTTGCACGTACCTGAAAAAACAACAAACACTTATAAATATTTTTGAATTTGAAAAATGACAGATTCAAATGGAATCTGTTGAAGTGGAATTATTGTTCAAACAGTATTATATCTTTCAAACGAAATGGCTCTTCTCAAACGAAATCTGTTATTTCGTTTGAGACAACACTAATCAAGTTTCAAACGATCCACTCTCAAACGTGAACTACTTAGACACTTTCAAACGGTATTACAAGATTTTTTTAACCCTCAAATGAAATCACAAATATGTGTGTCTTTCAAACGGAACTTTCAAACGAGATACACGCCTCAAACGAAATTACCCATATTCTTCAAACGGTATTATGGTATTATGTAAGTTGTGTTTTTCAAACGAGATTATGAGCAAATTTCAAACGGGATTAGGTTAATTCAAATGGAGTAACCTATGATGTCAACATTTTTCGAACAGTTTCAAACGGAATAGGTGTTTGTATCAGTTTTTTGGCCGAATTTTAGTCCAAAACTTTCAAGGATTAGTTAACACTATATTTCGCTTGTGATGTGAGAGTTTTAGGCCATTTCAACCGTGAAAACTTGTCCAAAACAGAAAAGAAAGGTAGAAGTAAGAGAATCCAATGAATTCAAGCTGCAATGGTATGAACTCCTCGTCCTGAGCTCTGATACCACTTGTTGGATCTGTTCCGTGACCCTAAACAGCCAGTAAAGGTAGTTGTAACATCTGTGCTTGAAATCATTGTGAACAGTTCAATTATCAATATAACAATGTTATTTGATCCCAATGTTTGTTTGGTTATGTTTTACATTTTTCATGTTTTGATTTTTATTCAATTTCAAACTCTATATCGCTTTCTTGAGAGTTATACGCAAACTGGTGCGTAAACGTAACCAGTTTAATGCGAAAAATACTCCAGAACATCAACATATACTTAACATACCTTAAATAACCTTTACATAACTTAGAAATAAGTTTTGAAGGCTTAGGTATGGCAAAAACAAGTTAATTCGCTTACAGGGACTAAACTTGACAAACTGCGAAAGTATGCCAATTTGAACTGTAATGAACATTCCGGAACATGAACATAAGTTAAACATACCATAAATATCCTTTACATAGCTTATAAATAGGCTTTAAGGGGTTCGGTGTGCTAAAATAAACTTTTGGGTCATTCAGGGACTAAAAGCGTCAAAAAGTGCACAAGTTTGCACTTTCGCGCATAACTTACGTTCTGAATACATCCGGACATCCAAAAATTTATGTAAGCACTAAAACATTTTATTTTAGTGTTTGGCATAAGAAAAATCCATTCGTCGCGTCATTTGGATCGTTTTTCGCGCTTATGTGCATTCCGTCGTAATTAAGCGAACATCGCAATCGTACGGCCAAACGAACCGACATCCGAGATATTTTTGAGCATGTTTTGAGTTGCCAATACTTTAACTTCAATTTAGAGCCTTGAAATGGGGTTAACGGGGCTTATATGTGTCAAAAATGCATCGGAAACCAAGTTTTGGGCATGCAGGGGCTAAAAATGTAAATCTGTCAAAGTTCTTAGGCCTGGGGCGTAAACCCAAGCTTAAAATTTACGCGGCCCGCGTCAGGGTCCCAGATCAGATAAGATCGATTAGTCAGCAGATTACAGCTATTTAACTCACAACCACAAACCCACATTTGCCCTTTCAGCTCATTAGGGGCCATTTTTAGTTACCACAACTTTCCAACAAGTGTACGCATGAGATTCGATCACGTTTTCCAAGAAACGATCTTAACGGTTCGGGAAATACTATAAATACCCCACCCCCATTTGCTTCAAACTCACAAGAATCTGATCTAATGTGCTCTAAGTTGAAACCCTTGTTTCATACCTGAGCTATTTTGACCTAGATTAGAATCCGGGGACCCTTCGTAAGTATTCCTTCGATCTTTTATTGCTTTTCGAGTCAAACTTTGTTTGACTTTCTGCATTGACCAGCTTATGGTCAATGCGAAGTTCGTTTGAACTTCGAAACGTGATTGTAATCACGATGGTTATAGTCCCTTGTGACTATGCCTACTGATTACCACGTTGTCTAGGGTCGTAAGGGTAAGCGATCTAATAAATCGCTTATACCTTCGAACCCGACCCATTTGGTCGATCATTAGGATCCGACCAAATACATTAGGTGACCATAGTATATAGGGAATAACCTTCCGAGGTTATACCTTATGGTCGCTTCGTTTAAGTAGTTGTATGATAGGTAGTTTATATGCCTTAGGTAAATTACCAAAATACCCCTTTGATGCCAAAATTCATTTTAAACATATGTAACATAACTTTTGACATCTAAACTGATTTAACAACAATATTAGACATGTTAAGGCATATGTTACTTGTCATAGGACTAGTTAAGCGGTCCGAACGCGTTTCACGCGAACGACGCGTTAAAGTAGCATAAGCTACCTAAACGGGTCGTAATGGGTCACAAGCACTTAGGTTAGGTTTCGTTTTAGTATGTGGGCTTTATTAAAACATATTACACGAGTCTCCATACTCATTTGGTTTACGAACCCTCATTCTATCCGATCCTCCGATATAGGCCCGGTTTATTAACATAGTTACCTATTTTAGGTGCCGTTTGATTCCGTGATCTCTAGCATTGCGTGGTGGTTATCTTAGGACTTCTGAGCAATCTCAAGTGAATACATAGACCCCTCTTTTACTGTTTCCAAACTGTTTTGGGGTGAAACACATGTGCCTACTTGTTACTTTCATGCTTTCCTGTTTTCACATCATATACCTGCTATGTTTGTTAGTACATGATTTACATTACATTTCATGCTATGTATGTTCATTGTGTGCATACTTAGTACATCGTTTTACATTACATTTTATGCTATGTATGTCCATTGTGTGCATACTTAGTACATTGTTTTACATTACATTTCTGCTATGTATGTTGACTGATAGCATGCTAGCACATTGATTTACATGACTTTTCTGCTTTGTATGTTAACTTAGCTTACTTAGTACATTGTTTTCACATGACATGTATACAACTGCTATAACATTTGGTTTGCACAAACGAGACTTATATACGTTCATTAACATTAGCTACGCCGCTCGGTAGTAAGTACTGGTACCATAGGACTTGACAAATCCCATTCCTGACATCCCGGGTTTGTTTGGATGTAAGGAATGACTGAATGTGAAAACATTTCTTTTGATAACCTTGACTGAAAGGGTTATCTGACTATCTCAAGGCTTGAATGTTTCCTTTAACTTACCACATAAATGTTTGTATCAATGTAACATGCATTACTTTGCAAAACATAACTTTTTGATATATTCAAAATACTTTGTTTTGTATATTTCTACATTTGGATTATGTGACAATACTTTACTTACAATACATAAAATCTGTTACACATTACTTGACTACTTTTGGACTATAAACATTTGACATGGTTTATACAAGGACTTTTCGACAATTGGTTTAAACATGGACTTTATACATTGGTGGTTTGTTTAAGTGATTTAAGTAACGAGGCGTGTGTAATATGACACAAGCATGGTGGATACGTCGCTGGTACTTCCTATATATAAGTGTTTGTATGGTATTACATATCGTAGCGTTATTTGAATCATTTCAATTTGAGACATATAACATTTTATATAAATAACATATCTTTCACAAGACATTGCTTTACAAACAACTTATTTTATACAACTCATTTTACTTGGTTATACATTTAACCACACATTATTCTGTTATTTATACATATCATTTGATCTTATCGCTTTTTAAATGACTTACAAAACAAAACAATTTACAAGGTTCATGACTGATTTTTACTAAACAACTTTTTCTTAAACTTAAGTCATGAATCCTATTTTCACAAAACCTATGTATCTCACAGGCATTTTTATGCTGACGTACCTATTTTCACATGTGTTTTCAGGAGCTTTTGCGTAGGACGATGATCGTGATACTAGGGTGGACCTGTGCCTTAGAGACTAAAAATGAAGATAGACTTAGTTAATTATGTTATAAACTCTTTGATTCCTGTTTAAAACAATGAAACTCATATTTTGATAAATAAAATACAACTTTGTATGCCATGGTTATGAAACAATTAATTCTGTTACAACACTCCCCGACGTTTTCCGCCATGTTTTGTATGTTATACGTGGTCGGGGTGTGACAGAAGAGTTGGTATCAGAGCCAATGGTTATAGGGAATTAGGTTATTAGTAATGCTTTGACCTAGACTATAACTTTTCTAGGACCCTAACACAAGTTGTCTTGTGTTTAGATCTTAAAACATGTACATCACCTATCCTTAGGTGATTATCAAAACAAAAACCAAAATTTTTTTCCGAAACGATTTTTGAAAAACAATCTTCTGTTTTTGAATGATTTATTACAAGGTTTTGAACCCTCTATTGTAAGGTTTTGAACCCTCTGTTATATGGTTTTGAACCCTTCCAGTTTGGTTTTTGGCCCTGTGCCTTCAAATTTTCAAAATCTCGTCAAAGTTTTGGGTTTTAAATAATGTGAACACGTGCAAACTGGAAGGGTGAATGCCTGTATTCTGGGTTTTCTGTCTAGGCAAGCACTTCGTATATATCTCATCTGACGCGAGACCAGTTGTGCTTACCTGGGAATTCTTGGGATGAGTGTTCACTTATAGGCGAGCATGTCTCCGCGATACATTATTTTTGATCCATTTACTTTGATTAGTCAGTGTGTGTCATTTGTTTGCTTGGTAATGCGGACAAATGACCACCATCTTTTCTTTTGTTAATTTTGTTTCTTCTCATTCTCTTCATCCAATCATCTCACTCGTTTCCTTTCATGTTTTCCTCTTTTAGAGTGCCTCCTCGACGCGAAAACCAGATAGCGACTGCCGAACTGGCAGAAATCATTGCGCAGCAGATGGCTGCTCAATTCCCAAATCTCTTTGCTCAATGGCACCAAGCCAACAACAATAACAATGCTCCATGCAAATACAAGGATTTTAACTCGGCTAAACCACTCAAGTTTAGTGGTTCTGAGGGAGCGACTGGGCTTCTTCAATTGTTCGAGAGCATTGAGAATACTTTTCACCACGTGCAGTGTCCTGACAATCGCAAGGTCGAGTTTTCTTCGAGTGTGTTTCAGAAGAGGGCTCTTACATGGTGGAATGGGGGTAATGAGAGACCGTGGTGCAGAAGTTGCTCTAGCACAAACATGGGCTGAACTTAGGGCCCTTATGATGAGGGAGTTCTGTCCTCGTCATGAACAACGAGCTTTGGAGAAAGAGTTTGATGACTTGACACAAGACAGTGGCGAGCACAGTGCGTATACTGACAGGTTTGAGGAGTTGAGTCTACTTTGCCCGACTATGGTTACCCCACTCGACAAGGCTATCGAAAGGTACATCGACGGCCTGCCTGACTTAGTGCAAGACATCATTACTGGTAGTAACCCTGCCACACTCCGTCAGGCGATCGAGTTAGCAGCAACATTGACTGAGTCGCAGGTTCGAAAGGGGAAGCTGCATAAAAAGGGTGACAAGGGTAAGAAGCAGGCATCTGACAAGGAGGATAGCAAGAAAGGTCAAAACAAAAAGGGAAAGAATTCTGGAGGGTCTAGGAAGCGGAAGGCTTCCCAAAACTATGCTGTTACTGCACAGGCCCAAGCTGCACCAAATCAGCCTGCACAGCCACTAGCCAAGAAGCCTTATCTTGGCAATGCACCTTTGTGCAACAGGTGTAACGGCCATCATCCACCACACCTCCAGTGTCGTCAGTGCACCAACTGCGGAAGATCTGGTCATCTTGCTGCTACTTGTCGCATTCCTGTTAACCAGAACCAGGCAGTTCAGAACCAAGCCCAACAAGTTGCTCAGCCTCTTGCTCAGCAACAAGGTCAAGCTGCACGACCTCATTTTCCTCCTGGTTCGTGCTACAATTGTGGGGATCTGACCCACTACAGGAACCGGTGCCCAAGGCTAGCAAACCAGAACCAGAATCAGAATCAGGCCCCGACTCGAGGGCGAGTTTTCAACATGAATGCTCAAGAGGCACAAGCAGTCAATGAAGTGGTGAACGGTACATTATTTATTAATAATCAGCCTGCATCTGTTCTCTTTGATTCGGGTGCCGATAAGAGTTTTGTGTCATTGTCTTTTGAGCCAATGCTTCGCGTGTCTAGAACGAAACTAGGTAAACCTTTGACAGTAGAAGTTGCTAGTGGTGAACCCATTGTTCTTGATTCTGTTCTTCGCAACTGCCAGTTAAACCTTAACGACCATCTATTTCCTATTGACCTCACGACAATGCAACTTGGAAGCTTCGACGTTATAGTGGGTATGGATTGGTTATCTAAGCATCGCGCAGAGATAGTTTGTTCTGAGAAGATTGTTCGTGTGCCGCTTTCGACAGGCGAGATCCTACAGGTTCGTGGTGAGAAGCCTGCCGGCGGTCTCAAATTCATGTCTTGTTTTAAAGCACGGAAGTATCTCCGAAAGAACTATGTGGCCTTCTTTGCACATGTTACAGCAGATAAAGGCAAGGGTAAGTCTATTTCAGATATTCCTGTCGTTCGGGATTATTCTGAAGTTTTCCCTCAAGAGTTACCTGGTCTACCCCCAGCACGCCAAGTCGAGTTCCGCATTGATCTCGTACCTGGTGCAAATCCCATTGCCAGAGCTCCATATCGTCTTGCACTATCTGAGATGCTAGAGTTGTCTAAGCAGCTTCAGGAGCTCTCTGACAAAGGTTTTATACGTCCTAGCTTTTCACCTTGGGGTGCTCCCGTTATTTTTGTCAAGAAGAAGGATGGATCCTTTAGGATGTGTATCGATTATCGCGAGCTTAACAAGCTTACCATCAAGAATCGATATCCCCTACCTCGCATAGACGACCTCTTTGATCAGTTACAGGGCGCTTCTTATTTTTCGAAGATTGATCTGCGATCTGGATATCATCAACTTCGGGTGCATGAGGAAGATATTCCCAAGACAACGTTCCGTACTCGTTGTTGGCATTATGAGTTCACAGTCATGCCATTTGGTTTAACTAATGCTCCTGCTGTTTTCATGGACTTAATGAATAGGGTCTGCAAACCTTATTTGGATCAGTTCGTCATTGTTTTTATTGACGACATCTTGATTTATTCTAAGACGCGAGCTGATCATGAGCAACATCTTCGTCTTACTTTGGAACTCCTAAAGAAAGAGCAACTTTTCGCCAAATTCTCCAAGTGTGAATTCTGGCTTAAAGAAGTTCAATTTTTAGGACATATTATCAACGAACAAGGTATTCATGTAGATCCCTCCAATATCAGTGCGATTAAGGATTGGGATACGCCTACTACTCCTACTGAGGTTCGTTCTTTTCTTGGTCTAGCGGGTTATTATCGCCGCTTCATTGAAAATTTCTCAAAGATTGCAGTTCCTCTAACTGCTCTAACTCAGAAGAACAAGCCCTTTGAGTGGGGATTCAAACAAGAGGAAGCTTTTCAAAACTTGAAGCGGAAGCTTTGCGACGCGCCTGTTCTGACTTTGCCTGAGGGCAATGATGATTTTGTCGTTTATTGCGATGCATCTAAATTGGGTCTTGGCTGTGTCCTGATGCAAAGGAACAAAGTCATAGCATATGCATCGAGGCAGTTGAAGATACATGAGAAGAACTACACCACTCATGATCTTGAGTTGGGTGCAGTTGTTTTCGCTCTAAAGATCTGGAGACACTATTTGTACGGTACAAAATGTGTGGTTTTCACGGACCACAAAAGTCTTCAACATATCTTCAATCAGAAAGAACTCAACATGAGACAACAACGTTGGGTGGAGCTTCTAAACGACTATGACTGCGAAATTCGCTACCATCCTGGTAAGGCGAATGTCGTAGCCAATGCATTGAGTCGTAAGGAATGTACTAAGCTTCATTGTGTACGTGTTCAATTTGTTGTTCAAGCTCGATCTGATATCCAAGCACGCATTTCTCAGGCTCAACAAACTTGTGTTTCACAAGGTTTGATGGATAAGGAATTTCCTTATCACATAACACCTGATCTCGAACTGAAGGACAATGGATCGTATTACTTCATGGACCTTTTGCGGGTCCCAAGCCAAGTTAACCTTCGCACCTTGCTTATAGATGAAGCCCATAAGTCTCGTTATTCTGTTCATCCTGGCTCAGATAAGATGTATAAGGATCTTCGTATTCACTATTGGTGGCCTGGTATGAAGAAAGACATTGCCTTATACGTATCAAAATGCCTTACTTGTCTTAAGGTTAAGGCTGAACATCAACGTCCTTCGGGTTTATTGGTGTAACCAGAGATCCGAGTTTAGTAATGGGAAAACATTACTATGGATCTTGTTACCAAACTTCCACGTACAAAGAAAGGTCATGATGCCATCTGGGTAGTTGTTGATCGTCTTACAAAGTCAGCGCATTTCTTGCCAATCCGTGAGGATTTTCCTGCTGACAAACTTGCAAAAATCTATGTGGATGAAATTGTAGCTCGACATGGTGTTCCTTTGAACATCATTTCTGACAGAGATGCTCGTTTCACTTCTCATTTTTGGAGAACCATGCAATCTGCTATGGGGACCCAACTTAATCTGAGCACAACTTATCATCCGCAAACGGATGGTCAATCTGAAAGAACAATCCAGACTCTGGAGGATATGCTTAGAGCTTCTGTGATCGATTTTGGTGGTAGTTGGGATTCACATCTTCCGTTGATTGAATTCTCCTACAACAACAGTTATCACACCAGTATCGAAATGGCTCCTTTCGAGGCTCTCTATGGTCGAAAATGTCGTTCACCAGTCTGCTGGAATGAGATCGGCGAGGCTCAGCTTACTGGACCTGCCCACATTTTAGAGACAACTGACAAGATTAAGAAAGTTCGTGATAACCTTCAGACAGCTAGAAGCCGTCAAAAGAGTTGCGCGGACCCAAAACGCAAGCCCTTGGAATTTCAAGTCGGTGACGGGTATTACTTAAGGTCTCACCTTGGAAAGGTGTGATCAGATTTGGAAAGAAAGGAAAACTTGCACCTAGATACGTTGGACCATTCAAGATCGTCGAAAGAATTGGAAAGGTAGCCTACAGACTTGAGTTACCTCCTGAACTTGGAAATGTTCATCCAACCTTTCACGTGTCCAATATCAAGAGGTGTTTAGCTGATGAGAACCTCCACATCCCACTTGACGAAATTCAGGTTGATAAAACACTGAAATTTCTCAAGAAACCTGTGGAAATCATGGAACGTGAAGTCAAGTGGCTCAAACGCAAGCGCATTCCTTTGGTCAAAGTTCGCTGGGAAGCTAAACGGGAACCCGAGTTTACTTGGGAACGCGAAGATCAAATGAAGGCGAAATATCCGCATCTTTTCCCACGAGTTTCCTCTAAATAAATTTCGGGAAGAAATTTCCACAAGTAGGGGAGACTGTAACATCTGTGCTTAAAATCAATGTGAACAGTTCAATTATCAATAAAACAATGTTATTTGATCCCAATGTTTGTTTGGTTATGTTTTACATTTTTCATGTTTTGACTTTTATTCAATTTCAAACTCTATATCGCTTTCTGAAGAGTTATACGCAAACTGGTGCGTAAACGTAACCAGTTTAATGCGACAAATACTCCAGAACATCAACATATACTTAACATACCTTAAATAACCTTTACATAACTTAGAAATAAGTTTTGAAGGCTTAGGTATGGCAAAAACAAGTTAATTCGCTTACAGGGACTAAACTTGACAAACTGCGAAAGTATGCCAATTTGAACTGTAATGAACATTCCGGAACATGACCATAAGTTAAACATACCATAAATATCCTTTACATAGCTTAGAAATAGGCTTTAAGGGGTTCGGTGTGCTAAAATAAACTTTTGGGTCATTCAGGGACTAAAAGCGTCAAAAAGTGCACAAGTTTGCACTTTCGCGCATAACTTACGTTCTGAATACATCCGGACATCCAAAAATTTATGTAAGCACTAAAACATTTTATTTTAGTGTTTGGCATAAGAAAAATCCATTCGTCGCGTCATTTGGATCGTTTTTCGCGCTTATGTGCATTCCGTCGTAATTAAGCGAACATCGCGATCGTACGGCCAAACGAACCGACATCCGAGATATTTTTGAGCATGTTTTGAGTTGCCAATACTTTAACTTCATTTTAGAGCCTTGAAATGGGGTTAACGGGGCTTATATGTGTCAAAAATGCATCGGAAACCAAGTTTTGGGCATGCAGGGGCTAAAAATGTAAATCTGTCAAAGTTCTTAGGCCTGGGGCGTAAACCCAAGCTTAAACTTTACCCGGCCCGCGTCAGGGTCCCAGATCAGATAAGATCGATTAGTCAGCAGATTACAGCTGTTTAACTCACAACCACAAACCCATACTTGCCCTTTCAGCTCATTAGGGGCCATTTTTAGTTACCACAACTTTCCAACAAGTGTACGTACGAGATTCGATCACGTTTTCCAAGAAATGATCTTAACGGTTCGGGAAATACTATAAATACCCCACCCCCATTTGCTTCAAACTCACAAGAATCTGATCTAATATGCTCTAAGTTGAAACCTTTGTTTCATACCTTAGCTATTTTGATCTAGATTAGCATTCGGGGACCCTTCGTAAGTATTCCTTCGATCTTTTATTACTTTTCGAGTCCGAAAGTCAAACTTTGTTTGACTTTCTGCATTGACCAGTTTATGGTCAATGCGAAGTTCGTTTGAACTTTGCAACGTGATTGTAATCACGATGGTTATAGTCCCTTGTGACTATGCCTACTGATTACCACGTTGTCTAGGGTCGTAAGGGTAAGCGATCTAATAAATCGCTTATACCTTCGAACCCGACCCATTTGGTCGATCATTAGGATCCGACCAAATACATTAGGTGACCATAGTATATAGGGAATAACCTTCCGAGGTTATACCTTATGGTCGCTTCGTTTAAGTAGTTGTATGATAGGTAGTTTATATGCCTTAGGTAAATTACCAAAATACCCCTTTGATGCCAAAATTCATTTTAAACATATGTAACATAACTTTTGACATCTAAACTGATTTAACAACAATATTAGACATGTTAAGGCATATGTTACTTGTCATAGGACTAGTTAAGCGGTCCGAACACGTTTCACGCGAACGACGCGTTAAAGTAGCATAAGCTACCTAAACGGGTCGTAATGGGTCACAATGACTTAGGTTAGGTTTCGTTTTAGTATGTGGGCTTTGTTAAACCATATTACACGAGTCTCCATACACGTTTGGTTTACGAACCCTCATTCTATCCGATCCTCCGATATAGGTCCAGTTTATTAACATAGTTACCTATATTAGGTGTCGTTTGATTCCGTGATCTCTAGCATTGCTTGGTGGTTATCTTAGGACTTCTGAGCAATCTCAAGTGAGTACATAGACCCCTCTTTTACTGTTTTCCAAACGTTTTGGGGTGGAACACATGTGCCTCCTTGTTACTTTCATGCTTTCCTGTTTTCACATCATATACCTGCTATGTTTGTTAGTACATTATAGTACATGATTTACATTACTTTCATGCTATGTATGTTCATTGTGTGCATACTTAGTACATCGTTTTACATTACATTTTATGCTATGTATGTCCATTGTGTGCATACTTAGTACATTGTTTTACATTACATTTCTGCTATGTATGTTGACTGATAGCATGCTAGCACTTTGATTTACATGACTTTTCTGCTTTGTATGTTAACTTAGCATACTTAGTACATTGTTTTCACATGACATGTATACAACTGCTATAACATTTGGTTTGCACAAACGAGACTTATATACGTTCATTAACATTAGCTACGCCGCTCAGTAGTAAGTACTGGTACCATAGGACTTGACAAATCCCATTCCTGACATCCCGGGTTTGTTTGGATGTAAGGAATGACTGAATCCGAAAACATTTCTTTTGATAACCTTGACTGAAAGGGTTATCCGACTGTCTCAAGGCTTGAATGTATGTGTTAACTTACCACATAAATGTTTGTATCAATGTAACATGCATTACTTTGCAAAACATAACTTTTTGATATATTCAAAATACTTTGTTTTGTACATTTCTACATTTGGATTATGTGACAATACTTTACTTACAATACATAACATTTGTTACACATTACTTGACTACTTTTGGAATATAAACATTTGACATGGTTTATACAAGGACTTTTCGACAATTGGTTTAAACATGGACTTTATACATTGGTGGTTTGTTTAAGTTATTTAAGTAACAAGGCGTGTGTAATATGATACAAGCATGGTGGATACGTCGCTGGTACTTCCTATATATAAGTGTTTGTATGGTATTACATATCGTAGCGTTATTTGAATCATTTCAATTTGAGACATATAACATTTTATATAAATAACATATCTTTCACAAGACATTGCTTTACAAACAACTTATTTTATACAACTCATTTTACTTGGTTATACATTTAACCACACATTATTCTGTTATTTATACATATCATTTGATCTTATCGCTTTTTAAATGACTTACAAAACAAAACAATTTACAAGGTTCATGACTGATTTTTACTAAACAACTTTTTCTTAAACTTAAGTCATGAATCCTATTTTCACAAAACCTATGTATCTCACAGGCATTTTTATGCTGACGTACCTATTTTCACATGTGTTTTCAGGAGCTTTTGCGTAGGACGATGATCGTGATACTAGGGCGGACCTGTGCCTTAGAGACTAAAAATGAAGATAGACTTAGTTAATTATGTTATAAACTCTTTGATTCCTGTTTAAAATAATGAAACTCATATGTTGATAAATAAAATACAACTTTGTATGCCATGGTTATCAAACAATTAATTCTGTTACAACACTCCCCGACGTTTTCCGCCACGTTTTGTATGTTATACGTGGTCGGGGTGTGACAGAAGAGTTGGTATCAGAGCCAATGGTTATAGGGAATTAGGTTATTAGTAATGCTTTGACCTAGACTATAACTTTTCTAGGACCCTAACACAAGTTGTCTTGTGTTTAGATCTTAAAACATGTACATCACCTATCCTTAGGTGTTTAGATCTTAAAACATGTACGTGGTCGGGGTGTGACAGTAGTTCGTCATCATTTACTAAGGCGGAATCAAAGTAAACAACTTCACAGAGTTTGTTTCCTTTCTAATCTTTCTTTATTACTGATTTGTAGATCTTTTACAATCAAATCTTGACAAAAATCCGGCAGCACCTCAGCTCACACACACTTAGATCCGTTTGAAATGAACCTAGCACAACCCTATATATAGATGTAGGTATTTCGTTTGAAGCTGACACAGCCATATTCAAACGGAATTACCTTGGTGATTTCATTTGAACTTGTCCAGGACCACCTTCAAACGAAATTACCTCCTAAAACATAATCAAACCCTAATTTAATCCCTGTTGTGCACTCATTCAACCTATCTAGACAAAAGACTCGATTAAGACGTAGTAAACAGACATATGATGCACCAACATTAGTGACGGCATCAGATTCCTAATTGATGGAGAAAGGTCGGATGGTAAGAAAAGCTGCTTCTAGGAGGTTGTCATTTGTTTTCGCTCGACGATTCCATTCTTGGGTGGTTGGTTTGGCCCTTGTTCCTGTAACTCGAATCCTAACCCGGTATATCCCATTTTAATCTTACACCATTGTGAACCTTACGCCATTTTTACTCTCTGATCGAGGTTCTCGGCAATGAAAAATCTTCGTAAACTAAATCAAATGTGTATTTGTTGACATTTAAGAGATATACAGTCAAGAAAATCAAGGGCAATGGTGATATATATGCGGATTAGACACCAAAAAAAACACTCAACAAATGGCTACAATTTAAGGAATGTGTTTAGTGACGGCATTGGATTCCTAATTGATGGAGAACGTTCTGGTGGCAAGAAAAGCTGCTTCAAGGAGGTTGTCAAGTGTTTTCGCTCGACGATTCCATTCTTGGGTGGTTGTTTTGGCCCTTGTTCCTTTAACTCGAATCCTAGCCTGGTATATCCCATTTTAATTTTACACCATTGTGAACCTTACGCCTTTTTTACTCTCAGATAGAGGTTCTCGGCTTTGAAAAATCTTCGTAAACTAAATCACACGTGTATATGTTGATATTTAAAAGATATACAGTCAAGAAAATCAAGGGCAATGGTGATATATATGCGGATTAGAAACAAAAAAAAAACACTCAACAAATGGCTACAATTTAATGAATGTGCTTAGTGATGGCATCAGATTCCTAATTGATGGAGAAAGGTCTGGCGGCAAGAAAAACTGCTTCTAGGATGTTGTCAAGTGTTTTCGCTCTACGATTTCATTCTTGGGTGGTTGGTTTGGCCCTTGTTCCTGTAACTCGAATCCTAGCCCGGTATATCCCATTTTAATCTTACACCATTGTGAACCTTACGCCTTTTTTACTCTCTGATCGAGGTTCTCGGCATTGAAAAATCTTCGTAAACTAAATCACACGTGTATATGTTGACATTTAAGAGATATACAGTCAAGAAAATCAAGGGCAATGGTGATATATATGCGGATTAGACTCCAAAAAAAAAAAAAAACACTCAACAAATAGCTACAATTTAAGGAATGTGTTTAGTGACGACATCAGATTCCTAATTGATGGAGAAATGTCTGGTGGCAAGAAAAGCTGCTTCTAGGAGGTTGTCAAGTGTTTTCGCTCAGAGATTTCATTCTTGGGTGGTTGGTTTGGCCCTTGTTCCTGTAACTCGAATCCTAGCCCGGTATATCCCATTTTAATTTTACAGCATTGTGAACCTTACGCCTTTTCTACTCTTTGATCGAGGTTCTCGGCATTGAAAAATATTCATAAACTAAATCACACGTGTATATGTTAATATTTAAGTGATATACAGTCAAGAAAATCAAGGGCAACGATGATATATATGCGGATTAGAAACAAAAAAAAAACACTCAAAAAATGGATACAATTTAATGAATGTGCTTAGTGATGGCATCAGATTCCTAATTAATGGAGAAAGGTCTGGTGGCAAGAAAAGCTGCTTCTAGGATGTTGTCAAGTGTTTTCGCTCTACGATTTCATTATTGGGTGGTTGGTTTGGCCCTTGTTCCTGTAACTCGAATCCTAGCCTGGTATATCCCATTTTAATTTTAAACCAATGTGAACCTTACGGCTTTTTTACTCTCTGATTGAGGTTCTCGGCTTTGAAAAATCTTCGTAAGCTAAATCACACGTGTATATGTTGACATTTAAGAGATATACAGTCAAGAAAATCAAGGGCAATGGTGATATATATGCGGATTAGACTTCAAAAAAAAAAACACTCAACAAATAGCTACAATTTAAGGAATGTGTTTAGTGACGACATCAGATTCCTAATTGATGGAGAAAGGTCTGGTGGCAAGAAAAGCTGCTTCTATGAGGTTGTCAAGTGTTTTCGCTCAGAGATTTCATTCTTGGGTGGTTGGTTTGGCCCTTGTTCCTGTAACTCGAATCCTAGCCCGGTATATCCCATTTTAATTTTACACCATTGTGAACCTTACGCCTTTTCTACTCTTTGATCGAGGTTCTCGGCATTGAAAAATATTCATAAACTAAATCACACGTGTATATGTTAATATTTAAGTGATATACAGTCAAGAAAATCAAGGGCAACGATGATATATTTGCGGATTAAAAACAAAAAAAAAACACTCAACAAATGGCTACAATTTAATGAATGTGCTTAGTGATGGCATCAGAATCCTAATTAATGGAGAAAGGTCTGGTGGCAAGAAAAGCTGCTTCTAGGATGTTGTCAAGTGTTTTCGCTCTACGATTTCATTATTGGGTGGTTGGTTTGGCCCTTGTTCCTGTAACTCGAATCCTAGCCCGATATATCCCATTTTAATTTTACACCATTATGAACCTTACGCCTTTTTTACTCTCTGATAGAGGTTCTTGACATTGAAAAATCTTCGTAAACTAAATCACACGTGTATATGTTGATATTTAAGAGATATTCAGTCAAGAAAATCAAGGGAAATGGTGTATATATGCGGATTAGACACCAAAAAAACACTCAACAAATGGCTACAATTTAAGGAATGTGTTTAGTGACGGCATCAGATTCCTAATTGATGGAGAAAGGTCTGGTGGCAAGAAAAGCTGCTTCTAGGAGGTTATCAAGTGTTTTCGCTTGACGATTCCATTCTTGGGTGGTTGGTTTGTCCCTTGTTCCTTTAACTCGAATCCTATCCTGGTATATCCCATTTTAATTTTACACCATTGTGAACCTTACGCATTTTTTACTCTCTGATAGAGGTTCTCGGCATTCAAAAATCTTCGTAAACTAAATCACACGTGTATATGTTGATATTTAAAAGATATACAGTCAAGAAAATCAAGGGCAATGGTGATATATATGCGGATTAGACACCAAAACAAAAACACTCAACAAATGGCTACAATTTAAGGAATGTGTTTTGTGACGGCATGAGATTCCTAATTGATGGAGAAAGGTCTGGTGGCAAGAAAAGCTTCTTCTAGGAGGTTGTCTAGTGTTTTCGCTTGACGATTCCATTCTTGGGTGGTTGGTTTGGCCCTTGTTCCTGTAATTCGAATCCTAGCCCGGTATATCCCATTTTAATTTTACACCATTGTGAACCTTACGTCTTTTTTACTCTCTGATAGAGGTTCTCGGTATTGAAAAATATTTGTAAACTAAATCACACGTGTATTTGTTGACATTTAAGAGATATATACAGTCAAGAAAATCAAGGGCAATGGTGATATATATGCGGATTAGACACAAAAAAAAAACACTCAACAAATGGCTACAATTTAAGGAATTTGTTTAGTAGCGACATCAGATTACTAATTGATGGAGAAAGGTCTGGTTGCAAGAAAAGCTGCTTCAAGGAGGTTGTCAAGTGTTTTCGCTCGACGATTCCATTCTTGGGTGGTTGGTTTGGCCCTTGTTCCTGTAACTTGAATCCTAGCCTGGTATATCCCATTTTAATTTTAAACCAATGTGAACCTTACGGCTTTTTTACTCTCTGATTGAGGTTCTCGGCTTTGAAAATCCTTCGTAAACTAAATCACACGTGTATATGTTGACATTTAAGAGATATACAGTCAAGAAAATCAAGGGCAATGGTGATATATATGCGGATTAGACAAAAAAAAAACACACTCAACAAATGGCTACAATTTAAGGAATGTGTTTAGTGACGGCATCGGATTCCTAATTGATGGAGAAAGGTCTGGTGGCAAGAAAAGCTTCTTCTAGGAGGTTGTCAAGTGTTTTCGCTCGACGATTCCATTCTTGGGTGGTTGGTTTGGCCCTTGTTCCTGTAATTCGAATCCTAGCCCGGTATATCCCATTTTAATTTTACACCATTGTGAACCTTACGCCTTTTTTACTCTCTGATAGAGGTTCTCGGTATTGAAAAATCTTTGTCAACTAAATCACACGTGTATTTGTTGACATTTAAGAGATATACAGTCAAGAAAATCAAGGGCAATGGTGAAATATATGCGGATTAGACACAAAAAAAAAAAAACACTCAACAAATGGCTACAATTTAAGGAATTTGTTTAGTAGCGACATCAGATTACTAATTGATGGAGAAAGGTTTGGTTGCAAGAAAAGCTGTTCCAAGGAGGTTGTCAAGTGTTTTCGCTCGACGATTCCATTCTTGGGTGGTTGGTTTGGCCCTTGTTCCTGTAACTCGAATCCTAGCCTGGTATATCCCATTTTAATTTTAAACCAATGTGAACCTTACGGCTTTTTTACTCTCTGATTGAGGTTCTCGGCTTTGAAAAATCTTCGTAAACTAAATCACACGTGTATATGTTGACATTTAAGAGATATACAGTCAAGAAAATCAAGGGCAATGGTGATATATATGCGGATTAGACAACAAAAAAAACACACTCAACAAATGGCTACAATTTAAGGAAGGTGTTTATTGACGACATCGGATTCCTAATTGATGGAGAAAGGTCTGGTGGCAAGAAAAGCTGCTTCAAGGAGGTTGTCAAGTGTTTTCGCTCGACGATTCCATTCTTGGGTGGTTGGTTTGGCCCTTGTTCCTATAACTCGAATCCTAGCCCGGTATATCCCATTTTAATTTTACACCATTGTGATCCTTACGCCTTTTGTACTCTCTGATCGAGGTTCTCGGCATTGAAAAATCTTCGTAAACTAAATCACACGTGTATATGTTGATTTTAAGAGATATACAGTCAAGAAAATCAAGGGCAATTGTGATATATATGCGGATTAGAAACAAAAAAAAACACTCAGCAAATGGCTACAATTTAAGGAATGTGTTTAGTGATGGCTTCAGATTCCTAATTAATGGAGAAAGGTCTGGTGGCAAGAAATGCTGCTTCTAGGAGGTTATCAATTGTTTTCGGTTGACGATTCCATTCTTAGGTGGTTGGTTTGGCCCTTGTTCCTGTAACTCGAATCCTAGCCGAGCATATCCCATTTTAATTTTACACCATTATGAACCTTACGCCTTTTTAAATCTCTGATAGAGGTTCTCGACATTGAAAAATCTTCGTAAACTAAATCATACATGTATATGTTGATATTTAAGAGATATACAGTCAAGAAAATCAAGGGCAATGGATATATATATGCGGATTAGACACCAAAAAAAAAAACACTCAACAAATGGCTATAATTTTAGGAATGTGTTTAGTGACGGCATCAGATTCCTAATTGATGGAGAAAGGTCAGGTGGCAAGAAAAGCTGCTTCAAGGAGGTTGTCAAGTGTTTTCGCTCGACGGTTACATTCTTGGGTGGTTGGTTTGGCCCTTGTTCCTGTAACTCAAATCCTAGCCCGGTATATCCCATTTTAATTTTACACCATTGTGAACCTTACGCCTTTTTACTCTCTGATCGAGGTTCTCGGCATTGAAAAATCTTCGTAAACTAAATCACACGTGTATATCTTGATTTTAAGAGATATACAGTCAAGAAAATCAAGGGCAATGGTGATATATATGCGGATTAGAAACAAAAAAAAAACACTCAGCAAATGGCTGCAATTTAAGGAATGTGTTTAATGATGGCTTCAGATTCCTAATTGATGGAGAAAGGTCTGGTGGCAAGAAATGCTGCTTCTAGGAGGTTATCAAGTGTTTTCGGTGGACGATTCCATTCTTAGGTGGTTGGTTTGGCCCTTGTTCCTGTAACTCGAATCCTAGCCCGGTATATCCCATTTTAATTTTACACATTGTTAACCTTACGCCTTTTTTACTCTCTGATAAAGGTTCTCGGTATTGAAAAATCTTTGTAAACTAAATCACACGTGTATATGTTGACATTTAAGAGATATACAGTCAAGAAAATCAAGGACAATGGTGATATATATGCAGATTAGACACCAAAAAAAAAACACTCAACAAATGGCTACAATTTAAGGAATTTGTTTAGTGACGACATCAGATTCCTAATTGATGGAGAAAGGTCTGGTTGCAAGAAAAGCTGCTTCAAGGACGTTGTCAAGTGGTTTCGCTCGACGATTCCATTCTTGGGTGGTTGGTTTAGCCCTTGTTCCTGTAGCTTGAATCCTAACCTGGTATATCCCATTTTAATTTTACACCAATGTGAACCTTACGGCTTTTTTACTCTCTGATCGAGGTTCTCGGCATTGAAAAATCTTCGTAAACTAAATCACACGTGTATATGTTAACATTTAAGAGATACACAGTCAAGAAAATCAAGGGCAATGGTGATATTTATGCGGATTAGACAACAAAAAAAACACACTCAACAAATGGCTACAATTTAAGGAATGTGTTTAGTGACGGCATCGGATTCCTAATTGATGGAGAAAGGTCTGGTGGCAAGAAAAGCTGCTTCAAGGAGGTTGTCAAGTGTTTTCGCTCGACGATTCCATTCTTGGGTGGTTGGTTTGGCCCTTGTTCCTATAACTCGAATCCTAGTCCGGTATATCCCATTTTAATTTTAAACCAATGTGAACCTTACGGCTTTTTTACTCACTGATTGAGGTTCTCGGCTTTGAAAAATCTTCGTAAACTAAATCACACGTGTATATGTTGACATTTAAGAGATATACAGTCAAGAAAATCAAGGGCAATGGTGATATTTATGCGGATTAGACAACAAAAAAACACACTCAACAAATGGCTACAATTTAAGGAATGTGTTTAGTGACGGCATCGGATTCCTAATTGATGGAGAAAGGTCTGGTGGCAAGAAAAGCTGCTTCAAGGAGGTGGTCAAGTGTTTTTGCTCGACGATTCCATTCTTGGGTGGTTGGTTTGGCCCTTGTTCCTATAAATCGAATCCTAGCCCGGTATATCCAATTTTAATTTTACACCATTGTGAACCTTACGCCTTTTTACTCTCTGATCGAGGTTCTCGGCATTGAAAAATCTTCGTAAACTAAATCGCACGTGTATATGTTGATTTTAAGAGATATACAGTCAAGAAAATCAAGGGCAATGGTGATATATATGTGGATTAGAAACAAAAAAAACACTCAGCAAATGGCTACAATATAAGGAATGTGTTTAGTGATGGCTTCAGATTCATAATTAATTGAGAAAGGTCTGGTGGCAAGAAATGCTGCTTCTAGGAGGTTATCAATTGTTTTCGGTTGACGATTCCATTCTTAGGTGGTTGGTTTGGCCCTTGTTCCTGTAACTCGAATCCTAGCCCAGCATATCCCATTTTTATTTTACACCATTATGAACCTTACGCCTTTTTAAATCTCTGATAGAGGTTCTCGGCATTGAAAAATTTTCGTTAACTAAATCATACATGTATATGTTGATATTTAAGAGATATACAGTCAAGAAAATCAAGGGAAATGGATATATATATGCGGATTAGACACCAAAAAAAAAAACACTCAACAAATGGCTATAATTTTAGGAATTTGTTTAGTGACGGCATCAGATTCCTAATTGATGGAGAAAGGTCAGGTGGCAAGAAAAGCTGCTTCAAGGAGGTTGTCAAGTGTTTTCGCTCGACGATTCCATTCTTGGGTGGTTGGTTTGGCCTTGTTCCTGTAATTCGAATCTTAGCCCGGTATATCCCATTTTAATTTTACACCATTGTGAACCTTACGCCTTTTTACTCTCTGATCGAGGTTCTCGGCATTGAAAAATATTCATAAACTAAGTCACAGGTGTATATCTTGATTTTAAGAGATATACAGTCAAGAAAATCAAGGGCAATGGTGATATATATGCGGATTAGAAACAAAAAAAAAACACTCAGCAAATGGCTACAATTTAAGGAATGTGTTTAGTGATGGCTTCAGATTCCTAATTGATGGAGAAAGGTCTGGTGGCAAGAAAAGCTGCTTCTAGGAGGTTATCAAGTGTTTTCAGTGGACGATTCCATTCTTAGGTGGTTGGTTTGGCCCTTGTTCCTGTAACTCGAATCCTAGCCCGGCATATCCCATTTTAATTTTACACCATTGTTAACCTTACGCCTTTTTAAATCTCTTATAGAGGTTCTCGGTATTGAAAAAACTTCGTAAACTAAATCATACGTGTATATGTTGATATTTAAGAGATATGCAGTCAAGAAAATCAAGGGCAACGGATATATATATGCGGATTAGACACCAAAAAAAAAAACACTCAACAAATGGCTATAATTTTAGGAATGTGTTTAGTGACGGCATCAGATTCCTAATTGATGGAGAAAGGTCTGGTTGCAAGAAAAGCTACTTCAAGGAGGTTGTCAAGTGGTTTCGCTCGACGATTCCCTTCTTGGGTGGTTGGTCTAGCCCTTGTACCTGTAACTCGAATCCTAGCCTGGTATATCCCATTTTAATTTTACACCAATGTGAACCTTACGGCTTTTTTACTCTCTGATCGAGGTTCTCGGCTTTGAAAAATCTTCGTAAACTAAATCACATGTGTATATGTTGACATTTAAGAGATATACAATCAAGAAAATCAAGGGCAATGGTGATATATATGCGGATTAGACAACAAAAAAAAAACACTCAACATATGGCTACAATTTAAGGAATGTGTTTAGTGACGGCATCGGATTCCTAATTGATGGAGAAAGTTCTGGTGGCAAGAAAAGCTGCTTCAAGGAGGTTATCAAGTGTTTTCGCTCGACGATTCCATTCTTGGGTGGTTGGTTTGGCCCTTGTTCCTGTAACTCGAATCCTAGCCCGGTATATCCCATTTTAATTTTACACCATTGTGAACCCTACGCCTTTTTACTCTCTGATCGAGGTTCTCGGCATTGAAAAATCATCATAAACTAAATCACACGTGTATATGTTGATTTTAAGAGATATACAGTCAAGAAAATCAAGGGAAATGGTGATATATATGCGGAATAGAAACAAAAAAAACACTCAGCAAATGGCTATAATTTTAGGAATGTGTTTAGTGACGGCATCAGATTCCTAATTGATGGAGAAAGGTCTGGTGGCAAGAAAAGCTGCTTCTAGGAGGTTGTCAAGTGTTTTCGCTCGACGGTTCCATTCTTGGGTGGTTGGTTTGGCCCTTGTTCCTGAAACTCGAATCCTAGCCCGGTATATCCCATTTTAATTTTACACCATTCTGAACCTTACGCCTTTTTTACTCTCTGATCGAGGTTCTCGGCATTGAAAAATCTTCGTAAACTAAATCACACGTGTATATGTTGATTTTAAGAGGTACACAGTCAAGAAAATCATGGGCAATGGTGATATATATGCGGATTAGAAACAAAAAAAAAAAACACTTAACAAAAGGCTACAATTTAAGGAATGTGTTTAGTGATAGCATCAGATACCTAATTGATGGAGAAAGGTCTGGTGGCAAGAAAAGCTGCTTCAAGGAGGTTGTCAAGTGTTTTCGCTCGACGATTCCATTCTTGGGTGGTTGGTTTGGCCCTTGTTCCTGTAACTCGAATACTAGCACGGTATATCCCATTTTAATTTTACACCATTGTGAACCTTACGCCTTTTTACTCTCTGATTGAGGTTCTCGGCATTGAAAAATCTTCGTAAACTAAATCACATGTGTATATGTTGATTTTAAGAGATATACAGTCAAGAAAATCACGGGCAATGGTGATATATATGCGGATTAGAAACAAAAAAAAAAACACTCAGCAAATGGCTACAATTTAAGGAATTTGTTTAGTGAGGGCATCAGATTCCTAATTGATGGAGAAAGGTCTGGTGGCAAGAAATACTGCTTCTAGGAGGTTATCAATTGTTTTCGGTGGACGATTCCATTCTTAGGTGTTTGGTTTGGCCCTTGTTCCTGTAACTCGAATCCTAGCCCGGCATATCCCATTTTAATTTTACACCATTATGAACCTTACGCCTTTTTAAATCTCTGATAGAGGTTCGCGGCATTGAAAAATCTTCGTAAACTAAATCATACATGTATATGTTGATATTTAAGAGATATACAGTCAAGAAAATCAAGGGCAATGGATATATATATGCGGATTAGACACCAAAAAAAAACACTCAACAAATGGCTATAATTTTAGGAATGTGTTTAGTGACGGCATCAGATTCCTAATTAATGGAGAAAGGTCTGGTGGCAAGAAAAGCTGCTTCAAGGAGGTTGTCAAGTGTTTTCGCTCGACGATTCCATTCTTGGGTGGTTGGTTTGGCCCTTGTTCCTGTAACTCGAATCCTAGCCCGGTATATCCCATTTTAATTTTACACCATTGTGAACCTTACGCCTTTTTACTCTCTGATCGAGGTTCTCGGCAATGAAAAATCTTCGTAAACTAAATCACACATGTATATCTTGATTTTAAGAGATATACAGTCAAGAAAATCAAGGGCAATGGTGATATATATGCGGATTAGAAAAAAAAAAAACACTCAGCAAATGGCTACAATTTAAGGAATGTGTTTAGTGATGGCTTCAGATTCCTAATTGATGGAGAAAGGTCTGGTGGCAAGAAATGCTGCTTCTAGGAGGTTATCAATTGTTTTCGGTGGACGATTCCATTCTTAGGTGGTTGGTTTGGCCCTTGTTCCTGTAACTCGAATCCTAGCCCGGCATATCCCATTTTAATTTTACACCATTATGAACCTTACGCCTTTTTAAATCTCTGATAGAGATTCTCGGCATTGAAAAATCTTCGTAAACTAAATCATACATGTATATGTTGATATTTAAGAGATATACAGTCAAGAAAATCAAGGGCAATGGATATATATATGCGGATTAGACACCAAAAAAAACACCAAACAAATAGCTATAATTTTAGGAATGTGTTTAGTGACGGCATCAGATTCCTAATTGATGGAGAAAGGTCTGGTGGCAAGAAAAGCTTCTTCAAGGAGGTTGTCAAGTGTTTTCGCTCGACGATTCCATTTTTGGGTGGTTGGTTTGGCCCTTGTTCCTGTAACTCGAATCCTAGCCCGGTATATCCCATTTTAATTTTACACCATTGTGAACCTTACGCCTTTTTACTCTCTGATCGAGGTTCTCGGCATTGAAAAATCTTCGTAAACTAAATCACACGTGTATATCTTGATTTTAAGAGATATACAGTCAAGAAAATCAAGGGCAATGGTGATATATATGCGGATTAGAAACAAAAAAAAACACTCTGCAAATGGCTACAATTTAAGGAATGTGTTTAGTGATGGCTTCAGATTCCTAATTGATGGAGAAAGGTCTGGTGGCAAGAAATGCTGCTTCTAGGAGGTTATCAAGTGTTTTCGGTGGACGATTCCATTCTTAGGTGGTTGGTTTGGCCCTTGTTCCTGTAACTCGAATCCTAGCCCGGTATATCCCATTTTAATTTTACACCATTGTTAACCTTACGCCTTTTTTACTCTCTGATAGAGGTTCTCGGTATTGAAAAATCTTTGTAAACTAAATCACACGTGTATATGTTGACATTTAAGAGATATACAGTCAAGAAAATCAAGGACAATGGTGATATATATGCTGATTAGACACCAAAAAAAAAACACTCAACAAATGGCTACAATTTAAGGAATTTGTTTAGTGACGACATCAGATTCCTAATTGATGGAGAAAGTTCTGGTGGCAAGAAAAGCTGCTTCAAGGAGGTTATCAAGTGTTTTCGCTCGATGATTCCATTCTTGGGTGGTTGGTTTGGCCCTTGTTCCTGTAACTCGAATCCTAGCCCGGTATATCCCATTTTAATTTTACACCATTGTGAACCCTACGCCTTTTTACTCTCTGATCGAGGTTCTCGGCATTGAAAAATCATCGTAAACTAAATCACACGTGTATATGTTGATTTTAAGAGATATACAGTCAAGAAAATCAAGGGAAATGGTGATATATATGCGGAATAGAAACAAAAAAAAAACACTCAGCAAATGGCTACAATTTAAGGAATGTGTTTAGTGATGGCTTCAGATTCCTAATTGATGGAGAAAGGTCTGGTGGCAAGAAAAGCTGCTTCCAGGAGGTTATCAAGTGTTTTCGCTCGACGGTTCCATTCTTGGGTGGTTGGTTTGGCCCTTGTTCCTGTAACTCGAATCCTAGCCCGGTATATCCCATTTTAATTTTACACCATTCTGAACCTTACGCCTTTTTTACTCTCTGATCGAGGTTCTCGGCATTGAAAAATCTTCGTAAACTAAATCACACGTGTATATGTTGATTTTAAGAGGTATACAGTCAAGAAAATCATGGGCAATGGTGATATATATGCGGATTAGAAACAAAAAAAAACACTCAACAAAAGGCTACAATTTAAGGAATGTGTTTAGTGATAGCTTCAGATACCTAATTGATGGAGAAAGGTCTTGTGGCAAGAAAAGCTGCTTCAAGGAGGTTATCAAGTGTTTTCGCTCGACGATTCCATTCTTGGGTGGTTGGTTTGGCCCTTGTTCCTGTAACTCGAATACTAGCCCGGTATATCCGATTTTAATTTTACACCATTGTGAACCTTACGCCTTTTTAATCTCTGATCGAGGTTCTCGGCATTGAAAAATCTTCGTAAACTAAATCATACGTGTATATGTTGATTTTAAGAGATATACAGTCAAGAAAATCAAGGGCAATGGTGATATATATGCGGATTAGAAACAAAAAAAAAACACTCAGCAAATGGCTACAATTTAAGGAATGTGTTTAATGATGGCTTCAGATTCCTAATTGATGGAGAAAGGTCTGGTGGCAAGAAATGCTGCTTCTAGGAGGTTATCAATTGTTTTCGGTGGACGATTCCATTCTTAGGTGGTTGGTTTGGCCCTTGTTCCTGTAACTCGAATCCTAGCCCGGCATATCCCATTTTAATTTTACACCATTATGAACCTTACGCCTTTTTAAATCTCTGATAGAGGTTCGCGGCATTGAAAAATCTTTGTAAACTAAATCATACATGTATATGTTGACATTTAAGAGATATACAGTCAAGAAAATCAAGGGCAATGGTGATATATATGCGGATTAGACAACAAAAAAAAACACTCAACAAATGGCTACAATTTAAGGAATGTGCTTAGTGACGGCATCGGATTCCTAATTGATGGAGAAAGTTCTGGTGGCAAGAAAAGCTGCTTCAAGGAGGTTGTCAAGTGTTTTCGCTCGACGATTCCATTCTTGGGTGGTTGGTTTGGCCCTTGTTCCTGTAACTCGAATCCTAGCTCGGTATATCCCATTTTAATTTTACACCATTGTGAACCCTACGCCTTTTTACTCTCTGATCGAGGTTCTCGACATTGAAAAATCTTCATAAACTAAATAACACGTGTATATGTTGATATTTAAGAGATATACAGTCAAGAAAATCAAGGGAAATGGTGATATATATGCGGATTAGACACCAAAAAAACACTCAACAAATGGCTACAATTTAAGGAATGTGTTTAGTGACGGCATCAGATTCCTAATTGATGGAGAAAGGTCTGGTGGCAAGAAAAGCAGCTTCTAGGAGGTTGTCAAGTGTTTTCGCTTGACGATTCCATTCTTGGGTGGTTGGTTTGGCCTTTGTTCCTTTAACTCGAATCCTATCCTGGTATACCCATTTTAATTTTACACCATTGTGAACCTTACGCATTTTTTACTCTCTGATAGAGGTTCTCGGCATTGAAAAATCTTCGTAAACTAAATCACACGTGTATATGTTGATATTTAAAAGATATACAGTCAAGAAAATCAAGGGCAATGGTGATATATATGCGGATTAGACACCAAAAAAAAACACTCAACAAATGGCTACAATTTAAGGAATGTGTTTAGTGACGGCATGAGATTCCTAATTGATGGAGAAAGGTCTGGTGGCAAGAAAAGCTTCTTCTAGGAGGTTGTCAAGTGTTTTCGCTCGACGATTCCATTCTTGGGTGGTTGGTTGGCCCTTGTTCCTGTAATTCGAATCCTAGCCCGGTATATCCCATTTTAATTTTACACCATTGTGAACCTTACGCCTTTTTTACTCTCTGATAGAGGTTCTCGGTATTGAAAAATCTTTGTAAACTAAATCACACGTGTATTTATTGACATTTAAGAGATATACAGTCAAGAAAATCAAGGGCAATGGTGATATATATGCGGATTAGACACAAAAAAAACACTTAACAAATGGCTACAATTTAAGGAATTTGTATAGTAGCGACATCAGATTCCTAATTGATGGAGAAAGGTCTGGTTGCAAGAAAAGCTGCTTCAAGGACGTTGTCAAGTGTTTTCGCTCGACGATTCCATTCTTGGGTGGTTGGTTTGGCCCTTGTTCCTGTAGCTCGAATCCTAGCCTGGTATATCCCATTTTAATTTTACACCAATGTGAACCTTACGACTTTTTTACTCTCTGATCGAGGTTCTCGGCTTTGAAAAATCTTCGTAAACTAAATCACACGTGTATATGTTGACATTTAAGAGATATACAGTCAAGAAAATCAAGGGCAATGGTGATATTTATGCGGATTAGACAACAAAAAAAAAACACTCAACAAATGGCTACAATTTAAGGAATGTGTTTAGTGACGGCATCGGATTCCTAATTGATGAAGAAAGTTCTGGTGGCAAGAAAAGCTGCTTCAAGGAGGTTGTCAAGTGTTTTCGCTCGACGATTCCATTCTTGGGTGGTTGGTTTGGCCCTTGTTCCTGTAACTCGAATCCTAGCTCGGTATATCCCATTTTAATTTTACACCATTGTGAACCCTACGCCTTTTTACTCTCTGATCGAGGTTCTCGACATTGAAAAATCTTCGTAAACTAAATCACACGTGTATATGTTGATATTTAAGAGATATACAGTCAAGAAAATCAAGGGAAATGGTGATATATATGCGGATTAGACACCAAAAAAACACTCAACAAATGGCTACAATTTAAGGAATGTGTTTAGTGACGGCATCAGATTCCTAATTGATGGAGAAAGGTCTGGTGGCAAGAAAAGCAGCTTCTAGGAGGTTGTCAAGTGTTTTCGCTTGACGATTCCATTTTTGGGTGGTTGGTTTAGCCTTTGTTCCTTTAACTCGAATCCTATCCTGGTATACCCATTTTAATTTTACACCATTGTGAACCTTACGCATTTTTTACTCTCTGATAGAGGTTCTCGGCATTGAAAAATCTTCGTAAACTAAATCACACGTGTATATGTTGATATTTAATAGATATACAGTCAAGAAAATCAAGGGCAATGGTGATATATATGCGGATTAGACACCAAAAAAAAACACTCAACAAATGGCTACAATTTAAGGAATGTGTTTAGTGACGGCATGAGATTCCTAATTGATGGAGAAAGGTCTGGTGGCAAGAAAAGCTTCTTCTAGGAGGTTGTCAAGTGTTTTCGCTCGACGATTCCATTCTTGGATGGTTGGTTTGGCCCTTGTTCCTGTAATTCGAATCCTAGCCCGGTATATCCCATTTTAATTTTACACCATTGTGAACCTTACGCCTTTTTTACTCTCTGATAGAGGTTCTCGGTATTGAAAAATCTTTGTAAACTAAATCACACGTGTATTTGTTGACATTTAAGAGATATACAGTCAAGAAAATCAAGGGCAATGGTGAAATATATGCGGATTAGACACAAAAAAAAAACACTCAACAAATGGCTACAATTTAAGGAATTTGTTTAGTAGCGACATCAGATTCCTAATTGATGGAGAAAGGTCTGGTTGCAAGAAAAGCTGCTTCAAGGAGGTTGTCAAGTGTTTTCGCTCGACGATTCCATTCTTGGGTGGTTGGTTTGGCCCTTGTTCCTGTAACACGAATCCTAGCCTGGTATATCCCTTTTTAATTTTACACCAATGTGAACCTTACGGCTTTTTTACTCTCTGATTGAGGTTCTCGGCTTTGAAAAATCTTCGTAAACTAAATCACACGTGTATATGTTGACATTTAAGAGATATACAGTCAAGAAAATCAAGGGCAATGGTGATATATATGCGGATTAGACAACAAAAAAACACACTCAACAAATGGCTACAATTTAAGGAATGTGTTTAGTGACGACATCGGATTCCTAATTGATGGAGAAAGGTCTGGTGGCAAGAAAAGCTGCTTCAAGGAGGTTGTCAAGTGTTTTCGCTCGACGATTCCATTCTTGGGTGGTTGGTTTGGCCCTTGTTCCTGTAACTCGAATCCTAGCCCGGTATATCCCATTTTAATTTTACACCATTGTGAACCTTACGCCTTTTTACTCTCTGATCGAGGTTCTCGGCATTGAAAAATCTTCGTAAACTAAATCACACGTGTATATGCTGATTTTAAGAGATATACAGTCAAGAAAATCAAGGGCAATGGTGATATATATGCGGATTAGAAACAAAAAATCACTCAGCAAATGGCTACAATTTAAGGAATGTGTTTAGTGATGGCTTCAGATTCCTAATTAATGGAGAAAGGTCTGGTGGCAAGAAATGCTGCTTCTAGGAGGTTATCAATTGTTTTCGGTGGACGATTCCATTCTTAGGTGGTTGGTTTGGCCCTTGTTCCTGTAACTCGAATCCTAGCCCGGCATATCCCATTTTAATTTTACACCATTATGAACCTTACGCCTTTTTAAATCTCTGATAGAGGTTCTCGGCATTGAAAAATCTTCGTAAACTAAATCATACATGTATATGTTGATATTTAAGAGATATACAGTCAAGAATATCAAGGGCAATGGATATATATATGCGGATTAGACACCAAAAAAAAACACTCAACAAATGGCTATAATTTTAGGAATGTGTTTAGTGACGGCATCAGATTCCTAATTGATGGAGAAAGGTCAGGTGGCTAGAAAAGCTACTTCAAGGAGGTTGTCAAGTGTTTTCGCTCGACGATTCCATTCTTGGGTGGTTGGTTTGGCCCTTGTTCCTGTAACTCGAATCCTAGCCCGGTATATCCCATTTTAATTTTACACCATTGTGAACCTTACGCCTTTTTACTCTCTGATCGAGGTTCTCGGCATTGAAAAATCTTCGTAAACTAAATCACACGTGTATATCTTGATTTTAAGAGATATACAGTCAAGAAAATCAAGGACAATGGTGATATATATGCGGATTAGAAACAAAAAAAAAACACTCAGCAAATGGCTACAATTTAAGGAATGTGTTTAGTGATGGCTTCAGATTCCTAATTGATGGAGAAAGGTCTGGTGGCAAGAAATGCTGCTTCTAGGAGGTTATCAAGTGTTTTCGGTGGACGATTCCATTCTTAGGTGGTTGGATTGGCCCTTGTTCCTGTAACTCGAACCCTAGCCCGGTATATCCCATTTTAATTTTACACATTGTTAACCTTACGCCTTTTTTACTCTCTGATAAAGGTTCTCGGTATTGAAAAATCTTTGTAAACTAAATCACACGTGTATATGTTGACATTTAAGAGATATACAGTCAAGAAAATCAAGGGCAATGGTGATATATACGCGGATTAGACACCAAAAAAAAAAACACTCAACAAAAGGCTACAATTTAAGGAATTTGTTTAGTGACGACATCAGATTCCTAATTGATGGAGAAAGGTCTGGTTGCAAGAAAAGCTGCTTCAAGGAGGTTGTCAAGTGGTTTCGCTCGACGATTCCATTCTTGGGTGGTTGGTTTAGCCCTTGTTCCTGTAGCTCGAATCCTAGCCTGGTATATCCAATTTTAATTTTACACCAATGTGAACCTTACGGCTTTTTTACTCTATGATCGAGGTTCTCGGCTTTGAAAAATCTTCGTAAACTAAATCACACGTGTATATGTTGACATTTAAGAGATATACAGTCAAGAAAATCAAGGGCAATGGTGATATATTTGCGGATTAGACAACAAAAAAAACACTCAACAAATGGCTACAATTTAAGGAATGTGTTTAGTGACAGCATCGGATTCCTAATTGATGGAGAAAGTTCTGGTGGCAAGAAAAGCTGCTTCAAGGAGGTTGTCAAGTGTTTTCGCTTGACGATTCCATTCTTGGGTGGTTGGTTTGGCCCTTGTTCTTGTAACTCGAATCCTAGCCCGGTATATCCCATTTTAATTTTACACCATTGTGAACCCTACGCCTTTTTACTCTCTGATCGAGGTTCTCAGCATTGAAAAATCTTCGTAAACTAAATCACACGTGTATATGTTGATTTTAAGAGATATACAGTCAAGAAAATCAAGGGCAATGGTGATATATATTCGTATTAGAAACAAAAAAAAAACACTCAGCAAATGGCTACAATTTAAGGAATGTGTTTAGTGATGGCTTCAGATTCCTAATGGATAGAGAAAGGTCTGGTGGCAAGAAAAGCTGCTTCTAAGAGGATATCAAGTGTTTTCAGTGGACGATTCCATTCTTGGGTGGTTGGTTTGGCCCGTGTTCCTGTAACTGGAATCCTAGCCCGGCATATCCCATTTTAATTTTACACCATTGTTAACCTTATGCCTTTTTAAATCTCTTATAGAGGTTCTCGGTATTGAAAAAACTTCGTAAACTAAATCATACGTGTATATGTTGATATTTAAGAGATATGCAGTCAAGAAAATCAAGGGCAATGGATATATATATATATGCGGATTAGACACAAAAAAAAAACACTCAACAAATGGCTATAATTTTAGGAATGTGTTTAGTGACGGCATCAGATTCCTAATTGATGGAGAAAGGTCTGGTGGCAAGAAAAGCTGCTTCTAGGAGGTTGTCAAGTGTTTTCGCTCGACGATTCCATTCTTGGGTGGTTGGTTTGGCCCTTGTTCCTGTAACTCGAATCCTAGCCCGGTATATCCCATTTTAATTTTACACCATTCTGAACCTTACGCCTTTTTTACTCTCTGATCGAGGTTCTCGGCATTGAAAAATCTTCGTAAACTAAATCACACGTGTATATGTTGATTTTAAGAGGTATACAGTCAAGAAAATCATGGGCTATGGTGATATATATGCGGATTAGAAAAAAAAAACACTCAACAAAAGGGTACAATTTAAGGAATGTGTTTAGTGATAGCTTCAGATTCCTAAATGATGGAGAAAGGTCTGGTGGCAAGAAAAGCTGCTTCTAGGAGGTTGTCAAGTGTTTTCGCTCAACGATTCCATTCTTGGGTGGTTGGTTTGGCCCTTGTTCCTCTAACTCGAATCCTAGCCCGGTATATCCCATTTTAATTTTACACCATTCTGAACCTTACGCCTTTTTTACTCTCTGATCGAGGTTCTCGACATTGAAAAATCTTCGTAAACTAAATCACACGTGTATATGTTGATTTTAAGAGGTATACAGTCAAGAAAATCATGGGCAATGGTGATATATATGCGGATTAGAAACAAAAAAAAACACTCAACAAAAGGCTACAATTTAAGGAATGTGTTTAGTGATAGCTTCAGATTCCTAATTGATGGAGAAAGGTCTGGTGGCAAGAAAAGCTGCTTCAAGGAGGTTGTCAAGTGTTTTCGCTCGACGATTCCATTCTTGGGTGGTTGGTTTGGCCCTTGTTCCTGTAACTCGAATCCTAGCCCGGTATATCCCATTTTAATTTTACACCATTGTGAACCCTACGCCTTTTTACTCTCTGATCGAGGTTCTCGGCATTGAAAAATCATCGTAAACTAAATCACACGTGTATATGTTGATTTTGAGAGATATATAGTCAAGAAAATCAAGGGAAATGGTGATATATATGCGGATTAGAAACAAAAAAAAAAACACTCAGCAAATGGCTACAATTTAAGGAATGTGTTTAGTGATGGCTTCAGATTCCTAATAGATGGAGAAAGGTCTGGTGGCAAGAAAAGCTGCTTCTAGGAGGTTATCAAGTGTTTTCAGTGGACGATTCCATTCTTAGGTGGTTGGTTTGGCCCTTGTTCCTGTAACTCGAATCCTAGCCCGACATATTCCATTTTAATTTTACACCATTATGAACCTTACGCCTTTTTAAATCTCTGATAGAGGTTCTCGGCATTGAAAAATCTTCGTAAACTAAATCATACGTGTATATGTTGATATTTAAGAGATATACAGTCAAGAAAATCAAGGGCAATGAATATATATATATATATGCGGATTAGACACCAAAAAAAAAAACACTCAACAAATGGCTATAATTTTAGGAATGTGTTTAGTGACGGCATCAGATTCCTAATTGATGGAGAAAGGTCTGGTGGCAAGAAAAGCTGCTTCTAGGAGGTTGTCAAGTGTTTTCGCTCGACGATTCCATTCTTGGGTGGTTGGTTTGGCCCTTGTTCCTGTAACTCAAATCCTAGCCCGGTATATCCCATTTTAATTTTACACCATTCTGAACCTTACGCCTTTTTTACTCTCTGATCGAGGTTCTCGGCATTGAAAAATCTTCGTAAACTAAATCACACGTGTATATGTTGATTTTAAGAGGTATACAGTCAAGAAAATCATGGGCTATGGTGATATATATGCGGATTAGAAAAAAAAAACACTCAACAAAAGGGTACAATTTAAGGAATGTGTTTAGTGATAGCTTCAGATTCCTAATTGATGGAGAAAGGTCTGGTGGCAAGAAAAGCTGCTTCTAGGAGGTTGTCAAGTGTTTTCGCTCGACGATTCCATTCTTGGGTGGTTGGTTTGGCCCTTGTTCCTCTAACTCGAATCCTAGCCCGGTATATCCCATTTTAATTTTACACCATTCTGAACCTTACGCCTTTTTTACTCTCTGATCGAGGTTCTCGACATTGAAAAATCTTCGTAAACTAAATCACAAGTGTATATGTTGATTTTAAGAGGTATACAGTCAAGAAAATCATGGGCAATGGTGATATATATGCGGATTAGAAACAAAAAAAAAAACACTCAACAAAAGGCTACAATTTAAGGAATGTGTTTAGTGATAGCTTCAGATTCCTAATTGATGGAGAAAGGTCTGGTGGCAAGAAAAGCTGCTTCAAGGAGGTTGTCAAGTGTTTTCGCTCGACGATTCCATTCTTGGGTGGTTGGTTTGGCCCTTGTTCCTGTAACTCGAATCCTAGCCCGGTATATCCCATTTTAATTTTACACCATTGTGAACCCTACGCCTTTTTACTCTCTGATCGAGGTTCTCGGCATTGAAAAATCATCGTAAACTAAATCACACGTGTATATGTTGATTTTAAGAGATATATAGTCAAGAAAATCAAGGGAAATGGTGATATATACGCGGATTAGAAACAAAAAAAAAACACTCAGCAAATGGCTACAATTTAAGGAATGTGTTTAGTGCTGGCTTCAGATTCCTAATAGATGGAGAAAGGTCTGGTGGCAAGAAAAGCTGCTTCTAGGAGGTTATCAAGTGTTTTCAGTGGACGATTCCATTCTTAGGTGGTTGGTTTGGCCCTTGTTCCTGTAACTCGAATCCTAGCCCGGCATATTCCATTTTAATTTTACACCATTATGAACCTTACGCCTTTTTAAATCTCTGATAGAGGTTCTCGTCATTGAAAAATCTTCGTAAACTAAATCATACATGTATATGTTGATATTTAAGAGATATACAATCAAGAAAATCAAGGGCAATGGATATATATATGCGGATTAGACACCAAAAAAAAAACACTCAACAAATGGCTTTAATTTTAGGAATGTGTTTAGTGACGGCATCAGATTCCTAATTTATGGAGAAAGGTCTGGTGGCAAGAAAAGCTGCTTCTTGGAGGTTGTCAAGTGTTTTCGCTCGACGATTCCATTCTTGGGTGGTTGGTTTGGCCCTTGTTCCTGTAACTCGAATCCTAGCCCGGTATATCCCATTTTAATTTTACACCATTCTGAACCTTACGCCTTTTTTACTCTCTGATCGAGGTTCTCGGCATTGAAAAATCTTCGTAAACTAAATCACACGTGTATATGTTGATTTTAAGAGATATACAGTCAAGAAAATCATGGGCAATGGTGATATATATGCGGATTAGAAAAAAAAACACTCAACAAAAGGCTACAATTTAAGGAATGTGTTTAGTGATAGCTTCAGATTCCTAATTGATGGAGAAAGGTCTGGTGGCAAGAAAAGCTGCTTCAAGGAGGTTGTCAAGTGTTTTCTCTCGACGATTCCATTCTTGGGTGGTTGGTTTGGCCCTTGTTCCCGTAACTCGAATCCTAGCCCGGTATATCCCATTTTAATTTTACACCATTGTGAACCTTACGCCTTTTTACTCTCTGATCGAGGTTCTCGGCATTGAAAAATCTTCGTAAACTAAATCACACGTGTATATGTTGATTTTAAGAGATATACAGTCAAGAAAATCAAGGGCAATGGTGATATATATGCGGCTTAGAAACAAAAAAAAAAACACTCAGCAAATGGCTACAATTTAAGGAATGTGTTTAGGGATGGCTTCAGATTCCTAATTGATGGAGAAAGGTCTGGTGGCAAGAAATGCTGCTTCTAGGAGGTTATCAATTGTTTTCGGTGGACGATTGCATTCTTAGGTGGTTGGTTTGGCCCTTGTTCCTGTAACTCGAATCCTAGCCCGGCATATCCCATTTTAATTTTACACCATTATAAACCTTACGGCTTTTTAAATCTCTGATAGAGGTTCTCGGCATTGAAAAATCTTCGTAAACTAAATCATACATGTATATGTTGATATTTAAGAGATATACAGTCAAGAAAATCAAGGGCAATGGATATATATATGCGGATTAGAAACAAAAAAAAAAACACTCAACAAATGGCTATAATTTTAGGAATGTGTTTAGTGACGGCATCAGATTCCTAATTGATGGAGAAAGGTCTCGTGGCAAGAAAAGCTGCTTCAAGGAGGTTGTCAAGTGTTTTCGCTTGATGATTCCATTCTTGGGTGGTTGGTTTGGCCCTTGTTCCTGTAACTCGAATCCTAGCCCGGTATATCCCATTTTAATTTTACACCATTGTGAACCTTACGCCTTTTTACTCTCTGATCGAGGTTCTCGGCATTGAAAAATCTTCGTAAACTAAATCAAACGTGTATATCTTGATTTTAAGAGATATACAGTCAAGAAAATCAAGGGCAATGGTGATATATATGCGGATTAGAAACAAAAAAAAACACTCAGCAAATGGCTACAATTTAAGGAATGTGTTTAGTGATGGCTTCAGATTCCTAATTGATGGAGAAAGGTCTGGTGGCAAGAAATGCTGCTTCTCGGAGGTTATCAAGTGTTTTCGATGGACGATTCCATTCTTAGGTGGTTGGTTTGGCCCTTGTTCCTGTAACTCGAATCCTAGCCCGGTATATCCCATTTTAATTTTACACCATTGTTAACCTTACGCCTTTTTTACTCTCTGATAGAGGTTCTCGGTATTGAAAAATCTTTGTAAACTAAATCACACGTGTATATGTTGACATTTAAGAGATATACAGTCAAGAAAATCAAGGGCAATGGTGATATATATGCGGATTAGACACCAAAAAAAACACTCAACAAATGGCTATAATTTAAGGAATTTGTTTAGTGACGACATCAGATTCCTAATTGATGGAGAAAGGTCTGGTTGCAAGAAAAGCTGCTTCAAGGAGATTGTCAAGTGGTTTCGCTCGACGATTCCATTCTTGGGTGGTTGGTTTAGCCCTTGTTCCTGTAGATCGAATCCTAGCCTGGTATATCCCATTTTAATTTTGCACCAATGTGAACCTTACGGCTTTTTTACTCTCTGATCGAGGTTCTCGGCTTTGAAAAATCTTCGTAAACTAAATCACACGTGTATATGTTGACATTTAAGATATATACACTCAAGAAAATCAAGGGCAATGGTGATATATATGCGGATTAGACAACAAAAAAAACACTCAACAAATGGCTACAATTTAAGGAATGTGTTTAGTGACGGCATCGGATTCCTAATTGATGGAGAAAGTTCTGGTGGCAAGAAAAGCTGCTTCAAGGAGGTTGTCATGTGTTTTCGCTCGACGATTCCATTCTTGGGTGGTTGGTTTGGCCCTTGTTCCTGTAACTCGAATCCTAGCCCGGTATATCCCATTTTAATTTTACACCATCGTGAACCCTAGGCCTTTTTACTCTCTGATCGAGGTTCTCGGCATTGAAAAATCTTTGTAAACTAAATCACACGTGTATATGTTGAATTTAAGAGATATACAGTCAAGAAAATCAAGGGCAATGGTGATATATATGCGGATTAGAAACAAAAAAAAACACTTAGCAAATGGCTACAATTTAAGGAATGTGTTTAGTGATGGCTTCAGATTCGTAATTGATGGAGAAAGGTCTGGTGGCAAGAAAAACTGCTTCTAGGAGGTTATCAAGTGTTTTCAGTGGACGATTCCATTCTTAGGTGGTTGGTTTGGCCCTTGTTCCTGTAACTCGAATCCTAGCCCGGCATATCCCATTTTAATTTTACACCATTGTTAACCTTACGCCTTTTTAAATCTCTGATAGATGTTCTCGGCATTGAAAAATCTTCGTAAACTAAATCACACGTGTATATGCTGATTTTAAGAGATATACAGTCAAGAAAATTAAGGGAAATGGTGATATATAAGCGGATTAGAAACGAAAAAAAACACTCAGCAAATGGCTACAATTTAAGGAATGTGTTTAGTGATGGCTTCAGATTCCTAATTGATGGAGAAAGGTCTGGTGGCTAGAAAAGCTGCTTCTAGGAGGTTATCAAGTGTTTTCAGTGGACGATTCCATTCTTAGGTGGTTGGTTTGGCCCTTGTTCCTGTAACTCGATTCCTAGCCCGGCATATCCCATTTTAATTTTACGCCATTATGAACCTTACGCCTTTTTAAATCTCTGATAGAGGTTCTCGGCATTGAAAAATCTTCGTAAACTAAATCACACGTGTATATGTTGACATTTAAGGGATATACAGTCAAGAAAATCAAGGGCAATGGTGATATATATGCGGATTAGACAACAAAAAAAACACTCAACAAATGGCTACAATTTAAGGAATGTGTTTAGTGACGGCATCGGATTCCTAATTGATGGAGAAAGTTCTGGTGGCAAGAAAAGCTGCTTCAAGGAGGTTGTCAAGTGTTTTCGCTCGACGATTCCGTTCTTGGGTGGTTGGTTTGGCCCTTGTTCCTGTAACTCGAATCCTAGCCCGACATATCCCATTTTAATTTTACGCCATTATGAACCTTACGCCTTTTTAAATCTCTGATAGAGGTTCTCGGCATTGAAAAATCTTCGTAAACTAAATCATACGTGTATATGTTGATATTTAAGAGATATACAGTCAAGAAAATCAAGGGCAATGGATATATATATGCGGATTAGACACCAAAAAAAAAAACACTCAACAAATGGCTATAATTTTAGGAATGTGTTTAGTGACGGCATCAGATTCCTAATTGATGGAGAAAGGTCTGGTGGCAAGAAAAGCTGCTTCTAGGAGGTTGACAAGTGTTATCGCACGACGATTCCATTCTTGGGTGGTTGGTTTGGCCCTGGTTCCTGTAACTAGAATCCTAGCCCGGTATATCCCTTTTTAGTTTTACACCATTGTGAACCTTACGCCATTTTTACTCTCTGATCGAGGTTCTCGGCATTGAAAAATCTTTGTAAACTAAATCACACATGTATATGTTGATATTTAAGAGATATACAGTCAAGAAAATCAAGGGCAATGGTGATATATATGCGGATTAGACACCAACAAAAAAACTCAACAAATGGCTACAATTTAAGGAATGTGTTTAGTGACGGCATCATATTCCTAATTGATGGAGAAAAGCCTGGTGGCAAGAAAAGCTGCTTCTAGGAGGTTGCCAAGTGTTGTCGCTCGACGATTCCATTCTTGGGTGGTTGGTTTGGCCCTTGTTCCAGTAACTCGAATCCTAGCCCGATATATCCCATTTTAATTTTACACCATTGTGAACCTTACGCATTTTTTACTCTCTGATAGAGGTTCTCGTCATTGAAAAATCTTCGAAAACTAAATCACACGTGTATATGTTGACATTTAAGAGATATACATTCAAGAAAATTAAGGGCAATGGTGATATATATGCGGATTAGACACAAAAAAAAAACACTCAATAAATGGCTACAATTTAAGGAATGTGTTTAGTGACGGCATCAGATTCCTAATTGATGGAGAATGGTCTGGTGGCAAGAAAAGCTGCTTCTAGGAGGTTGACAAGTGTTTTCGCTCGACGATTCCCTTCTTGGGTGGTTGGTTTGGCCCTGGTTCCTGTAACTCGAATCCTAGCCCGGTATCTCACTTTTTAGTTTTACACCATTGTGAACCTTACGCCATTTTTACTCTCTGATCGAGGTTCTCGGCATTGAAAAATCTTTGCAAACTAAATCACACGTGTATATGTTGAAATTTAAGAGTATACAGTCAAGAAAATCAAGGGCAATGGTGATATATATGCGGATTAGACACCAACAAAAAACTCAACAAATGGCTACAATTTAAGGAATGTGTTTAGTGACGGCATCAGATTACTAATTGATGGAGAAAGGTCTGGTGGCAAGAAAAGCTGCTTCTAGGAGGTTGTCAAGTGTTATCGCTCGACAATTCCATTCTTGGGTAGTTGGTTTGGCCCTTGTTCCTGTAACTCGAATCCTAGCGCGATATATCCCATTTTAATTTTACACCATTGTGAACCTTACACCTCTTTTACTCTCTGATAGAGGTTCTCGGCATTGAAAAATCTTCGAAAACTAAATCACACGTGTATATGTTGACATTTAAGAGATATACATTCAAGAAAATCAAGGGCGATGGTGATATATATGCGGATTAAAAGCCAAAAAAAAACACTGAACAAATGGCTACAATTTAAGGAATGTGTTTAGTGACGGCATCAGATTCCTAATTGATGGAGAAAGGTCTGGTGGTAAGAAAAGCTGCTTCCTGGAGGTTGTCAAGTGTTTTCGCTCTACGATTCCATTCTTGGGTGGTTGGTTTTGGCCCTTGTTCCTGTAACTCGAATCCTAGCCCGCTATATCCCATTTTAATTTTACACCATTGTGAACCTTACGCCTTTTTTACTATCTGATCGAGGTTCTCGGCATTGAAAAATCTTGGTAAACTAAATCACACGTGTATATGTTGACATTTAAGAGATATACAGTCAAGAAAATCATGGGCAATGGTAATATATATGCGGATTAGACACCAAAAAAAAAACACTCAACAAATGGCTACATTTTAAGGAATGTGTTTAGTGACGGCATCAGATTCCTAATTGATGGAGAAAGGCCTGGAGGCAAGAAAAGCTGCTTCTAGGAGGTTGTCAAGTGTTTTCGCTCGACGATTCCATTCTTGGGTTGTTGGTTTTGATCTTGTTCCAGTAACTCGAATCCTAGCCCGGTATATCCCATTTTAATTTTACACCACTGTGAACCTTACGCGTTTTTTACTCTCTGATCGAGGTTCTCGGCATTGAAAAATCTTCGTAAACAAAATCACACGTGTGTATGTTAACATTTAAGAGTTATACAGTCAAGAAAATCAAGGGCAATGGTGATATATATGCGGATTCGACACAAAAAAAAATACTCAACAAATGGCTACATTTTAAGGAATGTGTTTAGTGACGGCATCAGATTCTTAATTGATGGAGAATGGTATGGTGGTTAGAAAAGATGCTTCTAGGAGGTTGTCAAGTGTTTTTGCTCGACGATATCATTCTTGGGTGGTTGGTTTGGCCCTTGTTCCTGTAACTCGAATCCTAGCCAGGTATATCCCATTTTAATTTTACACCATTGTGAACCTTACGTCTTTTTTACTCTCTGATCGAGGTTCATGGCATTTAAAAATCTTCGTAAACTAAATCACACGTGTATATGTTGACATTTAAGAGATATACATTCAAGAAAATCATGGGCAATGGTGATATATATGTGGATTAGACACAAAAAAAAAACACTCAATAAATGGCTACAATTTAAGGAATGTGTTTAGTGACGGCATCTGATTCCTAATTGATGGAGAATGGTCTCGTGGCAAGAAAAGCTGCTTCTTGGACGTTGACAAGCGTTTTCGCTCGACGATTCCATTCTTGGGTGGTTGGTTTGGCCCTGGTTCCTGTAACTCGAATCCTAGCCCGGTATCTCCCTTTTTAGTTTTACACCATTGTGAACCTTACGCCATTTTTACTCTCTGATCGAGGTTCTCTGCATTGAAAAATCTTTGCAAACTAAATCACACGTGTATATGTTGAAATTTAAGAGTATACAGTCAAGAAAATCAAGGGCAATGGTGATATATATGCGGATTAGACACCAACAAAAAACTCAACAAATGGCTACAAATTAAGGAATGTGTTTAGTGACGGCATCAGATTACTAATTGATGGAGAAAGGTCTGGTGGCAAGATAAGCTGCTTCTAGGAGGTTGTCAAGTGTTATCGCTCGACAATTCCATTCTTGGGTGGTTGGTTTGGCACTTGTTCCTGTAACTCGAATCCTAGCCCGATATATATCCCATTTTAATTTTACACCATTGTGAACCTTACACCTTTTTTACTCTCTGATAGAGGTTCTCGGCATTGAAAAATCTTCAAAAACTAAATCACACGTGTATATGTTGACATTTAAGAGATATACATTCAAGAAAATCAAGGGCAATGGTGATATATATGCGGATTAGACAAAAAAAAAACACTGAACAAATGGCTACAATTTAATGAATGTGTTTAGTGACAGCCTCAGATTCCTAATTGATGGAGAAAGGTCTGGTGGTAAGAAAAGCTGCTTCCAGGAGGTTGTCAAGTGTTTCGCTCTACGATTCCATTCTTGGGTGGTTGGTTTTGGCCCTTGTTCCTGTAACTCGAATCCTAGCCCGCTATATCCCATTTTAATTTTACACCATTGTGAACCTTACGCCTTTTTTACTATCTGATCGAGGTTCTCGGCATTGAAAAATCTTCGTAAACCAAATCACACGTGTATATGTAGACATTTAAGAGATATACAATCAAGAAAATCCAGGGCAATGGTGATACATATGCGGATTAGACACCAAAAAAAAAAACACTTAAAAGATGGCTACAATTTAAGGAATGTGTTTAGTGACGGCATCAGATTCTTAATCGATGGAGAATGGTCTGGCGGTAAGAAAAGCTGCTTCGAGGAGGTTTTCAAGTGTTTTTGCTCGACGATTCCATTCTTAGGTGGTTAGTTTGGCCCTTGTTCCTGTAACTCGAATCCTAGCCCGGTATATCCCATTATAATTTTACACCACTGTGAACCTTACGCCTTTTTTACTCTCTGATCGAGGTTCATGGCATTGAAAAATCTTCGTAAACTAAATCACACGTGTATATGTTGACATTTAAAAGATATACAATCTAGAAAATCAAGGGAAATGGTGATATATATGCGGATTAGACACACAAAAAAACACTCAACAAATGGCTACATTTTAAGGAATGTGTTTAGTGACGGCATCAGATTCTTTATTGATGGAGAATGGTCTGGTGGTTAGAAAAGATGCTTCTAGGAGGTTGTCAAGTGTTTTTGCTCGACGATATCATTCTTGGGTGGTTGGTTTGGCCCTTGTTCCTGTAACTCGAATCCTAGCCAGGTATATCCCATTTTAATTTTACACCATTGTGAACCTTATGCCTTTTTTACTCTCTGATCGAGGTTCATGGCATTGAAAAATCTTCGTAAACTAAATCACACGTGTATATGTTGACATTTAAAAGATATACAATCTAGAAAATCAAGGGAAATGGTGATATATATGCGGATTAGAAACAAAAAAAAAACACTCAACAAATGGCTACAATTTAAGGAATGTGTTTAGTGACGACATCAGATTTCTAATTCATGGAGAAAGGTCTGGTGGCAAGAAAAGCTGATTCTAGGAGGTTGTCAAGTGTTTTCGCTCGTCGATTCCGTTCTTGGGTGGTTGGTTTGGCCCTTGTTCCTGTAACTCGAATCCTAGCCCAGTATATCCCATTTTAATTTTACACCATTGTGAACCTTACAACTTTTTTACTCTCTGATCGAGGTTCTCGGCATTGAAAAATCTTGGTAAACTAAATCACACGTGTATATGTTGACATTTAAGAGATATACAGTCAAGAAAATCATGGGCAATGGTGATATATATGCGGATTAGACACAAAAAAAAACACTCAATAAATGGCTACAATTTAAGGAATGTGTTTAGTGACGGCATCAGATTCCTAATAGATGGAGAAAGGTCTGGTGGCAAGAAAAGATGCTTCTAGGAGGTTGACAAGTGTTTTCGCTCTACGATTCCATTCTTGGGTGGTTGGTTTGGCCCTTGTTCTTGTAACTCGAATCCTAGCCGTCTATATCCCATTTTAATTTTACACCATTGTGAACCTTACGCCTTTTTTACTCTCTGATCGAGATTCTCGGCATTCAAAAATCTTCGTAAACTAAATCACACGTGTATATGTAGACATTTAAGAGATATACAGTCAAGAAAATCAAGGGCAATGGTGATATATATGCGGATTAGACACCAAAAAAAAACACTCAACAAATGGCTACATTTTAAGGAATGTGTTTAGTGACGGCATCAGATTCCTAATTGATGGAGAAAGGCCTGGTGGCAAGAAAAGCTGCTTCTAGGAGGTTGTCAAGTGTTTTCGCTCGACGATTCCATTCTTGGGTTGTTGGTTTTGATCTTGTTCCAGTAACTCGAATCCTAGCCCGGTATATCCCATTTTAATTTTACACCACTGTGAACCTTACGCGTTTTTTACTCTCTGATCGAGGTTCTCGGCATTGAAAAATCTTCGTAAACTAAATCACACGTGTGTATGTTAACATTTAAGAGATATACAGTCAAGAAAATCAAGGGCAATGGTGATATATATGCGGATTAGACACAAAAAAAAATACTCAACAAATGGCTACATTTTAAGGAATGTGTTTAGTGACGGCATCAGATTCTTAATTGATGGAGAATGGTCTGGTGGTTAGAAAAGATGCTTCTTGGAGGTTGTCAAGTGTTTTTGCTCGACGATATCATTCTTGGGTGGTTGGTTTGGCCCTTGTTCCTGTAACTCGAATCCTAGCCAGGTATATCCCATTTTAATTTTACACCATTGTGAACCTTATGCCTTTTTTACTCTCTGATCGAGGTTCATGGCATTGAAAAATCTTCGTAAACTAAATCACACGTGTATATGTTGACATTTAAAAGATATACAATCTAGAAAATCAAGGGAAATGGTGATATATATGCGGATTAGAAACAAAAAAAAAACACTCAACAAATGGCTACAATTTAAGGAATGCGTTTAGTGACGACATCAGATTTCTAATTCATGGAGAAAGGTCTGGTGGCAAGAAAAGCTGATTCTAGGAGGTTGTCAAGTGTTTTCGCTCGTCGATTCCGTTCTTGGGTGGTTGGTTTGGCCCTTGTTCCTGTAACTCGAATCCTAGCCCGGTATATCCCATTTTAATTTTACATCATTGTGAACCTTACGCCTTTTTTACTCTCTGATCGAGGTTCTCGGCATTGAAAAATCTTCGTAAACTAAATCACACGTGTATATGTTGACATTTAAGAGATATACAGTCAATAAAATCAAGGGCAATGGTGATCTATATGGGGATTAGACACCAAAAAAAAAATCACTCAACAAATGGCTACAATTTAAGGAATGTGTTTAGTGACGGCATCAGATTCGTAATTTTTGGAGAAAGGTCTGGTGGCAAGAAAATGTGCTTCAAGGAGGTTGTCAAGTGTTTTCGCTCGACGATTCCATTCTTGGGTGGTTGGTTTGGCCCTTGTTCCTGTTACTCGAATCCTAGACCGGTATATCCCATTTTAATTTTACACCATTGTGAACCTTACGCCTTTTTTACTCTCTGATCGAGGTTCTCGGCATTGAAAAATTTTCGTAAAGTAAATCACACGTGTATATGTTGACATTTAAGAGATATACAGTCAAGAAAATCAAGGGCAATTGTGATCTATATGCGGATTAGACACAAAAAAAAAATACTCAGAAGATAGCTACAATTTAAGGTATTTGTTTAGTAATGGCATCAGATTCCTAATTGACGGATAAAGGTCTGGTGGCAAGAAAAGCTGCTTCTAGGAGGTTGTCAAGTGTTTTCGCTCGCCTATTCCATTCTTGGGTGGTTGTTTTGGCCCTTGTTCCTGTAACTCGAATCCTAGCCCGGTATATCTCATTTTAATTTTACACCATTGTGAACCTTACTCCTTTTTTACTCTCTGATAGAGGTTCTCGGCATTGAAAAATCTTCGTAAACTAAATCACACGTGTATATGTTGACATTTAAGAGATATACAGTCATGAAAATCAAGGGCAGTGGTGATATATATGTGGATTAGACACCAAAAAAAAACACACTCAACAAATGGCTACAATTTAAGGAATGTGTTTAGTGACGGCATCAGATTCCTAATTGATGGAGAAAGGTCTGGTGATAAGAAAAGCTGCTTCTAGGAGGTTGTCACGTGTTTTCACACGACGATTCCATTCTTGGGTGATTGGTTTGGCCCTTGTTCCTGTAACTCGAATCCTAGCCCGGTATATCCCATTTTAATTTTACACCATTGTGAACCTTACGCCTTTTTTACTCTCTGATCGAGGTTCTCGGCATTGAAAAATCTTCGTAAACTAAATCACACGTGTATATGTTCACATTTAGGAGATATACTGTCAAGAAAATCAAGGGCAATGGTGATATATATGCGGATTAGACACCAAAAAAAAACACTCAACAAATGGCTACATTTTAAGGAATGTGTTTAGTGACGGCATCAGATTCCTAATTGATGGAGAAAGGCCTGGTGGCAAGAAAAGCTGCTTCTAGGAGGTTGTCAAGTGTTTTCGCTCGACGATTCCATTCTTGGGTTGTTGGTTTTGATCTTGTTCCAGTAACTCGAATCCTAGCCCGGTATATCCCATTTTAATTTTACACCACTGTGAACCTTACGCGTTTTTTACTCTCTGATCGAGGTTCTCGGCATTGAAAAATCTTCGTAAACTAAATCACACGTGTGTATGTTAACATTTAAGAGATATACAGTCAAGAAAATCAAGGGCAATGGTGATATATATGCGGATTAGACAAAAAAAAAATACTCAACAAATGGCTACAATTTAATGAATGTGTTTAGTGACGGCATCAGATTCCTAATTGATGGAGAAAGGTCTGGTGGCAAGAAAAGCTGCTTCTAGGAGGTTGTCAAGTGTTTTTCGCTCGACGATTCCATTCTTGGGTGGTTGGTTTGGCCCTTGTTCCTGTAACTCGAATCCTAGCCCAATATATCCCATTTTAATTTTACACCATTGTGAACCTTACGTCTTTTTTACTCTCTGATCGAGGTTCTCGGCATTGAAAAATATTCATAAACTAAATCACACGTGTATATGTTAACATTTAAGAGATATACAGTCAAGAAAATCAAGGGCAATGGTGATATATATGTGGATTAGACACCAAAAAAAACAGTCAACAAATGGCTACAATTTAAGGAATGCGTTTAGTGACGGCATCAGATTCCTAATTGATGGAGAAAGGTCTGGTGGCAAGAAAGGCTGCTTCTAGGAGGTTGTTAAGTGTTTTAGCTCGACGATTCCATTCTTGGGTGATTGGTTTGGCCCTTGTTCCTGTAACTCGAATCCTAACCCGGTATATCCCATTATAATTTTACACCATTGTGAACCTTACTCCTTTTTTACTCTCTGATCGAGGTTCTTGGCATTGAAAAATCTTCGTAAGCTAAATCACACGTGTATATGTTGATATTTAAGAGTTATACAGTCAAGAAAATCAAGGGCAATGGTGAAATATATGCGGCTTAGACACCAAAAAAAAACACTCAACAAATGGCTACAATTTAAGGAATGTGTTTAGTGACGGCATCAGATTCCTAACTGATGGAGAAAAGTCTGGTGGCAAGAAAAGCTGCTTCTAGGAGGTTGTTAAGTGTTTTCGCTCGACGATTCCATTCTTGGGTGGTTGGTTTGGCCCTTGTTCCTGTAACTCGAATCCTAGCCCGATATATCCCATTTTAAGTTTACACCATTGTGAACCTTATACCTTTTTACACTCTGATCGAGGAGGTTCTCGCATCGAAAAATCTTTGTAAACTAAATAACACGTGTATATGTTGATATTTAAGAGATATACAGTCAAGAAAATCAAGGGCAATGGTGATATATAAGCGGCTTAGACACAAAAAAAAACACTCGACAAACGGCTATAATTTAAGGAATGTGTTTAGTGACGGCATCAGATTCCTAATTGATGGAGAAAGGTCTGGTGGCAAGAAAGGCTGCTTCTAGGAGGTTGTCAATTATTTTCGCTCGACGATTCCATTCTTGGGTGGTTGGTTTGGCCCTTGTTCCTGTAACTTGAATCCAAGCCCGGTATATCCCATTTTAATTTTACACCTTTGTGAACCTTACGCCTTTTTTACTCTATGATAGAGGTTCTCGGCATTGAAAAATCTTCGTAAACTATATCACACGTGTATATGTTGACATTTAAGAGATATACAGTCAAGAAAATCGAGGGCAATGGTGATATATATGCGCATTAGACACAAAAAAAACACTCAACAAATGGCTACAATTTAAGGAATGTGTTTAGTGACGGCATCAGATTCCTAATTGATGGAGAAACGTCTGGTGGCAAGAAAAGCTGCTTCTAGGAGGTTGTCAAGTGTTTTTCGCTCGACGATTCCATTCTTGGGTGGTAGGTTTGGCCCTTGTTCCTGTAACTCGAATCCTAGCCCAATATATCCCATTTTAATATTACACCACTGTGAACCTTACGCGTTTTTTACTCTCTGATCGAGGTTCTCGGCATTGAAAAATCTTCGTAAACTAAATCACACGTGTGTATGTTAACATTTAAGAGATATACAGTCAAGAAAATCAAGGGCAATGGTGATATATATGCGGATTAGACACAAAAAAAAAATACTCAACAAATGGCTACATTTTAAGGAATGTGTTTAGTGACGGCATCAGATTCTTAATTGATGGAGAATGGTCTGGTGGTTAGAAAAGATGCTTCTAGGAGGTTGTCAAGTGTTTTTGCTCGACGATATCATTCTTGGGTGGTTGGTTTGGCCCTTGTTCCTGTAACTCGAATCCTAGCCAGGTATATCTCATTTTAATTTTACACCATTGTGAACCTTATGCCTTTTTTACTCTCTGATCGAGGTTCATGGCATTGAAAAATCTTCGTAAACTAAATCACACGTGTATATGTTGACATTTAAAAGATATACAATCTAGAAAATCAAGGGAAATGGTGATATATATATGCGGATTAGAAACAAAAAAAAAACACTCAACAAATGGCTACAATTTAAGGAATGTGTTTAGTGACGACATCAGATTTCTAATTCATGGAGAAAGGTCTGGTGGCAAGAAAAGCTGATTCTAGGAGGTTGTCAAGTGTTTTCGCTCGTCGATTCCGTTCTTGGGTGGTTGGTTTGGCCCTTGTTCCTGTAACTCGAATCCTAGCCCGGTATATCCCATTTTAATTTTACATCATTGTGAACCTTACGCCTTTTTTACTCTCTGATCGAGGTTCTCGGCATTGAAAAATCTTCGTAAACTAAATCACACGTGTATATGTTGACATTTAAGAGATATACAGTCAATAAAATCAAGGGCAATGGTGATCTATATGGGGATTAGACACCAAAAAAAATCACTCAACAAATGGCTACAATTTAAGGAATGTGTTTAGTGACGGCATCAGATTCGTAATTTTTGGAGAAAGGTCTGGTGGCAAGAAAATGTGCTTCAAGGAGGTTGTCAAGTGTTTTCGCTCGACGATTCCTTTCTTGGGTGGTTGGTTTGGCCCTTGTTCCTGTAACTCGAATCCTAGACCGGTATATCCCATTTTAATTTTACACCATTGTGAACCTTACGCCTTTTTTACTCTCTGATCGAGGTTCTCGGCATTGAAAAATTTTCGTAAAGTAAATCACACGTGTATATGTTGACATTTAAGAGATATACAGTCAAGAAAATCAAGGGCAATTGTGATCTATATGCGGATTAGACACAAAAAAAAATACTCAGAAGATAGCTACAATTTAAGGTATTTGTTTAGTAATGGCATCAGATTCCTAATTGACGGATAAAGGTCTGGTGGCAAGAAAAGCTGCTTCTAGGAGGTTGTCAAGTGTTTTCGCTCGACTATTCCATTCTTGGGTGGTTGGTTTGGCCCTTGTTCCTGTAACTCGAATCCTAGCCCGGTATATCTCATTTTAATTTTACACCATTGTGAACCTTACTCCTTTTTTACTCTCTGATAGAGGTTCTCGGCATTGAAAAATCTTCGTAAACTAAATCACACATGTATATGTTGACATTTAAGAGATATACAGTCATGAAAATCAAGGGCAGTGGTGATATATATGTGGATTAGACACCAAAAAAAAACACACTCAACAAATGGCTACAATTTAAGGAATGTGTTTAGTGACGGCATCAGATTCCTAATTGATGGAGAAAGGTCTGGTGATAAGAAAAGCTGCTTCTAGGAGGTTGTCACGTGTTTTCACTCGACGATTCCATTCTTGGGTGATTGGTTTGGCCCTTGTTCCTGTAACTCGAATCCTAGCCCGGTATATCCCATTTTAATTTTACACCATTGTGAACCTTACGCCTTTTTTAATCTCTGATCGAGGTTCTCGGCTTTGAAAAATCTTCGTAAACTAAATCACACGTGTATATGTTCACATTTAGGATATATACTGTCAAGAAAATCAAGGGCAATGGTGATATATATGCGGATTAGACACAAAAAAAAAAAACACTCAGCAAATGGCTACATTTTAAGGAATTTGTTTAGTGACGGCATCAGATTCCTAATTGATGGAGAAAGGCCTGGTGGCAAGAAAGGCTGCTTCTAGGAGGTTGTCAAGTGTTTTCGCTCGACGATTCCATTCTTGGGTTGTTGGTTTTGATCTTGTTCCAGTAACTCGAATCCTAGCCCGGTATATCCCATTTTAATTTTACACCACTGTGAACCTTACGCGTTTTTTACTCTCTGATCGAGGTTCTCGGCATTGAAAAATCTTCGTAAACTAAATCACACGTGTGTATGTTAACATTTAAGAGATATACAGTCAAGAAAATCAAGGGCAATGGTGATATATATGCGGATTAGACACAAAAAAAAATACTCAACAAATGGCTACAATTTAATGAATGTGTTTAGTGATGGCATCAGATTCCTAATTGATGGAGAAAGGTCTGGTGGCAAGAAAAGCTGCTTCTAGGAGGTTGTCAAGTGTTTTTCGCTCGACGATTCCATTCTTGGGTGGTTGGTTTGGCCCTTGTTCCTGTAACTCGAATCCTAGCCCAATATATCCCATTTTAATTTTACACCATTGTGAACCTTACGTCTTTTTTACTCTCTGATCGAGGTTCTCGGCATTGAAAAATATTCATAAACTAAATCACACGTGTATATGTTGACATTTAAGAGATATACAGTCAAGAAAATCAAGGGCAATGGTGATATATATGTGGATTAGACACCAAAAAAAACAGTCAACAAATGGCTACAATTTAAGGAATGCGTTTAGTAACGGCATCAGATTCCTAATTGATGGAGAAAGGTCTGGTGGCAAGAAAGGCTGCTTCTAGGAGGTTGTTAAGTGTTTTAGCTCGACGATTCCATTCTTGGGTGATTGGTTTGACCCTTGTTCCTGTAACTCGAATCCTAGCCCGGTATATCCCATTATAATTTTACACCATTGTGAACCTTACGCCTTTTTTACTCTCTGATCGAGGTTCTCGGCATTGAAAAATCTTCGTAAACTAAATCACACGTGTATATGTTCACATTTAGGAGATATACTGTCAAGAAAATCAAGGGCAATGGTGATATATATGCGGATTAGACACCAAAAAAAAAACACTCAACAAATGGCTACATTTTAAGGAATGTGTTTAGTGACGGCATCAGATTCCTAATTGATGGAGAAAGGCCTGGTGGCAAGAAAAGCTGCTTCTAGGAGGTTGTCAAGTGTTTTCGCTCGACGATTCCATTCTTGGGTTGTTGGTTTTGATCTTGTTCCAGTAACTCGAATCCTAGCCCGGTATATCCCATTTTAATTTTACACCACTGTGAACCTTACGCGTTTTTTACTCTCTGATCGAGGTTCTCGGCATTGAAAAATCTTCGTAAACTAAATCACACGTGTGTATGTTAACATTTAAGAGATATACAGTCAAGAAAATCAAGGGCAATGGTGATATATATGCGGATTAGACACAAAAAAAAAATACTCAACAAATGGCTACAATTTAATGAATGTGTTTAGTGACGGCATCAGATTCCTAATTGATGGAGAAAGGTCTGGTGGCAAGAAAAGCTGCTTCTAGGAGGTTGTCAAGTGTTTTTCGCTCGACGATTCCATTCTTGGGTGGTTGGTTTAGCCCTTGTTCCTGTAACTCGAATCCTAGCCCAATATATCCCATTTTAATTTTACACCATTGTGAACCTTACGTCTTTTTTACTCTCTGATCGAGGTTCTCGGCATTGAAAAATATTCATAAACTAAATCACACGTGTATATGTTGACATTTAAGAGATATACAGTCAAGAAAATCAAGGGCAATGGTGATATATATGTGGATTAGACACCAAAAAAAACAGTCAACAAATGGCTACAATTTAAGGAATGCGTTTAGTGACGGCATCAGATTCCTAATTGATGGAGAAAGGTCTGGTGGCAAGAAAGGCTGCTTCTAGGAGGTTGTTAAGTGTTTTAGCTCGACGATTCCATTCTTGGGTGATTGGTTTGACCCTTGTTCCTGTAACTCGAATCCTAGCCCGGTATATCCCATTATAATTTTACACCATTGTGAACCTTACGCCTTTTTTACTCTCTGATCGAGGTTCTCGGCATTGAAAAATCTTCGTAAACTAAATCACACGTGTATATGTTCACATTTAGGAGATATACTGTCAAGAAAATCAAGGGCAATGGTGATATATATGCGGATTAGACACCAAAAAAAAAACACTCAACAAATGGCTACATTTTAAGGAATGTGTTTAGTGACGGCATCAGATTCCTAATTGATGGAGAAAGGCCTGGTGGCAAGAAAAGCTGCTTCTAGGAGGTTGTCAAGTGTTTTCGCTCGACGATTCCATTCTTGGGTTGTTGGTTTTGATCTTGTTCCAGTAACTCGAATCCTAGCCCGGTATATCCCATTTTAATTTTACACCACTGTGAACCTTACGCGTTTTTTACTCTCTGATCGAGGTTCTCGGCATTGAAAAATCTTCGTAAACTAAATCACACGTGTGTATGTTAACATTTAAGAGATATACAGTCAAGAAAATCAAGGGCAATGGTGATATATATGCGGATTAGACACAAAAAAAAAATACTCAACAAATGGCTACAATTTAATGAATGTGTTTAGTGACGGCATCAGATTCCTAATTGATGGAGAAAGGTCTGGTGGCAAGAAAAGCTGCTTCTAGGAGGTTGTCAAGTGTTTTTCGCTCGACGATTCCATTCTTGGGTGGTTGGTTTAGCCCTTGTTCCTGTAACTCGAATCCTAGCCCAATATATCCCATTTTAATTTTACACCATTGTGAACCTTACGTCTTTTTTACTCTCTGATCGAGGTTCTCGGCATTGAAAAATATTCATAAACTAAATCACACGTGTATATGTTGACATTTAAGAGATATACAGTCAAGAAAATCAAGGGCAATGGTGATATATATGTGGATTAGACACCAAAAAAAACAGTCAACAAATGGCTACAATTTAAGGAATGCGTTTAGTGACGGCATCAGATTCCTAATTGATGGAGAAAGGTCTGGTGGCAAGAAAGGCTGCTTCTAGGAGGTTGTTAAGTGTTTTAGCTCGACGATTCCATTCTTGGGTGATTGGTTTGGCCCTTGTTCCTGTAACTCGAATCCTAGCCCGGTATATCCCATTATAATTTTACACCATTGTGAACCTTACTCCTTTTTCACTCTCTGATCGAGGTTCTTGGCATTGAAAAATCTTCGTAAACTAAATCACACGTGTATATGTTGATATTTAAGAGTTATACAGTCAAGAAAATCAAGGGCAATGGTGAAATATATGCGACTTAGACACCAAAAAAAAAAACACTCAACAAATGGCTACAATTTAAGGAATGTGTTTAGTGACGGCATCAGATTCCTAACTGATGGAGAAATGTCTGGTGGCAAGAAAAGCTGCTTCTAGGAGGTTGTTAAGTGTTTTCGCTCGACGATTCCATTCTTGGGTGGTTGGTTTGGCCCTTGTTCATGTAACTCGAATCCTAGCCCGATATATCCCATTTTAAGTTTACACCATTGTGAACCTTACGCCTTTTTTACTCTCTGATCGAGGTTCTCGGCATCGAAAAATCTTTGTAAACTAAATAACACGTGTATATGTTGATATTTAAGAGATATACAGTCAAGAAAATCAAGAGCAATGGTGATATATATGTGGATTAGACACCAAAAAAAAAACACTCAACAAATGGCTACATTTTAAGGAATGTGTTTAGTGACGGCATCAGATTCCTAATTGATGGAGAAAGGCCTGGTGGCAAGAAAAGCTGCTTCTAGGAGGTTGTCAAGTGTTTTCGCTCGACGATTCCATTCTTGGGTTGTTGGTTTTGATCTTGTTCCAGTAACTCGAATCCTAGCCCGGTATATCCCATTTTAATTTTACACCACTGTGAACCTTACGCGTTTTTTACTCTCTGATCGAGGTTCTCGGCATTGAAAAATCTTCGTAAACTAAATCACACGTGTGTATGTTAACATTTAAGAGATATACAGTCAAGAAAATCAAGGGCAATGGTGATATATATGCGGATTAGACACAAAAAAAAAATACTCAACAAATGGCTACAATTTAATGAATGTGTTTAGTGACGGCATCAGATTCCTAATTGATGGAGAAAGGTCTGGTGGCAAGAAAAGCTGCTTCTAGGAGGTTGTCAAGTGTTTTTCGCTCGACAATTCCATTCTTGGGTGGTTGGTTTGGCCCTTGTTCCTGTAACTCGAATCCTAGCCCAATATATCCCATTTTAATTTTACACCATTGTGAACCTTACGTCTTTTTTACTCTCTGATCGAGGTTCTCGGCATTGAAAAATATTCATAAACTAAATCACACGTGTATATGTTGACATTTAAGAGATATACAGTCAAGAAAATCAAGGGCAATGGTGATATATATGTGGATTAGACACAAAAAAAACAGTCAACAAATGGCTACAATTTAAGGAATGCGTTTAGTGACGGCATCAGATTCCTAATTGATGGAGAAAGGTCTGGTGGCAAGAAAGGCTGCTTCTAGGAGGTTGTTAAGTGTTTTAGCTCGACGATTCCATTCTTGGGTGATTGGTTTGGCCCTTGTTCCTGTAACTCGAATCCTAGCCCGGTATATCCCATTATAATTTTACACCATTGTGAACTTTACTCCTTTTTTACTCTCTGATCGAGGTTCTTGGCATTGAAAAATCTTCGTAAACTAAATCACACGTGTATATGTTGATATTTAAGAGTTATACAGTCAAGAAAATCAAGGGCAATGGTGAAATATATGCGGCTTAGACACCAAAAAAAACACTCAACAAATGGCTACAATTTAAGGAATGTGTTTAGTGACGGCATCAGATTCCTAACTGATGGAGAAATGTCTGGTGGCAAGAAAAGCTGCTTCTAGGAGGTTGTTAAGTGTTTTCGCTCGACGATTCCATTCTTGGGTGGTTGGTTTGGCCCTTGTTCCTGTAACTCGAATCCTAGCCCGATATATCCCATTTTAAGTTTACACCATTGTGAACCTTATACCTTTTTACACTCTGATCGAGGAGGTTCTCGGCATCGAAAAATCTTTGTAAACTAAATAACACGTGTATATGTTGATATTTAAGAGATATACAGTCAAGAAAATCAAGGGAAATGGTGATATATATGCGGCTTAGACACAAAAAAAAACACTCGACAAACGGCTATAATTTAAGGAATGTGTTTAGTGACGGCATCAGATTCCTAATTGATGGAGAAAGGTCTGGTGGCAAGAAAGGCTGCTTCTAGGAGGTTGTCAATTATTTTCGCTCGACGATTCCATTCTTGGGTGGTTGGTTTGGCCCTTGTTCCTGTAACTCGAATCCAAGCCCGGTATATCCCATTTTAATTTTACACCTTTGTGAACCTTACGCCTTTTTTACTCTATGATAGAGGTTCTCGGCATTGAAAAATCTTCGTAAACTATATCACACGTGTATATGTTGACATTTAAGAGATATACAGTCAAGAAAATCAAGGGCAATGGTGATATATATGCGCATTAGACACAAAAAAAACACTCAACAAATGGCTACAATTTAAGGAATGTGTTTAGTGACGGCATCAGATTCCTAATTGATGGAGAAAGGTCTGGTGACAAGAAAAGCTGCTTCTAGGAGGTTGTCACGTGTTTTCACTCGACGATTCCATTCTTGGGTGATTGGTTTGGCCCTTGTTCCTGTAACTCGAATCCTAGCCCGGTATATCCCATTTTAATTTTACACCATTGTGAACCTTACGCCTTTTTTACTCTCTGATCGAGGTTCTCGGTATTGAAAAATCTTCGTAAACTAAATCACACGTGTATATGTTGATATTTAAGAGTTATACAGTCAAGAAAATCAAGGGCAATGGTGAAATATATGCGGCTTAGACACCAAAAAAAAAAACACTCAACAAATGGCTACAATTTAAGGAATGTGTTTAGTGACGGCATCAGATTCCTAACTGATGGAGAAATGTCTGGTGGCAAGAAAAGCTGCTTCTAGGAGGTTGTTAAGTGTTTTCGCTCGACGATTCCATTCTTGGGTGGTTGGTTTGGCCCTTGTTCATGTAACTCGAATCCTAGCCCGATATATCCCATTTTAAGTTTACACCATTGTGAACCTTACGCCTTTTTTACTCTCTGATCGAGGTTCTCGGCATCGAAAAATCTTTGTAAACTAAATAACACGTGTATATGTTGATATTTAAGAGATATACAGTCAAGAAAATCAAGGGCAATGGTGATATATATGCGGATTAGACACCAAAAAAAAAACACTCAACAAATGGCTACATTTTAAGGAATGTGTTTAGTGACGGCATCAGATTCCTAATTGATGGAGAAAGGCCTGGTGGCAAGAAAAGCTGCTTCTAGGAGGTTGTCAAGTGTTTTCGCTCGACGATTCCATTCTTGGGTTGTTGGTTTTGATCTTGTTCCAGTAACTCGAATCCTAGCCCGGTATATCCCATTTTAATTTTACACCACTGTGAACCTTACGCGTTTTTTACTCTCTGATCGAGGTTCTCGGCATTGAAAAATCTTCGTAAACTAAATCACACGTGTGTATGTTAACATTTAAGAGATATACAGTCAAGAAAATCAAGGGCAATGGTGATATATATGCGGATTAGACACAAAAAAAAATACTCAACAAATGGCTACAATTTAATGAATGTGTTTAGTGACGGCATCAGATTCCTAATTGATGGAGAAAGGTCTGGTGGCAAGAAAAGCTGCTTCTAGGAGGTTGTCAAGTGTTTTTCGCTCGACAATTCCATTCTTGGGTGGTTGGTTTGGCCCTTGTTCCTGTAACTCGAATCCTAGCCCAATATATCCCATTTTAATTTTACACCATTGTGAACCTTACGTCTTTTTTACTCTCTGATCGAGGTTCTCGGCATTGAAAAATATTCATAAACTAAATCACACGTGTATATGTTGACATTTAAGAGATATACAGTCAAGAAAATCAAGGGCAATGGTGATATATATGTGGATTAGACACCAAAAAAAACAGTCAACAAATGGCTACAATTTAAGGAATGCGTTTAGTGACGGCATCAGATTCCTAATTGATGGAGAAAGGTCTGGTGGCAAGAAAGGCTGCTTCTAGGAGGTTGTTAAGTGTTTTAGCTCGACGATTCCATTCTTGGGTGATTGGTTTGGCCCTTGTTCCTGTAACTCGAATCCTAGCCCGGTATATCCCATTATAATTTTACACCATTGTGAACCTTACTCCTTTTTTACTCTCTGATCGAGGTTCTTGGCATTGAAAAATCTTCGTAAACTAAATCACACGTGTATATGTTGATATTTAACAGTTATACAGTCAAGAAAATCAAGGGCAATGGTGAAATATATGCGGCTTAGACACCAAAAAAAAACACTCAACAAATGGCTACAATTTAAGGAATGTGTTTAGTGACGGCATCAGATTCCTAACTGATGGAGAAATGTCTGGTGGCAAGAAAAGCTGCTTCTAGGAGGTTGTTAAGTGTTTTCGCTCGACGATTCCATTCTTGGGTGGTTGGTTTGGCCCTTGTTCCTGTAACTCGAATCCTAGCCCGATATATCCCATTTTAAGTTTACACCATTGTGAACCTTATACCTTTTTACACTCTGATCGAGGAGGTTCTCGGCATCGAAAAATCTTTGTAAACTAAATAACACGTGTATATGTTGATATTTAAGAGATATACAGTCAAGAAAATCAAGGGCAATGGTGATATATATGCGGCTTAGACACAAAAAAAAACACTCGACAAACGGCTATAATTTAAGGAATGTGTTTAGTGACGGCATCAGATTCCTAATTGATGGAGAAAGGTCTGGTGGCAAGAAAGGCTGCTTCTAGGAGGTTGTCAATTATTTTCGCTCGACGATTCCATTCTTGGGTGGTTGGTTTGGCCCTTGTTCCTGTAACTCGAATCCAAGCCCGGTATATCCCATTTTAATTTTACACCTTTGTGAACCTTACGCCTTTTTTACTCTATGATAGAGGTTCTCGGCATTGAAAAATCTTCGTAAACTATATCACACGTGTATATGTTGACATTTAAGAGATATACAGTCAAGAAAATCAAGGGCAATGGTGATATATATGCGCATTAGACACAAAAAAAACACTCAACAAATGGCTACAATTTAAGGAATGTGTTTAGTGACGGCATCAGATTCCTAATTGATGGAGAAAGGTCTGGTGACAAGAAAAGCTGCTTCTAGGAGGTTGTCACGTGTTTTCACTCGACGATTCCATTCTTGGGTGATTGGTTTGGCCCTTGTTCCTGTAACTCGAATCCTAGCCCGGTATATCCCATTTTAATTTTACACCATTGTGAACCTTACGCCTTTTTTACTCTCTGATCGAGGTTCTCGGTATTGAAAAATCTTCGTAAACTAAATCACACGTGTATATGTTCACATTTAGGAGATATACTGTCAAGAAAATCAAGGGCAATGGTGATATATATGCGGATTAGACACCAAAAAAATAACACTCAACAAATGGCTACATTTTAAGGAATGTGTTTAGTGACGGCATCAGATTCCTAATTGATGGAGAATGGCCTGGTGGCAAGAAAAGCTGCTTCTAGGAGGTTGTCAAGTGTTTTCGCTCGACGATTCCATTCTTGGGTTGTTGGTTTTGATCTTGTTCCAGTAACTCGAATCCTACCCCGGTATATCCCGTTTTAATTTTACACCACTGTGAACCTTACGCCTTTTTTACTCTCTGATCGAGGTTCTCGGCATTGAAAAATCTTCGTAAACTAAATTACACGTGTGTATGTTAACATTTAAGAGATATACAGTCAAGAAAATCAATGTCAATGGTGATATATATGCGGATTAGACACAAAAAAAAAAAATACTCAACAAATGGCTACAATTTAATGAATGTGTTTAGTGACGGCATCAGATTCCTAATTGATGGAGAAAGGTCTGGTGGCAAAAAATGCTGCTTCTAGGAGGTTGTCAAGTATTTTTCGCTCGACGATTCCATTCTTGGGTGGTTGGTTTGGCCCTTGTTCCTATAACTCGAATCCTAGCCCAATATATCCCATTTTAATTTCACACCACTGTGAACCTTACGTCTTTTTTACTCTCTGATCGAGGTTCTCAGCATTGAAAAATATTCATAAACTAAATCACACGTGTATATGTTGACATTTAAGAGATATACAGTCAAGAAAATCAAGGGCAATGGTGATATATATGTGGATTAGACACCAAAAAAAACAGTCAACAAATGGCTACAATTTAAGGAATATGTTTAGTGACGGCATCAGATTCCTAATTGATGGAGAAAGGTCTGGTGGCAAGAAAGGCTGCTTCTAGGAGGTTGTTAAGTATTTTAGCTCGACGATTCCATTCTTGGGTGATAGGTTTGGCCCTTGTTCCTGTAACTCGAATCCAAGCCCGGTATATCCCATTATAATTTTACACCATTGTGAACCTTACTCCTTTTTTACTCTCTGATCGAGGTTCTTGGCATTGAAAAATCTTCGTAAACTAAACCACACGTGTATATGTTGATATTTAAGAGTTATACAGTCAAGAAAATCAAGGGCAATGGTGATATATATGCGCATTAGACACAAAAAAAACACTCAACAAATGGCTACAATTTAAGGAATGTGTTTAGTGACGGCATCAGATTCCTAATTGATGGAGAAAGGTCTGGTGGTAAGAAAAGCTGCTTCTAGGAGGTTGTCAAGTGTTTTCGCTCGATGATTCCATTCTTGGGTGGTTGGTTTGACCCTTGTTCCTGTAACACGAATTCTAGACCGGTATATCTCATTTTAATATAACACCATTATGAACCTTACACCTTTTTTACTCTCTAATCGAGGTTCTCGGCATTGAATAATCTTCGTAAACTAAATTACACGTGTATATGTTGACATTTAAGAGATATACAGTCTAGAAAATCAAAGGCAATGGTGATATATATGCAGATTAGACACAAAAAAAAAACACTTAACAAATGGCTACAATTTAAGGAATGTGTTTAGTGACGGCATCAGATTCCTAATTGATGGAGAAATGTCTGGTGGTAAGAAAAGCTGCTTCTAGGAAGTTGTCAAATGTTTTCGCTTGACGATTCCAGTCTTGGGTGGTTGGTTTGGCCCTTGTTCCTGTAACTCGAATCCTAGCCCGGTATATTCCATTTTAATTTTAAACCATTGTGAACCTTACGCCTTTTTTACTCTCTGATAGAGGTTCTCGGCATTGAAAAATTTCGTAAACTAAATCATACGTGTATATGTTGACATTTAAGAGATATACAGTCAAGAAAATCAAGGGCAATGGTGATATATATGTGGATTAGACACCAAGAAAAACACTCAACAAATGGCTACAATTTAAGGAATGTGTTTAGTGACGGCATTAGATTCCTAATTGATTGAGAAAAGGTCTGGTGGCAAGAAAAGCTGCTTCTAGGAGGTTGTCAAGTGTTTTCGCTCGACGATTCCATTCTTGGGTGGTTGGTTTGGCCCTTGTTCCTGTTACTCGATTCCTAGCCCGTTATATCCCATTTTAATTTTACACCATTGTGAACCTTACGCCTTTTTTACTCTCTGATCGAGGTTCTCGGCATTAAAACATCTTCGTAAACAAAATCACACATGTATATGTTGATATTTAAGAGATATACAGTCAAGAAAAACAAGGGCAACGATGATATATATGCAGATTAGACACCAAAAAAAACACTCAACAAATGGCTACAATTTAAGGAATGTGTTTAGTGAGGGCATCAGATTCCTAATTGATGGAGAAATGTCTGGTGGTAAGAAAAGCTGCTTCTAGGAAGTTGTCAAATGTTTTCGCTTGACGATTCCAGTCTTGGGTGGTTGGTTTGGCCCTTGTTCCTGTAACTCGAATCCTAGCCCGGTATATTCCATTTTAATTTTAAACCATTGTGAACCTTACGCCTTTTTTACTCTCTGATAGAGGTTCTCGGCATTGAAAAATTTCGTAAACTAAATCATACGTGTATATGTTGACATTTAAGAGATATACAGTCAAGAAAATCAAGGGCAATGGTGATATATATGTGGATTAGACACCAAGAAAAACACTCAACAAATGGCTACAATTTAAGGAATGTGTTTAGTGACGGCATCAGATTCCTAATTGATTGAGAAAAGGTCTGGTGGCAAGAAAAGCTGCTTCTAGGAGGTTGTCAAGTGTTTTCGCTCGACGATTCCATTCTTGGGTGATTGGTTTGGCCCTTGTTCCTGTTACTCGAATCCTAGCCCGGTATATCCCATTTTAATTTTACACCATTGTGAACCTTACCCCTTTTTTACTCTCTGATCGAGGTTCTCGGCATTAAAAAATCTTCGTAAACAAAATCACACGTGTATATGTTGATATTTAAGAGATATACAGTCAAGAAAATCAAAGGCAATGGTGATATATATGCAGATTAGACACAAAAAAAAACACTCAACAAATGGCTACAATTTAAGGAATGTGTTTAGTGACGGCATCAGATTCCTAATTGATGGAGAAAGGTCTGGTGGTAAGAAAAGCTGCTTCTAGGAAGTTGTCAAATGTTTTCGCTTGACGATTCCAGTCTTGGGTGGTTGGTTTGGCCCTTGTTCCTGTAACTCGAATCCTAGCCCGGTATATTCCATTTTAATTTTAAACCATTGTGAACCTTACGCCTTTTTTACTCTCTGATAGAGGTTCTCGGCATTGAAAAATTTCGTAAACTAAATCATACGTGTATATGTTGACATTTAAGAGATATACAGTCAAGAAAATCAAGGGCAATGGTGATATATATGTGGATTAGACACCAAGAAAAACACTCAACAAATGGCTACAATTTAAGGAATGTGTTTTGTGACGGCATCAGATTCCAAATTGATTGAGAAAAGGTCTGGTGGCAAGAAAAGCTGCTTCTAGGAGGTTGTCAAGTGTTTTCGCTCGACGATTCCATTCTTGGGTGGTTGGTTTGGCCCTTGTTCCTGTTACTCGAATCCTAGCCCGGTATATCCCATTTAAATTTTACACCATTGTGAACCTTACGCCTTTTTTACTCTCTGATCGAGGTTCTCGGCATTAAAACATCTTCGTAAACAAAATCACACGTGTATATGTTGATATTTAAGAGATATACAGTCAAGAAAAACAAGGGCAATGATGATATATATGCAGATTAGACACCAAAAAAAACACTCAACAAATGGCTACAATTTAAGGAATGTGTTTAGTGAGGGCATCAGATTCCTAATTGATGGAGAAAGGTCTGGGGGCAAGAAAAGCTGCTTCTAGGAGGTTGTTAAGTGTTTTCGCTCGACGATTCCAGTCTTGGGTGGTTGGTTTGGCCCTTGTTCCTGTAACTCGAATACTAGCCCGGTATATTCCATTTTAATTTTAAACCATTTTGAACCTTACGCCTTTTTTACTCTCAGATAGAGGTTCTCGGCATTGAAAAATTTCATAAACTAAATCATACGTGTATATGTTGACATTTAAGAGATATACAGTCAAGAAAATCAAGGGCAATGGTGATATATATGTGGATTAGACAGCAAGAAAAACACTCAACAAATGGCTACAATTTAAGGAATGTGTTTAGTGACGGCATCAGATTCCTAATTGATTGAGAAAAGGTCTGGTGGCAAGAAAAGCTGCTTCTAGGAGGTTGTCAAGTGTTTTCGCTTGACGATTCCATTCTTGGGTGATTGGTTTGGCCCTTGTTCCTGTTACTCGAATCCTAGCCCGGTATATCCCATTTTAATTTTACACCATTGTGAACCTTACGCCTTTTTTACTCTCTGATCGAGGTTCTCGGCATTAAAAAATCTTCGTAAACAAAATCACACGTGTATATGTTGATATTTAAGAGATATACATTCAAGAAAATCAAAGGCAATGGTGATATATATGCAGATTAGACACAAAAAAAAAACACTCAACAAATGGCTACAATTTAAGGAATGTGTTTAGTGACGGCATCAGATTCCTAATTGATTGAGAAAAGGTCTGGTGGCAAGAAAAGCTGCTTCTAGGAGGTTGTCAAGTGTTTTCGCTCGACGATTCCATTCTTGGGTGATTGGTTTGGCCCTTGTTCCTGTTACTCGAATCCTAGCCCGGTATATTTCATTTTAATTTTAAACCATTGTGAACCTTACGCCTTTTTTACTCTCTGATAGAGGTTCTCGGCATTGAAAAATTTCGTAAACTAAATCATACGTGTATATGTTGACATTTAAGAGATATACAGTCAAGAAAATCAAGGGCAATGGTGATATATATGTGGATTAGACACCAAGAAAAACACTCAACAAATGGCTACAATTTAAGGAATGTGTTTAGTGACGGCATCAGATTCCTAATTGATTGAGAAAAGGTCTGGTGGCAAGAAAAGCTGCTTCTAGGAGGTTGTCAAGTGTTTTCGCTCGACGATTCCATTCTTGGGTGGTTGGTTTGGCCCTTGTTCCTGTTACTCGAATCCTAGCCCGGTATATCCCATTTTAATTTTACACCATTGTGAACCTTACGCCTTTTTTACTCTCTGATCGAGGTTCTCGGCATTAAAACATCTTCGTAAACAAAATCACACGTGTATATGTTGATATTTAAGAGATATACAGTCAAGAAAAACAAGGGCAATGATGATATATATGCAGATTAGATACCAAAAAAAACACTCAACAAATGGCTACAATTTAAGGAATGTGTTTAATGAGGGCATCAGATTCCTAATTGATGGAGAAAGGTCTGGGGGCAAGAAAAGCTGCTTCTAGGAGGTTGTCAACTGTGTTTTCGCTCGACGATTCCATTCTTGGGTGGTTGGTTTGGCCCTTGTTCCTGTAACTCGAATCCTAGCCCGGTATATCCCATTTTAATCTTACACCATTGTGAACCTTACGCCTTTCTTACTCTCTGATCGAGGTTCTCGACATTGAAAAATCTTCGTAAACTAAATCACACGTGTATATGTTGACATTTAAGAGATATACGGTCAAGAAAATCAAGGGCAATGGTGATATATATACGGATTAGACACCAAAAAAAAACTCAACAAATGGCTACAATTTAAGGAATGTGTTTAGTGACGGCATCAGATTCCTAATTGATTGAGAAAGGTCTGGTGGCAAGAAAAACTACTTCTAGGAGGTTGTCAAGTGTTTTCGCTCGACGATTCCATTCTTGGGTGGTTGGTTTGGCCCTTGTTCCTGCAACTCGAATCCTAGCCCGTTATATCCGATTTTAATTTTACACCATTGTGAACCTTACGCCTTTTTTAATCTCTGATCGAGGTTCTCGGCATTGAAAAATCTTCGTAAACAAAATCACACGTGTATATGTTGATATTTAAGAGATATTGATGTGTGCAAAATGCAACATATAAATTACATCAATTGTGGCATAAAACTAACCCTTTTTTAGTACTAATGTTGGAAAAAGTGTGCTTTTGTCTTCCTTTTGTATTTTCAGGATTAAATGAGCTCAAATTAACAAAAGAAGCAAAAAGACATCAAAATCTATCATAAATACAAGAAAAGGAACAAGACGTGACATGCCCGACCCCACGACAGCATCTTCCCAAGCAAAACAAGACAATAGAAGACTGAACATGCCCCGTGCTCAGCCAGCACGGGGGCGTGCCCATGTGTCAGCAGAAAAGACAAAGTTGTAGAAGCTTCTATTGCCCACCACGGGGTCGTGCTCAGCGGACACGGGGTCGTGGTCAACTATAAGATTCGCACAATCTAGACAAATCTTCATAGTACAAAGATTCTTCTGCACACGGGGTCGTGCTCAACGGACACGGGGGCGTGGTCAACTAATAAGACAAAGCTGCATTAAATGAAGAAAGAGAGGATGTGGACACGGGGCCGTGCCCGAGCTTCTGCTCAGCCTATAAATAGGAGTGCTTGGCTCAAGCTCAAACCATCCCTTGGCACACCACCTCTCTCACACTTCACCCACCACCCACCACCACCATAACACCATCATCCACCACCATCATCCATTGTCCATCATAGAGTGTGTGAGTCGTCTCGGGATCCAAGATTGATCGTAAGAGTTCTTGACAATCAAGGCCATGTTTTCCTAAGTCTCTTACATGACTTGGTGAATACAAGTGTCTAGTGTAATACTTTTTATTTCTAATCTTTTCGCACTTTTTACTTGGTTTTGTATTAATGATTTTAATAACTAGTTTCTTATGTTGAAGGTGATTTTTCCTTATCGTTTGTCCGTGGTGTCTTGGCATATTTTACTGTCTATATAAAATAAAAGATTTTCACCATTCATATCTCCACGGTCTATATGGAGGTATGTTGGCTACCTGGTCGGGGGTTAAGGGAACGGTTTGGTAAAGGTCTTGCCATTGTTCAGCGTTTAGAGGTCCTGCAATGGACCTGGGTCAAATTTAGTAGGACCTCCTTCAATACTTAACGGTATTGGATGTCGGGGGTCCAAACTCTTTGATCCCCTCATAAGTTAACTACTATTAATACTATAACCCGGCTATTTAGGACTGTATCCCTGCTGACTCAGACTACTTAGTCGAGGGTAACGTCACCTCCAAAAGAGGGGCCTACCATAATTTGCATTAATAACTTAATTAGTTATCTTTCAATAATCCACCCTTTTAGGATGGTATCCTTCCTGACTCAAACTACTGGGGTGAGGGTAATGTCACCTTCAAAAGAGGGGCCTACTACAATAACTAAGGTAATCTCTTAAATAAGTGCAAAAGTGCGGAAATAATCAAAGGTTACACTAGATACGAGTCGGAACCAAGTGATTCATCTTGTCTATCTGTTTTTCTTTTTATTTTTATTTTCAGCATTTTAGTTAGTTTTTATTTTTCTTAGTTTAAAACATTTTTCTAAACTTTTTGATTTGATTAGACGTTGAGGATAAACCGGTACTAAAAGCTCTTGTGTCCTTGGACGACCTCGGTATCTTGCCAACACTATACTACGCTCACGATGGGTGCACTTGCCCATATGTGTGTTTAGTGTTAGTAAAATATCGTGTTTTATAAATTTAAAACTTGGCTAAAAATAAGTGTTAAAGGGGATTAAAATATACACCTAATATATATAACACTTCACACGCATCAAGTTTTTGGCGCCGTTGCCGGGGACACAAGGATTTTAAGAAAGCTTAAAATCGATGGCCTAATCAGTTTTTCAAAACCTTTTTAACGCGCGCACATTTTTCTGCATTTTAGTTTAGATTTGCATTTACAGTAACCTGTACACGGGGCCGTGTTCACTGAACACGGGGCCGTGCTGCAGATTTTTCTTAAAACACCCAGTAACAGTAACTTGAACACTCCCCGTGCTCAACAAAATCCGTAAATTTAATTAAAACGCCCAGATAAAGATCCTGAACACGGGGCCGTGTCCAGCCTCTGTTTCCGTTTTTATTTTTGTTTTCTGATCTCGAGACTTGGTTGTGGTCTGCTAAGTGATTCTTATGGATCAATACTCAGGAGGTTACAACTACACCTATGAGGATGATGATTATAGGGGTAATTATTGCACTAATTGTCGTAACACACACTCGGTTCAGAATAGTCACTCATATCAACCATCCAATTCATACACCTACTATGAGGAGCCCAGGTACGAGCCATCAACTTCATACACATCCTATGAAGACCAAAGGTATGAACCTCCTCCCTCATACTCATATTTTGATGAACCAAGGTATGAGCCTCCATACTCATACTTTGAGGAACCAAGATATGAGCCACCACCTTCGTATGCTAACTATGAGGAACCATGGCGTGAACAACCCACCTCATATGAGTATTACGAAGAACAAAATTACGAACCTTATCCACCGTATGCTTACAATGAAGAACAATGGTGCGAACCATCTACTTCACATGAGTATTATGAGGAACAAAGGATCGAACAACCGGATTCAAGCTTTGAAAATTCTGATTCTTTTTCTATAACCGAAGTAACCGATTGGATATTAGAACACATTAGAGTTATCGATCGTTGTATAAAAGAATCTCGCGCAAGGGAAGAGGAGTCCCGCGCAAGAGAAGAATTAAAAAATGAAGAGATAACTAAAAATGTAAAAATGGATGAACAAATAAGTGAAAAACCGACACATGAGTTAAACAACGAAAAAGGTGAGTCCGACAAAGTTAAAATTCAAGAAGAGTCTAATTTTGAAGAAATTAATCTTTTGTCACCTTCTTTCGAAAATCATTGTTTAGTACCCACTCATGCTAAGTTTTTAAAAGAGTTAAACACTAACACTAAAATTGACGAAACGGTAAGTGTTAAGTTAACTAATGATCAAACCTCACTAATAAAAGAAGACCCATTTGAAATTAACATTACACCAGTTCCATGTTTCTTTCAAAATTCGTTTATTAGTAATGTCACAATTGATAAAGATCTTTGTGTTAACATAATGCCTAACTAAATTTTCGAAAAATTAAGTATTAGTGATTTTTCTCCACTTCAAATACCCATTTTTCTATCCAATCGGAAAGTAATAAAATCAATTCGTGTAGTTGAGGATGTATTGGTTCAAACAAATCAAATGGTAATACCGACCGACTTTGTCATCCTCGATGACGCTACTCTAGTGTTGGGACGACCATTTGTTAAAACTCACGAAGCTTTGTAAAACCGGAAGTTCAACAATCTACCTCTTCAATTAGGGGCATTTAAAAGAAGTGTCGATCTTGAGTGGTCAATGAAATATCCTTTCGGCAATAATGACCCCCTAATGGAAGATGAAGATGAACCACCCGATACAAGTGAAGAGATTGACCACTTTGTTGAAGAAGAGGTCGCCATAGAACAAACTTTTAAAGTTCTTGATCGAAATGAGCAACCAAATAAGGAGTCTCCTAAAGACCCACCACTTGAGCTCAAAGAACTTCCAAAAGGTTTGGAATATGCTTTTCTAGACAAAGAGGGTAATTTACCTATAATTATTTCATCTAAATTAGATAGCTTAGAAAAAGAAAAATTAATTAGTCTTTTGAAAAAACACAAAAACGCAATAGCTTGGAAACTTGTAGACATAAAAGGAATTAGTCCTTCCATGTGCACACACAAAATTTTGATGAATGATGACTACAAATCGGTAATACAACCACAACGTCGAGTAAATCCAAATGTTCAAGAAGTGGTTAAAAACGAAGTCATCAAATTACTTGACGCCGGACTTATCTATCCTATCTCCGATAGCCCTTGGGTAAGTCCCGTCCATGTAGTTCCAAAGAAAGGAGGTATGACGGTAATAACTAACGAAAAGAATGAATTAATACCAACGAGAACCGTCACGGGATGGAGAGTATGTATAGATTATAGACGATTAAATGACGCAACAAGAAAGGATCACTTTCCTTTACCCTTCATTGATCAAATGTTAGAAAGATTATCCGGTCATAAGTTTTATTGTTTCTTGGATGGTTTTTCAGGTTACTTTCAAATCCCGATAGCACCCGAAGACCAAGAAAAGACAACTTTCACATGTCCCTATGGAACTTTTGCTTATCGACGCATGCCGTTCGGTCTATGTAATGCCCCCGCAACATTCCAACGTTGCATGGTAGCCATTTTCCATGATATGATAGAAAAGACAATGGAAGTCTTCATGGACGACTTTTCTATCTTTGGGGATTCATACGATCAATGCCTCGATAACCTTGAACGAATGCTATCCCGATGTGAGGAAACTAACCTCGCCCTTAATTGGGAAAAATGCCATTTCATGGTAACAGAGGGAATAGTACTCGGTCACAAGATCTCAAGCGAAGGAATGGAGGTGGATCGAGCCAAAATAGATACCATTTCTAGATTACCACCTCCATCCTCTGTAAGAGCTATCAGAAGTTTCCTAGGGCATGCCGGATTTTATAGGCGGTTTATCAAAGACTTTTCTAAAATCTCAAGGCCTTTAACAAAATTACTTGTAAAAGATGCCCCTTTCATCTTTGACAAGGATTGCAATCAAGCATTTCTAACCTTAAAGGAAATGTTAGTCAATGCACCTATCATGATAGCGCCTGATTGGAAATTTCCTTTCGAAGTCATGTGTGATGCTAGTGACTTTGCAGTTGGAGCTGTGTTGGGACAAAGAAACGAAAAGCATTTCCACCCAATTTATTATGCTAGTAAAACACTTAATGATGCACAGGAAAATTACACAACAACTGAAAAAGAATTACTAGTTGTGGTATTTGCTTTTGATAAATTTCGTTCTTATCTTGTTCTTTCTAAAACTATAGTCTATACAGATCATGCAGCCATTCGATATCTCTTCAAAAAGCAGGACGCAAAACCACGTTTGATTCGGTGGATTCTACTCCTCCAAGAATTCGACATTGAAATCAAAAACAAAAGAGGAGCAGAAAATACCGCTGCAGATCATCTTTCGCGCTTAGAAGAACCAGCTTTAGAAGCGACTAGGGACGAGCAAATTAACGAAAAATTTCCAACTGAGTCCCTGGAAATGGTGGAATATAAGGAAGAACCATGGTAAGCGACTATGCTAACTACCTAGCTAGCGGTATAGTCGCAAAAGGTTGGCCACATCATCAAAGAAAAAAATTCTTTGCCCATGTGAAACACTATTTTTGGGAAGATCCATATCTTTTCAAAATGTGTGCCGACCAACTCGTCCGACGATGCGTACATGGTAGCGAAGCACGAAGAATTCTCCGCCATTGTCATGAAGGTCCATACGGAGGGCATCATGGTGCCGCTAGTACCGCATGAAAGGTATTTGATTCAGGATTTTATTGGCCAACCATTTACAAAGACGCCCAAAGTCTTGTCAAGACATGTGATGCTTGCCAAAGAACATGTAATATTTCTTCCAAAAACGAAATGCCACAAAATGGCATTCTTGTTTGTGAAATTTTTGATGTGTGGGGACTCGACTTTATGGGAACTTTCCCACCATCGAAAGGAAACAAATATATACTTGTGGCAGTAGACTACTTGTCTAAATGGGCCGAGGCTGAGGCACTTCCAACAAATGATGGAAGAGTCGTGGTAAGATTTCTGAAAAAATTATTCTCTCGTTTTGGCACACCTAAAGCATTAATAAGTGATAGAGGTACCCATTTTTGCAACCATCAACTTGAAATTTTTTTAACAAGATATGGGGTCTATCACCGGGTCTCAACAGCATATCACCCTCAAACAAACGGACAAGCCGAAGTGACTAATAGAGGTTTAAAACGAATACTTGAAAAAACCGTAGGGTTAAATAAAAAGAAATGGGCAGATAAATTAGAAGATGCTTTATGGGCTTTTCGAACAGCTTATAAAACAACAATAGGTACAACCCCATATAAGCTAGTCTATGGAAAAAGTTGTCACTTGCCAGTAGAAATTGCACACAAAGCCTACTGGGCAATAAAAAATGTAAACTTAGATTTAGAATTTGCTGGTAAAAATCGATTTTGTCAATTAAATGAATTAGACGAACTTAGGAATTATGCATACTCAAAATCCAAAACTTATAAGGAAAGAATGAAAAATTTACATGACAAACATATTAAACCTAATGAATTTCGAGTAGGAGATCTAGTTCTTTTGTTTAATTCACGTCTTCGATTATTTCTTGGTAAACTAAAGTCTAGGTGGTCAGGACCTTTTTCCGTCACCCATATTTTCCCACACGGTGCAGTAGAAATTAAATCTTGAAATGGGCCTCCATTCAAAGTCAATGGCCAACGGCTGAAACTCTATCAAGGATTTATTGAGGATTAAGAGGAAGAGATGTCGTTTCAAACGGTGGAAGAATGAAAACATCAATATCATGCCTGGTAAGTTACGAACGATTGGGACGATATCTAAAGCGGTAAGTTTTCTAACCAAAGCTTATGGGAAACAAAGGGCACTCACACGAGCACTGAAAAAAAAATTCAAAAGTTTGTTTGGCACGAGGCCGTGTCTGCTGGACACGGGGCCGTGTTCGCGCTGCAGTCGGGATAAAACCCCTTTTCCAAAACAGTTACTTCATTCCACACGCCCCGTTTCCCCGAAAAAGCTCTGGTTACAGGCGATTTTTCGCAGATTTTCGATGTCTCTTATCACTCTAACAACATCCAGGTATGATTCTATCACTTTTAGTAGTTAGATTAGTTACTTGCATGTAGTTAAAACACCAAAAACTTGGGGAAAAATCTAGGGTTCTTGAAGTTCATCCGGATCGAACATCAAAATTTTTGTTTAGATCTATTTGAATTTAGTTAGATTAGTGTTATGGGAAGTAAATACACTTGTATTGTTCGTAGATTCACCCGATTTCTCACAAAAACCCCAAAACCCTTGTTCTTGAACCGAAAAAGATAAAATTGATAGGGTAAACGAGTTATTTTGGGAAAAACGGCACTTAGGGTTTCATTTTCGGGGGAAACCGCACCTATTGGACCAAAAATTTTCAAGTTTTCAAAACCGGGTCGAAAAATGGAATTTTTGAGTAACAGACGCCTGGACACGGGGCCGTGTCCGCTAAACACGGGGTCGTGTCCAGCTCACTGTTTGCAGTTTTTTCCGAAAATACTTCTGTTTCGTGCTAACTTTTAGTGTATTCTTTCAGATGGCTAGGAAGTTCACAAGATTTAACGCCAATGAGCTCGATGCTAGGGCTAGATACGAGATACTTCAGACAAGGCCGGAGGGATACCCGAGGCAAGCATGCACGGAACTGTTAACTCTGGTGAATCAAATCGATCGTTTCAACAACATTGTCACGGGACCACTCAGAGCCGCTCTAACAACTCGACTCCGTTCCATCCACGAATGCACTTTGGAATTCTATAGCACCTTCCCATTCAACTCAAGGTGCGACCCGTTCGACAATGATGGGGTAGCATTCCGATGTGGTGGAACGAGGTATTCGATCTCTATGGCACAATTTGGATCGATTGTCGGGTTGTATGCGGAAGAGGATGCGTGAAACGAGGAAAATACTGGGGGAATGCGAGAGATAGGTGAGAACGAACGCCAAGCCATTTGGGCTCAGATTGGTGAAGGGTACTACAATCCGAGCAGCACTAAGAGTACAAAGCTGAGGGATCCGCTCTACAGATACATCCATAGGCTCCTCGGCTGCTCTCTTAGCCAAAGGCATGATAGTAGTGGCGTCGTTTGGTTAAGAGATCTTGTTGTCCTCCACTGTATCCACACCCGCAAGCCGCTTGATGTTCCGTTCTTCATGCCTCGAAATATGCATCATAACCGCCTTGCTAGTGCACCGACTCCTATCTCTTCAGGCACTTCGCCCACATACCTAGGTCATTTGAGAGGAGCCCATGGTCGGGTATGGTGGATATACACATATGCCGCTCAATGAACCTGATTTATGAGGCAGAAGACGGGACGGTAAGCTTTCAAAGGATGCAAGGTCATGCATGGAACCCGCAAGAAGCACTTGTCCTTCAAGCTCCACAACATCATCAGTATCAGTATCAACCCCAAGGTGATCCGGGCCAATCCTCCTCCAGAGGCGGTTTTCCTAATTTCCAAAGTTTGCATGATTTGTTGCAGGAAAACCTTATGTGCACCAGGAATACCTACAACATGGCGAGCAACACCTATCACCGGGTTGGAGCTATCGAGAGAAACATATCCGATATCCAAGATGATATTGGATATATTCGAGACCACATTGCGCGCCATGGAGGGGATGATGATGATGATGATGATGATGAGGACATGGATTAGGAAGGAGGAGCGGAGGAAGAGGCGGTTGTTTGATGGTTCCCCAGGTTAACCCTTTTCTACTCTTGAACAATTGATGACCTGCGTGCCAAGTGTTGAACAATTTACTTTCCCTAACTTCTTTCATTTTCTGCATTTTTTTTCTTTTAACTTTGACATGGATGTTGAATATTGGTAAAAGTAGGATGTTTGCTATGGTATGGTATGGTATGGTGTTTATTGATTAAGCAGGTACATACAAGGCTTAGAGTACTAAGCATTAGTACTACTAAAGCCGGGACAGATCGAAGAAAGAAACCTGTTTTTTTCAACTTTGCAGACCGTCCACACGGGGCCGTGTCCAGCTGACACGCCCCCGTGCCCACTCCCCTGAACCTGCTGTTTGTATTTATTCTGCAGACCTTGACAGACACGGGGTTGTGTTCAACCAACACGCCCCTGTGTTCACCTTCTGTAAGTTATCGTTACTGGCACCTGAGCACGGGGTCGTGTCCACTCAAAACAGGGTCGTGCCCAGGTAACCAGTAACATAAAATTTTTGCTTTTTACACCTTTTTACACATTCAATCAACCTAAAAACTTATTTTTGGGACACATTGAGGACAATGTGTAATTTAAGTGTGGGGGGGGATGCTAAAACCTTGAATCTTGCAAGTCCTAAATACAAGCCTTACACAAAACTCTATTGGTTTAATTCGGGAAATTCAAGTTCTCAAAAAGGTTATATTTTTACGAATTTACAACCGATAGCGTCGTGATAAAAAGAACCAACATAAGAAAATTATGAAAAGGCATGGCAAACTTAGTTAAAATTTGATTATATATACTTGATCACATAAAAACCCATTCCCACAAAAGTGAGTTTTGAGCCTTTATCGAGCATACAATTACATATCATTAGACTAAATGCTCATTTTTCGTTTCTTGTGTGAATAGCCGCTTGGTTCTTACGACTCTAGAACTTGCCATGACGATACATTCCCGGTCCTTACCAACTTAAACCCGAGTAAGTAAATGACGGAGGCCCCTTTGAGTCTAAACCTTTTCATTTCATAACCCAAACCAAACACCCTTTTACCCACCAAAACCTTTTTTATTTTAACCCTTTGTTTTAGTAACAAGTTCGGTTTTTCGTATGACTTTTAAAAAAAACGTGTGTTGATGATGAAGCAAAAGAAAATAAACAAACAAGTTCATCAAAAATAACTTTGTTTGAATAGTAGCTTCATCAAAATAAAAGTTACAAAAATAGAAAGTCTTAAGAAAACCGATACTTGTTACGCTTTTCGCCTTTATTTCTACTAACCACTAACCCAACCACCTACCTTTAACCCAAGCCTAACCCTTCACCCACAAAAGTCCTCTTGATATATACAAAGGTTTATAAGTTAAAAAGGAGGAGGATTGATTGCTTGGCAAGCCTATGGTAGGAGTAAGTTCCATGCCACTCTCGAGTGATCCACAAATACATTTTCGGCCGAGTGTTGAGTGATCCCGTGAGGTATGTGAACTTGTATATAAATAAAATTTTACAAAGGCATGTTATGCCCTATTAAGTAATTTATCTTATGAGAAGTTTTAAATAACTCATGACGAATATGATTGTAAATAAATAAAAATAAAACTAAATAAAGAATCTTGGAAATCCCGACACTCTATGACAAGCCCGAAACCTTCTTTTCTACCCATTCCATTTGGGAGTGTAATAGCCACATATTAAAGAGTTTTGCTTGAGGACAAGCAAAGATTCAAGTGTGGGGGTATTTGATGTGTGCAAAATGCAACATATAAATTACATCAATTGTGGCATAAAACTAACCCTTTTTTAGTACTAATGTTGGAAAAAGTGTGCTTTTGTATTTTCAGGATTAAATGAGCTCAAATTAACAAAAGAAGCAAAAAGACATCAAAATCTAACATAAATACAAGAAAAGGAACAAGACGTGACATGCCCGATCCCACGATAGCATCTTCCCAAGCAAAACAAGACAACAGAAGACTGAACACGCCCCGTGCTCAGCCAGCACGGGGGCGTGCCCAAGTGTCAGCAGAAGAGACAAAGTTGTAGAAGCTTCTATTGCCCACCATGGGGCCGTGCTCAGCGGACACGGGGCTGTGGTCAACTATAAGATTCGCACAATCTAGGCAAATCTTCATAGTACAAAGATTCTTCTGCAAACGGGGTCGTGCTCAGCGGACACGGGGGCGTGGTTAACTAATAAGACAAAGCTGCATTAAATGAAGAAAGAGAGGATGTGGACACGGGGCCGTGCCCACTGGACATGGGGTCGTGCCCAAGCTTCTATTCAGCCTATAAATAGAAGTGCTTGGCTCAAGCTCAAACCGTCCCTTGGCACACCACCTCTCTCACACTTCACCCACCACCCACCACCACCATAACACCATCATCCACCACCATCATCCATTATCCATCATAGAGTGTGTGAGTCGTCTCGGGATCCATGATTGATCGTAAGAGTTCTTGACAATCAAGGCCATGTTTGCCTAAGTCTCTTACATCACTTGGTGAAGACAAGTGTCTAGTGTAATACTTTTTATTTCTAATCTTTTCGCACTTTTTACTTGGTTTTGTATTAATGACTTTAATAACTTGTTTCTTATGTTGAAGGTGATCTTTCCTTATCGTTTGTCCGTGGTGTCTTGGCATTATTTTACTGTCTACATAAAATAAAAGATTTTCACCATTCATATCTCCACGGTCTATATGGAGGTATGTTGGCTACCTGGTCGGGGGTTAAGGGAACGGTTTGGTAAAGGTCTTGCCATTGTTCAGCGTTTAGAGGTCCTGCAATGGACCTGGGTCAAATTTAGTAGGACCTCCTTCAATACTTAACGGTATTGGATGGCGGGGGTCCAAACTCTTTGATCCCCTCATAAGTTAACTACTATTAATACTATAACCCGGCTATTTAGGACTGTATCCCTGCTGACTCAGACTACTTAGTCGAGGGTAACGTCACCTCCAAAAGAGGGGCCTACCATAATTTGCATTAATAACTTAATTAATTATCTTTCAATAATCCACCCTTTTAGGATTGTATCCTTGCTGACTCAAACTACTGGGGTGAGGGTAACGTCACCTTCAAAAGAGGGGCCTACTACAATAACTAAGATAATCTCTTAAATAAGTGCAAAAGTGTGGAAATAATCAAAGGTTACACTAGATACGAGTCGGAACCAAGTGATTCAACTTGTCTATCAGTTTTTCTTTTTATTTTTATTTTCAGCATTTTAGTTAGTTTTTATTTTAAGAGATATACAATCAAGAAAATCAAGGGCAATGGTGATATATATGCGGATTAGACAAAAAAAAAAACACTCAACAAATGGCTACAATTTAAGGAATATGTTTAGTGACGGCATCAGATTCCTAATTGATGGAGAAAGGTCTGGTGGCAAGAAAAGCTGCTTCTAGGAGGTTGTCAACTGTGTTTTCGGTCGACGATTCCTTTCTTGGGTGGTTGGTTTGGCCCTTGTTCCTGTAACTCGAATCCTAGCCCGGTATATCCCATTTTAATCTTACACCACTGTGAACCTTACGCCTTTTTTACTCTCTGATCGAGGTTCTGGGCATTGAAAAATCTTCGTAAACTAAATCACACGTGTATATGTTGACATTTAAGAGATATACAGTCAAGAAAATCAAGGGTAATGGTGATATATATGCAGATTAGACACAAAAAAAAACACTCAACAAATGGCTACAATTTAAGGAATGTGTTTACTGACGGCATCAAATTCCTAATTGATGGAGAAAGGGCTGGTGGTAGGAAAAGTTTCTTCTAGGAGGTTGTCAAGTGTTTTCGCTCGACGATTCCATTCTTGGGTGGTTGGTTTGGCCCTTGTTCCTGTAACTCGAATCCTAGTCCGGTATATCCCATTTTAATTTTACACAATTGTGAACCATACGCCTTTTTTACTCTCTGATCGAGGTTCTCGGCATTGAAAAATCTTCGTAAACTAAATCACACGTGTATATGTTGACATTTAAGAGATATACAGTCAAGAAAATCAAGGGCAATGGTGATAGATATGCGCATTAGACACAAAAAAAACACTCAACAAATGGCTACAATTTAAGGAATGTGTTTAGTGACGGCATCAGATTCCTAATTGATGGAGAAAGGTCTGGTGGTAAGAAAAGCTGCTTCTAGGAGGTTGTCAAGTGTTTTCGTTCGACGATTCCATTCTTGGGTGGTTGGTTTGGCCCTTGTTCCTGTAACTCGAATCCTAGACCGGTATATCCCATTTTAATCTAACACCATTATGAACCCTACACCGTTTTTACTCTCTGATCGAGGTTCTCGGCATTGAATAATCTTCGTAAACTAAATTACACGTGTATATGTTGACATTTAAGAGATATACAGTCAATAAAATCAAAGGCAATGGTGATATATATGCGGATTAGACACCAAAATAAAAAAACACTCAACAAATGGCTACAATTTATGGAATGTGTTTAGCGACGGCATCAGATTCCTAATTGATGGAGAAAGGTTTAGTGGCAAGAAAAGCTGCTTCTAAGAGGTTGTCAAATGTTTTCGCTCGACGATTCCATTCTTGGGTGGTTGGTTTGGCCCTTATTCCTGTAACTCGAATCCTAGCCCGATATATCCCATTTTAATCTTACACCATTGTGAACCTTACGCCTATGTTACTCTCTGATCGAGGTTCTCGGCATTGAAAAATCTTTGTAAACTAAATCACACGTGTATATGTTGACATTTAAGAGATATACAGTCAAGAAAATCAAGGGCAATGGTGATATATATGCAGATTAGACACCAAAAAAAAAACACTCAACAATTGGCTACAATTTACGGAATGTGTTTACTGACGGCATCAGATTCCTAATTGATGGAGAAAGGTCTGGTGGTAGGAAAAGCTGCTTCTAGGAGGTTGTCAAGTGCTTTCGCTCGACGATTCCATTCTTGGGTGGTTGGTTTGGCCCTTGTTCCTGTGACTCGAATCCTAGCCCGGTATATCCCATTTTAATTTTACGCCATTGTGAACCTTACGCCTTTTTCACTCTCTGATCGAGGTTCTCGGCGTTGAAAAATCTTCGTAAACTAAATCACACGTGTATATGTTGACATTTAAGAGATATACAGTCAAGAAAATCAAGGGCAATGGTGATATATATGCAAATTAGACACCAAAAAAAACACTCAACAAATGGCTATAATTTAAGGAATGTGTTTAGTGACGGCATCAGATTCCTAATTGATGGAGAAAGGTCTGGTGGTAAGAAAAGCTGCTTCTAGGAGGTTGTCAAATGTTTTCGCTCGACGATTCCAGTCTTGGGTGGTTGGTTTGGCCCTTGTTCCTGTAACTCGAATCCTAGCCCGGAATATCTCAATTTAATTTTACACCATTGTGAACCTTACGCCTTTTTTACTCTCTGATAGAGGTTCTCAGCATTGAAAAATCTTCGTAAACTAAATCACACGTGTATATGTTAATATTTAAGAGATATACAGTCAAGAAAGTCAAGGGCAATGATGATATATATGCGGATTAGACACCAAAAAAAATCACTCAACAAATGGCTACAATTTAAGGAATGTGTTTAGTGATGGCATCTGATTCCTAATTGAAGGAGAAAGGTCTGGTGGTAAGTAAAGCTGCTTCTTGGAGGTTGTGAAGTGTTTTCGCTCGACGATTCCATTCTTGAGTGGTTGGTTTGGCCCTTGTTCCTGTAACTTGAATCCTCGCCCGGTATATCCCATTTTAATTTTACACCATTGTGAACCTCACGCCTTTTTTACTCTCTGATCGAGGTTCTCGGCATTGAAAAATCTTCGTAAACTAAATCACACGTGTATATGTTGATATTTAAGAGATATACAGTGAAGAAAATCAAGTGCAATGGTGATATATATGCGGATTAGACACCAAAAAAAAACACTCAACAAATAGTTATAATGTAAGGAATGTGTTTAGTGACGGCATCAGGTTTGACGGCATCAGATTCTTAATTGATGGAGAAAGGTCTGGTGGCAAGAAAAGCTGCTTCTTGGAGGTTGTGAAGTGTTTTCCCTCGACGATTCCATTCTTGGGTGGTTGGTTTGGCCCTTGTTCGTGTAACTCGAATCCAAGCCCGGTATATCCCATTTTAATTTTACACCATTGTGAACCTTACGCCTTTCTTACTCTCTGATCAAGGTTCTCGGTATTGAAAAATCTTCGTAAACTAAATCACACGTGTATATGTTGACATTTTAGAGATATACAGTCAAGAAAATCAAGGGCAATTGTGATATATATGCAGATTAGACACCAAAAAAAATCACTCAACAAACGGCTACAATTTAAGGAATGTGCTAAGTGATGGCATCAGATTCCTATTTGATGGAGAAAGGTCTGGTGGCAAGAAAAGCTGCTTCTTGGAGGTTATCAAGTGTTTTCGCTCGACGATTCCATTCTTGGGTGGTTGGTTTGGCCCTTGTTCCTCTAACTCGAATCCTAGCCCGATATATCCCATTTTAATTTTTCACCATTGTGAGCCTTACGCCTTTTTTACTCTCTGATCGAGGTTCTCGGTATTGAAAAATCATCGTAAACTAAATCACACGTGTATATGTTGATATTTAAGAGATATACAGTCAAGAAAATCAAGGGCAATGGTGATATATATGCGGATTAGACACCAAAAAAAAACACTCAACAAATGGTTACAATTTAAGGAATGTGTTTAGTGACGGCATCAGATTCCTAATTGATGGAGAAAGGTCTGGTGGTAAGAAAAGCTGCTTCTAAGAGGTTGTCAAGTGTTTTCGCTCGACGATTCCATTCTTGGGTGGTTGGTTTGGCCCTTGTTACTGTAACTCGAATCCTAGCCCCGGTATATCCCAATTTAATTTTACACCGTTGTGAACCTTACGCCTTTTTTACACTCTGATCGAGGTTCTCGGCATTGAAAAATCTTCGTAAACTAAATCACATGTGTATATATTTATATTTAAGAGATATATAGTCAAGAAAATCATGGGCAATGGTGATATATATGCGGATTAGACACCAAAAAAAAAACACTCAACAATTGGCTACAATTTTAGGAATGTGTTTAGTGACGAAATCAGATTCCTAATTGATGGAGAAATGTCTGGTGGCAAGAAAAGCAGCTTCTAGGAGGTTGTCAAGTGTTTTCGCTCGACGATTCCATTCTTGGGTGGTTGGTTTGAACCTTGTTCCTGTAACTCGAATCCTAGCCTGGTATATCCCATTTTAATTTTACACCATTGTGAACCTTACGTCTTTTTTACTCTCTGATCGAGGTTCTCGGCATTGAAAAATCTTCGTAAACTAAATCACACGTGTATATGTTAATATTTAAATGATATACAGTCAAGAAAATCAAGGGAAATGGTGATATATATGCGGATTAGACATAAAAAAAAACACTAAACAAATTGCTACAATTTAAGGAATGTGTTTAGTGACGACATCAGATTCCTAATTGATAGAGAAAGGTCTGGTGACAAGAAAAGCTGCTTCTAGTAGGTTGTCAAGTGTTTTTGCTCGACGATTCCATTCTTGGGTGGTTGGTTTGGCCCTTGTTCCTGTAACTCGAATCCTAGCCTGGTATATCCCACTTTAATTTTACACCATTGTGAACCTTACGCCTTTTTTACTCTCTGATCGAGGTTCTCGGCATTGAAAACTCTTCGTAAACTAAATCACACGTGTATATGTTGACATTTAAGAGATATACAGTCAAGAAAATCAAGGGCAATAGTGATATATATGCGGATTAGACACAAAAAAAAACACTTAACAAACGGCTACAATTTAAGGAATGTCTTTAGTGACGGCATTAGATTCCTAACTGATGGAGAAAGGTCTGTTGGCAAGAAAAGCTGCTTCTAGGAGGTTGTCAAGTGTTTTCGCTCGACGATTCCATTCTTGGGTGGTTGGTTTGGCCCTTGTTCCTGTAACTCGAATCCTAGCCCGGTATATCACATTTTAATCTTACACCATTGTGAACCCTACGCCTTTTTTACTCTCTGATCGAGGATCTCGGCATTGAAAAATCTTCGTAAACTAAGTCACACGTGTATATGTTGACATTTAAGAGATGTACAGTCAAGAAAATCAAGGGCAATGGTGATATATATGCAGATTAGACACAAAAAAAAAACACTCAACAAATGGCTACAATTTAAGGAATGTGTTTATTGACGGCATCAGATTCCTAATTGATGGAGAAAGGTCGGGTGGCAAGAAAAGCTGCTTCTAGGAGGTTGTCAAGTGTTTTCGCTCGACGATTCCATTCTTGGGTGGTTGGTTTGGCCCTTTTTCCTGTAACTCGAATCCTAGCCCGGTATATCCCATTTTAATTTTACACCATTGTGAACCTTACGCCTTTTTACACTCTGATCGAGGTTCTCGGCATTGAAAAATCTTCGTAAACTAAATCACATGTGTATATGTTGATATTTAAGAGATATACAGTCAAGAAAATCATCGGCAATGGTGATATATATGCGGATTAGACACCAAAAAAAAAAACACTCAACAAATGGCTACAAATTAAGGAATGTGTTTAGTGACGGCATTAGATTCCTAACTGATGCAGAAAGGTCTGGTGGCAAGAAAAGCTGCTTCTATGAGGTTGTCAAGTGTTTTCGCTCGACGATTCCATTCTTGGGTGGTTGGTTTGGCCCTTGTTCCTGTAACTCGAATCCTAGCCCGGTATATCACATTTTAATCTTACACCATTGTGAACCCTACGCCTTTTTTACTCTCTGATCGAGGATCTCGGCATTGAAAAATCTTCGTAAACTAAATCACACGTCTGTATGTTGATATTTAAGAGATATACAGTCAAGAAAATCAAGGGCAATGGTGATATATATGCGGATTAGACACCAAAAAAAAAACTCAACAAATGGCTACAATTTAAGGAATGTGTTTAGTGATGGCATCAGATTCCTAATTGATGGAGAAAGGTCTGGTGGCAAGAAAAGCTGCTTCTAGAAGGTTGTCAAGTGTTTTCGCTCGACGATTCCATTCTTGGGTGGTTGGTTTGGCCCTTGTTCCTGTAACTCGAATCCTAGCCCGGTATATCACATTTTAATCTTACACCATTGTGAACCCTACGCCTTTTTTACTCTCTGATCGAGGATCTCGGCATTGAAAAATCTGCGTAAACTAAGTCACACGTGTATATGTTGACATTTAAGAGATATACAGTCAAAAAAATCAAGGGCAATGGTGATATATATGCAGATTAGACACAAAAAAAAACACTCAACAAATGGCTACAATTTAAGGAATGTGTTTATTGACGGCATCAGATTCCTAATTGATGGAGAAAGGTCGGGTGGCAAGAAACGCTGCTTCTAGGAGGTTGTCAAGTGTTTTCCCTCGATGATTCCATTCTTGGGTGGTTGGTCTGGCCCTTGTTCCTGTAACTCGAATCCTAGCCCGGTATATCCCATTTTAATTTTACACCATTGTGAACCTTACGCCTTTTTTACACTCTGATCGAGGTTCTCGGCATTGAAAAATCTTCGTAAACTAAATCACACGTGTATATGTTGACATTTAAGAGATATACAGTCAAAAAAATCAAGGGCAATGGTGATATATATGTGGATTAGACACCAAAAAAAACACTCAACAATTGGCTACAATTTAAGGAATGTGTTTAGTGACGGCATCAGATTCCTAATTGATGGAGAAAGGTCTGGTGACAAGAAAAGTTGCTTCTAGTAGGTTGTCAAGTGTTTTCGCTCGACGATTCCATTCTTGGGTGGTTGGTTTGGCCCTTGTTCCTGTAACTCGAATCCTAGCCCGGTATATCCCACTTTAATTTTACACCACTGTGAACCTTACGCCTTTTTTACTCTCTGGTCGAGTTTCTCGGCATTGAAAACTCTCCGTAAACTAAATCACACGTGTATATGTTGACATTTAAGAGATATACAGTCAAGAAAATCAAGGGCAATAGTGATATATATGCGGATTAGACACAAAAAAAAAAACACTCAACAAATTGCTACAATTTAAGAAATGTGTTTAGTGACGGCATTAGATTCCTAACTGATGGAGAAAGGTCTGGTGGCAAGAAAAGTTGCTTCTAGGAGGTTGTCAAGTGTTTTCGTTCGGCGATTCCATTCTTGGGTGGTTGGTTTCGCTCTTGTTCCTGTAACTCGAATCCTAGCCCGGTATATCACATTTTAATCTTACACCATTGTGAACCCTACGCCTTTTTTACTCTCTGATCGAGGATCTCGGCATTGAAAAATCTTCGTAAACTAAGTCACACGTGTATATGTTGACATTTAAGAGATATACAGTCAAAAAAATCAAGGGCAATGGTGATATATATGCAGATTAGACACAAAAAAAAAACACTCAACAAATGGCTACAATTTAAGGAATGTGTTTATTGACGGCATCAGATTCCTAATTGATGGAGAAAGGTCGGGTAAAAAGAAAAGCTGCTTCTAGGAGGTTGTCAAGTGTTTTCGCTCGATGATTCCATTCTTGGGTGGTTGGTTTGGCCCTTGTTCCTGTAACTCGAATCCTAGCCCGGTATATCCCATTTTAATTTTACACCATTGTGAACCTTACGCCTTTTTTACACTCTGATCGAGGTTCTCGGCATTGAAAAATCTTCGTAAACTAAATCACATGTATATGTTGATATTTAAGAGATATACAGTCAAGAAAATCATGGGCAATGGTGATATATATGCGGATTAGACACCAAAAAAAAAAAACTCAACAAATGGCTACAATTTAAGGAATGTGTTTAGTGACGGCATTAGATTCCTAACTGATGGAGAAAGGTCTGGTGGCAAGAAAAGCTGCTTCTAGGAGGTTGTCAAGTGTTTTCGCTCAACGATTCCATTCTTGGGTGGTTAGTTTGGCCCTTGTTCCTGTAACTCGAATCCTAGCCCGGTATATCACATTTTAATCTTACACCATTGTGAACCCTACGCCTTTTTTACTCTCTGATCGAGGATCTCGGCATTGAAAAATCTTCGTAAACTAAATCACACGTGTGTATGTTGATATTTAAGAGATATACAGTCAAGAAAATCAAGGGCAATGGTGATATATATGCGGATTAGACACCAAAAAAAAACTCAACAAATGGCTACAATTTAAGAAATGTGTTTAGTGATGGCATCAGATTCCTAATTGATGGAGAAAGGTCTGGTGGCAAGAAAAGCTGCTTCTAGAAGGTTGTCAAGTGTTTTCGCTCGACGATTCCATTCTTGGGTGGTTGGTTTGGCCCTTGTTCCTATAACTCGAATCCTAGCCCGGTATATCCCATTTTAATTTTACACCATTGTGAACCTTACGCCTTTTTTACACTCTGATCGAGGTTCTCGGCATTGAAAAATCTTCGTAAACTAAATCGCATGTGTCTATGTTGATATTTAAGAGATATATAGTCAAGAAAATCATAGGCAATGGTGAAATATATGCGGATTAGACACCAAAAAAAAAACACTCAACAAATGGCTACAATTTTAGGAATGTGTTTAGTGACGAAATCAGATTCCTAATTGATGGAGAAATGTCTGGTGGCAAGAAAAGCTGCTTCTAGGAGGTTGTCAAGTGTTTTCGCTCGACGATTCCATTCTTGGGTGGTTGGTTTGAACCTTGTTCCCGTAACTCGAATCCTAGCCCGGTATATCCCATTTTAATTTTACACCATTGTGAACCTTACGCCTTTTTTACTCTCTGATCGAGGTTCTCGGCATTGAAAAATCTTCGTAAACTAAATGTCACATGTATATGTTAATATTTAAATGATATGCAGTCAAGAAAATCAAGGGAAATGGTGATATATATGCGGATTAGACACAAAAAAAAACACTCAAAAAATGGCTACAATTTAAGGAATGTGTTTAGTGACGGCATCAGATTCCTAATTGATGGAGAAAGGTCTGGTGACAAGAAAAGCTGCTTCTAGTAGGTTGTCAAGTGTTTTCGCTCGACGATTCCATTCTTGGGTGGTTGGTTTGGCCCATGTTCCTGTAACTCGAATCCTAGCCCGGTATATCCCACTTTAATTTTACACCATTGTGAACCTTACGCCTTTTTTACTGTCTGATCGAGTTTCTCGGCATTGATAACTCTTCGTAAACTAAATCACACGTGTATATGTTGACATTTAAGATATATACAGTCAAGAAAATCAAGGGCAATAGTGATATATATGCGGATTAGACACAAAAAAAAACACTCAACAAATGGCTACAATTTAAGGAATGTGTTTAGTGACGGCATTAGATTCCTAACTGATGGAGAAAGGTCTGGTGGCAAGAAAAGCTGCTTCTAGGAGGTTGTCAAGTGTTTTCGCTCGACGATTCCATTCTTGGGTGGTTGGTTTGGCCCTTGTTCCTGTAACTCGAATCCTAGCCCGGTATATCACATTTTAATCTTACACCATTGTGAACCCTACGCCTTTTTTACTCTCTGATCGAGGATCTCGGCATTGAAAAATCTTCGTAAACTAAATCACACGTGTGTGTGTTGATATTTAAGAGATATACAATCAAGAAAATCAAGGTAATGGTGATATATATGCGGATTAGACACCAAAAAAAAACTCAACAAATGGCTACAATTTAAGGAATGTGTTTAGTGATGGCATCAGATTCCTAATTGATGGAGAAAGGTCTGGTGGCAAGAAAAGCTGCTTCTAGGAGGTTTTCAAGTGTTTTCGCTCGACGATTCCATTCTTGGGTGGTTGGTTTGAACCTTGTCCCTGTAACTCGAATCCTAGCCCGGTATATCCCATTTTAATTTTACACCATTGTGAACCTTACGCCTTTTTTACTCTCTGATCGAGGTTCTCGGCATTGAAAAATCTTTGTAAACTAAATCACACGTGTATATGTTAATATTTAAATGATATACAGTCAAGAAAATCAAGGGAAATGGTGATATATATGCGGATTAGACACAAAAAAAAACAGTCAACAAATGGGTACAATTTAAGGAATGTGTTTAGTGACGACATCAGATTCCTAATTGATGGAGAAAGGTCTGGTGACAAGAAAAGCTGCTTCTAGTAGGTTGTCAAGTGTTTTCGCTCGACGATTCCATTCTTGGGTGGTTGGTTTGGCCCTTGTTCCTGTAACTCGAATCCTAGCCCGGTATATCCCACTTTAATTTTACACCATTGTGAACCTTACGCCTTTTTTAATGTCTGATCGAGGTTCTCGGCATTGAAAACTCTTCGTAAACTAAATCACATGTGTATATGTTGACATTTAAGAGATATACAGTCAAGAAAATCAAGGGCAATAGTGATATATATGCGGATTAGACACAAAAAAAAAAAAAAAAAAAACTCAACAAATGGCTACAATTTAAGGAATGTGTTTAGTGACGGCATTAGATTCCTAACTGATGGAGAAAGGTCTGGTGGCAAGAAAAGCTGCTTCTAGGAGGTTGTCAAGTGTTTTCGCTCGACGATTCCATTCTTGGGTGGTTGGTTTGGCGCTTGTTCCTGTAACTCGAATCCTAGCCCGGTATATCACATTTTAATCTTACACCATTGTGAACCCTACGCCTTTTTTACTCTCTGATCGAGGATCTCGGCATTGAAAAATCTACGTAAACTAAGTCACACGTGTATATGTTGACATTTAAGAGATATACAGTCAAGAAAATCAAGGGCAATGGTGATATATATGCAGATTAGACACAAAAAAAAACACTCAACAAATAGCTACAATTTAAGGAATGTGCTTATTGACGGCATCAGATTCCTAATTGATGGAGAAAGGTCGGGTGGCAAGAAAAGCTGCTTCTAGGAGGTTGTCAAGTGTTTTCGCTCGACGATTCCATTCTTGGGTGGTTGGTTTGGCCCTTGTTCCTGTAACTCAAATCCTAGCCAGGTATATCCCATTTTAATTTTACACCATTGTGAACCTTACGCCTTTTTTACTCTCTGATCGAGGTTCTCGGCATTGAAAAATCTTCGTAAACTAAATCACACGTGTATATGTTGATATTTAAGAGATATACGGTCAAGAAAATCAAGGGCAATGGTGATATATATGCGGATTAGACACCAAAAAAAACACTCAACAAATGGCTACAATTTAGGAAATGTGTTTAGTGACGGCATCAGATTCCTAATTGATGGAGAAAAGTCTGGTGGCAAGAAAAGCTGCTTCAAGGAGGTTGTCAAGCGTTTTCGCTCGACGATTCCATTCTTGGTTGGTTGGTTTGGCCCTTGTTCCTGTAACTCGAATCCTGGCCCGGTATATCCCATTTAAATCTTAGACCATTGTGAACCTTACGCCTTTTTTACTCTCTGATCGAGGTTCTCGGCATTGAAAAATCTTCGTAAACTAACTCACACGTGTATATGTTGATATTTAAGAGATATACAGTCAAGAAAATCAAGGGCAATGGTGATATATATGGAGATTACACACCAAAAAAAACACTCAACAAATGGCTACAATTTAAGGAATGTGTTTAATGACGGCATCAGATTCCTAATTGACGGAGAAAGGTCTGGTGGCAAGAAAAGCTGCTTCTAGGAGGTTCTCAAGTGTTTTCGCTCGACGATTCCATTCCTGGGTGGTTGGTTTGGCCCTTGTTCCTGTAACTCGAATCCTGGCCCGGTATATCCCATTTTAATCTTACACCATTGTGAACCTTACGCCTTTTTTACTCTCTGATCGAGGTTCTTGGCATTGAAAATCTTCGTAAACTAAATCACACGTGTATATGTTGATATTTAAGAGATATACGGTCAAGAAAATCAAGGGCAATGGTGATATATATGCGGATTAGACACCAAAAAAAACACTCAACAAATGGCTACAATTTAGGTAATGTGTTTAGTGACGGCATCAGATTCCTAATTGATGGAGAAAGGTCTGGTGGCAAGAAAAGCTGCTTCTAGGAGGTTGTCAAGTGTTTTCACTCGACGATTACATTCTTGGGTGGTTGGTTTGGCCCTTGTTCCCGTAACTCGAATCCTAGCCCGGTATATCCCATTTTAATTTTACACCATTGTGAACCTTACGCCATTTTTACTCTCTGATCGAGGTTCTCGGCATTGAAAACTCTTCGTAAACTAAATCACACGAGTATATGTTGACATTTAAGAGATATACAGTCAAGAAAATCAAGGGCAATGGTGATATATATGCGGATTAGACACAAAAAAAAACACTCAACAAATGGCTACAATTTAAGGAATGTGTTTAGTGACAGCATCAGATTCCTAATTGATGGAGAAAAGTCTGGTGGCAAGAAAAGCTGCTTCTAGGAGGTTGTCAAGCGTTTTCGCTCGACGATTCCATTCTTGGGTGGTTGGTTTGGCCCTTGTTCCTGTAACTCGAATCCTGGCCCGGTATATCCCATTTAAATCTTAGACCATGGTGAACCTTACGCCTTTTTTACTCTCTGATCGAGGTTCTCGGCATTGAAAAATCTTCGTAAACTAACTCACACGTGTATATGTTGATATTTAAGAGATATACAGTCAAGAAAATCAAGGGCAATGGTGATATATATGGAGATTAGACACCAAAAAAAACACTCAACAAATGGCTACAATTTAAGGAATGTGTTTAATGACGGCATCAGATTCCTAATTGACGGAGAAAGGTCTGGTGGCAAGAAAAGCTGCTTCTAGGAGGTTCTCAAGTGTTTTCGCTCGACGATTCCATTCCTGGGTGGTTGGTTTGGCCCTTGTTCCTGTAACTCGAATCCTGGCCCGGTATATCCCATTTTAATCTTACACCATTGTGAACCTTACGCCTTTTTTACTCTCTGATCGAGGTTCTTGGCATTGAAAATCTTCGTAAACTAAATCACACGTGATATGTTGACATTTAAGAGATATACAGTCAAAACATCAAGGGCAGTGGTGATATATATGCGGATTAGACACAAAAAAAAAACACTCAACAAATGGCTACAATTTAATGAATGTGTTTAGTGACGGCATCAGTTTCCTAATTGACGGAGAAAGGTATCGTGGCAAGAAAAGCTGCTTCTAGGAGGTTGTCAAGTGTTTTCGCTCGACGATTCCATTCTTGGGTGGTTGGTTTGGACCTTGTTCCTGTAACTCAAATCCTAGCCCGGTATATCCTATTTTAATTTTACACCATTGTGAACCTTACGCCGTTTTTACTCTCTGATCGAGGTTCTCGGCATTGAAAACTCTTCGTAAACTAAATCACACGTGTATATGTTGACATTTAAGAGATATACAGTCAAGAAAATCAAGGGCAACGGTGATATATATGCGGATTAGACACAAAAAAAACACTCAACAAATGGCTACAATTTAAGGAATGTGTTTAGTGACAGCATCAGATTTCTAATTGATGGAGAAAAGTCTGGTGGCAAGAAAAGCTGCTTCTAGGAGGTTGTCAAGTGTTTTCGCTCGACGATTCCATTCTTGGGTGGTTGGTTTGGCCCTTGTTCCTATAACTCGAATCCTGGCCCGGTATATCCCATTTAAATCTTAGACCATTGTGAACCTTACGCCTTTTTTACTCTCTGATCGAGGTTCTCGGCATTGAAAAATCTTCGTAAACTAAATCACACGTGTATATGTTGATATTTAAGAGATATACAGTCAAGAAAATCAAGGGCAATGGTGATATATATGGGGATTAGACACCAAAAAAAAACACTCAACAAATGGCTACAATTTAAGGAATGTGTTTAATGACGGCATCAGATTCCTAATTGACGGAGAAAGGTCTGGTGGCAAGAAAAGCTGCTTCTAGGAGGTTCTCAAGTGTTTTCGCTCGACGATTCCATTCCTGAATGGTTGGTTTGGCCCTTGTTCCTGTAACTCGAATCCTGGCCCGGTATATCCCATTTTAATCTTACACCATTGTGAACCTTACGCCTTTTTTACTCTCTGATCGAGGTTCTTGGCATTGAAAATCTTCATAAACTAAATCACACGTGTATATGTTGACATTTAAGAGATATACAGTCAAAACATCAAGGGCAATGGTGATATATATGCGGATTAGACACAAAAAAAAAACACTCAACAAATGGCTACAATTTAAGGAATGTGTTTAGTGACGGCATCAGTTTCCTAATTGACGGAGAAAGGTCTCGTGGCAAGAAAAGCTGCTTCTAGGAGGTTGTCAAGTGTTTTCGCTCGACGATTCCATTCTTGGGTGGATGGTTTGGACCTTGTTCCTGTAACTCAAATCCTAGCCCGGTATATCCTATTTTAATTTTACACCATTGTGAACCTTACGCCTTTTTTACTCTCTGATCGAGGTTCTCGGCATTGAAAAATCTTCGTAAACTAAATCACACGTGTATATGTTGACATTTAAGAGATATACAGTCAAGAAAATCAAGGGCAATGGTGATATATATGCGGATTAGACACCAAAAAAAAAAACACTCAACAAATGGCTACAATTTTGGAAATGTGTTTAGTGACGGCATCAGATTCCTAATTGATGGAGAAAGGTCTGGTGGCAAGAAAAGCTGATTCTAGGAGGTTGTCAAGTGTTTTCACTCGACGATTACATTCTTGGGTGGTTGGTTTGGCCCTTGTTCCCGTAACTCGAATCCTAGCCCGGTATATCCCATTTTAATTTTACACCATTGTGAACCTTACGCCGTTTTTACTCTCTGATCGAGGTTCTCGGCATTGAAAAATCTTCGTAAACTAAATCACACGTGTATATGTTGATATTTAAGAGATATACAGTCAAGAAAATCAAGGGCAATGGTGATATATATGGGGATTAGACACCAAAAAAAAAACACTCAACAAATGGCTACAATTTAAGGAATGTGTTTAATGACGGCATCAGATTCCTAATTGACGGAGAAAGGTCTGGTGGCAAGAAAAGCTGCTTCTAGGAGGTTCTCAAGTGTTTTCGCTCGACGATTCCATTCTTGGGTGGTTGGTTTGGCCCTTGTTCCTATAACTCGAATCCTGGCCCGGTATATCCCATTTTAATCTTACACCATTGTGAACCTTACGCCTTTTTTACTCTCTGATCGAGGTTCTTGGCATTGAAAAATCTTCGTAAACTAAATCACACGTGTATATGTTGACATTTAAGAGATATACAGTCAAAAAATCAAGGGCAATGGTGATATATATGCGGATTAGACACAAAAAAAAAAAAAAAAAACACTCAACAAATGGCTACAATTTAAGGAATGTGTTTAGTGACGGCATCAGATTCCTAATTGACGGAGAAAGGTCTGGTGGCAAGAAAAGCTGCTTCTAGGAGGTTCTCAAGTGTTTTCGCTCGACGATTCCATTCTTGGGTGGTTGGTTTGGCCCTTGTTCCTGTAACTCGAATCCTGGCCCGGTATATCCCATTTTAATCTTACACCATTGTGAACCTTACGCCTTTTTTACTCTCTGATCGAGGTTCTTGGCATTGAAAAATCTTCGTAAACTAAATCACACGTGTATATGTTGACATTTAAGAGATATACAGTCAAAAAATCAAGGGCAATGGTGATATATATGCGGATTAGACACAAAAAAAAAAAAAAAAAAACACTCAACAAATGGCTACAATTTAAGGAATGTGTTTAGTGACGGCATCAGTTTCCTAATTGACGGAGAAAGGTCTCGTGGCAAGAAAAGCTGCTTCTAGGAGGTTGTCAAGTGTTTTCGCTCGACGATTCCATTCTTGGGTGGTTGGTTTGGACCTTGTTCCTGTAACTCAAATCCTAGCCTGGTATATCCTATTTTAATTTTACACCATTGTGAACCTTACGCCTTTTTTACTCTCTGATCGAGGTTCTCGGCATTGAAAAATCTTCGTAAACTAAATCACACGTGTATATGTTGACATTTAAGAGATATACAGTCAAGAAAATCAAGAGCAATGGTGATATATATGCGGATTAGACACCAAAAAAAAACACTCAACAAATGGCTACAATTTAAGTAATGTGTTTAGTGACGGCATCAGATTCCTAATTGATGGAGAAAGGTCTGGTGGTAAGAAAAGTTGGTTCTAGGTGGTTGTCAAGTGTTTTCGCTCGGCGATTCCATTCTTGGGTGGTTGGTTTGGCCCTTGTTCCTGTAACTCGAATCCTAGCCCGGTATATCCCATTTTAATTTTACACCATTGTGAAACTTACGCCTTTTTTACTCTCTGATCGAGCTTCTCGGCATTGAAAAATCTTTGTAAACTAAATCACACGTGTATATGTTGATATTTAAGAGATATACAGTCAAGAAAATCAAGGGCAATGGTGATATATATGGGGATTAGACAACAAAAAAAAACACTCAACAAATGGCTACAATTTAAGGAATGTGTTTAGTGACGGCATCAGATTCCTAATTGATGGAGAAAGGTCTGGTGGCAAGAAAAGCTGCTTCTAGGAGGTTGTCAAGTGTTTTCGCTCGACGATTCCAATCTTGGGTGGTTGGTTTGGCCCTTGTTCCTGTAACTCGAATCCTAGCCCAGTATATCCCAATTTAATTTACACCATTGTGAACCTTACGCCTTTTTTACTCTCTGATCGAGGTTCTCGGCATTGAAAAATCTTCGTAAACTAAATCACACGTGTATATGTTGACATTTAAGAGATATACAGTCAAGAAAATCAAGGGCAATGGTGATATATATGCGGATTAGACACAAAAAAAAACACTCAACAAATGGCTACAATTTAAGGAATGTGTTTAGTGACGGCATCCGATTCCTAATTGATGGAGAAAGGTCTGTTGGCTAGAAAAGCTGCTTCTAGGAGGTTGTCAAGTGTTTTCGCTCGACGATTCCATTCTTGGGTGGTTGGTTTGGCCCTTCTTCCTGTAACCCGAATCCTAGCCCGGTATATCCCATTATAATCTTACACCATTGTGAACCTTACGTCTTTTTTACTCTCTAATCGAGGTTCTCGGCATTGAAAAATCTTCGTAAACTAAATCACACGTGTATATGTTGATATTTAAGAGATATACAGTCAAGAAAATCAAGGGCAATGGAGATATATATGCGGATTAGACACAAAAAAAAACACTCAACAAATCGCTACAATTTAAGGAATGTGTTTAGTGACGGCATTAGATTCCTAATTGATGGAGAAAGGTCTGGTGGCAAGAAAAGCTGCTTCTAGGAGGTTGTAAAGTGTTTTCGCTCGACGATTCCATTCTTGGGTGGTTGGTTAGGCCTTTGTTCCTGTAACTCGAATCCTAGCCCAGTATATCCCATTTTAATTTTACACCATTGTGAACCTTACGTCTTTTTTACTCTCTGATCGAGGTTCTCGGCATTGAAAAATCTTTGTAAACTAAATCACACGTGTATATGTTGATATTTAAGAGATATACAGTCAAGAAAATCAAGGGCAATGGTGATATATATGGGGATTAGACAACAAAAAAAAACACTCAACAAATGGCTACAATTTAAGGAATGTGTTTAGTGACGGCATCAGATTCCTAATTGATGGAGAAAGGTCTGGGGGTAAGAAAAGTTGGTTCTAGGTGGTTGTCAAGTGTTTTCGCTCGGCGATTCCATTCTTGGGTGGTTGGTTTGGCCCTTGTTCCTGTAACTCGAATCCTAGCCCGGTATATCCCATTTTAATTTGACACCATTGTGAAACTTACGCCTTTTTTACTCTCTGATCGAGCTTCTCGGCATTGAAAAATCTTTGTAAACTAAATCACACGTGTATATGTTGATATTTAAGAGATATACAGTCAAGAAAATCAAGGGCAATGGTGATATAAATGGGGATTAGACAACAAAAAAAACACTCAACAAATGGCTACAATTTAAGGAATGTGTTTAGTGACGGCATCAGATTCCTAATTGATGGAGAAAGGTCTGGTGGCAAGAAAAGCTGCTTCTAGGAGGTTGTCAAGGGTTTTCGCTCGACGATTCCATTCTTGGGTGGTTGGTTTGGCCCTTGTTCCTGTAACTCGAATCCTAGCCCAGTATATCCCATTTTAATTTACACCATTGTGAACCTTACGCCTTTTTTACTCTCTGATCGAGGTTCTCGGCATTGAAAAATCTTCGTAAACTAAATCACACGTGTATATGTTGACATTTAAGAGATATACAGTCAAGAAAATCAAGGGCAATGGTGATATATATGCGGATTAGACACAAAAAAAAACACTCAACAAATGGCTACAATTTAAGTAATGTGTTTAGTGACGGCATCCGATTCCTAATTGATGGAGAAAGGTCTGTTGGCTAGAAAAGCTGCTTCTAGGAGGTTGTCAAGTGTTTTCGCTCGACGATTCCATTCTTGGGTGGTTGGTTTGGCCCTTCTTCCTGTAACTCGAATCCTAGCCCGGTATATCCCATTATAATCTTACACCATTGTGAACCTTACGTCTTTTTTACTCTCTAATCGAGGTTCTCGGCATTGAAAAATCTTCGTAAACTAAATCACACGTGTATATGTTGATATTTAAGAGATATACAGTCAAGAAAATCAAGGGCAATGGAGATATATATGCGGATTAGACACAAAAAAAAAACACTCAACAAATCGCTACAATTTAAGGAATGTGTTTAGTGACGGCATTAGATTCCTAATTGATGGAGAAAGGTCTGGTGGCAAGAAAAGCTGCTTCTAGGAGGTTGTAAAGTGTTTTCGCTCGACGATTCCATTCTTGGGTGGTTGGTTAGGCCTTTGTTCCTGTAACTCGAATCCTAGCCCAGTATATCCCATTTTAATTTTACACCATTGTGAACCTTACGTCTTTTTTACTCTCTGGTCGAGGTTCTCGGCATTGAAAAAGCTTCGTAAACTAAATCACACGTGTATATGTTGATATTTAAGAGATATACAGTCAAGAAAATCAAGGGCTATGGTGATATATTTGCGGATTAGATACCAAAAAAAAACACTCAACAAATGGCTACAATTTAAGCAAGTGTTTTTGCTCGACGATTCCATTCTTGGGTGGTTTTTTTGGCCCTTGTTCCTGTAACTCGAATCCTAGCCCGGTATATTCCATTTTAATCTTACACCATTGTGAACCTTACACCTTTTTTACTCTCTGATCGAGGTTCTCGGCATTGAAAAATCTTCGTAAACTAAATCACACTTGTGTATGTTACCATTTAAGAGATATATAGTCAAGAAAATCAAGGGCAATGGTGATATATATGCGGATTAGACATAAAAATAAAACACTCAACAAATGGCTACAATTTAAGGAATGTGTTTAGTGACGGCAACAGATTCCTAATTGATGGAGAGTGGTCTGGTGGTAAGAAAAGCTGCTTCTCGGAGGTTGTCAGGTGTTTTCGCTCGACGATTCCTTTCTTGCGTGGTTGGTTTGGCCCTTGTTCCTGTAACTCGAATCCGAGCCCGGTATATCCCATTTTAATATTACACCATTGAGAACCTTACGCCTTTTTTACTCTCTGATCGAGGTTCTCGGCATTGAAAAATCTTCGTAAACTAAATCACACGTGTATATGTTGATATTTAAGAGATATACAGTCAAGAAAATCAAGGGCAATGGTGATATATATGCGGATTAGACACCAAAAAAAAAAACTCTCAACAAGTGGCTACAATTTAAGGAATGTGTTTAGTGACGGCATCAGATTCCTAATTGATGGAGAAAGGTCTGGTGGTAAGAAAAGCTGGTTCTAGGAGGTTTGTCAAGTGTTTTCGCTCGACCTTTCCATTATTGGGTGGTTGGTTTGGCCCTTATTCCTGTAACTCGAATTCAGCCGGGTATATCCCATTTTAATCTTACACCATTGTGAACCTTACGCCTTTTTTACTCTCTGAACGAGGTTCTCAGCGTTGAAAAATCTTCGTAAATTAAATCACACGTTTATATGTTGATATTTAAGAGATATACAGTCAAGAAAATGAAGGGAAATGGTGATATATATGCGGATTAGACACCAAAAAAAACACTCAATAAATGGCTACAATTTAAGGAATGTGTTTAGTGACGGCATCAGATTCCTAATTGATGTAGAAAGGTCTGGTGGTAAGAAAAGCTGCTTCTAGGAGGTTGTCAAGTGTTTTCGCTCCATGATTCCATTCTTGGATGATTGGTTTGGCCCTTGTTCCTGTAACTCGAATCCTAGCCCGGTATATTCCATTTTAATTTTACACCATTGTGAACCTTACGCCTTTTTTACTCTCTGATTGAGGTTCTCGGCACTGAAAAATCTTCGTAAACTAAATCACACGTGTATATGTTGACATTTAAGAGATATACAGTCAAGAAAATCAAGGGTAATGGTGATATATATGCGGATTAGACACCAAAAAAAACACTCAACAAATGCATACAATTTAAGGAATGTGTTTAGTGACGGCATCTGATTCCTATTTGATGGAGAAAGGTCAGGTGGCAAGAAAAGCTGCTTCTAGGAGGTTGTCAAGTGTTTTCGCTCGACAATTCCGTTCTTGGGTGGTTGGTTTGGCCCTTGTTCCTGTAACTCGAACCCAAGCCCGGTATATCCGATTTTAATTTTACACCATTGTGAACCTTACACCTTTTTTACTCTCTGATCGAGGTTCTCGGCATTGAAAAATCTTCGTAAACGAAATCACACATGTATATGTTGACATTTAAGAGATATACAGTGAAGAAAATCAAGGGCAATGGTGATATATATGCGGATTAGACACCAAAAAAAACACTCAACAAATGGCTACAATTTAAGGAATGTGTTTAGTGACGGCATCAGATTCCTAAATGATGGAGAAAGGTCTGGTGGCAAGAAAAGCTGCCTCTAGGAGGTTGTCAAATGTTTTCGCTCGACGATTCCATTGTTGGGTGGTTGGTTTGGCCGTTGTTCTTGTAACTCGAATCCTAGCCCGGTATATCCCATTTTAATCTTACACCATTGTGAACCTTACGTCTTTTTTACTCTCTGATCGAGGTTCTCGGCATTGAAAAATCTTCGTAAACTAAATCACACGTGTATATGTTGATATTTAAGAGATATACAGTCAAGAAAATCAAGGGCAATGGTGATATATATACGGATTAGACACAAAAAAAACACTCAACAAATGGCTACAATTTAAGGAATGTGTTTAGTGACGGCAACAGATTCCTAATTGATGGAGAGTGGTCTGGTGGTAAGAAAAGCTGCTTCTCGGAGGTTGTCAAGTGTTTTCGCTCGACGATTCCTTTCTTGCGTGGTTGGTTTGGCCCTTGTTCCTGTAACTCGAATCCGAGCCCGGTATATCCCATTTTAATATTACACCATTGAGAACCTTACGCCTTTTTTACTCTCTGATCGAGGTTCTCGGCATTGAAAAATCTTCGTAAACTAAATCACACGTGTATATGTTGATATTTAAGAGATATACAGTCAAGAAAATCAAGGGCAATGGTGATATATATGCGGATTAGACACCCAAAAAAAAAACTCTCAACAAGTGGCTACAATTTAAGGAATGTGTTTAGTGACGGCATCAGATTCCTAATTGATGGAGAAAGGTCTGGTGGTAAGAAAAGCTGGTTCTAGGAGGTTTGTCAAGTGTTTTCGCTCGACCTTTCCATTATTGGGTGGTTGGTTTGGCCCTTGTTCCTGTAACTCGAATTCAGCCCGGTATATCCCATTTTAATCTTACACCATTGTGAACCTTACGCCTTTTTTACTCTCTGAACGAGGTTCTCAGCGTTGAAAAATCTTCGTAAATTAAATCACACGTTTATATGTTGATATTTAAGAGATATACAGTCAAGAAAATGAAGGGAAATGGTGATATATATGCGGATTAGACACCAAAAAAAACACTCAATAAATGGCTACAATTTAAGGAATGTGTTTAGTGACGGCATCAGATTCCTAATTGATGTAGAAAGGTCTGGTGGTAAGAAAAGCTGCTTCTAGGAGGTTGTCAAGTGTTTTCGCTCCATGATTCCATTCTTGGATGATTGGTTTGGCCCTTGTTCCTGTAACTCGAATCCTAGCCCGGTATATCCCATTTTAATTTTACACCATTGTGAACCTTACGCCTTTTTTACTCTCTGATTGAGGTTCTCGGCACTGAAAAATCTTCGTAAACTAAATCACACGTGCATATGTTGACATTTAAGAGATATACAGTCAAGAAAATCAAGGGTAATGGTGATATATATGCGGATTAGACACCAAAAAAAACACTCAACAAATGCATACAATTTAAGGAATGTGTTTAGTGACGGCATCTGATTCCTATTTGATGGAGAAAGGTCTGGTGGCAAGAAAAGTGTAGGACCGATATTGTCAGTCTAATGAGACAATTGAAGCTAGAACCTACACATTATGTGGCGGAAACACATAATATGCATGAAACGAATCAGAAACGGAGTAGAAATAGAGTAGATACACTTTTAAACACTTTTCTCATTCAATATTCAGAAAATACAAGGTCAGCTGTTCGGCACCTATGACATGAACATTACTGAATGAGAACATACACAAGGGGTATTTATAATCCATGGGGTTTCGCTCATATGGTCTGACACATAAGCGAAATCTCATACAACTGATTTCGCTTATGTGTCACCATGACATAAAAGCGAAACCTCTTTAGACTTTACAAACCAAATATCAATCTAACCCCTGTAATTACATAATTAAGCACATTTAAACCCCTATACAAGATAAACTATGACTAAGACGCAGGCTCTAGACATTATGCACTAACAAACTCCCCCTTGGATATAGCCGCAGTCTTTGTCTTGTCTTTGGGTCTTCAAACAACTCTAAACTTCTCTTACTCTTTCTTCAGGCTCCCCCTTTCAACAATCTTCCAAGCATTTGGGATCGACACCTGGATTACCAGCAACAAGCTTCCTTTTGTATCAAGCTCGTCTTCAGACTCCCCCTAAGACTCTGCTATAGGGATCTTAATCTGGAACTTTCACCTGCAAATCTCAAACATTTATAAGAATAGACATTTTAAATGTCCAGAATTGATGATCTGGTTCTATCACAATTCTATAAAGATTTGATTATCTTAAGAATCCAACAACTAAACCTAACACTTTCAAAAATTTGATTTTTAATATTTTTCTGATTAAACACCGTCACACTCAGTCAACCAAGTCCAAGTTAATGACCCTGGTTAACTTACTAGCCTGCCAAGTCCAACTCAATGACCTTGGCTAACCAAACTATGAAGATACCGGATTTCTTAAAAAAATTAAGTTCAAATTAATGAACTTTTTGATTTTTAAACTCTTTCAAACTTTCAAACATTCAAACATTGTACCAAATATAACTGCATCTTCAGCTTACCCAGCCCTCATCTCATCCAGACATGTTCCGCAATAAGTTTTGATCTTTCAATCCCCAAAGTCAGTTGTCGAAAATAAGATGAAAGCAAAAATCTTTTTGAATTTTTTAACAAGAATAAGCTGAAAATAAATTCAAGTAATCTGTACAAACAATATTTTTGTGAGCGTGTTAAGGGATCATATCAGCTGCTGATCAAATGCAAGTACCGTTAAGCTGTTATTTCATTTTAAGCATTAAACAATTCACGTAGATTGCCGATATACTGATCCTCTTAAATTTTCACAAAACTTTCAATCTGCTCGGGATACAGAATTAGTGTTTTAGAACTTAAACATCTACATGTGTCCCACCTCAGTATATACTCCCGTATCCAGACCCCAGTATTCAATCTTACAGGTGAGTATACCTAGATGATATCTGTCATGGAATAAATTATAGTACGAGGGCCGTGAGAACTCAGGTCGATCTTTCGATACGCAGAGAGATGACGGCTTCGACTTTTGGTGGGTCCCCTTTGGGGATCTTCTTTACAACAGCACATGATTAACAATTTTGCAATGTGTTATCATTTTTTATGCTGAGGGGAGGCTTATATTTCAAAGCAGCGTAAAGTATTCTCCGGGGACTAGGTCAGAAATTTCTTTCAGCAGAAGTCCCGGGATAATACCCCAGATATCACTAAGCATAAAGACCTAGTATCTCAGAATATGGGACCCTTCAAACAAGATTTCAGGGGTTACCTATATATCCTGGAGGTGTTCCCCACGTAGATGCAAGTAAATTTTATGTTTATATCCCAAACTAATCTACTAATTTTGTAAAAACCTATCGGCACATCTTTAGTGTGACTGCTTAATTTCATTTTATACATTCCAATTCTTTAGTGTACTGCACCTGTCTAGCTGATGTACTATCATTTCCCTTTTATACACAAACTCATTTTTACTTTTTTAAATGTTTTTGGTTTTTATAGATTTTATCATGTTTTTGTATTTTTCTGCACATTCTCCCCCTAAAACTAAAACATATTTTTGTGTTTTTGTTTTTAACGAAAAGCAGAAAACAAACTGTAAAAAAAATAAAATGACAACTTGACAAAGGTTCATGTCAAATCTCCACCCAAACCAGCTTCACATTCTTCCACCCTCCCAGACTGCAGATTTTTCAACCCATTAAGTTTCAAAAGATAATAAAATCTTTTCTTGTCAAATGGTTTTGTGTAAAAATCGGCCTTCTGTTCATCTGTGTGTACATATTCAATCCTGATTAATTTCTTTTCATAACAATCTCGAATGAAATGATGACGGATTTCAATATGTTTTGTTTTAGAATGATGAACTGGATTTTTGGTTATGTTTATCGCTGCTTCGTTGTCCACATATATCGGCGTATCTAAAAATTGCAAATCGAAGTCGCGCATTTGCTGTTGGATCCAGAGGATCTGCGAACAACAGCTGGAAGCTGAAACGTATTCAGCTTCACATGTCGAAAGCGCCACTGCGGTTTGTTTCTTACACTGCCAGGTAACGAGTCGAGTTCCGAAGAACTGACACCCAGCAGTGGTGGACTTAGCATTCTGCTTACAGCTACCGAAATCAGAATCTGCAAACCCAGACAAAGTAAAATCACCCCCTTTAGGATACCACAAGCCGGTGCTTGGGCAGCCTTTCAAATACCGTAGAATTCGTTTGACGATGGTTAGATGAGATTGCTTCGGGTTTGACTGATATCTCGCACATAGACTGATGTATGAAAATCCCGTCAGATAGTTGTTCCACTTGCAAACCCAAGAAAAATTTCATTTCGCCCATGGAGCTCATCTCAAACTTCTTTTTCATCACGACCTCAAATTCTTTACACAGCTCTTCATTTGTTGATCCGAAAATGATATCATCCACGTAAATCTGCACAATTAACAAATGGTTTTCTTTTTCTTTAATAAACAACGTACTATCTACTGTACCTCGTGTGAACCCGTTGTCCAGGAGGTAAGACGAGAGCGTTTCGTACCAGGCTCTCGGGGCCTGGTGAAGTCCGTATAACGCCTTGTCCAGTAGAAATACCTTGTCCTTGTGCTTCGGATTCGTGAAACCAGGAGGTTGACCAACATACACTTCCTCACTGATCTTGCCGTAAAGAAACGCTGATTTCACGTCAAGCTGATACACTTTGAAATCCTTCCATGAAGCAAATGCCAAAAATATCCTAATAGCTTCCAATCTTGCAACTGGAGCATAAACTTCATCGTAATCAATCCCTTCTTGTTGGCTAAATCCTTGTACAACCAACCTTGCCTTGTTTCTGACTACGACTCCTCTATCATCCCTTTTACATTTGAATACCCACTTTGTTTTGATCAACTTTTGGTTTGGTGGCAAATCTACAAGTTTCCAAACGCCCAATTTCTCAAATTGTTGTAATTCCTCCTGCATAGCATTAACCCAACTCTCCTCTGTCAATGCTTCTCGATACGTCTTTGGCTCAATCTGTGAAATAAAACATTTAAAAGAAACATCTTTTTGAATGTTAGCAATCGAAGAATAGAAACAAGTAAGAGCATGATCAATTTGATGTCTAGTTTTGACACCACTTTGTAGATCGCTAATAATTTGTTCAGATGGATGGTAAGATAAAGTCCTCGGTATTGCAGTATCAGGCACATCAACTTCCGATTCCAAACTAGTTATATCAAGATCAACGGCTTGATCTTCAACTTCATTTGGATCCTCGTCAAAAGTCGGAGCGGGTTCCGCTTCTGAGTCGTCAGATTCATCGAAGGATTGAACTGTTTCCTCTGGTGGTTCGTGAATTGTTCCACTTGGTCCTGCTTCATCATCGTGAGAACCCTCGGTGGGTTGAGGAACTTCTAGCGGTCTAGAAATTGGCTCTTCAGATACACCTTGCTGATAAAGATACATTAGAGCAATTTCCTCCTCACTCGGCTCAGACGGTAAATGAAACGACTCCCAGAGATTATCGTAATCAAATAGGAATCTTTGTCCGGGAAGTTGTGGCGATGAAGTGTGCTTCTGACAATCTACATGTAGAACTTGTATCACCTTCCCCAAACATGGTACAAACACCCTTTTCAATGGGCTGGCATATCCAACAAAGAATCCTTCATTTGACTTCGCACCAAACTTTCCATCTGCATCAATAAACGTGCACGGAGAGCCGAAAGGTTCTAAGAACTCAAGATTCGGCTTGTATCTATGTAACAACTCAAAACACGTTTTTCCATACTTCTTTACTGTTAACACTCTGTTCAAAGTATAACAAGCTGCCGACACTGCTTCACTCCAAAAGAAAATAGGAAGCTTTGAATCAGCCAACATGGTACGTGCAGTTTCAATCAAGGTTCTATTCTTTCGTTCAGCTACGCCATTTTGCTGTGGTGTATACGGCGCACTGAATTCATGAAGAATTCCCTTTTCATTGCAAAATTCGTACATTTTGTTGTTCTTGAATTCGGTTCCATTGTCGCTCCTAATTCTTCGGATTGGCAACTTATACAAATTTTCCATCTTTTTGAACAACACCATCAAAGCACCAAAAGTTTCATCTTTCCTCTCCAAACACACAACCCACGAAAATCTAGAATAATCATCTGTAACCACTAAACAATACAAATCATTGCTTATGCTTCGAACATTCACAGGCCCGAAGAGATCCATATGCAATCTCTCAAGAGGTAACCTGATTGAGTTCGCGATCTTCAATGGATGTGATTTGCGCACCTGTTTACCTTTCTTACAAGCAATACAATCGTCATTCAAATGAAAATTCTTAAAATTCACACCTTCAACTAAATCATTATGAACCAGAAAATTCATTTTTCGAACATGTATGTGGCCCATCTTTCGATGCCACATTATAGAATCTTTTTCAGTTGCTTTCGGTTTTGACACAAAGCATTGTTTTTGATGAGACGTTGGCGTTGCTGTGCTCATATCAAGATAATACAAATCATTCTCACGTGGTGCACGCAACAACACCATCTCATCAGGGATTTTAAACCCTGGTTTTAAAACGACACACTCAGTTTTTGTGAAATGAACAGAGAAATCTTTGTCACAAATTTGTGAAATACTTAGCAAATTGTTCGTCAATTCTACTATATAGTTCACTTTATCAAAGGATATTACTCCATTCGAAAGCTTTCCCTGACCAACAATCCTTCCACCTTGATTACCGGCAAATCCCACATAGCAACCATTGATTGACTTGACGTCGTATAACAATGCAAGCGACCCAGTCATGTGCCTTGACGCACCACTGTCCATAATCCACTTTGATAAAATTGACTTGGGAAGCCCCTGCACATATCATATCAACTTTATTCAAACAATGAACTCCATGACTTTTTGACTTCTGAAACACTTCCAAACACTACATCACACTTTTCATCAATCTTAGGAAATTCAAATGTGACGTTTGGAACCACAGTTTCTACTTTTGATTTTAACACATTTTCTTTGATAGGAGGAAACTCTGCAAGAAACTTATCAAGCTCAGATTCAAATTCTTGTTTATCATTAGCATCCACTTTTGATGCATAAAATTCCTTTACTCCTTTTACTTTTCTGTCAACCATTTTTCCAAAAATATTTTGAACAATAGGATTAAAAGCTTTTGAATCAAACTTTAACTCGTTCTCCATTATCTTTTCCTCAACTGATTGTGATTTGATTTCAACAACTTTTGTTTCATTTTTCAAAATGTTTTCCATCTTTTTCTCCTCGACCGATGGTTTTGATTTTGCAATCCAAGTTTGATTCTCAAAAACTTTTGTCTTAGGATAAATCTTTGAAATCTTATGTGTCTTTGAAGATTCACCAACTTCAAAAGTCGATTTGACTAATGATTTCGGCTTGTCCTCCGATTTCAAAGATTCTCCTCTTTTCAAAATACGAACCGGAGAAATCATCGGTTGTTTTCCCTTTGTGTCATGTGAAGACTTTGGTCGAACATTTTGAACATTTGTCTTTCGAAAACTTGATTTTGAATCATTTTGTTTCTGAACTCTTGGTTTATCATTCACAAATTTCTCAAACACCTTTTGACACTGCTTAGCCATGTGTCCAATTTCATTGCAGCGATAGCACACTCTTTTGTCATACTCGACAAAAGTAGACTTTACAGTCTCTTCTTTCAGCTTTTGTGCTGCATTGAAATCATTCACAGCTTTTTGGCTAAAAATGTAATCTTTTTCTTCTTCAAGCATTGGACCAACTACAAACATATCATTGATTTTGTCTTTTGGTTTACCAACTTGTTTTACCATGTTCTTCTTAAAACCAATTCCTTTGTTTTTAAGCTTGTTTCTCTTGTTTTGCCCTTTACCATACCAATCTCTATTTCCCAAACCTGTTGATTTTGATGTGATAAAAGACTTTTTGGTTTTAGAAAAAAATTATTTATTGTTTACTTCATCAATATTTAATTCAACCAACTTGAACACTTTTTCGACATTCTCAATCTTTGCGTTCTGAAGAGGATACTCGTAATCGGAATAGAGTTTGTCAGTTCCAATCATGGTGTATACCACCATAATCGGATCATCATTCTTACTTTCTACCGATTTCGGTATATATTGATCTAAGAAATTTCCCTCTTTTTCAGAATCAGCACAAACCTTCTCAGATTTCACATTTTCATATTTCTCACTTTCTTCATCCAATACCTGATCGACAACCGTTTTGATAATCTGAGACTCATTATCGGTGTCAGATGAAGAAAATGTGATATCAATGCTTTCAGGTAACTCATCCTCAATTGATGTGATATCATCCTGAATTGATTTCAACTTAAGATTTAAAGCCTGTTCCACCCCATCTGGATACTTTTGAGTATAATGATTCCACATTGGGGGTGGAATACTAGTGAAAGCAGATGAAGCATGTGGCTGTTGTGGTACAATTTGTTCCAACACATATGATGAAGCCACATAACTCATTAGCTTCTTATCAATTCGTTCATTTTCAATTTTTGTCAACTCAAGTTCCTTTTTCAAAGATGCGATTGTATCTAGATGAAAATTTACTTCTCTTTGTTTATCATATAAAGTTTCTTGTGCCAACTTTGTTGCTTTATCATTTTCAAGGCTTTCTTTTTTAATCATTTTTATAGACCTGGACAATGTGTCATAAGCCTCTTTTAACTGTTCTAAGTCAAACTTCATCAAATCTGCATGTTGTTTTAATTCCTGATACTTAGTGTCTTTTTCAAGACACTCCATGCATGGTTGTGAACAACTTAGACATGGTGTATCGGGGATTAAAACTTTTTCAGTTATAATCTCATCATCACAAACAATTTTACCACCAGATTCTGACTCTGACTCAGACAACTTGACCATGTTGACCTTTCTGACTCCAGTTTCCTCCTCTAGACAAGACATTTTATCAACTAACTCATGGATGTCTGAATCTACCTCTTTTAACTTGCTCATCAAAGCTTTATCTGCAATCTCCTTTAGAACTTCTTCAGTCATTTCCTTTGAGACATCAATCATCTCATCGACTTCTTCTTTCTTTTCTTCAAATCTCGAACACATCCCAGTTTTTGGCTCCTTGAAAAAATCTGCAAAAGAATCAAAAATTTTAGGAGACAGAATAGATTTCATTGTATGAACAAATTCTTCATGTCGTGAGTGAAACTTGAGATCTTCTTCTGATAAAGATTCTTCAGCTTTTGTAGAACTTTCTGTAATCTCGTTTTCAACAACTTTCGGAGTCTCTTGATCAACAATTTCAACAACTTCTTCAACTTTCGCATCAGAAACTTCTTCAACTATCTTTGTAACTACTTCCTTTGATTCTGCAACTGTCTCGGTAATCTCAACTACCTCAGCCATCATTGCTTGATCAATCTTTTCTGGAATATACTTGTCCCAACTGAACCCAGACACTAACTTTTCATCATCTTGATTTACGATAAGTGCCTTTTCTGCTTTGTTCTCGATTTGAGGTCTTTGAACAGCAGATTGTTGATTTGGACGATGATATATAGCTTGTCTGTAGTAATCATTCTTGAATGGATTCTGATGATTCTGTATCTCACGATTAGGGCACTCGCGCTTAAAATGTCCTCTTTCTTTGCACTTAAAACAAGTCACTTTTGACTTGTCGAACCCTAATTTGTGATCTGGACCTGACAAACTACTTCTCCCGGTGATTTCCATAAAGCGTTGTGCTCGTCTAACCAAACTAGCCATGCACCACTTTATATCTATTAATTCTAACTCTTCCGGGTCGATCTGATCGTAGTCCTCTTTGATCATATCAGGATTACCAATTTTACCCACAACCAAACCTTCATAGGCTTCCAAAACTGATGCCAATAATGCAATGTGTTGCTTTGCTGCATTCTCGGTGATTTCATTTCCGTTTTTGATATTTACTGCAATGTTACAATGCACGCCGGACACAAAAGTCTGTTGATTCGAACTAGAAGAACTTTGAGGAGAATTCTGCTCATTGACTTTGACATTCGGCTCATAATTTGCAAATGGAGTCGATTGACTTGACTGATAAGCATTTGGAGCACCCGATGAAGTGTTGTCTGCACTGAATCCGGTTTGAATCTTCGGACTTTGAACATTTGTTGCTGCTGAACTGTTCTTGTAATATAATGACACATCTTGTGGTATATTTGATGAGTTCATCTTTTTAATTTTTACCAACTCCAATTCATGCGCCTCGATTTTCTCAATAAACTCACTCAAACTGTAATTCACAAAATCTCCAGTATTTTTCAACATCATCAAGTAAGTTCCCCATTCCTCATAAGGAAGTGCATCACAAAGCTTGTCTATCCATTCTTCATGTGACTTATCGATATCCAGCCTTCTCATTTCTTTCACCAAGTGACAATATCTCTCGATAAGCTGCTTTGTCGATTCACCTTTGATTCCTGTGAATATATCAAATTCCTTCTTTATCAGTGCTGTCTTGCTCTTGATCATCAAAGCACTACCTTTGAATTTCTTTTCCAAAGCTTGCCATATCGACTGTGCACTATCTTTGTGTTGTAGAAGAACTAGAATATCCTCTTTTATCGCTTGCTGCAAAATACTAACCATCTTCTTTTCTGCTTTAAACTCAATCTGTTCTGCTTCAGTAAAACTTGTAATTCTTTTCACAACATCCATTCCATCCCTCGGAAGAACATACTCTCTCTCAATTTTCATCCAGCATTCTAAATGGTTGGCCTGTACCCAGTTTTTGAATCTCCCGGACCATCCTGAATATTCATCTAAACTCATCAACTTGGGAGGTTTCTGCATCGTTCCCAGTTCGTTCTCCAAAGTTACATTCTGTATAACACTGCTTGAAGATTGTCCTGCTACGAAACCACTACCCGCAAACAGATTGTAGAAATCTTGGTTTTCCATTTTAGCGACAAAACTTGTGAAAATGTTTAACTTTTTAGAAAACAGATTGTTTTTGTAAAAAACTTTCAACACTGACTGAGTTTCTAACACACGTACACGTACACAATGGACTTATCGCTCAAACTTTGAAATTTTTCAAATACCTTGATACTGGAGCGAAATCACTTGCACCAGTGACATAAGAGCGAAATCAGGTTTTGACCTTAAGAGCGAAACCTATGTGACCACAAGAGCGATACCCTAGATTGCCATATGAGCGAAATCTGATTTTACCACAAAAGCGAAACCATGGTTTTGTCACAAGAGCGAAATCACTAATTGATCACAAAAGCGAAATCAGTAAGTGACACTTGAGCGAAATCTCTCTGTGATATGCCACAAAAGCGAAACCTGGTTTCGAGCTGTTTTAGATCATTTTTAGGTTGATTTTAAGTCTGATTTTTTCAAGGGTTTGTTAACTACTAGTTTTACACCTTATATTGAAAAATCAGTCCATTTTGTCCGTGGCAAGATCCTGAAACTCAAAAAGTGTATGAAAATAGATTCGATTCTTGGTAACTAGCTTACAACTGGCTCTGATACCAATTGTAGGACCGATATTGTCAGTCTAATGAGACAATTGAAGCTAGAACCTACACATTATGTGGCGGAAACACATAATATGCATGAAACGAATCAGAAACGGAGTAGAAATAGAGTAGATACACTTTTAAACACTTTTCTCATTCAATATTCAGAAAATACAAGGTCAGCAGTTCGGCACCTATGACATGAACATTACTGAATGAGAACATACACAAGGGGTATTTATAATCCATGGGGTTTCGCTCATATGGTCTGACACATAAGCGAAATCTCATACAACTGATTTCGCTTATGTGTCACCATGACATAAAAGCGAAACCTCTTTAGACTTTACAAACCAAATATCAATCTAACCCCTGTAATTACATAATTAAGCACATTTAAACCCCTATACAAGATAAACTATGACTACGACGCAGGCTCTAGACATTATGCACTAACAAAAAGCTGCTTCTAGGAGGTTGTCAAGTGTTTTCGCTCGACAATTCCGTTCTTGGGTGGTTGGTTTGGCCCTTGTTCCTGTAACTCGAACCCAAGCCCGGTATATCCGATTTTAATTTTACACCATTGTGAACCTTACACCTTTTTTACTCTCTGATCGAGGTTCTCGGCATTGAAAAATCTTCGTAAACGAAATCACACATGTATATGTTGACATTTAAGAGATATACAGTGAAGAAAATCAAGGGCAATGGTGATATATATGCGGATTAGACACCAAAAAAAACACTCAACAAATGGCTACAATTTAAGGAATGTGTTTAGTGACGGCATCAGATTCCTAAATGATGGAGAAAGGTCTGGTGGCAAGAAAAGCTGCCTCTACGAGGTTGTCAAATGTTTTCGCTCGACGATTCCATTCTTGGGTGGTTGGTTTGGCCGTTGTACTTGTAACTCGAATCCTAGCCCGGTATATCCCATTTTAATCTTACACCATTGTGAACCTTACGTCTTTTTTACTCTCTGATCGAGGTTCTCGGCATTGAAAAATCTTCGTAAACTAAATCACACGTGTATATGTTGATATTTAAGAGATATACAGTCAAGAAAATCAAGGGCAATGGTGATATATATACGGATTAGACACAAAAAAAACACTCAACAAATGGCTACAATTTAAGGAATGTGTTTAGTGACGGCAACAGATTCCTAATTGATGGAGAGTGGTCTGGTGGTAAGAAAAGCTGCTTCTCGGAGGTTGTCAAGTGTTTTCGCTCGACGATTCCTTTCTTGCGTGGTTGGTTTGGCCCTTGTTCCTGTAACTCGAATCCGAGCCCGGTATATCCCATTTTAATATTACACCATTGAGAACCGTACGCCTTTTTTACTCTCTGATCGAGGTTCTCGGCATTGAAAAATTTTCGTAAACTAAATCACACGTGTATATGTTGATATTTAAGAGATATACAGTCAAGAAAATCAAGGGCAATGGTGATATATATGCGGATTAGACACCAAAAAAAAACTCTCAACAAGTGGCTACAATTTAAGGAATGTGTTTAGTGACGGCATCATATTCCTAATTGATGGAGAAAGGTCTGGTGGTAAGAAAAGCTGGTTCTAGGAGGTTTGTCAAGTGTTTTCGCTCGACGTTTCCATTATTGGGTGGTTGGTTTGGCCCTTGTTCCTGTAACTCGAATTCAGCCCGGTATATCCCATTTTAATCTTACACCATTGTGAACCTTACACCTTTTTTACTCTCTGAACGAGGTTCTCGGCGTTGAAAAATCTTCGTAAATTAAATCACACGTTTATATGTTGATATTTAAGAGATATACAGTCAAGAAAATCAAGGGAAATGACGATATATATGCGGATTAGACACCAAAAAAAACACTCAATAAATGGCTACAATTTAAGGAATGTGTTTAGCGACGGCATCAGATTCCTAATTGATGTAGAAAGGTCTGGTGGTAAGAAAAGCTGCTTCTAGGAGGTTGTCAAGTGTTTTCGCTCCACGATTCCATTCTTGGATGGTTGGTTTGGCCCTTGTTCCTGTAACTCGAATCCTAGCCCGGTATATCCCATTTGAATCTTACACCATTGTGAACCTTACGCCTTTTTTACTCTCTGATCTAGGTTCTCGGCATTGAAAAATCTTCGTAAACTAAATCACACGTGTATATCTTGACATTTAAGAGTTATACAGTCAAGAAAATCAAGGGCAATGGTGATATATATGCGGATTAGACACAAAAAAAAAACACTCAACAAATGGCTACAATTTAAGGAATGTGTTTAGTGACGGCATCAGATTCTTAATTGATGGAGAAAGGTCTGGTGGCAAGAAAAGCTGCTTCATGGAGGTTGTCAAGTGTTTTCGCTCGACAATTCCATTCTTGGGTGGTTGGTTTGGCCCCTGTTCCTGTAAGTCAAATCCAAGCCCGGTATATCCGATTTTAATTTTACACCATTGTGAACCTTACACCTTTTTTACTCTCTGATCGAGGTTCTCGGCATTGAAAAATCTTCGTAAACGAAATCACACGTGTATATGTTGACATTTAAGAGATATACAGTCAAGAAAATCAAGGGCAATGGTGATATATATGCGGATTAGACACAAAAAAAAACACTCAACAAATGGCTACAATTTAAGGAATGTGTTTAGTGACGGCATCAGATTCCTAATTGATGGAGAAAGGTCTGGTGGCAAGAAAAGCTGCCTCTAGGAGGTTGTCAAATGTTTTCGCTCGACGATTCCATTCTTGGGTGGTTGGTTTGGCCGTTGTTCTTGTAACTCGAATCCTAGCCCGGTATATCCCATTTTAATCTTACACCATTGTGAACCTTACGTCTTTTTTACTCTCTGATCGAGGTTCTCGGCATTGAAAAATCTTCGTAAACTAAATCACACGTGTATATGTTGATATTTAAGAGATATACAGTCAAGAAAATCAAGGGCAATGGTGATATATATACGGATTAGACACAAAAAAAACACTCAACAAATGGCTACAATTTACGGAATGTGTTTAGTGACGGCAACAGATTCCTAACTGATGGAGAGTGGTCTGGTGGTAAGAAAAGCTGCTTCTCGGAGGTTGTCATGTGTTTTCGCTCGACGATTCCTTTCTTGCGTGGTTGGTTTGGCCCTTGTTCCTGTAACTCGAATCCGAGCCCGGTATATCCCATTTTAATATTACACCATTGAGAACCGTACGCCTTTTTTACTCTCTGATCGAGGTTCTCGGCATTGAAAAATTTTCGTCAACTAAATCACACGTGTATATGTTGATATTTAAGAGATATACAGTCAAGAAAATCAAGGGCAATGGTGATATATATGCGGATTAGACACCAAAAAAAAACTCTCAACAAGTGGCTACATTTTAAGGAATGTGTTTAGTGACGGCATCAGATTCCTAATTGATGGAGAAAGGTCTGGTGGTAAGAAAAGCTGGTTCTAGGAGGTTTGTCAAGTGTTTTCGCTCGACGTTTCCATTATTGGGTGGTTGGTTTGGCCCTTGTTCCTGTAACTCGAATTCAGCCCGGTATATCCCATTTTAATCTTACACCATTGTGAACCTTACACCTTTTTTACTCTCTGAACGAGGTTCTCGGCGTTGAAAAATCTTCGTAAATTAAATCACACGTTTATATGTTGATATTTAAGAGATATACAGTCAAGAAAATCAAGGGAAATGACGATATATATGCGGATTAGACACCAAAAAAAACACTCAATAAATGGCTACAATTTAAGGAATGTGTTTAGCGACGGCATCAGATTCCTAATTGATGTAGAAAGGTCTGGTGGTAAGAAAAGCTGCTTATAGGAGGTTGTCAAGTGTTTTCGCTCCACGATTCCATTCTTGGATGGTTGGTTTGGCCCTTGTTCCTGTAACTCGAATCCTAGCCCGGTATATCCCATTTTAATCTTACACCATTGTGAACCTTACGCCTTTTTTACTCTCTGATCTAGGTTCTCGGCATTGAAAAATCTTCGTAAACTAAATCACACGTGTATATCTTGACATTTAAGAGTTATACAGTCAAGAAAATCAAGGGCAATGGTGATATATATGCGGATTAGACACAAAAAAAAAACACTCAACAAATGGCTACAATTTAAGGAATGTGTTTAGTGACGGCATCAGATTCCTAATTGATGGAGAAAGGTCTGGTGGCAAGAAAAGCTGCTTCATGGAGGTTGTCAAGTGTTTTCGCTCGACAATTCCATTCTTGGGTGGTTGGTTTGGCCCCTGTTCCTGTAAGTCGAATCCAAGCCCGGTATATCCGATTTTAATTTTACACCATTGTGAACCTTACACCTTTTTTACTCTCTGATCGAGGTTCTCGGCATTGAAAAATCTTCGTAAACTAAATCACACGTGTATATGTTGATATTTAAGAGATATACAGTCAAGAAACTCAAGGGCAATGGTGATATATATACGGATTAGACACAAAAAAGAACACTCAACAAATGGCTACAATTTAAGGAATATGTTTAGTGACGGCATCAGATTCGTAATTGATGGAGAAAGGCCTGGTTGCAAGAAAAGCTGCTTCTAGGAGGTTGTCAAGTGTTTTCGCTCGATGATTCCATTCTTGGGTGGTTGGTTTGGCCCTTGTTCCTGTAACTCGAATCCTAGCCCGGTATATCCTATTTTAATTTTACACCATTGCGAACCTTACGCCTTTTTTATTCTCTGATCGAGGTTCTCGGCACTGAAAAATCTTCGTAAACTAAATCACACGTGTATATGTTGACATTTAAGAGATATACAGTCAAGAAAATCAAGGGCAATGGTGATATATATGCATATTAGACACCAAAAAAAAAACACTCAACAAATGGCTACAATTTAAGGAATGTGCTTAGTGACGGCATCAGATTCCTAATTGATGGATAAAGGTATGCTGGCAAGAAAAGCTGCTTCTAGGAGGTTGTCAAGTGTTTTCGCTCAACGATTCCATTCTTGGGTGGTTGGTTTGGCCGTTGTTCCTGTAACTCGAATCCTAGCCCGGTATATCCCATTTTAATCTTACACCATTGTGAACCTTACGTCTTTTTTACTCTCTGATCGAGATTCTCGGCATTGAAAAATCTTCGTAAACTAAATCACACGTGTATATGTTGATATTTAAGAGATATACGGTCAAGAAAATTAAGGGCAATGGTGATATATATACGGATTAGACACAAAAAAAACACTCAACAAATGGCTACAATTTAAGGAATGTGTTTAGTGACGGGATCAGATTCCTAATTGATGAAGAAAGGTCTGGTGGCAAGAAAAGCTGCTTCTAGGAGGTGGTCAAGTGTTTTTGCTCGAAGATTCCATTCTTGGGTGGTTGGTTTGGCCCTTGTTCCTGTAACTCTAATCCTAGCCCGGTATATCCCATTTTAATTTTACACCATTATGAACCTTTCGCCTTTTTTACTCTCTGATCGAGGTTCTCGACATTGAAAAATCTTTGTAAACTAAATCACATGTGTATATGTTGACATTTAAGAGATATACAGTCAAGAAAATCAAGGGCAATGGTGATATATATGCGGATTAGACACCAAAAAAAACACTCAACAAATGGCTACAATTTAAGGAATGTGTTTAGTGACGGCATCAGATTCGTAATTAATGGAGAAAGGTCTAGTTGCAAGAAAAGCTAGTTCTAGGATGTTGTCAAGTGTTTTCGCTGGACGATTCCATTCTTGGGTGGTTGGTTTGGCCCTTCTTCCTGTAACTCAAATCCTAGCCCGGTATATCCCATTTTAATTTTACACCATTGTGAACCTTACGCCTTTTTTATTCTCTGATCGAGGTTCTCGGCATTGAAAAATCTTTGTAAACTAAATCACACGTGTATATGTTGACATTTAAGAGATATACAGTTAAGAAAATCAAGGGCAATGGTGATATATATGCAGATTAAACACAAAAAAAAAAAAAAAAACACTCAACAAATGGCTACAATTTAAGGAATTTGTTTAGTGACGGCATCAGATTCCTAATTGATGGATAAAGGTATGCTGGCAAGAAAAGCTGCTTCTAGGAGGTTGTCAAGTGTTTTCGCTCGACGATTCCATTCTTGGGTGGTTGGTTTGGCCGTTGTTCCTGTAACTCGAATCCTAGCCCGGTATATCCCATTATAATCTTACACCATTGTGAACCTTACGCCTTTTATACTCTCTGATCGAGGTTCTCGGCATTGAAAAATCTTCGTAAACTAAATCACACGTGTATATGTTGATATTTAAGAGATATACCGTCAAGAAAATCAAGGGCAATGGTGATATATATGCGGATTAGACACAAAAAAAAACACTCAACAAATGGCTACAATTTAAGGAATGTGTTTTGTGACGGGATCAGATTCCTAATTGATGAAGAAAGGTCTGGTGGCAAGAAAAGCTGCTTCTAGGAGGTTCTCAATTGTTTTCGCTCGACGATTCCATTCTTGGGTGGTTGGTTTGGCCCTTGTTCCTGTAACTCTAATCCTAGCCCGGTATATCCCATTTTAATTTTACACCGTTGTGAACCTTACGCCTTTTTTACTCTCTTATCGATGTTCTCGGCATTGAAAAATCTTCGTAAACTAAATCACACGTGTATATATTGACATTTAAGAGATATACAATCAAGAAAATCAAGGGCAATGGTGATATATATGCGGATTAGACACAAAAAAAAACACTCAACAAATGGCTACAATTTAAGGAATGTGTTTAGTGACGACATCAGATTCCTAATTGATGGATAAAGGTATGCTGGCAAGAAAAGCTTCTTCTAGGAGGTTGTCAAGTGTTTTCGCTCAACGATTCCATTCTTGGGTGGTTGGCTTGGCCGTTGTTCCTGTAACTCGAATCCTAGCCCGGTATATCCCATTTTAATCTTACACCATTGTGAACCTTACGTCTTTTTTACTCTCTGATCGAGGTTCTCGGCACTGAAAAATCTTCGTAAACTAAATCACACATGTATATGTTGATATTTAAGAGATATACAGTCAAGAAAATTAAGGGCAATGGTGATATATATACGGATTAGACACAAAAAAAAACACTCAACAAATGGCTACAATTTAAGGAATGTGTTTAGTGACGGGATCAGATTCCTAATTGATGAAGAAAGGTCTGGTGGCAAGAAAAGCTGCTTCTAGGAGGTGGTCAAGTGTTTTTGCTCGACGATTCCATTCTTGGGTGGTTGGTTTGGCCATTGTTCCTGTAACTCGAATCCTAGCCCGGTATATCACATTTTAATCTTACACCTTTGTGAACCCTACGCCTTTTTTACTCTCTGATCGAGGTTCTCGGCATTGAAAAATCTTCGTAAACTAAATCACACGTGTATATGTTGATATTTAAGAGATATATACAGTCAAGAAAATCAAGGGCAATGGTGATATATATGCAGATTAGAAACAAAAAAAAAACACTCAACAAATGGCTACAATTTAAGGAATGTGTTTAGTAACGACATCAGATTCCTAATTGATGGATAAAGGTATGCTGGCAAGAAAAGCTGCTTCTAGGAGGTTGTCAAGTGTTTTCGCTCAACGATTCCATTCTTGGGTGGTTGGTTTGGCCGTTGTTCCTGTAACTCGAATCATAGCCCGGTATATCCCATTTTAATCTTACACCATTGTGAACCTTACGTCTTTTTTACTCTCTGATCGAGGTTCTCGGCGTTGAAAAATCTTCGTAAACTAAATCACACGTGTATATGTTGATATTTAGGAGATATACAGTCAAGAAAATTAAGGGCAATGGTGATATATATACGGATTAGACACAAAAAAAAACACTCAACAAATGGCTACAATTTAAGGAATGTGTTTAGTGACGGGATCAGATTCCTAATTGATGGATAAAGGTATGCTGGCAAGAAAAGCTGCTTCTAGGAGGTTGTCAAGTGTTTTCGCTCGACGATTCCATTCTTGGGTGGTTGGTTTGGCCGTTGTTCCTGTAACTCGAATCCTAGCCCGGTATATCCCATTATAATCTTACACCATTGTGAACCTTACGCCTTTTTTACTCTCTGATCGAGGTTCTCGGCTTTGAAAAATCTTCGTAAACTAAATCACACGTGTATAGTGACGGCATTAGATTCCTAATTGATGGAGAAAGGTCTGGTGGCAAGAAAAAGACGTAAGGTTCAAGTGTTTTCGCTCGACGATTCCATTCTTGGGTGGTTGGTTAGGCCCTTGTTCCTGCAACATATACACGTGTGATTTAGTTTATGAGGATTTTTCAATGCCGAGAACCTCGATCAGAGAGTAAAAAAGGCGTAAGGTTCACAACAGTGTAATATTAAAATGGGATATACCGGGCTAGGATTCGAGTTACAGGAACAACGGCCAAACCAACCACCCAAGAATGGAATCGTCAAGCGAAAACACTTGACAACCTCCTAGAAGCAGCTTTTCTTGCCACAAGACCTTTCTCCATCAATTAGGAATCTGATGCCGTCACTAAACACATTCCTTAAATTGTAGCCATTTGTTGAGTGTTTTTTTTTATTGTGTCTAATCCGCATATATATCACCATTGCCCTTGATTTTCTTGACTGTATATCTCTTAAATATCAACATATACACGAGTGATTTAGTTTACGAAGATTTTTAATGCCGAGAACCTCGATCAGAGAGTAAAAAAGGCGTAAGGTTCACAATGGTGTAAAATTAAAATGGGATATACCGAGCTAGGATTCGAGTTACAGGAACAAGGGACAAACCAACCACCCAAGAATGGAATCGTCGAGCGAAAACACTTGATAACCTTCTAGAAGCAGCTTTTCTTGCCACCAGACCTTTCTCCATCAAATAGGAATCTGATGCCGTCACTAAACACATTCCTTAAATTGTAGCCATTTGTTGAGTGTTTTTTTTGGTGTCTAATCCGCATATATATCACCATTGCCCTTGATTTTCTTGACTGTATATCACTTAAATGTCAACATATACACGTGTGATTTAGTTTACGAAGATTTTTCAATGCCGAGAACCTCTATCAGAGAGTAAAAAAGGCGTAAGGTTCACAATGATGTAAAATTAAAATGGGATATACCGAGCTAGGATTCGAGTTACAGGAACAAGGGCCAAACCAACCACCCAAGAATGGAATCGTCGAGCGAAAACACTTGACAACCTCCAAGAAGCAGCTTTTCTTGCCACCAGTCCTTTCTCCATCACTTAGGAATCTGATGCCGTCACAAAACACATTCCTTAAATTGCAGCCATTTGTTGAGTGTTTTTTTTGTGTCTAATCCGCATATATATCACCATTGCCCTTGATTTTCTTAACTTTATATCTCTTAAATGTCAACATATACACGTGTGATATAGTTTAATAAGATTTTTCAATGCCGAGAACCTCGATCAGAGAGTAAAAAAGGCGTAAGGTTCACAACAGTGTAAGATTAAAATGGGATATACCGAGCTTGGATTCGAGTTACAGGAACAAGGGCCAAACCAACCACCCAAGAATGGAATCGTCAAGCGAAAACACTTGACAACCTCCTAGAAGCAGCTTTTTTTGCCACCAGACCTTTCTCCATCAATTAGGAATCTGATGCCGTCACTAAACACATTCCTTAAATTGTAGCCATTTGTTGAGTGTTTTTTTATTGTGTCTAATCCGCATATATATCACCATTGCCCTTGATTTTCTTGACTGTATATCTCTTAAATATCAACATATACACGTGTGATTTAGTTTACGAAGATTTTTCAAGGCCGAGAACCTCGATAAGAGAGTAAAAAAGGCGTAAGGTTCACAATGGTGTAAAATTAAAATGGGATATACCGAGCTAGGATTCGAGTTACAGGAACAAGGGCCAAACCAAGCACCCAAGAATGGAATCGTTGAGCGAAAACACTTGACAACCTTCTAGAAGCAGCTTTTCTTGCCACCAGACCTTTCTCCATCAAATAGGAATCTGATGCCGTCACTAAACACATTCCTTAAATTGTAGCCGTTTGTTGAGTGTTTTTTTTTGGTGTCTAATCTGCATATATATCACCATTGCCCTTGATTTTCTTGACTGTATATCACTTAAATGTCAACATATACACGTGTGATTTAGTTTACGAAGATTTTTCAATGCCGAGAACCTCTATCAGAGAGTAAAAAAGGCGTAAGGTTCACAATGATGTAAAATTAAAATGGGATATACCGAGCTAGGATTCGAGTTACAGGAACAAGGGCCAAACCAAACACCCAAGAATGGAATCGTCGAGCGAAAACATTTGACAACCTCCTAGAAGCAGCTTTTCTTACCACCAGACCTTTCTCCATCAATTAGGAATCTAATGCCGTCACTAAACACATTCCTTAAATTGTAGCCATTTGTTGAGTGTTTTCTTTGGTGTCTAATCCGCATATATATCACCATTGCCCTTGATTTTCTTGACTGTATATCTCTTAAATATCAACATATACACGTGTGATTTAGTTTACGAAGATTTTTCAATGCCGAGAACCTCGATCAGAGAGTAAAAAAGGCGTAAGGTTCACAATGGTGTAAAATTAAAATGGGATATACCGAGCTAGGATTCGAGTTACAGGAACAAGGGCCAAACCAAGCACCCAAGAATGGAATCGTTGAGCGAAAACACTTGACAACCTTCTAGAAGCAGCTTTTCTTGCCACCAGACCTTTCTCCATCAAATAGGAATCTGATGCCGTCACTAAACACATTCCTTAAATTGTAGCCGTTTGTTGAGTGTTTTTTTTTGGTGTCTAATCTGCATATATATCACCATTGCCCTTGATTTTCTTGACTGTATATCACTTAAATGTCAACATATACACGTGTGATTTAGTTTACGAAGATTTTTCAATGCCGAGAACCTCTATCAGAGAGTAAAAAAGGCGTAAGGTTCACAATGATGTAAAATTAAAATGGGATATACCGAGCTAGGATTCGAGTTACAGGAACAAGGGCCAAACCAAGCACCCAAGAATGGAATCGTTGAGCGAAAACACTTGACAACCTTCTAGAAGCAGCTTTTCTTGCCACCAGACCTTTCTCCATCAAATAGGAATCTGATGCCGTCACTAAACACATTCCTTAAATTGTAGCCGTTTGTTGAGTGTTTTTTTTTGGTGTCTAATCTGCATATATATCACCATTGCCCTTGATTTTCTTGACTGTATATCACTTAAATGTCAACATATACACGTGTGATTTAGTTTACGAAGATTTTTCAATGCCGAGAACCTCTATCAGAGAGTAAAAAAGGCGTAAGGTTCACAATGATGTAAAATTAAAATGGGATATACCGAGCTAGGATTCGAGTTACAGGAACAAGGGCCAAACCAAACACCCAAGAATGGAATCGTCGAGCGAAAACATTTGACAACCTCCTAGAAGCAGCTTTTCTTACCACCAGACCTTTCTCCATCAATTAGGAATCTAATGCCGTCACTAAACACATTCCTTAAATTGTAGCCATTTGTTGAGTGTTTTCTTTGGTGTCTAATCCGCATATATATCACCATTGCCCTTGATTTTCTTGACTGTATATCTCTTAAATATCAACATATACACGTGTGATTTAGTTTACGAAGATTTTTCAATGCCGAGAACCTCGATCAGAGAGTAAAAAAGGCGTAAGGTTCACAATGGTGTAAAATTAAAATGGGATATACCGAGCTAGGATTCGAGTTACAGGAACAAGGGCCAAACCAAGCACCCAAGAATGGAATCGTTGAGCGAAAACACTTGACAACCTTCTAGAAGCAGCTTTTCTTGCCACCAGACCTTTCTCCATCAAATAGGAATCTGATGCCGTCACTAAACACATTCCTTAAATTGTAGCCGTTTGTTGAGTGTTTTTTTTTTGTGTCTAATCTGCATATATATCACCATTGCCCTTGATTTTCTTGACTGTATATCACTTAAATGTCAACATATACACGTGTGATTTAGTTTACGAAGATTTTTCAATGCCGAGAACCTCTATCAGAGAGTAAAAAAGGCGTAAGGTTCACAATGATGTAAAATTAAAATGGGATATACCGAGCTAGGATTCGAGTTACAGGAACAAGGGCCAAACCAAGCACCCAAGAATGGAATCGTTGAGCGAAAACACTTGACAACCTTCTAGAAGCAGCTTTTCTTGCCACCAGACCTTTCTCCATTAAATAGGAATCTGATGCCGTCACTAAACACATTCCTTAAATTGTAGCCGTTTGTTGAGTGTTTTTTTTGGTGTCTAATCTGCATATATATCACCATTGCCCTTGATTTTCTTGACTGTATATCACTTAAATGTCAACATATACACGTGTGATTTAGTTTACGAAGATTTTTCAATGCCGAGAACCTCTATCAGAGAGTAAAAAAGGCGTAAGGTTCACAATGATGTAAAATTAAAATGGGATATACCGAGCTAGGATTCGAGTTACAGGAACAAGGGCCAAACCAACCACCCAAGAATGGAATCGTCGAGCGAAAACACTTGACAACCTCCTAGAAGCGGCTTTTCTTGCCACCAGACCTTTCTCCATCATTTAGGAATCTGATGCCGTCACAAAACACATTCCTTAAATTGCAGCCATTTGTTGAGAGTTTTTTTTTGTGTCTAATCCGCATATATATCACCATTGCCCTTGATTTTCTTAACTCTATATCTCTTAAATGTCAACATAAACACGTGTGATATAGATTACGAAGATTTTTCAATGCCGAGAACCTCGATCAGAGAGTAAAAAAGGCGTAAGGTTCGCAATGCTGTAAGATTAAAATGGGATATACCGGGCTAGGATTCGAGTTACAGGAACAAGGGCCAAACCAAACACCCAAGAATGGAATCGTCGAGCGAAAACACTTGACAACCTCCTAGAAGCAGCTTTTCTTACCACCAGACCTTTCTCCATCAATTAGGAATCTAATGCCGTCACTAAACACATTCCTTAAATTGTAGCCATTTGTTGAGTGTTTTCTTTGGTGTCTAATCCGCATATATATCACCATTGCCCTTGATTTTCTTGACTGTATATCTCTTAAATATCAACATATACACGTGTGATTTAGTTTACGAAGATTTTTCAATGCCGAGAACCTCGATCAGAGAGTAAATAAGGCGTAAGGTTCACAATGGTGTAAAATTAAAATGGGATATACCGAGCTAGGATTCGAGTTACAGGAACAAGGGCCAAACCAAGCACCCAAGAATGGAATCGTTGAGCGAAAACACTTGACAACCTTCTAGAAGCAGCTTTTCTTGCCACCAGACCTTTCTCCATCAAATATGAATCTGATGCCGTCACTAAACACATTTTTTAAATTGTAGCCATTTGTTGAGTGTTTTTTTTTTGTGTCTAATCCGCATATATATCACCATTGCCCTTGATTTTCTTGACTGTATATCACTTAAATGTCAACATATACACGTGTGATTTAGTTTACGAAGATTTTTCAATGCCGAGAACCTCGATCAGAGAGTAAAAAAGGCGTAAGGTTCGCAATGCTGTAAGATTAAAATGGGATATACCGGGCTAGGATTCGAGTTACAGGAACAAGGGCCAAACCAAACACCCAAGAATGGAATCGTCGAGCGAAAACACTTGACAACCTCCTAGAAGCAGCTTTTCTTACCACCAGACCTTTCTCCATCAATTAGGAATCTAATGCCGTCACTAAACACATTCCTTAAATTGTAGCCATTTGTTGAGTGTTTTCTTTGGTGTCTAATCCGCATATATATCACCATTGCCCTTGATTTTCTTGACTGTATATCTCTTAAATGTCAACATATACACGTGTGATTTAGTTTACGAAGATTTTTCAATGCCGAGAACCTCGATCAGAGAGTAAAAAAGGCGTAAGGTTCACAATGGTGTAAAATTAAAATGGGATATACCGAGCTAGGATTCGAGTTACAGGAACAAGGGCCAAACCAAGCACCCAAGAATGGAATCGTTGAGCGAAAACACTTGACAACCTTCTAGAAGCAGCTTTTCTTGCCACCAGACCTTTCTCCATCAAATAGGAATCTGATGCCGTCACTAAACACATTCCTTAAATTGTAGCCGTTTGTTGAGTGTTTTTTTTTGGTGTCTAATCTGCATATATATCATCATTGCCCTTGATTTTCTTGACTGTATATCACTTAAATGTCAACATATACACGTGTGATTTAGTTTACGAAGATTTTTCAATGCCGAGAACCTCTATCAGAGAGTAAAAAAGGCGTAAGGTTCACAATGATGTAAAATTAAAATGGGATATACCGAGCTAGGATTCGAGTTACAGGAACAAGGGCCAAACCAAGCACCCAAGAATGGAATCGTTGAGCGAAAACACTTGACAACCTTCTAGAAGCAGCTTTTCTTGCCACCAGACCTTTCTCCATTAAATAGGAATCTGATGCCGTCACTAAACACATTCCTTAAATTGTAGCCGTTTGTTGAGTGTTTTTTTTGGTGTCTAATCTGCATATATATCACCATTGCCCTTGATTTTCTTGACTGTATATCACTTAAATGTCAACATATACACGTGTGATTTAGTTTACGAAGATTTTTCAATGCCGAGAACCTCTATCAGAGAGTAAAAAAGGCGTAAGGTTCACAATGATGTAAAATTAAAATGGGATATACCGAGCTAGGATTCGAGTTACAGGAACAAGGGCCAAACCAACCACCCAAGAATGGAATCGTCGAGCGAAAACACTTGACAACCTCCTAGAAGCGGCTTTTCTTGCCACCAGACCTTTCTCCATCATTTAGGAATCTGATGCCGTCACAAAACACATTCCTTAAATTGCAGCCATTTGTTGAGAGTTTTTTTTTGTGTCTAATCCGCATATATATCACCATTGCCCTTGATTTTCTTAACTCTATATCTCTTAAATGTCAACATAAACACGTGTGATATAGATTACGAAGATTTTTCAATGCCGAGAACCTCGATCAGAGAGTAAAAAAGGCGTAAGGTTCGCAATGCTGTAAGATTAAAATGGGATATACTGGGCTAGGATTCGAGTTACAGGAACAAGGGCCAAACCAAACACCCAAGAATGGAATCGTCGAGCGAAAACACTTGACAACCTCCTAGAAGCAGCTTTTCTTACCACCAGACCTTTCTCCATCAATTAGGAATCTAATGCCGTCACTAAACACATTCCTTAAATTGTAGCCATTTGTTGAGTGTTTTCTTTGGTGTCTAATCCGCATATATATCACCATTGCCCTTGATTTTCTTGACTGTATATCTCTTAAATATCAACATATACACGTGTGATTTAGTTTACGAATATTTTTCAATGCCGAGAACCTCGATCAGAGAGTAAATAAGGCGTAAGGTTCACAATGGTGTAAAATTAAAATGGGATATACCGAGCTAGGATTCGAGTTACAGGAACAAGGGCCAAACCAAGCACCCAAGAATGGAATCGTTGAGCGAAAACACTTGACAACCTTCTAGAAGCAGCTTTTCTTGCCACCAGACCTTTCTCCATCAAATAGGAATCTGATGCCGTCACTAAACACATTTTTTAAATTGTAGCCATTTGTTGAGTGTTTTTTTTTGGTGTCTAATCCGCATATATATCACCATTGCCCTTGATTTTCTTGACTGTATATCACTTAAATGTCAACATATACACGTGTGATTTAGTTTACGAAGATTTTTCAATGCCGAGAACCTCTATCAGAGAGTAAAAAAGGCGTAAGGTTCACAATGATGTAAAATTAAAATGGGATATACCGAGCTAGGATTCGAGTTACAGGAAGAAGGGCCAAACCAACCACCCAAGAATGGAATCGTCGAGCGAAAACACTTGACAACCTCCTAGAAGCAGCTTTTCTTGCCAAAGGACCTTTCTCCATCAATTCGGAATCTGATGCCGTCACTAAACACATTCCTTAAATTGTAGCCATTTGTTGAGTTTTTTTTTTTTGGTGTCTAAAACGCATATATATCACCATTGCCCTTGATTTTCTTGATTTTTTACCTCTTAAATGTCAACATATACACGTGTGATTTAGTTTACGAAGATTTTTCAATGCCAAGAACCTCGATCAGAGAGTAAAAAAGGCGTAAGGTTCACAATGGTGTAAAATTAAAATGGGATATACCGGGCTAGGATTCGAGTTACGGGAAGAAGGGCTAAACCAACCACCCGAGAATGGAATCGTCAAGCAAAAACACTTGACAACCTCCTAGAAGCAGCTTTTCTTGCCACCAGACCTTTCTCCATCAATTAGGAATCTGGTGTCGTCACTAAACACATTCCTTAAATTGTAGTCATTTGTTGAGTGTTTTTTTGTGTGTCTAATCCGAATATATATCACCATTACCCTTGATTTTCTTGACTGTATATCTCTTAAATCTCAACATATACACGTGTGATTTAGTTTACGAAGATTTTTCAATGCCAAGAACCTCTATCAAAGAGTAAAAAAGGCGTAATGTTCACAATGGTGTAAAATTAAAATGGTATATACCGGGCTAGGATTCGAGTTGCAGTAACAAGGGCCAAACCAACCACCCAAGAATGGAATCGTCGAGCGGAAACACTTGACAACCTCCTAGAAGCAGCTTTTCTTGCCACCAGACCTTTCTCCATCAATTAGGAATCTGATGCCATTACTAAACACATTCCTTAAATTGTAGCCATTTGTTGAGTGTTTTTTTGGTGTCTAATCCGCATATATATCACCATTGCCCTTGATTTTGTTGACTGTATATCTCTTAAATGTCAACATATACACGTGTGATTTAGTTTACGGAGATTTTTCAATGCCGAGAACCTCGATCAGAGAGTAAAAAAGGCGTAAGGTTCACAATGGTGTAAGATTAAAATGGGATATACCGGGCTAGGATTCGAGTTACAGGAACATGGGCCAAACCAACCACCAATGAATGGAATCGTCGAGCGAAAACACTTGACAACCTCCTAGAAGCAGCTTTTCTTGCCAAAGGACCTTTCTCCATCAATTCGGAATCTGATGCCGTCACTAAACACATTCCTTAAATTGTAGCCATTTGTTGAGTTTTTTTTTGGTGTCTAAAACGCATATATATCACCATTGCCCTTGATTTTCTTGACTGTATACCTCTTAAATGTCAACATATACACGTGTGATTTAGTTTACGAAGATTTTTCAATGCCAAGAACCTCTATCAAAGAGTAAAAAAGGCGTAAGGTTCACAATGGTGTAAAATTAAAATGGTATATACCGGGCTAGGATTCGAGTTGCAGGAACAAGGGCCAAACCAACCACCCAAGAATGGAATCGTCAAGCGAAAACACTTGACAACCTCCTAGAAGCAGCTTTTCTTGCCACCAGACCTTTCTCCATCAATTAGGAATCTGGTGTCGTCACTAAACACATTCCTTAAATTGTAGCCATTTGTTGAGTGTTTTTTTGTGTGTCTAATCCGAATATATATCACCATTACCCTTGATTTTCTTGACTGTATATCTCTTAAATGTCAACATATACATATGTGATTTAGTTTACGAAGATTTTTCAATGCCAAGAACCTCTATCAATGAGTAAAAAAGGCGTAAGGTTCACAATGGTGTAAAATTAAAATGGTATATACCGGGCTAGGATTCGAGTTGCAGGAACAAGGGCCAAACCAACCACCCAAGAATGGAATCGTCGAGCGAAAACACTTGACAACCTCCTAGAAGCAGCTTTTCTTGCCACCAGACCTTTCTCCATCAATTAGGAATCTGATGCCATTACTAAACACATTCCTTAAATTGTAGCCATTTGTTGAGTGTTTTTTTTTGGTGTCTAATCCGCATATATATCACCATTGCTCTTGATTTTCTTGACTGTATATCTCTAAAATATCAACATATACACGTGTGATTTAGTTTACGAAGATTTTTCAATGCCGAGAACCTCGATCAGAGAGTAAAAAAGGCGTAAGGTTCACAATGGTGTAAAATTAAAATGGGATATACCGGGCTAGGATTCGAGTTACATGAACATGGGCCAAACCAACCACCTAAGAATGGAATCGTCGAGCAAAAACACTTGACAACCTCCTAGAAACATCTTTTCTTGCCACCAGACCTTTCTCCATCAATTAGGAATCTGATGCCGTCACTAAACACATTCCTTAAATTGTAGCCAATTGTTGAGTGTGTTTTTGGTGTCTAATCCGCATATATATCACCATTGCCGTTGATTTTCTTGACTGTATATCTCTTAAATGTCAACATATACACGTGTGATTTAGTTTACGAAGATTTTTTAATGCCGAGAACCTCGATCAGAGAGTAAAAAAGGTGTAAGGTTCACAATGGTGTAAAATTAAAATGGGATATACCGGGCTCGGATTCGAGTTACAGGAACAAGGGCCAAACCAGCCACCCAAAAATGGAATCGTCGAGCGAAAACACTTGACAACCTCCTAGAAGCAGCTTTTCTTGCCACCAGACCTTTCTCCATCAATTAGGAATCTGATGCCATCACTAAACACAATCCTTTTTTTGGTGTCTAATCCGCATATATATCACCATTGCCCTTGATTTTCTTGACTGTATATCTCTTAAATGTCAACATATACACCTGTGATTTAGTTTACGAAGATTTTCAATGCTGAGAATCTCGATCAGAGAGTAAAAAAGGCGTAAGGTTCACAATGGTGTTAGATTAAAATGGGATATACCGGGCTAGGATTCGAGTTACAGGAACATGGGCCAAACCAACCACCCAAGAATGGAATCGTCGAGCGAAAACACTTGACAACCTCCTAGAAGCTGCTTTTCTTACCACCAGACCTTTCTCCATCAATTAGGAATCTGATACCCCGTTACTTAACACATTGCTTAAATTGTAGCCATTTGTTGAGTGTTTTTTTTGGTGTCTAATCCGCATATATATCACCATTGCTCTTGATTTTCTTGACTGTATATCTCTAAAATATCAACATATACACGTGTGATTTAGTTTACGAAGATTTTTCAATGCCGAGAACCTCGATCAGAGAGTAAAAAAGGCGTAAGGTTCACAATGGTGTAAAATTAAAATGGGATATACCGGGCTAGGATTCGAGTTACGGGAACATGGGCCAAACCAACCACCCAAGAATGGAATCGTCGAGCGAAAACACTTGACAACCTCCTAGAAACAGCTTTTCTTGCCTCCAGACCTTTCTCCATCAATTCGGAATCTGATGCCGTCACTAAACACATTCCTTAAATTGTAGCCATTTGTTGAGTGTGTTTTTTGGGGTCTAATCCGCATATATATCACCATTGCCCTTGATTTTCTTGCCTGTATATCTCTTAAATGACAACATATACACGTGTGATTTAGTTTACGAAGATTTTTTAATGCCAAGAACCTCGATCAGAGAGTAAAAAAGGTGTAAGGTTCACAATGGTGTAAAATTAAAATGGGATATACCGGGCTAGGATTCGAGTTACAGGAACAAGGGCCAAACCAAACACCCAAGAATGGAATCGTCGAGCGAAAACACTTGACAAGCTCCTAGAAACAGCTTTTCTTAATACCAGACCTTTCTCCATCAATTAGGAATCTGATGCCATTACTAAACACATTCCTTAAATTGTAGCCATTTGTTGAGTGATTTTTTGGTGTCTAATCCGCATATATATCACCATTGCCCTTGATTTTCTTGACTGTATATCTCTTAAATGTCACCATATACACGAGTGATTTAGTTTACGAAGAATTTTCAATTCCAAGAACCTCGATCAGAGAGTAAAAAAGGCGTAAGGTTCACAATAGTGTAAGATTAAAATGGGATATACCGGGCTAGGATTCGAGTTACAGGAACATGGGCCAAACCAACCACCCAAGAATAGAATCATCGAGCGAAAACACTTGACAACCTCCTAGAAGCAGCTTTTCTTACCACCAGACCTTTCTCCATCAATTAGAAATCTGATGCCCCGTCACTAAACACGTTGCTTAAATTGTAGCCATTTGTTGAATGTTTTTTTTGGTGTCTAATCCACATATATATCACCATTGCCCTTAATTTTCTTGACTGTATATCTCTAAAATATCAATATATACACGTGTGATTTAGTTTACGAAGATTTTTCAATGCCGAGAAACTCGATCAGAGAGTAAAAAAGGCGTAAGGTTCACAATGGTGTAAAATTAAAATGGGATATATCGGGCTAGGATTCGAGTTACAGGAACATGGGCCAAACCAACCACCCAAGAATGGAATCGTCGAGCGAAAACACTTGACAACCTCCTAGAAACAACTTTTCTTTCCACCAGACCTTTCTCCATCAATTCGGAATCTGATGCCGTCACTAAACACATTCCTTAAATTGTAGCCATTTGTTGAGTGTGTTTTTTGGTGTCTAATCTGCATATATATCACCATTGCCGTTGATTTTCTTGACTGTATATCTCTTAAATGACAACATATACACGTGTGATTTAGTTTACGAAGATTTTTTAATGCTGAGAACCTCGATCAGAGAGTAAAAAAGGTGTAAGGTTCACAATGGTGTAAAATTAAAATGGGATATACCGGGCTAGGATTCGAGTTACAGGAACAAGGGCCAAACCAAACGCCCAAGAATGGAATCGTCGAACGAAAACACTTGACAACCTCCTAGAAACACCTTTTCTTTCCACCAGACCTTTCTCCATCAATTAGGAATCTGATGCCCTCACTAAACACATTCCTTAAATTGTAGCCATTTGTTGAGTGTGTTTTTTGGTGTCTAATCCGCATATATATCACCATTGCCCTTGATTTTCTTGACTGTATATCTCTTAAATGACAACATATACACGTGTGATTTAGTTTACGAAGATTTTTCAATGCCGAGAACTTCGATCAGAGAGTAAAAAAGGCATAAGGTTCACAATGGTGTAAAATTAAAATGGCATATACCGGGCTAGGATTCGAGTTACGGGAAGAAGGGCTAAACCAACCACCCAAGAATGGAATCGTCAACCGAAAACACTTGACAACCTCCTAGAAGCAGCTTTTCTTGCCACCAGACCTTTCTCCATCAATTAGGAATCTGATGCCATCACTAAACACAATCCTTAAATTGTAGCCATTTGTTGAGGGTTTTTTTTGTGTCTAATCCGCATATATATCACCATTACCCTTGATTTTCTTGACTGTATATCTCTTAAATGTCAACATATACACGTGTGATTTAGTTTATGAAGATTTTTCAATGCCAAGAACCTCTATCAAAGAGTGAAAAAGGCGTAAGGTTCACAATGGTGTAAAATTAAAATGGTATATACCGGGCTAGGATTCGAGTTGTAGGAACAAGTGCCAAACCAACCACCCAAGAATGGAATCGTCGAGCGAAAACACTTGACAACCTCCTAGAAGCAGCTTTTCTTGCTACCAGGCCTTTCTCCATCAATTAGGAATCTGATGCCATTACTAAACACATTCCTTAAATTGTAGCCATTTGTTGAGTGTTTTTTTGGAGTCTAATCCGCATATATATCACCATTGCCCTTGATTTTCTTGACTGTATATCTCTTAAATGTCAACATATACACGTGTGATTTAGTTTACGAAGATTTTTCAATGCCGAGAACCTCGATCAGAGAGTAAAAAAGGCGTAAGGTTCACAATGGTGTAAGATTAAAATGGGATATACCGGGCTAGGATTCGAGTTACAGGAAAATGGGCCAAACCAACCACCCAAGAACAGAATCATCGAGCGAAAACACTTGACAACCTCCTAGAAGCAGCTTTTCTTACCACCAGACCTTTCTCCATCAATTAGGAATCTGATACCCCATCACTAAACACGTTGCTTAAATTGTAGCCATTTGTTGAATGTTTTTTTTGGTGTCTAATCCGCATATATATCACCATTTCCCTTAATTTTCTTGACTGTATATCTCTAAAATATCAACATATACACGTGTGATTTAGTTTACGAAGATTTTTCAATGCCGAGAAACTCGATCAGAGAGTAAAAAAGGCGTAAGGTTCACAATGGTGTAAAATTAAAATGGGATATACCGAGCTAGGATTCGAGTTACAGGAACATGGGCCAAACCAACCACCCAAGAATGGAATCGTCGAGCGAAAACACTTGACAACCTCCTAGAAACAACTTTTCTTTCCACCAGACCTTTCTCCATCAATTCGGAATCTGATGCCGTCACTAAACACATTCCTTAAATTGTAGCCATTTGTTGAGTGTGTTTTTTGGTGTCTAATCCGCATATATATAACCATTGCCGTTGATTTTCTTGACTGTATATCTCTTAAATGACAACATATACACGTGTGATTTAGTTTACGAAGATTTTTTAATGCCGAGAACCTCGATCAGAGAGTAAAAAAGGCGTAAGGATCACAATGGTGTAAAATTAAAATGGTATATACCGGGCTAGGATTCGAGTTGCAGGAACAAGGGCCAAACCAACCACCAAAGAATGGAATCGTCGAGCGAAAACACTTGACAGCCTCCTAGAAGCAGCTTTCTTGCCACCAGACCTTTCTCCATCAATTAGGAATCTGATGCCATCACTAAACACATTCCTTAAATTGTAGCCATTTGTTGAGTGTTTTTTTGGTGTCTAATCCGCATATATATCACCATTGCCCTTGATTTTCTTGACTGTATATCTCTTAAATGTCAACATATACACGTGTGATTTAGTTTACAAAGAATTTTCAATGCCGAGAACCTCGATCAGAGAGAAAAAAAGGCGTAAGGTTCACATTGGTGTAAAATTAAAATGGGATATACCGGGCTAGGATTCGAGTTACAGGAACAAGGGCCAAACCAACCACCCAAGAATGGAATCGTCGAGCGAAAACACTTGACAACCTCCTAGAAGCAGCTTTTCTTACCACCAGACCTTTATCCATCAATTAGGAATCTGATGCCCCGTCACTAAACACATTGCTTAAATTGTAGCCATTTGTTGAGTGTTTTTTTTTGGTGTCTAATCCGCATATATATCACCATTGCTCTTGATTTTCTTGACTGTTTGTCTCTAAAATATCAACATATACACGTGTGATTTAGTTTACGAAGATTTTTCAATGCCGAGAACCTCGATCAGAGAGTAAAAAAGCCGTATGGTTCACAATGGTGTAAAATTAAAATGGGATATACCGGGCTAGGATTCGAGTTACAGGAACATGGGCCAAACCAACCACCCAAGAATGGAATCGTCGAGCGAAAACACTTGACAACCTCCTAGAAACAGCTTTTCTTTCCACCAGACCTTTCTCCATCAATTCGGAATCTGATGCCGTCACGAAACACATTCCTTAAATTGTAGCCATTTGTTGAGTGTGTTTTTTGGTGTCTAATCCGCATATATATCACCATTGCTCTTGATTTTCTTGACTGTATATCTCTTAAATGTCAACATATACACGTGTGATTTAGTTTACAAAGATTTTTCAATGCCGAGAACCTCGATCAGAGAGTAAAAAAGGCGTAAGGTTTACAATGGTGTAAGATTAAAATGGGATATAACGGGCTAGGATTCGAGTTACAGGAACATGGGCCAAACCAACCACCTAAGAATGGAATCGTCGAGCAAAAACACTTGACAACCTCCTAGAAACATATTTTCTTGCCACCAGACCTTTCTCCATCAATTCGGAATCTGATGCCGTCACTAAACACATTCCTTAAATTGTAGCCATTTGTTGAGTGTGTTTTTTGGTGTCTAATCCGCATATATATCACCATTGCCGTTGATTTTCTTGACTGTATATCTCTTAAATGTCAACATATACACGTGTGATTTAGTTTACGAAGATCTTTTAATGCCGAGAACCTCAATCAGAGAGTAAAAAAGGTGTAAGGTTCACAATGGTGTAAAATTAAAATGGGATATACCGGGCTAGGATTCGAGTTACAGGAACAAGGGCCAAACCAAACACCCAAGAATGGAATCGTCGAGCGAAAACACTTGACAACCTCCTAGAAACAACTTTTCTTTCCACCAGACCTTTCTCCATCAATTAGGAATCTGATGCCCTCACTAAACACATTCCTTAAATTGTAGCCATTTGATGAGTGTGTTTTTTGGTGTCTAATCCGCATATATATCACCATTGCCCTTGATTTTCTTGACTGTATATCTCTTAAATGACAACATATACACGTGTGATTTAGTTTACGAAGATTTTTCAATGCCGAGAACTTCGACCAGAGAGTAAAAAAGGCATAAGGTTAACAATGGTGTAAAATTAAAATGGGATATACCGGGCTAGGATTCGAGTTACGGGAAGAAGGGCTAAACCAACCACCCAAGAATGGAATCGTCAAGCGAAAACACTTGACAACCTCCTAGAAGCAGCTTTTCTTGCCACCAGACCTTTCTCCATCAATTAGGAATCTGATGCCATCAGTAAACACATTCCTTAAATTGTTGCCATTTGTTGAGGGTTTTTTGTGTCTAATCCGCATTTATATCACCATTACCCTTGATTTTCTTGACTGTATATCTCTTAAATGTCAACATATACACGTGTAATTTAGTTTACGAAGATTTTTCAATGCCAAGAACGTCTATCAAAGAGTAAAAAAGGCGTAAGGATCACAATGGTGTAAAATTAAAATGGTATATACCGGGCTAGGATTCGAGTTGCAGGAACAAGGGCCAAACCAACCACCAAAGAATGGAATCGTCGAGCGAAAACACTTGACAACCTCCTAGAAGCAGCTTTTCTTGCCACCAGACCTTTCTCCATCAATTAGGAATCTGATGCCATCACTAAACACATTCCTTAAATTGTAGCCATTTGTTGAGTGTTTTTTTGGTGTCTAATCCGCATATATATCACCATTGCCCTTGATTTTCTTGACTGTATATCTCTTAAATGTCAACATATACACGTGTGATTTAGTTTACAAAGAATTTTCAATGCCGAGAACCTCGATCAGAGAGAAAAAAAGGCGTAAGGTTCACATTGGTGTAAAATTAAAATGGGATATACCGGGCTAGGATTCGAGTTACAGGAACAAGGGCCAAACCAACCACCCAAGAATGGAATCGTCGAGCGAAAACACTTGACAACCTCCTAGAAGCAGCTTTTCTTACCACCAGACCTTTATCCATCAATTAGGAATCTGATGCCCCGTCACTAAACACATTGCTTAAATTGTAGCCATTTGTTGAGTGTTTTTTTTGGTGTCTAATCCGCATATGTATCACCATTACTCTTGATTTTCTTGACTGTTTGTCTCTAAAATATCAACATATACACGTGTGATTTAGTTTACGAAGATTTTTCAATGCCGAGAACCTCGATCAGAGAGTAAAAAAGCCGTAAGGTTCACAATGGTGTAAAATTAAAATGGGATATACCGGGATAGGATTCGAGTTACAGGAACATGGGCCAAACCAACCACCCAAGAATGGAATTGTCGAGCGAAAACACTTGACAACCTCGTAGAAACAGCTTTTCTTTCCACCAGACCTTTCTCCATCAATTCGGAATCTGATGCCGTCACTAAACACATTCCTTAAATTGTAGCCATTTGTTGAGTGTGTTTTTTGGTGTCTAATCCGCATATATATCACCATTGCTCTTGATTTTCTTGACTGTATATCTCTTAAATGTCAACATATACACGTGTGATTTAGTTTACAAAGATTTTTCAATGCCGAGAACCTCGATCAGAGAGTAAAAAAGGCGTAAGGTTCACAATGGTGTAAGATTAAAATGGGATATACCGGGCTAGGATTCGAGTTACAGGAACATGGGACAAACCAACCACCTAAGAATGGAATCGTCGAGCAAAAACACTTGACAACCTCCTAGAAACATATTTTCTTGCCACCAGACCTTTCTCCATCAATTCGGAATCTGATGCCGTCACTAAACACATTCCTTAAATTGTAGCCATTTGTTGAGTGTGTTTTTTGGTGTCTAATCCGAATATATATCACCATTGCCCTTGATTTTCTTGACTGTATATCTCTTAAATGTCAACATATACACGTGTGATTTAGTTTACGAATATTTTTTAATGTCGAGAACCTCGATCAGGGAGTAAAAAAGGCGTAAGGTTCACAATGGTGTAAAATTAAAATGGGATATACCGGGCTAGGATTCGAGTTACAGGAACAAGGGCCAAACCAACCACCCAAGAATGGAATCGTCGAGCGAAAACACTTGCCAACCTCCTAGAAGCAGCTTTTCTTACCACCAGACCTTTATCCATCAATTAGGAATCTGATGCCCCATCACTAAACACATTGCTTAAATTGTAGCCATTTGTTGAGTGTTTTTTTTTTGGTGTCTAATCCGCATATATATCACCATTGCTCTTGATTTTCCTGACTGTATATCTCTAAAATATCAACATATACACGTGTGATTTAGTTTACGAAGATTTTTCAATACCGAGAACCTCGATCAGAGAGTAAAAAAGGCGTAAGGTTCACAATGGTGTAAAATTAAAATGGGATATACCGGGCTAGGATTCGAGTTACAGGAACAAGGGCCAAACCAACCACACAAGAATGGAATCGTCGAACGAAAACACTTGACAACGTCCTAGAAACAGCTTTTCTTGCCACCAGGCCTTTCTCCATCAATTCGGAATCTGATGCCGTCACTAAACACATTCCTTAAATTGTAGCCATTTGTTGAGTGTGTTTTTTGGTGTCTAATCCGAATATATATCACCATTGCCCTTGATTTTCTTGACTGTATATCTCTTAAATGTCAACATATACACGTGTGATTTAGTTTACGAATATTTTTTAATGTCGAGAACCTCGATCAGGGAGTAAAAAAGGCGTAAGGTTCACAATGGTGTAAAATTAAAATGGGTTATACCGGGCTAGGATTCGAGTTACAGGAACATGGGCCAAACCAACCACCCAAGAATGGAATCGTCGAGCGAAAACACATGACAACCTCCTAGAAACAGCTTTTCTTGCCACCAGACCATTCTCCATCAATTCGGAATCTGATGCCGTCACTAAACACATTCCTTAATATGTAGCCATTTGTTGAGTGTGTTTTTTGGTGTCTAATCTGCATATATATCACCATTGCTCTTGATTTTCTTGACTGTATATCTCTTAAATGTCAACATATACACGTGTGATTTAGTTTACAAAGATTTTTCAATGCCGAGAACCTCGATCAGAGAGTAAAAAAGGCGTAAGGTTCACAATGGTGTAAGATTAAAATGGATATACCGGGCTAGGATTCGAGTTACATGAACATGGGCCAAACCAACCACCAAAGAATGGAATCGTCGAGCGAAAACACTTGACAACCTCCTAGAAGCAGCTTTTCTTACCACCAGACCTTTCTCCATCAATTAGGAATCTGATGCCCCGTCACTAAACACATTGCTTAAATTGTAGCCATTTGTTGAGTGTTTTTTTTTGGTGTCTAATCCGCATATATATCACCATTGCTCTTGATTTTCTTGACTGTATATCTCTAAAATATCAACATATACACGTGTGATTTAGTTTACGAAGATTTTTCAATGCCGAGAACCTCGATCAGAGAGTAAAAAAGGCGTAAAGTTCACAACGGTGTAAAATTAAAATGGGATATACCGGGCTAGGATTCTAGTTACAGGAACAAGGGCCAAACCAACCACCCAAGAATGGAATCGTCGATCGAAAACACTTGACAACCTCCTAGAAGCAGCTTTTCTTGCTACCGGACCATTCTCCATCAATTAGGAATCTGATGCCATCACTAAACACATTCCTTAAATTGTAGCCATTTGTTGAGTGTTTTTTTTTGGTGTCTAATCCGCATATATATCACCATTGCCCTTGATTTTCTTGACTATATATCTCTTAAATGTCAACATATACACGTGTGATTTAGTTGACGAAGATTTTTCAATGCCGAGAACCTCTATCAAAGAGTAAAAAAGGCATAAGGTTCACTATGGTGTAAAATTAAAATGGGATATACCGGTCTAGGATTCAAGTTGCAGGAACAAGGGCAAACCAACCACCCAAGAATGGAATCCTCGAGAGAAAACACTTGACAACCTCCTAGAAGCAGCTTTTCTTGCCACCAGACCTTTCTCCATCAATTAGGAATCGGATGCCGTCACTAAACACATTCCGTAAATTGTAGCCATTTGTTGAGTGTTTTTTTTGTGTCTAATCCGCATATATGTCACCATTACCCTTGATTTTCTTGACTGTATATCTCTTAAATGTCAACATATACACGTGTGATTTAGCTTACGGAAATTTTTCAATGCCGAGAACCTCTATCAGAGAGTATTAAAGGCGTAAGGTTCACAATGGTGTAAAATTAAAATGGGATATACCGGGTTAGGATTCGAGTTACAGGAACAAGGGCCAAACCAACCACCCAAGAATGGAATCGTCGAGCGAAAACACTTAACAACCTCCTAGAAGCAGCTTTTCTTACCACCAGACCTTTCTCCATCAATTAAGAATCTGATGCCGTCACTAAACACATTCCTTAAATTGTTGCCATTTGTTGAGTTTTTTTTTGGTGTCTAATCCGCATATATATCACGATTGCCCTAGATTTTCTTGACTGTATATCTCTTAAATATCAGCAAATACACGTGTGATTTAGTTTACGAAGATTTTTCAATGCCGAGAACCTCGATCAGATAGTAAAAAAGGCGTAAGGTTCACAATGGTGTAAAATTAAAATGGGATATACCGGGTTAGGATTCGAGTTACAGGAACAATAGCCAAACCAACCTCCCAAGAATGGAATCGTCGAGCGAAAACACTTGACAACCTCCTAGAAGCAGCTTTTCTTGCCACCAGACCTTTCTTCATCAATTAGGAATCTGATGCCGTCACTAAACATATTCCTTAAATTGTAGCCATTTGTTGAGTGTTTTTTTTGTGTCTAATCTGCATATATATCACCATTGCCCTTGATTTTCTTGACTGTATATCTCTTAAATGTCAACATGTACACGTGTGATTTAGTTAACCAAGATATTTCAATGCCAAGAACCTCTATCAAAGAGTAAAAAAGGCGTAAGGTTCATAATGGTGTAAATTTAAAATGGGATATCCCGAGCTAGGATTCGAGTAGCAGGAACAAGGGCCAAACCAACCACCCAAGAATGGAATCCTCGAGCGAAAACACTTGACAACCTCCTAGAAGCAGCTTTTCTTGCCACCAGAACTTTCTCCATCAATTAGGAATCTGATGCCGTCACTAAACACATTCCTTAAATTGTAGCCATTTGTAGAGTGTTTTTTTTTGTGTTTAATCCGAATATATATCACCATTGCCCTTGATTTTCTTGACTGTACATCTCTTAAATGTCAACATATACACGTGTGATTTAGTTTACGAAGATTTTTTAATGTCGAGAACCTCGATCAGGGAGTAAAAAAGGCGTAAGGTTCACAATGGTGTAAAATTAAAATGGGATATACCGGGCTAGGATTCTAGTTACAGGAACAAGGGCCAAACCAACCACCCAAGAATGGAATCATCGATCGAAAACACTTGACAACCTCCTAGAAGCAGCTTTTCTTGCCACCGGACCTTTCTCCATCAATTAGGAATCTGATGCCATCATTAAACACATTCCTTAAATTGTAGCCATTTGTTGAGTGTTTTTTTTGTGTCTAATCCGCATATATATCACCATTGCCCTTGATTTTCTTGACTGTATATCTCTTAAATGTCAACATATACACGTGTGATTTAGTTGACAAAGATTTTCAATGCCGAGAACCTCTATCAAAGAGTAAAAAAGACATAAGGTTCACTATGGTGTAAAATTAAAATGGGATATACCGGTCTAGGAGTCGAGTTGCAGGAACAAGGGCAAACCAACCACCCAAGAATGGAATCCTCGAGAGAAAACACTTGACAACCTCCTAGAAGCAGCTTTTCTTGCCACTAGACCTTTCTCCATCAATTAGGAATTGGATGCCGTCACTAAACACATTCCTTAAATTGTAGCCATTTGTTGAGTGTTTTTTTTTTGTGTCTAATCCGCATATATATCACCATTACCCTTGATTTTCTTGACTGTATATCTCTTAAATGTCAACATATACACGTGTGATTTAGCTTACGGAAAATTTTCAATGCTGAGAACCTCTATCAGAGAGTATTAAAGGCGTAAGGTTCACAATGGTGTAAAATTAAAATGGGATATACCGGGTTAGGATTCGAGTTACAGGAACAAGGGCCAAACCAACCACCCAAGAATGGAATCGTCGAGCGAAAACACTTGACAATCTCCTAGAAGCAGCTTTTCTTTCCACCGGACCTTTCTCCATCAATTAGGAATCTGATGCCGTCACAAAACACATTCCTTAAGTTGTAGCCATTTGTTGATTGTTTTTTTGGTGTCTAATCCGCATATATATCACCATTGCCCTTGATTTTCTTGACTGTATATCTCTTAAACGTCAACATATACACGTGTGATTTAGTTAACAAAGATTTTTCAATGCCGAGAACCTCGATCAGAGAGTATAAAAGGCGTAAGGTTCACAATGGTGTAAGATTAAAATGGGATATACCGGGCTAGGATTCGAGTTACAGGAACAAGGGCCAAACCAACCACCCAAGAATGGAATCGTCGAGCGAAAACACTTAACAACCTCCTAGAAGCAGCTTTTCTTACCACCAGACCTTTCTCCATCAATTAAGAATCTGATGCCGTCACTAAACACATTCCTTAAATTGTAGCCATTTGTTGAGTTTTTTTTGGTGTCTAATCCGCATATATATCACCATTGCCCTAGATTTTCTTGACTGTATATCTCTTAAATATCAGCATATACACGTGTGATTTAGTTTACGAAGATTTTTCAATGCCGAGAACCTCGATCAGATAGTAAAAAAGGCGTAAGTTTCACAATGGTGTAAAATTAAAATGGGATATACCGGGTTAGGATTCGAGTTACAGGAACAAGGGCCAAAACAACCACTCAAGAATGGAATCGTCGAGCGAAATACTTGACAACCTCCTAGAAGCAGCTTTTCCTACCACCAGACCTTTCTTCATCAATTAGGAATCTGATGCCGTCACTAAACACATTCCTTAAATTGTAGCCATTTGTTAAGTGTTTTTTTTTGTGTCTAATCCGCATATATATCACCATTGCCCTTGATTTTCTTGACTGTATATCTCTTAAATATCAACATATACACGTGTGATTTAGTTTACGAAGATTTTTCAATGCCAAGAACCTCAATCAGAGAGTAAAAAAGGCGTAAGGTTCACAATGGTGTAAAATTAAAATTGGATATACCGGGCTAGGATTCGAGTTACAAGAACAAGGGCCAAACCAACCTCCCAAGAATGGAATCGTCGAGCGAAAACACTTGACAACCTCCTAGAAGCAGCTTTTCTTGCCACCAGACCTTTCTTCATCAATTAGGAATCTGATGCCGTCACTAAACATATTCCTTAAATTGTAGCCATTTGTTGAGTGTTTTTTTTGTGTCTAATCTGCATATATATCACCATTGCCCTTGATTTTCTTGACTGTATATCTCTTAAATGTCAACATATACACGTGTGATTTAGTTAACCAAGATATTTCAATGCCAAGAACCTCTATCAAGGAGTAAAAATGGCGTAAGGTTCATAATGGTGTAAAATTAAAATGGGATATACCGAGCTAGGATTCGAGTAGCAGGAACAAGGGCCAAACCAACCACCCAAGAATGGAATCCTCGAGCGAAAACACTTGACAACCTCCTAGAAGCAGCTTTTCTTGCCACTAGACCTTTCTCCATCAATTAGGAATCTGATGCCGTCACTAAACACATTCCTTAAATTGTAGCCATTTGTTGAGTGTTTTTTTTGTGTCTAATCCGCATATATATCACCATTGCCCTTGATTTTCTTGACTGTATATCTCTTAAATGTCAACGTATGCACGTGTGATTTAGCTTACGATGATTTTTCAATGCCGAGAACCTCTATCAGAGAGTATTAAAGGTGTAAGGTTCACAATGGTGTAAAATGTGACACCCCGTTGAAACGTTCTCACTCATACCAGCTTGTCAGTGGATGCCTTAACTTTCGGGACGAAAGTTCTTAAAACTTGGGGATAATGTGACACTCTAGGTTTTCCCGAGCAAATATCCTGTAATTACATCGTGTGTATATATGTATTAATTGAAATTTAGGATTATCTTGTTATGCTATGTGGTGTATGTATGTATAAATATAAGTATGTGTGTATAATAGGGAACCGAGACTGCAACGAACCCGACTCGAGACCACTCGGTCTCGAGTAAACAGTAACGGTTGGGCCGGATTGGGCCATACACCCCTCCGAGCCCACTCGGAACCATGGTAGGGTGCACCACCCAAACCGAGTATAAAACCCATGCCCAAGCCAACCACACCATTCTTTCACACTCACTCCCATACACACTCCTTCACTCTCTCTTACTAAAACCCTAACAATCAAGCTTACCTCCTTCTCCCTTTCTCGGATTCAATCGGCAACAACGAGGAACTTCGGTCAAGCTCATCATCATCACTCGGACACTTCATTTTCTCACCTTCTTCCTTGACTCGGTGCCTTTTTCATCAAACCGGTTAGTGTTAATGTGTGTCAAGGGCTATGTGTGCTTAATGAATAAGAAACATGACTAGTTTAGAGGTCTTTTGCATGATTTTTGTATGATTAGTGAGTTTGGTAAGGTGTATGAACTATTATATGGTAATGTTTGCTAACATGATCAAATGGCAAAAGAATGATAGCTTAAGAGTGTTTATGACCATCCGGATTAGGTTAAATGTAATAAAATAATTGTTTCTTTTGTTTCTTGCAAGATGATCTTGATATCTAGGTTGTTTTGTCCATAGAATGCATGGTTATGTAGGATGAACATGTTTGATAATATATAGAAACCCTAAAAGATGAACCGTATGAATGTGATATGATTATGATATGAAGATTTGAATTGTTATGTTTGATCCATTTGATTAAGGTTTTAGACAAGAAAACATGTTTGTGGAATTGTATTGGTTAGTACATAGGAGCATGACTAGGAAATTCTATTGGTTAGTACTCATTGCTGGCAGAAGGTTCTAGAAGGATTGCACATATGCTCGCATTATGGTGATGAGTCGAGTCCGCAAGGTTGCGACTCGAGACCATGGATCAACAATCCGAAACCCAGAATACTTCATATGAGGGACTCGAGACTAGTCCGGTTGCGACTCGAGACCAACACGTGACAACTCGAGACAGTCTTCAAGGACTCGAGACCCGCAAGGTCTCGACTTGAAACTTCCTGATCTCGAGTCGAGACTGGACTCGAGACCTTCGAGATTGTGACCCATGCCAGCATCACTCGAGACCAAAACGGGACAACTCGAGATCTCCTGGTTGCGACCCGAGACCGTGGGTTCTCGAGTCGAAACCACCATGTCTCAACTGAGCTGCCCACTTTGGTTATTGGGCCACAATGTGTTATTGTTGGACTATGTGTTTACTGGACTAATGTGTTAACTGTTACTGTTTAACCGTGTAATTAATAGGGCAGGCCCAATAACTTAAATGATAACTGTATGCATTCTATGTGTTAGATACGTGTAGGATATACGTGATTACTTGTACCCCTAAATCTGACTTATACCGATAACCATATTAGGACGTGGTGACCAGCACACTTAACCGAGTAAACTAAACTGCCGAGCAACCCAAGGTGAGTTCACACACTAAAAGCATGCGTCCCAGGGAGGGACACGAATAAACTAAAGAATGTTTTCAAACTGGTAATTTCCGGGGGAATATGCAAATGGTACTCTTGTGCTACTACATCCGGGGAAGATACGTTTGGGTATTATTTATAAATCACAACTAGCAACACTAAACGAATATCTATCATGTAAAGTCCATGCTTATAGTACCGATTAATCTCCGGGGGTGAACGGGTTATTAGTTGATAGCGCTATTAGGTTTGACAACCTCACACCGTGACCGGGGGAGATCGGTCGTGAACTAGTAGACCTTGCATCTTGGTCAATGACGATAGACATTGACCTGGGGCACCACATCTTCTCGTCAACAGTTTCGGTAATTCAAGTTTAGTAGCTTTCATATGGGGTAGCTCCCCATGACGTGATTATAAATGCTTTACCTAAACAACCTACATTTTCTTTTGAAAAGTTAAAACTGGACATCTCGTGAACTCGCCAACATTTTTGTTGACACCCTACTGCATGCTTTGCAGGTAACCAGTGATTCAGGAGCTTGTAGCTTGGGGATGTGTAGTGGTCGTCTTCACCCGTGTGTAGGGTTTTAAATAATCTTTAAACTATGAACCTTGTTTTAAAAACTGTTTGGTTTGTGCTTCCGCTGCTTACTTAAACTATTATTCGAATTGAAACGTTTAAAACTTTAAACTGTGATATTTACTAACCAACGTGGTTGGTGAATATTTTTACCATTGATCAATGCTCAGTATAATTGGTGGCTGGATCCTGGTCAGTCACGCCTCCAAGTGGTGGTACTCCGCATGTGGATTTTGGGGGTGTGACATAAAATTAAAATGGGATATACCGGGCTAGGATTCTAGTTACAGGAACAAGGGCCAAACCAACCAACTAAGAATGGAATCGTCGAGCGAAAACACTTGACAACCTCCTAGAAGCAGTTTTTCTTGCCACCGGACCTTTCTCCGTCAATTAGGAATCTGATGTCGTCACAAAACACATTCCTTAAATTGTAGCCATTTGTTGATTGTTTTTTTTGGTGTCTAATCCGCATATATATCACCATTTCCCTTGATTTTCTTGACTGTATATCTCTTAAACGTCAACATATACACGTGTGATTTAGTTTACGAAGATTTTTCAATGCCGAGAACCTCGATCAGAGAGTATAAAAGGCGTAAGGTTCACAATGGTGTAAGATTAAAATGGGATATACCGGGCTAGGATTCGAGTTACAGGAACAAGGGCCAAACCAACCACCCAAGAATGGAATCGTCGAGCGAAAACACTTGACAACCTCCTAGAAGCAGCTTTTCTTACCACCAGACCTTTCTCCATCAATTAAGAATCTGATGCCGTGACTAAACACATTCCTTAAATTGTAGCCATTTGTTGAGTGTTTTTTTTTTGTGTCTAATCCGCATATATATCACCATTTGTGACAACCCTCATAATTCCATGTATTCCGTACAATTTATTAATAATAATTAAAGTGCTTGACGACTGTGTGGAATTACGTAACTGCTTTTTGATATCTGTGTTATATTTACATGCGCCTGTTAACACACTAGTAATGTACAGAAAAGTCATTAAATAGACCGTTATGATTTCCTAAGTGTTAGAAATTAAAAACGTTACAAAAATATATCCATAGGACACGTTACGAATTAATTAGGCACTTTAACGGAACTATATCGAACAGAACAACCGGACCTTACCCGGAATATAAAAATATTGACATTGACATTGTTTTTCTGTTTCTGAGCCAGTTAGGGTCCCCGAATACCCTAACACCCGTTATAAATTATAACACACTAGTGACTAATTTAAAGTCCCTGATTAAACGTACTAGCACCTAACTACATGGTTCAAACCCAACTAATTACCCATCCCTCACAACCGATTGGTCCCATGTAGGGGACACACCCTTACAATTGTTTGACTATTTTATTAATTTATGCTTCATATCTAGCCTACACTTTATCCTAAGGTTAACATAGTTGGGTGGATTATAAAAATATACATGAGATCACCATCAATTCAATTCAAAACACTCAACAACAAATGCCATTTTTCTTTTCCTCTTGTTGAGTTCGGCTGAAACCATCATCACTACACACCCACCTTCATTTGATTATTTTATTTGACTTATGTTGGGTAGTGGGACACACATTACATGATGGACTATGAGGAAACAAGGGTTATAAATTTATATGAGAGTTATGCACTTCATTCCATCCAACACATATCTAACAACAACCACTCTCCTTCCCTCTACACCCCCTCATGGCTGAAACTATAGCCCACCATCCAACTATCATTCAACCTCCTTCAAACATTCCAAGCATACACAACGGTGCTAGAGATCATTCAAGAAGGCTCGGTGTTTTTGGAAGTGCAAGGACCTCACTACGTTGCTTTTATCCAACTAGTTTTCGCTTTGGTTCTTCCCTAGCCTCGAGCTAGCAGTAAGTGACTCTAAACATCTTCATGATCTATTCTAAAGTGGTTAATACGAGTTTCGTCGGTTGAAAATCACTAACATATAAGATCACCAACTAAAAGTCTACTAAAGTGATGAACAAGGTGGTTAATGGATGAATATTAGTGTAAATCATGTAGATCTTGTGTGATTATGATTATTGGTTGATTATCTGATGTTTTGCTGATTAATATTAATATGTGATGTTGTTGTGGTCACTAACATGATTAACGGAGTCAATCGAACACAAGTTAGTAAGTTAGAAAGTGAAAACAGAATCTGTCCCGGTTTTACAGCCAACTTCAGTTGGCTGTAAACAGGTCATAAACTCAATGAAAAACTGATATTTTGAATCTAAAATATGTTATTATGAAATACGGTTCTAATGGCACCGGAATCGTAATTTTTGGACTTCGTTTACTATTTTTAATGTGTCGATTTGTAACAACAGTTTAAGCTGAATTTTGACAGCAATAAATGGGTGTCATACTTTCAGTCATAACCTGAGTTTTGTGATGAATCGGAGCATAAAATTTTTACAGTAGATGAAAACCGATGCATTTGTAATCACCCCACTAGAATTTCGTAAATCGGACACTCGATGAATTTTTAATAAATTGTTCCGTGGACTGTGGTCAGAAATACATAAATCTGAGTTCAGTCCGGAATATGAATTTTTATAAAATATCGGTAATGAACCGGACCCCGATATTTTTACACAATAAAATATGGAACGTTTAAGACATCCTGTAAAAATTTGGGAATTTTTGGAATAGTCTAACTATTTTATTAAAATGTCCGAAAACAGCCGGTTTTGAATATAAATGCTGAAATGACATAAGTTGTGACTCGCGTGTCTAAATGTCGAGTATGCTATCTGTGAATGATCTAACATGTTATATATGTTATGTGCATTATCGTCTATTTGATTTTGAGTGGGGAATGGATGGGAAACTTAGATGGGCATAAACCGTTAAAATGATGCATGTTGTGTGATAGATACGTGTAGGAACTTTGTGTTTTATTTGAAAGCCACTAAATGACTAACTGGTAAATCATACTAGGACGTGATTGACCGACCTTGACTGTTAGCTATATTGAGAATCTAACCGAGCAAACCGAGGTGAGTTCACACCCTTACTAAGGCATGGGATTCCCGGTGGTTGGGAATGGGATTGAATAACTATTTATATTATCAACACTACAAGACTACCTACTACTGTCCTCGGATTGGGAAGGGCACGTACGTAAAACGTACGTACACACATACTCACTACTGTCTTCGGATTGAGAAGGGCACGTACGTAAAACCTACGTACACACATACTCACTACTGTCCTCGGATTGAGAAGGGCACGTACGTAAAACCTACGTACACTCATACTCACTACTGTCCTCGGATTGAGAAGGGCACGTACGTAAAACCTACGTACACTCATACTTAACACCGTCCTCGGATTGGGAAGGACACTTATGGATACGCCTAGTCTAGTAACATACATAATGGGAAGCCCCCACTAAATATCGTAAGGGTTTGGGAATTAAGGATAATGGGTAACACATGGTTATGAAACGAACTACGATTTCTGTTACGAACTCATTAACTAAACAACCAAACATGAACTCACTCAACTTTGTTGTTGACTAGTTGTTACATGCCTTGCAGGTCGTTAGATGCTATGGAGCTTGCACATGGAGGTGGTCGTTGTGGAATACGAACTAATATATCCCGTATTTACTAAATAAACTTATGAACTACAAACTTATGTTTTGGTTTAACGTCTTATGCTTCCGCTGTTTAAAATGAACTTGGTTAACTTCCTTTTGGGGGTGTGACACCATTGCCCTTGATTTTCTTGACTGTATATCTCTTAAATATCAACATATACACGTGTGATTTAGTTTACGAAGATTTTTCAATGCCGAGAACCTCGATTAGAGAGTAAAAAAGGCGCAAGGTTCACAATGGTGTAAAATTAAAGTGGGATATTCCGGGGTAGGATTCGAGTTACAGGAACAAGGGCCAAACCAACCACCCAAGAATGGAATCGTCGAGCGAAATAATTGACAACCTCCTAGAAGCAGCTTTTCTTACCACCAGACATTTCTTCATTAATTAGGAATCTGATGTCGTCACTAAACATATTCCTTAAATTGTAGCCATTTGTTGAGTGTTTTTTTTTGGTGTCAAATCCGCATATATATCACCTTTGCCCTTGATTTTCTTGACTGTATATCTCTTATATATCAACATATACATGTGTGATTTAGTTTACGAAGATTTTTCAATGCCGGGAACCTCGATCAGAGAGTAAAAAAGGCATAAGGTTCACAATTGTGTAAAAATAAAATGGGATATACCGGGCTAGGATTCGAGTTACAGGAACAAGGGCCAAACCAACCACCCAAGAATGGAATCATCGAGCAAAAACAGTTGACAACCTCCTAAAAGCAGTTTTTCTTGCCACCAGACCTTTCTCCATCAATTCGGAATCTGATGCCGTCACTAAACACATTCCTTAAATTGTTGCCATTTGTTGAGTGTTTTTTTTGGTGTCTAATCCGCATATATATCACAATTGCCCTTGATTTTCTTGACTGTATATCTCTTAAATGTCAACATATACACGTTTGATTTAGTTTACGAAGATTTTAAAATGCCGAGAACCTCGATCAGAGAGTAAGAAAGGCGTAAGGTTCACAATCTTGTAAAATTAAAATGGGATATACCGGGCTAGGATTCGAGTTACAGGAACAAGGGCCAAACCAACCACACAAGAATGGAATCGTCGAACGAAAACACTTGATAACCTCCTAGAAGCAGCTTTTCTTGTCACCAGAGCTTTCTCCATCAATTAGGAATCTGATGTCGTCACTAAACACATTCCTTAAATTGTAGCCATTTGTTTAGTGTTTTTTTTGGTGTCTAATCCGCATATATATCACCATTTCCCTTGATTTTCTTGACTGTATATCTCTTAAATATCAACATATACACGTGTGATTTAGTTTACGAAGATTTTTCAATGCCGAGAACCTCGATCAGAGAGTAAATAAGGCGTACGGTTCACAATGGTGTAAAATTAAAATGGGATATACCGGGCTAGGATTCGAGTTACAGGAACAAGGGCCAAACCAACCACCCAAGAATGGAATCGTCGAGCGAAAACACTTGACAGCCTCCTAGAAGCAGCTTTTCTTGCCACCAGACCTTACTCCATCAATTAGGAATATGATGTCGTCACTAAACACATTCCTTATATTGTAGCCATGTGTTGAGTGTTTTTTTTTGTTTCTAATCCGCATATATATCACCATTTCCCTTGATTTTCTTGACTGTATATCTTTTAAATATCAACATATACATGTGTGATTTAGTTTACGAAGATTTTTCAATGCCGAGAACCTCGATCAGAGAGTAAAAAAGGCATAAGGTTCACAATGGTGTAAAATTAAAATGGGATATACCGGGCTAGGATTCGAGTTACAGGAACAAGGGCCAAACCAACGACCCAAGAATGGAATCGTCAAGCGAAAACACTTGACAACCTCCTAGAAGCAGATTTTCTTGCCACCAGACCTTTCTCCATCAATTAGGAATCTGATGCCGTCACTAAACACATTCCTTAAATTCTAGCCATTTGTTGAGTGTTTTTTTTTTGTGTCTAATCCGCATATATATCACCATTGCCCTTGATTTTCTTGACTGTATATCTCTTAAATGTCAACATATACACGTGTGATTTAGTTTACGAAGATTTTTCAATGCCGAGAACCTCGATCAGAGAGTAAGAAAGGCGTACGGATCATAATGGTGTAAAATTAAAATGGGATATACTGGGCTAGGATTCGAGTTACAGGAACAAGGGCCAAACCAACCACCCAAGAATGGAATCGTCGAGCGAAAACACTTTAAAACCTCCTAGAAGCAGCTTTTCTTGCCACCAGACCTTTCTCCATCAATTAGGAATCTGATGCCGTCACTAAACACATTCCTTAAATTGAAGCCATTTGTTGAGTGTTTTTTTTGTGTCTAATCCGCATATATATCACCATTGCCCTTGATTTTCTTGACTGTATATCTCTTAAATATCAACATATACATGTGTGATTTAGTTTACGAAGATTTTTCAATGCCGAGAAGCTCGATCAGAGAGTAAAAAAGGCATAAGGTTCACAATGGTGTAAAATTAAAATGGAATATACCGGGCTTGGATTCAGTTACAGGAACAAGGGCCAAACCAACCACCCAAGAATGGAATTGTCGATCGAAAACACTTGACAACCTCCTAGAAGCAGCTTTTCTTGCCACCAGACCTTTCTCCATCAATTAGGAATCTGATGCCGTCACTAAACACATTCCTTAAATTGTAGCCATTTGTTGAGTGTTTTTTTTGGCGTCTAATCCGCATATATATCACCATTGCCCTTGATTTTCTTGACTGTATATCTCTTAAATGTCAACATATACACGTGTGATTTAATTTACGAAGATTTTTCAATGCCGAGAACCTCGATCAGAGAGTTAAAAAGGCGTAAGGTTCACAATGGTGTAAGATTAAAATGGGATATATCGGGCCAGGATTCGAGTTACAGGAACAAGGGCCAAACCAACCACCCAAGAATGGAATCGTCGAGCGAAAACACTTGACAGCCTCCTAGAAGCAGCTTTTCTTGCCACCAGACCTTACTCCATGAATTAGGAATATGATGTCGTCACTAAACACATTCCTTAAATTATAGCCATTTGTTGAGTGTTTTTTTTTGGTGTCTAATCCGCATATATATCACCATCGCCCATGATTTTCTTGACTGTATATCTCTTAAATGTCAACATATACACATGTGATTTAGTTTACGAAGATTTTTCAATGCCGAGAACCTCGATCAGAGAGTAAAAAAGGCGTAAGGTTCAACAATGGTGTAAAATTAAAATGGGATATACCGGGCAAGGATTCGAGTTACAGGAACAAGGTCCAAACCAACCACCCAAGAATGGAATCGTCGAGCGAAAACACATGACAACCTCCTAGAAGCAGCTTTTCTTGCCACCAGACCTTTCTCCATCAATTAGGAATTTGATGCCGTCACTAAACACATTCCTTAAATTGTAGCCATTTGTTGAGTGTTTTGTTTTGTGTCTAATCAGCATATATATCACCATTGTCCATGATTTTCTTGACTGTATATCTCTTAAATGTCAACATATACACGTGTGAACTAGTTTACGAGGATTTTTCAATGCCGAAAACCTGGATCAGAGAGTAAAAAAAGTGTAAGGTTAACAATGGTTTAAAATTAAAATGGGATATACCGGGCTAGGATTCGAGTTACAGGAACAAGGGCCAAACCAACCACCCAAGAATGGAATCCTCGAGTGAAAACACTTGACGACCTCCTAGAAGCAGCTTTTCTTGCCACCAGACCTTTCTCCATCAATTAGGAATCTGATGCCGTCACTAAACACATTACTTAAATTGTAGCCATTTGTTGAGTGTTTTTTTTTGTATGTAATCGGCATATATATCACCATTGCCTTTGATTTTCTTGACTGTATATCTCTTAAATATCAACATATACAAAATGTGATTTAGTTTACGAAGATTTTCAATGCCGAGAACGTCGACCAGAGAGTAAAAAAGGCGTAAGGTTCACAATGGTGTAAAATTAAAATGCGATATACCGGGCTAGGATTCGAGTTACAGGAACAAGGGCAAAACCAACCACCCAAGAATGAAATCGTCGAGCGAAAACACTTGATAACCTCCTAGAAGTAGCTTTTCTTGCCACCAGATCTTTCTCCATTAATTAGGATTCTGATGCCGTCACTAAACACATTCCTTAAATTATAGCCATTTGTTGAGTGTTTTTTTTTTGGTGTCTAATCCGCATATATATCACCATTGCCCTTGATTTTATTGACTGTATATCTCTTAAATGTCAACATATACACGTGTGATTTAGTTTACGAAGATTTTTCAATGCCGAGAACCTCGATCAGAGAGTAAAAAAGGCGTAAGGTTCACAATGGTGTAAGATTAAATTGGGATATATCGGGCCAGGATTCGAGTTACAGGAACAAGGGCCAAACCAACCACCCAAGAATGGAATCGTCGAGCGAAAACACTTGACAACCTCCTAGAACCAGCTTTTCTTGCCACAAGACCTTTCTCCATCAATTAGGAATCTGATGCCGTCACTAAACATATTCCTTAAATTGTTGCCATTTGTTGAGTGATTTTTTTGGTGTCTAATCAGCATATATATCACCATTGTCCATGATTTTCTTGACCGTATATCTCTTAAATGTCAACATATACACGTGTAAATTAGTTTACGAGGATTTTTCAATGCCGAGAACCTCGATCAGAGAGTAAAAAAAGTGTAAGGTTAACAATGGTGTAAAATTAAATTGGGATATACCGGGCTAGGATTCGAGTTACAGGAAGAAGGGCCAAACCAACCACCCAAGAATGGAATCGTCGAGCGAAAACACTTGACGACCTCCTAGAAGCAGCTTTTCTTGCAACCAGACCTTTCTCCATCAATTAGGAATCTGATGCCGTCACTAAACACATTCCTTAATTTGTAGCCATTTGTTGAGTGTTTTTTTTTTGGTGTCTAATCTGCATATATATCACCATTGCCCTTGATTTTCTTGACTGTATATCTCTTAAATATCAACATATATAAATGTGATTTAGTTTACGAAGATTTTCAATGTCGAGAACCTCGACCAGAGAGTAAAAAAGGCGTAAGGTTAACAATGGTGTAAAATTAAAATGGGATATACCAGGCTAGGATTCGAGTTACAGGAACAAGGGCCAAACCAACCACCCAAGAATGGAATCGTCGAGTGAAAAAAATTGACAACCTCCTAGAAGCAGCTTTTCTTGCCACCAGACCTTTATCCATCAATTAGGAATATGATGTCGTCACTAAACACATTCCTTAAATTGTAGCCATTTGTTGAGTGTTTTTTTTGTGTCTAATCCGCATATTTATCACCATTGCCCTTGATTTTCTTGACTGTATATCTCTTAAATATCAACATATAAACGTGTGATTTAGTTTACGAAGATTTTTCGATGCCGAGAACCTCTATCAGAGAGTAAAAAAGGGGTAAGGTTCATAATGGTGTAAAATTAAAATGGGATATACCGGGTTAGGATTTGAGTTACAGGAACAAGGGCAAAACCAACCACCCAAGAATGGAATCGTCAATCGAAAAAACTTGACAACCTTCTAGAAGCAGCTTTTCTTTCCACCAGACCTTTCTCCATCAATTAGGAATCTGATGCCGTCACCAAACACATTCCTTAAATGGTAGCCATTTGTTGAGTGTTTTTTTTTTTGTGTCTAATCCGCATATATATCATCATTTCCCTTGATTTTCTTGACTGTATATATCTTAAATATCAACATATACACGTGTGATTTAGTTTACGAAGATTTTTCAATGCCGAGAACCTCGATCAGAGAGTAAAAAAGGCGTAAGGTTCACAATGGTGTATAATTAAAATGGGATATACCGGGCTACCATTCGAGTTACATGAACAAGGGCCTAATCAACCACCCAAGAATGGAATCGTCGAGGGAAAACACTTGACAACCTCCTAGAAGCAGCTTTTCTTGCCACCAAACCTTTCTCCATCAATTAGGAATCTAATGCCGTCACTAAACACATTCCTTAAATTGTAGGCATTTGTTGTGTTTTTTTTGGTGTCTAATCCGCATATATATCACCATTCCCTTGATTTTCTTCACTCTATATCTCTTTAATATCATCATATACACATGTGATTTAGTTTACTAAGATTTTTCAATGCCGAGAACCTCGATCAGAGAGTAAAAAAGGCGTAAGGTTCATAATGGTGTAAAATTAAAATGGGATATACCGGGCTAGGATTCGAGTTACAGGAACAAGGGGCAAACCAACCACCCAAGAATGGAATCGTCGAGCGAAAACACTTGACAACCTCCTAGAAGCAGCTTTTCTTACCACCGGACCTTTCTCCATCAATTAGGAATCGGATGCCGTCACTAAACACATTCCTTAAATTGTAGCCTTTTGTTGAGTGTTTTTTTTGGTTGTCTAATCCACATATATATCACCATTTCCCTTGATTTTCTTGACTGTATATCTCTTAAATGTCAACATATACACGTGTGATTTAGTTTACGAGGATTTTTCAATGCAGAGAACCTCGATCAGAGAGTAAAAAAAACGTAAGGTTCACAATGGTGTAAAATTAAAATGGGATATACCGGGCTAGGATTCGAGTTTCAGGAACATGGGCCAAACCAACCACCCAAGAATGGAATCGTTGAGTGAAAACACTTGACAACCTCCTAGAAGCAGCTTTTCTTGCCACCAGACCTTTCTCCATCAATTAGGAATCTGATGCCGTCACTAAACACATTCCTTAAATTGAAGCCGTTTGTTTAGTGTTTTTTTTGTGTCTAATCCGCATATATACCACCATTGCCCTTGATTTTCTTGACTGTATATCTCTTAAATATCAACATATACACGTGTGATTTAGTTTACGAAGATTTTTCGATGTCGAGAACCTCTATCAGAGAGTAAAAAGGCGTAAGGTTCATAATGGTGTAAAATTAAAATGGGATATACCGGGTTAGGATTCGAGTTACGGGAACAAATGCCAAACCAACCACCCAAGAATGGAATCGTCGAGCGAAAACACTTGACAACCTTCAAGAAGCAGCTTTTCTTGCCACCAGACCTTTCTCCATCAATTAGGAATATATGCCGTCACTAAACACATTCCTTAAATTGTAGCCATTTGTTGATTGTTTTTTTTTGGTGTCTAATCCGCATATATATCATCATTGCCCTTGATTTTCTTGACTGTATATCTCTTAAATATCAACATATACACATGTGATTAAGTTTACGAAGATTTTTCAACGCCATGAACCTCGATCATAGATTAAAAAAGGCGTAAGGTTCACAATGGTGTAAAATAAAAATGGCATATACCGTGCTAGGATTCAAGTTACAGGAACAAGGGCCAAACCAACCACCCAAGAATGGAATCGTCGAGCGAAAACACTTGACAACCTCCTAAAAGCAGCTTTTCTTGCCACCAGACCTTTCTCCATTAATTAGGAATTTGAAGCGGTCACTAAACACATTCCTTAAATTGTAGCCATTTGTTGAGTGTTTTTTTTTGGTGTCAAATCCACATATATATCACCATTGCCCTTGATTATCTTGTCTTTATATCTATTAGATATCAACATATACACGTGTGATTTAGTTTACGAAGATTTTTCAATGCCGAGAACCTCGATCAGAGAGTAAAAAAGACGTAAGGTTCACAATGGTGTAAAATTAAAATGGGATATACCCGGCTAGGATTCGAGTTACAGGAACAAGGGCCAAACCAACCACCCAAGAATGGAATCGTCGAGCGAAAACACTTGACAACCTCCTAGAAGCAGCTTTTCTTACCACCAAACCTTTCTCCATCAATTAGGAATCCGATGCCGTCACTAAACATATTCCGTAAATTGTAGCCATTTGTTGAGTGTTTTTTTGGTGTCTAATCTACATATATATCACCATTGCCCTTGATTTTCTTGACTGTATATCTCTTAAATGTCAACATATACACATGTGATTTAGTTTATGAAGATTTTTAAATGCCGAGAACCTCGATCAGAGAGTAAAAAAGGCGTAAGGTTCACAATGGTGTAAAATTAAAATGGGATATATATCGGGCTAGGATTCGAGTTACAGGAACAATGGCCAAACCAACCACCCAAGAATGGAATTGTCGAGCGAAAACACTTGACAACCTCCTAGAAGCAGCTTTTCTTACCACCAGACCTTTCTCCATCAATTAGGAATCTGATGCCATCACTAAACACATTCCTTAAATTGTAGCCATTTGTTGAGTGTTTTTTTTGGTGTCTAATCTGCGCATATATCACCATTGCCCTTGATTTTCTTGAGTGTGTATCTCTTAAATATCAACATATACACGTGTGATTTAGTTTACGCAAATTTTTCAATGCTGAGAACCTCGATCGGAGAGTAAAAAAGGCGTAAGGTTCACAATGGTGTAAGATTAAAATGGGATATACCGGGCTTGGATTCGAGTTACAGGAACAAGGGCCAAACCAACCACCCAAGAATGGAATCGTCAAACGAAAACACTTGACAACCTCCTAGAAGCAGCATTTCCTACCACCAGACCTTTCTCCATCAATTAGGAACCTGATGCTGTCAGTAAACACATTCCTTAAATTGTAGCCATTTGTTGAGTGTTTTTTTTTTGGTGTCTAATCTGCATATATATCACCATTACCCTTGATTTTCTTGACTGTATATCTCTTAAATGTCAACATATACACGTGAGATTTAGTTTACGATGATTTTTCAATGCTGAGAACTTCGATCAGAGAGTAAAAAAGGCGTAAGGTTCACAATGGTGTAAGATTAAAATGGGATATACCGGGCTAGGATTCGAGTTACAGGAACACGGGCCAAACCAACCACCCAAAAATGGAATCGTCAAGTGAAAACACTTGACAACCTCCTAGAAGCAGCTTTTCTTACCACCAGACCTTTCTCCATCAATTAGGAATCTGATGCCGTCACTTAACACATTCCTTAAATTGTAACCATTTGTTGAGTGTTTTTTTGGCGTCTAATCCGCACATATATCACCACTGCCCTTGATTTTCTTGAGTGTGTATCTCTTAAATGTCAATATATACACGTGTCATTTTGTTTACGAAGATTTTTCAATGCTGAGAACCTCGATCAGAGAGTAAAAAAGGCTTAAGATTCACAATGGTCTAAAATTAAAATGGGATATACCGGGCTACGCTTCGAGTTACAGGAACAAGGGCCAAACCAACCACCAAAGAATGGAATCGTCGAGCAAAAACACTTGACAACCTCCTAGAAGCATCTTTTCTTGCCACCAGACCTTTCTCCATCAGCTAGGAATCTGATGCCGTCACTAAACACATTCCTAAAATTGTTGCCATTTGTTGAGTGTTTTCTTTTGTGTCCAATCCGCTTATATATCACCATTGCACTTGATTTTCTTGACTGTATATCTCTTAAATATCAACATATACACGTGTGATTTAGTTTACGAAGATTTTTCAATGCCGAGAACCTAGATCAGAGAGTAAAAAAGGCGTAAGGTTCACAATGGTGTAAAATTAAAATGTGATATACGGGGCTAGTATTCGAGTTACAGGAACAAGGGCCAAACCAACCATCCAAGAATGGAATCGTCATGGGAAAACACTTGAAAACCTCCTAGAAGCAGCTTTTCTAGCCACCAGACCTTTCTCCATCAATTAGGAATCTGATGCCGTCACTAAACACATTCCTTAAATTATAGCCATTTGTTGAGTGTTTTTTTTGGTGTCTAATCCGCATATATATCACCATTGCCCTTGATTTTCTTGACTGTATATCTCTTAAATGTCAACAAATACACGTGTGATTTTGTTTACGAAGATTTTTCATTGATGAGAACCTCGATCAGAGAGTAAATAAGGCTTAAGGTTCACAATGGTGTAAAATTATAATGTGATATACCGGGCTAGGATTCGAGTTACAGGAACAAGGGCCAAACCAACCACCCAAGAATGGAATTGTTGAGCGAAAACACTTGACAACCTCCTAGAAGCAGCTTTTCTTACCACCAGACCTTTCTCCATCAATTAGGAATCTGATGCCGTCACTAAACACATTCCTTAAATTGTAGCCATTTGTTGAGTGTTTTTTTTGGTGTCTAATCCGCACATATATCACCATTGCCCTTGATTGTCTTGAGTGTGTATCTCTTAAATGTCAACATATACACGTGTGATTTAGTTTACGCAAATTTTTCAATGCTGAGAACCTCGATCAGAGATAAAAAAAAAAGGCGTAAGGTTCATAATGGTGTAAAATTAAAATGGGATATACCGGGCTACGATTCGAGTTACAGGAACAAGGGCCAAACCAACCACCCAAGAATGGAATCGTCGAGCGAAAACACTTGACAACCTCCTAGAAGCAGCTTTTCCTACCACCAAACCTTTCTCCATCAATTAGGAATCTGATGTCGTCAATAAACACATTTCTTAAATTGTAGCTATTTGTTGAGTGTTTTTTTTTTGGTGTCTAATCTGCATATATATCACCATTACCCTTGATTTTAGTTTAAGAAGATTTTTCAATGCCGAGAACCTCGATCAGAGAGTAAAAATGGCGTAAGCTTCACAATGGTGTAAGATCAAAATTGGATATACCGGGCTAGGATTCGAGTTACAGGAACAAGGGCCAAACCAACCACCCAAGAATGGAATCGTCGAGCGAAAACACTTGACAACCTCCTAGAAGCTGCTTTTCTTACCACCAGACTTTTCTCCATCAATTAGGAATCTGATGCTGTCAGTAAACACATTCCTTAAATTGTAGCCATTTGTTGAGTGTTTTTTTTTTGGTGTTTAATCTGCATATATATCACCATTACCCTTGATTTTCTTGACTGGATATCTCTTAAATGTCAACATATACACGTGTGATTTAGTTTACGAAGATTTTTCAATGCTGAGAACTTCGATCAGAGAGAAAAAAAGGCGTAAGGTTCACAATGGTGTAAGATTAAAATGGGATATACCGGGCTAGGATTCGAGTTACAGGAACACAGGCCAAACCAACCACCCAAGAATGGAATCGTCGAGCGAAAACACTTGAAAACCTCCTAGAAGCAGCTTTTCTTACCACCAGACCTTTTTCCTTCAATTAGGAATCTGATGCCGTCACTAAACACATTCCTTAAATTGTAGCCATTTGTTGAGTGTTTTTTTTGGCGTCTAATCCGCACATATATCACCACTGCCCATGATTTTCTTGAGTGTGTATCTCTTAAATGTCAATATATACACGTGTCATTTTGTTTACGAAGATTTTTCAATGCTGAGAACCTCGATCAGAGAGTAAAAAAGGCTTAAGGTTCACAATGGTCTAAAATTAAAATGGGATATACCGGGCTACGATTCGAGTTACAGGAACAAGGGCCAAACCAACCACCCAAGAATGGAATCGTCGAGCGAAAACACTTGACAACCTCCTAGAAGCATCTTTTTTTGCCACCAGACCTTTCTCCATAAGCTAGGAATCTGATGCCGTCACTAAACACATTCCTAAAATTGTAGCCATTTTTTGAGTGTTTTCTTTTGTGTCTAATCCGCTTATATATCACCATTGCACTTGATTTTCTTGACTGTATATCTCTTAAATATCAACATGTACACGTGTGATTTAGTTTACGAAGATTTTTCAATGCCAAGAACATAGATCAGAGAGTAAAAAAGGCGTAAGGTTCACAATGGTGTAAAATTAAAATGGGATATACGGGGCTAGGATTCGAGTTACAGGAACAAGGGCCAAACCAACCATCCAAGAATGGAATTGTCGAGCGAAAACACTTGACAACCTCCTAGAAGCAGCTATTCTAGCCACCAGACCTTTCTCCATCAATTAGGAATCTGATGCCGTCACTAAACACATTCCTTAAATTGTAGCCATTTGTTGAGTGTTTTTTTTGGTGTCTAATCCACACATATATCACCATTGCCCTTGATTGTCTTGAGTGTGTATCTCTTAAATGTCAACATATACACGTGTGATTTAGTTTACGCAAATTTTTCAATGCTGAGAACCTCGATCAGAGATAAAAAAAGGCGTAAGGTTCATAATGGTGTAAAATGAAAATGGGATATACCGGGCTACGATTCGAGTTACAGGAACAAGGGCTAAACCAACCACCCAAGAATGGAATCATCGAGCGAAAACACTTGACAACCTCCTAGAAGCATCTTTTCTTGCCACCAGACCTTTCTCCATCAGCTAGGAATCTAATGCCGTCACTAAACACATTCCTAAAATTGTAGCCATTTGTTGAGTGTTTTCTTTTGTGTCTAATCCGCTTATATATCACCATTGCACTTGATTTTCTTGACTGTATATCTCTTAAATATCAACATGTACACGTGTGATTTAGTTTACGAAGATTTTTCAATGCCGAGAACCTAGATCAGAGAGTAAAAAAGGCGTAAGGTTCACAATGGTGTAAAATTAAAATGGGATATACGGGGCTAGGATTCGAGTTACAGGAACAAGGGCCAAACCAACCATCCAAGAATGGAATTGTCGAGCGAAAACACTTGACAACCTCCTAGAAGCAGCTTTTCTAGCCACCAGACCTTTCTCCATCAATTAGGAATCTGATGCCGTCACTAAACACATTCCTTAAATTGTAGCCATTTGTTGAGTGTTTTTTTTGGTGTCTAATCCACACATATATCACCATTGCCCTTGATTGTCTTGAGTGTGTATCTCTTAAATGTCAACATATACACGTGTGATTTAGTTTACGCAAATTTTTCAATGCTGAGAACCTCGATCAGAGATAAAAAAAAGGCGTAAGGTTCATAATGGTGTAAAATTAAAATGGGATATACCGGGCTACGATTCGAGTTACAGGAACAAGGGCCAAACCAACCACCCAAGAATGGAATCGTCGAGCGAAAACACTTGACAACCTCCTAGAAGCAGCTTTTCCTACCACCAAACCTTTCTCCATCAATTAGGAATCTGATGTCGTTAATAAACACATTCCTTAAATTGTAGCTATTTGTTGAGTGTTTTTTTTTTTGGTGTCTAATCTGCATATATATCACCATTACCCTTGATTTTAGTTTAAGAAGATTTTTCAATGCCGAGAACCTCGATCAGAGAGTAAAAATGGCGTAAGGTTCACAATGGTGTAAGATCAAAATTGGATATACCGGGCTAGGATTCGAGTTATAGGAACAAGGGCCAAACCAACCACCCAAGAATGGAATCGTCGAGTGAAAACACTTGACAACCTCCTAGAAGCAGCTTTTCCTACCACCAGACCTTTCTCCATAAATTAGGAATCTGATTCTGTCAGTAAACACATTCCTTAAATTGTAGCCATTTGTTGAGTGTTTTTTTTGGTGTCTAATCTGCATATATATCAACATTACCCTTGATTTTCTTGACTGTATATCTCTTAAATGTCAACATATACACGTGTGATTTAGTTTAAGAAGATTTTTCAATGCCTAGAACTTCGATCAGAGAGTAAAAAAGGCGTAAGGTTCACAATGGTGTAAGATTAAAATGGGATATACCGGGATAGGATTCGAGTTACAGGAACAAGGGCCAAACCAACCACCCAAGAATGGAATCGTCGAGCGAAAACACTTGACAACCTCCTAGAAGCTGCTTTTCTTACCACTAGACCTTTCTCCGTCAATTAAGAATCTGATGCCGTCAGTAAACACATTCCTTAAATTGAAGCTATTTGTTGAGTGTTTTTTTTTGGTGTCTAATCTGCATATATATCACCATTACCCTTGATTTTCTTGACTGGATATCTCTTAAATGTCAACATATACACGTATGATTTAGTTTACGAAGATTTTTCAATGCCGAGAACCTCGATCAGAGAGTAAAAAAGGCGTAAGGTTCACAATGGTGTAAGATTAAAATGGGATATAGCGGGCTTGGATTCGAGTTACAGGAACAAGGGCAAAACCAACCACCCAAGAATGGAATCGTCGAGCTAAAACACTTGACAACCTCCTAGAAGCAGCTTTTCCTACCACCAGAGCTTTCTCCATCAATTAGGAATCTGATGCTGTCAGTAAACACATTCCTTAAATTGAAGCTATTTGTTGAGTGTTTTTTTTTGGTGTCTAATCTGCATATATATCACCAATGCCGTTGATTTTCTTGACTGTATATCTCTTAAATGTCAACATATACACGTGTGATTTAGTTTATGAAGATTTTTAAATGCCGAGAACCTCGATCAGAGAGTAAAAAAGGCGTAAGGTTCACAATGGTGTAAGATTAAAATGGGATATACCGGGCTAGGATTCGAGTTACAGGAACAAGGGCCAAACCAACCACCCAAGAATGGAATCGTCGAGCGAAAACACTTGACAACCTCCTAGAAGCTGCTTTTCTTACCACCAGACCTTTCTCCATCAATTAGGAATCTGATGCCGTCACTAAACACATTCCTTAAATTGTAGCCATTTGTTGAGTGTTTTTTTTGGCGTCTAATCCGCACATATATCACCACTGCCCATGATTTTCTTGAGTGTGTATCTCTTAAATGTCAATATATACACGTGTCATTTTGTTTACGAAGATTTTTCAATGCTGAGAACCTCGATTAGAGAGTAAAAAAGGCTTAAGGTTCACAATGGTTTAAAATTAAAATGGGATATACCGGGCTACGATTCGAGTTACAGGAACAAGGGCCAAACCAACCACCCAAGAATGGAATCGTCGAGCGAAAACACTTGACAACCTCCTAGAAGCATCTTTTCTTGCCACCAGACCTTTCTCCATCAGCTAGGAATGTGATGCCGTCACTAAACACATTCCTAAAATTGTAGCCATTTGTTGAGTGTTTTCTTTTGTGTCTAATCCGCTTATATATCACCATTGCACTTGATTTTCTTGACTGTATATCTCTTAAATATCAACATATACACGTGTGATTCAGTTTACGAAGATTTTTCAATGCCGAGAACCTAGATCAGAGAGTAAAAAAGGCGTAAGGTTCACAATGGTGTAAAATTAAAATGGGATATACGGGGCTAGGATTCGAGTTACAGGAACAAGGGCCAAACCAACCATCCAAGAATGGAATCGTCGAGCAAAAAAACTTGACAACCTCCTAGAAGCAGCTTTTCTAGCCACCAGACCTTTCTCCATCAATTAGGAATCTGATGCCGTCACTAAACACATTCCTTAAATTGTAGCCATTTGTTGAGTGTTTTTTTTGGTGTCTAATCCACACATATATCACCATTACCCTTGATTGTCTTGAGTGTGTATCTCTTAAATGTCAACATATACACGTGTGATTTAGTGTACGCAAATTTTTCAATGCTGAGAACCTCGATCAGAGATAAAAAAAAGGCGTAAGGTTCATAATGGTGTAAAATTAAAATGGGATATACCGGGCTACGATTCGAGTTACAGGAACAAGGGCCAAACCAACCACCCAAGAATGGAATCGTCGAGCGAAAACACTTGACAACCTCCTAGAAGCAGCTTTTCCTACCACCAAACCTTTCTCCATCAATTAGGAATCTGATGTCGTCAATAAAAACATTCCTTAAATTGTAGCTATTTGTTGAGTGTTTTTTTTTTGGTGTCTAATCTGCATATATATCACCATTACCCTTGATTTTAGTTTAAGAAGATTTTTCAATGCCGAGAACCTCGATCAGAGAGTAAAAATGGCGTAAGGTTCACAATGGTGTAAGATCAAAATTGGATATACCGGGCTAGGATTCGAGTTACAGGAACAAGGGCCAAACCAACCACCCAAGAATGGAATCGTCGAGCGAAAACACTTGACAACCTCCTAGAAGCAGCTTTTCCTACCACCAGACCTTTCTCCATAAATTAGGAATCTGATTCTGTCAGTAAACACATTCCTTAAATTGTAGCCATTTGTTGAGTGTTTTTTTTTGGTGTCTATTCTGCATATATATCAACATTACCCTTGACTTTCTTGACTGTATATCTCTTAAATGTCAACATATACACGTGTGATTTAGTTTACGAAGATTTTTCAATGCCTAGAACTTCGATCAGAGGGTAAAAAAGGCGTAAGGTTCACAATGGTGTAAGATTAAAATGGGATATACCGGGATAGGATTCGAGTTACAGGAACAAGGGCCAAACCAACCACCCAAGAATGGAATCGTCGAGCGAAAACACTTGACAACCTCCTAGAAGCTGCTTTTCTTACCACTAGACCTTTCTCCATCAATTAGGAATCTGATGCCGTCAGTAAACACATTCCTTAAATTGAAGCTATTTGTTGAGTGTTTTTTTTTGGTGTCTAATCTGCATATATATCACCATTACCCTTGATTTTCTTGACTGGATATCTCTTAAATGTCAACATATACACGTATGATTTAGGTTACGAAGATTTTTCAATGCCGAGAACCTCGATCAGTGAGTAAAAAAGGCGTAAGGTTCACAATGGTGTAAGATTAAAATGGGATATACCGGGCTAGGATTCGAGTTACACGAACACGGGCCAAACCAACCACCCAAGAATGGAATCGTCGAGCGAAAACACTTGAAAACCTCCTAGAAGCAGCTTTTCTTACCACCAGACCTTTCTCCATCAATTAGGAATCTGATGCCGTCAATAAACACATTCCTTAAATTGTAGCCATTTGTTGAGTGTTTTTTTTGGCGTCTAATCCGCACATATATCACCACTGCCCATGATTTTCTTGAGTGTGTATCTCTTAAATGTCAATATATACACGTGTCATTTTGTTTACGAAGATTTTTCAATGCTGAGAACCTCGATCAGAGAGTAAAAAAGGCTTAAGGTTCACAATGGTCTAAAATTAAAATGGGATATACCGGGCTACGATTCGAGTTACAGGAACAAGGGCCAAACCAACCATCCAAGAATGGAATCGTCGAGCGAAAACACTTGACAACCTCCTAGAAGCATCTTTTCTTGCCACCAGACCTTTCTCCATCAATTAGGAATCTGATGCCGTCACTAAACACATTCCTTAAATTATAGCCATTTGTTGAGTGTTTTTTTTGGTGTCTAATCCGCATATATATCACCATTGACCTTGATTTTCTTAACTGTATATCTCTTAAATGTCAACAAATACACGTGTGATTTTGTTTACGAAGATTTTTCAATGATGAGAACCTCGATCAGAGAGTAAAAAAGGCTTAAGGTTCACAATGGTGTAAAATTATAGTGGGATATACCGGGATAGGATTCGAGTTAAAGGAACAAGAGCCAAACCAACCACCCAAGAATGGAATCGTCGAGCGAAAACACTTGACAACCTCCTAGAAACAGCTTTTCTTGCCACCAGACCTTTCTCCATCAATTAGGAATCTGATGTCGTCTCTAAACACATTCCTTAAATTGTAGCCATTTGTTGAGTGTTTTTTTTTGGTGTCTAATCCGCATATTTATCACCATTGCCCTTGATTTTCTTGACTGTATATCTCTTAAATATCAACATATACACGTGTGATTTAGTTTCAGAAGATTTTTCAATGCCGAGAACCTAGATCAGAGAGTAAAAAAGGCGTAAGGTTCACAATGGTGTAAGATTAAAATGGGATATACGGGGCTAGGATTCGAGTTACAGGAACAAGGGCCAAACCAACCATCCAAGAATGGAATCATCGAGGGAAAACACTTGACAACCTCCAAGAAGCAGCTTTTCTTACCACCAGACCTTTCTCCATCAATTAGGAATCTGATGCCGTCTCTAAACACATTCCTTAAATTGTAGCCATTTGTTGAGTGTTTTTTTTGGTGTCTAATCTGCATATATATCACCATTGCCGTTGATTTTCTTGACTGTATATCTCTTAAATGTCAACATATACACGTGTGATTTAGTTTATGAAGACTTTTAAATGCCGAGAACCTCGATCAAAGAGTAAAAAAGGCGTAAGGTTCACAATGGTGTAAATTTCAAATGGGATATACCGGGCTAGGATTCGAGTTACAGGAACAAGGGCCAAACCAACCACCCAAGAATGGAATCGTCGAGCGAAAACACTTGACAACCTCCTAGAAGCTGCTTTTCTTACCACTAGACCTTTCTCCATCAATTAGGAATCTGATGCCGTCACTAAACACATTCCTTAAATTGTAGCCATTTGTTGAGTGTTTTTTTTGGTGTCTAATCCGCACATATATCACCATTGCCCTTGATTTTCTTGAGTGTGTATCTCTTAAATGTCAACATATACACGTGTGATTTAGTTTACGCAAAATTTTCAACGCTGAGAACCTCGATCAGAGATAAAAAAAAAAGGCGTAAGGTTCATAATGGTGTAAAATTAAAATGGGATATATCGGGCTACGATTCGAGTTACAGGAACAAGGGCCAAACCAACCACCCAAGAATTGAATCGTCGAGCGAAAACACTTGACAACCTCCTAGAAGCAGCTTTTCCTACCACCAAACCTTTCTCCATCAATTAGGAATCTGATGTCGTCAGTAAACATATTCCTTAAATTGTAGCTATTTGTTGAGTGTTTTTTTTGGTGTCTAATTTGCATATATATCACCATTACCCTTGATTTTCTTGACTGTATATCTCTTAAATGTCAACATATACACGTGTGATTTAGTTTACGAAGATTTTTCAATGCCGAGAACCTCGATCAGAGAGTAAAAATGGCGTAAGGTTCACAATGGTGTAAGATCAAAATGGGATATACCGGGCTAGGATTTGAGTTACAGGAACAAGGGCCAACCCAACCACCCAAGAATGGAATCGTCGAGCGAAAACACTTGACAACCTCCTAGAAGCAGCTTTTCCTACCACCAGACCTTTTTCCATCAATTAGGAATCTGATGTCATCTCTAAACACATTCCTTAAATTGTAGCCATTTGTTGAGTGTTTTTTTTTGTGTCTAATCCGCATATATATCACTATTGCCGTTGATTTTCTTGACTGTATATCTCTTAAATATCAACATATACACGTGTGATTTAGTTTACGAAGATTTTTCAATGCCGAGAACCTAGATCAGAGAGTAAAAAAGGCATAAGGTTCACAATGGTGTAAGATTAAAATGGGATATACGGGGCTAGGATTCGAGTTACAGGAACAAGGGCCAAACCAACCATCCAAGAATGGAATCATCGAGGGAAAACACTTGACAACCTCCAAGAAGCAGCTTTTCTTACCACCAGACCTTTCTCCATCAATTAGGAATCTGATGCCGTCTCTAAACACATTCCTTAAATTGTAGCCATTTGTTGAGTGTTTTTTTTGGTGTCTAATCTGCATATATATCACCATTGCCGTTGATTTTCTTGACTGTATATTTCTTAAATGTCAACATATACACGTGTGATTTAGTTTATGAAGATTTTTAAATGCCGAGAACCTCGATCAGAGAGTAAAAAAGGCGTAAGGTTCACAATGGTGTAAAATTAAAATGGGATATACCGGGCTAGGATTCGAGTTACAGGAACAAGGGCCAAACCAACCACCCAAGAATGGAATCGTCGAGCGAAAACACTTGACAACCTCCTAGAAGCTGCTTTTCTTACCACTAGACCTTTCTCCATCAATTAGGAATCTGATGCCGTCACTAAACACATTCCTTAAATTGTAGCCATTTGTTGAGTGTTTTTTTTGGTGTCTAATCCGCACATATATCACCATTGCCCTTGATTTTCTTGAGTGTGTAGATCTCTTAAATGTCAACATATACACGTGTGATTTAGTTTACGCAAATTTTTCAATGCTGAGAACCTCGATCAGAGATAAAAAAAGGCGTAAGGTTCATAATGGTGTAAAATTAAAATGGGATATATCGGGCTACGATTCGAGTTACAGGAACAAGGGCCAAACCAACCACCCAAGAATGGAATCGTCGAGCGAAAACACTTGACAACCTCCTAGAAGCAGCTTTTCCTACCACCAAACCTTTCTCCATCAATTAGGAATCTGATGTCGTCAGTAAACATATTCCTTAAATTGTAGCTATTTGTTGAGTGTTTTTTTTGGTGTCTAATCTGCATATATATCACCATTACCCTTGATTTTCTTGACAGTATATCTCTTAAATGTCAACATATACACGTGTGATTTAGTTTACGAAGATTTTTCAATGCCGAGAACCTCGATCAGAGAGTAAAAATGGCGTAAGGTTCACAATGGTGTAAGATCAAAATGGGATATACCGGGCTAGGATTTGAGTTACAGGAACAAGGGCCAAACCAACCACCCAAGAATGGAATCGTCGAGCGAAAACACTTGACAACCTCCTAGAAGCAGCTTTTCCAACCACCAGACCTTTCTCCATCAATTAGGAATCTGATGTCATCTCTAAACACATTCCTTAAATTGTAGCCATTTGTTGAGTGTTTCTTTTGGTGTCTAATCCGCATATATATCACTATTGCCGTTGATTTTATTGACTGTATATCTCTTAAATATCAACATAAACACGTGTGATTTAGTTTATGAAGATTTTTCAATGCCGAGAACCTAGATCAGAGAGTAAAAAAGGCGTAAGGTTCACAATGGTGTAAGATTATAATGGGATATACGGGGCTAGGAATCGAGTTACAGGAACAAGGGCCAAACCAACCATCCAAGAATGGAATCATCGAGGGAAAACACTTGACAACCTCCAAGAAGCAGCTTTTCTTACCACCAGACCTTTCTCCATCAATTAGGAATCTGATGCCGTCACTAAACATATTCCGTAAATTGTAGCCATTTGTTGAGTGTTTTTTTGGTGTCTAATCTACATATATATCATCATTGCCGTTGATTTTCTTGACTGTATATCTCTTAAATGTCAACATATACACGTGTGATTTAGTTTATGAAGATTTTTAAATGCCGAGAACCTCGATAAGAGAGTAAAAAAGGTGTAAGGTTCACAATGGTGTAAAATTAAAATGGGATATACCGGGCTAGGATTCGAGTTACAGGAACAAGGGCCAAACCAACCACCCAAGAATGGAATTATTAAGCGAAAACACTTTACAACCTCTTAGAAGCAGCTTTTCTTATCACCAGACCTTTCTCCATCAATTAGGAATCTGATGCCGTCACTAAACACATTCCTTAAATTGTAGCCATTTGTTGAGTGTTTTTTTTGGTGTCTAATCCGCACATATATCACCATTGCCCTTGATTTTCTTGAGTGTGTATCTCTTAAATGTCAACATATGCACGTGTGATTTAGTTTACGCAAATTTTTCAATGCTGAGAACCTCGATCAGAGATAAAAAAAGGCGTAAGGTTCATAATGGTGTAAAATTAAAATGGGATATACCGGGCTAGGATTCGAGTTACAGGAACAAGGGCCAAACCAACCACCCAAGAATGGAATCGTCGAGCGAAAACACTTGACAACCTCCTAGAAGCTGCTTTTCTTACCACTAGACCTTTCTCCATCAATTAGGAATCTGATGCCGTCACTAAACACATTCCTTAAATTGTAGCCATTTGTTGAGTGTTTTTTTTGGTGTCTAATCCGCACATATATCACCATTGCCCTTGATTTTCTTGAGTGTGTATCTCTTAAATGTCAACATATACACGTGTGATTTAGTTTACGCAAATTTTTCAATGCTGAGAACCTCGATCAGAGATAAAAAAAGGCGTAAGGTTCATAATGGTGTAAAATTAAAATGGGATATATCGGGCTACGATTCGAGTTACAGGAACAAGGGCCAAACCAACCACCCAAGAATGGAATCGTCGAGCGAAAACACTTGACAACCTCCTAGAAGCAGCTTTTCCTACCACCAAACCTTTCTCCATCAATTAGGAATCTAATGTCGTCAGTAAACATATTCCTTAAATTGTAGCTATTTGTTGAGTGTTTTTTTTGGTGTCTAATCTGCATATATATCACCATTACCCTTGATTTTCTTGACAGTATATCTCTTAAATGTCAACATATACACGTGTGATTTAGTTTACGAAGATTTTTCAATGCCGAGAACCTCGATCAGAGAGTAAAAATGGCGTAAGATTCACAATGGTGTAAGATCAAAATGGGATATACCGGGCTAGGATTTGAGTTACAGGAACAAGGGCCAAACCAACCACCCAAGAATGGAATCGTCGAGCGAAAACACTTGACAACCTCCTAGAAGCAGCTTTTCCAACCACCAGACCTTTCTCCATCAATTAGGAATCTGATGTCATCTCTAAACACATTCCTTAAATTGTAGCCATTTGTTGAGTGTTTTTTTTGGTGTCTAATCCTCATATATATCACTATTGCCGTTGATTTTCTTGACTGTATATCTCTTAAATATTAACATAAACACGTGTGATTTAGTTTACGAAGATTTTTCAATGCCGAGAACCTAGATCAGAGAGTAAAAAAGGCGTAAGGTTCACAATGGTGTAAGATTATAATGGGATATACGGGGCTAGGATTCGAGTTACAGGAACAAGGGCCAAACCAACCATCCAAGAATGGAATCATCGAGGGAAAACACTTGACAACCTCCAAGAAGCAACTTTTCTTACCACCAGACCTTTCTCCATCAGTTAGGAATCTGATGCCGTCACTAAACATATTCCGTAAATTGTAGCCATTTGTTGAGTGTTTTTTTGGTGTCTAATCTGCATATATATCATCATTGCCGTTGATTTTCTTGACTGTATATCTCTTAAATGTCAACATATACACGTGTGATTTAGTTTATGAAGATTTTTAAATGCCGAGAACCTCGATCAGAGAGTAAAAAAGGCGTAAGGTTCACAATGGTGTAAAATTAAAATGGGATATACCGGGCTAGGATTCGAGTTACAGGAACAAGGGCCAAACCAACCACCCAAGAATGGAATTATTAAGCAAAAACACTTGACAACCTCTTAGAAGCAGCTTTTCTTATCACCAGACCTTTCTCCATCAATTAGGAATCTGATGCCGTCACTAAACACATTCCTTAAATTGTAGCCATTTGTTGAGTGTTTTTTTTGGTGTCTAATCCGCACATATATCACCATTGCCCTTGATTTTCTTGAGTGTGTATCTCTTAAATGTCAACATATGCACGTGTGATTTAGTTTACGCAAATTTTTCAATGCTGAGAACCTCGATCAGAGATAAAAAAAGGCGTAAGGTTCATAATGGTGTAAAATTAAAATGGGATATACTGGGCTACGATTCGAGTTACAGGAACAAGGGCCAAACCAACCACCCAATAATGGAATCGTCGAGCGAAAACACTTGACATCCTCCTAGAAGCAGCTTTTCCTACCACCAAACCTTTCTCCATCAATTAGGAATCTGATGTTGTCAGTAAACACATTCCTTAAATTGTAGCCATTTGTCGAGTGTTTTTTTTTTGTGTCTAATATGCATATATACCAACATTACCCTTGATTTTCTTGACTGTATATCTCTTAATTGTCAACATATATACGTGTGATTTAGTTTACGAAGATTTTTCAATGCCTAGAACTTCGATCAGAGAGTAAAAAAGACGTAAGGTTCACAATGGTGTAAAATTAAAATGGGTTATACCGGGCTAGGATTCGAGTTACAGGAACAAGGGCCAAACCAACCACCCAAGAATGGAATCGTCTAGCGAAAACACTTGACAACCTCCTAGAAGCTGCTTTTCTTACCACTAGACCTTTCTCCATTAATTAGGAATCTGATGACGTTACTAAACACTTTCCTTAAATTGTAGCCATTTGTTGAGTGTTTTTTTCGTTGTCTAATCCGCACATATATCACCACTGCCCAAGATTTTCTTGAGTGTGTATCTCTTAAATATCATCATATACACGTGTGATTTAGTTTACGCAAATTTTTCAATGCCGAGAACCTCGATCAGAGAGTAAAAAAGGCGTAAGGTTCACAATGGTCTAAAATTAAAATGGGATATACCGGGCTACGATTCGAGTTACAGGAACAAGGGCCAAACCAACCACCCAAGAATGGAATCGTCGAGCGAAAACACTTAACAACCTCCTAGAAGCATCTTTTCTTGCCACCAGACCTTTCTCCATCAGTTAGGAATCTGATGCCGCCACTAAACACATTCCTTAAATTGTAGCCATTTGTTGAATGTTTTTTTGTGTCTAATCCGCTTATATATCACCATCGCCCTTGATTTTCTTGACTGTATATCTCTTAAATATCAACATATACACGTGTGATTTAGTTTATGAAGATTTTTAAATGCCGAGCACCTAGATCAGAGAGTAAAAAAGGCGTAAGGTTCACAATGGTGTAAAATTAAAATGGGATATACGGGGCTAGGATTCGAGTTACAGGAACAAGGGCCAAACTAACCATCCAAGAATGGAATCGTCGAGGGAAAACACTTGACAACCTCCTAGAAGCAACTTTTCTTGCCACTAGACCTTTCTCCATCAATTAGGAATCTGATGCCGTCACAAAACACATTCCTTAAATTATACCCATTTGTTGAGTGTTTTTTTTTTTTTGGTGTCTAATCCGCATATATATCACCATTGCCCTTGATTTTTTTGACTGTATATCTCTTAAATGTCAACATATACACGTGTGATTTTGTTTACGAAGATTTTTCAATGCTGAGAACCTCGATCAGAGAGTAAAAAAGGCTTAAGGTTCACAATGGTCTAAAATTAAAATGGGATATACCGGGCTACGATTCGAGTTACAGGAACAAGGGCCAAACCAACCACCCAAGAATGGAATCGTCGAGCGAAAACACTTGACAACCTCATAGAAGCATCTTTTCTTGCCAACAGACCTTTCTCCATAAGTTAGGAATCTGATGCCGTCACTAAACACATTCCTTAAATTGTAGCCATTTGTTGAGTGTTTTTTTTTTTGTGTCTAATCCGCTTATATATCACCATTGCACTTGATTTTCTTGACTGTATATCTCTTAAATATCAACATATGCACGTGTGATTTAGTTTACGAAGATTTTTCAATGCCGAGAACCTAGATCAGAGAGTAAAAAAGGCGTAAGGTTCACAATGGTGTAAAATTAAATAGGATATACGGGGCTAGGATCCGAGTTACAGGAACAAGGGCCAAACCAAGCATCAAAGAATGGAATCGTCAATGGAAAACACTTGACAACCTCCTAGAAGCAGCTTTTCTTGCCACCAGACCTTTCTCCATCAATTTGGAATCTGATGCCGTCACTAAACACATTCCTTAAATTATAGCCATTTGTTGAGTGTTTTTTTTGGTGTCTAATCCGCATATATATCACCATTGCCCTTGATTTTCTTGACTGTATATCTCTTAAATATCAACATATACACGTGTGATTTAGTTTACGAAGATTTTTCAATGCCGAGAACCTAGATCAGAGAGTAAAAAAGGCGTAAGGTTCACAATGGTGTAAAATTAAAATGGGATATACGGGGCTAGGATTCGAGTTACAGGAACAAGGGCCAAACCAACAATCCAAGAATGGAATCGTCGAGGGAAAACACTTGACAACCTCCTAGAAGCAGCTTTTCTTACCACCAGACCTTTCTCCATCAATTAGGAATCTGATGCCGTCACTAAACACATTTCTTAAATTATAGCCATTTGTTGAGTTTTTTTTTGGTGTCTAATCCCCATATATATCACTATTGCCCTTGATTTTCTTGACTGTATATCTTTTAAATATCAACATATACACGTGAGATTTAGTTTTCAATGCCGAGAACCTAGATCAGAGAGTAAAAAAGGCGTAAGGTTCACAATGGTGTAAAATTAAAATGGGATATACGGGGCTAGGATTCGAGTTACAGGAACAACGGCTAAACCAACCATCCAAGAATGGAATCGTCGAGGGAAAACACTTGACAACCTCCTAGAAGCAGCTTTTCTTACCACCAGACCTTTCTCCATCAATTAAGAATCTGATGCCGTCACTAAACATATTCCGTAAATTGTAGCCATTTGTTGAGTGTTGTTTTTTGGTGTCTAATGTGCATATATATCACCATTGCCCTTGATTTTCTTGACTGTATATCTCTTAAATGTCAACATATACACGTGTGATTTAGTTTATGAAGATTTTTAAATGCCGAGAACCTTGATCAGAGGGTAAAAAAGGCGTAAGGTTCACAATGGTGTAAAATTAAAATGGGATATACCGGGCAGGAATCGAGTTACAGGAACAAGGGCCAAACCAACCATCCAAGAATGGAATCGTCGAGGGAAAACACTTGACAACCTCCTAGAAGCAGCTTTTCTTACCACCAGACCTTTCTCCATCAATTAGGAATCTGATGCCGTCACTAAACATATTCCGTAAATTGTAGCCATTTGTTGAGTGTTTTTTTGGTGTTTAATCTGCATATATATCACCATTGCCCTTGATTTTCTTGACTGTATATCTCTTAAATGTCAACATATACACGTGTGATTTAGTTTATGAAGATTTTTAAATGCCGAGAACCTTGATCCGAGAGTAAAAAAGGCGTAAGGTTCACAATGGTGTAAAATTAAAATGGGTGGCAGGAATCGAGTTACAGGAACAAGGGCCAAACCAACCATCCAAGAATGGAATCGTCGAGGGAAAACACTTGACAACCTCCTAGATGCAGCTTTTCTTACCACCAGACCTTTCTCCATCAATTAGGAATCTGATGCCGTCACTAAACATATTCCGTAAATTGTAGCCATTTGTTGAGTGTTGTTTTTTGGTGTCTAATGTGCATATATATCACCATTGCCCTTGATTTTCTTGACTGTATATCTCTTAAATGTCAACATATACACGTGTGATTTAGTTTATGAAGATTTTTAAATGCCGAGAACCTTGATCAGAGGGTAAAAAAGGCGTAAGGTTCACAATGGTGTAAAATTAAAATGGGATATACCGGGCTAGGATTCGAGTTACAGGAACAAGAGCCAAACCAACCACCCAAGAATGGAATCGTCGAGCGAAAACACTTGACAACCTCCTAGAAGCAGCTTTTCTTGCCACCAGACCTTTCTCCATCAATTAGGAATCTGATGCCGTCTCTAAACACATTCCTTAAATTGCAGCCATTTGTTGAGTGTTTTTTTTTGTGTCTAATCCGCATATATATCACCATTGCCCTTGATTTTCTTGACGGTATATCTCTTAAATATCAACATATACACGTGTGATTTAGTTTACGAAGATTTTTTAATATCGAGAACCTAGATCAGAGAGTAAAAAAGGCGTAAGGTTCACAATGGTGTAAAATTAAAATGGGATATACGAGGCTAGGATTCGAGTTACAGGAACAAGGGCCAAACCAACCATCCAAGAATGGAATCGTCAAGGGAAAACACTTGACAACCACCTAGAAGCAGATTTTCTTACCACCAGACCTTTCTCCATCAATTAGGAATCTGATGCCGCCACTAAACATATTCCGTAAATTGTAGCCATTTGTTGAGTGTTTTTTTTTTGTGTCTAATCTGCATATATGTCACCATTGCCCTTGATTTTCTTGACTGTATATCTCTTAAATGTAAACATATACACGTGTGATTTTCTTTACGAAGATTTTTCAATGATGAGAACCTCGATCAGAGAGTAAAAAAGGCTTAAGGTTCACAATGGTGTAAAATTATAATGGGATATATTGGGATAGGATTCGAGTTACAGGAACAAGGGCCAAACCAACCACCCAAGAATGGAATCGTCGAGCGAAAACACTTGACAACCTCCTAGAAGCAGCTTTTCTTGCCACCAGACCTTTCTCCATCAATTAGGAATCTGATGCCATCTCTAAACACATTCCTTAAATTGCAGCCATTTGTTGAGTGCTTTTTTTGGTGTCTAATCCGCATATATATCACCATTGCCCTTGTTTTTCTTGACAGTATATCTCTTAAATATCAACATATACACGTGTGATTTAGTTTACGAAAATTTTTCATTGCCGAGAACCTAGATCAGAGAGTAAAAAAGGCGTAAGGTTCAGAATGGTGTAAAATTAAAATGGGATATACGGGGCTAGGATTCGAGTTACAGGAACAAGGGCCAAACCAACCATCCAAGAATGGAATCGTCGAGGGAAAACACTTGACAAGCTCCTAGAATCAGCTTTTCTTACCACCAGACTTTTCTCCACCAATTAGGAATCTGATGCAATCACTAAACATATTCCGTAAATTGTAGCCATTTGTTGAGTGTTTTTTTATGGTGTCTAATCTGCATATATATCACCATTTCCCTTGATTTTCTTGACTGTATATCTCTTAAATGTCATCATATACACGTGTGATTTAGTTTATGAAGATTTTTAAATGCCGAGAACCTTGATCAGAAGTAAAAAAGGCGTAAGGTTCACAATGGTGTAAAATTAAAATGGGATATACCGGGCTAGGATTCGAGTTACAGGAACAAGGGCCAAACCAACCACCCAAGAATGGAATTGTCGAGGGAAAACACTTGACAACCTCCTAGAAGCAGCTTTTCTTACCACCAGACCTTTATCCATCAATTAGGAATCTGATGCCGTCACTAAACACATTCCTTAAATTGTAGCCATTTGTTGAGTGTTTTTTTTGGTGTCTAATCTGCATATATATCACCATTGCCGTTGATTTTCTTGACTGTATATCTCTTAAATGTCAACATATACACGTGTGATTTAGTTTATGAAGATTTTTAAATGCCGAGAACCTCGATCAGAGAGTAAAAAAGGCGTAAGGTTCACAATAGTGTAAAATTAAAATGGGATATACCGGGCTAGGATTCGAGTTACAGGAACAACGGCCAAACCAACCACCCAAGAATGGAATTGTTGAGCGAAAACACTTGACAACCTCCTAGAAGCAGCTTTTCTTACCACCAGACCTTTCTCCATCAATTAGGAATCTGATGCCGTCACTAAACACATTCCTTAAATTGTAGCCATTTGTTGAGTGTTTTTTTTGGTGTCTAATCCGCACATATATCACCATTGCCCTTGATTGTCTTGAGTGTGTATCTCTTAAATGTCAACATATACATGTGTGATTTAGTTTACGCAAATTTTTCAATGCTGAGAACCTCGATCAGAGAAAAAAAAAAAAGGCGTAAGGTTCATAATGGTGTAAAATTAAAATGGGATATACCGGGCTACGATTCGAGTTACAGGAACAAGGGCCAAACCAACCACCAAAGAATGGAATCGTCAAGCGAAAACACTTGACAACCACCTATAAGCAGCTTTTCTTACCACCAGACCTTTCTCCATCAATTAGGAATCTGATGCCATCACTAAACACATTCCTTAAATTGTAGCCATTTGTTGAGTGTTTTTTTTGGTGTCTAATCCGCACATATATCACCACTGCCCTTGATTTTCTTGAGTGTGTATATCTCTTAAATGTCAACATATACACGTGTGATTTAGTTTACGCAAATTTTTCAATGCCGAGAACCTCGATCAGAGAGTAAAAAAGGCGTAAGGTTCACAATGGTCTAAAATTAAAATGAGATATACCGGGCTACGATTCGAGTTACAGGAAGAAGGGCCAAACCAACCACCCAAGAATGGAATCGTCGAGCGAAAACACTTGACAACCTCCTAGAAGTATCTTTTCTTACCACCAGACCTTTCTCCATCAGTTAGGAATCTGATGCCGCCACTAAACACCTTTCTTAAATTGTAGCCATTTGTTGAGTGTTTTTTTTTGTGTCTAATCCGCTTATATATCACCATTGCCCTTGATTTTCTTGACTGTATATCTCTTAAATATCAACATATACACGTGTGATTTAGTTTACGAAGATTTTTCAATGCCGAGAACCTAGATCAGAGAGTAAAAAAGGCGTAAGGTTCACAATGGTGTAAAATTAAAATGGGATATACGGGGCTTGGATTCGAGTTACAGGAACAAGGGCCAAACCAACCATCCAAGAATGGAATCGTCGAGGGAAAACACTTGACAACCTCTTAGAAGCAGCTTTTCTTGCCACCAGACCTTTCTCCATCAATTAGGAATCTGACGCCGTCACTAAACACATTCCTTAAATTATAGCCATTTGTTGAGTGTTTTTTTTTTGGTGTCTAATCCGCATATATATCACCATTTCCCTTCATTTTCTTCACTGTATATCTCTTAAATATCAACATATACACGTGTGACTTAGTTTACGAAGATTTTTCAGTGCCGAGAACCTCGATCAGAGAGTAAAATAGGCGTAAGGTTCACAATGGTGTAAAATTAAAATGGGATATACCGGGCTAGGATTCGAGTTACAGGAACAAGGGCCAAACCAACCACCCAAGAATGGAATCGTCGAGCGAAAACACTTGACAACCTCCTAGAAGCAGCTTTTCTTACCACCAGACCTTTCTCCATCAATTAGGAATCTGATGCCGTCACTAAACACATTCCTTAAATTGTAGCCATTTGTAGAGTGTTTTTTTTTGGTGTCTAATTCGCACATATATCACCACTGCCCTTGATTTTCTTGAGTGTGTATCTCTTAAATGTCAACATATACACGTGTGATTTAGTTTACGCTAATTTTTCAATGCCGAGAACCTCGATCAGAGAGTAAAAAAGGCGTAAGGTTCACAATGGTCTAAAATTAAAATGAGATATACCGGGCTACGATTCGAGTTACAGGAAGAAGTGCCAAACCAACCACCCAAGAATGGAATCGTCGAGCGAAAACACTTGACAACCTCCTAGAAGTATCTTTTCTTACCACCAGACCTTTCTCCATCAGTTAGGAATCTGATGCCGCCACTAAACACCTTTCTTAAATTGTAGCCATTTGTTGAGTGTTTTTTTTTGTGTCTAATCCGCTTATATATCACCATTGCCCTTGATTTTCTTGACTGTATATCTCTTAAATGTCAACATATACACGTGTGATTTTGTTTACGAAGATTTTTCAATGCTGAGAACCTCGATTAGAGAGTAAAAAAGACTTAAGATTCACAATGGTGTAAATTTATAATGGGATATACCGGGATAGGATTCGAGTTACAGGAACAAGGGCCAAACCAACCACCCAAGAATGGAATCGTCGAGCGAAAACACTAGACAACCTCCTAGAAGCAGCTTTTCTTGCCACCAGACCTTTCTCCATCAATTAGGAATCAGATGCCGTCTCTAAACACATTCCTAAAATTGTAGCCATTTGTTGAGTGTTTTTTTTTTGTGTCTAATCCGCATATATATCACCTTTTTCCTTGATTTTCTTGACTCTATATCTCTTAAATATCAACATATACACGTGTGACTTAGTTTACGAAGATTTTTCAATGCCGAGAACCTCGATCAGAGAGTAAAAAAGGCGTAAGGTTCACAATGGTGTAAAATTAAAATGGGATACACCGGGCTAGGATTCGAGTTACAAGAACAAGGGCCAAACCAACCACCCAAGAATGGAATCGTCGAGCGAAAACACTTGACAACCTCCTCGAAGCAACTTTTCTTACCACCAGACCTTTCTCCATCAATTAGGAATCTGATGCTGTCACTAAACACATTTCGTAAATTGTAGCCATTTGTTGAGTGTTTTTTTTTTGGTGTCTAATCCGCATATATATCACCATTGCCCTGGATTTTCTTGACTGTATATCTCTTAAATGTCAACATATACATGTGTGATTTAGTTTACGAAGATTTTTCAATGCCGAGAACCTCGATCAGAGAGTAAAAAAGGTGTAAGGTTCATAATAGTGTAAAATTAAAATGGGATATACCGGGCTAGGATTCGAGTTACAGGAAAAAGGGCCAAACCAACAACCCAAGAATGGAATCGTCGAGCGAAAACACTTGACAACCTCCTAGAAGCAGCTTGTCTTGTCACCAGACCTTTCTCCATCAATTAGGAATCTGCTGCCATCACCAAACACATTCCTTAAATTGTAGCCATTTGTTGAGTGTTTTTTTTTGTGTCTAATCCGCATATATATCACCATTGCCCTTGATTTTCTTGACTGTATATCTCTTAAATATCAACATATACACGTGTGATTTAGTTTTCGAAGATTTTTCGATGCCGAGAACCTCTATCAGAGACTAAAAAAGGCGTAAGGATAACAATGGTGTAAAATTAAATAGGGATATACCGGGCTAGGATTCGAGTTAGAGGAACAAAGGCCAAACCAACCACCCAATAATGGATTCCTCGAGCGAAAACACTTGACAACCTCCTAGAAGCAGCTTTTCATGCCACCGGTCCTTTCTCCATCAATTAGGAATATGATGCCGTCACTAAACACATTCCTTAAATTGTAGCCATTTGTTGAGTGTGTTTTTTTTTGTGTTTAATCCGCATATATATCACCATTGCCCTTGATTTTCTTGACTGTATAACTCTTAAATATCAACATATACACGTGTGATTTAGTTTACGAAGATTTTTCAATGCCGAGAACCTCGATCAGAGAGTAAAAAAGGCGTAAGGTTCACAATGGTGTAAACTTAATATGGGATATACCAGGCTAGGATTCGAGTTACAGGAACAAGGGCCAAACCAACCACCCAAGAATGGAATGGTCGAGCGAAAACACTTGACAACCTCCTAGAAGCAGCTTTTCTTGCCACCAGACATTTCTCCATGAATTTGGAATCTGATGCCGTCACTAAACACATTCCTTAAATTGTAGCCAGTTGTTGAGTGTTTTTTTTTCGGTGTCTAATCCGCATATATATCACCATTGCCCTTGATTTTCTTGACTGTATATCTCTTAAATATCAACATATACACGTGTGATTTAATTTTCAAAGATTTTTCAATGCCGAGAACCTCGATCAGAGAGTAAAAAGGCGTAAGGTTCACAATGGTGTAAAATTAAAATGGGATATACCGGGCTAGGATTCGAGTTACAGGAACAAGGGCCAAACCAACCACCCAAGAATGGAATCGTCGAGCGAAAACACTTGACAACCTCCTAGAAGCAGCTTTTCTTACCACCAGACCTTTCTCCATCAATTAGGAATCTGATGCCGTCACTAAACACATTCCTAAAATTGTAGCCATTTGTTGAGTGGTTTTTTTGGTGTCTAATCCGCATATATATCACCATTGCCCTTGATTTTCTTGACTGTATATCTCTTAAATGTCAACATATACACGTGTGATTTTGTTTACGAAGATTTTTCAATGCCGAGAACCTCGATCAGAGAGTAAAAAAGGCGTAAGGTTCATAATGGTGTAAAATTAAAATAGGATATACCGGACTAGGGTTCGAGTTACAGGAACAAGGGCCAAACCAACCACCCAAGAATGGAATCGTCGAGCGAAAACACTTGACAACCTCCTAGAAGCAGCTTGTCTTGCCACCAGACCTTTCTCCATCAATTAGGAATCTGTTGCCGTCACCAAACACATTCCTTAAATTGTAGCCATTTGTTGAGTGTTTTTTTTTGTGTCTAATCCGCATATATATCACCATTGCCCTTGATTTTCTTGACTGTATAACACCTAAATATCAACATATACACGTGTGATTTAGTTTACGAAGATTTTTCAATGCCGAGAACCTCGATCAGAGTAAAAAAGGTGTAAGGTTCACAGCAGTGTAAAATTAAAATGGGATATACCAGGCTAGGATTCGAGTTACAGGAAAAAGGGCCAAACCAACAACCCAAGAATGGAATCGTCGAGCGAAAACACTTGACGACCTCCTAGAAGCAGCTTGTCTTGCCACCAGACCTTTCTCCATCAATTAGGAATCTGCTCCCGTCACCAAACACATTCCTTAAATTGTAGCCATTTGTTGAGTGTTTTTTTTTTGTGTCTAATCCGCATATATATCACCATTGCCCTTGATTTTCTTGACTGTATATCTCTTAAATATCAACATATACACGTGTGATTTAGTTTTCGAAGATTTTTCGATGCCGAGAACCTCTATCAGAGACTAAAAAAGGCGTAAGGATAACAATGGTGTAAAATTAAAAAGGGATATACCGGGCTAGGATTCGAGTTAGAGGAACAAAGGCCAAACCAACCACCCAATAATGGATTCGTCGAGCGAAAACACTTGACAACCTCCTAGAAGCAGCTTTTCATGCCACCGGTCCTTTCTCCATCAATTAGGAATCTGATGCCGTCACTAAACACATTCCTTAAATTGTAGCCATTTGTTGAGTGTTTTTTTTTTGGTGTCTAATCCGCATATATATCACCATTGCCCTTGATTTTCTTGACTGTGTATCTCTTAAATATCAACATATACACGTGTGATTTAATTTTTAAAGATTTTTCAATGCCGAGAACCTCGATCAGAGAATAAAAAGGCGTAAGGTTCAGAATGGTGTAAAATTAAAATGGGATATACCGGGCTAGGATTCGAGTTACAGGAACAAGGGCCAAACCAACCACCCAAGAATGGAATCGTCGAGCGAAAACACTTGACAACCTACTAGAAGCAGCTTTTTCTTACCACCAGACCTTTCTCCATCAATTAGGAATCTGATGCCGTCACTAAACACATTCCTAAAATTGTAGCCATTTGTTGAGTGTTTTTTTTTTGTGTCTAATCCGCATATATATCACCATTGCCCTTGATTTTCTTAACTGTATATCTCTTAAATGTCAACATATACACGTGTGATTTTGTTTACGAAGATTTTTCAATGCCGAGAACCTCGATCAGAGAGTAAAAAAGGCGTAAGGTTCATAATGGTGTAAAATTAAAATATGATATACCGGGCTAGGATTCGAGTTACAGGAACAAGGGCCAAACCAACCACCCAAGAAAGGAATCGTCGAGGGAAAACACTTGACAACCTCCTAGAAGCAACTTGTCTTGCCACCAGACCTTTCTCCATCAATTAGGAATCTGTTGCCGTCACCAAACACATTCCTTAAATTGTAGCCATTTGTTGAGTGTTTTTTTTTGTGTCTAATCCGCATATATATCACCATTGCCCTTGATTTTCTTGACTGTATAACACCTAAATATCAACATATACACGTGTGATTTAGTTTACGAAGATTTTTCAATGCCGAGAACCTCGATCAGAGTAAAAAAGGTGTAAGGTTCACAGTAGTGTAAAATTAAAATGGGATATACCAGGCTAGGATTCGAGTTACAGGAACAAGGGCCAAACCAACCACCCAAGAATGGAATCGTTGAGCGAAAACACTTGACAACCTCCTAGAAGCAGCTTTTCTTACCACCAGACCTTTCTGCATCAATTAGAAATCTGATGCCGTCACTAAACACATTCCTAAAATTGTAGCCATTTGTTGAGTGTTTTTTTTTGGTGTATAATCTGCATATATATCACCATTGCCCTTAATTTTCTTGACTGTATATCTCTTAAATATCAACATATACACTTGTGATTTAGTTTACGAAGATTTTTCAATGCCGAGAACCTCTATCAGAGAGTAAAAAAGGCGTAAGGTTCACAATGGTGTATAATTAAAATGGGATATACCAGGCTAGGATTCGAGTTACAGGAATAAGGGCCAAACCAACCACCCAAGAATGGAATCGTCGAGCGAAAACACTTGACAACCTCCTAGAAGCAGCTTTTCTTGCCACCAGACCTTTCTACATCAATTAGGAATCTGATGCCGTCACTAAACACATTCCTTAAATTGTAGCCATTTGTTGAGTGTTTTTTTTTGGTGTCTAATCCGCATATATATCACCATTGCCCTTGATTTTCTTGACTGTATATCTCGTAAATGTCAACATATACACGTGTGATTTAGTTTATGAAGATTTTTCAATGCCGAGAACCTCGATCAATGTTAGGCCCTAAAGTGTGAGACTGACGCATCAAATTAACACAACGGGTTATGGTTACGAACTGGGCCTTACCGGGTTAGTTTATATTAGGTTTTGGACCTTTATAGGTCACTTGGGCCAAGCTTTAGGCCATGTGGGCCAAGCAGGCCCAAGGGAAGCCCATGTAGGGAAGTGGGCTTGGTTGAGTATATAAACAAGTTTCTAACTTGTTTTTAGGTTTGAACCTTTGGAGCTTCATAGTTACGGAATTTCTACAGAGAGAAAGAGAGAGGCGATTTGGAGGTAGAATACTTGTACCAGACGTTTTGCTTATTCATGTAATAGAACGTGTGCAAGTATTGAAAGTGATTCCGGTTTTTTCTTCGTTGTTCATATTTCTTGTTGATTTTCATTTTATTTGTTGAATCACATCTAGTTTGGATTCCGCACAAACTTGGTGTAGTTTGATATCATTGAAAGATCCGTTCTACGGGACTTACAAGTGGTATCAGAGCCATTAGAACCTGTTCTAGGCTCGATTTGATAACAAATATTCAAGATTTTAATTTTTTTTTGTTCATCGTGTTCTTTGCGTTCTTCACGGTGTTCATCAGGTTTTGTTTAGAAAATATCCACTTTTGGTTGTTTGATCTGTTTTGCAAACTGTTAATAGACAAACAAAATTTTTGGAATTTTTTTTTAAAAAAAAAAGGATTCTTAATAATCTTTCCAAAAGTTAAATCCCAAAACTTTCGTGAATTTTGTTGACTTTTAAAAGTTGTGTTTTAAAAACTATTATTTTAAATTTCAAAATTTCATCTAAACAGTCTCGAGTTATTTACGCCACAGCTGAATCATCGTCAACATATCCACAACGGTCTCGAGTTAATCGCTCCTACTACACACAATCTCGAGTCCCTGGTCTCGACTCAAGGAGGTCTTGAGTCCCTCATCAGCCGGTCTCGACTCATCATTCTTCTCACAGCAGTCTCGAGTCATCTTCTCCCGTGTGGTCTCGACTTATCATCAACTGGTCTCGACTCCAATTTTTAAGGAATCAACGGTTTTGACTCACTGCTCATCACTGGTCTCGAGTCATTCATTCTTGTGTCGCAACCACTGTCTCGACTCATCAATTTTCACAGTCTCGAGTCGCAACCACGGTTCCGAGTCGCAACCGAGATCTCGAGTCATCTCTTTCTGTTCTCGAGTCGCAATCAGCAAAGGTCTTGAGTCATTGATCTTCTGAGTTACAACAATCATCCACGGAACCTGCAACTCCGTCTCCGGTCATCGTTCATCATCATCTTCATCGACTGTCGTCCTACTCCGACAACCTGCAACTCCGGTCATCTTTTCATCCGGCCATCACACCTCCGTTCATCACCAGTGTCACCGTCGGACCTCCATTAAACAAACCTCCACGTTCACTCCTTCATCTTCATCCGAACCACCTGCTCTCAACATCAACCCAACCACCGTGTATTGTTCCACTGTTCATCATCATCATCATCTGTAAAACCCGTATCCGGTCATCGTCTGCATTGTCACGGTCATTGTCTTTCATCTATGGCCATCATCACCACCTCTGAAAAACCATCGTATCTTCGATCATCGCCAGTTATAATCCTCATCATCATCACATTGGCGGCTGAGGCTAAATTAGGGTTTTGGATATTCGGGTTAACGAAGAAGACGACGTACAGATATAGTTTTTTAATATTTTAGATTTTAATATATTAATTATAATAATTAATTATTTAGTAATCATTACATATTCATTAATCATTAATTATAATATAATAATAATAATAATAATAATAAGTATTCTTTTATAATAAAAAAATTTATTATATTCTAATTAAAAAAAAAGGTTATTATTAATTAAAAAAAAAGGTTTGTTTGTTTGTTTGTGATAACGGTTTGTTTGTTTCTTTCTCCTGCAAAGGGTTTCAGTTAGCGAATACACAGGTTCTCGCTTCGGGCTTGTGTTGAAGTTAAAAGATCACATTTTGGGGGAATCACATCTTAAAAATGTCTTCTAAGAGAGAGGTGCTTGAGCAGGAACTCCAAGGATTCCGATACTCATTTGGTGAATCTATAGAAGCACTTACACGCCGGTTTGCTGAACTGCTCTCTGAAATGGAGAAGGCAGAGATGGTGGTGTCTACTCACAGGAGCAACCGTAAGCTTCTGGATGCTATAAAAAGTATTCCAGATCAGGCGAACTGTAGTTGGTTTACCAATGTTAATAAGATAATATTGACAACCGACTGCTACAAAATGAAGTCAGATGAGCTGATATGACTAATCAAATCATATGACAATCCTGACAAGCAGTATACTCAAAGCAACACATCTGCTGCTGTTTGCTCATCCACACAAAATTCAGCATCTATGTTTAACAAACCCCTGGCTCAAGAAATTACTCGTGATCGTGAAGAGATACTTTCTGTCTTTTGCACTCCTGAGTGTAGAGAAAGAAATGAGGCATATAGGTTACATAACGCTGAGCTAATTCAAGACTACAAAGATATAAAGAATAAAAACTTTACTTTGGTGAAAAATGAAAAGCTTTATAAAGATAAAATTGAAGCTCAGCGAAAAGACATCATCAAACTTAAGGATGATGTAAGTGTAAAAACAGCTCATTTCTTAGAGGCACATGAGAAGGTATGCATTTTGATCAAAGAAATGGAAGATATCAGAGAAAGATATCAAATTAACGAACTTAACATTAAAAAGTATGAGTCTTCCAGTAAGTTGCATACAAGAGAAAGAAGGGGTGTGGGTTGGGTTTCAATCAAGTTTCTCCTCCATATAATGACAACTACACATATTTACCCATGACTGAGGAGGAATTGATGAATGAGGACAAGATGACTTACGGTCCTAAAATCGATAAGTCATCAATCAACATCAAATCTGTTGATAATAAACAACCAACTCCTTCAATGAACTTTACTTCTAAAGGCACTTATGATACTAATGTTTCGTCTTCCCTTGCAGATGAAGTAACAGTTGAAAATGTAGTTGGGGATGAACAAGCATCAGAGTCTGATTCTTCTAAAAATTTAACAAATGAACCTAATCCAGACTCTATTTTGACGTTTGATATTTTTAAATCAGTTTTTCGCTCTGTGATTAATTTCAGGCCTGATGATTTGGGCGAAAACGTTGATGCTTGTGCAACAGAGACTGAATCGGAAAATGAAACGAATGAGCCAGCTGAACCATCTGATTCCAAATGTGAATCATCTGAAGCAGTTGATTCTTAGAAATCAGAATCAGTTGATTCTAGCGGATTCAGCTCAAAGGTATCATGTGCAAAACCGTCTTGTGCTGAAAATTCGTCAAATGTTTCAGCTGAAGTTTCTGCTAAAGTTTCTGGTATTTCTTCCGACAAACCAGAACTCTCCGATTATGTCAAAGCTGATGACATGAAGGATGAAGAGACGATAGACGTGAAAAAGGCTCCAAGTACGCAAGCTGAACAATCTGAACCTTCTGTATGTAATGAAAAGGTTCATATCAAGCAACAAGAGCCGAAGCGAGCAGGCAAAGGACGCGAAAAGAAGAAGCCTAAACATCATAGACAAACAGGCTCTCCACAGTCCTCAACGGGCAGGAATAGTCCGCAAAAGGTTCGTAATGTGAAAAATACTTTTGTTAAGCCAGTCTGTAATGGCAAATGTGATAAGTATGCATTTGACTGTGCTAGCAAAGCTTTCGGAAAGACTGGTGAGATTTCTGAACAAGACTTGCAATCTAAGCAGAACATGAAAAATCAGAAGAAATCTCCACAACAAAAGGCCCCTGCAAACGACAAGTATAGGCATCCAAATTCATATTCGTCTGCAGGAAATATGCAACACAAACAAGCACAGAAAGGACCGGTTCGTCCTTCAGGGCCTGCAAGAGTAAATCTAACTGATTAGAATGCTTTCTACATGAAGAGACAAACGTGCTTCAATTGCGGCATTGCTGGTCACATTGCTCGAAACTGCACACATCGTCCCTATATACCCTACTATATGCAAAATCAGAGGGTTACACCTAAGAATAAATATCATTCCAAGCCAATGAAGGTATCTTCACCTAAGGCAATGAAGAATGTGAATCCTAAGGTTAAACCTTCTGATGGGGATTGGAACGCTGCCAAAAACAAACACAAAGCTTTTCAGGAACAAAAACATGTTTCTAAAACTAACAAACCTGACTCAGCTAAAGTTGCTCAATCGACGTCAACAAACACGTTTGTTAAGCCAAAACAAATTTGGAAACCCAATTGCAAAATGGCAACATCTCCAATCCTTGAAATGAAAGGGGACTTATGTTTAAAGGAAGTATCTTATTTTGATGCTTCAGGAAATCCCAAGACCACGATGGCCTGGGTACCTATGTCTTACTAATCTCCTTACCTTTCAAGAACAACCAAGGAGGAGCTGTTGACAATCTCTGGAATGTTGATAGTGGTTGTTCCAGAGATAAAGCGGGTAACATTTCACTGTTGCAAAAAGTTCAAATTTTTTTACAGATGATATGTTTCCTTTGGAGGAGATAACAGAAGTAAGATAATGATCAGCAAAAGGTACCGTTTAAATTCAGTACTTTGATTTGAATTTGATTAGTCTTCAATCTAATGACGAAACGGTTAAGCAAAAATATTTTTTCTCTTTCTTAGTTCATTACTTTGTATATAATTTGTCCTTTCTCTAGTAAATGGTAAATTTGCGCAAAAATACAAGATTTATGCACAAATTTAGGGGGGGAGAGGAACATATAGATAGATATAGAGTTTAGGAGGAAAAAACTCAGAAAAAGAAAAATACAAAAAGAGTTTGATGTATATATATGCATTGTTTTAGGCGGAGAAAATGAGAAAAATACAAAAAACATTAGAAAAATGAAAAAGCCAAAAAGATAAATTGCATGATATGGGAAGTGAAATAAATGTTCGTGTTAAAGGGCTTGACTAACACATGTAAGGTGCCATAGCTGAAAAGACTAGGATCTACTGCGATATGTCGATAGGCTTGACGCTCAAAATGATAAAGGATACCAAGTGATATAGACATAACGAACTATGTACCATGTGGGTAACATACCAATGGCGTATGAATTTTCACATTATTGTGAACGGCTGACTCATGTAAGACCAGTATCGAAATTGTCTGACTTTAGCACGATGTGTTGGTAGGCTCTATCCTTAAAGACTGGAAACATCGGCTGTTTATGTTTAGAACTAAATTAGTACATGACCTCAGGAAAGAAAATCACATGGAATTAGCTCATTTCTATTTGAATGTCTGTATGATGTCCCGATACACACAATTTTGGTCTGACTCTGAAATCTTCTCTGAAAAAGTCGTGTATCTCCTCTGTTTTGCGGAAGCAAAGACCTGGAGGTGCTAGGCAACGTCAGCTTCTGCTGCATCCAGATACATGCTGACCTAGCTGTACGTTGTCGCGCTATAGATCAATTAAACACCCGAAAGAGGCCCTCAAGTGCCCAAAAGAAACCCAAGAAACCTATATCAAACTGAGAAAACTCATTTGATTTGTATATTATACCATCTCTGCATAAGATCTATTATGTTCTCTTCTCAACCTATTCCCCGTTAAGATTTCAGAGATTTGGATTGGACTTGTGAAATATGTTGTAGGGAAGCTACTTGCATGATAGAGTGTGCTGTTTATATCTCCGGGATTTTATTAGTATTTGTTTGGGTGTTCATTGTTAAGAAATCAAAACATGATAAAATTGGTTACTGGCAGTTATATGGAAAAGGTCTAGGGAGATGAGTTTAGGTGGACAAATATGTTGGCAATCGTCTAGATCATTCGGTTGTAGATCAGCGTTGATAAGTGAAGTCAAGCCCGAAACCTCGTGATTTGATCCCTGAGCAATTACGTTATTTCCTATTAAAGTTATAACTGATTCTCTAAAGGATTTTTGTCTTTAATTAAAATAATCAAAGAAATCCTTAAATTAAAGGGTTTGATATAATATTACCTTAAGCGTATCACGAAGTTGAAAAATTAAAAGTTGAGCGTTAAAGTTTAAGTGGACAAACATATTGGCTATCGCATAGACCAGTTTGATTAGGCTCTTACTGAAAAGTGTTCCTTAGTCTGCCTGAGAACGAATTTTGATCCCTTTGCAATTGTAATTGTATATTAGTTTCTTTGTTTATTTGTGTTTTTTTTATATTGTTAGTTTTTATAAAATCAAAAATCCAAAAATAGAGTGTTTATTTGTGTTATTAAAAAATTTAACCGTTCTTGAAGATTTGACTGATCATCATAAATTGAATAGAATTTAAATTGTGAAATCCGAGTACAAATACTTGGATGTACCTAGTGTTCATATGGTACTCTCCCTGTTGCATAAGAAATGTTTGCTTATGAGTTTGTGAGCATGTACAGAACTTGATTTTTATCAAGAACAGGGGTTGGTGAAGAATGAGATGCTGTTAGTTGCTGAAGAAGCCTAAAGCAGCAGAACAACAAGATGTACCTGAGTCAGAAGAACCGATTATGAAACATCGTCTGACAGTGAAAGTACATTTGAAGAAGTACATGTGAACCTGCTTGAAAGACAAAGATTGAAGAAGAAAAGAGCTGCTGAGAATCCTCCTCTCAGATTCTTTTTAACAAAGACTTTCAAGAAGATGCTGATCGAGATCCTGATATGAAGCTAACCACAAGAGCTAAAGAAAGAGACCCAGTTCTGAGAGTTCAGAAGTCAAGAACTTCCACAACATCTGCAGCATAGCAACAACCATAAACTTTGTTGAAGACGTTGCTGAATTCAGATTATGAAGACAATTTGATGGCATCAGTCTAGGGGGAGAATGTTAGGCCCTAAAGTGTGAGACTGACGCATCAAATTAACACTACGGGTTATGGTTACAAACTGGGCCTTACCGGGTTAGTTTATATTAGGTTTTGGACCTTTATATGTCACTTGGGCCAAGCTTTAGGCCATGTGGGCCAAGCAGGCCCAAGGGAAGCCCATGTAGGGAAGTGGGCTTGGTTGAGTATATAAACAAGTTTGTAACTTGTTTTTAGGTTTGAACCTTTGGAGCTTCAAAGTTACAGAATTTCTACAGAGAGAAAGAGAGAGGCGATTTGGAGGTAGAATACTTGTACCAGACGTTTTGCTTATTCAAGTAATAGAACGTGTGCAAGTATTGAAAGTGATTCCGGTTTGTTCTTCGTTGTTCATATTTTTTGTTGATTTTCATTTTATTTCTTGAATCACATCAAGTTTAGATTCCGCACAAACTTCGTGTAGTTTGATATCATTGAAAGATCTGTTTCACGGGACTTACAATCAGAGAGTAAAAAAGGCGTAAGGTTCACAATGGTGTAAAATTAAAATGGGATATACCGGGCTAGGATTCGAGTTACAGGTGTTGGACCGTTCTACGACCTTGAAACGTCAGTTAAGGCAGTTCATCTTTGAGTACGAAGGCGGAATCAACGTAAAAAAAGTCATAACAGCTAGTTTCCTTTTAATCTTTCTTTTCTTATTGATTTTCGTGCTTTTACAATGTAATCTGATACAAATCCGACAGCACTTCGTCTCACACACAATGACCAAGTCTCTTCAAATGAACAACACACTAGCCTATATATAAGCCTAGGATTTCGCTTGAACTTGTAACAGTCCATTTCAAGCGAAATCTCCTGTTATGATTTCGCTTGAACTAAACAAGATCACTTTCAAGCGAAATCTTCAAGTTAAACATGTAAAACCCTAATATAAACCCTATTGTGTGTTCATTCAATCTATCTAGACACAAGACTTGATTAAGATGTAATCAACAGACTTTCAATGCAACAACAACAGGAACAAGGGTCAAAGCAACCACCCAAGAATGGAATCGTCAAGCGAAAACACTTAACAACCTCCTAGAAGCAGCTTTTCTTACCACCAAACCTTTCTCCATCAATTAGGAATCTGATGCCGTCACTAAACACATTCCTTAAGTTGTAGCCATTTGTTGAGTGTTTTTTTTTGTCTAATCCGCATATATATAACCATTGCCCATGATTTTCTTGACTGTATATCTCTTAAATATCAACATATACACATGTGATTTAGTTTACGAAGATTTTTCAATGCCGAGAACCTCGATCAGAGAATAAAAAAGCCGTAAGGTTCACAATGGTGTAAAATTAAATTGGGATATACCGGGCTAGGACTCGAGTTACAGGAACAAGGGCCAAACCATCCACCCGTGAATGGAATCGTCGATCGAAAACACTTGACAACCTCCTAGAAGCAGCTTTTCTTACCACCAGACCTTTCTCCATTAATTAGGAATCTGATGCCGTCACTAAACACATTCCTTAAATTGTAGCCATTAGTTGAGTGTTTTGTTTTTGGTGTCTAATCCGCATATATATCACCATTGACCGTGAATTTGTTGACTATATATCTCTTAAATATCAACATATACACGTGTGATTTAGTTTACGAAGATTTTTCAATGCCGAGAACCTCGATCAGAGAGTAAAAAAGGCGTAAGGTTCACAATGGTGTAAAATTAAAATGGGATATACCGGGCTAGGATTCGAGTTACAGGAACAAGGGCCAAACCAACAACCCAAGAATGGAATCGTCGAGCGAAAACACTTGACAACCCCCTAGAAGCAGCTTTTCTTGCCACCAGACCTTTCTCCATCAACTAGGAATCTGATTACGTCACTAAACACATTCTTAAATTGTAGCCATTTGTTGAGTTTTTTTTTTGGTGTTTAATCCGCATATATATCACCAATGCCCTTGATTTTCTTGACTGTATATCTCTTAAATATCTATATATACACGTGTGATTTAGTTTACGAAGATTTTTCAATGCCGAGAACCTCGATCAGAGAGTAAAAAAGGTGTAAGGTTCACAGTGGTGTAAAATTAAAATGGGATATACCGGGCTAGGATTCGAGTTACAGGAACAAGGGCCAAGCCAACCACCCAAGAATGGAATCGTCGAGCGAAAACACTTGACAACCCCCTAGAAGCAACTTTTCTTGCCACCAGACCTTTCTCCATCAATTAGGAATTTGATGCCGTCACTAAACACATTCCTTAAATTGTAGCCATTTGTTGAGTGTTTTTTTTGTGTGTAATCCGCATATATATCACCATTGCCCTTGATTTTCTTGACTGTATATCTCTTGAATATCAACATATACAAGTGTGATTTAGTTTACGAAGATTTTTCAATGCCGAGAACCTCCATCAGAGAGTAAAAAAGGCGTAAGGTTCACAATGGTGTAAAATTAAAATGGGATATACTGGGCTAGGATTCGAGTTACAGGAACAAGGGCCAAACCAACACCCCCAAAATGGAATCGTCGAGCGAAAACACTTGACAACCTCCTAGAAGCAGCTTTTCTTGCCACCAGACCTTTCTCCATCAATTAGGAATCTGATGCCGTCACTAAACACATTCCCTAAATTGTAGCCATTTGTTGAGTGTTTTTTTTTGCTGTCTAATCTGCATATATATCACCATTTCCTTTGATTTTATTGACTGTATATCTCTTAAATATCAACATATACACGTGTGATTTAATTTACGAAGATTTTTCAATGCGTAGAACCTCGATCAGAGAGTAAAAAAGGCGTAAGGTTCACAATAGAGTAAAATTAAAATGGGATATACCGGGCTAGGATTCGAGTTACAGGAACAAGGGACAAGCCAACCACCCAAGAATTGAATCGTCGAGCGAAAACACTTGACAACCTCCTAGAAGCAGCTTTTCTTACTACCAGACCTTTCTCCATCAATTAGGAATCTGATGCCGTCACAAAACATATTCCTTAAATTGTAGCCATTTTTTGAGTGTTTATTTTGGTGTCTAATCTGCATATATATCACCATTGCCTTTGATTTTCTTGACTGTATATCTCTTAAATGTCAACATATACACGTGTGATTTAGTTTACGAAGATTTTTCAATGCCGAGAACCTCGATCAGAGTGTAAAAAAGGCGTAAGGTTCACAATGGAGTAAAATTAAAATATGATATACCGGGCTAGGATTCGAGTTACAGGAACAAGGGCCAAACCAACCACCCAAGAATGGAATCGTCGAGCGAAAACACTTGACAACCTCCTAGAAGCAGCTTTTCTTGCCACCAAACCTTTCTCCATCAATTAGGAATATGATGCCGTCACTAAACACATTCCTTAAATTGTAGCCATTTTTTGAGTGTTTATTTTGGTGTCTAATCTGCATACATATCACCACTGCCTTTGATTTTCCTGACTGTATATCTCTTAAATGTCAACATATACACGTGTGATTTAGTTTACGAAGATTTTTCAATGCCGAGAACCTCGATCAGAGTGTAAAAAAGGCGTAAGGTTCACAATGGAGTAAAATTAAAATATGATATACCGGGCTAGGATTCGAGTTACAGGAACAAGGGCCAAACCAACCACCCAAGAATGGAATCGTCGAGCGAAAACACTTGACAACCTCCTAGAAGCAGCTTTTCTTGCCACCAGACCTTTCTCCATCAATTAGGAATATGATGCCGTCACTAAACACATTCCTTAAATTGTAGCCATTTTTTGAGTGTTTATTTTGGTGTCTAATCTGCATATATATCACCATTGCCTTTGATTTTCTTGACTGTATATCTCTTAAATGTCAACATATACACGTGTGATTTAGTTTACGAAGATTTTTCAATGCCGAGAACCTCGATCAGAGTGTAAAAAAGGCGTAAGGTTCACAATGGAGTAAAATTAAAATATGATATACCGGGCTAGAATTCGAGTTACAGGAACAAGGGACAAGCCAACCACCCAAGAATTGAATCGTCGAGCGAAAACACTTGACAACCTCCTAGAAGCAGCTTTTCTTACTACCAGACCTTTCTCCATCAATTAGGAATCTGATGCCGTCACAAAACATATTCCTTAAATTGTAGCCATTTTTTGAGTGTTTATTTTGGTGTCTAATCTGCATATATATCACCATTGCCTTTGATTTTCTTGACTGTATATCTCTTAAATGTCAACATATACACGTGTGATTTAGTTTACGAAGATTTTTCAATGCCGAGAACCTCGATCAGAGAGTAAAAAAGGCTTAAGTTTCACAATGGTGTAAAATTAAAATGGGATATACCGGGCTAGGATTCGCGTTACAGGAACAAGGGCCAAACCAACAACCCAAGAATGGAATCGTCGAGCGAAAACACTTGACAACCTCCTAGAAGCAGCTTTTCATACCACTAGACCTTTCTCCATTAATTAGGAATCTGATGCCGTCACTAAACACATTTCTTTAATTGTAGCCATTTGTTGAGTGTTTTTTTTGGTGTCTAATCCGCATATATATCATCATTGCCCTTGATTTTCTTGACTGTATATCCCTTAAATGTCAACATATACATGTGTGATTTAGTTTACGAAGATTTTCAATGCCTAGAAGCTCGATCAGAGAGTAAAAAAGGCGTCAGGTTCACAATGGTGTAAAATTAAATTGGGATATACCGGGCTAGGATTCGAGTTACAGGAACAAGGGACAAACCAACCACCCAAGAATGGAATAGTCGAGCGAAAACACATGACAACCTCCTAGATGCAGCTTTTCTTACCACCATACCTTTCTCCATCAATTAGGAATCTGATGCCATCACAAAACACAATCCTTAAATTGTACCCATTTGTTGAGTGTTTTTTTTGTGTCTAATCCGCATATATATCACCATTGCCCTTGATTTTCTTGATTGTATATCTCTTAAATGTCAACATATACACGTGTGATTTAGTTTACGAAGATTTTTCAATGCCGAGAACCTCGATCAGAGAGTATAAAAGGCGTAAGGTTCACAATGGAGTAAAATTAAAATGTGATATACCGTGCTAGGATTCGAGTTACATGAACAAGGGCCAAACCAACCACCCAAGAATGGAATCGTCGAGCGAAAACACTTGACAACCTCCTAGAAGCAGCTTTTCTTGCCACCAGACCTTTCTCCATCAATTAGGAATCTGATGCCGTCACTAAACACATTCCTTAAATTGTAGCCATTTGTTGAGTTATTTTTTTTGGTGTCTAATCTGCATAAATATCACCCTTGCCCTTGATTTTCTTGACTGTATATCTCTTAAATGTCAACATATACACGTGTGATTTAGTTTACGAATATTTTTCAATGCCGAGAACCTCGATCAGAGAGTAAAAAAGGCGTAAGGTTCACAATGGTGTACGATTAAAATGGGATATACCCGGCTAGGATTCGAGTTACAGGAACAAGGGCCAAACCAACCACCCAAGAATGGAATCGTCGAGCGAAAACACTTGACAACCTCCTAGTAGCAGCTTTTCTTGCCACCAGACCTTTCTCCATTAATTAGGAATCTGATGCCGTCACTAAACACATTCCTTAAATTGTAGCCATTTATTGAGTGTTTTTTTTTGGTGTCTAATCCGCATAAATATCATCATTGCCATTGATTTTCTTGACTGTATATCTCTTAAATGTCAACATATACACGTGTGATTTAGTTTACGAAGATTTTTCAATGCCGAGAGCCTCGATCAGAGAGTAAAAAAGGCGTAAGGTTCACAATGGTGTAAGATTAAAATGGGATATACCCGGCTAGGATTCGAGTTACAGGAACAAGGGCCAAACCAACCACCCAAGAATGGAATCGTCGAGCGAAAACACTTGACAACCTCCTAGTAGCAGCTTTTCTTGCCACCAGACCTTTCTCCATCAATTAGGAATCTGATGCCGTCACTAAACACATTCCTTAAATTGTAGCCATTTATTGAGTGTTTTTTTTGGTGTCTATCCGCATATATATCACCATTGTCTTTGATTTTCTTGACTGTATATCTCTTAAATGTCAACATATACACGTGTGATTTAGTTTACGAAGATTTTTCAATGCCGAGAGCCTCGATCAGAGAGTAAAAAAGGCGTAAGGTTCACAATGGTGTAAGATTAAAATGGGTATACCCGGCTAGGATTCGAGTTACAGGAACAAGGGCCAAACCAACCAACCAAGAATGGAACCGTCGAGCGAAAACACTTGACAACCACCTAGTCGCAGCCTTTCTTGCCACCAGACCTTTCTTCATCGATTAGGAATCTGATTGTTGGTGCACTACATCTGTCGACTTCGTCTTGTATCGAGTCTTACTTTAGATAGATTAGATCAGGGCACGTAGAACGAGAGAATGAGAGAGAGTTAGAAAGATTTCGCTTGAAGGTTTATGTATGTAAAGGATTTCGCTTGAAGCAGCTCAAGCGAAATCAACATGTTAAGATTTCGCTTGAGTCATGCTGAAGCGAAATCCCATTCTCTATATATAGGAGGTCTAGGTCAAGCGAAATCAGAAGTGAGAAAAGAGTAACATTTGAGTGATTTCCATACCGAGGTGCTGCCGGTGTGAGAACTGATTGTATTTGTGTTCATATCAATACAAATCAGTGTTAAAGTGAAGATTCAGCTGTGTTTAAGTCAAATACTTGTTTTCCGCACCTGTATTTGATAGAATTCCTCTGAACCGACTCGTTCGGGTCCGCAAACCGATCCTACAATTGGTATCAGAGCCAGTTGAGGAGTTCTGCAGGATTTCAGCTGAAATTGACATCATTCTCGTACTTCTACACCTTCTTTTCATCAGTTCAGAATTTTTTCACGGTCAAAAACTATTCAATTTCTCACGGATTGTTTAATAGTACAAGATAACAAACCCTTGAAAGTTTCGTAGCAAAATTCGACCTAAAAGTGATTAAAATCGACCTTCGAATGGATTTCGCTTGAAGAACAAAGCTTCATTGGACGATTTCGCTTGAACTTTCAAGCGATACTTAACATTTCGCTTCAAACAGGATCTGTTTTCGCTTCAAGGATCTAGCTTCAGGGTTCTTATTCGCTTCAAGTGTTTCGCTTCAGGATTTCGCTTCAGAAAGTGTTTACTTGAAAGTTTTCGCTTGAACAATTTCGCTTCAAAGGTCTCGCTTCAACCAGTTTGACAGATTATTTTGCTTGAAGAAAGTTAAGTTGACCAGTTCGCTTGAAAGTAATTGAAACATGGATAACGATTTCCACAACGCATTTGCAACATCGCCTAGTTCATCTTCCATTGCTCAGAACATGAATTCAGAAAACCAAACGGGGACGACTCAGAAACCCCCGAAGCTTATGGGAATTGAGGAATACTATGGGTGGAAAGATAGATTCGAAAACTGGGTGCAAGCAAATCATTTAAGATCATGGGAATGTATTTTGACAAAGTATACTATACCACGAACCGAAATGCAGATTGAAAAACAGCTTTCAGATCTTGGTAAAGAAGAACGGGAAATGTATCGAGCTGAAAAGATGATGATCAGTTTGCTTCAACAGGCCATCAAAGAAGACATTTTCATACTACTTCAACATGACAAAACATCAAAATCAATATGGGATGCTCTAAAAATCAAGGTTGAAGGCAGTGCGAGTATGATTAAAAGCAAGAAGGCATTGCTTAAAAAAGAATTTGATTTGTTCACAAGTTTGCCCGGAGAAGATACGAAGAAACTTATTGAACGATATTGTCACTTAGTGCGAACAATGTCGATGATGAACATCACAAAAGAAAATGAGGAATGGGTGGATAAACTTGCTGATGCTTTACCTCAGAAAGAGTGGGGAACTTATTTGATGATACTGAAGAATACTGGAGTTTATGATAGGTTGTCAATCTCTCAGTTCATTGAAAAGATTGAAAGTCAGGATTTGGAACAGCAAAAGATTGCAAGGATGAATAATCCAAGTGGTCAACAAGATGTAAAGATGTATTATAAGGGTGGTGTTCCAACTTCAGAAGCTGAGAGAAGTCCGAAAATTCAGACTGCTTATAGTGTTGGAGATTCTACAGAAAAGACTGATCAAAACTCAAACAAAAGCAACAGTGGTTTCTCATTGTATCCGAGTGTTAATCCGAAAAGCCCATCAGAAAGTTTTCAGTCTCAAAGCACAAAGATGGGAAATGGTTGTGTGATTCAATGCAACATAGCTCTAAATCTTCCAGAAGGTCAAAGTTTTTCTGAAGACATTGCGAAAGATCATATGGCATTACTTGGTTCCGTGCTTATCTCATATGAAGGTTTAGTGGCTGGTCGAATTGGAAATCCTATGCTTACTAAAGAGGATTACGACCAAATAGATGCTGAAGAGATGGAACTAATGGATATCAAATGGTGTCTTGCAAGTGTTCTTAGACGTGCTGAAAAGTTCAAAACAATTACTGGGAGAAATGACTTTCTTGATGCTTGTGTTTCTACTTTAGGTTTTGATAAATATAAAGTTACTTGTTTCAGGTGCAGGGAAAAAGGTCATTTTAAGCGGGAGTGCAAGAATAGAGAAGTTAGTGGTGCTCAGAATCCATTTGGGAAAGATGACTACTACCGGAAAGCCATTTATCAGCAAGTTGGTCAGACACAAGAATTACAGACGGCTCATGGTAGAAAGATTGAAGATTTAAAGAAAGGATGTTTGGTAGATTTCAACTGGAGCAACTACATTTCTTCTAACAGCACAGCATGTATAGTGGACCAAATTGATGAACAACTACCTGAAGGATTCAGCTGGGATATGTTTGTTGATGAAAAGGGTGATTTCAAAGCTTTCATTGCAAAGATTGTTAGAGAACCAGATTTGTTTGCTACTTGGATGAGATCAATTGGTGAAAAAGTGAAAGATCAATCGAGTACATCTGAAGAAAGTTTAGAAAGTGCTGATTCTGACACATTAAGTACAGATGAGAGTGTGCAAAATGAGGATACTTCAGAAAAAGAAGTTGTTTTTGATCAAACACCATCTGATTCTGGTGTTTCAGATGCTGAGTCTGAAAAATCTGTAGAGTTTGATCAAACACCGATGGAGAGTAGCAGTGATGATGAGGAAGAGAAACATATTAATATTGCTAAAAAACATCTTTCTCCTGAAAGTTTTCATTTTTATTTTGCAGATCGCATGGAGAAACTGAAGGAGAAACAAGCTGCAAAAGAACAACAACAAGATGAGAAGGTTGAAAATGTTGTTCAAAATGAAGAAGTTAGAAGTGTGGATGAAGAAAAGGTGATTGAAACTGAGAAAGTAACTGGAGTAGAAAAAGTAATTGAAGTGGTAAAAACAATTGAGATTGAGAAGATTGTTGAAGTTGAAAAGCCTTGCAAGAAATGTTTGGAAATTTGTAAGAGTTGTGAAGAAAAAGATGTTACACTGTTTGATAGAGAAAGACTGATAGAAAAGCTATTATCTGACATCAGCTATGTGAAAGAATCGTATAGTGTGTTGAACAGAACTGTGACAGGTCTTCAAACAACAAACTCTGAAAGAGAAAAAGCTTTAACGATGACGAATTGTACGTTGATGGTAAAGCAAAAGGCAATTAATCATTACATCGAAGAAAATGCTAATCTAAAGCAAGAGTTGGAGAAAGAAAAGATTGAGAATGAAAGAATCAGAAGGTTATTACTGAGTTATTCTTGTTCTGATTATGTCATTGATCGAGTTTATCCTACTGTTGCAGGTTTTGAAGCATTTCAGGATGAAAAGACAAAGAATGAGACTGGTAAGAAATCGACTGTTAAATATAACAAGTGTCCGCCTCCTATCTGGGAAGGGTATTCTCCTAGAAAACCAAATGAGGAGCAAGTCGAAAAAGCAGTCAATATAAAGTTAAAATCCGAGACAACTGACGTTTTACCAGATAACATTAATATCACGTTTACCTCGTCTGATACTGATCATGAGTCTGAGTTAATCAAAAAGGTGGTCGATCAGGTGTTGGATACTGAGGAGGTGTCTGAGTCAAAGTTTGAGTCTGGGGGTTCAAGTTCGTCAGTAAACAGTTCAAAATCATCCGAAAAACAGTCTTACAGTAAAGAATTTTTGTTATCAAAGGCAAATTTGGATGATGAAACATTTGAAGTTGCATATACTTTAAATGATTCGGACAAATTATACTATGACAAAGAGTTTCCGATTAGAAGTGTTCGTTTTGACATGATCAAAAAGGTTTTCAAAATGACGGAAATTAATTTTTCTGAAATTAAGGATCTAAAATCTACTGAAAAACCTAAAAAATACACTTCTAGAGTTCAACAAAGGTTAAACAAGAAAAAAGGAAAAAAGAATTACAATTCTGATTCTAGTTTTCAAAAGAAAACAAATCAAAATTGTAGTTACAAAAAGAAAGGTCTTGGTTTTACTCCACCTGAAAATCGTAAAAATGAAAAATATGTTAGAGATTTTAAATCAAAAATGACATATGTTGCAGGAAAAAGCTATGAAGAGGAGTCAAATAGCTTATCTTTGAAAAAATCAAATCAAGAGTTCCTTGCTGAAAGGAAAAGGACAGGAACTGGAGTTTTTCAAACCAGAGACACAAGAACTTGTTTTCAATGCCAAGTTGTTGGACACATTGCTCACAATTGTCCAAACAAAGTCAACAAAAAACAGGGAGTCTCTGAAAAACTTAAAGAAAAAGTGGTTGAAAAGAATGATTTACCAACTACAAACTTCAAAATTGTTGAAAATTCAAAGAATGAAGTTGGTGAAAAATCTAAAAGATTGTACAAAAAGAGTGCAAAAGACAATCAAAAATGGATTGTTAAAAAATCAGATGTACAATCTGGCAATGAATCTGATTCCACAAAATCAGAGGAGTCACAAGATGAGATCAAAGATTTGATGAATGATGTTGACATTAAATCATTGAGTGTGGAAGATATTAAACAAATGGTTGATAAAGTTGAAAGCTCAGATTTTGATATTGAAAAAACATTCAATGAAAATGTTAAGAAAATTTTCAAGAAAATGCTTGATGGGAAAGTAAAGGGGGTTAAAGATTTTTATGCAACTAAAAAGGCAACTTACAACCCTACTGCTCAGGAATTGGAAGCCACCAAGTCAAATAAGACTTGGGTGGAAGTTTGTTTTCCTTAAAAGTCTTAGGACTTGCCGGAGATCCCAAGTTTATATCGTGGATCAGGAATCGGCATCTTTCTAATGTTTGAAGTTTTTGATAGAAAGTTTTTGATAATATTTGGATGTTTACAGGTTGTATGACTACGCCGGAGCTTCCAGGTTGGTAAGTGCGAAGCAGGAATCGACATTCTGATTGGTAAAATGGTGATGTAGACGTAACATTCCTACAAGTGGTATTGTATTCTACATGTGGTAATTTTTACAATTGATATAGATGGTGCATACTTGCAAGTGGTAAATCAAGGACATTAATTTGTACTTGATCTGCTACAAGTGATTAAGAATAGACAATGTGATGAACCACACCCCGAATCTACAAATGATTATATCATAAAAACTTATTTTCCGGAAAAATCATTTTGATTAAAACAAACTTAAGTGTTTTGAAATCTAAATGAGAAAATAGTTTTGTGATAGGGGGAGTTCTGATTGTTTATGCCAAGTGAATGGCGATTTGATGCGATTCGATATCAGTTGTCAAGTTTATTGTACAGTTTATTTTTAAATTTCCTAAAATGTGTTTGCATTTTAGGGGGAGTAAAATTTTTCTGAAAATCCAAAAACATTTGAAAATTTGAAAAAGATAAAAACATGATAAAATTCAAAAATGAGTTTTTGTTACATATAGAGGAAATGATAGTACATCAGTGGACTATCACAACATGCTAAAGAAATGTAAAGAAAAATGTGATAAACAATCTTACTGCGGATATGTCAGTAGGTTTTTGCACATTTAGTAGATTGTGACGAGATATAAACCTAAATTTCAAACTTGCTTGTTCTGTGGGTTAACACAAACTTGGATATATAGGTAACCCCTGAAATCTTGTTTGAAAGGTCCCTTATTCTGAGATACTAGGTCTTTATGCTCAGTGATATCTGAGGTATTATCCCGGGACTTCTGCTGAAAGAAATTTCTGACCTAGTCCCCGGATAATGCTTTCTGCAAATGCTTGAAACATAGCATCGCCCTCAGCAAGCTGATGAAACAATAAAATTGATAGTCGCTGCTGTTGTAATGCAAAAGATCCTCTAAAGGGGACACACCAAAAGTCGAAGCCGTCATCTCTCTGCGTATACGGGAGTATCGACCTGAGCTCTCACGGCCCTCGTACTATAATTTATTCCCTTGACAGATATCATCTGTGGTATACTCACCTGTAAGACTGAATATTGGGATCTGGATACGGGAGTATATTCAAGTAGTGGGACACACGGATAAGTTTAAGTTGCTTAAAACATTAACAACGTATCTCGGATCAGTTGAACTTTGTGTGAAAATTTAAGTGGATCAATATACTGGCAATCTAGGTGAATTGTTTAGAACTTAAAATGAAATGAAACTTAACGGTGTTGGTGATTGATCTCAAAAACTGATATGATCCTCTTGCACAAACTCACAAAAATATTGTTTGTAAATATTTCTTTATTGCATTTCTTTACAATCAAAAATTACAAAAAGATTTTTAGTGTGTTTTAGCATAAATTTTGAAAAATCCAAAAAGATTTTTGACAACTGATATTGGAAAGCTGATTGTCAAAATTTCAAGTGCTAAACATGATGACTTGGTTGTGGGGGGGAGTGAATTTTAAAATGTTAAAAAGGTTTGTTAAAATCCTACAATTGGTATTTTTAAAACCTACATTTGGTTCATCATTGGTTTGTGATATGAGAGAGAGTTATCTGATTATATCAGATTGTTAGTGCATTTAAATTGTTAAATTTAGAAAATTTATTTCTGGGTTAAGATTGTTACAGGTGAGCTAGGTTAATTCATTCAAAGCTTACAAAAGTTAGACTCTGATCATGAATCTAAAAGTTTGCTAGCTGCTGATGCTGATGAACTTAAGGAATCAAGAGATCTGATCAAGAGAATTAGATAAAAGCCAGGCAATGATCTTGTAAACAACATTTGAGTCAGACATCGATCCTAAAGCAGATGTTGCTGAAGAACAAATGAATACCAGCAAATAGTGAGGGGGAGTCTGATAGAGCCAGGAGATTCTGGAAAAGAAGATAGAGAGAGAAAAGCCCAGAGACTGATCAAGAATGAAGATGTGAAGACACAGCATTGGTGTGACTCGATAGTCGACTCGTCAACATCTGAGGGGGAGTCTGTTGGTGCACTACATCTGTCGACTTCGTCTTGTATCGAGTCTTACTTTAGATAGATTAGATCAGGGCACGTAGAACGAGAGAATGAGAGAGAGTTAGCAAGATTTCGCTTGAAGGTTTGTGTATGTAAAGGATTTCGCTTGAAGCAGCTCAAGCGAAATCAACATGTTAAGATTTCGCTTGAGTGATGTTGAAGCGAAATCTCAATCTCTATATATAGGAGGTCTAGGTCAAGCGAAATCAGAAGTTATTAGAGTAACATTTGAGTGATTTCCATACCGAGGTGCTGCCGGTGTGAGAACTGATTGTATTTGTGTTCATATCAATACAAATCAGTGTTAAAGTGAAGATTCAGCTGTGTTTAAGTCAAATACTTGTTTTCCGCACCTGTATTTGATAGAATTCCTCTGAACCGACTCGTTCGGGTCCGCAAACCGATCCTACAAGTAAAATTTTTCTGAAAATCCAAAAACATTTGAAAATTTGAAAAAGATAAAAACATGATAAAATTCAAAAATGAGTTTTTGTTGCATATAGAGGAAATGATAGTACATCAGTGGACTATCACAACATGCTAAAGAAATGTAAAGAAAAATGTGATAAACAATCTTACTGCGGATATGTCAGTAGGTTTTTGCACATTTAGTAGATTGTGACGAGATATAAACCTAAATTTCAAACTTGCTTGTTCTGTGGGTTAACACAAACTTGGATATATAGGTAACCCCTGAAATCTTGTTTGAAAGGTCCCTTATTCTGAGATACTAGGTCTTTATGCTCAGTGATATCTGAGGTATTATCCCGGGACTTCTGCTGAAAGAAATTTCTGACCTAGTCCCCGGATAATGCTTTCTGCAAATGCTTGAAACATAGCATCGCCCTCAGCAAGCTGATGAAACAATAAAATTGATAGTCGCTGCTGTTGTAATGCAAAAGATCCTCTAAAGGGGACACACCAAAAGTCGAAGCCGTCATCTCTCTGCGTATACGGGAGTATCGACCTGAGCTCTCACGGCCCTCGTACTATAATTTATTCCCTTGACAGATATCATCTGTGGTATACTCACCTGTAAGACTGAATATTGGGATCTGGATACGGGAGTATATTCAAGTAGTGGGACACACGGATAAGTTTAAGTTGCTTAAAACATTAACAACGTATCTCGGATCAGTTGAACTTTGTGTGAAAATTTAAGTGGATCAATATACTGGCAATCTAGGTGAATTGTTTAGAACTTAAAATGAAATGAAACTTAACGGTGTTGGTGATTGATCTCAAAAACTGATATGATCCTCTTGCACAAACTCACAAAAATATTGTTTGTAAATATTTCTTTATTGCATTCCTTTACAATCAAAAATTACAAAAAGATTTTTAGTGTGTTTTAGCATAAATTTTTGAAAAAATACAAAAAGATTTTTGACAAACTGATATTGGAAAGCTGATTGTCAAAATTTCTAGTGCTAAACATGATGACTTGGTTGTGAGGGGGAGTGAATCTTAAAGTGTAAAAAGGTTTGTTAAAATTCTTACAATTTGGTATTTTAAAACCTACATTTGGTTCATCATTGGTTTGTGATATGAGAGAGTTATCTGATTATATCAGATTGTTAGTGCATTTAAATTGTTAAATTTAGAAAATTTATTTCTGGGTTAAGATTGTTACAGGTGAGCTAGGTTAATTCATTCAAAGCTTACAAAAGTTAGACTCTGATCATGAATCTAAAAGTTTGCTAGCTGCTGATGCTGATGAACTTAAGGAATCAAGAGATCTGATCAAGAGAATTAGATAAAAGCCAGGCAATGATCTTGTAAACAACATTTGAGTCAGACATCGATCCTAAAGCAGTTTTTGCTGAAGAACAAATGAATACCAGCAAATCGTGAGGAGGAGTCTGATAGAGCAAGGTGAATCTAGAAAAGAAGATAGAGAGAGAAAAGCCTAGAGACTGATCAAGAATGAAGATGTGAAGACACAGCATTGGTGTGACTCGATAGTCGACTCGTCAACATCTGAGGGGGAGTCTGTTGGTGCACTACATCTGTCGACTTCGTCTTGTATCGAGTCTTACTTTAGATAGATTAGATCAGGGCACGTAGAACGAGAGAATGAGAGAGAGTTAGAAAGATTTCGCTTGAAGGTTTATGTATGTAAAGGATTTCGCTTGAAGCAGCTCAAGCGAAATCAACATGTTAAGATTTCGCTTGAGTCATGCTGAAGCGAAATCCCATTCTCTATATATAGGAGGTCTAGGTCAAGCGAAATCAGAAGTGAGAAAAGAGTAACATTTGAGTGATTTCCATACCGAGGTGCTGCCGGTGTGAGAACTGATTGTATTTGTGTTCATATCAATACAAATCAGTGTTAAAGTGAAGATTCAGCAGTGTTTAAGTCAAATACTTGTTTTCCGCACCTGTATTTGATAGAATTCCTCTGAACCGACTCGTTCGGGTCCGCAAACCGATCCTACACTGATGCCGTCACTAAACACATTCCTTAAATTGTAGCCACTTATTGAGTGTTTTTTTTGGTGTCTAATCCGCATATATATCATCATTGCCCTTGATTTTCTTGACTGTATATCTCTTAAATATCAACATATACACGTGTGATTTAGTTTACGAAGATTTTTCAATGCCGAGAACCTCGATCAGAGAGTAAAAAGGGCGTAAGGTTCACAATGGTGTAAAATTAAAATGGGATATACCAGGCTAGGATTCGAGTTACAGGAACAAGGGCAAAACCAACCACCCAAGAATGGAATCGTCGAGCGAATACACTTGACAACCTCCTAGAAGCTGCTTTTGTTGCCACCAGACCTTTCTCCATTAATTAGGAATCTGAGGCCGTCACTAAACACATTCCTTAAATTGTAGCCATTTGTTGAGTGTTTTTTTTTGGTGTCTAATCCGCATATATATCACCATTGCCCTTGATTTTCTTGACTGTATATCTCTTAAATGTCAACATATACACGTGTGATTTAGTTTACGAAGATTTTTCAATGCCGAGAACCTCGATCGGAGAGTAAAAAAGGCGTAAGGTTCACAATGGTGTAAAATTAAAATGGGATATACCGGGCAAGTATTCGAGTTATAGGAACAAGGGCCAAACCAAACACCCTAGAATGGAATCGTCGTGCGGAAACACTTGACAACCTCCTAGAATCAGCTTTTCTTACCACTAGACCTTTCTCCATCAATTAGGAATCACCTGCCGCCACTAAACACATTCCTTAAATTGTAGCCATTTGTTGAGTTTTTTTTTTGGTGTCTAATCCGCATATATATCACCATTGCCCTTGATTTTCTTGACTGTATATCTCTTAAATATCAACATATACACGTGTGATTTAGTTTCCGAAGAGTTTTCAATGCCGAGAACCTCGATCAGAGAGTAAAAAAGGCGTAAGGTTCACAATGGTGTTAAATTAAAATGGGATATATCGGGCTAGGATTCGAGTTACAGGAACAAGGGCCAAACCAACCACTCAAGAATGGAATCGTCGAGCGAAAACACTTGACAACCTCCTAGAAGCAGCTTTTCTTGCCACCAGACCTTTCTCCATCAATTAGGAATCTGACGCCGCCACTAAACACATTCCTTAAATTGTAGCCATTTATTGAGTGTTTTTTTTGGTGTCTAATCCGCATATATATCACCATTGCCCTTGATTTTCTTGACTGTATATCTCTTAAATGTCAACATATACACGTGTGATTTAGTTTACTAAGATTTTCAATGCCGAGAAATTCGATCACAGAGCAAAAAAGGTGTAAGGTTCACAATGGTGTAAAATTAAAATGGGATATACCGGGCAAGGATTCGAGTTATAGGAACAAGGGCCAAACCAACCACCCTAGAATGGAATCGTCGAGCGAAAACACATGACAACCTGATGTGTGCAAAATGCAACATATAAATTACATCAAATAAGGCAAAAAACTAACCCTTTTTTAGTACTAATGTTGGAAAAAGTGTGCTTTTGTCTTCCTTTTGTATTTTCAGGATTAAATGAGCTCAAATTAACAAAAGAAGCAAAAAGACATCAAAATCTAACATAAATATAAGAAAAGGAACAAACGTGGCATGCCCGACCCCCATCGACAACAACTCCAAAAGCAAAAACAAGAAGAAAGCTGAGCATGGGGCTGTGCCCAGCTGAGCATGCGGCTGTGCCCAGCCCGACACGGGGCGTGCCCAGCTCGACACGGGGCGTGTCCAGCTCAACACGGGGCCGTGCTCAGCGAGCACGGGGCAGTGTCCAGGATGGTCAGCCCTGTCACTAAAGACAAACCTGTAGAATCTTCTATTGCCCACCACGGGGCCGTGTCCAGTGAACACAGGGGCGTGGCGAAAGTACAGCAGGCGCATTAATTGTAATTGCGAATTACAATTAATGAAGAGAGAGAGTGTCAGACGAGCACGGGGCCGTGCCCAGCGGACACGGGGGCGTGTGGAGCTAATAAAGACAAACTGTATTAATGAAGAAAGAGAAAAGGGTGGACACGGGGCCGTGTCCAGGCTTCTGTACATGCTATAAATAGGAGTGCTTGGCTCAAGCTCAAACCATCCCTTGGCACACCACCTCTCTCACACTTCATCCACCACCCACCACCATCACAACACCATCATCCACCACCATCATCCATTGTCCATCGTAGAGTGTGTGAGTCGTCTCGGGATCCAAGATTGATCGTAAGAGTTCTTGACAATCAAGGCCATGTTTGCCTAAGTCTCTTACATCACTTGGTGAAGACAAAGTGTCTAGTATAATACTTTTTATTTCTAATCTTTTGCACTTTTTATTTGGTTTTGTATTAATGACTTTAATAACTAGTTACTTATGTTGAAGGTGATCTTTCCTTATCGTTTGTCCGTGGTGTCTTGGCATTATTTTACTGTCTATATAAAATAAAGGATTTTCACCATTCATATCTCCACGGTCTATATGGAGATATGTTGGCTACCTGGTAGGGGGTTAAGGGAACGGTTTGGTAAAGGTCTTGCCATTGTTCAGCGTTTAGAGGTCCTGCAATGGACCTGGGTCAAATTTAGTAGGACCTCCTTCAATACTTCACGGTATTGGATGGCGGGAGTCCAAACTCTTTGATCCCCTCATAAGTTAACTACTATTAATACTATAACCCGGCTATTTAGGTCTGTATCCCTGCTGACTCAGACTACTTAGCCGAGGGTAACGTCACCGCCAAAAGCGGGGCCTACCACAATACTGCATTAATAACTTAATTCATTATCTTCCAATAATCCACCCTTTTAGGATTGTATCCCTGCTGACTCAAACTACTGGGGTGAGGGTAACGTCGCCTTCAAAAGAGGGGCCTACTACAATAAGTAAGATAATCTCTTAATTATGTGCAAAAGTGCGGAAATAATCAAAGGTTATACTAGATACGAGTCGGAACCAAGTGATTCATCTTGTCTATCTGTTTTTATTTTTATTTTTATTTTCAGCATTTTAGTTAGTTTTATTTTTCTTAGTTTAAAACATTTTTTCTAAACTTTTATTTTGGTTAGACGTTGAGGATAAACCGGTACTAAAAGCTCTTGTGTCCTTGGACGACCTCGGTATCTTACCAACGCTATACTACACTCAACGATGGGTGCACTTGCCCATATGTGTGTTTAGTGTTAGTGAAATATCGTGTTTTATAAATTTAAAACTTGGCTAAAATAAGTGTTAAAAAGGGCTTAAAATATACACCTAAAATAAGTAACACTTCGCACGCATCACAACCTCCTAGAAGCAGCTTTTCTTACCACCAGACCTTTCTACATCGATTAGGAATCATCTGCCGCCACTAAACAAATTCCTTAAATTGTAGCCATTTGTTGAGTTTTTTTTTTGGTGTCTAATCCGCATATATATCACCATTGCCCTTGATTTTATTGACTGTATATCTCTTAAATATCAACATATACACGTGTGATTTAGTTTACGAAGAGTTTTCAATGCCGAGAACCTCGATCAGAGAGTAAAAAGGGCGGAAGGTTCACAATGGTGTGAAATTAAAATGGGATATATCAGGCTAGGATTCGAGTTACAGGAACAAGGGCCAAACCAACCACCCAAGAATGCAATCGTCGAGCGAAAACACTTAACAACCTCCTAGAAGCAGCTTTTCTTGCCACCAGACCTTTCTCCATCAATTAGGAATCTGACGTCGTCACTAAACACATTCCTTAAATTGTAGCCATTTATTGAGTGTTTTTTTTTTGTGTCTAATCCGCAGATATATCACCATTGCCCTTAATTTTCTTGACTGTATATCCCTTAAATGTCAACATATACACGTGTGATTTAGTTTACGGAGATTTTTCAATGCCGAGAACCTCGATCAGAGAGTAAAAAAGGCGTAAGGTTCACAATTGTGTAAAATTAAAATGGGATATACCGGGCTAGGATTCGAGTTACTGGAACAAGGGCCAAACCAACCACCCAAGAATGGAATCGTTGACCGAATACACTTGACAACCTCCTAGAAGCAGCTTTTCTTTCCACCAGACCTTTCTCCATCAATTAGGAATCTGATGCCGTCACTAAACACATTCCTTAAATTGTAGCCACTTGTTGAGTGTTTTTTTTGGTGTCTAATCCGCATATATATCACCATTGCCCTTGATTTTTTGACTGTATATCTCTTAAATGTGAACATATACACGTGTGATTTAGTTTACGAAGATTTTTCAATGATGAGGATGATTATAGGGGTAATTATTGCACTAATTGTCGTAACTCACGCTCGGTTCAATACAATCACTCATATCAACCATCCAATTCATACACCTACTATGAGGAGCCCAGGAACGAGCCATCAACTTCATACACATCGTATGAAGACCAAAGGTATGAACCTCCTCCCTCATACTCATATTTTGATGAACCAAGGTATGATCCTTCATACTCATACTTTGAGGAACCAAGATATGAGCCACCACCTTCATATGCTTATTATGAGGAACCATGGCGTGAACAACCCACCTCATATGAGTATTACGAAGAACAAAATTACGACCCTTATCCATCATATGCTTACAATGAAGAACAATGGTGTGAACCATCTACTTCATATGGGTATTATGAGGAACAAAGGATCGAACAACCGGATTCAAGCTTAGAAAATACCGATTCTTTTTCTATAACCGAAGTGACCGATAGGATATTAGAACACATTAGAGTTATCGATCGATGTATAAAAGAAGCTCGCGCAAGGGAAGAGGAGTCCCGCGCAAGAGAAGAATTAAAAAGGGAAGAGATAACTGAAAGTGTTAAAATGGAAGAACAAATAAGTGAAAAACCGACACATGAGTTAAACAACGAAAAAGGTGAGTCCAACAACGTTAAAATTCAAGAAGAGTCTAATTTTGAAGAAATTAATCTCTTGTCACCTTCTTTTGAAAATCATTGTTTAGTACCCACTCATGCTAAGTTTTTAAAAGAGTTAAACACTAACACCAAAATTGACGAAACGGTAAGTGTTAAGTTAACTAATGATCAAACTTCGCTAATAAAAGAATACCCATTTGAAATTAACATTACACCGGTTCCATGTTTCTTTCAAAATTCGTTTATTAGTAATGTCACAATCGATAAGGATCTTTGTGTTAACATAATGCCTAACGACATTTTTGAAAAATTAAGTATTAGTGATTTTTCTCCACTTCAAATACCCATTTTTCTATCCAATCGGAAAGTAATAAAATCTATCGGTATAGTTGAGGATGTATTGGTTCAAACAAATCAAATGGTAATCCCGACCGACTTTGTCATCCTCGATGACGCTCCTCTAGTGTTGGGACGACCATTTGTAAAAACTCACGAAGCTTTGAAAAACCGGAAGTTCAACAATCTACCTCTTCAATTAGGGGCATTTAAAAAGAGTGTCGATCTTGAGCGATCAATGAAATATCCATTCGGCAATAACGACCCCCTAATTGAAGATGAGCCAGAACCACCTGATAAAGTGGGTCTAGCCAAGGACCCTTATAAACGTGGCGCACCACGGAGGCATTCCGCGGAACTATCCGTAGTTTAGTTTAGATTAACCTTTATGTTTTCTAGTTTAGTTTTTAATTTTCAGGAATAAAATACACTCACCACGGATGGTGAAGGATGATAAGGGAAGCTTGAACCAACACCCCATACCCAAAAAACAGAGCCTCCCGATGATTTTTCTTCATTACAGCAAGTTCAGCACGGGGCCGTGCTCACCCCAACATGCCCCGTGCCCAAGGTTCTGTAGAAAATGCCCAGTTCAGGTACCTGGACACGGGGCCGTGCTCACTGGACACGCCCCCGTGCCCAGCCTTCTGTTTACTTTTGGTACTGGCAGTCTGGACACTGGGTCGTGCTCAGCCAACACCACCCCGTGTTCAGCTACCCAGTACCATAAAATCTTGTTTTTAACCCATTTTTACACATTTAATCAGCCTAAAAACTTATTTTTGGGACACATTGAGGACAATGTGTAATTTAAGTGTGCGGGGGATGCTAAAACCTTGAATCTTGCAAGTCCTAATAACAAGCCTTACACAAAACTCTATTGGAACCGCTAATCACCCCAAATTTTTTCAAATTTTTTTCATTTTTTTTACTTGTCTATGTTTAACTCGGGAAATTCAAGTTCTTAAAAAGATTATATTTTTACAAATTTACAACCGATGGCGTCGTGAAAAAAAGAACCAACATAAGAAAATTATGGAAAAGCATGACAAGCTTAGTTAAAATTTGATTATATATACTTGATCACATAAAAACCCATTCCCACAAAAGTGAGTTTTGAGCCTTTATTGAGCATACACTTACATATCATTTAACTAAATGCTCATTTTCGTTTCTTGTGTGAATAGCCGCTTGGTTCTTACGACTCTAGAACTTGCCATGACGATACATTCCCGGTCCTTACCAACTTAAACCCGAGTAAGTAAATGATGGAGGCATTAGGACTAACCCTTTTTATTTCTACACCACTATTTTTTTTTACCACTTGCCCAAAATCCCCCTAGTTAGCCCCTTTGAGCCTAAACCTTTTCATTTCATAACCCAAACAAACACCCTTTCACCCACCAAAACCTTTTTCCTTTTTAACCCTTTGTTTTAGTAACTAGCTCGGTTCTTTGTATGACTTTTTCATAAAAAAAAAAAAATGTTGATGATGAAGCCAAAAGAAATAAACAAACAAGTTTATCAAAAACAAATTTGTTTGAAGAATTGCTTCATCAAAATAAAAAGTTATGAAAAAAAAAGTCTTACGAAAACCGACGCTTTTTACGCCTTTCGCCCTTTTACTTACCACTAACCCAACCACCTACCTCTAACCCAAGCCTAACCCTTCACCCAAAAAGTCCTCTTGATATTTACAAAGGTGTATAGTTAAAAAGGAGGAGGATTGATTGCTTGGCAAGCTTATGGTAGGAGTAAGTTCCATGCCGCTCTCGAGTGATTCACTAAAATACATCTTCGGCCGAGTGTTGAGTGATCCCCCGTGAGGTATGTGAACTTGTATATAAATAGAATTTTAAAGAGGCATGTTATGCCCTAATAAGTAATTTATCTTATGAAAAGTTTTAAATAAATCATGACGAATAGGATTGTAAATGAATAAAAATAAAATCTAATAAAGAATCTTAGAAACCCCGACACTCTATGACAAGCCCAAAAACCTTCTTCTCTACCCATTCCATTTGGGAGTGTAAAGCCACATTATAAAGAGTTTTGCTTGAGGACAAGCAAAGATTCAAGTGTGGGGGTATTTGATGTGTGCAAAATGCAACATATAAATTACATCAAATAAGGCATAAAACTAACCCTATTTTAGTACTAATGTTGGAAAAAGTGTGCTTTTGTCTTCCTTTTGTATTTTCAGGATTAAATGAGCTCAAATTAACAAAAGAAGCAAAAAGACATCAAAATCTAACATAAATATAAGAAAAGGAACAAACGTGGCATGCCCGACCCCCATCGACAACAACTCCCAAAGAAAAAACAAGAAGAAAGCTGAGCTTGGGGCTGTGCCCAGCTGAGCATGGGGCTGTGCCCAGCCCGACACGTGGCGTGCCCAGCTCAACACGGGGCCGTGCTCAGCGAGCACGGGGCAGTGTCCAGGATGGTCAGCCCTGTCACTAAAGACAAACCTGTAGAAGCTTCTATTGCCCACCACGGGGCCGTGTCCAGTGAACACGGGGGCGTGGCGAAAGTACAGCAGGCGCATTAATTGTAATTGCGAATTACAATTAATGAAGAGAGAGAGTGTCAGACGAGCACGGGGCCGTGCCCAGCGGACACGGGGGTGTGTGGAGCTAATAAAGACAAACTGTATTAATGAAGAAAGAGAAAAGGGTGGACACGGGGCGGTCCAGCGGACACGGGGCCGTGTCCAGGCTTCTGTACATGCTATAAATAGGAGTGCTTGGCTCAAGCTCAAACCATCCCTTGGCACACCACCTCTCTCACACTTCATCCACCACCCACCACCATCATAACACCATCATCCACCACCATCATCCATTGTCCATCGTAGAGTGTGTGAGTCGTCTCGGGATCCAAGATTGATCGTAAGAGTTCTTGACAATCAAGGCCATGTTTGCCTAAGTCTCTTACATCACTTGGTGAAGACAAAGTGTCTAGTATAATACTTTTTATTTCTAATCTTTTGCACTTTTTATTTGGTTTTGTATTAATGACTTTAATAACTAGTTACTTATGTTGAAGGTGATCTTTCCTTATCGTTTGTCCGTGGTGTCTTGGCATTATTTTACTGTCTATATAAAATAAAGGATTTTCACCATTCATATCTCCACGGTCTATATGGAGATATGTTGGCTACCTGGTAGGGGGTTAAGGGAACGGTTTGGTAAAGGTCTTGCCATTGTTCAGCGTTTAGAGGTCCTGCAATGGACCTGGGTCAAATTTAGTAGGACCTCCTTCAATACTTCACGGTATTGGATGGCGGGGGTCCAAACTCTTTGATCCCCTCATAAGTTAACTACTATTAATACTATAACCCGGCTATTTAGGACTGTATCCCTGGTGACTCAGACTACTTAGCCGATGTTAACGTCACCGCCAAAAGTGGGGCCTACCACAATACTGCATTTATAACTTAATTCATTATCTTCCAATAATCCACCCTTTTAGGATTGTATCCCTGCTGACTCAAACTACTGGGGTGAGGGTAACGTCGCCTTCAAAAGAGGGGCCTACTACAATAAGTAAGATAATCTCTTAATTATGTGCAAAAGTGCGGAAATAATCAAAGGTTATACTAGATACGAGTCGGAACCAAGTGATTCATCTTGTCTATCTGTTTTTATTTTTATTTTTATTTTCAGAATTTTAGTTAGTTTTATTTTTCTTAGTTTAAAACATTTTTTCTAAACTTTTATTTTGGTTAGACGTTGAGGATAAACCGGTACTAAAAGCTCTTGTGTCCTTGGACGACCTCGGTATCTTACCAACGCTATACTACACTCAACGATGGGTGCACTTGCCCATATGTGTGTTTAGTGTTAGTGAAATATCGTGTTTTATAAATTTAAAACTTGGCTAAAATAAGTGTTAAAAAGGGCTTAAAATATACACCTAAAATAAGTAACACTTCGCACGCATCACAACCTCCTAGAAGTAGCTTTTCTTACCACCAGACCTTTCTACATCGATTAGGAATCATCTGCCGCCACTAAACAAATTCCTTAAATTGTAGCCATTTGTTGAGTTTTTTTTTTGGTGTCTAATCCGCATATATATCACCATTGCCCTTGATTTTATTGACTGTATATCTCTTAAATATCAACATATACACGTGTGATTTAGTTTACGAAGAGTTTTCAATGCCGAGAACCTCTACCAGAGAGTAAAAAGGGCGGAAGGTTCACAATGGTGTGAAATTAAAATGGGATATATCAGGCTAGGATTCGAGTTACAGGAACAAGGGCCAAACCAACCACCCAAGAATGGAATCGTCGAGCGAAAACACTTAACAACCTCCTAGAAGCAGCTTTTCTTGCCACCAGACCTTTCTCCATCAATTAGGAATCTGACGCCGTCACTAAACACATTCCTTAAATTGTAGCCATTTATTGAGTGTTTTTTTTGGTGTCTAATCCGCATATATATCACCATTGCCCTTAATTTTCTTGACTGTATATCTCTTAAATGTCAACATATACACGTGTGATTTAGTTTACGGAGATTTTTCAATGCCGAGAACCTCGATCAGAGAGTAAAAAAGGCGTAAGGTTCACAATTGTGTAAAATTAAAATGGGATATACCGGGTTAGGATTCGAGTTACAGGAACAAGGGCCAAACCAACCACCCAAGAATGGAATCGTTGACCGAATACACTTGACAACCTCCTAGAAGCAGCTTTTCTTGCCACCAGACCTTTCTCCATCAATTAGGAATCTGATGCCGTCACTAAACACATTCCTTAAATTGTAGCCACTTGTTGAGTGTTTTTTTTGGTGTCTAATCCGCATATATACCACCATTGCCCTTGATTTTTTGACTGTATATCTCTTAAATGTGAACATATACACGTGTGATTTAGTTTACGAAGATTTTTCAATGACGAGAACCTCGATAAGAGAGTAAAAAAGGTGTAAGGTTCACAATGGTGTAACATTAAAATGGGATATACTGGGCAAGGATTCGAGTTATAGGAACAAGGGCCAAACCAACCACCCTATAATGGAATCGTCTAGCGAAAACACTTTACAACCTCCTAGAAGCAGCTTTTCTTACCACCAGACCTTTCTCCATCAATTAGGAATCATCTGCCGCCAATAAACACATTCCTTAAATTGTAGCCATTTGTTGAGTGTTTTTTTTTGGTGTCTAATCCGCATATATATCACCATTGCCCTAGATTTTCTTGACTGTATATCTGTTAAATATCAACATATACACGTGTGATTTAGTTTATGAAGATTTTTCAATGCCGAGAACCTCGATCAGATAGTAAAAAAGGCGTAAGGTTCAAAATGGTGTAAAATTAAAATGGGATATACCGGGCTAGGATTCGAGTTACATGAACAAGGGCCAAACCAACCACCCAAGAATGGAATCGTCGAGCGAAAACACTTGACAACCTCCTAGAAGCAGCTTTTCTTACCACCAGACCTTTCTCCATCAATTAGGAATCTAATGTCGTCACTAAACACATTCCTTAAATTGTAGCCATTTGTTGAGTTATTTTTTTTGGTGTCTAATCCGCATAAATATCACCCTTGCCCTTGATTTTCTTGACTGTATATCTCTTAAATGTCAACATATACATGTGTGATTTAGTTTACGAATATTTTTCAATGCCGAGAACCTCGATCAGAGAGTAAAAAAGGCGTAAGGTTCACAATGGTGTAAAATTAAAATGGGATATACCGGGCTAGGATCCGAGTTACAGGAACAAGGGCCAAACCAACCACCCAAGAATGGAATCGTCGAGCGAAAACACTTGACAACCTCGTAGAAGCAGCTTTTCTTGCCACCAGACCTTTCTCCATCAATTAGGAATCTGATGCCGTCAGTAAACACATTCCTTAAATTTTAGTCATTTGTTGAGTGATTTTTTTTGGTGTCTAATCCGCATAAATATCACCATTGCACTTGATTTTCTTGACTGTATATCTCTTAAATGTCAACATATACACGTGTGATTTAGTTTACGAAGATTTTTCAATGCCGAGAACCTCGATCAGAGAGTAAAAAAGGCGTAAGGTTCACAATGGTGTAAGATTAAAATGGGATATACCCGGCTAGGATTCGAGTTACAGGAACAAGGGCCAAACCAACCACCCAAGAATTGAATCGTCGAGCGAAAACACTTGACAACCTCCTAGTAGCAGCTTTTCTTGCCACCAGACCTTTCTCCATCAATTAGGAATCTGATGCCGTCAGTAAACACATTCCTTAAATTGTAGCCATTTATTGAGTTTTTTTTTTGGTGTCTAATCCGCATAAATATCACCATTGCCCTTGATTTTCTTGACTGTATATCTCTTAAATGTCAACATATACACGTGTGATTTAGTTTACGAAGATTTTTCAATGCCGAGAACCTCGATCAAAGAGTAAAAAAGGCGTAAGGTTCACAATGGTGTAAGATTAAAATGGGATATACCCTGCTAGGATTCGAGTTACGGGAACAAGGGCCAAACCAACCACCGAAGAATGGAATCGTCGAGCGAAAACACTTGACAACCTCCTAGTAGCAGCTTTTCTTGCCACCAGACCTTTCTCCATCAATTAGGAATCTGATGCCGTCACTAAACACATTCCTTAAATTGTAGCCACTTATTGAGTGTTTTGTTTTTGGTGTCTAATCCGCATATATATCACCATTGCCTTTGATTTTCTTGACTGTATATCTCTTAAATATCAACATATACACGTGTGATTTAGTTTACGAAGATTTTTCAATGCCGAGAACCTCGATCAGAGAGTAAAAAGGGCGTAAGGTTCACAATGGTGTAAAATTAAAATGGGATATACCGGGCAAGGATTCGAGTTATAGGAACAAGGGGCAAACCAAGCACCCAAGAATGGAATCGTCGAGCGAAAACACTTGACAACCTCCTAGAAGCAGCGTTTCTTTCCACCAGACCTTTCTCCATCAATTAGGAATCTGATGCCGTCACTAAACACATTCCTTAAATTGTAGCCATTTGTTGAGTGTTTTTTTTTGGTGTCTAATCCGCATATATTTCACCATTGCCCTTGATTTTCTTGACTGTATATCTCTTAAATGTCAACATATACACGTGTGATTTAGTTTACGAAGATTTTTCAATGCCGAGAACGTCGATCAGAGAGTAAAAAAGGCGTAAGGTTCACAATGGTGTAAAATTAAAATGGGATATACCAGGCTAGGATTCGAGTTACAGGAACAAGGGCAAAACCAACCACCCAAGAATGGAATCGTCGAGCGAATACACTTGACAACCTCCTAGAAGCTGCTTTTCTTGCCACCAGACCTTTCTCCATTAATTAGGAATCTGAGGCCGTCACTAAACACATTCCTTAAATTGTATGCATTTATTGAGTGTTTTTTTTGGTGTCTAATCCGCATATATATCACCATTACCCTTGATTTTCTTGACTGTATATCTCTTAAATGTCAACATATACATGTGTGATTTAGTTTACGAATATTTTTCAATGCCGAGAACCTCGATCAGAGAGTAAAAAAGGCGTAAGGTTCACAATGGTGTAAAATTAAAATGGGATATACCGGGCTAGGATCCAAGTTACAGGAACAAGGGCTAAACCAGCCACCCAAGAATGGAATCGTCGAGCGAAAACACTTGACAACCTCGTAGAAGCAGCTTTTCTTGCCACCAGACCTTTCTCCATCAATTAGGAATCTGATGCCGTCACTAAACACATTCCTTAAATTTTAGTCATTTGTTGAGTGATTTTTTTTGGTGTCTAATCCGCATAAATATCACCATTGCACTTGATTTTCTTGACTGTATATCTCTTAAATGTCAACATATACACGTCTGATTTAGTTTACGAAGATTTTTCAATGCCGAGAACCTCGATCAGAGAGTAAAAAAGGCGTAAGGTTCACAATGGTGTAAGATTAAAATGGGATATACCCGGCTAGGATTCGAGTTACAGGAACAAGGGCCAAACCAACCACCCAAGAATTGAATCGTCGAGCGAAAACACTTGACAACCTCCTAGTAGCAGCTTTTCTTGCCACCAGACCTTTCTCCATCAATTAGGAATCTGATGCCGTCACTAAACACATTCCTTAAATTGTAGCCATTTATTGAGTGTTTTTTTTGGTGTCTAATCCACATAAATATCACCATTGCCCTTGATTTTCTTGACTGTATATCTCTTAAATGTCAACATATACACGTGTGATTTAGTTTACGAAGATTTTTCAATGCCGAGAACCTCGATCAGAGAGTAAAAAAGGCGTAAGGTTCACAATGGTGTAAGATTAAAATGGGATATACCTGGCTAGGATTCGAGTTACAGGAACAAGGGCCAAACCAACCACCCAAGAATGGAATCGTCGAGCGAAAACACTTGACAACCTCCTAGTAGCAGCTTTTCTTGCCACCAGACCTTTCTCCATCAATTAGGAATCTGATGCCGTCACTAAACACATTCCTTAAATTGTAGCCACTTATTGAGTGTTTTGTTTTTGGTGTCTAATCCGCATATATATCACCATTGCCTTTGATTTACTTGACTGTATATCTCTTAAATATCAACATATACACGTGTGATTTAGTTTACGAAGATTTGTCAATGCCGAGAACCTCGATCAGAGAGTAAAAAGGGCGTAAGGTTCACAATGGTGTAAAATTAAAATGGGATATACCGGGCTAGGATTCGAGTTATAGGAACAGGGGGCAAACCAACCACCCAAGAATGGAATCGTCGAGCGAAAACACTTGACAACCTCCTAGAAGCAGCTTTTCTTTCCACCAGACCTTTCTCCATCAATTAGGAATCTGATGCCGTCACTAAACACATTCCTTAAATTGTAGCCATTTGTTGAGTGTTTTTTTTTTGTGTCTAATCCGCATATATATCACCATTGCCCTTGATTTTCTTGACTGTATATCTCTTAAATGTCAACATATACATGTGTGATTTAGTTTACGAATATTTTTCAATGCCGAGAACCTCGATCAGAGAGTAAAAAAGGCGTAAGGTTCACAATGGTGTAAAATTAAAATGGGATATACCGGGCTAGGATCCGAGTTACAGGAACAAGGGCTAAACCAGCCACCCAAGAATGGAATCGTCGAGCGAAAACACTTGACAACCTCGTAGAAGCAGCTTTTCTTGCCACCAGACCTTTCTCCATCAATTAGGAATCTGATGCCGTCACTAAACACATTCCTTAAATTTTAGTCATTTGTTGAGTGATTTTTTTTGGTGTCTAATCCGCATAAATATCACCATTGCACTTGATTTTCTTGACTGTATATCTCTTAAATGTCAACATATACACGTCTGATTTAGTTTACGAAGATTTTTCAATGCCGAGAACCTCGATCAGAGAGTAAAAAAGGCGTAAGGTTCACAATGGTGTAAGATTAAAATGGGATATACCCGGCTAGGATTCGAGTTACAGGAACAAGGGCCAAACCAACCACCCAAGAATTGAATCGTCGAGCGAAAACACTTGACAACCTCCTAGTAGCAGCTTTTCTTGCCACCAGACCTTTCTCCATCAATTAGGAATCTGATGCCGTCACTAAACACATTCCTTAAATTGTAGCCATTTATTGAGTGTTTTTTTTGGTGTCTAATCCACATAAATATCACCATTGCCCTTGATTTTCTTGACTGTATATCTCTTAAATGTCAACATATACACGTGTGATTTAGTTTACGAAGATTTTTCAATGCCGAGAACCTCGATCAGAGAGTAAAAAAGGCGTAAGGTTCACAATGGTGTAAGATTAAAATGGGATATACCTGGCTAGGATTCGAGTTACAGGAACAAGGGCCAAACCAACCACCCAAGAATGGAATCGTCGAGCGAAAACACTTGACAACCTCCTAGTAGCAGCTTTTCTTGCCACCAGACCTTTCTCCATCAATTAGGAATCTGATGCCGTCACTAAACACATTCCTTAAATTGTAGCCACTTATTGAGTGTTTTGTTTTTGGTGTCTAATCCGCATATATATCACCATTGCCTTTGATTTACTTGACTGTATATCTCTTAAATATCAACATATACACGTGTGATTTAGTTTACGAAGATTTGTCAATGCCGAGAACCTCGATCAGAGAGTAAAAAGGGCGTAAGGTTCACAATGGTGTAAAATTAAAATGGGATATACCGGGCTAGGATTCGAGTTATAGGAACAGGGGGCAAACCAACCACCCAAGAATGGAATCGTCGAGCGAAAACACTTGACAACCTCCTAGAAGCAGCTTTTCTTTCCACCAGACCTTTCTCCATCAATTAGGAATCTGATGCCGTCACTAAACACATTCCTTAAATTGTAGCCATTTGTTGAGTGTTTTTTTTTTTGTGTCTAATCCGCATATATATCACCATTGCCCTTGATTTTCTTGACTGTATATCTCTTAAATGTCAACATATACACGTGTGATTTAGTTTACGAAGATTTTTCAATGCCGAGAACCTCGATCAGAGAGTAAAAAAGGCGTAAGGTTCACAATGGTGTAAGATTAAAATGGGATATACCTGGCTAGGATTCGAGTTACAGGAACAAGGGCCAAACCAACCACCCAAGAATGGAATCGTCGAGCGAAAACACTTGACAACCTCCTAGTAGCAGCTTTTCTTGCCACCAGACCTTTCTCCATCAATTAGGAATCTGATGCCGTCACTAAACACATTCCTTAAATTGTAGCCACTTATTGAGTGTTTTGTTTTTGGTGTCTAATCCGCATATATATCACCATTGCACTTGATTTTCTTGACTGTATATCTCTTAAATGTCAACATATACACGTGTGATTTAGTTTACGAAGATTTTTCAATGCCGAGAACCTCGATCAGAGAGTAAAAAAGGCGTAAGGTTCACAATGGTGTAAGATTAAAATGGGATATACCGGGCTAGGATTCGAGTTATAGGAACAGGGGGCAAACCAACCACCCAAGAATTGAATCGTCCAGCGAAAACACTTGACAACCTCCTAGTAGCAGCTTTTCTTGCCACCAGACCTTTCTCCATCAATTAGGAATCTGATGCCGTCACTAAACACATTCCTTAAATTGTAGCCATTTGTTGAGTGTTTTTTTTTTTGTGTCTAATCCGCATATATATCACCATTGCCCTTGATTTTCTTGACTGTATATCTCTTAAATGTCAACATATACACGTGTGATTTAGTTTACGAAGATTTTTCAATGCCGAGAACCTCGATCAGAGAGTAAAAAAGGCGTAAGGTTCACAATGGTGTAAGATTAAAATGGGATATACCTGGCTAGGATTCGAGTTACAGGAACAAGGGCCAAACCAACCACCCAAGAATGGAATCGTCGAGCGAAAACACTTGACAACCTCCTAGTAGCAGCTTTTCTTGCCACCAGACCTTTCTCCATCAATTAGGAATCTGATGCCGTCACTAAACACATTCCTTAAATTGTAGCCACTTATTGAGTGTTTTGTTTTTGGTGTCTAATCCGCATATATATCACCATTGCACTTGATTTTCTTGACTGTATATCTCTTAAATGTCAACATATACACGTGTGATTTAGTTTACGAAGATTTTTCAATGCCGAGAACCTCGATCAGAGAGTAAAAAAGGCGTAAGGTTCACAATGGTGTAAGATTAAAATGGGATATACCCGGCTAGGATTCGAGTTACAGGAACAAGGGCCAAACCAACCACCCAAGAATTGAATCGTCCAGCGAAAACACTTGACAACCTCCTAGTAGCAGCTTTTCTTGCCACCAGACCTTTCTCCATCAATTAGGAATCTGATGCCGTCACTAAACACATTCCTTAAATTGTAGCCATTTATTGAGTGTTTTTTTTGGTGTCTAATCCACATAAATATCACCATTGCCCTTGATTTTCTTGACTGTATATCTCTTAAATGTCAACATATACACGTGTGATTTAGTTTACGAAGATTTTTCAATGCCGAGAACCTCGATCAGAGAGTAAAAAAGGCGTAAGGTTCACAATGGTGTAAGATTAAAATGGGATATACCTGGCTAGGATTCGAGTTACAGGAACAAGGGCCAAACCAACCACCCAAGAATGGAATCGTCGAGCGAAAACACTTGACAACCTCCTAGTAGCAGCTTTTCTTGCCACCAGACCTTTCTCCATCAATTAGGAATCTGATGCCGTCACTAAACACATTCCTTAAATTGTAGCCACTTATTGAGTGTTTTGTTTTTGGTGTCTAATCCGCATATATATCACCATTGCCTTTGATTTACTTGACTGTATATCTCTTAAATATCAACATATACACGTGTGATTTAGTTTACGAAGATTTGTCAATGCCGAGAACCTCGATCAGAGAGTAAAAAGGGCGTAAGGTTCACAATGGTGTAAAATTAAAATGGGATATACCGGGCTAGGATTCGAGTTATAGGAACAGGGGGCAAACCAACCACCCAAGAATGGAATCGTCGAGCGAAAACACTTGACAACCTCCTAGGAGCAGCTTTTCTTTCCACCAGACCTTTCTCCATCAATTAGGAATCTGATGCCGTCACTAAACACATTCCTTAAATTGTAGCCATTTGTTGAGTGTTTTTTTTTTGGTGTCTAATCCGCATATATATGACCATTGCCCTTGATTTTCTTGACTGTATATCTCTTAAATGTCAACATATACACCTGTGATTTAGTTTACGAAGATTTTTCAATGCCGAGAACGTCGATCAGAGAGTAAAAAAGGCGTATGGTTCACAATGGTGTAAAATTAAAATGGGATATACCAAGCTAGGATTCGAGTTACAGGAACAAGGGCAAAACCAACCACCCAAGAATGGAATCGTCGAGCGAATACACTTGACAACCTCCTAGAAGCTGCTTTTCTTGCCACCGGACCTTTCTCCATTAATTAGGAATCTGAGGCCGTCACTAAACACATTCCTTAAATTGTATGCATTTATTGAGTGTTTTTTTTGGTGTCTAATCCGCATATATATCACCATTACCCTTGATTTTCTTGACTGTATATCTCTTAAATGTCAACTTATACACGTGTGATTTAGTTTACGAAGATTTTTCAATGTCGAGAACCTCGATCAGAGAGTAAAAAAGGCGTAAGGTTCACATTGGTGTAAAATTAAAATGGGATATACCGGGCAAGGATTCGAGTTATAGGAACAAGGGCCAAACCAACCACCCTAGAATGGAATCGTCGTGCGGAAACACTTGACAACCTCCTAGAAGCAGCTTTTCTTACCACCAGACCTTTCTCCATCAATTAGGAATCACCTGCCGCCACTAAACACATTCCTTAAATTGTAGCCATTTGTTGAGTTTTTTTGTTTTTTTTGGTGTCTAATCCGCATATATATCACCATTGCCCTTGATTTTCTTGACTGTATATCTCTTAAATATCAACATATACACGTGTGATTTAGTTTACGAAGAGTTTTCAATGCCGAGAACCTCGATCAGAGAGTAAAAAAGGCGTAAGGTTCACAATGGTGTTAAATTAAAATGGGATATATCGGGCTAGGATTCGAGTTACAGGAACAAGGGCCAAACCAACCACCCAAGAATGGAATCATCGAGCGAAAACACTTGACAACCTCCTAGAAGCAGCTTTTCTTGCCACCAGACCTTTCTCCATCAATTAGGAATCTGACGCCGTCACTAAACACATTCCTTAAATTGTAGCCATTTATTGAGTGTTTTTTTTTTGGTGTCTAATCCGCATATATATCACTATTGCCCTTGATTTTCTTGACTGTATATCTATTAAATGTCAACATATACACGTGTGATTTATTTTACGAATATTTTTCAATGCCGAGAACCTCGATCACAGAGCAAAAAAGGTGTAAGGTTCACAATGGTGTAAAATTAAAATGGGATATACCGGGCAAGGATTCGAGTTATAGGAACAAGGGCCAAACCAACCACCCTAGAATGGAATCGTCGAGCGAAAACACATGACAACCTCCTAGAAGCAGCTTTTCTTACCACCAGACCTTTCTACATCGATTAGGAATCATCTGCCGCCACTAAACAAATTCCGTAAATTGTAGCCATTTGTTGAGTTTTTTTTTTGGTGTCTAATCCGCATATATATCACCATTGCCCTTGATTTTCTTGACTGTATATCTCTTAAATATCAACATATACACGTGTGATTTAGTTTACGAAGAGTTTTCAATGCCGAGAACCTCGATCAGAGAGTAAAAAGGGCGTAAGGTTCACAATGGTGTAAAATTAAAATTGGATATATCGGGCTAGGATTCGAGTTACAGGAACAAGGGCCAAACCAACCACCCAAGAATGGAATCGTCGAGCGAAAACACTTGACAACCTCCTAGAAGCAGCTTTTCTTGCCACCAGACCTTTCTCCATCAATTAGGAATCTGACGCCGTCACTAAACACATTCCTTAAATTGTAGCCATTTATTGAGTGTTTTTTTTTTTGTTGTCTAATCCGCTTATATATCATCATTGCCCTTAATTTTCTTGACTGTATATCTCTTAAATGTCAACATATACACGTGTGATTTAGTTTACGAAGATTTTTCAATGCCGAGAACCTCGATCAGAGAGTAAAAAAGGCGTAAGGTTCACAATTGTGTAAAATTAAAATGGGATATACCGGGCTAGGATTCGAGTTACAGGAACAAGGGCCAAACCAACCACCCAAGAATGGAATCGTTGACCGAATACACCTGACAACCTCCTAGAAGCAGCTTTTCTTACCACCAGACCTTTCTCCATCAATTAGGAATCTGATGCCGTCACTAAACACATTCCTTAAATTGTAGCCACTTGATTTTCTTGACTGTATATATATCACCATTGCCCTTGATTTTCTTGACTGTATATCTCTTAAATGTCAACATATACACGTGTGATTTAGTTTACGAAGAATTTTCAATGCCGAGAACCTCGATAAGAGAGTAAAAAAGGTGTAAGGTTCACAATGGTGTAACATTAAAATGGGATATACTGGGCAAGGATTCGAGTTATAGGAACAAGGGCCAAACCAACCACCCTATTATGGAATCGTCTAGCGAAAACACTTGACAACCTCCTAGAAGCAGCTTTTCTTACCACCTGACCTTTCTCCATCAATTAGGAATCATCTGCCGCCACTAAACACATTCCTTAAATTGTAGCCATTTGTTGAGTGTTTTTTTTGGTGTCTAATCCGCATATATATCACCATTGCCCTAGATTTTCTTGACTGTATACCTGTTAAATATCAACATATACACGTGTGATTTAGTTTATGAAGATTTTTCAATGCCGAGAACCTCGATCAGATAGTAAAAAAGGCGTAAGGTTCACAATGGTGAAAAATTAAAATGGGATATACCGGGCTAGGATTCGAGTTACAGGAACAAGGGCCAAACCAACCACCCAAGAATGGAATCGTCGAGCGAAAACACTTAAAAACCTCCTAGAAGCAGCTTTTCTTGCCACCAGACCTTTCTCCATCAATTAGGAATCTGATGTCGTCACTAAACACATTCCTTAAATTGTAGCCATTTTTTGAGTGATTTTTTTTGGGATCTAATCCGCATATATATCACCATTTCCCTTGATTTTCTTGAGTGTATATCTCTTAAATGTCGACATATACACGTGCGATTTAGTTTACGAAGATTTTTCAACGCCGTGAACCTTGATCAGAAAGTAAAAAAAGGCGTATGGTTTACATTGGTGTAAAATTAAAATGGGATATACCAGGAAAGGATTCCAGTTATAGGAACAAGGGCCAAACCAACCACCCTAGAATGGAATCGTCGAGCGAAAACACTTGACAAACTCCTAGAAGAAGCTTTTCTTACCACCAGACCTTTCTCCATCAATTGGGAATCATCTACTGCCACTAAACACATTCCTAAAATTGTAGCCATTTGTTGAGTGTTTTTTTTTGTGTCTAATCTGCATATATATTACCATTGCCCTTGATTCTCTTGACTGTATATCTCTTAAATATCAACATCTACACGTGTGATTTAGTTTACGAAGATTTTTCAATGCCGAGAACCTCGATCAGAGAGTAAAAAGGGCCTAAGATTCACAATGGCGTAAAATTAAAATGGGTTATACCGGGCTAGGATTCGAGTTACAGGAACAAGGGCCAAACCAACCACCCAAGAATGGAATCGTCGAGCGAAAACACTTGACAACCTCCTAGAAGCAGCTTTTCTGGCCACCAGACCTTTCTCCATCAATTAGGAATCTGACGCCGTCACTAAACACATTCCTTAAATTGTAGCCATTTATTGAGTGTGTTTTTTTTTGGTGTCTAATCCGCATATATATCACCATTGCCCTTGATTTTCTTGACTGTATATCTCTTAAATGTCAACATATACACGTGTGAGTTAGTTTACGAAGATTTTTCAATGCCGAGAACCTCGATCAGAGAGTAAAAAAGGCGTAAGGTTCACAATGGTGTAAAATTAAAATGGGATATACCGGGCTAGGATTCGAGTTACCGGAACAAGGGCCAAACCAACCACCCAAGAATGGAATCGTCGACCGAATACACTTGACAACCTCCTGGAAGCAGCTTTCCTTGCCACCAGACCTTTCTCCATCAATTAGGTATCTGATGCCATCACTAAACACATTCCTTAAATTGTAGCCATTTGTTGAGTGTTTTTTTTGGTGTCTAATCCGCATATATATCACCATTGCCCTTGATTTTCTTGACTATATATCTCTTAAATGTCAACATATACACGTGTGATTTAGTCTACGAAGATTTTTCAATGCCGAGAACCTCGATCAGATAGTAAAAAAGGCGTGAGGTTCACAATGGTGTAAAATTAAAATGGGATAAACTGGGCAAGGATTCGAGTTATAGGAACAAGGGACAAACCAACCACCCTATAATGGAATCGTCGAGCGAAAACACTTGACAACCTCCTAGAAGCAGCTTTTCTTACCACCAGACCTTTCTCCATCAATTAGGAATCATTTGCCGCCACTAAACACATTCTTAAATTGTAGCCATTTGTTGAGTGCTTTTTTTGTGTCTAATCCGCATATATATCACCATTGCCCTTGATTTTCTTGACTGTATATCTGTTAAATATCAACATATACACGTGTGATTTAGTCTACGAAGATTTTTCAATGCCGAGAACCTCGATCAGATAGTAAAAAAGGCGTAAGGTTCACAATGGTGTAAAATTAAAATGGGATATACCGGGTTAGGATTCGAGTTACAGGAACAAGGGCCAAACCAACCACCCAAGAATGGAATCGTCGAGCGAAAACACTTGACAACCTCCTAGAAGCAGCTTTTCTTGCCACCAGACCTTTCTCCATCAATTAGGAAGCTGATGCCGTCACTAAACACATTCCTTAAATTGTAGCCATTTGTTGGGTGATTTTTTTTTTGGTGTGTAATCCCATATATATCACCATTGCCCTTGATTTTCTTGACTGTATATCTCTTAAATGTCGACATATACACGTGTGATTTAGTTTACTAAGATTTTTCAATGCCGAGAACCTTGATCAGAGAGTAAAAAAGGCGTAAGGTTCACAATGGTGTAAAATTAAAATGGGATATACCGGGAAAGGATTCAAGTTATAGGAACAAGGGCCAAACCAACCACCCTAGAATGGAATCGTTGAGCGAAAACACTTGACAACCTCCTAGAAGAAGTTTTTCTTACCACCAGACATTTCTCCATCAATTGGGAATCATCTGCTGCCACTAAACACATTCCTTAAATTGTAGCCATTTGTTGAGTGTTTTTTTTGGTGTCTAATCTGCATATATATCACCATTTCCCTTGATTCTCTTGACGGTATATCTCTTAAATATCAACATATACACGTGTGATTTAGTTTACGAAGATTTTTCAATGCCGAGAACCTCGATCAGAGAGTAAAACGGGCGTAAGGTTCACAATGGTGTAAAATTAAAATGTGATATACCGGGCTAGGATTCGAGTTACAGGAACAAGGGCCAAACCAACCACCCAAGAATGGAATCGTCGAGCGAAAACACTTGACAACCTCCTAGAAGCAGCTTTTCTTGCCACCAGACCTTTCTCCATTAATTAGGAATCGGATGCCGTCACTAAACACATTCCTTAAATTGTAGCCATTTGTTGAGTGTTTTTTTTTTTGTGTCTAATCTGCATATATATCACCATTGCCCTTTGTGACACTTGTGTAACTGCAACCATCAAACGAATACCAAGCCAATGAAATATCGTATTTCATACTTGGGATATGTATAAACATGTGTGTCTTTTGCACATATTAAATTCTTGTTCGATTACAAACTTTAAGTCGCTTTCTGGAAGGTTATACGCGCACTGATGCGTAAATATAACCAGTTTAATGCAACGAACACTCCGGAACATCAACATATGCTTAACATACCATAAATATCCTTCACATAGCTTAGAAATAGGCTTTGAGGGGTTCGGTGTGCTAAAATAAACTTCTGGGTCATTCAGGGACTAAAAGCGTCAAAAAGTGCACAAGTTTGCATTTTCGCGCATAACTTACGTTCTGAATACATCCGGACATCCAAAAATTTATGTAAGCATTAAAATATTTTATTTTAGTGATTGGCATAAGAAAAATCCATTCGTCGCGCAATTTGGATCGTTTTTCGCGCTTATGCGCATTCCGTCGTAATTAAGCGAACATCGCGATCATACGACCAAACGAACCGACATCCGACATATTTTTGAACATGTTTCATGTCCAGTCAAAACTCCTTTCCACATGTTGTTTCCTGATCATGGGGGTCCATTTTAAGGTACCTTAGAGTTTCAACAAATGTAGGGATGAGATTGAAGCACGTTATTCGATAAACGATCCTAACGGTTGTCCATTTACTATAAATACCCAACCCATTTACTTACAAAACCCACAAATCTGATCTAAGAATGCTCTAAGTTGAAGCCATTGCTTCATACCTGAGCTACTTGGATCAAGATTAGCTTGCGGGGACCCTTTGTAAGTATTCCTTCGTTCTTTTATGCGTTTTTATCGCTTTTCGAGTCCGAAAGTCAAACTATGTTTGACTTTCTGCTTTGACCAGTTTATGGTCAATGCGAAGTTCGTTTGAACTTCATAACGTGAGCGTAATCACGATGGTTATAGTCCCTAGTGACTATACCTACTGATTACCACGTTATCTAGGCTCAGTGACGAGTCGTAGTTTCGGCCAAAATACGCATTCTTGCGTATTTTGTAACCAAACTACTCTTAGGTATCAAAACCGTTTGTTTTGATACCAAACCTTTTTTCTAAACTTAGTTAAGCATGTTTTAACATACTTAGCTCGTCACTTTTAGTTTAGTGCTTTTATAGGGTCGTAAAGGTAAGCGATCTAAACAATAGCTCGTCATTAGGATCTGACCAAACACTTTAGGTTACCATAGTATACAGGGAATAACCTTCCGAGGTTATACCTTATGGTCACTTCGTTTAAGTAGTTATATGATAGGTAGTTTATATGCCTTAGGTAAATTACCAAAATGCCCTTTTTAAGCCAAAATTCATTTTAAGCATACGTAACATAACTTTTGATATCTAAACTGATTTGGCAACAATATTAAACATGTTAAGGCATATTTTACTTATCATAGAACTAGTTAGGCTGTCCGAACACGTTTTACACGAACGACGCGTTAAAGTAGCATAAGCTACCTAAACGTGTCATAATGGGTCGTAAGCACTTAGGTTAGGTTTCATTTTAGTATGTAGGATTTGTTAAACCATATTACACGAGTCTCCATACTCCTTTGGTTTACGAACCCTCATTCTATCAAATCCTCTGATTTAGGTCCGGTATATTAACATAGATACCTATATTAGGTGCCGTTTGATTTCCCTGATCTCTAGCATTGTTTGGTTGTTACACAAGGACTACTAAGCGATCTCAAGTGAGTACATAGACCCCTCTTTTACTGTTTTCAAACTGTTTTGGGGTGAAACACATGTGCCTACTTGTTAATTTCAAGCTTTCCATGTTTTCACATCATATACTTGCTATGTTCATTAGTACATTTATAGTACATGATTTACATTGCATTGTTTTGCTATGTATGTTTACTTAGCATACTTAGTACATTGTTTTACATTACATCTAGTTGCATATGCTCATCCAGCATATGGACACATTGTTTTACATTACATCATGTTGCATATGCTCATCCAGCATATGGACACATTGTTTTACATTACATCCTGTTGCATATGCTCATCTAGCATATGAACACATTATATTACATTTTGAACCGTTTGTAACTATTTGACTATGTAAACCGTTGTAACCATTTGACTATGTGAACCGTTGTAACCATTTGATTATGTGAACCGTTTGTAACGGTTGAACCGTGTGAACTGTATTTGGCCATACATAAACATCTCTACAATTGTTAAACTTTACATTTTAGTGATTGTTTGGGTAAATGATTTAAGTAACATGGCGACGTGTAATACGATAAAATCATGGTGGATACGCCGCTGGTACTTCCTATATATAAGTGCTTTTATGGTGTTACATATCGTAGCGTTATTTAAACCATATCAGTTTAGACATATTACATCTACAATACAATCTTCACATAAACATCGTTTTACAAATAACTTAACTTATACAAACTCATTTCACATGGTTATTCATTTAACCATGCATTATTCTTTTAAACATATGTATATCATTTGGTTTATTCATCACTTTTCAAATGATTTATGAAAGGGAATATTCAATAGGATTCATGGCTACTCTTTATTAAACAGTTTTCTTTAAACTCATGTGATGAATCCTATTTTCACAAAACCTATGTATCTCACAGGCATTTTTATGCTGACGTACCTATTTTCACATGTGTTTTCAGGAGTTGTTGCATAAGATGATCGAGACACACTTAGGCGGACTCGTGCCTTAGCAACTTAAAATGAAGCTAGAACTAGTTTAATTATGTTATATACTCTTTGTTTCTTGTTTAAGATAATGTAACTCTCTTGATTTATGAATACAACGAAACTTTAAATTTCCATGGTTGTGAAACAATTAATTCTGTTACAACACTCCCCGACGTTTCTGCCTCGATTTGTTGTTTTACGTGGTCGGGGTGTGACAGAAAAGTTGGTATCAGAGCCAATGGTTATAGGGAATTACGTTATTAGTAATGCTTTGACCTAGACTATAACCTTCTTAGGACCCTAACGCTAGTTTACTTACGTTTAGTCATAAAACAATACCGTTGCCTATCTTTAGGCAGCAACCACAACGAGAACATCAATTCCGAATCCGCTTTGAAAATTAATCATCTGTTTTTGGATGATTGATTACTAGGTTTTGAACCTTCTGTTTTAAGGTTTTGAATCCTCTGTTATAAGTTTTTGAACCCCTTTGAGTTTTCAAAATCTTGTCAAAAGTTTTGGGTCCTAAATAGTGTGAACACGTGCAAACTGGAAGAGTGGATGCCTGTACCCTGGGTTTTCTGTCCATGGCTAGAGTGTTCGTACAAATCCACATAATCGGACCAGTCAATCTTACCTGGGAACTCTTGGGGTGAGTGTCCACTTATAGGCGAGCATGTCTTCATGATACATTATGAGGACCTACTTGCTTTGATTCAGCCTTTGTGTGTCGTTTGTTTGCTTCGTAGTTCAAACAAATGACCATCACCCATAATTTTGGTCGGTAGTTATAACATCCTATTCTTACCCAATGCCATTTCATTTGTTTTCTCTCTTATTTCCCCTTTTTAGAATGCCTCCTCGACGCGATAATCAGATAGCGAATGCCGAACTGGCAGAAATCATCGCGCAGCAAATGGCTGCTGCTTTCCCAAATTTTATTGCCCAATGGAACCAAGCCAACAACAACAATCATGCTCCATGCAATTTCAAGAGTTTCAATTCGGCTAAGCCACTCAAGTTTAGTGGTTCTAAAGGAGCAACTGGGCTCCTACAATGGTTCGAGAGCACTGAGAGTACATTTCGTCACGTTCAGTGTCCTGATAATCGCAAGGTCGAGTTTGCTTCCAGTGTGTTTCAGAAGAGGGTTCTTACACGGTGGAACGGAGTGATGAGAGACCGTGGCGCTGAGGTTGCTTTAGCACAGACTTGGGCCGAGCTTAGGGCTCTTATGATGAAGGAGTTCTGTCCTCGTCATGAGCTAAGGGCTCTAGAAAGGGAATTTGATGATTTGAAGCAAGATAGCGGTGAGCATCGAGCCTACACGGACCGTTATGAGGAGTTAAGTCTGTTATGCCCAAACATGGTCACGCCTTTGGATAAGGCAATCGAAAAGTACATTTATGGCCTCCTTGACTCAATACAAGACATTGTGACTGGTAGCAACCCTACTACAGTTAGACAGGCCATTGAGCTATCTACAACCTTGACTGAATCTCAGATCAGGAAAGGTAAACTTTTTCGAAAGGGTGACAAGAAACCAAACGAGGAATCAAACACCATGGATGAACATACTGGATCTCCTAAGAAGTCAAAGAAGCGAAAGGCTTCTCAGAACTTCGCCGTGGTCGCTCACAATGATCAAGCTGTCCCCAACCAACCAGCTCAATCCCCTGCTAGGAAGCCCTATAACGGAACTGCACCCTTGTACAACCAATGTAGCCTACATCATCATGCTGGTGTGAAGTGCCGCACATGCCAAGCTTGTGGACTTGTAGGTCACACAGCGAGGGTTTGCCCAACAGCAGCTGCACCAAATCAAGTTAACAATAATCCTGCTCAAGGTTATTTTCCACCAGGTTCTTGTTTCAACTGTGGCGAGATGGGCCATTTCCGAAGAAACTGCCCAAAGCTTGCTAATGCGAATCCAGCGCATGGATGAGCATCGGACCGAATGGAAGACAACGTTGTTTAGAAATAATCAATCTTTATGTATTATTCTCTTTTGTTGTCAAGATCTAAGAAACAATTGTTGATGTTATTTATAAATAAATATTTTATTTACATTGCAATATGTTTATTATGGTTGCATGAATAAACAACATATCCCCTACGATACCGACAATCAAGGAACCGTATTCCTTGAAGAACCGACTACCCCCGAATTTCTTCCATTGTATGATCTCTTGCGTTTTCCATGAAATTCCTAAGTACCCTTTTCTTCCAAGGAAAATGAAGTACAAGACGCCAAGTTAATAACAATCTATAACAAAATAACAATTATGTGATTAAGTGCTTATGTGATCCCTTTTATGTTTTGTGTGATCCAAACTATGTTATCCAAATCCTCGTATAATCTTCCATATCTTCGTATAAGGGATTCATGGTAGGATACCTAAAGGTACTATCTAAAACCCTTAATGGACTTCTACGTTGTAGTTAAGTCCCTTGGATTATAAAGTACTACTCCATAATTAGACCCCTTGAGTGGTCTAGTTAAACAGATTGATCCGAAAATCTGGTTAGGAATATCATGTGATGATATAGCTGAAAGGACTCCTTGGTGGCCTAATTATAAAGATCATATGTCGATCTAATTAAAAGGACCCTATAGTAGTCTAGTCACCCTCATCACAGGTTTGATTTCCCCCCCTCCCCTAAACATTACAAGACAAACTGTGCGGATTGGGCAAGGAATTACGTAATTATGGATGCATACATAATTATGGAATTTAGTGCACAGAAATCACAGCAAGTTCTGTCAGGTATCTAGTGTTAACCCTATTCATTTACATTTCTGATGAAGCATCCGTTGAGGAAAAATGAACTAGCTATTCATTTTTCACTTCTGAAGAATATCCGTTGAGGGAAATGAATATCCGTTTGTTAAAAATCCTTCATTTCCAATTCTGAAGAATACCCGTTGAGGAAAATGACTCCGTGTGTTCATTTTTCATTCTGAAGAGTATCCGTCGAGGGAAATGAATATCCGTTTGTTAAAAATCCTTCATTTCCAATTCTGAAGAATACCCGTTAAGGAAAATGACTCCGTGTGTTCATTTTTTGTTCTGAAGAGTATCCGTCGTGGGAAATGAATATCCGTTAGTTTAAATCCTTCATTTCTAACTCTGATGAAGCAACCGTTGAAAATGACTCCGTCTGTTCATTTTCGTTTCTGAAGATTACCCGTTGAGGAAATGAATATCCGTTTGTTTAATCCTTCATTTCCAACTCTGATGAAGCAACCGTTGAAAATGACTCCGTAAGTTCGTTTTCGTTTCTAAAGATTATCCGTTGAGGAAAAGAATATCCGTTTGTTAAATCCTTCATTCCCATTTCTGAAGAAGAAACCTCTGAGGAAAATGAATCATCCATTCATTTTCGCTTCTGAAGAATATCCGTTGAGGGAAATGAATATCCGTTGATTATTCCTTCATTCCCATTTCTGACGAAGAAACCGTTGAGGAAAATGAATCATCCATTCATTTTCGCTTCTGAAGAATATCCGTTGAGGGAAATGAATATCCGTTGATTATTCCTTCATTCCCATTTCCAACGAAGAACCCGTTGAGGAAAATGAATCATCCATTCATTTTCGCTTCTGAAGAATATCCGTTGAGGGAAATGAATATCCGTTTAGTTAAATCCTCTATTTTCCATTTCCGAAGAACCCGTTGAGGAAAATGACTCTGTTCATTCATTTTTGGTTCTGAAAAATATCCATTGAGGAAAATGACAAGATTATGCCTTATCTTTGATGGTTATTTAACACAAAGCCACAGACAGACTCCTACGAATTAATTTCGGGACGAAATTTCCTAAAGTAGGGGAGACTGTGACACCTGTGTCACTGCGACCATCAAACGAATACCAAGCCAATGAAATATCGTATTTCATACTTGGGATCTGTATAAACATGTGTGTCTTTTGCACATATCAAATTCTTGTTCGATTACAAACTTTAAATCGCTTTATGGAAGGTTATACGCGCACTGATGCGTAAATATAGCCAGTTTAATGCAACGAACACTCCGGAACATCGACATATGCTTAACATTCCATAAATATCATTCACATAGCTTAGAAATAGGCTTTGAGGGGTTCTGTGTGCTAAAATAAATTTCTGGGTCATTCAGGGACTAAAAGCGTCAAAAAGTGCACAAGTTTGCATTTTCGCGCATAACTTACGTTCTGAATACATCCGGACATCCAAAAATTTATGTAAGCATTAAAATATTTTATTTTAGTGTTTGGCATAAGAAAAATCCATTCATCGCACAATTTGGATCGTTTTTTCGCGCTTATGCGCATTCCATCATATTTAAGCGAACATCGCGATCATACGACCAAACGAACCGACATCCGGCATATTTTTGAACATGTTTCATGTACACAATGTTTAGGCATCATTTTAGGGCCTTAAAGTTGGATTAACGGGCCTTAGACGTGTCGAAATGAGCCTTAAACACCAACTGGGACCAAAACTGTCATTTTTTAAAGTTGTCTGCTGATCAGAAGGACCAGGCGGCCCGCGTGAACTCTTGGTGTCCCCTTACGCAGCCCGTGTCAATCTCCCTGATCAGCATAATCAGTTTTAACAGCTGTTTACAGCTGTTAACCACTCAAAACTCCTTTCCACATGTTGTTTCCTGATCATGGGGGGCCATTTTGAGGTACCTTAGAGTTTCAACAAATGTAGGGATGAGATTGAAGCACGTTATTCGATAAACAATCCTAACGGTTGTCCATTTACTATAAATACCCAACCCATTTACTTAGAAAACCCACAAATCTGATCTAAGAATGCTCTAAGTTGAAACCAATGCTTCATACCTGAGCTACTTGGATCAAGATTAGCTTGCGGGGACCCTTTGTAAGTATTCCTTCGTTCTATTATGCGTTTTTTATCGCTTTTCGAGTCCGAAAGTCAAACTATGTTTGACTTTCTGCTTTGACCAGTTTATGGTCAACGCGAAGTTCGTTTGAACTTCATAACGTGAGCGTAATCATGATGGTTATAGTCCTTAGTGACTATACCTACTGATTACCACGTTATCTAAGCTCAGTGACGAGTCGTAGTTTCGGCCAAAATGCGCATTCTTGCGTATTTTGTAACCAAACTACTCTTAGGTATCAAAACCATTTGTTTTGATACCAAACCTGTTTTCTAAACTTAGGTAAGCATGTTTTAACATGCTTAGCTCGTCACTTTTAGTTTAGTGCTCTTAAAGGGTCGTAAAGGTAGGTATCAAAACCATTTGTTATAGTATATAGGGAATAACCTTCCGAGGTTATACCTTATTAGGTGACCATAGTATATAGGGAATAACCTTCCGAGGTTATACCTTATGGTCGCTTCGTTTAAGTAGTTCTTTGATAGGTAGTTTATATGCCTTAGGTAAATTACCAAAATGCCCTTTTTAAGCCAAAATTCATTTTAAGCATATGTAACATAACTTTTGGTATCTAAACTGATTTGGCAACAATATTAAACATGTTAAGGCATATTTTACTTATCATAGAACTAGTTAGGCGGTCCGAACACGTTTTACACGAACGACGCGTTAAAGTAGCATAAGCTACCTAAACGGGTCATAATGGGTCGTAAGCACTTAGGTTAGGTTTCATTTTAGTATGTAGGCTTTGTTAAACCATATTACACGAGTCTCCATACTTGTTTGGTTTACGAACCCTCATTCTATCAAATCCTCCGATTTAGGTCCGGTATATTAACATAGTTATCTATATTAGGTGCCGTTTGATTTCCGTGATCTCTAGCATTGTTTGGTTGTTACACAAGGACTACTAAGCGATCTCAAGTAAGTACATAGACCCCTCTTTTACTGTTTTCAAACTGTTTTGAGGTGAAACACATGTGCCTACTTGTTAGTTTCATGCTTTCCATGTTTTCACATCATATACTTGCTATGTTCATTTGTACATTTATAGTACATGGTTTACATTGCATTGTTTTGCTATGTATGTTTACTTAGCATACTTAGTACATTGTTTTACATTACATCTAGTTGCATATGCTCATCCAGCATATGGACACATTGTTTTACATTACATCCTGTTGCATATGCTCATCCAGCATATGGACACATTGTTTTACATTACATCCTGTCGCATATGCTCATCTAGCATATGAACACATTATATTACATTTTGAACCGTTTGTAACTATTTGACTATGTAAACCGTTGTAACCATTTGACTATGTGAACCGTTGTAACCATTTGATTATGTGAACCGTTTGTAACGGTTGAACCGTGTGAACTGTATTTGGCCATACATAAACATCTCTACATTTGTTAAACTTTACATTTTAGTGATTGTTTGGGTAAATGATTTAAGTAACGTGGCGACGTGTAATACGATAAAATCATGGTGGATACGCCGCTGGTACTTCGTATATATAAGTGCTTTTATGGTGTTACATACGTAGCGTTATTTAAACCATTTCAGTTTAGACATATTACATCTACAATACAATCTTCACATAAACATCGTTTTACAAATAACATAACTTAAAACTCATTTCACATGGTTATTCATTTAACCATGCATTATTCTTTTAAACATATGTATATCATTTGGTTTATTCATCACTTTTCAAAAGATTTATAAAAGGGAACATTCAACAAGATTCATGGCTACTCTTTATTAAACAGTTTTCTTTAAACTCAAGTCATGAATCCTATTTTCACAAAACCTATGTATCTCACATGCATTTTTATACTGACGTACCTATTTTCACATGTGTTTTCAGGAGCTGTTGCATAAGATGATCGAGACACACTTAGGCGGACCCGTGCCTTAGCAACTTAAAATGAAGCTAGAACTAGTTTAATTATGTTATGTACTCTTTGTTTCTTGTTTAAGATAATGTAACTCTCTTGATTTATGAATACAACGAAACTTTAAATTTCCATGGTTGTGAAACAATTAATTATGTTACAACACTCCCTGACGTTTTCGCCACGATTTCTTGTTTTACATGGTCGGGGTGTTACACCCTTGATTTTCTTGACTGTATATCTCTTAAATGTCAACATATACACGTGTGATTTAGTTTACGAAGATTTTTCAATGCCGAGAACCTCGATCATTGAGTAAAAAGGCGTAAGGTTCACAATGGTGTAAAATTAAAATGGGATATACCGGGCTAGGATTCGAGTTACAGGAACAAGGGCCAAATCAACCACCTAAGAATGGAATCGTCGAGCGAATACACTTGACAACCTCCTAGAAGCAGCTTTTCTTGCCACCAAACCTTTCTCCATCAATTAGAAATCTGATGCCGTCACTAAACACATTCCTTAAATTGTAGCCATTTGTTGAGTGTTTTTTTTGGTGTCTAATCCTGATATATATCACCATTGCCCTTGATTTTCTTGACTGTATATCTCTTAAATGTCAACATATACACGTGTGATCTAGTTTACGAAGATTTTTCAATGCCGAGAACCTCGATAAGAGAGTAAAAAAGGCGTAAGGTTCACAATGGTGTAAAATTAAAATGGGATATACCGGGCCAGGATTCGAGTTACAGGAACAAGGGCCAAATCAACCACCCAAGAATGGAATCGTCGAGCGAATACACTTGACAACCTCCTAGAAGCAGCTTTTCTTGCCACCAGACCTTTCTCCATCAATTAGAAATCTGATGCCGTCACTAAACACATTCCTTAAATTGTAGCCATTTGTTGAGTGTTTTTTTTGGTGTCTAATCTGGATATATATCACCATTGCCCTTGATTTTCTTGACTGTATATCTCTTAAATGTCAACATATACACGTGTGATTTAGTTTACGAAGATTTTTCAATGCCGAGAACCTCGATAAGAGAGTAAAAAAGGCGTAAGGTTCACAATGGTGTAAAATTAAAATGGGATATACCGGGCCAGGATTCGAGTTATTGGAACAAGGGCCAAACCAACCACCCTAGAATGGAATCGTCGAGCGAAAACACTTGACAACCTCCTAGAAGCAGCTTTTCTTACCACCAGACCTTTCTCCATCAATTAGGAATCATCTGCCGCCACTAAACACATTCCTTAAATTGTAGCCATTTGTTGAGTTTTTTTTTTGGTGTCTAATCCGCATATATATCACCATTGCCCTTCATTTTCTAGACTGTATATCTGTTGAATATCAACATATACATGTGTGATTTAGTTTAACATGATTTTTCAATGCCGAGAACCTCGATCAGATAGTAAAAAAGGCGTAAGGTTCACAATGGTGTAAAATTAAAATGGGATATACCGGGCTAGGATTCGAGTTACAGGAACAAGGGCCAAACCAAGCACCCAAGAATGGAATCGTCGAGCGAAAAGACTTGACAACCTCCTAGAAGCAGCTTTTCTTGCCACCAGACCTTTCTCCATCAAATAGGTATCTGATGCCGTAAGTAAACACGTTCCTTAAATTGTAGCCTTTTATTGAGGGATATTTTTTTGGTGTCTAATCCGCATATATATCACCATTGCCCATGATTTTCTTGACTGTATATCTCTTAAATGTCGACATATACACGTGTGATTTAGTTTACGAAGATTTTTCAATGCCGAGAACCTCGATAAGAGAGTAAAAAAGGCGTAAGGTTCACAATGGTGTAAAATGAAAATGGGATATACCGGTCAAGGATTCGAGTTATTGGAACAAGGGCCAAAGCAACCACCCTAGAATGGAATCGTCGAACGAAAACACTTGACAACCTCCTAGAAGCAGCTTTTCTTACCACCAGACCTTTCTCCATCAATTAGGAATCATCTGCCGCCACTAAACACATTCCTTAAATTGTAGCCATTTGTTGAGTGTTTTTTTTGGTGTCTAATCCGCATATATATCACCATTGCCCTTCATTTTCTAGACTGTATATCTGTTGAATATCAACATATACATGTGTGATTTAGTTTAACATGATTTTTCAATGCCGAGAACCTCGATCAGATAGTAAAAAAGGCGTAAGGTTCACAATGGTGTAAAATTAAAATGGGATATACCGGGCTAGGATTCGAGTTACAGGAACAAGGGCCAAACCAAGCACCCAAGAATGGAATCGTCGAGCGAAAAGACTTGACAACCTCCTAGAAGCAGCTTTTCTTGCCACCAGACCTTTCTCCATCAAATAGGTATCTGATGCCGTAAGTAAACACATTCCTTAAATTGTAGCCTTTTATTGAGTGATATTTTTTTGGTGTCTAATCCGCATATATATCACCATTGCCCATGATTTTCTTGACTGTATATCTCTTAAATGTCGACATATACACGTGTGATTTAGTTTACGAAGATTTTTCAATGCCGAGAACCTCGATCAGATAGTAAAAAAGTCGTAAGGTTCAAAATGTTGTAAGATTAAAATGGGATATACCGGGCCAGGATTCGAGTTACAGGAACAAGGGCCAAACCAACCACCCAAGATTGGAATCGTCGAGCGAAAACACTTGACAACCTCCTAGAAGCAGCTTTTCTTGTCACCAGACATTTCTCCATCAATTAGGAATCTGATGCCGTCACTAAACACATTCCTTAAATTGTAGCCATTTGTTGAGTGTTTTTTTTTTGTGTCTAATCCGCATATATATCACCATTGCCCTTGATTTTCTTGACTGTATATCTCTTAAATGTCAACATATACATGTGTGATTTAGTTTACGAAGATTTTTCAATGCCGAGAACCTCGATCACAGAGTAAAAAAGGTGTAAGGTTCACAATGGAGTAAAATTTAAATGGGATATACCGGGCTAGGATTCGAGTTACAGGAACAACGGCCAAACCAACCCCCCCAAGAATGGAATCGTCTAGCGAAATTACTTGACAACCTCCTAATAGCTGCTTTTCTTGCCCCCAGACCTTTCTCCATCAAGTAGGAATCTGATGCCGTCACTAAACACATTCCTTAAATTGTAGCCATTTGTTGAGTGTTTTTTTTTTGGTGTCTAATCCGCATATATATCACCATTGGCCTTGATTTCCTTGACTGTATATCTCTTAAATGTCAACATATACACGTGTGATTAAGTTTCCGAAGATTTTTCAATGCCGAGAACCTCGATAAGAGAGTAAAAAAGGCGTAAGGTTCACAATGGTGTAAAATTAAAATGGGATATACCGGGCCAGGATTCGAGTTACAGGAACAAGGGCCAAATCAACCACCCAAGAATGGAATCGTCGAGCGAATACACTTGACAACCTCCTAGAAGCAGCTTTTCTTGCCACCAGACCTTTCTCCATCAATTAGAAATCTGATGCCGTCACTAAACACATTCCTTAAATTGTAGCCATTTGTTGAGTGTTTTTTTTGGTGTCTAATCTGGATATATATCACCATTGCCCTTGATTTTCTTGACTGTATATCTCTTAAATGTCAACATATACACGTGTGATTTAGTTTACGAAGATTTTTCAATGCCGAGAACCTCGATAAGAGAGTAAAAAAGGCGTAAGGTTCACAATGGTGTAAAATTAAAATGGGATATACCGGGCCAGGATTCGAGTTATTGGAACAAGGGCCAAACCAACCACCCTAGAATGGAATCGTCGAGCGAAAACACTTGACAACCTCCTAGAAGCAGCTTTTCTTACCACCAGACCTTTCTCCATCAATTAGGAATCATCTGCCGCCACTAAACACATTCCTTAAATTGTAGCCATTTGTTGAGTTTTTTTTTTGGTGTCTAATCCGCATATATATCACCATTGCCCTTCATTTTCTAGACTGTATATCTGTTGAATATCAACATATACATGTGTGATTTAGTTTAACATGATTTTTCAATGCCGAGAACCTCGATCAGATAGTAAAAAAGGCGTAAGGTTCACAATGGTGTAAAATTAAAATGGGATATACCGGGCTAGGATTCGAGTTACAGGAACAAGGGCCAAACCAAGCACCCAAGAATGGAATCGTCGAGCGAAAAGACTTGACAACCTCCTAGAAGCAGCTTTTCTTGCCACCAGACCTTTCTCCATCAAATAGGTATCTGATGCCGTAAGTAAACACGTTCCTTAAATTGTAGCCTTTTATTGAGGGATATTTTTTTGGTGTCTAATCCGCATATATATCACCATTGCCCATGATTTTCTTGACTGTATATCTCTTAAATGTCGACATATACACGTGTGATTTAGTTTACGAAGATTTTTCAATGCCGAGAACCTCGATAAGAGAGTAAAAAAGGCGTAAGGTTCACAATGGTGTAAAATGAAAATGGGATATACCGGTCAAGGATTCGAGTTATTGGAACAAGGGCCAAAGCAACCACCCTAGAATGGAATCGTCGAACGAAAACACTTGACAACCTCCTAGAAGCAGCTTTTCTTACCACCAGACCTTTCTCCATCAATTAGGAATCATCTGCCGCCACTAAACACATTCCTTAAATTGTAGCCATTTGTTGAGTGTTTTTTTTGGTGTCTAATCCGCATATATATCACCATTGCCCTTCATTTTCTAGACTGTATATCTGTTGAATATCAACATATACATGTGTGATTTAGTTTAACATGATTTTTCAATGCCGAGAACCTCGATCAGATAGTAAAAAAGGCGTAAGGTTCACAATGGTGTAAAATTAAAATGGGATATACCGGGCTAGGATTCGAGTTACAGGAACAAGGGCCAAACCAAGCACCCAAGAATGGAATCGTCGAGCGAAAAGACTTGACAACCTCCTAGAAGCAGCTTTTCTTGCCACCAGACCTTTCTCCATCAAATAGGTATCTGATGCCGTAAGTAAACACATTCCTTAAATTGTAGCCTTTTATTGAGTGATATTTTTTTGGTGTCTAATCCGCATATATATCACCATTGCCCATGATTTTCTTGAATGTATATCTCTTAAATGTCGACATATACACGTGTGATTTAGTTTACGAAGATTTTTCAATGCCGAGAACCTCGATCAGATAGTAAAAAAGTCGTAAGGTTCAAAATGTTGTAAGATTAAAATGGGATATACCGGGCCAGGATTCGAGTTACAGGAACAAGGGCCAAACCAACCACCCAAGATTGGAATCGTCGAGCGAAAACACTTGACAACCTCCTAGAAGCAGCTTTTCTTGTCACCAAACATTTCTCCATCAATTAGGAATCTGATGCCGTCACTAAACACATTCCTTAAATTGTAGCCATTTGTTGAGTGTTTTTTTTTGTGTCTAATCCGCATATATATCACCATTGCCCTTGATTTTCTTGACTGTATATCTCTTAAATGTCAACATATACATGTGTGATTTAGTTTACGAAGATTTTTCAATGCCGAGAACCTCGATCACAGAGTAAAAAAGGTGTAAGGTTCACAATGGAGTAAAATTTAAATGGGATATACCGGGCTAGGATTCGAGTTACAGGAACAACGGCCAAACCAACCCCCCCAAGAATGGAATCGTCTAGCGAAATTACTTGACAACCTCCTAATAGCTGCTTTTCTTGCCCCCAGACCTTTCTCCATCAAGTAGGAATCTGATGCCGTCACTAAACACATTCCTTAAATTGTAGCCATTTGTTGAGTGTTTTTTTTTTGGTGTCTAATCCGCATATATATCACCATTGGCCTTGATTTCCTTGACTGTATATCTCTTAAATGTCAACATATACACGTGTGATTAAGTTTCCGAAGATTTTTCAATGCCGAGAACCTCGATCAGAGAGTAAAAAAGGCGTAAGGTTCACAATGGTGTAAAATTAAAATGGGATATACCGGGCTAGGATTCGAGTTACAGGAACAAGGGCCAAACCAACCACCCAAGAATGCAATCGTCGAGCGAAAACACTTGACAACCTCCTAGATTCAGCTTTTCTTGCCACCAGACCTTTCTCCATCAATTCGGAATCCGATGCCGTCACTAAACACATTCCTTAAATTGTAGCCATTTGTTGAGTGTTTTTTTTTGGTGTCTAATCCGCATATATATCATCATTGCCCTTGATTTTCTTGAATGTATATCTTTTAAATGTCAACATATACACGTGTGATTTAGTTTACGAAGATTTTTCAATGCCGAGAACCTCGATCAGAGAGTAAAAAAGGCGTAAGGTTCACAATGGTGTAAAATTAAAATGGGATATACCGGGCTAGGATTCAAGTTACAGGAACAAGGGCCAAACCAACCACCCAAGAATGGAATCGTCGAGCGAAAACACTTGACAACCTCCTTGAAGCAGCTTTTCTTACCACCAGACCTTTCTCCATTAATTAGGAATCTGATACCGTCACTAAACACATTCCTTAAATTGTAGCCATTTGTTGAGTGTTTTTTTTTTGTGTCTAATCCGCATATATATCACCATTGCCCTTGATTTTCTTGACTGTATATCTCTTAAATATCAACATATACATGTGTGATTTAGTTTACGAAGATTTTTAATTGCCGAGAACCTCGATCAGAGAGTAAAAAAGGCGTAAGGTTCACAATGGTGTAAAATTAAAATGGGATATACCGGGCTAGGATTCAAGTTACAGGAACAAGGGCCAAACCAACCACCCAAGAATGGAATCGTCGAGCAAAAACACTTGATAACCTCCTAGAAGCAGCTTTTCTTTCCACCAGACCTTTCTCCATCAATTAGGAATCTGATGCCGTCACTAAACACATTCCTTAAATTGTAGCCATTTGTTGAGTGTTTTTTTTGGTGTCTAATCCGTAAATATATCACCATTGCCCTTGATTTTCTTGACTGTATATCTCTTAAATGTCAACATATACACGTGTGATTTAGTTTACGAAGATTTTTCAATGCCGAGAACCTCGATCAGAGAGTAAAAAAGGCGTAAGGTTCATAATGGTGTAAAATTAAAATGGGATATACCGGGCTAGGATTCAAGTTACAGGAACAAGGGCCAAACCAACCACCCAAGAATGGAATCGTTGAGCGAAAACACTTGACAACCTCCTAGAAGCAGCTTGTGACAACTCGTACTTCAGAACTTATCTTTGTGTTAATGTAACGTATGTGGATCCTATGTGATTATGTGAACTTTTTTGATTAATGAAATGTTATGTTTGATATGTCTTATGTGTAATGTATGTATGTATGTGAATGAACCGGTTGCACAACACAACCCGATCGCACAAGCCCATTCGGGCTACACTCTTTGTATCCGAAACCAATGGGCAGCCCATGATGGGTTCGGCCCACTCCCTTGTGTCGCATAAACCATGAGGAGAGTTTATACTCCTCATTTGTTGCAAGTATCATCACACACCAAACCCTACTCTCTCTTTCTCTCCCTCACGAACTCGACGGCAACCATATCCTCTCTCCACCGAAGACTCTCTATTCGGATCACTTCTTATTCCATTCTTTAATCGGTTAGTGTTTCATGATATGTGTTTGTAAACGATGTTATGATTCCATGGTTTGATATAATGGTTAGGGTTACATGTATGATGAACGATGATGTTTATATGATGATGTATTGTTATGATGGTATGAATAATATGTGAATGAATGAATGAATGTAATCGGCCATATACGTGTTTGGATCCGAATGGTTTGGTTGTGTTAGTATAAATTGGATTTGTTGATGAATAAAAACCGAATGCCTATTAATCGGTTGTGATATGTTACGATTAGGATGATTCATCGTGTTGTCATGATAGGATGTATGCTAGTAATCAAGATCATAAGTCGGGTTAATGTTATAATCATTGTTATGTTTTAATTATGTTTAGGGTTCATAAGAATTGATGTTAAAACCCTTGTTTGATCGATTAATTCTATAAATGGAAACCATATAACTGATTGCCATGATTTCGGATATTGTATAACCAATCGCACAAGTTTGTCGGTCGCACAAGATCAGGTCACACAAGACCTGATCTGATCGCACAAGCTCCCAATCGCACAAGATAAGATACAACTGTTACAGCACAATGTACAACAGATATCTTGCATGATCGCACAAGACCTTGTGGATCGCATAAGACAGTGATGATCGCACCAGGCTTGGGCCACACACAAACATTTGGACGGTTGGGCCTTAAAGCCCAATATCCACTCGCACAACCCAACCGGATCGCACAAGTCGTCCGGATCGCACAAGGTCACTGTTGTCATTTAATGGGCCGAGTATGCTGTTGGGCTTCTTAATGTTGGGTCGGGTATTGTTTGGGCTTCAATGGGCAAGGCTGTTGGGTCGAGTATGCTGTTGGGCTTCTTAATTGCACAAGGCTGTTAGACTTGTGCGAGCCCAACCTTAGAATCGTACAAGTATGAGTATGTTATGTACTTGACTGTTAATGTGTTGCCATGATCAATACATGTTCGTAACATGTTAGCTTATGTGTAAACATACGTGCACTACTTGAACCTAGACCTGACTTGTATGGTAACCATGTTAAGACGTGGTTGACCACTAGGAGCTTAATCGACCTTTACTTATCTTCCGAGCTAACCTAAGGTGAGTTCACACTTTCTACAAAGCATGGGATTCCCTGGGGTTAGGAATGGGTTAAGGAATATGGATTCCTCGTCCTCCTTGGGTAGGATAGTACGGGTTAAGGAATATATTTCCTCGTCCTCTTGGACAGTTTAAATTTCACTAGACCAAAACTCTATTACGAAGTCCCTCCTTTTTATATCGACTTAATCGCCAGGCCAATGGCGAGCGGGTCATTAGTTAGATAGCGCTATTTAGGCCTGACAAGCCTCACACCGTGCTGCAGAGGAGGACTGACGACTACAAGAGCCCTAGTCAGCAATCATCTGGTAGTCAAAGTCAAGGAGGGTACAAGGGAGTTCACCCCAAATGCAATCGCTGTAACCTACACCACAGCGGGCCATGCACAAGAAGTAACTGCCATCGGTGCAACAAGCCAGGCCACGCTGCAAAGGATTGCATAAGTTTACGCCCCGCGAATCAAAATCGTCAGCAACAACAAACCCCACAAAATCAACGCCAGCAGCAAGGTATCAACAGAGGGTGCTTTCAGTGTGGAGCTGAAGGCCACTACAAGAGAGATTGTCCCCAGCTGAACCAGAATCAGAACAACAACAATAATAATAACCAGGGGAATGGAAACAACGGGGGTAACAACGGCAATGGTGCAAGGGGTCGTGTATTCGTTATTGGCCAGGGTGAAGCGAGGAATGATCCCAATGTTGTGACGGGTAAGTTCCTTCTCGATGACTTTTATGTTACAGTTTTATTTGATTCGGGTGCCTACACTAGCTACGTGTCCTTAAGAGTAAGTCAAATGCTTAAGCGTACCCCAACACCTTTGAACACCAAGCACACTGTAGAGCTAGCTAATGGTAAGAGTTTAGAGGCCACACACGTGGCCAAGGGTTGTAACCTTGTTCTTGCTAATCAGACCTTCTCTATCGACCTCATTCCTATCGTTCTGGGTAGTTTCGACGTTGTCATTGGGATGGATTGGTTATCCCAACACCGAGCAGAGATTCTTTGCAACGAGAAGATTGTCCGTATTCCTCGTTCAGGTGATGAACCTCTCATGATTCGTGGCAACAAGAGGGGTGTTGTTGAGAGCATCATCTCTTTCCTTAAGGCCCAGAAGTGTTTGCGAAAGGGCCACACTGCTATTTTGGCTCTCGTTACTGACACCTCGAAGAAAGAGAAGAAGATAGAAGATTTTCCGATCGTACGTGACTTTCCTGAGGTATTCCCTGAGGAATTACCTGGTCTTCCGCCTCATCTCCAGGTCGAGTTTTAAATCGAGCTAGCTCCTAGAGCAGCACCCATAGCTCAAGCGCCTTATCGTGTAGCTCCATCTGAATTGGAAGAACTGTCTGCGCAGTTACAAGAACTCTTGGACAAGGGTTTTATTCGTCCTAACTCTTCACCCTGGGGAGCTCCAGTCTTGTTTGTGAAGAAGAAAGACGGTACCTTTCGTATGTGCATAGACTATCGCGAACTCAACAAAGTGACCGTGAAGAATCGCTACCCTCTTCCACGTATTGATGACCTATTCGACCAGCTGCAAGGGTCGAGCTTCTATTCAAAGATTGATCTGAGATCGGGATATCACCAGCTGAGAGTCCGAGATGAGGACGTCTCCAAAACAGCCTTTAGAACTCGTTATAGACACTACGAATTTTTGGTTATGCCTTTTGGGCTGACAAACGCACTTGCGGTATTCATGGACCTTATGAACAGAGTGTGCATGCCTTAACTAGACAAGTTCATTATTGTTTTCATTGACGACATCCTGATCTATTCAAAGAGTCAGGAGGAGCACGAGCATCATTTACGACTCATTTTGGAACTCCTTCGGGCAGAACAGCTGTACGCCAAGTTCTCGAAATGCGACTTCTGGCTTCGCGAAGTCAATTTCCTAGGCCACGTAGTGAACAAGGATGGGATTCATGTTGATCCATCTCAGGTAGACTCGATTAAGAACTGGCCTGCACCTCGCAAACCAACGGAAATTCGCCAATTCTTGGGTTTGGCGGGTTACTACAGGAGGTTCATTAAGGATTTTTCCAAGATTGCACAACCTCTCACCTCACTAACGCAGAAGGGTGTTACTTATCGGTGGGGTAATGCACAAGAATCGGCATTTCAGCACCTAAAGGAAAGACTTTGCAGCGCACCTATTCTTTCATTGCCAGAGGGCACAGACGACTTTGTGGTTTACTGCGACGCATAAATTCAGGGTCTTGGTTGTGTATTGATGCAACGGGATAAAGTTATTGCGTACGCCTCACGCCAACTTAAAGTTCATGAAAGGAACTACACTACACACGATTTAGAGCTGGGAGCTGTTGTTTTTGCACTTAAGATATGGAGACATTACCTGTACGGTACCAAGTGCGCTATTTACACCGATCACAAGAGTCTCGAGCATATCTTCAAACAGAAGGAGTTGAACATGCGACAACGTCGATGGGTCGAGCTACTGAATGATTATGAATGCTTGATCAGATACCATCCGGGCAAAGCTAATGTTGTGGCCGATGCCCTTAGTCGAATGGATACTACACCTAAACGCATACGAGCTTTACAACTCACTATCCAATCTAGTCTTCCTGCACAGATACGAGATGATCAGGTAGAAGCATTGAAACCAGAAAACGTCAGGGCTGAAGCTCTACGCGGCTCAAGGCAACGGCTAGAACAAAAGGAAGATGGCGCCTACTACGTTACAGGGCACATTTGGGTCCCACACTATGGAAACTTACGCGAGCTTGTGATGGATGAAGCGCATAAGTCCCGTTACTCGGTACATCCTGGTTCGGATAAGATGTACCACGATCTCAGAACTACGTATTGGTGGCCTAGCATGAAAGCTCACATAGCAACTTACATTAGCAAGTGCTTGACTTGTGCGAGAGTCAAGACTAAATATCAGAAACCATCGGGCCTACTCCAACAACCAGAGATACCACAATGGAAATGGGAGCAAATTTCCATGGATTTTGTTACTGGCCTGCCTTGATCTCAACGTGGTAATGATACTATTTGGGTGATCGTGGATCGACTCACAAAGTCTGCACACTTCTTGGCTATCAAGGAAACGGATAAGTTATCCACTTTAGCAGACGTTTACCTGAAGGAAGTGGTTTCAAGGAACGGGGTGCCAACCTCTATAATATCAGATCGTGATGCACGTTTTACTTCAGAACCGTCGTAAACAATGCACACGTCCTTTGGCTCACGATTAGACATGAGCACAGCTTATCACCCTCATATGGATGGGCAGTCTGAGCGCACTATTCAAACTTTAGAAGACATGCTTCGGGTGTGTGTAATTGATTTTGGCAATGGCTGGGAGAAAAATCTCCCATTGGTGGAGTTTTCGTATAATAACAGTTACCACACAAGCATCCAAGCCGCTCCATTTGAGGCATTGTACGGGCGTAAATGCCGATCACCTCTTTGTTGGGCAGAGGTGGGTGATAGCCAAATCACTGGCCCAGAACTCGTAGTTGATACTACGGAAAGGATTGCACAAATACGAAAACGAATGGCGGCAGCTAGCGACCGTCAGAAAGCATACGCTAATAAGCGCAGGAAACCACTCGAGTTCTAAGTTGGGGATCGAGTGCTACTCAAAGTTTCACCCTGGAAGGGTGTGGTTCATTTTGGCAAACGAGGCAAACTTAACCCACGATACGTTGGACCATTCTACATCATAGAGAAAATAGGCAAGGTGGCCTACAAATTGAACTTACCAGCAGAACTTAGTGGAGTTCACAACGTTTTCCATGTGTCGAAACTGAAGAAGTGTCTGTCAGATGAGACCCTCATAGTTCCTTTGAAAGAGCTCACTATCGACGATCAGCTGCGATTCGTCGAGGAACCAATAGAGATTACTGACCGAGATGTGAAGATTCTCAAGCGCACTAGAATTCCTCTTGTTCGAGTTCGTTGGAACTCACGTCGTGGCCCAGAGTTCACCTGGGAGCATGAAGATCACATGAAACAAAAGTATCCCTAATTGTTTGACAATAGTACAACCACTACTGAGGCTGAAGCTACTGCGGAATTTTGGGACGAAATTCCAAACCAACGGGGGAAGGATGTGACACCCCAGGAAAACCATGCAACTTAACTAGCTTCCTCAGTGAGTAGGTGCTAAATTTCGGGACGAAATTTCTTTCAACTTGGGGATAATGTGACAACTCGTACTTCAGAACTTATCTTTGTGTTAATGTAACGTATGTGGATCCTATGTGATTATGTGAACTTTGTTGATTAATGAAATGTTATGTTCGATATGTGTTATGTGTAAAGTATGTATGTATATGAATGAACCGGTTGCACAACACAACCCGATCGCACAAGCCCATTCGGGCTACACTCTTTGTATCCGAAACCAATGGGCAGCCCACGATGGGTTCAGCCCACTCCCTTGTGTCGCATAAACCATGAGGAGAGTGTATACTCCTCATTTGTTGCAAGTCTCATCACACACCAAACCCTACTCTCTTTCTCTCCATCACGAACTCGACAACAACCATATCCTTTCTCCACCGAAGACTCTCTATTCGGATCACTTCTCATTCCATTCTTTAATCGGTTAGTGTTTCATGATATGTGTTTGTAAATGATTTTATGATTCCATGGTTTGATATAATGGTTAGGGTTACATGTATGATGAAGGATGATGTTTATATGATGATGTATTGTTATGATGTTATGAATAATATGTGAATGAATGAATGAATGTAATCGGCCATATACGTGTTTGGATCCGAATGGTTTGGTTGTGTTAGTATAAATTGGATTTGTTGATGAATAAAAACCAAATGCCTGTTAATCGGCAGTGATATGTTACGATTAGGATGATTCATTGTGTTGTCTTGATAGGATGTATGCTAGTAATCAAGATCATGAGTCGGGTTAATGTTATAATCGTTGTTATTTTTTTATTATGTTTAGGGTTCATAAGAATTGATGTTAAAACCCTTGTTTAATCGATTAATTGTATAAATGGAAACCATATAACTGATTGCCATGATTTCGGATATTGTATAACCAATCGCACAAGTTTGTCGGTCGCACAAGATCAGGTCACACAAGACCTGATCTGATCGCACAAGCTCCCAATCGCACAAGATAGGATACAACTGTTACAGCACTATGTACAACATATATCTTGCATGATCGCACAAGACCTTGTGGATCGCACAAGACAGTGCTGATCGCACAAGGCTTGGGCCACACACAAACATTTGGACGGTTGGGCCTTAAAGCCCAATATCCACTTGCACAACCCAACCGGATCGCACAACTCGTCCGGATCGCACAAGGTCACTGTTGTCATTTAATGGGCCAAGTACGTTGTTGGGCTTCTTAATGTTGGGTCGGGTATTGTTTAGGCTTCAATGGGCGAATCGCACAAGGCTGTTAGACTTGTGCGAGCCCAACCTTTCAATCGTACAAGTATGAGTATGTTATGTACTTAACTGTTAATGTGTTTCCATGATCAATACGTGTTCGTAACATGTTAGCTTATGTGTAAACATACGTGCACTACTTGAACCTAGACCTGACTTGTATCGTAACCATGTTAGGACGTGGTTGACCACTAGGACCTCAATCGACCTTTACTTATCTGCCGAGCTAACCTAAGGTGAGTTCACACTTTCTACAAAGCATGGGATTCCCAGGAGTTGGGAATGGGTTAAGGAATATGGATTCCTCGTCCTCCTTGGGTAGGACAGTACGGGTTAAGGAATATATTTCCTCGTCCTCTTGGACAGTTTAAATTTCACTAGACCAAAACTCTATCACGAAGTCCCTCCTTTTTATATCAACTTAATCGACGGGCCAATGGCGAGCGGGTCATTAGTTAGATAGCGCTATTTAGGTCTGACAAGCCTCACACCGTGCCGTAGAGGACGGGAGTGAACTAATGGATTGGGGCACGTCAATGATGATAGACATTGACGCTAAGGGCACATAAACATGACTAAAGTCAGTGGTCGATATGGTAACGAGTCTAGTAGTATAATCAAGGGTAGCCCCCATGGCTGGATTGCCAGAGTAAACGGGATTAAATAAAACATGTTTTCAACTATGGGGTAACCCCCACGGCCAGGATGCCAGTTAAAGGAAACTACGTTTTTGGAATAACTTAAACCAACACCCAACTGTGAACTCGCTCAACTTTGTTGTTGACTTGTTACTACATGCTTTGCAGGTCAATAGGTTTAGCAGGAGCTTGCATGGGGAAGAGTCGTTGTGGAGCATGGACAATGAGTGTTCATGATGAACTTAAACATTATTAACTTATGCTTTGGTTTTTGATATTATGCTTCCGCTTGCAACTTAAACTATGTTTTGATTTGGACACCAATTATATTAAGTTGGGTTTTATGGTTACTTACATGATTGTTCAATATGATTGGTGGCTTGATCCTGGTCATGTCACGCCTCCAAGCGGTGATACTCCGCATGTGGATTTTGGGGGTGTGACACAACTTTTCTTACCACCAGACCTTTCTCCATTAATTAGGAATCTGATGCCGTCACAAAACACATTCCTTAAATTGTAGCCATTTGTTGAGTGTTTTTTTTGGTGTCTAATCCGCATATATATCACCATTGCCCTTGATTTTCTTGACTGTATATCTCTTAAATGTCAACATATACACGTCTAATTTAATTTACGAAAATTTTTCAATGCCGAGAACTTCGATCAAAGAATAAAAAAGGCGTAAGGTTCACAATGGTGTAAAATTAAAATGGGATATACCGGGCTAGGATTCGAGTTACAGAAACAAGGGCCAAACCAACCACCCAAGAATGGAATCTTCGAGCAAAAACACTTGACAACGTCCTAGAAGCAGCTTTTCTTGCCACCAGACCTTTCTCCATCAATTTGGAATCTGATGCCGTCACTAAACACATTCCTTAAGTTGTAGCCATTTGTTGAGTGTTTTTTTTTGGAGTCTAATCTGCATATATATCACCATTGCCCTTGATTTTATTGACTGTATATCTCTTAAATATCAACATATACACGTGTGATTTAGTTTACGAAGATTTTTCAATGCCGAGAACCTCGATCAGAGAGTAAAAAAGGCGTAAGGTTCACAATGGTGTAAAATTAAAATGGGATATAACGGGCTAGGATTCGAGTTACAGGAAGAAGGGCCAAACCAACCACCCAAGAAAGGAATCGTCGAGCAAAAACACTTGACAACCTCCTAGAAGCAGCTTTTCTTACCACCAGACCTTTCTCCATCAATTAGGAATCTGATGCCGTCACTAAACACATTCCTTAAATTGTAGCCATTTGTTGAATGTTTTTTTTGGTGTCTAATCCGCATATATATCACCATTGCCCTTGATTTTCTTGACTGTATATCTCTTAAATGTCAACATATACACGTGTGATTTAGTTTACGAAGATTTTGCAATGCCGAGAACCTCGATCAGAGAGTAAAAAAGGCGTAAGGTTCACAATGGTGTAAAATTAAAATGGGATATATCGGGCTAGGGTTCGAGTTACAGGAACAAGGGCTAAACCAACCACCCAAGAATGGAATCGTCGAGCGAAAACACTTGACAACCTCCTAGAAGCAGCTTTTCTTGCCACCAGACCTTTCTCCATCAATAGGGAATTTGATGCCATCACTAAACACATTCCTTAAATTGTAGCCGTTTGTTGAGTGATTTTTTTTGGTGTCTAATCCGCATATATATCACCATTGCCCATGATTTTCTTGACTGTATATCTCTTAAATGTCAACATATACACGTGTGATTTAGTTTACGAAGATTTTTCAATGCCGAGAACCTCGATCAGAGAGTAAAAAAGACGTAAGTTTCACAATGGTGTAAGATTAAAATGGGATATACCATGCTAGGATTCGAGTTACAGGAACAAGGGACAAACCAACCACCAAAGAATGGAATCGTCGAGCGAAAACACTTGACAACCTCCTAGAAGCAGCTTTTCTTGCCACCCGAGCCTTTCTCCATCAATTAGGAATCTGATGCCGTCACTAAACACAATCGTTAAATTGTAGCCATTTGTTCAGTGTTTTTTTTGTGCGTCTAATCCGCATATATATCACCATTGCCCTTGATTTTCTTGACTGTATATCTATTAAATGTCAACATATACACGTGCGATTTAGTTTACAAAGATTTTTCAATGCCGAGAACCTCGATCAGAGAGTAAAAAAGGCGTAAGGTTCACAATGCTGTAAAATTAAAATGGGATATACCGGGCTAGGATTCGAGTTACAGGAACAAGGGCCAAACCAACCACCCAAGAATGGAATCGTCCAGCGAAAACACTTGACAACCTTCTAGAAGCAGCTTTTCTTGCCACCAGACCTTTCTCCATCAATTAGGAATCTGATTCCGTCACTAAACACATTCCTTAAATTGTAGCCACTTGTTGAGTGTTTTTTTTTTTTTTTGGAATCTAATCCGCATATATATCACCATTAACCTTGATTTTCTTGACTGTATATCTCTTAAATGTCAACATATACACGTGTGATTTAGTTTACGAAGATTTTTCAATGCCGAGAACCTCGATCAGAGAGTAAAAAAGGCGTAAGGTTCACAATGGTGTAAAATTAAAATGGGATATACCGGGCTAGGATTCGAGTTACAGGAACAAGGGCCAAATCAACCACCCAAGAATGGAGTCGTCGAGCGAAAACACTTGACAACCAGGAAGCTTTTCTTACCACCAGACCTTTCCCCATCAATTAGGAATCTGATGCCGTCACTAAACACATTCCTTAAATTGTAGCCATTTGTTGAGTGTTTTTTTTTGTTGTCTAATCCGCATATATATCACCATTGCCCTTGATTTTCTTGATTGTATATCTCTTAAATATCATCATATACACGTGTGATTTAGTTTACGAAGATATTTCAATGCCGAGAACCTCGATCAGAGAGTAAAAAAGGCGTAAGGTTCACAATGGTGTAAAATTAAAATGGGATGTACCGGGCTAGGATTCGAGTTACAGGAACAGGGCCAAACCAACCACCCAAGAATGGAATCGTTGAGCGAAAACACTTGACAACCTCCTAGAAGTAGCTTTTCTTGCCACCAGACCTTTCTCCATCAGTTAGGAATCTGATGCTGTCACTAAATATATTCCTTAAATTGTAGCCATTTGTTGAGTGTTTATTTTTGTGTCTAATCCGCATATATATATCACCGTTAACCTTGATTTTCTTGACTGTATATCTCTTAAATATCAAGATATACACGTGTGATTTAGTTTACGAAGATTTTTCATTGCCGAGAACCTCTAACAGAGAGTAAAAAAGGCGTAGGTTCACATTGGTGTAAAATTAAAACGGGATATACCGGGCTAGGATTCGAGTTACAGGAACATGGGCCAAACCAACCACCCAAGATTGGAATCGTCGAGCGAAAACACTTAACAACCTCCTAAAAGCAGTTTTTCTTACCACCAGACCTTTCTCCATCAATTAGGGATCTGATGCCGTCACTAAACCCATTCCTTAAATTGTAGCCATTTGTTGAGTGTTTTTTTTTTTCCAATCCGCATATATATCACTATTGCCCTTGATTTTCTTGACTGTATATCTCTTAAATATCAACATATACACGTGTGATTTAGTTTACGAAGATTTTTCAATGCCGAGAACCTCGATCAGAAAGTAAAAAAGGCGAAAGGTTCACAATGGTGTAAAATTAAAATGGGATATACCGGGCTAGGATTCGAGTTACAGGAACAAGGGCCAAACCAACCAACCAAGATTGGAATCGTCGAGCGAAAACACATGACAACCTCCTAGAAGCAGCTTTTCTTACCACCAGACATTTCTCCATCAATTAGGAATCTGATGCCGTCACTAAACACATTTATTAAATTGTAGCCATTTGTTGAGTGTGTTTTTTTTGGTGTCTAATCCGCATATATATCACCATTTCCCTTGATTTTCTTGACGGTATATCTCTTAAATATCAACATATACACGTCTGATTTAGTTTACGACGATTTTTCAATGCCGAGAACCTCGATCAGAGAGTAAAAAGGCGTAAGGTTCACAATGGTGTAAAATTAAAATGAGATATACCGGGCTAGGATTCGAGTTACAGGAACAAGGGCCAAACCAACCACCCAAGAATGAAATCGTCGAGCGAAAACACTTGACAACCTCCTAGAAGCAGTTTTTCTTGCCACCAGACCTTTCTCCATTTATTAGGAATCTGATGCCGTCACTAAACACATTCCTTAAATTGTAGAAATTTGTTGAGTGTTTTTTGTGGTGTCTAATCCGCATATATATCACCATTTCCCTTGATTTTCTTGACTGTATATCTCTTAAATGTCAACATATACACGTGTGATTTTGTGTACAGAGATTTTTCAATGCCGAGAACCTCGATCAGAGAGTTAAAAAGGCGTAAGGTTCACAATAGTGTAAAATTAAAATGGGATATACTGGGCTAGGATTCGAGTTACAGGAACAAGGGCCAAACCAACCACCCAAGAATGGAATCGGCGAGCGAAAACACTTGACAACCTCCTAGAAGCAGCATTTCTTACCACCAGACCTTTCTCCATCAATTAGGAATCTGATGCCGTCACTAAACACATTCCTTAAATTGTAGCCATTTGTTGAGTGTTTTTTTTTGTGTCTAATCCGCATATATATCACCATTGCCCTTGATTTTTTTGACTGTACATCTCTTAAATATCAACATATACACGTGTGATTTAGTTTACGAAGATTTTTCAATGCCGAGAACCTCGATCAGAGAGTAAAAAAGGCGTAAGGTTCACAATGGTGTAAAATTAAAATGGGATATACCGGGCTAGGATTCGAGTTACAGGAACAAGGGCCAAACCAACCACCCAAGAATGGAGTCATCAAGCGAAAACACTTGACAACCTCCTAGCAGCAGCTTTTCGTACCACCAGACCTTTCTCCATCAATTAGGAATCTGATGCCGTCACTAAACACATTCCTTAAATTGTAGCCTTTTATTGAGTGTTTTTTTGTTGTCTAATCCGCATATATATCACCATTGCCCTTGATTTTCTTGACTCTATATCTCTTAAATATCAACATATACACGTGTGATTTAGTTTATGAAGATTTTTCAATGCCGACAACCTCGATCAGAGAGTAAAAAAGGCGTAAGGTTCACAATGGTGTAAAATTAAAATGGAATGTTCCGGGCTAGGATTCGAGTTACAGGAACAGGGCCAAACCAACCACCCAAGAATGAAATCGTTGAGCGAAAAAAATTGACAACCTCCTAGAAGCAGCTTTTCTTGCCACCAGACCTTTCTCCATCAGTTAGGAATCTGATGCCGTCACTAAACATATTCCTTAAATTGTAGCCATTTGTTGAGTGTTTTTTTTTTGGTGTCTAATCCGCATATATATCACCATTGCCCTTGATTTTCTTGACAATATATCTCTTAAATATCATCATATACACGTCTGATTTAGTTTATGAAGATTTTTCAATGCCGAGAACCTCGATCAGAGAGTAAAAAGGCGTAAGGTTCACAATGGTGTAAAATTAAAATGGGGTATACCGGGCTAGGATTCGAGTTACATGAACAAGGGCCAAACCCACCACCCAAGAATGAAATCGTCGAGCGAAAACACTTGTCAACCTCCTAGAAGCAGCTTTTCTTGCCACCAGACCTTTCTCCATTAATTAGGAATCTGATGCCGTCACTAAACACATTCCTTAAATTGTAGCCATTTGTTGAGTGTTTTTTGTGGTGTCTAATCCGCATATATATCACCATTTCCCTTGATTTTCTTGACTGTATATCTCTTAAATGTCAACATATACACGTGTGATTTAGTTTACAAAGATTTTTCAATGCCGAGAACCTCGATCAGAGAGTTAAAAAGGCGTAAGGTTCACAATGGTGTAAAATTAAAATGGGATATACTGGGATAGCATTCGAGTTACAGGAACAAGGGCCAAACCAACCACCCAAGAATGGAATCGTCGAGCGAAAACACCTGACAACCTCTTAGAAGCAGCTTTTCTTACCACCAGACCTTTCTCCATCAATTAGGAATCTGATGCCGTCACTAAAGACATTCCTTAAATTGTAGCCATTTGTTGAGTGTTTTTTTTTGGTGTCTAATCCGCATATATATCACCATTGCCCTTGATTTTCTTGACTGTATATCTCTTAAATATCAACATCTACACGTGTGATTTAGTTTACGAAGATTTTTCAATGCCGAGAACCTCGATCAGAGAGTAAAAAAGGCGTAAGGTTCACAATGGTGTAAAATTAAAATGGGATATACCGGGCTAGGATTCGAGTTACAGGAACAAGGGCCAAACCAACCACCCAAGAATGGAGTCATCAAGCGAAAACACTTGACAACCTCCTAGCAGCAGCTTTTCGTACCACCAGACCTTTCTCCATCAATTAGGAATCTGATGCCGTCACTAAACACATTCCTTAAATTGTAGCCTTTTATTGAGTGTTTTTTTGTTGTCTAATCCGCATATATATCACCATTGCCCTTGATTTTCTTGACTCTATATCTCTTAAATATCAACATATACACGTGTGATTTAGTTTACGAAGATTTTTCAATGCCGACAACCTCGATCAGAGAGTAAAAAAGGCGTAAGGTTCACAATGGTGTAAAATTAAAATGGGATGTTCCGGGCTAGGATTCGAGTTACAGGAACAGGGCCAAACCAACCACCCAAGAATGAAATCGTTGAGCGAAAACAATTGACAACCTCCTAGAAGCAGCTTTTCTTGCCACCAGACCTTTCTCCATCAGTTAGGAATCTGATGCCGTCACTAAACATATTCCTTAAATTCTAGCCATTTGTTGAGTGTTTTTTTTTGGTGTCTAATCCGCATATATATCACCATTGCCCTTGATTTTCTTGACAGTATATCTCTTAAATATCATCATATACACGTCTGATTTAGTTTATGAAGATTTTTCAATGCCGAGAACCTCGATCAGAGAGTAAAAAGGCGTAAGGTTCACAATGGTGTAAAATTAAAATGGGGTATACCGGGCTAGGATTCGAGTTACATGAACAAGGGCCAAACCCACCACCCAAGAATGAAATCGTCGAGCGAAAACACTTGACAACCTCCTAGAAGCAGCTTTTCTTGCCACCAGACCTTTCTCCATTAATTAGGAATCTGATGCAGTCACTAAACACATTTCTTAAATTGTAGCCATTTGTTGAGTGTTTTTTGTGGTGTCTAATCCGCATATATATCACCATTTCCCTTGATTTTCTTGACTGTATATCTCTTAAATGTCAACATATACACGTGTGATTTAGTTTACAAAGATTTTTCAATGCCGAGAACCTCGATCAGAGAGTTAAAAAGGCGTAAGGTTCACAATGGTGTAAAATTAAAATGGGATATACTGGGATAGCATTCGAGTTACAGAAACAAGGGCCAAACCAACCACCCAAGAATGGAATCGTCGAGCGAAAACACCTGACAACCTCTTAGAAGCAGCTTTTCTTTCCACCAGACCTTTCTCTATCAATTAGGAATCTGATGCCGTCACTAAAGACATTCCTTAAATTGTAGCCATTTGTTGAGTGTTTTTTTTTGGTGTCTAATCCGCATATATATCACCATTGCCCTTGATTTTCTTGACTGTATATTTCTTAAATATCAACATCTACACGTGTGATTTAGTTTACGAAGATTTTTCAATGCCGAGAACCTCGATCAGAGAGTAAAAAAGGCGTAAGGTTCACAATGTTGTAAAATTAAAATGGGATATACCGGGCTAGGATTCGAGATACAGGAACAAGGGCCAAACCAACCACCCAAGAATGTAGTCGTCGAGCGAAAACACTTGACAACCTCCTAGAAGCAGCTTTTCTTACCACCAGACGTTTCTCCATCAATTAGGAATTTGATGCCGTTACTAAACACATTCCTTAAATTGTAGCCTTTTGTTGAGTGTTTTTTTGTTGTCTAATCCGCATATATATCACCATTGCCCTTGATTTTCTTAAGTGTATATCTCTTAAATATCAACATATACACGTGTGATTTAGTTTACGAAGATTTTTCAATGCCGAGAACCTCGATCAGAGAGTAAAAAAGGCGTAAGGTTCACAATGGTGTAAAATTAAAATTGGATGTTTCGGGCTTGGATTCGAGTTACAGGAACAGGGCCAAACCAACCACCCAAGAATGGAATCGTTGAGCGAAAACACTTGACAACCTCCTAGAAGCAGCTTTTCTTGCCACCAGACGTTTCTCCTTCAGTTAGGAATCTGATCCCGTCACTAAACATATTCCTTAAATTGTAGCCATTTGTTGAGTGTTTTTTTTTGTGTCTAAACCGCATATATATCACCATTGCCCTTGATTTTCTTGACTGTATATCTCTTAAATGTCAACATATACACGTGTGATTTAGTTTACGAAGATTTTTCATTGCCGAGAACCTCGAGCAGAGAGTAAAAAAGGCGTAAGGTTCACAATGGTGTAAAATTAAAATGGGATATACCGGGCTAGGATTCGAGTTACAGGAACAAGGGCCAAACCAACCACACAAGAATGGAATCGTCGAGCGAAAACACTTAACAACCTCCTAGAAGCAGTTTTTCTTACCACCAGACCTTTCTCCATCAATTAGGAATCTGATGCCGTCACTAAACCCATTCCTTAAATTGTAGCCATTTGTTGAGTGTTTTTTTTTATGTCTAATCCACATATATATCACTATTGCCCTTGATTTTCTTGACAGTATATCTCTTAAATATCAACATATACACGTGTGATTTAGTTTACGAAGATTTTTCAATGCCAAGAACCTCGATCAGACAGTAAAAAAGGCGTAAGGTTGACAATGGTGTAAAATTAAAATGGGATATACCGGGCTAGGATTCGAGTTACAGGAACAAGGTCCAAACCAACCACCCAAGAATGGAATCGTTGAGCGAAAACACCTGACAACCTCCTAGAAGCAGCTTTTCATACCACCAGACATTTCTCCATCAATTAGGAATCTGATGCCGTCACTAAACACATTCCTTAAATTGTAGCCATTTGTTGAGTGTGTTTTTTTTGTCGTCTAATCCGCATATATATCACCATTGCCCTTGATTTTCTTGACAGTATATCTCTTAAATATCATCATATACACGTCTGATTTAGTTTACGAAGATTTTTCAATGCCGAGAACCTCGATCAGAGAGTAAAAAGGCGTAACGTTCACAATGGTGTAAAATTAAAATGGGATATACCGGGCTAGGATTCGAGTTACTTGAACAAGGGCCAAACCAACCACCCAAGAATGAAATCGTCGAGCGAAAACACTTGACAACCTCCGAGAAGCAGCTTTTCTTGCCACCAGACCTTTCTCCTTCAGTTAGGAATCTGATCCCGTCACTAAACATATTCCTTAAATTGTAGCCATTTGTTGAGTGTTTTTTATGGTGTCTAATCCGCATATATATCACCATTGCCCTTGATTTTCTTGACTGTATATCTCTTAAATATCAACATATACACGTGTGATTTAGTTTACGAAGATTTTTCAATGCCAAGAACCTCGATCAGACAGTAAAAAAGGCGTAAGGTTCACAATGGTGTAAAATTAAAATGGGATATACCGGGCTAGGATTCGAGTTACAGGAACAGGGGCCAAACCAACCACCCAAGAATGGAATCGTCGAGCGAAAACACCTGACAACCTCCTAGAAGCAGCTTTTCATACCACCAGACATTTCTCCATCAATTAGGAATCTGATGCCGTCACTAAACACATTCCTTAAATTGTAGCCATTTGTTGAGTGTGTTTTTTTGTCGTCTAATCCACATATATATCACCATTGCCCTTGATTTTCTTGACCGTATATCTCTTAAATATCAACATATACACGTGTGATTTAGTTTACGAAGATTTTTCAATGCCAAGAACCTCGATCAGACAGTAAAAAAGGCGTAAGGTTGACAATGGTGTAAAATTAAAATGGGATATACCGGGCTAGGATTCGAGTTACAGGAACAAGGTCCAAACCAACCACCCAAGAATGGAATCGTTGAGCGAAAACACCTGACAACCTCCTAGAAGCAGCTTTTCATACCACCAGACATTTCTCCATCAATTAGGAATCTGATGCCGTCACTAAACACATTCCTTAAATTGTAGCCATTTGTTGAGTGTGTTTTTTTTGTCGTCTAATCCGCATATATACCACCATTGCCCTTGATTTTCTTGACAGTATATCTCTTAAATATCATCATATACACGTCTGATTTAGTTTACGAAGATTTTTCAATGCCGAGAACCTCGATCAGAGAGTAAAAAGGCGTAACGTTCACAATGGTGTAAAATTAAAATGGGATATACCGGGCTAGGATTCGAGTTACTTGAACAAGGGCCAAACCAACCACCCAAGAATGAAATCGTCGAGCGAAAACACTTGACAACCTCCGAGAAGCAGCTTTTCTTGCCACCAGACCTTTCTCCTTCAGTTAGGAATCTGATCCCGTCACTAAACATATTCCTTAAATTGTAGCCATTTGTTGAGTGTTTTTTATGGTGTCTAATCCGCATATATATCACCATTGCCCTTGATTTTCTTGACTGTATATCTCTTAAATATCAACATATACACGTGTGATTTAGTTTACGAAGATTTTTCAATGCCAAGAACCTCGATCAGACAGTAAAAAAGGCGTAAGGTTCACAATGGTGTAAAATTAAAATGGGATATACCGGGCTAGGATTCGAGTTACAGGAACAGGGGCAAACCAACCACCCAAGAATGGAATCGTCGAGCGAAAACACCTGACAACCTCCTAGAAGCAGCTTTTCATACCACCAGACATTTCTCCATCAATTAGGAATCTGATGCCGTCACTAAACACATTCCTTAAATTGTAGCCATTTGTTGAGTGTGTTTTTTTGTCGTCTAATCCACATATATATCACCATTGCCCTTGATTTTCTTGACAGTATATCTCTTAAATATCATCATATACACGTCTGATTTAGTTTACGAAGATTTTTCAATGCCGAGAACCTCGATCAGAGAGTAAAAAGGCGTAAGGTTCACAATGGTGTAAAATTAAAATGGGATATACCGGGCTAGGATTCGAGTTACTTGAACAAGGGCCAAATCAACCACCCAAGAATGAAATCGTCGACCGAAAACACTTGACAACCTCCTAGAAGCAGCTTTTCTTGCCACCAGACCTTTCTCCTTCAGTTAGGAATCTGATCCCGTCACTAAACATATTCCTTAAATTGTAGCCATTTGTTGAGTGTTTTTTATGGTGTCTAATCCGCATATATATCACCATTGCCCTTGATTTTCTTAACTGTATATCTCTTAAATATCAACATATACACGTGTGATTTAGTTTACGAAGATTTTTCAATGCCAAGAACCTCGATCAGACAGTAAAAAAGGCGTAAGGTTCACAATGGTGTAAAATTAAAATGGGATATACCGGGCTAGGATTCGAGTTACAGGAACAGGGGCCAAACCAACCACCCAAGAATGGAATCGTCGAGCGAAAACACCTGACAACCTCCTAGAAGCAGCTTTTCATACCACCAGACATTTCTCCATCAATTAGGAATCTGATGCCGTCACTAAACACATTCCTTAAATTGTAGCCATTTGTTGAGTGTGTTTTTTTGTCGTCTAATCCACATATATATCACCATTGCCCTTGATTTTCTTGACAGTATATCTCTTAAATATCATCATATACACGTCTGATTTAGTTTACGAAGATTTTTCAATGCCGAGAACCTCGATCAGAGAGTAAAAAGGCGTAAGGTTCACAATGGTGTAAAATTAAAATGGGATATACCGGGCTAGGATTCGAGTTACTTGAACAAGGGCCAAATCAACCACCCAAGAATGAAATCGTCGACCGAAAACACTTGACAACCTCCTAGAAGCAGCTTTTCTTGCCACCAGACCTTTCTCCTTCAGTTAGGAATCTGATCCCGTCACTAAACATATTCCTTAAATTGTAGCCATTTGTTGAGTGTTTTTTTTTTGTGTCTAATCCGCATATATATCACCACTGCCCTTGATTTTCTTGACTGTATATCTCTTAAATGTCAACATATACACGTGTGATTTAGTTTACGAAGATTTTTCATTGCCGAGAACCTCGATCAGAGAGTAAAAAAGGCGTAAGGTTCACAATGGTGTAAAATTAAAATCGGATATACCGGGCTAGGATTCGAGTTACAGGAACAAGGGCCAAACCAACCACCCAAGAATGGAATCGTCGAGCAAAAACACTTAACACCCTCCTAGAAGCAGTTTTTCTTACCACCAGACCTTTCTCCATCAATTAGGAATCTGATGCCGTCACTAAACTCATTCCTTAAATTGTAGCCATTTGTTGAGTGTTTTTTTTTATGTCTAATCCGCATATATATCACCATTGCCCTTGATTTTCTTGACTGTATATCTCTTAAATGTCAACATATACACGTGTGATTTAGTTTACAAAGATTTTTCAATGCCGAGAACCTCGATCAGAGAGTTAAAAAGGCGTAAGGTTCACAATGGTTTAAAATTAAAATGGGATATACTGGGCTAGGATTCGAGTTACAGGAACAAGGGACAAACCAACCACCCAAGAATGGAGTCGTCGAGCGAAAACATTTGACAACCTCCTAGAAGCAGCTTTTCTTACCACCAGACCTTTCTCCAACAATTAGGAATCTGATGCCATCGCTAAACATATTCCTTAAATTGTAGCTATTTGTTGAGTGTTTTTTTTGGTGTCTAATCCGCATATATATCACCATTGCCCATGATTTTCTTGACTGTATATCTCTTAAATGTCAAGATATACACGTGTGATTTAGTTTACGATGATTTTTCATTGTCGAGAACCTCGATCAGAGAGTAAAAAAGGCGTAAGGTTCACAATGGTGTAAAATTAAAATGGGATATACCGGGCTAGGATTCGAGTTACAGGAACAAGGGCCAAACCAACCACCCAAGAATGGAATCGTCGAGCGAAAACACTTAACAACCTCCTAGAAGCAGTTTTTCTTACCACCAGACCTTTCTCCATCAATTAGGAATCTGATGCCGTCACTAAACCCATTCCTTAAATTGTAGCCATTTGTTGAGTGATTTTTTTTGGTATCTAATCCGCATATATATCACAATTGCCCTTGATTTTCTTGACTGTATATCTCTTAAATGTCAACATATACACGTGTGATTTAGTTTACGAAGATTTTTCAATGCCGAGAACCTCCATCAGAGAGTAAAAAAGGCGTAAGGTTCACAATGGTGTAAGATTAAAATGGGATATACCATGCTAGGATTCGAGTTACAGGAACAAGGGCCAAACCAACCACCAAAGAATGGAATCGTCGAGCGAAAACACTTGACAACCTCCTAGAAGCAGCTTTTTTTGCCACCCGACCCTTTCTCCATCAATTAGGAATCTGATGCCGTCACTAAACACATTCCTTAAATTGTAGCCATTTGTTGAGTGTTTTTTTTGGTTTCTAATATGCATATATATTACCATTGCCCTTGATTTTCTTCACTGTATATCTCTTAAATGTAAACATATACACGTGTGATTTAGTTTACGAAGACTTTTCAATGCCGAGAACCTCGATCAGAGAGTAAAAAAGGCGTAAGGTTCACAATTGTGTAAAATTAAAATGGGATATACTGGACTAGGATTCGAGTTACAGGAAAAAAGGCAAAACCAACCAACCAAGAATGAAATCGTCGAGCGAAAACACTTGACAACCTCCAAGAAGCAACTTTTCTTACCACCAGACCTTTCTCCATCAATTAGGAATCTGATGCCGTCACTAAACACATTCCTTAAATTGTAGCCATTTGTTGAGTGTTTTTTTTTTGGTGTCTAATCCGCATATATATCACCATTTCCCTTGATTTTCTTGACTGTATATCTCTTAAATATCAACATATACCCCTGTGATTTAGTTTACGAAGATTTTTCAATGCCGAGAACCTCGATCAGAGAGTAAAAAAGGCGTAAGGTTCACAATGGTGTAAAATTAAAATGGGATATACCGGGCTAGGATTCGAGTTATAGGAACAAGGGCCAAACCAACCACCCAAGAATGGAATCGTCGAGCGAAAACACTTGACAACCTCCTAGAACCAGCTTTTCTTACCACCAGACCTTTCTCCATCAATTATGGATCTGATGCCGTCACTAAACACATTCCTTAAATTGTAGCCATTTGTTGAGTGTTTTTTTTTAGTGTCTAATCCGCATATATATCACCATTGCCCTTGATTTTCTTGACTGTATATCTCGTAAATATCAACATATACACGTGTGATTTAGTTTACTAAGATTTTTCAATGCCGAGAACCTCGATCAGAGAGTAAAAAAGGCGTAGGGTTCACAATGGTGTAAAATTAAAATGAGATATACCGGGCTATTATTCGAGTTACAGGAACAAGGGCCAAACCAACCACCCAAGAATGGAATCGTCGAGCGAAAACACTTGACAACCTACTAGAAGCAACTTTTCTTGCCACTAGACCTTTCTCCATCAATTAGGAATCTGATGCCGTCACTAAACACATTCCTAAAATTGTATCCATTTGTTGAGTGTTTTTTTTTCAGTGTCTAATCCGCACATATATCACCATTGCCCTTGATTTTCTTGACTGTATATCTCTTAAATATCAACATATACACGTGTGATTTAGTTTACGATGATTTTTCAATGCCGAGAAGCTCGATCAGATAGTAATAAAGGCGTAAAGTTCACAACGGTGTAAAATTAAAATGGGATATACCAGGCTAGGATTCGAGTTACAGGAACAAGGGCCAAACCAACCACCCAAGAATGAAATCGTCGAACGAAAACACTTGGCAACCTCCTAGAAGCAGCTTTTCTTGCCACCAGACCTTTCTCCATCAATTAGGAATCTGATGTCGTCACTAAACACATTCCTTAAATTGTAGCTATTTGTTGAGCGTTTTTTTTTTGGTGTCTAATCCGCATATATATCACCATTTCCCTTGATTTTCTTAACTGTATATCTCTTAAATATCAACATGTACACATGTGATTTAGTTGACAATGGTGTAAGATTAAAATGGCGTAAGGTTCACAATGGTGTAAGATTAAAATGGGATATACCGGGCTAGGATTCGGGTTACAGGAACAAGGGCCAAACCAACCACCCAAGAATGGAATCGTCGAGCGAAATCACTTAACAACCTCCTAGAAGCAGCTTTTCTTGCCATCAGACCTTTCTCCATCAATTAGGAATCTGATGCCGTCACTAAACACATTCCTTAAATTGTAGCCATTTGTTGAGTGAATTTTTTGGTGTCTAACCCTCATATATATCACCATTTCCCTTGATTTTCTTGACTGTATATCTTTTAAATATTAACATGTACACATGTGATTTAGTTTACGAAGATTTTTCAATGCCGAGAACCTCGATCAGAGAGTAAAAAAGGCGTAAGGTTCACAATGGTGTAAGATTAAAATGGGATATGCCGGGCTAGGATTCGGGTTACAGGAACAAAGGCCAAACCAACCACCCAAGAATGGAATCGTAGAGCGAAAACACTTGACAACCTCCTAGAAGCAGCTTTTCTTACCACTATACCTTTCTCCATCAATTAGGAATCTGATGCCGTCACTAAACACATTCCTTAAATTGTAGCCATTTGTTGAGTGATTTTTTTTTGGTGTCTAATCTGCATATATATCACCATTACCCTTGATTTTCTTGACTGTATATCTCTTAAATATCAACATATACACGTGTGATTTAATTTACGAAGATTTTTCAATGCTGAGAACCTCGATCTGAGAGTAAAAAAGGCGTAAGGTTCACAATGTTGTAAAATTAAAATGGGATATACGGGGCTAGGATTCGAGTTACAGGAAAAGGGCAAAACCAACCACCCAAGAATGGAATCGTCGAGCGAAAACACTTGACAACCTCCGAGAAGCAGCTTTTCTTACCACCAGACCTTTCTCCATCAATTAGGAATCGGATACCGTCACTAAACACATTCCTTAAACTGTAGCCATTTGTAGAGTGTTTTTTTTGGTGTCTAATTGGTATATATATCACAATTGCCCTTGATTTTCTTGACTGTATATCTCTTAAATGTCAACATATACACGTGTGATTTAGTTTACGAAGATTTTTCAATGCCGAGAACCTCGATTAGAGAGTAAAAAAGGCGTAAGGTTCACAATGTTGTAAAATTAAAATGGGATATACGGGGCTAGGATTCGAGTTACAGGAAAAGGGCCAAACCAACCACCCAAGAATGGAATCATCGAGCGAAAACACTTGACAACCTCCTAGAAGCAGCTTTTCTTGCCACCAGACATTTTTCCATCAATTAGGAATCTGATGTCGTCACTAAACACATTCCTTAAATTGTAGCCATTTGTTGAGTGTTTTTTTTGGTGTCTAATCCGCATATGTATCACCATTGCCCTTGATTTTCTTGACTCTATATCTCTTAAATGTCAACATATACACGTGTGATTTAGTTTACGAAGATTTTTCAATGCCAAGAACCTCGATCAGAGAGTAAAAAAGGCGTAAGGTTCACAATTTTGTAAAATTAAAATGGGATATACGGGGCTAGGATTCGAGTTACAGGAAAAGGGCCAAACCAATCACCCAAGAATGGAATCGTCGAGCGAAAACACTTGACAACCTCCTAGAAGCAGCTTTTCTTGCCACCAGACCTTTCTCCATCAATTAGGAATCTGATGCCGTCACTAAACACATTCCTTAAACTGTAGCCATTTGTAGAGTGTTTTTTTTGGTGTCTAATTGGTATATATATCACAATTGCCCTTGATTTTCTTGACTGTATATCTCTTAAATATCAACATATACACGTGTGATTTAGTTTACGAAGATTTTTCAATGCCGAGAACCTCGTTTAGAGAGTAAAAAAGGCGTAAGGTTCACAACGGTGTAAAATTAAAATGGGATATACCGGGCTAGGATTCGAGTTACAGAAACAAGGGCCAAACCAACCACCCAAGAATGGAATCATCGAGCGAAAACACTTAACAACCTCCTAGAAGCAGTTTTTCTTACCACCAGACCTTTCTCCATCAATTAGGAATATGATGCCGTCACTAAACACAATCCTTAACTTGTAGCCATTTGTTGAGTGTTTTTTTTTTGTGTCTAATCCGCATATATATCACCATTGCCCTTGATTTTCTTGACTGTATATCTCTTAAATATCAACATATACACGTGTGATTTAGTTTACAAAGATTTTTCAACGCTGAGAACCTCGATCAGAGAGTAAAAAAGGCTTAGGGTTCATAATGGTGTAAAATTAAAGTGGGATATACCGGGCTAGGATTCGAATTACACAAACAAGGACCAAACCAACCACCCAAGAATGGAATCATCGAGCGAAAACACTTGACAACCTCCTAGAAGCACCTTTTCTTGCCACCAGACCTTTCTCCAAAAATTAGGAATCTGATGCCGTCACTAAACACATTCCTTAAATTGTAGCCATTTGTTGAGTGTTTTTTTGGTGTCTAATCCGCATATATATCACCATTGCCCTTGATTTTCTTGACTGTATATCTCTTAAATGTCAACATATACACGTGTGATTTAGTTTACGACGATTTTTCAATGTTGTGAACCTCGATCAGAGAGTAAAAAAGGCGTAAGGTTCACAATGGTGTAAAATTAAAATGGGATATACCGGGCTAGGATTCTAGTTACAGGAACAAGGGCCAAACCAACCACCCAAGAATCGAATCGTCGAGCGAAAACACTTGACAACCTCCTAGAAGCAGCTTTTCTTACCACCAGACTTTTCTCGATCAACTACGAATCTGATGCCGTCACTAAACACATTCCTTAAACTGTAGCCATTTGTTGAGTGTTTTTTTTGGTGTCTAATCCGCATATATATCACCATTGCGCTTGATTTTCTTGACTGTATATCTCTTAAATATCAACATATACACGTGTGATTTAGTTTACGAAGATTTTTCAATGCCGAGAACCTCGATCAGAGAGTAAAAAAGGCGTAAGGTTCACAATGGTTTAAAATTAAAATGGGATATACCGAGCTAGGATTCGAGTTACAGAAACAAGGGCCAAACCAACCACCCAAGAATGGAATCATCGAGCGAAAACACTTGACAACCACCTAGAAGCAGCTTTTCTTTCCACCAGACCTTTCTCCATCAATTAGAAATCTGATGCCGTCACTAAACACAATCCTTAATTTGTAGCCATTTGTTGAGTGTTTTTTTTTTGTGTCTAATCCGCATATATATCACCATTGCCCTTGATTTTCTTGACTGTATATCTCTTAAATATAAACATATAAACGTGTGATTTAGTTTACAAAGATTTTTCAACGCTGAGAACCTCGATCAGAGACTAAAAAAGGCTTAAGGTTCATAATGGTGTAAAATTAAAGTGGGATATACCGGGCTAGGATTCGAATTACAGGAACAAGGACCAAACCAACCACCCAAGAATGGAATCATCGAGCGAAAACACTTGACAACCTCCTAGAAGCACCTTTTCTTGCCACCAGACCTTTCTCCAAAAATTAGGAATCTGATGCCGTCACTAAACACATTCCTTAAATTGTAGCCATTTGTTGAGTGTTTTTTTGGTGTCTAATCCGCATATATATCACCATTGCCCTTGATTTTCTTGACTGTATATCTCTTAAATGTCAACATATACACGTGTGATTTAGTTTACGACGATTTTTCAATGTTGAGAACCTCGATCAGAGAGTAAAAAAGGCATAAGGTTCACAATGGTGTAAAATTAAAATGGGATATACCGGGCTAGGATTCTAGTTACAGGAACAAGGGCCAAACCAACCACCCAAGAATCGAATCGTCGAGCGAAAACACTTGACAACCTCCTAGAAGCAGCTTTTCTTACCACCAGACTTTTCTCGATCAACTACGAATCTGATGCCGTCACTAAACACATTCCTTAAACTGTAGCCATTTGTTGAGTGTTTTTTTTGGTGTCTAATCCACATATATATCACCATTGCGCTTGATTTTCTTGACTGTATATCTCTTAAATATCAACATATACACGTGTGATTTAGTTTACGAAGATTTTTCAATGCCGAGAACCTCGATCAGAGAGTAAAAAAGGCGTAAGGTTCACAATGGTTTAAAATTAAAATGGGATATACCGGGCTAGGATTCGAGTTACAGAAACAAGGGCCAAACCAACCACCCAAGAATGGAATCATCGAGCGAAAACACTTGACAACCTCCTAGAAGCAGCTTTTCTTTCCACCAGACCTTTCTCCATCAATTAGGAATCTGATGCCGTCACTAAACACAATCCTTAATTTGTAGCCATTTGTTGAGTGTTTTTTTTTTGTGTCTAATCCGCATATATATCACCATTGCCCTTGATTTTCTTGACTGTATATCTCTTAAATATAAGCATATAAACGTGTGATTTAGTTTACAAAGATTTTTCAACGCTGAGAACCTCGATCAGAGACTAAAAAAGGCTTAAGGTTCATAATGGTGTAAAATTAAAGTGGGATATACCGGGCTAGGATTCGAATTACAGGAACAAGGACCAAACCAACCACCCAAGAATGGAATCATCGAGCGAAAACACTTGACAACCTCCTAGAAGCACCTTTTCTTGCCACCAGACCTTTCTCCAAAAATTAGGAATCTGATGCCGTCACTAAACACATTCCTTAAATTGTAGCCATTTGTTGAGTGTTTTTTTGGTGTCTAATCCGCATATATATCACCATTGCCCTTGATTTTCTTGACTGTATATCTCTTAAATGTCAACATATACACGTGTGATTTAGTTTACGACGATTTTTCAATGCTGAGAACCTCGATCAGAGAGTAAAAAAGGCTTAAGGTTCACAATGGTTTAAAATTAAAATGGGATATACCGGGCTAGGATTCTAGTTACAGGAACAAGGGCCAAACCAACCACCCAAGAATCGAATCGTCGAGCGAAAACACTTGACAACCTCCTAGAAGCAGCTTTTCTTACCACCAGACTTTTCTCGATCAACTAGGAATCTGATGCCGTCACTAAACACATTCCTTAAACTGTAGCCATTTGTTGAGTGTTTTTTTGGTGTCTAATCCGCATATATATCACCATTGCCCTTGATTTTCTTGACTGTATATCTCTTAAATATCAACATATACACGTGTGATTTAGTTTACAAAGATTTTTCAACGCTGAGAACCTCGATCAGAGAGTAAAAAAGGCTTAAGGTTCATAATGGTGTAAAATTAAAATGGGATATACCGGGCTAGGATTCTAGTTACAGGAACAAGGACCAAACCAACCACCCAAGAATGGAATCATCGAGCGAAAACACTTGACAACCTCCAAGAAGCAGGTTTTCTAGCCACCAGAACTTTCTCCATCAATTAGGAATCTGATACCGTTACTAAACACATTCCTTAAAATGTAGCCATTTGTTGAGTGTTTTTTTTTGTGTCTAATTCGCATATATATCACCATTGCCCTTGATTTTCTTGACTGTATATCTCTTAAATGTCAACATATACACGTGTGATTTAGTTTACGAAGATTTTTCAACGCCAAGAACCTCTATCAGAGAGTAAAAAAGGCGTAAGGTTCACAATGGTGTAAAATTAAAATGGGATATACCGGGCTAGGATTCGAGTTACAGGAATATTGGCCAAACCAACCACCCAAGAATGGAATCGTCGAGCGAAAACACTTGACAACCTCCTAGAAGCAGCTTTTCTTGCCACCAGACCTTTCTCCATCAATTAGGAATCTGATGCCGTTACTAAACACATTCCTTAAATTGGATCCATTTGTTGAGTGTTTTTTTTGGTGTTTAATCCGCAAATATATCACCATTGCCCTTGATTTTCTTGACTGTATATCTCTTAAATATCAACATATACACGTGTGATTTAGTTTTCGAATATTTTTCAACGCCGAGAACCTCGATTAGAGAGTAAAAGAGGCGTAAGGTTCACAATGGTGTAAAATTAAAATGGGATATACCGGGTGTCACACCCCCCAAAATCCACTAGCGGAGTACCACCGCTTGAAGGCGTGACTGACCAGGATCAAGCCACCAATCATATTGAACATATAAGTAAATAGTAAAAGTCATTCATCTATACGATAGGTGTTTTCAAAACCAAACATAAACAAGTGTGTAGCGGAAGCAATAATGTAAAAACCCAACAAAAGTATTAAGTACAAAATATCATAATGTTTAACAACACGATGACGATCCAAGTCCACAACGACCGTGCCTCCCGTGCAAGCTCCAAAAGTACCTAAGGTCCTGCAAGGCATGTAACAGAGAGTCAACAACTAGTTGAGCGAGTTCACAGTTGGTTATTTAGTTATAAGGTTCGTATCGTAAATCGTATGTTCGTTTAGTAATCATGTATCATATGTAATGGTATCGCGGCCCTCGAGGCATGTTTGCGAAGTTTAGTGGGGGTTTCCCATGTTTTCTAGACTAGGTATATTTGTATCGCGGCCCACCCGGCATGTGTGCGAAGATTAAAGTATAGTTCGCGGCCATTCCAGGCATGTATGCGAAGATTGTTCTATTATCGCGGCCAATCCCGGCGTGTGTGCGAAGAGAAGTATATGTATCACTAGTCTAGCAATATATACCAATAACCTTCCTCTCCCGAGGCCTATGGTATGTAATCCCAATAACAACTCAAGCATAAGTAATCATCCAAACCCATTCCCAACCCCGGGAATCCCATGCCTTGGTAAGAGTGTGAACTCACCTTGTTTTGCTCGGTATGCTAAGTATGTGTTCAAAGTAAGTCAATCACGTCCTAAAGTATGCACGTATACTAAATCAGTTTGTATTTACGGAGTTGGCACATAAGTATAACCATAGTGGACAACGCATCAAAAATCACCAAGTAGCACATTGTACATATTTAAGATCATACAAGCCAGGCATAGCATCTAACAGCTGTTAGTTAACTCAGTTAAGTCTTAACAGAAACAAATTACCAAACAGTTTACCCAGTCGGTGAAACACCCCTGTTTCGCCGTGAAACCCTTTGACGAAACACTTCTGTTTCGTCGACTACATTCTTGGCGAAACACAAATTCTGTTTCGCCGCACAATCCATTTCGTGACCCAATTCAGTTTCGTCGAGAATCAGTTACGTACATGAACCCTAATCGTCGATACAACAGTTTACAGAAATCATTCAAATCCTCGCTCAATATAATGAGTCTTATGTTACTAATCATTAATTTATGCATCACAACCGAACCATAAATGAAACAAGGATCATATCATCATCATCAATAAAATCATGTAACCATCACAAAATAACACTCATAAAATCCATACTCTATGCATACCCGCTAACATGCATAATCATCGAGAGGTTCATGAAACCCTAAGTATTCATCATACACATATACTCCTATAATCCAGAAATCAAGCATATACACAACATGTATTAAAGAAATCAAAGGACAAAGAAACCGATTAGACGAGCACGCACTAACCGAGATACCGGGATGAACAAGGGAGGATTCGAGAGAGAAAGATGATGGTTGAAGATGGTTATCGCCTTCACAGAGTGGAGAGTTCTAGGGTTTCGATTTTTGTTAAAAGTGTGAAACAGGAAGTCGGTTTACGTTAATATACACGAATTACCATTCTGGGCCCTTAATGGGCTTTGCGAATCAGTGGGCCGGCGAAACACATCAGTTTCGTCGTGAAGTTCTATGGCGAAACACACTGTTTCATCGAGTTGCTTGATGACGAAACACATCTTGTTTCGTCGGGATGTATATGGCGAAATAGTCTGTTTCGTCGAGTCCTTTCATGTGTTAAACAGTTTAAGTTTTCAACAGGTGTTTCATGTTATACAACCAAACACAAAATCATGCAAACACAATGCGTTTTATCATATCATAACATGTACAGTTACAAGTCAAACAACTAACAGTCAAAGTCAACGCGCAATAAATACGAAAGTGAAAGTATGAAACTCGAGTTGTCACATTATCCCCAACTTGAAAGAAATTTCGTCCCGAAATTTAGCGTGCGGTTACTGAGGAAGCTAAGTAAGTTATGTCGATTACTGGTTTTCCTGGGGTGTCACATCATCCCCCCCCGTTGAGTTGGAATTTCGTCCCGAAATTCTGTAGTAGCTTCAGCCTCTGTAGTAGTAGCATTGTTTTCGAACAACTGGGGATATTTGAGTTCCGTTTGGTCTTCTCGTTCCCAGGTATACTCTGGGCCACGACGGGAGTTCCAACAAACTCGAACAAGAGGTATTCTAGTGTTCTTAAGGACCTTAACATCCCGGTCCGTGATTTCAACAGGTTCCTCGACGAAATGCAACTGTTCGTCGATGGTGAGCTCCTTCAAAGGAACTATGAAGGTCTCATCTGACAGACACTTCTTCATATTCGACACGTGAAAGACCTTGTGAACTGCACTGAGTTCAGCTGGTAAGTTCAGTCTGTAGGCCACTTTGCCTATTTTCTCTATGACTTCGAATGGTCCAACGTATCGTGGATTGAGCTTGCCTCGTTTGCCAAAACGAACAACACCCTTCCAGGGTGATACCTTGAGTAGCGCTCGATCCCCAACCTGGAACTCGAGTAGTTTCCTGTCTTTATCTGCGTATGCTTTCTGACGGTCACGAGCTGCCGCCATGCGTTGTCGTATTTGAGCAATCTTCTCAGTAGTATCAACTACCATTTCTGGACCTGTGATTTGAATGTCACCCACCTCTGCCCAACAAAGAGGTGATCGGCATTTACGCCCGTACAATGCCTCAAACGGAGCAGCTTTTATGCTGGTGTGGTAGCTGTTGTTATACGAAAATTCCACAAGTGGCAGATGCTTTTCCCAGCCCTTGCCAAAGTCAATTACACACGCCCGAAGCATGTCTTCTAAAGTTTGAATAGTGCGCTCAGACTGCCCATCTGTCTGAGGATGATAAGCTGTGCTCATGTCTAAACGAGAGCCAAAAGATTTGTGCATTGCTTGCCACAGTTCTGAAGTAAAACGTGCATCACGATCAGAGATAATAGAGGTGGGCACCCCGTTCCTCGAGACAACTTCCTTAAGGTATACATCTGCTAGAGTGGAGAACTTATCTGTTTCCTTGATAGCCAAGAAGTGAGCAGACTTTATGAGTCGATCCACGATCACCCAAATAGTATCATTCCCGCGCTGAGATCTAGGTAGGCCAGTAACAAAATCCATGGAAATGTGTTCCCATTTCCATTGTGGTATCTCAGGCTGTTGGAGTGGGCCTGATGGTTTCTGATATTCCGCTTTGACTCTCGCACAAGTCAAACACTTGCTAACGTAAGTTGCTATGTGAGCTTTCATGCTAGGCCACCAGTATGTAGTTCTGAGGTCGTGGTACATCTTATCCGAACCAGGATGTACTGAGTAGCGAGACTTATGAGCTTCTTCCATTACAATCTCGCGTAAGTTGCCATAGAGTGGGACCCAGATGCGTCCTGTTACATAGTAGGCTACGTCTGCCTTTTGTTCTAACCGTTGCCTTGAGCCGCGTAGAGCTTCAGCCCTGACGTTTTCTGGTTTCAATGCTTCTACCTGAGCATCTCGTATCTGAGAAGGAAGGCTAGATTGAATAGTGAGTTGCAATGCTCGTACACGCCTAGGTGTAGTATCCTTTCGACTGAGGGCGTCGGCCACCACATTGGCTTTGCCCGGATGGTACTTTATTGCACATTCGTAATCGTTCAGTAGTTCAACCCATCTACGTTGTCGCATGTTCAATTATTTCTGCTTGAAAATATGTTCGAGACTCCTGTGATCAGTGTAGATGGTGCACTTAGTGCCATACAGGTAATGTCGCCATATCTTGAGCGCAAAAACAACGGCTCCCAGCTCTAAATCATGAGTAGTGTAATTCCGTTCGTGAATCTTAAGTTGGCTTGAAGCATAAGCAATGACTTTATCCCGTTGCATCAACACACATCCAAGACCTTGGATAGATGCGTCGTAGTAGACTATAAAATCGTCCGTGCCTTCAGGTAATGAGAGGATAGGTGCGCTACAAAGTCTATCCTTTAAGTGCTGAAACGCTGTTTCCTGTGTATTACCCCAACGGTAAGCAACACCTTTCTGTGTCAGTAATGTAAGCGGCTGTGCAATCTTTGAGAAGTCTTTGATGAACCGTCTGTAATAACCCGCCAAACCCAAGAATTGGCGTATTTCGGTTGGTGTGCGAGGTACAGGCCAGTTCTTGATCGAATCTACCTTGGATGGATCGACATGAATCCCATCCGTGTTTACCACGTGGCCTAGGAAGTGGACTTCACGAAGCCAGAAGTCGCATTTTGAAAACTTAGCGTACGGCTGTTCCGTTCGCAGGAGTTCCAAAATAAGTCGTAAGTGCTGCTCGTGTTCCTCCAGACTCTTCGAGTAGATCAGGATGTCATCAATGAAAACAATAACAAACTTGTCAAGATAAGGTTTGCACACCCTGTTCATAAGATCCATGAAAACCGCAGGCGCGTTCGTTAACCCGAATGGCATGACCAAAAACTCGTAATGGCCGTAGCGAGTTCTGAATGCTGTTTTGGAGACGTCCTCATCCCGGACTCTCAATTGATGATAGCCTGAGCTCAGGTCAATCTTCGAGTAATAGCTCGACCCTTGCAACTGGTCGAATAAGTCGTCGATGCGTGGAAGTGGATAGCGATTTTTCACGGTCACCTTGTTCAGTTCGCGGTAATCTATGCACATACGAAAGGTACCGTCTTTCTTCTTCACAAATAATACTGGAGCTCCCCAGGGCGAAGAGCTAGGACGTATGAAACCCTTTTCCAAGAGTTCTTGCAATTGCTTAGACAGTTCTTCCAGTTCAGTTGGAGCTAAGCGATAAGGTGCTCGAGCTATAGGTGCTGCTCCTGGAGCTAGCTCGATCTGAAATTCGACCTGACGATGAGGCGGTAGCCCAGGTAACTCTTCAGGAAACACCTGAGGAAAATCGCGTACTACAGAAATATCCTCAATCTTTTTATCTTTCTTCGATGTATCAGTAACGAGTGCTAATATAGCTATGTGGCCCTTTCGAAAACACTTCTGTGCCTTCAAGAAGGAGATGATGCCACTCACGACACCACTCTTATCGCCTTGGACTTCGAGAGGTTCTTTGCCAGTAGGGGGAATACGAATGATCTTCTCCTTGCATAGGATCTCTGCTTGTTGTTGGGATAACCAATCCATACCAATGACGATATCAAAACTACTCAGAGTTATAGGAATGAGATCGATAGAGAAAGTCTGACCAGCTAGGATAAGAGTACAACCCTGAACTATGTGTGTGGCTTCTAGACTTTTACCATTAGCTAACTCTACGACATGTTTGGTGTTCAAAAGTGTTGGTGCGCGTTTAAGCATTTGACTAACTTTCAGAGACATATAACTGGTGTCCGCACCCGAATCAAATAATACAGTAACATAAAAGTCGTCGAGAAGAAACTTACCCATAACCACATGAGGATCGTTCCTTGCATCACCCTGACCAATCACAAATGCACGACCCTTAGCCCCATTGTTGTTGTTGTTTCCCCCATTGTTGTTCCCATTGCCCTGATTATTGTTGTTATTCTGATTCTGGTTTAACTGGGGGCAGTTCCGCTTGAAGTGACCTTCAGCCCCACACTGAAAGCATGCCCTAATTCCTTGTTGTTGTTGCTGTGGCTGGTTTCGTGGAGCCGGTGGCTGTTGTTGCTGGTTCTGATTCGCAGGCCTTGAGCTCCTGCAATCTTTAGCTTCATGACCTACCCGTAGACATCTCTGACAACGGCCTTTACAACACTGACCACTGTGGTGTCTGTTGCACCTGTTACACAGTGGGTGAATTCCCCGATATCCACTCTGTCCCAGACCACCAGACGATTGCTGACTCGGACTCTGGTAATCACTAGTCTTGCGCTGCTGCTGTGCTTGAGACTGTACGGTAGCTGAACCCTTGCTGGAATCCCCTTCCCATTTCCGCTTGTTGTCACTGGGAGTAGCAGGAGTAACTGGAGTGGTAGCGGTAGTAGTAGCGCTGATACGTTTAGGCAGTCTGTTCTGTTCCACTGCCTGATCGGTGAGGCGATGAGCTAACTTGACGATCTGTTGAATGGTGCCAATATTCGCTGAGGTTACGTGACTTTGAATTTCTGGTACCAGACCATTGAGATACAGTTCGATACGCTTAATGGGAGGGTCTACCATAGTAGGACATAGAATAGCCAACTCATTCGATCTTCTGGTGTACGCTTCAATTTCTGACCCCATCATTTTCAAGTGGTAAAACTCTACCTCCAGCTTATGAATATCATCACAGCTACAGTATTCCTCTTTGATCAACTCCTTGAAATCGTTCCAGGGTGTGGCGTTAGCAACAACCAACCCTAACATCTGAACTTGCGCATTCCACCAAGTCAGCGCAATGCCTTCTAGAGTACCAGTGGCGTACTTCACCCTGCGAGCCTCAGGGCATTCACACATCTCAAATACTGACTCAAGCTTTTCAAACCAATGGAGGAGTCCAACTGCTCCTTCCGAGCCACTAAAAGTAGTAGGGCGACAGTCCATGAAATTTTTGAAGGTGCAAACAGGTGGTTGACCTAGTGTGTATAAGAATCAGAACAAAGTTAAACATAAGAGTTGGTTTAGGAGTGTAGGATCTAAAGATCCTAGTGTGAGTTACAACTGCAGGATATACCTCCTGCTTGTGCGGCTGCAACTGCCGCAGCTACTTGTTCGTTAATGAGAGCCGTCAACTGGGCTTGTGTCATGTTGATACGTCCAGACATGATCTTCATAGCAAAGATAACATAAGTGAGAGAGGTTCGCGAATAGTGCGATGACAGAAGAGAGTAAGCACACAAGTGTTCTCATGCAATAGTGTTACGTTAATCTAAGCATACCCTGAGCAAGGTTCTATGCAATTTTTAGCAAGTAGGCAATAAGACATGTACCATATTACCTAGGATGTCGAGTCTTGCACGTGGAGCGAGGCGTCGTTGTGGATCGTTGAGCACTGTATAGGTTATATTCTGGTTTTAATAAAACGTTTTCCCCTTATTAAAACCGAGTTCTCTATAACCAATGGCTCTGATACCAATCTGACACACCCCCAAAATCCACTAGCGGAGTACCACCGCTTGAAGGCGTGACTGACCAGGATCAAGCCACCAATCATATTGAACATATAAGTAAAGAGTAAAAGTCATTCATCTATACGATAGGTGTTTTCAAAACCAAAAATAAACAAGTGTGTAGCGGATGCAATAATGTAAAAACCCAACAAAAGTATTAAGTACAAAATATCATAATGTTTAACAACACGATCACGATCCAAGTCCACAACGACCGTGCCTCCCGTGCAAGCTCCAAAAGTACCTAAGGTCCTGCAAGGCATGTAACAGAGAGTCAACAACTAGTTGAGCGACTTCACAGTTGGTTATTTAGTTATAAGGTTCGTATCGTAAATCGTATGTTCGTTTAGTAATCATGTATCGTATGTAATGGTATCGCGGCCCTCGAGGCATGTTTGCGAAGTTTAGTGGGGGTTTCTCATGTTTTCTAGACTAGGTATATTTGTATCGCGGCCCACCCGGCATGTGTGCGAAGATTAAAGTATAGTTCGCGGCCATTCCAGACATGTATGCGAAGATTGTTCTATTATCGCGGCCAATCCCGGCGTGTGTGCGAAGAGAAGTATATGTATCACTAGTCTAGCAGTATATACCAATAACCTTCCTCTCCCGAGGCCTATGGTATGTAATCCCAATAACAACTCAAGCATAAGTAATCATCCAAACCCATTCCCAACCCCGGGAATCCCATGCCTTGGTAAGAGTGTGAACTCACCTTGTTTTGCTCGGTATGCTAAGTATGTGTTCAAAGTAAGTCAATCACGTCTTAAAGTATGCACGTATACTAAATCAGTTTGTATTTACGGAGTTGGCACATAAGTATAACCATAGTGGACAACGCATCAAAAATCACCAAGTAGCACATTGCACATATTTAAGATCATACAAGCCAGGCATAGCATCTAACAGCAGTTAGTTAACTCAGTTAAGTCTTAACAGAAACAAATTACCAAACAGTTTACCCAGTCGGCGAAACACCCCTGTTTCGCCGTGAAACCCTTTGACGAAACACTTCTGTTTCGTCGACTACATTCTTGGCGAAACACCCCTGTTTCGTCGTTAACTGATGCGTGCGAAGTGTCGTATATTTTAGGTGTATATTTTAAGCCCTTTTTAACACTTATTTTAGCCAAGTTTTAAATTTATAAAACACGATATTTCACTAACACTAAACACACATATGGGCAAGTGCACCCATCGTTGAGTGTAGTATAGCGTTGGTAAGATACCGAGGTCGTCCAAGGACACAAGAGCTTTTAGTACCGGTTTATCCTCAACGTCTAACCAAAACAAAAAGAGTTTAGAAAAATGTTTTAAACTAAGAAAAAATAAAACTAACTAAAATGCTGAAAATAAAAATAAAAGTAAAAACAGATAGACAAGATGAATCACTTGGTTCGGACTCGTATCTAGTATAACCTTTGATTATTTCCGCACTTTTGCACATAATTAAGAGATTATCTTAGTTATTGTAGTAGGCCCCTCTTTTGAAGGTGACGTTACCCTCACCCCAGTAGTTTGAGTCAGCAGGGATACAATCCTAAAGGGGTGGATTATTGGAAGATAATGAATTAAGTTATTAATGCAGTATTGTGGTAGGCCCCGCTTTTGGCGGTGACGTTACCCTCGGCTAAGTAGTCTGAGTCAGCAGGGATACAGTCCTAAGTAGCCGGGTTATAGTATTAATAGTAGTTAACTTATGAGGGGATCAAAGAGTTTGGACCCCCGCCATCCAATACCGTGAAGTATTGAAGGAGGTCCTACTAAATTTGACCCAGGTCCATTGCAGGACCTCTAAACGCTGAACAATGGCAAGACCTTTACCAAACCGTTCCCTTAACCCCCTACCAGGTAGCCAAAATACCTCCATATAGACCGTGGAGATATGAATGGTGAAAATCCTTTATTTTATATAGACAGTAAAATAATGCCAAGACACCACGGACAAACGATAAGGAAAGATCACCTTCAACATAAGTAACTAGTTATTAAAGTCATTAATACAAAACCAAATAAAAAGTGCAAAAGATTAGAAATAAAAAGTATTATACTAGACACTTTGTCTTCACCAAGTGATGTAAGAGACTTAGGCAAACATGGCCTTGATTGTCAAGAACTCTTACGATCAATCTTGGATCCCGAGACGACTCACACACTCTATGATGGACAATGGATGATGGTGGTGGATGATGGTGTTGTGATGGTGGTGGGTGGTGGATGAAGTGTGAGAGAGGTGGTGTGCCAAGGGATGGTTTGAGCTTGAGCCAAGCACTCCTATTTATAGCCTGTACAGAAGCCTGGACACGGCCCCGTGTCCGCTGGACACGGCCCCGTGTCCACCCTTTTCTCTTTCTTCATTAATACAGTTTGTCTTTATTAGCTCCACACGCCCCCGTGTCCGCTGGGCACGCCCCCGTGTCCGTCTGACACTCTCTCTCTTCATTAATTGTAATTCGCAATTACAATTAATGCGCCTGCTGTACTTTCGCCACGCCCCCGTGTCCGCTGGGCACGGCCCCGTGGTGGGCAATAGAAGCTTCTACAGGTTTGTCTTTAGTGCCAGAGCTGTCCATCCTGAGCACTGCCCCGTGCTGAGCTGGGCACGCCCCGTGTCGGGCTGGGCACGCCCCGTGTCGGGCTGGGCACGCCCCGTGTCGGGCTGGGCACAGCCCCATGCTCAGCTGGGCACAGCCCCATGCTCAGCTTTCTTCTTGTTTTTGCTTTGGGAGTTGTTGTCGAGGGGTCGGGCATGCCACGTTTCTTCCTTTTCTTTGTATTTATGTTGGTTTTGGCTGTATTTTTGTTCCTTTTGTTTGTTTAAGCTCATTTGACCCTGTAAATTCAAAAGGAAGACAAAAACACACTTTTTCCAACATTAGTACTAAAAAAGGGTTAGTTTTATGGCTTATTTGATGTAATTTATATGTTGCATTTTACACACATCAAATACCCCCACACTTGAATCTTTGCTTGTCCTCAAGCAAAACTCTTTATAATGTGGCTTTACACTCCCAAATGGAATTGGTAGAAGAGAAGGTTTTTGGGCTTGTCATAGAGTGCCGGGAATCCAAGATTCTTTATTAGGCTTTATTTTTATGTTATTTACAATCCTATTCGTTATGATTTATTTTGAACTTTTCATAAGAGAAATTACTTATTTGGGCATAACATGCCTCTTTAAAATTTTATTTATATACAAGTTCACATACCTCACGGGGAATCACTCAACACTCGGCCGAAGATGTATTTTGTGAAACACTCGAGAGCGGCATGGAACTTACTCATACCATAAGCTTGCCAAGCAATCAATCCTCCTCCTTTTTAACTATACACCTTTGTAAATATCAAGAGGACTTTTGGGGTGAAGGGTTTGGCTTGGGCGAAAGGTAGGTGGTTGGGTTAGTGGTTAGTAGAAAATGGCGAAAAGCGTAAAAAGCATCGGTTTTCGTAAGACCTCTTTTTTTTTTTTTTTTTCAATTTTTATTTTGATGAAGCCATTATTCAAACAAAGTTATTTTTGATGAACTTGCTTGTTTATTTCTTTTGCTTCATCATCAACACTTTTTTTTTTTTTTGAAAAGTCATCCGAAAAACTGAGCTTGTTACTAAAACAAAGGGTTAAAAAATAAAAAAAAGGTTTTGGTGGGTGAAAGGGTGTTTGTTTTTGGGTTTTGAAATGAAAAGGTTTAGGCTCAAAGGGGTTAACTAGGGGGATTTTGGGTAGGTGGTAAAAAAGAAAAGAAAAATAATGGTGTAGAAATAAAAATGGTTAGTCCTAATGCCTCCATCATTTACTTACTCGGGTTTAAGTTGGTAAGGACCGGGAATGTATCGTCATGGCAAGTTCTAGAGTCGTAAGAACCAAGCGGCTATTCACACAAGAAACGAAAAATGAGCAATTAGTTCTAATGATATGTAATTGTATGCTCAATAAAGGCTCAAAACTCACTTTTGTGGGAATGGGTTTTTATGTGATCAAGTATATATATAATTAAATTTTAACTAAGCTTGTCATGCCTTTTCATAATTTTCTTATGTTGGTTCTTTTTATCAAGACGCTATCGGTTGTAAATTTGTAAAAATATAACCTTTTTGAGAACTTGAATTTCCCGAGTTAAACCTAGACAAGTAAAAAAAATTGAAAATTTTTGAAAAAATTTGGGGTGATTAGCGGTTCCAATAGAGTTTTGTGTAAGGCTTGTTATTAGGATTTGCAAGATTCAAGGTTTTAGCATCCCCCCCACACTTAAATTACACATTGTCCTCAATGTGTCCCAAAAATAAGTTTTTCAGTTGATTAAAATGTGTAAAAGTGGGTTAAAAACAAGATTTTATGGTACTGGGTAGCTGAACACGGGGTGGTGTTGGCTGAGCACGGCCCAGTGTCCAGACTGCCAGTACCAAAAGTAAACAGAAGGCTGGGCACGGGGGCGTGTCCAGTGAGCACGGCCCCGTGTCCAGGTACCTGAACTGGGCATTTTCTACAGAACCTCGGGCACGGGGCGTGTTGGGGTGAGCACGGCCCCGTGCTGAACCTGCTGTAATGAAGAAAAATCGTCGGGAGGCTCTGTTTTTGTGTATGGGGTGTTGGTTCAAGCTTCCCTTATCATCCTTCACCATCCCGAGTGTGTTTTATTCCTGAAAATTAAAAACTAAACTAGAAAACATAAAGGTTAATCTAAACTAAACTACGGGTAGTTCCGCGGAATGCCTCCGTGGTGTGCCACGTTTATAAGGGTCCTTGGCTAGACCCACCTTATCGGGTGGTTCTGGCTCATCTTCAATTAGGGGGTCGTCATTGCCGAATGGATATTTCATTGATCGCTCAAGATCGACACTTCTTTTAAATGCCCCTAATTGAAGAGGTAGATTGTTGAACTTCCGGTTTTTCAAAGCTTCGTGAGTTTTTACAAATGGCCGTCCCAACACTAGAGGAGTGTCATCGAGGATGACAAAATCGGTCGGGATTACCATTTGATTTGTTTGAACCAATACATCCTCAACTATACCGATTGATTTTATTCCTTTCCGATTGGATAGAAAAATGGGTATTTGAAGTGGAGAAAAATCACTAATACTTAATTTTTCGAAAATGTAGTTAGGCATTATGTTAACACAAAGATCTTTATCGATTGTGACATTACTAATAAATGAATTTTGAAAGAAACATGGAACCGGTGTAATGTTAATTTCAAATGGGTCTTCTTTTATTAGCGAAGTTTGATCATTAGTTAACTTAACACTTACCGTTTCGTCAATTTTAGTGTTAGTGTTTAACTCTTTTAAAAACTTAGCATGAGTGGGTACTAAACAATGATTTTCGAAAGAAGGTGTCAAGAGATTAATTTCTTCAAAATTAGACTCTTCTTGGATTTTAACGTTATTGGACTCACCTTTTTCGTTGCTTAGCTCATGTGTCGGTTTTTCACTTATTTGTTCTTCCATTTTTTCATTTTTAGTTATCTCTTCCCATTTTAATTCTTCTCTTGCGCGGGACTCCTCTTCCCTTGCGCGAGCTTCTTTTATACATCGATCGATAACTCTAATGTGTTCTAATATCCTATCGGTTACTTCGGTTATAGAAAAAGAATCATTATTTTCTAAGCTTGAATCCGGTTGTTCGACCCTTTGTTCCTCATAATACCCATATGAAGTTGATGGTTCACACCATTGTCCTTCATTGTAAGCATATGATGGATAAGGTTCGTAATTTTGTTCTTCATAATACTCATATGAGGTGGGTTGTTCACGCCAAGGTTCCTCATAATAAGCATATGAAGGTGGTAGCTCATATCTTGGTTCCTCAAAGTATGAGTATGAAGGCTCATACCTTGGTTCATCAAAATATGAGTATGAGGGAGGAGGTTCATACCTTTGGTCTTCATAGGATGTGTATGAAGTTGATGGCTCGTACCTGGGCTCCTCATAGTAAGTGTATGAATTGGATGGTTGATACGAGTGATTATTTTGAATCGAACGTGTATGACGACAATTTGTGCAATAATTACCCCTATAATCATCCTCATCATAGGTGTAGTTGTAACCTCCTGAGTATTGATCCATAAGAATCACTCAGCAGACCACAACTGAGTCTCGGGACCAGAAAATGAAACAAAGATTGAAACAGAAGGCTGGACACGGCCCCGTGTCTGGTGAACACGGCCCCGTGTACAGGATCTGTATCTGGGCGTTTTAATTAAAGTTACTGGTCACGTTGAGCACGGGGGCGTGTTTAGCGAGCACGGCCCCGTGTTCAGACTCTGTATCTGGGTATCTAACTAAAAATATGCAGCACGGGGGCGTGTTCAATGAGCACGGCCCCGTGTTCAGGCTACTGTAAATGCAAACTAAACTAAAATGCAGAAAAATGTGCGCGCGTTTTGAAAAGGTTTTGAAAAACTGATTAGGCCGTCGATTTTAAACTTTCTCAAAATCCTTGTGTCCCCGGCAACGGCGCCAAAAACTTGATGCGTGCGAAGTGTCGTATATTTTAGGTGTATATTTTAAGCCCTTTTTAACACTTATTTTAGCCAAGTTTTAAATTTATAAAACACGATATTTCACTAACACTAAACACACATATGGGCAAGTGCACCCATCGTTGAGTGTAGTATAGCGTTGGTAAGATACCGAGGTCGTCCAAGGACACAAGAGCTTTTAGTACCGGTTTATCCTCAACGTCTAACCAAAATAAAAAGAGTTTAGAAAAATGTTTTAAACTAAGAAAAAATAAAACTAACTAAAATGCTGAAAATAAAAATAAAAGTAAAAACAGATAGACAAGATGAATCACTTGGTTCCGACTCGTATCTAGTATAACCTTTGATTATTTCCGCACTTTTGCACATAATTAAGAGATTATCTTAGTTATTGTAGTAGGCCCCTCTTTTGAAGGTGACGTTACCCTCACCCCAGTAGTTTGAGTCAGCAGGGATACAATCCTAAAGGGGTGGATTATTGGAAGATAATGAATTAAGTTATTAATGCAGTATTGTGGTAGGCCCCGCTTTTGGCGGTGACGTTACCCTTGGCTAAGTAGTCTGAGTCAGCAGGGATACAGTCCTAAGTAGCCGGGTTATAGTATTAATAGTAGTTAACTTATGAGGGGATCAAAGAGTTTGGACCCCCGCCATCCAATACCGTGAAGTATTGAAGGAGGTCCTACTAAATTTGACCCAGGTCCATTGCAGGACCTCTAAACGCTGAACAATGGCAACACCTTTACCAAACCGTTCCCTTAACCCCCTACCAGGTAGCCAACATACCTCCATATAGACCGTGGAGATATGAATGGTGAAAATCCTTTATTTTATATAGACAGTAAAATAATGCCAAGACACCACGGACAAACGATAAATAAAGATCACCTTCAACATAAGTAACTAGTTATTAAAGTCATTAATACAAAACCAAATAAAAAGTGTAAAAGATTAGAAATAAAAAGTATTATACTAGACACTTTGTCTTCACCAAGTGATGTAAGAGACTTAGGCAAACATGGCCTTGATTGTCAAGAACTTTTACGATCAATCTTGGATCCCGAGACGACTCACACACTCTATGATGGACAATGGATGATGGTGGTGGATGATGGTGTTGTGATGGTGGTGGGTGGTGGATGAAGTGTGAGAGAGGTGGTGTGCCAAGGGATGGTTTGAGCTTGAGCCAAGCACTCCTATTTATAGCCTGTACAGAAGCCTGGACACGGCCCCGTGTCCGCTGGACACGGCCCCGTGTCCACCCTTTTCTCTTTCTTCATTAATACAGTTTGTCTTTATTAGCTCCACACGCCCCCGTGTCCGCTGGGCACGCCCCCGTGTCCGTCTGACACTCTCTCTCTTCATTAATTGTAATTCGCAATTACAATTAATGCGCCTGCTGTACTTTCGCCACGCCCCCGTGTCCGCTGGGCACGGCCCCGTGGTGGGCAATAGAAGCTTCTACAGGTTTGTCTTTAGTGCCAGAGCTGTCCATCCTGAGCACTGCCCCGTGCTGAGCTGGGCACGCCCCGTGTCGGGCTGGGCACGCCCCGTGTCGGGCTGGGCACGCCCCGTGTCGGGCTGGGCACAGCCCCATGCTCAGCTGGGCACAGCCCCATGCTCAGCTTTCTTCTTGTTTTTGCTTTGGGAGTTGTTGTCGAGGGGTCGGGCATGCCACGTTTCTTCCTTTTCTTTGTATTTATGTTGGTTTTGGCTGTATTTTTGTTCCTTTTGTTCATTTAAGCTCATTTGACCCTGTAAATTCAAAAGGAAGACAAAAACACACTTTTTCCAACATTAGTACTAAAAAAGGGTTAGTTTTATGCCTTATTTGATGTAATTTATATGTTGCATTTTACACACATCATTAACCCTTTGGCGAAACACAAATTCTGTTTCGCCGCACAATCCATTTCGTGACCCAATTCAGTTTCGTCGAGAATCAGTTACGTACATGAACCCTAATCGCCGATACAACAGTTTACAGAAATCATTCAAATCCTCGCTCAATATAATGAGTCTTATGTTACTAATCATTAATCTATGCATCACAACCGAACCATAAATGAAACAAGGATCATATCATCATCATCATCAATAAAATCATGTAACCATCACAAAACAACACTCATAAAATCCATACTCTAAGCATACCCGCTAACATGCATAATCATCGAGAGGTTCATGAAACCCTAAGTATTCATCATACACATATACTCCTATAATCCAGAAATCAAGCATATACACAACATGTATTAAAGAAATCAAAGGACAAAGAAACCGATTAGACGAGCACGCACTAACCGAGATATCCGGGATGAACAAGGGAGGATTCGAGAGAGAAAGATGATGGTTGAAGATGGTTATCGCCTTCACAGAGTGGAGAGTTCTAGGGTTTCGATTTTTGTTAAAAGTGTGAAACAGGAAGTCGGTTTACGTTAATATACACGAATTACCGTTCTGGGCCCTTAATGGGCTTTGCGAATCAGTGGGCCGGCGAAACACATCAGTTTCGTCTTGAAGTTCTATGGCGAAACACACTGTTTCGTCGAGTTGCTTGATGGCGAAACACATCTTGTTTCGTCGGGATGTATATGGCGAAATTGCATAGAACCTTTCATGTGTTAAACAGTTTAAGTTTTCAACAGGTGTTTCATGTTATACAACCAAACACAAAATCATGCAAACACAATGCGTTTTATCATATCATAACATGTACAGTTACAAGTCAAACAAGTCAAACAACTAACAGTCAAAGTCAACGCGCAATAAATACGAAAGTGAAAGTATGAAACTCGAGTTGTTACACCGGGCTAGGATTCAAGTTACAGGAACAAGGGCCAAACCAACCACCCAAGAATTGAATCGTCGAGCGAAAACACTTGACAACCTCCTAGAAGCAGCTTTTCTTGCCACCAGACCTTTCTCCATCAATTAGGAATCTGATGTCGTTACTAAACACATTCCTTATATTGTAGCCATTTGTTGAGTGTTTTTTTTGGTGTTTAATCCGCATATATATCACCATTGCCCTTGATTTTCTTGACTGTATATCTCTTAAATATCAACATATACACGTGTGATTTAGTTTACGAACATTTTTCAATGCCGAGAACCTCGATCAGAGAGTAAAAGAGGCGTAAGGTTCACAATGGTGTAAAATTAAAATGAGATATACCGGGCTAGGATTCAAGTTACAGGAACAAGGGCCAAACCAACCACCCAAGAATGGAATCGTCGAGCGAAAACACTTGACAACCTCCTAGTAGCAGCTTTTCTAGCCACCAGAACTTTCTCCATCAATTAGGAATCTGATACCGTTACTAAACACATTCCTTAAATTTTAGCCATTTGTTGAGTGTTTTTTTTTTGTGTCTAATCCGCATTTATATCACCATTGCCCTTGATTTTTTTGACTGTATATCTCTTAAATATCAACATATACACGTGTGATTTAGTTTACGAAGATTTTTCAATGCCGAGAACTCGATCAGAGGGTAAAAAAGGCGTAAGGTTCACAATGGTGTAAAATTAAAATGGGATATACTGGGCTAGGATTCGAGTTACAGGAACAAGGACCAAACCAACCACCCAAGAACGAAATCGTCGAGCGAAAACACTTAACAACCTCCTAGAAGCAGCTTTTCTTGCCACCAGACCTTTCTCCATCAATTAGGAATCTGATGCCGTCACTAAACACATTCATTAAATTGTAGCCATTTGTTGAGTGTTTTTTTTGGTGTCTAATCCGCATATATATCACCATTGACCTTGATTTTCTTGACCGTAAATCTCTTAAATGTCAACATATACACGTGTGATTTAGTTTACGAAGATTTTTCAATGCTGAGAATCTCGACCAGAGAGTAAAAAAGGCGTAAGGTTCACAATGCTGAGAACCTCCATCAATTAGGAATCCGATGCCGTCACTAAACACATTCCTTAAATTGTAGCCATTTGTTGAGTGTTTTTTTTTTTTTGTGTCTAATCAGCATATATATCACCATTGCCCTAGATTTTCTTGACTGTATATCTATTAAATATCAACATATACACGTGTGATTTAGTTTACAAAGATTTTTCAATGCCGAGAACCTCGATCAGAGAGTAAAAAAGGCGTAAGGTTCACAATGGTGTAAGATTATAATAGGATATACCGGGCTAGGATTCGAGTTACAGGAACAAGGGCCAAACCAACCACCCAAGAATGGAATCGTTGAGCGAAAACACTTGACAACCTCCTAGAAGCAGCTTTTCTTGCCACCAGACCTTTCTCCATCAATTAGGAATCTGATGCCGTCACTAAACACATTCATTAAATTGTAGCCATTTGTTGAGTATTTTTTTTGGTGTCTAATCCGCATATATATCACCATTGACCTTGATTTTCTTGACCGTAAATCTCTTAAATGTCAACATATACACGTGTGATTTAGTTTACGAAGATTTTTCAATGCTGAGAACCTCGACCAGAGAGTAAAAAAGGCGTAAGGTTCACAATGGTGTAAAATTAAAATGGGATATACCGAGCTAGGATTCGAGTTACAGTAACAAGGGCCAAACCAACCACCCAAGAATGAAATCATCGAGCGAAAACACTTGACAACCTAATAGAAGCAGATTTTCTTACCACCAGACCTTTCTCCATCAATTAGGAATCTGATGCCGTCACTAAACACATTCCTTAATTTGTAGGCATTTGTTGAGTGTTTTTTTTTTGTGTCCAATCCGCATATATATCACCATTGCCCTTGATTTTCTTGACTGTATATCTCTTAAATATCAACATATACACGTGTGATTTAGTTTACAAAGATTTTTCAACGCCGAGAACCTCGATCAGAGAGTAAAAAAGGCGTAAGGTTCACAATGGTGTAAAATTAAAATGGGATATACCGGGCTAGGATTCGGGTTACAGGAACAAGGACCAAACCAACCACCCCAACCACTCAAGAATGGAATCGTCGAGCGAAAACACTTGACAACCTCCTAGAAGCAGCTTTTCTTGCCACCAGACCTTTCTCCATCAATTAGGAATCTGATGCCGTCACTAAACACATTCCTTAAATTGTAGCCATTTGTTGAGTGTTTTTTTGGTGTCTAATCCACATATATATCACCATTGCCCTTGATTTTCTTGACTGTATATCTCTTAAATGTCAACATATACACGTGTGATTTAGTTTACAAAGATTTTTCAATGCCGAGAACCTCGATCAGAGAGTAAAAAAGGCGTAAGGTTCACAATGGTGTAAAATTAAAATAGGATATACCGGGCTAGGATTCGAGTTACAGGAACAAGGGCCAAACCAACCACCCAAGAATGGAATCGTCGAGCGAAAACACTTGACAACCTCCTAGAAGCAGCTTTTCTTACCACCAGACCTTTCTCCATCAATTAGGAATCTGATGCCATCACTAAACACATTCTTTAAACTGTAGCCATTTGTTGAGTGTTTTTTTGGTGTCTAATCCGCATATATATCACCATTGCGCTTGATTTTCTTGACTGTATTTCTCTTAAATATCAACATATACACGTGTGATTTAGTTTACGAAGATTTTTCAATGCCGAGAACCTCGATCAGAGAGTAAAAAAGGTGTAAGGTTCACAATGGTGTAAAATTAAAATGGGATATACCGAGCTAGGATTCGAGTTACAGTAACAAGGGCCAAACCAACCACCCAAGAATGAAATCATCGAGCGAAAACACTTGACAACCTCCTAGAAGCAGATTTTCTTACCACCAGATCTTTCTCCATCAATTAGGAATCTGATGCCGTCACTAAACACATTCCTTAATTTGTAGGCATTTGTTTAGTGTTTTTTTTTGTGTCCAATCCGCATATATATCACCATTGCCCTTGATTTTCTTGAGTGTATATCTCTTAAATATCAACATATACACGTGTGATTTAGTTTACAAAGATTTTTCAACGCCGAGAACCTCGATCAGAGAGTAAAAAAGGCGTAAGGTTCACAATGGTGTAAAATTAAAATGGGATATACCGGGCTAGGATTCGGGTTACAGGAACGAGGACCAAACCAACCACCCCAACCACCCAATAATGGAATCGTCGAGCGAAAACACTTGACAACCTCCTAGAAGCAGCTTTTCTTGCCACCAGACCTTTCTCCATCAATTAGGAATCTGATGCCGTCACTAAACACATTCCTTAAATTGTAGCCATTTGTTGAGTGTTTTTTTGGTGTCTAATCCGCATATATATCACCATTGCCCTTGATTTTCTTGACTGTATATCTCTTAAATGTCAACATATACACGTGTGATTTAGTTTACGAAGATTTTTCAATGCCGAGAACCTCGATCAAAGAGTAAAAAAGGTGAAAGGTTCACAATGGTGTAAAATTAAAATGGGATATACCGGGATAGAATTCGAGTTACAGGAACAAGGGCCAAACCAACCACCCAAGAATGGAATCGTCGAGCGAAAACACTTGACAACCTCCTAGAAGCACCTTTTCTTACCACCAGACCTTTCTCCATCAATTAGGAATCTGATGCCGTCACTAAACACATTCCTTAAATTGTAGCCATTTGTTGAGTGTTTTTTTTGGTGTCTAATCCGCATATATATCAACATTGCCCTTGATTTTCTTGACTGTATATCTTTTAAATGTCAATATATACACGTGTGATTTAGTTTACGAAGATTTTTCAATGCCGAGAACCTCTATCAGAGAGTAAAAAAGGCGTAAGGTTCACAATGGTGTAAAATTAAAATGTGATATACCGGGCTAGGATTCGAGTTACAGGAACAATGGCCAAACCGACCACCCAAGAATGGAATCGTCGAGCGAAAACACTTGACAACCTCCTTGAAGCAGCTTTTCTTGCCACCAGACCTTTCTCCATCAATTAGGAATCTGATGCCGTTACTAAACACATTCCTTAAATTGTAGCCATTTGTTGAGTGTTTTTTTTTTGGTATCTAATCCGCATATATATATCACCATTGCCCTTGATTTTCTTGACTGTATATCTCTTAAATATCAACATATACACGTGTGATTTAGTTTAAGAAGATTTTTCAATGCCGAGAACCTCGACCAGAGAGTAAAAGAGGCGTAAGGTTCGCAATGGTGTAAAATTATAATGGGATATACCGGGATAGGATTCAAGTTACAGGAACAAGGGACAAACCAACCTCCCAAGAATGGAATCGTCGAGCGAAAACACTTGACAACCTCCTAGAAGCAGCTTTTCTATCCACCAGAACTTTCTCCATCAATTAGGAATCTGATACCGTTACTAAACACATTCCTTAAATTGTAGCCATTTGTTGAGTGTTTTTTTTTGGTGTCTAATCAACATATATATCACCATTGCCCTAGATTTTCCTGACTGTATATCTCTTAAATATCAACATATACACGTGTGATTTAGTTTACAAAGATTTTTCAATGCCGAGAACCTCGATCAGAGGGTAAAAAAGGCGTAAGGTTCACAATGGTGTAAAATTAAAATGGGATATACCGGGCTAGGATTCGAGTTACAGTAACAAGGGCCAAACCAACCACCCAAGAATGGCATCATCGAGCGAAAACACTTAACAACCTCCTAGAAGCAGCTTTTCTTACCACCAGACCTTTCTCCATCAATTAGGAATCTGATGACGTCACTAAACATATTCCTTAAATTGTAGCCATTTGTTTAGTGTTTTTTTTGTGTCTAATCCGCATATATATATCACCATTGCCCTTGATTTTCTTGACAGCATATCTCTTAAATATCATCGTATACACGTGTGATTCAGTTTACGAAGATTTTTCAATGCCGAGAACCTCTATCAGAGAGTAAAAAAGGCGTAAGGTTCACAATGGTGTCAAATTAAAATGGGATATACCGGGCTAGGATTCGAGTTACAGGAACAAGGGCCAAACCAACCACCCAAGAATGGAATCGTCGAGCGAAAACACTTGACAACCTCCTAGAAGCAGCTTTTCTTACCACCAGACCTTTCTCCATCAATTAGGAATCTGATGCCATCACTAAACACATTCTTTAAACTGTAGCCATTTGTTGAGTGTTTTTTTTGGTGTCTAATCCGCATATATATCACCATTGCGCTTGATTTTCTTGACTGTATTTCTCTTAAATATCAACATATACACGTGTGATTTAGTTTACGAAGATTTTTCAATGCCGAGAACCTCGATCAGAGAGTAAAAAAGGTGTAAGGTTCACAATGGTGTAAAATTAAAATGGGATATACCGATCTAAGATTCGAGTTACAGTAACAAGGGCCAAACCAACCACCCAAGAATGAAATCATCGAGCGAAAACACTTGACAACCTCCTAGAAGCAGATTTTCTTACCACCAGATCTTTCTCCATCAATTAGGAATCTGATGCCGTCACTAAACACATTCCTTAATTTGTAGGCATTTGTTTAGTGTTTTTTTTTTTGTGTCCAATCCGCATATATATCACCATTGCCCTTGATTTTCTTGATTGTATATCTCTTAAATATCAACATATACACGTGTGATTTAGTTTACAAAGATTTTTCAACGCCGAGAACCTCGATCAGAGAGTAAAAAAGGCGTAAGGTTCACAATGGTGTAAAATTAAAATGGGATATACCGGGCTAGGATTCGGGTTACAGGAACGAGGACCAAACCAACCACCCCAACCACCCAATAATGGAATCGTCGAGCGAAAACACTTGACAACCACCTAGAAGCAGCTTTTCTTGCCACCAGACCTTTCTCCATCAATTAGGAATCTGATGCCGTCACTAAACACATTCCTTAAATTGTAGCCATTTGTTGAGTGTTTTTTTGGTGTCTAATCCGCATATATATCACCATTGCCCTTGATTTTCTTGACTGTATATCTCTTAAATGTCAACATATACACGTGTGATTTAGTTTACGAAGATTTTTCAATGCCGAGAACCTCGATCAAAGAGTAAAAAAGGTGAAAGGTTCACAATGGTGTAAAATTAAAATGGGATATACCGGGATAGAATTTGAGTTACAGGAACAAGGGCCAAACCAACCACCCAAGATTGGAATCGTCGAGCGAAAACACTTGACAACCTCCTAGAAGCACCTTTTCTTACCACCAGACCTTTCTCCATCAATTAGGAATCTGATGCCGTCACTAAACACATTCCTTAAATTGTAGCCATTTGTTGAGTGTTTTTTTTGGTGTCTAATCCGCATATATATCAACATTGCCCTTGATTTTCTTGACTGTATATCTCTTAAATGTCAATATATACACGTGTGATTTAGTTTACGAAGATTTTTCAATGCCGAGAACCTCTATCAGAGAGTAAAAAAGGCGTAAGGTTCACAATGGTGTAAAATTAAAATGTGATATACCGGGCTAGGATTCGAGTTACAGGAACAATGGCCAAACCGACCACCCAAGAATGGAATCGTCGAGCGAAAACACTTGACAACCTCCTTGAAGCAGCTTTTCTTGCCACCAGACCTTTCTCCATCAATTAGGAATCTGATGCCGTTACTAAACACATTCCTTAAATTGTAGCCATTTGTTGAGTGTTTTTTTTTGTATCTAATCCGCATATATATCACCATTGCCCTTGATTTTCTTGACTGTATATCCCTTAAATATCAACATATACACGTGTGATTTAGTTTAAGAAGATTTTTCAATGCCGAGAACCTCGACCAGAGAGTAAAAGAGGCGTAAGGTTCGCAATGGTGTAAAATTATAATGGGATATACCGGGATAGGATTCAAGTTACAGGAACAAGGGACAAACCAACCACCCAAGAATGGAATCGTCGAGCGAAAACACTTGACAACCTCCTAGAAGCAGCTTTTCTATCCACCAGAACTTTCTCCATCAATTAGGAATCTCATACCGTTACTAAACACATTCCTTAAATTGTAGCCATTTGTTGAGTGTTTTTTTTTTGGTGTCTAATCAACATATATATCACCATTGCCCTAGATTTTCCTGACTGTATATCTCTTAAATATCAACATATACACGTGTGATTTAGTTCACAAAGATTTTTCAATGCCGAGAACCTCGATCAGAGGGTAAAAAAGGCGTAAGGTTCACAATGGTGTAAAATTAAAATGGGATATACCGGGCTAGGATTCGAGTTACAGTAACAAGGGCCAAACCAACCACCCAAGAATGGCATCATCGAGCGAAAACACTTAACAACCTTCTAGAAGCAGCTTTTCTTACCACCAGACCTTTCTCCATCAATTAGGAATCTGATGACGTCACTAAACATATTCCTTAAATTGTAGCCATTTGTTTAGTGTTTTTTTTGTGTCTAATCCGCATATATATATCACCATTGCCCTTGATTTTCTTGACAGCATATCTCTTAAATATCATCGTATACACGTGTGATTCAGTTTACGAAGATTTTTCAATGCCGAGAATCTCTATCAGAGAGTAAAAAAGGCGTAAGGTTCACAATGGTGTCAAATTAAAATGGGATATACCGGGCTAGGATTTGAGTTACAGAAACAAGGGCCAAACCAACCACCCAAGAATGGAATCGTCGAGAAAAAACACTTGACAACCTCATAGAAGAAGCTTTTCTTGCCACCGGACCTTTCTCCATCAATTAGGAATCTGATGCCGTCACTAAACACATTCCTTAAATTGTAGCCATTTGTTGAGTGTTTTTTTTTGTGTCTAATCCGCATATATATCATCATTGCCCTTGATTTTCTTGACTGTATATCTCTTAAATGTCAACATATACACGTGTGATTTAGTTTACGAAGATTTTTCAATGCCGAGAACCTCGACCAGAGAGTAAAAGAGGCGTAAGGTTCGCAATGGTGTAAAATTATAATGGGATATACCGGGATAGGATTCAAGTTACAGGAACAAGGGACAAACCAACCACCCAAGAATGGAATCGTCGAGCGAAAACACTTGACAACCTCCTAGAAGCAGCTTTTCTATCCACCAGAACTTTCTCCATCAATTAGGAATCTGATACCGTTACTAAACACATTCCTTAAATTGTAGCCATTTGTTGAGTGTTTTTTTTTGGTGTCTAATCAACATATATATCACCATTGCCCTAGATTTTCCTGACTGTATATCTCTTAAATATCAACATATACACGTGTGATTTAGTTTACGAAGATTTTTCAATGCCGAGAACCTCGATCAGAGGGTAAAAAAGGCGTAAGGTTCACAATGGTGTAAAATTAAAATGGGATATACCGGGCTAGGATTCGAGTTACAGGAACAAGGGCCAAACCAACCACCCAAGAATGGAATCGTCGAGCGAAAACACTTGACAACCTCCTAGAAGCAGCTTTTCTTGCCACCAGACCTTTCTCCATTAATTAGGAATCTGATGCCGTCACTAAACACATTCATTAAATTGAAGCCATTTGTTGAGTGTTTTTTTTGTGTCTAATCAGCATATATATATTACCATTGCCCTTGATTTTCTTGACTGTATATCTCTTAAATGTCAACATATACACGCGTGATTTAGTTTATGAAGATTTTTCAATGCTGAGAACCTCGATCAGAGAGTAAAAAAGGCGTAAGGTTCACAATGGTGTAAAATTAAAATGGGATATACCGGGCTAGGATTCGAGTTACAGTAACAAGGGCCAAACCAACCACCCAAGAATGGGATCATCGAGCGAAAACACTTAACAACCTCCTAGAAGCAGCTTTTCTTACCACCAGACCTTTCTCCATCAATTAGGAATCTGATGACGTCACTAAACATATTCCTTAAATTGTAGCCATTTGTTTAGTGTTTTTTTTGTGTCTAATCCGCATATATATATCACCATTGCCCTTGATTTTCTTGACAGCATATCTCTTAAATATCATCGTATACACGTGTGATTCAGTTTACGAAGATTTTTCAATGCCGAGAACCTCGATCAGAGGGTAAAAAAGGCGCAAGGTTCACAATGGTGTAAAATTAAAATGGGATATACCGGGCTAGGATTCGAGTTACAGGAACAAGGGCCAAACCAACCACCCAAGAATGGAATCGTCGAGCGAAAACACTTGACAACCTCCTAGAAGCAGCTTTTCTTACCACCAGACCTTTCTCCATCAATTAGGAATCTGATGCCGTCACCAAACACATTCCTTAAATTGTAGCCATTTGTTGAGTGTTTTTTTTGGTGTTTAATCCGCATATATATCACCATTGCCCTTGATTTTCTTGACTGTATATCTCTTAAATATCAACATATACACGTGTGATTTAGTTTACGAAGATTTTTCAATGCCGAGAACCTCGATCAGAGAGTAAAAAAGGCGTAAGGTTCACAATGGTGTAAAATTAAAATGGGATATATCGGGCTAGGATTCGAGTTGCAGTAACAAGGGCCAAACCAACCACCCAAGAATGGAATCATCGAGCGAAAACACTTAACAACCTCCTAGAAGCAGCTTTTCTTACCACCAGACCTTTCTCCATCAATTAGGAATCTGATGACGTCACTAAACACATTCCTTAAATTGTAGCCATTTGTTGAGTGTTTTTTTTTTTGTATCTAATCCGCATATATATCACCATTGCCCTTGATTTTCTTGACTGTATATCTCTTAAATATCAACATATACACGTGTGATTTAGTTTACGAAGATTTTTCAATGCCGAGAACCTCGACCAGAGAGTAAAAGAGGCGTAAGGTTCGCAATGGTGTAAAATTATAATGGGATATACCGGGATAGGATTCAAGTTACAGGAACAAGGGACAAACCAACCACCCAAGAATGGAATCGTCGAGCGAAAACACTTGACAACCTCCTAGAAGCAGCTTTTCTATCCACCAGAACTTTCTCCATCAATTAGGAATCTGATACCGTTACTAAACACATTCCTTAAATTGTAGCCATTTGTTGAGTGTTTTTTTTGGTGTCTAATCAACATATATATCACCATTGCCCTAGATTTTCCTGACTGTATATCTCTTAAATATCAACATATACACGTGTGATTTAGTTTACAAAGATTTTTCAATGCCGAGAACCTCGATCAGAGGGTAAAAAAGGCGTAAGGTTCACAATGGTGTAAAATTAAAATGGGATATACCGGGCTAGGATTCGATTTACAGGAACAAGGGCCAAACCAACCACCCAAGAATGGAATCGTCGAGCGAAAACACTTGACAACCTCCTAGAAGCAGCTTTTCTTGCCACCAGACCTTTCTCCATTAATTAGGAATCTGATGCCGTCACTAAACACATTCATTAAATTGTAGCCATTTGTTGAGTGTTTTTTTGTGTCTAATCAGCATATATATATTACCATTGCCGTTGATTTTCTTGACTGTATATCTCTTAAATGTCAACATATACACGCGTGATTTAGTTTACGAAGATTTTTCAATGCTGAGAACCTCGATCAGAGAGTAAAAAAGGCGTAAGGTTCACAATGGTGTAAAATTAAAATGGGATATACCGGGCTAGGATTCGAGTTACAGTAACAAGGGCCAAACCAACCACCCAAGAATGGCATCATCGAGCGAAAACACTTAACAACCTCCTAGAAGCAGCTTTTCTTACCACCAGACCTTTCTCCATCAATTAGGAATCTGATGACGTCACTAAACATATTCCTTAAATTGTAGCCATTTGTTTAGTGTTTTTTTTGTGTCTAATCCGCATATATATATCACCATTGCCCTTGATTTTCTTGACAGCATATCTCTTAAATATCATCGTATACACGTGTGATTCAGTTTACGAAGATTTTCAATGCCGAGAACCTCGATCAGAGGGTAAAAAAGGCGTAAGGTTCACAATGGTGTAAAATTAAAATGGGATATACCGGGCTAGGATTCGAGTTACAGGAACAAGGGCCAAACCAACCACCCAAGAATGGAATCGTCGAGCGAAAACACTTGACAGCCCCCTAGAAGCAGCTTTTCTTACCACCAGACCTTTCTCCATCAATTAGGAATCTGATGCCGTCACCAAACACATTCCTTAAATTGTAGCCATTTGTTAAGTGTTTTTTTTTGCTGTTTAATCCGCATATATATCACCATTGCCCTTGATTTTCTTGACTGTATATCTCTTAAATATCAACATATACACGTGTGATTTAGTTTACGAAGATTTTTCAATGCCGAGAACCTCGATCAGAGAGTAAAAAAGGCGTAAGGTTCACAATGGTGTAAAATTAAAATGGGATATATCGGGCTAGGATTCGAGTTGCAGTAACATGGGCCAAACCAACCACCCAAGAATGGAATCATCGAGCGAAAACACTTAACAACCTCCTAGAAGCAGCTTTTCTTACCACCAGACCTTTCTCCATCAATTAGGAATCTGATGACGTCACTAAACACATTCCTTAAATTGTAGCCATTTGTTTAGTGTTTTTTTTGTGTCTAATCCGCATATATATCATCATTGCCCTTGATTTTCTTGACTGTATATCTCTTAAATGTCAACATATACACGTGTGATTTAGTTTACGAAGATTTTTCAATGCCGAGAACCTCGATCAGAGAGTAAAAAAGGCGTAAGGTTCACAATGGTGTAAAATTAAAATGAGATATACCGGGCTAGGATTCAAGTTACAGGAACAAGGGCCAAACCAACCATCCAAGAATGGAATCGTCGAGCGAAAACACTTGACAACCTCCTAGAAGCAACTTTTCTTACCACCAGACCTTTCTCCATCAATTAGGAATCTGATGCCGTCATTAAACACATTCCTTAAATTGTAGCCATTTGTTGAGTGTTTTTTTTTTTGTGTCTAATCCGCATATATATAATCATTGCCTTTGATTTTCTTGACTGTATATCTCTTAAATGTCAACATATACACGTGTGATTTAGTTTACGAAGATTTTTCAATGCCGAGAACCTCGATCAGAGAGTAAAAAAGGCGTAAGGTTCACAATGGTGTAAAATTAAAATGGGATTTACCGGGCTAGGATTCGAGTTACAGGAACAAGGGCCAAACCAACCACCCAAGAATGGAATCGTCGAGCGAAAACACTTGACAACCTCCTAGAAGCAGCTTTTCTTACCACCAGACCTTTCTTCATCAATTAGGAATTTGATGTCGTCACTAAACACATTCCTTAAATTGTAGCCATTTGTTGAGTGTTTTTTTTTGGTGTCTAATCCGCATATATATATATCACCATTGCCCTTGATTTTCTTGACAATATATCTCTTAAATATCAACGTATACACGTGTGATTTTAATTTACGAAGATTTTTCAATTCCGAGAACCACGATCAGAGAGTAAAAAATGCGTAAGGTTCACAATGGTGTAAAATTAAAATGGGATATACCGGGCTAGGATTCGAGTTACAGGAACAAGGGCCAAACCAACCACCCAAGAATGGAATCGTCGAGAGAAAACACTTGACAACCTCCTAGAAGCATCTTTTCTTACCACCAGACCTTTCTCCATCAATTAGGAATCTGATGCCGTCACTAAACATATTCCTTAAATTGTAGCCATTTGTTGAGTTTTTTTTTGTGTCTAATCCACATATATATCACCATTGCCCTTGATTTTCTTAACTGTATATCTCTTAAATATCAACATATACACGTGTGATTTAGTTTAGGAAGATTTTTCAATGCCGAGAACCTCGATCAGAGAGTAAAAAAGGCGTAAGGTTCACAATGGTGTAAAATTAAAATGGGATATACCGGGCTAGGATTCGAGTTACAGGAACATGGCCCAAACCAACCACCCAAGAACGGTATCGTCGAGCGAAAACACTTGACAACCTCCTAGAAGCAGTTTTTCTTGCCACCAGACCTTTCTCCATCAATTAGGAATCTGATGCCGGCACTAAACACATTCCTTATATTGTAGCCATTTGTTTAGTGTATTTTTTTTGTCTAATCCGCATATATATCATCATTGCCCTTGATTTTCTTGACTGTATATCTCTTAAATGTCAACATATACACGTGTGATTTAGTTTACGAAGGTTTTTCAATGCCGAGAACCTCGATCAGAGAGTAAAAAAGGCGTAAGGTTCGCAATGATGTAAAATTAAAATGGGATATACCGGGCTAAGATTCGACTTACAGGAACAAGGGCCAAACCAACCACCCAAGAATGGAATCGTCGAGCGAAAACACTTGACAACCTCCTAGAAGCAGCTTTTCTTACAAGCAGACCTTTCTCCATCAATTAGGAATCTGATGTCGTCACTAAACACATTCCTTAAATTGTAGCAATTTGTTTAGTGTTTTTTTAGTGTCTAATCTGCATATATATCACCGTTGCCCGTGATTTTCTTGACTGTATATCTCTTAAATGTCAACATATACACGTGTGATTTAGTTTACGAAGATTTTTCAATGCCGAGAACCTCGATCAGAGAGTAAAAAAGGCTTAAGGTTCACAATGGTGTAAGATTAAAATGGGATATACCGGGCTATGATTCGAGTTACAGGAACAAGGGCCAAACCAACCACCCATGAATGGAATCGTCGAGCGAAAACACTTGACAACCTCCTAGAAGCAGCTTTTCTTACCACCAGACTTTTCTCCATCAATTAGGAATCTGATGCCGTTACTAAACACATTCCTGATATTGTAGCCATTTGTTGAGTGTTTTTTTTGGTGTCTAATCCGCATATATATCACCATTGCCCTTGATTTTCTTGACTGTATATCTCTTAAAAATCATCATATACACGTGTGATTTAGTTTACGAAGATTTTTCAATTCCGAGAACCTCGATCAGCGAGTAGAAAAGGCGTAAGGTTCACAATGGTGTAAAATTAAAAAGAGATATACCGGGCAAGGATTTGAGTTACAGGAACAAGGGCCAAACCAACCACCCAAGAATGGAATCGTCGTGCGAAAACACTTAACAACCTCCTAACAGCAGCTTTTCTTGCCACCAAACCTTTCTCCATCAATTAGGAATCTGATGCCGTCACTTAACCCAATCCTTAAATTGTGGCCATTTGTTGAGTGTTTTTTTTTTTTTTTGGTGTCTAATCCGCATATATATCACCATTGCCCTGGATTTTCTTGACTGTATATCTCTTAAATGTCAACATATACACGTGTGATTTAGTTTACGAAGATTTTTCAATGCCGAGAACCTCTATCGGAGAATAAAAAAGGCGTAAGGTTCACAATGGTGTAAAATTAAAATGGGATATACCAGGCTAGGATTCGACTTACAGGAACAAGGGCCAAACCAACCACCCAAGAATGGAATCGTCGAGCGAAAACACTTGACAACCTCCTAGAAGCAGCTTTTCTTGCCACCAGACCTTTCTCCATCAATTAGGAATCTGATACCGTCACCAAACACATTCCTTAAATTGTAGCCATTTGTTGAGTGTTTTTTTTTGGTGTGTAATCCGCATATATATCACCATTGCCCTTGATTTTCTTGACTGTATATCTCTTAAATATCAACATATACACGTGTGATTTAGTTTACGAAATTTTTCAATGCCGAGAACCTCGATCAGAGAGTAAAAAAGGCATGAGGTTCACAATGGTGTAAAATTAAAATAGGATATACCGAGCTAGGATTCGAGTTACAGGAACAAGGGCAAAACCAACCACCCAAGAATGGAATTGTCGAGCGAAAACACTTGACAACGTCCTAGAAGCAGTTTTTCTTGCCACCAGACCTTTCTCCATCAATTAGGAATCTTATGCCGTCACTAAACACATTCCTTAAATTGTAGCCATTTGTTGAGTGATTATTTTTGGTGTCTAATCCGTATATATATCACCATTGCCCTTGATTTTCTTGACTGTATATCTCTTAAATGTCAACATATACACGTGTGATTTAGTTTACGAAGATTTTTCAATGTCGAGAACCTCGATCAGAGAGTAAAAAAGGCGTAAGGTTCACAATGGTGTAAAATTAAAATGGGATATACCGGGCTAGGATTCGAGTTACAGGAACAAGGGCCAAACCAACCACCCACGAATGGAATCGTCAAGCGAAAACACTTGACAACCTCCTAGAAGCAGCTTTTCTTACCACCAGATCTTTCTCCATCAATTAGGAATCTGATGCCGTCACTAAACACATTCCTTAAATTGTAGCCATTTCTTGAGTGTTTTTTTTGGTGTCTAATCCGCATATATATCACAATTGCCCTTAATTTTCTTGACTGTATATCTCTTAAATGTCAACATATACACGTGTGATTTAGTTTACGAAGATTTTTCAATGCCGAGAACCTCTATCAGAGAGTAAAAAGGCATAAGGTTCACAATGGTGTAAAATTAAAATGGGATATACCGGGCTAGGATTCGAGTTACAGGAACAAGGGCCAAAGTAACCACCCAAGAATGGAATCGTCGAGCAAAAACACTTGACAAACTCTTAGAAGCATCTTTTCTTTCCACCAGACCTTTCTCCATCAATTAGGAATCTGATGCCGTTACTAAACACATTCCTTAAATTGTATCCATTTGTTAAGTGTTTTTTTTGGTGTCTAATCCGCATATATATCACCATTGCCCTTGATTTTCTTGATTGTATATCTCTTAAATATCAACATATACACGTGTGATTTAGTTTACGAAGATTTTTCAACGCCGAGAACCTCGATCAGAGAGTAAAAAAGGAACAAGGTTCACAGTGGTGTAAAATTAAAATGAGATATACCGGGCTAGGATTCGAGTTACAGGAACAAGGGCCAAACCAACCACCCAAGAATGGAATCTGATGCCGTCACTTAACACATTCCTTAAATTGTGGCCATTTGTTGAGTGTTTTTTTTGTGTCTAATCCGCATATATATCACCATTGCCCTGGATTTTATTGACGGTATAGCTCTTAAATGTCAATGTATACACGTGTGATTTAGTTTACGAATATTTTCAATGCCGAGAACCTCTATCAGAGAATAAAAAAGGCGTAAGGTTCACAATGGTGTAAAATTAAAATGGGATATACCGGGCTAGGATTCGAGTTACAGGAACAAGGGCCAAACCACCCACCCAAGAATGGAATCGTCGAGCGAAAACACTTGACAACCTTCTAGAAGCAGCTTTTCTTGCCACCAGACCTTTCTCCATCAATTAGGAATCTGATACCGTTACCAAACACATTCCTTAAATTGTAGCCATTTGTTGAGTGTTTTTTTTGGTGTTTAATCCGCATATATATCACCATTGCCCTTGATTTTCTTGACTGTATATCTCTTAAATATCAACATATACACGTGTGATTTAGTTTACGAAATTTTTCAATGCCGAGAATCTCGACCAGAGAGCAAAAAAGGCGTGAGGTTCACAATGGTGTAAAATTAAAATAGGATATACCGGGCTAGGATTCGAGTTACAGGAACAAGGGCAAAACCAACCACCCAAGAATGGAATCGTCGAGCGAAAAAACTTGACAACCTCCTAGAAGCAGCTTTTCTTGCCACCAGACCTTTCTCCATCAATTAGGAATCCGATACCGTCACCAAACACATTCCTTAAATTTTAGCCATTTGTTGAGTGTTTTTTTTTTTGGTGTTTAATCCGCATATATATCACCATCGCCCTTGATTTTCTTGACTGTATATCTCTTAAATATCAACATATACACGTGTGATTTAGTTTACGAAGATTTGTCAATGCCGAGAACCTCGATCAGAGGGTAAAAAAGGCGTAAGGTTCACAATGGTGTAAAATTAAAATGGGATATACCGGGAAAGGATTCGAGTTACAGGAACAAGGGCCAAACCAACCACCCAAGAATGGAATCATCGAGCGAAAACACTTGACAACCTCCTTGAAGCAGCTTTTCTCACCACCTGACCTTTCTCCATCAATTAGGAATCTGATGCCGTCACTAAACACATTCCTTAAATTGTAGCCATTTGTTGATTGTTTTTTTTTTTGGTATCTAATCCGCATATATATCACCATTGCTCTTGATTTTCTTGACTGTATATCTCTTAAATATCAACATATACACGTGTGATTTAGTTTACGAAGAATTTTCAATGCCGAGAACCTTGATCAGAGAGTAAAAAAGGCGTAAGATTCACAATGCTGTAAAATTAAAATGGGATATACTGGGCTAGGATTCGAGTTACAGGAACAAGGGCCAAACCATCCACCCAAGAATGGAATCGTCGAGCAAAAACACTTGACAACCTCCTAGAAGCAGTTTTTCTTGCCACCAGACCTTTCTCCATCAATTAGGAATCTTACGCCGTCACAAAACACATTCCTTAAATTGTAGCCATTTGTTGAGTGATTATTTTTGGTGTCTAATCCGCATATATATCACCATTGCCCTTGATTTTCTTGATTGTATATCTCTTAAATGTCAACATATACACGTGTGATTTAGTTTACGAAGGTTTTTTAATGTCGAGAACCTCGATCAGAGAGTAAAAAAGGCGTAAGGATCACAATGGTGTAATATTAAAATGCGATATACCGGGCTAGGATTCGAGTTACAGGAACAAGGGCCAAACCAACCACCCAAGAATGGAATCGTCGAGCGAAAACACTTGACAACCTCCTAGAAGCAGCTTTTCTTACCACCAGATCTTTCTCCATCAATTAGGAATCTGATGCCGTCACTAAACACATTCCTTATATAGTAGCCATTTGTTGAGTGTTTTTTTTTGTGTCTAATCCGCATATATATCACCATTGCCCTTGATTTTCTTGACTGTATATCTCTTAAATATCAACATATACACGTGTGATTTAGTTTACGAAGATTTTTCATTGCCGAGAACCTCGATCAGAGAGTAAAAAAGGCATAAGGTTCACAATGGTGTAAAATTAAAATGGGATATACCGGGCTTGGATTCGAGTTACAGGAACAAGGGCCAAACCAACCACCCAAGAATGGAATCGTCGAGCGAAAACACTTGACAACCTCCTAGAAGCAGCTTTTCTTGCCACCAGACCTTTCTCCATCAATTAGGAATATGATACCGTCACTAAACATATTCCTTAAATTGTATCCATTTGTTGAGTGTTTTTTTTGTGTCTAATCCGCATATATATCACCATTGCCCTTGATTTTCTTGCCACCAGACCTTTCTCAATCTATTAGGAATCTGATGGCGTCACTAAACACATTCCTTAAATTGTAGCCATTTGTTGAGTGTTTTTTTTTGTGTATAATTCGCATATATATCACCATTTCCCTTGATTTTCTTGACTGTATATCTCTTAAATATCAACATATACACGTTTGATTTTGTTTACGAAGATTTTTCAATGCCGAGAACCTCGATCATAGAGTAAAAAAGGCGTAAGGTTAACAATGGTGTAAAATTAAAATGGGATATACCGGGCTAGGATTCAAGTTACAGGAACAAGGGACAAACCAACCACCCAAGAATGGAATCATCGAGCGAAAACACTTGACAACCTCCTAGAAGCAGCTTTTCTTGCCACCAGACCTTTCTCAATCTATTAGGAATCTGATGGCGTCACTAAACACATTCCTTAAATTGTAGCCATTTGTTGAGTGTTTTTTTTGGTGACTAATCCTCATATATATCACCATTGCCCTTGATTTTCTTGACTGTATATCTCTTAAATGTCAACATATACACGTGTGATTTAGTTTACGAAGATTTTTCAATGCCGAGAACCTCGATCAGAGAGTAAAAAAGGCGTAAGGTTCACAATGGTGTAAAATTAAAATGGGATATACCGGGCTAGGATTCGAGTTACAGGAACAAGGGCCAAATCAACCACCCAAGAATGGAATCGTCGAGCGAAAACACTTGACAACCTCCTAGAAGCAGCTTTTCTTGCCACCAGACCTTTCTCCATCAATTAGGAATCTGATGCCGTCACTAAACACATTCCTTAAATTGTAGCCATTTGTTGAGTGTTTTTTTTTTGGTGACTAATACGCATATATATCACCATTGCCCTTAATTTTCTTGACTGTATATCTCTTAAATGTCAACATATACACGTGTGATTTAGTTTACGAAGATTTTTCAATGCCGAGAACCTCGATCAGAGTGTAAGAAAGGCGTATGGTTCACAATGGTTTAAAATTAAAATGGGATATACCTGGCTAGGATTCGAGTTACAGGAACAAGGGCCAAACCAACCACCCAAGAATGGAATCGACAAGCAAAAACACTTGACAACCTCCTAGAAGCAGCTTTTCTTGCCACAAGACCTTTCTCCATCAATTAGGAATCTGATGCCGTCACTAAACACATTCCTTAAATTGTAGCCATTTGTTGAGTATTTTTTTTTTGTGTCTAATCCGCATATATATCACCATTGCCCTTGATTTTCTTGATTGTATATCTCTTAAATATCAACATATACACGTGTGATTTAGTTTACGAATATTTTTCAATGCCGAGAACCTCGATCAGAGAGTAAAAAGGCATAAGGTTCACAATGGTGTAGAATTAAAATGGGATATACCGGGCAAGGATTCGAGTTACAGGAACAAGGGCCAAACCAACCACCCAAGAATAGAATCATCGAGCGAAATACTTGACAACCTCCTAGAAGCAGCTTTTCTTGCCACCAGACCTTTCTCCATCAATTAGGAATCTGATGGCGTCACTAAACACATTCCTTAAATTGGAGCCATTTGTTGAGTGTTTTTTTTGGTGACTAATCCTTATATATATCACCATTGCCCTTGATTTTCTTGACTGTATATCTCTTAAATGTCAACATATACACGTGTCATTTAGTTTACGAAGATTTTTCAATGCCGAGAACCTCGATCAGAGAGTAAAAAAGGCGTAAGGTTCACAATGGTGTAAAATTAAAATGGGATATACCGGGCTAGGATTCGAGTTCCAGGAACAAAGGCCAAACCAACCACCCAAGAATGGAATCGTCGAGTGAAAACACTTGGCAACCTCGTTGAAGCAGCTTTTCTTGCCACCAGACCATTCTCCATCAATTTGGAATCTGATGTCGTCACTAAATACATTCCTTAAATTCTAGCCATTTGTTGAGTGTTTTTTTTTTGTGTCTAATTCGCATATATATCACCATTTCCCTTCATTTTCTTGACTGTATATCTCTTAAATATCAACATATACACGTTTGATTTTGTTTACGAAGATTTTTCAATGCCGAGAACCTCGATCAGAGAGTAAAAAAGGCGTAAGGTTAACAATGGTGTAAAATTAAAATGGGATATACCGGGCTAGGATTCAAGTTACAGGAACAAGGGACAAACCAACCACCCAAGAATGGAATCATCGAGCGAAAACACTTGACAACCTCCTAGAAGCAGCTTTTCTTGCCACCAGACCTTTCTCAATCTATTAGGAATCTGATGGCGTCACTAAACACATTCCTTAAATTGTAGCCATTTGTTGAGTGTTTTTTTTGGTGACTAATCCTCATATATATCACCATTGCCCTTGATTTTCTTGACTGTATATCTCTTAAATGTCAACATATACACGTGTGATTTAGTTTCCGAAGATTTTTCAATGCCGAGAACCTCGATCAGAGAGTAAAAAAGGCGTAAGGTTCACAATGGTGTAAAATTAAAATGGGATATACCGGGCTAGGATTCGAGTTACAGGAACAAGGGCCCAACCAACCACCCAAGAATGGAATCGTCGAGCGAAAACACTTAACCTCCTAGAAGCAGCCTTTCTTGCCACCAGACCTTTCTCCATCAATTAGGAATCTGATGCCGTCACTAAACACATTCCTTAAATTGTAGCCATTTGTTGAGTGTTTTTTTTTTGGTGACTAATACGCATATATATCACCATTGCCCTTAATTTTCTTGACTGTATATCTCTTAAATGTCAACATATACACGTGTGATTTAGTTTACGAAGATTTTTCAATGCCGAGAACGTCGATCAGAGTGTAAGAAAGGCGTATGGTTCACAATGGTTTAAAATTAAAATGGGATATACCTGGCTAAAATTCGAGTTACAAGAACAAGGGCCAAACCAACCACCCAAGAATGGAATCATCGAGCGAAAAGACTTGACAACCTCCTAGAAGCAGCTTTTCTTCCCACCAGACCTTTCCCCATCAATTAGGAATCTGACGCCGTCACTAAACACATTCCTTGAATTGTAGCCATTTGTTGAGTATTTTTTTTTTGGTGTCTAATCCGCATATATATCACCATTGCCCTTGATTTTCTTGACTGTATATCTCTTAAATATCAACATATACACGTGTGATTTAGTTTACTAAGATTTTTCAATGCCGAGAACCTCGATCAGAGAGTAAAAAAGGTGTAAGGTTCACAATGGTGTAAAATTAAAATGGGATATACCGGGCTAGGATTAGAGTTACAGGAACAAGGGCCAAACCAACCACCCAAGAATGGAATCGTCGAGCAAAAACACTTGACAACCTCCTAGAAGCAGCTTTTCTTGCCACAAGACCTTTCTCCATCAATTTGGAATCTGATGCCATCACTAAACACATTCCTTAAATTGTAGCCATTTGTTGAGTGTTTTTTTTTGTGTCTAATCCGCATATATATCACCATTGCCCTTGATTTTCTTGAATGTATATCTCTTAAATATCAACATATACACGTGTGATTTAGTTTACGAATATTTTTCAATGCCGAGAACCTCGATCAGAGAGTAAAAAGGCATAAGGTTCACAATGGTGTAGAATTAAAATGGGATATACCGGGCAAGGATTCGAGTTACAGGAACAAGGGCCAAAACAACCACCCAAGAATAGAATCGTCGAGCGAAAACACTTGATAACCTCCTAGAAGCAGCTTTTCTTGCCACCAGACCTTTCTCCATCAATTAGGAATCTGATGGCGTCACTAAACACATTCCTTAAATTGTAGCCATTTGTTGAGTGTTTTTTTTGGTGACTAATCCTTATATATATCACCATTGCCCTTGATTTTCTTGACTGTATATCTCTTAAATGTCAACATATACACGTGTCATTTAGTTTACGAAGATTTTTCAATGCCGAGAACCTCGATCAGAGAGTAAAAAAGGCGTAAGGTTCAAAATGGTGTAAAATTAAAATGGGATATACCGGGCTAGGATTCGAGTTACAGGAACAAGGGCCAAACCAACCACCCAAGAATGGATTCATCGAGTGAAAACAATTGTCAACCTCGTTGAAGCAGCTTTTCTTGCCACCAGACCATTCTCCATCAATTTGGAATCTGATGTCGTCACTAAACACATTCCTTAAATTCTAGCCATTTGTTGAGTGTTTTTTTTTGTGTCTAATTCGCATATATATCACCATTTCCCTTGATTTTCTTGACTGTATATCTCTTAAATATCAACATATACACGTTTGATTTTGTTTACGAAGATTTTTCAATGCCGGGAACCTCGATCAGAGAGTAAAAAAGGCGTAAGGTTAACAATGGTGTAAAATAAAAATGGGATATACCGGGCTAGGATTCAAGTTACAGGAACAAGGGACAAACCAACCACCCAAGAATGGAATCATCGAGCGAAAACACTTGATAACCTCCTAGAAGCAGCTTTTCTTGCCACCAGACCTTTCCCCATCAATTAGGAATCTGATGCCGTCAATAAACACATTCCTTAAATCGTAGCCATTTGTTGAGTGTTTTTTTTGTGTCTAATCCGCATATATATCACCATTGCCCTTGATTTTCTTGACTGTATATCTTTTAAATATCAACATATACACGTGTGATTTAGCTTACCAAGATTTTTCAATGCCGAGATCCTCGACAGAGAGTAAAAAAGGCGTAAGGTTCACAATGGTGTAAAATTAAAATGGGATATACCGGGCTAGGATTCGAGTTACAGGAACAAGGGCCAAACCAACCACTCAAGAATGGAATCGTCGAGAGAAAACACTTTACAACCTCCTAGAAGCAACTTTTCTTGCCACCAGACCTTTCTCCATCAATAAGGAATCTGATGCCGTCACTAAACACATTCCTTAAATTGTAGCCATTTGTTGAGTGTTTTTTTTTTTTTTTTTTTTTTTTGCGTCTAATCCGCATATATATCTTCATTGCCCTTGATTTTCTTGACTGTATATCTCTTAAATATAAACATATACACGTGTGATTTAGTTTACCAAGATTTTTCAATACCGAGAACCTCGATCAGAGAGAAAAAAGGCGTTAGGTTCACAATGGTGTAAAGCTAAAATGGGATATACCGGGCTAGGATTCGAGTTACAGGAACAAGGGCCAAACCAACCACCCAAGAATGGAATCGTCGAGTGAAAACACTTGACAACCTCCTGGAAGCAGCTTTTCTTACCACCAGACCTTTCTCCATCAATTAGGAATCTGATGCCGTCACTAAACACATTCCTTAAATTGTAGCCATTTGTTGAGTGTTTTTTTTTGGTGTCTAATCCGAATATATATCACCATTGCCCTTGATTTTCTTGACCGTATATCTCTTAAATATCAACATATACACGTGTGATTTAGTTTACGAAGATTTTTAAATTCCGAGAACGTCGATCAGAGAGAAAGAAAGGCGTAAGGTTCACAATGGTGTAAAATTAAAATGGGATATACCGGGCTAGGATTCGAGTTACAGGAACAAGGGCCAAACCAACCACCCAAGAATGGAATCGTCGAGCGAAAACACTTGACAACCTCCTAGAAGTAGCTTTTGTTGCCACCAGACCTTTCTCCATCAATAAGGAATCTGATGCCATTACAAAGCACATTCCTTAAATTGTATCCATTTGATGAGTGTTTTTTTGTGTCTTATCCGCATATATATCCCCATTGCCCTTGATTTTCTTGACCGTATATCTCTTAAATATCAACATATACACATGTTATTTAGTTTACGAAGATTTTTAAATTCCGAGAACGTCGATCAGAGAGAAAGAAAGGCGTAAGGTTCACAATGGTGTAAAATTAAAATGGGATATACCGGACTTGGATTCGAGTTATAGGAACAAGGGCCAAACCAACCACCCAAGAATGGAAGCGTCGAGCGAAAACACTTGACAACCTCCAAGAAGCACCTTTTCTTGCCACCAGACCTTTCTCCATCAATTAGGAATCTGATGCCGTCACTAAACACATTCCTTAAATTGTTGCCATTTGTTGAGTGTTTTTTTTTTGGTGTCTAATCCGCATATATATCACCATTGCCCCAGATTTTCTTGACTGTATATCTCTTAAATATCAACATATACGCATGTGATTTAGTTTACGAAGATTTTTCAATGCCGAGAACCTCGATCAGAGAGTAAAAAAGGCGTAAGGTTCACAATGGTGTAAAATTAAAATGGGATATACCGGGCTAGGATTCGAGTTACAGGATCAAGGGCCAAACCAACAACCCAAGAATGGAATCGTCGAGCGAAAACACTTGACAACCTTTTATAAGCAGCTTTTCTTGCCACCAGACCTTTTTCCATCAATTAGGAATCTAATGCCGTCACTATACACATTCTTTAAATTGTAGCCATTTGTTGAGTGATTTTTTTTTGGTGTCTAATCTGTGTATATATCACCATTGCTCTTGATTTTCTTGACTGTATATCTCTTACATGTCAACATATACACATGTGATTTCGTTTACGAATATTTTTCAATGCCGAGAACCTCGATCAGAGAGTAAAAAAGGCGCAAGGTTCACAATGGTGTAAAATTAAAATGGGATATACCGAGCTTGGATTCGAGTTACAGGAACAAGGGCCAAACCAACCACCCAATAATGGAATCGTCGAGCGAAAACACTTGACAACCTCCTAGAAGCAGCGTTTCTTACCACCAGACCTTTCTCCATCAATTAGGAATCCAATGCCGTCACTAAACACATTCCTTAAATTGTAGCCATTTGTTGAGTGTTTTTTTTGTGTCTTATCCGCATATATATAACTATTGCCCTTGATTTTCTTAACTGTATATATCTTAAATGTCAACATATACACGTGTGATTTAGTTTACGAAGATTTTTCAATGCCGAGAACCTCGATCCGAGAGTAAAAAAGGCGTAAGGTTCACAATGGTGTAAGAATAAAATGGGATATACCGGGCTAGGATTCGAGTTACAGGAACAAGGGCCAAACCAACCACCCAAGAATGGATTCATCGAGTGAAAACAATTGTCAACCTCGTTGAAGCAGCTTTTCTTGCCACCAGACCATTCTCCATCAATTTGGAATCTGATGTCGTCACTAAACACATTCCTTAAATTCTAGCCATTTGTTGAGTGTTTTTTTTTGTGTCTAATTCGCATATATATCACCATTTCCCTTGATTTTCTTGACTGTATATCTCTTAAATATCAACATATACACGTTTGATTTTGTTTACGAAGATTTTTCAATGCCGGGAACCTCGATCAGAGAGTAAAAAAGGCGTAAGGTTAACAATGGTGTAAAATAAAAATGGGATATACCGGGCTAGGATTCAAGTTACAGGAACAAGGGACAAACCAACCACCCAAGAATGGAATCATCGAGCGAAAACACTTGATAACCTCCTAGAAGCAGCTTTTCTTGCCACCAGACCTTTCCCCATCAATTAGGAATCTGATGCCGTCAATAAACACATTCCTTAAATCGTAGCCATTTGTTGAGTGTTTTTTTTGTGTCTAATCCGCATATATATCACCATTGCCCTTGATTTTCTTGACTGTATATCTTTTAAATATCAACATATACACGTGTGATTTAGCTTACCAAGATTTTTCAATGCCGAGATCCTCGACAGAGAGTAAAAAAGGCGTAAGGTTCACAATGGTGTAAAATTAAAATGGGATATACCGGGCTAGGATTCGAGTTACAGGAACAAGGGCCAAACCAACCACTCAAGAATGGAATCGTCGAGAGAAAACACTTTACAACCTCCTAGAAGCAACTTTTCTTGCCACCAGACCTTTCTCCATCAATAAGGAATCTGATGCCGTCACTAAACACATTCCTTAAATTGTAGCCATTTGTTGAGTGTTTTTTTTTTTTTTTTTTTTTTGCGTCTAATCCGCATATATATCTTCATTGCCCTTGATTTTCTTGACTGTATATCTCTTAAATATAAACATATACACGTGTGATTTAGTTTACCAAGATTTTTCAATACCGAGAACCTCGATCAGAGAGAAAAAAGGCGTTAGGTTCACAATGGTGTAAAGCTAAAATGGGATATACCGGGCTAGGATTCGAGTTACAGGAACAAGGGCCAAACCAACCACCCAAGAATGGAATCGTCGAGTGAAAACACTTGACAACCTCCTGGAAGCAGCTTTTCTTACCACCAGACCTTTCTCCATCAATTAGGAATCTGATGCCGTCACTAAACACATTCCTTAAATTGTAGCCATTTGTTGAGTGTTTTTTTTTGGTGTCTAATCCGAATATATATCACCATTGCCCTTGATTTTCTTGACCGTATATCTCTTAAATATCAACATATACACGTGTGATTTAGTTTACGAAGATTTTTAAATTCCGAGAACGTCGATCAGAGAGAAAGAAAGGCGTAAGGTTCACAATGGTGTAAAATTAAAATGGGATATACCGGGCTAGGATTCGAGTTACAGGAACAAGGGCCAAACCAACCACCCAAGAATGGAATCGTCGAGCGAAAACACTTGACAACCTCCTAGAAGTAGCTTTTGTTGCCACCAGACCTTTCTCCATCAATAAGGAATCTGATGCCATTACAAAGCACATTCCTTAAATTGTATCCATTTGATGAGTGTTTTTTTGTGTCTTATCCGCATATATATCCCCATTGCCCTTGATTTTCTTGACCGTATATCTCTTAAATATCAACATATACACATGTTATTTAGTTTACGAAGATTTTTAAATTCCGAGAACGTCGATCAGAGAGAAAGAAAGGCGTAAGGTTCACAATGGTGTAAAATTAAAATGGGATATACCGGACTTGGATTCGAGTTATAGGAACAAGGGCCAAACCAACCACCCAAGAATGGAAGCGTCGAGCGAAAACACTTGACAACCTCCAAGAAGCACCTTTTCTTGCCACCAGACCTTTCTCCATCAATTAGGAATCTGATGCCGTCACTAAACACATTCCTTAAATTGTTGCCATTTGTTGAGTGTTTTTTTTTTGGTGTCTAATCCGCATATATATCACCATTGCCCCAGATTTTCTTGACTGTATATCTCTTAAATATCAACATATACGCATGTGATTTAGTTTACGAAGATTTTTCAATGCCGAGAACCTCGATCAGAGAGTAAAAAAGGCGTAAGGTTCACAATGGTGTAAAATTAAAATGGGATATACCGGGCTAGGATTCGAGTTACAGGATCAAGGGCCAAACCAACAACCCAAGAATGGAATCGTCGAGCGAAAACACTTGACAACCTCTTATAAGCAGCTTTTCTTGCCACCAGACCTTTTTCCATCAATTAGGAATCTAATGCCGTCACTATACACATTCTTTAAATTGTAGCCATTTGTTGAGTGATTTTTTTTTGGTGTCTAATCTGTGTATATATCACCATTGCTCTTGATTTTCTTGACTGTATATCTCTTACATGTCAACATATACACATGTGATTTCGTTTACGAATATTTTTCAATGCCGAGAACCTCGATCAGAGAGTAAAAAAGGCGCAAGGTTCACAATGGTGTAAAATTAAAATGGGATATACCGAGCTTGGATTCGAGTTACAGGAACAAGGGCCAAACCAACCACCCAATAATGGAATCGTCGAGCGAAAACACTTGACAACCTCCTAGAAGCAGCGTTTCTTACCACCAGACCTTTCTCCATCAATTAGGAATCCAATGCCGTCACTAAACACATTCCTTAAATTGTAGCCATTTGTTGAGTGTTTTTTTTTGTGTCTTATCCGCATATATATAACTATTGCCCTTGATTTTCTTAACTGTATATATCTTAAATGTCAACATATACACGTGTGATTTAGTTTACGAAGATTTTTCAATGCCGAGAACCTCGATCCGAGAGTAAAAAAGGCGTAAGGTTCACAATGGTGTAAGATTAAAATGGGATATACCGGGCTAGGATTCGATTTACAGGAACAAGGGCCAAACCAACCACCCAAGAATGGAATCGTTGAGCGAAAACACTTGACAACCTCCTAGAAGCAGGTTTTCTTGCCACCAGACCTTTCTCCATCAATTAGGAATTTGATGCCGTCACTAAACACATTCCTTAAATTGTAGCCATTGTTAGAGTGTTTTTTTGTGTCTAATCCACATATATATCACCATTGCCCTTGATTTTCTTGATTGTATATCTCTTAAATATCAACATATACACGTGTGATTTAGTTTACAAATATTTTTCAATGCCGAGAACCTCGATCAGAGAGTAAAAAAGGCGTAAGGTTCACAATGGTGTAAAATTAAAATGGGATATACCGGGCCAGGATTCGAGTTATAGAAACAAGGGCCAAACCAACCACCCAAGAATGGAATCGTCGAGCGAAAACACTTGACAACCTCCTACAAGTAGCTTTTCTTGCCACCAGACCTTTCTCCATCAATTAGGAATCTGATGTCGTCACTAAACACATTCCATAAATTGTTGCCATTTGTTAAGTGTTTTTTTTTTTGTGTGTAATCCGCATATATATATCACCATTACCCTTCATTTTCTTGACTGTATATCTCTTAAATATCAACATATACACATGTGATTTAGTTTACAAAGATTTTTCAATGCCGAGAACCTCGACCAGAGAGTAAAAAAGGCGTAAGGTTCATAATGGTGTAAGATTAAAATGGGATATACCGGGCTAGGATTCGAGTTATAGGAACAAGGGCCAAACCAACCACCCAAGAAAGGAATCGTCGAGCGAAAACACTTGACAAGCTCCTAGAAGCAGCTTTTCTTACCACCAGACCTTTCTCCGTTAATTAGGAATCTGATGCCGTCACTAAACACATTCCTTAAATTATAGCCATTTCTTGAGTGTTTTTTTTGTCTAATCCGCATATATATCACCATTGCCCTTGATTTTCTTGACTGTATATCTCTTAAATATCAACATATACACGTGTGATTTAGTTTACGAAGATTTCTCAATGCCGAGAACCTCAATAAGAGAATAAAAAAGGCGTAAGGTTCACAATGGTGTAAAATTAAAATGGTATATACCGGGCTAGGATTCGAGTTACAGTAACAAGGGCCAAACCAACCACCCTAGAATGGAATCGTCGAGCGAAAACACTTGACAACCTCCTAGAAGCAGCTTTTCTTGCCACCAGACATTTATCCATCAATTAGGATTCTGATGCTGTCACTAAACACATTCCTTAAATTGTAGCCATTTATTGAGTGATTTTTTTTGGTGTCTAATCCGTGTATATATCACCATTGCTCTTGATTTTCTTGACTGTATATCTCTTAAATGTCAACATATACACATGTGATTTAGTTTACGAAGATTTTTCAATGCTGAGAACCTCGATCAGAGAGTAAAAAAGGCGCAAGGTTCGCAATGGTGTAAAATTAAAATGGGATATACCGGGCTAGGATTTGAGTTACAGGAACAAGGGCCAAACCAACCACCCAAGAATGGAATCGTCGAGCGAAAACACTTGACAACCTCCTAGAAGCAGCTTTTCTTGCCACCAGACCTTTCTCCATCAATTAGGAATCTGATGCCGTCACTAAACACATTCCTTAAATTGTAGCAATTTGTTAAGTGTTTTTTTTGGTGTCTAATCCGCTTATATATCACCATTGCCCTTGATTTTCTTGACTGTATATATCTCTTAAATGTCAACATTTACACGTGTGATTTAGTTTACAAAGATTTTTCAGTACCGAGAACCTCGATCAGAGAGTAAAAAAGGCGTAAGGTTCCCAATGGTGTAAAATTAAAATGGGATATACCGGGCAAGGATTCGAGTTACAGGAACAAGGGCCAAACCAACCACCCTAGAATGGAATCGTCAGGCGAAAACACTTGAAAACCTCCTAGAAGCAGCTTTTCTTGCCACCAGACCTTTCTCCATGAATTAGGAATCTGATGCCGTCACTAAACACATTCCTTAAATTGTAGCCATTTGTTGAGTGTTTTTTTTGGTGTCTAATCCGCATATATATCACCATTGCCCTTGATTTTCTTGACTGTATATCTATTAAATATCAACATATACACGTGTGATTTAGTTTACGAAGATTTTTCATTGCCGAGAACCTCGATCAGAGACTAAAAAAGGCGTAAGGTTCACAATGGTGTAAAATTAAAATGGGATATACCGGGCTAGGATTCGAGTTACAGGAACAAGGGCCAAACCAACCACCCAAGAATGGAATCGTCGAGCGAAAACACTTGACAACCTCCTAGAAGTAGCTTTTGTTGCCACCAGACCTTTCTCCATCAATAAGGAATCTGATGCCATTACAAAGCACATTCCTTAAATTGTATCCATTTGATGAGTGTTTTTTTGTGTCTTATCCGCATATATATCCCCATTGCCCTTGATTTTCTTGACTGTATATCTCTTAAATATCAACATATACACATGTTATTTAGTTTACGAAGATTTCTTAATGCTGAGAACCTCGACCAGAGAGTAAAAAAGGCGTAAGGTTCACAATGGTGTAAAATTAAAATGGGATATACCGGGCTAGGATTCGAGTTACAGGAACAAGGGCCAAACCAACCACCCAAGAATGGAATCGTCGAGCGAAAACACTTGACAACCTCCTAGAAGCAGCTTTTCTTGCCACCAGACCTTTCTCCATCAATTAGGAATCTGATGCCGTCACTAAACACATTCCTTAAATTGTAGCCATTTGTAGAGTGTTTTTTTTTTGGTGTCTAATCCGCATATGTATCACCATTGCCGTTGATTTTCTTGACTGTATATCTATTAAATATCAACATATACACGTGTGATTTAGTTTACGAAGATTTTTCATTGCCGAGAACCTCGATCAGAGAGTAAAAAAGGCGTAAGGTTCCCAATGGTGTAAAATTAAAATGGGATATACTGGGCTAGGATTCGAGTTACAGGAACAAGGGCCAAATCAACCACCCAAGAATGGAATCGTCGAGCGAAAACAATTGACAACCTCCTAGAAGTAGCTTTTCTTGCTACCAGACCTTTCTCCATCAATAAGGAGTCTGATGTCATTACTAAACACATTCCTTAAATTGTAGCCATTTGTTGAGTGTTTTTTTTTGGTGTCTAATCCGCATATATATCACCATGCCCTTGATTTTCTTGACTGTATATCTCTTAAATATCAACATATACACGTGTGATTTAGTTTACAAAGATTTTTCATTGCCGAGAAACTCGATCAGAGAGTAAAAAAGGCGTAAGGTTCACAATGTTGTAAAATTAAAATGGGATATACCAGGCTAGGATTCGAGTTACAACAACAAGGGCCAAACCAACCACCCAAGAATGGAATCGTCTAGCGAAAACACTTGACAACCTCCTAGAAGCAGCTTTTCTTATTACCAGACCTTTCTCCATCAAATAGGAATCCGATGCCATCACTAAACACATTCCTTAAATTGTAGTCATTTGTTGAGTGTTTTATTTTTGTGTCTTATCCACATATATATCACCATTGCCCTTGATTTTCTTGACTGTATATATCTTAAATGTCAACATATACACGTGTGATTTAGTTTACAAAGATTTTTCAATGCCGAGAACCTCGATCAGAGAGTAAAAAAGGCGTAAGGTTCACAATGGTGTAAAATTAAAATGGGATATACCGGGCTAGGATTCGAGTTAGGGGAACAAAGGCCAAACCAACCAACCAAGAATGGAATCGTCGAGCGAAAACACTTGACAACCTCCTAGAAGTAGCTTTTCTTGCCACCAGACCTTTCTCCATCGATAAGGAATCTGATGCAGTTACTAAACACATTCCTTAAATTGTAGTCATTTGTTGAGTGTTTTTTTTTTGTGTCTTATCCACATATATATCACCATTGCCCTTGATTTTCTTGACTGTAAATCTATTAAATATCAACATATACACGTGTGATTTAGTTTACGAAGATTTTTCATTGCCGAGATCCTCGATCAGAGAGTAAAAAAGGCGTAAGGTTACCAATGGTGTAAAATTAAAATGGGATATACCGAGCTAGGATTCGAGTTACAGGAACAAGGGCCAAACCAACCACCCTAGAATGGAATCGTCGAGCGAAAACACTTAACAACCTCCTAGAAGCAGTTTTTCTTGCCACCAGACCTTTCTCCATCAATTAGGAATCTGATGCCGTCACTAAACACATTCCTTAAATTGTAGCCATTTGTTGAGTGTTTTTTTTTTGTGTCTAATCCGCAAATATATCACAATTGCCCTGGATTTTATTGACGGTATATCTCTTAAATGTCAACGTATACACGTGTGATTTAGTTTACGAAGATTTTCAATGCCGAGAACCTCTATCAGAGAATAAAAAAGGCGTAAGGTTCACAATGGTGTAAAATTAAAATGGGATATACCGGGCTAGGATTCGAGTTATAGGAACAAGGGCCAAACCAACCACCCAAGAATGGAATCGTCGAGCGAAAACACTTGACAACCTCCTAGAAGCAGCTTTTCTTGCCACCAGACCTTTCTCCATCAATTAGGAATCTGATGCCGTCACTAAACACATTCCTTAAATTGTAGCAATTTGTTGAGTGTTTTTTTTGGTGTCTAATCCGCTTATATATCACCATTGCCCTTGATTTTCTTGACTGTATATATCTCTTAAATGTCAACATATACACGTGTGATTTAGTTTACAAAGATTTTTCAGTACCGAGAACCTCGATCAGAGAGTAAAAAAGGCGTAAGGTTCCCAATGGTGTAAAATTAAAATGGGATATACCGGGCAAGGATTCGAGTTACAGGAACAAGGGCCAAACCAACCACCCTAGAATGGAATCGTCGAGCGAAAACACTTGACAACCTCCTAGAAGCAGCTTTTCTTGCCACCAGACCTTTCTCCATGAATTAGGAATCTGATGCCGTCACTAAACACATTCCTTAAATTGTAGCCATTTGTTGAGTGTTTTTTTTTTTGGTGTCTAATCCGCATATATATCACCATTGCCCTTGATTTTCTTGACTGTATATCTATTAAATATCAACATATACACGTGTGATTTAGTTTACGAAGATTTTTCATTGCCGAGAACCTCGATCAGAGACTAAAAAAGGCGTAAGGTTCACAATGGTGTAAAATTAAAATGGGATATACCGGGCTAGGATTCGAGTTACAGGAACAAGGGCCAAACCAACCACCCAAGAATGGAATCGTCGAGCGAAAACACTTGACAACCTCCTAGAAGTAGCTTTTGTTGCCACCAGACCTTTCTCCATCAATAAGGAATCTGATGCCATTACAAAGCACATTCCTTAAATTGTATCCATTTGATGAGTGTTTTTTTGTGTCTTATCCGCATATATATCCCCATTGCCCTTGATTTTCTTGACTGTATATCTCTTAAATATCAACATATACACATGTTATTTAGTTTACGAAGATTTCTTAATGCTGAGAACCTCGACCAGAGAGTAAAAAAGGCGTAAGGTTCACAATGGTGTAAAATTAAAATGGGATATACCGGGCTAGGATTCGAGTTACAGTAACAAGGGCAAAACAACCACCCAAGAATGGAATCGTCGAGCGAAAACACTTGACAACCTCCTAGAAGCAGCTTTTCTTGCCACCAGACCTTTGTCCATCAATTAGGAATTTGATACCGTCACTAAACACATTCCTTAAATTGTAGCCATTTGTTGAGTGTTTTTTTTGGAGTCTAATCCGCTTATATATCACCATTGCCCTTGATTTTCTTGACTGTATATATCTTAAATGTCAACATATACACGTGTGATTTAGTTTACAAACATTTTTTAGTACCGAGAACCTCGATCAGAGAGTAAAAAAGGCGTAAGGTTCACAATGGTGTAAAATTAATATGGGATATACCGGGCTAGGATTCGAGTTACAGAAACAAGGACCAAACCAACCACCCAAGAATGGAATCGTCGAGCGAAAACACTTGACAACCTCCTAGAAGCAGCTTTTCTTGCCACCAGACCTTTCTCCATCAATTAGGAATCTGATGCCGTCACTAAACACATTCCTTAAATTGTAGCCATTTGTAGAGTGTTTTTTTTGGTGTCTAATCCGCATATGTATCACCATTGCCCTTGATTTTCTTGACTGTATATCTATTAAATATCAACATATACACGTGTGATTTAGTTTACGAAGATTTTTCATTGCCGAGAGAGTAAAAAAGGCGTAAGGTTCCCAATGGTGTAAAATTAAAATGGGATATACCGGGCTAGGATTCGAGTTACAGGAACAAGGGCCAAATCAACCACCCAAGAATGGAATCGTCGAGCGAAAACACTTGACAACCTCCTAGAAGTAGCTTTTCTTGCTACCAGACCTTTCTCCATCAATAAGGAGTCTGATGTCGTTACTAAACACATTCCTTAAATTGTAGCCATTTGTTGAGTGTTTTTTTTTGGTGTCTAATCCGCATATATATCACCATGCCCTTGATTTTCTTGACTGTGTATCTCTTAAATATCAACATATACACGTGTGATTTAGTTTACGAAGATTTTTCATTGCCGAGAACCTCGATCAGAGAGTAAAAAAGGCGTAAGGTTCACAATGTTGTAAAATTAAAATGGGATATACCAGGCTAGGATTCAAGTTACAACAACAAGGGCCAAACCAACCACCCAAGAATGGAATCGTCTAGCGAAAACACTTGACAACCTCCTAGAAGCAGCTTTTCTTATTACCAGACCTTTCTCCATCAAATAGGAATCCGATGCCATCACTAAACACATTCCTTAAATTGTAGTCATTTGTTGAGTGTTTTATTTTTGTGTCTTATCCACATATATATCACCATTGCCCTTGATTTTCTTGACTGTATATATCTTAAATGTCAACATATACACGTGTGATTTAGTTTACAAAGATTTTGCGTTGCCGAGAACCTCGATCAGAGAGTAAAAAAGGCGTAAGGTTCACAATGGTGTAAAATTAAAATGGGATATACCGGGCTAGGATTCGAGTTAGGGGAACAAAGGCCAAACCAACCACCCAAGAATGGAATCGTCGAGCGAAAACACTTGACAACCTCCTAGAAGTAGCTTTTCTTGCCACCAGACCTTTCTCCATCGATAAGGAATCTGATGCAGTTACTAAACACATTCCTTAAATTGTAGTCATTTGTTGAGTGTTTTTTTTTTGTGTCTTATCCACATATATATCACCATTGCCCTTGATTTTCTTGACTGTAAATCTATTAAATATCAACATATACACGTGTGATTTAGTTTACGAAGATTTTTCATTGCCGAGATCCTCGATCAGAGAGTAAAAAAGGCGTAAGGTTACCAATGGTGTAAAATTAAAATGGGATATACCGAGCTAGGATTCGAGTTACAGGAACAAGGGCCAAACCAACCACCCTAGAATGGAATCGTCGAGCGAAAACACTTAACAACCTCCTAGAAGCAGTTTTTCTTGCCACCAGACCTTTCTCCATCAATTAGGAATCTGATGCCGTCACTAAACACATTCCTTAAATTGTAGCCATTTGTTGAGTGTTTTTTTTTTGGTGTCTAATCCGCATATATATCACCATTGCCCTTGATTTTCTTGATTGTATATCTATTAAATATCAACATATACACGTGTGATTTAGTTTACGAAGATTTTTCATTGCCGAGAACCTCGATCAGTGAGTAAAAAAGGCGTAAGGTTCACAATGGTGTAAAATTAAAATGGGATATACCGGGATAGGATTCGAGTTACAGGAACAAGGGCCAAACCAACCACCCAAGAATGGAATCGTCGAGCGAAAACACTTGACAACCTCCTAGAAGTAGCTTTTCTTGCCACCAGACCTTTCTCCATCAATAAGGAATCTGATGCCGTTACTACACACATTCCTTAAATCGTAGCCATTTGTTGAGTGTTTTTATGTGTCTAATCCGCATATATATCCCCATTGCCCTTGATTTTCTTGACTGTATATCTCTTAAATATCAACATATACACGTGTTATTTAGTTTACGAAGATTTCTTAATGCCGAGAACCTCGACCAGAGAGTAAAAAAGGCGTAAGGTTCACAATGGTGTAAAATTAAAATGGGATATACCGGGCTAGGATTCGAGTTAAAGTAACAAGGGCCAAACCAACGACCCAAGAATGGAATCGTCAAGCGAAAACACTTGACAACCTCCTCGAAGCAGCTTTTCTTGCCACCAGACCTTTCTCCATTAATTAGGAATCTGATACCGTCACTAAACACATTCCTTAAATTGTAGCCATTTATTGAGTGATTTATTTTGGTGTCTAATCCGTTTATATATCACCATTGCTCTTGATTTTCTTAACTGTATATCTCTTAAATGTCAACATATACACATGTGATTTAGTTTACGAAGATTTTTCAATGCTGAGAACCTCGATCAGAGAGTAAAAAATGCGCAAGGTTCACAATGGTGTAAAATTAAAATGGGATAAACCGGGCTAGGATTCGAGTTACAGGAACAAGGGCCAAACCAACCACCCAAGAATGGAATCGTCGAGCGAAAACACTTAACAACCTCCTTGAAGCAGCTTTTCTTACACCTAGACCATTCTCCATCAATTAGGAATCTGATGCCGTCACTAAACACATTCCTTAAATTGTAGCCATTTGTTGAGTGTTTTTTTTTTTGGTGTCTAATCCGCTTATATATCACCATTGCCCTTGATTTTCTTGACTGTATATCTCTTAAATGTCAACATATACATGTGTGATTTAGTTTACAAAGATTTTTCAGTACCGAGAACCTCGATCAGAGAATAAAAAAGGCGTAAGGATCACAATGGTGTAAAATTAAAATGGGATATACCGGGCTAGTATTCGAGTTACAGGAACAAGGGCCAAACCAACCACCCAAGAATGGAATCGTCGAGCGAAAACACATGACAACCTCCTAGAAGTAGCTTTTCTTGCCACCAGACCTTTCTCCATCAATAAGGAGTCTGATGCCGTTACTAAACACATTCCTTAAATTGTAGCCATTTGTTGAGTGTTTTTTTTGGTGTCTAATCCGCATATATATCACCATTGCCCTTGATTTTCTTGACTGTATATCTCTTAAATATCAACATATACACGTGTGATTTAGTTTACGAAGATTTTTCATTGCCGAGAACATCGATAAGATAGTAAAAAAGGCGTAAGGTTCACAATGTTGTAAAATTAAAATGGGATATACCGGGCTAGGATTCGAGTTACAGCAACAAGGGCCAAACCAACCACCCAAGAATGGAATCGTCGAGCGAAAACACTTGACAACCTCCTAGAAGCAGCTTTTCTTATCACCAGACCTTTCTCCATCAAATAGGAATCCGATGCCGTCACTAAACACATTCCTTAAATTGTAGCCATTTGTTGAGTGTTTTTTTTTGTGTCTTATCCGCATATATATCACCATTGCCCTTGATTTTCTTGATTGTATCTATCTTAAATGTCAACATATACACGTGTAATTTAGTTTACAAAGATTTTTCAATGTCGAGAACCACGATTAGAGAGTAAAAAAGGCGTAAGGTTCACAATGGTGTAAAATTAAAATGGGATATACCGGGCTAGGATTCGAGTTACAGCAACAAGGGGCAAACCAACCACCCAAGAATGGAATCGTCGAGCGAAAACACTTGACAAACTCCTAAAAGTAGCTTTTCTTGCCACCAGACCTTTCTCCATCAATAAGGAATCTGATGCCGTTACTACACACATTCCTTAAATCGTAGCCATTTGTTGAGTGTTTTTTTGTGTCTAATATGCATATATATCCCCATTGCCCTTGATTTTCTTGACTGTATATCTCTTAAATATCAACATATACACGTGTTATTTAGTTTACGAAGATTTCTTAATGCCGAGAACCTAGACCAGAGAGTAAAAAAGGCGTAAGGTTCACAATGGTGTAAAATTAAAATGGGATATACCGGGCTAGGATTCGAGTTAAAGTAACAAGGGCCAAACCAACCACCCAAGAATGGAATCGTCGAGCGAAAACACTTGACAACCTCCTCGAAGCAGCTTTTCTTGCCACCAGACCTTTCTCCATTAATTAGGAATCTGATACCGTCACTAAACACATTCCTTAAATTGTAGCCATTTATTGAGTGATTTTTTTTTTGGTGTCTAATCCGTGTATATATCACCATTGCTCTTGATTTTCTTGACTGTATATCTCTTAAATGTCAACATATACACATGTGATTTAGTTTACGAAGATTTTTCAATGCTGAGAACCTCGATCAGAGAGTAAAAAATGCGCAAGGTTCACAATGGTGTAAAATTAAAATGGGATATACCGGGCTAGGATTCGAGTTACAGGAACAAGGGCCAAACCAACCACCCAAGAATGGAATCGTCGAGCGAAAACACTTAACAACCTCCTAGAAGCAGCTTTTCTTACCACTAGACCATTCTCCATTAATTAGGAATCTGAAGCCGTCACTAAACACATTCCTTAAATTGTAGCCATTTGTTGAGTGTTTTTTTTTGGTGTCTAATCCGCTTATATATCACCATTGCCCTTGATTTTCTTGACTGTATATCTCTTAAATGTCAACATATACACGTGTGATTTAGTTTACAAAGATTTTTCAGTACCGAGAACCTCGATCAGAGAATAAAAAAGGCGTAAGGATCACAATGGTGTAAAATTAAAATGGGATATACCGGGCTAGGATTCGAGTTACAGGAACAAGGGCCAAACCAACCACCCAAGAATGGAATCGTCGAGCGAAAACACATGACAACCTCCTAGAAGTAGCTTTTCTTGTCACCTGACCTTTCTCCATCAATAAGGAGTCTGATGCCGTTACTAAACACATTCCTTAAATTGTAGCCATTTGTTGAGTGTTTTTTTTGGTGTCTAATCCGCATATATATCACCATTGCCCTTGATTTTCTTGACTGTATATCTCTTAAATATCAACATATACACGTGTGATTTAGTTTACGAAGATTTTTCATTGCCGAGAACATCGATCAGATAGTAAAAAAGGCGTAAGGTTCACAATGTTGTAAAATTAAAATGGGATATACCGGGCTAGGATTTGAGTTACAGCAACAAGGGCCAAACCAACCACCCAAGAATGGAATCGTCGAGCGAAAACACTTGACAACCTCCTAGAAGCAGCTTTTCTTATCACCAGACCTTTCTCCATCAAATAGGAATCCGATGCCGTCACTAAACACATTCCTTAAATTGTAGCCATTTGTTGAGTGTTTTTTTTTTGTGTCTTATCCGCATATATATCACCATTGCCCTTGATTTTCTTGACTGTATCTATCTTAAATGTCAACATATACACGTGTAATTTAGTTTACAAAGATTTTTCAATGCCGAGAACCACGATTAGAGAGTAAAAAAGGCGTAAGGTTCACAATGGTGTAAAATTAAAATGGGATATACCGGGCTAGGATTCGAGTTAGGGGAGCAAAGGCCAAACAAACCACCCAAGAATGGAATCGTCGAGCGAAAACACTTGACAACCTCCTAGAAGCAGCTTTTCTTATCACCAGACCTTTCTCCATCAAATAGGAATCCGATGCCGTCACTATACACATTCCTTAAATTGTAGCCATTTGTTGAGTGTTTTTTTTTTGTGTCTTATCCGCATATATATCACCATTGCCCTTGATTTTCTTGACTGTATATCTCTTAAATATCAACATATACACGTGTGATTTAGTTTACGAAGATTTTTAATGCCGAGAACCTCGATCAGAGAGTAAAAAAGGCGTAAGGTTCACAATGTTGTAAAATTAAAATGGGATATACCGGGCTAGGATTCGAGTTACAGCAACAAGGGGCAAACCAACCACCCAAGAATGGAAACGTCGAGCGAAAACACTTGACAACCTCCTAGAAGCAGCTTTTCTTGCCACCAGACCTTTCTCCATCAATTAGGAATCTGATGCCGTCACTAAACACATTCCTTAAATTGTAGCCATTTGTAGAGTGTTTTTTTTTGGTGTCTAATCCGCATATGTATCACCATTGCCCTTGATTTTCTTGACTGTATATCTATTAAATATCAACATATACACGTGTGATTTAGTTTACGAAGATTTTTCATTGCCGAGAACCTCGATCAGAGAGTAAAAAAGGCATAAGGTTCCCAATGGTGTAAAATTAAAATGGGATATACCGGGCTAGGATTCGAGTTACAGGAATAAGGGCCAAACCAACCACCCAAGAATGGAATCGTCGAGCGAAAACACTTGACAACCTCCTAGAAGTAGCTTTTCTTGCTACCAGACCGTTCTCCATCAATAAGGAGTCTGATGTCGTTACTAAACACATTCCTTAAATTGTAGCCATTTGTGGAGTGTTTTTTTTTGGTGTCTAATCCGCATATATATCACCATTGCCCTTGATTTTCTTGACTGTATATCTCTTAAATATCAACATATACACGTGTGATTTAGTTTACGAAGATTTTTCATTGCCGAGAACCTCGATCAGAGAGTAAAAAAGGCGTAAGGTTCACAATGTTGTAAAATAAAAATGGGATATACCGGGCTAGGATTCGAGTTACAACAACAAGGGCCAAACCAACCACCCAAGAATGGAATCGTCTAGCGAAAACACTTGACAACCTCCTAGAAGCAGCTTTTCTTATTACCAGACCTTTCTCCATCAAATAGGAATCCGATGCCATCACTAAACACATTCCTTAAATTGTAGTCATTTGTTGAGTGTTTTTTTTTGTGTCTTATCCACATATATATCATCATTGCCCTTGATTTTCTTGACTGTATATATCTTAAATGTCAACATATACACGTGTGATTTAGTTTACAAAGATTTTTCAATGCCGAGAACCTCGATCAGAGAGTAAAAAAGACGTAAGGTTCACAATGGTGTAAAATTAAAATGGGATATACCGGGCTAGGATTCAAGTTAGGGGAACAAAGGCCAAACCAACCACCCAAGAACGGAATCGTCGAGCGAAAACACTTGACAACCTCCTAGAAGTAGCTTTTCTTGCCACCAGACCTTTCTCCATCGATAAGGAATCTGATGCAGTTACTAAACACATTCCTTAAATTGTAGTCATTTGTTGAGTGTTTTTTTTCTGTGTCTTATCCACATATATATCACCATTGCCCTTGATTTTCTTGACTGTATATCTATTAAATATCAACATATACACGTGTGATTTAGTTTACGAAGATTTTTCATTGCCGAGAACCTCGATCAGAGAGTAAAAAAGGCGTAAGGTTCCCAATGGTGTAAAATTAAAATGGGATATACCGAGCTAGGATTCGAGTTACAGGAACAAGGGCCAAACCAACCACCCTAGAATGGAATCGTCGAGCGAAAACACTTGACAACCTCCTAGAAGCAGCTTTTCTTGCCACCAGACCTTTCTCCATCAATTAGGAATCTGATGCCGTCACTAAACACATTCCTTAAATTATAGCCATTTGTTGAGTGTTTTTTTTGGTGTCTAATCTGCATATATATCACCATTGCCCTTGATTTTCTTGACTGTATATCTATTAAATATCAACATATACACGTGTGATTTAGTTTACGAAGATTTTTCATTGCCGAGAACCTCGATCAGAGAGTAAAAAAGGCGTAAGGTTCACAATGGTGTAAAATTAAAATGGGATATACCGGGATAGGATTCGAGTTACAGGAACAAGGGCCAAACCAACCACCCAAGAATGGAATCGTCGAGCGAAAACACTTAACAACCTTCTAGAAGTAGCTTTTCTTGCCACCAGACCTTTCTCCATCAATAAGGAATCTGATGCCGTTACTACACACATTCCTAAAATTGTAGCCATTTGTTGAGTGTTTTTTTGTGTCTAATCCGCATATATATCCCCATTGCCCTTGATTTTCTTGACTGTATATCTCTTAAATATCAACATATACACGTGTTATTTAGTTTACGAAGATTTCTTAATGCCGAGAACCTCGACCAGAGAGTAAAAAAGGCGTAAGGTTCACAATGGTGTAAAATTAAAATGGGATATACCGGGCTAGGATTCGAGTTAAAGTAACAAGGGCCAAACCAACCACCCAAGAATGGAATCGTCGAGCGAAAACACTTGACAACCTCCTCGAAGCAGCTTTTCTAGCCACCAGACCTTTCTCCATTAATTAGGAATCTGATACCGTCACTAAACACATTCCTTAAATTGTAGCCATTTGTTGAGTGATTTTTTTTTGGTGTCTAATCCGTGTATATATCACCATTGCTCTTGATTTTCTTGACTGTATATCTCTTAAATGTCAACATATACACATGTGATTTAGTTTACGAAGATTTTTCAATGCTGAAAACCTCGATCAGAGAGTAAAAAATGCGCAAGGTTCACAATGGTGTAAAATTAAAATGGGATATACCGGGCTAGGATTCGAGTTACAGGAACAAGGGCCAAACCAACCACCCAAGAATGGAATCGTCGAGCGAAAACACTTAACAACCTCCTAGAAGTAGCTTTTCTTGCCACCAGACCTTTCTCCATCAATAAGGAATCTGATGCCGTTACTACACACATTCCTTAAATTGTAGCCATTTGTTGAGTGTTTTTTTGTGTCTAATCCGCATATATATCCCCATTGCCCTTGATTTTCTTGACTGTATATCTATTAAATATCAACATATACACGTGTGATTTAGTTTACGAAGATTTTTCATTGCCGAGAACCTCGATCAGAGAGTAAAAAAGGCGTAAGGTTCACAATGGTGTAAAATTAAAATGGGATATACCGGGATAGGATTCGAGTTATAGGAACAAGGGCCAAACCAACCACCCAAGAATGGAATCGTCGAGCGAAAACACTTAACAACCTTCTAGAAGTAGCTTTTCTTGCCACCAGACCTTTCTCCATCAATAAGGAATCTGATGCCGTTACTACACACATTCCTTAAATTGTAGCCATTTGTTGAGTGTTTTTTTGTGTCTAATCCGCATATATATCCCCATTGCCCTTGATTTTCTTGACTGTATATCTCTTAAATATCAACATATACACGTGTTATTTAGTTTACGAAGATTTCTTAATGCCGAGAACCTCGACCAGAGAGTAAAAAAGGCGTAAGGTTCACAATGGTGTAAAATTAAAATGGGATATACCGGGCTAGGATTCGAGTTAAAGTAACAAGGGCCAAACCAACCACCCAAGAATGGAATCGTCGAGCGAAAACATTTGACAACCTCCTCGAAGCAGCTTTTCTAGCCACCAGACCTTTCTCCATTAATTAGGAATCTGATACCGTCACTAAACACATTCCTTAAATTGTAGCCATTTGTTGAGTGATTTTTTTTTTGTGTCTAATCCGTGTATATATCACCATTGCTCTTGATTTTCTTGACTGTATATCTCTTAAATGTCAACATATACACATGTGATTTAGTTTACGAAGATTTTTCAATGCTGAGAACCTCGATCAGAGAGTAAAAAATGCGCAAGGTTCACAATGGTGTAAAATTAAAATGGGATATACCGGGCTAGGATTCGAGTTACAGGAACAAGGGCCAAACCAACCACCCAAGAATGGAATCGTCGAGCAAAAACACTTAACAACCTCCTAGAAGCAGCTTTTCTTACCACTAGACCATTCTCCATCAATTAGGAATCTGATGCCGTCACTAAACACATTTCTTAAATTGTAGCCATTTGTTGAGTGTTTTTTTTTTGGTGTCTAATCCGCTTATATATCACCATTGCCCTTGATTTTCTTGACTGTATATCTCTTAAATGTCAACATATAGACGTGTGATTTAGTTTACAAAGATTTTTCAGTACCGAGAACCTCGATCAGAGAATAAAAAAGGCGTAAGGATTACAATGGTGTAAAATTAAAATGGGATATACCGGCTTAGGATTCGAGTTAGGGGAACAAAGGCCAAACCAACCACCCAAGAATGGAATCGTCGAGCGAAAACACTTGACAACCTCCTAGAAGTAGCTTTTCTTGCCACCAGACCTTTCTCCATCGATAAGGAATCTGATGCAGTTACTAAACACATTCCTTAAATTATAGTCATTTGTTGAGTGTTTTTTTTCTGTGTCTTATCCACATATATATCACCATTGCCCTTGATTTTCTTGACTGTATATCTATTAAATATCAACATATACACGTGTGATTTAGTTTACGAAGATTTTTCATTGCCGAGAACCTCGATCAAAGAGTAAAAAAGGCGTAAGGTTCCCAATGGTGTAAAATTAAAATGGGATATACCGAGCTAGGATTCGAGTTACAGGAACAAGGGCCAAACCAACCACCCTAGAATGGAATCGTCGAGAGAAAACACTTGACAACCTCCTAGAAGCAGCTTTTCTTGCCACCAGACCTTTCTCCATCAATTAGGAATCTGATGCCGTCACTAAACACATTCCTTAAATTGTAGCCATTTGTTGAGTGTTTTTTTTTGGTGTCTAATACGCATATATATCACCATTGCCCTTGATTTTCTTGACTGTATATCTATTAAATTTCAACATATACACGTGTGATTTAGTTTACGAAGATTTTTCATTGCCGAGAACCTCGATCAGAGAGTAAAAAAGGCGTAAGGTTCCCAATGGTGTAAAATTAAAATGGGATATACCGAGCTAGGATTCGAGTTTCAGGAACAAGGGCCAAACCAACCACCCTAGAATGGAATCGTCGAGCGAAAACACTTAACAACCTCCTAGAAGCAGCTTTTCTTACCACTAGACCATTCTCCATCAATTAGGAATCTGATGCCGTCACTAAACACATTCCTTAAATTGTAGCCATTTGTTGAGTGTTTTTTTTTGGTGTCTAATCCGCTTATATATCACCATTGCCCTTGATTTTCTTGATTGTATATCTCTTAAATGCCAACATATACACGTGTGATTTAGTTTACAAAGATTTTTCAGTACCGAGAACCTCGATCAGAGAATAAAAAAGGCGTAAGGTTCACAATGGTGTAAAATTAAAATGGGATATACCGGGCTAGGATTCGAGTTAGGGGAACAAAGGCCAAACCAACCACCCAAGAATGGAATCGTCAAGCGAAAACACTTGACAACCTCCTAGAAGTAGCTTTTCTTGCCACCAGACCTTTCTCCATCGATAAGGAATCTGATGCAGTTACTAAACACATTCCTTAAATTGTAGTCATTTGTTGAGTGTTTTTTTCTGTGTCTTATCCACATATATATCACCATTGCCCTTGATTTTCTTGACTGTATATCTACTAAATATCAACATATACACGTTTGATTTAGTTTACGAAGATTTTTCATTGCCGAGAACCTCGATCAGAGAGTAAAAAAGGCGTAAGGTTCCCAATGGTGTAAAATTAAAATGGGATATACCGAGCTAGGATTCGAGTTACAGGAACAAGGGCCAAACCAACCACCCAAGAATGGAATCGTCGAGCGAAAACACTTAACAACCTCCTAGAAGTAGCTTTTCTTGCCACCAGACCTTTCTCCATCAATAAGGAATCTGATGCCGTTACTACACACATTCCTTAAATAGTAGCCATTTGTTGAGTGTTTTTTTGTGTCTAATCCGCATATATATCCCCATTGCCCTTGATTTTCTTGACTGTATATCTCTTAAATATCAACATATACACGTGTTATTTAGTTTACGAAGATTTCTTAATGCCGAGAACCTCGACCATAGAGTAAAAAAGGCGTAAGGTTCACAATGGTGTAAAATTAAAATGGGATATACCGGGCTAGGATTCGAGTTAAAGTAACAAGGGCCAAACCAACCACCCAAGAATGGAATCGTCGAGCGAAAACACTTGACAACCTCCTCGAAGCAGCTTTTCTAGCCACCAGACCTTTCTCCATTAATTAGGAATCTGATACCGTCACTAAACACATTCCTTAAATTGTAGCCATTTGTTGAGTGATTTTTTTTGGTGTCTAATCCCTGTATATATCACCATTGCTCTTGATTTTCTTGACTGTATATCTCTTAAATGTCAACATATACACATGTGATTTAGTTTACGAAGATTTTTCAATGCTGAGAACCTCGATCAGAGAGTAAAAAATGCGCAAGGCTCACAATGGTGTAAAATTAAAATGGGATATACCGGGCTAGGATTCGAGTTACAGGAACAAGGGCCAAACCAACCACCCAAGAATGGAATCGTCGAGCGAAAACACTTAACAACCTCCTAGAACCAGCTTTTCTTACCACTAGACCATTCTCCATCAATTAGGAATCTGATGCCGTCACTAAACACATTCCTTAAATTGTAGCCATTTGTTGAGTGCTTTTTTTTTGTGTCTAATCCGCTTATATATCACCATTGCCCTTGATTTTCTTGACTGTATATCTCTTAAATGTCAACATATACACGTGTATTTAGTTTACAAAGATTTTTCAGTACCGAGAACCTCGATCAGAGAATAAAAAAGGCGTAAGGATCACAATGGTGTAAAATTAAAATGGGATATACCGGGCTAGGATTCGAGTTACAGGAACAAGGGCCAAACCAACCACCCAAGAATGGAATCGTCGAGCGAAAACACATGACAACCTCCTAGAAGTAGCTTTTCTTGCCACCAGACCTTTCTCCATCAATAAGGAGTCTGATGCCGTTACTAAACACATTCCTTAAAGTGTAGCCATTTGTTGAGTGTTTTTTTTGGTGTCTAATCCGCATATATATCACCATTGCCCTTGATTTTCTTGACTGTATATCTCTTAAATATCAACATATACACGTGTGATTTAGTTTACGAAGATTTTTCATTGCCGAGAACATCGATCAGATAGTAAAAAAGGCGTAAGGTTCACAATGTTGTAAAATTAAAATGGGATATACCGGGCTAGGATTCGAGTTACAGCAACAAGGGCCAAACCAACCACCCAAGAATGGAATCGTCGAGCGAAAACACTTGACAACCTCCTAGAAGCAGCTTTTCTTATCACCAGACCTTTCTCCATCAAATAGGAATCCGATGCCGTCACTAAACACATTCCTTAAATTGTAGCCATTTGTTGAGTGTTTTTTTTTGTGTCTTATCCGCATATATATCACCATTGCCCTTGATTTTCTTGACTGTATCTATCTTAAATGTCAACATATACACGTGTAATTTAGTTTACAAAGATTTTTCAATGCCGAGAACCTCGATTAGAGAGTAAAAAAAGGCGTAAGGTTCACAATGGTGTAAAATTAAAATGGGATATACCGGGCTAGGATTCGAGTAAGGGGAACAAAGGCCAAACCAAACACCCAAGAATGGAATCGTCGAGCGAAAACACTTGACAACCTCCTAGAAGTAGCTTTTCTTGCCACCAGACCTTTCTCCATTGAGCAATCTGATGCAGTTACTAAACACATTCCTTAAATTGTAGCCATTTGTTGAGTGTTTTTTTTGGTGTCTAATCCGCATATATATCACCATTGCCCTTGATGTTCTTGACTGTATATCTCTTAAATATCAACATATACACGTGTGATTTAGTTTACGAAGATTTTTAATGCCGAGAACCTCGATCAGAGAGTAAAAAAGGCGTAAGGTTCACAATGTTGTAAAATTAAAATGGGATATACCGGGCTAGGATTCGAGTTACAGCAACAAGGGGCAAACCAACCACCCAAGAATGGAATCGTCGAGCGAAAACACTTGACAAACTCCTAGAAGCAGCTTTTCTTATCACCAGACCTTTCTCCATCAAATAGGAATCTGATGCCGTCACTAAACACATACCTTAAATTGTAGCCATTTGTTGAGTGTTTTTTTTTTGTGTCTTATCCGCATATATATCACCATTGCCCTTGATTTTCTTGACTGTATATATCTTAAATGTCAACATATACACGTGTGATTTAGTTTACGAAGATTTTTCAATGCCGAGAGCCTCAATCAGAGAGTAAAAAAGGCGTAAGGTTCACAAAGGTGTAAAATTAAAATGGGATATACCGGACAAGGATTCGGGTTAGGGGAACAAGGGCCAAACCAACCACCCAATAATGGAATCGTCGACCGAAAACACTTGACAACCTCCTAGAAGTAGCTTTTCTTGCCACCAGACCTTTCTCCATCGATAAGGAATCTGATGCAGTTACTAAACACATTCCTTAAATTGTAGCCATTTTTTGAGTTTTTTTTTTGTGTCTAATCCGCATATATATCACCATTGCCCTTGATTTTCGTGACTGTATATCTCTTAAATATCAACATATACACATGTGATTTAGTTTACGAAGATTTTTCAATGCCGAGAATCTCGATCAGAGAGTAAAAAAGGCGTAAGGTTCACAATGTTGTAAAATTAAAATGGGATACACCGGGCTAGGATTCGAGTTACAGCAACAAGGGCCAAACCAACCACCCAAGAATTGAATCGTCGAGCGAAAACACTTGACAACCTCCTAGAAGCAGCTTTTCTTATCACCAGACCTTTCTCCATCAAATAGGAATCCGATGCCGTCACTAAACACATTCCTTAAATTGTAGCAATTTGTTGAGTGTTTTTTATTTGTGTCTTATCCGCATATATATCACCATTGCCCTTGATTTTCTTGACTGTATATATCTTAAATGTCAACGTATACACGTGTAATTTAGTTTACGAAGATTTTTCAATGCCGAGAACCTCGATCAGAGAGTAAAAAAGGCGAAAGGTTCATAATGGCGTAAAATTAAAATGGGATATACCGGGCAAGGATTCGAGTTAGGGGAACATGGGCCAAACCAACCACCCAAGAATGGAATCGTCGAGCGAAAACACTTGACAACCTCCTAGAAGTAGCTGTTCTTGCCACCAAACCTTTCTCCCTCAATAAGGAATCTGATGCCGTTACTAAACACATTCCTTAAATTGTAGCCATTTGTTGAGTGTTTTTTTTTGGTGTCTAATCCGCATACATATCACCATTGCCCTTGATTTTCTTGACTGTATATCTCTTAAATATCAACATATACACGTGTGATTTAGTTTACGAAGATTTTTCAATGCCGAGAACCTCGATCAGAGAGTAAAAAAGGCGTAAGGTTCACAATGGTGTAAAATTAAAATGGGATATACCGGGCTAGGATTCGAGTTACAGCAACAAGGGCCAAACCAACCACCCAAGAATGGAATCGTCGAGAGAAAACACTTGACAACCTCCTAGAAGCAGCTTTTCTTATCACCAGACCTTTCTCCATCAATTAGGAATCCGATGCCGTCACTAAACACATTCCTTAAATTGTAGCCATTTGTTTAGTGTTTTTTTTGTGTCTTATCCACATATATATCACCATTGCCCTTGATTTTCTTGACTGTATATATCTTAAATGTCAACATATACACGTATGATTTAGTTTACGAAGATTTTTCAATGCCGAGAACCTCAATCAGAGAGTAAAAAAGGCGTAAGTTTCACAATGGTGTAAAATTAAAATGGGATATACCGGGCTAGGATTCGAGTTACAGTAACAAGGGCCAAACAAAGCACCCAAGAATGGAATCGTCGAGCGAAAACACTTGACAACCTCCTAGAAGCAGCTTTTCTTGCCACCAGACCTTTCTCCATCAATTAGGAATCTGATACCGTCACTAAACACATTCCTTAAATTGTAGCCATTTGTTGAGTGTTTTTTTGGTGTCTAATCCACTTATATATCACCATTGCCCTTGATTTTCTTGACTGTATATATCTTAAATGTCAACATATACATGTGTGATTTAGTTTACAAAGATTTTTCAGTACCGAGAACCTCGATCAGAGAGTAAAAAAGGCGTAAGGTTCAGAATGGTGTAAAATTAAAATGGGATATACCGTGATAGGATTCGAGTTACAGGAACAAGGACCAAACCAACCACCCAAGAATGGAATCGTCGAGCGAAAACACTTGACAACCTCCTAGAAGCAGCTTTTCTTGCCACCAGACCTTTCTCCATCAATTAGGAATCTGATGCCGTCACTAAACACATTCCTTAAATTGTAGCCATTTGTTGATTGTTTTTTTTTGGTGTCTAATCCGCATATATATCACCATTTCCCTTGATTTTCTTGACTGTATATCTATTAAATATTAACATATACACGTGTGATTTAGTTTACGAAGATTTTTCATTGCCGAGAACCTCGATCAGAGAGTAAAAAAGGCGTAAGGTTCCCAATGGTGTAAAATTAAAATGGGATATACCGGGCTAGGATTCGAGTTACAGGAACAAGGGCCAAACCAACCACCCAAGAATGGAATCGTCTAGCGAAAACACTTGACGACCTCCTAGAAGTAGCTTTTCTTGCCACCAGACCTTTCTCCATCAATAAGGAGTCTGATGCCGTTACTAAACACATTCCTTAAATTGTAGCTATTTGTTGAGTGTTTTTTTTTGTGTCTAATCCGCATATATATCACTATTCCCCTTGATTTTCTTGACTGTATATCTCTTAAATATCAACATATACACGTGTGATTTAATTTACGAAGATTTTTCATTGCCGAGAACCTCGATCGGAAAGTAAAAAAGGCGTGAGATTCACAATGTTGTAAAATTAAATTGGGATATACCGGGCTAGGATTCGAGTTACAGCAACAAGGGCCAAACCAACCACCCAAGAATGGAATCGTCGAGCAAAAACACTTGACAACCTCCTAGAAGCAGCTTTTCTTATCACCAGACCTTTCTCCATCAAATAGGAATCCGATGCCGTTACTAAACACATTCCTTAAATTGTAGCCATTTGTTGAGGATTTTTTTTTGTGTCTTATCCGCATATATATCACCATTGCCCTTGATTTTCTTGACTGTATATATGTTAAATGTCAACATATACACGTGTGATTTAGTTTACAAAGATTTTTCAATGCCGAGAACCTCGATCAGAGATTAAAAAAGGCGTAAGGTTCACAATGGTGTAAAATTAAAATGGGATATACCGGGCTAGGATTCGAGTTACAGCAACAAGGGCCAAACCAACCATCCAAGAATGGAATCATCGAGCGAAAACACTTGACAACCTCCTAGAAGCAGCTTTTCTTATCACCAGACCTTTCTCCATCAAATAGGAATCCGATGCCGTCACTAAACACATTCCTTAAATTGTAGCCATTTGTTGAGTTTTTTTTTTTGTGTCTTATCCGCATATATATCACCATTGCCCTTGATTTTCTTGACTGTATATATCTTAAATGTCAACATATACACGTGTGATTTAGTTTACGAAGATTTTTCAATGCCGAGAACCTCAATAAGAGAGTAAAAAAGGCGTATGGTTCACAATGGTGTAAAATTAAAATGGGATATACCGAGCTAGGATTCGAGTTAGGGGAACAAGGGCCAAACCAACCACCCAAGAATGGAATCGTCGACCGAAAACACTTCACAACCTCCTAGAAGTAGCTTTTCTTGCCACCAGACCTTTCTCCATCGATAAGGAATCTGATGCAGTTACTAAACACATTCCTTAATTTATAGCCATTTTTTGAGTAGGTGTCTAATCCGCATATATATCACCATTGCCCTTGATTTTCGTGACTGTATATCTCTTAAATATCAACATATAAACGTGTGATTTAGTTTACGAAGATTTTTCAATGCCGAGAACCTCGATCAGAGAGTAAAAAAGGCGTAAGGTTCACAATGTTGTAAAATTAAAGTGGGATATATCGGGCTAGGATTCGAGTTACAGCAACAAGGGCCAAACCAACCACCCAAGAATTGAATCGTCGAGCGAAAACACTTGACAACCTCCTAGAAGCAGCTTTTCTTATCACCAGACCTTTCTCCATCAAATAGGAATTGCCGTCACTAAACACATTCTTTAAATTGTAGCAATTTGTTGAGTGTTTTTTTTTTGTGTCTTATCCGCATATATATCACTATTGCCCTTGATTTTCTTGACTGTATATATCTTAAATGTCAACATATACACGTGTGATTTAGTTTACGAAGATTTTTCAATGCCCAGAACCTCGATCAGAGAGTAAAAAAGGCGTAAGGTTCACAACGGTGTAAAATTAAAATGGGATATACCGGGCTAGGATTCGAGTTACAGTTACAAGGGCCAAACCAAGCACCCAAGAATGGAATCGTCGAGCGGAAACACTTGTGAACCTCCTAGAAGCAGCTTTTCTTGCCACCAGACCTTTCTCCATCAATTAGGAATCTTATGCCGTCACTAAACACACTCCTTAAATTGTAGCCATTTATTGATTGATATTTTTGACTGTATATCTCTTAAATGTCAACATATACACATGTGATTTAGTTTACGAAGATTTTTCAATGCTGAGAACCTCGATCAGAGAGTAAAAAAGGCGCAAGGTTCACAATGGTGTAAAATTGAAATGGGATATACCGGGCTTGGATTCGAGTTACAGGAACAAGGGCCAAACAAACCGCCGAAGAATGGAATCGTCGAGCGAAAACACTTGACAACCTCCTAGAAGCAGCTTTTCTTGCCACCAGACCTTTCTCCATCATTTAGGAATCTGATGCCGTCACTAAACACATTCCTTAAATTGTAGCCATTTGTTGAGTGTTTTTTTGGTGTCTAATCCGCTTATATATCACCATTGCCCTTGATTTTCTTGACTGTATATCTCTTAAATGTCAACATATACACGTGTGATTTAGTTTACAAAGATTTTTCAGTACCGAGAACCTCGATCAGAGAGTAAAAAAGGCGTAAGGTTCACAATGGTGTAAAATTAAAATGGGATATACCGGGATAGGATTCGAGTTACAGGAACAAGGGCCAAACCAACCACCCAAGAATGCAGTCGTCGAGCGAAAACACTTGACAACCTCCTAGAAGCAGCTTTTCTTGCCACCAGACCTTTCTCCATCAATTAGGAATCTGGTGCCGTCACTAAACACATTCCTTAAATTGTAGCCATTTGTTGAGTGTTTTTTTTGGTGTCTAATCCGCATATATATCACCATTACCCTTGATTTTCTTGACTGTATATCTATTAAATATCACCATATACACGTGTGATTTAGTTTACAAAGATTTTTCATTACCGAGAACCTCGATCAGAGAGTAAAAAAGGCGTAAGGTTCACCATGGTGTAAAATTAAAATGGGATATACCGGGCTAGGATTCGAGTTACAGGAACAAGGGCCAAACCAACCACCCAAGAATGGAATCGTCGAGCGAAAACACTTGACAACCTCCTAAAAACAGCTTTTCTTATCACCAGACCTTTCTCCATCAATTAGGAATCCGATGCCGTCACTAAACACATTCCTTAAATTGTAGCCATTTGTTGAGTGTTTTTTTTTGTGTCTTATCCGGATATATATCACCAATGCCCTTGATTTTCTTGACTGTATATATCTTAAATGTCAACATATACACGTGTGATTTAGTTTATGAAGATTTTTCAATGCCGAGAACCTCGATCAGAGTGTAAAAAAGGCATAAGGTTCACAATGGTGTAAAATTAAAATGGAATATACCGGGCTAGGATTCAAGTTACAGGAACAAGGGCCAAACCAACCACCCAAGAATGGAATCGTCGAGCGAATACACTTGACAACCTCCTAGAAGTAGCTTTTCTTGCCACCAGACCTTTCTCCATCAATAAGGAATCTGATGCCGTTACTAAACACATTCCTTAAATTGAAGCCATTTGTTGAGTATTTTTTTTGGTGTCTAATCCGCATATATATCACCATTGCCCTTGATTTTCTTGACTGTATATCTCTTAAATATCAACATATACACGTGTGATTTAGTTTACGAAGATTTTTCAATGCCGAGGACCTCGATCAGAGATTAAAAAAGGCGTATGGTTCACAATGGTGTAAAATTAAAATGGGATATACCGGGCTAGGATTCGAGTTACAGCAACAAGGGCCAAACCAACCACCCAAGAATGGAATCGTCGAGCGAAAACACTTGTCAACCTCCTAGAAGCAGCTTTTCTTATCACCAGACCTTTCTCCATCAATTAGGAATCCGATGCCGTCACTAAACACATTCCATAAATTGTAGCCATTTGTTGAGTGTTTTTTTGTGTCTTATCCGCATATATATCACCATTGCCCTTGATTTTCTTGACTGTATATATCTTAAATGTCAACATATACACGTGTGATTTAGTTTACGAATATTTTTCAATGCCGAGAAGCTCGATCAGAGTGTAAAAAAGGCGTAAGGTTCACAATGGTGTAAGATTAAAATGGGATATCATCGAGCGAAAACACTTGACGTAAGGTTCACAATGGTGTAAGGTTCACAATGGTGTAAGATTTAGTTTACGAATATTTTTCAATGCCGAGTTACAGGAACAAGGGCCAAACCAACCACCCAAGATAGGAATCATCGAGCGAAAACAGTTGACAACCTCCTAGAAGCAGCTTTTCTTGCATCCAGACCTTTCTCCATAAATTAGGAATCTGATGCCGTCACTAAACATATTCCTTAAATTGTTGCCATTTGTTTAGTGGTGTTTTTTTTGGTGTCAAATCCGCATATATATCACCATTGCCCTTGATTTTCTTGACTGTATATCTCTTAAATATCAACATATACAGGTGTGATTTAGTTTACGAAGATTTTTCAATGCCGAGAACCTCGATCAGAGATTAAAAAAGGCGTAAGGTTCACAGCGGTGTAAGATTAAAATAGGATATACCGGGCTAGCATTCGAGTTACAGGAACAATGGCCAAACTAACCACCCAAGAATGAAATCATCGAGCTAAAACACTTGACAACCTCCTAAAAGCAGCTTTTCTTATCACCAGACCTTTCTCCATCAATTAGGAATCCGATGCCGTCACTAAACACATTCCTTAAATTGTAGCCATTTGTTGAGTGTTTTTTTTTGTGTCTTATCCGGATATATATCACCAATGCCCTTGATTTTCTTGACTGTATATATCTTAAATGTCAACATATACACGTGTGATTTAGTTTACGAAGATTTTTCAATGCCGAGAACCTCGATAAGAGAGTAAAAAAGGCATAAGGTTCACAATGGTGTAAAATTAAAATGGGATATACCGGGCTAGGATTCGAGTTACAGGAACAAGGGCCAAACCAACCACCCAAGAATGGAATCGTCGAGCGAAAACACTTGACAACCTCCTAGAAGTAGCTTTTCTTGCCACCAAACCTTTCTCCATCAACAAGGAATCTGATGCCGTTACTAAACACATTCCTTAAATTGTAGCCATTTGTTTAGAGTGTTTTTTTTTGTGTCTAATCCGCATATATATCACCATTGCCCTTGATTTTCTGGACTGTATATCTCTTAATTGTCAACATATACACGTGTGATTTAGTTTACGAAGATTTTTCAATGCCGAGAACCTCGATCAGAGTGTAAAAATGGCGTAAGGTTCACAATGGTGTAAAATTAAAATGGGATATACCGGGCTGGGATTCGAGTTACAGGAACAAGGGCCAAACCAACCACCCAAGAATGGAATCGTCGAGCGAAAACACTTGACAACCACCTAGAAGCAGCTTTTCTTACCATCAGACCTTTCTCCATCAAATAGGAATCTGATGCCATCACTAAACACATTCCTTAAATTGTAGCTATTTGTTGAGTGTTTTTTTTGTGTCTAATCCGCATATATATCACCATTTCTCTTGATTTTCTTGACTGTATGTCTCTTAAATATCAACATATACACGTGTGATTTAGTTTACGAAGATTTTTCAATGCCGAGAACCTCGATCAGAGATTAAAAAAGGCGTAAGGTTCACAATGGTGTAAAATTTAAACGTGATATACCGGGCTAGGATTCGAGTTACAGGAACAAGGGCCAAACCAACCACCCAAGAATGGAATCGTCGAGCGAAAACACTTGACAACCTCCTAAAAGCAGCTTTTCTTGCCACCAGACCTTTCTCCATCAATTAGGAATCTGATGCCGTCACTAAACACATTCCTTAAATTGTAGCCATTTGTTGAGTGTTTTTTTTTGGTGTCTAATCCTCATGTATATCACCATTGCCCTTGATTTTCTTGACTCTATATCTCTTAAATGTCAACATATACACGTGTGATTTAGTTTACTAACATATTTCAATGCCGAGAACCTCTATCAGAGAGTAAAAAAGTCATAAGGTTCACAATGGTGAAAAATTAAAATGGGATATACCGGGCTAAGATTCGAGTTAGAGGATCAAGGGCCAAACCAGCCACCAAGAATGGAATCGTCGAGCGAACCACCAGACCTTTCTCTATCAATTAGGAATCTGATGCCGTCACTAAACACATTCCTTAAATTGTAGCCATTTGTTGAGTGTTTTTTTTTTGTGTCTAATCCGCATATATATCACCATTGCCCATGATTTTCTTGACTGTATATCTCTTAAATGTCAACATATACACGTGTGATTTAGTTTACGAAGATTTTTCAATGCCGAGAACCTCTATCAGAGAGTAAAAAAGGCGTAAGGTTCACAATGGTGTAAAATTAAATTGGGATATACCGGGCTAGGATAAGAGATATAGGAACAAGGGCCAAACCAACCACCCAAGAATGGAATCTTCGAGCGAAAACACTTGACAACCTCCTAGAAGCATCTTTTCTTACCACCAGACCTTTCTCCATCAATTAGGAATCTGATGCCGTCACTAAACACATTCCTTAAATTGTAGCCATTTTTTGAGTGTTTTTTTTGTTGTCTAATCCGCATATATATCACCATTGCCCTTGTTTTTCTTGATTGTATATCTCTTAAATGTCAACATATACACGTTTGATTTAGTTTACGAAGATTTTTCAATGCCGGGAACCTCGATCAGAAAGTAAAAAAGGCGTAAGGTTCACAATGGTGTAAGATTAAAATGTGATATACCGGGCTATGATTCGAGTTACAGGAACAAGGGCCAAACTAACCACCCAAGAATGAAATCGTCGACTTAAAACACTTGACAACCTCCTAGAAGCAGCTTTTCTTACCACCAGACCTTTTTCCATCAATTAGGAATCTGATGCCGTCACGAAACACATTCCTTAAATTGTAGCCATTTGTTGAGTGTTTTTTTTGGTGTCAAATCCGCATATATATCACCATTGCCCTTGATTTTCTTCACTGTATATATCTTAAATATCAACATATACAGGTGTGATTTAGTTTACGAAAATTTTTCAATGCCGAGAACCTTGATCAGAGAGTAAAAAAGGCGTAAGGTTCACAACGGTGTAAGATTAAAATGGGATATACCGGGCTAGGATTCGAGTTACAGGAACAAGGGCCAAACTAACCACCCAAGAATGAAATCGTCGAGGAAAAACACTTGACAACCTCCTAGAAGCAGCTTTTCTTACCACCAGACCTTTTTCCATCAATTAGGAATCTGATGCGATCACGAAACACATTCCTTAAATTGTAGCCATTTGTTGAGTTTTTTTTTGGTGTCTAATCCGCATATATATCACCATTGCCCTTGATTTTCTTGACTGTATATCTCTTAAAGATCATCATATACACTTGTGATTTAGTTTACGAAGATTTTTCAATGCCGAGAACCTCTATCAGAGAGTAAAAAAGGCGTAAGGTTCACAATGGTGTAAAATTAAAATGGGATATTCTGGGCGAGCATTCGAGTTACAGGAACAAGGGACAAACCAACCACCCAAGAATGGAATCGTCGAGCGAAAACACTTGACAACCTCCTAGAAGCAGCTTTTCTTGCCACCAGACATTTCTCCATCAATAAGGAATCTGATGCTGTCACTAAACACATTCCTTAAATTGTAGCCATTTGTTTAGAGTGTTTTTTTTTTGGTGTCTAATCCGCATATATATCGCCATTGCCCTTGATTTTCTTGACTGTATATCTCTTAATTGTCAACATATACACGTGTGATTTATTTTACGAAGATTTTTCAATGCCGAGAACCTCGATCAGAGATTAAAAAAGGCGTAAGGTTCACAATGGTGTAAAATTTAAACGTGATATACCGGGCTAGGATTCGAGTTACAGGAACAAGGGCCAAACCAACCACCCAAGAATGGAATCGTCGAGCGAAAACACTTGACAACCTCCTAAAAGCAGCTTTTCTTGCCACCAGACCTTTCTCCATCAATTAGGAATCTGATGCCGTCACTAAACACATTCCTTAAATTGTAGCCATTTGTTGAGTGTTTTTTTTTGGTGTCTAATCCTCATGTATATCACCATTGCCCTTGATTTTCTTGACTCTATATCTCTTAAATGTCAACATATACACGTGTGATTTAGTTTACTAACATATTTCAATGCCGAGAACCTCTATCAGAGAGTAAAAAAGTCATAAGGTTCACAATGGTGAAAAATTAAAATGGGATATACCGGGCTAAGATTCGAGTTAGAGGATCAAGGGCCAAACCAGCCACCAAGAATGGAATCGTCGAGCGAACCACCAGACCTTTCTCTATCAATTAGGAATCTGATGCCGTCACTAAACACATTCCTTAAATTGTAGCCATTTGTTGAGTGTTTTTTTTTTGTGTCTAATCCGCATATATATCACCATTGCCCATGATTTTCTTGACTGTATATCTCTTAAATGTCAACATATACACGTGTGATTTAGTTTACGAAGATTTTTCAATGCCGAGAACCTCTATCAGAGAGTAAAAAAGGCGTAAGGTTCACAATGGTGTAAAATTAAATTGGGATATACCGGGCTAGGATAAGAGATATAGGAACAAGGGCCAAACCAACCACCCAAGAATGGAATCTTCGAGCGAAAACACTTGACAACCTCCTAGAAGCATCTTTTCTTACCACCAGACCTTTCTCCATCAATTAGGAATCTGATGCCGTCACTAAACACATTCCTTAAATTGTAGCCATTTTTTGAGTGTTTTTTTTGTTGTCTAATCCGCATATATATCACCATTGCCCTTGTTTTTCTTGATTGTATATCTCTTAAATGTCAACATATACACGTTTGATTTAGTTTACGAAGATTTTTCAATGCCGGGAACCTCGATCAGAAAGTAAAAAAGGCTTAAGGTTCACAATGGTGTAAGATTAAAATGTGATATACCGGGCTATGATTCGAGTTACAGGAACAAGGGCCAAACTAACCACCCAAGAATGAAATCGTCGACTTAAAACACTTGACAACCTCCTAGAAGCAGCTTTTCTTACCACCAGACCTTTTTCCATCAATTAGGAATCTGATGCCGTCACGAAACACATTCCTTAAATTGTAGCCATTTGTTGAGTGTTTTTTTTGGTGTCAAATCCGCATATATATCACCATTGCCCTTGATTTTCTTCACTGTATATATCTTAAATATCAACATATACAGGTGTGATTTAGTTTACGAAAATTTTTCAATGCCGAGAACCTCGATCAGAGAGTAAAAAAGGCGTAAGGTTCACAACGGTGTAAGATTAAAATGGGATATACCGGGCTAGGATTCGAGTTACAGGAACAAGGGCCAAACTAACCACCCAAGAATTAAATCGTCGAGGAAAAACACTTGACAACCTCCTAGAAGCAGCTTTTCTTACCACCAGACCTTTTTCCATCAATTAGGAATCTGATGCGATCACGAAACACATTCCTTAAATTGTAGCCATTTGTTGAGTTTTTTTTTGGTGTCTAATCCGCATATATATCACCATTGCCCTTGATTTTCTTGACTGTATATCTCTTAAAGATCATCATATACACTTGTGATTTAGTTTACGAAGATTTTTCAATGCCGAGAACCTCTATCAGAGAGTAAAAAAGGCGTAAGGTTCACAATGGTGTAAAATTAAAATGGGATATTCTGGGCGAGCATTCGAGTTACAGGAACAAGGGCCAAACCAACCACCCAAGAATGGAATCGTCGAGCGAAAACACTTGACAACCTCCTAGAAGCAGCTTTTCTTGCCACCAGACATTTCTCCATCAATAAGGAATCTGATGCTGTCACTAAACACATTCCTTAAATTGTAGCCATTTGTTTAGAGTGTTTTTTTTTTTGGTGTCTAATCCGCATATATATCACCATTGCCCTTGATTTTCTTGACTGTATATCTCTTAATTGTCAACATATACACGTTTGATTTAGTTTACGAAGATTTTTCAATGCCGAGAACCTCGATCAGAGTGTAAAAATGGCGTAAGGTTCACAATGGTGTAAAATTAAAATGGGATATACCGGGCTGGGATTCGAGTTACAGGAACAAGGGCCAAACCAACCACCCAAGAATTGAATCGTCGAGCGAAAACACTTGACAACCTCCTAGAAGCAGCTTTTCTTACCATCAGACTTTTCTCCATCAATTAGGAATCTGATGCCATCACTAAACACATTCCTTAAATTGTAGCTATTTGTTGAGTGTTTTTTTTTGTGTCTAATCCGCATATATATCACCATTTCCCTTGATTTTCTTGACTGTATGTCTCTTAAATATCAACATATACACGTGTGATTTAGTTTACAAAGATTTTTCAATGTCGAGAACCTCGATCAGAGATTAAAAAAGGCGTAAGGTTCACAATGGTGTAAAATTTAAACGTGATATACCGGGCTAGGATTCGAGTTACAGGAACAAGGGCCAAACCAACCACCCAAGAATGGAATCGTCGAGCGAAAACATTTGACAACCTCCTAGAAGCAGATTTTCTTACCATCAGAACTTTCTCCATCAATTAGGAATCTGATGCCATCACTAAACACATTCCTTAAATTGTAGCCATTTGTTGAGTGTTTTTTTTGTGTCTAATCCGCATATATATCACCATTTCCCTTGATTTTCTTGACTGTATGTCTCTTAAATATCAACATATACACGTGTGATTTAGTTTACGAAGATTTTTCAATGCCGAGTACCTCGATCAGAGATTAAAAAAGGCGTAAGGTTCACAATGGTGTAAAATTTAAACATGATATACCGGGCTAGGATTCGAGTTACAGGAACAAGAGCCAAACCAACCACCCAAGAATGGAATCGTCGAGCGAAAACACTTGACAACCTCCTAAAAGCAGCTTTTCTTACCACCAGACCTTTCTCCATCAATTAGGAATCTGATGCCGTCACAAAACACATTCCTTAAATTGTAGCCATTTGTTGAGTGTTTTTTTTTGGTGTCAAATCCGCATATATATCACCATTGCCCTTGATTTTCTTGACTCTATATCTCATAAATGTCAACATATACACGTGTGATTTAGTTTACGAAGATTTTTCAATGCCGAGAACCTCTATCAGAGAGTAAAAAAGGCGTAAGGTTCACAATGGTGTAAAATTAAATTGGGATATACCGGTCTAGGATAAGAGATATAGGAACAAGGGCCAAACCAACCACCCAAGAACGGAATCGTCGAGCGAAAACACTTGACAACCTCCTAGAAGCAGCTTTTCTTACCACCAGACCTTTTTCCATCAATTAGGAATCTGATGCGATCACGAAACACATTCCTTAAATTGTAGCCATTTGTTGAGTTTTTTTTTGGTGTCTAATCCGCATATATATCACCATTGCCCTTGATTTTCTTGACTGTATATCTCTTAAAGATCATCATATACACTTGTGATTTAGTTTACGAAGATTTTTCAATGCCGAGAACCTCTATCAGAGAGTAAAAAAGGCGTAAGGTTCACAATGGTGTAAAATTAAAATGGGATATTCTGGGCGAGCATTCGAGTTACAGGAACAAGGGCCAAACCAACCACCCAAGAATGGAATCGTCGAGCGAAAACACTTGACAACCTCCTAGAAGCAGCTTTTCTTGCCACCAGACATTTCTCCATCAATAAGGAATCTGATGCTGTCACTAAACACATTCCTTAAATTGTAGCCATTTGTTTAGAGTGTTTTTTTTTGGTGTCTAATCCGCATATATATCGCCATTGCCCTTGATTTTCTTGACTGTATATCTCTTAATTGTCAACATATACACGTTTGATTTAGTTTACGAAGATTTTTCAATGCCGAGAACCTCGATCAGAGTGTAAAAATGGCGTAAGGTTCACAATGGTGTAAAATTAAAATGGGATATACCGGGCTGGGATTCGAGTTACAGGAACAAGGGCCAAACCAACCACCCAAGAATTGAATCGTCGAGCGAAAACACTTGACAACCTCCTAGAAGCAGCTTTTCTTACCATCAGACTTTTCTCCATCAATTAGGAATCTGATGCCATCACTAAACACATTCCTTAAATTGTAGCTATTTGTTGAGTGTTTTTTTTTGTGTCTAATCCGCATATATATCACCATTTCCCTTGATTTTCTTGACTGTATGTCTCTTAAATATCAACATATACACGTGTGATTTAGTTTACGAAGATTTTTCAATGTCGAGAACCTCGATCAGAGATTAAAAAAGGCGTAAGGTTCACAATGGTGTAAAATTTAAACGTGATATACCGGGCTAGGATTCGAGTTACAGGAACAAGGGCCAAACCAACCACCCAAGAATGGAATCGTCGAGCGAAAACACTTGACAACCTCCTAGAAGCAGATTTTCTTACCATCAGAACTTTCTCCATCAATTAGGAATCTGATGCCATCACTAAACACATTCTTTAAATTGTAGCCATTTGTTGAGTGTTTTTTTTGTGTCTAATCCGCATATATATCACCATTTCCCTTGATTTTCTTGACTGTATGTCTCTTAAATATCAACATATACACGTGTGATTTAGTTTACGAAGATTTTTCAATGCCGAGTACCTCGATCAGAGATTAAAAAAGGCGTAAGGTTCACAATGGTGTAAAATTTAAACATGATATACCGGGCTAGGATTCGAGTTACAGGAACAAGAGCCAAACCAACCACCCAAGAATGGAATCGTCGAGTGAAAACACTTGACAACCTCCTAAAAGCAGCTTTTCTTACCACCAGACCTTTCTCCATCAATTAGGAATCTGATGTCGTCACTAAACACATTCCTTAAATTGTAGCCATTTGTTGAGTGTTTTTTTTTTGGTGTCTAATCCGCATATATATCACCATTGCCCTTGATTTTCTTGACTCTATATCTCATAAATGTCAACATATACACGTGTGATTTAGTTTACGAAGATTTTTCAATGCCGAGAACCTCTATCAGAGAGTAAAAAAGGCGTAAGGTTCACAATGGTGTAAAATTAATTTGGGATATACCGGTCTAGGATAAGAGATATAGGAACAAGGGCCAAACCAACCACCCAAGAACGGAATCGTCGAGCGAAAACACTTGACAACCTCCTAGAAGCAGCTTTTCTTACCACCAGACCTTTCTCCATCAATTAGGAATCTGATGCCGTCACTAAACACATTCCTTCAATTGTAGCCATTTGTTGAGTGTTTTTTTTGGTGTCTAATCCGCATATATATCACCATTGCCCTTGTTTTTCTTGACTGTATATCTGTTAAATGTCAACATATACACGTGTGATTTAGTTTACGAAGATTTTTCAATGCCGAGAACCTCTATCAGAGAGTAAAAAAGGCGTAAGGTTCACAATGGTGTAAAATTAAAATGGGATATACTGGGCGAGCATTCGAGTTACAGGAACAAGGGCCAAACCAACCACCCAAGAATGGAATCGTCGAGCGAAAACACTTGACAACCTCCTAGAAGCAGCTTTTCTTGCCACCAGACATTTCTCCATCAATAAGGAATCTGATGCTGTCACTAAACACATTCCTTAAATTGTAGCCATTTGTTTAGAGTGTTTTTTTTTGGTGTCTAATCCGCATATATATCACCATTGCCCTTGATTTTCTTCACTGTATATCTCTTAATTGTCAACATATACACGTTTGATTTAGTTTACGAAGATTTTTCAATGCCGAGAACCTCGATCAGAGTGTAAAAATGGCGTAAGGTTCACAATGGTGTAAAATTAAAATGGGATATACCGGGCTGGGATTCGAGTTACAGGAACAAGGGCCAAACCAACCACCCAAGAATTGAATCGTCGAGCGAAAACACTTGACAACCTCCTAGAAGCAGCTTTTCTTACCATCAGACTTTTCTCCATCAATTAGGAATCTGATGCCATCACTAAACACATTCCTTAAATTGTAGCCATTTGTTGAGTGTTTTTTTTTTGTGTATAATCCGCATATATATCACCATTTCCCTTGATTTTCTTGACTGTATGTCTCTTAAATATCAACATATACACGTGTGATTTAGTTTACGAAGATTTTTCAATGTCGAGAACCTCGATCAGAGATTAAAAAAGGCGTAAGGTTCACAATGGTGTAAAATTTAAACGTGATATACCGGGCTAGGATTCGAGTTACAGGAACAAGGGCCAAACCAACCACCCAAGAATGGAATCGTCGAGCGAAAACACTTGACAACCTCCTAGAAGCAGATTTTCTTACCATCAGAACTTTCTCCATCAATTAGGAATCTGATGCCATCACTAAACACATTCCTTAAATTGTAGCCATTTGTTGAGTGTTTTTTTTGTGTCTAATCCGCATATATATCACCATTTCCCTTGATTTTCTTGACTGTATGTCTCTTAAATATCAACATATACATGTGTGATTTAGTTTACGAAGATTTTTCAATGCCGAGTACCTTGATCAGAGATTAAAAAAGGCGTAAGGTTCACAATGGTGTAAAATTTAAACATGATATACCGGGCCAGGATTCGAGTTACAGGAACAAGTGCCAAACCAACCACCCAAGAATGGAATCGTCGAGCGAAAACACTTGACAACCTCCTAAAAGCAGCTTTTCTTACCACCAGACCTTTCTCCATCAATTAGGAATTTGATGCCGTCACTAAACACATTCCTTAAATTGTAGCCATTTGTTGAGTGTTTTTTTTTGGTGTCTAATCCGCATATATATCACCATTGCCCTTGATTTTCTTGACTCTATATCTCATAAATGTCAACATATACACGTGTGATTTAGTTTACGAAGATTTTTCAATGCCGAGAACCTCTATCAGAGAGTAAAAAAGGCGTAAGGTTCACAATGGTGTAAAATTAAATTGGGATATACCGGGCTAGGATAAGAGATATAGGAACAAGGGCCAAACCAACCACCCAAGAACGGAATCGTCGAGCGAAAACACTTGACAACCTCCTAGAAGCAGCTTTTCTTACCACCAGACCTTTCTCCATCAATTAGGAATCTGATGCCGTCACTAAACACATTCCTTCAATTGTAGCCATTTGTTGAGTGTTTTTTTTGGTGTCTAATCCGCATATATATCACCATTGCCCTTGTTTTTCTTGACTGTATATCTCTTAAATGTCAACATATACACGTGTGATTTAGTTTACGAAGATTTTTCAATGCCGGGAACCTCGATCAGAAAGTAAAAAAGGCGTAAGGTTCACAATGGTGTAAGATTAAAATGGGATATACCGGGCTAGGATTCGAGTTACAGGAACAAGGGCCAAACTAACCACCCAAGAATGAAATCGTCGAGCTAAAACACTTGACAACCTCCTAGAAGCAGCTTTTCTTACCACCAGACCTTTTTCCATCAATTAGAAATCTGATGCCGTCACGAAACACATTCCTTAAATTGTAGCCATTTGTTGAGTGTTTTTTTTGGTGTCAAATCCGCATATATATCACCATTGCCCTTGATTTTCTTGACTGTATATCTCTTAAATATCAACATATACAGGTGTGATTTAGTTTACGAAGATTTTTCAATGCCGAGAACCTCGATCAGAGAGTAAAAAAGGCGTAAGGTTCACAACGGTGTAAGATTAAAATGGGATATACCGGGCTAGGATTCGAGTTACAGGAACAAGGGCCAAACTAACCACCCAAGAATGAAATCGTCGAGCTAAAACACTTGACAACCTCCTAGAAGCAGCTTTTCTTACCACCAGACCTTTTTCCATCAATTAGGAATCTGATGCCATCACGAAACACGTTCCTTAAATTGTAGCCATTTGCTGAGTGTTTTTTTGGTGTCTAATCCGCATATATATCACCATTGCCCTTGATTTTCTTGACTGTATATCTCTTAAATGTCAACATATACACGTGTGATTTAGTTTACAAAGATTTTTCAATGCCGAGAACCTCTATCAGAGAGTAAAAAAGGCGTAAGGTTCACAATGGTGTAAAATTAAAATGAGATATACTGGGCTAGCATTCGAGTTACAGGAACAAGGGCCAAACCAACCACCCAAGAATGGAATCGTCGAGCGAAAACACTTGACAACCTCCTAGAAGTAGCTTTTCTTGCCACCAAACCTTTCTCCATCAATAAGGAATCTGATGCCGTTACTAAACACATTCCTTAAATTGTAGCCATTTGTTTAGAGTGTTTTTTTTGTGTCTAATCCGCATATATAACACCATTGCCCTTGATTTTCTTGACTCTATATCTCTTAAATGTCAACATACACACGTGTGATTTAGTTTACTAAGATATTTCAATGCCGAGAACCTCTATCAGAGAGTAAAAAAGTCATAAGGTTCACAATGGTGTAAAATTAAAATGGGATATACCGGGCTAAGATTCGAGTTAGAGGATCAAGGGACAAACCAACCACCCAAGAATGGAATCGTCGAGCGAACCACTAGACCTTTCTCTATCAATTAGGAATCTGATGCCGTCACTAAACACATTCCTTAAATTGTAGCCATTTGTTGAGTGTTTTTTTTTTGGTGTCTAATCCGCATATATATCACCATTGCCCATGATTTTCTTGACTGTATATCTCTTAAATGTCAACATATACGCGTGTGATTTAGTTTACGAAGATTTTTCAATGTCGAGAACCTATATCCGAGAGTAAAAAAGGCGTAAGGTTCACAATGGTGTAAAATTAAATTGGGATATACCGGGCTAGGATAAGAGATATAGGAACAAGGGCCAAACCAACCACCCAAGAATGGAATCGTCGAGCGAAAACACTTGACAACCTCCTAGAAGCAGCTTTTCTTACCACCAGACCTTTCTCCATCAATTAGGAATCTGATGCCGTCACTAAACACATTCCTTAAATTGTAGCCATTTGTTGAGTGTTTTTTTTGGTGTCTAATCCGCATATATATCACCATTGCCCTTGATTTTCTTGACTCTATATCTCTTAAATGTCAACATATACACGTGTGATTTAGTTTACTAAGATATTTCAATGCCGAGAACCTCTATCAGAGAGTAAAAAAGTCTTAAGGTTCACAATGGTGTAAAATTAAAATGGGATATACCGGGCTAAGATTCGAGTTAGAGGATCAAGGGCCAAACCAACCACCCAAGAATGGAATCGTCGAGCAAACCACTAGACCTTTCTCTATCAATTAGGAATCTGATGCCGTCACTAAACACATTCCTTAAATTGTAGCCATTTGTTGAGTGTTTTTTTTGTGTCTAATCCGCATATATATCACCATTGCCCATGATTTTCTTGACTGTATATCTCTTAAATGTCAACATATACGCGTGTGATTTAGTTTACGAAGATTTTTCAATGCCGAGAACCTCTATCAGAGAGTAAAAAAGGCGTAAGGTTCACAATGGTGTAAAATTAAATTGGGATATACCGGGCTAGGATAAGAGATATAGGAACAAGGGCCAAACCAACCACCCAAGAATGGAATCGTCGAGCGAAAACACTTGACAACCTCCTAGAAGCAACTTTTCTTACCACCAGACCTTTCTCCATCAATTAGGAATCTGATGCCGTCACTAAACACATTCCTTAAATTGTAGCCATTTGTTGAGTGTTTTTTTTTTGGTGTCTAATCCGTATATATATCACCATTGCCCTTGTTTTTCTTAACTGTATATCTCTTAAATGTCAACATATACACGTGTGATTTAATTTACGAAGATTTTTCAATGCCAGGAACCTCGATCAGAAAGTAAAAAGGCGTAAGGTTCACAATGGTGTAAGATTAAAATGGGATATACCGGGCTAGGATTCGAGTTACAGGAACAAGGGCCAAACTAACCACCCAAGAATGAAATCGTCGAGCTAAAACACTGGACAACCTCCTAGAAGCAGCTTTTCTTACCACCAGACCTTTTTCCATCAATTAGAAATCTGATGCCGTCACGAAACACATTCCTTAAATTGTAGCCATTTGTTGAGTGTTTTTTTTGGTGTCAAATCCGCATATATATCACCATTGCCCTTGATTTTCTTGACTGTATATCTCTTAAATATCAACATATACGGGTGTGATTTAGTTTACGAAGATTTTTCAATGCCGAGAACCTCGATCAGAGAGTAAAAAAGGCGTAAGGTTCACAACGGTGTAAGATTAAAATGGGATATACCGGGCTAGGATTCGAGTTACAGGAACAAGGGACAAACTAACCACCCAAGAATGAAATCGTCGAGCTAAAACACTTGACAACCTCCTAGAAGCAGCTTTTCTTACCACCAGACCTTTTTCCATCAATTAGGAATCTGATGCCATCACGAAACACGTTCCATAAATTGTAGCCATTTGTTGAGTGTTTTTTTTGGTGTCTAATCCGCATATATATCACCATTGCCCTTGATTTTCTTGATTGTATATCTCTTAAATGTCAACATATACACGTATGATTTAGTTTACGAAGATTTTTCAATGCCGAGAACCTCTATCAGAGAGTAAAAAAGGCGTAAGGTTCACAATGGTGTAAAATTAAAATGGGATATACTGGGCTAGCATTCGAGTTACAGGAACAAGGGCCAAACCAACCACCCAAGAATGGAATCGTCGAGAGAAAACACTTGACAACCTCCTAGAAGTAGCTTTTCTTGCCACCAAACCTTTCTCCATCAATAAGGAATCTGATCCCGTTACTAAACACATTCCTTAAATTGTAGCCATTTGTTTAGAGTGTTTTTTTTTGGTGTCTAATCCGCATATATATCACCATTGCCCTTGATTTTCTTGACTGTATATCTCTTAAATATCAACATATACGGGTGTGATTTAGTTTACGAAGATTTTTCAATGCCGAGAACCTCGATCAGAGAGTAAAAAAGGCGTAAGGTTCACAACGGTGTAAGATTAAAATGGGATATACCGGGCTAGGATTCGAGTTACAGGAACAAGGGACAAACTAACCACCCAAGAATGAAATCGTCGAGCTAAAACACTTGACAACCTCCTAGAAGCAGCTTTTCTTACCACCAGACCTTTTTCCATCAATTAGGAATCTGATGCCATCACGAAACACGTTCCATAAATTGTAGCCATTTGTTGAGTGTTTTTTTTGGTGTCTAATCCGCATATATATCACCATTGCCCTTGATTTTCTTGATTGTATATCTCTTAAATGTCAACATATACACGTATGATTTAGTTTACGAAGATTTTTCAATGCCGAGAACCTCTATCAGAGAGTAAAAAAGGCGTAAGGTTCACAATGGTGTAAAATTAAAATGGGATATACTGGGCTAGCATTCGAGTTACAGGAACAAGGGCCAAACCAACCACCCAAGAATGGAATCGTCGAGAGAAAACACTTGACAACCTCCTAGAAGTAGCTTTTCTTGCCACCAAACCTTTCTCCATCAATAAGGAATCTGATCCCGTTACTAAACACATTCCTTAAATTGTAGCCATTTGTTTAGAGTGTTTTTTTTTTGTGTCTAATCCGCATATATATCACCATTGCCCTTGATTTTCTTGACTCTATATCTCTTAAATGTCAACATATACACGTGTGATTTAGTTTACTAAGATATTTCAATGCCGAGAACCTCTATCAGAGAGTAAAAAAGTCATAAGGTTCACAATGGTGTAAAATTAAAATGGGATATACCGGGCTAAGATTCGAGTTAGAGGATCAAGGGACAAACCAACCACCCAAGAATGGAATCGTCGAGCGAACCACTAGACCTTTCTCTATCAATTAGGAATCTGATGCCGTCACTAAACACATTCCTTAAATTGTAGCCATTTGTTGAGTGTTATTTTTTTTGGTGTCTAATCCGCATATATATCACCATTGCCCATGATTTTCTTGACTGTATATCTCTTAAATGTCAACATATACGCGCGTGATTTAGTTTACGAAGATTTTTCAATGCCGAGAACCTCTATCAGAGAGTAAAAAAGGCGTAAGGTTCACAATGGTGTAAAATTAAATTGGGATATACCGGGCTAGGATAAGAGATATAGGAACAAGGGCCAAACCAACCACCCAAGAATGGAATCGTCGAGCGAAAACACTTGACAACCTCCTAGAAGCAGCTTTTCTTACCACCAGACCTTTCTCCATCAATTAGGAATCTGATGCCGTCACTAAACACATTCCTTAAATTGTAGCCATTTGTTGAGTGTTTTTTTTTGGTGTCTAATCCGCATATATATCACCATTGCCCTTGATTTTCTTGACTCTATATTTCTTAAATGTCAACATATACACGTGTGATTTAGTTTACTAAGATATTTCAATGCCGAGAACCTCTATCAGAGAGTAAAAAAGTCTTAAGGTTCACAATGGTGTAAAATTAAAATGGGATATACCGGGCTAAGATTCGAGTTAGAGGATCAAGGGCCAAACCAACCACCCAAGAATGGAATCGTCGAGCGAACCACTAGACCTTTCTCTATCAATTAGGAATCTGATGCCGTCACTAAACACATTCCTTAAATTGTAGCCATTTGTTGAGTGTTTTTTTTCGGTGTCTAATCCGCATATATATCACCATTGCCCATGATTTTCTTGACTGTATATCTCTTAAATGTCAACATATACGCGTGTGATTTAGTTTACGAAGATTTTTCAATGCCGAGAACCTCTATCAGACAGTAAAAAAGGCGTAAGGTTCACAATGGTGTAAAATTAAATTGGGATATACCTGGCTAGGATAAGAGATATAGGAACAAGGGCCAAACCAACCACCCAAGAATGGAATCGTCGAGCGAAAACACTTGACAACCTCCTAGAAGCAGCTTTTCTTACCACCAGACCTTTCTCCATCAATTAGGAACCTGATGCCGTCACTAAACACATTCCTTAAATTGTAGCCATTTGTTGAGTGTTTTTTTTGGTGTCTAATCCGCATATATATCACCATTGCCCTTGTTTTTCTTGACTGTATATCTCTTAAATGTCAACATATACACGTGTGATTTAGTTTACGAAGATTTTTCAATGCCGGGAACCTCGATCAGAAAGTAAAAAAGGCGTAAGATTCACAATGGTGTAAGATTAAAATGGGATATACCGGGCTAGGATTCGAGTTACAGGAACAAGGGCCAAACTAACCACCCAAGAATGAAATCGTCGAGCTAAAACACTTGACAACCTCCTAGAAGCAGCTTTTCTTACCACCAGACCTTTTTCCATCAATTAGGAATCTGATGCCGTCACGAAACACATTCCTTAAATTGTAGCCATTTGTTGAGTGTTTTTTTTTATGTCTAATCCGCATATATATCTCCATTGCCCTTGATTTTCTTGACTGTATATCTCTTAAAGATCAACATATACACGTGTGATTTAGTTTACGAAGATTTTTCAATGCCGAGTACCTCGATCAGAGATTAAAAAAGGCGTAAGGTTCACAATGGTGTAAAATTAAAATGGGATATACTGGGCTAGTGACGTGATTGTCGTGGTCACGCAAATTTAATCCCAATAACAACTATATAGATAGCGGTAATAGGGTATCGAACACAGGGAGTTTGTGGAATGTGTGTTATTTAGAAGTGTATCTAAGTTAACTAAGATTAAACTAATTGCAATAAAAAGTAAATTCAAAGAGTTGGACTGTTTGATTAGATTGGTTTTAAAAAAAAACTAAGAATTCTAATTAATTTGCGAAATGAAAGTTGAGTTTGTAAACAATTTGTAGACGAATGACCATCCTAAGTTTCCGGTTTGCTTCAACAATTGTGCTATCATCCACTAGAAAGAACTACATAGACATAGTTCGTGTGTAGTTACTTATTGTGATAAAAGGGAACGAAGTACTCAGATTCCTAGAACGTGAGGTTGTTACCCGATGACCAATCAACCCTTACCCAATCCTAACTCTACCCATGATATCTCGATTGCCAACGGCACCAAGAACGTATGGTTTCAAATTAGAATATCATAAGAATCAACAATTTACAACTAAGCAATCACACACCATGATAAACAAAACATAGATAAAGTTTATCATTCTAGAAATATGGAATCAAAACACAACCGTCTTAAACAAACCTTCAACCTAGGATGATCATAAAGAACCTAGCCACTCATGGCTTGGACAAACATTGTAGCAAAATAGTTTTGATGTTCAAGTGAATCACACACATAAAACTAAATATTAACAAGTGTTCCTTCTCCAAAAAGTCTCCAAGAACTCCCCAAATTCGTTCACAAGTGAAGTCTAACCGAAAACCAATGATAAGTCATAATAAATCCCCTTGAAAAGTGCATTAAATTAGGAGTTACATGTTTTAGCTCAATCGGAGCCGTAATCTACGGCTGGGTGCCGTAGGTTACGGCAGTCAACTAATCCAGGAAGTCAACCCAGAGCCGTAAGCTACGGCTGAGTACCGTACCTTACGGCTATCATCATTCCTTTACGGGCGTGAGCCCCTGTTTTACGGCAAGCTGATGTTGGATTCAGTGAGGGCCGTAACCTACGGCTGGGAGCCGTAGGTTACGGCTAGATGTGAATTTTTCCCTTTCATTTCCTTGTTTACTCTCTCATGACCCAAGCTTGTTTCCATCACTTGTGACTTCCATCCAATCATCATAAAATCCGCATCTTGAGCACTTTAGTACCTACATTATCAAACATAAAGTGGTTACCAAGTTCAAGCGATTAACCGAATAAAATGTAGAATGTGCATTGTATTAAACCTTTTAAGGGTTGTCCTACGGACCACCCGTCACATCCCCACACTTACCCGTTGCTTGTCCCAAGCAACCCATTCAAAACTATTCAGCAAACACAAGTGATCAATCATGCAAACCAAGCTAAAATATGTCGTCCTTTTACTAACCTTCAACCATACCATAAGACACACCCCTCGCCAAACTCTCGGTAACAAGAATTACTAGCATGTAATGCAAAACCACTCAATGCGAGTATGTATGTGTGTGACAATAAGCTTGTATAAGAATCAAGTTTCCTCCTAACAAATATCTCGCATGCTTATGAATCAAGAGAAACTTACAGGTTGTAACGGGGCTAGGTGCAAAGGTGGGAAAATGGTGGAACATATATATAAGAGCTAATTTGATTTGACCCGGTTTTTATTTTCACTACTAAGCAAAACAACCATCAACTATATACAAAATTCATCAACTTCTCAATATTCTCAATCCCCATACAAACTAATCATATCTTTTTGTATTTTTCTCATTTTTTTTTGACATATAAACTCAACAATATATACAAGAACATCAACCATCACAAACTAAATTCCTAAACCGGGTCATCTCAAAGGGTAAAATTTTATAGGAAGTAGGCTTGGGTCACAACCGAATGGTTTAAGGCTCAAACTTGGCTTTCTAAAGACCAAACCCCCACCCCTCACAATACGAAGCTCATATATGTAAGGTATGAGGTCCAACCCACCAATCCCGCACTCTCAGACATCTAGACGAGGCTACCTACAAGTCCCCTATCATTTCCAAAAGCATGCTAACTCTAGAATTTAACAAGTATTCACACACAAGTTCTATTAACACACAACACACACCGCCACTCAAACAATGAAATCTCTATAATAATCATGTGTGGCTCAAATCCTCACCAAGAAAAGACTAGGAATGGGTGTCGGTGTGTCAAATGGCATAATATCAAGTTTTCAAATTCTAACAATTTTCGCTTGGGTTTACAAAATTTTTAAAACTCTCAAAAATTTCCCCCATCCCCACACTTGGGATACATTGTCCCAATGTATGGCTTTGAGGGAAGGATCGCTTTTAACCACAACATTAGCCTTTGCTAATATTCTCAAATCCCAAGTTTTTTTTTTTTTTTTTTTTTTTTTTTTTTTTTTTTTTTAAACACCACCAACTTTCACAACCCAACAACATATCAACATCAAACACCACCCTACCTCCCGAACAATAACATAACATACGAAATAAACAAATATATACCAAAATATACAAAGGAGCAAGATACGACCTGGCTAGTAATATTTCGGCTGTGGAGGCCCGAAGATGGATGTCATCATATCCTTCCATTCGCCAAAGCTAAATGCTCCACCGCTACTGCTGCTTCCTTGATCACCACTTGGATTCGCCTGCTGGTAACTCATAGCATGTGGATCCACCCATTGAGAGTGATGCAATGGTGGGGTGGAATATGACACACTACCATCATTTGGTGGTAATGTGGTGTAGTCCACAACGGGCGGATCTCCTTCAATTGGCTGACCCGCATGCCATTGATCATGCATGCGTCTCTGACGATCATCTAAATAGCGGTTGTTAACTTCTTCTTCTTCATGAGCATACATATGAGCACGGTTCCATTGCTCATTCCTATCATAACTCCGCTTCAAAGCCCTCTCTATACTTGCCCCCATGAAAGTTTGTTGATCAAAAAACACTTGGTTTGGTTCACTCCATCCTCCAAAAGTGGGAGGTCGCCTTTGTTCAATAATTTGACCCATATCTCCCGCGTGGGCCCAATAAGGATCATAGGCTTGGTGTGCATAATCAAATGCACCCCCCACATAACCAGCTTGCACACCGGCCCCTTGAACTGGAGCATCAACCATAAAAGCATCTTCGCGGTAATCCTCATCTCCACTTACCTCTTCATCGGTTACTTCGGGCTCCTCAGCCTCACCCGGTCGTAACGGCCTCGCATCTACCTTCAACGCTCTCCACCTTCTCCCATTTGTTTCTAACCTATGATACCTCTCCGTTTCTGTGTAAATCCAATCTGGCCCAAGATTCTTAAGGTCGAATGGTTTAAACCTCTTGTAAGAACCTTTTTCATCTCCTTTAATCGCCCCATATTTTTTTAACAACGCCGTAATCAACCGGCAATGAGGTATGATCTTTCTTTCTCCACTAATTTTGCTCAACCAGATGTTATTCATCACAAGAAATCGGAAAGGGACCTTGGGAGATCCATGCATCAACATATATAAAATCGGTACTTCCTGATGCCGCACTTCCATCTTATCACCCCGCCTTGGAACCACATTATATATGCATAATGTCAACAACAATTTCGCTTCCATTTTCAAATTGCTTCTATATAACTTCCCATGTGTTGTGCCCGGAAGGAAAAGGTAATCAAGCATATTTTGCCATTGCGGATGCTCTTTGGGCTCGTGGTAAAGATATTTGAGACTCGGGTGAATGTACTCATTTGCGGGTATGTCGTCAAACTTTGCTAGTTTGCGCAAAGAATCATAACACATTTCTACTTTCACCCCGTTACACTGTCCAACGAGTCTCATCTTGCTTGGGGACTTATACGGGGGACATTCAAGTGAAGCTACCCATTCTTGAATCTGCTTGTCGTACATCTTCTTCACTTCCCCGTCATAACACTTCAAGGTTGCACCCCAACCCAATGCTTTGAACTTGTCCGTTATCCCGAACGGCCCGAAATCAACCTCTTTGATCTCCTTCTCACAGATAAACGCTGCACCCCTTTGTTTTAAGTTGTTCATTTGTTCATGAAACAGATCCTCTCTCCATTCCTCAGGTTGGTCTAGCAATGAACCGGTTGTCCAATCCGGCTTCGGACCTCTTGGAGGTGCATCCTCCTCCGAGTCCGGGTCACCAACACGGGTCAATCTCCTCCTCTTTTGTTGCTCCTCTTGAGGCGCATTAGAAGAACTTGCAATTCCTTTCCCTTTTTTCGTCACCATGCCTACACACATTCAAACATCAACCACATAAACAAATCAAGTTAGTACTTTTCCCAATCTTCCCCACACTTGCTTCATGTTATGGGTGTAGATGTGCAAAAATCAAAGTTTCATTCTTTCAAACAAAATTTTGGCATGATGTCCCTATAAATCAGAATTTTCTAAAAATTTTTCACTAAACATCAAACACATTTACACCCAAACATTCAATAGCTTACAAAATCCTACATCTATCATGTACAAGCAAGTGTGTATGTAAGCAAAAACAAAGATGACAACTTACAAACCTCACTGTACATCAAATAATGACAAGAAATTGCATACCTTAGTGTTGTAGGAGATGAGAATCACAAAAACTTGAAGTTCACACAAAAACCCACAAAAAGTCCCAAATTTTCGGCACCCCTATGCGTAAATCCGACCCAAAAACAAATGATTCTTCGCAATATGAGTATAAAACTAGAATCCTTGTGAAATTTCACCCAAAATAGGCCCAAAAATCACTGAAATCGGGCTAGATTTGAGAAAGTTATGAAAGTATGAAGGTTATGGTGGTTAGGGTTCTTGAGTGGAAAGATGGAGAAGAAAAGAAAATGTGTGGTTGGGGATAAAGATCTAATTGTATGGATGGGGTTTATTGATGCATGTTTTATTATTATTAATAGATTTTCGGTTTGTTTTTTTTTTTATAATGTAAATGCCGACAACCAAAGGGACCCCCGATTTTGACTGCGAGCCGTAACCTACGGCAGGGAGCCGTAGGTTACGGTGGTAACTGGGAAGATTGTAATCAGCCGTAAAACAGAAGCTGACCGGCGTAAGGTTCAATTTTGTTTGATGCTAGCCGTAACCTACGGCTATATGCCGTAAGTTACGGCTCTCGCTGGGCACATGTAAGCTGACTTTTTATTAGAGTGTCAAAATTGAATTTTTTTTAACTTATTTAAAATTGTTTAATTTTTATGGTTTTTTTAAATTTTGAAAACATGAAAATTTAACCCTACCCCCCGTTAAAAACCCGTGTTGTCCTCAACACTATGCTCGGGAAATTCGCAAGGACACACTTGTTTCAAACACCGGTTCTAAACGGGACTTTATTCAAAACACAAAACTACACTACAATATGTACAAAATACCAAACCTGGGCCTCTTTCAAGTTTCCTCATCATCCAATGGGCGTAAAATGAAGCCCACTTTGTCGAGATCAATATGGTTAATGTCGTTACCTTCCAAATACGGTTTGAGTCGATGCCCGTTCACCGTTTGTTGCCTATTGGATTGTTCGTCTTCTATATCAACATCACCAAATTTTCCCACTCTTCGGATGATGTAAGGACCCATCCACTTGCTCTTGAGTTTACCCGCAAACATTTTCAACCTTGAATTGTACAACCACACCTTTTGACCCACTTCGAAGTTCTTTTTCCTTATCTTTGCATCATGAACTTTCTTCAGTTTGTCTTTGTATGCGGAAGCACATTCATAGGCTTCATCTCTTATCTCCTCGATCTCATTCAATTGCAACTTTCTTGTTCGACCCGCTTCGTCATAATCCGCATTAACGGTTTTAATGGCCCAATGCGCTCGATGTGCTAACTCCATTGGTAAATGACACCCCTTCCCATACACCATCCGATAAGGGGTGGTTCCGATTGGAGTTTTGTAAGCCGTTCGATATGCCCACAACGCATCATCAAGTTTACTTGACCAATCTTTTCGATCTGTTCTTACCGTCTTCATGAGAATCTCCTTAGTTTGACGGTTGGACACTTCAACTTGTCCACTTGTTTGCGGATGGTACGGTGTCGCCACACGATGGTTCACATTATATCTTTTAAGCAATTTTGCAAAATAAAAATTTTTAAAATGTGAACCGCCATCACTTATTATCACCCTTGGCACACCGAAACGAATGAATATATTGGATTGCACAAACTTACACACCACGGAATGATCATTGGTCCTTGTAGCAATGGCTTCTATCCACTTTGTCACATAATCTACCGCAACCAATATATACAAGAACCCATTCGAATTAGGAAACGGACCCATAAAATCTATCCCCCGTACATCAAACACCTCCACCACCAAAATCGGTTGTAAAGGCATTTCATCCCGCTTCGATATACTTCCAACCTTTTGACAATTTAAGCAATTCTGGGCAAACTCACAAGAATCTTTGAAAATTGTGGGCCAGTAAAACCCACATGATAGCACCCGGTAACCCGTCTTGTTCCCACTAAAATGCCCACCACATGCCGATGAATGAGCATGGGTCAAAATTTCTAAAACTTCAGTTTCGGGAACACACCTCCTTATCACTTGATCGGGTCCAATCTTGAACAAATCCGGTTCATCCCAAATGTATTGTTTAACTTGACTCAAGAATTGTTGTCGTCTCTTCTTCGTCCAATGATTCGGAATTGCACCCTTGGCCAAATAGTTCACATAATGGGCGTACCAAGGTGCAACAAAAGTAGAAACGGCTAACAATTGTTCATCGGGAAACCGTTCATTAATCTCACTCGGGTCGTCAACACCTTCCAACGGGATTCGGGACAAATGATCCGCAACAACATTTTCACACCCTTTCTTGTCCCGAATCTCGAGATCGAATTCTTGTAACAAAAGCACCCAACGAATCAACCGGGACTTTGCATCCTTCTTTTCCATTAGATATCGGACCGCGCTATGATCCGAATAAACAATCACCTTGCTCCCCCAAATGTAAGCTCTAAACTTGTCCAAGGCATACACCACCGCTAATAGTTCTTTCTCGGTCGTGGTGTAATTCAGTTGCGCCTCGGACAAAGTTTTGCTAGCATTATAGATCACCACCGGTTTCTTATCAACCCTTTGACCCAAAACTGCTCCAATGGTCATGTCGCTAGCATCACACATAATTTCAAACGGCTTCGACCAATCCGGTGGTTGCAAGATAGGAGCCTTCACCAACTGTTCCTTCAACACATGAAACGCTTGCAAACATTCGTCAGTAAAATCAAAGGGAACATCTTTTAATAATAAGTTACATAAAGGTTTTGTAATTACACTAAAGCTTTTAATAAACCTTCTATAAAACCCCGCATGTCCCAAAAATGATCTCACCCCCTTAACATTCTTTGGTGGGGGTAGAGATGAAATTACCCGAATTTTTGCTTTATCTACCTCCATTCCCCGGTCCGAAATCACATGCCCCAACACAATACCCTCTTGAACCATAAAATGGCTCTTTTCCCAACTTAAGACCAAGTTTGTTTCCACACACCTTTTCAAAACTTTTTCTAACTCATCAAGACAAGAGTCAAAACTTGGCCCAAAAATGGAAAAATCATCCATAAACACTTCAAGAGACTCCCCCACCATATCCGAAAATATACTCATCATACATCTTTGGAATGTGGCGGGGGCGTTACATAGTCCAAATGGCATCCGCCGAAAAGCAAATGTTCCATATGGACATGTAAACGTGGTTTTGTGTTGGTCATCCGGGTGAATAGCAATTTGGTTATATCCCGAATACCCATCCAAAAAACAATAGTATTTTTGACCGGAAAGTTTTTCAATGATTTGGTCAATGAAGGGTAATGGGAAATGGTCTTTGGAGGTAGCGGCGTTTAATTTTCTATAATCGATACAAACTCGCCACCCGGTTACCGGGCGGGTGGCGATTTGCTCACCTTGCTCATCTTTAATTACCTGAATGCCTGATTTTTTAGGCACTACCTTCGTCAGACTTACCCACGCACTGTCCGAAATGGGATAAATGATCCCCGCATCCAACCACTTGATAATTTCTTTCTTGACCACCTCGCTCAGATTCGGGTTTAACCTTCTTTGTGTTTCACGGGTCGGCTTTGCATCCTCACTTGTAATAATTTTATGCATTACGATGGAAGGACTAATACCCTTTAGGTCGGCTATTGTCCACCCGATTGCCGCCTTGTGAGCCTTCAACACCCGTATCAACTCCTCCTCTTGAGCTACCTCCAAATTGGAAGCAATGATCACCGGTAAAGTGTCATTCTCCGCCAAAAATACATATTTTAGGTGCTTTGGTAGCTCTTTCAATTCCACACTTGGTGGACATTCCAAGGAAGGCTTTGTACCCGAATCAATTTCCACCGGTAGAGTATCCGTTTGGTGGGTCCATGGCGGTCTTCCTTCCTTTACCGCAAAAGCCTCTTGCTCTTTCTCTTCCTTTTCCAAATCACATGCGTGCACCTGCAAAGACACATCATAAACACAAGAACCCAAAATCTCTTCCTCGAACTCCTTTGGGTCGTATCCATCTATGAAATCTGCTACAAAACACTCATCACCATAAATGTTATTACCATTAGTAAAAACATTTAATCTCATCTTTCTATTACCGAATGTCATGTCGACCGTACCATATCGACAATCAATAACGGCATGTGCAGTGTTTAAAAATGGCCGACCCAAAATAATATTTTGTTGTTGAATTGGGTCTGCGGATGAGTAGTCTAACACAAGAAAGTCCACGGGATAATAAAACTCATCAACCTTAACTATCACATCCCGTACAATACCCCGAGGAAGTTTATGAGACAAATCGGCTAATACCACCGTTGTCTCAACCCGTTTCAATGGACCAAAATCATATTGGTCGTATAACCCCCCCGGTAAGATACTTACTCCGGCTCCAAGATCCAATAACGCCCTTGCAGTTTGAAAATTTCCAACTTGAATATTTATAAGAGGCGTTCCCGGATCTTGTAGCTTAGGAGGAAGATCTCCTTTCAAAACCGCGCTTACCCGCTCCTTCAAGTCAACCAATTTAGGCACTTTTTGTTGCCTCTTTTGGGTACACAATTCTTTTAAAAACTTGGCGTAAGCGGGTACCTGTTTGATAGCTTCAAGTAACGGAAGATTGATTTTAACCTGTTTAAAAACCTCCCACATTTCCTCTTTTTGAGGCCCCCGTTTTGAAATAAAATTCTTTTTACCCGGATCTAATAAAGCCGAGGGAAATCGTACTTCACTAGATCCCTCACCCTCATTTACCGTTTCTTTTTCTTTTCTAACTTCGGGTTTTTCAAAATTGGGTTTTTTAGAAGAAACAATAGGTGGTTCATTTTCTTCCTCACTATCTTGACCCGTGATATCTTCAACCACCCCATCAACCAAATCCGGTGAAGGATTGGTTTTATACTCTTTCCCACTTCTCAAAACACTTACATGGTGAATGTTAACATTATTACCTCTTGAAGTACCATGAGATGGGTTTACCTTAGTGTCGCTTGGTAATTGACCTTTATTTTTCTTCAATTCTGACACTTCGGTTGCAAGTTGACCCATTTGGGTGGTCAAAGTTTGAATTGCCTTATCTCGAGCCTCATCCTTTTGTATACGAGCATCATCCATTTGGTTTCTCTTTTGCATCTCCGCTTGCATGCTCTTCAACATATCCATCATCTCATTTCCACCCGAAGACCCCCTTGTTCTTGACCCGTTTGGTATTGCCTTTGGTACCCTTGGTTGTTCCCACTTCTATATCCACCTTGATTGTTGGAAGGTTGGCGTGAACGATAATTACCTTGGTTACCTTGGAAATTCGGGTTTGCTTGATTTGAAGGGTTCCCATAACGAAAGTTTGGGTGGTTCCTTAACCCGGGGTAGTAAGTGTTAGAATTCATGTTGAAATTTCTACCACCCCCTCCTTGACCTTGACCTTGACCTTGAACCGCATGAACTTCTTCATATTGCCCATCACCTCCTTGGCAATTTTCAGCTGCATGACCTATTTCATTGCAAATAGCACAAACATCGTAAATTTGTTTAGAAGTTTGTACATTACCATCATCAACCGCATGCACTTGTGTTCGGGTAATGGCCGGTCGTGCTCTCCTTGATGCTTGAGCTTTTCTCTTTGAGGTAATAGCCATTTGTTCCAAGAACTCCCAATCCTCATCTTCATAATTTGTGCCAAAAGTCCCATTTGTGATGGACATTAAATCACGTGCATCCTCGGCACACAACCCTTCATGAAAAGCATTCATCAACTCCCAAAGCTCAATCCCATGGTGTGGACAATTTTTAATTATCATGTTTAAGCGCTCGAAGGCTTCATGGAACATTTCGCCTTGTTGTTGTTGGAAACTTCTCAACCCTTTCCTAGCATCATTGGTCTTTTGGGCGGTATAAAATTCGTCTAAGAAAGTTTGTTGCATTTCCCCCCAAGTGTAAATAGATGCCGAAGGCAAAGTGTAGAACCACTTCTTTGCCTTATCTTCCAAGGAGAATTGAAATAAGACCAACTTCACATCATCGGCCGAAAAACCTTGACTCCCAAGAGTGTTACAAATCGAGTCATAGGCCTCTAAATGAAAATAAGGTTCTTCTGTTGCTAGACCTTTGTACTTTGGCAAACTTTGTAACGAGTTGGTTCGAACTTCGAATGTCCTCCCTTGATCATTATGAGGAATAACTACCGGTGACGGATTATGAGTAATCACTGGCCTGAAATGCGCTTCAATACCTCTTGCATGATCTCCAAGATGCCTTCTTGGTACACCCACACGACCCCTTGGACGCATAGGACCCATTGGTCTCGGCATACGCCCTTGCGGTGCCAATGGTTGTTGAAATTGTTGTTACGGTATCGGTGGGTGTTGGTATAAATGGTGAAGTAGGTTCACCCGTAGTGGGTGGTGGTTGTGGTGGATCCATGTATCGAATTGGTGTGATTGGTGTAGTTGGTGTTGTTGGTGAACCACTGATTCTGTTCTCTCTTAGCAAAATTCTGTTTCTTCTTAACGTTCGCTCAATTTCCGGATCAAATGCCAAAGGTGATAGATTGTGAGAGCTTCTAGTACGCATGCACCTGTCAATACCTGCACACTAACACACCCAGCGTAAACCAGAAAAATAACAAACTTAAAAAGAAAGAAAATAAATAACACACGTTGCGCACTACTCCCCGGCAACGGCGCCAAAATTTGACGTGATTGTCGTGGTCACGCAAATTTAATCCCAATAACAACTATATAGATAGCGGTAATAGGGTATCGAACACAGGGAGTTTGTGGAATGTGTGTTATTTAGAAGTGTATCTAAGTTAACTAAGATTAAACTAATTGCAATAAAAAGTAAATTCAAACAGTTGGATTGTTTGATTAGATTGGTTTTAAAAAAAACTAAGAATACTAATTAATTTGCGAAATGAAAGTTGAGTTTGTAAACAATTTGTAGACGAATGACCATCCTACGTTTCCGGTTTGCTTCAACAATTGTGCTATCATCCACTAGAAAGAACTACATAGACATAGTTCGTGTGTAGTTACTTATTGTGATAAAAGGGAACGAAGTACTCAGATTCCTAGAACGTGAGGTTGTTACCCGATGACCAATCAACCCTTACCCAATCCTAACTCTACCCATGATATCTCGATTGCCAACGGCACCAAGAACGTATGGTTTCAAATTAGAATATCATAAGAATCAACAATTTACAACTAAGCAATCACACACCATGATAAACAAAACATAGATAAAGTTTATCATTCTAGAAATATGGAATCAAAACACAACCGTCCTAAACAAACCTTCAACCTAGGATGATCAAAAAGAACCTAGCCACTCATGGCTTGGACAAACATTGTAGCAAAATAGTTTTGATGTTCAAGTGAATCACACACATAAAACTAAAGATTAACAAGTGTTCCTTCTCCAAAAAGTCTCCAAGAACTCCCCAAATTCGTTCACAAGTGAAGTCTAACCGAAAACCAATGATAAGTCATAATAAATCCCCTTGAAAAGTGCATTAAATTAGGAGTTACATGTTTTAGCTCAATCGGAGCCGTAACCTACGGCTGGGTGCCGTAGGTTATGGCAGTCAACTAATCCAGGAAGTCAACCCAGAGCCGTAAGCTACGGCTGAGTACCGTACCTTACGGCTATCATCATTCCTTTATGGGCGTGAGCCCCTGTTTTACGGCAAGCTGATGTTGGATTCAGTGAGGGCCGTAACCTACGGCTGGGAGCCGTAGGTTACGGCTAGATGTGAATTTTTCCCTTTCATTTCCTTGTTTACTCTATCATGACCCAAGCTTGTTTCCATCACTTGTGACTTCCATCCAATCATCATAAAATCCGCATCTTGAGCACTTTAGTACCTACATTATCAAACATAAAGTGGTTACCAAGTTCAAGCGATTAACCGAATAAAATGTAGAATGTGCATTGTATTAAACCTTTTAAGGGTTGTCCTACGGACCACCCGTCAGCTAGCATTCGAGTTACAGGAACAAGGGCCAAACCAACCACCCAAGAATGGAATCGTCGAGCGAAAACACTTTACAACCTCCTAGAAGCAGCTTTTCTTGCCACCAGACATTTCTCCATCAATAAGGAATCTGATGCCGTCACTAAACACATTCCTTAAATTGTAGCCATTTGTTTAGAGTGTTTTTTTTGGTGTCTAATCCGCATATATATCACCATTGCCCTTGATTTTCTTGACTGTATATCTCTTAATTGTCAACATATACACGTGTGATTTAGTTTACGAAGATTTTTCAATGCCGAGAACCTTGATCAGAGTGTAAAAATGGCGTAAGGTTCACAATGGTGTAAAATTAAAATAGGATATACCGGGCTGGGATTCGAGTTACAGGAACAAGGGCCAAACCAACCACCCAAGAATGGAATCGTCGAGCGAAAACACTTGACAACCTCCTAGAAGCAGCTTTTCTTACCATCAGACCTTTCTCCATCAATTAGGAATCAGATGCCATCAGTAAACACATTCCTTAAATTGTAGCCATTTGTTGAGTGTTTTTTTTGCGTCTAATCCACATATATATCACCATTTCCCTTGATTTTCTTAACTGTATGTCTCTTAAATATCAACATATACACGTGTGATTTAGTTTACGAAGATTTTTCAATGTCGAGAACCTCGATCAGAGATTAAAAAAGGCGTAAAAGGGCTAGGATTCGAGTTACAGGAACAAGGCCAAACCAACCACCCAAGAAAGGAATAGTCGAGCGAAAACACTTGACAACCTCCTAAAATCAGCTTTTCTTACCACCAGACCTTTCTCCATCAATTAGGAATCTGATGCCGTCACTAAACACATTCCTTAAATTGTAGCCATTTGTTGAGTGTTTTTTTTGGTGTCTAATCCGCATATATATCACCATTGCCCTTGATTTTCTTGACTCTATATCTCTTAAATGTCAACATATACACGTGTGATTTAGTTAATAAGATATTTCAATGCCGAGAACCTCTATCAGAGAGTAAAAAAGTCTTAAGGTTCACAATGGTGTAAAATTAAAATGGGATATACCGGGTTAAGATTCGAGTTAGAGGATCAAGGGCCAAACCAACTACCCAAGAATGGAATCGTCGAGCGAACCACCAGACCTTTCTCTATCAATTAGGAATCTGATGCCGTCACTAATCACATTCCTTAAATTGTAGCCATTTGTTGAGTGTTTTTTTTGGTGTCTAATCCGCATATATATCACTATTGCCCATGATTTTCTTGACTGTATATCTCTTAAATGTCAACATATACACGTGTGATTTAGTTTACGAAGATTTTTAAATGCCGAGAACCTCTAACAGAGAGTAAAAAAGGCGTAAGGTTCACAATGGTGTAAAATTAAATTGGGATATACCGGGCTAGGATAAGAGATATAGGAACAAGGGCCAAACCAACCACCCAAGAATGGAATCGTCGAGCGAAAACACTTGACAACCTCCTAGAAGCAGCTTTTCTTACCACCAGACCTTTCTCCATCAATTAGGAATCTGATGCTGTCACTAAACACATTCCTTAAATAGTAGCCATTTCTTGAGGTATTTTTTTGGTGTCTAATCCGCATATATATATCACCATTGACCTTTAATTTCTTGACTGTATATCTCCTAAATATCAACATATACACGAGTGATTTAGTTTATGCAGATTTTTCAGTGCCGAGAACCTCGATCAGAGAGTAAAAAAGGCGTAAGGTTCACAATGGAGTAAAATTAAAATGGGATATATCGGGCTAGGATTCGAGTTACAGGAACAAGAGCCAAAACAACCACCCATGAATGGAATCGTCGAGCGAAAACACTTGAGAACCTCCTAGAAGCAGCTTTTCTTGCCACCAGACCTTTCTTCATCAATTAGGAATCTGATGCCATCACTAAACACATTCCTTAAATTGTAGGCATTTATTGAGTGTTTTTTTGTGTCTAATCCGCATATATATCACCATTGCCCTTGTTTTTCTTGACTGTATATCTCTTAAATGTCAACATATACACGTGTGATTTAGTTTACGAAGATTTTTCAATGCCGGGAACCTCGATCAGAAAGTAAAAAAGGCGTAAGGTTCACAATGGTGTAAGATTAAAATGGGATATACCGGGCTAGGATTCGAGTTACAGGAACAAGGGCCAAACCAACCACCCAAGAATGGAATCGTCGAGCGAAAACACTTAACAACCTCCTAAAAGCAGCTTTTCTTAGCACCAGACCTTTCTCCATCAATTAGGAATCTGATACCGTCACTAAACAAATTCCTTAAATTGTAGCCATTTGTTGAGTGTTTTTTTTGGTGTCTAATCCGCATATATATCACCATTGCCCTTGATTTTCTTGACTCTATATCTCTTAAATGAAAACATATACGCGTGTGATTTAGTTTATTAAGATATTTCAATGCCGAGAACCTCTATCAGAGAGTAAAAAAGTCGTAACTTTCACAATGGTGTAAAATTAAAATGGGATATACCGGGCTAAGATTCGAGTTACAGGAACAAGGGCCAAACCAACCACCCAAGAATGGAATCATCGAGCGAACCACCAGGCCTTTCTCCATCAATTAGGAATCTGATGCCATCACTAAACACATTCCTTAAATTGTAGCCATTTGTTGAGTGTTTTTTTTTGGTTTCTAATCCGAATATATATCACCATTGCCCTTGATTTTCTTGACCGTATATCTCTTAAATGTCAACATGTACACTTGTGATTTAGTTTACGAAGATTTTTCAATGCCGAGACCCTCTATCAGAGAGTAAAAAAGGCGTAAGGTTCACAATGGTGTAAAATTAAAATGGGATATACCGGGATAGGATAAGAGATATAGGAACAAGGGCCAAACCAACCACCCAAGAATGGAATCGTCGAGCGAAAACCCTTGACAACCTCCTAGAAGCTGCTTTTGTTGCCACCAGACCTTTCTCCATCAACTAGGAATCTGATGCCGTCACTAAACACATTCCTTAAATTGTAGCCATTTGTTGAGTGTTTTTCTTTTGGTGTCTAATCCGCATATATATCACCATTGCCCTTGATTTTCTTGACTGTATATATCTCTTAAATGTCAACACATACACGTGTGATTTAGTTTACGAAGATTTTTCAATGCCGAGAACCTCTATCAGAGAGTATAAAAGGCGTAAGGTTCACAATGGTTTAAAATTAAAATGGGATATACCGGGCTAGGATTCGAGTTACAGGAACAAGGGCTAAACCAACCACCCAAAAATGGAATAGTCGTGCGAACGACCAGACCTTTCTCCATCAATTAGGAATCTGATGCCGTCACTAAACACATTCCTTAAATTATAGCCATTTGTTGAGTGTTTTTTTTTGTGTCTAATCCGCATATATATCACCATTGCCCTTGATTTTCTTGACTGTGTATCTCTTAAATGTCAACATATACACGTGTGATTTAGTTTACGAAGATTTTTTAATGCCGAGAACCTCTATCAGAGAGTAAAAAAGGCGTAAGGTTCACAATGGTGTAAAATTAAAATGGGATATACCGGGCTAGGATTCGAGTTACAGGAACAACGGTCAAACCAACCACCCAAGAATGGAATCGTCGAGCGAAAACACTTGACAACCTCTTAGAAGCAGCTTTTCTTACCACCAGACTTTTCTCCATCAATTAGGAATCTGATGCCGTCACTAAACACATTCCTTAAATTGTAGCCATTTGTTGAGTGTTTTTTTTTTTTTGTGTCTAATCCGCATATATATCACCATTGCCCTTGATTTTCTTGACTGTATATTTCTTAAATATCAACATATACACGTGTGATTTAGTTTACGAAGATTTTTCAATGCCGAGAACCTCGATCAGAGAGTAAAAAACGCTTAAGGTTCACAATGGTGTAAAATTAAAATTATATATACCGGGCTAGGATTCAAGTTACAGGAACAAGGGCCAAACCAACCACCCAAGAATGGAATCATCGAGCGAAAACAATTGACAACCTCCTAGAAGCAGCTTTTCTTGCCACCAGGCCTTTCTCCATCAATTTGGAATCTAATGTCGTCACTAAACACATTCCTTAAATTGTAGCCATTTGTTGAGTGTTTTTCTTTTGGTGTCTAATCCGCATATATATCACCATTGCCCTTGATTTTCTTGACTGTATATCTCTTAAATGTCAACATATACACGTGTGATTTAGTTTACGAAGATTTTTCAATGCCGAGAACCTCGATCAGAGAGTATAAAAGGCGTAAGGTTCACAATGGTTTAAAATTAAAATGGGATATACCGGGCTAGGATTCGAGTTACAGGAACAAGGGCTAAACCAACCTCCCAAGAATGGAATAGTCGAGGGAACCACCAGACCTTTCGCCATCAATTAGGAATCTAATGCCGTCACTAAACACATTCCTTAAATTATAGCCATTTGTTGAGTGTTTTTTTTTTGGTGTCTAATCCGCATATATATCACCATTGCCCTTGATTTTCTTGATTGTATATCTCTTAAATGACAACATATACACGTGTGATTTAGTTTACGAAGATTTTTTAATGCCGAGAACCTCTATCAGAAAGTAAAAAAGGCGTAAGGTTCACAATGGTGTAAAATTAAAATGGGATATACCGGGCTAGGATTCAAGTTACAGGAACAACGGTCAAACCACCCACCCAAGAATGGAATCGTCAAGCGAAAACACTTGACAACCTCTTAGAAGCAGCTTTTCTTACCACCAGACCTTTCTCCTTCAATTAGGAATCTAATGTCGTCACTAAACACATTCCTTAAATTGTAGCCATTTGTTGAGTGTTTTTTTTTGTGTCTAATCCGCATATATATCACCATTGCCCTTGATTTTCTTGACTGTATATTTCTTAAATATCAACATATACACGTGTGATTTAGTTTACGAAGATTTTTCAACGCCGAGAACCTCGATCAGAGAGTAAAAAACGTGTAAGGTTCACAATGGTGTAAAATTAAAATTATATATACCGGGCTACGATTCAAGTTACAGGAACAAGGGCCAAACCAACCACCCAGGAATGGAATCGTCGAGCGAAAACACTTGACAACCTCCTAGAAGCAGCTTTTCTTGCCACGAGAATTTTCTCCATCAATTAGGAATCTGATGCCGTCACTAAACACGTTCCTTAAATTGTAGCCATTTGTTGAGTGCTTTTTTTTGGTGTCTAATCCGCATATATATCACTATTGCCCTTGATTTTCTTGACTGTATATCTCTTAAATGTCAACATATATACGTGTGATTTAGTTTACGAAGATTTTTCAATGCCGAGAACCTCGATCAGAGAGTAAAAAATGCGTAAGGTTAAAAATGGTGTAAAATTAAAATGGGAAATACCGGGCTAGGATTCGAGTTACAGGAACAAGGGCCAAACCAACCACCCAAGAATGGAATCGTCGAGCGAAAACACTTGACAACCTCCGAGAAGCAGCTTTTCTTGCCACCAGACCTTTCTCCATCAATTAGGAATCTGATGCCGTCACTAAACACATTCCTTGAATTGTAGCCATTTGTTGAGTGTTTTTTTTTTATGTCTAATCCGCATATATATCACCATTGCTCTTGATTTTCTTGACTGTATATATCTTTTAAATGTCAACATATACGCGTGTGATTTACTTTTTACGAAGATTTTTCAATGCCGAGAACCTCTATCAGAGAGTAAAAAAGGCGTAAGGTTCACAATGGTGTAAAATTAAAATGGGATATACCGGGCTAGGATTCGAGTTACAGGAACAAGGGCCAAACCAACCACCCAAGAATGGAATCGTCGAGCGAAAACACTTGACAACCTCCTAGAAGCAGCTTTTCTTGCCACCAGACCTTTCTCCATCAATTAGGAATCTGATGCCGTCACTAAACACATTCCTTAAATTGTAGGCATTTGTTGAGTGCTTTTTGTCTAATCCGCATATATATCACCCTTGCACTTGTTTTTCTTGACTGTATATCTCTTAAATGTCAACATATACACGTGTGATTTAGTTTACGAAGATATTTCAATGCCGGGAACCTCGATCAGAAAGTAAAAAAGGCGTAAGGTTCACAATGGTGTAAGATTAAAATGGGATATACCGGGCTAGGATGTCACACCCGACCACGTGGAAAAACCAAACGTGGCGGAAACGTCGGGGAGTGTTGTAACAGAATTAATTGTTTCAAATCCATGGCAATTGAAGTTTCGTTTTATTAATCAAACATGGAAGTTTACATTGTTTTAAACAAGAACTAAAGAGTACATAACATAAATTAACTAGTTCTTGTCTCGTTTTAAGTCACTAAGGCACAGTTCCGCCTAAGTATGTCTTGATAAGTCCTATGCATCATCTCCTGAAAACACATGTGAAAATAGGTACGTCAGCATAAAAATGCCTGTGAGATACATAGGTTTGGTGAAAACAGAATTCATGACTTATGTTTGAGAAAATGTTTAGTCATGAACCTTGTAATTTGCTTTGTCTTGTAAATCATTTGAAAAACGATAAGATCAGATGATATGTATAAATAAGAGAATAATGTATGGTTAAATGAATAACCAAGTAAAATCAGTTTGTATAAGATACGTTGTTTTGTAAAACAATGTCTTGTGATAAGTATATTATTTGTATAAAATGTTATATGTCTCAAATTGAGATGATTCAAATAACGCTATGATATGTAATACCATACAAACACTAATATATAGGAAGTACCAGCGGCGTATCCACCGTGCTTGTATCATATTACATACGCCTCGTTACTCAAATCACTTACTCAAACCAAACCACCAAAGTAAAATGTTTAACAATTGTAGAAATGTTTATGTATAGTCAAATGTCTATTGTCAAATGTAAATCATGTCAACAGATACAACTGGTTCACACGGTTCAATAGATACAAATGGTTCATATAATCAAAGGGTTACGATGGTTCACATAGTCAAATGGTTACAACGGTTCAAAATGTAGTATAATGTGTTCATGTGCTGGATGAGCATATGCAACAGAAATGCAATGTAAAACAATGTACTAAGTATGCACGTAATGAACATACATAGCATAAGTGTAATGTAAAACAATGTGCTAAGTATGCACACAATGGGCGTACATAGCATGAAATGTATTGTAAAGTGATGTACTAAGTATGCACACAATGGGCATACATAGCGTAAAAGTGTATTGTAAAGTGATGTACTAAGTATGCACACAATGGGCATACATAGCATAAAATGTATTGAAATAATGTGCTATAAATGTACTAATAAACATAGCAATTATATGATGTGAAAATAGGAAAGCATGAAAGTAACAAGTAGGCACATGTGTTTCACCCCAAAACAGTTTGGTAAAACAGTAAAAGAGGGGTCTATGTACTCACTTGAGATTGCTCAGAAGTCCTAAGATAACCACCAAGCAATGCTAGAGATCTCGGAATCAAACGGCACCTAATATAGGTAACTATGTTAATAAACCGGACCTATATCGGAGTATTTAGATAGAATGAGGGTTCGTAAACCAAACGAGTATAGAGACTCGTGTCATATGGTTTAACAAAGCCTACATACTAAATGAAACCTAACCTAAGTGCTTACGACCCATTACGACCCGTTTAGGTAGCTTATGCTACTTTAACGCGTCGTTCGCGTAAAACGCGTTCGGACTGCCTAACTAGTCCTATGACAAGTAGAATATGCCTTAACATGCCTAATATTGTCGCCAAATCAGTTTAGATGTCAAAAGTTATGTCACATATGTTTATAATGAATTTTGGCATCAAAGGGGTATTTTGGTAATTTACCTAAGGCATATAAACTACCTATCATACAACTACTTAAACGTTGTGACCATAAGGTATAACCTCGGAAGGTTATTCCCTACCTACTATGGTCACCTAATGTATTTGGTCGGATCCTAATGATCGACCAAATGGGTCGGGTTCGAAGGTATAAGCGATTTATTAGATCGCTTACCCTGCGACCCTAGACAACGTGGTAATCAGTAGGAATAGTCACAAGGGACTATAACCATTGTGATTACAATCACGTTGCGAAGTTCAAACGAACTTCGCATTGACCATAAACTGGTCAACGCAGAAAGTCAAACAAAGTTTGACTTTCGGACTCAAAAAGCAATAAAAGAACGAAGGAATACTTACGAAGGGTCCCCGAATGCTAATCTCGATTCAAATAGCTCAGGTATGAAACAATGGTTTCAACTTAGAGCTTCTAAGATCAGATTCTTGTGGGTTTTGCAATGGGGGTGGATGGGTATTTATAGTATTCTTCGAACCGTTAAGATCCTTTCTTGAATAACGTGATCGAATCCCGTCCGTACACTTGTTGGAATGTTGTGGTGACTAAAAATGGCCCCTCATGAACTGAAAGGGCAAGTGTGGGTGTGTGGTTGGGGGCTTAACAGCTGTAATCTGCTGTTTAAATTGATCTTATCTGATCTGGGAGTCTGACGCGGGCCGCGTAAGAGGACACACTAATCTTACGCGGGCCGCCTAGCCTGACTGGTCAGAAACCAACTTTCAGAAATGACAGTTTTGGTCCCTGTTGTGTTTTAAAGCCTTTTCCGACACGTTTAAGGCCCGTTAAGCCAAATTTAAGGCCCTAAAATGATGCCTAAACATTGTGGACATGAAACATGCCCAAAAATATGTCGGACGTTGGTTCCTTTGGTCGTACGAACGCGATGTTCGCTTAATTACGACGGAATGCGCACAAGCGCGAAAAACGATCCAAAATGCGTGACGAATGTATTTTTCTTATGCCAAACACTAAAATAAAATATTTTAGTGCTTACATAAATGTTTGGATGTCCGGATGTATTAAGAACGTAAGTTATGCGCGAAAATGCAAACTTGTGCACTTTTTGACGCTTTTAGTCCCTGAATGACCCAAAAGTTTATTTTAGCACACCGAACCCCTCAAAGCCTATTTCTAAGCTATATAAAGGATATTTAAGGTGTGTTTAACTTATGGTCATGTTCCAGAATGTTCGTTACAGTTCAAATTGGTGTACTTTCACAGTTTGTCAACTTTAGTCCCTATAAGCGATTTAACTTGATTTTGCCATACCAAAGCCTTCAAAACTTATTTCTAAGTTAGGTAAAGGTTATTTAAGGTATGTTAAGCCTATTTCACTATTTCGGAGTGTTTGTTGCATTAAACTGGTTATATTTACGCATCAGTGCGCGTATAACCTTCTAGAAAGCGATTTAGAGCTTGAAATCGAACAAGAATTGATATGTGCAAAAGATACACATATTTATACAGATCCCAAGTATGAAATACAATATTTCATTGGCTTGGCCTTTGTTTGATGGTCGCAGTGACCCAGGTGTCACAGTCTCCCCTACTTTAGGAAATTTCTTCCCGAAATTTATTTGTAGGAGTCCATCTGTGACCTTGTGTCAAGTAACCACCAGATATACATGGTAATATCCTGTCATTTCCTTAGCGGACAATCTTCAGAAACGAAAATGAACAGACGGAGTCACTTTCCTCAACGAGTATTCTTCAGAAACGGAAATGAAGGAATAAACAAACGGGGATTCATTTCCTCAACGGACAATCTTCAGAAACGTAAAATGAACTTACGGAGTCATTTTCAACGGGTGCTTCATCAGAAATGGAAATGAAAAGGATAATCAAACGAATATTCATTTCCTCAACGGACAATCTTCAGAAATGAAAATGAACAAACGGAGCCATTTTCAACGGGTGCTTCCTCATAAATGGAAATGAAAAGGATAATCAAACGGATATTCATTTCCTCAACGGACAGTCTTCAGAAACGAAAATGAACAAACGGATTCATTTTCAACGGGTGCTTCCTTAGAAATGGAAATGAAAAGGATAATCAAATGGATATTCATTTCCTCAACGGACAATCTTCAGAAACGAAAATGAACAAACGGAGTCATTTTCAACGGGTGCTTCCTCAGAAACGGAAATGAAAAGGATAATCAAACGGATATTCATTTCCTCAATGGACAATCTTCAGAAACAAAAATGAACAAACGAAGTCATTTTCAACGGGTGCTTCCTCAGAAACGGAAATGAAAAGGATAATCAAACGGATATTCATTTCCTCAACAGACAATCTTCAGAAACGAAAATGAACAAACGGAGTCATTTTCAACGGGTACTTCCTCAGAAATGGAAATGAAAAGAGTTAACTTCTAGGCACATCACAAAGCTTGCTGTGGTTTCTGTGCACTAGATTCCATAATTATGTATGCATTCATAATTACGCAATTCCTTGCACAGTCCGCACAATTTGTCTTGTAATGTTTAGGGGAAGAAAATCAAACCTGTGATGAGGGTGACTAGACTACCATAGGGTCCTTTTAATTAGATCGACAAATGATCGTTTTAATTAGGTCTCCAAGGAGTCCTTTCAACTATATCATCATATGATGTTCCTAACCAGATTTTTGGATCAATCTGTTTAACTAGACCACTCGAGGGGCCTAATTATGGAGTAGTACTTTATAACCCAAGGGACTTAACTACAACGTAGAAGTCCATTAAGGATTTTAGATAACAAAAACTTGGATTAAACCAAAAACATAAAAGGGAACCCATAAGCACATAATCACATAGTTGCTTAACTCAGTTATTAATTTGTTATTAACTTGTTTGTGATTGAATATGGATATTCAAAGTACACCAGGAAACCAGTCGATGGGCTACAATGTCCTCTGGGATCTATCTGAAAAGATAGGAAGATCTCCTAAAAATTCGATTTTGTTTTTAAAGAAACGTAATATTCGAACTAAGGAACACATCAATTTTAGGATTTACGGAAATACCCCTAGGTACCCTATTAAGGATTTACAGTGGTACTTTGGGTATTTGTCCAGTGTTGTAACTTGCACCTTGTACTTCGTTTCCTTAGAAGAAAAGGGTACTTAGGAATTTCGTGGAAAACACAAGAGATCATAAGATGGAAAAAATTTGGGGGTAGTTTGCTTTACAAGGAATATGATTCCTTGCTTGTCGGTATTGTAGGGGATATGTTCTTTATACATACAACCACATAAATACATTGCAATGTAAATAAAAGATTTATTTATAAACAATGATATCAACTGTTTCATGGACCTTGACAGCAAAAGAAAATAATACATAAGACGTGATTATTTCTAAACGATGATGTCTTCTTGTCGGTCAGATGCTCATCCCTGTGCTGGATTTGCATTAGCAAGCTTTGGGCAATTTCTTCGGAAATGACCCATCTCGCCACAGTTGAAGCAAGAACCTGGTAGAAAACGACCTTGAGCAGGATTGTTGCCAGCTTGGTTTGGTGCAGCTGCAGCTGGGCAGACTCTTGCTGTATGGCCTATAAGTCCACAAGTTTGGCATTTGCGGCACTTTACGTTGGCATGATGATGGAGGCTACATTGGTTGCACAAGGGTGCAGTTCCATTGTATGGCTTCCTAGTAGGGGGTTGAGCTGGTTGGTTGGGGACGGCTTGATCATTGTGAGTAACCATGGCGATGTTCTGAGAAGCCTTTCGCTTCTTTGACTTCTTAGGGGATCCAGTCTGTTCATCCATGGTCTTTGATTCCTCGATTGGGTTCGATTCCTCGACCGGTTTCTTGTCACCTTTTCGGAAAAGTTTACCTTTCCTGATCTTTGATTCAGTCAAGGTTGCAGATAGCTCAATGGCCTGTCTAACTGTAGTAGGGTTGCTACCAGTCACAATGTCTTGTATTGAGTCAGGGAGGCCATCAAAGTACTTTTCGATTGCCTTATCCAAAGGCGTGACCATGTTTGGGCATAACAGACTTAACTCCTCATAACGGTCCGTGTAGGCTCGATGCTCACCGCTATCTTGCGTAAGATCATCAAATTCCCTTTCCAAAGCCCTGATCTCGTGACGAGGACAGAATTCTCTCATCATAAGGGCCCTAAGTTCAGCCCATGTCTGTGCTAGAACAACTTCTGCACCACGATCTCTCATAACCCCGTTCCACCACGTAAGGGCCCTCTTCTGGAACACACTCGAAGAAACCTCGACCTTGCGATTGTCAGGACACTACACGTGGTGGAAAGTATTCTCAATGCTCTCGAACCATTGAAGAAGCCCAGTCGCTCCCTCAGAACCACTAAACTTGAGTGGTTTAGCCGACTTAAAACTCTTGAAATTGCATGGACCATTGTTGTTGTTGTTGTTGGCTTGGTTCCATTGAGCAAAGAGGTTTGGGAATTGAGCAGCCATTTGCTGCGCAATGATTTCTGCTAGTTCGGCAGTCGCTATCTGGTTTTCGCGTCGAGGAGGCATTCTAAAAGAGAAACAAGAAAGAAAACAAATGAAATGGCATTGGGTAAGAATAGGATGTTACAATTACCGACCATAATCATGGTTGATGATCATCTGTTTGAACCACAAAGCAAACAAACAACACAAAGGCTGAATCAAAGCAAATAGATCCTCATAGTGTATTGCGAAGACATGCTCGCCTATAAGTGGACACTCACCCCAAGAGTTCCCAGGTAAGAGTGACTAGTCCGATTGTGTGGATTTGTACGATCACTCTAGCCTTAGACAGAAAACCCAGGGTACAGGCATTCACTCTTCCAGTTTGCACGTGTTCACACTATTTAGGACCCAAAACTTTGACGAGAGTTTTGAAAATTCAAAGGGGTTCAAAACCTTATAACAGAGGGTTCAAAACCTAGTAATCAATCATCCTAGAACAGATGATTAGTTTTCAAAGCGGTTTTGAAATTTATGTTCTTGTTGTGGTCGTCGCCTAAGGATAGGTGACGGTATTGTTTTATGACTAAACGCAAGTAAACTCGCGTTAGGGTCCTAGGAAGGTTATAGTCTAGGTCAAAGCATTACGAATAACCTAATTCCCTATAACCATTGGCTCTGATACCAACTTTTCTGTCACACCCCGACCACGTGGAACAACCAAACGTGGCGGAAACGTCGGGGAGTGTTGCAACAAAATTAATTGTTTCAAATCCATGGCAATTGAAGTTTCGTTTTATTAATCAAACATGAAATTTTACATTGTTTTAAACAAGAACTAAAGAGTACATAACATAAATTAACTAGTTCTTGTCTCGTTTTAAGTCACTAAGGCACAGTTCCGCCTAAGTATGTCTTGATAAGTCCTATGCATCATCTCCTGAAAACACATGTGAAAATAGGTACGTCAGCATAAAAATGCCTGTGAGATACATAGGTTTTGTGAAAACAGAATTCATGACTTATGTTTGAGAAAATGTTTAGTCATGAACCTTGTAATTTGCTTTGTCATGTAAATCATTTGAAAAACCATAAGATAAGATGATATGTATAAATAAGAGAATAATGTATGGTTAAATGAATAACCAAGTAAAATGAGTTTGTATAAGATACGTTGTTTTGTAAAACAATGTCTTGTGAAAAGTATATTATTTGTATAAAATGTTATATGTCTCAAATTGACATGATTCAAATAACGCTACGATATGTAATACCATACAAACACTTATATATAGGAAGTACCAGCGGCGTATCCACCGTGCTTGTATCATATTACATACGCCTCGTTACTCAAATCACTTACTCAAACCAAACCACCAAAGTAAAATGTTTAACAATTGAAGAAATGTTTATGTATAGTCAAATGTCTATTGTCAAATGTAAATCATGTCAACAGATACAACTGGTTCACACGGTTCAATAGATACAAATGGTTCATATAATCAAAGGGTTACGACGGTTCACATAGTCAAATGGTTACAACGGTTCAAAATGTAGTATAATGTGTTCATGTGCTGGATGAGCATATGCAACAGAAATGCAATGTAAAACAATGTACTAAGTATGCACGTAATGAACATACATAGCATAAGTGTAATGTAAAACAATGTACTAAGTATGCACACAATGGGCGTACATTGCATGAAATGTATTGTAAAGTGATGTACTAAGTATGCACAAAATGGGCATACATAGCATAAAAGTGTATTGTAATCATGTACTATAAATGTACTAATAAACATAGCAAGTATATGATGTGAAAACAGGAAAGCATGAAAGTAACAAGTAGGCACATGTGTTTCACCCCAAAACAATTTGGTAAAACAGTAAAAGAGGGGTCTATGTACTCACTTGAGATTGCTCAGAAGTCCTAAGATAACCACCAAGCAATGCTAGAGATCTCGGAATCAAACGACACCTATATCGGAGGATTTAGATAGAATGAGGGTTCATAAACCAAACGAGTATAGAGACTCGTGTCATATTATTTAACAAAGCCTACATACTAAACGAAACCTAACCTAAGTGCTTATGACCCATTACGACCCGTTTAGGTAGCTTATGCTACTTTAACGCGTCGTTCGCGTAAAACGCGTTCGGACTCGAAAGTCAAACAAAGTTTGACTTGCAGACTCGAAAAGCAATAAAAGAACGAAGGAATACTTACGAAGGGTCCGCGAATGTTAATCTTGATCCAAGTAGCTCAGGTATGAAACAATGGTTTCAACTTAGAGCTTCTAAGATCAGATTCTTGTGGGTTTTGCAATGGGGGTGGATGGGTATTTATAGTATTCTTTGAACCGTTAAGATCGTTTCGTGAATAACGTGATCGAATCCCGTCCGTACACTTGTTGGAATGTTGTGGTGACTAAAAATGGCCCTTTATGAACTGAAAGGGCAAGTGTGGGTGTGTGGTTGGGGGCTTAACAACTGTAATCTGCTGTTTAAATTGATCTTATCTGATCTGGGAGTATGAAGCGGGCCGCGTAAGAGGACACACTAATCTTACGCGGGCCGCCTGGCCTGATTGGTCAGAAACCAACTTTCAGAAATGACAGTTTTGGTCCCTGTTGTGTTTTAAAGCCTTTTCCGACACGTTTAAGGCCCGTTAAGCCAACGCTAATGCCCTAAAATGATTCCTAAACATTGTGGACATGAAACATGCCCAAAAATATGTCGGATGTTGGTTCGTTTGGTCGTACGAACGCGATGTTCGCTTAATTACGACGGAATGCGCACAAGCGCGAAAAACGATCCAAAATGCGTGACGAATGGATTTTTCTTATGCCAAACACTAAAATAAAATATTTTAGTGCTTACATAAATTTTTGGATGTCCAGATGTATTCAGAACGTAAGTTATGCGCGAAAATGCAAACTTGTGCACTTTTTGACGCTTTTAGTCCCTGAATGACCCAAAAGTTTATTTTAGCACACCGAACCCCTCAAAGGCTATTTCTAAGCTATATAAAGGAGATTTAAGGTGTTTTTAACTTATGGTCATGTTTCGGAATGTTCGTTACAGTTCAAATTGGCATACTTTCGCAGTTTGTCAACTTTAGTCCCTGTAAGCGATTTAACTTGATTTTGCCATACCAAAGCCTTCAAAACTTATTTCTAAGTTAGGTAAAGGTTATTTAAGGTATGTTAAGCCTATTTCACTATTCCAAAGTGTTTGTTGCATTAAACTGGTTATATTTACGCATCAGTGCGCGTATAACCTTCCAGAAAGCGATTTAGAGCTTGAAATCGAACAAGAATTGATATGTGCAAAAGATACACATATTTATACAGATCCCAAGTATGAAATACAATATTTCATTGGCTTGGCCTTTGTTTGATGGTCGCAGTGACCCAGGTGTCACATAGGATTCGAGTTACAAGAACAAGGGCCAAACCAACCACCCAAGAATGGAATCGTCGAGCGAAAACACTTGACAACCTCCTAAAAGCAGCTTTTCTTACCACCAGACCTTTCTCCATCAATTAGGAATCTGATGCCGTCACTAAACACATTTCTTAAATTGTAGCCATTTGTTGTGTGTTTTTTTTGGTGTCCAATCCGCATATATATATCACCATTACCCTTGATTTTCTTGACACTATGTCTCTTAAATGTCAACATATACACGTGTGATTTAGTTTACTAAGATATTTCAATGCCGAGAACCTCTATCAGAGAGTAAAAAAGTCCTAAGGTTCACAATGGTGTAAAATTAAAATGGGATATACCGGGCTAAGATTCGAGTTACAGGAACAAGGGCCAAACCAACCACCCAAGAATGGAATCGTCGAGCGAACCACCAGACCTTTCTCCATCAATTAGGAATCTGATGCCGTCACTAAACACATTCCTTAAATTGTAGCCATTTGTTGAGTGTTTTTTTTTGTGTCTAATCCGCATGTATATCACCATTGCCGATGATTTTCTTGACTGTATATCTCTTAAATGTCAACATATACACGTGTGATTTAGTTTACGAAGATTTTTCAATGCCAAGAACCTCTATCAGAGAGTAAAAAAGGCGTAAGGTTCACAATGGTGTAAAATTAAAATGGGATATACCGGGCTAGGATAAGAGATATAGGAACAAGGGCCAAACCAACCACCCAAGAATGGAATCGTCGAGCGAAAACACTTGACAACCTCCTAGAAGCAGCTTTTGTTACCACCAGACCTTTCTCCATCAATTAGGAATCTGATGCCGTCACTAAACACTTTCCTTAAATTGTAGCCATTTGTTGAGTGTTTTTTTTTTGTGTCTAATCCGCATATATATCACCATTGCCCTTGATTTTCTTGACCGTATATCTCTTAAATGTCAACATATACACGTGTGATTTAGTTTACGAAGATTTTTCAATGCCGAGAACTTCGATCAGAGTGTAAAAAAGGCGTAAGGTTCACAATGGTGTAAGATTAAAATGGGATATACCGGGATAGGATTCGAGTTACAGGAACAAGGGCCAAACCAACCACCCAAGAATGGAATCGTCGAGCAAAAGCACTTGACAACCTCCTAGAAGCAGCTTTTCTTACCACCAGACCTTTCTCCATCAATTAGGAATCTGATGCCGTCTCTAAACACATTCCTTAAATTGTAGCCATTTCTTGATTTTTTTTTTGGTGTCTAATCCGCATATATATCACCATTGCCCATTATTTTCTTGACTGTATATCTCTTAAATATCAACATATACACGAGTGATTTAGTTTATGCAGATTTTTCAGTGCCGAGAACCGCGATCAGAGAGTAAAAAAGGTGTAAGGTTCACAATGGTGTAAAATTAAAATAAGATATATCGGGCTAGGATTCGAGTTACAGGAACAAGAGCCAAAACAACCACCCAAGAATGGAATCGTCGAGCGAAAACACTTGACAACCTCCTAGAAGCAGCTTTTCTTGCCACCAGACCTTTCTCCATCAATTAGGAATCTGATGCCGTCACTACACACATTCCTTACATTGCAGGCATTTGTTGAGTGTTTTTTTTTGTGTCTAATCCGCATATATATCACCATTGCCCTTGTTTTTCTTGACTGTATATATCTTAAATGTCAACATATACACGTGTGATTTAGTTTACGAAGATTTTTCAATGCCGGAACCTCAATCAGAAAGTAAAAAAGGCGTAAGGTTCACAATGGTGTAAGATTAAAATGGGATATACCGGGCTAGGATTCGAGTTACAGGAACAAGGGCCAAACCAACCACCCAAGAATGGAATCGTCGAGCGAAAACACTTGACAACCTCCTAAAAGCAGCTTTTCTTACCACCAGACCTTTCTCCATCAATTAGGAATCTGATGCCGTCACTAAACACATTCCTTAAATTGTAGCCATTTGTTGAGTGTTTTTTTTGGTGTCTAATCCACATATATATCACCATTGCCCTTGATTTTCTTGACACTATATCTCTTAAATGTCAACATATACACGTGTGATTTAGTTTACTAAGATATTTCAATGCCGAGAACCTCTATCAGAGAGTAAAAAAATCGTAAGGTTCACAATGGTGTAAAATTAAAATGGGATATACCGGGCTAAGATTCGAGTTACAGGAACAAGGGCCAAACCAACCACCCAAGAATAGAATCGTCGAGCGAACCACCAGACCTTTCTCCATCAATTAGGAATCTGATGCCGTCACTAAACACATTCCTTAAATTGTAGCCATTTGTTGAGTGTTTTTTTTGGTGTCTAATCCAAATATATATCACCATTGCCCTTGATTTTCTTGACTGTATATCTCTTAAATGTCAACATATACACGTGTGATTTAGTTTACGAAGATTTTTCAATGCCGAGAACCTCTATCAGAGAGTAAAAAAGGTGTAAGGTTCACAATGGTTTAAAATTAAAATGGGATATACCGGGCTAGGATAAGAGATATAGGAACAAGGGCCAAACCAACCACCCAAGAATGGAATCGTCGAGCGAAAACACTTGACAACCTCCTAGAAGCAGCTTTTCTTACCACCAGACCTTTCTCCATCAATTAGGAATCTGATGCCGTCACTAAACACTTTCCTTAAATTGTAGCCATTTGTTGAGTGTTTTTTTTTGGTGTCTAATCCGCATTTATATCACCATTGCCCTTGATTTTCTTGACCGTATATCTCTTAAATGTCAACATATACACGTGTGATTTAGTTTACGAAGATTTTTCAATGCCGAGAACCTCGATCAGAGTGTAAAAAAGGCGTAAGGTTCACAATGGTGTAAGATTAAAATGGGATATACCGGGATAGGATTCGAGTTACAGGAACAAGGGCCAAACCAACCACACAAGAATGGAATCGTCGAGCAAAAGCACTTGACAACCTCCTAGAAGCAGCTTTTCTTACCACCAGACCTTTCTCCATCAATTAGGAAACTGATGCCGTCTCTAAACACATTCCTTAAATTGTAGCCATTTCTTGAGTTTTTTTTTGGTGTCTAATCCGCATATATATCACCATTGCCCATTATTTTCTTGACTGTATATCTCTTAAATATCAACATATACACGAGTGATTTAGTTTATGCAGATTTTTCAGTGCCGAGAACCTCGATCAGAGAGTAAAAAAGGTGTAAGGTTCACAATGGTGTAAAATTAAAATGAGATATATCGGGCTAGGATTCGAGTTACAGGAACAAGAGCCAAAACAACCACCCAAGAATGGAATCGTCGAGCGAAAACACTTGACAACCTCCTAGAAGCAGCTTTTCTTGCCACCAGACCTTTCTCCATCAATTAGGAATCTGATGCCGTCACTACACACATTCCTTAAATTGTAGGCATTTGTTGAGTGTTTTTTTTTTGTGACTAATCCGCATATATATCACCATTGCCATTGTTTTTCTTGACTGTATATATCTTAAATGTCAACATAAACACGTGTGATTTAGTTTACGAAGATTTTTCAATGCCGGGAACCTCGATCAGAAAGTAAAAAAGGCGTAAGGTTCACAATGGTGTAAGATTAAAATGGGATATACAGGGCTAGGATTCGAGTTACAGGAACAAGGGCCAAACCAACCACCCAAGAATGGAATCGTCGAGCGAAAACACTTGACAACCTCCTAAAAGTAGCTTTTCTTACCACAAGACGTTTCTCCATCAATTAGGAATCTGATGCCGTCACTAAACACATTCCTTAAATTGTAGCCATTTGTTAAGTGTTTTTTTTTTGGTGCCTAATCCACATATATATCACCATTGCCCTTGATTTTCTTGACACTATATCTCTTAAATGTCAACATATACAAGTGTGATTTAGTTTACTAAGATATTTCAATGCCGAGAACCTCTATCAGAGAGTAAAAAAGTCGTAAGGTTCACAATGGTGTAAAATAAAAATGGGATATACCGGGCTAAGATTCGAGTTACAGGAACAAGGGCCAAACCAACCACCCAAGAATAGAATCGTCGAGCGAACCACCAGAACTTTCTCCATCAATTAGGAATCTGTTGCCGTCACTAAACACATTCCATAAATTGTAGCCATTTGTTGAGTGTTTTTTTGGTGTCTAATCCAAATATATATCACCATTGCCCTTGATTTTTTTGACTGTATATCTCTTAAATGTCAACATATACACGTGTGATTTAGTTTACGAAGATTTTTCAAGGCCAAGAACCTCTATCAGATAGTAAAAAAGGCGTAAGGTTCACAATGGTGTAAAATTAAAATGGGATATACCGGGCTAGGATAAGAGATAAAGGAACAAGGGCCAAACCAACCACCCAAGAATGGAATCGTCGAGCGAAAACACTTGACAACCTCTTAGAAGCAGCTTTTCTTACCACCAGACATTTCTCCATCAATTAGGAATCTGATGCCGTCACTAAACACATTCCTTAAATTGTAGCCATTTGTTAAGTGTTTTTCTTTTGGTGTCTAATCCGCATATATATCACAATTGCCCTTGATTTTCTTGACTGTATATCTCTAAAATGTCAACATATACACATGTGATTTAGTTTACGAAGATTTTTCAATGCCGAGAACCTCGATCAGAGAGTAAAAAAGGCGTAAGGTTCACAATGGTTTAAAATTAAAATGGGATATACCGGGCTAGGATTCGAGTTACAGGAACAAGGGCCAAACCAACCACCCAAGAATGGAATCATCGAGCGAACCACCAGACCTTTCTCCATCAATTAGGAATCTGATGCCGTCACTAAACATATTCCTTAAATTGTAGCCATTTGTTGAGTGTTTTTTTTGGTGTCTAATCCGCATATATATCACCATTGCCCTTGATTTTCTTGACTGTATATATCTTAAATGTCAACATATACACGTGTGATTTAGTTTACGAAGATTTTTCAATGCCGGGAACCTCGATCAGAATGTAAAAAAGGCGTAAGGTTCACAATGGTGTAAGATTAAAATGGGATATACCGGGCTAGGATTCGAGTTACAGGAACAAGGGCCAAACCAAACACCCAAGAATGGAATCGTCGAGCGAAAACACTTGACAACCTCCTAGAAGCAGCTTTTCTTGCCACCAGACCTTTATCCATCAATTAGAAATCTGATGCCGTCACTAAACACATTCCTTAAATTGTAGCCATTTGTTGAGTGCTTTTTTTTGGTGTCTAATCCGCATATATATCACTATTGCCCTTGATTTTCTTGACTGTATATCTCTTAAATGTCAACATATACACGTGTGATTTAGTTTATGAAGATTTTTAATGCCGAGAACCTCGATCAGAGAGTAAAAAAGGCGTAAGGTTCCAATGGTGTAAAATTAAAATGGGATATACCGGGCTAGGATTCGAGTAACAGGAACAAGGGCCAAACCAACCACCCAAGAATGGAATCGTCGAGCGAAAACACTTGAAAATCTCCTAGAAGTAGCTTTTCTTGCCACCAGACCTTTCCCCATCAATTAGGAATCTGATGTCGTCACTAAACACATTCCTTAAATTGTAGCCATTTGTTGAGTGTTTTTTTTTGTGTCTAATCCGCATATATATCACCATTGCCCTTGATTTTCTAGACTGTATATCTTTTAAATGTCAACATGTACACGTGTGATGTAGTTTACGAAGATTTTTCAGTGCCGAGAACCTCTATCAGAGAGTAAAAAAGGCGTAAAGTTCACAATGGTGTAAAATTAAAATGGGATATACTGGGCTAGAATTCGAGTTACAGGAACAAGGGCCAAACCAACAACCTAAGAATGGAATCGTCGAGCGAAAACACTTGACAACCTCCTAGAAGCAGCTTTTCTTGCCACCAGACCTTTCTCCATCAATTAGGAATCAGATGCCGTCACTAAACACATTCCTTAAATTGTAGCCATTTGTTGAGTGTTTTTTTTTTGGGGTCTAATCCGCATATATATCACCATTGCCCTTGATTTTCTTGACTGTATATCTCTTAAATGTCAACATATACACGTGTGACTTAGTTTACGATGATTTTTCAATGCCGAGAACCTCGATCAGAGAGTAAAAAAGGCGTAAGGTTCACAATGGTGTAAAATTAAAATGGGATATACCGGGCTAGGATTCGAGTTACATGAACAAGGGCCAAACCAACCATCCAATAATGGAATCGTCGAGCGAAAACACTTGACAACCACCTAGAAGCAACTTTTCTTGCCACCAGACCTTTCTCCATCAATTAAGAATCTGATGTCGTCACTAAACACATTCCTTAAATTGAAGCCATTTGTTGAGTGTTTTTTTTGGTGTCTAATCCGCATATATATCACCATTGCCCTTGATTTTCTTGACTGTACATCTCTTAAATATCTACATATACACGTGTGATTTAGTTTACAAAGATTTTTCAATGCCGAGAACCTCTATCAGAGAGTAAAAAAGGCGTAAGGTTCACAATGGTTTAAAATTAAAATGGGATATACCGGGCAAGGATTCGAGTTACTGGAACAAGGGCCAAACCAACCACCTAAGAATGGAATCGTCGAGCGAAAACACTTGACAACCTCCTAGAAGCAGCTTTTCTTACCACCAGACCTTTCTCCATCAATTAGGAATCTAATGCCGTCACTAAACACATTCCTTAAATTGTAGCCATTTGTTGAGTGTTTTTTTTGTGTCTAATCCGCATATATATCACCATTGCCCATAATTTTCTTGACTGTATATCTCTTAAATAACAACATATACACGTGTGATTTAGTTTACGAAGATTTTTCAATGGCGAGAACCTCGATCAGAGAGGAAAAATGGCGTAAGGTTCATAATGGTGTAAAATTAAAATGGGATATACCGGGCTAGGATTCGAGTTACAGGAACAAGGGCCAAACCAACCACCCAAGAATGGAATCATCGAGCGAAAACACTTGACAACCTCCTAGAAGCAGCTTTTCTTACCACCAGACCTTTCTCCATCAATTAGGAATCTGATGTCGTCACTTAACACATTTCTTAAATTGTAGCCATATGTTGAGTGTTTTTTTTGTGTCTAATCCGCATATATATCACCATTGCCCTTGATTTTCTTGACAGTACATCTCTTAAATATCAACATATACACGTGTGATTTAGTTTAAGAAGATTTTTCAATGCCGAGAACCTCTATCAAAGAGTAAAAAAGGCGTAAGGTTCACAATGGTGTAAAATTAAAATGGGATATACTGGGCTAGGATTCGAGTTACAGGAACAAGGGCCAAAACAACAACCTAAGAATGGAATCGTCGAGCGAAAACACTTGACAACCTCCTAGAAACAGCTTTTCTTGCCACCAGACCATTCTCCATCAATTAGGAATCTGATGTCGTCACTAAACACCTTCCTTAAATTGTAGCCATTTGTTGAGTGTTTTTTTTTGGTGTCTAATACGCATATATATCACCATTGCCCTTGATTTACTTGACTGTATATCTCTTAAATGTCAACATATACACGTGTGACTTAGTTGACGAAGATTTTTCAATGCCGAGAACCTCGATCAGAGAGTAAAAAAGGCGTAAGGTTCACAATGGTGTAAAATTAAAATGGGATATACCGAGCTAGGATTCGAGTTACAGGAACAAGGGCCAAACCAACCACCCAAGAATGGAATCGTCGAGCGAAAACACTTGACAATCTCCTAGAAGCAACTTTTCTTGCCACCAGACCTTTCTCCATCAATTAGGAATCTAATGCCGTCACTAAACACATTCCTTAAATTGTAGCCATTTGTTGAGTGTTTTTTTTTGTGTCTAATCCGCATATATATCACCATTACCCATAATTTTCTTGACTGTATATCTCTTAAATAACAACATATACACGTGTGATTTAGTTTACGAAGATTTTTCAATGGCGAGAACCTCGATCAGAGAGGAAAAATGGCGTAAGGTTCATAATGGTGTAAAATTAAAATGGGATATACCGGGCTAGGATTCGAGTTACAGGAACAAGGGCCAAACCAACCACCCAAGAATGGAATCATCGAGCGAAAACACTTGACAACCTCCTAGAAGCAGCTTTTCTTACCACCAGACCTTTCTCCATCAATTAGGAATCTGATGTCGTCACTTAACACATTTCTTAAATTGTAGCCATTTGTTGAGTGTTTTTTTTGTGTCTAATCCGCATATATATCACCATTGCCCTTGATTTTCTTGACAGTACATCTCTTAAATATCAACATATACACGTGTGATTTAGTTTAAGAAGATTTTTCAATGCCGAGAACCTCTATCAAAGAGTAAAAAAGGCGTAAGGTTCACAATGGTGTAAAATTAAAATGGGATATACTGGGCTAGGATTCGAGTTACAGGAACAAGGGCCAAAACAACAACCTAAGAATGGAATCGTCGAGCGAAAACACTTGACAACCTCCTAGAAGCAGCTTTTCTTGCCACCAGACCATTCTCCATCAATTAGGAATCTGATGTCGTCACTAAACACCTTCCTTAAATTGTAGCCATTTGTTGAGTGTTTTTTTTTGGTGTCTAATCCGCATATATATCACCATTGCCCTTGATTTACTTGACTGTATATCTCTTAAATGTCAACATATACACGTGTGACTAAGTTGACGAAGATTTTTCAATGCCGAGAACCTCGATCAGAGAGTAAAAAAGGCGTAAGGTTCACAATGGTGTAAAATTAAAATGGGATATACCGAGCTAGGATTCGAGTTACAGGAACAAGGGCCAAACCAACCACCCAAGAATGGAATCGTCGAGCGAAAACACTTGACAACCTCCTAGAAGCAACTTTTCTTGCCACCAGACCTTTCTCCATCAATTAGGAATCTGATGTCGTCATTAAACACATTCCTTAAATTGTAGCCATTTGTTGAGTGGTTTTTTTGGTGTCTAATCCGCATATATATCACCATTGCCCTTGATTTTTTTGACTGTATATCTTTTAAATGTCAACATATACATGTGTGATTTAGTTTACGAAGATTTTTCAATGCCGAGAATCTCTATCAGAGAGTAAAAAAGGCGTAAGGTTTACAATGGTGTAAAATTAAAATGGGATATACCGGGCAAAGATTCGAGTTACTGGAACAAGGGCCAAACGAACCACCTAAGAATGGAATCGTCGAGCGAAAATACTTGACAGCCTCCTAGAAGCAGCTTTTCTTACCACCAGACCTTTCTCCATCAAATAGGAATCTAATGCCGTCACTAAACACATTCCTTAAATTTTAGCCATTTGTTGAGTGCTTTTTTTTGGTGTCTAATCCGCATATATATCACCATTGGCCTTGATTTTCTTGATTGTATATCTCTTAAATGTCAACATATACACGTGTGATTTAATTTACGAAGATTTTACAATGCCGAGAACCTCTATCAGAGTAAAAAAGGCGTAAGGTTCACAATGGTGTAAAATTAAAATGGGATATACCAAGCTAGGATTCGAGTTACAGGAACAAGGAACAAGCCAACCAACTAAGAATGGAATCGTCGGGCGAAAACACTTGACAACCTCCTAGAAGAAGCTTTTCTTACCACCAGACCTTTCTCCATCAATTAGGAATCTGATGCCGTCACTAAACACATTCCTTAAATTGTAGCCATTTGTTGAGTGTTTTTTTTTTCTGTCTAATCCGCATATATATCAACACTGCCCTTAATTTTCTTGACTGTATATTTCTAAAATATCAACATATACACGTGTGATTTAGTTTACGAAGATTTTTCAATGCCGCGAACCTCGATCAGAAAGTAAAAAAGGCGTAAGGTTCACAATGGTGTAAGATTAAAATGGGATATACCGGGCTAGGATTCGAGTTACAGGAACAAGGGCCAAACCAACCACCCAAGAATGGAATCGTCGAGCGAAAACACTTGACAACCTCCTAAAAGCAGCTTTTCTTACCACCAGACCTTTCTCCATCAATTAGGAATCTGATGCCGTCACTAAACACATTCCTTAAATTGTAGCCATTTGTTAAGTGTTTTTCTTTTGGTGTCTAATCCGCATATATTTCACAATTGCCCTTGATTTTATTGACTGTATATCTCTTAAATGTCAACATATACACATGTGATTTAGTTTACGAAGATTTTTCAATGCCGAGAACCTCGTTCAGAGAGTATAAAAGGCGTAAGGTTCACAATGGTTTAAAATTAAAATGGGATATACCGGGCTAGGATTCGAGTTACAGGAACAAGGGACAAACCAACCACCCAGGAATGGAATCGTCGAGCGAACCACCAGACCGTTCTCCATCTATTAGGAATCTGATGCCGTCACTAAACACATTCCTTAAATTGTAGCCATTTGTTGTGTGTTTTTTTGGTGTCTAATCCGCATATATATCACCATTGCCCTTGATTTTCTTGACTGTATATCTCTTAAATGTCAACATATACATGTGTGATTTAGTTTACGAAGATTTTTTAATGCCGAGAACCTCTATCAGAGAGTAAAAAAGGCGTAAGGTTCACAATGGTGTAAAATTAAAATGGGATATACCGGGCTAGGATTCGAGTTACAGGAACAACGGTCAAACCAACCACCCAAGAATGGAATCGTCGAGCGAAAACACATGAAAACCTCCTAGAAGCAGCTTTTCTTACCACCAGACCTTTCTCCATCAATTAGGAATCTGATGCCGTCACTAAACACATTCCTTAAATTTTAGCCATTTGTTGAGTGCTTTTTTTTGGTGTCTAATCCGCATAGATATCCACATTGGCCTTGATTTACTTTATTGTATATATCTTAAATGTCAACATATACACGTGTGATTTAATTTACGAAGATTTTACAATGCCGAGAACCTCTATCAGAGTAAAAAAGGCGTAAGGTTCACAATGGTGTAAAATTAAAATGGGATATACCAGGCTAGGATTCGAGTTACAGGAACAAGGTCCAAACCAACCAACTAAGAATGGAATCGTCGAGCGAAAACACTTGACAACCTCCTAGAAGAAGCTTTTCTTACCACCAGACCTTTCCCCATCAATTAGGAATCTGATGCCGTCACTAAACACATTTCTTAAATTGTAGCCATTTGTTGAGTGTTTTTTTTTTCTGTCTATTCCGCATATATATCAACATTGCCCTTGATTTTCTTGACTGTATATTTCTTAAATATCAATATATACACGTGTGATTTAGTTTACGAAGATTTTTCAATGCCGAGAACCTCGATCAGAGTGTAAAAAAGGTGTAAGGTTCACAATGGTGTAAAATTAAAATGGGATATACCGGGCTAGGATTCGAGTTACAGGAACAATGGCTAAACAAACCACCCAAGAATGGAATCGTCGAGCGAAAACACTTGACAACCTCCAACAAGCAGCTTTTCTTACCACCAGACCTTTTTCCATCAATTAGGAATCTGATGCCGTCACTAAACACATTCCTTAAATCGTTGCCATTTGTTGAGTGTTTTTTTTGGTGTCTAATCCGCATATATATCACCATTACCCTTGATTTTCTTGACTGTATATCTCTTAAATGTCGACATATACACGTGTGATTTAGTTTACGAAGATTTTTCAATGCCGAGAACCTCGATCAGAGTGTAAAAAACGTGTAAAGTTCACAATGGTGTAAGATTAAAATGGAATATACCGGGATAGGATTCGAGTTACAGGAACAAGGGCCAAACCAACCACCCAAGAATGGAATCGTCGAGCAAAAGCACTTGACAACCTCCTAGAAGCAGCTTTTCTTGCCATAAGACATTTTTCCATCAATTAGGAATCTGATGCCGTCACTAAACACATTTCAAAAATTGTAGCCATTTGTTGAGTATTTTTCTTTTGGTGTCTAATCCGCATATATATCACCATTGCCCTTTATTTTCTTGACTGTATATCTCTTAAATGTCAACATATACACGTGTGATTTAGTTTACGAATATTTTTCAATGCCGAGAACCTCGATCAGAGAGTATAAAAGGCGTAAGGTTCACAATGGTTTAAAATTAAAATGGGATATACCGGGCTAGGATTCGATTTACGGGAACAAGGGCCAAACCAACCACCCATGAATGGAATAGTCGAGCGAACCACCAGACCTTTCTCCATCAATTAGGTATCTGATGCCGTCACTAAACACATTCCTTAAATTGTATCCATTTGTTGAGTGTTTTTTTTTGGTGTCTAATCCGCATATATATCACCATTGCCCTTGATTTTCTTGACTGTATATCTCTTAAATGTCAACATATACACGTGTGATTTAGTTTGTGAAGATTTTTCAATGCCGAGAACATCGATCAAAGAGTATAAAAGGCGTAAGGTTCACAATGGTTTAAAATTAAAATGGGATATACCGGGCTAGGATTCGAGTTACGGGAACAAGGGCCAAACCAACCACCCGTGAATGGAATCGTCGAGCGAACCACCAGACCTTTCTCCATCAATTAGGTATCTGATGCCGTCACTAAACACATTCCTTAAATTGTAGCCATTTGTTGAGTGTTTTTTTTTGGTGTCTAATCCGCATATATATCACCATTTCCCTTGATTTTCTTGACTGTATATCTCTTAAATGTCAACATATACACGTGTGATTTAGTTTACGAAGATTTTTCAATGCCGAGAACCTCGATCAGAGAGTATAAAAGGCGTAAGGTTCACAATGGTTTAAAATTAAAATGGGATATACCGGGCTAGGATTCGAGTTACGGGAACAAGGGCCAAACCAACCACCCATGAATGGAATCGTCGAGCGAACCACCAGACCTTTTTCCATCAATTAGGAATCTGATGCCGTCACTAAACACATTCCATAAATTGTAGCCATTTGTTGAGTGTTTTTCTTTTGGTGTCTAATCCGCATATATATCACCATTGCCCTTGATTTTCTTGACTGTATATCTCTTAAATGTCAACATATACACGTGTGATTTAGTTTGCGAAGATTTTTCAATGCCGAGGACATCGATCAAAGAGTATAAAAGGCGTAAGGTTCACAATGGTTTAAAATTAAAATGGGATATACCGGGCTAGGATTCGAGTTACGGGAACAAGGGCCAAACCAACCACCCATGAATGGAATCGTCGAGCGAACCACCAGACCTTTTTCCATCAATTAGGAATCTGATGCCGTCACTAAACACATTCCATAAATTGTAGCCATTTGTTGAGTGTTTTTCTTTTGGTGTCTAATCCGCATATATATCACCATTGCCCTTGATTTTCTTGACTGTATATCTCTTAAATGTCAACATATACACGTGTGATTTAGTTTGCGAAGATTTTTCAATGCCGAGAACCTCGATCAGAGAGTATAAAAGGCGTAAGGTTCACAATGGTTTAAAATTAAAATGAGATATACCGGGCTAGGATTCGAGTTACGGGAACAAGGGCCAAACTAACCACCTATGAATGGAATCGTCGAGCGAACCACCAGACCTTTCTCCATCAATTAGGTATCTGATGCCGTCACTAAACACATTCCTTAAATTGTAGCCATTTGTTGAGTGTTTTTTTTTTTTGGTGTCTAATCCGCATATATATCACCATTTCCCTTGATTTTCTTGACTGTATATCTCTTAAATGTCAACATATACACGTGTGATTTAGTTTATGAAGATTTTTAATGCCGAGAACCTTGATCAGAGAGTATAAAAGGCGTAAGGTTCACAATGGGCTAAAATCAAAATGGGATATACCGGGCTAGGATTCGATTTACGGGAACAAGGGCCAAACAAACCACCCAAGAATGGAATCGTCAAGCGAAAACACTTGACAACCTCCTAGAAGCAGCTTTTCTTACCACCAGACATTTCTCCATCAATTAGGAATCTGATGTCGTCACTAAACCCATTCCATAAATTGTAGCCATTTATTGAGTGTTTTTTTGTGTCTAATCCGAATATATATCACCATTGCCCTTGATTTTCTTGACTGTATATCTCTTAAATGTCAACATATACACGTGTGATTTAGTTTACGAAGATTTTTCAATGCCGAGAACCTTGATCAGAGAGTATCAAAGGCGTAAGGTTCACAATGGGGTAAGATTAAAATGGGATATGCCGGGATAGGATTCGAGTTATAGGAACAAGGGTCAAACCAACCACCCAAGAATGGAATCGTCGAGCGAAAGCACTTGACAACCTCCTAGAAGCAGCTTTTCTTGCCACCAGACCTTTCTCCATCAATTAGGAATCTTATGCCGTCACTAAACACATTCCTTAAATTGTAGCCATTTGTTGAGTGTTTTTCTTTTGTTGTCTAATCCGCATATATATCACTATTGCCCTTGGTTTTCTTGACTGTATATCTCTTAAATGTCAACATATACATGTGTGATATAGTTTACGTAGATTTTTCAATGCCGAGAACCTCGATCAGAGAGTATAAAAGGCGTAAGGTTCACAATGGTTTAAAATTAAAATGGGGTATACCGGGCTCGGATTCGAGTTACATGAACAAGGGCCAAACCAACCACCCAGGAATGGAATCGTCAAGAGAACCACCAGACCTTTCTCCATCAATTAGGTATTTGATGCCGTCACTAAACACATTCCTTAAATTGTAGCCATTTGTTGAGTGTTTTTTTTGGTGTCTAATCCGCATATATATCACCATTGCCCTTGATTTTCTTGACTGCATATCTCTTAAATGTCAACATATACACATGTGATTTAGTTTACGAAGATTTTTTAATGCCGAGAACCTCTATCAGAGAGTAAAAAAGGCGTAAGGTTCACAATGGTGTAAAATTAAAATGGGATATACCGGGCTAGGATCGAGTTACAGGAACAACGGTCAAACCAACCACCCAAGAATGGAATCGTCGAGCGAAAACACTTGACAACCTCCTAGAAGCAGCTTTTCTTACCACCAAACCTTTCTCCATCAATTAGGAATCTGATGCCGTCACTAAACACATTCCTTAAATTGTAGCCATTTGTTGAGTGCTTTTTTTGGTGTCTAATCCGCATATATATCACCATTGCCCTTTATTTTCATGATTGTATATCTCTTAAATATCAACAAATACATGTGTGATTTAGTTTACAAAGATTTTTCAATGCCGAGAACCTCTATCAGAGTAAAAAAGGCGTAAGGTTCACAATGGTGTAAAATTAAAATGGGATATACCGGGCTAGGATCGAGTTACAGGAACAAGGTCCAAACCAACCAACCAAGAATGGAATCGTCGAGCGAAAACACTTGACAACCTCCTAGAAGAAGCTTTTCTTACCACCAGACCTTTCTCCATCAATTAGGAATCTGATGCCGTCACTAAACACATTCCTTAAATTGTAGCCATTTGCTGAGTGTTTTTTTTTTTGGTGTCTAATCCGCATATATATCACCATTTCCCTTGATTTTCTTGACTGTATATCTCTTAAATGTCAACATATACACGTGTGATTTAGTTTATGAAGATTTTTAATGCCGAGAACCTTGATCAGAGAGTATAAAAGGCGTAAGGTTCACAATGGGGTAAAATCAAAATGGGATATACCGGGCTAGGATTCGATTTACGGGAACAAGGGCCAAACAAACCACCCAAGAATGGAATCGTCAAGCGAAAACACTTGACAACCTCCTAGAAGCAGCTTTTCTTACCACCAGACATTTCTCCATCAATTAGGAATCTGATGTCGTCACTAAACCCATTCCTTAAATTGTAGCCATTTATTGAGTGTTTTTTTGTGTCTAATCCGCATATATATCACCATTGCCCTTGATTTTCTTGACTGTATATCTCTTAAATGTCAACATATACACGTGTGATTTAGTTTACGAAGATTTTTCAATGCCGAGAACCTTGATCAGAGAGTATCAAAGGCGTAAGGTTCACAATGGGGTAAGATTAAAATGGGATATGCCGGGATAGGATTCGAGTTATAGGAACAAGGGTCAAACCAACCACCCAAGAATGGAATCGTCGAGCGAAAGCACTTGACAACCTCCTAGAAGCAGCTTTTCTTGCCACCAGACCTTTCTCCATCAATTAGGAATCTTATGCCGTCACTAAACACATTCCTTAAATTGTAGCCATTTGTTGAGTGTTTTTCTTTTGTTGTCTAATCCGCATATATATCACCATTGCCCTTGATTTTCTTGACTGTATATCTCTTAAATGTCAACATATACACGTGTGATATAGTTTACGTAGATTTTTCAATGCCGAGAACCTCGATCAGAGAGTATAAAAGGCGTAAGGTTCACAATGGTTTAAAATTAAAATGGGGTATACCGGGCTCGGATTCGAGTTACATGAACAAGGGCCAAACCAACCACCCAGGAATGGAATCGTCAAGAGAACCACCAGACCTTTCTCCATCAATTAGGTATTTGATGCCGTCACTAAACACATTCCTTAAATTGTAGCCATTTGTTGAGTGTTTTTTTTGGTGTCTAATCCGCATATATATCACCATTGCCCTTGATTTTCTTGACTGCATATCTCTTAAATGTCAACATATACACATGTGATTTAGTTTACGAAGATTTTTTAATGCCGAGAACCTCTATCAGAGAGTAAAAAAGGCGTAAGGTTCACAATGGTGTAAAATTAAAATGGGATATACCGGGCTAGGATCGAGTTACAGGAACAACGGTCAAACCAACCACCCAAGAATGGAATCGTCGAGCGAAAACACTTGACAACCTCCTAGAAGCAGCTTTTCTTACCACCAAACCTTTCTCCATCAATTAGGAATCTGATGCCGTCACTAAACACATTCCTTAAATTGTAGCCATTTGTTGAGTGCTTTTTTTTGGTGTCTAATCCGCATATATATCACCATTGCCCTTTATTTTCTTGATTGTATATCTCTTAAATATCAACAAATACATGTGTGATTTAGTTTACAAAGATTTTTCAATGCCGAGAACCTCTATCAGAGTAAAAAAGGCGTAAGGTTCACAATGGTGTAAAATTAAAATGGGATATACCGGGCTAGGATCGAGTTACAGGAACAAGGACCAAACCAACCAACCAAGAATGGAATCGTCGAGCGAAAACACTTGACAACCTCCTAGAAGAAGCTTTTCTTACCACCAGACCTTTCTCCATCAATTAGGAATCTGATGCCGTCACTAAACACATTTCTTAAATTGTAGCCATTTGTTGAGTGTTTTTTTTTGTGTCTAATCCACATATATATCACCATTGCCCTTGATTTTCTTTACTGTATATTTCTTAAATATCAACATATACATGTGTGATTTAGTTTACGAAGATTTTTCAATGCCGAAAACCTCGATCAGAGTGTAAAAAAGGTGTAAGGTTCACAATGGTGTAAAATTATAATGGGATATACCGGGTTAGGATTCGAGTTACAGGAACAAGGGCCAAACAAACCACCCATGAATGGAATCGTTGAGCGAAATCACCGAACAACCTCCTAGAAGCAACTTTTCTTTCCACCAGAACATTCTCCATCAATTAGGAATCTGATGTCGTCGCTAAACACATTCCTTAAATTGTAGCCATTTGTTGAGTGTTTTTTTTGGTGTCTAATCCGCATATATGTCACCATTGCCCTTGATTTTCTTGACAGTATATCTCTTAAATATCAACATATACACGTGTGATTTAGTGTATGAAGATTTTTCAATGCCGAGAACCTCTATCAGAGAGTAAAAAAGGCGTAAGGTTCACAATGGTGTAAAATTAAAATGGGATATACCGTGCGAGGATTGGAGTTACAGGAACAAGGGCCAAACCAACCACGCAAGAATGGAATCGTCGAGCGAAAACACTTGACAACCTCCTAGAAGCAGGTTTTCTTGCCCCAGACCTTTCTCCATCAATTAGGAATCTGATGCCGTCACTAAACACATTCCTTAAATTGTAGCCATTTGTTGAGTGTTTTTCTTTTGTTGTCTAATCCGCATATATATCACCATTGCCCTTGATTTTCTTGACTGTATATCTCTTAAATGTCAACATATACACGTGTGTTATAGTTTACGTAGATTTTTCAATGCCGAGAACCTCGATCAGAGTGTATAAAAGGCGTAAGGTTCACAATGGTTTAAAATTAAAATGGGGTATACCGGGCTCGGATTCGAGTTACAGGAACAAGGGCCAAACCAACCACCCAGGAATGGAATCGTCAAGAGAACCACCAGACCTTTCTCCATCAATTAGGTATTTGATTCCGTCACTAAACATATTCCTTAAATTGTAGCCATTTGTTGAGTGTTTTTTTTGTGTCTAATCCACATATATATCACCATTGCCCTTGATTTTCTTGACAGTATATCTCTTAAATATCAACATATACATGTGTGATTTAGTTTACGAAGATTTTTCAATGCCGAGAACCTCTATCAGAGATTAAAAAAGGCGTAAGGTTCACAATGGTGTAAAATTAAAATGGGATATACCGGGCTAGGATTCGAGTTACAGGAACAAGGGCCAAACCAACCACCCAAGAATGGAATCGTCGAGCGAAAACACTTAACAACCTCCTAGAAGCAGCTTTTCTTGCCACCAGACCTTTCTCCTTTAATTAGGAATCTGATGCCGTCACTAAACACATTCCTTAAATTGTAGCCATTTGTTGAGTGCTTTTTTTTGTGTCTAATCCGCATATATATTACCATTTCCCTTGATTTTCTTGACTGTATATCTCTTAAATGTCAACATATACACGTGTGATTTAGTTTATGAAGATTTTTCAATGCCGAGAACCTCGATCAGAGAGTAAAAAAGGCGTAAGGTTCCAATGGTGTAAAATTAAAATGGGATATACCGGGCTAGGATTCGAGTAACAGGAACAAGGGCCAAACCAACCACCCAAGAATGGAATCGTCGAGCGAAAACACTTGAAAATCTCCTAGAAGTAGCTTTTCTTGCCACCAGACCTTTCCCCATCAATTAGGAATCTGATGTCGTCACTAAACACATTCCTTAAATTGTAGCCATTTGTTGAGTGCTTTTTTTTGGTGTCTAATCCGCATATATATCACTATTGCCCTTGATTTTCTTGACTGTATATCTCGTAAATGTCAACATATACACGTGTGATTTAGTTTACGAAGATTTTTCAATGATGAGAACCTCGATCAGAGAGTAAAAAAGGCGTAAGGTTCACAATGGTGTAAAATTGAAATGGGATATACCGGGATAGGATTCGAGTTACAGGAACAAGGGCCAAACCAAACACCCAAGAATGGAATCGTCGAGCGAAAACACTTGACAACCTCCTAGAAGCAGCTTTTCTTGCCACCAGACCTTTATCCATCAATTAGGAATCTGATGCCGTCACTAAACACATTCCTTAAATTGTAGCCATTTGTTGAGTGCTTTTTTTTGGTGTCTAATCCGCTTATATATCACTATTGCCCTTGATTTTCTTGACTGTATATCTCTTAAATGTCAACATATACACGTGTGATTTAGTTTATGAAGATTTTTCAATGCCGAGAACCTCGATCAGAGAGTAAAAAAGGCGTAAGGTTCCAATGGTGTAAAATTAAAATGGGATATACCGGGCTAGGATTCGAGTAACAGGAACAAGGGCCAAACCAACCACCCAAGAATGGAATCGTCGAGCGAAAACACTTGAAAATCTCCTAGAAGTAGCTTTTCTTGCCACCAGACCTTTCCCCATCAATTAGGAATCTGATGTCGTCACTAAACACATTCCTTAAATTGTAGCCATTTGTTGAGTGTTTTTTTTTGTGTCTAATCCGCATATATATCACCATCGCCCTTGATTTTCTAGACTGTATATCTTTTAAATGTCAACATGTACACGTGTGATGTAGTTTACGAAGATTTTTCAGTGCCGAGAACCTCTATCAGAGAGTAAAAAAGGCGTAAAGTTCACAATGGTGTAAAATTAAAATGGGATATACTGGGCTAGAATTCGAGTTACAGGAACAAGGGCCAAACCAACAACCTAAGAATGGAATCGTCGAGCGAAAACACTTGACAACCTCCTAGAAGCAGCTTTTCTTGCCACCAGACCTTTCTCCATCAATTAGGAATCAGATGCCGTCACTAAACACATTCCTTAAATTGTAGCCATATGTTGAGTGTTTTTTTTTTTGGTGTCTAATCCGCATATATATCACCATTGCCCTTGATTTTCTTGACTGTATATCTCTTAAATGTCAACATATACACGTGTGACTTAGTTTACGATGATTTTTCAATGCCGAGAACCTCGATCAGAGAGTAAAAAAGGCGTAAGGTTCACAATGGTGTAAAATTAAAATGGGATATACCGGGCTAGGATTCGAGTTACATGAACAAGGGCCAAACCAACCATCCAATAATGGAATCGTCGAGCGAAAACACTTGACAACCACCTAGAAGCAACTTTTCTTGCCACCAGACCTTTCTCCATCAATTAAGAATCTGATGTCGTCACTAAACACATTCCTTAATTTGAAGCCATTTGTTGAGTGTTTTTTTTGGTGTCTAATCCGCATATATATCACCATTGCCCTTGATTTTCTTGACTGTACATCTCTTAAATATCAACATATACACGTGTGATTTAGTTTAAAAAGATTTTTCAATGCCGAGAACCTCTATCAGAGAGTAAAAAAGGCGTAAGGTTCACAATGGTTTAAAATTAAAATGGGATATACCGGGCAAGGATTCGAGTTACTGGAACATGGGCCAAACCAACCACCTAAGAATGGAATCGTCGAGCGAAAACACTTGACAACCTCCTAGAAGCAGCTTTTCTTACCACCAGACCTTTCTCCATCAATTAGAAATCTAATGCCGTCACTAAACACATTCCTTAAATTGTAGCCATTTGTTGAGTGTTTTTTTTTTGTGTCTAATCCGCATATATATCACCATTGCCCATGATTTTCTTGACTGTATATCTCTTAAATAACAACATATACACGTGTGATTTAGTTTACGAAGATTTTTCAATGGCGAGAACCTCGATCAGAGAGGAAAAATGGCGTAAGGTTCATAATGGTGTAAAATTAAAATGGGATATACCGGGCTGGGATTCGAGTTACAGGAACAAGGGCCAAACCAACCACCCAAGAATGGAATCATCGAGCGAAAACACTTGACAACCTCCTAGAAGCAGCTTTTCTTACCACCAGACCTTTCTCCATCAATTAGGAATCTGATGTCGTCACTTAACACATTTCTTAAATTGTAGCCATTTGTTGAGTGTTTTTTTTGTGTCTAATCCGCATATATATCACCATTGCCCTTGATTTTCTTGACGGTACATCTCTTAAATATCAACATATACACGTGTGATTTAGTTTAAGAAGATTTTTCAATGCCGAGAACCTCTATCAAAGAGTAAAAAAGGCGTAAGGTTCACAATGGTGTAAAATTAAAATGGGATATACTGGGCTAGGATTCGAGTTACAGGAACAAGGGCCAAAACAACAACCTAAGAATGGAATCGTCGAGCGAAAACACTTGACAACCTCCTAGAAGCAGCTTTTCTTGCCACCAGACCATTCTCCATCAATTAGGAATCTGATGTCGTCACTAAACACCTTCCTTAAATTGTAGCCATTTGTTGAGTGTTTTTTTTTGGTGTCTAATCCGCATATATATCACCATTGCCCTTGATTTACTTGACTGTATATCACTTAAATGTCAACATATACACGTGTGACTTAGTTGACGAAGATTTTTCAATGCCGAGAACCTCGATCAGAGAGTAAAAAAGGCGTAAGGTTCACAATGGTGTAAAATTAAAATGGGATATACCGAGCTAGGATTCGAGTTACAGGAACAAGGGCCAAACCAACCACCCAAGAATGGAATCGTCGAGCGAAAACACTTGACAACCTCCTAGAAGCAACTTTTCTTGCCACCAGACCTTTCTCCATCAATTAGGAATCTGATGCCGTCACTAAACACATTCCTTAAAATGAAGCCATTTGTTGAGTGGTTTTTTTGGTGTCTAATCCGCATATATATCACCATTGCCCTTTATTTTCTTGACTGTATATCTTTTAAATGTCAACATATACATGTGTGATTTAGTTTACGAAGATTTTTCAATGCCGAGAATCTCTATCAGAGAGTAAAAAAGGCGTAAGGTTTACAATGGTGTAAAATTAAAATGGGATATACCGGGCAAAGATTCGAGTTACTGGAACAAGGGCCAAACGAACCACCTAAGAATGGAATCGTCGAGCGAAAACACTTGACAGCCTCCTAGAAGCAGCTTTTCTTACCACCAGACCTTTCTCCATCAAATAGGAATCTAATGCCGTCACTAAACACATTCCTTAAATTGTAGCCATTTGTTGAGTGTTTTTTTTTTTGGTGTCTAATCCGCATATATATCACCATTGCCCATGATTTTCTTGACTGTATATCTTATAAATGTCAACATATACACGTGAGATTTAGTTTACCAAGATTTTTCAATGCCGAGAACCCCGATCAGAGAGTAAAAAAGGCGTAAGGTTCACAATGGTGTAAAATTAAAATGGGATATACCGGGCTACGATTCGAGTTACAGGAACAAGGGCCAAACCAACCACCCAAGAATGGAATCGGCGAGCGAAAACACTTGACAACCTCCGAGAAGCAGCTTTTCTTGCCACCAGACCTTTCTCCATCAATTAGGAATCTGACGCCGTCACTAAACACATTCCTTAAATTGTAGCCATTTGTTGAGTGATTTTTTTTGGTGTCTAATCCGCATATATATCACCATTGCCCTTGATTTTCTTGACTGTACATCTCTTAAATATCAACATATACACGTGTGATTTAGTTTACGAAGATTTTTCAATGCCGAGAACCTCTATCAGAGAGTAAAAAATGTGTAAGGTTCACAATGGTGTAAAATTAAAATGGGATATACCGGGCTAGGATTGGAGTTACAGGAACAAGGGCCAAACCAACCACCCAAGAATGGAATCGTCGAGCGAAAACACTTGACAACCTCCTAGAAGCAGCTTTTCTTACCACCAGACCTTTCTCCATCAATTAGGAATCTGATGCCGTCACTAAACACATTCCTTAAATTGTAGCCATTTGTTGAGTGTTTTTTTTTGGTGTCTAATCCGCATATATATCACCATTGCCCTTGATTTTCTTAAAGGTATATCTCTTAAATATCAACATATACATGTGTGATTTAGTTTACGAAGATTTTTCTATGCCGAGAACCTCGATCAGAGAGTAAAAAACGCGTAAGGTTCACAATGGTGTAAAATTAAAATGGGATATACCGGGCTAGGATTCGAGTTACAGGAACAAGGGCCAAACCAACCACCCAAGAATGGAATCGTCGAGCGAAAACACTTGACAACCTCCTAGAAGCAGCTTTTCTTGCCACCAGACCTTTCTCCATCAATTAGGAAACTGATGCCGTCACTAAACACATTCCTTAAATTGTAGCCATTTGTTGAGTGCTTTTTTTTTTGGTGTCTAATCCGCATATATATCACCATTGCCCTTGATTTTCTTGACTGTACATCTCTTAAATATCAACATATACACGTGTGATTTAGTTTACGAAGATTTTTCAATGCCCAGAACCTCTATCAGAGAGTAAAAAATGTGTAAGGTTCACAATGGTGTAAAATTAAAATGGGATATACCGGGCTAGGATTGGAGTTACAGGAACAAGGGCCAAACCAACCACCCAAGAATGGAATCGTCGAGTGAAAACACTTGACAACCTCCTAGAAGCAGCTTTTCTTGCCACCAGACCTTTCTCCATCAATTAGGAAACTGATGCCGTCACTAAACACATTCCTTAAATTGTAGCCATTTGTTGAGTGTTTTATTTTGTGTCTAATGCGCATATATATCACTATTGCCCTTGATTTTCTTGACTCTATATCTCTTAAATGTCAACATATACACGTGTGATTTAGTTTACGAAGATTTTTCTATGCCGAGAACCTCTATCAGAGAGTAAAAAAGGCGTAAGGTTCACAATGGTGTAAAATTAAAATGGGATATACTGGGCTAGGATTCGAGTTATAGGAACAAGGGCGAAACCAACAACCTAAGAATGGAATCGTCGAGCGAAAATACTTGACAACCTCCTAGAAGCAGCTTTTCTTGCCACCAGACCTTTCTCCATCAATTAGGAATCTGATGCCGTCACTAAACACCTTCCTTAAATTGTAGTCATTTGTTGAGTGTTTTTTTTTTGTGTCTAATCCGCATATATATCACCATTCCCTTTGATTTTCTTGACTGTATATCTCTTAAATGTCAACATATACACGTGTGACTGAGTTTACGAAGATTTTTCAATGCCGAGAACCTCTATCAGAGAGTAAAAAAGGTGTAAGGTTCACAATGGTGTAAAATTAAAATGGGATATACCGCGCTAGGATTCGAGTTACAGGATCAAGGGCCAAACCAACCACCCAAGAATGGAATAGTCGAGCGAAAACACTTGACAACCTCCTACAAGCAACTTTTCTTGCCAGAAGACCTTTCTCCATCAATTAGGAATCTGATGTCGTCACTAAACACATTCCTTAAATTGTAGCCATTTGTTGAGTGTTTTTTTTTTGTGTCTAATCCGCATATATATCACCATTGCCCTTGATTTTCTTGACTGTATATCTTTTAAATGTCAATATATACACGTGTGATTTAGTTTACGAAGATTTTTCAACGCCGAGAATCTCTATAAGAGAGTAAAAAAGGCGTAAGGTTCACAATGGTGTAAAATTAAAATGAGATATACCGGGCAAGGATTCGAGTTACAGGAACAAGGGCCAAACCAACCACCTAAGAATGGAATCGTCGAGCGAAACACTTGATAACCTCCTAGAAGCAGCTTTTCTTACCACCAGACATTTCTCCATCAATTAGGAATCTAATGCCGTCACTAAACACATTCCTTAAATTGTAGCCATTTATTGAGTGTTTTTTTTTTTGTGTCTAATCCGCATATATATCACCATTGCCCTTGATTTTCTTGACTGTATATCTCTTAAATGACAACATATACACGTGTGATTTAGTTTACGAAGATTTTTCAATGCCGAGAACCTCGATTAGAGAGGAAAAAAGGCGTAAGGTTAACAATGGTGAAAAACTAAAATGGGATATACCGGGCTAGGATACGAGTTACAGGAACAAGGGCCAAACTAACAACCCAAGAATGGAATCGTCGAGCGAAAACACTTGACAACTTCCTAGAAGGAGCTTTTCTTGCCACCAGACCTTTCTCCATCAATTAGGAATCTGATGCCGTCACTAAACACATTCCTTAAATTGTAGCCATTTGTTGAGTGTTTTTTTTTTTGGTGTCTAATCCGCATATATATCACCATTGCCCTTGATTTTCTTGACTGTATATCTCTTAAATGTCAACATATACATGTGTGATTTAGTTTACGAAGATTTTTCAGTGCCTAGAACCTCGATCAGAGAGTAAAAAAGGCGTAAGGTTCACAATGGTTTAAAATTAAAATGGGAAATACCGGGCTAAGATTCGAGTTACAGGAACAAGGGCCAAACCAACCACCCAAGAATGGAATCGTCGAGCAAAAACACTTGACAACTTCCTAGAAGGAGCTTTTCTTGCCACCAGACCTTTCTCCATCAATTAGGAATCTGATGCCGTCACTAAACACATTCCTTAAATTGTAGCCATTTGTTGAGTGTTTTTTTTGGTGTCTAATCCGCATATATATCACCATCGCCCTAGATTTTCTTGACTGTATATATTTTAAATGTAAACATATACACGTGTGATTTAGTTTACGAAGATTTTTCAATGCCGAGAACCTCTATCAGAGAGTAAAAAAGGCGTAAGGTTCACAATGGTGTAAAATTAAAATGGGATATACCGGGCAAGGATTCGAGTTACAGGAACAAGGGCCAAACCAACGACCTAAGAATGGAATCGTCGAGCGAAACACTTGACAACCTTGTAGAAGCAGCTTTTCTTACCACCAGACCTTTTTCCATCAATTAGGAATCTAATGCCGTCGCTAAACACATTCCTTAAATTGTAGCCATTTGTTGAGTGTTTTTTTTGTGTCTAATCCGCATATATATCGCCATTGCCCTTGATTTTATATCTCTTAAATGACAACATATACACGTGTGATTTAGTTTACGAAGATTTTTCAATACCGAGAACCTCGATCAGAGAGGAAAAAAGGCGTAAGGTTAACAATGGTGTAAAATTAAAATGGGATATACTGGGCTAGGATTCGAGTTACAGGAACAAGGGCCAAACCAACAACCTAAGAATGGAATCGTCGAGCGAACACACTTGACAACCTCCTTGAAGCAGCTTTTCTTGCCACCAGACCTTTCTCCATCAATTAGAAATCTGATGCCGTCACTAAACACCTTCCTTAAATTGTAGTCATTTGTTGAGTGTTTTTTTTTTTTGGGTGTCTAATCCTCATATATATCACCATTCCCCTTGATTTTCTTGACTGTATTTCTCTTAAATGTCAACATATACACGTGTGACTAACTTTACGAAGATTTTTCAATGTCGAGAACCTCGATCAGAGAGTAAAAATGGCGTAAGGTTCACAATGGTGTAAAATTAAAATGGGATATACCGGGCTAGGATTCGAGTTACAGGAACAAGGGCCAAACCAACCACCCAAGAATGGAATCGTCGAGCGAAAACACTTGACAACCTCCTAGAAGCAACTTTTCTTGCCACCACACCTTTCTCCATCAATTAGGAATCTGATGTCGTCACTAAACACATTCCTTAAATTGTACTCATTTGTTGAGTGTTTTTTTTTGTGTCTAATCCGCATATATATCACCATTGCCCTTGATTTTCTTGACTGTGTATCTTTTAAATGTCAATATATACACGTGTGATTTAGTTTACCAAGATTTTTCAATGCCGAGAAGCTCTATCAGAGAGTAAAAAAGGCGTAAGGTTCACAATGGTGTAAAATTAAAATGGGATATACCGGGCAAGGATTCGAGTTACAGGAACAAGGGCCAAACCAGCCACCTAAGAATGGAATCGTCGAGCGAAACACTTGACAACCTCCTAGAAGCAGCTTTTCTTACCACCAGACCTTTCTCCATCAATTAGGAATCTGATGCCGTCACTAAACACATTCCTTAAATTGTAGCCATTGGTTGAGTTTTTTTTGGGTGTCTAATCCGCATATATATCACCATTGCCATTGATTTTCTTGACTGTATATCTCTTAAATGTCAACATATACATGTGTGATTTAGTTTACGAAGATTTTTCAGTGCCTAGAACCTCGATCAGAGAATCAAAAAGGCGTAAGGTTCACAATGGTGTAAAATTAAAATGGGATATACCGCGCTAGGATTCGGGTTACAGGAACAAGGGCCAAACCAACCACCCAAGAATGGAATCATCGAGCGAAAACAATTGACAACCTCCAAGAAGCAGCTTTTCTTGCCACCAGACCTTTCTCCGTCAATTAGGAATCTAATGCCATCACTGAACACATTTTCCTTAAATTGTAGCCAATTGTTGGTGTTTTTTGGGTGTCTAATCCGCATATATATCACCATTTCCCTTGATTTTATTGATTGTATATCTCTTAAATGTCAACATATACACGTGTGATTTAGTTTACGAAGATTTTCAATGCCGAGAACCTCGATCAGAGAGTAAAAAAGGCGTAAGGTTCAGAAAATGTGTAAAATTAAAATGAGATATACCGGGCTAGGATTCGAGTTACAGGAACATGGGCCAAACCAACCACCCAAGAATGGAATCGTCGAGCGAAAACACTTGACAACCTCCGAGATGCAGCTTTTCTTGCCACCGGACCTTTCTCCATAAATTAGGAATCTGATGACGTCACTAAACACATTCCTTAAATTGTAGCCATTTGTTGAGTGATTTTTTTTTGGTGTCTAATCCGCATATATATCACCATTGCCCTTGATTTTCTTGACTGTATATCTCTTAAATGTGAACATATATACGTGTGATTTAGTTTACGAAAATTTTTCAATGCTGAGAACCTCTATCAGAGAGTAAAAAAGGCGTAAGGTTCACAATGGTGTAAAATTAAAATGGGATATACCGGGCTAGGATTCGAGTTACAGGAACAAGGGCCAAACCAACCACCCAAGAATGGAATCATCGAGCGAAACCAATTGACAACCTCCAAGAGGCAGCTTTTCTTGCCACCAGACCTTTCTCCATCAATTAGGAATCAGATGCCATCACTATACACATTTTCCTTAAATTGTAGCCATTTGTTGGTGTTTTTTTTGTGTCTAATCCGCATACATATCACCATTGCCCTTGATTTTCTTGAATGTATATCTTTTAAAAGTCAACATATACACGTGTGATTTAGTTTACAAAGATTTTTCATTACCGAGAACCTCTATCAGAGAGTAAAAGAGGCGTAAGGTTGACAATGGTGTAAGATTAAAATGGGATATACCGGGCTAGGATTCGAGTTACAGGAACAAGGGCCAAACCAACCACCCAAGAATGGAATCGTCGAGCTAAAACACTTGACAAACTCCTAGAAGTAGCTTTTCTTGCCACCAGACCTTTCTCCATCAATTAGGAATCTGATGCCGTCACTAAATACATTCCTTAAATTGTAGCTATTTGTTGTTTGTTTTTTTTGGTGTCTAATCCGCATATATATCACCATTGCCCTTGATTTTCTTGAATGTATATCTTTTAAAAGTCAACATATACGCGTGTGATTTAGTTAACGAAGATTTTTCAATGCCGAGAACCTCTATCAGAGAGTAAAAAAGGCGTAAGGTTCACAATGGTGTAAGATTAAAATGGGATATACCGGGCTAGGATTCGAGTTACAGGAACAAGGGCCAAACCAACCTCCCAAGAATGGAATCGTCGAGCGAAAACAATTGACAACCTCCTAGAAGCGGCTTTTCTTAACATCAGACCTTTCTCCATCATTTAGGAATCTGATGCCATCACTAAACACATTCCTTAAATTGTACCCATTTGTTGAGTGTTTTTTTTGTGTCTAATCCGCATATATATCACCATTGCCCTTGATTTTCTTGACTGTATATCTCTTAAATGTCAACATATACACGTGTGATTTAGTTTACAAAGATTTTTCAATGCCGAGAACCTCTATTAGAGAGTAAAAAAGGCGTAAGGTTCACAATGGTGTAAAATTAAAATGGGATATACCAGGATAGGATTCGAGTTACAGGAACATGGGCCAAACCAACCACCCAAGAATGGAATCGTCGAGCGAAAACACTTGACAACCTCCTAGAAGCAGCGTTTCTTGCCACCAGACCTTTCTCCATCAATTAGGAATCTGATGCCGTCGCTAAATACATTCCTTAAATTGTAGCCATTTGTTGAGTGTTTTTTTTTTGTGTCTAACCCGCATATATATCACCATTGCCCTTGATTTTCTTTACTGTATATCTTTTAAATGTCAACATATACACGTGTGATTTAGTTTACGAAGATTTTTCATTGCCGAAAACGTCTATCAGAGAGTAAAAAAGGCGTAAGGTTCACCGTGGTGTAAGATTAAAATGGGATATAACGGGCTAGGATTGGAGTTACAGGAACAAGGGCCAAACCAACCTCCCAAGAATGGAATCGTCGAGCGAAAACAATTGACAACCTCCTAGAAGCAGCTTTTCTTAACACCAGACCTTCATCCATCAATTAGGAATCTGATGCCGTCACTAAACACATTCCTTAAATTGTAGCCATTTGTTGAGTGTTTTTTTTTGTGTCTAATCCGCATATATATCACCATTGCCGTTGATTTTCTTGACTGTATATCTCTTAAATGTCAACATATACACGTGTGATATTGTTTACAAAGATTTTTCAATGCCGAGAACCTCTATCAGAGAGTAAAAAAGGCATAAGGTTTACAATGGTGTAAGATTAAAATGGGATATAGCGGGCTAGGATTCGAGTTACAGGAACAAGGGCCAAACCAACCACCCAAGAATGGAATCGTCGAGCGAAAACACTTGACAACCTCCTAGAAGCAGCTTTTCTTACCCCCAGACCTTTCTCCATCAATTAGGAATCTGATGCCGTCACTAAACACATTCCTTAAATTGTAGCCATTGGTGGAGTTTTTTTTTGGGTGTCTAATCCGCATATATATCACCATTGCCCTTGATTTTCTTGACTGTATATCTCTTAAATGTCAACATATACATGTGTGATTTAGTTTACGAAGATTTTTCAGTGCCTAGAACCTCGATCAGAGAATCAAAAAGGCGTAAGGTTCACAATGGTGTAAAATTAAAATGGGATATACCGCGCTAGGATTCGGGTTACAGGAACAAGGGCCAAACCAACCACCCCAGAATGGAATCGTCGAGCGAAAACACTTGACAACCTCCGAGAAGCAGCTTTTCTTGCCACCAGACCTTTCTCCATAAATTAGGAATCTGATGACGTCACTAAACACATTCCTTAAATTGTAGCCATTTGTTGAGTGATTTTTTTTGGTGTCTAATCCGCATATATATCACCATTGCCCTTGATTTTCTTGACTGTATATCTCTTAAATGTGAACATATATACGTGTGATTTAGTTTACGAAAATTTTTCAATGCTGAGAACCTCTATCAGAGAGTAAAAAAGGCGTAAGGTTCACAATGGTGTAAAATTAAAATGGGATATATCGGGCTAAGATTCGAGTTACAGGAACAAGGGCCAAACCAACCACCCAAGAATGGAATCATCGAGCGAAAACAATTGACAACCTCCAAGAGGCAGCTTTTCTTGCACCAGACCTTTCTCCATCAATTAGGAATCAGATGCCATCACTATACACATTTTCCTTAAATTGTAGCCATTTGTTGATGTTTTTTTTGTGTCTAATCCGCATACATATCACCATTGCCCTTGATTTTCTTGAATGTATATCTTTTAAAAGTCAACATATACACGTGTGATTTAGTTTACAAAGATTTTTCATTACCGAGAACCTCTATCAGAGAGTAAAAGAGGCGTAAGGTTGACAATGGTGTAAGATTAAAATGGGATATACCGGGCTAGGATTCGAGTTACAGGAACAAGGGCCAAACCAACCACCCAAGAATGGAATCGTTGAGCTAAAACACTTGACAAACTCCTAGAAGTAGCTTTTCTTGCCACCAGACCTTTCTCCATCAATTAGGAATCTGATCCCGTCACTAAATACATTCCTTAAATTGTAGCCATTTGTTATTAGTTTTTTTTTGGTGTCTAATCCGCATATATATCACCATTGCCCTTGATTTTCTTGACTGTATATCTTTTAAATGTCAACATATACACGTGTGATTTAGTTTACGAAGATTTTTCAATGCCGAGAACCTCTATCAGAGAGTAAAAAAGGCGTAAGGTTCACAATGGTGTAAGATTAAAATGGGATATACCGGGCTAGGATTCGAGTTACAGGAACAAGGGCCAAACCAACCTCCCAAGAATGGAATCGTCGAGCGAAAACAATTGACAACCTCCTAGAAGCGGCTTTTCTTAACATCAGACCTTTCTCCATCAATTAGGAATCTGATGCCATCACTAAACACATTCCTTAAATTGTACCCATTTGTTGAGTGTTTTTTTTTGTGCCTAATCCGCATATATATCACCATTGCCCTTGATTTTCTTGACTGTATATCTCTTAAATGTCAACATATACACGTGTGATTTAGTTTACAAAGATTTTTCAATGCCGAGAACCTCTATCAGAGAGTAAAAAAGGCGTAAGGTTCACAATGGTGTAAAATTAAAATGGGATATACCAGGATAGGATTCGAGTTACAGGAACATGGGCCAAACCAACCACCCAAGAATGGAATCGTCGAGCGAAAACACTTGACAACCTCCTAGAAGCAGTGTTTCTTGCCACCAGACCTTTCTCCATCAATTAGGAATCTGATGCCGTCGCTAAATACATTCCTTAAATTGTAGACATTTGTTGAGTGTTTTTTTTTGTGTCTAACCCGCATATATATCACCATTGCCCTTGATTTTCTTTACTGTATATCTTTTAAATGTCAACATATACACGTGTGATTTAGTTTACGAAAATTTTTCATTGCCGAAAACCTCTATTAGAGAGTAAAAAAGGCGTAAGGTTCACAATGGTGTAAGATTAAAATGGGATATAACGGGCTAGGATTCGAGTTACAGGAACAAGGGCCAAACCAACCTCCCAATAATGGAATCGTCGAGCGAAAACAATTGACAACCTCCTAGAAGCAGCTTTTCTTAACACCAGACCTTCATCCATCAATTAGGAATCTGATGCCGTCACTAAACACATTCCTTAAATTGTAGCCATTTGTTGAGTGTTTTTTTTGTGTCTAATCCGCATATATATCACCATTGCCGTTGATTTTCTTGACTGTATATCTCTTAAATGTCAACATATACACGTGTGATTTAGTTTACAAAAATTTTTCAATGCCGAGAACCTCTATCAGAGAGTAAAAAAGGCATAAGGTTGACAATGGTGTAAGATTAAAATGGGATATAGCGGGCTAGGATTCGAGTTACAGGACAAGGGCCAAACCAACCACCCAAGAATGGAATCGTCTAGCGAAAACACTTGACAACCTCCTAGAAGCAGCTTTTCTTACCACCAGACCTTTCTCCATCAATTAGGAATCTGATGCCGTCACTAAACACATTCCTTAAATCGTAGACATTTGTTGAGTGTTTTTTTTGTGTCTAATCCGCATATATATCACCATTGCCGTTGATTTTCTTGACTGTATATCTCTTAAATGTCAACATATACACGTGTGATATTGTTTACAAAGATTTTTCAATGCCGAGAACCTCTATCAGAGAGTAAAAATGGCATAAGGTTTACAATGGTGTAAGATTAAAATGGGATATAGCGGGCTAGGATTCGAGTTACAGGAACAAGGGCCAAACCAACCACCCAAGAATGGAATCGTCGAGCGAAAACACTTGACAACCTCCTAGAAGCAGCTTTTCTTACCACCAGACCTTTCTCCATCAATTAGGAATCTGATGCCGTCACTAAACACATTCCTTAAATTGTAGCCATTGGTGGAGTTTTTTTTTGGGTGTCTAATCCGCATATATATCACCATTGCCCTTGATTTTCTTGACTGTATATCTCTTAAATGTCAACATATACATGTGTGATTTAGTTTACGAAGATTTTTCAGTGCCTAGAACCTCGATCAGAGAATCAAAAAGGCGTAAGGTTCACAATGGTGTAAAATTAAAATGGGATATACCGCGCTAGGATTCGGGTTACAGGAACAAGGGCCAAACCAACCACCCAAGAATGGAATCGTCGAGCGAAAACACTTGACAACCTCCGAGAAGCAGCTTTTCTTGTCACCAGACATTTCTCCATAAATTAGGAATCTGATGACGTCACTAAACACATTCCTTAAATTGTAGCCATTTGTTGAGTGATTTTTTTTGGTGTCTAATCCGCATATATATCACCATTGCCCTTGATTTTCTTGACTGTATATCTCTTAAATGTGAACATATATACGTGTGATTTAGTTTACGAAAATTTTTCAATGCTGAGAACCTCTATCAGAGAGTAAAAAAGGCGTAAGGTTCACAAAGGTGTAAAATTAAAATGGGATATATCGGGCTAAGATTCGAGTTACAGGAACAAGGGCCAAACCAACCACCCAAGAATGGAATCATCGAGCGAAAACAATTGACAACCTCCAAGAGGCAGCTTTTCTTGCCACCAGACCTTTCTCCATCAATTAGGAATCAGATGCCATCACTATACACATTTTCCTTAAATTGTAGCCATTTGTTGGTGTTTTTTTTGTGTCTAATCCGCATACATATCACCATTGCCCTTGATTTTCTTGAATGTATATCTTTTAAAAGTCAACATATACACGTGTGATTTAGTTTACAAAGATTTTTCATTACCGAGAACCTCTATCAGAGAGTAAAAGAGGCGTAAGGTTGACAATGGTGTAAGATTAAAATGGGATATACCGGGCTAGGATTCGAGTTACAGGAACAAGGGCCAAACCAACCACCCAAGAATGGAATCGTCGAGCTAAAACACTTGACAAACTCCTAGAAGTAGCTTTTCTTGCCACCAGACCTTTCTCCATCAATTAGGAATCTGATGCCGTCACTAAATACATTCCTTAAATTGTAGCCATTTGTTGTTTGTTTTTTTTGGTGTCTAATCCGCATATATATCACCATTGCCCTTGATTTTCTTGACTGTATATCTCTTAAATGTCAACATATACACGTGTGATTTAGTTTACAAAGATTTTTCAATGCCGAGAACCTCTATCAGAGAGTAAAAAAGGCGTAAGGTTCACAATGGTGTAAAATTAAAATGGGATATACCAGGATAGGTTTCGAGTTACAGGAACATGGGCCAAACCAACCACCCAAGAATGGAATCGTCGAGCGAAAACACTTGACAACCTCCTAGAAGCAGCGTTTCTTGCCACCAGACCTTTCTCCATCAATTAGGAATCTGATGCCGGCGCTAAATACATTCCTTAAATTGTAGACATTTGTTGAGTGTTTTTTTTTGTGTCTAACCCGCATATATATCACCATTGCCCTTGATTTTCTTTACTGTATATATTTTAAATGTCAACATATACACGTGTGATTTAGTTTACGAAGATTTTTCATTGCCGAAAACCTCTATTAGAGAGTAAAAAAGGCGTAAGGTTCACAATGGTGTAAGATTAAAATGGGATATAACGGGCTAGGATTCGAGTTACAGGAACAACGGCCAAACCAACCTCCCAATAATGGAATCGTCGAGCGAAAACAATTGACAACCTCCTAGAAGCAGCTTTTCTTAACACCAGACCTTCATCCATCAATTAGGAATCTGATGCCGTCACTAAACACATTCCTTAAATTGTAGCCATTTGTTGAGTGTTTTTTTGTGTCTAATCCGCATATATATCACCATTGCCGTTGATTTTCTTGACTGTATATCTCTTAAATGTCAACATATACACGTGTGATTTAGTTTACAAAGATTTTTCAATGCCGAGAACCTCTATCAGAGTGTAAAAAAGGCATAAGGTTGACAATGGTGTAAGATTAAAATGGGATATAGCGGGCTAGGATTCGAGTTACAGGACAAGGGCCAAACCAACCACCCAAGAATGGAATCGTCTAGCGAAAACACTTGACAACCTCCTAGAAGCAGCTTTTCTTACCACCAGACCTTTCTCCATCAATTAGGAATCTGATGCCGTCACTAAACACATTCCTTAAATCGTAGACATTTGTTGAGTGTTTTTTTGTGTCTAATCCACATATATATCACCATTGCCCTTGATTTTCTTGAATGTATATCTTTTAAAAGTCAACATATACACGTGTGATTTAGTTTACAAAGATTTTTCATTACCGAGAACCTCTATCAGAGAGTAAAAGAGGCGTAAGGTTGACAATGGTGTAAGATTAAAATGGGATATACCGGGCTAGGATTCGAGTTACAGGAACAAGGGCCAAACCAACCACCCAAGAATGGAATCATCTAGCGAAAACAATTGACAACCTCCTAGAAGCAGCTTTTCTTACCACCAGACCTTTCTCCATCAATTAGGAATCTGATGCCGTCACTAAACACATTCCTTAAATTGTAGCCATTTGTTGAGTGATTTTTTTTGGTGTCTAATCCGCATATATATCACCATTGCCCATGATTTTCTTGACTGTATATCTCTTAAATTTCAACATATATACGTGTGATTTAGTTTACGAAATTTTTTCAATGCTGAGAACCTCTATCAGAGAGTAAAAAAGGGGTAAGGTTCACAGTGGTGTAAAATTAAAATGGGATATACCGGGCTAGGATTCGAGTTACAGGAACAAGGGCCAAACCAACCACTCAAGAATGGGATTATCGAGCGAAAACAATTGACAACCTCCTAGAGGCAGCCTTTCTTGCGACCAGACCTTTCTCCATCAATTAGGAATCTGATGCCATCACTAAACACATTTTCCTTAAATTGTAGCCATTTGTTGTTGTTTTTTTTGTGTCTAATCCGCATATATATCACCATTGCCCTTGATTTTCTTGACTGTATATCTTTTAAATGTCAACATATACACGTGTTATTTAGTTTACAAAGATTTTTCATTACCGAGAACCTCTATCAGAGAGTAAAAAAGGCGTAAGGTTCACAATGGTGTAAGATTAAAATGGGATATACCGGGCTAGGATTCGAGTTACATAAACAAGGGCACAACCAACCACCCAAGAATGGAATCGTCGAGCGAAAACACTTGACAACCTCCTAGAAGCAGCTTTTCTTACCACCAGACCTTTCTCTATCAATTAGGAATCTGATGCCGTCACTAAACACATTCCTTAAATTGTAGCCATTTGTTGAGTGTTTTTTTTTGGAGTCTAATCCACATATATATCACAATTTCCCTTGATTTTCTTGACTGTATATCTCTTAAATGTCAACATATACACGTGTGATTTAGTTTACGAAGATTTTTCAATGCCGAGAACCTCAATCAGAGAGTAAAAAAGGCGTAAGGTTCACAATGGTGTAAAATTAAATTGGGATACACCGGGATAGGATTCGAGTTACAGGAACAAGGGCCAAACCAACCACCCAAGAATGGAATCGTCAAGCAAAATAACGTGACAACCTCCTAGAAGCAGCTTTTCTTGCCACCAGACCTTTCTCCATCAATTAGGAATCTGATGCCGTCACTAAACACATTCCTTAAATCGTAGACATTTGCTGAGTGTTTTTTTTTTGTGTCTAATCCGCATATATATCACCATTGCCCTTGATTTTCTTAACTGTATATCTATTAAATGTCAACATATACACGTGTGATTTAGTTTACGAAGATTTTTCAATTCCGAGAACCTCGATCATAGAGTAAAAAAGGCCAAAGGTTCACAAGGGTGTAAAATTAAAATGGGATATACCGGGCTAGGATTCGAATTACATGAACAAGGGCCAAACCAACAACCCAAGAATGGAATCGTCGAGCGAAAACAATTGACAACCTCCTAGAAGCAGCTTTTCTTACCACCAGACCTTTCTCCATCAATTAGGAATCTGATGCCGTCACTAAGCACATTCCTTAAATTGTAGCCATTTATTGAGTGTTTTTTTTTGTGTCTAATCCGCATATATATCACCATTGCCCTTGATTTTCTTGACTGTATATCTCTTAAATGTCAACATATACACGTGTGATTTAGTTTACAAAGATTTTTCAATGCCGAGAACCTCTATCAGAGAGTAAAAAAGACGTAAGGTTCACAATGGTGTCATATTAAAATGGGATATACCGGGCTAGGATTCAAGTTACAGGAACAAGGGCCAAACCAACCACCCAAGAATGGAATCGTCGAGCGAAAACACTTGACAACCTCCGAGAAGCAGCTTTTCTTGCCACCAGACCTTTCTCCATCAATTAGGAATCTGATGCCGTCACTAAACACATTCCTTAAATTGTAGCCATTTGTTGAGTGATTTTTTTTGGTGTCTAATCCGCATATATATCACCATTGCCCTTGATTTTCTTGACTGTATATCTCTTAAATGTCAACATATATACGTGTGATTTAGTTTACGAAAATTTTTCAATGTTGAGAACCTCTATCCGAGAGTAAAAAAGGCGTAAGGTTCACAATGGTGTAAAATTAAAATGGGATATACCGGGCTAGGATTCGAGTTACAGGAACAAGGGCCAAACCAACAACCCAAGAATGGAATCATCAAGCGAAAACAATTGGCAACCTCCTAGAGGCAGCTTTTCTTGCCACCAGACCTTTCTCCATCAATTAGGAATCTGATGCCATCACTAAACACATTTTCCTTAAATTGTAGTCATTTGTTGGTTTTTTTTTGTGCCTAATCCGCATATATATCACCATTGCCCTTGATTTTCTTGACTGTATATCTTTTAAATGTTAAAATATACACGAGTGATTTAGTTTACAAAGATTTTTCATTACCGAGAACCTCTATCAGAGAGTAAAAAAGGCGTAAGGTTCACAATGGTGTAAGATTAAAATGGGATATACCGGGCTAGGATTTGAGTTACAGGAACAAGGGCCAAACCAACCACCCAAGAATGGAATCGTCGAGCGAAAACACTTGACAACATCCTAAAAGAAGCTTTTCTTACTACCAGACCTTTCTCCATCAATTAGGAATCTGATGCCGTCAGTAAACACATTCCTTAAATTGTAGCCATTTGTTGAGTGTTTTTTTCTTGGAGTCTAATCCACATATATATCACCATTTCCCTTGATTTACTTGACTGTATATCTCTTAAATGTCAACATATACACGTGTGATTTAGTTTACGAAGATTTTTCAATGCCGAGAACCTCAATCAGAGAGTAAAAAAGGCGTAAGGTTCACAATGGTGTAAGATTAAAATGGGATATACCGGGCTAGGATTCGAGTTACAGGAACAAGGGCCAAACCAACCACCCAAGAATGGAATCGTCGAGCGAAAACATTTGACAACCTCCTAGAAGCAGCTTTTCTTACCACCAGACCTTTCTCCATCAATTAGGAATCTGATGCCATCACTAAACACATTCCTTAAATCGTAGACATTTGTTGAGTGTTTTTTTTTTTTTTTTTGTGTCAAATCCGCATATATATCACCATTGCCCTTGATTTTCTTAACTGTATATCTGTTAAATGTCAACATATACACGTGTGATTTAGTCTACGAAGATTTTTCAATTCCGAGAACCTCAATCATAGAGTAAAAAAGGCCTAAGGTTCACAATGGTGTAAAATTAAAATGGGATATACCGGGCTAGGATTCGAGTTACAGGAACAAGGGCTAAACCAACAACCCAAGAATGGAATCATCAAGCGAAAACAATTGGCAACCTCCTAGAGGCAGCTTTTCTTGCCCCCAGACCTTTCTCCAACAATTAGGAATCTGATGCCATCACTAAACACATTTTCCTTAAATTGTAGTCATTTGTTGGTTTTTTTTTTGTGCCTAATCCGCATATATATCACCATTGCCCTTGATTTTCTAGACTGTATATCTTTTAAATGTTAAAATATACACGAGTGATTTAGTTTACAAAGATTTTTCATTACCGAGAACCTCTATCAGAGAGTAAAAAAGGCGTAAGGTTCACAATGGTGTAAGATTAAAATGGGATATACCGGGCTAGGATTTGAGTTACAGGAACAAGGGCCAAACCAACCACCCAAGAATGGAATCGTCGAGCGAAAACACTTGACAACCTCCTAAAAGAAGCTTTTCTTACTACCAGACCTTTCTCCATCAATTAGGAATCTGATGCCGTCAGTAAACACATTCGTTAAATTGTAGCCATTTGTTGAGTGTTTTTTTCTTGGAGTCTAATCCACATATATATCACCATTTCCCTTGATTTACTTGACTGTATATCTCTTAAATGTCAACATATACACGTGTGATTTAGTTTACGAAGATTTTTCAATGCCGAGAACCTCAATCAGAGAGTAAAAAAGGCGTAAGGTTCACAATGGTGTAAGATTAAAATGGGATATACCGGGCTAGGATTCGAGTTACAGGAACAAGGGCCAAACCAACCACCCAAGAATGGAATCGTCGAGCGAAAACATTTGACAGCCTCCTAGAAGCAGCTTTTCTTACCACCAGACCTTTCTCCATCAATTAGAAATCTGATGCCGTCACTAAACAAATTCCTTAAATCGTAGACATTTGTTGAGTGTTTTTTTTTTTTGTGTCTAATCCGCATATATATCACCATTGCCCTTGATTTTCTTAACTGTATATCTGTTAAATGTCAACATATAAACGTGTGATTTAGTCTACGAAGATTTTTCAATTCCGAGAACCTCGATCATAGAGTAAAAAAGGCCTAAGGTTCACAATGGTGTAAAATTAAAATGGGATATACCGGGCTAGGATTCGAGTTACAGGAACAAGGGCCAAACCAACTACCCAAGAATGGAATCGTCGAGCGAAAACAATTGACAACCTCCTAGAAGCAGCTTTTCTTACCACCAGACCTTTCTCCATCAATTAGGAATCTGATGTCGTCTCTAAACACATTCCTTAAATTGTAGCCATTTGTTGAGTGATTTTTTTTGGTGTCTAATCCGCATATATATCACCATTGCCCTTGATTTTCTTGACTGTATATATCTTAAATGTCAACATATATACGTGTGATTTAGTTTAAGAAAATTTTTCAATGCTGAGAACCTCTATCAGAGAGTAAAAAAGGCGTAAGGTTCACAATGGTGTAAAATTAAAATTGGATATACCGGGCTAGGATTCGAGTTACAGGAACAAGGGCCAAACCAACAACCCAAGAATAGAATCATCAAGCGAAAACAATTGACAACCTCCTAGAGGCAGCTTTTCTTGCCACCAGACCTTTCTCCATCAATTAGGAATCTGATGCCATCACTAAACACATTTTCCTTAAATTGTAGTCATTTGTTGGTGTTTTTTTTGTGCCTAATCCGCATATATATCACCATTTCCCTTAATTTTCTTGACTGTATATCTTTTAAATGTTAACATATACACGAGTGATTTAGTTTACAAAGATGTTTCAATACCGAGAACCTCTATCAGAGAGTAAAAAAGGCGTAAGGTTCACAATGGTTTAAGATTAAAATGGGATATACCGGGCTAGGATTTGAGTTACAGGAACAAGGGCCAAACCAACCACCCAAGAATGGAATCGTCGAGCGAAAACACTTGACAAGCTCCTAGAAGCTGCTTTTCTTACCACCAGACCTTTCTCCATCAGTTAGGAATCTGATGCCGTCACTAAACACATTCCTTAAATTGTAGCCATTTGTTGAGTGTTTTTTTTTTGTGTTAATCTGCGCATATATCACCATTGCCCTTGATTTTCTTGACTGTATATCTCTTAAATGTCAACATATACACGTGTGATTTAGTTTACAAATGATTTTTCAATGCCGAGAACCTCTATCAGAGAGTAAAAAAGGCGTAAGGTTCACAATGGTGTAAGATTAAAATGGGAAACACCAGGCTAGGATTCGAGTTACAGGAACAAGGGCCAAACCAACCACCCAAGAATGGAATCATCGAGCGAAAACACTTGACAACCTCCTAGAAGCAGCTTTTCTTACCACCAGACCTTTCTCCATCAATTAGGAATCTGATGCCGTCACTAAACACATTCCTTAAATCGTAGACATTTGTTGAGTGTTTTTTTTTGGTGTCTAATCCACATATATATCACCATTGCCCATGATTTTCTTAACTGTATATCTCATAAATGTCAATATATACACGTGTGATTTAGTTTACGAAGATTTTTCAATTCCGAGAACCTCGATCAGAGAGTAAAAAAGGCGTAAGGTTCACAATGGTGTAAAATTAAAATGGGATATACCGGGCTAGGATTCGAGTTATAGGAACAAGGGCCTAAACAACCTCCCAAGAATGGAATCGTCGAGCGAAAACAATTGACAACCTCCTAGAAGCAACTTTTCTTAAAACAAGACCTTTCTCCATCAATTAGGAATCTGATGTCGTCACTAAACACATTCCTTAAATAGTAGCCATTTGTTGAGTGTTTATTTTTTTGTGTCTAATCCGCATATATATCACCATTGCCCTTGATTTTCTTGACGGTATATCTCTTAAAAGTCAACATATACACGTGTGATTTAGTTTACAAAGATTTTTCAATGCCGAGAACCTCTATCAGAGAGTAAAAAAGGCGTAAGGTTCACAATTGTGTAAGATGAAAATGGGATATACCGGGCTAGGATTCGAGTTACAGGAACAAGGGCCAAACCAACCACCCAAGAATGGAATCGTCGAGCGAAAACACTTGACAACCTCCAAGAAGCAGCTTTTCTTACTAGCAGACCTTTCTCCATCAATTAGGAATCTGATGCCGTCACTAAACACATTCCTTAAATTGTAGCCATTTGTTGAGTGTTTTTTTCTTGGAGTCAAATCCACATATATATCACCATTACCCTTGATTTACTTGACTGTATATCTCTTAAATGTCAACATATACACGTGTGATTTAGTTTACGAAGATTTTTCAATGCCCAGAACCTCAATCAGAGAGTAAAAAAGGTTTAAGGTTCACAATGGTGTAAAATTAAAATGAGATATACCGGGATAGGATTCGAGTTACAGGAACAAGGGCCAAACCAACCACCCAAGAATGGATTCGTCGAGCGAAAACACTTGACAACCTCCTAGAAGCAGCTTTTCTTGCCACCAGACCTTTCTCCATCAATTAGGAATCTGATGCCGTCACTAAACACATTCCTTAAATTGGAGCCATTTGTTGAGTGTTTTTTTTTTTTGGTGTCTAATCCACATATATATCACCATTGCCCTTGATTTTCTTGACTATATATCTCTTAAATGTCAACATATACACGTGTGATTTAGTTTATGAAGATTTTTCAATGCCGAGAACCTCGATCAGAGAGTAAAAAAGGCGTAAGGTTCACAATGGTGTAAGATTAAAATGGGATATACCGGGCTAGGATTCGAGTTACAGGAACAAGGGCCAAACCAACCACCCAAGAATGGAATCGTCGAGCGAAAACACTTGACAACCTCCTACAAGCAGCTTTTCTTACCACCAGACCTTTCTCCATCAATTAGGAATCTGATGCCGTCACTAAACACATTCCTTAAATCGTAGACATTTGTTGAGTGTTTTTTTTGGTGTCTAATCCGCATATATATCACCATTGCCCTTGATTTTCTTGACTGCATTTCTCTTAAATGTCAACATATACACGTGGGATTTAGTATACGAAGATTTTTCAATTCCGAGAACCTCGATCAGAGAGTAAAAAAGGCGTAAGGTTCACAATGGTGTAAAATTAAAATGGGATATACCGGGCTAGGATTCGAGTTACAGGAACAAGGGCCAAACCAACCTCTTAAGAATGGAATCGTCGAGCGAAAACACTTGACAACCTCCTAGAAGCAGCTTTTCTTACCACCAGACCTTTCTCCATCAATTAGGAATCTGATGCCGTCACTAAACACATTCCTTAAATTGTAGACATTTGTTGAGTGTTTTTTTTTTGTGTCTAATCCGCATATATATCACCATTGCCCTTTATTTTCTTGACGGTATATCTCTTAAATGTCAACATATACACGTGTGATTTAGTTTACGAAGATTTTTCAATTCCGAGAACCTCGATCAGAGAGTAAAAAAGGCATAAGGTTCACAATGGTGTAAGATTAAAATGGGATATACCGGACTAGGATTCTAGTTACAGGAACAAGGGCCAAACCAACCACCCAAGAATGGAATCGTCGAGCGAAAACACTTGACAACCTCCTAGAAGAAACTTTTCTTACCACCAGACCATTCTCCATCAATTAAGAATCTGATGCCGTCACTAAACACATTCCTTAAATCGTAGACATTTGTTGAGTGTTTTTTTTTTGTTGTCTAATCCGCATATATATCACCATTGCCCTTGATTTTCTTAACTGTATATCTCTTAAATGTCAACATATACACGTGTGGTTTAGTTTACGAAGATTTTTCAATTCCGAGAACCTCGATCAGAGAGATAAAAAGGCGTAAGGTTCACAATGGTGTAAAATTAAAATGGGATATACCGGGCTAGGATTCGATTTACAGGAACAAGGGCCAAACCAACCTCCCAAGAATGGAATCGTCGAGCGAAACAATTGACAACCTCCTAGAAGCAGCTTTTCCTAACACCAGACCTTTCTCCATCAATTAGGAATCTGATGCCGTCACTAAACACATTACTTAAATCGTAGACATTTGTTGAGTGTTTTTTTTGGTGTCTAATCCGCATATATATCACCATTGCCCTTGATTTTCTTGACTGCATATCTCTTAAATGTCAATATATACACGTGTGATTTAGTTTACGAAGATTTTTCAATTCCGAGAACCTCGATCAGAGAGTTAAAAAGGCGTAAGGTTCACAATGGTGTAAGATTAAAATGGGATATACCGGGCTAGGATTCGAGTTACAGGAACAAGTACCAAACCAACCACTCAAGAATGGAATCATCGAGCGAAAACAATTGACAACCTCCTAGAGGCAGCTTTTCTTGCCACCAGACCTTTCTCCATCAATTAGGAATCTGATGCCATCACTAAACACATTTTCCTAAAATTGTAGCCATTTGTTGGTGTTTTTTTGTGTCTAATCCGCATATATATCACCATTACCCTTGATTTTCTTGACTGTATATCTTTTAAATGTCAACATATACACATGTTATTTAGTTTACAAAGATTTTTCATTACCGAGAACCTCTATCAGAGAGTAAAAAAGGCGTAAGTTTCACAATGGTGTAAGATTAAAATGGGATATACCGGGCTAGGATTCGATTTACAGAAACAAGGGCCAAACCAACCACACAAGAATGGAATCGTCGAGCGAAAACACTTAACAACCTCCTAGAAGCAGCTTTTCTTTCCACCAGACCATTCTCCATCAATTAGGAATCTGATGCCGTCACTAAACACATTCCTTAAATTGTAGCCATTTGTTGAGTGTTTTTTTTGTGTCTAATCCGCATATATATCACCATTGCCCTTGATTTTCTTGACTGTATATCTCTTAAATGTCAACATATACACGTGTGATTTAGTTTACGAAGATTTTACAATGCCGAGAACCTCGATCAGAGAGTAAAAAAGGTGTAAGGTTCAGAATGGTGTAAGATTAAAATGGGATATATCGGGCTAGGATTCGAGTTACAGGAACAAGGGCCAAATCAACCACCCAAGAATGGTATCGTCGAGCCAAAACACTTGACAACCTCCAAGAAGCGGCTTTTCTTACCACCAGACCTTTCTCCATCAATTAGGAATATGACGTCGTCACTAAACACATTCCTTAAATTTTAGCCATTTGTTGATGTTTTTTTTGGTGTCTAATCCGCATATATATCACCATTGCCCTTGGTTTTCTTGACTGTATATATCTTTTAAATATCAATATATACACGTGTGATTTAGTTTACGAAGATTTTTCAATGCCGAGAACCTCGATCAGAGAGTAAAAAAGGAGTAAGGTTCACAATGGTGTAAAATTAAAATGGGATATACCGGGCTAGGATTTGAGTTATAGGAACAAGGGTCAAACCAACCACCCAAGAATGGAATCGTCGAGCGAAAACACTTGACAACCTCCTAGAAGCAGCTTTTCTTTCCCCCAGACCTTTCTCCATCAATTAGGAATCTGATGCCGTCACTAAACACATTCCTTAAATTGTAGCCATTTGTTGAGTGTTTTTTTATGTCTAATCAGCATATATATCCCCATTGCCCTTGATTTTCTTGACTGTATATCTCTTAAATGTCAACATATAAACGTGTGATTTAGTTTATGAAGATTTTTCAATGCCGAGAACCTCGATCAGAGAGTAAAAAAGGCGTAAGGTTCAGAATGGTGTAAGATTAAAATGGGATATACCGGGTTAATATTCGAGTTAGAGGAACAAGGGCCAAACCAACAACCCAAGAATGGAATCATCGAGCGAAAACACTTGACAACCTCCTAGAATCAGCTTTTCTTGCCACCAGACCTTTCTCCATCAATTAGGAATCTGATGCCGTCACTAAACACATTCCTTAAATTGGAGCCATTTGTTGAGTGTTTTTTTTTTGTGTCTAATCCACATATATATCACCATTGCCCTTGATTTTCTTGACTATATATCTCTTAAATGTCAACATATACACGTGTGATTTAGTTTATGAAGATTTTTCAATGCCGAGAACCTCGATCAGAGAGTAAAAAAGGCGTAAGGTTCACAATGGTGTAAGATTAAAATGGGATATACCGGGCTAGGATTCGAGTTACAGGAACAAGGGGCAAACCAACCACCCAAGAATGGAATCGTCGAGCGAAAACACTTGACAACCTCCTACAAGCAGCTTTTCTTACCACCAGACCTTTCTCCATCAATTAGGAATCTGATGCCGTCACTAAACACATTCCTTAAATTGGAGCCATTTGTTGAGTGTTTATTTTTTTGGTGTCTAATCCACATATATATCACCATTGCCCTTGATTTTCTTGACTATATATCTCTTAAATGTCAACATATACACGTGTGATTTAGTTTATGAAGATTTTTCAATGCCGAGAACCTCGATCAGAGAGTAAAAAAGGCGTAAGGTTCCAATGGTGTAAAATTAAAATGGGATATACCGGGCTAGGATTCGAGTAACAGGAACAAGGGGCAAACCAACCACCCAAGAATGGAATCGTCGAGCGAAAACACTTGACAACCTCCTACAAGCAGCTTTTCTTACCACCAGACCTTTCTCCATCAATTAGGAATCTGATGCCGTCACTAAACACATTCCTTAAATTGGAGCCATTTGTTGAGTGTTTTTTTTTTTGGTGTCTAATCCACATATATATCACCATTGCCCTTGATTTTCTTGACTATATATCTCTTAAATGTCAACATATACACGTGTGATTTAGTTTATGAAGATTTTTCAATGCCGAGAACCTCGATCAGAGAGTAAAAAAGGCGTAAGGTTCACAATGGTGTAAGATTAAAATGGGATATACCGGGCTAGGATTCGAGTTACAGGAACAAGGGGCAAACCAACCACCCAAGAATGGAATCGTCGAGCGAAAACACTTGACAACCTCCTACAAGCAGCTTTTCTTACCACCAGACCTTTCTCCATCAATTAGGAATCTGATGCCGTCACTAAACACATTCCTTAAATTGGAGCCATTTGTTGAGTGTTTTTTTTTTTGGTGTCTAATCCACATATATATCACCATTGCCCTTGATTTTCTTGACTATATATCTCTTAAATGTCAACATATACACGTGTGATTTAGTTTATGAAGATTTTTCAATGCCGAGAACCTCGATCAGAGAGTAAAAAAGGCGTAAGGTTCACAATGGTGTAAGATTAAAATGGGATATACCGGGCTAGGATTCGAGTTACAGGAACAAGGGCCAAACCAACCACCCAAGAATGGAATCGTCGAGCGAAAACACTTGACAACCTCCTACAAGCAGCTTTTCTTACCACCAGACCTTTCTCCATCAATTAGGAATCTGATGCCGTCACTAAACACATTCCTTAAATCGTAGACATTTGTTGAGTGTTTTTTTTGGTGTCTAATCCGCATATATATCACCATTGCCCTTGATTTTCTTGACTGCATTTCTCTTAAATGTCAACATATACACGTGGGATTTAGTATACGAAGATTTTTCAATTCTGAGAACCTCGATCAGAGAGTAAAAAAGGCGTAAGGTTCACAATGGTGTAAAATTAAAATGGGATATACCGGGCTAGGATTCGAGTTACAGGAACAAGGGCCAAACCAACCTCTTAAGAATGGAATCGTCGAGCGAAAACACTTGAAAACCTCCTAGAAGCAGCTTTTCTTACCACCAGACCTTTCTCCATCAATTAGGAATCTGATGCCGTCACTAAACACATTCCTTAAATTGTAGACATTTGTTGAGTGTTTTTTTTGGTGTCTAATCCGCATATATATCACCATTGCCCTTAATTTTCTTGACGGTATATCTCTTAAATGTCAACATATACACGTGTGATTTAGTTTACGAAGATTTTTCAATTCCGAGAACCTCGATCAGAGAGTAAAAAAGGCATAAGGTTCACAATGGTGTATAATTAAAATGGGATATACCGGGCTAGGATTCGATTTACAGGAACAAGGGCCAAACCAACCTCCCAAGAATGGAATCGTTGAGCGAAAACAATTGACAACCTCCTAGAAGCAGCTTTTCTTAACACCAGACCTTTCTCCATCAATTAGGAATCTGATGCCGTCACTAAACACATTACTTAAATCGTAGACATTTGTTGAGTGTTTTTTTTGGTGTCTAATCCGCATATATATCACCATTGCCCTTGATTTTCTTGACTGCATATCTCTTAAATGTCAATATATACACGTCTGATTTAGTTTACGAAGATTTTTCAATTCCGAGAACCTCGATCAGAGAGTTAAAAAGGCGTAAGGTTCACAATGGTGTAAGATTAAAATGGGATATACCGGGCTAGGATTCGAGTTACAGGAACAAGTACCAAACCAACCACCCAAGAATGGAATCATCGAGCGAAAACAATTGACAACCTTTTAGAGGCAGCTTTTCTTTTCACCAGACCTTTCTCCATCAATTAGGAATCTGATGCCATCACTAAACACATTTTCCTAAAATTGTAGCCATTTGTTGGTGTTTTTTTGTGTCTAATCCGCATATATATCACCATTACCCTTGATTTTCTTGACTGTATATCTTTTAAATGTCAACATATACACATGTTATTTAGTTTACAAAGATTTTTCATTACCGAGAACCTCTATCAGAGAGTAAAAAAGGCGTAAGTTTCACAATGGTGTAAGATTAAAATGGGATATACCAGGCTAGGATTCGAGTTACAGAAACAAGGGCCAAACCAACCACACAAGAATGGAATCGTCGAGCGAAAACACTTGACAACCTCCTAGAAGCAGCTTTTCTTGCCACCAGACCATTCTCCATCAATTAGGAATCTGATGCCGTCACTAAACACATTCCTTAAATTGTAGCCATTTGTTGAGTGTTTTTTTTTGTGTCTAATCCGCATATATATCACCATTGCCCTTGATTTTCTTGACTGTATATCTCTTAAATGTCAACATATACACGTGTGATTTAGTTTACGAAGATTTTACAATGCCGAGAACCTCGATCAGAGAGTAAAAAAGGTGTAAGGTTCAGAATGGTGTAAGATTAAAATGGGATATATCGGGCTAGGATTCGAGTTACAGGAACAAGGGCCAAATCAACCACCCAAGAATGGTATCGTCGAGCCAAAACACTTGACAACCTCCAAGAAGCGGCTTTTCTTACCACCAGACCTTTCTCCATCAATTAGGAATATGACGTCGTCACTAAACACATTCCTTAAATTTTAGCCATTTGTTGAGTGTTTTTTTTGGTGTCTAATCCGCATATATATCACCATTGCCCTTGGTTTTCTTGACTGTATATATCTTTTAAATATCAATATATACACGTGTGATTTAGTTTACGAAGATTTTTCAATGCCGAGAACCTCGATCAGAGAGTAAAAAAGGAGTAAGGTTCACAATGGTGTAAAATTAAAATGGGATATACCGGGCTAGGATTTAAGTTATAGGAACAAGGGTCAAACCAACCACCCAAGAATGGAATCGTCGAGCGAAAACACTTGACAACCTCCTAGAAGCAGCTTTTCTTTCCCCCAGACCTTTCTCCATCAATTAGGAATCTGATGCCGTCACTAAACACATTCCTTAAATTGTAGCCATTTGTTGAGTGTTTTTTTATGTCTAATCAGCATATATATCCCCATTGCCCTTGATTTTCTTGACTGTATATCTCTTAAATGTCAACATATAAACGTGTGATTTAGTTTATGAAGATTTTTCAATGCCGAGAACCTCGATCAGAGAGTAAAAAAGGCGTAAGGTTCAGAATGGTGTAAGATTAAAATGGGATATACCGGGTTAATATTCGAGTTAGAGGAACAAGGGCCAAACCAACAACCCAAGAATGGAATCATCGACCGAAAACACTTGACAACCTCCTAGAATCAGCTTTTCTTGCCACCAGACCTTTCTCCATCAATTAGGAATCTGATGCCATCACTAAACACATTCCTTAAATTTTACCCATTTGTTGAGTGTTTTTTTTTTGGTGTCTAATCCGTATATATATCACCATTGCCCTTGATTTTCTTTACTGTATATCTCTTGATTGTCAACATATACATGTGTAATTTAGTTTACGAAGATTTTTCAATGCCGAGAACCTCGATCAAAGTGTAAAAAAGGCGTAAGGTTCACAATGGTGTAAAATTAAAATGGGATATACCGGGCTAGGATTCGAGTTACAGGAACAAGGGCCAAACCAACCACCCAAGAATGGAATCGTCGAGCCAAAACACTTGACAACCTCCTAGAAGCAGCTTTTCTTACCACCAGACCTTTCTCCATCAATTAGGAATCTGATTCCGTCACTAAACACATTTCTTAAATTGTAGCCATTAGTTGAGTGTTTTTTTTGTCTGATCCGCATATATATCACCATTGCCCTTGATTTTCTTAACTGTATATCTCTTGATTGTCAACATATACACGTTTGATTTAGTTTACGAAGATTTTTCAATGCCGAGAACCTCTATCAGAGAGTAAAAAAGGCGTAAGGTTCACAACGGTGTAAAATTAAAATGGGATATACCTGGCTAGGATTGGAGTTACAGGAACAAGGGCCAAACCAACCACCAAAGAATGGAATCGTCAAGCGAAAACACTTGACAACCTCCTAGAAGCAGCTTTTCTTGCCACCAGACCTTTCTCCATCAATTAGGAATCTGATGCCGTCACTAAACACATTCCTTAAATTGTAGCCATTTGTTGAGTGTTTTTTTATGTCAAATCCGCATATATATATCACCATTGCCCTTCATTTTCTTGACTGTATATCTCTAAAATATCAACATATACACGTGTGATTTATTTTATGAAGATTTTTCAATGCCGAGAACCTCGATCAGAGAGTAAAAAAGGCGTAAGGTTCACAATGGTGTAAAATAAAAATGGGATATACCGGGCTAGTATTCGAGTTACAGGAACAAGGGCCAAACCAACCACCCAAGAATGGAATCGTCGAGCGAAAACACTTGACAACCTCCTAGAAGCAGCTTTTCTTGCCACCAGACCATTCTCCATCAATTAGGAATCTGATGCCGTCACAAAACACATTCCTTAAATTGTAGCCATTTGTTGAGTTTTTTTTTTTTGGTGTCTAATCCGCATATATATCACTATTGCCCTTGATTTTTTTGACTATATATCTCTTAAATGTCAACATATACACGTGGATTTAGTTTTCGAAGATTTTTCAATGCCGAGAACCTCGATCAGAGAGTAAAAAAGGCGTAAGGTTCACAATGGTGTAAAATTAAAATGGGATATACCGGGCTAGGATTCGAGTTACAGGAACAAGGGTTAAACCAACCACCCAAGAATGGAATCATCGAGCGAAAACACTTGACAACCTCCTAAAAGCAGCTTTTCATACCACCAGATCTTTCTCCATCAATTAGGAATCTGATGCCGTCACTAAACACATTCCTTAAATTGTAGCCATTTGTTGAGTGCTTTTTTTGTGTCTAATCAGCATATATATCACAATTGCCCTTGATTTTCTTGATTGTATATCTCTTAAATGTCAACCTATACATGTGTGATTTAGTTTACGAAGATTTTTCAATGCCAAGAACCTCTATTAGAGTAAAAAAAGGCGTAAGGTTCACAATGGTGTAAAATTAAAATGGGATATACCTGGCTAGGATTCGAGTTACTGGAACAAGGTCCAAACCAACCAACCAAGAATGGAATCGTCGAGCGAAAACACTTGACAACCTCCTAGAAGATGCTTTTCTTACCACCAGACCTTTCTCCATCAATTAGGAATCTGATGCCGTCACTAAACACATTTCTTAAATTGTAGCCATTTGTTGAGTGTTTTTTTTGTGTCTAATCCGCATATATATCACCATTGCCCTTGATTTTCTTGACTGTATTTTTCTTAAATATCAACATATACACGTGTGATTTAGTTTACGAGGATTTTACAATGCCGAGAACCTCGATCAGAGTGTAAAAAAGGCGTAAGGTTCACAATGGTGTAAAATTAAAATGGGATATACCGGGCAAGGAATCGAGTTACAGGAACAAGGGCCAACTTAACCACCCCAGAATGGAATCATCGAGCGAAAACACTTGACAACCTCCTAGAAGCAGCTTTTCTTACCACCAGACCTTTCTCCATCAATTAGGAATCTGATGCGTCACTAAACACATTCCTTAAATTGTAGCCATTTGTTGAGTGTTTTTTTTAGTGTATAATCCGCATATATATCACCATTGCCCCTGATTTTCTTGACTGTATATCTCTTAAATATCAACATATACATGTGTGATTTAGTTTATGAAGATTTTTCAATGCCGAGAACCTCGATCAGAGAGTAAAAAAGGCGTAAGGTTCACTATGGTGTAAAATTAAAATGGGATATACCGGGCTAGGATTCGAGTTACAGGAACAAGGGTTAAACCAACCACCCAAGAATGGAATCGTCGAGCCAAAACACTTGACAACCTCCTAGAAGCAGCTTTTCATACCACCAGACCTTTCTCCATCAATTAGGAATCTGATGCCGTCACTAAACACATTCCTTAAATTGTAGCCATTTGTTGAGTGCTTTTTTTGTGTCTAATCAGCATATATATCACAACTGCCCTTGATTTTCTTGATTGTATATCTCTTAAATGTCAACCTATACACGTGTGATTTAGTTTACGAAGATTTTTCAATGCCAAGAACCTCTATTAGAGTAAAAAAAGGCGTAAGGTTCACAATGGTGTAAAATTAAAATGGGATATACTAGGCTAGGATTCGAGTTACAGGAACAAGGTCCAAACCAACCAACCAAGAATGGAATCGTCGAGCGAAAACACTTGATAACCTCCTAGAAGAAGCTTTTCTTACCACCAGACCTTTCTCCATCAATTAGGAATCTAATGCCGTCACTAAACACATTTCTTAAATTGTAGCCATTTGTTGAGTGTTTTTTTTTTTGTGTCTAATCCGCATATATATCACCATTGCCCTTGATTTTCTTGACTGTATATTTCTTAAATATCAACATATACACGTGTGATTTAGTTTACGAGGATTTTTCAATGCCGAGAACCACGATCAGAGTGTAAAAAAGGCGTAAGGTTCACAATGGTGTAAAATTAAATTGGGATATACCGGGCTGGGAATCGAGTTACAGGAACAAGGGCCAACCCAACCACCCAAGAATGGAATCGTCGAGCGAAAACACTTGACAACCTCCTAGAAGCAGCTTTTCTTACCACCAGACCTTTCTCCATCAATTAGGAATCTGATGCCGTCACTAAACACATTTCTTAAATTGTAGCCATTTGTTGAGTGTTTTTTTTGTGTCTAATCCGCATATATATCACCATTGCCCTTGATTTTCTTGACTGTATTTTTCTTAAATATCAACATATACACGTGTGATTTAGTTTACGAGGATTTTACAATGCCGAGAACCTCGATCAGAGTGTAAAAAAGGCGTAAGGTTCACAATGGTGTAAAATTAAAATGGGATATACCGGGCAACGAATCGAGTTACAGGAACAAGGGCCAACCCAACCACCCCAGAATGGAATCATCGAGCGAAAACACTTGACAACCTCCTAGAAGCAGCTTTTCTTACCACCAGACCTTTCTCCATCAATTAGGAATCTGATGCGTCACTAAACACATTCCTTAAATTGTAGCCATTTGTTGAGTGTTTTTTTAGTGTATAATCCGCATATATATCACCATTGCCCCTGATTTTCTTGACTGTATATCTCTTAAATATCAACATATACATGTGTGATTTAGTTTATGAAGATTTTTCAATGCCGAGAACCTCGATCAGAGAGTAAAAAAGGCGTAAGGTTCACTATGGTGTAAAATTAAAATGGGATATACCGGGCTAGGATTCGAGTTACAGGAACAAGGGTTAAACCAACCACCCAAGAATGGAATCGTCGAGCCAAAACACTTGACAACCTCCTAGAAGCAGCTTTTCATACCACCAGACCTTTCTCCATCAATTAGGAATCTGATGCCGTCACTAAACACATTCCTTAAATTGTAGCCATTTGTTGAGTGTTTTTTTTGTGTCTAATCAGCATATATATCACAATTGCCCTTGATTTTCTTGATTGTATATCTCTTAAATGTCAACCTATACACGTGTGATTTAGTTTACGAAGATTTTTCAATGCCAAGAACCTCTATTAGAGTAAAAAAAGGCGTAAGGTTCACAATGGTGTAAAATTAAAATGGGATATACCAGGCTAGGATTCGAGTTACAGGAACAAGGTCCAAACCAACCAACCAAGAATGGAATCGTCGAGCGAAAACACTTGATAACCTCCTAGAAGAAGCTTTTCTTACCACCAGACCTTTCTCCATCAATTAGGAATCTGATGCCGTCACTAAACACATTTCTTAAATTGTAGCCATTTGTTGAGTGTTTTTTTTTGTGTCTAATCCGCATATATATCACCATTGCCCTTGATTTTCTTGACTGTATATTTCTTAAATATCAACATATACACGTGTGATTTAGTTTACGAGGATTTTTCAATGCCGAGAACCACGATCAGAGTGTAAAAAAGGCGTAAGGTTCACAATGGTGTAAAATTAAAATGGGATATACCGGGCTGGGAATCGAGTTACAGGAACAAGGGCCAACCCAACCACCCAAGAATGGAATCGTCGAGCAAAAACACTTGACAACCTCCTAGAAGCAGCTTTTCTTACCACCAGACCTTTCTCCATCAATTAGGAATCTGATGCGTCACTAAACACATTCCTTAAATTGTAGCCATTTGTTGAGTGTTTTTTTTTAGTGTCTAATCCGCATATATATCACCATTGCCCTTGATTTTCTTGACTGTATATCTCTTAAATATCAACATATACATGTGTGATTTAGTTTATGAAGATTTTTCAATGCTGAGAACCTCGATCAGAGAGTAAAAAAGGCGTAAGGTTCACAATGGTGTAAAATTAAAATGGGATATACCGGGCTAGGATTCGAGTTACAGGAACAAGGGTTAAACCAACCACCCAAGAATGGAATCGTCGAGAGAAAACACTTGACAACCTCCTAGAAGCAGCTTTTCATACCACCAGACCTTTCTCCATCAATTCGGAATCTGATGCCGTCACTAAACACATTCCTTAAATTGTAGCCATTTGTTGAGTGCTTTTTTTGTGTATAATCAACATATATATCACAATTGCCCTTGATTTTCTTGATTGTATATCTCTTAAATGTCAACCTATACACGTGTGATTTAGTTTACGAAGATTTTTCAATGCCAAGAACCTCTATTAGAGTAAAAAAAGGCGTAAGGTTCACAATGGTGTAAAATTAAAATGGGATATAACTGGCTAGGATTCGAGTTACAGGAACTAGGTCCAAACCAACCAACCAAGAATGGAATCGTCGAGCGAAAACACTTGACAACCTCCTAGAAGAAGCTTTTCTTACCACCAGACCTTTCTCCATCAATTAGGAATCTGATACCGTCACTAAACACATTCCTTAAATTGTAGCCATTTGTTGAGTGCTTCTTTGTGTCTAATCCGCAAATATATCACCATTGCCCTTGATTTTCTTGACTGTATATTTCTTAAATATCAACATATACACGTGTGATTTAGTTTACGAAGATTTTACAATGCCGAGAACCTCGATCAGAGTGTAAAAAAGGCGTAAGGTTCACAATGGTGTAAAATTAAAATGGGATATACCGGGTTAGGAATCGAGTTACAGGAACAAGTGCCAACCCAACCACCCAAGAATGGAATCGTCGAGCGAAAACACTTGACAACCTCCTAGAAGCAGCTTTTCTTACCACCAGACCTTTCTCCATCAATTAGGAATCTGATGCGTCACTAAACACATTCCTTAAATTGTAGCCATTTGTTGAGTGTTTTTTTTAGTGTCTAATCCGCATATATATCACCATTGCCTTTGATTTTCTTGACTGTATATCTCTTAAATATCAGCATATACATGTGTGATTTAGTTTATGAAGATTTTTCAATGCTGAGAACCTCGATCAGAGAGTAAAAAAGGCGTAAGGTTCACAATGGTGTAAAATTAAAATGGGATATACCGGCCTAGGATTCGAGTTACAGGAACAAGGGTTAAACCAACCACCCAAGAATGGAATCGTCGAGCGAAAACACTTGACAACCTCCTAGAAGCAGCTTTTCATACCACCAGAACTTTCTCCATCAATTAGGAATCTGATGCCGTCACTAAACACATTCCTTAAATTCTAGCCATTTGTTGAGTGCTTTTTTTGTCTCTAATCAGCATATATATCACAATTGCCCTTGATTTTCTTGATTGTATATCTCTTAAATGTCAACCTATACACGTGTGATTTAGTTTACGAAGAGTTTTCAATGCCAAGAACCTCTATTAGAGTAAAAAAATGCGTAAGGTTCACAATGGTGTAAAATTAAAATGGGATATACCAGGCTAGGATTCGAGTTACAGGAACTAGGTCCAAACCAACCAACCAAGAATGGAATCGTCGAGCGAAAACACTTGACAACCTCCTAGAAGAAGCTTTTCTTACCACCAGACCTTTCTCCATCAATTAGGAATCTGATGCCGTCACTAAACACATTTCTTAAATTGTAGCCATTTATTGAGTATTTTTTTTGTGTCTAATCCGCATATATATCACCATTGCCCTTGATTTTCTTGACTGTATATTTCTTAATTATCAAGATATACACGTGTGATTTAGTTTACGAAGATTTTTCAATGCCGAGAACCTCGATCAGAGTGTAAAAAAGGCGTAAGGTTCACAATGGTGTAAAATTAAAATGGGATATACCGGGCTAGGAATCGAGTTACAGGAACAAGGGCCAACCCAACCACCCAAGAATGGAATCGTCGAGCGAAAACACTTGACAACCTCCTAGAAGCAGCTTTTCTTACCACCAGACCTTTCTCCATCAATTAGGAATCTGATGCGTCACTAAACACATTCCTTAAATTGTAGCCATTTGTTGAGTGTTTTTTTTTAGTGTCTAATCCGCATATATATCACCATTGCCCTTCATTTTCTTGACTGTATATCTCTTAAATATCAACATATACACGTATGATTTAGTTTATGAAGATTTTCAATGCCGAGAACCTCGATCAGAGAGTAAAAAAGGCGTAAGGTTCACAATGGTGTAAAATTAAAATGGGATATACCGTGCTAGGATTCGAGTTACTGGAACAAGGGCCAAACCAACCACCCAAGAATGGAATCGTCGAGCGAAAACACTTGACAACCTCCTAGAAGCAACTTTTCTTGCCACCAGACCATTCTCCATCAATTAGGAATCTGATGCCGTCACAAAACACATTCCTTAAATTGTAGCCATTTGTTGAGTTTTTTTTTGTGTCTAATCCGCATATATATCACTATTGCCCTTGATTTTCTTGACTGTATATCTCTTAAATGTCAACATATACACGTGTGATTCACTTTACGAAGATTTTTCAATGCCGAGAACCTCGATCAGAGAGTAAAAAAGGCGTAAGGTTCACAATGGTGTAAAATTAAAATGGGATATACCGGGCTAGGATTCGAGTTAGAGGAACAAGGGCCAAACCAACCACCCAAGAATGAAATCGTCGAGCGAAAACACTTGACAACTTCTTGGAAGCAGCTTTTCTTGCCACCAGACCTTTCTCCATCAATTAGGAATCTGATGCCGTCACTAAACACCTTCCTTAAATTGTAGCCATTTGTTGAGTGTTTTTTTAGTGTCTAATCCGCATATATATCACCATTGCCCTTGATTTTCTTGACTGTATATCTATTAAATGTCAACATATACACGTGTGACTTAGTTGACGAAGATTTTTCAATGCCGAGAACCTCGACCAGAGAGTAAAAAAGGCGTAAGGTTCACAATGGTGTAAAATTAAAATGGGATATACTGGGCTAGGATTCGAGTTACAGGAACAAGGGCCAAACCAACCACCTAAGAATGGAATCATCGAGCGAAAACACTTGACAACCTCCTAGAAGCAGCTTTTCTTGCCACCAGACCTTTCTCCATCAATTAGGAATCTGATGCCGTCACTAAACACCTTCCAAAAAATTGTAGCCATTTGTTGAGTGTTATTTTTTTGTGTCTAATCCGCATATATATCACCATTGCCCTTGATTTTCTTGAGTGTATATCTCTTAAATGTCAACATATACACGTGTGACTTAGTTTACGAAGATTTTTCAATGCCGAGAACCTCGATCAGAGAGTAAAAAAGGCGTAAGGTTCATAATGGTCTAAAATTAAAATGGGATATACCGGGCTAGGATTCGAGTTACAGGAACAAGGGCCAAACCAACCACCCAAGAATGGAATCGTCGAGCGAAAACACTTGACAACCTCCTAGAAGCAACTTTTCTTGCCACCAGACCATTCTCCATCAATTAGGAATCTGATGCCGTCACAAAACACATTCCTTAAATTGTAGCCATTTGTTGAGTTTTTTTTTTTGTGTCTAATCCGCATATATATCACTATTGCCCTTGATTTTCTTGACTGTATATCTCTTAAATGTCAACATATACACGTGTGATTCACTTTACGAAGATTTTTCAATGCCGAGAACCTCGATCAGAGAGTAAAAAAGGCGTAAGGTTCACAATGGTGTAAAATTAAAATGGGATATACCAGGCTAGGATTCGAGTTAGAGGAACAAGGGCCAAACCAACCACCCATGAATGGAATCGTCGAGCGAAAACACTTGACAACTTCTTGGAAGCAACTTTTCTTGCCACCAGACCTTTTTCCATCAATTAGGAATCTGATGCCGTCACTAAACACCTTCCTTAAATTGTAGCCATTTGTTGAGTGTTTTTTTAGTGTCTAATCCGCATATATATCACCATTGCCCTTGATTTTCTTGACTGTATATCTATTAAATGTCAACATATACACGTGTGACTTAGTTGGCGAAGATTTTTCAATGCCGAGAACCTCGATCAGAGAGTAAAAAAGGCGTAAGGTTCACAATGGTGTAAAATTAAAATGGGATATACTGGGCTAGGATTCGAGTTACAAGAACAAGGGCCAAACCAACCACCTAAGAATGGAATCGTCGAGCGAAAACACTTGACAACCTCCTAGAAGCAGCTTTTCTTGCCACCAGACCTTTCTCCATCAATTAGGAATCCGATGCCGTCACTAAATACCTTCCTTAAATTGTAGCCACTTGTTGAGTGTTATTTTTTTGTGTCTAATCCGCATATATATCACCATTGCCCTTGATTTTCTTGAGTGTATATCTCTTAAATGTCAACATATACACGTGTGACTTAGTTTACGAAGATTTTTCAATGCCGAGAACCTCGATCAGAGAGTAAAAAAGGCGTAAGGTTCACAATGGTGTAAAATTAAAATGGGATATACCGGGGCTAGGATTCGAGTTACAGGAACAAGGGCCAAACCAACCACCCAAGAATGGAATCGTCGAGCGAAAACACATGACAACCTCCTACAAGCAACTTTTCTTGCCACCAGACCTTTCTCCATCAATAAGGAATCTGATGCCGTCACTAAACACATTCCTTAAATTGTAGTCATTTGTTGAGTGTTTTTTTTTGGTGTCTAATCCGCATATATATCACCATTGCCCTTGATTATATTGTATATCTTTTAAATGTCAACATATACACGTGTGATTTAGTTTAAGAAGATTTTTCAATGCCGAGAACCTCTATCAGAGAGTAAAAAAGGCGTAAGGTTCACTATGGTGTAAAATTAAAATAGGATATACCGGGCTAGGATTCGAGTTACAGGGACAAGGGCCAAACCAACAACCTAAGAATGGAATAGTCGAGCGAAAACACTTGACAACCTCCTAGAAGCAGCTTTTCTTACCACCAGACCTTTCTCCATCAATTTGGAATCTAATGTCGTCACTAAACACATTCCTTAAATTGTAGCCATTTGTTGAGTGTTTTTTTTTTGTATCTAATCCGCATATATATGACCATTGCCCTTTATTTTCTTCACTGTATATCTCTTAAATGACAACATATACACGTGTGGTTTAGTTTACGAAGATTTTTCAATGCCGAGAACCTCGATCAGAGAGGAAAAAAGGTGTAGGGTTCACAATGGTGTAAAATTAAAATGGGATATACCCGGCTAGGATTCGAGTTACAGGAACAAGGGCCAAATCAACCACCCAAGAAAGGAATCGTTGAGCGAAAACACTTGACAACTTCCTAGAAGCAGCTTTTCTTGCCACCGGACCTTTCTCCATCAATTAGGAATCTGATGCCGTCACTAAACACATTCCTTAAATTGTAGCCATTTGTTGAGTGTTTTTTTTTTGGTGTCTAATCCGCATATATATCACCATTGCCCTTGATTTTCTTGACTGTATATCTCTTAAATGTCAAAATATACACGTTTGATTTAGTTTACGAAGATTTTTCAATGCCAAGAACCTCGATCAGAGAGTAAAAAAGGCGTAAGGTTCATAATGGTGTAAAATTAAAATGGGATATACCGGGCTAGGATTCGAGTTACAAGAACAAGGGCCAAACCAACCACCCAAGAATGGAATCGTCTAGCGAAAACACCTGACAACCTCCGAGAAGCAGCTTTTCTTGCCACCAGACCTTTCTCCATCAATTAGGAATCTGATGCCGTCACTAAACACATTCCTTAAATTGTAGCCATTTGTTGAGTGATTTTTTTTGGTGTCTAATCCGCATATATATCACCATTGCCCTTGATTTTCTTGACTGTATATCTCTTAAATGTCAACATATACACGTGTGATTTAGTTTACGAAAATTTTTCAATGCTGAGAACCTCTATTAGAGAGTAAAAAAGGCGTAAGGTTCACAATGGTGTAAAATTAAAATGGGATATACCGGGCTAGGATTCGAGTTACAGGAACAAGGGCCAACCTAACCACCCAAGAATGGAATCATCGAGCGAAAACAATTGACAACCTCCTAGAAGCAACTTTTCTTGCCACCAGACCTTTCTCCATCAATTAGGCATCTGATGCCATCACTAAACACATTTTCCTTAAATTGCAGCCATTTGTTGGTGTTTTTTTGGTGTCTAATCCGCATATATATCACCATTGCCCTTGATTTTCTTGACTGTATGTCTCTTAAATGTCAACATATACACGTGTGATTTAGTTTACGAAGATTTTTCAATGCCGAGAACCTCGATCAGAGAGTAAAAAAGGCGTAAGGTTCACAATGGTGTAAAATTAAAATGGGATATACCGGGGTAGGATTCGAGTTACAGGAACAAGGGCCAAACCAACCACCCAAGATTGGAATCGTCGAGAGAAAACACTTGACAACCTCCGAGAAGCAGCTTTTCTTGCCACCAGACCTTTCTCCATCAATTAGGAATCTGATGCCGTCACTAAACACATTCCTTAAATTGTAGCCATTTGTTGAGTGATTTTTTTTGGTGTCTAATCCGCATATATATCACCATTGCCCTTGATTTTCTTGACTGTATATCTCTTAAATGTCAACATATACACGTGAGATTTAGTTTACGAAAATTTTTCAATGCTGAGAACCTCTATTAGAGAGTAAAAAAGGCGTAAGGTTCACAATGGTGTAAAATTAAAATGGGATATACCGGGCTAGGATTCGAGTTACAGGAACAAGGGCCAAACTAACCACCCAAGAATGGAATCATCGAGCGAAAACAATTGACAACCTCCTAGAAGCAACTTTTCTTGCCACCAGACCTTTCTCCATCAATTAGGCATCTGATGCCATCACTAAACACATTTTCCTTAAATTGCAGCCATTTGTTGGTGTTTTTTTGGTGTCTAATCCGCATATATATCACCATTGCCCTTGATTTTCTTGACTGTATATCTCTTAAATGTCAACATATACACGTGTGATTTAGTTTACGAAGATTTTTCAATGCCGAGAACCTCGATCAGAGAGTAAAAAAGGCGTAAGGTTCACAATGGTGTAAAATTAAAATGGGATATACCGGGGTAGGATTCGAGTTACAGGAACAAGGGCCAAACCAACCACCCAAGAATGGAATCGTCGAGAGAAAACACTTGACAACCTCCGAGAAGCAGCTTTTCTTGCCACCAGACCTTTCTCCATCAATTAGGAATCTGATGCCGTCACTAAACACATTCCTTAAATTGTGGCCATTTGTTGAGTGATTTTTTTTGGTGTCTAATCCGCATATATATCACCGTTGCCCTTGATTTTCTTGACTGTATATCTCTTAAATGTCAACATATACACGTGTGATTTAGTTTACGAAAATTTTTCAATGCTGAGAACCTCTATTAGAGAGTAAAAAAGGCGTAAGGTTCACAATGGTGTAAAATTAAAATGGGATATACCGGGCTAGGATTCGAGTTACAGGAACAAGGGCCAACCTAACCACCCAAGAATGGAATCATCGAGCGAAAACAATTGACAACCTCCTAGAAGCAACTTTTCTTGCCACCAGACCTTTCTCCATCAATTAGGCATCTGATGCCATCACTAAACACATTTTCCTTAAATTGCAGCCATTTGTTGGTGTTTTTTTGGTGTCTAATCCGCATATATATCACCATTGCCCTTGATTTTCTTGACTGTATGTCTCTTAAATGTCAACATATACACGTTGATTTAGTTTACGAAGATTTTTCAATGCCGAGAACCTCGATCAGAGAGTAAAAAAGGCGTAAGGTTCACAATGGTGTAAAATTAAAATGGGATATACCGGGGTAGGATTCAAGTTACAGGAACAAGGGCCAAACCAACCACCCAAGAATGGAATCGTCGAGAGAAAACACTTGACAATCTCCGAGAAGCAGCTTTTCTTGCCACCAGACCTTTCTCCATCAATTAGGAATCTGATGCCGTCACTAAACACATTCCTTAAATTGTAGCCATTTGTTGAGTGATTTTTTTTGGTGTCTAATCCGCATATATATCACCATTGCCCTTGATTTTCTTGACTGTATATCTCTTAAATGTCAACATATACACGTGGGATTTAGTTTACGAAAATTTTTCAATGCTGAGAACCTCTATCAGAGAGTAAAAAAGGCGTAAGGTTCACAATGGTGTAAAATTAAAATGGGATATACCGGGCTAGGATTCGAGTTACAGGAACAAGGGCCAAACTAACCACCCAAGAATGGAATCATCGAGCAAAAACAATTGACAACCTCCTAGAGGCAGCTTTTCTTGCGACCAGATCTTTCTCCATCAATTAGGCATCTGATGCCATCACTAAACACATTTTCCTTAAATTGCAGCCATTTGTTGGTGTTTTTTTGGTGCCTAATCCGCATATATATCACCATTGCCCTTGATTTTCTTGACTGTATATCTCTTAAATGTCAACATATACACGTGTGATTTAGTTTACGAAGATTTTTCAATGCCGAGAACCTCGATCAGTGAGTAAAAAAGGCGTAAGGTTCACAATGGTGTAAAATTAAAATGGGATATACCGGGGTAGGATTCGAGTTACAGGAACAAGGGCCAAACCAACCACCCAAGAATGGAATCGTCGAGAGAAAACACTTGACAACCTCCGAGAAGGAGCTTTTCTTGCCACCAGACCTTTCTCCATCAATTAGGAATCTGATGCCGTCACTAAACACATTCCTTAAATTGTAGCCATTTGTTGAGTGATTTTTTTTTGTGTCTAATCCGCATATATATCACCATTGCCCTTGATTTTCTTGACTGTATATCTCTTAAATGTCAACATATACACGTGTGATTTAGTTTACGAAAATTTTTCAATGCTGAGAACCTCTATTAGAGAGTAAAAAAGGCGTAAGTTTCACAATGGTGTAAAATTAAAATGGGATATACCGGGCTAGGATTCGAGTTACAGGAACAAGGGCCAACCTAACCACCCAAGAATGGAATCATCGAGCGAAAACAATTGACAACCTCCTAGAAGCAACTTTTCTTGCCACCAGACCTTTCTCCATCAATTAGGCATCTGATGCCATCACTAAACACATTTTCCTTAAATTGTAGACATTTGTTGGTGTTTTTTTGGTGTCTAATCCGCATATATATCACCATTGCCCTTGATTTTCTTGACTGTATGTCTCTTAAATGTCAACATATACACGTTTGATTTAGTTTACGAAGATTTTTCAATGCCGAGAACCTCGATCAGAGAGTAAAAAAGGCGTAAGGTTCACAATGGTGTAAAATTAAAATGGGATATACCGGGGTAGGATTCGAGTTAAAGGAACAATGGCCAAACCAACCACCCAAGAATGGAATCGTCGAGAGAAAACACTTGACAACCTCCGAGAAGCAGCTTTTCTTGCCACCAGACCTTTCTCCATCAATTAGGAATCTGATGCCGTCACTAAACACATTCCTTAAATTGTAGCCATTTGTTGAGTGATTTTTTTTGGTCTCTAATCCGCATATATATCACCATTGCCCTTGATTTTCTTGACTGTATATCTCTTAAATGTCAACATATATACGTGTGATTTAGTTTACGAAAATTTTTCAATGTTGAGAACCTCTATCCGAGAGTAAAAAAGGCGTAAGGTTCACAATGGTGTAAAATTAAAATGGGATATACCGGGCTAGGATTCGAGTTACAGGAACAAGGGCCAAACCAACCACCCAAGAATGGAATCGTCGAGCGAAAACACTTGACAACCTCCTAGAAGCAGCTTTTCTTGCCATCGGACCTTTCTCCATCAATTAGGAATCTGATACCGTCACTAAACACATTCCTTAAATTGTAGCCATTTGTTGAGTGTTTTTTGTTTGTGTCTAATCCGCATATATATCACCGTTACCCTTGATTTTCTTGACTGTATATCTTTTAAATGTCAACATATACACGTGTGATTTAGTTTAAGAAGATTTTTCAATGCCGAGAACCTCTATCAGAGAGTAAAAAAGGCGTAAGGTTCACTATGGTGTAAAATTAAAATGGGATATACCAGGTTAGGATTCGAGTTACAGGAACAAGGGCCAAACCAACCACCTAAGAATGGAATCGTCGAGCGAAAACACTTGACAACCTCCTAGAAGCAGCTTTTCATACCACCAGACCTTTCTCCATCAATTAGGCATCTGATGCCATCACTAAACACATTTTCCTTAAATTGCAGCCATTTGTTGGTGTTTTTTTGTGTCTAATCCGCATATATATCCCCATTGCCCTTGATTTTCTTGACTGTATAACTCTTAAATGTCAACATATACACGTGTGATTTAGTTTACGAAGATTTTTCAATGCCGAGAACCTCGATCAGAGAGTAAAAAAGGCGTAAGGTTCACAATGGTGTAAAATTAAAATGGGATATACCGGGCTAGGATTCGAGTTACAGGAACAAGGGCCAAACCAACCACCCAAGAATGGAATTGTCGAGAGAAAACACTTGACAACCTCCGAGAAGCAGCTTTTCTTGCCACCAGACCTTTCTCCATCAATTAGGAATCTGATGCCGTCACTAAACACATTCCTTAAATTGTAGCCATTTGTTGAGTGATTTTTTTTGGTGTCTAATCCGCATATATATCACCATTGCCCTTGATTTTCTTGACTGTATATCTCTTAAATGTCAACATATATACGTGTGATTTAGTTTACGAAAATTTTTCAATGCTGAGAACCTCTATCACAGAGTAAAAAAGGAGTAAGGTTCACAATTGTGTAAAATTAAAATGGGATATACTGGGCTAGGATTTGAGTGACAGGAAAAAGGGCCAAACCAACCACCCAAGAATGGAATCATCGAGCAAAAACAATTGACAACCTCCTAGAGGCAGCTTTTCTTGCCACCAGACCTTTCTCCATTAATTAGGAATCTGATGCCATCACTAAACACATTTTCCTTAAATTGTAGCCATTTGTTGGTGTTTTTTTGTGTCAAATCCGCATATATATCACCATTGCCCTTGATTTTCGTGACTGTATATCTCTTAAATGTCAACATATACATGTGTGATTTAGTTTACGAAGGTTTTTCAATACCGAGAACCTCGATCAGAGAGAAACAAAGGCGTAAGGTTCACAATGGTGTAAGATTAAAATGGGATATACCGGGCTAGGATTCGAGTTACAGGAACAAGGTCCAAACCAACCACCCTAGAATGGAATCGTCGAGCGAAAACACTTGAAAACCTCCTAGAAGCAGCTTTTCTTGCCACCAGACCTTTCTCCATCAATTAGGAATCTGATGCCGTCACTAAACACATTCCTTAAATTGTAGCCATTTGTTGAGTGTTTTTTTGGTGTCTAATCCGCATATATATCACCATTGCCCTTGATTTTCTTGACTGTATATCTCTTAAATATCAACATATACACGTGTGATTTAGTTTACGAGATTTTTCAATGCCGAGAACCTCGATCAGAGAGTAAAAAAGGCGTAAGGTTCACAATGGTGTAAAATTAAAATGGGATATACCGGGCTAGGATTCGAGTTACGGGAAGAAGGGCTAAAGCAACCACCCAAGAATGGAATCGTCGAGCGAAAACACTTGACAACCTCCTAGAAGCAGCTTTTCTTGCCACCAGACCTTTCTCCATCAATTAGGAATCTGATGCCGTCACTAAACACATTCCTTAAATTGTAGCCATTTGTTGAGTGTTTTTTTGGTGCCTAATCCGCATATATATCACCATTGCCCTTGATTTTCTTGATTATATATCTCTTAAATATCAACATATACACGTGTGATTTAGTTTACGAAGATTTTTCACTGCCGAGAACCTCGATCAGAGAGTAAAAAAGGCGTAAGGTTCACAATGGTGTAAAATTAAAATGGGATATACCGGGCTAGGATTCGAGTTACAGGAACAAGGGCCAAACTAACCACCCAAGAATGGAATCGTCGAGCGAAAACACTTGACAACCTCCTAGAAGCAGCTTTTCTTACCACCAGACCTTTCCCCATCAATTAGGAATCTGATGCCATCATTAAACACATTCCTTAAATTGTAGCCATTTGTTGAGTGTTTTTTTTGGTGTTTAATCCGCATATATATCACCATTGCCCTTGATTTTCTTGATTGTATATCTCTTAAATGTCAACATATACACGTGTGATTTAGTTTACGAAGATTTTTCAATGCCGAGAACCACGATCAGAGAGTAAAAAAGGCGTAAGGTTCACAATGGTGTAAAATTAAAATGGGATATACCGGGCTAGGATTCGAGTTACAGGAACAAGGGCCAAACCAACCACCCAAGAATGGAATAGTCGAGCGAAAACACTTGACAACCTCCTTGAAGCAGCTTTTCTTGCCACCAGACCTTTCTCCATCAATTAGGAATCTGATGTCATCACTGAACACATTCCTTAAATTGTAGTCATTTGATGAGTGTTTTTTTTTTTTGGTGTCTAATCCTCATATATATCACCATTGCCCTTGATTTCCTTGACTGTATATCTCTTAAATATCAACATATACACGTGTGATTTAGTTTACGAAGATTTTTCCTTGCCGAGAACCTCGATCAAAGAGTAAAAAAGCCGAAGGTTCACAATGGTGTAAAATTAAAATGGGATATACCGGGCTAGGATTCGAGTTACAGGAACAAGGTCCAAACCAACCACCCTAGAATGGAATCGTCGAGCGAAAACACTTGAAAACCTCCTAGAAGCAGCTTTTCTTGCCACCAGACCTTTCTCCATCAATTAGGAATCTGATGCCGTCACTAAACACATTCCTCAAATTGTAGCCATTTGTTGAGTGTTTTTTTCGTGTCTAATCCGCATATATATCACCATTGCCCTTGATTTTCTTGACTGTATATCTCTTAAATATCAACATATACACGTGTGATTTAGTTTACGAGATTTTTCAATGCCGAGAACCTCGATCAGAGAGTAAAAAAGGCGTAAGGTTCACAATGGTGTAAAATTAAAATGGGATATACCGGGCTAGGATTCGAGTTACGGGAAGAAGGGCTAAAGCAACCACCCAAGAATGGAATCGTCGAGCGAAAACACTTGACAACCTCCTAGAAGCAGCTTTTCTTGCCACCAGACCTTTCTCCATCAATTAGGAATCTGATGCCGTCACTAAACACATTCCTTAAATTGTAGCCATTTGTTGAGTGTTTTTTTGGTGCCTAATCCGCATATATATCACCATTGTCCTTGATTTTCTTGATTATATATCTCTTAAATATTAACATATACACGTGTGATTTAGTTTACGAAGATTTTTCACTGCCGAGAACCTCGATCAGAGAGTAAAAAAGGCGTAAGGTTCACAATGGTGTAAAATTAAAATGGGATATACCGGGCTAGGATTCGAGTTACAGGAACAAGGGCCAAACCAACCACCCAAGAATGGAATCGTCGACCGAAAACACTTGACAACCTCCTAGAAGCAGCTTTTCTTACCACCAGACCTTTCCCCATCAATTAGGAATCTGATGCCATCATTAAACACATTCCTTAAATTGTAGCCATTTGTTGAGTGTTTTTTTTGGTGTTTAATCCGCATATATATCACCATTGCCCTTGATTTTCTTGATTGTATATCTCTTAAATGTCAACATATACACGTGTGATTTAGTTTACGAAGATTTTTCAATGCCGAGAACCACGATCAGAGAGTAAAAAAGGCGTAAGGTTCACAATGGTGTAAAATTAAAATGGGATATACCGGGCTAGGATTCGAGTTACAGGAACAAGGGCCAAACCAACCACCCAAGAATGGAATCGTCGAGCGAAAACACATGACAACCTCCTAGAAACAGCTTTTCTAGCCACCAGACCTTTCTCCATCAATTCGGAATCTGATGCCGTCATTAAACACATTCCTTAAACTGTAGCCATTTGTTGAGTGTTTTTTTTGGCGTCTAATCCGCATATATATCACCATTGCCCTTGATTTTCTTGATTGTATATCTCTTAAATATAAACATATACACGTGTGATTTAGTTTACGAAGATTTTTCAATGCCGAGAACTTCGATCAGAGAGTAAAAAAGGCGTAAGGTTCACAATGGTGTAAAATTAAATGGGATATACCGGGCTAGGATTTGAGTTATAGGAACAAGGGCCAAACCAACCACCCAAGAATGGAATCGTCGAGCGAAAACACTTGACAACCTTCTAGAAGCAGCTTTTCTTACCACCTGACCTTTCTCCATCAATTAGGAATCTGATGCCGTCGTTAAACTCATTCCTTAAATTGTAGCCATTTGTTGAGTGTGTTTTTTGGTGTCAAATCTGCATATATATCACCATTGCCGTTGATTTTCTTGACTGTATATCTCTTAAATGTCAACATATACATGTGTGATTTAGTTTACGAAGATTTTTCAATACCGAGAACCTCGATCAGAGAGTAAAAAAGGCGTAAGGTTCACAATGGTGTAAAATTAAAATGGGATATACCGGGCTAGGATTCGAGTTACGGGAAGAAGGGCCAAAGCAACCACCCAAGAATGGAATCGTCGAGCGAAAACACATGACAACCTCCTAGAAGCAGCTTTTCTTGCCACCAGACCTTTCTCCATCAATTAGGAATCTGATGCCGTCACTAAACACATTCCTTAAATTGTAGCCATTTATTGAGTGTTTTTTTGGTGCCTAATCCGCATATATATCACCATTGCCATTGATTTTCTTGATTGTATATCTCTTAAATATCAACATATACACGTGTGATTTAGTTTACGAAGATTTTTCACTGCCGAGAACCTCAATCAGAGAGTAAAAAAGGCGTAAGGTTCACAATGGTGTAAAATTAAAATGGGATATACCGGGCTAGGATTTGAGTTATAGGAACAAGGGCCAAACCAACCACCCAAGAATGGAATCGTCGAGCGAAAACACTTGACAACCTTCTAGAAGCAGCTTTTCTTACCACCTGACCTTTCTCCATCAATTAGGAATCTGATGCCGTCGTTAAACTCATTCCTTAAATTGTAGCCATTTGTTGAGTGTGTTTTTTGGTGTCAAATCCGCATATATATCACCATTGCCCTTGATTTTCTTGACTGTATATCACTTAAACATGTGTGATTTAGTTTACGAAGATTTTTCAATGCCGAGAACCACGATCAGAGAGTAAAAAAGGCGTAAGGTTCACAACGGTGTAAAATTAAAATAGAATATACCGGGCTAGGATTCGAGTTACAGGAACAAGGGCCAAACCAACCACCCAAGAATGGAATCATCGAGCGAAAACACATGACAACCTCCTAGAAACAGCTTTTCTTGCCACCAGACCTTTCTCCATCAATTAGGAATCTGATGCCGTCACTAAACACATTCCTTAAATTGTAGCCATTTGTTGAGTGTTTTTTTGGTGTCTAATCCGCATAAATATCACCATTGCCCTTGATTTTCTTGACTGTATATCTCTTAAATATCAACATATACACGTGTGATTTAGTTTACGAGATTTTTCAATGCCGAGAACCTCGATCAGAGAGTAAAAAAGGCGTAAGGTTCACAATGGTGTAAAATTAAAATGGGATATACCGGGCTAGGATTCGAGTTACGGGAAGAAGGGCCAAAGCAACCACCCAAGAATGGAATCGTCGAGCGAAAACACTTGACAACCTCCTAGAAGCAGCTTTTCTTGCCACCAGACCTTTCTGCATCAATTAGGAATCTGATGCCGTCACTAAACACATTTCTTAAATTGTAGCCATTTGTTGAGTGTTTTTTTGGTGCCTAATCCGCATATATATCACCATTGCCCTTGATTTTCTTGATTGTATATCTCTTAAATATCAACATATACACGTGTGATTTAGTTTACGAAGATTTTTCACTGCCGAGAACCTCAATCAGAGAGTAAAAAAGGCGTAAGGTTCACAATGGTGTAAAATTAAAATGGGATATACCGGGCTAGGATTCGAGTTACAGGAACAAGGGCCAAACTAACCACCCAAGAATGGTATCGTCGAGCGAAAACACTTGACAACCTCCTAGAAGCAGCTTTTCTTACTACCAGACCTTTCCCCATCAATTAGGAATCTGATGCCATCATTAAACACATTCCTTAAATTGTAGCCATTTGTTGAGTGTTTTTTTTGGTGTTTAATCCGCATATATATCACCATTGCCCTTGATTTTTTTGATTGTATATCTCTTAAATGTCAACATATACACGTGTGATTTAGTTTACGAAGATTTTTCAATGCCGAGAACCTCGATCAGAGAGTAAAAAAGGCGTAAGGTTCACAATGGTGTAAAATTAAATGGGATATACCGGGCTAGGATTTGAGTTATAGGAACAAGGGCCAAACCAACCACCCAAGAATGGAATCGTCGAGCGAAAACACTTGACAACCTTCTAGAAGCAGCTTTTCTTACCACCTGACCTTTCTTCATCAATTAGGAATCTGATGCCGTCGTTAAACTCATTCCTTAAATTGTAGCCATTTGTTGAGTGTGTTTTTTGGTGTCAAATCCGCATATATATCACCATTGCCCTTGATTTTCTTGACTGTATATCTCTTAAATGTCAACATATACATGTGTGATTTAGTTTACGAAGATTTTTCAATACCGAGAACCTCGACCAGAGAGAAAAAAAGGCGTAAGGTTCAAAATGGTGTAAAATTAAAAAGGGATATACCGGGCTAGGATTCGAGTTACAGGAACAACGGCCAAACCAACCACCCAAGAATGGAATTGTCGAGCGAAAACACTTGACAACCTCCTTGAAGCAGCTTTTCTTGCCACCAGAGCTTTCTCCATCAATTAGGAATCTGATGTCATCACTAAACACATTCCTTATATTGTAGCCATTTGATGAGTGTTTTTTTTTTTTGGTGTCTAATCCTCATATATATCACCATTGCCCTTGATTTCATTGACTGTATATCTCTTAAATATCAACATATACACGTGTGATTTAGTTTACGAAGATTTTTCATTGCCGAGAACCTCGATCAGAGAGTAAAAAAGGCGAAGGTTCACAATGGTGTAAAATTAAAATGGGATATACCGGGCTAGGATTCGAGTTACAGGAACAAGGTCCAAACCAACCACCCTAGAATGGAATCGTCGAGCGAAAACACTTGAAAACCTCCTAGAAGCAGCTTTTCTTCCCACCAGACCTTTCTCCATCAATTAGGAATCTGATGCCGTCACTAAACACATTCCTTAAATTGTAGCCATTTGTTTAGTGTTTTTTTGGTGTCTAATCCGCATATATATCACCATTGCCTTTGATTTTCTTGACTGTATATCTCTTAAATATCAACATATACACGTGTGATTTAGTTTACGAGATTTTTCAATGCCGAGAACCACGATCAGAGAGTAAAAAAGGCGTAAGGTTCACAATTGTGTAAAATTAAAATGGGATATACCGGGCTAGGATTCGAGTTACGGGAAGAAGGGCCAAAGCAACCACCCAAGAATGGAATCGTCGAGCGAAAACACTTGACAACCTCCTAGAAGCAGCTTTTCTTGCCACCAGACCTTTCTCCATCAATTAGGAATCTGATGCCGTCACTAAACACATTCCTTAAATTGTAGCCATTTGTTGAGTGTTTTTTTGGTGCCTAATCCGCATATATATCACCATTGCCCTTGATTTTCTTGATTGTATATATCTTAAATATCAACATATACACGTGTGATTTAGTTTACGAAGATTTTTCACTGCCGATAACCTCGATCAGAGAGTAAAAAAGGCGTAAGTTTCACAATGGTGTAAAATTAAAATGGGATATACCGGGCTAGGATTCGAGTTACAGGAACAAGGGCCAAACTAACCACCCAAGAATGGAATCGTCGAGCGAAAACACTTGACAACCTCCTAGAAGCAGCTTTTCGTACCACCAGACCTTTCTCCATCAATTAGGAATCTGATGCCGTCACTAAACACATTCCTTAAATTGTAGCCATTTGTTGAGTGTTTTTTTTTGTGTCTAATCCACATATATATCACCATTGCCCTTGATTTTCTTGACGGTAAATCTCTTAAATGTCAACATATACACGTGTGATTTATTTTACGAAGATTTTTCAATGCTGAGAACGTCTATCAGAGAGTAAAAAAGGCGTAAGGTTCACAATGGTGTAAAATTAAAATGGGATATACCGGGCTAGGATTCGAGTTACAGGAACAAGGGCCAAACTAACCACCCAAGAATGGAATCGTCGAGCGAAAACACTTGACAACCTTCTAGAAGCAGCTTTTCTTACCACCTGACCTTTCTCCATCAATTAGGAATCTGATGCCGTCGTTAAACTCATTCCTTAAATTGTAGCCATTTGTTGAGTGTGTTTTTTGGTGTCAAATCCGCATATATATCACCATTGCCCTTGATTTTCTTGACTGTATATCTCTTAAACATGTGTGATTTAGTTTACGAAGATTTTTCAATGTCGAGAACCACGATCAGAGAGTAAAAAAGGCGTAAGGTTCACAACGGTGTAAAATTAAAATAGAATATACCGGGCTAGGATTCGAGTTACAGGAACAAGGGCCAAACCAACCACCCAAGAATGGAATCATCGAGCGAAAACACATGACAACCTCCTAGAAACAGCTTTTCTTGCCACCAGACCTTTCTCCATCAATTAGGAATCTGATGCCATCACTAAACACATTCCTTAAATTGTAGCCATTTGTTGAGTGTTTTTTTGGTGTCTAATCCGCATAAATATCACCATTGCCCTTGATTTTCTTGACTGTATATCTCTTAAATATCAACATATACACGTGTGATTTAGTTTACGAGATTTTTCAATGCCGAGAACCTCGATCAGAGAGTAAAAAAGGCGTAAGGTTCACAATGGTGTAAAATTAAAATGGGATATACCGGGCTAGGATTCGAGTTACGGGAAGAAGGGCCAAAGCAACCACCCAAGAATGGAATCGTCGAGCGAAAACACTTGACAACCTCCTAGAAGCAGCTTTTCTTGCCACCAGACCTTTCTACATCAATTAGGAATCTGATGCCGTCACTAAACACATTTCTTAAATTGTAGCCATTTGTTGAGTGTTTTTTTGGTGCCTAATCCGCATATATATCACCATTGCCCTTGATTTTCTTGATTGTATATCTCTTAAATATCAACATATACACGTGTGATTTAGTTTACGAAGATTTTTCACTGCCGAGAACCTCAATCAGAGAGTAAAAAAGGCGTAAGGTTCACAATGGTGTAAAATTAAAATGGGATATACCGGGCTAGGATTCGAGTTACAGGAGCAAGGGCCAAACTAACCACCCAAGAATGGAATCATCGAGCGAAAACACTTGACAACCTCCTAGAAGCAGCTTTTCTTACTACCAGACCTTTCCCCATGAATTAGGAATCTGATGCCATCATTAAACACATTCCTTAAATTGTAGCCATTTGTTGAGTGTTTTTTTTGGTGTTTAATCCGCATATATATCACCATTGCCCTTGATTTTTTTGATTGTATATATCTTAAATGTCAACATATACACGTGTGATTTAGTTTACGAAGATTTTTCAATGCCGAGAACCTCGATCAGAGAGTAAAAAAGGCGTAAGGTTCACAATGGTGTAAAATTAAAATGGGATATACCGGGCTAGGATTTGAGTTATAGGAACAAGGGCCAAACCAACCACCCAAGAATGGAATCGTCGAGCGAAAACACTTGACAACCTTCTAGAAGCAGCTTTTCTTACCACCTGACCTTTCTCCATCAATTAGGAATCTGATGCCGTCGTTAAACACATTCCTTAAATTGTAGCCATTTGTTGAGTGTTTTTTTTGGTGTTTAATCCGCATATATATCACCATTGCCCTTGATTTTTTTGATTGTATATCTCTTAAATGTCAACATATACACGTGTGATTTAGTTTACGAAGATTTTTCAATGCCGAGAACCTCGATCAGAGAGTAAAAAAGGCGTAAGGTTCACAATGGTGTAAAATTAAATGGGATATACCGGGCTAGGATTTGAGTTATAGGAACAAGGGCCAAACCAACCACCCAAGAATGGAATCGTCGAGCGAAAACACTTGACAACCTTCTAGAAGCAGCTTTTCTTACCACCTGACCTTTCTTCATCAATTAGGAATCTGATGCCGTCGTTAAACTCATTCCTTAAATTGTAGCCATTTGTTGAGTGTGTTTTTTGGTGTCAAATCCGCATATATATCACCATTGCCCTTGATTTTCTTGACTGTATATCTCTTAAATGTCAACATATACATGTGTGATTTAGTTTACGAAGATTTTTCAATACCGAGAACCTCGACCAGAGAGAAAAAAAGGCGTAAGGTTCAAAATGGTGTAAAATTAAAAAGGGATATACCGGGCTAGGATTCGAGTTACAGGAACAACGGCCAAACCAACCACCCAAGAATGGAATAGTCGAGCGAAAACACTTGACAACCTCCTTGAAGCAGCTTTTCTTGCCACCAGAGCTTTCTCCATCAATTAGGAATCTGATGTCATCACTAAACACATTCCTTATATTGTAGCCATTTGATGAGTGTTTTTTTTTTTGGTGTCTAATCCTCATATATATCACCATTGCCCTTGATTTCATTGACTGTATATCTCTTAAATATCAACATATACACGTGTGATTTAGTTTACGAAGATTTTTCATTGCCGAGAACCTCGATCAGAGAGTAAAAAAGGCGAAGGTTCACAATGGTGTAAAATTAAAATGGGATATACCGGGCTAGGATTCGAGTTACAGGAACAAGGTCCAAACCAACCACCCTAGAATGGAATCGTCGAGCGAAAACACTTGAAAACCTCCTAGAAGCAGCTTTTCTTCCCACCAGACCTTTCTCCATCAATTAGGAATCTGATGCCGTCACTAAACACATTCCTTAAATTGTAGCCATTTGTTTAGTGTTTTTTTGGTGTCTAATCCGCATATATATCACCATTGCCCTTGATTTTCTTGACTGTATATCTCTTAAATATCAACATATACACGTGTGATTTAGTTTACGAGATTTTTCAATGCCGAGAACCACGATCAGAGAGTAAAAAAGGCGTAAGGTTCACAATGGTGTAAAATTAAAATGGGATATACCGGGCTAGGATTCGAGTTACGGGAAGAAGGGCCAAAGCAACCACCCAAGAATGGAATCGTCGAGCGAAAACACTTGACAACCTCCTAGAAGCAGCTTTTCTTGCCACCAGACCTTTCTCCATCAATTAGGAATCTGATGCCGTCACTAAACACATTCCTTAAATTGTAGCCATTTGTTGAGTGTTTTTTTGGTGCCTAATCCGCATATATATCACCATTGCCCCTGATTTTCTTGATTGTATATATCTTAAATATCAACATATACACGTGTGATTTAGTTTACGAAGATTTTTCACTGCCGATAACCTCGATCAGAGAGTAAAAAAGGCGTAAGTTTCACAATGGTGTAAAATTAAAATGGGATATACCGGGCTAGGATTCGAGTTACAGGAACAAGGGCCAAACTAACCACCCAAGAATGGAATCGTCGAGCGAAAACACTTGACAACCTCCTAGAAGCAGCTTTTCGTACCACCAGACCTTTCTCCATCAATTAGGAATCTGATGCCGTCACTAAACACATTCCTTAAATTGTAGCCATTTGTTGAGTGTTTTTTTTTGTGTCTAATCCACATATATATCACCATTGCCCTTGATTTTCTTGACGGTAAATCTCTTAAATGTCAACATATACACGTGTGATTTATTTTACGAAGATTTTTCAATGCTGAGAACGTCTATCAGAGAGTAAAAAAGGCGTAAGGTTCACAATGGTGTAAAATTAAAATGGGATATACCGGGCTAGGATTCGAGTTACAGGAACAAGGGCCAAACTAACCACCCAAGAATGGAATCGTCGAGCGAAAACACTTGACAACCTTCTAGAAGCAGCTTTTCTTACCACCTGACCTTTCTCCATCAATTAGGAATCTGATGCCGTCGTTAAACTCATTCCTTAAATTGTAGCCATTTGTTGAGTGTGTTTTTTGGTGTCAAATCCGCATATATATCACCATTGCCCTTGATTTTCTTGACTGTATATCTCTTAAAGATGTGTGATTTAGTTTACGAAGATTTTTCAATGTCGAGAACCACGATCAGAGAGTAAAAAAGGCGTAAGGTTCACAACGGTGTAAAATTAAAATAGAATATACCGGGCTAGGATTCGAGTTACAGGAACAAGGGCCAAACTAACCACCCAAGAATGGAATCATCGAGCGAAAACACATGACAACCTCCTAGAAACAGCTTTTCTTGCCACCAGACCTTTCTCCATCAATTAGGAATCTGATGCCATCACTAAACACATTCCTTAAATTGTAGCCATTTGTTGAGTGTTTTTTTGGTGTCTAATCCGCATAAATATCACCATTGCCCTTGATTTTCTTGACTGTATATCTCTTAAATATCAACATATACACGTGTGATTTAGTTTACGAGATTTTTCAATGCCGAGAACCTCGATCAGAGAGTAAAAAAGGCGTAAGGTTCACAATGGTGTAAAATTAAAATGGGATATACCGGGCTAGGATTCGAGTTACGGGAAGAAGGGCCAAAGCAACCACCCAAGAATGGAATCGTCGAGCGAAAACACTTGACAACCTCCTAGAAGCAGCTTTTCTTGCCACCAGACCTTTCTACATCAATTAGGAATCTGATGCCGTCACTAAACACATTTCTTAAATTGTAGCCATTTGTTGAGTGTTTTTTTGGTGCCTAATCCGCATATATATCACCATTGCCCTTGATTTTCTTGATTGTATATCTCTTAAATATCAACATATACACGTGTGATTTAGTTTACGAAGATTTTTCACTGCCGAGAACCTCAATCAGAGAGTAAAAAAGGCGTAAGGTTCACAATGGTGTAAAATTAAAATGGGATATACCGGGCTAGGATTCGAGTTACAGGAGCAAGGGCCAAACTAACCACCCAAGAATGGAATCATCGAGCGAAAACACTTGACAACCTCCTAGAAGCAGCTTTTCTTACTACCAGACCTTTCCCCATCAATTAGGAATCTGATGCCATCATTAAACACATTCCTTAAATTGTAGCCATTTGTTGAGTGTTTTTTTTGGTGTTTAATCCGCATATATATCACCATTGCCCTTGATTTTTTTGATTGTATATATCTTAAATGTCAACATATACACGTGTGATTTAGTTTACGAAGATTTTTCAATGCCGAGAACCTCGATCAGAGAGTAAAAAAGGCGTAAGGTTCACAATGGTGTAAAATTAAAATGGGATATACCGGGCTAGGATTTGAGTTATAGGAACAAGGGCCAAACCAACCACCCAAGAATGGAATCGTCGAGCGAAAACACTTGACAACCTTCTAGAAGCAGCTTTTCTTACCACCTGACCTTTCTCCATCAATTAGGAATCTGATGCCGTCGTTAAACTCATTCCTTAAATTGTAGCCATTTGTTGAGTGTGTTTTTTGGTGTCAAATCCGCATATATATCACCATTGCCCTTGATTTTCTTGACTGTATATCTCTTAAATGTCAACATATACATGTGTGATTTAGTTTACGAAGATTTTTCAATGCCGAGAACCACGATCAGAGAGTAAAAAAGGCGTAAGGTTCACAACGGTGTAAAATTAAAATAGAATATACCGGGCTAGGATTCGAGTTACAGGAACAAGGGCCAAACCAACCACCCAAGAATGGAATCATCGAGCGAAAACACATGACAACCTCCTAGAAACAGCTTTTCTTGCCACCAGACCTTTCTCCATCAATTAGGAATCTGATGCCGTCACTAAACACATTCCTTAAATTGTAGCCATTTGTTGAGTGTGTTTTTTGGTGTCAAATCCGCATATATATCACCATTGCCCTTGATTTTCTTGACTGTATATCTCTTAAATGTCAACATATACATGTGTGATTTAGTTTACGAAGATTTTTCAATGCCGAGAACCACGATCAGAGAGTAAAAAAGGCGTAAGGTTCACAACGGTGTAAAATTAAAATAGAATATACCGGGCTAGGATTCGAGTTACAGGAACAAGGGCCAAACCAACCACCCAAGAATGGAATCATCGAGCGAAAACACATGACAACCTCCTAGAAACAGCTTTTCTTGCCACCAGACCTTTCTCCATCAATTAGGAATCTGATGCCGTCACTAAACACATTCCTTAAATTGTAGCCATTTGTTGAGTGTTTTTTTGGTGTCTAATCCGCATAAATATCACCATTGCCCTTGATTTTCTTGACTGTATATCTCTTAAATATCAACATATACACGTGTGATTTAGTTTACGAGATTTTTCAATGCCGAGAACCTCGATCAGAGAGTAAAAAAGGCGTAAGGTTCACAATGGTGTAAAATTAAAATGGGATATACCGGGCTAGGATTCGAGTTACGGGAAGAAGGGCCAAAGCAACCACCCAAGAATGGAATCGTCGAGCGAAAACACTTGACAACCTCCTAGAAGCAGCTTTTCTTGCCACCAGACCTTTCTGCATCAATTAGGAATCTGATGCCGTCACTAAACACATTTCTTAAATTGTAGCCATTTGTTGAGTGTTTTTTTGGTGCCTAATCCGCATATATATCACCATTGCCCTTGATTTTCTTGATTGTATATCTCTTAAATATCAACATATACACGTGTGATTTAGTTTACGAAGATTTTTCACTGCCGAGAACCTCAATCAGAGAGTAAAAAAGGCGTAAGGTTCACAATGGTGTAAAATTAAAATGGGATATACCGGGCTAGGATTCGAGTTACAGGAACAAGGGCCAAACTAACCACCCAAGAATGGAATCGTCGAGCGAAAACACTTGACAACCTCCTAGAAGCAGCTTTTCTTACTACCAGACCTTTCCCCATCAATTAGGAATCTGATGCCATCATTAAACACATTCCTTAAATTGTAGCCATTTGTTGAGTGTTTTTTTTGGTGTTTAATCCGCATATATATCACCATTGCCCTTGATTTTTTTGATTGTATATCTCTTAAATGTCAACATATACACGTGTGATTTAGTTTACGAAGATTTTTCAATGCCGAGAACCTCGATCAGAGAGTAAAAAAGGCGTAAGGTTCACAATGGTGTAAAATTAAATGGGCTATACCGGGCTAGGATTTGAGTTATAGGAACAAGGGCCAAACCAACCACCCAAGAATGGAATCGTCGAGCGAAAACACTTGACAACATTCTAGAAGCAGCTTTTCTTACCACCTGACCTTTCTCCATCAATTAGGAATCCGATGCCGTCGTTAAACTCATTCCTTAAATTGTAGCCATTTGTTGAGTGTGTTTTTTGGTGTCAAATCCGCATATAGATCACCATTGCCCTTGATTTTCTTGACTGTATATCTCTTAAATGTCAACATATACATGTGTGATTTAGTTTACGAAGATTTTTCAATACCGAGAACCTCGACCAGAGAGAAAAAAAGGCGTAAGGTTCAAAATGGTGTAAAATTAAAAAGGGATATACCGGGCTAGGATTCGAGTTACAGGAACAACGGCCAAACCAACCACCCAAGAATGGAATAGTCGAGCGAAAACACTTGACAACCTCCTTGAAGCAGCTTTTCTTGCCACCAGAGCTTTCTCCATCAATTAGGAATCTGATGTCATCACTAAACACATTCCTTATATTGTAGCCATTTGATGAGTGTTTTTTTTTTTGGTGTCTAATCCTCATATATATCACCATTGCCCTTGATTTCCTTGACTGTATATCTCTTAAATATCAACATATACACGTGTGATTTAGTTTACGAAGATTTTTCATTGCCGAGAACCTCGATCAGAGAGTAAAAAGGGCGAAGGTTCACAATGGTGTAAAATTAAAATGGGATATACCGGGCTAGGATTCGAGTTACAGGAACAAGGTCCAAACCAACCACCCTAGAATGGAATCGTCGAGCGAAAACACTTGAAAACCTCCTAGAAGCAGCTTTTCTTGCCACCAGACCTTTCTCCATCAATTAGGAATCTGATGCCGTCACTAAACACATTCCTTAAATTGTAGCCATTTGTTGAGTGTTTTTTTGGTGTCTAATCCGCATATATATCACCATTGCCCTTGATTTTCTTGATTGTATATCTCTTAAATATCAACATATACACGTGTGATTTATTTTACGAAGATTTTTCAATGCTGAGAACGTCTATCAGAGAGTAAAAAAGGCGTAAGGTTCACAATGGTGTAAAATTCAAATGGGATATACCGGGCTAGGATTCGAGTTACAGGAACAAGGTCCAAACCAACCACCCAAGAATGGAATCATCGAGCGAAAACACTTGACAACCTCCTAGAAGCAGCTTTTCTTGCCACCAGACCTTTCTGCATCAATTAGGAATCTGATGCTGTCACTAAACACATTCCTTAAATTGTAGCCATGTGTTGAGTGTTTTTTTTTTTTTGGATTCTAATCGGAATATATATCACCATTGCCCTTGATTTTCTTGACTGTATATATCTTAAATGTCAACATATACACGTGTGATTTAGTTTACGAAGATTTTTCAATGCCGAGAACCTCGATCAGAGAGTAAAAAAGGCGTAAGGTTCACAATGGTGTAAAATTCAAATGGGATATACCGGGCTAGGATTCGAGTTACAGGAACAAGGGCCAAACCAACCACCCAAGAATGGAATCATCGAGCGAAAACACTTGACAACCTCCTAGAAGCAGCTTTTCTTGCCACCAGACCTTTCTGCATCAATTAGGAATCTGATGCCGTCACTAAACACATTCCTTAAATTGTAGCCATGTGTTGAGTGTTTTTTTTGGTGTCTATTCCCCATATATATCACCATTGCCCTTGATTTTCTTTACTGTATATCTCTTAAATGTCAACATATACACGTGTGACTTAGTTTACGAAGATTTTTCAATGCCGAGAACCTCGATCAGAGAGTAAAAAAGGCGTAAGGTTCACAATGGTGTAAAATTAAAATGGGATATACCGGGCTAGGATTCGAGTTACAGGAACAAGGGCCAAACCAACCACCCAAGAATGGAATCGTCGAGCGAAAACACTTGACATCCTCCTAGAAGCAACTTTTCTTGCCACATGACCTTTCTCCATCAATTAGGAATCTGATGCTGTCACTAAACACATTCCTTAAATTGTAGCCATTTGTTGAGTGTTTTTTTTTTTGGATTCTAATCGGAATATATATCACCATTGCCCTTGATTTTCTTGACTGTATATCTCTTAAATGTCAACATATACACGTGTGATTTAGTTTACGAAGATTTTTCAATGCCGAGAACCTCAATCAGAGACTAAAAAAGGCGTAAGGTTCCCAATGGTGTAAAATTAAAATGGGATATACCAGGCTAGGATTCGAGTTATAGGAACAAGGGCCAAACCAACCACCCAAGAACGGAATCGTCAAGCGATAACACTTGACAACCTCCTAGAAGCAGCTTTTCTTGCCACCAGAGCTTTCTCCATCAATTAGGAATCTTATGCCGTCACTAAACACATTCCATAAATTGTAGCCATTTGTTGAGTGTTTTTTTTTGGTGTCTAATCCTCATATATATCAGCATTGCCCTTGATTTTCTTGACTGTATATCTCTTAAATGTCAACATATACACGTGTGATTTAGTTTACGAAGATTTTTCAACGTTGAGAACCTCTATCAGAGAGTAAAAAAGGCGTAAGGTTCACAATGCTGTTAGATTAAAATGAGATATACCGAGCTAGGATTCGAGTTACAGGAACAAGGGCCAAACCAACCACCCAAGAATGGAATCGTCGAGCGAAAACACTTGACAACCTCCTAGAAGCAGCTTTTCTTACTACCAGACCTTTCCCCATCAATTAGGAATCTGATGCCATCATTAAACACATTCCTTAAATTGTAGCCATTTGTTGAGTGTTTTTTTTGGTGTTTAATCCGCATATATATCACCATTTCCCTTGATTTTTTTGATTGTATATCTCTTAAATGTCAACATATACACGTGTGATTTAGTTTACGAAGATTTTTCAATGCCGAGAACCTCGATCAGAGAGTAAAAAAGGCGTAAGGTTCACAATGGTGTAAAATTAAATGGGATATACCGGGCTAGGATTTGAGTTATAGGAACAAGGGCCAAACCAACCACCCAAGAATGGAATCGTCGAGCGAAAACACTTGACAACCTTCTAGAAGCAGCTTTTCTTACCACCTGACCTTTCTCCATCAATTAGGAATCTGATGCCGTCGTTAAACTCATTCCTTAAATTGTAGCCATTTGTTGAGTGTGTTTTTTGGTGTCAAATCCGCATATATATCACCATTGCCCTTGATTTTCTTGACTGTATATCTCTTAAATGTCAACATATACATGTGTGATTTAGTTTACGAAGATTTTTCAATACCGAGAACCTCGACCAGAGAGAAAAAAAGGCGTAAGGTTCAAAATGGTGTAAAATTAAAAAGGGATATACCGGGCTAGGATTCGAGTTACAGGAACAACGGCCAAACCAACCACCCAAGAATGGAATAGTCGAGCGAAAACACTTGACAACCTCCTTGAAGCAGCTTTTCTTGCCACCAGAGCTTTCTCCATCAATTAGGAATCTGATGTCATCACTAAACACATTCCTTATATTGTAGCCATTTGATGAGCGTTTTTTTTTTTTTGGTGTCTAATCCTCATATATATCACCATTGCCCTTGATTTCCTTGACTGTATATCTCTTAAATATCAACATATACACGTGTGATTTAGTTTACGAAGATTTTTCATTGCCGAGAACGTCGATCAGAGAGTAAAAAAGGCGAAGGTTCACAATGGTGTAAAATTAAAATGGGATATACCGGGCTAGGATTCGAGTTACAGGAACAAGGTCCAAACCAACCACCCTAGAATGGAATCGTCGAGCGAAAACACTTGACAACCTCCTAGAAGCAGCTTTTCTTGCCACCAGACCTTTCTCCATCAATTAGGAATCTGATGCCGTCACTAAACACATTCCTTAAATTGTAGCCATTTGTTGAGTGTTTTTTTGGTGCCTAATCCGCATATATATCACCATTGCCCTTGATTTTCTTGATTGTATATCTCTTAAATATCAACATATACACGTGTGATTTAGTTTACGAAGATTTTTCACTGCCGATAACCTCGATCAGAGAGTAAAAAAGGCGTAAGTTTCACAATGGTGTAAAATTAAAATGGGATATACCGGGCTAGGATTCGAGTTACAGGAACAAGGGCCAAACTAACCACCCAAGAATGGAATCGTCGAGCGAAAACACTTGACAACCTCCTAGAAGCAGCTTTTCGTACCACCAGACCTTTCTCCATCAATTAGGAATCTGATGCCGTCACTAAACACATTCCTTAAATTGTAGCCATTTGTTGAGTGTTTTTTTTTTGTGTCTAATCCACATATATATCACCATTGCCCTTGATTTTCTTGACGGTAAATCTCTTAAATGTCAACATATACACGTGTGATTTATTTTACGAAGATTTTTCAATGCTGAGAACGTCTATCAGAGAGTAAAAAAGGCGTAAGGTTCACAATGGTGTAAAATTAAAATGGGATATACCGGGCTAGGATTCGAGTTACAGGAACAAGGGCCAAACTAACCACCCAAGAATGGAATCGTCGAGCGAAAACACTTGACAACCTTCTAGAAGCAGCTTTTCTTACCACCTGACCTTTCTCCATCAATTAGGAATCTGATGCCGTCGTTAAACTCATTCCTTAAATTGTAGCCATTTGTTGAGTGTGTTTTTTGGTGTCAAATCCGCATATATATCACCATTGCCCTTGATTTTCTTGACTGTATATCTCTTAAACATGTGTGATTTAGTTTACGAAGATTTTTCAATGCCGAGAACCACTATCAGAGAGTAAAAAAGGCGTAAGGTTCACAACGGTGTAAAATTAAAATAGAATATACCGGGCTAGGATTCGAGTTACAGGAACAAGGGCCAAACCAACCACCCAAGAATGGAATCATCGAGCGAAAACACATGACAACCTCCTAGAAACAGCTTTTCTTGCCACCAGACCTTTCTCCATCAATTAGGAATCTGATGCCGTCACTAAACACATTCCTTAAATTGAAGCCATTTGTTGAGTGTTTTTTTGGTGTCTAATCCGCATAAATATCACCATTGCCCTTGATTTTCTTGACTGTATATCTCTTAAATATCAACATATACACGTGTGATTTAGTTTACGAGATTTTTCAATGCCGAGAACCTCGATCAGAGAGTAAAAAAGGCGTAAGGTTCACAATGGTGTAAAATTAAAATGGGATATATCGGGCTAGGATTCGAGTTACGGGAAGAAGGGCCAAAGCAACCACCCAAGAACGGAATCGTCGAGCGAAAACACTTGACAACCTCCTAGAAGCAGCTTTTCTTGCCACCAGACCTTTCTACATCAATTAGGAATCTGATGCCGTCACTAAACACATTTCTTAAATTGTAGCCATTTGTTGAGTGTTTTTTTGCACTTAAGATATGACGACACTACTTGTACGGTACCAAATGTGCAATCTACACTGATCACAGAAGCCTTGAACATATATTCAAGCAGAAGGAACTGAATATGCGACAGCGACGATGGGTCGAACTGCTAAACGACTATGAATGCTCAATCAGGTACCACCCAGGCAAAGCCAACGTTGTGGCTGACGCCCTCAGTCGAAAGGACACCGCGCCTAAGCGCGTACGAGCTCTACAACTCACTATACAGTCTAGTCTTCCTTCCCAGATAAGAAATGCTCAGGTGGAAGCATTGAAACCAGAAAACGTCAGGGCAGAAGCCTTACGCGGCTCAAGGCAACGCTTAGAACAGAAGGAAGATGGAGCTTATTACGTAACAGGACGCATTTGGGTCCCACTGTACGGCAACTTACGCGAGCTGGTAATGGATGAAGCTCACAAGTCTCGCTACTCGGTACACCCTGGTTCGGATAAAATGTACCACGATATTAAGACTACATACTGGTGGCCTAGCATGAAGGCCCACATAGCCACATACGTTAGCAAATGCTTGACTTGTGCGAGAGTCAAGGCAGAATATCAGAAACCGTCAGGACCACTCCAACAACCTGAGATACCACAATGGAAATGGGAACAGATTTCCATGGATTTTGTTACTGGCCTACCTAGATCTCAGCGCGGAAATGATACTATTTGGGTGATCGTGGATCGGCTCACAAAGTCTGCTCACTTCTTAGCTATCAAAGAAACAGACAAGTTCTCTACCTTAGCAGACATCTACTTAAAAGAAGTGGTCTCGAGGCACGGGGTGCCCACCTCCATCATCTCTGATCGCGACGCACGTTTCACTTCAGAACTGTGGCAGGCAATGCATAAATCTTTTGGCTCTCGTTTAGACATGAGCACGGCGTATCATCCTCAGACCGATGGGCAGTCTGAGCGCACTATTCAAACTCTAGAAGACATGCTTCGGGCGTGCGTAATTGACTTTGGCAATGGTTGGGAAAAACATCTGCCACTTGTGGAGTTTTCATACAATAACAGCTATCACACCAGCATTAAAGCTGCTCCATTCGAGGCATTGTACGGGCGTAAATGCCGGTCACCTCTCTGTTGGGCAGAGGTGGGAGATAGTCAAATCACAGGTCCAGAAATGGTAGTTGATACTACTGAAAAGATTGCTCAAATACGACAACGCATGGCGGCAGCTCGTGACCGTCAGAAAGTATACGCTGATAAAGACAGGAAACTACTCGAATTCCAGGTTGGGGATCGAGCGCTACTCAAAGTTTCGCCCTGGAAGGGTGTGGTTCGTTTTGGCAAACGCGGCAAACTCAATCCACGATACGTCGGACCATTCGAAGTTACAGAGAAAATAGGTAAAGTGGCCTACAGACTAAACTTACCAGCTGAACTCAGTGCAGTTCACAACGTCTTTCACGTGTCGAATCTGAAGAAGTGTACGTCAGATGAGGCCCACATAGTTCCCTTGAAGGAGCTCACTATCGACGAACGGTTGAACTTCGTCGAGGAACCTGTTGAAATCACGGACCGGGATGTTAAGGTCCTCAAGAACACGAGAATCCCTCTTGTACGAGTTCGTTGGAACTCCCGCCGCGACCCAGAGTTCACCTGGGAGCGTGAAGATCAAATGGAACTCAAATATCCCCAGTTATTCGGAACCAATGCAACTACTACTGAGGCTGAAGCTACCAATGCAGAATTTCGGGACGAAATTCCAAATCAACGGGGGGATAATGTGACACCCCAAGAAAACCAGTAATCTTCGCAAACATGCTCGGGGAGCCGCGATACAATACAGGTAAACAACGTCACACCATTAGCTTTCCTCAGTAACCGCATGCTAAATTTCGGGACGAAATTTCTTTCAAGTTGGGGATAATGTGACAACCCGAGTTTTCAAGGTTTCTATCCGACTTAACCTTGTACTTAATTGCGAAGTGTGTTATATATGTTTGGTGTGTATGTAATTTATATATTTGTGTTAATGATATAATTAGACTTAATATTATGATTGTTTATGTAAAGTGTGGAACCTGAACTTTGCCAAACACCTCTCACGAAATCGCATCCAAACCGAAAACACTTCATGCTTTCATCACCCACACCTTACTGAAAACACAAAGTGATTTCGCCCCCTACATGTCCAACGGAAACAACATATGGGCTTTAGCCTAGTAGGAGCCCAACTCACTGTTTTGATTTCCAAATATAACCGGCCCAAACCCCTAGTCCTTATATTTATTTGTTACGTGAAAGATGAAGGGGGTTATAGTAGAACAAACCCAACCTTTACCACACTTGCAAACCCTAATCAAGTTGCGTGCGGCAACAGTAGACTACTTTCCCCCTATCGAATTAATCCCTGAATTGTGGGACATCGCTAATTGATTGGTACGTACACTACCACTTTATATGTTACATATGATTAATATTTTCAGTATGATATTGTTCCTACATGAACTATGTTTTGATAAGTATTGTTTTAGGGATGGTCTGAGAGTTGTACGTGATGTTGATGATGATGTTTCTTTAAAAGCCTCTAATGTTGACTTTGTGTATTGCCATGGAAGATGATGATGTCTCTGATGCATTGTGTCTTTTGATGTCACAAAGCAATTGTATATTATTAAATGTAATTCACTTAGGTTATACAAGCATGATTGATTACCCTTGACATATTAAAATAGATTCATATTTTTGCATGTGATCATGGCAGTAGCCATGTGAGTCTCATAGGAATATGTAATTGTTTATATGGGTGAGTGAATGAATGGAGGGTTAGCTATTTGATGATTGATATGTGCAGTAAACAAATAAGAATATTATTAACTGACCAACATGTGATCTACTAGCAAGTTACAGGAATTGTCGGCTAGGTTACATGTGACCATCTCACCCTAATTGGCTAGTATGATCGGTCCAATGATAATCTGATGTTGTTATTAATTGTGCTATGCCTGTAATGATGATCTTGTCATGATAATCGACTGGTTGTATGCATATATGTTTGTTTGTGAACTGTTTGATTTAGAGTATTTAATAAATAGCACAAATTGATCTTAAAGGGGCTGTTAACATCGATGTAAATGCTAGACGATGATTAGGGTTATTATAAATTGCAACTGATATTGATGTTGATGATTGTTCTTGTCTCGCGAAAACACCACCTCGACGAAATCACCTAAGGGGTTTTCGGCCAAAGGGATTTCGGCTACATGTGACTCCGGCCCAATATTAGATTTCGGCCCAAGAGTGTTTTCGGCCCAATTTGTGTTTTCGCCATATATGTGAATTCGTCTAGTATACTAGTCCTGTTAGTTAAACTTTTTCAAGTATGTTAATGGATAACCCTGATCAGTACAAACTGTGAAAGACGCTATATGAAGCATGAATTGCATGACTTTGATAAACTGTTTACATGATACAAGATGCTAACTGTCAAGCACACTCTGTGATATCACTGTGAAACAACTTGAACTCAAACTGATTATTCTATACGTGCATACTTTAGGACGTGATTGATTTACCTTGAGCACATACTTAGCATACCGAGCAAACCAAGGTGAGTTCACACTCTTACCAAGGCATGGGATTCCCCAGTTGGGTTGGGAATGGGATTGAATGATTACCTGTACTTACATTACCACTAGACTACTTACCACGGTCCTCGGATTGGGAAGGATGCCTGTGCCAAATTCTACGCAAAGCCTACGTACTGTCCTCGGATTGGGAAGGACACCAGCACTAAACCTACGTAAAACCTACGTACTACCGTCCTCGGATTGGGAAGGACGCCAGTGCTAAATCTACGTACTACCGTCCTCGGATTGGGAAGGACGCTAGCGCTAAACCTACGTACTCGCTACGTACTGTCCTCGGTTGGGAAGGGCACTTACATAAAACCTACGTAAACTTATACATACTACTATCCTCGGATTGGGAAGGATACTTATGGTTAGGAATAGTCTAGTGGATATACAACATGGGAAGCCCCCACCAATAGAACGTACTATCGGCCCAGTAGAGCCACATGTTACATACGAACTTACTATCACGCATTTACATTCTGTGAACTCGCTCAACTAGTTGTTGATCCTTTGTTACATGCCTTGCAGGTCGTTAGATACATGGAGCTTGCACAGGGAGGAGCTGGTCGTTGTGGACTTGGATCGTGATTGTTACGTTAAATACTTTATGACATTTCATACTTTATTTCGTTGGGTTTTATTCATACGCTTCCGCTAAACAGTGATAACATATTTATGTTTTGGGACACCTCTCATATGGATTGGTTTGATTAAATTGCAATTACTTTTACTTTATACATTGTTCTATATGATTGGTGGCTTGATCCTGGTCAGTCACGCTCCCAAGCGGTGATACTCCGCATGTGGATTTTGGGGGTGTGACAGATTGGTATCAGAGCCATTGGTTATAGAGAACTCGGTTTTAATAAAGGGAAAACGATTTTGTTAAAACCAGACTATAACCAGAACAGTGCTCTCAACGATCCACAACGACGCTTCGCTCCACGTGCAAGGCTCAACATCATAGGTATTACTATTCATGTTACCTTACCTACTTGCTAGAATTACATAGAACTTTGCTCGCGGTATGCTTAGATTACAGAACTTACTATATGTTATTGCTTGAGAATACTTGTGTGCTCACTCTCTTCGCACTATTCGCGAACCTCTCACCCACATGTTCTCCCTGATGTCAAGATCATGAGTGGACGCGTTAACCTAACTCAAGCCCAGTTGGCGGCTTCGATCACTGAACAAGTTACTGCAGCACTCGCAGCTGCTCAGGCAGGAGGTGTAACCTGCCATCACCACTTACTCTAGGATCTTTAGATCCTACTCTCGTAACTCAACACTTGTGCTTAATTTTGATTACTCTTACGCACACGACAAGTCAACACGCTCAGCCACCTGTATGCACATACAAGACTTTTATGGACTGTCGCCCTACTAGTTTCAGCGACACTGAAGGAGCTGTTGGACTCCTCCATTAGTTCGAGGAACTCGAATCGGTCATCGAGTATGAGAATGACCCGAGGCTCGTAAGGTGAAATATGCCACTGATATTCTCGAAGGCACTGCGTTAACTTGGTAGAACGCGCAAGTTCAGATACTGAGGCTGGCGGCTGCTAATGCCACCCCATGGGATGATTTTAAGGAACTGATCAAACATGAATATTACAGTCGTGATGACATCCACAAGCTGGAAGTGGAGTCCTTTAACATGAAGATGACGGGGTCAGAGATAGAAGCGTACATGAAACGATCCAACAAATTGGCAATTTTGTGTCCAACTATGGTGGATCCTCCCATAAAGAGCTTTGAGCTGTACCTCAAAGGCTTAGTATCAGGAATTCAAAACTATGTGATGACGGCTAATCTTGCTACTATTCAAGATGTTACTCATCTTGCTCACCGTCTCACAGACCAGGCAGTGGGACAGAACAAGCTGCCTCAACGTATCAGCGATACTACTACCATTACTACTTCCACTACTTCTGCTACCCTAAGTGCAAACGATGTAACTCGCACCACAGCGGGCAGTGCAACCGAAATCATTGTCAATGATGCGACAAGCTTGGTCATGGAGCCAAAGATGGTAGAAACTCACGTCCCGCAAGCCAGAACCAACAACAACAGACACAAGATCTTCAGAATCAGCAGCAACAGCAGGGTAACAAGGGATGTTATCAGGATGGTGCTGAATGGTGCCAGGGGTCGAGTGTTCGTGATTGGTCAGGGTGATACTAGGAACGACCCCAGCGTTGCGATAGTTTCGACATCGTCATTGGTATGGATTGGTTATCCCACCAACAAGCGGAGATCCTATGCAAAGAAAAAGTTATTCGTATTCCTCGGTCGGGCAAAGAACCTCTCGAAGTTCAAGGCGACAAGAGTGGTGTCGTGAGTGGCATCATTTCCTTCTTGAAGGCTCAGAAGTGTCTGCGCAAGGGTCACACAGCTGTTCTAGCTCTCGTCACTGATACATCGAAGAAAGAGAAGAAGATTGAGGATATTCCAGTGGTACGCGATTTTCCTCAAGTGTTTCCTGAGGAATTACCTGGGTTACCGCCTCATCGTCAAGTCGAATTCCAGGTCGAGCTCGCTCCAGGAGCAGCACCCATAGCTCGAGCACCTTATCGTCTAGCTCCAACTGAATTGGAAGAACTGTCAAAGCAGCTACAAGAACTCTTGGAAAAGGGTTTTATACGTCCTAGCTCTTCTCCTTGGGGAGCTCCAGTGTTATTCGTAAAGAAGAAAGACGGTACGTTCAGGATGTGTATAGACTACCGTGAACTCAACAAGGTGACGATCAAGAATCGTTATCCTCTTCCGCGCATAGATGATTTATTCGACCAGTTGCAAGGGTCGAGCTACTACTCCAAAATAGACTTGAGGTCAGATTACCATCAGCTGAGAGTCCGGGATGAGGATGTCTCCAAGACGGCATTCAGAACACGCTACGGCCACTACGAGTTTTTGGTCATGCCATTCGGGCTAACGAACGCGTCTGCGGTTTTCATGGATCTTATGAACAGGGTGTGCAAACCCTATCTCGACAAGTTCGTTATTGTTTTCATCGACGACATCCTGATCTATTCGAAGAGTCAGGAGGAACATGAGCAGCACTTACGACTCATACTGGAACTTCTACGATCGGAGCAGCTGTACGCTAAGTTTTCTAAATGTGACTTCTGGCTTCGTGAAGTCCACTTCTTAGGCCACGTGGTAAACAAGGATGGGATTCATGTCGATCCATCCAAGGTGGATTCGATCAAGAACTGGCCTGCACCTCGTACACCAACAGAAATACGCCAATTCTTGGGTTTGGCGGGTTATTACAGACGGTTCATCAAAGACTTCTCAAAGATTGCACAGCCACTTACACTACTGACGCAGAAGGGTGTTGTCTACCGTTGGGGTAATGCACAGAATACAGCATTCCAACACTTAAAGGATAGACTCTGTAGCGCACCTATTCTCTCATTGCCTGAAGGCACGGACGATTTCGTAGTCTACTGCGACGCATCTATCCAAGGTCTTGGATGTGTATTGATGCAGAGGGATAAAGTTATTGCTTATGCTTCGCGCCAACTTAAGATTCACGAACGGAATTACACGACACACGACCTAGAGCTGGGAGCGGTTGTTTTTGCACTTAAGATATGACGACACTACTTGTACGGTACCAAATGTGCAATCTACACTGATCACAGAAGCCTTGAACATATATTCAAGCAGAAGGAACTGAATATGCGACAGCGACGATGGGTCGAACTGCTAAACGACTATGAATGCTCAATCAGGTACCACCCAGGCAAAGCCAACGTTGTGGCTGACGCCCTCAGTCGAAAGGACACCGCGCCTAAGCGCGTACGAGCTCTACAACTCACTATACAGTCTAGTCTTCCTTCCCAGATAAGAAATGCTCAGGTGGAAGCATTGAAACCAGAAAACGTCAGGGCAGAAGCCTTACGCGGCTCAAGGCAACGCTTAGAACAGAAGGAAGATGGAGCTTATTACGTAACAAGACGCATTTGGGTCCCACTGTACGGCAACTTACGCGAGCTGGTAATGGATGAAGCTCACAAGTCTCGCTACTCGGTACACCCTGGTTCGGATAAAATGTACCACGATATTAAGACTACATACTGGTGGCCTAGCATGAAGGCCCACATAGCCACATACGTTAGCAAATGCTTGACTTGTGCGAGAGTCAAGGCAGAATATCAGAAACCGTCAGGACCACTCCAACAACCTGAGATACCACAATGGAAATGGGAACAGATTTCCATGGATTTTGTTACTGGCCTACCTAGATCTCAGCGCGGAAATGATACTATTTGGGTGATCGTGGATCGGCTCACAAAGTCTGCTCACTTCTTAGCTATCAAAGAAACAGACAAGTTCTCTACCTTAGCAGACATCTACTTAAAAGAAGTGGTCTCGAGGCACGGGGTGCCCACCTCCATCATCTCTGATCGCGACGCACGTTTCACTTCAGAACTGTGGCAGGCAATGCATAAATCTTTTGGCTCTCGTTTAGACATGAGCACGGCGTATCATCCTCAGACCGATGGGCAGTCTGAGCGCACTATTCAAACTCTAGAAGACATGCTTCGGGCGTGCGTAATTGACTTTGGCAATGGTTGGGAAAAACATCTGCCACTTGTGGAGTTTTCATACAATAACAGCTATCACACCAGCATTAAAGCTGCTCCATTCGAGGCATTGTACGGGCGTAAATGCCGGTCACCTCTCTGTTGGGCAGAGGTGGGAGATAGTCAAATCACAGGTCCAGAAATGGTAGTTGATACTACTGAAAAGATTGCTCAAATACGACAACGCATGGCGGCAGCTCGTGACCGTCAGAAAGTATACGCTGATAAAGACAGGAAACTACTCGAATTCCAGGTTGGGGATCGAGCGCTACTCAAAGTTTCGCCCTGGAAGGGTGTGGTTCGTTTTGGCAAACGCGGCAAACTCAATCCACGATACGTCGGACCATTCGAAGTTACAGAGAAAATAGGTAAAGTGGCCTACAGACTAAACTTACCAGCTGAACTCAGTGCAGTTCACAACGTCTTTCACGTGTCGAATCTGAAGAAGTGTACGTCAGATGAGGCCCACATAGTTCCCTTGAAGGAGCTCACTATCGACGAACGGTTGAACTTCGTCGAGGAACCTGTTGAAATCACGGACCGGGATGTTAAGGTCCTCAAGAACACGAGAATCCCTCTTGTACGAGTTCGTTGGAACTCCCGCCGCGGCCCAGAGTTCACCTGGGAGCGTGAAGATCAAATGGAACTCAAATATCCCCAGTTATTCGGAACCAATGCAACTACTACTGAGGCTGAAGCTACCAATGCAGAATTTCGGGACGAAATTCCAAATCAACGGGGGGATAATGTGACACCCCAAGAAAACCAGTAATCTTCGCAAACATGCTCGGGGAGCCGCGATACAATACAGGTAAACAACGTCACACCATTAGCTTTCCTCAGTAACCGCATGCTAAATTTCGGGACGAAATTTCTTTCAAGTTGGGGATAATGTGACAACCCGAGTTTTCAAGGTTTCTATCCGACTTAACCTTGTACTTAATTGCGAAGTGTGTTATATATGTTTGGTGTGCATTACATAAGTGTGTATGTAATTTATATATTTGTGTTAATGATATAATTAGACTTAATATTATGATTGTTTATGTAAAGTGTGGAACCTGAACTTTGCCAAACACCTCTCACGAAATCGCATCCAAACCGAAAACACTTCATGCTTTCATCACCCACACCTTACTGAAAACACAAAGTGATTTCGCCCCCTACATGTCCAACGGAAACAACATATGGGCTTTAGCCTAGTAGGAGCCCAACTCACTGTTTTGATTTCCAAATATAACCGGCCCAAACCCCTAGTCCTTATATTTATTTGTTACGTGAAAGATGAAGGGGGATATAGTAGAACAAACCCAACCTTTACCACACTTGCAAACCCTAATCAAGTTGCGTGCGGCAACAGTAGACTACTTTCCCCCTATCGAATTAATCCCTGAATTGTGGGACATCGCTAATTGATTGGTACGTACACTACCACTTTATATGTTACATATGATTAATATTTTCAGTATGATATTGTTCCTACATGAACTATGTTTTGATAAGTATTGTTTTAGGGATGGTCTGAGAGTTGTACGTGATGTTGATGATGATGTTTCTTTAAAAGCCTCTAATGTTGACTTTGTGTATTGCCATGGAAGATGATGATGTCTCTGATGCATTGTGTCTTTTGATGTCACAAAGCAATTGTATATTATTAAATGTAATTCACTTAGGTTATACAAGCATGATTGATTACCCTTGACATATTAAAATAGATTCATATTTTTGCATGTGATCATGGCAGTAGCCATGTGAGTCTCATAGGAATATGTAATTGTTTATATGGGTGAGTGAATGAATGGAGGGTTAGCTATTTGATGATTGATATGTGCAGTAAACAAATAAGAATATTATTAACTGACCAACATGTGATCTACTAGCAAGTTACAGGAATTGTCGGCTAGGTTACATGTGACCATCTCACCCTAATTGGCTAGTATGATCGGTCCAATGATAATCTGATGTTGTTATTAATTGTGCTATGCCTGTAATGATGATCTTGTCATGATAATCGACTGGTTGTATGCATATATGTTTGTTTGTGAACTGTTTGATTTAGAGTATTTAATAAATAGCACAAATTGATCTTAAAGGGGCTGTTAACATCGATGTAAATGCTAGACGATGATTAGGGTTATTATAAATTGCAACTGATATTGATGTTGATGATTGTTCTTGTCTCGCGAAAACACCACCTCGACGAAATCACCTAAGGGGTTTTCGGCCAAAGGGATTTCGGCTACATGTGACTCCGGCCCAATATTAGATTTCGGCCCAAGAGTGTTTTCGGCCCAATTTGTGTTTTCGCCATATATGTGAATTCGTCTAGTATACTAGTCCTGTTAGTTAAACTTTTTCAAGTATGTTAATGGATAACCCTGATCAGTACAAACTGTGAAAGACGCTATATGAAGCATGAATTGCATGACTTTGATAAACTGTTTACATGATACAAGATGCTAACTGTCAAGCACACTCTGTGATATCACTGTGAAACAACTTGAACTCAAACTGATTATTCTATACGTGCATACTTTAGGACGTGATTGATTTACCTTGAGCACATACTTAGCATACCGAGCAAACCAAGGTGAGTTCACACTCTTACCAAGGCATGGGATTCCCCAGTTGGGTTGGGAATGGGATTGAATGATTACCTGTACTTACATTACCACTAGACTACTTACCACGGTCCTCGGATTGGGAAGGATGCCTGTGCCAAATTCTACGCAAAGCCTACGTACTGTCCTCGGATTGGGAAGGACACCAGCACTAAACCTACGTAAAACCTACGTACTACCGTCCTCGGATTGGGAAGGACGCCAGTGCTAAATCTACGTACTACCGTCCTCGGATTGGGAAGGACGCTAGCGCTAAACCTACGTACTCGCTACGTACTGTCCTCGGTTGGGAAGGGCACTTACATAAAACCTACGTAAACTTATACATACTACTATCCTCGGATTGGGAAGGATACTTATGGTTAGGAATAGTCTAGTGGATATACAACATGGGAAGCCCCCACCAATAGAACGTACTATCGGCCCAGTAGAGCCACATGTTACATACGAACTTACTATCACGCATTTACATTCTGTGAACTCGCTCAACTAGTTGTTGATCCTTTGTTACATGCCTTGCAGGTCGTTAGATACATGGAGCTTGCACAGGGAGGAGCTGGTCGTTGTGGACTTGGATCGTGATTGTTACGTTAAATACTTTATGACATTTCATACTTTATTTCGTTGGGTTTTATTCATACGCTTCCGCTAAACAGTGATAACATATTTATGTTTTGGGACACCTCTCATATGGATTGGTTTGATTAAATTGCAATTACTTTTACTTTATACATTGTTTTATATGATTGGTGGCTTGATCCTGGTCAGTCACGCTCCCAAGCGGTGATACTCCGCATGTGGATTTTGGGGGTGTGACAAAATCCGCATATATATCACCATTGCCCTTGATTTTCTTGACTGTATATCTCTTAAATGTCAACATATACATGTGTGATTTAGTTTACGAAGATTTTTCAATGCCGAGAACCTCGATCAGAGAGTAAAAAAGGCGTAAGGTTCACAACGGTGTAAAATTAAAATAGAATATACCGGGCTAGGATTCGAGTTACGGGAAGAAGGGCCAAAGCAACCACCCAAGAATGGAATCGTCGAGCGAAAACACATGACAACCTCCTAGAAACAGCTTTTCTTGCCACCAGACCTTTATCCATCAATTAGGAATCTGATGTCGTCACTAAACACATTTCTTAAATTGTAGCCATTTGTTGAGTGTTTTTTTGGTGCCTAATCCGCATATATATCACCATTGCCCTTGATTTTGTTGATTGTATATCTCTTAAATATCAACATATACACGTGTGATTTAGTTTACGAAGATTTTTCACTGCCGAGAACCTCAATCAGAGAGTAAAAAAGGCGTAAGGTTCACTATGGTGTAAAATTAAAATGGGATATACCGGGCTAGGATTCGAGTTACAGGAACAAGGGCCAAACTAACCACCCAAGAATGGAATCGTCGAGCGAAAACACTTGACAACCTCCTAGAAGCAGCTTTTCTTACTACCAGACCTTTCCCCATCAATTAGGAATCTGATGCCATCATTAAACACATTCCTTAAATTGTAGCCATTTGTTGAGTGTTTTTTTTGGTGTTTAATCCGCATATATATCACCATTGCCCTTGATTTTTTTGATTGTATATCTCTTAAATGTCAACATATACACGTGTGATTTAGTTTACGAAGATTTTTCAATGCCGAGAACCTCGATCAGAGAGTAAAAAAGGCGTAAGGTTCACAATGGTGTAAAATTAAATGGGATATACCGGGCTAGGATTTGAGTTATAGGAACAAGGGCCAAACCAACCACCCAAGAATGGAATCGTCGAGCGAAAACACTTGACAACCTTCTAGAAGCAGCTTTTCTTACCACCTGACCTTTCTCCATCAATTAGGAATCTGATGCCGTCGTTAAACTCATTCCTTAAATTGTAGCCATTTGTTGAGTGTGTTTTTTGGTGTCAAATCCGCATATATATCACCATTGCCCTTGATTTTCTTGACTGTATATCTCTTAAATGTCAACATATACATGTGTGATTTAGTTTACGAAGATTTTTCAATACCGAGAACCTCGACCAGAGAGAAAAAAAGGCGTATGGTTCAAAATGGTGTAAAATTAAAAAGGGATATACCGGGCTAGGATTCGAGTTACAGGAACAACGGCCAAACCAACCACCCAAGAATGGAATAGTCGAGCGAAAACACTTGACAACCTCCTTGAAGCAGCTTTTCTTGCCACCAGAGCTTTCTCCATCAATTAGGAATCTGATGTCATCACTAAACACATTCCTTATATTGTAGCCATTTGATGAGTGTTTTTTTTTTTTGGTGTCTAATCCTCATATATACCACCATTGCCCTTGATTTCCTTGACTGTATATCTCTTAAATATCAACATATACACGTGTGATTTAGTTTACGAAGATTTTTCATTGCCGAGAACCTCGATCAGAGAGTAAAAAAGGCGAAGGTTCACAATGGTGTAAAATTAAAATGGGATATACCGGGCTAGGATTCGAGTTACAGGAACAAGGTCCAAACCAACCACCCTAGAATGGAATCGTCGAGCGAAAACACTTGAAAACCTCCTAGAAGCAGCTTTTCTTGCCAACAGACCTTTCTCCATCAATTAGGAATCTGATGCCGTCACTAAACACATTCCTTAAATTGTAGCCATTTGTTGAGTGTTTTTTTGGTGCCTAATCCGCATATATATCACCATTGCCCTTGATTTTCTTGATTGTATATCTCTTAAATATCAACATATACACGTGTGATTTAGTTTACGAAGATTTTTCACTGCCGATAACCTCGATCAGAGAGTAAAAAAGGCGTAAGTTTCACAATGGTGTAAAATTAAAATGGGATATACCGGGCTAGGATTCGAGTTACAGGAACAAGGGCCAAACTAACCACCCAAGAATGGAATCGTCGAGCGAAAACACTTGACAACCTCCTAGAAGCAGCTTTTCGTACCACCAGACCTTTCTCCATCAATTAGGAATCTGATGCCGTCACTAAACACATTCCTTAAATTGTAGCCATTTGTTGAGTGTTTTTTTTTTTGTCTAATCCACATATATATCACCATTGCCCTTGATTTTCTTGACGGTAAATCTCTTAAATGTCAACATATACACGTGTGATTTATTTTACGAAGATTTTTCAATGCTGAGAACGTCTATCAGAGAGTAAAAAAGGCGTAAGGTTCACAATGGTGTAAAATTCAAATGGGATATACCGGGCTAGGATTCGAGTTACAGGAACAAGGTCCAAACCAACCACCCAAGAATGGAATCATCGAGTGAAAACACTTGACAACCTCCTAGAAGCAGCTTTTCTTGCCACCAGACCTTTCTGCATCAATTAGGAATCTGATGCTGTCACTAAACACATTCCTTAAATTGTAGCCATGTGTTGAGTGTTTTTTTTTTTTTTGGATTCTAATCGGAATATATATCACCATTGCCCTTGATTTTCTTGACTGTATATATCTTAAATGTCAACATATACACGTGTGATTTAGTTTACGAAGATTTTTCAATGCCGAGAACCTCGATCAGAGAGTAAAAAAGGCGTAAGGTTCACAATGGTGTAAAATTCAAATGGGATATACCGGGCTAGGATTCGAGTTAAAGGAACAAGGGCCAAACCAACCACCCAAGAATGGAATCATCGAGCGAAAACACTTGACAACCTCCTAGAAGCAGCTTTTCTTGCCACCAGACCTTTCTGCATCAATTAGGAATCTGATGCCGTCACTAAACACATTCCTTAAATTGTAGCCATGTGTTGAGTGTTTTTTTTGGTGTCTATTCCCCATATATATCACCATTGCCCTTGATTTTCTTTACTGTATATCTCTTAAATGTCAACATATACACGTGTGATTTAGTTTACTGAGATTTTTCAATGCCGAGAACCTCGATAAAAGAGTAAAAAAGGCGTAAGGTTCACAATGGTGTAAGATTAAAATGGGATATACCGGGCTAGGATTCGGGTTACAGGAACAAGGGCCAAACCAACCACCCAAGAATGGAATCGTCGAGCGAAAACACTTGACATCCTCCTAGAAGCAACTTTTCTTGCCACCTGACCTTTCTCCATCAATTAGGAATCTGATGCTGTCACTAAACACATTTCTTAAATTGTAGCCATTTGTTGAGTGTTTTTTTTTTGGATTCTAATCGGAATATATATCACCATTGCCCTTGATTTTCTTGACTGTATATCTCTTAAATGTCAACATATACACGTGTGATTTAGTTTACGAAGATTTTTCAATGCCGAGAACCTCAATCAGAGACTAAAAAAGGCGTAAGGTTCCCAATGGTGTAAAATTAAAATGGGATATACCAGGCTCGGATTCGAGTTATAGGAACAAGGGCCAAACCAACCACCCAAGAACGGAATCGTCAAGCGATAACACTTGACAACCTCCTAGAAGCAGCTTTTCTTGCCACCAGAGCTTTCTCCATCAATTAGGAATCTTATGCCGTCACTAAACACATTCCATAAATTGTAGCCATTTGTTGAGTGTTTTTTTTGGTGTCTAATCCTCATATATATCACCATTGCCCTTGATTTTCTTGACTGTATATCTCTTAAATGTCAACATATACACGTGTGATTTAGTTTACGAAGATTTTTCAACGTTGAGAACCTCTATCAGAGAGTAAAAAAGGCGTAAGGTTCACAATGTTGTTAGATTAAAATGAGATATACCGAGCTAGGATTCGAGTTACAGGAACAAGGGCCAAACCAACCACCCAAGAATGGAATTGTCGAGCGAAAACACTTGACAACCTCCTAGAAGCAGCTTTTCTTGCCACCAGAGCTTTCTCCATCAATTAGGAATCTTATGCCGTCACTAAACACATTCCTTAAATTGTAGCCTTTAGTTGAGTGTTTTTTTTTGGTGTCTAATCCTCATATATATCACCATTGCCCTTGATTTTCTTGACTGTATATCTCTTAAATGTCAACATATACACGTGTGATTTAGTTTACGAAGATTTTTCAATGCTGAGAACCTCTATCAGAGAGTAAACAAGGCGTAAGGTTCACAATGCTGTTAGATTAAAATGAGATATACCGAGCTAGGATTCGAGTTACAGGAACAAGGGCCAAACCAACCAACCAAGAATCGAATCGTCGAGCGAAAACACTTGACAACCTCCTAGAAGCAGCTTTTCTTGCCACCAGACCTTGTTCCATCAATTAGGAAGCTGATGCCGTCACTAAACACATTCCTTAAATTGTAGCCATTTGTTGAGTGTTTTTTTTGGAGTCTAATCCTCATATATATCACCATTGCCCTTGATTTTCTTGAATGTATATCTCTTAAATGTCAACATATACACGTGTGATTTAGTTTACGAAGATTTTTCAATGCCGAGAACCTCTATCAAAGAGTAAAAAAGGCGTAAGGTTCACAATGGTGTAAAATTAAAATGGGATATACCGGGCTAGGATTCGAGTTACAGGAACAAGGGCCAAACCAACCACCCAAGAATGGAATCGTCGAGCGAAAATACTTGACAACATCCTAGAAGCAGCTTTTCTTGCCACCAGAACTTTCTCCATCAATTAGGAATCTTATGCCGTTACTAAACACATTCCTTAAATTGAAGCCATTTGTTGAGTGTTTTTTTTGGTGGCTAATCCGCATATATATCACCTTTGCCCTTGATTTTCTTGACTGTATATCTCTTAATAGTCAACACATACACGTGTGATTTAGTTTACGAAGATTTTTCAATGCCGAGAACCTCGATCAGAGAGTAAAAAAGGCGTAAGGTTCATAATGGTGTAAAATTAAAATGGGATATACCAGGCTAGGATTTGAGTTACAGGAACAAGGGCCAAACCAACTACCCAAGAATGGAATCGTCGAGCGAAAACACTTGACAACCTCCTAGAAGCAACTTTTCTTGCCACCAGACCTTTCTCCATCAATTAGGAATCTGATGCCGTCACTAAACACATTCCTTAAATTGTAGCCATTTGTTGAGTATTTTTTTTTGGAGTCTAATCCTCATATATATCACCATTGCCCTTGATTTTCTTGACTGTATATCTCTTAAATGTCAACATATACATGTGTGATTTAGTTTACGAAGATTTTTCAGTGCCGAGAACCACGATCAGAGAGTAAAAAAGGCGTAAGGTTCACAATGGTGTAAAATTAAAATGGGATATACCGGGTTAGGATTCAAGTTACAGGAACAATGGGCCAAACCAACCACCCAAGAATGGAATCGTCGAGCGAAAACACTTGACAACCTCCTAGAAGCAGCTTTTCTTGCCACCAGAACTTTCTCCATCAATTAGGAATCTGATGCCGTTACTAAACACATTCCTTAAATTGTAGCCATTTGTTGAGTGTTTTTTTTTGTGGCTAATCCGCATATATATCACCGTTGCCCTTGATTTTCTTGACTGTTTATCTCTTAAAAGTCAACATATACACGTGTGATTTTGTTTACGAAGATTTTTCAACGCCGAGAACCTCGATCAGAGAGTAAAAAAGGCGTAAGGTTCATAAAGGTGTAAAATTAAAATGGGATATACCGGGCTAGGATTCGAGTTACAGGAACAAGGGCCCAACCAACTACCCAAGAATGGAATCGTCGAGCGAAAACACTTGACAACCTCCTAGAAGCAGCTTTTCTTGCCACCAGACCTTTCTCCATCAATTAGGAATCTGGTGCTGTCACTAAACACATTCCTTAAATTGTAGCCATTTGTTGAGTGTTTTTTTTTGTGTCTAATCCTCATATATATCACCATTGCCCTTGATTTTCTTGACTGTATATCTCTTAAATGTCAACATATACACGTGTGATTTAGTTTACGAAGATTTTTCAATGCCAAGAACCTCAATCAGAGACTAAAAAAGGCGTAAGGTTCCCAATGGTGTAAAATTAAAATGGGATATACCAGGCTAGGATTCGAGTTATAGGAACAAGGGCCAAACCAACCACCCAAGAACGGAATCGTCAAGCGATAACACTTGACAACCTCCTAGAAGCAGCTTTTCTTGCCACCAGAGCTTTCTCCATCAATTAGGAATCTTATGCCGTCACTAAACACATTCCATAAATTGTAGCCATTTGTTGAGTGTTTTTTTTGGTGTCTAATCCTCATATATATCACCATTGCCCTTGATTTTCTTGACTGTATATCTCTTAAATGTCAACATATACACGTGTGATTTAGTTTACGAAGATTTTTCAACGTTGAGAACCTCTATCAGAGAGTAAAAAAGGCGTAAGGTTCACAATGCTGTTAGATTAAAATGAGATATACCGAGCTAGGATTCGAGTTACAGGAACAAGGGCCAAACCAACCACCCAAGAATGGAATCGTCGAGCGAAAACACTTGACAACCTCCTAGAAGCAGCTTTTCTTGCCACCAGAGCTTTCTCCATCAATTAGGAATCTTATGCCGTCACTAAACACATTCCTTAAATTGTAGCCATTTGTTGAGTGTTTTTTTTGGTGTCTAATCCTCATATATATCATTATTGCCCTTGATTTTCTTGACTGTATATCTCTTAAATGTCAACATATACACGTGTGATTTAGTTTACGAAGATTTTTCAATGCTGAGAAGCTCTATCAGAGAGTAAACAAGGCGTAAGGTTCATAATGCTGTTAGATTAAAATGAGATATACCGAGCTAGGATTCGAGTTACAGGAACAAGGGCCAAACCAACCACCCAAGAATCGAATCGTCGAGCGAAAACACTTGACAACCTCCTAGAAGCAGCTTTTCTTGCCACCAGACCTTTCTCCATCAATTAGGAAGCTGATGCCGTCACTAAACACATTCCTTAAATTGTAGCCATTTGTTGAGTGTTTTTTTTGGAGTCTAATCCTCATATATATCACCATTGCCCTTGATTTTCTTGAATGTATATCTCTTAAATGTCAACATATACACGTGTGATTTAGTTAACAAAGATTTTTCAGTGCCGAGAACCTCGATCAGAGAGTAAAAAAGGCGTAAGGTTCACAATGGTGTAAAATTAAAATGGGATATACCGGGCTATGATTCGAGTTACAGGAACAAGGGGCAAACCAACCACCCAAGAAGGGAATCGTCGAGCGAAAACACTTGACAACCTCCAAGAAGCAGCTTTTCTTGCCACCAGACCTTTCTCCATCAATTAGGAATCTGATGCCGTCACTAAACACATTCCTTAATTTGTAGCCATTTGTTGACTGTTTTTTTTGGTGTCTAATCGGCATATATATCACCATTGCCCTTGATTTTCCTGAGTGTATATCTCTTAAAAGTCAACATATACACGTGTGATTTAGTTTACGAAGATTTTTCAATGCCGAGAACCTCTATCAGAGAGTAAAAAAGGCGTAAGGTTCACAATGGTGTAAAACTAAAATGGGATATACCAGGCTAGGATTCGAGTTACAGGGACAAGGGCCAAACCAACCACCCAAGAATGGAATCGTCGAGCGAAAACACTTGACAACCTCCTAGAAGCAGCTTTTCTTGCCACCAGAGCTTTCTCCATCAATTTGGTATCTGATGCCGTCACTAAACACATTCCTTAAATTGTAGCCATTTGTTGGGTGTTTTTTTTGGTGTCTAATCGGCATATATATCACCATTGCCCTTGATTTTCTTGACGGTATATCTCTTAAATGTCAACATATACACTTGTGATTTAGTTTACGAAGATTTTTCAATGCCGAGAACCTCTATCAGAGAGTAAAAAAGGCGTAAGGTTCACAATGGTGTAAAATTAAAATGGGATATACCGGGCTAGGATTCGAGTTACAGGAACAAGGGCCAAACCAACCACCCAAGAACGGAATCGTCGAGCGAAAATACTTGACAACATCGTAGAAGCAGCTTTTCTTGCCACCAGAACTTTCTCCATCAATTAGGAATCTTATGCCGTTACTAAACACATTCCTTAAATTGAAGCCATTTGTTGAGTGTTTTTTTTTGTGGCTAATCCGCATATATATCACCATTGCCCTTGATTTTCTTGACTGTATATCTCTTAATAGTCAACACATACACGTGTGATTTAGTTTACGAAGATTTTTCAATGCCGAGAACCTCGATCAGAGAGTAAAAAAGGCGTAAGGTTCATAATGGTGTAAAATTAAAATGGGATATACCAGGCTAGGATTCGAGTTACAGGAACAAGGGCCAAACCAACTACCCACGAATGGAATCGTCGAGCGAAAACACTTGACAACCTCCTAGAAGCAACTTTTCTTGCCACCATACCTTTCTCCATCAATTAGGAATCTGATGCCGTCACTAAACACATTCCTTAAATTGTAGCCATTTGTTGAGTATTTTTTTTTTGGAGTCTAATCCTCATATATATCACCATTGCCCTTGATTTTCTTGACTGTATATCTCTTAAATGTCAACATATACATGTGTCATTTAGTTTACGAAGATTTTTCAGTGCCGAGAACCACGATCAGAGAGTAAAAAAGGCGTAAGGTTCACAATGGTGTAAAATTAAAATGGTATATACCGGGTTAGGATTCAAGTTACAGGAACAATGGGCCAAACCAACCACCCAAGAATGGAATCGTCGAGCGAAAACACTTGACAACCTCCTAGAAGCAGCTTTTCTTGCCACCAGAACTTTCTCCATCAATTAGGAATCTGATGCCGTTACTAAACACATTCCTTAAATTGTAGTCATTTGTTGAGTGTTTTTTTTTTGTGGCTATTCCGCATATATATCACCGTTGCCCTTGATTTTCTTGACTGTTTATCTCTTAAAAGTCAACATATACACGTGTGATTTTGTTTACGAAGATTTTTCAATGCCGAGAACCTCGATCAGAGAGTAAAAAAGGCGTAAGGTTCATAAAGGTGTAAAATTAAAATGGGATATACCGAGCTAGGATTCGAGTTACAGGAACAAGGGCCCAACCAACTACCCAAGAATGGAATCGTCGAGCGAAAACACTTGACAACCTCCTAGAAGCAGCTTTTCTTGCCACCAGACCTTTCTCCATCAATTAGGAATCTGGTGCTGTCACTAAACACATTCCTTAAATTGTAGCCATTTGTTGAGTGTTTTTTTTTTTGTGTCTAATCCTCATATATTTCACCATTGCCCTTAATTTTCTTGACTGTATATCTCTTAAATGTCAACATATACACGTGTGATTTAGTTTACGAAGATTTTTCAGTGCCGAGAACCTCGATCAGAGAGTAAAAAAGGCGTAAGGTTCACAATGGTGTAAAATTAAAATGGGATATACCAGCCTAGGATTCGAGTTACTGGAACAAGGGGCTAAACCAACCACCCAAGAATGGAATCGTCGAGCGAAAACACTTGACAACGTCCTAGAAGCAGCTTTTCTTGCCACCTCTTTCTCCATCAATTAGGAATCTGATTCCGTCACTAAACACATTCCTTAAATTGTAGCCATTTGTTGAGTGTTTTTTTTGGTGTCTAATCCTCATATATATCACCATTGCCCTTGATTTTCTTGATTGTATATCTCTTAAATGTCAACATATACATGTGTGATTTAGTTTACGAAGATTTTTCAATGCCGGGAACCTCGATCACAGAGTAAAAATGGCGTAAGGTTCACAATGGTGTAAGATTAAAATGGGATATACCGGGCTAGGATTCGAGTTACAGGAACAAAGGCCAAACCAACCACCCAAGAATGGAATCGTCGAGCGAAAACACTTGAAAACCTCCTAGAAGCAGCTTTTCTTGCCACCAGACCTTTCTCCATGAATTAGGAATCTGATGTCGTCACTGAACACATTCCTTAAATTGTAGCCATTTGTTGAGTGTTTTTTTTGGTGTCTAATCCTCATATATATCACCATTGCCCTTGATTTTCTTGATTGTATATCTCTTAAATGTCAACATATACACGTATGATTTAGTTTACAAAGATTTTTCAATGCCGAGAACCTCGATCAGAGAGTAAAAAGGGCGTAAGGTTCACAGTGGTGTAAGATTAAACTGGGATATACCGGGCTAGGATTCGAGTTACAGGAACAAGGGCCAAACCAACCACCCAAGAATGGAATCGTAGAACGAAAATACTTGACAACATCCTAGACGCAGCTTTTGTTGCCGCCAGAACTTTCTCCATCAATTAGGAATCTGATGTCATTACTAAACACATTCCTTAAATTGTAGCCATTTGTTGAGTGTTTTTTTTGGTGGCTAATCCGCATATATATCACCATTGCCCTTGATTTTCTTGACTGTATATCTGTTAAATGTCAACATATACACGTGTGATTTAGTTTACGAAGATTTTTCAATGACGAGAACCTCAATCAGAGAGTAAAAAAGGCGTAAGGTTCACAAAGGTGTAAAATTAAAATGGGATATATCGGGCTAGAATTCGAGTTACAGGAACAAGGGCCAAACCAACCACCCAAGAATGGAATCGTCGAGGGAAAACACTTGACAACCTCCTAAAAGCAGCTTTTCTTGCCACCAGGCCTTTCTCCATCAATTAGGAATCTGATGCCATCACTAAACACATTCCTTAAATTGTAGCCATTTGTTGAGTTTTTTTTTTTTGTGTCTAATCCTCATATATTTCACCATTGCCCTTAATTTTCTTGACTGTATATCTCTTAAATGTCAACATATACACGTGTGATTTAGTTTACGAAGATTTTTCAGTGCCGAGAACCTCGATCAGAGAGTAAAAAAGGCGTAAGGTTCACAATGGTGTAAAATTAAAATGGGATATACCTGGCTAGGATTCGAGTTACAGGAACAAGGGCCAAACCAACCACCCAAGAATGGAATCGTCGAGCGAAAACACTTGACAACCTCCTAAAAGCAGCTTTTCTTGCCACCAGACCTTTCTCCTTCAATTAGGAATTTGATGCCGTCACTAAACACATTCCTTAAATTGTAGCCATCTGTTGAGTTTTTTTTTGGTGTCTAATCCGCATATATATCACCATTTCCCTTGATTTTCTTGACTGTATATCTCTTAAATTTCAAAATATAGACGTGTGATTTAGCTTACGAAGATTTTTCAATGCCGAGAACCTCGATCAGAGGGTAAAAAAGGCGTAGGGTTCACAATTGTGTAAAACTAAAATGGGATATACCGGGCTAGGTTTCGAGTTACGGGAACAAGGGCCAAACCAACCGACCTAAGAATGGAGTCGTCGAGCGAAAACACTTGACAACCTCCTAGAAGCAGCTTTTCTTACCACCAGACCTTTCTCCGTCAATTAGGAATCTGATGCCGTCACTAAACACATTCCTTAAATTGTAGCCATTTGTTAAGTGTTTTTTTTTGGTGTTTAATCCTCATATATATCACCATTGCCCTTGATTTTCTTGACTGTATATCTCTTAAATGTCAACATATACACGTGTGATTTAGTTTACGAAGATTTTTCAGTGCCGAGAACCGCCGAGAACCTCGACCCGAGAGTAAAAAAGGCGTAAGGTTCACAATGGTGTAAAATTAAAATGGGATATATCGGGCTAGGATTCGAATTACAGAAACAAGGGCCAAACCAACCACCCAAGAATGGAATCGTCGAGCGAAAACACTTGACAACCACCTAGAAGCAGCTTTTCTTGCCACCAGACCTTTCACCATCAATTAGGAATCTGATGCCGCCACTAAACACATTCCTTAAATTGTAGCCATTTGTTGAGTGTTTTTTTTTTGTGTCTAATCCGCATATATATCAATATTGCCCTTGATTTTCTTGACTGTATATATCTTAAATGTCAACATATACACGTGTGATTTAGTTTACGAAGATTTTTCAATGCCGAGAACCTCGATCAGAGAGTTAAAAAGGCGTAAGGTTCACAATGGTGTAAAATTAAATTGGGATATACCGGGCTAGAATTCGAGTTACAGGAACAAGGGCCAAACCAACCACCCAAGAATGGAATCGTCAAGCGAAAACACTTGACAACCTCCTAGAAGCAGCTTTTCTTGCCCCCAGACGTTTCTCCATCAATTAGGAATCTGATGCCGTCACTAAACACGTTTCTTAAATTGTAGCCATCTATTGAATGTTTTTTTTTGGTGTCTAATCCGCATATATATCACCATTTCCCTTGATTTTCTTGACTGTATATCTCTTAAATTTCAACATATAGACGTGTGATTTAGTTTACGAAGATTTTTCAATGCCGAGAACCTCGATCAGAGAGAAAAAAAGGCGTACGGTTCACAATGGTGGAAAACTAAAATGGGATATACCGGGCTAGGTTTCGAGTTACAGGAACTAGGGCCAAACCAACCACCCAAGAATGGAATCGTCAAGCGAAAACACTTGAAAACCTCCTAGAATCAGCTTTTCTTGCCACCAGTCGTTTCTCCTTCAATTAGGAATTTGATGCCGTCACTAAACACATTCCTTAAATTGTAGCCATCTGTTGAGTTTTTTTTTGGTGTCTAATCCGCATATATATCACCATTTCCCTTGATTTTCTTGACTGTATATCTCTTAAATTTCAAAATATAGACGTGTGATTTAGCTTACGAAGATTTTTCAATGCCGAGAACCTCGATCAGAGGGTAAAAAAGGCGTAGGGTTCACAATTGTGTAAAACTAAAATGAGATATACCGGGCTAGGTTTCGAGTTACGGGAACAAGGGCCAAACCAACCGACCTAAGAATGGAGTCGTCGAGCGAAAACACTTGACAACCTCCTAGAAGCAGCTTTTCTTACCACCAGACCTTTCTCCGTCAATTAGGAATCTGATGCCGTCACTAAACACATTCCTTAAATTGTAGCCATTTGTTGAGTGTTTTTTTGGTGTCTAATCCGCATATATATCAATATTTCCCTTGATTTTCTTAACTGTATATCTCTTAAATGTCAACATATACACGTATGATTTAGTTTACGAAGATTTTTGAATGCCGAGAACCTCGATCAGAGAGTAAAAAAGGCGTAAAGTTCACAATGGTGTAAAATTAAAACGGGATATACCGGGCTAGGACTCGAGTTACAGGAACAAGGGCCAAACCAACCACCCAAGAATGGAATCATCGAGCGAAAACACTTGACAACCTTTTAGAAGCAGCTTTTCTTGCCACCAGACCTTTCTCCATCAATTAGGAATCCGATGCCGTCATTAAACACATTCCTTAAATTGTAACCATTTGTTGAGTGATTTTTTTGGTGTCTAATCCGCATATATATCACCATTGCCCTTGATTTTCTTGACTGTATATCTCTTAAATATCAACATATACACGTGTGATTTAGTTTACGAAGATTTTTCAATGCCGAGAACCTCGATCTGAGAGTAAAAAAGGCGTAAGGTTCACAATGGGGTAAGATTAATATGGGATATACCGGGCTAGGATTCGAGTTACAGGAACAAGGGCCAAACCAATCACCCAAGAATGGAATCGTCGAGCGAAAACACTTGACAACCTCCTAGAAGCAGCTTTTCTTGCCACCAGACCTTTCTCCATCAATTAGGAATCTGATGCCGTCATTAAACACATTCCTTAAATTGTAACCATTTGTTGAGTGATTTTTTTTTAGTCTAATCCGCATATATATCACCATTGCCCTTGATTTTCTTGACTGTATATCTCTTAAATGTCAACATATACACGTGTGATTTAGTTTACGAAGATTTTTCAATGCCGAGAACCTCGATCAGAGAGTAAAAAAGGCGTAAGATCACAATTGTGTAAAACTAAAATGGGATATACCGGGCTAGGTTTCGAGTTACGTGAACAAGGGCCAAACCAACAGACCTAAGAATGCAATCGTCGAGCGAAAACAATTGACAACCTCCTAGAAGCAGCTTATCTTAACACCAGACCTTTCTCCATCAATTAGCAATCTGATGCCGTCACTAAACAAATTCCTTAAATTGTAGCAATTTGTTGAGTATTTTTTTTCGTGTCTAATCCGCATATATATCACCATTGCCCTTGATTTTCTTGATTGTATATCTCTTAAATGTCAACATATACACGTGTGATTTAATTTGCAAACATTTTTCATTGCCGAGAACCTCGATCACAGTGTAAAAAAGGCGTAAGGTTCATAATGGTGTAAAATTAAAATGGGATATACCGGGCTAGGATTCGAGTTACAGGAACAAGGGCCAAACCAACCACCCAAGAATGGAATCGTCAAGCGAAAACACTTGAAAACCTCCTAGAATCAGCTTTTCTTGCCACCAGACCTTTCTCCTTCAATTAGGAATCTGATGCCGTCACTAAACACATTCCTTAAATTGTAGCCATTTGTTGAGTGTTTTTTTTTTGGTGTCTAATCCGCATATATATCACCATTTCCCTTGATTTTCTTGACTGTATATCTCTTAAATTTCAAAATATAGACGTGTGATTTAGTTTACGAAGATTTTTCAATGCCGAGAATCTCGATCAGAGAGTAAAAAAGGCGTAAGGTTCACAATTGTGTAAAACTAAAATGGGATATACCGGGCTTGGTTTCGAGTTACGGGAACAAGGGCCAAACCAACCGACCTAAGAATGGAGTCGTCGAGCGAAAACACTTGACAACCACCTAGAAGCAGCTTTTCTTACCACCAGACCTTTCTCCGTCAATTAGGAATCTGATGCCGTCACTAAACACATTCCTTAAATTGTAGCCATTTGTTGAGTGTTTTTTTTTTTTGTGTCTAATCCGCATATATATCAATATTGCCCTTGATTTTCTTAACTGTATATCTCTTAAATGTCATCATATACACGTATGATTTAGTTTATGAAGATTTTTCAATGCCGAGAACCTCGATCAGAGAGTAAAAAAGGCGTAAGGTTCACAAAGGTGTAAAATTAAAACGGGATATACTGGGCTAGGATTCGAGTTACAGGAACAAGGGCCAAACCAACCACCCAAGAATGGAATCGTCGAGCGAAAACACTTGACAACCTCCTAGAAGCAGCTTTTCTTGCCACCAGACCTTTCTCCATCAATTAGGAATCTGATGCCGTCATTAAACACATTCCTTAAATTGTAACCATTTGTTGAGTGATTTTTTTTGGTGTCTAATCCGCAAATATATCACCATTGCCCTTGATTTTCTTGACTGTATATCTCTTAAATGTACAACATATACACGTGTGAATTAGTTTACGAAGATTTTTCATTGCCGAGAACCTCGATCAGAGAGTAAAAAAGTGCGTAAGGTTCACAATGGTGTAAAATTAAAATGGATATACCGGGCTACGATTCGAGTTACAGGAACAAGGGCCAAACCAACCACCCAAGAATGGAATCGTCGAGCAAAAACACTTGACAACCTCCTAGAAGCAGCTTTTCTTGCCACCAGACCTTTCTCCATCAATTAGGAATCTAATGCCGTCACTAAACACATTCCTTAAATTGTAGCCATGTGTTGTGTGTTTGTTTTGGTGTCTAATCCGCATATATATCACCATTGCCCTTGATTTTCTTAACTGTATATCTCCTAAATACAACATATACACGTGTGATTTAGTTTACGAAGATTTTTCAATGCCGAGAACCTCGATCAGAGAGTAAAAAAGTGCGTAAGGTTCACAATGGTGTAAAATTAAAATGGGATATACTGGGCTAGGATTCGAGTTACAGCAACAAGGGCCAAACCAACCACCCAAGAATGGAATCGTCGAGCAAAAACACTTGACAACCTCCTAGAAGCAGCTTTTCTTGCCACTAGACCTTTCTCCATCAATTAGGAATCTAATGCCGTCACTAAACACATTCCTTAAATTGTAGCCATTTGTTGAGTGTTTTTTTTTGCTGTCTAATCCGCATATATATCACCATTGCCCTTGATTTTCTTGACTGTATATATCTTAAATGTCGACATATACACGTGTGATTTAGTTTACGAAGATTTTTCAATGCCGAGAACCTCGATCAGAGAGTAAAAAAGGCGTAAGGTTCACAATGGTGTAAAATTAAAATGGGATATACCGGGCTAGGATTCGAGTTACAGGAGCAAGGGCCAAACCAACCACCCAAGAATGGAATCGTCGAGCGAAAACACTTGACAACCTCCTAGAAGCAGCTTTTCTTGCCACCAGACCTTTCTCCATCAATTAGGAATCTGATGGGGTCACTAAACACATTCCTTAAATTGTAGCCATTTGTTGAGTTTTTTTTATGTCTAATCCGCATATATATTACCATTTCCCTTGATTTTCTTCACTGTATAACTCTTAAATATCAACATATACACGTGTGATTTAGTTTACGAAGATTTTTCAATGTAGAGAACCTCGATCAGAGAGTAAAAAAGGCGTATGATTCACAATGGTGTAAGATTAAAATGGGATATACCGGGCTACGATCCGTGTTACAGAAACAAGGGCCAAACCAACCACCCAAGAATTGAATCGTCGAGCGAAAACACTTGACAACCTCCTAGAAACAGCTTTTCTTGCCACCAGACCTTTCTCCATCAGTTAGGAATCTGATGCCATCACTAAACACATTCATTAAATTGTAGCCATTTGTTGAGTGTTTTTTTTTTGTGTCTAATCCACATATATATCACCATTGCCCTTCATTTTCTTGACTGTATATCTATTTAATGTCGACATATACACGTGTGATTTAGTTTACGAAGATTTTTCAGTGCCGTGAACCTCGATCAGAGAGTAAAAAAGGCGTAAGGTTCACAATGGTGTAAAATTAAAATGGGATATATCGGGCTAGGATTCGAGTTACAGGAACAAGGGCCAAACCAACTACCCAAGAATGGATTCGTTGAGCGAAAACATTTGACAACCTCCTAGAAGCAGCTTTTCTTGCCACCAGACCTTTCTCCATCAATTAGGAATCGGATGCCGTCACTAAACACATTCCTTAAATTGTAGCCATCTGTTGAGTGTTTTGTTTTTGTTGTCTAATCCGCATATATATCACCATTGCCCTTTATTTTCTTCCCTGTATATCTCTTAAATATCAGCATATAGACGTGTGATTTAGTTTACGAAGATTTTTCAATGCCGAGAACCTCGATCAGAGAGTAAAAAAGGCGTAAGGTTCACAATGGGGTTAATTTAAAATGGGATATACGGGGCTAGGATTCGAGTTACAGGAACAAGGGCCAAACCAACCACCCAAGAATGGAATCGTCGAGCGAAAACACTTGACAACCTCCTAGAAGTAGCTTTTCTTGCCACCAGACCTTTCTCCATCAATTTGGAATCTGATGCCGTCACTAACCACATTCCCTAAATTGTAGCCATTTGTTGTGTGATTGTTTTTGGGGTCTAATCCGCATATATATCACCATTTCCCTTGATTTTCTTCACTGTATATCTCTTAAATATCAACTTATACACGTGTGATCTAGTTTACGAAGATTTTTCAATGCCGAGAACATCGTTCAGAGAGTAAAAAAGGCGCAAGGTTCACAATGGTGTGACATTAAAATGGGATATACCGGGCTAGGATTCGAGTTACAAGGACAAGGGCCAAACCAACCACCCAAGAACGGAATCGTCGAGAGAAAACACTTGACAACCTCCAAGAAGCAGCTTTTCTTGCCACCAGACCTTTCTCCATCAATTAGGAATCTGATGCCGTCACTAAACACATTCTTTAAATTGTAGCCATTTGTTAAGTGTTTTTTTTGGTGTCTAATCCGCATATATATCACCGTTGCCCTTGATTTTCTTGAATGTATATCTCTTAAATGTCAACATATACATGTGTGATTTAGTTTACAAAGATTTTTCAATGCCGAGAACCTCGATCAGAGAGTAAAAAAGGTGTAAGGTTCACAATGGTATAAAATTAAAATGGGATATACCGGGCTAGAATTCGAGTTACAGGAACAAGGGCCAAACCAACCACCCAAAAATGGAATCGTCGAGCGAAAACACTTGACAACCTCCTAGAAGCAGCTTTTCTTACTAACATCCCTTTCTCTATCAATTAGGAATATGATGCCGTCACTAAACACATTCCTTAAATTTTAGCCATTTGTTGAGTGTTTTTTTTGGTGTCTAATCCGCATATATATCACCGTTGCCCGTATTTTCTTGACTGTATATCTTTTAAATATCAACATATACACGTGTGATTTAATTTACGAAGATTTTTCAATGCCGACAACCTCGATCAGAGAGTAAAAAAGGAGTAAGGTTCACAATGGTGTAAAATTTAAATGGGATATACCAGGCTAGGATTCGAGTTACAGGAACAAGGGCCAAACCAACCACCCAAAAATGGAGTCCTCAAGCGAAAACACTTGACAACCTCCTAGAAGCAGCTTTTCTTACCACCAGACCTTTCTCTATCAATTAGGAATATGATGCCGTCACTAAACACATTCCTTAAATTGTAGCCATTTGTTGAGTGATTTTTTGGTGTCTAATCATCATATATATCACCGTTGCCCTTGATTTTCTTGACTGTATATCTCTTAAATATCAACATATACACGTGTGATTTAGTTTACGAAGATTTTTCAATGCCGAGAACCTCGATCAGAGAGTAAAAAAGGCGTAAGGTTCACAATGGTGTAAAATTAAAATGGGATATACCGGGCTAGGATTCGAGGTACAGGAACAAGGGCCAAACCAACCACCCAAGAATGGAATCATCGAGCGAAAACACTTGACAACCTCCTAGAAGCAGAGTTTCTTGCCACCAGACCTTTCTCCATCAATTAGGAATCTGATGCCGTCACTAAACACATTCCTTAAATTGTAGCCATTTGTTGAGTGTTTTTTTTTGTGTCTAATCCATATATATATCACCATTGCCCTTGATTTTCTTGATTGTATATCTCTTAAAAGTCAACATATTCACGTGTGATTTAGTTTACGAAGATTTTTAAATGCCGAGAACCTCGATCAGAGAGTAAAAAAGGCGTAAGGTTCACAATGGTGTAAAATTGAAATGGGATATACCGGACTAGGATTCGAGTTACAGGAACAAGGGCCAAACCAACCACCCAAGAATGGAATCGGAGAGCGAAAACACTTGAGAACCTCCTACAAGCAGCTTTTCTTGCCACCAGACCTTTCTCCATCAATTAGGAATCTGATGCCGTCACTAAACACATTCCTTAAATTCTAGCCATATGTTGAGTGTTTTTTTTTGGTGTCCAATCCGCATATATATCGCCATTGCCCTTGATTTTCTTGACTGTATATCTCTTAAATATCAACATATGCACGTGTGATTTAGTTTACGAATATTTTTCAATGCCGAGAACCTCGATCAGAGAGTAAAAAAGGCGTATGGTTCACAATGGTGTAAAACTAAAATGGGATATACCGGGCTAGGATTCGAGTTACAGGAACAAGGGCCAAACCAACCACCCAAGAATGGAATCGTCGAGCGAAAACACTTGACAACCTCCTAGAAGCAGCTTTTCTTACCACGAGACCTTTCTCCATCAATTAGGAATCTGATGCCGTCCCTAAACACATTCTTTAAATTGTAGCCATTTGTTGAGTTTTTTTTTTTTTGTGTCTAATCCGCATATATAACACCATTGCCCTTGATTTTCTTGACTGTATATCTCTTAAATGTCAACATATATACATGTGATTTAGTTTACGAAGATATTTCAATGTCGAGAACCTCGATCAGAAAGTAAAAAAGGCGCAAGGTTCACAATGCTGTAACATTAAAATGGGATATACCGGGCTAGGATTCGAGTTACAAGGACAAGGGCCAAACCAACCACCCAAGAATGGAATCGTCGAGAGAAAACACTTGACAACCTCCTAGAAGCAGCTTTTCTTGCCACCAGACCTTTCTCCATCAATTAGGAATCTGATGCCGTCCCTAAACACATTCTTTAAATTGTAGCCATTTGTTGAGTGTTTTTTTTTTTTTGCTGTCTAATCCGCATATATATCACCGTTTCCCTTGATTTCCTTGACTGTATATCTCTTAAATGTCAACATATATATGTGTGATTTAGTTTACGAAGATATTTCAATGCCGAGAACCTCGATCAGAGAGTAAAAAAGGCGCAAGGTTCACAATGGTGTAACATTAAAATGGGAAATAACGGGATAGGATTCGAGTTACAAGGATAAGGGCCAAACCAACCACCTAAGAATGGAATCGTAGAGAGAAAACACTTGACAACCTCCTAGAAGCAGCTTTTCTTGCCACCAGACCTTTCTCCATCAATTAGGAATCTAATGCCGTCACTAAACACATTCTTTAAATTGTAGACATTTGTTGAGTGTTTTTTTTTTTTGTGTCTAATCCTCATATATATCACCGTTGCCCTTGATTTTCTTGAATGTATATCTCTTAAATGTCAACATATACACATGTGATTTAGTTTACGAAGATTTTTCAATGCCGAGAACCTCGATCATAGAGTAAAAAAGACGTAAGGTTCACAATGGTGTAAAATTAAAATGGGATATACCGGGCTAGGATTCGAGTTACAGGAACAAGGGCCAAACCAACCACCCAAAAATGGAGTCCTCGAGCGAAAACACTTGACAACCTCCTAGAAGCAGCTTTTCTTACCACCAGACCTTTCTCTATCAATTCGGAAAATAATTCCGTCACTAAACACATTCCTTAAATTTTAGCCATTTGTTGAGTGTTTTTTTGGTGTCTAATCCGCATATATATCACCGTTGCCCTTGATTTTCTTGACTGTATATCTCTTAAATAAAAACATATACACGTGTGATTTAGTTTACGAAGATTTTTCAATGCCGAGAACCTCGATCAGAGAGTAAAAAAGGCGTAAGGTTCACAATGGTGTAAAATTAAATTGGGATATACCGGGCTAGGATTCGAGTTACAGGAACAAGGGCCAAACCAACCATCCAAGAATGGAATCGTCGAGCGAAAACACTTGACAACCACCTAGAAGCAGCTTTTCTTGCCACCAGACCTTTCTCCGTTAATTAGGAATCTCATGCCATCACAAAACACATTCCCTAAATTGTAGCTATCTGTTGAGTGTTTTTTTTTGGTGTCTAATCCGCATATATATCACCATTTCACTTGATTTTCCTGACTGTATATCTCTTAAATTTCAACATATACACGAGTCATTTAGTTTACGAAGATTTTTCAATGCCGATAACGTCGATCAGAGAGTAAAAAAGGCGTATGGTTCACAATGGTGTAAAACTAAAATGGGATATACCGGGCTAGGATTCGAGTTACAGGAACAAGGGCCAAACCAACCACCCAATAATGGAATCGTCGAGTGAAAACACTTGACAAACTCTTAGAAGCAGCTTTTCTTACCACCAGACCTTTCTCCATCAATTAGGAATCTGATGCCGTCACTAAACACATTCCTTAAATTGTGGCCATTTGTTGAGTGTTTTTTTTGGTGTCTAATCCGCATATATATCACCGTTGCCCTTGATTTTCTTGACTGTATATCTTTTAAATATCAACATACACACGTGTGATTTAGTTTACGAAGATTTTTCAATGCCGAGAACCTCGATCAGAGAGTAAAAAAGGCGTAAGTTTCACAATGGTGTAAAATTTAAATGGGATATACCGGGGTAGGATTCGAGTTACAGGAACAAGGGCCAAACCAACCACCCAAAAATGGAGTCATCGAGCGAAAACACTTGACCACCTCCTAGAAGCAGCTTTTCTAACCACCAGACCTTTCCCTATCAATTAGGAATATGATGCCGTCACTAAACACATTCCTTAAATTGTAGCCATTTGTTGAGTGTTTTTTTGGTGTCTAATCCGCATATATATCACCGTTGCCCTTGATTTTCTTGACTGTATATCTCTTAAATATCAACATATACATGTGTGATTTAGTTTACGAAGATTTTTCAATGCCGAGAACCTCGATCAGAGAGTAAAAAAGGCGTAAGGTTTTAAAACGGGATATTACGGGCTAGGATTCAAGTTACAGGAACAAGGGCCAAACAAACCACCCAAGAATGGAAGCGTCGAGCGAAAACACTTGACAACCTCCTAGAAGCAGCTTTTCTTGCCACCAAACCTTTCTCCATCAATTAGGAATCTGATGCCGTCACTAAACACATTCCTTAAATTGTAGCCATTTGTTGAGTGTTTTTTTTTGTGTCTAATCCGCATATATATCACCGTTCCCCTTGATTTTCTTGACTGTATATCTCTTAAATGTCAACATATACACGTGTGATTTAGTTTACGAAGATTTTTCAATGCCGAGAACCTCGATCAGAGAGTAAAAAAGGCGTAAGGTTCACAATGGTGTAAAATTAAAATGGGATATACCGAGCTAGGATTCGAGTTACAGAAACAAGGGCCAAACCAACCACCCAAGAATGGAATCGGCGAGCGAAAACACTTGAGAACCTCCTACAAGCAGCTTTTCTTGCCACCAGACCTTTCTCCATCAATTAGGAATCTGATGCCGTCACTAAACACATTCCTTAAATTGTAGCCATATGTTGAGTGTTTTTTTTGGTGTCTAATCTGCATATATATCACCATTGCCCTTGATTTTCTTGACTGTATATCTCATAACTATGAACATATACACGTGTGATTTAGTTTACGCAGATTTTTCAATGCCGAGAACCTGGATCAGAGAGTAAAAAAGGCGTAAGGTTCACAATGGGGTAAAATTAAAATGGGATATACTGGGCTAGGATTCGAGTTACAGCAACAAGGGCCAAACCAACCACCCAAGAATGGAATCGTCGAGCAAAAACACTTGACAACCTCCTAGAAGCAGCTTTTCTTGCCACTAGACCTTTCTCCATCAATTAGGAATCTAATGCCGTCACTAAACACATTCCTTAAATTGTAGCCATTTGTTGAGTGTTTTTTTTTGGTGTCTAATCCGCATATATATCACCATTGCCCTTGATTTTCTTGACTGTATATATCTTAATTGTCGACATATATACGTGTGATTTAGTTTACGAAGATTTTTCAATGCCGAGAACCTCGATCAGAGAGTAAAAAAGGCGTAAGGTTCACAATGGTGTAAAATTAAAATGGGATATACCGGGCTAGGATTCGAGTTACAGGAGCAAGGGCCAAACCAACCACCCAAGAATGGAATCGTCGAGCGAAAACACTTGACAACCTCCTAGAAGCAGCTTTTCTTGCCACCAGACCTTTCTCCATCAATTAGGAATCTGATGGGGTCACTAAACACATTCCTTAAATTGTTGCCATTTGTTGAGTTTTTTTTATGTCTAATCCGCATATATATTACCATTTCCCTTGATTTTCTTCACTGTATAACTCTTAAATATCAACATATACACGTGTAATTTAGTTTACGAAGATTTTTCAATGTAGAGAACCTCGATCAGAGAGTAAAAAAGGCGTATGATTCACAATGGTGCAAGATTAAAATGGGATATACCGGGCTACGATCCGTCTTACAGAAACAAGGGCCAAACCAACCACCCAAGAATTGAATCGTCGAGCGAAAACACTTGACAACCTCCTAGAAACAGCTTTTCTTGCCACCAGACCTTTCTCCATCAGTTAGGAATCTGATGCCATCACTAAACACATTCATTAAATTGTAGCCATTTGTTGAGTGTTTTTTTTTGTGTCCAATCCACATATATATCACCATTGCCCTTCATTTTCTTGACTGTATATCTATTTAATGTCGACATATACACGTGTGATTTAGTTTACGAAGATTTTTCAGTGCCGTGAACCTCGATCAGAGAGTAAAAAAGGCGTAAGGTTCACAATGGTGTAAAATTAAAATGGGATATATCGGGCTAGGATTCGAGTTACAGGAACAAGGGCCAAACCAACTACCCAAGAATGGATTCGTCGAGCGAAAACATTTGACAACCTCCTAGAAGCAGCTTTTCTTGCCACCAGACCTTTCTCCATCAATTAGGAATCGGATGCCGTCACTAAACACATTCCTTAAATTGTAGCCATCTGTTGAGTGTTTTGTTTTTGTTGTCTAATCCGCATATATATCACCATTGCCCTTTATTTTCTTCCCTGTATATCTCTTAAATATCAGCATATAGACGTGTGATTTAGTTTACGAAGATTTTTCAATGCCGAGAACCTCGATCAGAGAGTAAAAAAGGCGTAAGGTTCACAATGGGGTCAATTTAAAATGGGATATACGGGGCTAGGATTCGAGTTACAGGAACAAGGGCCAAACCAACCACCCAAGAATGGAATCGTCGAGCGAAAACACTTGACAACCTCCTAGAAGTAGCTTTTCTTGCCACCAGACCTTTCTCCATCAATTTGGAATCTGATGCCGTCACTAACCGCATTCCCTAAATTGTAGCCATTTGTTGTGTGATTGTTTTTGGGGTCTAATCCGCATATATATCACCATTTCCCTTGATTTTCTTCACTGTATATCTCTTAAATATCAACTTATACACGTGTGATCTAGTTTACGAATATTTTTCAATGCCGAGAACATCGTTCAGAGAGTAAAAAAGGCGCAAGGTTCACAATGGTGTGACATTAAAATGGGATATACCGGGCTAGGATTCGAGTTACAAGGACAAGGGCCAAACCAACCACCCAAGAACGGAATCGTCGAGAGAAAACACTTGACAACCTCCAAGAAGCAGCTTTTCTTGCCACCAGACCTTTCTCCATCAATTAGGAATCTGATGCCGTCACTAAACACATTCTTTAAATTGTAGCCATTTGTTAAGTGTTTTTTTTGGTGTCTAATCCGCATATATATCACCGTTGCCCTTGATTTTCTTGAATGTATATCTCTTAAATGTCAACATATACATGTGTGATTTAGTTTACAAAGATTTTTCAATGCCGAGAACCTCGATCAGAGAGTAAAAAAGGCATAAGGTTCACAATGGTATAAAATTAAAATGGGATATACCGGGCTAGAATTCGAGTTACAGGAACAAGGGCCAAACCAACCACCCAAAAATGGAATCGTCGAGCGAAAACACTTGACAACCTCCTAGAAGCAGCTTTTCTTACTACCATCCCTTTCTCTATCAATTAGGAATATGATGCCGTCACTAAACACATTCCTTAAATTTTAGCCATTTGTTGAGTGTTTTTTTTGGTGTCTAATCCGCATATATATCACCGTTTCCCGTATTTTCTTGACTGTATATCTTTTAAATATCAACATATACACGTGTGATTTAATTTACGAAGATTTTTCAATGCCGACAACCTCGATCAGAGAGTAAAAAAGGAGTAAGGTTCACAATGGTGTAAAATTTAAATGGGATATACCGGGCTAGGATTCGAGTTACAGGAACAAGGGCCAAACCAACCACCCAAGAATGGAATCGTCGAGCGAAAACACTTGACAACCTCCTAGAAGCAGCTTTTCTTACCACCAGACCTTTCTCCATCAATTAGGAATCTGATGCCGTCACTAAACACATTCCTTAAATTGTAGCCATTTGTTGAGTTTTTTTTTTGTGTCTAATCCGCATATATAACACCATTGCCCTTGATTTTCTTGACTGTATATCTCTTAAATGTCAACATATATACATGTGATTTAGTTTACGAAGATATTTCAATGTCGAGCACCTCGATCAGAAAGTAAAAAAGGCGCAAGGTTCACAATGCTGTAACATTAAAATGGGATATACCGGGCTAGGATTCGAGTTACAAGGACAAGGGCCAAACCAACCACCCAAGAATGGAATCGTAGAGAGAAAACACTTGACAACCTCCTAGAAGCAGCTTTTCTTGCCACCAGACCTTTCTCCATCAATTAGGAATCTAATGCCGTCACTAAACACATTCTTTAAATTGTAGCCATTTGTTGAGTGTCTTTTTTTTGTGTCTAATCATCATATATATCACCGTTGCCCTTGATTTTCTTGAATGTATATCTCTTAAATGTCAACATATACACATGTGATTTAGTTTACGAAGATTTTTCAATGCCGAGAACCTCGATCATAGAGTAAAAAAGACGTAAGGTTCACAATGGTGTAAAATTAAAATGGGATATACCGGGCTAGGATTCGAGTTACAGGAACAAGGGCCAAACCAACCACCCAAGAATGGAATCGTCGAGCGAAAACACTTGACAACCTCCTAGAAGCAGCTTTTCTTACTACCATCCCTTTCTCTATCAATTAGGAATATGATGCCGTCACTAAACACATTCCTTAAATTTTAGCCATTTGTTGAGTGTTTTTTTTGGTGTCTAATCCGCATATATATCACCGTTTCCCGTATTTTCTTGACTGTATATCTTTTAAATATCAACATATACACGTGTGATTTAATTTACGAAGATTTTTCAATGCCGACAACCTCGATCAGAGAGTAAAAAAGGAGTAAGGTTCACAATGGTGTAAAATTTAAATGGGATATACCGGGCTAGGATTCGAGTTACAGGAACAAGGGCCAAACCAACCACCCAAGAATGGAATCGTCGAGCGAAAACACTTGACAACCTCCTAGAAGCAGCTTTTCTTACCACCAGACCTTTCTCCATCAATTAGGAATCTGATGCCGTCACTAAACACATTCCTTAAATTGTAGCCATTTGTTGAGTTTTTTTTTTGTGTCTAATCCGCATATATAACACCATTGCCCTTGATTTTCTTGACTGTATATCTCTTAAATGTCAACATATATACATGTGATTTAGTTTACGAAGATATTTCAATGTCGAGCACCTCGATCAGAAAGTAAAAAAGGCGCAAGGTTCACAATGCTGTAACATTAAAATGGGATATACCGGGCTAGGATTCGAGTTACAAGGACAAGGGCCAAACCAACCACCCAAGAATGGAATCGTCGAGAGAAAACACTTGACAACCTCCTAGAGGCAGCTTTTCTTGCCACCAGACCTTTCTCCATCAATTAGGAATCTGATGCCGTCACTAAACACATTCTTTAAATTGTAGCCATTTGTTGAGTGTTTTTTTTTGCTGTCTAATCCGCATATATATCACCGTTTCCCTTGATTTCCTTGACTGTATATCTCTTAAATGTCAACATATATATGTGTGATTTAGTTTACGAAGATATTTCAATGCCGAGAACCTCGATCAGAGAGTAAAAAAGGCGCAAGGTTCACAATGGTGTAACATTAAAATGGGAAATACCGGGATAGGATTCGAGTTACAAGAATAAGGGCCAAACCAACCACCCAAGAATGGAATCGTAGAGAGAAAACACTTGACAACCTCCTAGAAGCAGCTTTTCTTGCCACCAGACCTTTCTCCATCAATTAGGAATCTAATGCCGTCACTAAACACATTCTTTAAATTGTAGCCATTTGTTGAGTGTCTTTTTTTTGTGTCTAATCATCATATATATCACCGTTGCCCTTGATTTTCTTGAATGTATATCTCTTAAATGTCAACATATACACATGTGATTTAGTTTACGAAGATTTTTCAATGCCGAGAACCTCGATCATAGAGTAAAAAAGACGTAAGGTTCACAATGGTGTAAAATTAAAATGGGATATACCGGGCTAGGATTCGAGTTACAGGAACAAGGGCCAATCCAACCACCCAAAAATGGAGTCCTCGAGCGAAAACACTTGACAACCTCCTAGAAGCAGCTTTTCTTACCACCAGACCTTTCTCTATCAATTCGGAAAATAATTCCGTCACTAAACACATTCCTTAAATTTTAGCCATTTGTTGAGTGTTTTTTTGGTGTCTAATCCGCATATATATCACCGTTGCCCTTGATTTTCTTGACTGTATATCTCTTAAATAAAAACATATACACATGTGATTTAGTTTACGAAGATTTTTCAATGCCGAGAACCTCGATCAGAGAGTAAAAAAGGCGTAAGGTTCACAATGGTGTAAAATTAAATTGGGATATACCGGGCTAGGATTCGAGTTACAGGAACAAGGGCCAAACCAACCATCCAAGAATGGAATCGTCGAGCGAAAACACTTGACAACCACCTAGAAGCAGCTTTTCTTGCCACCAGACCTTTCTCCGTTAATTAGGAATCTCATGCCGTCACAAAACACATTCTCTAAATTGTAGCCATCTGTTGAGTGTTTTTTTTGGTGTCTAATCCGCATATATATCACCATTTCACTTGATTTTCCTGACTGTATATCTCTTAAATTTCAACATATACACGAGTGATTTAGTTTACGAAGATTTTTCAATGCCGATAACGTCGATCAGAGAGTAAAAAAGGCGTATGGTTCACAATGGTGTAAAACTAAAATGGGATATACCGGGCTAGGATTCGAGTTACAGGAACAAGGGCCAAACCAACCACCCAAAAATGGAGTCGTCGAGCGAAAACACTTGACAACCTCCTAGAAGCAGCTTTTCTAACCACCAGACCTTTCCCTATCAATTAGGAATATGATGCCGTCACTAAACACATTCCTTAAATTGTAGCCATTTGTTGAGTGTTTTTTTGGTGTCTAATCCGCATATATATCACCGTTGCCCTTGATTTTCTTGACTGTATATCTCTTAAATATCAACATATACATGTGTGATTTAGTTTACGAAGATTTTTCAATGCCGAGAACCTCGATCAGAGAGTAAAAAAGGCGTAAGGTTTTAAAACGGGATATTACGGGCTAGGATTCGAGTTACAGGAACAAGGGCCAAACAAACCACCCAAGAATGGAAGCGTCGAGCGAAAACACTTGACAACCTCCTAGAAGCAGCTTTTCTTGCCACCAAACCTTTCTCCATCAATTAGGAATCTGATGCCGTCACTAAACACATTCCTTAAATTGTAGCCATTTGTTGAGTGTTTTTTTTTTTGTGTCTAATCCGCATATATATCACCGTTCCCCTTGATTTCCTTGACTGTATATCTCTTAAATGTCAACATATATATGTGTGATTTAGTTTACGAAGATATTTCAATGCCGAGAACCTCGATCAGAGAGTAAAAAAGGCGTAAGGTTCACAATGGTGTAAAATTAAAATGGGATATACCTAGCTAGGATTCGAGTTACAGAAACAAGGGCCAAACCAACCACCTAAGAATGGAATCCTCGTGCGAAAACACTTGACAACCTCCTAGAAGCAACTTTTCTTGCCACCAGACCTTTCTCCATCAATTAGGAATCTGATGCCGTCACTAAACACATTCCTTAAATTGTAGCCATATGTTGAGTGTTTTTTTTGGTGTCTAATCTGCATATATATCACCATTGCCCTTGATTTTCTTGACTGTATATCTCATAACTATGAACATATACACGTGTGATTTAGTTTACGCAGATTTTTCAATGCCGAGAACCTGGATCAGAGAGTAAAAAAGGCGTAAGGTTCACAATGGTGTAAAATTAAATTGGGATATACCGGGGTTGGATTCGAGTTACAGGAACAAGGGCCAAACCAACCACCCAAAAATGGAGTCGTCAAGCGAAAACACTTGACAACCTCCTAGAAGCAGCTTTTCTAACCACCAGACCTTTCTCTATCAATTAGGAATATGATGCCGTCACTAAACACATTCCTTAAATTGTAGCCATTTGTTGAGTGTTTTTTTGGTGTTTAATCCCCATATATATCACCGTTGCCCTTGATTTTCTTGACAGTATATCTCTTAAATATCAACATATACACGTGTGATTTAGTTTACGAAGATTTTTCAATGCCGAGAACCTCGTTCAGAGAGTAAAAAAGGCGTATGGTTTTAAAATGGGATATTACGGGCTAGGATTCGAGTTACAGGAACAAGGCCCAAACAAACCACCCAAGAATGGAAGCGTCGAGCGAAAACACTTGACAACCTCCTAGAAGCAGCTTTTCTTGCCACCAAACCTTTCTCCATCGATTAGGAATCTGATGTCGTCACTAAACACATTCCTTAAATTGTAGCCATTTGTTGAGTGTTTTTTTTGTGTCTAATCCGCACATATATCAATATTGCCCTTGATTTTCTTAACTGTATATCTCTTAAATGTTAACATATACACGTGTGATTTTGTTTACGAAGATTTTTCAATGCCGAGAAGCTCGATCAGAGAGTAAAAAAGGCGTAAGGTTCACAATGGGGTAAAATTAAATAGGGATATACCGGGCTAATATTCGAGTTACAGGAACAAAGGCCAGACCAACCACCCAAGAATGGAATCGTCGAGCGAAAACACTTGACAACCTCCTAGAAGCAGCTTTTCTTGCCACCAGACCTTTCTCCATCGATTAGGAATCTGATGCCGTCACTAAACACATTCCTTAAATTGTAGCCATATGTTGAGTGTTTTTTTTTTTGGTGTCTAATCCGCATATATATCACCATTGCCCATTATTTTCTTGACTGTATATCTCATAAATATGAACATATACACATGTGATTTAGTTTACGAAGATTTTTCAATGCCGAGAACCTCGACCAGAGAGTAAAAAAGGCGTAAGGTTCACAATGGTGTAAAATTAAATTGGGATATACCGGGCTAGGATTTGAGTTACAGGAACAAAGGCCAGACCAACCACCCAAGAATGGAATCGTCGAGCGAAAACACATGACAACCTCCTAGAAGCAACTTTTCTTGCCACCAGACCTTCCTCCGTTAATTAGGAATCTGATGCCGTCACTAAACACATTCCCGAAATTGTTGCCATCTGTTGAGTGTTTTTTTTGTGTCTAATCCGCATATATATCACCATTTCACCTGATTTTCCTGACTGTATATCTCATAAATTTCAACATATAGACGTGTGATTTAGTTTACGAAGATTTTTCAATGACGAGAACCTCGATCAGAGAGTAAAAAAGGCGTATGGTTCACAATGGTGTAAAACTAAAATGGGATATACCGGGCTAGGATTCGAGTTACAGGAACAAGGGCCAAACCAACCACCCAAGAATGGAATCGTCGAGCGAAAACACTTGACAACCTCCTAGAAGCAGCTTTTCTTACCACCAGACCTTTCTCCGTCAATTAGGAATCTGATGCCGTCACTAAACACATTCCTTAAATTGTAGCCAATTGTTGAGTGTTTTTTTTTTGGTGTCTAATCCGCACATATATCAATATTGCCCTTGATTTTCTTAACTATATATCTCTTAAATGTCAACATATACACGTGTGATTTAGTTTACGAAGATTTTTCAATGCCGAGAACCTCGATCAGAGAGTAAAAAAGGCGTAAGGTTCACAATGGGGTAAAATTAAATAGGGATATACCGGGCTAGTATTCGAGTCACAGGAACAAAGGCCAGACCAACCTCCCAAGAACGGAATCGTCGAGTGAAAACACTTGACAACCTCCTAGAAACAGCTTTTCTTGCCACCAGACCTTTCTCCATCAATTAGGAATCTGATGCCGTCACTAAACAAATTCCTTAATTTGTAGCCATCTGTTGAGTGTTTTTTTTTTGGTGTCTTATCCGCATATATATCACCATTTCCCTAGATTTTCTTGATTGTATATCTCTTAAATACCAACATATACACGTGTGATTTAGTTTACGAAGATTTTTCAATGCCGAGAACCTCGATCAGAGAGTAAAAAAGGCGTAAGTTTCACAATGGTGTAAAATTTAAAATGGGATATACCGGGCTAGGATTCGAGTTACAGGAACATGGGCCAAACCAACCACCCAAAAATGGAATCGTCGAGTGAAAACACTTGACAACCTCCTAAACGCAGCTTTTCTTACCACCAGACCTTTCTCCATCAATTAGGAATCTGATGCCGTCACTAAACACATTCCTTAAATTGTAGCCATTTGTTGAGTGTTTTTTTTGGTGTCTAATCCGCATATATATCACCATTTCCCTTGATTTTCTTGACTATATGTCTCTTAAATGTCAACATATACAAGTGTAATTTAGTTTACGAAGATTTTTCAATGCCGAGAACCTCGATCAGTGAGTAAAAAAGGCGTAAGGTTCACAATGGTGTAAGATTAAAATGGTATATACCGGGCTCGGATTCGAGTTATAGGAACAAGGGCCAAACCAACCACCCAAGAATGGAATCGTCGAGTGAAAACACTTAACAACCTCCTAGAAGCAGCTTTTCTTGCCACCAGACATTTCTCCATCAATTAGGAATCTGATGCCGTCACTAAACAAATTCCTTAAATTGTAGCCATCTGTTGAGTGTTATTTTTTTGGTGTCTAATCCGCATATATATCACCATTTCCCTAGATTTTCTTGATTGTGTATCTCTTTAATATCAACATATACACGTGTGATTTAGTTTACGAAGATTTTTCAATTCCGAGAACCTCAATCAAAGAGTAAAAAAGGCGTAAGGTTCACAATGGTGTAAAATTAAAATGGGATATACCGGGCTAGGAATCGAGTTACAGGAACAAGGGCCAAACCAACCACCCAAGAATGGAATCGTCGAGCGAAAACACTTGACAACCTCCTAGACGCAGCTTTTCTTACCACCAGACCTATTTCCATCAATTAGGAATCTGACGCCGTCACTAAACACATTCCTTAAATTGTTGCCATTTGTTGAGTTTTTTTTTTTGTGTCTAATACGCATATATATCACCATTGTCTTAAATGTATATCTCTTAAATATCCACATATACACGTTTGATTTAGTTTACGAAGATTTTTCAATGCCGAGAAACTCGATCAGAGAGTAAAAAAGGCATAAGGTTCACAATGGTGTAAAATTAAAATGGGATATACCGGGCTAGGATTCGAGTTACAGGAACAAGGGCCAAACCAACCACCCAAGAATAGAATCGTCGAGCGAAAACACTTGACAAGCTCCTAGAAGCAGCTTTTCTTGCCACCAGACCTTTCTCCATCAATTAGGAATCGGATGCCGTAACTAAACACATTCCTTAAATTGTAACCATTTGTTGAGTGATTTTTTTGGTGTCTTATCCGCATATATATCACCATTGCCCTTAAATGTCAACATATACACGTGTGATTTAGTTTACGAAGATTTTTCAATGCCGAGAACCTCGATAAGAGAGAAAAAAGGCGTAAGGTTCACAATGGTGTAAGATTAAAATGGGATATACCGGGCTGGGATTCGAGTTACAGGAACAAGGGCCAAACCATCCCCCCAAGAATGGAATCGTCGAGCAAAAACACTTGACAACCTCCTAGAAGCAGGTTTTCTTACCACCAGACCTTTCTCCATCAATTAGGAATCTGATGCCGTCACTAAACACATTCCTTAAATTGTTGCCATTTGTTTAGTGTTTTTTTTGGTGTCTAATCCGCATATATATCACCATTGCCCTTGATTTTCTTGACTGTATGTCTCTTAAATGTCAACCTATACACGTGTGATTTAGTATACGAAGATTTTTCAATGCCGAGAACCTCAATCAGAGAGTAAAAATGGCGTAAGGTTCACAATGGTGTAAAATTAAAATGGGATATACCGGGCTAGGATTCGAGTTACAGGAACAAGGGCCAAACCAACCACCCAAGAATGGAATCGTCGAGCGAAAACGCTTGACATCCTCCTAGAAGCAGCTTTTCTTGCCCCCAGACTTTTCTCCATCAATTAGGAATTTGATGCCGTCACTAAACACATTCCTTAAATTGTAACCATTTGTTTAGTGATTTTTTTTGTGTCTAATCCGCATATATATCACCATTGCCCTTGATTTTCTTGGCTGCATATCTCTTAAATGTCAACATATACACCTGTGATTTAGTTTACGAAGATTTTTCAATCCCGAGAACCTCGATCAGAGAGTAAAAAAGGCGTAAGGTTCACAATGGTGCAAGATTAAAATGGGATATTACTGGGCTAGGATTCGAGTTACAGGAACAAGGGCCAAACCAACAACCTAATAATGGAATCGTCGAGCGAAAACATTTGACAACCTCCTAGAAGCAGCTTTTCTTGCCACAAGAGCTTTCTCCATCAATTAGGAATCTGATGCCGTCACTAAACACATTCCTTATATTGTAGGCATTTTTTTAGTGTTTTTTTTTGGTGTCTAATCCGCACATATCTCACCATTGCCCTTGATTTTCTTGACTGTATATCTCCTAAATGTCAACATATACACGTGTGATTTAGTTTACGAAGATTTTTCAATGCCGAGAACCTCGATAAGAGAGTAAAAAAGGCGTAAGGTTCACAATGGTGTAAGATTAAAATGGGATATACCGGGCTGGGATTCGAGTTACAGGAACAAGGGCCAAACCATCCCCCCCCAAGAATGGAATCGTCGAGCGAAAACACTTGACAACCTCCTAGAAGCAGCTTTTCTTACCACCAGACCTATTTCCATCAATTAGGAATCTGACGCCGTCACTAAACACATTCCTTAAATTGTTGCCATTTGTTGAGTTTTTTTTTGTGTCTAATACGCATATATATCACCATTGTCCTTGATTTTCTTAAATGTATATCTCTTAAATATCAACATATACACGTTTGATTTAGTTTACGAAGATTTTTGAATGCCGAGAAACTCGATCAGAGAGTAAAAAAGGCATAAGGTTCACAATGGTGTAAAATTAAAATGGGATATACCGGGCTAGGATTCGAGTTACAGCAACAAGGGCCAAACCAACCACCCAAGAATAGAATCGTCGAGCGAAAACACTTGACAAGCTCCTAGAAGCAGCTTTTCTTGCCACCAGACCTTTCTCCATCAATTAGGAATCTGATGCCGTAACAAAACACATTCCTTAAATTGTAACCATTTGTTGAGTGATTTTTTTTGGTGTCTTATCCGCATATATATCACCATTGCCCTTAAATGTCAACATATACACGTGTGATTTAGTTTACGAAGATTTTTCAATGCCGAGAACCTCGATAAGAGAGTAAAAAAGGCGTAAGGTTCACAATGGTGTAAGATTAAAATGGGATATACCGGGCTGGGATTCGAGTTACAGGAACAAGGGCCAAACCATCCCCCCAAGAATGGAATCGTCGAGCGAAAACACTTGACAACCTCCTAGAAGCAGGTTTTCTTACCACCAGACCTTTCTCCATCAATTAGGAATCTGATGCCGTCACTAAACACATTCCTTAAATTGTTGCCATTTGTTTAGTGTTTTTTTTGGTGTCTAATCCGCATATATATCACCATTGCCCTTGATTTTCTTGACTGTATGTCTCTTAAATGTCAACATATACACGTGTGATTTAGTATACGAAGATTTTTCAATGCCGAGAACCTCAATCAGAGAGTAAAAATGGCGTAAGGTTCACAATGGTGTAAAATTAAAATGGGATATACCGGGCTAGGATTCGAGTTACAGGAACAAGGGCCAAACCAACCACCCAAGAATGGAATCGTCGAGCGAAAACGCTTGACATCCTCCTAGAAGCAGCTTTTCTTGCCCCCAGACTTTTCTCCATCAATTAGGAATTTGATGCCGTCACTAAACACATTCCTTAAATTGTAACCATTTGTTTAGTGATTTTTTTTGTGTCTAATCCGCATATATATCACCATTGCCCTTGATTTTCTTGGCTGCCTATCACTTAAATGTCAACATATACACCTGTGATTTAGTTTACGAAGATTTTTCAATCCCGAGAACCTCGATCAGAGAGTAAAAAAGGCGTAAGGTTCACAATGGTGCAAGATTAAAATGGGATATTACTGGGCTAGGATTCGAGTTACAGGAACAAGGGCCAAACCAACAACCTAATAATGGAATCGTCGAGCGAAAACATTTGACAACCTCCTAGAAGCAGCTTTTCTTGCCACAAGAGCTTTCTGCATCAATTAGGAATCTGATGCCGTCACTAAACACATTCCTTATATTGTAGGCATTTTTTTAGTGTTTTTTTTTTTTGGTGTCTAATCCGCACATATCTCACCATTGCCCTTGATTTTCTTGACTGTATATCTCCTAAATGTCAACATATACACGTGTGATTTAGTTTACGAAGATTTTTCAATGCCGAGAACCTCGATAAGAGAGTAAAAAAGGCGTAAGGTTCACAATGGTGTAAGATTAAAATGGGATATACCGGGCTGGGATTCGAGTTACAGGAACAAGGGCCAAACCATCCCCCCCAAGAATGGAATCGTCGAGCGAAAACACTTGACAACCTCCTAGAAGCAGGTTTTCTTACCACCAGACCTTTCTCCATCAATTAGGAATCTGATGCCATCACTAAACACATTCCTTAAATTGTTGCCATTTGTTTAGTGTTTTTTTTGGTGTCTAATCCGCATATATATCACCATTGCCCTTGATTGTCTTGACTGTATGTCTCTTAAATGTCAACATATACACGTGTGATTTAGTATACGAAGATTTTTCAATGCCGAGAACCTCAATCAGAGAGTAAAAATTGCGTAAGGTTCACAATGGTGTAAAATTAAAATGGGATATACCGGGCTAGGATTCGAGTTACATGAACAAGGGCCAAACCAACCACCCAAGAATGGAATCGTCGAGCGAAAACGCTTGACATCCTCCTAGAAGCAGCTTTTCTTGCCACCAGACTTTTCTCCATCAATTAGGAATCTGATGCCGTCACTAAACACATTCCTTAAATTGTAACCATTTGTTTAGTGATTTTTTTTGGTGTCTAATCCGCATATATATCACCATTGCCCTGGATTTTCTTGGCTGCATATCTCTTAAATGTCAACACATACACGTGTGATTTAGTTTACGAAGATTTTTCAATGCCGAGAACCTCGATCAGAGAGTAAAAAAGGCGTAAGGTTCACAATGGTGTAAGATTAAAATGGGATATTACTGGGCTAGGATTCGAGTTACAGGAACAAGGGCCAAACCAACAACCTAATAATGGAATCGTCGAGCGAAAACATTTGACAACCTCCTAGAAGCAGCTTTTCTTGCCACAAGAGCTTTCTCCATCAATTAGGAATCTGATGCCGTCACTAAACACATTCCTTATATTGTAGGCATTTTTTTAGTGTTTTTTTTTTGGTGTCTAATCCGCACATATCTCACCATTGCCCTTGATTTTCTTGACTGTATATCTCCTAATTCTCAACATATACACGTGTGATTTAGTTTACGATGATTTTTCAAAGCCGAGAACCTCTATCAGAGAGTAAAAAAGGCGTAAGGTTCACAATGGTGTAAGACTAAAATGGGATATACCGGGCTAGGTTTCGAGTTACAGGAACAAGGGCCAAACCAACAACTCAAGAATGGAATCGTCGAGCGAAAACACTTGACAGCCTCCTAAAAGCAGCTTTTCTTACCACCAGACCATTCTCTATCAACTAGGAATCTGATGCCGTCACTAAACACGTTCCTTAACTTGTAGCCATTTGTTGAGTGATATTTTTTTGGTGTATAATCTGCATATATGTCACCATTGCCCTTGATTTTCTTGACTGTATATCTCTTAAATGTCAACATATACACGTGTGATTTAGTTTACGAAGATTTTTCAATGCCGAGAACCTCGATCAGAGAGTAAAAAAGGCGTAAGGTTCACAATGGTGTAAGATTAAAATGGGATATTCCTGGCTAGGATTCGAGTTACAGGAACAAGGGCCAAACAAACAACCCAAGAATGGAATCGTCGAGCGAAAACGCTTGACAACCTCCTAGAAGCAGCTTTTCTTGCCACCAGAGCTTTCTCCATCAATTAGGAATCTGATGCCGTTACTAAACACATTCCTTAAATTGTAGGCATTTGTTGAGTGTTTTTTTTGGTGTCTAATCCAAATATATATCACCATTGCCCTTGATTTTCTTGACTGTATATCTCCTAAATGTCAACATATACACGTGTGATTTAGTTTACGAAGATTTTTCAATGCCGAGAACCTCTATCAGAGAGTAAAAAAGGCGTAAGGTTCACAATGGGTAAAATTAAAATGGGATATACCGGGCTAGGATTCGAGTTACAGGAACAAGGGCTAAACCAACCACCTAAGAATGGAATCCTCGTGCGAAAACACTTGACAACCTCCTAGAAGCAACTTTTCTTGCCACCAGACCTTTCTCCATCAATTAGGAATCTGATGCCGTCACTAAACACATTCCTTAAATTGTAGCCATTTGTTGAGTGTTTTTTTTTTGGTGTCTAATCCGCATATATATCACCATTGCCCTTGATTTTCTTGACTGTATATCTCTTAAGTATCAACATATACACGTGTGATTTAGTTTACGAATATTTTTCAATGCCGAGAACCTCGATCAGAGAGTAAAAAAGACGTAAGGTACACAATGGTGTAAAATTAAAATGGGATATACCGGGCTAGGATTGAGTTACAGGAACAAGGGCCAAACCAACCACCCAGGAATGGAATCGTCAAGCGAAAACACTTGAAAACCTCCTAGAAGCAGCTTTTCTTGCTACCAGACCTTTCTCCATCAATTAGGAATTTGATGCCATCACTAAACACATTCCTTAAATTGTAGCCTTTTGTTGAGTGTTTTTTTTTTTTTTTGTGTCTAATCCACATATATATCACCATTGCCCTTGATTTTCTTGACTGTATATCTCTTAAATGTCAACATATACACGTGTGATTTAGTTTATGAAGATTTTTCAATGCCTAGAACCTCGATCAGAGAGTAAAAAAGGCGTTAGGGCTACAATAGTGTAAGATTAAAATGGGATATACCGGGCTAGGACTCGAGTTACAGGAACAAGGGCCAAACCAACCACCCAAGAATGGAATCGTCGAGCGAAAACACTTGACAACCTCCTAGACGTAGCTTTTCTTGCCACCAGACCATTCTCCATCAATTAGGAATCTGATGCCGTCACTAAACACATTCCTTAAATTGTAGCTTTTTGTTGAGTGATATTTTTTTGGTGTATAATCCGCATATATATCACCATGGCCCTTGATTTTTCTTGACTGTGTATCTCTTAAATGTCAACATATACATGTGTGATTTAGTTTACGGAGATTTTTCAACGCCGAGAACCTCGATCAGAGAGTTAAGAGGTGTAAGGTTCACAATGGTGTATGATTAAAATGGGATATACCGGGCTAGGATTCGAGTTACAGGAACAAGGGCCAAACCAACTACCCAAGAATGGAATCGTCTAGCGAAAACACTTGACAACCTCCTAGAAGCAGCTTTTCTAACCACCAGACCTTTTTCCGTCAATAAGGAATCTGATGCCGTCACTAAACACATTCCTTAAATTGTAGCAATTTGTTGAGTGTATTTTTTTGGTGTCTAATCCGCATATATATCACCAATGCCTATGATTTTCTTGATTGTATATCTCTTAAGTATCAACATATACACGAGTGATTTACTTTACGAAGATTTTTCAATGCAGAGAACCTCGATCAGAGAGTAAAAAAGGCGTAAGGTTCACAATGGTCTAAAATTAAAATGGGATATACCGGTCTAGGATTCGAGTTGCAGGAACAAGGGCAAAACCAACCACCCAAGAATGGAATCGTCGAGCGAAAACACTTGACAACCTCGTAGAAGCAGGTTTTCTTGCCACTAGACCTTTCTCCATAAATTAGGAATCTGATGCCGTCACTAAACACATTCCTTAAATTGTAGCCATTTGTTAAGTGATTTTTTTTGGTGTCTAATCCGCATATATATCAAGATTGCCCTTGATTTTCTTGACTGTATATCTGTTAAATGTCAACATATACATGTGTGATTTAGTTTACGAAGATTTTTCAATGCCGAGAACCTCGATCAGAGAGTAAAAAGGTGTAAGGTTCACAAATGTGTAAGATTAAAATGGGATATACCGGGCTAGTATTCGAGTTACAGGAACAAGGACCAAACCAACTACCCAAGAATGGAATCGTCGAGCGAAAACACTTGACAACCTCCTAGAAGCAGCTTTTTTTACCACAAGACCTTTTTCCGTCAATAAGGAATCTGATGCCGTCACTAAACACATTCCTTAAATTGTAGCCATTTGTTGAGTGTATTTTTTTGGTTTCTAATCCGCATATATATCACCATTGCCTTTGATTTTCTTAACTATATATCTCTTAAGTATCAACATATACACGTGTGATTTACTTTACGAATATTTTTCAATGCAGAAAACCTCGATCAGAGAGTAAAAAAGGCGTAAGGTTCAAAATGGTGTAAAATTAAAATGGGATATACCGGGCCGGGATTCGAGTTATAGAAACAAGGGCCAAACCAACCACCCAAGAATGGAATCGTCGAGTGAAAACACTTGACAACCTCCAAGAAGCAGCATTTCTTGCCACCAGACCTTTCTCCATCAATTAGTCATCTGATGCCGTCACTAAACACATTCCTTAAATTGTAGCCATTTGTTGAGTGTTATTTTTTGGTGTCTAATCCTCATATATATCACCATTGCCCTTGATTTTCTTTACTGTATATCTCTTAAATGTCAACATATACACGTGTGATTTAGTTTACGAATATTTTTCAATGCCGAGAACCTCGATCAGAGAGTAAAAAAAGCATAAGGTTCACAATGGTGTAGGATTAAAATGGTATATACCGGTCTAGAATTCGAGTTACAGGAACAAGGGCCAAACCAACCACCCAAGAATGGAATCCTCGAGCGAAAACATCTGACAACCTCCTAGAAGCAGCTATTCTTGCCACCAGAGCTTTCTCCATTATAGGAATCCCATGCCGTCACTAAACACATTCCTTAAATTGTAGCCATTTGTTGAGTGTTTTTTTTGGTGTCTAATCCTCATTTATATCACCATTGCCCTTGATTTTCTTTACTGTATATCTCTTAAATGTCAACATATACACGTGTGATATAGTTTACGAATATTTTTCAATGCCGAGAACCTCGATCAGAGAGTAAAAAAAAGCGTAAGGTTCACAATAGTGTAAGATTAAAATGGGATATACCGGGCTAGGATTTGAGTTCAGGAACAAGGGCCAAACCAACCACCCTAGAATGGAATCCTCGAGCGAAAACACTTGACTACCTCCTAGAGGCAGCTTTTCTTGCCACCAAAGCTTTCTCCATCATAGGAATCTCATGTCGTAACTAAACACATTCCTTAAATTGTAGCCATTTGTTGAGTGTTTTTTTTTTGGTGTCTAATCCGCATATATATTACCATTGCCCTTGATTTTCTTGACTGTATATAAATATTAAATGTCAACATATACACGTGTGATTTAGTTTACGAAGATTTTCAATGCCGAGAACCTCTATCAGAGAGTAAAAAAAGGCGTAAGGTTCAAAATGGTGTGAAATCATAATGGGATATACCGGGCTCGGATTCGAGTTACAGGAACAAGGGCCAAACCAACCACCCAAGAATGGAATCGTCGAGCAAAAACACTTGACAACCTCCTAGAAGCAGCTTTTCTTGCCACCAGACCTTTCTCCATGAATTAGGAATCTGATGCCGTCACTAAACACATTCCTTAAATTGTAGCCATTTGTTGAGTGTTTTTTTTTGTGTCTAATCCACATATATATCACCATTGCCCTTGATTTTCTTGACTGTATATGTCTTAAATTTCAACATATACACGTGTGATTTAGTTTACGAAGATTTTTCATTGCCGAGTACCTCGATCAGAGAGTAAAAAAGGCGTAAGGTTCACAATGGTGTAAAATTTAAATGGGATATACCGGGCTAGCATTCGAGTTACAGGAACAAGGGCCAAACCAACCACCCAAGAATGGAATCGTCGAACGAAAACACTTGACAACCTCCTAGAAGCAACTTTTCTTGATACCAGAATTTTCTCCATCTATTAGGAATCTGATGCCGTCACTAAACACATTCCTTAAATTGTAGCCATTTGTTGAGTGTTTTTTTTTTGTGTCTAATCCGCATATATATCACCATTGCCCTTGATTTTCTTAACTGTATATCTCTTAAATGTCAACATATACACGTGTGATTTAGTTTACGAAGATTTCTCAATGCCGAGAACCTCAATCAGAGAGTAAAAAAGGCTTAAGGATCACAATGGTGTAAAATTAAAATGGAATATACCGGGCTAGGATTCGGGTTACAGGAACAAGGGCCAAACCAACCACCTAAGAACGGAATCTTCGAGCGAAAACACTTGACAACCTCCTAGAAGCAGCTTTTCTTGCCACCAGATCTTTCTCCATCAATTAGGAATCTGATGCCGTCACTAAACACATTCCTTAAATTGTATCCATTTGTTGAGTGCTTTTTTTTTGGTGTCTAATCTGTATATATATCACCATTGCCTTTGATTTTCTTGACTGTATATCTCTTAAATATCAACATATACACGTGTCATTTAGTTTACGAAGATTTTTCAATGCCGAGAACCTCGACCAGAGAGTAAAAAAGGCGTAAGATTCACAATGGTGTAAAATTAAAAGGGGATATACCGGGCTAGGATTCGAGTTATAGGACCAAGGGCCAAACAAACCACCCAAGAATGGAATCGTCGAGCGAAAAAACTTGACAACCTCCTAGAATCAGCTTTTTTTGTCACCAGACCTTTCTCCATCAATTAGGAATCTTTTGCCGTCACTAAACAAATTCCTCAAATTGTAGCCATTTGTTGAGTGTTTTTTTTTTGGTGTCTAATCCTCATATATATCACCATTGCGCTTGGTTTTCTTTACTGTATATCTCTTAAATGTCAACATATACACCTGTGATTTAGTTTACGAATATTTTTCAATGCCGAGAACCTCGATCAGAGAGTAAAAAAGCGTAAGGTTCACAATGGTGTAAGATTAAAATGGGATATATCGGGCTAGGATTCGAGTTACAGGAACAAGGGCCAAACCAACCACCCGAGAATGGAATCCTCGAGCGAAAACACTTGACAACCTCCTAGAAGCAGCTTTTCTTGCCACCAGAGATATCTCCATCATAGGAATCTCATGCCGTCACTAAACACATTCCTTAAATTATAGCCATTTGTTGAGTGTTTTTGTTTTGGTGTCTAATGCGCATATATATCACCATTGCCCTTGATTTTCTTGACTGTATATATCTCTTAAATGTCAACATATACACGTGTGATTTAGTTTACGAATATTTTTCAATGCCGAGAACCTCGATCAGAGAGTAAAAAAAGCGTAAGGTTCACAATGGTGTGAAATCAAAATGGGATATACCGGGCAGGATTCGAGTTACAGGAACAAGGGCCAAACCAACCACCCAAGAATGGAATCGTCGAGCAAAAACACTTGACAACCTCCTAGAAGTAGCTTTTCTTGCCACCTGACCTTTCTCCATCAATTAGGAATCTGATGCCGTCACTAAACACTTTCCTTAAATTGTAGCCTTTTGTTTAGTGTTTTTTTGTGTCCTATCCGCATATATATCACCATTGCCCTTGATTTTCTTGACTGTATATATCTTAAATTTCAACATATACACGTGTGATTTAGTTTACGAAGATTTTTCAATGTCGAGTACCTCGATCAGAGAGTAAAAAAGGCGTAAGGTTCACAATCGTGTAAAATTAAAATGGGATATACCGGGCTAGCATTCGAGTTACAGGAACAAGGGCCAAACCAACCACCCAAGAATGGAATCGTCGAACGAAAACACTTGACAACCTCCTTGAAGCAGCTTTTCTTGCCACCAGAATTTTCTCCATCTATTAAGAATCTGATGTCGTCACTAAACACATTCCTTAAATTGTAGCCATTTGTTGAGTGTTTTTTTTTTGTGTCTAATCTGTATATATATCACCATTGCCCTTGATTTTCTTGACTGTATATCTCTTAAATGTCAACATATACACGTGTGATTTAGTTTACGAAGATTTCTCAATGCCGAGAACCTCAATCAGAGAGTAAAAAAGGTGTAAGGCTCACAATGGGGTAAAATTAAAATGGAATATACCGGGCTAGGATTCGAGTTACAGGAACAAGGGCCAAACCAACCACCTAAGAACGGAATCTTCGAGCGAAAACACTTAACAACCTCCTAGAAGCAGCTTTTCTTGCCACTAGATCTTTCTCCATCAATTAGGAATCTGATGCCGTCACTAAACACATTCCTTAAATTGTAGCCATTTGTTGAGTGCTTTTTTTGGGGTCTAATCTGCATATATATCTCCATTGCCCTTGATTTTCTTGACTGTATATCTCTTAAATATAAACAAATACACGTGTGATTTAGTTTACGAAGATATTTCAAAGCCGAGAACCTCGACCAGAGCGTTAAAAAGGCGTAAGATTCACAATGGTGTAAAATTAAAACCGGATATACCTGGATAGGATTCGAGTAATAAGAACAAGGGCCAAACAAACCACCCAAGAATGCAATCGTCGAGCGAAAAAACTTGACAACCTCCTAGAAGCAGCTGTTCTTGTCACCAGACCTTTCTCCATCAATTAGGAATCTGATGCCGTCACTAAACACATTCCTTAAATTATAGCCATTTGTTGAGTGTTTTTTTTTTGGTGTCTAATCCTCATATATATCACCATTGCCCTTGATTTTCTTTACTGTATATCTCTTAAATGTCAACATATACATGTGTGATTTAGTTTATGAATATTTTTCAAAGCCGAGAACCTCGATCAGAGAGTAAAAAAGCGTAAGGTTCATAATGGTGTAAGATTAAAATGGGATATACCGGGCTAGGATTCGAGTTACAGGAACAAGGTCCAAACCAACCACCCAAGAATGGAATCCTCGAGTGAAAACACTTGACAACCTCCTAGAAGCAGCTTTTCTTGCCACCAGAGCTTTCTCCGTCATAGGAATCTCATGCCGGCACTAAACAAATTCCTTAAATTGTAGCTATTTGTTGAGTGTTTTTTTTTTTTTTTTTGTGTCTAATCCGTATATACATCACCATTGCCCTTGAATTTCTTGACTGTATATATCTCTTAAATGTCAACATATACACGTGTGATTTAGTTTACGAAGATTTTCAATGTCGAGAACCTCTATCAGAGAGTAAAAAAGGCGTTGTCACACCCCAACCGATGGCGGAATCATCGGGGCGCGGCACTAGGCGAATTAGATTGCTCAAGAGAATCCATAACAACTATATTGCGATAATAATTAATACATTCGTTATCCCATACTAACAAATAATACAATCACATAAGTTATCACAGATTTATTGCCCTCTCGAACAATGCAAATCCGAAAACCTAGATTTTAGTTGAGTTTCTAGACTTCCTAGCTTGATTTGATATAGTCTGCGATCTAACCTGCAACATACGTTAAAATATTTGTCAATACAAAAGTATTGGCGAGTATACAGGTTTGATAAGTATAGCATAATAGATTAAAAGAGCTGCGAATTTCCACATGCATAAACGTAATACACGACATATATATACTCACAAAACTGATACTAAAAACTAAGTCCTCGATGCTCGAATGTACGATGGCATAACTAGACCCCGTCGGGCGCAATAGTACTATACTAGTCGTGGTGGGACGTCGCGAGTATAAGCCCTAGCACATATGCAACTAGCATCACGTATATCTATGCATAACAGTTATTCGCAAGTGATAAGTTCGATTTGTTAGAAACGTATGTTACACCCAAAATTCGATTAAAATGAGATATACCGGGCTAGGATTCGAGTTACAGGTACAAGGGCCAAACCAACCACCCAAGAATGGAATCGTCGAACGAAAACACTTGACAACCTCCTAGAAGCAGCTTTTCTTGCCACCAGAATTTTCTCCATCTATTAGGAATATGATGCCGTCACTAAACACATTCCTTAAATTGTAGCCATTTGTTGAGTGTTTTTTTTTGTGTCTAATCCGCATATATATCACCATTGCCCTTGATTTTCTTGACTGTATATCTCTTAAATGTCAACATATACACGTGTGATTTAGTTTACGAAGATTTCTCAATGCCGAGAACCTCAATCAGAGAGTAAAAAAGGTGTAAGGCTCACAATGGGGTAAAATTAAAATGGAATATACCGAGCTAGGATTCGAGTTACAGGAACAAGGGCCAAACCAACCACCTAAGAACGGAATCTTCGAGCGAAAACACTTGACAACCTCCTAGAAGCAGCTTTTCTTGCCACTAGATCTTTCTCCATCAATTAGGAATCTGATGCCGTCACTAAACACATTCCTTAAATTGTAGCCTTTTGTTGAGTGCTTTTTTTTTGGGGTCTAATCTGCATATATATTTCCATTGCCCCTGATTTTCTTGACTGTATATCTCTTAAATATCAACATATACACGTGTGATTTAGTTTACGAAGATATTTCAATGCCGAGAACCTCGACCAGAGAGTTAAAAAGGCGTAAGATTCACAATGGTGTAAAATTAAAACGGGATATACCTGGCTAAGATTCGAGTAATAAGAACAAGGGCCAAACAAACCACTCAAGAATGCAATCGTCGAGCGAAAAAACTTGACAACCTCCTAGAAGCAGCTGTTCTTGTCACCAGACCTTTCTCCATCAATTAGGAATCTGATGCCGTCACTAAACACATTCCTTAAATTGTAGCCATTTGTTGAGTGTTTTTTTTTTTTGGTGTCTAATCCTCATATATATCACCATTGCCCTTGATTTTCTTTACTGTATATCTCTTAAATGTCAACATATACATGTGTGATTTAGTTTATGAATATTTTTCAAAGCCGAGAACCTCGATCAGAGAGTAAAAAAGCGTAAGGTTCACAATGGTGTAAGATTAAAATGGGATATACCGGGTTAGGATTCGAGTTACAGGAACAAGGTCCAAACCAACCACCCAAGAATGGAATCCTCGAGGGAAAACACTTGACAACCTCCTAGAAGCAGCTTTTCTTGCCACCAGAGCTTTCTCCATCATAGGAATCTCATGCCGTCACTAAACACATTCCTTAAATTGTAGCCATTTGTTGAGTGTTTTTTTTTGTGTCTAATCCGTATATACATCACCATTGCCCTTGAATTTCTTGACTGTATATATCTCTTAAATGTCAACATATACACGTGTGATTTAGTTTACGAAGATTTTCAATGTCGAGAACCTTTATCAGAGAGTAAAAAAGGCGTTGTCACACCCCAACCGATGGCGCAATCATCGGGGCGCGGCACTAGGCGAATTAGATTGCTCAAGAGAATCCATAACAACTATATTGCGATAATAATTAATACATTCGTTATCCCATACTAACAAATAATACAATCACATAAGTTATCACAGATTTATTGCCCTCTCGAACAATGCAAATCCGAAAACCTAGATTTTAGTTGAGTTTCTAGACTTCCTAGCTTGATTTGATATAGTCTGCGATCTAACCTGCAACATACGTTAAAATATTTGTCAATACAAAAGTATTGGCGAGTATACAGGTTTGATAAGTATAGCATAATAGATTAAAAGAGCTGCGAATTTCCACATGCATAAACGTAATACACGACATATATACTCACAAAACTGATACTACCAACTAAGTCCTCGATGCTCGAATGTACGATGGCATAACTAGACCCCGTCGGGCGCAATAGTACTATACCAGTCGTGGTGGGACGTCGCGAGTATAAGCCCTAGCACATATGCAACTAGCATCACGTATATCTATGCATAACAGTTATTCGCAAGTGAAAAGTTCGATTTGTTAGAAACGTATGTTACACCCAAAATTCGATTAAAATGAGATATACCGGGCTAGGATTCGAGTTACAGGTACAAGGGCCAAACCAACCACCCAAGAATGGAATCGTCGAACGAAAACACTTGACAACCTCCTAGAAGCAGCTTTTCTTGCCACCAGAATTTTCTCAATCTATTAGGAATCTGATGCCGTCACTAAACACATTCCTTAAATTGTAGCCATTTGTTGAGTGTTTTTTTTTGTGTCTAATCCGCATATATATCACCATTGCCCTTGATTTTCTTGACTGTATATCTCTTAAATGTCAACAAATACACGTGTGATTTAGTTTACGAAGATTTCTCAATGCCGAGAACCTCAATCAGAGAGTAAAAAAGGTGTAAGGCTCACAATGGGGTAAAATTAAAATGGAATATACCGGGCTAGGATTCGAGTTACAGGAACAAGGGCCAAACCAACCACCTAAGAACGGAATCTTCGAGCGAAAACACTTGACAACCTCCTAGAAGCAGCTTTTCTTGCCACTAGATCTTTCTCCATCAATTAGGAATCTGATGCCGTCACTAAACACATTCCTTAAATTGTAGCCATTTGTTGAGTGCTTTTTTTTTGGGGTCTAATCTGCATATATATCTCCATTGCCCTTGATTTTCTTGACTGTATATCTCTTAAATATCAACATATACACGTGTGATTTAGTTTACGAAGATATTTCAATGCCGAGAACCTCGACCAGAGAGTTAAAAAGGCGTAAGATTCACAATGGTGTAAAATTAAAACGGGATATACCTGGCTAGGATTCGAGTAATAAGAACAAGTGCCAAACAAACCACCCAAGAATGCAATCGTCGAGCGAAAAAACTTGACAACCTCCTAGAAGCAGCTGTTCTTGTCACCAGACCTTTCTCCATCAATTAGGAATCTGATGCCGTCACTAAACACATTCCTTAAATTGTAGCCATTTGTTGAGTGTTTTTTTTTTTGGGTCTAATCCTCATATATATCACCATTGCCCTTGATTTTCTTTACTGTATATCTCTTAAATGTCAACACATACATGTGTGATTTAGTTTATGAATATTTTCCAAAGCCGAGAACCTCGATCAGAGAGTAAAAAAGCGTAAGGTTCACAATGGTGTAAGATTAAAATGGGACATACCGGGCTAGGATTCGAGTTACAGGAACAAGGTCCAAACCAACCACCCAAGAATGGAATCCTCGAGGGAAAACACTTGACAACCTCCTAGAAGCAGCTTTTCTTGCCACCAGAGCTTTCTCCATCATAGGAATCTCATGTCGTCACTAAACACATTCCTTAAATTGTAGCCATTTATTGAGTGTTTTTTTTTTGTGTCTAATCCGTATATACATCACCATTGCCCTTGAATTTCTTGACTGTATATATCTCTTAAATGTCAACATATACACGTGTGATTTAGTTTACGAAGATTTTCAATGTCGAGAACCTCTATCAGAGAGTAAAAAAGGCGTTGTCACACCCCAACCGATGGCGGAATCATCGGGGCACGGCACTAGGCGAATTAGATTGCTCAAGAGAATCCATAACAACTATATTGCGATAATAATTAATACATTCGTTATCCCATACTAACAAATAATACAATCACATAAGTTATCACAGATTTATTGCCCTCTCGAACAATGCAAATCCGAAAACCTAGATTTTAGTTGAGTTTCTAGACTTCCTAGCTTGATTTGATATAGTCTGCGATCTAACCTGCAACATACGTTAAAATATTTGTCAATACAAAAGTATTGGCGAGTATACAGGTTTGATAAGTATAGCATAATAGATTAAAAGAGCTGCGAATTTCCACATGCATAAACGTAATACACGACATATATACTCACAAAACTGATACTACCAACTAAGTCCTCGATGCTCGAATGTACGATGGCATAACTAGACCCCGTCGGGCGCAATAGTACTATACCAGTCGTGGTGGGACGTCGCGAGTATAAGCCCTAGCACATATGCAACTAGCATCACGTATATCTATGCATAACAGTTATTCGCAAGTGAAAAGTTCGATTTGTTAGAAACGTATGTTACACCCAAAATTCGATTAAAATGAGATATACCGGGCTAGGATTCGAGTTACAGGTACAAGGGCCAAACCAACCACCCAAGAATGGAATCGTCGAACGAAAACACTTGACAACCTCCTAGAAGCAGCTTTTCTTGCCACCAGAATTTTCTCAATCTATTAGGAATCTGATGCCGTCACTAAACACATTCCTTAAATTGTAGCCATTTGTTGAGTGTTTTTTTTTGTGTCTAATCCGCATATATATCACCATTGCCCTTGATTTTCTTGACTGTATATCTCTTAAATGTCAACAAATACACGTGTGATTTAGTTTACGAAGATTTCTCAATGCCGAGAACCTCAATCAGAGAGTAAAAAAGGTGTAAGGCTCACAATGGGGTAAAATTAAAATGGAATATACCGGGCTAGGATTCGAGTTACAGGAACAAGGGCCAAACCAACCACCTAAGAACGGAATCTTCGAGCGAAAACACTTGACAACCTCCTAGAAGCAGCTTTTCTTGCCACTAGATCTTTCTCCATCAATTAGGAATCTGATGCCGTCACTAAACACATTCCTTAAATTGTAGCCATTTGTTGAGTGCTTTTTTTTTGGGGTCTAATCTGCATATATATCTCCATTGCCCTTGATTTTCTTGACTGTATATCTCTTAAATATCAACATATACACGTGTGATTTAGTTTACGAAGATATTTCAATGCCGAGAACCTCGACCAGAGAGTTAAAAAGGCGTAAGATTCACAATGGTGTAAAATTAAAACGGGATATACCTGGCTAGGATTCGAGTAATAAGAACAAGTGCCAAACAAACCACCCAAGAATGCAATCGTCGAGCGAAAAAACTTGACAACCTCCTAGAAGCAGCTGTTCTTGTCACCAGACCTTTCTCCATCAATTAGGAATCTGATGCCGTCACTAAACACATTCCTTAAATTGTAGCCATTTGTTGAGTGTTTTTTTTTTGGGTCTAATCCTCATATATATCACCATTGCCCTTGATTTTCTTTACTGTATATCTCTTAAATGTCAACACATACATGTGTGATTTAGTTTATGAATATTTTCCAAAGCCGAGAACCTCGATCAGAGAGTAAAAAAGCGTAAGGTTCACAATGGTGTAAGATTAAAATGGGACATACCGGGCTAGGATTCGAGTTACAGGAACAAGGTCCAAACCAACCACCCAAGAATGGAATCCTCGAGGGAAAACACTTGACAACCTCCTAGAAGCAGCTTTTCTTGCCACCAGAGCTTTCTCCATCATAGGAATCTCATGTCGTCACTAAACACATTCCTTAAATTGTAGCCATTTATTGAGTGTTTTTTTTTTGTGTCTAATCCGTATATACATCACCATTGCCCTTGAATTTCTTGACTGTATATATCTCTTAAATGTCAACATATACACGTGTGATTTAGTTTACGAAGATTTTCAATGTCGAGAACCTCTATCAGAGAGTAAAAAAGGCGTTGTCACACCCCAACCGATGGCGGAATCATCGGGGCACGGCACTAGGCGAATTAGATTGCTCAAGAGAATCCATAACAACTATATTGCGATAATAATTAATACATTCGTTATCCCATACTAACAAATAATACAATCACATAAGTTATCACAGATTTATTGCCCTCTCGAACAATGCAAATCCGAAAACCTAGATTTTAGTTGAGTTTCTAGACTTCCTAGCTTGATTTGATATAGTCTGCGATCTAACCTGCAACATACGTTAAAATATTTGTCAATACAAAAGTATTGGCGAGTATACAGGTTTGATAAGTATAGCATAATAGATTAAAAGAGCTGCGAATTTCCACATGCATAAACGTAATACACGACATATATACTCACAAAACTGATACTACCAACTAAGTCCTCGATGCTCGAATGTACGATGGCATAACTAGACCCCGTCGGGCGCAATAGTACTATAATAGTCGTGGTGGGACGTCGCGAGTATAAGCCCTAGCACATATGCAACTAGCATCACGTATATCTATGCATAACAGTTATTCGCAAGTGATAAGTTCGATTTGTTAGAAACGTATGTTACACCCAAAATTCGATTAAAATGAGATATACCGGGCTAGGATTCGAGTTACAGGTACAAGGGCCAAACCAACCACCCAAGAATGGAATCGTCGAACGAAAACACTTGACAACCTCCTAGAAGCAGCTTTTCTTGCCACCAGAATATTCTCAATCTATTAGGAATCTGATGCCGTCACTAAACACATTCCTTAAATTGTAGCCACTTGTTGAGTGTTTTTTTTTTTTTGTGTCTAATCCGCATATATATCACCATTGCCCTTGATTTTCTTGACTGTATATCTCTTAAATGTCAACAAATACACGTGTGATTTAGTTTACGAAGATTTCTCAATGCCGAGAACCTCAATCAGAGAGTAAAAAAGGTGTAAGGCTCACAATGGGGTAAAATTAAATTGGAATATACCGGGCTAGGATTCGAGTTACAGGAACAAGGGCCAAACCAACCACCTAAGAACGGAATCTTCGAGCGAAAACACTTGACAACCTCCTAGAAGCAGCTTTTCTTGCCACTAGATCTTTCTCCATCAATTAGGAATCTGATGCCGTAACTAAACACATTCCTTAAATTGTAGCCATTTGTTGAGTGCTTTTTTTTTGGGGTCTAATCTGCATATATATCTCCATTGCCCTTGATTTTCTTGACTGTATATCTCTTAAATATCAACATATACACGTGTGATTTAGTTTACGAAGATATTTCAATGCCGAGAACCTCGACCAGAGAGTTAAAAAGGCGTAAGATTCACAATGGTGTAAAATTAAAACGGGATATACCTAGCTAGGATTCGAGTAATAAGAACAAGTGCCAAACAAACCACCCAAGAATGCAATCGTCGAGCGAAAAAACTTGACAACCTCCTAGAAGTAGCTGTTCTTGTCACCAGACCTTTCTCCATCAATTAGGAATCTGATGCCGTCACTAAACACATTCCTTAAATTGTAGCCATTTGTTGAGTGTTTTGTTTTTTTTTGGGTCTAATCCTCATATTGTAACACCTCGGAAATTCACGTCCTATAATATGTTGACACGTGTCATAAAGTTTAAACGTGTGAAAGAAATATTATGGAAGGACTAAAGTTGACAAACGTGGAAAGTATGTAAATATACGTATTCTAAGTGTCAACGGTGAATAAACATATTGTATTTTAACCCTACAAGATGCTCATACCTTCAAACGAATAAATCATGGATCATACGAAGCTTAAAGTGAGTGATTTCAAACTACAGGGACCAATTGTGTCAACATGTTTAATTTATACCTCTGAGTGACCTTTTGACAAACCCGAAGCTTTGTAAATATTAATTATGCTCACGAGAATGCACCATAAAAATTTCATAAGGTTTCGTTAACGTATGAGAAAGTTATGATCAAATTCGTGTGCGAAGCGTTAAAGCGTAAACGTCGAAAGTTAGGACTTTTCGGGTGAAAATAAAGTTTCCCGGGGACTTGGCAAAGTGGGTATATGATTTAAGGCCTTAGTAGATCAATTGTGGAGGTTTAAAGTGCAATAAATCAGTAACCATTCGAGTTTTGAAGAGACAAGGGCTGAATCGCAAACAAAATCAATAATCTGATCTGGTAAGGGGGTCGCGCTGCGCGACGGCACCCTCGCGCTACGCGAGGGTGTGCCCAGCTCCGAAAAATTCGCTGGTTGTCTGCCAAGGCCGTAATACGCGACTTCAACTCGTTTTTCAACTTCCCTTGGCCCCTAAAACACCTCCTAAACACTAGGGACAAGTGTTGATTGATAGATCCATGTGTCAATGATTCATGGTGGAATTTTCACTATAAAAGGCCTTGTTATGCAAACATTCACTCACACCTTCATCTGCATTTCTTGAGCACTTCTGGAGCTTAGGAGCAGACCCAATACCTTCCTACTCGAGCTTAGGACTTGGGTAAGTATGCTAGACCTTCCTCGGTTTAGTTTTTGCTTAGTTATTAGCTTAAAAGTCAACCGTCGTAATTAACGGTTGACTTAACGATTAATCGCTAATGGTCCAGCGATTAGTCAAACTAAAAGTAGTTATAAGTTGGTAATTAGGTGGGTAATAAACCCCTAAAAAGGTTCCCCCTGATTCCCATTCTAACCAGGTCAAATGTCGGGTCAAACTTTTAATTAAAAAGTCAACATAATGCTTAAAATGTCATTTATGCATAATTAGCTATCTAGAACATATACAACCTGTTTGATCATTGTTATAACTTAGTAATAAGTGTAAGAACATGTCCAAACATGTTCAACCCGACTATTTCCTGTTTAAACCCGGTTCGAAACCGAAAGTCGCATAGTTTGACTTTCACTTTGACTTTCAGTTCTGACCCGTTTAGGCATATTTTGGAAATGCCTCAGAGCTTTAATTGGACTAGGATACATGTTAGAACAAACCTCTGTGATCATACACCTTGGTTCACTAGTTATCCAATTAATATGCATATTTCCGTTAATTGCTCATACGTTGACCGTTATGCCCTTATTACCTTAAATCACGATTTATGAAAATGTAAAAGTGTAGAAACCTTGAATATTGATATATAAGCTTGTATGCAAAACTTGACATCAGTTTGACTTATAGATTAAGAGTTATGCTCATTAGCGTAATTACGGTGCTTTATGTTAATAAAATGGCGTAATTAGCGTATAGCCTAATTAAACATACTTTTTGGTATCAAACGAATTACCCACTGATGTAAAATATTATTTTGGGAATTTTAAAGATTTTTAATTAATTTTAGGCTGAGCATAACTCATAGTCGTAGGCTTAAATCGGTAATTGTCGGTTTTGCCCTTACGGGCCATAAAATGAGTTTTACTTATCTAAACGACTCCAAACCTTTTGCTACTGATCACATATGATTAATAAATTATTTTAAGCCTTCTGGAAATATAAAAATATCAGATTTAAGTATCAAACCCGGTAATGGCCTTTAATCGCCTTAATTAGCGTTTTTAACGCATAGTATGTCTTAGAATCATATTGGACATACCCGGGTTGATACCTACTGATATATGAGGCAAATTATGATATTTTAACAGTAAGCAAAGGTTGATAAACTCAGACTTCGTTTTTGAGCTTTTCGGCTTATGTGAAATTACCAAAATACCCCTACGGGGCATAGTTTGGTTAAATATGATAAATTTCACATACATGCCTTAGCCTACTGTTATAACCCATCAAATTGAGTATGTTTGCTGTTTAAATCAAACCTGTAACTCAGTTAAACATCTAAACGCTTTTACAAACTTTAAAAATGACCAAACTACCCCTACGGGGCATAGTTTGTGTTTAAATTAGTTCGGGGAATAACGAAAGACATCCTACTGATGTCACAACATATTTGAAGCATATTAACTTAGGAAACCTGTATATGGCTCTTACGGATACCCGTTACGCTTATTTCGCGTTCGGTTAGGTTTATGTAACAAGTTTACATAAATTAGCCGAAACGGGTCAAACCTTATCGGTTTTATCTCAAAATCCAGAATGTGAATAATAAACCCATATTAAACAAGTCTTCAAACTTGTCGGGTCTGAATCACATTCTATCCGGTCTTCGCTTAATCATGCGTACGAACCGTATCTTTGAAACTAGCCGGTCTAAGCCTAAGCTTAATTAAAGACCCGTTAGGATTCTAATAGGTTATTAAAAACCTGCGTTCCAGATTAGGAGCCCAGTAAAAGCTATCTGTACTCGCTGATTTGATATACGGCTGGGATTGAATTTATATTTAGCTCAGGTAAATACTTTTAACTTATTTTCCCTATACGGGCTTGGGTTACGGTACATAGCGTACCGCTTGATCGAGCATCAAATCGTCCATGCTTAGTGGTTAATTGAATAATTTGATCGGCTCGTTTTAAACAGATATGTTTACTTTACAGCCTTTGGGGGGTTAATGACCATGTCCCGGATATCCTCGGCATTATCTTACGAGATGGCCACGACCTGAGCACGGGGTGTAGGCGTACACCTGTCAGTGTATAACTCTAGAATTGTGGTGTGTCTATTGATCTTTAACCCGGATACGTTCCGGGCTACTGAACGCATAAGTAACATGTAATCGTTCACAAGATTATAATATTAAATAATTCTCCCAAGTTAAAAAGATTAATTTTGCCTCCGTGCATTTTAATCAATGTGTCAAGATATTTTGTGCCACGTGCATTCAAAACAATTTACAACTCTTTTTCCAAAAATGAGTCAGTTGAATGTATTTACCAGTGTAAACTGACGTATTTTCCAAAAAGGCTAAATGCAGGTACTATACGAAATTGGCTGGATATGTCTCCTTAGCATCAATAGAAGTCTCGCAAGCTTAAGATGCCTAAAAGTCTGTTGAACTATTGTTTCCATTTTATGTTCGATCCTTCTGTGGATAAACTTCCGAATATTGTGATAGTTGATATTACAATAATAAATTCGGTTGTATTATATTTTAAATTGCTTCCGCTGTGCATATTGATATTGTGTTGTTTGACTACTATGTTGCCAACCATGACGTCACGATACTCCCCACCGGGCCCACCGGTGACACGTGGAAATTCGGGGTGTGACAGGTTGGTATCAGAGCCAACACTGAGTGAATTAAACACTAGCCTTTTGTGTTTAATCTCAGTTACACAATTGCACATATCTAAACCTTTTGTGTGACAACCCGAACTTCCGAGGTTAGTGTCATTTAATCTTGTGACCTTAACTTTCCGTTCCCTCTTTTCAACATGAAATGTATTAGGGTGTTTTAGCTTTGCCACATTTAAATATGTTATCTTTTCACCCAACACTCGTAACCTAAATAAATTCTCTAAACGTAAGACATGGTTGTATTCGTTACACATCTAAGGATTTAGTGGGCCGCACTCGTTAGTGGGCCGCACCTATTTATAATAAACACATTAAATATTCGGCCCACACAGTGATGAACTTGCGGCCCAGAATACTTGCAAACATTTGGATTATACACGTGTTAAGCACATGCTACACAACACACATTGAGCCCATCCATTGGCCAGCCTTTCCCTTTAAGTCCAACCGGTCATGGCCCACCCACTCCAACTTATGTTTACGTGAACATATGATAGGGGCACATGATCTCCTTGCACAGTTTTAGAAAACCCTAAACACCCACACCCTTCTTCCCTAAACCGTGACGGCAGCCGCTAGAATTCGAAGTTTTTCTTTCCTCTTGCTTATCACGTCGCTCGTTCCTCTCGTCCTCAGGTTAGCTCGTGATTTGTATTCTTGTTTGATTCGATGGTTATGATGATTGCTTTATACTGAATGACCAGGGTTGTATGCGTATTAAGTTCGGATAGTGAAAATATAATAGGTTTAGTGGTATCGATTATTATATTGATTATGTAGTGTCCGTTGTAATATGTGATAACCGATCCATGATCATGTTTCCGCATGAACCGTGTTGTGTCATTGTTGCATCATGAGATTGGTTGATAGTCTTAAGTTATGTGAATGATACTTACGTGACCCGAAATCGATACGCTGGAAGGGGGCGTGTGATTGAATGATAGATAAGTATGTGTCAGATGATGAATGATACTTGCTAGGATATGAGATCGGTATTGATTCGATGACATGTTGAAACTGTTATAAATTGTATATGATGATTTGTGAATTGTACTTGATTAGTGATTGCTGAAATATGGTTGCGCTGGATTGAAGTGGGCCGCAAACCCGGTCTGCGGACCACCGATTTGGGCCGTCGCACACCACCATAAGCACTGTATTGGACTGTTGACTTGTTATTAGGGTTAACATGATTATGAGACAAAGCTTCTTGTGATTTAAATAGTGATAGCATGTCACGAGTTAGTAGTATAATGTTTGCCATTGTAGGATTACGAATTATGGGACTGGAATCTTTAATTAACACATAACAGTGGGTCGGGCATCCAAGGGGATGGTACAAGGGCCCAAATAACTAAATAACTAGTATGTAGATATGTATATATATATATATTACGGTTTGGGTTATAAGCCTTGAACTGAGTATGGTCAAGGTAACTTGGGCCACGCATGTGTTATATTGGTAAGGCTCAGCGGGCCGTATTTTAAATGGGGTGACGTATTAAACAGTTATGAGATGTTAGTCGGGTATGTTTGTGACTCGTGTCTCGAATGCCATTATGTGATATGTGATCTAGTTTGTGAACTTAACTGGGTGATTGTATGATTTTGGATAATACGAACTTGTAACATGAGAAGATCTGTGATTCGTACTCTTGTTTTGATAAGCGATAGGGAAACGTATTGTACTTGTTTGTTACTCGTATAATGTGTGATAACCTACGTAATGCAACGTGAATACAAACTGATCGTGTTGGTAAACAATGATAGGGCGTGGTTGACCGACTATTAAGCAGTTAATTAACCCTACCGAGCAAACCTAAGGTGAGTTCACTACATTCGAGCATGCGTCCCAGTGGTTGGGGACAGTCAGTGGTCTGGGTAAAAACGGGTATATTGGTTAATATTCTCACCTATCATTTTTGTAAGTCCCTTATTATGTTACCTGGAGGGTAACGGGTATTAGTTGGTAGCGCTACTTAGGTTTGGCACCCTCACACCGCTCCTAGATAGGACGGATGTGAACTAATGACCCAGTCGGGCCCAGTACTAGATAGGAGTACGTGGGATAGGGCAGTCATGTACATCAGGAGCCGTCTTGTTCGGAATTGAGATATTAACAATATTACTTGCATTTGTCAGTGAACTGTTTTACATACAACTGGTAACAAACGTTTTCTAAAACTGTGAACTCGCCAGCTTTGTCTGATACACTTGTTACATGCTCGCAGGTCGTTAGGTACTTGGGAACAGGAACTTGCTGGCTGGAGGGCGTGAGTGGTCATGGTTGCATTGATGGGTTTATCTATCAAACATTTATTGACTAAGGTTGTTTGGAAAGTATTTACATTATGTTACGTTAACGCTTCCGCTGAACTTGATGGTTTTTGAATTACTTATGTTTGGATTTTATTACTATTAAATGATGAAACTTTATTTAAGCTTATGGATTCAATGTAATTGGTGGCTCATTACTAGTGGTCACACGCCTAACAGGGACACTCCCTAGGTGGTAGTTTGAGGGTGTGACAGTTTGGTATCAGAGCCACTGGTTATAGTGAACTTGGTTTTAAAACGTTTTTGTAAAACCAGACTATAACCGAACAGTTCTGAATATGTGAATACGACCATGACACTCAGCTCCAGACTGCAAGGTTCGTCTCTCGTATACTCATTGTACTGCATAACTAGTGAACACTTACATATGATATTGCATGTGATTGCATGTTTAGCACAACAGAATGAATTCATGTATTACTTGCATGTGTTATGTGACTGATAGGGTGGTATTTCCCTAAACATTCGTGACTTACGTTTCGTGATGCTTTTTGTTTGCTAATCGAGGTTGAGGAACCATTTGACATGAGTTAGGAGGAGCTGAGATGAGCATGCAAATCACAATATTATTGTGGGTGCACACATAATAATAATGTGGGGTGCATGCGAGTCCCAGTAAGGCTTAACAAGTGAAAAAGGGGTTCCGTTCCGTTATTTGATCAATGTGAAATACAACAGTCTATAGGAGTCGTGGTAGTGATAGTCTCCTACTTGAACGTGATTTTTTTCACTCCTCTCTGAATCCTTACGAATCTCGATGTTATCGAGTATCACCTGATCACACATCTGAACGCCTAGCGAACTGTGTAGAATGTTAGGTGCTAGTACGAACGTCCCTGAGTTGGATGGCTCAGCGTCAAATGATTGGACTATACTTTCCTTACTTATCTTTGTTTGCTGGAACTTAGCTTGTTGACGCCTTAGATACCGAAGTGCGATCACTTCTGCAACACTCTCGCGACATACCGTGTATTACTCAGTCAATTTGCAATAACAATGGACAAGAGGGTAAACGTAGTACCTTACCGCCTTCAGCATTTGAACGACCCTAGTTACCGGCAACGAACAACAGCGATTTGACTCCAATCGAATCCTTAACCCCGGCCTGCGACTCATGGGAGTCGACTCCTACGAACCAATTGGGACAAAATCGATAACAGTTGACTGTAGAGCGGACTATGTAACCGCCCGCCCCATGAGTAGTGCCTTAGGACGTGGCACGGAATGTGAAAAGGTGGACCTTGTTGGTGAAAGGACGCATGACACCGTTTCTGTCACACCCCGACCACGTAGAACATACAGAACGTGGCGGAAACGTCGGGGAGTGTTGTAACAGAATTAATGTTTCAAATCCATGGCAATTGAAGTTTCGTTTTATTGATTAAAAGTGTTACAATGTCTTAACAAACAAAGAAATACAACATAATTAACTAGTCTTGCATCTTTTATTGTTACTAAAGCCCAAGTCTGTCTATGTGTATCTTGATCATCTTATGCAACAGCTCCTGAAAAACACATGTGAAAATAGGTACGTCAGCATAAAAATGCCTGTGAGATACATAGGTTTTGTGAAAATAGGTTTCATGACTTATGTTTGAGAAAATGTTTAGTCATGAACCTTGTAATTTGCTTTGTCTTGTAAATCATTTGAAAAACAATAAGATCAGATGATATGTATAAATAAGTGAATAATGTATGGTTAAATGAATAACCATGTAAAATGAGTTTGTATAAGATAAGTTGTTTGTAAATCAATGTCTTGTGAAAAGTATGTTATTTGTATAAAATGTTTTATGTATCAAACTGAAATGATTCAAATAACGCTACGATATGTAATACCATACAAACATTTATATATAGGAAGTACCTGCGGCGTATCCACCATGCTTGTATCATATTACACACGCATCGTTACTTAATCACTTAATCAAACCAAACCAACAATGTATGATGTCTATGTCTAGACCAATTGTCAAATGTATTGGATAATATGTCAAAGTGTTTATGTCAAGATGTAAATCATGTAGTGTAAAACAAATGTAAAACATGTTTATGTGTCAAATGTAAATCATGTCAAAATGTCTATGTCAAATGTCCATGTCAAATGTCTTTGTCAAATGTCTTTGTCAAATGTCATGTATGGAAAGTGGAATGTATCAGCTAAACCATATGTAAAATGCACAAAAACAAGGTATTGAAGAAAAACATGGTTTAAATCAAGGTTATGTTTTGTGTAATAAATGCATGTTATACTGATATAAACATCTATGCGGTATTGTGAAAAATTCATTTAAACAAACCCAACGTCATATCAAAATGTAAGCATGTGAAAACAATGCACTAAGTATGTAATCAAATGAATATACATAGCGTGAAATGTCATGTAAAACGATGTACTAAGTGCACACAATGGGCACACCTAGCATGAAGTGTAATGAAATCATGTACTATAATGTACTAACGAACATAGCAGTATATGATGTGAAAACAGGAAAGCATGAAAGTAACAAGTAGGCACATGTGTTTCACCCCAAAACAGTTTGGAAAACAGTAAAAGAGGGGTCTATGTACTCACTTGAGATTGCTCAGAAGTCCTAAGATAACCACCAAGCAATGCTAGAGATCACGGAATCAAACGGCACCTAATATAGGTAACTATATTAATAAACCGGACCTATAATCGGAAGATTGGGTAGCATGAGGGTTTGTAAACCAAATGAGTGTAGGAACTCATGTAACATGGTTTAACAAAGCCTACATACTAAATGAAACCTAACCTAAGTGCTTACGACCCATTACGACCCGTTTAGGTAGCTTATGCTACTTTAACGCGTCGTTCGCGTAAAACGCGTTCGGAACGCATAACTAGTCCTATGATAAGTAAAATATGCCTTAACATGTCTAATATTGTTTCCATATCAGTTTAGATACCAAAATTTATGTTACATATGCTTAAAATGAATTTTGGCGTAAAAAGGGCATTTTGGTAATTTACCTAAGGCATATAAACTACCTATCATACAACTACTTAAACGAAGCGACCATAAGGTATAACCTCGGAAGGTTATTCCCTATATACTATGGTCACCTAATATGTTTGGTCGGATCCTAATGATCGACCAAATGGGTCGGGTTCGAAAGCATAAGCGACTGATCAAGTCGCTTACCCTTACGACCCTAGACAACGTGGTAATCAGTAGGCATAGTCACAAGGACTATAACCATCGTGATTACAATCACGTTGCGAAGTTCTAACGAACTTCGCATTGACCATAAACTGGTCAATGCAGAAAGTCAAACAAGGTTTGGCTTTCGGACTCGAAAAGCAATAAAAGAACGAAGGAACACTTACAAAGGGTCCCCGAATGCTAATCTAGATCCAAATAACTTAGGTATGAAACAATGGTTCCAACTTAGAGTCTTTTGGATCAGATTCTTGTGAGGAAAAGTGAAGGGTGGAGGTGGGTATTTATAGTAAATGGTCCACCGTTAGGATCGATTGTCGAATATCGTGCCTTAATCACATCCGTACATGTGTCGGAACCTTATGGTACCCAAAATGGCCACTCACCATAAGAGATCAACATGTGGCAAGGGGTTAGGGAGTGGTTAACAGCTGTTAACAGCTGTAAAAAAGATATTTTGCTGCATCTAGCCCCTACTTAGGGACCTAGTTTGGCAGATTTACAGTTTCAGTCCCTGCAACCTCAAAACTTGGTTTACGATGCGTTTTTTTGACACGTTTAAGCCCCGTTAACCCCATTTCAAAGCTCTAAAATGAAGTTAAAGTATAGGGAACTTAAAATGTGTTCAAAAATATCTCGGGTGTCGGTTCGTTTAGCCGTACGGTTACGTTGTTCGGTTAATTACGACGGAATGCGCGTAAGCGCGAAAAATGATCCAAATGGCGTGAAGAATGGATTTTTCTTATGCCAAACACTAAAATAAAATATTTTAGTGATTACATAAATTTTTGGATGTCCGGATGTATTCAGAACGTAAGTTATGCGCGGAAATGCAAACTTGTGCACTTTTTGACGCTTTTTGTCCCTGAATGACCCCAAAAGTTTATTTTAGCATACCGAACCCCTCAAAGCCTATTTATAAGCTATGTAAAGGATATTTATGGTATGTTTAACTTATGGTCATGTTCCGGAATGTCGGTTACAGTTCAAATTGGCATACTTTCGCAGTTTGTCAAGTTTAGTCCCTGTAAGCGAATTAACTTGTTTTTGCCATACCAAAGCCTTCAAAACTTATTTCTAAGTTATGTAAAGGTTATTTAAGGTATGTTAAGTATATTTCACTATTCCGGAGTGTTCGTTGAATTAAACTGGTTATATTTACGCATCAGTGCGCGTATAACCTTCCAGAAAGCGATTTAAAGTTTGGAATCGAACAAGAGTTGATATGTGAAAAAGATACACATATTTATACAAGTACAAAGTATGAAATACAATATTTCATTGGTTTGGCATTTGTTTGATGGTCGCAGTGACACAGGTGTCACAGTTTCAGGAAACAATGTTAGAGGCAACAGTCACGGCAACATCAAGGTACTCCTGATCGTAGCTTACAGTATGGAAACGAAGGTGACCTCGTCAAAGATTGACTGTGTTAAGTCAAGGTGACGACAACCAAGGGAACGACGGCAGTACTGGAAATTCTCGTGACGAAAACAACACTGGAAATGAAGCTCATGGAAGGACATTTAGTATTGGCGTAGGATATACCAGGCGTAATGGCAACACGATAGCTTGGATGGGTAGCTATTCGCTTCGTCTCTGTTCTGTTTAACCCTGATGCTTCTTGAAACCGGACCTGTTGTGGAGTCGGCTGATGCAAGTCAATTGAAGCCTTATATGTTCGCTGGGATGCAAACTCGACCTTGGGGGACAGGTGTTCGACATCGACCTTCCTTCCACTATCTTTGATGGTTGCAATGCAGTACTTAGTATGGATTGGTTATCCATACATCGCGCAGATATGCCCTGCGAGAAGAAAGCTTTACGTACCCCTCTCCTTAGTGGAGAATCGTCATCTGTTCTAAAGTACCAAAGTTGTGTAAAGGTTAGCATCAATTCTGCAATGAAAGCCCAGAAGTGTCTACGGAGGGATTACCCCGCTATGTTAGCAACCGTTTCTGATTGTCAGGCTAAGGAAAATAGGATCGGGGATCCACCAATTGTTCGTGACTCCTCCAGGTGTGCTACTCGAGGAACTTTCAGGTTTACTTTCACAATTGTTAGTCGGAATCTCAGTTGATCTCACGACAGAGGCAGCTCTGAATACTCGTACATTGTACCATCTTGCATAGGAGGGTTGCAGGAACTGTTTAATCAACTACAGGAAATACTGGACAGGAGTTTGTCGAACCTAGCTTTTCGCTTTGGGGAGCCCCAGTTATATCCGTGAGGATAAGCCTTTTTCGGACGTGTACTGGTTATCAAGAACTTAACAAGGAGACAGTTAAGAACCATTTGCCTCGATCGTGCATTGGCAACCTGTTTACCAGTGCGAGGGTCAAGCTTCCATTCGAGAAATAACTAACGAACGAACTAGCACCTGATGGAAGTCCAAGGGGTGGATGTTCCTAAAACGGTATATTGAACGCACTGCGGTCATTTCCAGGAGACACAAAAAAAAAATCCATGACCTTTTGGGATAAACAACACACCAGCAGCTTTATGGATCCCATGAATTGACCGTGTTTATTAAGGACGTCTTGAATCATTTCCAGGAGAAAGGAGCACCATGGGCGGCATTTGCATCCTATCTTAGAGCTCCCGAGGGAGGAGCCACTACACGCGAAGTCTCGTTAGGAGTAACTTCTGGATTCGAGAGGTACATACTCTTCTTAGTCACGTAGCCAACGAAGAGGGAATACACGTGGATCTCGTTAATATCCATTCTGTTAGAAACTGATCGACACCAAAGATCCCTTGGGGATACGGCAAACCCTTGATTACGCAAGATACTATCGCAGATTCATCGCAGGATTTTCAAAGATTGTGCAGCTCTAACCTCTTTAACACAGCAATGTGCTGTGTATCCGTGGGAGACAGAACAGGAGAACGTTTTTTTTTTCAAGCTTTTGAAACTCAACACTGCAATGTACTGAGCATCGTCTTAACCCGAGGGTGCCGGTGATCTAGTGGTATACCATGATGATTCGAATCAGAGTCCCAGATACGTGGTGGATTAACAGGAAGAATTGCACGACACAACCATGGGTGGAAGCCACGATCTCGGATTTGAGCTGGAGGCATTACTTGGACGGTACCAAAATGTATTACTTAGACCGATCACAAGGGCCTCCCGTGTACCTTTGTTTGGAAGAGCTAAACATGTAGTAGCATCGCTGAATGGAACCTTTGAATGAATACGATCGTGAATCCTGGCGTGCACGAGCTTTGCAACTCGCTATCGACTTTAACTTACCTGATCAGACCTGCTCTGTCCAAACTGGAGGACAGAAGGAAGAAGATTTTCAAGTGGAACCCATGCGGGGCATGGAGAAGCAACCTTTGACAGGTCGGACGATACTCTTTACCTCATGGAATGAATGTGGGCCTCATTATACGGCAACTGTAGGGAACTCGTGTTGAGCAAAGCAAACCGGCTTCGATATTCTAGTCGTCTGGGTTTTGATGAGAGACATTAGGATTTATAAACCTTGTACTGGTAATCGGGCATGAAGGCCCACCTAGCTAGGTATGGGAATGACGAATTGACTTGTGGGAAAGCCAAGGTGAAGTATCAGCAACCAGCAACACCTGGATGGAAAGTGAAAACAGACTGCCATGGATTTGGTCGCTAGTCTACTTACAACTCGAAACGAAAACGATAGCACCTGGATGATCGTTGATTGTCTCATGTAACCAACACACTTTCTAGCTATCAAGGAAACAGATAAGTTTTCACAGCTTGCAGCAGTTTATCTTAAGGAAGTGGTTTCTAGGCACGGGGTACCAACTTGTATCATTTCAGATCGAGATCCGCGTTTTACTTCTGAGTTATGGTAGTCTATGCATAAATCGTTCGGTTCACGTCTCCATATGAGTACTGCTTATCACCCACAGACGGATGGTCAGAGTGAGCGCACCATCCAGACACTTGAAGACATGCTGCAGGCATGTGTGATTGATTTTAGGAAAGGATGGGAGAAGCACTTGCTGTTGATAGGGTTCTCCTACAACAACAGCTACCACACCAGTATTAAGGCAGCTCCGTTCGAAGCATAGTACGGGCGGAAATGTCGTTCTCCTCTCTGTTGGGCTGAAGTGGGTGACAACCAGATCATGGGTCCTGAGCTTGTACTTGAAACTTCAGGAATGGTTGTTCAGATCCGGAATCGTAGGGCAGCGGCTCGTGATCGTCAGAAAAGCTACGCTGACAAGCGTAGCAAACCGTTAGAATGTGCAGTGGGTGATCGTGTTATGTTGAAAGTTTTGTCGTGGAAGGGTGTTGTACGTTTCGGGAAGCGTGGCAAACTTAATCCACGCTACGTTGGGCCATTCAAAATTTTAGAGCGGATTGGTAAGGTTGATTACAAGCTCGAGTTGCCTGCTGAGTTGGGTAATTATCACGATGTCTTCCATGTCTCACAGTTGAAGAAGTGTTTGTCTGGTGAAACACTAGTTGTGCCATTTCAAGAGTTGAATATTGATGACAAGTTGTAATTTGTCGAAGAGACTATAGAAATCATGGATCGAGAGGTCAAAGTGCGTAAACATAGTCGTATCCCGATTGTGAGAGTTCGTTGGAACTCAAGACGTGGACCGGAGTTCACGTTGGAGCGAGAGGATCAGATGAAGCTTAAATATCCTCAACTTTTCCCTAAAGACAAGTCTAAATTTAGTAAAGCTGGTGAATTTCAGGATGAAATTCCTTTTCAAGTTGGGGATGATGTGGCACCTGAGCAAAATCCGCATCAATCCTAATTATCACTTCACTCCTCCGTGCTTACTAATCAAATTTCGGGACGAAATTTCTTTCAAGTTGGGGATGATGTGACAACCCGAACTTCCGAGGTTAGTGTCATTTAATCTTGTGACCTTAACTTTCCGTTCCCTCTTTTCAACATGAAATGTATTAGGGTGTTTTAGCTTTGCCACATTTAAATATGTTATCTTTTCACCCAACACTCGTAACCTAAATAAATTCTCTAAACGTAAGACATGGTTGTATTCGTTACACATCTAAGGATTTAGTGGGCCGCACTCGTTAGTGGGCCGCACCTATTTATAATAAACACATTAAATATTCGGCCCACACAGTGATGAACTTGCGGCCCAGAATACTTGCAAACATTTGGATTATACACGTGTTAAGCACATGCTACACAACACACATTGAGCCCATCCATTGGCCAGCCTTTCCCTTTAAGTCCAACCGGTCATGGCCCACCCACTCCAACTTATGTTTACGTGAACATATGATAGGGGCACATGATCTCCTTGCACAGTTTTAGAAAACCCTAAACACCCACACCCTTCTTCCCTAAACCGTGACGGCAGCCGCTAGAATTCGAAGTTTTTCTTTCCTCTTGCTTATCACGTCGCTCGTTCCTCTCGTCCTCAGGTTAGCTCGTGATTTGTATTCTTGTTTGATTCGATGGTTATGATGATTGCTTTATACTGAATGACCAGGGTTGTATGCGTATTAAGTTCGGATAGTGAAAATATAATAGGTTTAGTGGTATCGATTATTATATTGATTATGTAGTGTCCGTTGTAATATGTGATAACCGATCCATGATCATGTTTCCGCATGAACCGTGTTGTGTCATTGTTGCATCATGAGATTGGTTGATAGTCTTAAGTTATGTGAATGATACTTACGTGACCCGAAATCGATACGCTGGAAGGGGGCGTGTGATTGAATGATAGATAAGTATGTGTCAGATGATGAATGATACTTGCTAGGATATGAGATCGGTATTGATTCGATGACATGTTGAAACTGTTATAAATTGTATATGATGATTTGTGAATTGTACTTGATTAGTGATTGCTGAAATATGGTTGCGCTGGATTGAAGTGGGCCGCAAACCCGGTCTACGGACCACCGATTTGGGCCGTCGCACACCACCATAAGCACTGTATTGGACTGTTGACTTGTTATTAGGGTTAACATGATTATGAGACAAAGCTTCTTGTGATTTAAATAGTGATAGCATGTCACGAGTTAGTAGTATAATGTTTGCCATTGTAGGATTACGAATTATGGGACTGGAATCTTTAATTAACACATAACAGTGGGTCGGGCATCCAAGGGGATGGTACAAGGGCCCAAATAACTAAATAACTAGTATGTAGATATGTATATATATATATATTACGGTTTGGGTTATAAGCCTTGAACTGAGTATGGTCAAGGTAACTTGGGCCACGCATGTGTTATATTGGTAAGGCTCAGCGGGCCGTATTTTAAATGGGGTGACGTATTAAACAGTTATGAGATGTTAGTCGGGTATGTTTGTGACTCGTGTCTCGAATGCCATTATGTGATATGTGATCTAGTTTGTGAACTTAACTGGGTGATTGTATGATTTTGGATAATACGAACTTGTAACATGAGAAGATCTGTGATTCGTACTCTTGTTTTGATAAGCGATAGGGAAACGTATTGTACTTGTTTGTTACTCGTATAATGTGTGATAACCTACGTAATGCAACGTGAATACAAACTGATCGTGTTGGTAAACAATGATAGGGCGTGGTTGACCGACTATTAAGCAGTTAATTAACCCTACCGAGCAAACCTAAGGTGAGTTCACTACATTCGAGCATGCGTCCCAGTGGTTGGGGACAGTCAGTGGTCTGGGTAAAAACGGGTATATTGGTTAATATTCTCACCTATCATTTTTGTAAGTCCCTTATTATGTTACCTGGAGGGTAACGGGTATTAGTTGGTAGCGCTACTTAGGTTTGGCACCCTCACACCGCTCCTAGATAGGACGGATGTGAACTAATGACCCAGTCGGGCCCAGTACTAGATAGGAGTACGTGGGATAGGGCAGTCATGTACATCAGGAGCCGTCTTGTTCGGAATTGAGATATTAACAATATTACTTGCATTTGTCAGTGAACTGTTTTACATACAACTGGTAACAAACGTTTTCTAAAACTGTGAACTCGCCAGCTTTGTCTGATACACTTGTTACATGCTCGCAGGTCGTTAGGTACTTGGGAACAGGAACTTGCTGGCTGGAGGGCGTGAGTGGTCATGGTTGCATTGATGGGTTTATCTATCAAACATTTATTGACTAAGGTTGTTTGGAAAGTATTTACATTATGTTACGTTAACGCTTCCGCTGAACTTGATGGTTTTTGAATTACTTATGTTTGGATTTTATTACTATTAAATGATGAAACTTTATTTAAGCTTATGGATTCAATGTAATTGGTGGCTCATTACTAGTGGTCACACGCCTAACAGGGACACTCCCTAGGTGGTAGTTTGAGGGTGTGACATTTTGAGTCTAGACTTAACTTAGGAATATTCTCAATCCTAATCTTGAAATTTTACTTCCAAATTTTTATTGGATACGTCGCCAAGCAAAGAAGCCGTAATAGGAGTTCTCCACACCCGGAGCCCTGAGATGCTGAGCTTCGTACCGCGACTAGAATGAAACGAGCATCCAAGGAGAAAGCATTCAGAAATAAAATGAAGAAGAAACTCCTTTTACTGAAGATCGTTTCCTTATTAGTCCTTATGAGGACATAATTATCGTTCAGTCCCTCCGAGGACACATTATTCCTTTTAAGTCCCGCTTAGGGCAACTTTATACTTTTATTTTTATATAATGGAATGATTAAGTTTAAACTTTCATTCTAAATAAGAAATATTAAATAAATGGAAAAAAAATAATATTTCCTTTTTGCAAAGATCTACCATTATAATAAAATGGCAAAATCTAAAAGGGCAAGACCTAGCTTCGGGTCATATTAAGACCGGCCAAGATGGCAGTTCCGCAATTTAGATTCAGATCCATATTTACACCTCAATTTAAAAAATTGTTCTGCGTTAATTATAAATTAAGAATCTTAAGTGTGAAACCTAGCCTCGGGTCAATTATAAGACCGGGCCAAGATGGTAAGACCTGTTAAAAAGATTCAAATCATTAATTAAGAATCTTAAATGTGAAACCTAGCCTTGGGTCAATTATAAGACCGGGCCAAGATGGTAAGACCTGTTTAAAAAGATTCAATTCCCTCTTAACATCTTAAAACATGTTAACACTCCTGGCAGATGTGATTCAATTAAAATCACACACGTCATTTTTATATAGGATCCTTCAAAAGATTCCTAACCCAGTTTAATGATCCCTGAATCCTGGGTTTATGTCATCAATTAAGATGATCATATTTTAACCATACATGGTAATATAGTGCCTACGGGCCTTGCTCATTTCTACATGAGCCAAAATACAGTGGTAGCTATGACTCCCTGTCAGATAAAGGTAATGAACTAGGTTCAAACCTCAAATGCTTTGATTCTCTGAAATCCTAGCATATAATTTATAATTGTCTACGTGACTAGGCCTATTGTGCCAATATACTTTCATGCTTTGATTCTCTGAAATCATAGCTTATAAATTATATATGTCCTTGTGACTAAGCCAGTTGTGCTAATATACTTATGGACCTTGATTCTCTGAAATCATGGCATATAATTTAAAAAAAAAAATTGTCCTTGTGACTAGGCCTTTTGTGCTATTAAATAAAACAGTTATTGTTGCTTAGATTCTCTGAAATCATAAGCTTATAATTTATAAATGTCCATGTGACCAGGCCATTGGGTGCCACTAATAAAACTGTTAGTGTTTTATAATTAGGATAAATTATAATAGAAATCCTAAATAAATATGATTAATAAATTAACCAAATATGGTCTCTGTTTACCATGGTTAATGAATTTCCCTAAGGGGCAATTCAGTAATAAACATCTCTTATAAGGGAAGTGCCTACGGGCTATAGTTAATGTCCTCTGAGACTAAAGACAGTGGTAGCCTACAGCTCCCTGTCAAGAAAAGGTAATGAACTTTGATTCAAACCTTAAGGCCACGATTCTCTGAAATCATGGCTTATGAATTTAACTTGTCCACGCGACAAGGCCATTGGTGCTATTATTAACTTATGAATTAGGATCTATGATAAAAATCCGGGATAAAATAAATATTCTTCCTTCTCTGTCAGTATGCAATTGAAGGGAATTTTAAAGGTGAAACCTAGCCTACGCGGCCAAGATGGTGAAACCTACTCAAGGGATTCAAATCCTTGTTAACACCTAGGAATGTGTTAGCACTCCTAACAAATGTGATTCGAGAAAATCACAACAGTCATCCTTATAGTGGATTCTTCCAATTCTCAAATCTAGCCTAGTGATCTAGGAATCATGGCTTATATCATCCTATAAGATGATCATATTATAAACATTCGTTAGTAATGAAGCACCTACGGAGTAAACTAGTTGTCCGATAAGACAACGACAGTGGTGGTCTTTGACCTCCTGTCTAAAATATTGGACTATGTCCAAACATAATAGTCTATGTGATCAATGCGATCATGACTAATATCATCTAATACGATGAACATATTATTTAACATCCTTTAGTGATGTCTTGCCTACGGGCTATAATATATTGTCCATTTGAGACATTGACATTGTTATCTTTATGATTCCTTGTCTAAGGTGGTGAGCTATGCTCAAGCCGAATAGTCAAAATGATTAATACAATCATGACTTATAGCATCTAATAGGATGAACAAATTATAAACATCCATGAGTGATGTTTTCGCCTATGGGCCAAATTAGACTGTCCATGTGTGACAAAGACATTGTGATCGTTACGATTCCCTGTCCAAGGTGGTGAGCTATGCTCTAGCCAAATAGTTCATATGATCAATGCGATCATGACAAAAATCATCAATACGATGATTAAAAAATTTTGACATCCGTAATGATGTTTTGCCTAAGGGCTATATTATATCGTCCAACTGAGACAAGGCAATTGAAATCGTTTGTGATTCTTTGCCAAGGGGGTGAGCTATACTCAATTCCCATAGTCTATACTATCAGTGCGATCCTGACTAGTATCATCAGTATGATGATCATAATATTAACATCCCTCGTGATGAAATGCCTACGGGCTATACTTTATTCTAGTGTCGGTAAGACAAAGATAGTAGTGATCTTTATGATCCCCTGTTCAGAATGGTGTGATTATACCCAAACCCAATAGTCAATATGATCGATGTGATCATGACTAATATCATTAGATACAATGGTTATATATAAACATCCATTAATGATGTTGATTGGCTTATCTTTCTGCCAAAAGAATCGTCTTCCAAGACGATGACAGTTGTAGTCTATGACTCCCTGTCCAAAGGTGAAGAACCACGTTCAAACCTCGAAGCCCTAATCTAATAAGATTGCGGCTTATAAATTAAGGTCCTTGGTGATAGACCATCAAGTTGTGTTTTAAAGTCATTCATGACAAGCCTATGTGCTATAATTGGTCATTCGTGACAAGTTAACATATTAAATGTTAACATTCCTGGTGACATGCCTTTGTACCAGATTGGATGAATGTCCTTATAACAAGGCCGTTTGTGCCATATCTAAATGTCCTTGGTGATAAGGCCTTCGTGCCGTATAATCATTTATGTCCTTCATGACTGTGCGTTATGCCATATTTTTCTACGTCCCTCGCGACAGGCTTCTATGCCATATATGTATATAAATATATATAACCGAAGTCATGAAAGGCTAGCCTTTGAGCTATTTATAATCGTCCTAGTGACAAAGACAGTTGTGACATTATGGTCCCCTGTCAAGCAAGTATTGGACTCGCTCCAAACTTTGCATGCCATTGATGGTCCCGTTGTGACCTAGGCTAAATATAATGGAAATACGTTCAAATAACATTCACTATGAATGTTCGGAACAGAATAGCCCATACGGTTTATGAATGCCGTGGCTAACCTAAGTCAGGTCGTCAGGATGATGACTAATAATGGTTAAATCTTGGTGATTAGTACCAAGTTTCGAGTATGGAAAACTCGGATGAGGTAGACGAAAGTCGCAATACTAATAAGGCGACGAAAGTTAATAAAAAACTACAAACGTAAACCTCAATATCAATGAAGTTAATCTCCAGGCTGTGGTTGACGCAGCAAATGGAAGGACCATAGAAAGGTCATGAGACAAACCAAAGAGCCAAATTCTTCCCGCTCTAAATCTCATTCAAAACCATGTTTAAATTGCTCATGAGGAGATTTCGTTCACACTTCGTATATGAAGGATGAACCAAAAGAAGGAGAATAACTCCCAGAAATCTGAGAAAGAGAGTAAGTACAGGCTTAATAAAAAGCAACGAAAGTTCAGTAAGAAGCCTGTATACCTCAGAGACTGCTTCAGCATTAATAGATGGATGTTTTATATCCATTAGGAATCATTTTTGATGTCCTAGTTCCGTTAAATACAAGGACTCAATTTAGTGATAAAATCAAGCCCATATTGTGGGTAATAAGAAGAAATTAATTATCAAGACTCCTTATGAGACAACTCTCATAATTACACGTATCCGTACGTTTAATTAATATTAAACACAAAAAAAAATGGTGGAACTGGCCGTCCCCGGAATCGAACCTGGGTCTAGGCCGGCCGCACCCTTTCGCGCGCCTAGCCAACTGGGCTAGGTGCCTAGTTTGTGAAACTTCCATTATTGATTAATTATAAGCACTTGTGCAATAAACTTCCTTATCATTTATCAATGATAATTTCTGCTAAGGGTCCTGTTTTTAATACAGGCAATAATAAATCTACATGAACCATAAACTTAGCAAAATTTTTATTATCATCCACAAGGTATAACTTACCAAGGAAACCTTAGTAAACGATTCTTCGAAATCGACAAGGAATCCTTCCGAAAATCTAGAGCACTCTTTCTTTGCATAGAGTACGACAACATATGTTATTTTAATTATTTTTCTCATTGTTTTCTATCGCCTGCGAATGCCAAACTATGTTTGATAAAAGTGTCATATGAGGATTGGCGTATCCTAGTGCGTCCCATAGATTATTTCCATGTCTGATCAGCATGGAGGTTTAATACATGGAACCCCTGAGATATCCCAATGATCATATTGTACTAAAGTCGACTAGTAGTATTCAAAGAAGATATCCAAAAATGGAATTTTTTTTTTCAAGTAAATGTTCCCGATTAAGGAATTCGTGGACTTATAACATAAAGGCATCACTCAATTGACACGAACAATGATGGATGAACTGGAGCCGGAGATATGGAAAATCTCTATAGCCTCCTTGCAATCTTGATTATCTTCTCATAAGATTTCCCTGCTTACCTCCGGGAAGGCAGGTAGAATTAAGATTGTATCCCGCTGTGGGCTGGAGTATTGTGAAAACTCCATATTGATTATGGAATAATCGAAACCTTGAATAAGTAAGTTTTAAAACATAGGCACATAAAGCCTGACTCAATCGTCTGAGGATTTTACATTATTAATAAGAAAGACGGTTCATATTGCTTATGCATACATACCGCAACCCTAAATAGGCAACGATTAAGAATTGCCATCTGCTACCCAGGATCTAAGGGTAAATTATTGGTGGATAGGCTTGAAAAAGTCCGTAGCCACCCATGTAGCTAAATGCTTGACATGTGCGCAAGTCAAAGCCGAGCATCAAAAGCCGTCAGGCTTGCTACGACAGCCTGAACTTCCTACGTGGAAGTGGGAAATGGTAACTATGGATTTTATTACCAAGTTACCTAAGACAAGGAAGGGTAATGATACCATATGGGTTATAGTTGACAGACTGACTAAGTCAGCACATTTCCTACCCATCAAGGAGACTTATAGCTCCGATATGTTAACCCAATTATAAGTGGATAAGATGGTAGCCTTGCATGGCATACCTGTGACTATTGTCTCTGATAAAGATACTAGGTACACGTCACATTTTTGGAAGAGCTCCAACAAATCTTTTGGGCATACGTTTAAATTTTAGTACGGCTTATCATCCTCAGACTGACGGTCAGAGTGAGCGTACTATTCAAACGTTGGAAGACATGCTACGTGCATGTGCGATCGATTGAGTGATGGCTGGGATGAGAACCTACCATTGATCGAATTCTCCTACAACAATAGCTACCATACCAGCATAAAGGCTGCGCCTTTTGAGGCATTATACGGTAGGAAGTGTAGATCGCCAGTTTGTTGGGCGGAAGTTGGAGAAGTCCAGTTATCAGGACCAGAGATCGTATTCGAAACGACGGACAAGATCGTCCAGATTCGTAACAATCTCCAAGCTGCCCGGGATAGGCAGAAGAGTTACGCTGATCCAAGTCGTAAGGATTTTCACTTCGAAGTAGGTGACAAAGTCCTACTTAAAGTGTCACCCTGGAAAGGAGTGATGCGATTTGGTAAGAAAGGAAAACTAAGCCCGAGATACATAGGACCTTTCGAGGTTATCGAACGGGTCGGGTCAGTTGCCTATAAGTTGAACTTACCAGAAGAGCTCAGTGGAATTCACAATGTGTTCCGCATCTGCAATCTAAAGAAGTGTTCCGCTGACGATTCACATGTCATGCCACATACAGATGTGCACATAGATGCGAGCTTAAAATTTGTTGAAAAACCTTTGTCGATTGAAGATCGACAGGTAAGGAAGCTTCGAAGGAAGCATATACCTTTTGTAAGGGTCAAATGGGATGCCCGTAGGGGTCCCGAATACACGTGGGAGGTTGAATCCACGATGAAAGAAAAGTACCCTTACTTATTTCAGTAAATCTCGGGTCGAGATTTATTTTAAGGGGGTGAGGATGTAACACCTCGGAAATTCACGTCCTATAATATGTTGACACGTGTCATAAAGTTTAAACGTGTGAAAGAAATATTATGGAAGGACTAAAGTTGACAAACGTGGAAAGTATGTAAATATACGTATTCTAAGTGTCAACGGTGAATAAACATATTGTATTTTAACCCTACAAGATGCTCATACCTTCAAACGAATAAATCATGGATCATACGAAGCTTAAAGTGAGTGATTTCAAACTACAGGGACCAATTGTGTCAACATGTTTAATTTATACCTCTGAGTGACCTTTTGACAAACCCGAAGCTTTGTAAATATTAATTATGCTCACGAGAATGCACCATAAAAATTTCATAAGGTTTCGTTAACGTATGAGAAAGTTATGATCAAATTCGTGTGCGAAGCGTTAAAGCGTAAACGTCGAAAGTTAGGACTTTTCGGGTGAAAATAAAGTTACCCGGGGACTTGGCAAAGTGGGTATATGATTTAAGGCCTTAGTAGATCAATTGTGGAGGTTTAAAGTGCAATAAATCAGTAACCATTCGAGTTTTGAAGAGACAAGGGCTGAATCGCAAACAAAATCAATAATCTGATCTGGTAAGGGGGTCGCGCTGCGCGACGGCACCCTCGCGCTACGCGAGGGTGTGCCCAGCTCCGAAAAATTCGCTGGTTGTCTGCCAAGGCCGTAATACGCGACTTCAACTCATTTTTCCACTTCCCTTGGCCCCTAAAACACCTCCTAAACACTAGGGACAAGTGTTGATTGATTGTGGTGAGTTATAGATCCATGTGTCAATGATTCATGGTGGAATTTTCACTATAAAAGGCCTTGTTATGCAAACATTCACTCACACCTTCATCTGCATTTCTTGAGCACTTCTGGAGCTTAGGAGCAGACCCAATACCTTCCTACTCGAGCTTAGGACTTGGGTAAGTATGCTAGACCTTCCTCGGTTTAGTTTTTGCTTAGTTATTAGCTTAAAAGTCAACCGTCGTAATTAACGGTTGACTTAACGATTAATCGCTAATGGTCCAGCGATTAGTCAAACTAAAAGTAGTTATAAGTTGGTAATTAGGTGGGTAATAAACCCCTAAAAAGGTTCCCCCTGATTCCCATTCTAACCATGTCAAATGTCGGGTCAAACTTTTAATTAAAAAGTCAACATAATGCTTAAAATGTCATTTATGCATAATTAGCTATCTAGAACATATACAACCTGTTTGATCATTGTTATAACTTAGTAATAAGTGTAAGAACATGTCCAAACATGTTCAACCCGACTATTTCCTGTTTAAACCCGGTTCGGAACCGAAAGTCGCATAGTTTGACTTTCACTTTGACTTTCAGTTCTGACCCGTTTAGGCATATTTTGGAAATGCCTCAGAGCTTTAATTGGACTAGGATACATGTTAGAACAAACCTCTGTGATCATACACCTTGGTTCACTAGTTATCCAATTAATATGCATATTTCCGTTAATTGCTCATACGTTGACCGTTATGCCCTTATTACCTTAAATCACGATTTATGAAAATGTAAAAGTGTAGAAACCTTGAATATTGATATATAAGCTTGTATGCAAAACTTGACATCAGGTTGACTTATAGATTAAGAGTTATGCTCATTAGCGTAATTACGGTGCTTTATGTTAATAAAATGGCGTAATTAGCGTATAGCCTAATTAAACATACTTTTTGGTATCAAACGAATTACCCACTGATGTAAAATATTATTTTGGGAATTTTAAAGATTTTTAATTAATTTTAGGCTGAGCATAACTCATAGTCGTAGGCTTAAATCGGTAATTGTCGGTTTTGCCCTAACGGGCCATAAAATGAGTTTTACTTATCTAAACGACTCCAAACCTTTTGCTACTGATCACATATGATTAATAAATTATTTTAAGCCTTCTGGAAATATAAAAATATCAGATTTAAGTATCAAACCCGGTAATGGCCTTTAATCGCCTTAATTAGCGTTTTTAACGCATAGTATGTCTTAGAATCATATTGGACATACCCGGGTTGATACCTACTGATATATGAGGCAAATTATGATATTTTAACAGTAAGCAAAGGTTGATAAACTCAGACTTCGTTTTTGAGCTTTTCGGCTTATGTGAAATTACCAAAATACCCCTACGGGGCATAGTTTGGTTAAATATGATAAATTTCACATACATGCCTTAGCCTACTGTTATAACCCATCAAATTGAGTATGTTTGCTGTTTACATCAAACCTGTAACTCAGTTAAACATCTAAACGCTTTTACAAACTTTAAAAATGACCAAACTACCCCTACGGGGCATAGTTTGTGTTTAAATTAGTTCGGGGCATAACGAAAGACATCCTACTGATGTCACAACATATTTGAAGCATATTAACTTAGGAAACCTGTATATGGCTCTTACGGATACCCGTTACGCTTATTTCGCGTTCGGTTAGGTTTATGTAACAAGTTTACATAAATTAGCCGAAACGGGTCAAACCTTATCGGTTTTATCTCAAAATCCAGAATGTGAATAATAAACCCATATTAAACAAGTCTTCAAACTTGTCGGGTCTGAATCACATTCTATCCGGTCTTCGCTTAATCATGCGTACGAACCGTATCTTTGAAACTAGCCGGTCTAAGCCTAAGTTTAATTAAAGACCCGTTAGGATTCTAATAGGTTATTAAAAACCTGCGTTCCAGATTAGGAGCCCAGTAAAAGCTATTTGTACTCGCTGATTTGATATACGGCTGGGATTGAATTTATATTTAGCTCAGGTAAATACTTTTAACTTATTTTCCCTATACGGGCTTGGGTTACGGTACATAGCGTACCGCTTGATCGAGCATCAAATCTTCCACGCTTAGTGGTTAATTGAATAATTTGATCGGCTCGTTTTAAACAGATATGTTTACTTTACAGCCTTTGGGGGGTTAATGACCATGTCCCGGATATCCTCGGCATTATCTTACGAGATGGCCACGACCTGAGCACGGGGTGTTGATGTGTGTAAAATGCAACATATAAATTACATCAAATGAGGCATAAAACTAACCCTTTTTTAGTACTAATATTGGAAAAAGAGTGTTTTTGTCTTCCTTTTGTATTTTCAGGATTAAATGAGCTCAAAAACGCAAAAGAAGCAAAAAGACAGCTAAATCCAACATAAATACAAGAAAAGGAACATTAGTGGATTGCCCGAACCCTCAACGGCACCTTCCAAAGCAAAATAGAGAAAACAGAAGGCTGAACACGCCCCGTGCTCAGCCAGCACGGGGTCGTGCCCAAGAAGCAGCAGAAAAGACAAACCTATAGAAGCTTCTATTGCCCACCACGGGCCGTGCTCAGCGGACACGGGGGCGTGCCGAAAGTACTGCAGGCGCATTAATTGTAATTGCGAATTACAATTAATGAAGAGAGAGAATGTCAGACAGGCACGGGGCCGTGCCCAGCGAACACGGGGCCGTACCCAGGCCTCTGTTCAGCCTATAAATAGGAGTGCTTGGTTTCATTGCAACTCATTCCTTGGCACTCCACCTCTCTCACACTTCATCCACCATCCACCACCATCACAACACCATCATCCACCACCATCATCCATTGTCCATCATAGAGTGTGTGTGAGTCGTCTCGGGATCCAAGATTGATCGTAAGAGTTCTTGACTATCAAGGCCATGTTTGCCTAAGTCTCTTACATCACTTGGTGAAGACAAAGTGTCTAGTATAATACTTTTTATTTCTAATCTTTTGCACTTTTTATTTGGTTTTGTATTAATGACTTTAATAACTAGTTACTTATGTTGAAGGTGATCTTTCCTTATCGTTTGTCCGTGGTGTCTTGGCATTATTTTACTGTCTATATAAAATAAAGGATTTTCACCATTCATATCTCCACGGTCTATATGGAGGTATGTTGGCTACCTGGTAGGGGGTTAAGGGAACGGTTTGGTAAAGGTCTTGCCATTGTTCAGCGTTTAGAGGTCCTGCAATGGACCTGGGTCAAATTTAGTAGGACCTCCTTCAATACTTCACGGTATTGGATGGCGGGGGTCCAAACTCTTTGATCCCCTCATAAGTTAACTACTATTAATACTATAACCCGGCTATTTAGGACTGTATCCCTGCTGACTCAGACTACTTAGTCGAGGGTAACGTCACCGCCAAAAGCGGGGCCTACCACAATACTGCATTAATAACTTAATTCATTATCTTCCAATAATCCACCCCTTTAGGATTGTATCCCTGCTGACTCAAACTACTGGGGTGAGGGTAACGTCACCTTCAAAAGAGGGGCCTACTACAATAACTAAGATAATCTCTTAATTATGTGCAAAAGTGCGGAAATAATCAAAGGTTATACTAGATACGAGTCGGAACCAAGTGATTCATCTTGTCTATCTGTTTTTATTTTACTTTTATTTTCAGCATCTTAGTTAGTTTTCATTTTTCTTAGTTTAAAACATTTTTCTAAACTTTTATTTTGGTTAGACGTTGAGGATAAACCGGTACTAAAAGCTCTTGTGTCCTTGGACGACCTCGGTATCTTACCAACGCTATACTACACTCAACGATGGGTGCACTTGCCCATATGTGTGTTTAGTGTTAGTGAAATATCGTGTTTTATAAATTTAAAACTTGGCTAAAATAAGTGTTAAAAAGGGCTTAAAATATACACCTAAAATATACGACACTTCGCACGCATCAAGTTTTTGGCGCCGTTGCCGGGGACACAAGGATTTTAAGAAAGTTAGGAATCAACGGCCTAATCATCTTTTATTTTTCTTTTCTATTTTTTTTAGGATTTTCTTAGTTTTTTCAGCTTCTGCAGAGCTCAGCACGGGCCGTGCCCAGCATCATCACTGGCAGTTTTTATTTTCTGAGTTACAGAGAGCTGAACACGGGGCCGTGTCGGTGCAACACGGGGTCGTGTCCAACTCCCAGTAACTGGGAATCCAGAAAACAATTACTGTATCTCTCAACACGGGCCGTGCTCACTGAGCACGGGGCCGTGGTAAACATTCTGACCAGCGTTCTTTTCTGTTTTTGTTGCAGGACTCGGAACCCAGGCGCCACATTTGAACCTCCTACATAGTGCATGAGCTCCAGTTCTAGTAGAGACATAAAAGAACCCCTAGAAGAACCCGAGCGCTTTCTCAGAAAAAGACTAAAAGCTAAAAATCAAGAGAAAGCTTCGGGGGACCCACTTCCGATGGCGGACCAACGTACCCTCATGGATTACCTACGGCCTACCGTAGGCAATCTTGGCGCTGCTATCAATGCACCGAATGTCGAGGCCAACAACTTCGAACTTCGACCGCATTTGATACAAATGCTCCAAAACTCCGCAACCTTCCACGGGCTTGCAGACGAGGATCCCCATCTACATATTACTAACTTTTTAGAAATATGTGATACCTTTCGGATCAATGGAGCATCAAACGACGCCATCCGCCTTCGAATGTTTCCTTTCTCACTAAAAGACCGAGCCAAGGCTTGGCTTAACACCCTCCCAGTTGGATCGGTAAACACCTGGGATGAACTCGCCCAAAAGTTTTTGTATAAATATTTCCCTCCTGCTAAAACGGCTAAATTAATGACTGAAATTAATACATACTCACAAGAGGATGGGGAATCCTTATATGAAACTTGGGAAAGGTTCAAGGAGCTTCTAAGAAAGTGTCCTCACCATGGTCTAGCGGTATGGCAACAAGTATCCACTTTCTACAATGGATTGTTGCCACACACAAGACAAACACTTGATTCAAGCTCCGGGGGACTCTTAGGTAATCGTCGCCCAAATGAAATATATAACCAAATTGAGGAAATTGCTCAAACCAATTTTCAATGGCACACTCCCCGAGGTAATAAATCTATTGCCCCGGGCGCCCATAAGGTTGATGAAAGCACCTCTTTACAAGCCCAAATCGAGGCCCTCTCTTCAAAAATAAAAAGGCTAGAAATGACAAAAACGGCCTCGGTTATGGCTTGTGAAGGGTGTGGTGGGTCACATGAAAATTGGAGTTGTATGAAAGAATTAGATGAACAAACTGAAACGGTAAACTACTTGGATAATAGACCTAGGCCGTCGGGTCCTCCAACGGGTACCTACAACCAAGGATGGCGTAACCACCCAAATCTTGGTTGGAGAGATCCCGGCAATAGTAGTAACCAACAAAATCAACGAACTAATTTTCAACAACCGCAAAATTTTCCTCAACAACAAGGTGGAAGAGAAAGGCTTGAAGATACTGTATCTCGCCTCATCTCTGACACTGAAAAGAAAAACTCGGATCGATTTCAACAATTGGAATCAAATTTCAGAAATCAACAAGCTAGCATTAAAAACGTTGAAAAACAATTAAATCAACTAGCTCAAAATTTCTCCGAGAGACCGCAAGGCGCATTACCCAGTAATACCGAAACGAACCCAAAGGCACAAGTACATCTCATCACATTAAGAAATCGAACCGTGGGTCCCGAGGATGCTCCATTGTCGCCAAATGAAAGAAGCCATTCTAGTCAGCCTGTAACTCCTCCTGCGCCAGAAAAAGCTTCTACACCAAATCAAGGGCCCACCAAGACTCCTCCAATCCCGTACCCCGGTAGGTTAAATCATCAAAAGACCGATGAGCAATTCGCAAAGTTCGAAAGCTTACTAAAACAATTGCATGTCAATATTCCTTTTATTGAGGTCCTAACCCAAATGCCTAAATATGCAAAATTCATGAGGGATTTCCTCACTCACAAAAAGAAAATTGAATCATTGCAATTAGTTAACTTAGGCGAAGAATGCTCAGCTCTAGTACTCAACAAACTTCCACAAAAGAAAATCGATCCCGGGAGCTTCACAATCCCTTGTTCGATTGGGAAGTCCCCCGTCCGAAATGCTCTAGCAGATCTTGGGGCTAGCATCAACCTCATGCCCACATCAATGTTCAAACGACTCGGCCTAGGAACAACAAGCCCCACAAAGATGAGCATACAACTCGCCGACAGGTCCGTCAAGTTCCCACATGGTGTCGCCGAAAATCTGCTAGTCAAAGTTGACAAATTCGTCTTTCCAACCGACTTTGTCATCCTAGACATGGAAGAAGACACCGAGGTCCCCCTCATCCTCGGGAGGCCATTCCTAGCCACCGCCCAAGCATTGGTGGATATGAATGACGGAACTCTAACATTGAAGTTTGGGGATGAGGAAGTGAAATTTGAATGTGGAAAGCGAGTAGAGGAAGAAGATCCGGTCAACTACATGAAGGTCATAGACTCAAGTTTGGATGACGCTCTCCGACGGTGTAACATGGGATGCAACACATCCCACTTGGGTAGCATATGACCAGGCATTGGGTCTAGCCAAGGACCCTTATAAACGTGGCGCACCATGGAGGCATTCCACGGAACTATCCTTAGCTTAATTTAGATTAATTTTTATGTTTTCTAGTTAGTTTAATTTTCAGGAATAAAACACACTCATGGTGGTAAAGGATGAAAAGGGGAACGAGAAAAATGATCCCATGCACAAGAACGAGGCAACCCGACAGTTTTTCTCCCTTTCAGAAGGTTCAACACGGGCCGTGCCCAACCAACACGGCCCCGTGTCGGACCACCTGCAGAAAACGCCCAGTACAGGTAACTGGACACGGGCCGTGTTCACCCAACACGCCCCCGTGTCCAGACTTCTGTTCCTCTTATTTCAATTTTGTTACTGGCACTTAAACACGGGGCCGTGCCCGGATAACACGGGGCCGTGTTCAGTGCCCAGTAACACAAATTTTTGCTTTTTAAACACTATTTTACACATCTAATCAACCTAAAAATTTATTTTTGGGACACATTGAGGACAATGTGTAATTTAAGTGTGGGGGGGATGCTAAAACCTTGGATTTTTGCAAGTCCTAAATACAAGTCTTACACAAAACTCTATTGGAACCGCTAATCACCCCAAATTTTTTCAAAAACTTCATTTTTTTTTGTCTAGGTTTAACTCGGGAAATTCAAGCTCTCAAAAAGGTTATATTTTTACAAATTTACAACCGATAGCGTAGTGATAAAAAGAACCAACATAAGAAAATTATGAAAAGGCATGACAAACTTATTTAAAATTTGATTATATATACTTGATCACATAAAAACCCATTCCCACAAAAGTGAGTTTTGAGCCTTTATTGAGCACTCAATTTCATACCATTTAACTAAATGCTCATTTTTCGTTTCTTGTGTGAATAGCCGCTTGGTTCTTACGACTCTAGAACTTGCCATGACAATACATTCCCGGTCCTTATCAACTTAAACCCGAGTAAGTACATGATGGAGGCATTAGGACTAACCTTTTTCATTTCTACACCATTATTTTTCCTTTTCTTTTACCACCTACCCAAAAATCCCCCTAGTTAGCCCCTTTGAGCCTAAACCTTTTCGTTTCATCACCCAAAACAAAAACCCTTTCACCCACCAAAACCTTTTTCATTTTTAACCCTTTATTTTAGTAACAAGTTCGGTTCTTCGAAAAAAAAAAAAAAAAAAAAAAAAAAAAAATGAAGCAAAAAGAAAATAAACAAACAAAGTAATCAAAAATAACTTTGTTTGAATAAAAGCTTCATCAAAAATAAAAAGTTGCAAAAAAATACGAAAACCGACACTTGTTACGCTTTTTAGCCCTTTTTCTACTAACCACTAACCCAACCACCTACCTTTAACCCTAGCCAACCCTTAACCCACAAAGTCCTCTTGATATCTACAAAGGTATAAAAGTTAAAAAGGAGGAGGATTGATTTCTTGGCAAGCCTATGGTAGAAATAAGTTCCATGCCGCTCTCGAGTGATTCACTAAAAATACACCTTCGGCCGAGTGTGAGTGATTTCCCCGCGAGGTATGTGAACTTGTATATAAATAGAATTTTAAAAAAGGCATGTTATGCCCAAATAAGTAATTTCTTTTATGAACAGTTCTAAATAAATCATTACGAATAGGAGTGTAAATAAATAAAAATAAAACCCCAAAAAGATCTTGGAAATCCCGACACTCTATGACAAGCCCAAAACCTTCTCTTCTACCTATTCCATTTGGGAGTGTAAGCCAAATATTAAAGAGTTTTGCTTGAGGACAAGCAAAAGTTCAAGTGTGGGGGTATTTGATGTGTGTAAAATGCAACATATAAATTACATCAAATGAGGCATAAAACTAACCCTTTTTTAGTACTAATATTGGAAAAAGAGTGTTTTTGTCTTCCTTTTGTATTTTCAGGATTAAATGAGCTCAAAAACGCAAAAGAAGCAAAAAGACAGCTAAATCCAACATAAATACAAGAAAAGGAACATTAGTGGATTGCCCGAACCCTCAACGGCACCTTCCAAAGCAAAATAGAGAAAACAGAAGGCTGAACACGCCCCGTGCTCAGCCAGCACGGGGTCGTGCCCAAGAAGCAGCAGAAAAGACAAACCTATAGAAGCTTCTATTGCCCACCACGGGCCGTGCTCAGCGGACACGGGGGCGTGCCGAAAGTACTGCAGGCGCATTAATTGTAATTGCGAATTACAATTAATGAAGAGAGAGAATGTCAGACAGGCACGGGGCCGTGCCCAGCGAACACGGGGCCGTGCCCAGGCCTCTGTTCAGCCTATAAATAGGAGTGCTTGGTTTCATTGCAACTCATTCCTTGGCACTCCACCTCTCTCACACTTCATCCACCATCCACCACCATCACAACACCATCATCCACCACCATCATCCATTGTCCATCATAGAGTGTGTGTGAGTCGTCTCGGGATCCAAGATTGATCGTAAGAGTTCTTGACAATCAAGGCCATGTTTGCCTAAGTTTCTTACATCACTTGGTGAAGACAAAGTGTCTAGTATAATACTTTTTATTTCTAATCTTTTGCACTTTTTATTTGGTTTTGTATTAATGACTTTAATAACTAGTTACTTATGTTGAAGGTGATCTTTCCTTATCGTTTGTCCGTGGTGTCTTGGCATTATTTTACTGTCTATATAAAATAAAGGATTTTCACCATTCATATCTCCACGGTCTATATGGAGGTATGTTGGCTACCTGGTAAGGGGTTAAGGGAACGGTTTGGTAAAGGTCTTGCCATTGTTCAGCGTTTAGAGGTCCTGCAATGGACCTGGGTCAAATTTAGTAGGACCTCCTTCAATACTTCACGGTATTGGATGGCGGGGGTCCAAACTCTTTGATCCCCTCATAAGTTAACTACTATTAATACTATAACCCGGCTATTTAGGACTGTATCCCTGCTGACTCAGACTACTTAGTCGAGGGTAACGTCACCGCCAAAAGCGGGGCCTACCACAATACTGCATTAATAACTTAATTCATTATCTTCCAATAATCCACCCCTTTAGGATTGTATCCCTGCTGACTCAAACTACTGGGGTGAGGGTAACGTCACCTTCAAAAGAGGGGCCTACTACAATAACTAAGATAATCTCTTAATTATGTGCAAAAGTGCGGAAATAATCAAAGGTTATACTAGATACGAGTCGGAACCAAGTGATTCATCTTGTCTATCTGTTTTTATTTTACTTTTATTTTCAGCATCTTAGTTAGTTTTCATTTTTCTTAGTTTAAAACATTTTTCTAAACTTTTATTTTGGTTAGACGTTGAGGATAAACCGGTACTAAAAGCTCTTGTGTCCTTGGACGACCTCGGTATCTTACCAACGCTATACTACACTCAACGATGGGTGCACTTGCCCATATGTGTGTTTAGTGTTAGTGAAATATCGTGTTTTATAAATTTAAAACTTGGCTAAAATAAGTGTTAAAAAGGGCTTAAAATATACACCTAAAATATACGACACCACTGTTCAAGTGATGTAACATGGTATTTATAGGCCACAGAGGAGAAGGAAAGGGTTCTGGCCCGGATAGCCCATCCGTGCGGATGGCCCATGCGTGCGGATGGCCCATCCGTGCGCATGTCCATCCGTCCGGATGGTCCATCCGTCCGGATAGCTATCCTGACGCGTTGGACTTCTCTGTTTTTTATCGTTTTGGTAGTTTTCGAAGTGCGTTCCTTCCATAATTAATTTATATTATCGTTATAGTGTTATTATATATATATATATATATATATATATATCACTAAGGGTCGTATTTACGTATCCATAATCCAAAGTTTCGATAATTAACAATCGGTTTCCGATTCGAGTGTGCGAGTATTAACGACGTTTCACGGCCATCAATGAGGGTAGTGTAGGTCCTTTCTTGATGTCATTGTGAACGTTATTTCGTGTAGTGCCACAAAGACTGACGAGGTACCGTTTACTCGTATTGTCATCATCGTCATGACGACTGGAGCTACAGCACTCACCCGAGGGTCCTTGTTAGCGTAAATTGTTTACGTTCGACACATCACGGCCACTAAGGAGGGTAGAATAGGTCCTCACTCAATGCCTCCGTGAGTGTTAGTGTGATAATAGTGGAGTATAGTGATATTGTATTTCGAAAATATGCGATTATCCTTCGATTATCGATGTAGGCCATATAGTTACATTATGATCCGAATCTCTGGTGCTAGGCGTAACGAGTATAACGAGTAGTAACAACGCACAAAAGTGCGGGTTGTTACAGTCTCCCCTACTTTAGGAAATTTCATCCCGAAATTAATCCAATAGGTAGACTTCTAAGAGTTGATCTGGTATGAGTAGCGATACAGCGAGTGATTTGACCGTAAGTTGACAGCGCGAACGTTTCGAATAAGAGAGATCGACTGCGATAGCGAGAAGGCGACGTGAAGACGAAAGTATTAATCTCACGAGTTGGCATTTCAAAGTACCTTGTCTTGTGTAGAATTCGTTAGTTCGATGCGATTGCAATTTGAGAGGTTTCTCATGATGTAGAGTTTAACTGAGTCGATCGTTACCCAACGTTACAAGAAGCGTTCGTCTTAGATATTAAAAAAAGGGATTTTAGGATGAAAATGTTTGAAAATTCTTCTCTTAACGTGCGGTCAACAGAGTCAATGTTAACCGACGTTGCAAGGAAGTTTAAGTGTCTAATATTTTAAGGAATTCGAAGATGAAAACAAGGGTTACGAAAATTCTCCTATGATACGGGTTCCCTTTGAAAGTCTTGTTTTTTATCTTGAAAAAAGGTTTTAAGGAAAAATAGAACACATGAAGCTCCCTTGAATATGGAGTTAAGCTGATTCGATGTTACCTCCACATTGTTGAGAATTTCACTTGTTCCATGGTTTTAATAAAAGTTTTATAAAAATCAGTTTTAACCTTTTGAAAAGGATGATTTAGCATCAAGCCCCACTTGGCACCTTCCCACGGAAGTTCGTTAATATGTTTAAAACACTTATATATAGGAAGTACCAGCGGCGTATCCACCATGCTTTGCCCATATTACTTCCGTTTCGTGAGGCAGGGTCAGGTGTGCTGATATGACTCGGATAGAATTGCGTTTACTCGGCCCAATCGATAGAAGGTCGGACCGAGCATAGGATAGGATCGAATAGATTAATCCAGCGAATAGCGCGTTTTTTATTAGATTCCACATTATACCCACATGGCACGTTTCCACGGGGGTTTGCTAACACGGCGAAACACCATGCTTAACCTGGTTAGCTTTGCCTCGTGAAGCGGTGTCATGTGTAGTTAATACCATACAGACTGCAATGAACACCAAGCGAGCGATAAGCGGTAGATTATACACGGTAGGCGATCAGCGATTAGGTGATTAAACAAATAAACACAAAACACTTGTGATGACGGTGATGATAAATGAATTACAATAATCGGTAGTTGCGTTGCAAGCGATGGAGGTATGTGATTCGATTTACGCGGTTCAGTTTGATTGATTAACACCACAGAGTTTGACTAACATTAGACCCCACATGGCCTTTTTCCACGAAAGGTCGCTGATATGACTAAAACACCCTGCCTTAACCATATGAGCGTCATCTCGTGAAGCGAGGTCATGCGTGCTAACTTAACACGAATATCACAGATAACAGTAGGCGATATAGATTCACATAATAAGCGATAGGGATTTCGAGCTACACATAATAAATGATTGCGATTAGTCGAGTTTTGTTTCGAGTAAGCTTAACGTTACGTTTGCAACGCATCATGGTTATCGAGGAGGGTAGGATAGGTCCTCCCCGACAATATCGTGAGTGTTAATGTGCTTGATGAGATTTGTTGCAACAGACTTACGATCAGTCTTGCGTCGATGCAATTGTCCTGCGAGGTAGACTTCCCAGAGTCCATCGATGAGGCGATCGCATTGCGTTTGCAGACTTACGACGAGTCTTGCGATGATGCAATTTCAGTTGTTACACCTTGCGATTGAGTGTAGTGTGTTGAAAATAATCACAATAGTATATAGGTCTAATAACGTTCAACTCCACGTGGCACTTTCTTCACGGAACTTCGGTAGTATGGTAGAGCACATCTTGCCCGACCCCTACTTCTTTCGTCCCGTGCTTTGGTGTCACCTTTTGTCAAAACGTTATGGCACCTTTAGAATTCACTACGATCACCGTGCACTGACCCAAATAATCCCGTGTGCACCCGCGATTATTTGTTCCTTGCACGTTTATCGTACTTCGTTCTAAGAGTGTAGTGAGGGTAAAACACATTATTTCGTGATATAGTATATAGTATGTGTGAATCTAGTCTAAGTGCTATGATTAGAGAGTGAAAGAGAATACGAGGGCAACATTGAGTAATAGAGTAGGTTCAAAGCTTAGAAATAAACGTCGAAAATCGTATCATTACAACTTTATCCTACGCTTGCTAGATGTCTGATGCTGAAGACTTTTGCTGGAGCTGTTGTTGTTGTACTCAAGTTCGCGGTTCGATGCGGCAGTTGCGGGTGAAGTGACCGTAACTGTTGCAGTTATTGCAATAGCGACAGTCAGCCCCAACGGGATGATGATAGGTACACGAGTAACACTGAGGATGAGCTCCATTGTAGGCTCGTTTTGGAAACATCGGAACTGTTCGAAGAGGTTCCGGTTGTAGCAGTTCGGTTGTTGATGAGCTCGGGCTTGAAGTCTTTCGCTTGCGGCTGGGTTTGTCAGTGTCTTGCGAAGAAGTGTCGTCGTTGGAGGATTCGTCTGATGACTCTCTTGCGGAGTTTTTGGCTGATTTGTCGGAAGATCCGTCGGCAGATTTGTCAGAAGAATCGGCAGCAGATCCGTCCGAAGAATCGTTAGCAGATCCGGCAGAAGAATCGTTAGCTGATTCATTAGAAGAATCGCCAGTAGATTTGTCAGAAGATTCGTCAGTAGATCCATCAGAAGATTCGTCAACATGTTCGCCTGAAGGATTCCTGGCGGTTTCTTGATGAGCTTGCTTGACAGGATTCTTTGAGAATAATCCTTCCATGAGTCGTTTGTTGTTGATTTCTGCGGCTAAGCGGTAGGTTTCTTCGATGGTAGCAGGCCTTGCAGCTTCGATAAAAATCACCCACACACTCGGGCAAGCCACGAATGTACTTCGCGATGGCCTTTCCCGGAGTGTTGACTTGACTTGGGCAGATTATGCTAAGCTGTTTGAACCTTGCGGTGTAGCCAGCATTGTCACCTTCGGTTTGTTTGATTTCCCAAAATTCATTTTCCAGCCTCTGAATCTCGTGAGGAGGACAATACTCTTTCTCCATGAGCTCTTTCAGCTCATTCCAAGAGAGAGTGTATGCTGCGGAGATCCCACGTTTGTTACGTTCGGCGGTCCACCAGTCGAGTGCTCGCGATTGAAATACTCCAGTGGCGCAAGTAGTACGGAGACTATCGGGACACCCGCTTTGACGAAGGGTAACTTCGATAGAATCGAACCACTGGAGTAGTTGAGTCGCACCTCCTTCACCCGTGAATTCCATCAGGTCACAGGCTTGGAAGTGCTTGTAGAGAAAAGTAGATTGCAGCGCTTCCGTCTTGGAGTCTTCCGAGGCTCGAGAGTTGCTGAGAGAGTGCACTTGAGCGACAATTCGAGGACTAAGCTTACTCACTTCCTTAATCACAAGTGAAGCAATCCTCTTCTCGGCGCTTCGTTTGGCTTTCCTCTTAGCTGCCCGTCTCGAGGTAGAGTTGTTGGAAGGCATCTAGACAGGAAGAGACTTGGAGTGAGATTCGATCATAATGATTTTTGAGTTTTGCGTTGCGATTGAGCGCGTTCAAAACTTGGTGCGATAGTATAGCAATACGAATCACATAGGAGTCACATAGGAAACACGAAATTCCTAAGTTCTCACACGATGACTTGTTTGTTTATACGTATATATATATATATATATATATATATATATATATATATATATATATATATATATATATATATATATATATTTATATAGATGTAATTTGTAATCATGCACATACAGGTCGATTTAGAATAAGCGAGGTCGCGTTGAAGTGAGGAAACGAGAGCGAATGCGATAGATTATGCATTAGTTTTGTTGCGAACATTCGGATTTCGTTTTAGATTGTGATGGCTGTGCTAATCGTGCGTTTATAAAGTAGGGAGTGAAAATCGTTACATCGAGAAATCGATAAAGCGTAAAGTTTCAAAATGTAAATAGGTTCCAATCATTGTAAAATGGGCGGGTCGTATGATAGAGTGCCTTGGGTGTTTTAGGCGTGGACTACCCAAGGTAACCCCAACTATATCTAACAAGTTCGAGCAATGCGCGTTGACCTGGAGGACTTCATGCTTCCACTGGGATGCAGCTCATGGCATTCGTCTTCCTAGTCATCGCGTGGCTCGAGTTATCATGATAGTCGAGTCCTTGGTGAGAGCTTTTGAAAACCAGTTTATAGAGAATGGGACGACTTATTAAGGTACGGGTTTCACCCCTGGCTTAACAGTTTCGTTCCTAATTGTGGCTATGCTCTTCGAATAAATTCGTGAGTTCCACTAGATTTAGAAATGGAGACCTTTGTCGAGATGTGGATGTCACTCCTAACTCGATGAAGAGTTCTCGTGCTAGAAAAATGCGCTGAGTGAGCAATCCTATCGAGAGTTCTTGGTTTTCACACCTGGTCTCGACTGGATCGTTCGGTTTCGTTATGCGAGTATTTTCGAAAACATGTGTATTGTGTCGGCCTTAGGAAAGGCTAAGTAGCATTTCAGCCTTAGGAAAGGCTTCTTTGTGTGAAGTTGTAGTACGCGGGGTTCACACAAAGTTGTATCTTTTAGCAATTTCGATCGAGAGTATCAAGTAAGCCCAATACAAACCCCACTGGGTTTGTACGAGTCGGCCTGTTGGTACTTAGACTGTAGACTAGGTCAATTTCTAAGTCGTCGACCCGGACTAGGTCGAGTCTGACCTAATTCCCTATAGTTATGGCTCTGATACCAATCTGTCACACCCCAACCGATGGCGGAATCATCGGGGCGCGGCACTAGGCGAATCAGATTGCTCAAGAGAATCCATAACAACTATATTGCGATAATAATTAATACATTCGTTATCCCATACTAACAAATAATACAATCACATAAGTTATCACAGATTTATTGCCCTCTCGAACAATGCAAATCCGACAACCTAGATTTTAGTTGAGTTTCTAGACTTCCTAGCTTGATTTGATATAGTCTGCGATCTAACCTGCAACATACGTTAAAATATTTGTCAATACAAAAGTATTGGCAAGTATACAGGTTTGATAAGTATAGCATAATAGATTAAAAGAGCTGCGAATTTCCACATGCATAAACGTAATACACGACATATATACTCACAAAACTGATACTACCAACTAAGTCCTCGATGCTCGAATGTACGATGGCATAACTAGACCCCGTCGGGCGCAATAGTACAATACTAGTCGTGGTGGGACGTCGCGAGTATAAGCCCTAGCACATATGCAACTAGCATCACGTATATCTATGCATAACAATTATTCGCAAGTGATAAGTTCGATTTGTTAGAAACGTATGTTACACCCAAAATTCGATTAAAATGAGATATACCGGGCTAGGATTCGAGTTACAGGTACAAGGGCCAAACCAACCACCCAAGAATGGAATCGTCGAACGAAAACACTTGACAACCTCCTAGAAGCAGCTTTTCTTGCCACCAGAATTTTCTCCATCTATTAGGAATCTGATGCCGTCACTAAACACATTCCTTAAATTGTAGCCATTTGTTGAGTGTTTTTTTTTTTTTGTGTCTAATCCGCATATATATCACCATTGCCCTTGATTTTCTTGACTGTATATCTTTTAAATGTCAACATATACACGTGTGATTTAGTTTACGAAGATTTCTCAATGCCGAGAACCTCAATCAGAGAATAAAAAAGGCGTAAGGATCACAATGGTGTAAAATTAAAACGGAATATACCGGGCTAGGATTCGAGTAACAGGAACAAGGGCCAAACCAACCACCTAAGAGCGGAATCTTCGAGCGAAAACACTTGACAACCTACTTGAAGCAGCTTTTCTTGCCACCAGATCTTTCTCCATCAATTAGGAATCTGATGGCGTCACTAAACACATTCCTTAAATTGTAGCCATTTGCCGAGTGTTTTTTTTTTGTGTCTAATCCGCATATATATCACCATTGCCCTTGATTTTCTTGACTGTATATCTCTTAAATATCAACATATACACGTGTGATTTAGTTTACGAAGATTTTTCAATGCCGGGAACCTCGATCAGAGAGTAAAAAAGGTGTAAGGTTCACAATGGTGTAAAATTAATATGGGATATACCTGGCTAGGATTCGAGTTACAGGAACAAGGGTCAAACCAACAACCCAAGAATGGAATCGTTGAGCGAAAACACCTGACAACCTCCTAGAAGCAGCTTTTCTTGCCACCAGACGTTTCTCCATCAATTAGGAATCTGATGCCATCAATAAACACATTCCTTAAATTGTAGCCATTTGTTGAGTGTATTTTTTTTGGCATCTAATCCGCATATATATCACCATTGCCCTTGATTTTCTTGACTGTATATATCTTAAATTTCAACATATACACGTGTGATTTAGTTTACGAAGATTTTTCAATGCCGAGTACCTCAGTCAGAGAGTAAAAAAGGTGTAAGGTTCACAATGGTGTAAGATTAAAATGGGATATACCGGGCTAGGATTCGAGTTAAAGGAACAAGGGCCAAACCAACCACCCAAGAATGGAATCGTCGAACGAAAACACTTGACAACCTCCTAGAAGCAGCTTTTCTTGCCACCAGAGCTTTCTCCATCTATTAGGAATCTGATGCCATCACTAAACACATTCCTTAAATTGTAGCCATTTGTTGAGTGTTTTTTTTTTGTGTGTCTAATCCACATATATATCACCACTGCTCTTAATTTTCTTGACTGTATATCTCTTAAATGTCAATATATACACGTGTGATTTAGTTTACGAAGATTTTTCAATGCCGAGAACCTCTATCATAGAGTAAAAAATTCGTAAGGATCACAATGGTGTAAAATTAAAATGGGATATACCGGTCTAGGATTCGAGTTACAGGAACGAGGGCCAAACCAACCACCCAAGAATGGAATCTTCGAGCGAAAACACTTGACAACCTCCTAGAAGCAGCTTTTCTTGCCACCAGACCTTTTTCCATCAATTAGGAATCTGATGTCGTCCCTAAACACATTCCTTAAATTGTAGCCATTTGCCGAGTGTTTTTTTTTGGTGTCTAATCCGCATATATATCACCATTATCCTTGATTTTCTTGACTGTATATCTCTTAAATGTCAACATATACACGTGTGATTTAGTTTACGAAGATTTTTCAATGCCGAGAACCTCGATCAGAGAGTAAAAAAGGCGTAAGGTTCACAATGGTGTAAAATTTAAATGGGATATACAGAGCTAGGATTCGAGTTACAGGAACAAGGGCCAAACCAACCACCCAAGAATGGAATTGTCGAGCGAAAACACTTGACAACCTCCTAGAAGCAGCTTTCCTTGCCACCAGACCGTTTTCTCTAACAATTATGAATCTGATGCCGTCACTAAACACATTCCTTAAATTGTAGCCACTTGTTGATTGTTTTTTTGTGTCTAATCTGCATATATATCACCATTGCCCTTGATTTTCTTGACTGTATATCTCTTAAATGTAAACATATACACGTATGATTTAGTTTACGAAGATTTTTCAATGCCGAGAACCTCGATCAGAGAGTAAAAAAGGCGTAAGCTTCACAATGATGTAAAATTAAAATGGGATATACCGCGCTAGGATTCGAGTTACAGGAACAAGGGCCAAACCAACCATCCAAGAATGGAATCGTTGAGCGAAAACACTTGACAACCTCCTAGAAGCAGCTTTTCTTGCCACCAGACCTTTCTCTAACAATTACGAATCTGATGCCGTCACTAAACACATTCCTCAAATTGTAGCCATTTGTTGATTGTTTTTTTTGTGTCTAATCTGCATATATATCACCATTGCCCTTGATTTTCTTGACTGTATATCTCTTAAATGTCAACATATACACGTGTGATTTAGTTTACGAAGATTTTTCTTTGCCGAGATCCTCTATCATAGAATAAAAAAGGCGTAAGGATCACAATGGTGTAAAATTAAAATGGGATATACCGGGCTAGGATTCGAGTTACAGGAACAAGGGCCAAACCAACCACCCAAGAATGGAATCATCGATCGAAAACACTTGACAACCTCCTAGAAGCAGCTTTTCATGCCACCAGACCTTTCTCCATCAATTACGAATCTGATGCCGTCACTAAACACATTCCTTAAATTGTAGCCATTTGTTGAGTGTTTTTTTGGGGTCTAATCAGCATATATATCCCCATTGCCCTTGATTTTCTTGACTGTATATCTCTTAAATGTCAACATATACACGTGTGATTTAGTTTACGAAGATTTCTTAATGCCAAGAACCTCGATCAGAGAGTAAAAAAGGTGTAAGGATCACAATGGTGTAAAATTAAAATGGAATATACCGGGCTAGGATTCGAGTTACAGGAACAAGGGCCAAACCAATCACCTAAGAACGGAATCTTCGAGCGAAAACACTTGACAACCTCCTTGAAGCTGCTTTTCATGCCACCAGATCTTTCTCCATCAATTAGGAATCTGATGCCGTCACTAAACACATTCCTTAAATTGTAGCCATTTGTTGAGTGCTTTTTTTTTGGTGTCTAATCTGCATATATATCACCATTGCCCTTGATTTTCTTGACTGTATATCTCTTAAATATCAACATATACGCGTGTGATATAGTTTACAAAGATTTTTCAATGCCAAGAACCTCAACAAGAGAGTAAAAAAGGCGTAAGATTCACAATGGTGTAAAATTAAAACGGGATATACCGGGCTAGGATTCGAGTTACAGGAACAAGGGTCAAACCAACCACCCAAGAATGGAATCATCGAGCGAAAACACCTGACAACCTCCTAGAAGCAGCTTTTCTTGCCACCAGATCTTTCTCCATCAATTAGGAATCTGATGCCGTCACTAAACACATTCCTTAAATTGTAGCAATTTGTTGATTTTTTTTTTGGCATCTAATCCGCATATATATCACCATTGCCCTTGATTTTCTTGACTGTATATATATCTTAAATTTCAACATATACACGTGTGATTTAGTTTACGAAGATTTTTCAATGCCGAGTACCTCAATCAGAGAGTAAAAAAGGTGTATGGTTCACAATGGTGTAAGATTAAAATGGGATATACTAGGCTAGGATTCGAGTTACGGGAACAAGGGCCAAACCAACCACCCAAGAATGGAATCGTCGAACGAAAACACTTGACAACCTCCTAGAAGCAGCTTTTCTTGCCACCAGACCTTTCTCCATCTATTAGGAATCTGATGCCGTCACTAAACACATTACTTAAATTGTAGCCATTTGTTGAGTGTTTTTTTTTTGTGTGTCTAATCCGCATATATATCACCATTGCCCTTGATTTTCTAGACTGTATATCTCTTAAATGTCAACATATACACGTGTGATTTAGTTTACGAAGATTTATCAATGCCGAGATCCTCTATCATAGAATAAAAAAGGCGTAAGGATCACAATGGTGTAAAATTAAAATGGGATATAACGGGCTAGGATTCGAGTTACAGGAACGAGGGCCAAACCAACCACCTAAGAACGGAATCTTCAAGCGAAAACACTTGACAACCTCCTAGAAGCAGCTTTTCTTGCCACCAGACCTTTTTCCATCAATTAGGAATCTGATGCCGTCCCTAAACACATTCCTTAAATTGTAGCCATTTGCCGAGTGTTTTTTTTTGGTGTCTAAACTGCATATATATCACCATTTCCCTTGATTTTCTTGACTGTATATCTCTTAAATGTCAACATATACACGTGTGATTTAGTTTACGAAGATTTTTCAATGCTGAGAACCTCGATCAGAGAGTAAAAAAGGCGTAAGGTTCACAATGGTGTAAAATTTAAATGGGATATACCGAGCTAGGATTCGAGTTACAGGAACAAGGGCCAAACCAACCATCCAAGAATGGAATCACCGAGCGAAAACACTTGACAACCTCCTAGAAGCAGCTTTTCTTACCACCAGACCTTTCTACATCAATTAGGAATCTGATGCCGTCACTAATCACATTCCTTAAATTGTAGCCATTTGTTGAGTGTTTTTTTTGGTGTCTAATCCGCATATATATCACCATTTCCCTTGGTTTTCTTGACTGTATATGTAACACCTCGAAAATTCACGTCCTATAATGTATTGACACGTGTCATCAGCTTGAACCTGAGAAAGTATACTTTAGAGGGACTAAAGCTGACAAACATAGAAAGTATGTGAAAATAAGGGTTCAAAATGTCAACAATGGATAAACATACTTTATAATAACCCTACATGATGTTTATACCTTCAAACGAGTAAATCATGGATCATACGAAGCTACAAGTGAGGGATTTCAAACTACGGGGGTTAAATGTGTCAACATGTTTAAAGATATACCTCTGAGTGACCTTTTGACAAACCCGAAGCTTTGTAAATGTTAATTATGCTCACTAGAATATACGATTAAAATTTCGTACAGTTTCGTCAACGTATGAGAAAGTTATGGTCAAATTCGTGTGCGAGGGGTTAAAGCGTCAACGATGAAAGTTAGGCCTTTTCGGGTAACAATTAAATTACCCGAGGGCTTAACAAAGTGGGTATATGTCTTGAAGCCCCTATATGTCAATTATAAGGGTTCATACGACAATAATAGAGTACCTGTTCAAAATTTGAAGAGCCAAGGACCCATCTGCAATTTATTAAAAATTTGTTGGCTGAAGCCTACACGCTCGCGTAGCGCGAGCCTGAGGGCTAAGGGCGTCGCGCTACGCGACTGCCTCCCCAGATCAGAAAGTTGATTTCTTGTTCCCTGCATGTCTTCCATTGCCAAGATACACCACCCTTGGTCGATTTAACACATCAAATGGCCCCTAAAATACCCCTAGCACACTAGAAACAAGTGTCAAGCAATTGTGGATGAGTGCTAGGCTTGGTTGTCAACACCTTATGGTGTCTTAATCCACTATATAAGGACCCTTTCATTCACAACTCATTCCACACATCAATTACAAGCATTTTGAGCATTGGAGGAGCTTACAATCTGATTGAAGGCCTTCCTAGTCATCCATTATTCATCTAGTAAGTCTCTAATCCCTTCTAAATTAATTCTAGTTTAGTTTTTAGCTTAAAAGTCAACATATCGTATTAAACGGTTGACTTCGGGTTTTGTTATCGATAGCTCAGTCGTAACCCGAATTAAAAGTACCGTTAGATAGGTAATTATATGGGTATTAAACCCTCATAAGGGCAAGTACCAAATCCAGACCTAACTAGGTCGTTTGTCGGGTCAAACGTTGACCGAAAAAGTCAACAGAATTTCAATATGCGATTTAATGCACGACTAGCAATCCGCGAGGCGTGCAACCTGTTTTAAACTTAATATAACTTGGTAAAAAGTATAAAAACTTGTTTGCGCTTGCCCGACTCGACAAATTTCTGTTTAAACCCGGTTCGGAACCGAAAGGCGCAAAACCTTGACTTTTGCGTTGACCTCAGTTCTGACCCGTTTTAGTTTGAATTGGAATTGCCTTAGTGCTTCATTAGGGTTGGGTTACAAGATGGTTTAAGCCTCTGTACTTGTTTCATTGATTATCCGCTTCGTTCGCGCGGTTCCGTTAAATGCTTAAAATGGACCGTAATGCCCTTATAACCTTACAACGAGAATTTTGAAAATGTGGAAGTACAATAATCTTAGTTGCTTATTATTAAGCATGTACGTAAATTTTCACGTCAATCGGAAGTCTAGATTAAGAGATATGCGCATTAGCGTAAATAATAAGCTTTTTATTAATTAAACGGCGCGATTAGCGCATAGCCTATCTAAACCCGATTTTCGGTAACAAAAATTTTACCCACTAATGTAATATAATATTTTAGGATTTTTGAAAATTTTTAATTATTTTAAACGGATCATAACCAAAGATTATAGCCTCGATTCGGTTAATACCGATTGTACCCTTTTCGTCATAAAACGAGTTTTTCATAACATTCAGGCACCAAACCTTTGGCTACTGATCACATATATTAAATGAAGTATTTTGAACTTTAAAACCTGATTAGAAACTCAGGATTCCCATTTAAACCTGAAAGTCGCATTAAACCGACATTTACGCGTGTTAAGCGCGTAGTATGCGTTAAAACTATTTTAAACACCTAAGACTAAATACCTACTGATGTAACTTATTAAAATAAGTTATTTTACTGATTTGATCAGACCCGAATCACAGAAGTCAAATAAATCCCTTTTATAATCTTTAAAAATGACCAAAATACCCCTACGGGGCTTAATTAATGTTTTAACTCGTTTTGGGCATTATGGAAGGTATCATAATGATATCACAACATATTTAAAGCATATTAACTTAGGAAACCTGTTCGCGACCCTTATGGTTACCCGTTACGCCTCTGGCGCGTTCGGTTCTGTTTATGTAACTAGTTGCATAACTTAGCCGAAACGGGTCAAACCTTATCCTTTTTATCTCCAAATCCAGAATGTGTTTAGTTTACCCATATTATACAAGTCTTCGAACTTGTCGGGTCTAAATCACATTCTATTCCGGTCTTCGCTTAATCATGCGTTTGAACCGTAAACCTTCCTTAAAACTAACCGGTCTAAGTTACGACTTAAATAAGACCCGTTAGGAATCTAATAGGTTAATAAAACCTTCGTTCCAGATTGAGAGCCCCAGTAGAAGTACTCGTGCTTGCTGATTAGAATATACGGCTGAGTATAAATTGCATTGCTAGCTCAGGTAAATACTTTTAACTTATTTTCCCTTATACGGGCTTGGGGTACGGTATTATAAAAATACCGCTTGGTCGGGTGTAGAAACCTTTTTAATCGGAGATGGTTAAATTGTATAATCCCGTTTTAATCTGTATTGATTGATAACAAATAACATTGGGGGTTAATGACCGTGTCCTGGATATCCTCGGCTCATTTTAAAAAGTGAATGGCCACGACGTAAGCACAAGGTGTAGACATAACACCTCCTGTTGCATATGTATAACGTATACTCACTCGTAAGGATAACTTCTTGTGAGATCATATTTGTGGTGTGTCGATTAATCTTGTCCGGCTTGTATTGTATAATCACCGGCCCTAAATGTTGGACAACCATGTAAATCGGATACAAGATTTTTATTAATAGAATTGTCCCAAGTATAAAAGATTAATTTTGCCTCTGTGCATTTTAATCAATGTGTCAAGATATTTTGTGCCGTTTGCACTCGAATCACTTTTCAAACTCTTTTTCCAAAATGAGTCAGTTAATTGTATTTACCAGTGTAAACTGACGTATTTTTCCAAAAGGGTTAAGTGACAGGTACTATGCGTAATTGGCTGGGAGCTCAGGGCGTCATTAGGGAACCTTGCCAGTTCTAGATGCCTAAAGTCTGTTGAACAGTTTTTCTTTTATTGATCCGCCTGTGGATCCTTTACCTTCCGTTGTAATACTTTGACATTACTTATATTCGGAATGTAATATTATTATCTTTTGCTTCCGCTGTGCATTATTATATTGTGTTGTTTGACCATGATGTTGCCAACCACGTCACGATACTCCCCCACCGGGCCCACCGGTGACACGTGGAAATCGGGGTGTGACAGGTTGGTATCAGAGCCAACATTGAGTGAATTAAACACTAGCTTTATGTGTTTAATCTCAATGACACAATTGCACATTCCTAAATCTTCTGAGTCTAGACTTAACATAGGAATATTCTCAATCCTAATCTGGAAAAAATTTTACTTCCAAATTTTTATTGGATACATCGCCAAGCGAAGAAGCCGTAATAGGAGTTCTCCACACCCGGAGCCATGAGATGCTGAGCTTCGTACCGCGGCTGGAATGAAACGAGCATCCAAGGAGAATGCATTCAGAAATAAAATGAAGAAGAAACTCCTGTTACTGAAGATCGTTTCCTTATTAGTCCTTATAAGGACATAATTATCTCTAAGTCCCTTTAAGGACACATTATTCTTTCAAAGACCCGCTTAGGGCAACTCTGTACTTCTAGTTTTCATATAATGGAAAATCACATCCCTTAGAAGGGAAGTGCCTACGGGCTATAATTAACGTCCTCTGAGACTAAAGACGGTGGTAGCCTACAGCTCCCTGTCAAGAAAGGGTAATGAACTTTGATTCACACCTAAATGCCTCGATCCCAGACGATCATGGCTTATAAATTAAACTTGTCCGTGTGACTAAGCCTTTTGTGCTATTACTAAATGCCTCGATCCCAGACGATCATGGCTTATAAATTAAACTTGTCCACGTGACTAGGCCTTTTGTGCCATTACAAATTCATAAATTGCCCTGATTCTCTGAAATCTTGGCTTATAAATTAAACTTGTCTACGCGACTAGGCCATTTGTGCTATCATTAAATTATAAATTTGGATTTATGATAAAAATCCTGAATAAAATAAATATCCTTACTTTCCTGCCTGTATGCATTTTAAAGAGAATCTAAAAGGTGAAACCTAGCCTACGCGGCCAAGATGGAGAAACCTACTCAAGAGATTCAAATCCTTGTTAACACCTAAGAACGTGTTAGCACTCCTGACAAATGTGATTCGATAAAATCACAACAGTCATCCTTATATTAGATTCTTCCAATTTCTTTATCTAATATATTGATTTAGAAATCATGGCTTGTGTCATCCTATAAGATGATCACATTATAAACATCCAGTAGTGATGAAGTGCCTACGGGCTAAACTTGTTGTCCGAAAAGGCAACGACAGTGGCGGTCTTTGACCTCCTGTCCAAAAATGTTGGACCAGGTCCAAGCATAATAGTCGGTGGGATCCATACGATCTCGACTAATAGCATCTGAGAAGATGATCATATTATAACCATCCCTCAGAAGGGAAATGCCCACGGGCTATATCTATTGTCCTAAAAGACAAAAGACAGTTGGAGTCTACAACTCCCTGTCAAGAGAAGGTAATGAACGTGATTCAAACCTTAATGCCTAGATTCTCTGAAATCATGGCTTATAAAAATTTAAAACTGTCCTTGTGACTAGGCCTTATGCGCCACTTTAATATCCTTAACTTTTATGACTAGGATAAATTATAATGGAAAATACTAATTTAATATAACAAACAAGTTAACCAATATGGTTTATATTACCATGGTTGATGAATCGTCAAGGATGATGATTCCATAATAACCTTTGAATAAATCATTGCCAATGTTTATGTAGACATCAAGCTACATGGCTGGATTAGATGAAGTTAACAGCCACATGAAGGAGAGCAATGATACTACCAGAATTAATGTAACTGGAGCAGAACTACAGGCAATAATAGATTATGCTGTTGCTCGAGTACTTGATCGGCAGTATGATGAGTCAAATGATACCCATTCCAAGACTCTATCTATGGCTAGTAGTAAGCCCCCTCTTAAAACACATGAGTCAAGGGAGGACGATGTTCATGACTTGTCAAATCAAAGGAGTATTCCGTCTAGACAAGTTGTGTTTCATCAAGAGGCACCAGTTAAGACCTGTTCATATAAATATTTCGTCTCCTGCAAGCCCAGAGACTTTACAGGAGAAGAAGGGGCCATCGATTGCATGACATGGCTCGATGAGATGGACGCTGTTGTTGACATCAGCGGTTGTGCGGAGCAAGATGTTGTGAAATTTGTTTCACAATCATTCAAAGGAGAAGCGTTGGCATGGTGGAGATCATTGCTCCAAGCCACGGGAAAGGTTCTACTCTACAACTTATCTTGGGAGCAATTTGTCGCATTGGTCAAGGAAAACTATTGCCCCCAGCATGAAGTAGAAAAGATAGAATCAGACTTCTTGACTCTGGTCATGGAGAATTTGGATTGTCAGGCATATGTGACAAGTTTCAACACTATGTCCCGCCTAGTTCCTTATCTAGTCACCCCTGAACCTAAACGCATAGCGCGTTTCATTGGAGGCCTAGCACCAGAGATAAAAGGGAATGTTAAAGCATCTAGGCCAACCACATATAGGTCCGCGGTGGACTTATCCTTATCTCTAACCTTAGACGCAATCAGAATTAAGTCTGTTAAGACTTCTGGCGAGAGAAGAAGTGAAAGAGAGGAGGAAAACTCTCATCAAACTAACAAGAAGAAGAAGGGAAGCTCGGAACGCGGGAAGAATTCCGAGTTTAGGAAGAACTCGAGTCAATCTGATAACAGACCCAAATGCAGTAACTGCAAAAAGCAACATTTTGGAAAATGTACAATAGACCCACGCGCTAAATTGTGTGGAATTTGCAAGACCAAGGGTCACAAAACCTTAGATTGCAAGGGGTTAAAGGACGCCACATGCTACAATTGTAACGAAGAAGGGCACGTCAAAACCAACTGCCCAAAGCTTATAAAGAAGCCTGGAGAGGCCAGGAAAACAAACGCATAAGTCTTCCGGATGAACGCCAGGAAGTGGTGCAGAAGGATAACTATATAGCAGGTACTTTTCCTCATCAATCAGTTTATGCAGAAATTCATTTGATGCTGACACATGTGATTCAATAATGAACGATCACTGTTGGGAACTGTTGTCTCCGTCTAAATAAAACTTCGGTCATTTTATACGAGATATGAATTGGCCGATGATACTTTAGAAAATGCTCCAACAAACCTTAGATGGATATTTTATACCTAATAGGAATCGCTCTTTTCTGATATTCCTATGGCAAGCTTTCAAGCTACCTAAATTCCTTAATATAATAAAGACAGATGTGACGTTTTGATCCTCTGTCAGAGAAGTGATGGACTAGGTCCAAATCTTTAATGCCATTGATGGTCTTTTGCGACCTAGGCTAAGTAATATTAATATATTTTAATAACGTTCATTAAGAATGTTAGTGCTACGATAGCCTGTATAGGTTATTGACACCATGGTTAGTATATATTAAGGCCATCAGAATAAAAATAGTAGTTGTTGGATTTCAACTAAGAAATTGTTTTATTGGTATTAGGAACCAATATCGAGTATGGCAAACTCGGATAAGACAGCAGTCAATCGCGCCATCGATGACGCGACGCAGACTAATGATGCTGAAATTGTAAACCTTAGAATTTCCAAAGATGTTCTTCAAACTATGATAGACGCAGCCGTTGGAAAAGCTGTGAAGAGAGCTGTGAAAAAGTTAAAGGAGACCCATGCTGTTCGGTCCAAATTTTATCTAGGACCACACTTCCTTACTCATAAGAAGGATCTCGTTCATGCCTCTGATGCAAAGGATGAACTAAAAAGGAAAAGAGAGGTAGATAACTCCCAGAGTTCTAAGAAAATGAACAAACAAAAGTCCGACCAGAAACCAGTATGTGAGACCTGCAAGAAGCACCATTATGGGAAATGCAGATTCGAACCAAAATCCAAATCACAGCCCAGGGCTTGTGGGATCTGCAAGTCTAAGGAACATAAAACCATGGATTGCAAGAAGTTGAAAGATGCAACCTGTTATGGTTGCAACGAGAAGGGGCATATCAAGACTAACTGCCCTAGGAAACAGAAGAAGCCCGAGTAGACCAAGATGACAAACGCACGAGTTGTCAGGATGAACGCCCAAGAGATGGGGCAGAATAATAATAGTATAATATGTACCTTTCGTTATCAAACAGTTTATGTAGAAACTTAATTAATACTGGCACGTATAAATATATTATGAATGATAAAGGTAGAGAACTGTTGTCTCCACCTGATTAAGACTCCGGTCATTTAATGCCCGGTAGAAAGTGACGATGTTACGTCGAAAATGCTCCAACAAATCCTATATTGATATTAATATCTGTTAGAAATCTTTTTCTAATATCCTTATAGCAAACTTTTGATTGCATACTTAAGGACTCAATATAGTGATAAAAATCGATTGGTTGCCTTAAAAAATCAAGTCCATATTGTGAGTGATAAGAAGCAATTAATTATCAAGACTCCTTATGAGACAACCCTCATAATTACACGTGTCCGTACGATTAATTAATATTAAACATAAAAATGGTGGAACTGACCGTCCCCGGAATCGAACCCGGGTCTAGGCCGGCCGCACCCTTTCGCGCGCCTAGCCAACTGAGCTAGGTGCCTAGTTTGTGAAACTTCCATTATTGATTTAATATAAGCACTTGTACAATAGACTTCCTTATCATGTATCAATGATAATTCTTGCTAAGTGCCCTGTTTTTAATACAGGAAATAATAAATCTTCATGAACCATAAACTTAGCAAAATTTTTATTATACCCACAAGGTATAATTACCAAGGAAACCGTAGTAACCGATTCTTCTCGTATCGGCAAGGAATCCTTCCGAAAATCTAAGAGCACTCTTTCTTCGCATAGAGTACGACAGCATATGTTATTTTAATTATTTTTCTTTCCTCATTGTTTTCTATCGCCTGCGAATGCCAAACTATGTTTGATAAAAGTGTCATATGAGGATTGGCGTATCCTAGTGTGTCCCATAGATTATTTCCATGTCTGATCAGCATGGAGGTTTAATACATGGAACCCCTAAGATATCCCAAAGATCATATTGTACTAAAGTCGACTAGTAGTATTCAAGGGAGATATCCAAAAATGGAAAAAAAATTTTCCCAAGTGAATGTTCCCGATTAATGAATTCGAGGACTTATAACATAAAGGTGTCACTCATTTGGCACGGACAATGATGAATGAACTGGAGCCTGAGATATGGAAAATCTCTGTAGCCTCCTTGTATCTTAATTATCTTCTCAAAAAAAAAATGTCCCTGCTTACCTCCTGGGAGGCAGGTAGAATTAAGATAGGTAGCCCGCCGTGGGCTGGAGTATTGTGAAAATTCCATATTGTTTATGGAATAAATGAAACCTTGAGTAAGTAGATTTTAAGACGTAGGCTCATAAAGCCAGACTCAATATTCTGAGGATATTATATTATTAAATAAGAAAGACGGTTCATATTGCATATGCATGCATGCCGCAACCCTAAATAGGCAACGATTAAGAATTTGCCATCAGCTACCCAGGATCGTCGAATTGTTCGACTAACGACAAGGGTTAGCTATTCCTTAATATTAGTTAAGTAATGGTTGGAATAACCACCTTAAGATAAGCTTTTCTTTAATAATTGATATGTAAGTATTAAGGCCACTCCTTTGGAGAACTTGTATAGGTGAAATGTTAAACATCTGTTGTTAGGACAATAGATTGGTAAGTCCAATATTAAGGATCTAAAAGTTGCATTGGAAACAACAAATAAGATCATACCAATTCCTAATCATCTGTAAGTTGCCATTATTAGGCAGAGAATACTTCCTTTATTTCGGTAAATCTCGGGCCGAGATTTCTTTTAAGGGGGTGAGGATGTAACACCTCGAAAATTCACGTCCTATAATGTATTGACACGTGTCATCAGCTTGAACGTGAGAAAGTATACTTTAGAGGGACTAAAGCTGACAAACATAGAAAGTATGTGAAAATAAGGGTTCAAAATGTCAACAATGGATAAACATACTTTATAATAACCCTACATGATGTTTATACCTTCAAACGAGTAAATCATGGATCATACGAAGCTACAAGTGAGGGATTTCAAACTACGGGGGTTAAATGTGTCAACATGTTTAAAGATATACCTCTGAGTGACCTTTTGACAAACCCGAAGCTTTGTAAATGTTAATTATGCTCACTAGAATATACGATTAAAATTTCGTACAGTTTCGTCAACGTATGAGAAAGTTATGGTCAAATTCGTGTGCGAGGGGTTAAAGCGTCAACGATGAAAGTTAGGCCTTTTCGGGTAACAATTAAATTACCCGAGGGCTTAACAAAGTGGGTATATGTCTTGAAGCCCCTATATGTCAATTATAAGGGTTCATACGACAATAATAGAGTACCTGTTCAAAATTTGAAGAGCCAAGGACCCATCTGCAATTTATTAAAAATTTGTTGGCTGAAGCCTACACGCTCGCGTAGCGCGAGCCTGAGGGCTAAGGGCGTCGCGCTACGCGACTGCCTCCCCAGATCAGAAAGTTGATTTCTTGTTCCCTGCATGTCTTCCATTGCCAAGATACACCACCCTTGGTCGATTTAACACATCAAATGGCCCCTAAAATACCCCTAGCACACTAGAAACAAGTGTCAAGCAATTGTGGATGAGTGCTAGGCTTGGTTGTCAACACCTTATGGTGTCTTAATCCACTATATAAGGACCCTTTCATTCACAACTCATTCCACACATCAATTACAAGCATTTTGAGCATTGGAGGAGCTTACAATCTGATTGAAGGCCTTCCTAGTCATCCATTATTCATCTAGTAAGTCTCTAATCCCTTCTAAATTAATTCTAGTTTAGTTTTTAGCTTAAAAGTCAACATATCGTATTAAACGGTTGACTTCGGGTTTTGTTATCGATAGCTCAGTCGTAACCCGAATTAAAAGTACCGTTAGATAGGTAATTATATGGGTATTAAACCCTCATAAGGGCAAGTACCAAATCCAGACCTAACTAGGTCGTTTGTCGGGTCAAACGTTGACCGAAAAAGTCAACAGAATTTCAATATGCGATTTAATGCACGACTAGCAATCCGCGAGGCGTGCAACCTGTTTTAAACTTAATATAACTTGGTAAAAAGTATAAAAACTTGTTTGCGCTTGCCCGACTCGACAAATTTCTGTTTAAACCCGGTTCGGAACCGAAAGGCGCAAAACCTTGACTTTTGCGTTGACCTCAGTTCTGACCCGTTTTAGTTTGAATTGGAATTGCCTTAGTGCTTCATTAGGGTTGGGTTACAAGATGGTTTAAGCCTCTGTACTTGTTTCATTGATTATCCGCTTCGTTCGCGCGGTTCCGTTAAATGCTTAAAATGGACCGTAATGCCCTTATAACCTTACAACGAGAATTTTGAAAATGTGGAAGTACAATAATCTTAGTTGCTTATTATTAAGCATGTACGTAAATTTTCACGTCAATCGGAAGTCTAGATTAAGAGATATGCGCATTAGCGTAAATAATAAGCTTTTTATTAATTAAACGGCGCGATTAGCGCATAGCCTATCTAAACCCGATTTTCGGTAACAAAACTTTTACCCACTAATGTAATATAATATTTTAGGATTTTTGAAAATTTTTAATTATTTTAAACGGATCATAACCAAAGATTATAGCCTCGATTCGGTTAATACCGATTGTACCCTTTTCGTCATAAAACGAGTTTTTCATAACATTCAGGCACCAAACCTTTGGCTACTGATCACATATATTAAATGAAGTATTTTGAACTTTAAAACCTGATTAGAAACTCAGGATTCCCATTTAAACCTGAAAGTCGCATTAAACCGACATTTACGCGTGTTAAGCGCGTAGTATGCGTTAAAACTATTTTAAACACCTAAGACTAAATACCTACTGATGTAACTTATTAAAATAAGTTATTTTACTGATTTGATCAGACCCGAATCACAGAATTCAAATAAATCCCTTTTATAATCTTTAAAAATGACCAAAATACCCCTACGGGGCTTAATTAATGTTTTAACTCGTTTTGGGCATTATGGAAGGTATCATAATGATATCACAACATATTTAAAGCATATTAACTTAGGAAACCTGTTCGCGACCCTTATGGTTACCCGTTACGCCTCTGGCGCGTTCGGTTCTGTTTATGTAACTAGTTGCATAACTTAGCCGAAACGGGTCAAACCTTATCCTTTTTATCTCCAAATCCAGAATGTGTTTAGTTTACCCATATTATACAAGTCTTCGAACTTGTCGGGTCTAAATCACATTCTATTCCGGTCTTCGCTTAATCATGCGTTTGAACCGTAAACCTTCCTTAAAACTAACCGGTCTAAGTTACGACTTAAATAAGACCCGTTAGGAATCTAATAGGTTAATAAAACCTTCGTTCCAGATTGAGAGCCCCAGTAGAAGTACTCGTGCTTGCTGATTAGAATATACGGCTGAGTATAAATTGCATTGCTAGCTCAGGTAAATACTTTTAACTTATTTTCCCTTATACGGGCTTGGGGTACGGTATTATAAAAATACCGCTTGGTCGGGTGTAGAAACCTTTTTAATCGGAGATGGTTAAATTGTATAATCCCGTTTTAATCTGTATTGATTGATAACAAATAACATTGGGGGTTAATGACCGTGTCCTGGATATCCTCGGCTCATTTTAAAAAGTGAATGGCCACGACGTAAGCACAAGGTGTAGACATAACACCTCCTGTTGCATATGTATAACGTATACTCACTCGTAAGGATAACTTCTTGTGAGATCATATTTGTGGTGTGTCGATTAATCTTGTCCGGCTTGTATTGTATAATCACCGGCCCTAAATGTTGGACAACCATGTAAATCGGATACAAGATTTTTATTAATAGAATTGTCCCAAGTATAAAAGATTAATTTTGCCTCTGTGCATTTTAATCAATGTGTCAAGATATTTTGTGCCGTTTGCACTCGAATCACTTTTCAAACTCTTTTTCCAAAATGAGTCAGTTAATTGTATTTACCAGTGTAAACTGACGTATTTTTCCAAAAGGGTTAAGTGACAGGTACTATGCGTAATTGGCTGGGAGCTCAGGGCGTCATTAGGGAACCTTGCCAGTTCTAGATGCCTAAAGTCTGTTGAACAGTTTTTCTTTTATTGATCCGCCTGTGGATCCTTTACCTTCCGTTGTAATACTTTGACATTACTTATATTCGGAATGTAATATTATTATCTTTTGCTTCCGCTGTGCATTATTATATTGTGTTGTTTGACCATGATGTTGCCAACCACGTCACGATACTCCCCCACCGGGCCCACCGGTGACACGTGGAAATCGGGGTGTGACAGTATATCTCTTAAATGTCAACATATACACGTGTGATTTAGTTTACGAAGATTTTTCAATGCCGAGAACCTCTACAAGGGAGTAAAAAAGGCGTAAGGTTCACAATGGTGTAAAATTAACATGGGATATACCAGGCTAGGATTCGAGTTAAAGGAACAAGGGCCAAACCAACCACCCAAGAATGGAATCGTCGAGTGAAAACATTTGACAACTTCCTAAAAGCAGCTTTTCTTGCCACCAGACCTTTCTCTAACAATTACAAATCTGATGCCGTCACTAAACACATTCCCTAAATTGTAGCCATTTGTTGAATGTTTTTTTTGTGTCTAATCTGCATATATATCACCATTGCCCTTGATTTTCTTGACTGTATATCTCTTAAATGTCAACAAATACACGTGTGATTTAGTTTACGAAGATTTTTCAATGCCGAGATCCTCTATCATAGAATAAAAAAGGCGTAAGATTCACAATGGTGTAAAATTAAAATGGGATATACCGGGTTAGGATTCGAGTTACAGGAACAAGGGCCAAATCAACCACCCAAGAATGGAATTGTCGAGCGAAAACACTTGACAACCTCCTAAAAGCAGCTTTTCTTGCCACCAGACCTTTCTCCATCAATTAGGAATCTGATGCTGTCACTAAACACATTCCTTAAATTGTAGCCATTTGTTGAGTGTTTTTTTTTTGGTGTCTAATCCGCATATATATCACCATTTCCCTTGATTTTCTTGACTCTATATCTCTTAAATGTCAACATATACACGTGTGATTTAGTTTACGAAGATTTTTCAATGCCGAGAACCTCTACAAGGGAGTAAAAAAGGCGTAAGGTTCACAATGGTGTAAAATTAACATGGGATATACCGGGCTAGGATTCGAGTTAAAGGAACAAGGGCCAAACCAACCACCTAAGAATGGAATCGTCGAGTGAAAACATTTGACAACCTCCTAAAAGCAGCTTTTCTTGCCACCAGACCTTTCTCTAACAATTACGAATCTGATGCCGTCACTAAACACATTCCTGAAATTGTAGCCATTTGTTGATTGTTTTTTTTGTGTCTAATCTGCATATATATCACCATTGCCCTTGATTTTCTTGACTGTATATCTCTTAAATGTCAACATATACACGTGTGATTTAGTTTACGAAGATTTTTCAATGCCGAGATCCTCCATCATAGAATAAAAAAGGCGTAAGGATCACAATGGTGTAAAATTAAAATGGGATATACCGGGCTAGGATTCGAGTTACAGGAACAAGGGCCAAACCAACCACCCAAGAATGGAATCATCGACCGAAAACACTTGACAACCTCCTAGAAGCAGCTTTTCTTGCCACCATACCTTTGTCCATCAATTACGAATCTGATGCCGTCACTAAACACATTCCTTAAATTGTAGCCATTTGTTGAGTGTTTTTTTTTTGGTGTCTAATCCGCATATATATCACCATTGCCCTTGATTTTCTTGACTGTATATCTCTTAAAAGTCAACATATACACGTGTGATTTAGTTTACGAAGATTTTTCAATGCTGAGAACCTCGATCAGAGAGTAAAAAAGGCGTAAGGTTCACAATGGTGTAAAATTTAAATGGGATATACCGAGCTAGGATTCGAGTTACAGGAACCAGGGCCAAACCAACCACCCAAGAATGGAATCGTCGAGCAAAAACACTTGACAACCTCCTAGAAGCAGCTTTTCTTACCACCAGACCTTTCTCCATCAATTAGGAATCTGATGCTGTCACTAAACACATTCCTTAAATTGTAGCCATTTGTTGAGTGTTTTTTTTTGGTGTCTAATCCGCATATATATCACCATTTCCCTTGATTTTCTTGACTGTATATCTCTTAAATGTCAACATATACACGTGTGATTTAGTTTACGAAGATTTTTCAATGCCGAGATCCTCTATCATAGAATAAAAAAGGCGTAAGATTCACAATGGTGTAAAATTAAAATGGGATATACCGGGTTAGGATTCGAGTTACAGGAACAAGGGCCAAATCAACCACCCAAGAATGGAATTGTCGAGCGAAAACACTTGACAACCTCCTAAAAGCAGCTTTTCTTGCCACCAGACCTTTCTCCATCAATTAGGAATCTGATGCTGTCACTAAACACATTCCTTAAATTGTAGCCATTTGTTGAGTGTTTTTTTTTGGTGTCTAATCCGCATATATATCACCATTTCCCTTGATTTTCTTGACTCTATATCTCTTAAATGTCAACATATACACGTGTGATTTAGTTTACGAAGATTTTTCAATGCCGAGAACCTCTACAAGGGAGTAAAAAAGGCGTAAGGTTCACAATGGTGTAAAATTAACATGGGATATACCGGGCTAGGATTCGAGTTAAAGGAACAAGGGCCAAACCAACCACCTAAGAATGGAATCGTCGAGTGAAAACATTTGACAACCTCCTAAAAGCAGCTTTTCTTGCCTCCAGACCTTTCTCTAACAATTACGAATCTGATGCCGTCACTAAACACATTCCTGAAATTGTAGCCATTTGTTGATTGTTTTTTTTGTGTCTAATCTGCATATATATCACCATTGCCCTTGATTTTCTTGACTGTATATCTCTTAAATGTCAACATATACACGTGTGATTTAGTTTACGAAGATTTTTCAATGCCGAGATCCTCCATCATAGAATAAAAAAGGCGTAAGGATCACAATGGTGTAAAATTAAAATGGGATATACCGGGCTAGGATTCGAGTTACAGGAACAAGGGCCAAACCAACCACCCAAGAATGGAATCATCGACCGAAAACACTTGACAACCTCCTAGAAGCAGCTTTTCATGCCACCATACCTTTGTCCATCAATTACGAATCTGATGCCGTCACTAAACACATTCCTTAAATTGTAGCCATTTGTTGAGTGTTTTTTTTTTTGGTGTCTAATCCGCATATATATCACCATTGCCCTTGATTTTCTTGACTGTATATCTCTTAAAAGTCAACATATACACGTGTGATTTAGTTTACGAAGATTTTTCAATGCTGAGAACCTCGATCAGAGAGTAAAAAAGGCGTAAGGTTCACAATGGTGTAAAATTTAAATGGGATATACCGAGCTAGGATTCGAGTTACAGGAACCAGGGCCAAACCAACCACCCAAGAATGGAATCGTCGAGCAAAAACACTTGACAACCTCCTAGAAGCAGCTTTTCTTACCACCAGACCTTTCTCCATCAATTAGGAATCTGATGCTGTCACTAAACACATTCCTTAAATTGTAGCCATTTGTTGAGTGTTTTTTTTTGGTGTCTAATCCGCATATATATCACCATTTCCCTTGATTTTCTTGACTGTATATCTCTTAAATGTCAACATATACACGTGTGATTTAGTTTACGAAGATTTTTCAATGCCGAGATCCTCTATCATAGAATAAAAAAGGCGTAAGATTCACAATGGTGTAAAATTAAAATGGGATATACCGGGTTAGGATTCGAGTTACAGGAACAAGGGCCAAATCAACCACCCAAGAATGGAATTGTCGAGCGAAAACACTTGACAACCTCCTAAAAGCAGCTTTTCTTGCCACCAGACCTTTCTCCATCAATTAGGAATCTGATGCTGTCACTAAACACATTCCTTAAATTGTAGCCATTTGTTGAGTGTTTTTTTTTTGGTGTCTAATCCGTATATATATCACCATTTCCCTTGATTTTCTTGACTCTATATCTCTTAAATGTCAACATATACACGTGTGATTTAGTTTACGAAGATTTTTCAATGCCGAGAACCTCTACAAGGGAGTAAAAAAGGCGTAAGGTTCACAATGGTGTAAAATTAACATGGGATATACCGGGCTAGGATTCGAGTTAAAGGAACAAGGGCCAAACCAACCACCTAAGAATGGAATCGTCGAGTGAAAACATTTGACAACCTCCTAAAAGCAGCTTTTCTTGCCACCAGACCTTTCTCTAACAATTACGAATCTGATGCCGTCACTAAACACATTCCTGAAATTGTAGCCATTTGTTGATTGTTTTTTTTGTGTCTAATCTGCATATATATCACCATTGCCCTTGATTTTCTTGACTGTATATCTCTTAAATGTCAACATATACACGTGTGATTTAGTTTACGAAGATTTTTCAATGCCGAGATCCTCCATCATAGAATAAAAAAGGCGTAAGGATCACAATGGTGTAAAATTAAAATGGGATATACCGGGCCAGGATTCGAGTTACAGGAACAAGGGCCAAACCAACCACCCAAGAATGGAATCATCGACCGAAAACACTTGACAACCTCCTAGAAGCAGCTTTTCATGCCACCATACCTTTGTCCAGCAATTACGAATCTGATGCCGTCACTAAACACATTCCTTAAATTGTAGCCATTTGTTGAGTGTTTTTTTTTGGTGTCTAATCCGCATATATATCACCATTGCCCTTGATTTTCTTGACTGTATATCTCTTAAAAGTCAACATATACACGTGTGATTTAGTTTACGAAGATTTTTCGATGCTGAGAACCTCGATCAGAGAGTAAAAAAGGCGTAAGGTTCACAATGGTGTAAAATTTAAATGGGATATACCGAGCTAGGATTCGAGTTACAGGAACCAGGGCCAAACCAACCACCCAAGAATGGAATCGTCGAGCAAAAACACTTGACAACCTCCTAGAAGCAGCTTTTCTTACCACCAGACCTTTCTCCATCAATTAGGAATCTGATGCTGTCACTAAACACATTCCTTAAATTGTAGCCATTTGTTGAGTGTTTTTTTTTGGTGTCTAATCCGCATATATATCACCATTTCCCTTGATTTTCTTGACTGTATATCTCTTAAATGTCAACATATACACGTGTGATTTAGTTTACGAAGATTTTTCAATGCCGAGAACCTCTACAAGGGAGTAAAAAAGGCGTAAGGTTCACAATGGTGTAAACTTAACATGGGATATACCGGCTAGGATTCGAGTTAAAGGAACAAGGGCCAAACCAACCACCCAAGAATGGAATCGTCGAGTGAAAACATTTGACAACCTCCTAAAAGCAGGTTTTCTTGCCACCAGACCTTTCACTAACAATTACGAATCTGATGCCGTCACTAAACACATTCCTTAAATTGTAGCCATTTGTTGATTGTTTTTTTTGTGTCTAATCTGCATATATATCACCATTGCCCTTGATTTTCTTGACTGTATATCTTTTAAATGTAAACATATACACGTGTGATTTAGTTTACGAAGATTTTTCAATGCCGAGAACCTCGATCAGAGAGTAAAAAAGGCGTAAGTTTCACAATGGTGTAAAATTAAAATGGGATATACCGTGCTAGGATTCGAGTTACAGGAACAAGGGCCAAACCAACCACCCAAGAATGGAATCGTCGAGCGAAAACACTTGACAACCTCCTAGAAGAAGTTTTTGTTGCCACCAGACCTTTCTCTATCAATAAGGAATCTGATGCCGTCACTAAACACATTCCTTAAAATGTAGCCATTTGTTGAGTGTTTTTTTGGTGTCTAATCAACATATATATCACCATTGCCCTTAATTTTCTTGACTGTATATCTCTTAAATGTCAACATATACACGTGTGATTTAGTTTACGAAGATTTTTCAATGCCGAGAGCCTCGATCAGAGAGTAAAAAAGGCGTATGGTTCACAATGGTGTAAAATTAACACGAGATATACCGGGCTAGGATTCGAGTAAAAGGAACAACTGCCAAACCAACCACCCAAGAATGGAATCGTCGAGTGAAAACATTTGACAACCTCCTAGAAGCAGCTTTTCTTGCCACCAGACATTTCTCCAACAATTAGGAATCTGATGTCGTCACTAAACACATTCCTTAAATTATAGCCATTTGTTGAGTGTTTTTTTGGTGTCTAATCCGCATATATATCACCATTGCCCTTGATTTTCTTGACTGTATATCTCTTAAATATCAACATATACACGTGTGATTTAGTTTACGAAGATTTTTCAATGCCGGGAACCTCGATCAGAGAGTAAAAAAGGTGTAAGGTTCACAATGGTGTAAAATTAATATGGGATATACCGGGCTAGGATTCGAGTTACAGGAACAAGGGCCAAACCAACCACCCAAGAATGGAATCATTGAGCGAAAACACTTGACAACCTTCTAGAAGCAGCTTTTCTTACCACCAGACATTTCTCCATCAATTAGGAATCTAATGCCGTCACTAAACACATTCATTAAATTTTAGCCATTTGTTGAGTGTTTCTTTTTGTGTCTAATCCGCATATATATCATCATTGCCCTTGATTTTCTTGACTGTATATCTCCTAAATGTCAACATATACACGTGTGATTTAGTTATACCGGGCTAGGATTCGAGTTACAGGAACAAGGGCCAAACCAATCACCCAAGAATGGAATCGTCGAGTGAAAACACTTGACAACCTCCTAGAAGCAGCTTTTCTTGCCACCAGACCTTTCTCTATCAATAACGAATCTGATGCCGTCACTAAACACATTCCTTAAAATGTAGCCATTTGTTGAGTGTTTTTTTGGTGTCTAATCAACATATATATCACCATTGCCCTTAATTTTCTTGACTGTATATCTCTTAAATGTCAACATATACACGTGTGATTTAGTTTACGAAGATTTTTCAATGCCGAGAGCCTCGATCAGAGAGTATAAAAGGCGTATGGTTCACAATGGTGTAAAATTAACATGGGATATACCGGGATAGGATTCGAGTAAAAGGAACAACTGCCAAACCAACCACCCAAGAATGGAATCGTCGAGTGAAAACATTTGACAACCTCCTAGAAGCAGCTTTTCTTGCCACCAGACATTTCTCCAACAATTAGGAATCTGATGCCGTCACTAAACACATTCCTTAAATTATAGCCATTTGTTGAGTGTTTTTTTGGTGTCTAATCCGCATATATATCACCATTGCCCTTGATTTTCTTGACTGTATATCTCTTAAATATCAACATATACACGTGTGATTTAGTTTACGAAGATTTTTCAATGCCGGGAACCTCGATCAGAGAGTAAAAAAGGTGTAAGGTTCACAATGGTGTAAAATTAATATGGGATATACCTGGCAAGGATTCGAGTTACAGGAACAAGGGCCAAACCAACCACCCAAGAATGGAATCATTGAGCGAAAACACTTGACAACCTTCTAGAAGCAGCTTTTCTTGCCACCAGACATTTCTCCAACAATTAGGAATCTGATGCCGTCACTAAACACATTCCTTAAATTATAGCCATTTGTTGAGTGTTTTTTTGGTGTCTAATCCGCATATATATCACCATTGCCCTTGATTTTCTTGACTGTTTATCTCTTAAATATCAACATATACACGTGTGATTTAGTTTACGAAGATTTTTCAATGCCGGGAACCTCGATCAGAGAGTAAAAAAGGTGTAAGGTTCACAATGGTGTAAAATTAATATGGGATATACCGGGCTAGGATTCGAGTTACAGGAACAAGGGCCAAACCAACCACCCAAGAATGGAATCATTGAGCGAAAACACTTGACAACCTTCTAGAAGCAGCTTTTCTTACCACCAGACATTTCTCCATCAATTAGGAATCTAATGCCGTCACTAAACACATTCATTAAATTGTAGCCATTTGTTGAGTGTTTCTTTTTGTGTCTAATCCGCATATATATCATCATTGCCCTTGATTTTCTTGACTGTATATCTCCTAAATGTCAACATATACACGTGTGATTTAGTTATACCGGGATATACCGGGCTAGGATTCGAGTTACAGGAACAAGGGCCAAACCAACCACCCAAGAATGGAATCATTGAGCGAAAACACTTGACAACCTTCTAGAAGCAGCTTTTCTTACCACCAGACATTTCTCCATCAATCAGGAGTCTGATGCCGTCACTAAACACGTTCCTTAAATTGTAGCTATTTGTTGAGTTTTTTTTGGTGTCTAATCCGCATATATATCACCATTGCCCTTGATTTTCTTGACTGTATATCTTCTAAATGTCAACATATACACGTGTGATTTACTTTACGAAGATTTTTCAATGCCGAGAACCTCGATCAGAGAGTAAAAAAGGCGTAAGGTTCACAATGGTGTAAAATTAAAATGGGATATACCGGGCTAGGATTCGAGTTACAGGAACAAGGGACAAACCAACCACCCAAGAATGGAATCGGCGAGCGAAAACACTTGACAACCTCCTAGAAGCACCTTTTCTTGCGACCAGACCTTTCTCCATCAATTAGGAATCTGATGCCGTCACTTAACACATTCCTTAAATTGTAGCCATTTGTTGAGTGTTTTTTTTTTGGTGTCTAATCCGCATATATATCACCATTGCCCTTGATTTTCTTGACTGTATATCTCTTAAATGTCAACATATACACGTGTGATTTAGTTTACGAAGATTTTTCAATGCCGAGAACCTCGATCAGAGAGTAAAAAAGGCGTAAGGTTCACAATGGTGTAAAATTAAAATGGGATATACCGGGCTATGATTCGAGTTACAGAAACAAGGGCCAAACCAATCACCTAAGAATGGAATCGTCGAACGAAAACACTTGACAACCTCCTAGATGCAGCTTTTCTTGCCACCAGACCTTTCTCCATCAATTAGGAGTCTGATGCTGTCACTAAACACATTCCTTAAATTGTAGCCATTTGTTGAGTGTTTTTTTGTGTGTCTAATCCGCATATATATCACCATTGCCCTTGATTTTCTTGACTGTATATCACTTAAATGTCAACATATACATGTGTGATTTAGTTTACGAATATTTTCAATGTCGAGAACCTCGATCAGATCGTAAAAAAGGCGTAAGGTTCACAATCGTGTAAAATTAAAATGGGATATACCGGGCTAGGATTCGAGTTTAAGGAACAAGGGCCAAACCAACCACCCAAGAATAGATACGTCGAGCGTAAACACTTGACAACCTCCTAGAAGCAGGTTTTCTTGCCACCAGACCTTTCTCCATCAATTAGGAATCTGATGCCGTCACTAAACACATTCCTTAAATTGTAACCATTTGTTGAGTGTTTTTTTTTTTTGGTTTCTAATCCGCATATATATCACCATTGCCCATGATTTTCTTGACTGTATATTTCTTAAATGTCAACATATACACGTGTGATTTAGTTTACGAAGATTTTTCAATGCCGAGAACCTCTATCAGAGAGTAAAAAAGGCGTAAGGTTCACAATGGTGAAAGATTAAAATGGGATATATCGGGCTAGGATTCGAGTTACAGGAACAAGGGACAAACCAACCACCCAAGAAAGGAATCGTCGAGCGAAAACACTTGACAACCTCCTAGAAGCAGCTTTTCTTACCACCAGACCTTTCTCCATCAATTCGGAATCTGATGCCGTCACTAAACACATTCCTTAAATTGTAGCCATTTGTTGAGTGTTTTTTTTTGTGTCTAATCCGCATATCTATCACTATTGCCCTTGATTTTCTTGACTGTATATCTTTTAAATATCAACATATACACGTGTGATTTAGTTTAAGAAGATTTTTCAATGCCGAGAACCTCGATTAGAGAGTAAAAAAGGCGTAAGGTTCACAATGGTGTAAAATTAAAATGGGATATACCGGGCTAGGACTCGAGTTACAGGAAAAAGGGCCAAACTAACCACCCAACAATTAAATCGTCGAGCAAAAACACTTGACAACCTCCTAGAAGCAGCGTTTCATGCTACCAGACCTTTCTCTATCAATTAGGAATCTGATGCCGTCACTAAACACATTCCTTAAATTGTAGCCATTTGTTGAGTGTTTTTTTGTGTCTAAACCGCATATATATCACCATTGCCCTTGATTTTCTTGATTGTATATCTCGTAAATATCAACATATATACGTGTGATTTAGTTTATGAAGATTTTTCAATGCCGAGAACCTCGATCAGAGAGTAAAAAAGGCGTAAGGTTCACAATGGTGTAAACTTACAATGGGATATACCGGGCTAGGATTCGAGTTACAGGAACAAGGGCCAAACCAACCACCCAAGAATGGAATCGTCGAGCAAAAACACTTAACAACCTCCTAGAAGCTGCTTTTCTTGCCACCGGACCTTTCTCTATCAATTAGGAATCTGATATTGTCACTAAACACATTCCTTAAATTGTAGCCATTTGTTGAGTGTTTTTTTGGTGTCTAATCCGCATATATATCACCATTGCCCTTGATTTTCTTGACTGTATATCTCTTAAATATCAACATATACACGTGTGATTTAGTTTACGAAGATTTTCAATGCTGAGAACCTCGATCAGAGAGTAAAAAAGGCGTAAGGTTCACAATGGTGTAAAATTAAAATGGGATATACCGGGCAAGGATTCGAGTCACAGGAACAAGGGCCAAACCAACCACCCAAGAATGGAATCGTCGAGCGAAAACACTTGACAACCTCCTAGAAGTAGCTTTTCTTGCCACCAGACCTTTCTCCATCAATTAGGAATCTGATGCCGTCACTAAACACATTCCTTAAATTGTAGCCATTTGTTGAGTGTTTTTTTGTGTCTAATCCGCATATATATCACCATTTCCCTTGATTTTCTTGATTGTATATCTCGTAAATATCAACATATATACGTGTGATTTAGTTTACGAAGATTTTTCAATGCCGAGAACCTCGATTAGAGAGTAAAAAAGGCGTGAGGTTCACAATGGTGTAAAATTAAAATGGGATATAAAGGGATAGGATTCGAGTTACAGAAACAAGGGCCAAACCAACCACCCAAGAATGGAATCGGCGAGCGAAAACACTTGAGAACCTCCTAGAAGCAGCTTTTCTTGCCACCAGACCTCTCTCCATCAATTAGGAATCTGATGCCGTCACTAAACACATTCCTTAAATTGTAGCCATTTGTTGAGTGTTTTTTTTGTGTGTCTAATCCGCATATATATCACCATTGCCCTTGATATTCTTGATTGTATATCTCTTAAATGTCAACATATACACTTGTGATTTAGTTTACGAAGATTTTTCAATGCCGAGAACCTCGATCAGAGAGTAAAAAAGGTGTAAGGTTCACAATGGTGTAAACTTAAAAGGGGATATACCGGGCTAGGATTCGAGTTACAGGAACAAGGGCCAAACCAACCACCCAAGAATGGAATCGTCGAGCAAAAACACTTGAAAAAGCAGCTTTTCTTGCCACCAGACCTTTCTCCATAAATTAGAAATCTGATGCCGTCACTAAACACATTCCTTAAATTGTAGCCATTAGTTGAGTGTTTTTTTTTGTGTTTAATCCGCATATATATCACCAATCCCTTGATTTTCTTGACTGTATATCTCTTAAATGTCAACATATACACGTGCGATTTAGTTTACGAAGATTTTTCAATGCCGAGAACCTCGATCAGAGAGTAAAAAAGGCGTAAGGTTCACAATGGTGTAAAATTAAAATGGGATATACCGGGCTAGGATTCGAGTTACAGGAAAAAGGGCCAAACCAACCACCCAAGAATTAAATCGTCGAGCAAAAACTCTTGACAACCTCCTAGAAGCAGCTTTTCTTGCTACCAGACCTTTCTCTATAAATTAGGAATCTGATGCCGTCACTAAACACATTCCTTAAATTGTAGCCATTTGTTGAGTGTTTTTTTTGTGTCTAATCCGCATATATATCACCATTGCCCTTGATTTTCTTGATTGTATATCTCGTAAATATCAACATATATACGTGTGATTTAGTTTACGAAGATTTTTCAATGCCGAGAACCTCGATCAGAGAGTAAAAAAGGCGTAAGGTTCACAATGGTGTAAAATTACAATGGGATATACCGGGCTAGGATTCGAGTTACAGGAACAAGGGCCAAACCAACCACCCAAGAATGGAATCGTCGAGCAAAAACACTTGACAACCTCCTAGAAGCTGCTTTTCTTGCCACCGGACCTTTCTCCATCAATTAGGAATCTGATATTGTCACTAAACACGTTCCTTAAATTGTAGCCATTTGTTGAGTGTTTTTTTTGGTGTCTAATCCGCATATATATCACCATTGCCCTTGATTTTCTTGACTGTATATCTCTTAAATATCAACATATACACGTGTGATTTAGTTTACGAAGATTTTCAATGCTGAGAACCTCGATCAGAGAGTAAAAAAGGCGTAAGGTTCACAATGGTGTAAAATTAAAATGGGATATACCGGGCTAGGATTCGAGTCACAGGAACAAGGGCCAAACCAACCACCCAAGAATGGAATCGTCGAGCGAAAACACTTGACAACCTCCTAGAAGTAGCTTTTCTTGCCACCAGACCTTTCTCCATCAATTAGGAATCTGATGCCGTCACTAAACACATTCCTTAAATTGTAGCCATTTGTTGAGTGTTTTTTTGTGTCTAATCCGCATATATATCACCATTGCCCTTGATTTTCTTGATTGTATATCTCGTAAATATCAACATATATACGTGTGTTTTAGTTTACGAAGATTTTTCAATGCCGAGAACCTCGATTAGAGAGTAAAAAAGGCGTAAGGTTCACAATGGTGTAAAATTAAAATGGGATATAAAGGGATAGGATTCGAGTTACAGGAACAAGGGCCAAACCAACCACCTAAGAATGGAATCGGTGAGCGAAAACACTTGAGAACCTCCTAGAAGCAGCTTTTCTTGCCACCAGACCTCTCTCCATCAATTAGGAATCTGATGCCGTCACTAAACACATTCCTTAAATTGTAGCAATTTGTTGAGTGTTTTTTTTTGTGTGTCTAATCCGCATATATATCACCATTGCCCTTGATATTCTTGACTGTATATCTCTTAAATGTCAACATATACACTTGTGATTTAGTGTACGAAGATTTTTCAATGCCGAGAACCTCGATCAGAGAGTAAAAAAGGCGTAAGGTTCACAATGGTGTAAACTTAAAATGGGATATACCGGGCTAGGATTCGAGTTACAAGAACAAGGGCCAAACCAACCACCCAAGAATGGAATCGTCGAGCAAAAACACTTGAAAAAACAGCTTTTCTTGCCACCAGACCTTTCTCCATCAATTAGAAATCTGATGCCGTCACTAAACACATTCCTTAAATTGTAGCCATTAGTTGAGTGTTTTTTTTTTTTTTGTGTTTAATCCGCATATATATCACCAATGCCCTTGATTTTCTTGACTGTATATCTCTTAAATGTCAACATATACACGTGTGATTTAGTTTACGAAGATTTTTCAATGCCGAGAACCTCGATCAGAGAGTAAAAAAGGCGTAAGGTTCACAATGGTGTAAAATTAAAATGGGATATACCGGGCTAGGATTCGAGTCACAGGAACAAGGGCCAAACCAACCACCCAAGAATGGAATCGTCGAGCGAAAACACTTGACAACCTCCTAGAAGTAGCTTTTCTTGCCACCAGACCTTTCTCCATCAATTAGGAATCTGATGCCATCACTAAACACATTCCTTAAATTATAGCCATTTGTTGAGTGTTTTTTTGTGTCTAATCCGCATATATATCACCATTGCCCTTGATTTTCTTGATTGTATATCTCGTAAATATCAACATATATACGTGTGATTTAGTTTACGAAGATTTTTCAATGCCGAGAACCTCGATTAGAGAATAAAAAAGGCGTAAGGTTCACAATGGTGTAAAATTAAAATGGGATAAAAAGGGATAGGATTCGAGTTACAGGAACAAGGGCCAAACCAACCACCTAAGAATGGAATCGGTGAGCGAAAACACTTGAGAACCTCCTAGAAGCAGCTTTTCTTGCCACCAGACCTCTCTCCATCAATTAGGAATCTGATGCCGTCACTAAACATATTCCTTAAATTGTAGCCATTTGTTGAGTGTTTTTTTTTTGTGTGTCTAATCCGCATATATATCACCATTGCCCTTGATATTCTTGACTGTATATCTCTTAAATGTCAACATATACACTTGTGATTTAGTTTACGAAGATTTTTCAATGCCGAGAACCTCGATCAGAGAGTAAAAAAGGCGTAAGGTTCACAATGGTGTAAACTTAAAATGGGATATACCGGGCTAGGATTCGAGTTACAAGAACAAGGGCCAAACCAACCACCCAAGAATGGAATCGTCGAGCAAAAACACTTGAAAAAGCAGCATTTCTTGCCACCAGACCTTTCTCCATCAATTAGAAATCTGATGCCGTCACTAAACACATTCCTTAAATTGTAGCCATTAGTTGAGTGTTTTTTTTTTGTGTTTAATCCGCATATATATCACCAATGCCCTTGATTTTCTTGACTGTATATCTCTTAAATGTCAACGTATACACGTGTGATTTAGTTTACGAAGATTTTTCAATGCCGAGAACCTCTATCAGAGAGTAAAAAAGGCGTAAGGTTCACAATGGTGTAAAATTAAAATGGGATATACCGGGCTAGGATTCGAGTCACAGGAACAAGGGCCAAACCAACCACCCAAGAATGGAATCGTCGAGCGAAAACACTTGACAACCTCCTAGAAGTAGCTTTTCTTGCCACCAGACCTTTCTCCATCAATTAGGAATCTGATGCCGTCACTAAACACATTCCTTAAATTGTAGCCATTTGTTGAGTGTTTTTTTGTGTCTAATCCGCATATATATCACCATTGCCCTTGATTTTCTTGATTGTATATCTCGTAAATATCAACATATATACGTGTGATTTAGTTTACGAAGATTTTTCAATGCCGAGAACCTCGATTAGAGAATAAAAAAGGCGTAAGGTTCACAATGGTGTAAAATTAAAATGGGATAAAAAGGGATAGGATTCGAGTTACAGGAACAAGGGCCAAACCAACCACCTAAGAATGGAATCGGTGAGCGAAAACACTTGAGAACCTCCTAGAAGCAGCTTTTCTTGCCACCAGACCTCTCTCCATCAATTAGGAATCTGATGCCGTCACTAAACACATTCCTTAAATTGTAGCCATTTGTTGAGTGTTTTTTTTTGTGTGTCTAATCCGCATATATATCACCATTGCCCTTGATATTCTTGACTGTATATCTCTTAAATGTCAACATATACACTTGTGATTTAGTTTACGAAGATTTTTCAATGCCGAGAACCTCGATCAGAGAGTAAAAAAGGCTTAAGGTTCACAATGGTGTAAACTTAAAATGGGATATACCGGGCTAGGATTCGAGTGACAAGAACAAGGGCCAAACCAACCACCCAAGAATGGAATCGTCGAGCAAAAACACTTGAAAAAGCAGCATTTCTTGCCACCAGACCTTTCTCCATCAATTAGAAATCTGATGCCGTCACTAAACACATTCCTTAAATTGTAGCCATTAGTTGAGTGTTTTTTTTTGTGTTTAATCCGCATATATATCACCAATGCCCTTGATTTTCTTTACTGTATATCTCTTAAATGTCAACATATACACGTGTGATTTAGTTTACGAAGATTTTTCAATGCCGAGAACCTCGATCAGAGAGTAAAAAAGGCGTAAGGTTCACAATGGTGTAAAATTAAAATGGGATATACCGGGCTAGTATTCGAGTCACAGGAACAAGGGCCAAACCAACCACCCAAGAATGGAATCGTCGAGCGAAAACACTTGACAACCTCCTAGAAGTAGCTTTTCTTGCCACCAGACCTTTCTCCATCAATTAGGAATCTGATGCCGTCACTAAACACATTCCTTAAATTGTAGCCATTTGTTGAGTGTTTTTTTGTGTCTAATCCGCATATATATCACCATTGCCCTTGATTTTCTTGATTGTATATCTCGTAAATATCAACATATATACGTGTGATTTAGTTTATGAAGATTCTTCAACGCCGAGAACCTCGATTAGAGAGTAAAAAAGGCGTAAGGTTCACAATGGTGTAAAATTAAAATGGGATAAAAAGGGATAGGATTCGAGTTACAGGAACAAGGGCCAAACCAACCACCCAAGAATGGAATCGGCAAGCGAAAACACTTGAGAACCTCCTAGAAGCAGCTTTTCTTGCCACCAGACCTCTCTCCATCAATTAGGAATCTGATGCCGTCACTAAACACATTCCTTAAATTGTAGCCATTTGTTGAGTGTTTTTTTTGTGTGTCTAATCCGCATATATATCACCATTGCCCTTGATATTCTTGACTGTGTATCTCTTAAATGTCAACATATACACTTGTGATTTAGTTTACGAAGATTTTTCAATGCCGAGAACCTCGATCAGAGAGTAAAAAAGGCGTAAGGTTCACAATGGTGTAAACTTAAAATGGGATATACCGGGCTAGGATTCGAGTTACAGGAACAAGGGCCAAACCAACCACCCAAGAATGGAATCGTCGAGCAAAAACACTTGAAAAAGCAGCTTTTCTTGCCACCAGACCTTTCTCCATCAATTAGAAATCTGATGCCGTCACTAAACACATTCCTTAAATTGTAGCCATTAGTTGAGTGTTTTTTTTTTGTGTTTAATCCGCATATATATCACAAATGCCCTTGATTTTCTTGACTGTATATCTCTTAAATGTCAACATATACACGTGTGATTTAGTTTACGAAGATTTTTCAATGCCGAGAACCTCGATCAGAGAGTAAAAAAGGCGTAAGGTTCACAATGGTGTAAAATTAAAATGGGATATACCGGGCTAGGATTCGAGTCACAGGAACAAGGGCCAAACCAACCACCCAAGAATGGAATCGTCGAGCGAAAACACTTGACAACCTCCTAGAAGTAGCTTTTCTTGCCACCAGACCTTTCTCCATCAATTAGGAATCTGATGCCGTCACTAAACACATTCCTTAAATTGTAGCCATTTGTTGAGTGTTTTTTTGTGTCTAATCCGCATATATATCACCATTGCCCTTGATTTTCTTGATTGTATATCTCGTAAATATCAACATATATACGTGTGATTTAGTTTACGAAGATTTTTCAATGCCGAGAACCTCGATTAGAGAGTAAAAAAGGCGTAAGGTTCACAATGGTGTAAAATTAAAGTGGGATAAAAAGGGATAGGATTCGAGTTACAGGAACAAGGGCCAAACCAACCACCCAAGAATGGAATCGGCAAGCGAAAACACTTGAGAACCTCCTAGAAGCAGCTTTTCTTGCCACCAGACCTCTCTCCATCAATTAGGAATCTGATGCCATCACTAAACACATTCCTTAAATTGTAGCCATTTGTTGAGTGTTTTTTTTGTGTGTCTAATCCGCATATATATCACCATTGCCCTTGATATTCTTGACTGTGTATCTCTTAAATGTCAACATATACACTTGTGATTTAGTTTACGAAGATTTTTCAATGCCGAGAACCTCGATCAGAGAGTAAAAAAGGCGTAAGGTTCACAATGGTGTAAACTTAAAATGGGATATACCGGGCTAGGATTCGAGTTACAGGAACAAGGGCCAAACCAACCACCCAAGAATGGAATCGTCGAGCAAAAACACTTGAAAAAGCAGCTTTTCTTGCCACCAGACCTTTCTCCATCAATTAGGAATCTGATGCCGTCACTAAACACATTCCTTAAATTGTAGCCATTTGTTGAGTGTTTTTTTGTGTCTAATCCGCATATATATCACCATTGCCCTTGATTTTCTTGATTGTATATCTCGTAAATATCAACATATATACGTGTGATTTAGTTTACGAAGATTTTTCAATGCCGAGAACCTCGATTAGAGAGTAAAAAAGGCGTAAGGTTCACAATGGTGTAAAATTAAAATGGGATATAAAGGGATAGGATTCGAGTTACAAGAACAAGGGCCAAACCAACCATCCAAGAATGGAATCGGCGAGCGAAAACACTTGACAACCTCCTAGAAGCAGCTTTTCTTGCCACCAGACCTCTCTCCATCAATTAGGAATCTGATGCCGTCACTAAACACATTCCTTAAATTGTAGCCATTTGTTGAGTGTTTTTTTGTGTGTCTAATCCGCTTATATATCACCATTGCCCTTGATATTCTTGACTGTATATCTCTTAAATGTCAACATCTACACGTGTGATTTAGTTTTCGAAGATTTTTCAATGCCGAGAACCTCGATCAGAGAGAAAAAAAGGCGTAAGGTTCACAATGGTGTAAACTTAAAATGGGATATACCGGGCTAGGATTCGAGTTACAGGAACAAGGGCCAAACCAACCACCCAAGAATGGAATCGTCGAGCAAAACCACTTGAAAAAGCAGCTTTTCTTGCCACCAGACCTTTCTCCATTAATTAGAAATCTGATGCCGTCACTAAACACATTCCTTAAATTGTAGCCATTAGTTGAGTGTTTTTTTTGTGTCTAATCCGCATATATATCACCAATTCCCTTGATTTTCTTGACTGTATATCTCTTAAATGTCAACATATACACGTGTGATTTAGTTTACGAAGATTTTTCAATGCGAAGAACCTCGATCAGAGAGTAAAAAAGGCGTAAGGTTCACAATGGTGTAAAATTAAAATGGGATATACCGGGCTAGGATTCGAGTCACAGGAACAAGGGACAAACCAACCACCCAAGAATGAAATCGGCGAGCGAAAACACTTGAGAACCTCCTAGAAGCAGTTTTTCTTGCCACCAGACCTCTCTCCATCAATTAGGAATCTGATGCGGTCACTAAACACATTCCTTAAATTGTAGCCATTTGTTGAGTGTTTTTTTATGTGTGTCTAATCCGCATATATATCACCATTGCCCTTGATATTCTTGACTGTATATCTCTTAAATGTCAACATATACACTTGTGATTTAGTTTACGAAGATTTTTCAATGCCGAGAACCTCGATCAGAGAGTAAAAAAGGCGTAAGGTTCACAATGGTGTAAACTTAAAATGGGATATACCGGGCTAGGATTCGAGTTACAGGAACAAGGGCCAAACCAACCACCCAAGAATGGAATCGTCGAGCAAAAACACTTGAAAAAGCAGCTTTTCTTGCCACCAGACCTTTCTCCATCAATTAGAAATCTGATGCCGTCACTAAACACATTCCTTAAATTGTAGCCATTAGTTGAGTGTTTTTTTTTTGTGTTTAATCCGCATATATATCACCAATGCCCTTGATATTCTTGACTGTATATCTCTTAAATGTCAACATATACACGTGTGATTTAGTTTACGAAGATTTTTCAATGCCGAGAACCTCGATCAGAGAGTAAAAAAGGCGTAAGTTCACAATGGTGTAAAATTAAAATGGGATATACCGGGCTAGGATTCGAGTCACAGAAACAAGGGCCAAACCAACCACCCAAGAATGGAATCGTCGAGCGAAAACACTTGACAACCTCCTAGAAGTAGCTTTTCTTGCCACCAGACCTTTCTCCATCAATTAGGAATCTGATGCCGTCACTAAACACATTACTTAAATTGTAGCCATTTGTTGAGTGTTTTTTTGTGTCTAATCCGCATATATATCACCATTGCCCTTGATTTTCTTGATTGTATATCTCGTAAATATCAACATATATACGTGTGATTTAGTTTACGAAGATTTTTCAATTCCGAGAACCTCGATTAGAGAGTAAAAAAGGCGTAAGGTTCACAATGGTGTAAAATTAAAATGGGATATAAAGGGATAGGATTCGAGTTACAGGAACAAGGGCCAAACCAACCACCCAAGAATGGAATCGGCAAGCGAAAACACTTGAGGACCTCCTAGAAGCAGCTTTTCTTGCCACCAGACCTCTCTCCATCAATTAGGAATCTGATGCCGTCACTAAACACATTCCTTAAATTGTAGCCATTTGTTGAGTGTTTTTTTTTTGTGTGTCTAATCCGCATATATATCACCATTGCCCTTGATATTCTTGACTGTGTATCTCTTACATGTCAACATATACACTTGTGATTTAGTTTACGAAGATTTTTCAATGCCGAGAACCTCGATCAGAGAGTAAAAAAGGCGTAAGGTTCACAATGGTGTAAACTTAAAATGGGATATACCGGGCTAGGATTCGAGTTACAGGAACAAGGGCCAAACCAACCACCCAAGAATGGAATCGTCGAGCAAAAACACTTGAAAAAGCAGCTTTTCTTGCCACCAGACCTTTCTCCATTAATTAGAAATCTGATGCCGTCACTAAACACATTCCTTAAATTGTAGCCATTAGTTGAGTGTTTTTTTTTGTGTCTAATCCGCATATATATCACCAATTCCCTTGATTTTCTTGACTGTATATCTCTTAAATGTCAACATATACACGTGTGATTTAGTTTATGAAGATTTTTCAATGCGAAGAACCTCGATCAGAGAGTAAAAAAGGCGTAAGGTTCACAATGGTGTAAAATTAAAATGCGATATACCGGGCTAGGATTCGAGTCACAGGAACAAGGGCCAAACCAACCACCCAAGAATGGAATCGTCGAGCGAAAACACTTGACAACCTCCTAGAAATAGCTTTTCTTGCCACCAGACCTTTCTCCATCAATTAGGAATCTGATGCCGTCACTAAACACATTCCTTAAATTGTAGCCATTTGTTGAGTGTTTTTTTGTGTCTAATCCGCATATATATCACCATTGCCCTTGATTTTCTTGATTGTATATCTCGTAAATATCAACATATATACGTGTGATTTAGTTTACGAAGATTTTTCAATGCCGAGAACCTCGATTAGAGAGTAAAAAAGGCGTAAGGTTCACAATGGTGTAAAATTAAAATGGGATATAAAGGGATAGGATTCGAGTTACAGGAACAAGGGCCAAACCAACCACCCAAGAATGGAATCGGCGAGCGAAAACACTTGACAACCTCCTAGAAGCAGCTTTTCTTGCCACCAGACCTCTCTCCATCAATTAGGAATCTGATGCCGTCACTAAACACATTCCTTAAATTGTAGCCATTTGTTGAGTGTTTTTTTTGTGTGTCTAATCCGCATATATATCACCATTGCCCTTGATATTCTTGACTGTATATCTATTAAATGTCAACATATACACGTGTGATTTAGTTTACGAAGATTTTTCAATGCTGAGAACCTCGATCAGAGAGTAAAAAAGGCGTAAGGTTCACAATGGTGTAAACTTAAAATGGGATATACCGGGCTAGGATTCGAGTTACTGGAACAAGGGACAAACCAACCACCCAAGAATGGAATCGGCGAGCGAAAACACTTGACAACCTCCTAGAAGCAGCTTTTCTTGCCACCAGACCTCTCTCCATCAATTAGGAATCTGATGCCGTCACTAAACACATTCCTTATATTGTAGCCATTTGTTGAGTGTTTTTTTTTTTGTGTGTCTAATCCGCATATATATCACCATTGCCCTTGATTTTCTTGACTGTATATCTCTTAAATGTCAACATATACACGTGTGATTTAGTTTACGAAGATTTTTCAATGCCGAGAACCTCGATCAGAGAGTAAAAAAGGCGTAAGGTTCACAATGGTGTAAAATTAAAATGGGATATACCGGGCTAGGATTCGAGTTACAGGAAAAAGGGCCAAATCAACCACCCAAGAATTAAATCGTCGAGCAAAAACACTTGACAACCTCCTAGAAGCAGCTTTTCATGCTACCAGACCTTTCTCTATCAATTAGGAATCTGATGCCGTCACTAAACACATTCCTTAAATTGTAGCCATTTGTTGAGTGTTTTTTTGTGTCTAATCCGCATATATATCACCATTGCCCTTGATTTTCTTGATTGTATATCTCGTAAATATCAACATATATACGTGTGATTTAGTTTACGAAGATTTTTCAATGCCGAGAACCTCGATCAGAGAGTAAAAAAGGCGTAAGGTTCACAATGGTGTAAAATTACATTGGGATATACCGGGCTAGGATTCGAGTTACAGGAACAAGGGCCAAACCAACCACCCAAGAATGGAATCGTCGAGCAAAAACACTTGACAACCTCCTAGAAGCTGCTTTTCTTGCAACCGGACCTTTCTCCATCAATTAGGAATCTGATATTGTCACTAAACACATTCCTTAAATTGTAGCCATTTGTTGAGTGTTTTTTTTGGTGTCCAATCCGCATATATATCACAATTGCCCTTGATTTTCTTGACTGTATATCTCTTAAATATCAACATATACACGTGTGATTTAGTTTACGAAGATTTTCAATGTTGAGAACCTCGATCAGAGAGTAAAAAAGGCGTAAGGTTCACAATGGTGTAAAATTAAAATGGGATATACCGGGCTAGGATTCGAGTCACAGGAACAAGGGTCAAACCAACCACCCAAGACTGGAATCGTCGAGGGAAAACACTTGACAACCTCCTAGAAGCAGCTTTTCATGCTACCAGACCTTTCTCCATCAATTAGGAATCTGATGCCGTCACTAAACACATTCCTTAAATTGTAGCCATTTGTTGAGTGTTTTTTTGTGTCAAATCCGCATATATATCACCATTGCCCTTGATTTTCTTGATTGTATATCTCGTAAATATCAACATATATACGTATGATTTAGTTTACGAAGATTTTTCAATGCCGAGAACCTTGATTAGGGAGTAAAAAAGGTGTAAGGTTCACAATGGTGTAAAATTAAAATGGGATATAAAGGGATAGGATTCGAGTTACAGGAACAAGGGCCAAACCAACCACCCAAGAATGGAATCGGCGAGCGAAAACACTTGAGAACCTCCTAGAAGCAGCTTTTCTTGCCACCAGACCTCTCTCCATCAATTAGGAATCTGATGTCGTCACTAAACACATTCCTTAAATTGTAGCCATTTGTTGAGTGTTTTTTTTTGTGTGTCCAATCCGCATATATATCACCATTGCCCTTGATATTCTTGACAGTATATCTCTTAAATGTCAACATATACACTTGTGATTTAGTTTACGAAGATTTTTCAATGCCGAGAACCTCGATCAGAGAGTAAAAAAGGCGTAAGGTTCACAATGGTGTAAACTTAAAATGGGATATACCGGGCTAGGATTCGAGTTACAGGAACAAGGGCCAAACCAACCACCCAAGAATGGAATCGTCGAGCAAAAACACTTGAAAAAGCAGCTTTTCTTGCCACCAGACCTTTCTCCATCAATTAGAAATCTGATGCCGTCACTAAACACATTCCTTAAATTGTAGCCATTAGTTGAGTGTTTTTTTTTTTGTGTTTAATCCGCATATATATCACCAATGCCCTTGATTTTCTTGACTGTATATCTCTTAAATGTCAACATATACACGTGTGATTTAGTTTACGAAGATTTTTCAATGCCGAGAACCTCGATCAGAGAGTAAAAAAGGCGTAAGGTTCAAATTGGTGTAAAATTAAAATGGGATATACCGGGCTAGGATTCGAGTCACAGGAACAAGGGCCAAACCAACCACCCAAGAATGGAATCGTCGAGCGAAAACACTTGACAACCTCCTAGAAGTAGCTTTTCTTGCCACCAGACCTTTCTCCATAAAATTAGGAATCTGATGCCGTAACTAAACACATTCCTTAAATTGTAGCCATTTGTTGAGTGTTTTTTTGTGTCTAATCCGCGTATATATCACCATTGCCCTTGATTTTCTTGATTGTATATCTCGTAAATATCAACATATATACGTGTGATTTAGTTTACGAAGATTTTTCAATGCCGAGAACCTCGATTAGAGAGTAAAAAAGGCGTAAGGTTCACAATGGTGTAAAATTAAAATGGGATATAAAGGGATAGGATTCGACTTACAGGAACAAGGGCAAAACCAACCACCCAAGAATGGAATCGGCGAGCGAAAACACTTGACAACCTCCTAGAAGCAGCTTTTCTTGCCATCAGACCTCTCTCCATCAATTAGGAATCTGATGCCGTCACTAAACACATTCCTTAAATTGTAGCCATTTGTTGAGTGTTTTTTTTTGTGTGTCTAATCCGCTTATATATCACCATTGCCCTTGATATTCTTGACTGTATATCTCTTAAATGTCAACATATACACGTGTGATTTAGTTTACGAAGATTTTTCAATGCCGAGAACCTCGACCAGAGAGTAAAAAAGGCGTAAGGTTCACAATGGTGTAAACTTAAAATGGGATATACCGGGCTAGGATTCGAGTTACAGGAACAAGGGCCAAACCAACCACCCAAGAATGGAATCGTCGAGCAAAAACACTTGAAAAAGCAGCTTTTCTTGCCACCAGACCTTTCTCCATCAATTAGAAATCTGATGCCGTCACTAAACACATTCCTTAAATTGTAGCCATTAGTTGAGTGTTTTTTTTTTTGTGTCTAATCCGCATATATATCACCAATTCCCTTGATTTTCTTGACTGTATATCTCTTAAATGTCAACATATACACGTGTGATTTAGTTTACGAAGATTTTTCAATGCGAAGAACCTCTATCAGAGAGTAAAAAAGGCGTAAGGTTCACAATGGTGTAAAATTAAAATGGGATATACCGGGCTAGGATTCGAGTCACAGGAACAAGGGCCAAACCAACCACCCAAGAATGGAATCGTCGAGCGAAAACACTTGACAACCTCCTAGAAGTAGCTTTTCTTGCCACCAGACCTTTCTCCATCAATTAGGAATCTGATGCCGTCACTAAACACATTCCTTAAATTGTAGCCATTTGTTGAGTGTTTTTTTGTGTCTAATCCGCATATATATCACCATTGCCCTTGATTTTCTTGATTGTATATCTCGTAAATATCAACATATATACGTGTGATTTAGTTTACGAAGATTTTTCAATGCCGAGAACCTCGATTAGAGAGTAAAAAAGGCGTAAGGTTCACAATGGTGTAAAATTAAAATGGGATATAAAGGGATAGGATTCGAGTTACAGGAACAAGGGCCAAACAACCACCCAAGAATGGAATCGGTGAGCGAAAACACTTGACAACCTCCTAGAAGCAGCTTTTCTTGCCACCAGACCTCTCTCCATCAATTAGGAATCTGATGCCGTCACTAAACACATTCCTTAAATTGTAGCCATTTGTTGAGTGTTTTTTTTTTGTGCGTCTAATCCGCATATATATCACCATTGCCCTTGATATTCTTGACTGTATATCTCTTAAATGTCAACATATACACGTGTGATTTAGTTTACGAAGATTTTTCAATGCCGAGAACGTCGATCAGAGAGTAAAAAAGGCGTAAGGTTCACAATGGTGAAAACTTAAATTGGGATATACCGGGCTAGGATTCGAGTTACAGGAACAAGGGCCAAACCAACCACCCAAGAATGGAATCGTCGAGCAAAAACACTTGAAAAAGCAGCTTTTCTTGCCACCAGACCTTTCTCCATCAATTAGAAATCTGATGCCGTCACTAAACACATTCCTTAAATTGTAGCCATTAGTTGAGTGTTTTTTTTTGTGTCTAATCCGCATATATATCACCAATGCCCTTGATTTTCTTGACTGTATCTCTTAAATGTCAACATATACACGTGTGATTTAGTTTACGAAGATTTTTCAATGCCGAGAACCTCGATCAGAGAGTAAAAAAGGCGTAAGGTTCACAATGGTGTAAAATTAAAATGGGATATACCGGGCTAGGATTCGAGTCACAGGAACAAGGGCCAAACCAACCACCCAAGAATGGAATCGTCGAGCAAAAACACTTGACAACCTCCTAGAAGCAGCTTTTCATGCTACCAGACCTTTCTCCATCAATTAGGAATCTGATGCCGTCACTAAACACATTCCTTAAATTGTAGCCATTTGTTGAGTGTTTTTTTGTGTCTAATCCGCATATATATCACCATTGCCCTTGATTTTCTTGATTGTATATCTCGTAAATATCAACATATATACGTATGATTTAGTTTACGAAGATTTTTCAATGCCGAGAACCTCGATTAGAGAGTAAAAAAGGTGTAAGGTTCACAATGGTGTAAAATTAAAATGGGATATAAAGGGATAGGATTCGAGTTACAGGAACAAGGGCCAAACCAACCACCCAAGAATGGAATCGGCGAGCGAAAACACTTGAGAACCTCCTAGAAGCAGCTTTTCTTGCCACCAGACCTCTCTCCATCAATTAGGAATCTGATGCCGTCACTAAACACATTCCTTAAATTGTAGCCATTTGTTGAGTGTTTTTTTTTTGTGTGTCTAATCCGCATATATATCACCATTGCCCTTGACTGTATATCTCTTAAATGTCAACATATACACTTGTGATTTAGTTTACGAAGATTTTTCAATGCCGAGAACCTCGATCAGAGAGTAAAAAAGGCGTAAGGTTCACAATGGTGTAAACTTAAAATGGGATATAAAGGGATAGGATTCGAGTTACAGGAACATGGGCCAAACCAACCACCCAAGAATGGAATCGTCGAGCAAAAACACTTGAAAAAGCAGCTTTTCTTGCCACCAGACCTTTCTCCATCAATTAGAAATCTGATGCCGTCACTAAACACATTCCTTAAATTGTAGCCATTAGTTGAGTGTTTTTTTTTTGTGTTTAATCCGCATATATATCACCAATGCCCTTGATTTTCTTGACTGTATATCTCTTAAATGTCAACATATACACGTGTGATTTAGTTTACGAAGATTTTTCAATGCTGAGAACCTCGATCAGAGAGTAAAAAAGGCGTAAGGTTCACAATGGTGTAAAATTAAAATGGGATATACCGGGCTAGGATTCGAGTCACAGGAACAAGGGCCAAACCAACCACCCAAGAATGGAATCGTCGAGCGAAAACACTTGACAACCTCCTAGAAGTAGCTTTTCTTGCCACCAGACCTTTCTCCATAAAATTAGGAATCTGATGCCGTCACTAAACACATTCCTTAAATTGTAGCCATTTGTTGAGTGTTTTTTTGTGTCTAATCCGCATATATATCACCATTGCCCTTGATTTTCTTGATTGTATATCTCGTAAATATCAACATATATACGTGTGATTTAGTTTACGAAGATTTTTCAATGCCGAGAACCTCGATTAGAGAGTAAAAAAGGCGTAAGGTTCACAATGGTGTAAAATTAAAATGGGATATAAAGGGATAGGATTCGACTTACAGGAACAAGGGCAAAACCAACCACCCAAGAATGGAATCGGCGAGCGAAAACACTTGACAACCTCCTAGAAGCAGCTTTTCTTGCCATCAGACCTCTCTCCATCAATTAGGAATCTGATGCCGTCACTAAACACATTCCTTAAATTGTAGCCATTTGTTGAGTGTTTTTTTTTGTGTGTCTAATCCGCTTATATATCACCATTGCCCTTGATATTCTTGACTGTATATCTCTTAAATGTCAACATATACACGTGTGATTTAGTTTACGAAGATTTTTCAATGCCGAGAACCTCGACCAGAGAGTAAAAAAGGCGTAAGGTTCACAATGGTGTAAACTTAAAATGGGATATACCGGGCTAGGATTCGAGTTACAGGAACAAGGGCCAAACCAACCACCCAAGAATGGAATCGTCGAGCAAAAACACTTGAAAAAGCAGCTTTTCTTGCCACCAGACCTTTCTCCATCAATTAGAAATCTGATGCCGTCACTAAACACATTCCTTAAATTGTAGCCATTAGTTGAGTGTTTTTTTTTTGTGTTTAATCCGCATATATATCACCAATGCCCTTGATTTTCTTGACTGTATATCTCTTAAATGTCAACATATACACGTGTGATTTAGTTTACGAAGATTTTTCAATGCTGAGAACCTCGATCAGAGAGTAAAAAAGGCGTAAGGTTCACAATGGTGTAAAATTAAAATGGGATATACCGGGCTAGGATTCGAGTCACAGGAACAAGGGCCAAACCAACCACCCAAGAATGGAATCGTCGAGCGAAAACACTTGACAACCTCCTAGAAGTAGCTTTTCTTGCCACCAGACCTTTCTCCATAAAATTAGGAATCTGATGCCGTCACTAAACACATTCCTTAAATTGTAGCCATTTGTTGAGTGTTTTTTTGTGTCTAATCCGCATATATATCACCATTGCCCTTGATTTTCTTGATTGTATATCTCGTAAATATCAACATATATACGTGTGATTTAGTTTACGAAGATTTTTCAATGCCGAGAACCTCGATTAGAGAGTAAAAAAGGCGTAAGGTTCACAATGGTGTAAAATTAAAATGGGATATAAAGGGATAGGATTCGAGTTACAGGAACAAGGGCCAAACCAACCACCCAAGAATGGAATCGGCGAGCGAAAACACTTGACAACCTCCTAGAAGCAGCTTTTCTTGCCACCAGACCTCTCTCCATCAATTAGGAATCTGATGCCGTCACTAAACACATTCCTTAAATTGTAGCCATTTGTTGAGTGTTTTTTTTTGTGCGTCTAATCCGCATATATATCACCATTGCCCTTGATATTCTTGACTGTATATCTCTTAAATGTCAACATATACACGTGTGATTTAGTTTACGAAGATTTTTCAATGCCGAGAACGTCGATCAGAGAGTAAAAAAGGCGTAAGGTTCACAATGGTGTAAACTTAAAATGGGATATACCGGGCTAGGATTCGAGTTACAGGAACAAGGGCCAAACCAGCCACCCAAGAATGAAATCGTCGAGCAAAAACACTTGAAAAAGCAGCTTTTCTTGCCACCAGATCATTCTCCATCAATTAGAAATCTGATGCCGTCACTAAACACATTCCTTAAATTGTAGCCATTAGTTGAGTGTTTGTTTTTGTGTCTAATCCGCATATATATCACCAATGCCCTTGATTTTCTTGACTGTATCTCTTAAATGTCAACATATACACGTGTGATTTAGTTTACGAAGATTTTTCAATGCCGAGAACCTCGATCAGAGAGTAAAAAAGGCGTAAGGTTCACAATGGTGTAAAATTAAAATGGGATATACCGGGCTAGGATTCGAGTCACAGGAACAAGGGCCAAACCAACCACCCAAGAATGGAATAGTCGAGCGAAAACGCTTGACAACCTCCTAGAAGTAGCTTTTCTTGCCACCAGACCTTTCTCCATAAAATTAGGAATCTGATGCCGTCACTAAACACATTCCTTAAATTGTAGCCATTTGTTGAGTGTTTTTTTGTGTCTAATCCGCATATATATCACCATTGCCCTTGATTTTCTTGATTGTATATCTCGTAAATATCAACATATATACGTGTGATTTAGTTTACGAAGATTTTTCAATGCCGAGAACCTCGATTAGAGAGTAAAAAAGGCGTAAGGTTCACAATGGTGTAAAATTAAAATGGGATATAAAGGGATAGGATTCGACTTACAGGAACAAGGGCAAAACCAACCACCCAAGAATGGAATCGGCGAGCGAAAACACTTGACAACCTCCTAGAAGCAGCTTTTCTTGCCACCAGACCTCTCTCCATCAATTAGGAATCTGATGCCGTCACTAAACACATTCCTTAAATTGTAGCCATTTGTTGAGTGTTTTTTTTTGTGTGTCTAATCCGCTTATATATCACCATTGCCCTTGATATTCTTGACTGTATATCTCTTAAATGTCAACATATACACGTGTGATTTAGTTTACGAAGATTTTTCAATGCCGAGAACCTCGACCAGAGAGTAAAAAAGGCGTAAGGTTCACAATGGTGTAAAATTAAAATGGGATATACCGGGCTAGGATTCGAGTCACAGGAACAAGGGCCAAACCAACCACCCAAGAATGGAATCGTCGAGCGAAAACACTTGACAACCTCCTAGAAGTAGCTTTTCTTGCCACCAGACCTTTCTCCATAAAATTAGGAATCTGATGCCGTCACTAAACACATTCCTTAAATTGTAGCCATTTGTTGAGTGTTTTTTTGTGTCTAATCCGCATATATATCACCATTGCCCTTGATTTTCTTGATTGTATATCTCGTAAATATCAACATATATACGTGTGATTTAGTTTACGAAGATTTTTCAATGCCGAGAACCTCGATTAGAGAGTAAAAAAGGCGTAAGGTTCACAATGGTGTAAAATTAAAATGGGATATAAAGGGATAGGATTCGACTTACAGGAACAAGGGCAAAACCAACCACCCAAGAATGGAATCGGCGAGCGAAAACACTTGACAACCTCCTAGAAGCAGCTTTTCTTGCCATCAGACCTCTCTCCATCAATTAGGAATCTGATGCCGTCACTAAACACATTCCTTAAATTGTAGCCATTTGTTGAGTGTTTTTTTTTGTGTGTCTAATCCGCTTATATATCACCATTGCCCTTGATATTCTTGACTGTATATCTCTTAAATGTCAACATATACACGTGTGATTTAGTTTACGAAGATTTTTCAATGCCGAGAACCTCGACCAGAGAGTAAAAAAGGCGTAAGGTTCACAATGGTGTAAACTTAAAATGGGATATACCGGGCTAGGATTCGAGTTACAGGAACAAGGGCCAAACCAACCACCCAAGAATGGAATCGTCGAGCAAAAACACTTGAAAAAGCAGCTTTTCTTGCCACCAGACCTTTCTCCATCAATTAGAAATCTGATGCCGTCACTAAACACATTCCTTAAATTGTAGCCATTAGTTGAGTGTTTTTTTTTTGTGTCTAATCCGCATATATATCACCAATTCCCTTGATTATCTTGACTGTATATCTCTTAAATGTCAACATATACACGTGTGATTTAGTTTACGAAGATTTTTCAATTCGAAGAACCTCGATCAGAGAGTAAAAAAGGCGTAAGGTTCACAATGGTGTAAAATTAAAATGGGATATACCGGGCTAGGATTCGAGTCACAGGAACAAGGGCCAAACCAACCACCCAAGAATGGAATCGTCGAGCGAAAACACTTGACAACCTCCTAGAAGTAGCTTTTCTTGCCACCAGACCTTTCTCCATCAATTAGGAATCTGATGCCGTCACTAAACACATTCCTTAAATTGTAGCCATTTGTTGAGTGTTTTTTTTGTGTCTAATCCGCATATATATCACCATTGCCCTTGATTTTCTTGATTGTATATCTGGTAAATATCAACATATATACGTGTGATTTAGTTTACGAAGATTTTTCAATGCCGAGAACCTCGATTAGAGAGTAAAAAAGGCGTAAGGTTCACAATGGTGTAAAATTAAAATGGGATATAAAGGGATAGGATTCGAGTTACAGGAACAAGGGCCAAACCAACCACCCAAGAATGGAATCGGCGAGCGAAAACACTTGACAACCTCCTAGAAGCAGCTTTTCTTGCCACCAGACCTCTCTCCATCAATTAGGAATCTGATGCCGTCACTAAACACATTCCTTAAATTGTAGCCATTTGTTGAGTGTTTTTTTTTTGTGCGTCTAATCCGCATATATATCACCATTGCCCTTGATATTCTTGACTGTATATCTCTTAAATGTCAACATATACACGTGTGATTTAGTTTACAAAGATTTTTCAATGCCGAGAACGTCGATCAGAGAGTAAAAAAGGCGTAAGGTTCACAATGGTGTAAACTTAAAATGGGATATACCGGGCTAGGATTCGAGTTACAGGAACAAGGGCCAAACCAACCACCCAAGAATGGAATCGTCGAGCAAAAACACTTGAAAAAGCAGCTTTTCTTGCCACCAGACCTTTCTCCATCAATTAGAAATCTGATGCCGTCACTAAACACATTCCTTAAATTGTAGCCATTAGTTGAGTGTTTGTTTTTGTGTCTAATCCGCATATATATCACCAATGCCCTTGATTTTCTTGACTGTATCTCTTAAATGTCAACATATACACGTGTGATTTAGTTTACGAAGATTTTTCAATGCCGAGAACCTCGATCAGAGAGTAAAAAAGGCGTAAGGTTCACAATGGTGTAAAATTAAAATGGGATATACCGGGCTAGGATTCGAGTCACAGGAACAAGGGCCAAACCAACCACCCAAGAATGGAATCGTCGAGAGAAAACACCTGACAACCTCCTAGAAGTAGCTTTTCTTGCCACCAGACCTTTCTCTATCAAATAGGAATCTGATGCCGTCACTAAACACATTCCTTAAATTGTAGCCATTAGTTGAGTGTTTTTTTTTGTGTCTAATCCGCATATATATCACCAATGCCCTTGATTTTCTTGATTGTATATCTCTTAAATGTCAACATATACACGTGTGATTTAGTTTACGAAGATTTTTCAATGCCGAGAACCTCGATCAGAGAGTAAAAAAGGCGTAAGGTTCACAATGGTGTAAAATTAAAATGGGATATACCGGGCTAGGATTCGAGTTACAGGAACAAGGGCCAAACCAACCACCCAAGAATGGAATCGTCGAGAGAAAACACTTGACAACCTCCTAGAAGCAGCTGTTCTTGCCACCAGAACTTTCTCCATCAATTAGGAATCTGATGCCGTCACTAAACACATTCCTTAAATTATAGCCATTTGTTGAGTTTTTTTTTTTTGGTGTCTAATCCGCATATATATCACCATTGCCCTTGATTTTCTTGACAGTATATCTCTTAAATATCAACATATACACGTGTGATTTAGTTTACGAAGATTTTTCAATGCTGAGAACCTCTATTAGAGAGTAAAAAAGGCGTAAGGTTCACAATGGTGTAAACTTAAAATGGGATATACCGGGCTAGGATTCGAGTTACAGGAACAAGGGTCAAACCAACCACCCAAGAATGGAATCGTCGAGCAAAAACACTTGACAACCTCTTAGAAGCAGCTTTTCTTGCCACCAAACCTTTCTCCATCAATTAGAAATCTGACGCCGTCACTAAACACATTCCTTAAATTGTAGCCATTTGTTGAGTGTTTTTTTTTGTGTCTAATCCGCATATATATCACCATTTCCCATGATTTTCTTGACTGTATATCTCTTAAATATCAACATATACACGTGTGATTTAGTTTACGAAGATTTTTCAATGCCGAGAACTTCGATCAGAGAGTAAAATAGGCGTAAGGTTCACAATGGTATAAAATTAAAATGGGATATACCGGGCTAGGATTCGAGTTACAGGAACAAGGGCCAAACCAACCACCCAAGAATGGAATTGTCGAGCGAAAACACTTGACAACCTCTTAGAAGCAGCTTTTCTTGCCACCAGACCTTTGTCCATCAATTAGGAATCTGATGCCGTCACTAAACACATTCCTTAAATTGTAGCAATTTTTTGAGTGTTTTTTTTTGGTGTCTAATCCGCATATATATCACCATTGCCCTTGATTTTCTTGATCGTATATCTCTTAAATATCAACATATACTCGTGTGATTTAGTTTACGAAGATTTTTCAATTCCAAGAACCTCGATCAGAGAGTAAAAAAAGGCGTAAGGTTCACAATGGTGTAAAATTAAAATGTGATATACCGGGCTAGGATTCGAGTTACTGGAACAAGGGCCAAACCAACCACCCTAGAATGGAATTGTGGAGCGAAAACACTTGGAAACCTCCTAGAAGCAGCTTTTCTTGCCACCAGACCTTTCTCCATCAATTAGTAATCTGATGCCGTCACTAAACACATTCCTTAAATTGTAGCCATTTGTTGAGTGTTTTTTTTTGTGTCTAATCCGCATATGTATCCCCATTGCCCTTGATTTTCTTGACTGTATATATCTTAAATATCAACATATACTCGTGTGATTTAGTTTACGAAGATTTTTCGATGCCGAGAACCTCGATCAGAGAGTAAAAAAAGGCGTAAGGTTCACAACGGTGTAAAATTAAAATGGGATATACCGGGCTAGGATTCGATTTACAGGAACAAGGGCCAAACCAACCACCCAAGAATGGAATCGTCGAGAGAAAACACTTGAGACCTCCTAGAAACAGCTTTTCTTGCCACCAGACCTTTCTCCATCAATTAGGAATCTGATTCCGTCACTAAACTATGCCCTTGTTGTGTGTTTTTTTGGTGTCTAATCCGCATATATATCACCATTGCCCTTGATTTTCTTGACAGTATATCTCTTAAATGTCAACATATACACTTGTGATTTAGTTTACGAAGATTTTTCAATGCCGAGAAACTCGATCACAGAGTAAAAAAGGCGTAAGGTTCACAATGGTGTAAAATTAAAATGGGATATACCGGGCTAGGATTCGAGTTACAGGAACAAGGGCTAAACCAACCACCAAAGAATGGAATCGTTGAGCGAAAACACTTGACAACCTCCTAGAAGCAGCTTTTCTAACCACCAGACCTTTCTCCATCAATTCGGAATCTGATGCCGTCACTAAACACATTCCTTAAATTGTAGCCATTTGTTGAGTTTTTTTTTTTGTGTCTAATCCGCATTCCTTAAATTGTAGCCATTTGTTGAGTGTTTTTTTTTGTGTCTAATCCGCATATCTATCACCATTGCCCTTGATTTTCTTGACTGTATATCTTTTAAATATCAACATATACATGTGTGATTTAGTTTATGAAGATTTTTCAATGCCGAGAACCTCGATCAGAGAGTAAAAAAGGCGTAAGGTTCACAATGGTGTAATATTAAAATGGGATATACTTGGCTAGGATTCGAGTTAAAGGAACAAGGGCCAAACCAACCACCCAAGAATAGAATCGTCGAGCGAAAACACTTGACAACCTCCTAGAAGCAGCTTTTCTTGCCACCAGACCTTTCTCCATCAATTAGGAATCTGATGCCGTCACAAAACACATTCCTTAAATGGTAGCCATTTGTTGAGTGTTTTTTTTGGTGTCTAATCCGCATATATATCACCATTGCCCTTGATTTTATTGACTGTATATCTCTTAAATGTCAACATATACACGTGTGATTTAGTTTACGAAGATTTTTCAATGCCGAGAACCTCGATCAGAGGGTAAAAAAGGCGTAAGGTTCACAATTGTGTAAAATTAAAATGGGATATACCGGGCTAGGATTCGAGTTACAGGAACAAGGGCCAAACCAACCACCCAAGAATGGAATCGTCGAGAGAAAACACTTGACAACCTCCTAGAAGCAGCTTTTCTTGCCACCAGACCTTTCTCCATCAATTAGGAATCTGATGCCGTCACTAAACACATTCCTTAAATTGTAGCCATTTGTTGAGTGTTTTTTTTTTGGTGTCTAATCCGCATATATATCACCATTGCCCTTGATTTTCTTAACAGTATATCTCTTAAATATCAACATATACACGTGTGATTTAGTTTACGAAGATTTTTCAATGCTGAGAACCTCTATCAGAGAGTAAAAAAGGCGTATGGTTCACAATGGTGTAAACTTAAAATGGGATATACCGGGCTAGGATTCAAGTTACAGGAACAAGGGCCAAACCAACCACTCAAGAATTGAATCGTCGAGCAAAAACACTTGACAACCTCCTAGAAGCAGCTTTTCTTGCTACCAGACCTTTCTCTATCAATTAGGAATCTGATGCCGTCACTAAACACATTCCTTAAATTGTAGCCATTTGTTGAGTGTTTTTATTTTGTTGTCTAATCCGCATATATATCACCATTGCCCTTGATTTTCTGGACTAGATATCTCTTAAATGTCAAAATATATACGTGTGATTTAGTTTACGAAGATTTTTCAATGCCGAGAACCTCGATCAGAGAGTAAAAAAGGCGTATGGTTCACAATGGTGTAAAATTAAAATGGGATATATCGGGCTAGGATTCGAGTTACAGGAACAAGGGCCAAACCAACCACCCAAGAATGGAATAGTGGATCGAAAACACATGACAACCTCCTAGAAGCAGCTTTTCTTGCCACCAGACCTTTCTCCATCAATTAGGAATCTGAGGCTGTCACTAAACACATTCCTTAAATTGTAGCCATTTTTTGAGTGTTTTTTTTTTGTGTCTAATCCGCATATATATCACCATTGCCCTTGATTTTCTTGACTGTATATCTCTTAAATGTCAACATATACACGTGTGATTTAGTTTACGAAGATTTTTCAATGCCGAGAACCTCGATCAGAGAGTAAAAAAGGCGTAAGGTTCACAATGGTGTAAAATTAAAATGGGATATACCGGGCTAGGATTCGAGTTACAGGAACAGGGGCCAAACCAACCACCCAAGAATGGAACCGTCGAGCGAAAACACTTGACAACCTCCTAGAAGCAGCTTTTCTTGCCACCAGACCTTTCTCCATCAATTAGAAATCTGACGCCGTCACTAAACACATTCCTTAAATTGTAGCCATTTGTTGAGTGTTTTTTTGGTGTCTAATCCGCATATATATCACCATTGCCCTTGATTTTCTTGACTGTATATCTCTTAAATGCCAACATATACACTTGTGATTTAGTTTACGAAGATTTTTCAATGCCGAGAACCTCGATCAGAGAGTAAAAAAGGCGTAAGGTTCACAATGGTGTAAAATTAAAATGGGATATACCGGGCTAGGATTCGAGTTACAGGAACAAGGGCTAAACCATCCACCAAAGAATGGAATCATTGAGCGAAAACACTTGACAACCTCCTAGAAGCAGCTTTTCTAACCCCCAGACCTTTCCCTATCAATTCGGAATCTGATGCCCTCACTAAACACATTCCTTAAATTGTAGCCATTTGTTGAGTGTTTTTTTTTGTGTCTAATCCGCATTCCTTAAATTGTAGCCATTTGTTGAGTGTTTTTTTTTTGTGTCTAATCCGCATATCTATCACCATTGCCCTTGATTTTCTTGACTGTATATCTTTTAAATATCAACATATACACGTGTGATTTAGATTTTGAAGATTTTTCAATGCCGAGAACCTCGATCAGAGAGTAAAAAAGGCGTAAGGTTCACAATGGTGTAATATTAAAATGGGATATACTTGGCTAGGATTCGAGTTACAGGAACAAGGGCCAAACCAACCACCCAAGAATGGAACCGTCGAGCGAAAACACTTGACAACCTCCTAGAAGCAGCTTTTCTTGCCACCAGACCTTTCTCCATCAATTAGAAATCTGACGCCGTCACTAAACACATTCCTTAAATTGTAGCCATTTGTTGAGTGTTTTTTTGGTGTCTAATCCGCATATATATCACCATTGCCCTTGATTTTCTTGACTGTATATCTCTTAAATATCAACATATACACTTGTGATTTAGTTTACGAAGATTTTTCAATGCCGAGAACCTCGATCAGAGAGTAAAAAAGGCGTAAGGTTCACAATGGTGTAAAATTAAAATGGGATATACCGGGCTAGGATTCGAGTTACAGGAACAAGGGCTAAACCATCCACCAAAGAATGGAATCATTGAGCGAAAACACTTGACAACCTCCTAGAAGCAGCTTTTCTAACCCCCAGACCTTTCCCTATCAATTCGGAATCAGATGCCGTCACTAAACACATTCCTTAAATTGTAGCCATTTGTTGAGTGTTTTTTTTTTTGTGTCTAATCCGCATTCCTTAAATTGTAGCCATTTGTTGAGTGTTTTTTTTTTTGTGTCTAATCCGCATATCTATCACCATTGCCCTTGATTTTCTTGCCTGTATATCTTTTAAATATCAACATATACACGTGTGATTTAGATTATGAAGATTTTTCAATGCCGAGAACCTCGATCAGAGAGTAAAAAAGGCGTAAGGTTCACAATGGTGTAATATTAAAATGGGATATACTTGGCTAGGATTCGAGTTAAAGGAACAAGGGCCAAACCAACCACCCAAGAATAGAATCGTCGAGCGAAAACACTTGACAACCTCCTAGAAGCAGCTTTTCTTGCCACCAGACCTTTCTCCATCAATTAGGAATCTGATGCCGTCACAAAACACATTCCTTAAATGGTAGCCATTTGTTGAGTGTTTTTTTTTTGTGTCTAATCCGCATATATATCACCATTGCCCTTGATTTTATTGACTGTATGTCTCTTAAATGTCAACATATACACGTGTGATTTAGTTTACGAAGATTTTTCAATACAGAGAACCTCGATCAGAGAGTAAAAAAGGCGTAAGGTTCACAATGGTGTAAAATTAAAATGGGATATTCTGGGCTAGGATTCGAGTTACAGGAACAAGGGCCAAACCAACCACCCAAGAATGGAATCGTCCAGCGAAAACACTTGACAATCTCTTAGAAGCAACTTTTCTTGCCACCAGATCTTTCTCCATCAATTAGGAATCTGATGCCGTCACTAAATACATTCCTTATATTGTAGCCATTTGCTGAGTGTGTTTTTTTTGGTGTCTAATCCGCATATATATCACCATTGCCCTTGATTTTCTTGACTGTATATCTCTTAAATATCAACATATACACATGTGATTTAGTTTATGAAGATTTTTCAATGCCGAGAACCTCGATCAGAGAGTAAAAGAGGCATAAGTTTCACAATGGTGTAAAATTAAAATGGGATATACAGGGCTAGGATTCGAGTTACAGGAACAAGGGCCAAACCAACCACTCAAGAATTGAATCGTCGAGCAAAAACACTTGACAACCTCCTAGAAGCAGCTTTTCTTGCTACCAGACCTTTCTCTATCAATTAGGAATCTGATGCCGTCACTAAACACATTCCTTAAATTGTAGCCATTTGTTGAGTGTTTTTATTTTGTGTCTAATCCGCATATATATCACCATTGCCCATGATTTTCTTGACTGTATATCTCTTAAATTTCAACATATACACGTGTCATTTAGTTTACGAAGATTTTTCAATGCCGAGAACCTCGATCAGAGAGTAAAAAAGGCGTAAAGTTCACAATGGTGTAAAATTAAAATGGGATATACCGGGCTAGGATTCGAGTTACACGAACAAGGGCCAAACCAACCACCCAAGAACGGAATCATCGAGAGAAAACACTTGACAACCTTCTAGAAGCAGCTTTTCTTGCCACCGGACCTTTTTCCATAAATTAGGAATCTGATCCCGTCACTAAACACATTCCTTAAATTGTAGCCATTTGTTGAGTGTTTTTTTTTGGTGTCTAATCCGCATATATATCACCATTGCCCTTGATTTTCTTGACTGTATATCTTTGAAATATCAACATATACACGTGTGATTTAGTTTATGAAGATTTTTCAATGCCGAGAACCTCGATCAGGGAGTAAAAAAGGCGTAAGGTTGACAATGGTGTAATATTAAATGGGATATAGTTGGCTAGGATTCGAGTTACAGGAACAAGAGCCAAACCAACCACCCAAGAATGGAATCGTCGAGCGAAAACACTTGAAAACCTCCTAGAAGCAACTTTTCTTGCAACCAGACCTTTCTCCATCAATTAGGAATCTGATGCCGTCACTAAACACATTCCTTATATTGTAGCCATTTGTTGAGTGTTTTTTTTTTTTGGGGTCTAATCCGCATATATATCACCATTGCCCTTGATTTTCTTGACTGTATATCTCTTAAATGTCAACATATACACGTGTGATTTAGTTTACGAAGATTTTTCAATGCCGAGAACCTCGATCAGAGAGTAAAAAAGGAGGTAGGTTCACAATGGTGTAAACTTAAAATGGGATATACCGGGCTAGGATTCGAGTTACAGGAACAAGGGCCAAACCAACCACCCAAGAATGGAAACGTCGAGCGAAAACACTTGACAACCTCCTAGAAGCAGCTTTTCTTTCCACCAGACCTTTCTCTATCAATTAGGAATCTGATGCCGTCACTAAACACATTCCTCAAATTGTAGCCATTTGTAGAGTGTTTTTTTTTGGTGTCTAATCCGCATATATATCACCATTGCCCTTGATTTTCTTGACTGTATATCTTTGAAATATCAACATATACACGTGTGATTTAGTTTATGAAGATTTTTCAATGCTGAGAACCTCGATCAGAGAGCAAAAAAGGCGTAAGGTTCACAATGGTGTAATATTAAAATGGGATATACCTGGCTAGGATTCGAGTTACAGGAACAAGGGCCAAACCAACCACCCAAGAATGGAATCGTCGAGCGAAAACTCTTGACAACCTCTTAGAAGCAACTTTTCTTGCCACCAGACCTTTCTCCATCAATTAGGAATCTGATGCCGTCACTAAACACATTCCTTATATTGTAGGCATTTGTTGAGTGTTTTTTTTTTTTGGGGTCTAATCCGCATATATATCACCATTGCCCTTGATTTTCTTGACTGTATATCTCTTAAATGTCAACATATACACGTTTGATTTAGTTTACAAAGATTTTTCAATGCCGAGAACCTCGACCAGAGAGTAAAAAAGGCGTAAGGTTGACAATGGTGTAATATTAAATGGGATATAGTTGGCTAGGATTCGAGTTACAGGAACAAGGGCCAAACCAACCACCCAAGAATGGAATCGTCGAGCGAAAACACTTGAAAACCTCCTAGAAGCAACTTTTCTTGCAACCAGACCTTTCTCCATCAATTAGGAATCTGATGCCGTCACTAAACACATTCCTTATATTGTAGCCATTTGTTGAGTGTTTTTTTTTTTGGGGTCTAATCCGCATATATATCACCATTGCCCTTGATTTTCTTGACTGTATATCTCTTAAATGTCAACATATACACGTGTGATTTAGTTTACGAAGATTTTTCAATGCCGAGAACCTCGATCAGAGAGTAAAAAAGGAGGTAGGTTCACAATGGTGTAAACTTAAAATGGGATATACCGGGGTAGGATTCGAGTTACAGAAACAAGGGCCAAACCAACCACCCAAGAATGGAAACGTCGAGCGAAAATACTTGACAACCTCCTAGAAGCAGCTTTTCTTTCCACCAGACCTTTCTCCATCAATTAGGAATCTGATGCAGTCACTAAACACATTCCTCAAATTGTAGCCATTTGTAGAGTGTTTTTTTTTGGTGTCAAATCCGCATATATATCACCATTGCCCTTGATTTTCTTGACTGTATATCTTTGAAATATCAACATATACACGTGTGATTTAGTTTATGAAGATTTTTCAATGCCGAGAACCTCGATCAGAGAGTAAAATAGGCGTAAGGTTCACAATGGTGTAATATTAAAATGGGATATACTTGGCTAGGATTCGAGTTACAGGAACAAGGGCCAAACCAACCACCCAAGAATGGAATCGTCGAGCGAAAACTCTTGACAACCTCTTAGAAGCAACTTTTCTTGCCACCAGACCTTTCTCCATCAATTAGGAATCTGATGCCGTCACTAAACACATTCCTTATATTGTAGGCATTTGTTGAGTGTTTTTTTTTTGGGTCTAATCCGCATATATATCACCATTGCCCTTGATTTTCTTGACTGTATATCTCTTAAATGTCAACATATACACGTTTGATTTAGTTTACGAAGATTTTTCAATGCCGAGAACCTCGACCAGAGAGTAAAAAAGGCGTAAGGTTCACAATGGTGTAAAATTAAAATGGGATATACCGGGCTTGGATTCGAGTTACAGGAACAAGGGCCAAACCAACCACCTAAGAATTGAATCCTCGAGCAAAAACACTTGCCAACCTCCTAGAAGCAGCTTTTCTTGCTACCAGACCTTTCTCTATCAATTAGGAATCTGATGCCGTCACTAAACACATTCCTTAAATTGTAGCCATTTGTTGAGTGTTTTTTTTTGGTGTCTAATCCGCATATATATCACCATTGCCCTTGATTTTCTTGACTGTATATCTTTGAAATATCAACATATACACGTGTGATTTAGTTTATGAAGATTTTCAATGCTGAGAACCTCGATCAGAGAGCAAAAAAGGCGTAAGGTTCACAATGGCGTAAAATTAAAATGGGATATACCGGGCTAGGATTCGAGTCACAGGAACAAGGGCCAAACCTACCACCCAAGAATGGAATTGTCGAGCGAAAACACTTGACAACCTTCTAGAAGTTGCTTTTCTTGCCACCAGACCTTTCTCCATCAATTAGGAATCTGATGCCGTCACTAAACACATTCCTTAAATTGTAGCCATTTGTTGAGTGTTTTTTTTTGTGTCTAATCCGCATATATATCACCATTGCCCTTGATTTTCTTGATTGTATATCTCGTAAATATCAACATATACACGTGTGATTTAGTTTACGAAGATTTTTCAATGCCGAGAACCTCGATCAGAGAGTAAAAAAGGTGTAAGGTTCACAATGGTGTAAAATTAAAATGGGATATACCGGGCTAGGATTCGAGTCACAGGAACAAGGGCCAAACCAACCACCCAAGAATGGAATCGTCGAGCAAAAACACTTGACAACCTCCTAGAAGCAGCTTTTCTTGCCACCAGACCTTTCTCCATCAATTAGGAATCTAATGCCGTCACTAAACACATTCCTTAAATTGTAGCCATTTGTTGAGTTTTTTTTTTTTTTGTGTCTAATCCGCATATATATCACCATTGCCCTTGATATTCTTGAAGGTATATCTCTTAAATGTCAACATATACACGTGTGATTTAGTTTACGAAGATTTTTCAATGTCGAGAACCTCGATCAGAGAGTAAAAAAGGCGTAAGGTTCACAATGGTGTAATATTAAAATGGGATATAACGGGTTAAGATTCGAGTTACAGGAACAAGGGCCAAACCAACCACTCATGATTGGAATCGTCAAGTGAAAACACTTGAAAAAGCAGCTTTTCTTGCCACCAGACCTTTCTCCATCAATTAGGAATCTGATGCCGTCACTAAACACATTCCTTATATTGTAGGCATTTGTTGAGTGTTTTTTTTTGGGTCTAATCCGCATATATATCACCATTGCCCTTGATTTTCTTGACTGTATATCTCTTAAATGTCAACATATACACGTTTGATTTAGTTTACGAAGATTTTTCAATGCCGAGAACCTCGACCAGAGAGTAAAAAGGGCGTAAGGTTCACAATGGTGTAAAATTAAAATGGGATATACCGGGCTTGGATTCGAGTTACAGGAACAAGGGTCAAACCAACCACCTAAGAATTGAATCCTCGAGCAAAAACACTTGCCAACCTCCTAGAAGCAGCTTTTCTTGCTACCAGACCTTTCTCTATCAATTAGGAATCTGATGCCGTCATTAAACACATTCCTTAAATTGTAGCCATTTGTTGAGTGTTTTTTTTTGGTGTCTAATCCGCATATATATCACCATTGCCCTTGATTTTCTTGACTGTATATCTTTGAAATATCAACATATACACGTGTGATTTAGTTTATGAAGATTTTCAATGCTGAGAACCTCGATCAGAGAGCAAAAAAGGCGTAAGGTTCACAATGGCGTAAAATTAAAATGGGATATACCGGGCTAGGATTCGAGTCACAGGAACAAGGGCCAAACCTACCACCCAAGAATGGAATTGTCGAGCGAAAACACTTGACAACCTTCTAGAAGTAGCTTTTCTTGCCACCAGACCTTTCTCCATCAATTAGGAATCTGATGCCATCACTAAACACATTGTTTAAATTGTAGTCATTTGTTGAGTGTTTTTTTTTTGTGTCTAATCCGCATATATATCACCATTGCCCTTGATTTTCTTGACTGTATATCTTTGAAATATCAACATATACACGTGTGATTTAGTTTACGAAGATTTTTCAATGCCGGGAACCTCGATCATAGAGTAAAAAAGGCGTAAGGTTCACAATGGTATAAAATTAAAATGAGATATACCGGGCTAGGATTCGAGTTACCGGAACAAGGGCCAAACCAACCACCCAAGAATGGAATCGTCGAGAGAAAATACTTGACAACCTCCTAGAAGCAGCTTTTCTAGCCACCAGACCTTCCTCCATCAATTAGGAATCTGATGCCGTCACTAAACACATTCCTTAAATTGTAGCCATTTGTTGAGTGTTTTTTTTTTGTGTCTAATCCGCGTATATATCACCATTGCCCTTGATTTTTTGACTGTATATCTCTTAAATATCAACATATACACGTGTGATTTAGTTTACGAAGATTTTTCAATGCCGAGAACCTCGATCAGAGAGTAAAAAAAGGCGTAAGGTTCACAATGGTGTAAAATTAAAATGTGATATACCGGGCTAGGATTCGAGTAACAGGAACAAGGGCCAAACCAACCACCGAAGAATGGAATTGTCGACCGAAAACACTTGACAACCTCCAAGAAGCAGCTTTTCTTGCCACCAGACCTTTCTCCATCAATTAGGAATCTGATGCCGTCACTAAACACATTCCTTAAATTGTAGCCATTTGTTGAGTGTTTTTTTGGTGTCTAATCCGCATATATATGACCATTGCCCTTGATTTTCTTGATTGTATATCTCGTAAATATCAACATATACACGTGTGATTTAGTTTACGAAGATTTTTCAATGCCGAGAACCTCGATCAGAGAGTAAAAAAGGCGTAAGGTTCACAATGGTGTAAAATTAAAATGGGATATACCGGGCTAGGATTTGAGTCACAGGAACAAGGGCCAAACCAACCACCCAAGAATGGAATCGTCGAGCAAAAACACTTGACAACCTCCTCGAAGTAGCTTTTCTTGCCACCAGACCTTTCTCCATCAATTAGGAATCTAATGCCATCACTAAACACATTCCTTAAATTGTAGCCATTTGTTGAGTGTTTTTTTTTTGTGTTTAATCCGCATATATATCACCATTGCCCTTGATATTCTTGAATGTATATCTCTTAAATGTCAACATATACACGTGTGATTTAGTTTACGAAGATTTTTCAATGTCGAGAACCTCGATCAGAGAGTAAAAAAGGCGTAAGGTTCACAATGGTGTAAGATTAAAATGGGATATAACGGGTTAGGATTCGAGTTACAGGAACAAGGGCCAAACCAACCACTCATGATTGGAATCGTCGAGTGAAAACACTTGAAAAAGCAGCTTTTCGTGCCACCAGACCTTTCTCCATCAATTAGGAATCTGATGCCATCACTAAACACATTGCTTAAATTGAAGCCATTTGTTGAGTGTTTTTTTTGTGTCTAATCCGCATATATATCACCATTGCCCTGGATTTTCTTGACTGTATATCTCTTAAATATCAACATATACACGTGTGATTTAGTTTACGAAGATTTTTCAATGCCGGGAACCTCGATCATAGAGTAAAAAAGGCGTAAGGTTCACAATGGTATAAAATTAAAATGGGATATACCGGGCTAGGATTCGATTAACAGGAACAAGGGCAAAACCAACCATTCAAGAATGGAATCGTCGAGCGAAAACACTTGACAACCTCCTAGAAGCAGCTTTTCTAGCCACCAGACCTTCCTCCATCAATTAGGAATCTGATGCCGTCACTAAACACATTCCTTAAATTGTAGCCATTTGTTGAGTGTTTTTTTTTTGTGTCTAATCCGCGTATATATCACCATTGCCCTTGATTTTTTGACTGTATATCTCTTAAATATCAACATATACACGTGTGATTTAGTTTACGAAGATTTTTCAATGCCGAGAACCTCAATCAGAGAGTAAAAAAAGGCGTAAGGTTCAGAATGGTGTAAAATTAAAATGTGATATACCGGGCTAGGATTCGAGTTACAGGAACAAGGGCCAAATCAACCACCCAAGAATGGAATTGTCGAGCGAAAACACTTGACAACCTCCTAGAATCAGCTTTTCTTGCCACCAGACCTTTCTCCATCAATTAGGAATCTGATGCCGTCACTAAACACATTCCTTAAATTGTAGCCATTTGTTGAGTGTTTTTTTTGGTGTCTAATCCGCATATATATGACCATTGCCCTTGATTTTCTTGACTGTATATATCTTAAATATCAACATATACTCGTGTGATTTAGTTTACGAAGATTTTTCAATGCCGAGACCCTCGATCAGAGAGTAAAAAAAGGCGTAAGGTTCACAATGGTGTAAAATTAAAATGGGATATACCGGGCTAGGATTCGAGTTACAGGAACAAGGGCCAAACCAACCACCCAAGAATGGAATCTTCGAGAGAAAACACTTGACAACCTCCTAGAATCAGCTTTTCTTTCCACCAGACCTTTCTCCATCAATTAGGAATCTGATGCCGTCACTAAACACATTCCTTAAATTGTAGCCATTTGTTGAGTGTTTTTTTTTTGTGTCTAATCCGCATATATTGTGACAACTCGAGTTTCCGACTTTCACTTTCGTATTTATTTCACGTTGACTGTGGCTGTTAGTTGCTTGATTGTTTGACTTGTATCTGTATTACTATATAAGAGATTATCAATTGTTATGCTTTGTGTTTTATATAAGGTGTTTGATGTGTGAATCTGTAAACTTAAACTGTTAGCACATAAAAGGACCCGACGAAACATACAGGACCCGACGAAACAGACTGTTTCGCCATAAGCATCTCGACGAAACAGAAGTCTGTTTCGCCAAGCCCAGTTTCGCCAAGCCCATTAAGGGCCCAGAACGGTAATTCGTGTATATTAACGTAAACCGACTTCCTGTTTCACACTTTTAACAAAAATCGAAAACCCTAGAACTCTCCACTCTGTGAAGGCGATAACCATCTTCATCCATCATCTTTCTCTCTCGAATCCTCCCTTGTTCATCCCGGATATCTCGGTTAGTGCGTGCTCGTCTAATCGGTTTCTTTGTCCTTTGATTTCTTTATACATGTTGTGTATATGCTTGATTTCTGGATTATAGGAGTATATGTGTATGATGAATACTTAGGGTTTCCTGAACCTCTTAATGATTATGCATGTTAGCGGGTATGCATAGAGTATGGATTTTATGAGTGTTGTTTTGTGTTGATTACATGATTTTATTGATGATGATGATGATATGATCCCTGTTTCATTGATGGTTCGGTTGTGATGCATAGATTAATGATTAGTAACATAAGACTCATTATATTGAGCGAGGATTCGAATGATTTCTGTAAACTGTTGTATCGGCGATTTGGGTTCATGTACGTAACTGATTCTCGACGAAACTGAATTAGGTTAAGAAATGGATTGTGCGGCGAAACAGAATTTGTGTTTCGCCAAAGGGTTAACGACGAAACAGGGGTGTGTCGCCAAGAATGAAGTCGACGAAACAGAAGTGTTTCGTCAAAGGGTTTCACGGCGAAACATGGGTGTTTCGCCGACTGGGTAAACTGTTTGCTAATTTGATTCTGTTAAGACTTAACTGAGTTAACTAACTAACTGCTGTTAGATGTTATGCCTGGCTTGTATGATCTTAAATATGTGCAATGTGCTACTTGGTGATTTTTGACGCATAGTCCACTATGGTTATACATACGTGCCAACTCCGTAAATACAAACTGATTTAATATACGTGCATACTTTAGGACGTGATTGACTTACTTTGAGCACATACTTAGCATACCGAGCAAACAAGGTGAGTTCACACTTCTACCAAGGCATGGGATTCCCAGGGCTTGGGAATGGGATTTAAGGAATAAGGTTGAATAGATTCATGCGGACATTATTACTAGACTACCATACCATCGTCCTCGGTTGTGCAGGACCCATACGTAAAACCTACGTATACTTATGCTATTCGCTATCCTCGGTTGTGAAGGATACTCATGTAAAACCTACGTGAACCTACATTTACTACTGCCTCAGTTGTGTCAGGCACTTACGTAAAACCTACGTAAACCCCCGCGTACCCCTATCCTCGGTTGGGAAGGATACTTACGTAAAACCTACGTAACACCTGTACGTATTACTGTTCTCGGTTGTGAAGAACACAAATGGTTACAAATAGTCTAGTGGTTATACAACACGGGAAGCCCCCACCAATAGAACTTACTACCGGCCCAGTAGAGCCACACGTTACAAACAAACTTACTATTACGCATTACTTTCTGTGAACTCGCTCAACTAGTTGTTGACTCTCTGTTACATGCCTTGCAGGACTATAGGTACTAATGGAGCTTGCACGGGAGGCCCAGTCGTTGTGGACATGGATCGTGAATGTGTTGTTAAACATTATGATGTTTTGTACTTAAACTTATGTTGGGTTTTACATTAATGCTTCCGCTACACACTTGTTTATATTTGGTTTTGGAAACACCTATCGTATTGATGAATGACTTTTACTATATACTTATGTTCAATATGATTGGTGGCTTGATCCTGGTCATGTCACGCCTCCAAGCGGTAGTACTCCGCGTGTGGATTTTGGGGGTGTGACAGATTGGTATCAGAGCCATTGGTTATAGAGAACTCGGTTTTAATAAGGGGAAAACGTTTTTATTAAAACCAGACTATAACCAGAACAGTGTTCAACGATCCACAACGACGCCTCGCTCCACGTGCAAGACTTATCACTCTAGGTAATATGGTACATGTCTTATTGCCTACTTGCTAGAATTGCATAGAACTTTGCTCCAGGTATGCTTAGGTTAACTTAACACTATTGCATGAGAACACTTGTGTGCTTACTCTCTACTGTTAATGCACTACTCGCGAACCTCTTTCACTTATGTCGTATTTACTATGAAGATCATGTCTGGACGTATCAACATGACGCAAGCCCAACTGACGGCTCTCATTAACGAACGAATTGCTGAGGCAATTACAGCCGCACAAGCAGGAGGTCAGCACGTTCAGCCACCTGTTTGTACCTTCAAAACTTTCATGGACTGTCGTCCTACTACCTTTAGTGGCACGGAAGGAGCGGTTGGACTCCTCCATTGGTTTGAAAAGCTCGAGTCCGTATTCGAAATGTGTGAATGCCCTGAGGCTCGCAGGGTGAAGTACGCCACTGGTACTCTAGAAGGCATCGCGCTGACTTGGTGGAATGCGCAAATTCAAATGTTAGGGTTGGTTGTTGCTAACGCCACACCCTGGAATGATTTCAAGGAGTTGATCAAAGAAGAATACTGTAGCCGTGACGATATTCATAAGTTGGAGGTAGAGTTTTACCACTTGAAAATGACGGGGTCAGAAATTGAAGCGTACACTAGAAGATCGAATGAGTTGGCTATTCTGTGTCCTACTATGGTGGACCCTCCTATTAAGCGTATCGAACTGTATCTCAATGGTCTGGTGCCGGAGATTCAAAGCCACGTAACCTCAGCGAATCTTGGCACTATTCAACAGATCGTCAAGCTAGCTCATCGCCTCACCGATCAGGCAGTGGAACAGAACAAGCTGCCTAAACGTATCAGCGCTACTACTACTGCTACTGTTTCAGCAACTACTCCTGCTACCCCCAGTGATAACAAGAGAAAATGGGAGGGGGATTCCAGCAAAGGTTCAGCTTTAGTACAGTCTCAAGTTCAGCAGCGAAAGACTGACAACTATCAGAGCCCTAGTCAGCAATCCTCGGGCAGTCACAGGCAGGGTGTGTATCAAGGGAACCTCCCAAAGTGTAACAACTGTAACAGGCATCACAGTGGCCAGTGCAACAAGGGTCGTTGTCGGAGGTGCCTCAGGATGGGCCATGAGGCCAAGGATTGTAGGAGCCCACGGCCTGTAACTCAGAATCAACAGCAGCAGCAAACGCAACAGAACCAACAACAGGGTAACAAGGGATGTTTTCATTGTGGTGCTGAAGGTCACTTCAAAAGACACTGCCCTCAGTTAAACCGAAACCAGAACAACAACAACCAGGGAAATGGGAACAACAACAACAATAATCAGGGCACTGGGAACAACAATGGGGGAAACAACAACAACAATGGTGCAAAGGGTCGTGTGTTTGTGATTGGTCAGAGTGACGCAAGAAACGATCCCAATGTGGTTACGGGTAAGTTTCTTCTCGACGACTTTTATGTTACCATATTATTTGATTCGGGTGCGGATACCAGTTATATGTCTCTGAACGTTAGTCAAATGCTTAAATGCGCACCAACACTTTTGAACACCAAACATGTCGTAGAGTTAGCTAACGGTAAAAGTCTAGAGGCCACACACATAGTTCAGGGTTGTAATCTTATCCTCGCTGGTCAGACTTTCTCTATCGATCTCATTCCTATAACTCTGAGTAGCTTTGATATCGTCATTGGTATGGATTGGTTATCCCAACAGCAAGCAGAGATCCTATGCAAGGAGAAGATCATTCGTATTCCCCGTACCGGCAAAGAACCTCTCGAAGTTCAAGGCGACAAGAGTGGTGTCGTGAGTGGCATCATCTCCTTTTTGAAGGCTCAGAAGTGTCTGCGAAAGGGCCACATAGCTATTTTAGCACTCGTTACTGATACATCAACGACAGAGAAAAAGATTGGGGATATTCCTGTAGTACGCGACTTTCCTCAAGTGTTTCCTGAAGAGTTACCTGGATTACCGCCCCATCGCCAGGTCGAATTTCAGATCGAGCTAGCTCCAGGAGCAGCACCTATAGCTCGAGCGCCTTACCGTTTAGCTCCAACTGAACTGGAAGAACTGTCTAAGCAACTGCAGGAACTCTTGGAAAAGGGTTTCATACGTCCTAGCTCTTCGCCCTGGGGAGCTCCAGTATTATTTGTAAAGAAGAAAGACGGTACCTTTCGTATGTGCATAGACTACCGCAAACTGAACAAGGTGACAGTGAAGAATCGCTATCCACTTCCACGCATCGACGACTTATTCGACCAGTTGCAAGGGTCGAGCTATTACTCAAAGATTGATCTAAGGTCAGGTTACCATCAACTGAGAGTCCGGGATGAGGACGTCTCCAAAACAGCATTCAGAACTCGCTACGGCCATTACGAGTTTTTGGTCATGCCATTCGGGCTAACGAACGCGCCTGCGGTTTTCATGGATCTTATGAACAGGGTGTGCAAACCTTATCTTGACAAGTTTGTTATTGTTTTCATTGACGACATCCTGATTTATTCGAAGAATCGGGAGGAACACGAACAACATTTACGACTTATTCTGGAACTCCTTCGAACGGAACAGCTGTACGCTAAGTTTTCAAAATGCGACTTCTGGCTTCGTGAAGTCCACTTTCTAGGCCACGTGGTAAACAAGGATGGGATCCATGTCGATCCATCCAAAGTAGATTCGATCAAGAACTAGCCTGCACCTAGCACACCGACAGAAATACGCCAATTCTTAGGTTTGGCGGGTTATTACAGACGGTTCATCAAAGACTTCTCAAAGATTGCACAGCCGCTTACATTACTGAAACAGAAAGGTATTGCTTACCGTTGGAGTGATACACAGAATACAGCGTTTCAGCACTTAAAGGATAGACTCTGTAGCGCACCTATCCTCTCATTGCCTGAAGGCACGGATGATTTTGTAGTCTACTGCGACGCATCCATCCAAGGTCTTGGATGTGTGTTGATGCAACGGGATAAAGTTATTGCTTATGCTTCGCGCCAACTTAAGATTCACGAACGGAATTACACTACGCACGATTTAGAGCTTGGAGCAGTTGTCTTTGCGCTCAAGATATGGCGACATTATCTGTATGGCACCAAGTGCACCATCTACACCGATCACAGGAGTCTTGAGCATATCTTCAAGCAGAAAGACTTGAACATGCGACAACGTCGATGGGTCGAGTTACTGAACGATTACGAATGTGCTATAAAGTACCATCCAGGCAAGGCCAATGTGGTGGCCGACGCCCTCAGTCGAAAGGATACTACACCTAGGCGTGTACGAGCATTGCAACTCACTATTCAGTCTAGTCTTCCTTCACAGATACGAGATGCTCAGGTAGAAGCATTGAAATCGGAGAACGTCAGGTCTGAAGCCCTACGCGGCTCAAGGCAAAGGTTAGAACAAAGGGCAGACGGCGCCTATTATGTAACCGGACGCATCTGGGTCCCATTCTATGGCAACTTACGCGAGCTTGTAATGGATGAAGCTCATAAGTCTCGCTACTCAGTACATCCTGGTTCGGATAAGATGTACCACGACCTTAGAACTACATATTGGTGGCCTAGCATGAAGGCCCACATAGCAACTTACGTTAGCAAGTGTTTGACTTGTGCGAGAGTCAAAGCAGAATATCAGAAACCATCAGGCCCACTCCAACAACCTGAGATACCACAATGGAAATGGGAGCAAATTTCCATGGATTTTGTTACTGGCCTGCCTAGATCTCAACGTGGAAATGATACTATTTGGGTGATCGTGGATCGACTCACAAAGTCTGCTCACTTCTTGGCTATCAAGGAAACAGATAAGTTCTCCACTCTAGCAGACATATACCTTAAAGAAGTTGTCTCGAGGCACGGGGTGCCCACCTCTATTATCTCTGATCGTGATGCACGTTTTACTTCAGAACTGTGGCAAGCAATGCACAAATCTTTTGGCTCTCGATTAGACATGAGCACAGCTTATCATCCTCAGACAGACGGGCAGTCTGAGCGCACTATTCAAACTCTAGAAGACATGCTTCGGGCGTGCGTAATTGACTTTGGCAAGGGCTGGGAAAAGCATCTGCCACTTGTGGAATTTTCATACAACAACAGTTACCACACCAGCATTAAAGCTGCTCCATTTGAGGCATTGTACGGGCGTAAATGCCGATCACCTCTTTGTTGGGCAGAGGTGGGTGACAGTCAGATCACAAGTCCAGAAATGGTAGTTGATACTACTGAAAAGATTGCTCAAATACGACAACGCATGGCGGCAGCTCGTGACCGTCAGAAAGTATACGCTGATAAAGACAGGAAAATACTCGAATTCCAAGTTGGGGATCGAGCACTACTCAAAGTTTCACCTTGGAAGGGTGTTGTTCGTTTTGGCAAACGAGGCAAACTCAATCCACGATACGTTGGACCATTTGAAGTCATAGAAAAGATAGGCAAAGTGGCCTACAGATTGAACTTACCAGCTGAACTCAGTGCAGTTCACAACGTCTTTCATGTGTCGAATCTGAAGAAGTGGCAGTCAGATGAGACCTTCATAGTTCCTTTGAAGGAGCTCACTATCGACGAACGGTTGCATTTCGTCGAGGAACCAGTTGAAATCACGGACCGGGATGTTAAGGTCCTCAAGAACACTAGAATACCTCTTGTACGAGTTCGTTGGAACTCTCGTCGCGGCCCAGAGTTCACCTGGGAGCGCGAAGATCAAATGGAACTCAAATATCCCCAGTTGTTCGAAAACAATGCAACTACTACTGAGGCTGAAGCTACTACGGAATTTCGGAACGAAATTCCAACTCAACGGGGGAATGATGTGACACCCCAGGAAAACCAGTAAACGATACAACTTACTTAGCTTCCTCAGTAACCGTATGCTAAATTTTGGGACGAAATTTCTTTCAAGTTGGGGATAATGTGACAACTCGAGTTTCCGACTTTCACTTTCGTATTTATTTCACGTTGACTGTGGCTGTTAGTTGCTTGATTGTTTGACTTGTATCTGTATTACTATATAAGAGATTATCAATTGTTATGCTTTGTGTTTTATATAAGGTGTTTGATGTGTGAATCTGTAAACTTAAACTGTTAGCACATAAAAGGACCCGACGAAACAGACAGGACCCGACGAAACAGACTGTTTCGCCATAAGCATCTCGACGAAACAGAAGTCTGTTTCGCCAAGCCCAGTTTCGCCAAGCCCATTAAGGGCCCAGAACGGTAATTCGTGTATATTAACGTAAACCGACTTCCTGTTTCACACTTTTAACAAAAATCGAAAACCCTAGAACTCTCCACTCTGTGAAGGCGATAACCATCTTCATCCATCATCTTTCTCTCTCGAATCCTCCCTTGTTCATCCCGGATATCTCGGTTAGTGCGTGCTCGTCTAATCGGTTTCTTTGTCCTTTGATTTCTTTATACATGTTGTGTATATGCTTGATTTCTGGATTATAGGAGTATATGTGTATGATGAATACTTAGGGTTTCCTGAACCTCTTAATGATTATGCATGTTAGCGGGTATGCATAGAGTATGGATTTTATGAGTGTTGTTTTGTGTTGATTACATGATTTTATTGATGATGATGATGATATGATCCCTGTTTCATTGATGGTTCGGTTGTGATGCATAGATTAATGATTAGTAACATAAGACTCATTATATTGAGCGAGGATTCGAATGATTTCTGTAAACTGTTGTATCGGCGATTTGGGTTCATGTACGTAACTGATTCTCGACGAAACTGAATTAGGTTAAGAAATGGATTGTGCGGCGAAACAGAATTTGTGTTTCGCCAAAGGGTTAACGACGAAACAGGGGTGTTTCGCCAAGAATGAAGTCGACGAAACAGAAGTGTTTCGTCAAAGGGTTTCACGGCGAAACAGGGGTGTTTCGCCGACTGGGTAAACTGTTTGCTAATTTGATTCTGTTAAGACTTAACTGAGTTAACTAACTAACTGTTGTTAGATGTTATGCCTGGCTTGTATGATCTTAAATATGTGCAATGTGCTACTTGGTGATTTTTGACGCATAGTCCACTATGGTTATACATACGTGCCAACTCCGTAAATACAAACTGATTTAATATACGTGCATACTTTAGGACGTGATTGACTTACTTTGAGCACATACTTAGCATACCGAGCAAACAAGGTGAGTTCACACTTCTACCAAGGCATGGGATTCCCAGGGCTTGGGAATGGGATTTAAGGAATAAGGTTGAATAGATTCATGCGGACATTATTACTAGACTACCATACCATTGTCCTCGGTTGTGCAGGACCCATACGTAAAACCTACGTATACTTATGCTATTCGCTATCCTCGGTTGTGAAGGATACTCATGTAAAACCTACGTGAACCTACATTTACTACTGCCTCGGTTGTGTCAGGCACTTACGTAAAACCTACGTAAACCCCCGCGTACCCCTATCCTCGGTTGGGAAGGATACTTACGTAAAACCTACGTAACACCTGTACGTATTACTGTTCTCGGTTGTGAAGAACACAAATGGTTACAAATAGTCTAGTGGTTATACAACACGGGAAGCCCCCACCAATAGAACTTACTACCGGCCCAGTAGAGCCACACGTTACAAACAAACTTACTATTACGCATTACTTTCTGTGAACTCGCTCAACTAGTTGTTGACTCTCTGTTACATGCCTTGCAGGACTATAGGTACTAATGGAGCTTGCACGGGAGGCCCAGTCGTTGTGGACATGGATCGTGAATGTGTTGTTAAACATTATGATGTTTTGTACTTAAACTTATGTTGGGTTTTACATTAATGCTTCCGCTACACACTTGTTTATATTTGGTTTTGGAAACACCTATCGTATTGATGAATGACTTTTACTATATACTTATGTTCAATATGATTGGTGGCTTGATCCTGGTCATGTCATGTCACGCCTCCAAGCGGTAGTACTCCGCGTGTGGATTTTGGGGGTGTGACATATATATCACCAATGCCCTTGATTTTCTTGACTGTATATCTCTTAAATGTCAACATATACACGTGTGGTTTAGTTTACGAAGATTTTTCATTGCCGAGAACTTCGATCAGAGAGTAAAAAAGGCGTAAGGTTCATAGTGGTGTAAAATTAAAATGGGATATACTGGGCTAGGATTCGACTTACCCGAACAAGGGCCAAACCAACCACCCAAGAATGGAATCGTCGAGAGAAAACACTTGACAACCTCCTAGAAGCAGCTTTTCTTGCCACCAGACCTTTCTCCATCAATTAGAAATCTGACGCCGTCACTAAACACATTCCTTAAATTGTAGCCATTTGTTGAGTGTTTTTTTTTTGGTGTCTAATCCGCATATATATCACCATTGCCCTGGATTTTCTTGACTGTATATCTCTTAAATATCAACATATACACGTGTGATTTAGTTTACGAATAGTTTTCAATGCCGGGAACCTCGATCAGAGAGTAAAAAAGGCGTAAGGTTCACAATGGTATAAAATTAAAATGAGATATACCGGGCTAGGATTCGAGTTACAGGAACAAGGGCCAAACCAACCATTCAAGAATGGAATCGTCGAATGAAAACACTTGACAACCTCCTAGAAGCAGCTTTTCTAGCCACCAGACCTTCCTCCATCAATTAGGAATCTGATGCCGTCACTAAACACATTCCTTAAATTGTAGCCATTTGTTGAGTGTTTTTTTTTGTGTCTAATCCGCATATATATCACCATTGTCCTTGATTTTCTTGACAGTATATCTCTTAAATATCAACATATACACGTGTGATTTAGTTTACAAAGAATTTTCAATGCTGAGAACCCCGATCAGAGAGTAAAAAAGGCGTAAGGTTCACAATGGTGTAAAATTAAAATGGGATATACCGGGCTAGGATTCGAGTTACAGGAACAAGGGCCAAACCAACCATCAAAGAATGGAATCGTCGAGCGAAAACACTTGACAACCTCCTAGAAGCAGCTTTTCTAGCCACCAGACCTTCCTCCATCAATTGGGAATCTGATGCCGTCACTAAACACATTCCTTAAATTGTAGCCATTTGTTGAGTGTTTTTTTTTTGTGTCTAATCCGCATATAAATCACCATTGCCCTTGATTTTTTGACTGTATATCTCTTAAATATCAACATATACTCGTGTGATTTAGTTTACGAAGATTTTTCAATGCCGAGAACCTCGATCAGAGAGTAAAAAAAGGCGTAAGGTTCACAATGGTGTAAAATTAAAATGGGATATACCGGGCTAGGATTCGAGTTACAGGAACAAGGGCCAAACCAACCACCCAAGAATGGAATTGTCGAGTGAAAACACATGACAACCTCCTAGAAGCAGCTTTTCTTGCCACTAGACCTTTCTCCATCAATTAGGAATCTGATGCCATCACTAAACACATTCCTTAAATTGTAGCCATTTGTTGAGTGTTTTTTTGGGGTCTAATCCGCATATATATGACCATTGCCCTTGATTTTCTTGACTGTATGTATCTTAAATATCGACATATACTCGTGTGATTTAGTTTACGAAGATTTTTCAATGCCGAGAACTTCGATCAGAGAGTAAAAAAAGGCGTAAGGTTCACAATGGGGTAAAATTAAAATGGATTATACCAGGCTAGGATTCGAGTTATAGGAACAAGGGCCAAACCAACCACCCAAGAATGGAATCGTCGAGAGAAAACACTTGACAACCTCCTAGAATCAGCTTTTCTTGCCACCAGATCTTTCTCCATCAATTAGGAATCTGATGCCGTCACTAAACACATTTCTTAAATTGTAGCCATTTGTTGAGTGTTTTTTTTTTGGTGTCTAATCCGCATATATATCACCATTGCCCTTGATTTTCTTGACAGTATACCTCTTAAATATCAACATATACATGTGTGATATAGTTTACGATGATTTTTCAATGCTGAGAACCTATATCAGAGAGTAAAAAAGGCATAAGGTTCACAATGGTGAAACTTAAAATGGGATATACCGGGCTAGGATTCGAGTTACAGGAACAAGGGCCAAATCAACCACCCAAGAATGGAATCGTCGAACGAAAACACTTGACAACCTCCTAGAAGCAGCTTTTCTTGCCACCAGACCTTTCTCCATCAATTAGAAATCTGACGCCGTCACTAAACACATTCCTTAAATTGTAGCCATTTGTTGAGTGTTTTTTTTTTGGTGTCTAATCCGCATATATATCACCATTGCCCTTGATTTTCTTGACTGTATATCTCTTAAATATCAACATATACACGTGTGATTTAGTTTATGAAGTTTTTTCAATGCCGAGAACCTCGATCAGAGAGTAAAAAGGTCGTAAGGTTCACAATGGTATAAAATTAAAATGGGATATACCGGCTAGGATTCGAGTTACAGGAACAAGGGCCAAACCAACCACCCAAGAATGGAATCGTCGAGCGAAAACACTTGACACCCTCCTAGAAGCAGCTTTTCTTGCCACCAGACCTTCCTCCATCAATTAGGAATCTGATGCCGTCACTAAACACATTCCTTAAATTGTAGCCATTTGTTGAGAGTTTTTTTTGTGTCTAATCCGCATATATATCACCATTGCCCTTGATTTTCTTGACATTATATCTCTTAAATATCAACATATACACGTGTGATTTAGTTTACGAAGAATTTTCAATGCTGAGAACCCCGATCAGAGACTAAAAAAGGCGTAAGGTTCACAATGGTGTAAAATTAAAATGGGATATACCAGGCTAGGTTTCGAGTTACAGGAAAAAGGGCCAAACCAACCACCCAAGAATGGAATCGTCGAGCGAAAACACTGGACAACCTCCTAGAAGCAGCTTTTCTAGCCACCAGACATTTCTCCATCAATTAGGAATCTGATGCCGTCACTAAACACATTCATTAAATTGTAGCCATTTTTTGAGTGTTTTTTTGGTGTCTAATCCGCATATATATCACCATTGCCCTTGATTTTCTTGATTGTATATCTCTTAAATATCAACATATACTCGTGTGATTTAGTTTACGAAGATTTTTCAATGCCGAGAACCTCGATCAGAGAGTAAAAAAAGGCGTAAGGTTCACAATGGTGTAAAATTAAAATGGGATATACCAGGCTAGGATTCGAGTTACAGGAACAAGGGCCAAACCAACATCCCAAGAATGAAATCGTCGAGAGAAAACACTTGACAACCTCCTAGAAGCGGCTTTTCTTGCCACCAGACCTTTCTCCATCAATTAGGAATCTGATGCCGTCACTAAACACATTCCTTAAATTGTAGCCATTTGTTGAGTGTTTTTTTTTAAACAAAATCGTCACCTATTCTTAGGTGATAACCACAACGAGAAACCCAATTTTCGAATCCGCTTTGAAAATTAACCATCCATTCTAGGATGATTGATTACTAGGTTTTGAACCCTCTGTTGTAAGGTTTTGAACCCTTCCAGTTTAACTCATTTTTGGCTTAGTGCCTTCTGAGTTTTCAAAATCTCGTCAAATTTTGGGTCTAAATAATGTGAACACGTGCAAACTGGAAGAGTGAGTGCCTGTACTCTGAGTTTTCTGTCTAAGGCTAGAGTGTTCGTACAAATCCACCTAATCGGACCAGTCACTCTTACTTGGGAACTCTTGGGGTGAGTGTTCACTTATAGGCGAGCATGTCTTCGTGATACATTATTTTTGACATATTTACTTTGATTAGTCACTGGGTGTCGTTTGTTTGTTCGAGGTAACGAACGAATGACCTTCCTCTCTTGTGTTTTCTCGATGTTTTCAATACCTCTTTGTTTTTCCAATTGTCGATCCCACTCGTGGGCGAGCGTACAATCTGAATGCAAACGAGGCTCGAGCTGACAACCTCGTTGTCAGAGGTACCTTGGTTGTCAATGGTACGTTTCTTGTTAACAATCAACCTGCATCTATTCTTTTTGATTCTGGTGCCGATAGAAGTTTTGTTTCATTGTCATTTGAGCCCTTGCTTGCGATACCTAGAACTAAACTAAGGAAACCCTTATCTGTTGAAGTTGCCACTGGTAAACCTCTTGTTCTCGATTCTATTATTCATAATTGTCAGTTGAACCTTGATAACCATCTTTTTCCTATTGACCTCATACCGATGCAACTTGGGAGTTTCGATATTATCATTGGAATGGATTGGTTAACCAAATACCACGCTGAGGTGGTTTGTTTCGATAAGATTGTTTGTATTCCTTTGTCTTATGGTGATTTTCTGGAAGTTCGTGGTAAGAAACCACCAGATGGTTTGAAGCATATGTCATGTATGGAAGCCCAAAGTTATTTGCGAAAAGGATATGTTGCTTTTCTGGCACATGTCACCGAGGAGAAAGAAAAGAGCAAGAGTATACAGGATATCCCGTTTGTACGGGATTATCCAAAGGTGTTTCCTGATGAACTGCCTGGTTTGCCTCCAGTTCATCAAGTCGAGTTTCATATTGACCTTATACCCAATGCCAACCCGATTGCAAAAGCACCTTATCGTCTTGCACCGTCGGAGATGCAAGAGTTATCGAAACAGCTTCAAGAGTTATCTGATAAAGGATTCATCTGACCGTGCTTTTCACCTTGGGGAGCTCCTGTCCTTTTCGTGAAAAAGAAAGATGGATCTTTTCGAATGTGTATCGATTATCGTGAGCTTAATAAGCTCACCATCAAGAATCGATATCCCCTACCTTGAATTGATGATCTTTTCGACCAGCTGCAGGGTGCTTCATGCTTTTCCAAGATCTATCTGCGTTCTGGGTATCATCAACTTCGTGTTCTTGAAGAAGATATTCCCAAAACTGCTTTCCGCACAAGATATGGGCATTACGAGTTCACTGTCATGCCTTTTGGTTTGACGAATGCTCCAGCCATCTTTATGGACTTAATGAATAGGGTATGCAAACCTTATTTGGACAAGTTCATTATTGTGTTCATCGATGATATTCTCATTTATTCAAAATCTCGAGCCGAGCACGAGCAACACCTTCGCTTAACATTTGAACTCCTGAAGAAGGAACAACTTTTTGCTAAATTCTCCAAGTGTGAATTCTAGCTTAAAGAAGTTCAATTCTAGGGTCATATAGTCAATGAGCAGGTTATTCATGTGGATCCATCCAAGATTGCTTCTATCAAGGACTGGAATACACCGACGACGCCTACAGAGATTCTATCTTTTCTTGGTCTTGCTGGTTATTATCGTCGATTCATTTCGAATTTCTCGAAGATTGCGGTTCCACTCACTGCTTTGACTCAGAAGAATAAGCCTTTTGAGTGGGGTCCCAAGCAAGAAGAAGCGTTCCAAACGCTGAAACAGAAGTTATGTAATGCTCCTGTTCTATCTCTGCCCGAGGGAAGCGATGATTTCGTTGTCTATTGCGATGCGTCCAACTTAGGCCTTGGTTGAATCCTTATGCAACGAGGTAAGGTTATTGCATATGCATCTAGACAGCTGAAAGTTCACGAGAAGAACTACACGACTCATGATCTTGAGTTAGGAGCTGTGGTTTTCGCGCTTAAAACTGGAGACACTACCTCTATGGAACGAAGTGTGTGGTTTTCACATACCACAAAAGTCTCCAGCATATTCTTAATCAGAAAGAGCTGAACATGAGGCAACGACGTTAGGTTTAACTCTTAAACGATTATGACTGCGAGATTCGCTACCACCCTGGTAAGGCGAATGTTCGAACTCTATCTGATCTTCAATCTCGTTTCCTTCAAGCTCAACAATTTTGTGTTTCACAAAATTTGATGGGTATGGAATTACGACGTCAACTTGAGCTTATGCTCGAAGCGAAAGACGATGGTTTGCTCTATTTTAAGGATCGATTGTGGATTCCGCAACAAGACGATCTTCGCACTTTAGCGATGGACGAATCACATAAGTCTCGATATTCTGTCCATCCTGGTGCTGATAAAATGTACAAGGATCTTCGTACTAAGATCTGGTGGCCTGGTATGAAGAAAGATGTTGCTTTGTATGTGTCGAAATGCCTAACTTGTCTCAAAGTCAAGGCAGAATATCAACAACCTTCTGGCTTGCTTGTACAACCAGAGATACCGGTTTGGAAGTGGGAGAACATTGCCATGGATCTTATTACTAAGTTACCACGTACATCTAATGGTCATGATGCTATTTGGGTTGTAGTTGATCGTTTGACAAAATCTGCTCACTTCTTACCTATCAGTGAGGATTTCTCTGCTGAGAAGCTTGCCAAGATCTATGTAGACGAGATTGTATCACGTTCCATTAGATATCATTTCCGATCGTGATGCTCGATTTTCATCTCATTTCTGGAAGGCCATGCAATCTGCTTTGGGAACCCAACTGAATCTAAGCACTGCTTATCATCCCCAAACAGATGGCCAATCTGAGAGAACGATTCAAACTTTGAAGGATATGCTTAGAGCATGCGTGATAGAGTCCTCTTACAACAATAGTTATCATACTAGCATTAATATGGCACCATTCGAAGCTCTCTACGGTCGAAAATATCGTTCACCTGTCTGCTGGAACGAGACCGGTGAAGCTCAGCTTACTGGACCTGAGCTCGTTCTGGAAACAACAGACAAAATCAAGAAAATCCGCGATAATCTTGTGACAGCTCGAAACCGTCAAAAGAGATATGCGGATTTGGGACGCAAGCCCTTAGAATTTCAAGTCGGAGATCGTGTCCTACTCACGGTTTCACCTTGGAAGGGAGTCGTGAGATTTGGAAAGAAAGGAAAACTTGCACCTCGATATGTGGGACCATTTAAGATTGTGGAAAGAATTGGAAAGGTTGCCTATCGTCTAGAGCTACCTCCAGAGGTTGGAAATATTCATCTGACTTTTCACGTGTCCAATCTGCGAAAGTGTTTAGCTGACGCTGATCTACACATTCCTCTCGACGAGATCCAAATCGATGAAACAATGCACTTTGTCGAGAAACCTGTAGAGATAGTGGGACGTACATACAAACAGTTGAAGAACAAACGGATTCATTTGGTCAAAGTTCGCTGGGAATCCAAACGTGGCCCAGAGTTTACTTGGGAACGTGAGGACCAGATGAAGACGAAATATCCGCATTTTTTTCACAAACTTCCTCTAGTTAAAATTTCGGGACAAAATTTCCTGAAGTAGGGGAGACTGTGACAACTGTGTTCTGTAATCGATTTACGATGTAAAACAATGATGATTATTAATAAAACAATGTGCTTTGGTGTTATTATATGTGTTTTGGTGTTATTATATGTGTAATTGTGTTTAGTGTTTTACAATTTGATTCGATTCCAATTTCAAGTTCTAAATCGCTTTCTAGAAGGTTATACACAAACTGGTGCTTAAACGCAGTCAGTATAATGCGACAAACACTCTGGAATAGTGACATAGGCTTAACATACCTTAAATAACCTCCACATAACTTAGAAATAAGTTTTGAATAGTTTGTTGTGTTGAAATCAACTTTGTTCGATCGCAGGGACTACTTGTGTCAAATTGCGAAACTATGCCGATTTGTATAGTAACGAACATTCCGGAACTTGATCATAAGTTAAACATACCCTAAATAACCTTTACATAGCTTAGAAATAGGCTTCGAGAGGTTCGGTATGCTAAACTAAACTTTATGCTCATTCAGGGACTAAAAGCGTCAAAAAGTGCACAAGTTTGCATTTTCGCGCATATCTTACGTTCTGAATACATACGGACATCCAAAAATTTATGTAAGCATTAAAATATTTTATTTTAGTGTTTGTCATGATAAAATTCCATTCGTCTCTTAATTTGGATCGTTTTTGCATTCGTTACGACTTCCGTCGTAATTAAGCTAATAACGCAACCGTACGACCAAACGAACCAACATCCGAGATGTTTTTGAGCATATTTTAAGTTCCCTATACTTTAACTTCATTTTAGAGCCTTGAAATGGGGTTAACGGGGCTTAAAAGTGCCAAAACAAATCAAGTTTTACAAGTGCAGAGACCATTTTTGAAATTTCTGGCAGATTCAATGAACCTAGTCCATTTTGAAGTGTTGATGGTTTTAACCCATTTTTTTGCAAAACCATGGGCTGGTATTCAATGAACATAGTCCATATTAGGGGCTCTCATGGTTTTAGAAAACCATGGGCACACATGTAAGGTCCAGATCAAAGCTCAGTTTTCGAGGAACGATCTTAACGGTTCTAGAAATCCTATATATACCCCATCCATTTCACTTCAAAACCCACAATTTGAAATCTGATTTATTCTCTCTATGTGGAAGTATATGCTTCCTACCTGAGAGAAAAATCGGAATCAAATCTTGCGGGGACCTTCTGTAAGTGTTCTTTCGTTCTTTTCATTCGTTTTAGCGTTAAAGTCAAACTGCGTTTGACTTTCTGCATTGACCAGTTTATGGTCAATGTGAAGTTCGTTTGAACTTTATAACGTGTGCGTATTCACGATGGTTATAGTCCCTAGTGACTATACCTAGTGATTACCACGTTATCTAGGCTCAGTGACGAGTCGTAGTTTCGGCCAAAATACGCATTTACGCGTATTTTGTAACCAAACTACTCTAGGATATCAAAACCGTTTGTTTTGATATCAAAACCTGTTTTCTAACTTAACTTAACATGTTTAGCTCATCACTTTTCAGTCTAGTGCTTGTGTAGAGTCGCAAGTCAAGCGGACTAAACACCCGCTTAGACTTTCGATCACGACCCGTTTGGTCGATCATTAGGATCCGACCAAACATGGTTAGTGACCATAGTTGCATAGGGATTAACCTTCCGAGGTTATAGCTTATGGTCACCTAGTTTAGGTAGTTTTATGATAAGTAGATTATATGCCTTAGGTAAATTACCAAAATACCCTTTTCATGTATAATTGGTAATTAAGCTTATGTAACCTAAACTTTTGTCACATAACTGATTATACATCATGATTAAACTTGTATAGGCATATAATACTTGTCATAGGACTAGTTAGACGTTCCGAACGCGTTTCACGCGAACGACGCGTTAAAGTAGCATAAGCTACCTTAATGGGTCGCGATGGGTCGAAGGCACTTAGGTTAGGTTTCATTTAGGATGTAGGCCTTGTTAAACCATATCACATGAGTTCCAACACTCATTTGGTTTACAAGACCTCATTCTGTCCGATCTTCCGATTTAGGCGTCTATTGTTTGACTAGTGAATCAATTACTAGGTGCTACTTGATTTCTCTGGTTTACTCGAGTTTGTTGAAGTACTATTGATTGAGGATACCTTGCACTACATGTGAGTACATAGTTCCCCTATTTTACTGTTTTCAAATGTTTTGGGGTGATTCATATGTACATAATGTTTTCAAGGTTTTAACGATGATTTCAAAAACGATTGAAACGATTTATACTAAACTAATAACGATTTCGATAATGTGAACGAACTTATTGGTTGTAGTTACATAATGAATGACATTCTTTAATTTTGGCCGAACCGACCAGTATTAGGTTATGGTACCATAGGATCTGACAAATCCCGTTATTTCACTATACCCATGGTTATGTGAGGATGTTGTGGGTAACGACTGAATCTGTAATTATTAACATATCCTTTGGGGGTTTGTTAATACGAGAAGCGAGGAATGAGGTAGTCGAGTCACGAAGGTTTGAATGTTATTAGCGAGACGACTATGTATAAGTTTTCACAATTAAAATGAGGATGATTTAAACGATTTAAACGAGTAAACGATTTGGAAACGATGTTAAACGATTTGGGTAAATGATTGGTTTTTGGCTAGTGTTTAGATAACGGGACGGGTGTAATGTGGTGAAAACATGGTAGATACGCCCCTGGTACTTCTTATATATAAGTGTTTTCAACATATTACATACCGTGGCGTTATTTAGTTCACTTGGGCAAACGATATTGAAACGATGTCACTCAACGATGTTTTCGAAATAATATACGAGTTTTATTAACGAGTTTTTACGAGATGTTTTACAAAATGGTTTTTCTAAAACAAAAGTGTTTTTGGGTTAAGAATCATGGCTACGAGATTTTATAAACGATAACCCATTTGGTATGAGTTGGTTAATTATGTTGCAATACGCTTTTCAAAACGAGGTTTGTATTTTGACTCTTGAAGTCTAATAAAGTACTGCAACATGTAAACGAAGCCACGGCTCCGATACTCTTATAAAACCTATGTACTCGCCAGCATTTCTTTGCTGACTTTGTTTTTACATATGTTTCAGGTGTTGTTGCTTGATTGACGTTCTAGGATGCATGCGTCACATAGGATTTGGAAAAGGCCTTAGTGACATAAAACGATGATAGTTGATATAAAACTTGTTTGTTATGTGTTAAAAAAATGTTAATGCTTAATATTATCAACAAAACGAAACACTTTTTGTATCCATGGTTATGAAACGATAATTCTGTTACAACACTCCCCGACGTTTCCGCCACGCTTTGTTGTTTTACGTGGTCGGGGTGTGACGCTAAACACATTCCTTAAATTGTAGCCATTTGTTGAGTGTTTTTTTTTTTTTGGTGTCTAATCCGCATATATATCACCATTGCCCTTTATCTTCTTGACTGTATATCTCGTAAATATCAACATATACACGTGTGATTTAGTTTACGAAGATTTTTTCAATGCCGAGAACCTGGATCAGAGAGTAAAAAAGGCGTAAGGTTCACAATGGTGTAAAATTAAAATGGGATATACCGGGCCAGGATTCGAGTTACAGGAACAACCTCCAAATCAACCACCCAAGAATGGAATTGTCGAGCGAAAAACACTTGACAACCTTCTAAAAGCAGCTTTTCTTGCCACCAGACCTTTCTCCATCAATTAGGAATCTGGTGCCGTCACTAAACATATTCCTTAAATTGTAGCCATTTGTTGAGTGTTTTTTTTGGTGTCTAATCCGCATATATATCACCATTGCCCTTGATTTTCTTGACTGTATATCTCTTAAATATCAACATATACACGTGTGATTTAGTTTACGAAGATTTTTCAATGCCGAGAACCTCGATCAGAGAGTAAAAAAGGCATAAGGTTCACAATGGTGTAAAATTAAAATGGGATATACCGGGCTAGGATTCAAGTTACAGGAACAAGGTCCAAACCAACCACCCAAGAATGGAATCGTCGAGCGAAAACACTTGACAACCTCCTAGAAGCAGCTTTTCTTACCACCAGACCTTTCTCCATCAATTAGGAATATGATGCCGTCACTAAACACATTCCTTAAATTGTAGCCATTTGTTGAGTGATTTTTTTTTGGTGTCTAATCCGCATATATATCACCATTGCCCGTGATTTTCTTGACTGTATATCTCTTAAATGTCAACATATACACGTGTGATTTAGTTTACGAAGATTTTTCAATGCCGAGAACCTCGATCGGAGAGTAAAAAAGGCGTAAGGTTCACAATGGTGTAAGATTAAAATGGGATATACCGGGCTAGGATTCGGGTTACAGCAACAAGGGCCAAACCAACCACCCAAGAATGGAATTGTCGAGCGAAAACACTTGACAACCTCCTAGAAGCAGTTTTTCTTACCACCAGACCTTTCTCCATCAATTAGGAATATGATGCCGTCACTAAACACATTCCTTAAATTGTAGCCATTTGCTGAGTAATTGTTTTGGTGTATAATCCGCATATATATCACCATTGCCCGTGATTTTCTTGACTGTATATCTCTTAAATGTCAACATATACACGTGTGATTTAGTTTACGAAGATTTTTCAATGCCGAGAACCTCGATCAGAGAGTAAAAAAGGCGTAAGGTTCACAATGGTGTAAGATTAATATGGGATATACCGGGCTAGGATTCGGGTTAGAGCAACAAGGGCCAAACCAACCACCCAAGAATGGAATCGTCGAGCGAAAACACTTGACGTCCTCCTAGAAGCAGCTTTCCTTGCCACCAGACCTTTCTCCATCAATTAGGAATCTGATGCCGTCACAAAACACATTCCTAAAATTGTACCCATTTGTTGAGTGTTTTTTTTTTTGTGTCTAATCCGCATATATATCACCATTGCCCTTGATTTTCTTGACTGTAAATCCCTTAAATATCAACATGTACACATGTGATTTAGTTTACGAAGATTTTTCAACGTCGAGAACCTCGATCAGAGAGTAAAAAAGCAGCTTTTCTTACCACCAGACCTTTCTCCATCAATTGTAGCCATTTGTTGAGTGTTTTTTTCAATGCCGAGAACCTCGATCGGAGAGTAAAAAAGGCGTAAGGTTCACAATGGTGTAAAGTTAAAATGGGATATATCGGGCTAGGATTCGAGTTACAGGAACAAGGGCCAAACCAACCACCCAAGAATGGAATAGTCGAGCGAAAACACTTGACAACGTTTTAGAAGCAGCTTTTCTTGCCACCAGACCTTTCTCCATTAATTAGGAATCTGGTGCCGTCACTAAACACATACCTTAAATTGTAACCATTTGTTGAGTGTTTTTTTTTTTGTGTCTAATCCCCATATAGATCACCATTGCCCTTGATTTTCTTGACTGTATATCTCTTAAATATCAACATATACACGTGTGATTTAGTTTACGAAGATTTTTCAATGCCGAGAACCTCGATCAGATAGTAAAAAAGGCGTAAGGTTCACAATGGTCTAAAATTAAAATGGGATATTTCGGTATAGGATTCGAATTACAGGAACAAGGGCCAAACCAACCACCCAAGAATGGAATCGTCGAGCGAAAACACTTGACAACCTCCTAGAAGCAGCTTTTCTTACCACCAAACCTTTCTCCATCAATTAGGAATCTGATGCCGTCACTAAATACATTCCTTAAATTGTAGCCATTTGTTGAGTGATTTTTTTGGTGTCTAATCCGCATATATATCACCATTGCCCGTGATTTTCTTGACTGTATATCTCTTAAATGTCAACATATACACGTGTGATTTAATTTACGAAGATTTTTCAATGGCGAGAACCTCGATCAGAGAGTAAAAAAGGCGTAAGGTTCACAATGGTGTAAGATTAAAATGGGATATTTTGGTATAGGATTCGAATTACAGGAACAAGGGCCAAACCAACCACCCAAGAATGGAATCGTCGAGCGAAAACACTTGACAACCTCCTAGAAGCAGCTTTTCTTACCACTAAACCTTTCTCCATCAATTAGGAATTTGATGCCGTCACTAAACATAATCCTTAAATTGTAGCCATTTGTTGAGTGAATTTTTTTTTGGTGTCTAATCCGCATATATATCGCCGTTGCCCTTGATTTTCTTGTCTGTATATCTCTTAAATACCAACATATACATGTGTGATTTAATTTACGAAGATTTTTCAATGCCGAGAACCTCGATCAGAGAGTAAAAAAGGCGTAAGGTTCACAATGGTTTAAGATTAAAATGGGATATACCGGGCTAGGATTCGGGTTACAGGAACAACGGCCAAACCAACCACCCAAGAATGGAATCGTCGAGCGAAAACACTTGACAACCTCCTAGAAGCAGCTTTTCTTACCACCAGACCTTTCTCCTTCAATTAGGAATCTGATGCCTTCACTAAACACATTCCTTAAATTGTAGCCATTTGTTGAGTGATTTTTTTTGGTGTCTAATCCGCATATATATCACCATTGCCCTTGATTTTCTTGACTGTATATCTCTTGAATACCAACATATACATGTGTGATTTAATTTACGAAGATTTTTCAATGCCGAGAACCTCGATCAGAGAGTAAAAAAGGCGTAAGGTTCACAATGGTGTAAAACTAAAGTGGAATATACCGGGCTAGGGTTCGAGTTACAGGAACAAGGGCCAAACCAACCACACAAGAATGGAATCGTCGAGCGAAAAAACTTGACAACCTCCTAGAAGCAGCTTTTCTTGCCACCAGACCTTTCTCCATCAATTAGGAATCTGATGACGTCACTAAACACATTCCTTAAATTCTACCCATTTGTTGAGTGTTTTTTTTCGGTGTCTAATCCACATATATATCACCATTGCCCTTGATTTTCTTGAGTGTATATCTCTTAAATATCAACATATACACGTGTGATTTAGTTTACGAAGATTTTTCAATGCCGAGAACCTCAATTAGAGAGTAAAAAAGGCGTAAGGTTCACAATGGTGTAAAATTAAAATGGAATATACCGGGCTATGATTCGAGTTACAGGAACAAGGGCCAAACCAACCACCCAAGAATGGAATCGTCGAGCAAAAACACTTGACAACCTCCTAGAAGCAACTTTTCTTGCCACCAGACCTTTCTCCATCAATTAGGAATCTGATGCCGTCACTAAACACATTCCTTAAATTGTAGCCATTTGTTGAGTGTTTTTTTATTGGTGTCTAATCCGCATATATATCACCATTGCCCATGATTTTCTTGACTGTATATCTCGTAAATATCAACATATACATGTGTGATTTAGTTTACGAAGATTTTTCAATGCCGAGAACCTCGATCAGAGAGTAAAAAAGGCGTAAGGTTTACAATGGTGTAAAGTTAAAATGGGATATACAAGGCTAGGATTCGAGTTACAGGAACAAGGGCCAAACCAACCACCCAAGAATGGAATAGTCGAGCGAAAACACTTGACAACGTTTTAGAAGCAACTTTTCTTGCCACCAGACCTTTCTCCATTAATTAGGAATCTGGTGCCGCCACTAAACATTCCTTAAATTGTAGCCATTTCTTGAGTGTTTTTTTTTTTTTTTGGTGTCTAATCCCCATATAGATCACCATTGCCCTTGATTTTCATGACTGTATATCTCTTAAATATCAACATATACACGTGTGATTTAGTTTACGAAGATTTTTCAATGCCGAGAACCTCAATCAGAGAGTAAAAAAGGCGTAAGGTTCACAATGGTCTAAAATTAAAATGGGATATTCCGGTATCGGATTCGAGTTACAGGAACAAGGGCCAAACCAACCACCCAAGAATGGAATCGTCGAGCGAAAACACTTGACAACCTCCTAGAAGCTGCTTTTCTTACAACCAGACCTTTCTCCATCAATTAGGAATCTGATGCCGTCACTAAACACATTCCATAAATTGTAGCCATTTGTTGAGTGATTTTTTTGGTGTCTAATCCGCATATATATCACCATTGCCCGTGATTTTCTTGACTGTATATCTCTTAAATGCCAACATATACACGTGTGATTTAGTTTACGAAGATTTTTCAATGCTGAGAACCTCGATCAGAGAGTAAAAAAGGCGTAAGGTTCACAATGGTGTAAGATTAAAATGGGATATACCAGGCTAGGATTCGGGTTACAGGAACAAGAGCCAAACCAACCACCGAAGAATGGAATCGTCGAGCGAAAACACTTAACAACCTCCTAGAAGCAGCTTTTCTTGCCACCAGACCTTTCTCCATCAATTAGGAATCTGATGCCGTCACTAAACATAATCCTTAAATTGTAGCCATTTGTTGAGTGAATTTTTTTTTGGTGTCTAATCCGCATATATATCACCATTGCCCTTGATTTTCTTGACTGTATATCTCTTAAATATCAACATGTACACATGTGATTTAGTTTACGAAGATTTTTCAATGCCGAGAACCTCGATCAGATAGTAATAAAGGCGTAAAGTTCACAACGGTGTAAAATTAAAATGTATCACCATTGCCCTTCATTTTCTTAACTGTATATCTCTTAAATGTCAACATATACAACGATGATTTTTCAATGCCAAGAACCTCGAGTTACAGGAACAAGGGCCAAACCAACCACCCAAGAATGGAATCGTCGAGCGAAAACACTTGACAACCTCCTAGATGCAGTTTTTCTTGCTACCAGACCTTTCTCCATCAATTAGGAATCTGATGCCGTCACTAAACACATTCCTTAAATTGTAGCCATTTGTTGAGTGATTTTTTTTTGGTGTCTAACCCGCATATATATCACCATTTCCCTTGATTTTATTGACTGTATATCTCTTAAATATCAACATGTACACATGTGATTTAGTTTACGAAGATTTTTCAATGCCGAGAACCTCGATCAGAGAGTAAAAAAGGCGTAAGGTTCACAATGGTGTAAGATTAAAATGGGATATAACGGGCTAGGATTCGGGTTACAGGAACAAGGGCCAAACCAACCACCCAAGAATGGAATCGTCGAGCGAAGTCACTTGACAACCTCCTCGAAGCAGCTTTTCTTACCACCAGACCTTTCTCCTTCAATTAGGAATCTGATGCCTTCACTAAACACATTCCCTAAATTGTAGCCATTTGTTGAGTGATTTTTTTTTGGTGTCTAATCTGCATATATATCACCATTGCCCTTGATTTTCTTGACTGTATATCTCTTGAATATCCACATATATACGTGTGATTTAATTTACGAAGATTTTTCAATGCCGAGAACCTCGATCAGAGAGTAAAAAAGGCGTAAGGTTCACAATGGTGTAAAACTAAAATGGAATATACCGGGCTAGGATTCGAGTTACAGGAACAAGGGCCAAACCAACCACAGAAGAATGGAATCATCGAGTGAAAAAACTTGACAACCTCCTAGAAGCAGCTTTTCTTGCGACCAGACCTATCTCCATCAATTAGGAATCTGATGCCGTCACTAAACACATTCCTTAAATTGTAGCCATTTGTTGAGTGTTTTTTTGGTGACTAATCCGCATATATATCACCATTGCCCATGATTTTCTTGACAGTATATCTCTTAAATGTCAACATATACACGTGTGATTTAGTTTACGAAGATTTTTCAATGCCGAGAACGTCGATCAGAGAGTAAAAAAGGCGTAAGGTTCACAATGGTGTAAAATTAAAATGGGAAATACCGGGCTAGGATACGAGTTACAGGAACAAGGGCTAAACCAACCACCCAAGAATGGAATCGTCGAGCGAAAACATTTGACAACCTCCTAGAAGCAGCTTTTCTTACCACCAGACCTATCTCCATCAATTAGGAATCTGATGCCGTCACTAAACACATTCCTTAAATTGTAGCCATTTGTTGAGTGTTTTTTTTGGTGTCTATGCCGCATATATATCACCATTGCCCTTGATTTTCTTAACTGTATATCCCTTAAATGTCAACATATACACGTGTGATTTAGTTTACGATGATTTTTCAATGCCGAGAACCTCGATCAGATAGTAATAAATGCTTAAAGTTCACAACGGTGTGAAATTAAAATGTATCACCATTGCCCTTCATTTTCTTAACTGTATATCTCTTAAATGTCAACATATACAACGATGATTTTTCAATGCCAAGAACCTCGAGTTACAGGAACAAGGGCCAAACCAACCACCCAAGAATGGAATCGTCGAGCGAAAACACTTGACAACCTCCTAGATTCAGCTTTTCTTGCCACCAGACCTTTCTCCATCAATTAGGAATCTGATGACGTCACTAAACACATTCCTTAAATTGTAGCCATTTGTTGAGTGATTTTTTTTGGTGTCTAACCCGCATATATATCACCATTTCCCTTGATTTTATTGACTGTATATCTCTTAAATATCAACATGTACACATGTGATTTAGTTTACGAAGATTTTTCAATGCCGAGAACCTCGATCAGAGAGTAAAAAAGGCGTAAGGTTCACAATGGTGTAAGATTAAAATGGGATATAACGGGCTAGGATTCGGGTTACAGGAACAAGGGCCAAACCAACCACCCAAGAATGGAATCGTCGAGCGAAGTCACTTGACAACCTCCTCGAAGCAGCTTTTCTTACCACCAGACCTTTCTCCTTCAATTAGGAATCTGATGCCTTCACTAAACACATTCCCTAAATTGTAGCCATTTGTTGAGTGATTTTTTTTTTTGGTGTCTAATCTGCATATATATCACCATTGCCCTTGATTTTCTTGACTGTATATCTCATGAATATCCACATATACACGTGTGATTTAATTTACGAAGATTTTTCAATGCCGAGAACCTCGATCAGAGAGTAAAAAAGGCGTAAGGTTCACAATGGTGTAAAACTAAAATGGAATATACCGGGCTAGGATTCGAGTTACAGGAACAAGGGCCAAACCAACCACACAAGAATGGAATCATCGAGTGAAAAAACTTGACAACCTCCTAGAAGCAGCTTTTCTTGCCACCAGACCTATCTCCATCAATTAGGAATCTGATGCCATCACTAAACACATTCCTTAAATTGTAGCCATTTGTTGAGTGTTTTTTTTGGTGACTAATCCGCATATATATCACCATTGCCCATGATTTTCTTGACAGTATATCTCTTAAATGTCAACATATACACGTGTGATTTAGTTTACGAAGATTTTTCAATGCCGAGAACGTCGATCAGAGAGTAAAAAAGGCGTAAGGTTCACAATGGTGTAAAATTAAAATGGGAAATACCGGGCTAGGATACGAGTTACAGGAACAAGGGCTAAACCAACCACCCAAGAATGGAATCGTCGAGCGAAAACATTTGACAACCTCCTAGAAGCAGCTTTTCTTGCCACCAGACCTTTCTCCATCAATTAGGAATCTGGTGCCGTCACTAAACACATTCCTTAAATTGTAGCTATTTGTTGAGCGTTTTTTTTTTGCGCCTAATCCGCATATATATCACCATTGCCCTTGATTTTCTTGACTGTATATCTCTTAAATATCAACATGTACACATGTGATTTAGTTTACGAAGATTTTTCAATGCCAAGAACCTCGATCAGAGAGTAAAAAAGGCGTAAGGTTCACAATGGTGTAAGATTAAAATGGGATATACCGGGCTAGGATTTGGGTTACAGGAACAAGGGCCAAACCAACCACCCAAGAATGGAATTGTCGAGCGAAATCACTTGACACCCTCCTAGAAGCAGTTTTTCTTGCCACCAGACCTTTCTACATCAATTAGGAATCTGATGCCGTCACTAAACACATTCCTTAAATTGTAGCCATTTGTTGAGTAAAATTTTTTTTTGGTGTCTTATCCGCATTTATATCACCATTGCCTTTGATTTTCTTGACTGTATATCTCTTAAATATCAACATGTACACATGTGATTTAGTTTACCAAGATTTTTCAATGCTGAGAACCTCGATCAGAGAGTAAAAAAGGCGTAAGGTTCACAATGGTGTAAGATTAAAATGGGATATGCCGGGCTAGGATTCGGGTTACAGGAACAAGGGCCAAACCAACCACCCAAGAATGGAATCGTCGAGCGAAAACACTTGACAACCTCCTAGAAATAGCTTTTCTTACCACCAGACCTTTCTCCATCAATTAGAAATCTGATGCCGTCACTAAACACATTCCTTAAATTGTAGCCATTTGTTGAGTGATTTTTTTTGGTGTCTAATCCGCATATATATCACCATTATCCTTGATTTTCTTGACTGTATATCTCTTAAATATCAACATATACACGTGTGATTTAATTTACAAAGATTTTTCAATGCCGAGAACCTCGATCTGAGAGTAAAAAAGGCGTAAGGTTCACAATGGTGTAATATTAAAATGAGATATACCGGGCTATTATTCGAGTTACAGGAACAAGGGCTAAACCAACCACCCAAGAATGGAATCGTCGAGCGAAAACACTTGACAACCTACTAGAAGCAACTTTTCTTGCCACCAGACCTTTCTCCATCAATTAGGAATCTGATGCCGTCACTAAACACATTCCTAAAATTGTATCCATTTGTTGAGTGTTTTTTTTTCAGTGTCTAATCCGCATATATATCACCATTGCCCTTGATTTTCTTGACTGTATATCTCTTAAATATCAACATATACACGTGTGATTTAGTTTACGAAGATTTTTCAATGTCGAGAACCTCGATTAGAGAGTAAAAAGGCGTAAGGTTCACAATGGTGTAAAATTAAAATGGGATATACCGGTCTTGGATTCATGTTACAGGAACAAGGGCCAAACCAACCACACAAGAATGGAATCGTCGAGCGAAAACACTTGACAACCTCCTGGAAGCAGCTTTTCTTACCACCAGACCTTTCTCCATCAATTAGGAATCTGATGCCATCACTAAACACATTCCTAAAATTGTAGCCATTTGTTGAGTGTTTTTTTTTAGTGTCTAATCCGCATATATATCACCATTGCCCTTGATTTTCTTGACTGTGTATATCTTAAATGTCAACATATACACGTGTGATTTAGTTTACGATGATTTTTCAATGCCGAGAAGCTCGATCAGATAGTAATAAAGGCGTAAAGTTCAAAACGGTGTAAAATTAAAATGGGATATACCAGGCTAGGATTCGAGTTACAGGAACAAGGGCCAAACCAACCACCCAAGAATGGAATCGTCGAGAGAAAACACTTGAGAACCTCCTAGAAGTAGCTTTTCTTACCACCAGACCTTTCTCCATCAATTAGGAATCTGATGTCGTCACTAAACACATTCCTTAAATTGTAGCCATTTGTTGAGTGATTTTTTTTGGTGTCTAATCCGCATATATATCACCATTACCCTTGATTTTCTTGACTGTATATCTCTTAAATATCAACATATACACGTGTGATTTAATTTACAAATATTTTTCAATGCCGAGAACCTCGATCTGAGAGTAAAAAAGGCGTAAGGTTCACAATGGTGTAAAATTAAAATGAGATATACCGGGTTAGGATTCGAGTTACAGGAACAAGGGCCAAACAAACCACCCAAGAATGAAATCGTCGAGCGAAAACACATGGCAACCTCCTAGAAGCAGCTTTTCTTGCCACCAGACTTTTCTCCATCAATTAGGAATCTGGTGCCGTCACTAAACACATTCCTTAAATTGTAGCTATTTGTAGAGCGTTTTTTTTTGGCATCTAATCCGCATATATATCACCATTGCCCTTGATTTTCTTGACTGTATATCTCTTAAATATCAACATGTACACATGTGATTTAGTTTACGAAGATTTTTCAATGCCAAGAACCTCGATCAGAGAGTAAAAAAGGCGTAAGTTTTACAATGGTATAAAATTAAAATGGGATATACCGGGCTACGATTCGAGTTACAGGAACAAGGGCCAAACCAACCACCCAAGAATGGAATCGTCGAGCGAAAACACTTGACAACCTCCTACAAGCAGCTTTTCTTGCCACAAGACCTCTCTCCATCAATTAGGAGTCTAATGCCGTCACTAAACACATTCCTTAAATTGTAGCCATTTGTTGAGTGTTTTTTTTTTGTGTCTACTCCGCATATATATCACCATTGCCCTTTATTTTCTTGACTGTATATCTCTTAAATATCAACATGTACACATGTGATTTAGTTTACCAAGATTTTTCAAAGCCGAGAACCTCGATCAGAGAGTAAAAAAGGCGTAAGGTTCACAATGGTGTAAGATTAAAATGGGATATGCCGGGCTAGGATTCGGGTTACAGGAACAAGGGCCAAACTAACCACCCAAGAATGGAATCGTCGAGCGAAAACACTTGATAACCTCCTAGAAGCAGCTTTTCTTACCACCAGACCTTGATCCATCAATTAGAAATCTGATGCCGTCACTAAACACATTCCTTAAATTGTAGCCATTTGTTGAGTGATTTTTTTTGGGGTCTAATCCGCATATATATCACCATTATCCTTGATTTTCTTGACTGTATATCTCTTAAATATCAACATATACACGTGTGATTTAATTTACAAAGATTTTTCAATGCCGAGAACCTCGATCTGAGAGTAAAAAAGGCGTAAGGTTCACAATGGTGTAAAATTAAAATGAGATATACCGGGCTATTATTCGAGTTACAGGAACAAGGGCCAAACCAACCACCCAAGAATGGAATCGTCGAGCGAAAACACTTGACAACCTACTAGAAGCAGCTTTTCTTGCCACCAGACCTTTCTCCATCAATTAGGAATCTGATGCCATCACTAAACACATTCCTAAAATTGTAGCCATTTGTTGAGTGTTTTTTTTTTGGTGTCTAATCCGCATATATATCACCATTGCCCTTGATTTTCTTGACTGTGTATATCTTAAATGTCAACATATACACGTGTGATTTAGTTTACGATGATTTTTCAATGCCGAGAAGCTCGATCAGATAGTAATAAAGGCGTAAAGTTCACAACGGTGTAAAATTAAAATGGGATATACCAGGCTAGGATTCGAGTTACAAGAACAAGGGCCAAACCAACCACCCAAGAATGAAATCGTCGAACGAAAACACTTGGCAACCTCCTAGAAGCAGCTTTTCTTGCCACCAGACCTTTCTCCATCAATTAGGAATCTGATGTCGTCACTAAAGACATTCCTTAAATTGTAGCTATTTGTTGAGCGTTTTTTTTTTTTTTTTGGTGTCTAATCCGCATATATATCACCATTTCCCTTGATTTTCTTAACTATATATCTCTTAAATATCAACATGTACACATGTGATTTAGTTGACGAAGATTTTTCAATGCCGAGAACCTCGATCAGAGAGTAGAAAAGGCGTAAGGTTCACAATGGTGTAAGATTAAAATGGGATATACCGGGCTAGGATTCGGGTTACAGGAACAAGGGCCAAACCAACCACCCAAGAATGGAATCGTCGAGCGAAATCACTTGACAACCTCCTAGAAGCAGCTTTTCTTGCCATCAGACCTTTCTCCATCAATTAGGAATCTGATGCCGTCACTAAACACATTCCTTAAATTGTAGCCATTTGTTGAGTGAACTTTTTTGGTGTCTAACCCTCATATATATCACCATTTCCCTTGATTTTCTTGACTGTATATCTCTTAAATATTAACATGTACACATGTGATTTAGTTTACGAAGATTTTTCAATGCCGAGAACCTCGATCAGAGAGTAAAAAAGGCGTAAGGTTCACAATGGTGTAAGATTAAAATGGGATATGCCGGGCTAGGATTCGGGTTACAGGAACATGGGCCAAACCAACCACCCAAGAATGGAATCGTAGAGCGAAAACACTTGACAACCTCCTAAAAGCAGCTTTTCTTACCACTATACCTTTCTCCATCAATTAGGAATCTGATGCCGTCACTAAACACATTCCTTAAATTGTAGCCATTTGTTGAGTGATTTTTTTTGGTGTCTAATCTGCATATATATCACCATTACCCTTGATTTTCTTGACTGTATATCTCTTAAATATCAACATATACACGTGTGATTTAATTTACGAAGATTTTTCAATGCTGAGAACCTCGATCTGAGAGTAAAAAAGGCGTAAGGTTCACAATGGTGTAAAATAAAAAGAGATATACCGTGCTAGGATTCGAATTACCGGAACAAGGGCCAAACAAACCACCCAAGAATGAAATCGTCGAGCGAAAACACTTGGCAACCTCCTAGAAGCAGCTTTTCTTGTCACCAAACCTTTCTCCATCAATTAGGAATCTGATGCCGTCACTAAACACATTCCTTAAATTGTAGCTATTTGTTGAGCGTTTTTTTTGTGTCTAATCCGCATATATATCACCATTGCCCTTGATTTTCTTGACTGTATATCTCTTAAATATCAACATGTACACATGTGATTTAGTTTACGAAGATATTTCAATGCCGAGAGCCTCGATCAGAGAGTAAAAAAGGCGTAAGGTTCACAATGGTGTAAGATAAAAATGGGATATACCGGGCTAGGATTCGGGTTACAGGAACAAGGGCCAAACCAACCACCCAAGAATGGAATTGTCGAGCGAAATCACTTGACAACCTCCTAGAAGCTGCTTTTCTTGCCACCAGACCTTTCTCCATCAATTAGGAATCTGATGCCGTCACTAAACACATTCCTTAAATTGTAGCCATTTGTTGAGTGAAATTTTTTTTTTGGTGTTTAATCCGCATATATATCACCATTGCCCATGATTTTCTTGACTGTATATCTCTTAAATATCAACATGTACAAATGTGATTTAGTTTACGAAGATTTTTCAATGCCGAGAACCTCGATCAGAGAGTAAAAAAGGCGTAAGGTTGACAATGGTGTAAGATTAAAATGTGATATGCCGGGCTAGGATTCGGGTTACAGGAATAAGGGCCAAACCAACCACCCAAGAATGGAATCGTCGAGCGAAAACACTTGACAACCTCCTAGAAGCAGCTTTTCTTACCACCAGACCTTTCTCCATCAATTAGAAATCTGACGCCGTCACTAAACACATTCCTTAAATTGTAGCCATTTGTTGAGTGATTTTTTTTGGTGTCTAATCCGCATATATATCACCATTGCCCTTGATTTTCTTGACTGTATATCTCTTAAATATCAACATATACACGTGTGATTTAGTTTACGAAGATTTTTCAATGTCGAGAACCTCGATCTGAGAGTAAAAAAGGCGTAAGGTTCACAATGGTGTAAAATTAAAATGAGATGTACCGGGCTAGTATTCGAGTTACAAGAACAAGGGCCAAACCAACCACCCAAGAATGGAATCTTCGAGCGAAAACACTTGACAACCTACTAGAAGCAACTTTTCTTGCCACCAGACCTTTCTCCATCAATTAGGAATCTGATGCCGTCACTAAACACATTCCTTAAATTGTACCCATTTGTTTAGTGTTTTTTTCGGTGTCTAATCCGCATATATATCACCATTGCCCTTGATTTTTTCTTGACTGTATATCTCTTAAGTATCAACATATACACGTGTGATTTAGTTTACGAAGATTTTTCAATGTCGAGAACCTCGATTAGAGAGTAAAAATGGCGTATGGTTCACAATGGTGTAAAATTAAAATGGGATATACCGGTCTAGGATTCGAGTTACAGGAACAAGGGCCAAACCAACCAACCAAGAATGGAATCGTCATGCGAAAACACTTGACAACCACCTGGAAGCAGCTTTTCTTACCACCAGACCTTTCTCCATCAATTAGGAATCTGATGCCGTCACTAAACACATTCCTAAAATTGTAGCCATTTGTTGAGTGTTTTTTTTTGTGTCTAATCCGCATATATATCACCATTGCCCTTGATTTTCTTGACTGTGTATATCTTAAATGTCAACATATACACGTGTGATTTAGTTTACGAAGATTTTTCAATGCCGAGAATCTCGATCAGATAGTAATAAAGGTGTAAAGTTCACAACAGTGTAAAATTAAAATGCGATATACCAGGCTAGGATTCAAGTTACAGGAACAAGGGCCAAACCAACCACCCAAGAATGAAATCGTCGAGCGAAAACAGTTGGCAACCTCCTAGAATCAGCTTTTCTTGCCACCAGACCTTTCTCCATCAATTAGGAATCTGATGTCGTCACTAAACACATTCCTTAAATTGTAGCTATTTGTTGAGCGTTTTTTTTGGTGTCTAATCCGCATATATATCACCATTGCCCTTGATTTTCATGACTGTATATATCTTAAATATCAACATGTACACATGTGATTTAGTTTACGAAGATTTTTCAATGCCGAGAACCTCGATCAGAGAGTAAAAAAGGCGTAAGGTTCACAATGGTGTAAGATTAAAATGGGATATACCGGGCTAGGATTCGGGTTAAAGGAACAAGGGCCAAACCAACTACCCAAGAATGGAATCGTCGAGCGAAATCACTTGACAACCACCTAGAAGCAGCTTTTCTTGCCACCAGACCTTTGTGCATCAATTAGGAATCTGATGCTGTCTCTAAACACATTCCTTAAATTGTAGCCATTTGTTGAGTGAATATTTTTTTTGGTGTCTAATCCGCATATATATCACCATTGCCCTTGATTTTCTTGACTGTATATCTCTTAAATATCAACATGTACACATGTGATTTAATTTACGAAGATTTTTCAATGCCGAGAACCTCGATCAGAGAGTAAAAAAGGCGTAAGGTTCACAATGGTGTAAGATTAAAATGGGATATGTCGGGCTAGGATTCGGGTTACAGGAAAAAGGTCCAAACCAACCACCCAAGAATGGAATCGTCGAGCGAAGACTCTTGACAACCTCCTAGAAGCAGCTTTTCTTACCACCAGACCTTTCTCCATCAATTAGGAATCTGATGCCGTCACTAAACACATTCCTTAAATTGTAGCCATTTGTTGAGTGATTTTTTTTGGTGTCTAATCCGCATATATATCACCATTACCCTTGATTTTCTTGACTGTATATCTCTTAAATATCAACATATACACGTGTGATTTTATTTACAAAGATTTTTCAATGCCGAGAACCTCGATCTGAGAGTAAAAAAGGTGTAAGGTTCACAATGGTGTAAAATTAAAATGGGAAATACCGGGCTTGGATTCGAGTTAGAGGAACAAGGGCCAATCCAACCACCCAAGAATGGAGTCGTCGAGCGAAAACACTTGACAACCTCCTGGAAGCAGCTTTTCTTACCACCAGACCTTTCTCCATCAATTAGGAATCTGATGCCGTCACTAAACACATTCCTAAAATTGTAGCCATTGGTTGAGTGTTTTTTTTTGGTGTCTAATCCGCATATATATCACCATTGCCCTTGATTTCCTTGACTGTGTATATCTTAAATATCAACATATACACGTGTGATTTAGTTTACGAAGATTTTTCAATGTCGAGAACCTCGATCTGAGAGTAAAAAAGGCGTAAGGTTCACAATGGTGTAAAATTAAAATGAGATGTACCGGGCTAGTATTTGAGTTACAAGAACAAGGGCCAAACCAACCACCCAAGAATGGAATCTTCGAGCGAAAACACTTGACAACCTACTAGAAGCAACTTTTCTTGCCACCAGACCTTTCTCCATCAATTAGGAATCTGATGCCGTCACTAAACACATTCCTTAAATTGTACCCATTTGTTGAGTGTTTTTTTTCGGTGTCTAATCCGCATATGTATCACCATTGCCCTTGATTTTCTTGACTGTATATCTCTTAAATATCAACATATACACGTGTGATTTAGTTTACGAAGATTTTTCAATGTCGAGAACCTCGATTAGAGAGTAAAAAAGGCGTATGGTTCACAATGGTGTAAAATTAAAATGGGATATACCGGTCTAGGATTCGAGTTACAGGAACAAGGGCCAAACCAACCACCCAAGAATGGAATCGTCATGCGAAAACACTTGACAACCTCCTGGAAGCAGCTTTTCTTACCACCAGACCTTTCTCCATCAATTAGGAATCTGATGCCGTCACTAAACACATTCCTAAAATTGTAGCCATTTGTTGAGTGTTTTTTTTTTGTGTCTAATCCGCATATATATCACCATTGCCCTTGATTTTCTTGACTGTGTATATCTTAAATGTCAACATATACACGTGTGATTTAGTTTACGAAGATTTTTCAATGCCGAGAATCTCGATCAGATAGTAATAAAGGCGTAAAGTTCACAACGGTGTAAAATTAAAATGCGATATACCAGGCTAGGATTCAAGTTACAGGAACAAGGGCCAAACCAACCACCCAAGAATGAAATCGTCGAGCGAAAACACTTGGCAACCTCCTAGAATCAGCTTTTCTTGCCACCAGACCTTTCTCCATCAATTAGGAATCTGATGCCGTCACTAAACACATTCCTTAAATTGTAGCTATTTGTTGAGCGTTTATTTTTTTTGGTGTCTAATCCGCATATATATCACCATTGCCCTTGATTTTCATGACTGTATATCTCTTAAATATCAACATGTACACATGTGATTTAGTTTACGAAGATTTTTCAATGCCGAGAACCTCGATCAGAGAGTAAAAAAGGCGTAAGGTTCATAATGGTGTAAGATCAAAATGGGATATACCGGGCTAGGATTCGTGTTACTGGAACAAGGGCCAAACCAACCACCCAAGAATGGAATCGTCGAGCGAAATCACTTGACAACCTCCTAGAACAGCTTTTCTTGCCATCAGACCTTTCTCCATCAATTAGGAATCTGTTGCTGTCTCTAAACACATTCCTTAAATTGTAGCCATTTGTTGAGTGAATATTTTTTTGGTGTCTAATCCGCATATATATCACCATTGTCATTGATTTTCTTGACTGTATATCTCTTAAATATCAACATGTACACATGTGATTTAATTTACGAAGATTTTTCAATGCCGAGAACCTCGTTCAGAGAGTAAAAAAGGCGTAAGGTTCACAATGGTGTAAGATTAAAATGGGATATGCCGGGCTAGGATTCGAGTTACAGGAACAAGGGCCAAACCAACCACCCAAGAATGGAATCGTCGAGCGAAAACACTTGACAACCTCCTAGAAGCAACTTTTCTTGCCACCAGACCTTTCTCCATCAATTAGGAATCTGATGCCGTGACTAAACACATTTCTTAAATTGTACACATTTGTTGAGTGTTTTTTTTCGGTGTGTAATCCGCATATATCTCACCATTGCCCTTGATTTTCTTGACTGTATATCTCCTAAATATCAACATATACACGTGTGATTTGGTTTACGAAGATTTTTCAATGTCGAGAACCTCGATCAGAGAGTAAAAAAGGCGTACGGTTCACAATGGTGTAAAACTAAAATGGAATATACCGGGCTAGGATTCGAGTAACAAGAACAAGGGCCAAATCACCCACCCAAGAATGGAATCTTCGAGCGAAAACACTTGACAACCTCCTAGAAGCAGCTTTTCTTGCCACCAGACCTTTCTCCATCAATTAGGAATCTGATGCCGTCACTAAACACATTCCTTAAATTATAGCCATTTGTTGAGTGTTTTTTTTTTGGGTTTCTAATTCGCATATATATCACCATTGCCCTTGATTTTCTTGACTGTATATCTCTTAAATATCAACATATACACGCGTGATTTAGTTTACGAAGAATTTTCAATGCCGAGAACCTCTATCAGAGAGTAAAAAAGGCGTAAAGTTCACAATGGTGTAAAATTAAAATGGGATATACCGGGCTAGGATTCGAGTTACAGGAACAAGGGCCAAACCAACCACCCAAGAATGTAATCGTCGAGCGAAAACACTTGACAACCTCTAAGAAGCAGCTTTTCTTGCCACCAGACCTATCTCCATCAATTAGGAATCTGATGCCGTCACTAAACACATTTCTTAAGTTGTAGCCATTTGTTAAGTGTTTTTTTGCTGTCTAATCCGCATATATATCACCATTGCCCTTGATTTTCTTGGTTGTATATCTCTTAATTGTCAACACATACACGTGTGATTTAGTTTACAAATATTTTTCAATAACGAGAACCTCGATCGGAGAGTAAAAAAGGCGTAAGGTTCACAATGGAGTAAAATTAAAATGGAATATACCGGGCTAGGATTCGGGTTACAGGAACAAGGGCCAAACCAACCACCCAAGAATGGAATCGTCGAGCGAAAACACTTAACAACCTCCTAGAAGCAGCTTTTATTGCCACCAGACCTTTCTCCATCAATTAGGAATCTGATGCGGTCACTAAACACATTTCTTAAATTGTAGCCATTTGTTGAGTGTTATTTTTTAGTGTTTAATCCGCATATATATCACCATTGCCCTTGATTTTCTTGACTGTATATCTCTTAAATGTCAACATATACACTTGTGATTTAGTTTACGAAGATTTTTCAATGCCGATAACCTCTATCAGATAGTAAAAAAGGCGTAAGGTTCACAATGGGATATACCGGGCTAGGATTCGAGTTACAGGAAAAAGGGCCAAACCAACCACCCAAGAATGGAATCGTCGAGCGAAAACACTTGACAACCTCCTAGAAGCAGCTTTTCTTGCCACCAGACCTTTCTCCATCAATTAGGAATCAATTGCCGTCACTAAACACATTCCTCAAATTGTAGCCATTTGTTGAGTCTTTTTTTTGGTGTCTAATCCGCATATATATCACCATTGCCTTTGATTTTCTTGACTGTATATCTCATAAATGTCAACATATACACGTGTGATTTAGTTTACGAAGATATGTCAATGCCGAGAACCTCTATCAGAGAGTAAAAAAGGCGTAAGGTTCACAATGGTATAAAATTAAAATGGGATATACCGGGCTAGGATTCGAGTTACTGGAAGAAGGGCAAAACCAACCACCCAAGAATGGAATCGTCGAGTGAAAACACTTGACAACCTCCTAGAAGCAGCTTTTCTTACCACCAGACCTTTCTCCATCAATTAGGAATCTGATGTCGTCACTAAACACATTCCTTAAGTTGTAGCCATTTGTTAAGTGTTTTTTTTGCTGTCTAATCCGCATATATATCACCTTTGCCCTTGATTTTCTTGGCTGTATATCTCTTAATTGTCAACACATACACGTGTGATTTAGTTTACAAAGATTTTTCAATAACGAGAACCTCGATCAGAGAGTAAAAAAGGCGTAAGGTTCACAATGGAGTAAAATTAAAATGGAATATACCGGGCTAGGATTCGAGTTACAGGAACAAGGGCCAAACCAACCACCCAAGAATGGAATCGTCGAGCGAAAACACTTAACAACCTCCTAGAAGCAGCTTTTATTGCCACCAGACCCTTCTCCATCAATTAGGAATCTGATGCGGTCACTAAACACATTTCTTAAATTGTAGCCATTTGTTGAGTGTTTTTTTTAGTGTTTAATCCGCATATATATCACCATTGCCCTTGATTTTCTTGACTGTATATCTCTTAAATGTCAAGATATACACTTGTGATTTAGTTTACGAAGATTTTTCAATGCCGATAACCTCTATCAGAGAGTAAAAAAGGCGTAAGGATTCGAGTTACAGGAACAAGGGCCAAACCAACCACCCAAGAATGGAATCGTCGAGCGAAAACACTTGACAACCTCCTAGAAGCAGCTTTTCTTGCCACCGGACCTTTCTCCATCAATTAGGAATCAATTGCCGTCACTAAACACATTCCTCAAATTGTAGCCATTTGTTGAGTGTTTTTTTTGGTGTCTAATCCACATATATATCACCATTGCCTTTGATTTTCTTGACTGTATATCTCTTAAAAGTCAACATATACACGTGTGATTTAGTTTACGAAGATATGTCAATGCCGAGAACCTCTATCAGAGAGTAAAAAAGGCGTAAGGTTCACAATGGTGTAAAATTAAAATGGGATATACCGGGCTAGGATTCATGTTACAGGAACAAGGGCCAAACCAACCACCCAAGAATTGAATCGTCGAGCGAAAACACTTGACAACCTCCTAGAAGCAGCTTTTATTGCCACCAGACCTTTCTCCATCAATTAGGAATCTGATGCGGTCACTAAACACATTTCTTAAATTGTAGCCATTTGTTGAGTGTTTTTTTTAGTGTTTAATCCGCATATATATCACCATTGCCCTTGATTTTCTTGACTGTATATCTCTTAAATGTCAACATATACACTTGTGATTTAGTTTACGAAGATTTTTCAATGCCGATAACCTCTATCAGAGAGTAAAAAAGGCGTAAGGTTCACAATGGGATATACCGGGCTAGGATTCGAGTTACAGGAACAAGGGCCAAACCAACCACCCAAGAATGGAATCGTCGAGCGAAACACTTGACAACCACCTAGAAGCAGCTTTTCTTGCCACCAGACCTTTCTCCATCAATTAGGAATCAATTGCCGTCACTAAACACATTCCTCAAATTGTAGCCATCTGTTGAGTGTTTTTTTTTGGTGTCTAATCCGCATATATATCACCATTGCCTTTGATTTTCTTGACTGTATATCTCTTAAAAGTCAACATATACACGTGTGATTTAGTTTACGAAGATATGTCAATGCCGAGAACCTCTATCAAAGAGTAAAAAAGGCGTAAGGTTCACAATGGTGTAAAATTAAAATGGGATATACCGGGCTAGGATTCAAGTTACAAGAACAAGGGCCAAACAAACCACCCAAGAATGGAATCGTCGAGCGAAAACACTTGACAACCTCCTAGAAGCAGCTTTTATTGCCACCAGACCTTTCTCCATCAATTAGGAATCTGATGCCGTCACTAAACACATTCTTTAAATTGTAGCCATTTGTTGAGTGTTTTTTTTTGTGTCTAATCCGCATATATATATATATATATATATCACCATTGCCCTTGATTTTCTTGACTGTATATCTCTTAAATGTCAACATATACATGTGTGATTTACTTTACGAAGATTTTTCAATGCCAAGAACCTCGATCAGAGAGTAAAAAAGGCGTAAGGTTCACAATGGTGTAAGATTAAAATGGGATATACCGGGCTAGGATTCGAGTTACAGGAACAAGGGCCAAACCAACCACCCAAGAATGGAATCATCGAGCAAAAACACTTGAGAACCTCCTAGAAGCAGCTTTTCTTGCCACCAAACCTTTCTCCATCAATTAGGACTCTGATTCCGTCACTAAACACATTCCTTAAAGTGTAGCCATTTGTTGAGTGTTTTTTTTTTGGAGTCTAATCCGCATATATATCACAATTGCCCTTGATTTTCTTGACTGTATATCTCTTAAATGTCAACATATACACGTGTGATTTAGTTTACGAAGATTTTTCAATGCCGAGAACCTCGATCAGAGAGTTAAAAAGGCGTAAGGTTCACAATGGTGTAAATTTAAAATGGGATATACCGGGCTAGGATTCGAGTTACAGGAACAAGGGCCAAACCAACCACCCAAGAATGGAATCGTCGAGCGAAAAAACTTGACAACCTTCTAGAAGCAGCTTTTCTTGCCACCAGACCTTTCTCCATCAATTAGGAATCTGATGCCGTCAATAAACACATTCCTTAAATTGTAGCAATTTGTTGAGTGTTTTTTTTTGTGTCTAATCCGCATATATATCTCCATTGCCCTTGATTTTCTTAACTGTATATCTCTTAAATGCCAACAGATACACGTGTGATTTAGTTTACGAAGATTTTTCAATGCCGAGAACCTCGATCAGACAGTAAAAATGGCGTAAGGTTAACAATGGTGTAAAATTAAAATGTGGTATACCGGGCTAGGATTCGAGTTACAGGAACAAGGGCCAAACCAACCACCCAAGAATGGAATCGTCGAGCGAAAACACTTGACAACCTCCTAGAAGCAGCTTTTCTTACCACCAGACCTTTTCCATCAATTAGGAATCTGATGCCGTCACTAAACACATTCCTTAAATTGTAGCCATTTGTTGAGTGATTTTTTTTGGTGTCTAATCCGCATATATATCACCATTGTCCTTGATTTTCTTGACTGTATATCTCTTAAACATCAAAATATACACGTGTGATTTAGTTTACGAAGATTTTTCAATCCCGAGATCCTCGATCAAATAGTAAAAAAGACGTAAGGTTCACAATGGTATAAAATTAAAATGGGATATACCGGACTAGGATTCGAGTTACAGGAACAAGGGCAAAACCAACCACCCAAGAATGGAATCGTCGAGCGAAAACACTTGACAACCTCCTAGAAGCAGGTTTTCTTGCCACCAGACCTTCCTCCATCTATTAGGAATCTGATGCCGTCACTTAACACATTCCTTAAATTCTAGCCATTTGTTGAGTGTTTTTTTTGGTGTCTAATCCGCATATATATCACCATTAACCTTGATTTTCTTGATTGTATATCTCTTAAATATCAACATGTACACGTGTGATTTAGTTTACGAAGATTTTTCAATGCCGAGAACCTCGATTAGAGAGTAAAAAAGGCGTAAGGTTCACAATGGTGTAAAATTAAAATGGGATATACCGGGCTAGGATTCGAGTTACCGGAACAAGGGCAAAACCAACCACCCAAGAATGGAATCGTCGACCGAAAACACTTGACAACCTCCTAGAAACAGCTTTTCTTGCCACCAGACCTTTCTCCATGAATTAGGAATCTGATGCCGTCACTAAACACATTCCTTAAATTGTAGCCATTTGTTGAGTGTTTTTTTTTTGGTATCTAATCCGCATATATATCACCATTGCCCTTGATTTTCTTGACTGTATATCTCTTAAATGTCAACATATACACGTGTGATTTCATTTACGAAGATTTTTCAATGCCGAGAACCTCGATCAGAGAGTAAAAAACGCGTAAGGTTCACAATGGAGTAAAATTAAAATGGGATATACCGGGCTAGAATTCGAGTTACAGGAACAAGGGCCAAACCAACCACCCAAGAATGGAATCGTCGAGCGGAAACACTTGACAACCTCCTAGAAGCAGCTTTTCTTACCAACAGACATTTCTCCATCAATTAGAAATCTGATGCCGTCACTAAACACATTCCTTAAATTGTAGTCATTTGTTGAGTGTTTTTTTGGTGTCTAATCCGCATATATATCACCATTGCCATTGATTTTCGTGACTGTATAACTCTTAAATATCAACATATAAACGTGTGATTTAGTTTACAACGATTTTTCTATGCCGAGAACCTCGATCAGAGAGTAAAAAAGGCGTAAGGTTCACAATGGTGTAAAATTAAAATGGGATATACCGAGCTAGGATTCGAGTTACAGAAACAAAGGCCAAACCAACCACCCAAGAATGGAATCGTCGAGCGAAAACACTTGACCACCTCCTAGAAGAAGCTTTTCTTGCCACTAGACCATTCTCCGTCAATTAGGAATCTGATGCCTTCACTAAACACATTCCTTAAATTGTAGACATATGTTGAGGGTTTTTTTTGGTGCCTAATCCGCATATATATCACCGTTGCCCTTGATTTTCTTGACTGTATATCTCTTAAATGTCAACATATACACGTGCGATTTAGTTTACGAAGATTTTTTAATGCCGAGAACCTCGATCAGAGAGTAAAAAAGGCGTAAGGTTCACAATGGTATAAAATTAAAATGGGATATACCGGGCTAGAATTCGAGTTACAAGAACAAGGGCCAAACCAACCACCCAAGAACAGAATCGTCGAGCAAAAACACTTGACAACCTCCTAGAAGCAGCTTTTCTTACCACCAGACCTTTCTCCATCAATTAGAATTCTGATGCCGTCACTAAACACATTCCTTAAATTGTAGCCATTTGTTGAGTATTTTTTTTTTGGTGTCTAATCCGCATATATATCACCATTGCCCTTGATTTTCTTGACTGTATATTTCTTAAATATCAAAATATACACGTGTGATTTTGTTTACGAAGATTTTTCAATGCCGAGAACCTCGATCAGAGAGTAAAAAAGGCGTAAGGTTCACAATGGTGTAAGATTAAAATGGATATACCGGGCTTGGATTCGAGTTACAGGAACAAGGGCCAAACCAACCACCCAAGAATGGAATCGTCGAGCGAAAATACTTTACCACCTCCTAGAAGCAGCTTTTCTTGCCACCAGACCTTTCTACATCAATTTGGAATCTGACGCCGTCACTAAACACATTCGTTAAATAGTAGCCATTTGTTGAGTGTTTTTTTTTTGGTGTCTAATCCACATATATATCACCATTGCCCTTGATTTTCTTGACTGTATATATCTCTTAAATGTCAACATATACCCGTGTGATTTAGTTTACGAAGATTTTTCAATCCCGAGAACCTCGATCAGAGAGTAAAAAAGGCGTAAGGTTCACAATGGTGTAAAATTAAAATGGGATATACCGGGCTAGGATTCGAGTTACAGGAACAAGGGCCAAACCAACCACCCAAGAATGGAATCGTCGAGCGAAAACACTTGACAACCTCCTAGAAGCAACTTTTCTTACCACCAGACCTTTCTCCATCAATTAGAAATCTGATGCCATCACTAAACACATTCCTTAAATTGCAGTCATTTGTTGAGTGTTTTTTTTTGGTGTCTAATCCGCATATATATCACCATTGCCCTTGATTTTCTTGACTGTATATCTCTTAAATATCAAAATATACACGTGTGATTTAGTTTACGAAGATTTTTCAATGCCGAGAACCTCGATCAGAGAGTAAGAAAGGCGTAAGGTTCACAATGGTGTAAGATTAAAATGGGATATACCGGGCTAGGATTCGAGTTCCTGGAACAAGGGCCAAACCAACCACCCAAGAATGGAATCGTCGAGCGAAAACACTTGACAACATCATAGAAGCAGCTTTTTTTTACCACCAGACCTTTTCTATCAATTAGGAATCTGATGCCGTCACTAAACACATTCCTTAAATTGTTACCATTTGTTGAGTGTTTTTTTGGTTTCTAATCCGCATATATATCACCATTTCCCTTGATTTTCGCGACTGTATATCTCTTAAATATCAACATATAAACGTGTGATTTAGTTTACGACGATTTTTCAATGCCGAGAACCTCGATCAGAGAGTAAAAAGGCGTAAGGTTCACAATGGTGTAAAATTAAAATGGGATATACCGGGCTAGGATTCGAGTTACAGGAACAAAGGCCAAACGAATCACCCAAGAATGGAATCGTCGAGCGAAAACACTTGACCACCTCCTAGAAGAAGCTTTTCTTGCCACCAGACCTTTCTCCATCAATTAGGAATCTGATGCCGTCATTAAACACATTCCTTAAATTGTAGCCATTTGTTGAGGGTTTTTTTTGGTGTCTAATCCACATATATATCACCATTGCCCTTGATTTTCTTGCCTTTATATATCTCTTAAATATCAACATATACCCGTGTGATTTAGTTTACGAAGATTTTTCAATCCCGAGAACCTCGATCAGAGAGTAAAAAAGGCGTAAGGTTCACAATGGTGTAAAATTAAAATGGGATATACCGGGCTAGGATTCGAGTTACAGGAACAAGGGCCAAACCAACCACCCAAGAATGGAATCGTCGAGCGAAAACACTTGACAACCTCCTAGAAGCAACTTTTCTTACCACCAGACCTTTCTCCATCAATTAGAAATCTGATGCCGTCACTAAACACATTCCTTAAATTGCAGTCATTTGTTGAGTGTTTTTTTTGGTGTCTAATCCGCATATATATCACCATTGCCCTTGATTTTCTTTACTGTATATCTCTTAAATATCAACATATACACGTGTGATTTAGTTTACGAAGATTTTTCAATACCGAGAACCTCGATCAGAGAGTAAGAAAGGCGTAAGGTTCACAATGGTGTAAGATTAAAATGGGTTATACCGGGCTAGGATTCGAGTTACAGGAACAAGGGCCAAACCAACCACCCAAGAATGGAATCGTCGAGCGAAAACACTTGATAACCTCCTAGAAGCAACTTTTCTTACCACCAGACCTTTCTCCATCAATTAGAAATCTGATGCCATCACTAAACACATTCCTTAAATTGCAGTCATTTGTTGAGTGTTTTTTTTGGTGTCTAATCCGCATATATATCACCATTGCCCTTGATTTTCTTGACTGTATATCTCTTAAATATCAAAATATACACGTGTGATTTAGTTTACGAAGATTTTTCAATGCCGAGAACCTCGATCAGAGAGTAAGAAAGGCGTAAGGTTCACAATGGTGTAAGATTAAAATGGGATATACCGGGCTTGGATTCGAGTTCCTGGAACAAGGGCCAAACCAACCACCCAAGAATGGAATCGTCGAGCGAAAACACTTGACAACATCATAGAAGCAGCTTTTTTTGCCACCAGACCTTCCTCCATCTATTAGGAATCTGATGCCGTCACTTAACACATTCCTTAAATTCTAGCCATTTGTTGAGTGTTTTTTTTGGTGTCTAATCCGCATATATATCACCATTAACCTTGATTTTCTTGATTGTATATCTCTTAAATATCAACATGTACACGTGTGATTTAGTTTACGAAGATTTTTCAATGCCGAGAACCTCGATTAGAGAGTAAAAAAGGCGTAAGGTTCACAATGGTGTAAAATTAAAATGGGATATACCGGGCTAGGGTTCGAGTTACCGGAACAAGGGCAAAACCAACCACCCAAGAATGGAATCGTCGACCGAAAACACTTGACAACCTCCTAGAAACAGCTTTTCTTGCCACCAGACCTTTCTCCATGAATTAGGAATCTGATGCCGTCACTAAACACATTCCTTAAATTGTAGCCATTTGTTGAGTGTTTTTTTTTTTGGTATCTAATCCGCATATATATCACCATTGCCCTTGATTTTCTTGACTGTATATCTCTTAAATGTCAACATATACACGTGTGATTTCGTTTACGAAGATTTTTCAATGCCGAGAACCTCGATCAGAGAGTAAAAAACGCGTAAGGTTCACAATGGAGTAAAATTAAAATGGGATATACCGGGCTAGAATTCGAGTTACAGGAACAAGGGCCAAACCAACCACCCAAGAATGGAATCGTCGAGCGGAAACACTTGACAACCTCCTAGAAGCAGCTTTTCTTACCAACAGACATTTCTCCATCAATTAGAAATCTGATGCCGTCACTAAACACATTCCTTAAATTGTAGTCATTTGTTGAGTGTTTTTTTGGTGTCTAATCCGCATATATATCACCATTGCCCTTGATTTTCGTGACTGTATAACTCTTAAATATCAACATATAAACGTGTGATTTAGTTTACGACGATTTTTCTATGCCGAGAACCTCGATCAGAGAGTAAAAAAGGCGTAAGGTTCACAATGGTGTAAAATTAAAATGGGATATACCGAGCTAGGATTCGAGTTACAGAAACAAAGGCCAAACCAACCACCCAAGAATGGAATCGTCGAGCGAAAACACTTGACCACCTCCTAGAAGAAGCTTTTCTTGCCACTAGACCATTCTCCGTCAATTAGGAATCTGATGCCTTCACTAAACACATTCCTTAAATTGTAGACATATGTTGAGGGTTTTTTTTGGTGCCTAATCCGCATATATATCACCGTTGCCCTTGATTTTCTTGACTGTATATCTCTTAAATGTCAACATATACACGTGCGATTTAGTTTACGAAGATTTTTTAATGCCGAGAACCTCGATCAGAGAGTAAAAAAGGCGTAAGGTTCACAATGGTATAAAATTAAAATGGGATATACCGGGCTAGAATTCGAGTTACAAGAACAAGGGCCAAACCAACCACCCAAGAACAGAATCGTCGAGCAAAAACACTTGACAACCTCCTAGAAGCAGCTTTTCTTACCACCAGACCTTTCTCCATCAATTAGAATTCTGATGCCGTCACTAAACACATTCCTTAAATTGTAGCCATTTGTTGAGTATTTTTTTTTTGGTGTCTAATCCGCATATATATCACCATTGCCCTTGATTTTCTTGACTGTATATTTCTTAAATATCAAAATATACACGTGTGATTTTGTTTACGAAGATTTTTCAATGCCGAGAACCTCGATCAGAGAGTAAAAAAGGCGTAAGGTTCACAATGGTGTAAGATTAAAATGGATATACCGGGCTTGGATTCGAGTTACAGGAACAAGGGCCAAACCAACCACCCAAGAATGGAATCGTCGAGCGAAAACACTTTACCACCTCCTAGAAGCAGCTTTTCTTGCCACCAGACCTTTCTCCATCAATTTGGAATCTGACGCCGTCACTAAACACATTCGTTAAATAGTAGCCATTTGTTGAGTGTTTTTTTTTTGGTGTCTAATCCACATATATATCACCATTGCCCTTGATTTTCTTGACTGTATATATCTCTTAAATGTCAACATATACCCGTGTGATTTAGTTTACGAAGATTTTTCAATCCCGAGAACCTCGATCAGAGAGTAAAAAAGGCGTAAGGTTCACAATGGTGTAAAATTAAAATGGGATATACCGGGCTAGGATTCGAGTTACAGGAACAAGGGCCAAACCAACCACCCAAGAATGGAATCGTCGAGCGAAAACACTTGACAACCTTCTAGAAGCAACTTTTCTTACCCCCAGACCTTTCTCCATCAATTAGAAATCTGATGCCGTCACTAAACACATTCATAAATTGCAGTCATTTGTTGAGTGTTTTTTTTGGTGTCTAATCCGCATATATATCACCATTGCCCTTGATTTTCTTGACTGTATATCTCTTAAATGTCAACATATACACGTGTGATTTAGTTTACGAAGATTTTTCAATACCGAGAACCTCGATCAGAGAGTAAGAAAGGCGTAAGGTTCACAATGGTGTAAGATTAAAATGGGATATACCGGGCTAGGATTCGAGTTACAGGAACAAGGGCCAAAACAACCACCCAAGAATGGAATCGTCGAGCGAAAACACTTGACAACATCCTAGAAGCAGCTTTTCTTACCACCAGACCGTTCTCTATCAATTAGGAATCTAATGCCGTCACTAAACACATTCCTTAAATTGTTGCCATTTGTTGAGTATTTTTTTGGTGTCTAATCCGCATATATATCACCATTTCCCTTGATTTTCGCGACTGTATATCTCTTAAATATCAACATATAAACGTGTGATTTAGTTTACGACGATTTTTCAATGCCGAGAACCTCGATCAGAGAGTAAAAAGGCGTAAGGTTCACAATGGTGTAAAATTAAAATGGGATATACCGGGCTAGGATTCGAGTTACAGGAACAAAGGCCAAACGAATCACCCAAGAATGGAATCGTCGAGCGAAAACACTTGACCACCTCCTAGAAGAAGCTTTTCTTGCCACCAGACCTTTCTCCATCAATTAGGAATCTGATGCCGTCATTAAACACATTCCTTAAATTGTAGCCATTTGTTGAGGGTTTTTTTTTGGTGCCTAATCCGCATATATATCACCATTGCCCTTGATTTTCTTGACTGTATATCTCTTAAATGTCAACATATACACGTGTGATTTTGTTTACGAAGATTTTTCAATGCCAAGAACCTCGATCAGAGAGTAAAAAAGGCGTAAGGTTCACAATGGTGTAAGATTAAAATGGGATATACCGGGCTAGGATTCGAGTTACAGAAACAAAGGCCAAACCAACCACCCAAGAATGGAATCGTCGAGCGAAAACACTTGACAACCTCCTAGAAGCAGCTTTTCTTACCACCAGACCTTTCTCCATCAATTAGGAATCTAATGCCGTCACTAAATACATTCCTTAAATTGTTTCCATTTGTTGAGTGTTTTTTTTTTTTGGTGTCTAATCCGCATATATATCACCATTTCCCTTGATTTTCGTGACTGTATATCTCTTAAATATCAACATATACAAGTCTGATTTAGTTTACGATGATTTTTCAATGCCGAGAACCTCGATCAGAGAGTAAAAAAGGCGTAAGGTTCACAATGGTGTAAAATTAAAATGGGATATACCGGGCTAGGATTCGAGTTACAGGAACAAAGGCCAAACCAACCACCCAAGAATGGAATCGTCGAGCGAAAACACTTGACCACCTCCTAGAAGCAGCTTTTCTTGCCACCAGACCTTTCTCCATCAATTTGGAATCTGATGCCGTCACTAAACACATTCCTTAAATAGTAGCCATTTGTTGAGTGTTTTTTTTTTTGGTGTCTAATCCACATATATATCACCATTGCCCTTGATTTTCTTGACTGTATATATCTCTTAAATATCAACATATACCCGTGTGATTTAGTTTACGAAGATCTTTCAATCCCGAGAACCTCGATCAGAGAGTAAAAAAGGCGTAAGGTTGACAATGGTGTAAAATTAAAATGGGATATACCGGGCTAGGATTCGAGTTACAGGAACAAGGGCCAAACCAACCACCCAAGAATGGAATCGTCGAGCGAAAACACTTGACAACCTCCTAGAAGCAACCTTTCTTACCACCAGACCTTTCTCCATCAATTAGAAATCTGATGTCGTCACTAAACACATTCCTTAAATTGCAGCCATTTGTTGAGTGTTTTTTTTGGTGTCCAATCCGCATATATATCACCATTGCCCTTGATTTTCTTGACTGTATATCTCTTAAATATCAAAATATACACGTGTGATTTAGTTTACGAAGATTTTTCAATGCCGAGAACCTCGATCAGAGAGTAAAAAAGGCGTAAGGTTCACAATGGTGTAAGATTAAAATGGGATATACCTGGCTACGATTCGAGTTACAGGAACAAGGGCCAAACCAACCACCCAAGAATGGAATCGTCGAGCGAAAACACTTGACAACCTCCTAGAAGCGGCTTTTCTTACCACCAGACCTTTCTCCATCAATTAGGAATCTGATACCCTCACTAAACACATTCCTTAACCTGTTGCCATTTGTTGAGTGTTTTTTTTTTTGTGTCTAATCCGCATATATATCACCATTTCCCTTGATTTTCGTGACTGTATATATCTCTTAAATATCAACATATACCCGTGTGATTTAGTTTACGAAGATTTTTCAATGCCGAGAACCTCGATCAGAGAGTAAAAAAGGCGTAAGTTTCACAATGTTGTAAAATTAAAATGGGATATACCGGGCTAGGATTCGAGTTACAGGAACAAGGGCCAAACCAACCACCCAAGAATGGAATCGTCGAGCGAAAACACTTGACAACCTCCTAGAAGCAGCTTTTCTTGCCACCAGACCTTTCTCCATCAATTAGGAATCTGATGCCGTCACTAAACACATTCCTTAAATTGTAGCCATTTGTTGAGTGATTTTTTTTGGTGTCTAATCCACATATATATCACCATTGTCCTTGATTTTCCTGACTGTATATCTCTTAAATATCAACATATACATGTGTGATTTAGTTTACGAAGATTTTTCAATCCCGAGAACCTCGATCAGTGAGTAAAAAAGGCGTAAGGTTCACAATGGTGTAAATTTAAAATGGGATATACCAGGCTAGGATTCGAGTTACAGGAACAAGGGCCAAACCAACCACCCAAGAATGGAATCGTCGAGCAAAAAAACTTGTCAACCTCCTAGAAGCATCTTTTCTTGCCACCAGACCTTTCTCCATCAATTAGGAATCTGATGTCGTCACTAAACACATTCCTTAAATTGTAGCCATTTGTTGAGTGTTTTTTTTTGGTGTCTAATCCGCATATATATCACCATTGCCCTTGATATTCTTGACTATATATCTCTTAAATGTCAACATATACACGTGTGATTTAGTTTACGAAGATTTTTCAATGCCGAGAACCTCGATCAGAGAGTAAAAAAGGCGTAAGGTTCACAATGGTGTAAAATTAAAATGGGATATACCGGCATAGGATTCGAGTTACAAGAACAAGGGCCAAACCAACCACCCAAGAATGGAATCGTCGAGCGAAAACACTTGACAACCTCCTAGAAGCAGCCTTTCTTACCACCTGACATTTCTCCATCAATTAGGAATCTGATGCCGTCACTAAACACATTCCTTAAATTGTAGCCATTTGTTGAGTGATTTTTTTTGGTGTCTAATCCACATATATATCACCATTGTCCTTGATTTTCCTGACTGTATATCTCTTAAATATCAACATATACATGTGTGATTTAGTTTACGAAGATTTTTCAATCCCGAGAACCTCGATCAGTGAGTAAAAAAGGCGTAAGGTTCACAATGGTGTAAATTTAAAATGGGATATACCAGGCTAGGATTCGAGTTACAGGAACAAGGGCCAAACCAACCACCCAAGAATGGAATCGTCGAGCAAAAAAACTTGTCAACCTCCTAGAAGCATCTTTTCTTGCCACCAGACCTTTCTCCATCAATTAGGAATCTGATGTCGTCACTAAACACATTCCTTAAATTGTAGCCATTTGTTGAGTGTTTTTTTTTGGTGTCTAATCCGCATATATATCACCATTGCCCTTGATATTCTTGACTATATATCTCTTAAATGTCAACATATACACGTGTGATTTAGTTTACGAAGATTTTTCAATGCCGAGAACCTCGATCAGAGAGTAAAAAAGGCGTAAGGTTCACAATGGTGTAAAATTAAAATGGGATATACCGGCATAGGATTCGAGTTACAAGAAGAAGGGCCAAACCAACCACCCAAGAATGGAATCGTTTAGCGAAAACACTTGACAACCTCCTAGAAGCAGCCTTTCTTACCACCTGACATTTCTCCATCAATTAAGAATCTGATGCCGTCACTAAACACATTCCTTAAATTGTAGCCATTTGTTGAGTGATTTTTTTGGTGTCTAATCCACATATATATCACCATTGTCCTTGATTTTCCTGACTGTATATCTCTTAAATATCAACATATACAAGTCTGATTTAGTTTACGACGATTTTTCAATGCCGAGAACCTCGATCAGAGAGTAAAAAAGGCGTAAGGTGCACAATGGTGTAAATTTAAAATGGGATATACCAGGCTAGGATTCGAGTTACAGGAACAAGGGCCAAACCAACCACCCAAGAATGGAATCGTCGAGCAAAAAAACTTGTCAACCTCCTAGAAGCATCTTTTCTTGCCACCAGACCTTTCTCCATCAATTAGGAATCTGATGTCGTCACTAAACACATTCCTTAAATTGTAGCCATTTGTTGAGTGTTTTTTTTTTGGTGTCTAATCCGCATATATATCACCATTGCCCTTGATATTCTTGACTATATATCTCTTAAATGTCAACATATACACGTGTGATTTAGTTTACGAAGATTTTTCAATGCCGAGAACCTCGATCAGAGTGTAAAAAAGGCGTAAGGTTCACAATGGTGTAAAATTAAAATGGGATATACCGGCATAGGATTCGAGTTACAAGAAGAAGGGCCAAACCAACCACCCAAGAATGGAATCGTCGAGCGAAAACACTTGACAACCTCCTAGAAGCAGCCTTTCTTACCACCTGACATTTCTCCATCAATTAGGAATCTGATGTCGTCACTAAACACATTCCTTAAATTGTAGCCATTTGTTGAGTGATTTTTTTTGGTGTCTAATCCACATATATATCACCATTGTCCTTGATTTTCCTGACTGTATATCTCTTAAATATCAACATATACATGTGTGATTTAGTTTACCGATCCAGCTGGGAGGGTGTTAAGCCAAGCCTTAGCTCGGTCTTTTAGTGAAAAAGGAAACATACGAAGGCGGATGGCGTCATTTGATGCTCCATTGATCCGAAAGGTATCACATATTTCTAAGAAGTTAGTAATATGTAGATGGGGATCCTCGTCCGCAAGCCCGTGGAAGGTTGCGGAGTTTTGGAGCATTTGTATCAAATGCGGCCGAAGTTCGAAGTTGTTGGCCTCGACATTCGGGGCATTGATAGCGGCGCCAAGATTGCCTACGGTAGGCCGTAGGTAATCCATGAGGGTACGTTGGTCCGCCATTGGAAGTGGGTCCCCCGAAGCTTTCTCTTGATTTTTAGCTTTTAATCTTTTTCTGAGAAAGCGCTCGGGTTCTTCTAGGGGTTCTTTTATGTCTCTACTAGAACTGGAGCTCATGCACTACGTAGGAGGTTCAAATGTGGCGCCTGGGTTCCAAGTCCTGCAACAAAAACAGAAAAGAACGTTGGTCAGAATGTTCACCACGGCCCCGTGCTCAATGAACACGGCCCGTGTTCAGAGGCGCAGTAATTGATTTCTGGATCCCTGTTACTGGGAGGTGGACACGACCCCGTGTTGCACCGACACGGCCCCGTGTTCAGCTCTATGTAACTCAGAAAATAAAAACTGCCAGTGATGATTGCTGGGCACGGCCCGTGTCTGACCGGGCACGGCCCGTGCTGAGCGCTGCAGAAGCTGAAAAACTAAGAAAATCCTAAAAAAAATAAAAAGAAAAATAAAAGATGATTAGGCCGTTGATTCCTAACTTTCTTAAAATCCTTGTGTCCCCGGCAGCGGCGCCAAAAACTTGATGCATGCGAAGTGTTATATATATTAGGTGTATATTTTAAGCCCTTTTTAACACTTATTTTAGCCAAGTTTTAAATTTATAAAACACGATATTTCACTAACACTAAACACACAAATGGGCAAGTGCACCCATCGTTGAGTGTAGTATAACGTTGGTAAGATACCGAGGTCGTCCAAGGACACAAGAGCTTTTAATACCGGTTTATCCTCAACGTCTAACCAAAATAAAAATGTTTAGAAAAATGTTTTAAACTAAGAAAAATAAAACTAACTAAAATGCTGAAAATAAAAAAAATAAAAACAGATAGACAAGATGAATCACTTGGTTCCGACTCGTATCTAGTATAACCTTTGATTATTTCCGCACTTTTGCACATAATTAAGAGATTATCTTAGTTATTGTAGTAGGGCCCTCTTTTGAAGGTGACGTTACCCTCACCCCAGTAGTTTGAGTCAGCAGGGATACAATCCTAAAGGGGTGGATTATTGGAAGATAATGAATTAAGTTATTAATGCAGTATTGTGGTAGGCCCCGCTTTTGGCGGTGACGTTACCCTCGGCTAAGTAGTCTGAGTCAGCAGGGATACAGTCCTAAATAGCCGGGTTATAGTATTAATAGTAGTTAACTTATGAGGGGATCAAAGAGTTTGGACCCCCGCCATCCAATACCGTGAAGTATTGAAGGAGGTCCTACTAAATTTGACCCAGGTCCATTGCAGGACCTCTAAACGCTGAACAATGGCAAGACCTTTACCAAACCGTTCCCTTAACCCCCTACCAGGTAGCCAACATACCTCCATATAGACCGTGGAGATATGAATGGTGAAAATCCTTTATTTTATATAGACAGTAAAATAATGCCAAGACACCACGGACAAACGATAAGGAAAGATCACCTTCAACATAAGTAACTAGTTATTAAAGTCATTAATACAAAACCAAATAAAAAGTGCAAAAGATTAGAAATAAAAAGTATTATACTAGACACTTTGTCTTCACCAAGTGATGTAAGAGACTTAGGCAAACATGGCCTTGATTGTCAAGAACTCTTACGATCAATCTTGGATCCCGAGACGACTCACACACTCTATGATGGACAATGGATGATGGTGGTGGATGATGGTGTTGTGATGGTGGTGGGTGGTGGATGAAGTGTGAGAGAGGTGGTGTGCCAAGGGATGAGATGAAATGAATCCAAGCACTCCTATTTATAGGATGAACAGAGAGCTGGACACGGCCCCGTGTCCGCTGGACACGGCCCCGTGTCCGTCTGACACTCTCTCTCCTCATTAATTGTAATTCGCAATTACAATAAATGCGCCTGCTGTACTTTAGACACGCCCCCGTGTCCGCTGAGCACGGCCCCGTGATGGGCAATAGAAGCTTCTATAGGTTTGTCTTTTCTGCTGCTTCTTGGGCACGGCCCCGTGCTGGCTGAGCACGGGGCGTGTTCAGCCTTCTGTTTTCTTTATTTTGCTTTGGAAGGTGCCGTTGAGGGTCCGGGCAGTCCACTAATGTTCCTTTTATTGTATTTATGTTGGATTTAGCTGTCTTTTTGCTTCTTTTGCGTTCTTGAGCTCATTTAATCCTGAAAATACAAAAAGGAAGACAAAAACACTCTTTTCCCAATATTAGTACTAAAAAAGGGTTAGTTTTATGCCTCATTTGATGTAATTTATATGTTGCATTTTAAACACATCAAATACCCCCACACTTGAACTTTTGCTTGTCCTCAAGCAAAACTCTTTAATATGTGGCTTACACTCCCAAATGGAATAGGTAGAAGAGAAGGTTTTGGGCTTGTCATAGAGTGTCGGGATTTCCAAGATCTTTTTGGGTTTTTATTTTTATTTATTTACACTCCTATTCGTAATGGTTTATTTAGAACTGTTCATAAAAGAAATTACTTATTTGGGCATAACATGCCTTTTTAAAATTCTATTTATAAACAAGTTCACATACCTCGCGGGGAATTCACTCACACTCGGCCGAAGGTGTATTTTTAGTGAATCACTCGAGAGCGGCATGGAACTTATTCCTACCATAGGCTTGCCAAGAAATCAATCCTCCTCCCTTTTTAACTTTTATACCTTTGTAGATATCAAGAGGACTTTGTGGGTTAAGGGTTGGCTAGGGTTAAAGGTAGGTGGTTGGGTTAGTGGTTAGTAGAAAAAGGGCTAAAAGCGTAACAAGTGTCGGTTTTCGTATTTTTGCAGCTTTTTATTTTTTTGATGAAGCTTTTATTCAAACAAAGCTATTTTTGATTACTTTGTTTGTTTATTTTCTTTTTTTCTTTTTTTTTTTTTCACGAAGAACCGAACTTGTTACTAAAATAAAGGGTTAAAAATGAAAAAGGTTTTTTGGTGGATGAAAGGGTTTTTTTTTTTTTTGTTTGGGTGATGAAATGAAAAGGTTTAGGCTCAAAGGGGCTAACTAGGGGGGTTTTTGGGTAGGTGGTAAAAGAAAAAGAAAAATAATGGTGTAGAAATGAAAAAGGTTAGTCCTAATGCCTCCATCATTTACTTACTCGGGTTTAAGTTGATAAGGACCGGGAATGTATTGTCATGGCAAGTTCTAGAGTCGTAAGAACCAAGCGGCTATTCACACAAGAAACGAAAAATAAGCATTTAGTCAAATGATATGAAATTGTGTGCTCAATAAAGGCTCAAAACTCACTTTTGTGGGAATGGGTTTTTATGTGATCAAGTATATATAATCAAATTTTAAATAAGTTTGTCATGCCTTTTCGTAATTTTCTTATGTTGGTTCTTTTTATCACTACGCTATCGGTTGTAAATTTGTAAAAATATAACCTTTTTGAGAACTTGAATTTCCCGAGTTAAACCTAGACAAGTAAAAAAAATGAAATTTTTGAAAAAATTTGGGGTGATTAGCGGTTCCAATAGAGTTTTGTGTAAGGCTTGTATTTAGGACTTGCAAAATTCAAGGTTTTAGCATCCCCCCCCCCCCACACTTAAATTACACATTGTCCTCAATGTGTCCCAAAAATAAATTTTTAGGTTGATTAGATGTGTAAAATAGTGTTTAAAAAGCAAAAATTTGTGTTACTGGGCACTGAACACGGCCCCGTGTTATCCGGGCACGGCCCCGTGTTCAAGTGCCAGTAACAAAATTGAAATAAGTTAAACAGAAGACTGGACACGGGGGCGTGTTGGGTGAACACGGCCCGTGTCCAGGTACCTGAACTGGGCGTTTTCTGCAGGTGGTTCGACACGGGGCTGTGTTGGTTGGGCACGGCCCGTGTTGAACCTTCTGAAATGGAGGAAATTGTCGGGTTGCCTCGTTCTTGTGCATGGGATCATTTTTCTCGTTCCCCTTTTCATCCTTTACCACCATGAGTGTGTTTTATTCCTGAAAATTAAACTAACTAGAAAACATAAAAACTAATCTAAATTAAACTAAGGATAGTTCCGTGGAATGCCTCCATGGTGCGCCACGTTTATAAGGGTCCTTGGCTAGACCCAAAGCCTGGTCATATGTTACCCAAGTAGGATGTGTTGCATCCCATGTTACACCGTCGGAGAGCGTCATCCAAGCTTGAGTCTATGACCTTCATGTAGTTGACCGGATCTTCTTCCTCTACTCGCTTTCCACATTCAAATTTCACTTCCTCCTCCCCAAACTTCAATGTTAGAGTTCCGTCGTTCATATCCACCACTGCTTGAGCGGTGGCTAGAAATGGCCTCCCGAGGATGAGAGGGACCTCGGTGTCTTCTTCCATGTCTAGGATGACAAAGTCGGTTGGAAAGACGAATTTGTCGACCTTGACTAACAAATTTTCGGCGACACCATGTGGGAATTTGACGGACCTGTCGGCAAGTTGTATGCTTATCTTTGTAGGGCTTGTCGTTCCTAGGCCGAGTCGCTTGAACATTGAGGTGGGCATGAGGTTGATGCTAGCCCCAAGATCAGCTAAAGCATTTCGGACGGGGGACTTTCCAATCGAACAAGGGATTGTGAAGCTCCCGGGGTCGATTTTCTTTTGTGGAAGTTTGTTGAGTGCTAGAGCTGAGCATTCTTCGCCTAAGTTAACTAATTGAAATGATTCAATTTTCCTTTTGTGAGTGAGGAAATCCCTCATGAATTTTGCATATTTAGGCATTTGGGTTAAGACCTCAATAAAAGGAATATTAACATGCAATTGTTTTAGTAAACTTTCGAACTTTGGGAATTGCTCATCGGTCTTTTGACGATTTAACCTACCGGGGTACGGGATTGGAGGAGTCTTGGTGGGCTCTTGATTTGGTGTAGAAACCCTTTCTGGCGCAGGAGGAGTTACAGTCTGGCTAGAATGGCTTCTTTCATTTGGCGGCAATGGAGCATCCTCGGGACCCACGGTTCGATTTCTTAATGTGATGAGATGGACTTGTGCCTTTGGGTTCTGTTCGGTATTACTGGGTAATGCGCCTTGTGGTCTCTCGGAGAAATTTTGAGCTAGTTGATTTAATTGTTTTTCAACGTTTTGAATGCTAGCTTGTTGATTTCTGAAATTCGATTCCAATTGCTGAAATCGATCCGAGTTCTTCTTTTCAGTGTCGGAGATGAGGCGAGATACAATATCTTCAAGCCTTTCTCTTCCACCTTGTTGTTGAGGAAAATTTTGCGGTTGTTGAAAATTAGTTCGTTGGTTTTGTTGGGTACTACTATTTCCGGGATCTCTCCAACCAAGATTTGGGTGATTACGCCATCCTTGGTTGTAGGTACCCGTTGGAGGACCCGACGGCCTAGGTCTATTATCCATGTAGTTTACCGTTTCAGTTTGTTCATCTAATTCTTTCATACAACTCCAATTTTCATGTGACCCACCACACCCTTCACAAGCCATAACCGAGGCCGTTTTTGTCATCTCTAGCCTTTTGATTTTTGAAGAGAGAGCCTCGATTTGGGCTTGTAAAGAGGTGCTTTCATCAACCTTATGGGCGCCCGGGGCAATAGATTTATTACCTCGGGGAGTGTGCCATTGAAAATTGGTTTGAGCAATTTCCTCAATTTGGTTATATATTTCATTTGGGCGACGATTACCTAAGAGTCCCCCGGAGCTTGAATCAAGTGTTTGTCTTGTGTGTGGCAACAATCCATTGTAGAAAGTGGATACTTGTTGCCATACCGCTAGACCATGGTGAGGGCACTTTCTTAGAAGCTCCTTGAACCTTTCCCAAGTTTCATATAAGGATTCCCCATCCTCTTGTGAGTATGTATTAATTTCAGTCATTAATTTAGCCGTTTTAGCAGGAGGGAAATACTTATACAAAAACTTTTGGGCTAGTTCATCCCAGGTGTTTACCGATCCAGCTGGGAGGGTGTTAAGCCAAGCCTTAGCTCGGTCTTTTAGTGAAAAAGGAAACATACGAAGGCGGATGGCGTCATTTGATGCTCCATTGATCCGAAAGGTATCACATATTTCTAAGAAGTTAGTAATATGTAGATGGGGATCCTCGTCCGCAAGCCCGTGGAAGGTTGCGGAGTTTTGGAGCATTTGTATCAAATGCGGCCGAAGTTCGAAGTTGTTGGCCTCGACATTCGGGGCGTTGATAGCGGCGCCAAGATTGCCTACGGTAGGCCGTAGGTAATCCATGAGGGTACGTTGGTCCGCCATTGGAAGTGGGTCCCCCGAAGCTTTCTCTTGATTTTTAGCTTTTAGTCTTTTTCTGAGAAAGCGCTCGGGTTCTTCTAGGGGTTCTTTTATGTCTCTACTAGAACTGGAGCTCATGCACTACGTAGGAGGTTCAAATGTGGCGCCTGGGTTCCAAGTCCTGCAACAAAAACAGAAAAGAACGCTGGTCAAAATGTTCACCACGGCCCCGTGCTCAATGAACACGGCCCGTGTTCAGAGGCGCAGTAATTGATTTCTGGATCCCTGTTACTGGGAGTTGGACACGACCCCGTGTTGCACCGACACGGCCCCGTGTTCAGCTCTCTGTAACTCAGAAAATAAAAACTACCAGTGATGATTGCTGGGCACGGCCCGTGTCTGACCGGGCACGGCCCGTGCTGAGCGCTGCAGAAGCTGAAAAACTAAGAAAATCCTAAAAAAAATAAAAAGAAAAATAAAAGATGATTAGGCCGTTGATTCCTAACTTTCTTAAAATCCTTGTGTCCCCGGCAGCGGCGCCAAAAACTTGATGCATGCGAAGTGTTATATATATTAGGTGTATATTTTAAGCCCTTTTTAACACTTATTTTAGCCAAGTTTTAAATTTATAAAACACGATATTTCACTAACACTAAACACACATATGGGCAAGTGCACCCATCGTTGAGTGTAGTATAGCGTTGGTAAGATACCGAGGTCGTCCAAGGACACAAGAGCTTTTAATACCGGTTTATCCTCAACGTCTAACCAAAATAAAAATGTTTAGAAAAATGTTTTAAACTAAGAAAAATAAAACTAACTAAAATGCTGAAAATAAAAAAAAATAAAAACAGATAGACAAGATGAATCACTTGGTTCCGACTCGTATCTAGTATAACCTTTGATTATTTCCGCACTTTTGCACATAATTAAGAGATTATCTTAGTTATTGTAGTAGGCCCCTCTTTTGAAGGTGACGTTACCCTCACCCCAGTAGTTTGAGTCAGCAGGGATACAATCCTAAAGGGGTGGATTATTGGAAGATAATGAATTAAGTTATTAATGCAGTATTGTGGTAGGCCCCGCTTTTGGCGGTGACGTTACCCTCGGCTAAGTAGTCTGAGTCAGCAGGGATACAGTCCTAAATAGCCGGGTTATAGTATTAATAGTAGTTAACTTATGAGGGGATCAAAGAGTTTGGACCCCCGCCATCCAATACCGTGAAGTATTGAAGGAGGTCCTACTAAATTTGACCCAGGTCCATTGCAGGACCTCTAAACGCTGAACAATGGCAAGACCTTTACCAAACCGTTCCCTTAACCCCCTACCAGGTAGCCAACATACCTCGATATAGACCGTGGAGATATGAATGGTGAAAATCCTTTATTTTATATAGACAGTAAAATAATGCCAAGACACCACGGACAAACGATAAGGAAAGATCACCTTCAACATAAGTAACTAGTTATTAAAGTCATTAATACAAAACCAAATAAAAAGTGCAAAAGATTAGAAATAAAAAGTATTATACTAGACACTTTGTCTTCACCAAGTGATGTAAGAGACTTAGGCAAACATGGCCTTGATTGTCAAGAACTCTTACGATCAATCTTGGATCCCGAGACGACTCACACACTCTATGATGGACAATGGATGATGGTGGTGGATGATGGTGTTGTGATGGTGGTGGGTGGTGGATGAAGTGTGAGAGAGGTGGTGTGCCAAGGGATGAGATGAAATGAATCCAAGCACTCCTATTTATAGGCTGAACAGAGAGCTGGACACGGCCCCGTGTCCGCTGGGCACGGCCCCGTGTCCGTCTGACACTCTCTCTCCTCATTAATTGTAATTCGCAATTACAATAAATGCGCCTGCTGTACTTTCGACACGCCCCCGTTTCCGCTGAGCACGGCCCCGTGATGGGCAATAGAAGCTTCTATAGGTTTGTCTTTTCTGCTGCTTCTTGGGCACGGCCCCGTGCTGGCTGAGCACGGGGCGTGTTCAGCCTTCTGTTTTCTTTATTTTGCTTTGGAAGGTGCCGTTGAGGGTCCGGGCAGTCCACTAATGTTCCTTTTCTTGTATTTATGTTGGATTTAGCTGTCTTTTTGCTTCTTTTGCGTTCTTGAGCTCATTTAATCCTGAAAATACAAAAAGGAAGACAAAAACACTCTTTTCCCAATATTAGTACTAAAAAAGGGTTAGTTTTATGCCTCATTTGATGTAATTTATATGTTGCATTTTAAACACATCAAATGCCGAGAACCTCGATCAGAGAGTAAGAAAGGCGTAAGGTTCACAATGGTGTAAGATTAAAATGGGATATACCGGGCTAGGATTCGAGTTCCAGGAACAAGGGCCAAACCAACCACCCAAGAATGGAATCGTCGAGTGAAAACACTTGACAACATCATAGAAGCAGCTTTTCTTACCACCAGACCTTTTCTATCAATTAGGAATCTGATGCCGTCACTAAACACATTCCTTAAATTGTTACCATTTGTTGAGTGTTTTTTTGGTTTCTAATCCGCATATATATCACCATTTCCCTTGATTTTCGTGACTGTATATCTCTTAAATATCAACATATACAAGTCTGATTTAGTTTACGACGATTTTTCAATGCCGAGAACCTCGATCAGAGAGTAAAAAAGGCGTAAGGTTCACAATGGTGTAAGATTAAAATGGATATACCGGGCTTGGATTCGAGTAACAGGAACAAGGGCCAAACCAACCACCCAAGAATGGAATCGTCGAGCGAAAACACTTTACCACCTCCTAGAAGCAGCTTTTCTTGCCACCAGACCTTTCTCCATCAATTTGGAATCTGACGCCGTTACTAAACACATTCGTTAAATAGTTGCCATTTGTTGAGTGTTTTTTTTTGGTGTCTAATCCACATATATATCACCATTGCCCTTGATTTTCTTGACTGTATATATCTCTTAAATGTCAACATATACCCGTGTGATTTAGTTTACGAAGATTTTTCAATCCCGAGAACCTCGATCAGAGAGTAAAAAAGGCGTAAGGTTCACAATGGTGTAAAATTACATTGGGATATACCGGGCTAGGATTCGAGTTACAGGAACAAGGGCCAAACCAACCACCCAAGAATGGAATCGTCGAGCGAAAACACTTGACAACCTCCTAGAAGCAACTTTTCTTACCACCAGACCTTTCTCCATCAATTAGAAATCTGATGCCGTCACTAAACACATTCCTTAAATTGCAGTCATTTGTTGAGTGTTTTTTTGGTGTCTAATCCGCATATATATCACCATTTCCCTTGATTTTCTTGACTGTATATCTCTTAAATATCAAAATATACCCGTGTGATTTAGTTTACGAAGATTTTTCAATACCGAGAACCTCGATCAGAGAGTAAGAAAGGCGTAAGGTTCACAATGGTGTAAGATTAAAATGGGATATACCGGGCTAGGATTCGAGTTACAGGAACAAGGGCCAAACCAACCACCCAAGAATGGAATCGTCGAGCGAAAACACTTGACAACATCCTAGAAGCAGCTTTTCTTACCACCAGACCTTTCTCTATCAATTAGGAATCTGATGCCGTTACTAAACACATTCCTTAAATTGTTGCCATTTGTTGAGTGTTTTTTTGGTGTCTAATCCGCATATATATCACCATTTCCCTTGATTTTCGTGACTGTATATCTCTTAAATATCAACATATAAACGTGTGATTTAGTTTACGACGATTTTTCAATGCCGAGAACCTCGATCAGAGAGTAAAAAAGGCGTAAGGTTCACAATGGTGTAAAATTAAAATGGGATATACCGGGCTAGGATTCGAGTTACAGGAACAAAGGCCAAACGAACCACCCAAGAATGGAATCGTCGAGCGAAAACACTTGACCACCTCCTAGAAGAAGCTTTTCTTGCCACCAGACCTTTCTCCATCAATTAGGAATCTGATGCCGTCATTAAACACATTCCTTAAATTGTAGCCATTTGTTGAGGGTTTTTTTTGGTGCCTAATCCGCATATATATCACCGTTGCCCTTGATTTTCTTGACTTTATATCTCTTAAATGTCAACATATACACGTGTGATTTTGTTTACGAAGAATTTTCAATGCCAAGAACCTCGATCAGAGAGTAAAAAAGGTGTAAGGTTCACAATGTTGTAAGATTAAAATGGGATATACCGGGCTAGGATTCGAGTTACAGGAACAAAGTCCAAACCAACCACCCAAGAATGGAATCGTCGAGCGAAAACACTTGACAACGTCCTAGAAGCAGCTTTTCTTACCACCAAACCTTTCTCCATCAATTAGGAATCTAACGCCGTCACTAAATACATTTCTTAAATTGTTTCCATTTGTTGAGTGTTTTTTTTTTGGTGTCTAATCCGCATATATATCACCATTTCCCTTGATTTTCGTGACTGTATATCTCTTAAATATCAACATATACAAGTCTGATTTAGTTTACAACGATTTTTCAATGCCGAGAACCTCGATCAGAGAGTAAAAAAGGCGTAAGGTTCACAATGGTGTAAAATTAAAATGGGATATACCGGGATAGGATTCGAGTTACAGGAACAAAGGCCAAACCAACCACCCAAGAATGGAATCGTCGAGCGAAAACACTTGACCACCTCCTAGAAGCAGCTTTTCTTGCCACCAGACCTTTCTCCATCAATTTGGAATCTGATGCCGTCACTAAACACATTCCTTAAATAGTAGCTATTTGTTGAGTGTTTTTTTTTGGTGTCTAATCCACATATATATCACCATTGCCCTTGATTTTCTTGACTGTATATATCCCTTAAATATCAACATATACCCGTGTGATTTAGTTTACGAAGATTTTTCAATCCCGAGAACCTCGATCAGAGAGTAAAAAAGGCGTAAGGTTCACAATGGTGTAAAATTAAAATGGGATATACCGGGCTAGGATTCGAGTTACAGGAACAAGGGCCAAACCAACCACCCAAGAATGGAATCGTCGAGCGAAAACACTTGACAACCTCCTAGAAGCAACTTTTCTTACCACCAGACCTTTCTCCATCAATTAGAAATCTGATGCCGTCACTAAACACATTCCTTAAATTGAAGCCATTTGTTGAGTGTTTTTTTTGGTGTCCAATCCGCATATATATCACCATTGCCCTTGATTTTCTTGACTGTATATCTCTTAAATATCAAAATATACACGTGTGATTTAGTTTACGAAGATTTTTCAATGCCGAGAACCTCGATCAGAGAGTAAAAAACGCGTAAGGTTCACAATGGTGTAAGATTAAAATGGGATATACCTGGCTACGATTCGAGTTACAGGAACAAGGGCCAAACCAACCACCCAAGAATGGAATCGTCGAGCGAAAACACTTGACAACCTCCTAGAAGCGGCTTTTCTTACCACCAGACCTTTCTCCATCAATTAGGAATCTGATGCCCTCACTAAACACATTCCTTAACCTGTTGCCATTTGTTGAGTGTTTTTTTTGGTGTCTAATCCGCATATATATCACCATTTCCCTTGATTTTCGTGACTGTATATATCTCTTAAATATCAACATATACCCGTGTGATTTAGTTTACGAAGATTTTTCAATGCCGAGAACCTCGATCAGAGAGTAAAAAAGGCGTAAGGTTCACAATGGTGTAAAATTAAAATGGGATATACCGGGCTAGGATTCGAGTTACAGGAATAAGGGCCAAACCAACCACCCAAGAATGGAATCGTCAAGCGAAAACACTTGACAACCTCCTAGAAGCAGCTTTTCTTGCCACCAGACCTTTTGTAACACCCCGAAAATTTACGTCCTATAATGTCTTGACACGTGTCATAACCTTTGAACGTGTGAATGAATGTTCTTGAAGGACTAAAGTTGACAAACAATGAAACTATGTAAATTCAAGGGTTCAAAGTGTCAACAATGAATAAAGATACTTTACAATAACCCTACATGATGTTTATAACCTTAAACGAATGGATCATGGATCATACGAAGCGAATTGTGAAAGAAAGTGAGAGATTACAAACTACAGGGGTTAAATGTGTCAACATGTTAAAGATATACCTCTGAGTGACCTTATAGCAAACCCGAAGCCTTGTACGATTAATTATGCTCACTAGAATGCACCATAAAAATTTCACCAAGTTTCGTTGCCGTATGAGAAAGTTGTGATAAAATTCGTGTGTGAGGGTTAGAATCGCCAATATTGAAAATTAGGGCTTTTCGGGTGATCACAAAGTTACACGAGGACTTGAAAAAGATGGTATAAGTCTTGAAGCCCTTAGAATTCTACTTAGAGGGCCCAAAGCGCAAGAAATAAAGGTAAAAATCAAGTTTGGAAGTCCAGGGGTCAAAACTATCAACATTTGAAAGATTTTGTGCTGCAGAAGGGTAGCGCACCTCTACACTTTTAAGGTAGCGGTGCGCTAGCAGGTGTCAGATGCTGAAAAACCCACAGCTGGCTGTTCTAACCCGTTCCACCGACTTTAAACCTAGTATTTCGATTCTATGGGCCGAATAAAGTGGTTTATAACTTATATAGGGCACATATACTGATCTTGGATCATTACTTCACTCATTTGGTATCAATTTGAAGGATCAAAAGTTCTTGAAAAATTCTCATATTACAACATACAACCTCATATTCACTTCTGATCAATTGTGGAGCTTTCAAGCTAATACCAAGCCTTCCAAATCATCCATTAGTTGTGTGTAAGTATGCTTAACCCTTCCTAATTCATTTATACTTAGTTTCTAGCCTAGAAATCAAACCGTCGTAACTACGGTTTGACTTTGTGATAAATCACAATCGGTCCAGAGATTTTTCGAATCGAAAGTAGTTATAAGTTGGTATTTATATGGTTAATAAACCTCTAAAAGGGCACTCACTGATTTCAATCCTAACTATGTCGTTTGTCGAGTCAAACTTCTTCCGAAAAGTCAACAGAAATGTTAATCGCATATTTAATGATACGGAAGGCGTGTAATCTGTTTTATTAGTCATATAACTTGAAAATAAGTATATTAACATGTATAAGCTTGTTTGATTCGACAACTTTATGTTTTGAACCGATTCGGAACCGAGAGACACAAAAGTTTGACTTTTGCTTTGACCTCAGTTCTGACCCGATTTATATAGGTTTAGACATGCCTTAAAGTTCCATTAGGACCTAGTTACATGTGTGTATAAGCCTCTGCGTTTATACCACTCGAATCCCTAATCGTCCGATGTTTCCGTTAATCGCTTAAATATGGACCATAATGCCCTATTGCCTTAAAACGTGATTTTTGGAAATGTAAAAGAGTAGAAACTTAAATTACTGATATATAAACTTGTAACCAAAGTTTGACACCAATTCGAGGTCTGGATTGAGAGTTATGCTCATTAGCGCAAAATAGAAGCTTTATGTTAATAAAATGGCGTAATTAGCGTATGGCCTAGTTAAGCCTACTTTTTGATATCAAATATTTTACCCACTGATGTAATATATTATTTTGGGATTTTTAAAGATTTTTAATTAATTTTAGGCTGAGCATAACTAGTAGTCGTAGGCTTAATTCGGTAAATGTCGGTTTTGCCCTTACGGGCCATAAAATGAGTTTTACTTATCTAAACAACTCCAAACCTTTTGCTACTGATCACATATGATTAATAAATTATTTTAAGCCCTCTGGAAATATAAAAATATCAGATTTAAGTATCGAACCCGGAAGTGGCCTTTAATCGCCATAATTAGCGTTTTTAACGCATAGTATGTCTTAAAATCATATTGGACATACCCGGGTTGATACCTACTGATATATGAGGCAAATTATGATATTTTAACAGTAAGCAAAGGTTGATTAACTCAGACTTCGTTTTTGAGCTTTTTGGCTTATGTGAAATTACCAAAATACCCCTACGGGGCATAGTTTGGTTAAAAATGATAAATTTCACATATATGCTTTATCTTACTGTTATAACTCATTAATTTGAGTATGTTTACTGATTACATCAGACCTGTAACTCAGTTAAACACTTAAACCCTTTTACAACCTTTAAAATGACCAAAATACCCCTACGGGGCTTAATATGAGATTAAAATCGTTTTGGGCATAATGGAAGGTATCCTACTGATATCGCAACATATTTATGGCATGTTAACTTAGGAAACCTGTTTAGGACTCTTATCGTTACCCGTTACGCTTAGTACGTGTTAGGATCGGTTTATGTAACTAGTTTACATATATTAGCCGAAACGGGTCAAACCTTATCGGTTTTATCTCAAAATCCAGAAGGTGTTTAGATTTCCCATATTATACAAGTCTCCAAACTTGTCGGGTCTAAATCCCATTCTATTCCGGTCTTCGCCTTATCGTGCGTTTGAACCGTATCTTTCTATAAGACTAGCCGGTCTAAGCCTAGGCTTAATTAAAGGCCGTTAGCATTCTAATTGGTTTTTATACCATCATTCCAGACTAGAGATTTCCGGTAAATTGTACCTACGCTTACTTAAGTGAACACGGCTGAGTTATTAATTTCTGCTATTTAAGACAGGAGCTAGCTCAGGTAAATACTCTTAACTTATTTTCCCTATACGGGCTTGGGATACGGTATAATAATACCGCTTGGTCGGGTATTGAATCTTTAATCTTATTATGGTTAAATCATTGAGGTAACCCGGTTTAATCTGTATTGTTTGAAACAAAGACCTTTAGGGGTTAATGACCATGTCCCGGATATCCTAGTGACATCATTGTATTATAAAATGGCCACGTCTTAAGCACGGGGTGTAGGCATACACCTGACAGTGCTTAAGAGATAACGGTATCTCACTCTCTTGTGGGCCTATACTTGTGGCGTGTCTGTTAATCTGACTCGATTTCTACATCGTGCCCTGAACGTACAACGAACATGTAAATCTGTATACAAGGTTATAAATATAATTGTCCCAAGTTAAAAAGATTAATTTTGCCTCTATGCATTTTAATCCAAGTGTCGAAATATTTGCATGTCTTGTGCACCTAAACAAATTTTCATAAACATTTACAAAATGAGTCGGTTGAGTGTATTTACCAGTGAAAACTGACGTATTTTCCAAAAGGTTTAAGTGACAGGTACTGAACGTAATTCGCTGGAAGCTCAGGGCGTTTCTAAGGAATCTTGAAAGTTCTAGGTGCCTAAAGTCTGTTGAATAAAGTTTATGTTTTAAGATCCGCCTGTGGATCTTTTACTTCCGTTGTAATACTTTGATGTTACACTATTCGGATTGTAATATATTTATCCTTTTGCTTCCGCTGTGCATTTATATATTGTGTTGTTTGACTATGATGTTGCCAACCACGTCACGTTACTCCCCTACCGGGCCCACCGGTAACACGTGGAAATTCGGGGTGTGACACCTTTCTCCATCAATTAGGAATCTGATGCCGTCACTAAACACATTCCTTAAATTGTAGCCATTTGTTGAGTGTTTTTTTTTGGTGTCTAATCCGCATATATATCACCATTGCCCTTGATTTTCTTGACTGTATATCTCTTAAATCTCAACATATACACGTGTGATTTAGTCTACGAAGATTTTTCAATGCCGAGAACCTCGATCAGAGAGTAAAAATGGCGTAAGGTTCACAATGGTGTAAATTTAAAATGGGATATACCAGGCTAGGATTCGAGTTACAGGAACAAGGGCCAAACCAACCACCCAAGAATGGAATCGTCGAGCGAAAAAACTTGTCAACCTCCTAGAAGCATCTTTTCTTGCCACCAGACCTTTCTCCATCAATTAGGAATCTGATGCCGTCACTAAACACATTCCTTAAATTGTAGCCATTTGTTGAGTGATTTTTTTTGGTGTCTAATCCGCATATATATCACCATTGTCCTTGATTTTCCTGACTGTATATCTCTTAAATATCAACATATACATGTGTGATTTAGTTTACGAAGATTTTTCAATCCCGAGAACCTCGATCAGAGAGTAAAAAAGGCGTAAGGTTCACAATGGTGTAAAATTAAAATGGGATATACCAGCATAGGATTCGAGTTACAAGAATAAGGGCCAAACCAACCACCCAAGAATGGAATCGTCGAGCGAAAACACTTGACAACCTCCTAGAAGCAGCTTTTCTTGCCACCAGACCTTTCTCCATCAATTAGGAATCCGATGCCGTCACTAAACACATTCCTTAAATAGTAGCCATTTGTTGAGTGTTTTTTTTTGTGTCTAATCCACATATATATCACCATTGTCCTTGATTTTCCTGATTGTATATCTCTTAAATATCAACATATACATGTGTGATTTAGTTTACGAAGATTTTTCAATCCCGAGAACCTCGATCAGTGAGTAAAAAAGGCATAAGGTTCATAATGGTGTAAGATTAAAAAGGGATATACCGGTCTAGGATTCGAGTTACAGGAACAAGGGCCAAACCAACCACCCAAGAATGGAATCGTCAAGCGAAAACACTTGACAACCTCCTAGAAGCAGCTTTTCTTGCCACCAGACCTTTCTCCGTCAATTTGGAATCTGATGCCGTCACTAAACACATTCCTTAAATAGTAGCCATTTGTTGAGTGTTTTTTTTGGTGTCTAATCCACATATATATCACCATTGCCCTTGATTTTCTTGACTGTATATATCCCTTAAATATCAACATATACCCGTGTGATTTAGTTGACGAAGATTTTTCAATCCCGAGAACCTCGATCAGAGAGTAAAAAAGGCGTAAGGTTCACAATGGTGTAAAATTAAAATGGGATATACCGGGCTAGGATTCGAGTTACAGGAACAAGGGCCAAACCAACCACCCAAGAATGGAATCGTCGAGCGAAAACACTTGACAACCTCCTAGAAGCAACTTTTCTTACCACCAGACCTTTCTCCATCAATTAGAAATCTGATGCCGTCACTAAACACATTCCTTAAATTGCAGCCATTTGTTGAGTGTTTTTTTCGGTGTCCAATCCGCATATATATCACCATTGCCCTTGATTTTCTTGACTGTATATCTCTTAAATATCAAAATATACACGTGTGATTTAGTTTACGAAGATTTTTCAATGCCGAGAACCTCGATCAGAGAGTAAAAAAGGCGTAAGGTTCACAATGGTGTAAGATCAAAATGGGATATACCTGGCTACGATTCGAGTTACAGGAACAAAGGCCAAACCAACCACCCAAGAATGGAATCGTCGAGCGAAAACACTTGACCACCTCCTAGAAGCAGCTTTTCTTGCCACCAGACCTTTCTCCATCAATTTGGAATCTGATGCCGTCACTAAACACATTCCTTAAATAGTAGCCATTTGTTGAGTGTTTTTTTTGGTGTCTAATCCACATATATATCACCATTGCCCTTGATTTTCTTGACTGTATAAATCCCTTAAATATCAACATATACCCGTGTGATTTAGTTTACGAAGATTTTTCAATCCCGAGAACCTCGATCAGAGAGTAAAAAAGGCGTAAGGTTCACAATGGTGTAAAATTAAAATGGGATATACCGGGCTAGGATTCGAGTTACAGGAACAAGGGCCAAACCAACCACCCAAGAATGGAATCGTCGAGCGAAAACACTTGACAACCTCCTAGAAGCAACTTTTCTTACCACCAGACCTTTCTCCATCAATTAGAAATCTGATGCCGTCACTAAACACATTCCTTAAATTGCAGCCATTTGTTGAGTGTTTTTTTTGGTGTCCAATCCGCATATATATCACCATTGCCCTTGATTTTCTTGACTGTATATCTCTTAAATATCAAAATATACACGTGTGATTTAGTTTACGAAGATTTTTCAATGCCGAGAACCTCGATCAGAGAGTAAAAAAGGCGTAAGGTTCACAATGGTGTAAGATTAAAATGGGATATACCTGGCTACGATTCGAGTTACAGGAACAAGGGCCAAACCAACCACCCAAGAATAGAATCGTCGAGCGAAAACACTTGACAACCTCCTAGAAGCGGCTTTTCTTACCACCAGACCTTTCTCCATCAATAAGGAATCTGATGCCCTCACTAAACACATTCCTTAACCTGTTGCCATTTGTTGAGTGTTTTTTTTTTGGTGTCTAATCCGCATATATATCACCATTTCCCTTGATTTTCGTGACTGTATATATCTCTTAAATAGCAACATATACCCGTGTGATTTAGTTTACGAAGATTTTTCAATGCCGAGAACCTCGATCAGAGAGTAAAAAAGGCGTAAGGTTCACAATGGTGTAAAATTAAAATGGGATATACCGGGCTAGGATTCGAGTTACAGGAATAAGGGCCAAACCAACCACCCAAGAATGGAATCGTCAAGCGAAAACACTTGACAACCTCCTAGAAGCAGCTTTTCTTGCCACCAGACCTTTCTCCATCAATTAGGAATCTGATGCCGTCACTAAACACATTCCTTAAATTGTAGCCATTTGTTGAGTGTTTTTTTTGGTGTCTAATCCGCATATATATCACCATTGCCCTTGATTTTCTTGACTGTATATCTCTTAAATCTCAACATATACACGTGTGATTTAGTTTACAAAGATTTTTCAATGCCGAGAACCTCGATCAGAGAGTAAAAAAGGCGTAAGGTTCACAATGGTGTAAATTTAAAATGGGATATACCAGGCTAGGATTCAAGTTACAGGAACAAGGGCCAAACCAACCACCCAAGTATGGAATCGTCGAGCGAAAAAACTTGTCAACCTCCTAGAAGCATCTTTTCTTGCCACCAGACCTTTCTCCATCAATTAGGAATCTGATGTCGTCACTAAACACATTCCTTAAATTTTAGCCATTTGTTGAGTGTTTTTTTTTTTTTGGTGTCTAATCCGCATATATATCACCATCGCCCTTGATATTCTTGACTATATATCTCTTAAATGTCAACATATACACGTGTGATTTAGTTTACGAAGATTTTTCAATGCCGAGAACCTCGATCAGAGAGTAAAAAAGGCGTAAGGTTCACAATGGTGTAAAATTAAAATGGGATATACCGGCATAGGATTCGAGTTACAAGAATAAGGGCCAAACCAACCACCCAAGAATGGAATCGTCGAGCGAAAACACTTGACAACCTCCTAGAAGCAGCCTTTCTTACCACCTGACATTTCTCCATCAATTAGGAATCTGATGCCGTCACTAAACACATTCCTTAAATTGTAGCCATTTGTTGAGTGATTTTTTTTGTGTCTAATCCACATATATATCACCATTGTCCTTGATTTTCCTGACTGTATATCTCTTAAATATCAACATATACATGTGTGATTTAGTTTACGAAGATTTTTCAATCCCGAGAACCTCGATCAGTGAGTAAAAAAGGCATAAGGTTCATAATGGTGTAAGATTAAAAAGGGATATACCGGTCTAGGATTCGAGTTACAGGAACAAGGGCCAAACCAACCACCCTTGAATGGAATCGTCAAGCGAAAACACTTGACAACCTCCTAGATGCAGCTTTTCTTGCCACCAGACCTTTCTCCATCAATTAGGAATCCGATGCCGTCACTAAACACATTCCTTAAATAGTAGCCATTTGTTGAGTGTTTTTTTTGGTGTCTAATCCACATATATATCACCATTGTCCTTGATTTTCCTGACTGTATATCTCTTAAATATCAACATATACATGTGTGATTTAGTTTACGAAGATTTTTCAATCTCGAGAACCTCGATCAGTGAGTAAAAAAGGCATAAGGTTCATAATGGTGTAAGATTAATAGGGGATATACCGGTCTAGGATTCGAGTTACAGGTACAAGGGCCAAACCAACCACCCAAGAATGGAATCGTCAAGCGAAAACACTTGACAACCTCCTAGAAGCAGCTTTTCTTGCCACCATACCTTTCTCCATCAATTTGGAATCTGATGCCGTCACTAAACACATTCCTTAAATAGTAGCCATTTGTTGAGTGTTTTTTTTGGTGTCTAATCCACATATATATCACCATTGCCCTTGATTTTCTTGACTTTATATATCTATTAAATATCAACATATACCCGTGTGATTTAGTTTACGAAGATTTTTCAATCCCGAGAACCTCGATCAGAGAGTAAAAAAGGCGTAAGGTTCACAATGGTGTAAAATTAAAATGGGATATACCGGGCTAGGATTCGAGTTACAGGAACAAGGGCCAAACCAACCACCCAAGAATGGAATCGTCGAGCGAAAACACTTTACCACCTCCTAGAAGCAGCTTTTCTTGCCACCAGACCTTTCTCCATCAATTTGGAATCTGACGCCGTCACTAAACACATTCGTTAAATAGTAGCCATTTGTTGAGTGTTTTTTTTTTGGTATCTAATCCACATATATATCACCATTGCCCTTGATTTTCTTGACTGTATATATCTCTTAAATGTCAACATATACCCGTGTGATTTAGTTTACGAAGATTTTTCAATCCCGAGAACCTCGATCAGAGAGTAAAAAACGCGTAAGGTTCACAATGGTGTAAAATTAAAATGGGATATACCGGGCTAGGATTCGAGTTACAGGAACAAGGGCCAAACCAACCACCCAAGAATGGAATCGTCGAGCGAAAACACTTGACAACCTCCTAGAAGCAACTTTTCTTACCACCAGACCTTTCTCCATCAATTAGAAATCTGATGCCATCACTAAACACATTCCTTAAATTGCAGTCATTTGTTGAGTGTTTTTTTTGGTGTCTAATCCGCATATATATCACCATTGCCCTTGATTTTCTTGACTGTATATCTCTTAAATATCAAAATATACACGTGTGATTTAGTTTACGAAGATTTTTCAATGCCGAGAACCTCGATCAGAGAGTAAGAAAGGCGTAAGGTTCACAATGGTGTAAGATTAAAATGGGATATACCGGGCTAGGATTCGAGTTCCAGGAACAAGGTCCAAACCAACCACCCAAGAATGGAATCGTCGAGCGAAAACACTTGACAACATCATAGAAGCAGCTTTTCTTACCACCAGACCTTTTCTATCAATTAGGAATCTGATGCCGTCACTAAACACATTCCTTAAATTGTTACCATTTGTTGAGTGTTTTTTTGGTTTCTAATCCGCATATATATCACCATTTCCCTTGATTTTCGTGACTGTATATCTCTTAAATATCAACATATACAAGTCTGATTTAGTTTACGACGATTTTTCAATGCCGAGAACCTCGATCAGAGAGTAAAAAAGGCGTAAATTTCACAATGGTGTAAAATTAAAATGGGATATACCGGGCTAGGATTCGAGTTACAGGAACAACGGCCAAACCAACCACCCAAGAATGGAATCGTCGAGCGAAAACACTTTACCACCTCCTAGAAGCAGCTTTTCTTGCCACCAGACCTTTCTCCATCAATTTGGAATCTGACGCCGTCACTAAACACATTCGTTAAATAGTAGCCATTTGTTGAGTGTTTTTTTTTTTTGGTATCTAATCCACATATATATCACCATTGCCCTTGATTTTCTTGACTGTATATATCTCTTAAATGTCAACATATACCCGTGTGATTTAGTTTACGAAGATTTTTCAATCCCGAGAACCTCGATCAGAGAGTAAAAAACGCGTAAGGTTCACAATGGTGTAAAATTAAAATGGGATATACCGGGCTAGGATTCGAGTTACAGGAACAAGGGTCAAACCAACCACCCAAGAATGGAATCGTCGAGCGAAAACACTTGATAACCTCCTAGAAGCAACTTTTCTTACCACCAGACCTTTCTCCATCAATTAGAAATCTGATGCCATCACTAAACACATTCCTTAAATTGCAGTTATTTGTTGAGTGTTTTTTTTTTGTGTCTAATCCGCATATATATCACCATTGCCCTTGATTTTCTTGACTGTATATCTCTTAAATATCAAAATATACACGTGTGATTTAGTTTACGAAGATTTTTCAATGCCGAGAACCTCGATCAGAGAGTAAGAAAGGCGTAAGGTTCACAATGGTGTAAGATTAAAATGGGATATACCGGGCTAGGATTCGAGTTCCAGGAACAAGGGCCAAACCAACCACCCAAGAATGGAATCGTCGAGCAAAAACACTTGACAACATCATAGAAGCAGCTTTTCTTACCACCAGACCTTTTCTATCAATTAGGAATCTGATGCCGTCACTAAACACATTCCTTAAATTGTTACCATTTGTTGAGTGTTTTTTTGGTTTCTAATCCGCATATATATCACCATTTCCCTTGATTTTCGTGACTGTATATCTCTTAAATATCAACATATACAAGTCTGATTTAGTTTACGACGATTTTTCAATGCCGAGAACCTCGATCAGAGAGTAAAAAAGGCGTAAATTTCACAATGGTATAAAATTAAAATGGGATATACCGGGCTAGGATTCGAGTTACAGGAACAAAGGCCAAAACAACCACCCAAGAATGGAATCGTCGAGCGAAAACACTTGACCACCTCCTAGTAGCAGCTTTTCTTGCCACCAGACCTTTCTCCATCAATTTGGAATCTGATGCCGTCACTAAACACATTCCTTAAATAGTAGCCATTTGTTGAGTGTTTTTTTTGGTGTCTAATCCACATATATATCACCATTGCCCTTGATTTTCTTAACTTTATATATCTATTAAATATCAACATATACCCGTGTGATTTAGTTTACGAAGATTTTTCAATCCCGAGAACCTCGATCAGAGAGTAAAAAAGGCGTAAGGTTCACAATGGTGTAAAATTAAAATGGGATATACCAGGCTAGGATTCGAGTTACAGGAACAAGGGCCAAACCAACCACCCAAGAATGGAATCGTCGAGCGAAACCACTTTACCACCTCCTAGAAGCAGCTTTTCTTGCCACCAGACCTTTCTCCATCAATTTGGAATCTGATGCCGTCACTAAACACATTCGTTAAATAGTAGCCATTTGTTGAGTGTTTTTTTTTTTTTTTTGGTATCTAATCCACATATATATCACCATTGCCCTTGATTTTCTTGACTTTATATATCTCTTAAATATCAACATATACCCGTGTGATTTAGTTTACGAAGATTTTTCAATCCCGAGAACCTCGATCAGAGAGTAAAAAAGGCGTAAGGTTCACAATGGTGTAAAATTAAAATGGGATATACCGGGCTAGGATTCGAGTTACAGGAACAAGGGCCAAACCAACCACCCAAGAATGGAATCGTCGAGCGAAAACACTTGACAACCTCCTAGAAGCAACTTTTCTTACCACCAGACCTTTCTCCATCAATTAGAAATCTGATGCCGTCACTAAACACATTCCTTAAATTGCAGCCATTTGTTGAGTGTTTTTTTTGGTGTCCAATCCGCATATATATCACCATTGCCCTTGATTTTCTTAACTGTATATCTCTTAAATATCAAAATATACACGTGTGATTTAGTTTACGAAGATTTTTCAATGCCGAGAACCTCGATCAGAGAGTAAAAAAGGCGTAAGGTTCACAATGGTGTAAGATTAAAATGGGATATACCTGGCTACGATTCGAGTTACAGGAACAAGGGCCAAACCAACCACCCAAGAATGGAATCGTCGAGCGAAAACACTTGACAACCTCCTAGAAGCGGCTTTTCTTACCACCAGACCTTTCTCCATCAATTAGGAATCTGATGCCCTCACTAAACACATTCCTTAACCTGTTGCCATTTGTTGAGTGTTTTTTTTTGTGTCTAATCCGCATATATATCACCATTTCCCTTGATTTTCGTGACTGTATATATCTCTTAAATATCAACATATACCCGTGTGATTTAGTTTACGAAGATTTTTCAATGCCGAGAACCTCGATCAGAGAGTAAAAAAGGCGTAAGGTTCACAATGGTGTAAAATTAAAATGGGATATACCGGGCTAGGATTCGAGTTACAGGAACAAGGGCCAAACCAACCACCCAAGAATGGAATCGTCGAGCGAAAACACTTGACAACCTCCTAGAAGCAGCTTTTCTTGCCACCAGACCTTTCTCCATCAATTAGGAATCTGATACCGTCACTAAACACATTCCTTAAATTGTAGGCATTTGTTGAGTGTTTTTTTTGGTGTCTAATCCGCATATATATCACCATTGCCCTTGATTTTCTTGACTGTATATCTCTTAAATATCAAAATATACACGTGTGATTTAGTTTACGAAGATTTTTCAATGCCGAGAACCTCGATCAGAGAGTAAGAAAGGCGTAAGGTTCACAATGGTGTAAGATTAAAATGGGATATACCGGGCTAGGATTCGAGTTCCAGGAACAAGGTCCAAACCAACCACCCAAGAATGGAATCGTCGAGCGAAAACACTTGACAACATCATAGAAGCAGCTTTTCTTACCACCAGACCTTTTCTATCAATTAGGAATCTGATGCCGTCACTAAACACATTCCTTAAATTGTTACCATTTGTTGAGTGTTTTTTTGGTTTCTAATCCGCATATATATCACCATTTCCCTTGATTTTCGTGACTGTATATCTCTTAAATATCAACATATACAAGTCTGATTTAGTTTACGACGATTTTTCAATGCCGAGAACCTCGATCAGAGAGTAAAAAAGGCGTAAATTTCACAATGGTGTAAAATTAAAATGGGATATACCGGGCTAGGATTCGAGTTACAGGAACAACGGCCAAACCAACCACCCAAGAATGGAATCGTCGAGCGAAAACACTTTACCACCTCCTAGAAGCAGCTTTTCTTGCCACCAGACCTTTCTCCATCAATTTGGAATCTGACGCCGTCACTAAACACATTCGTTAAATAGTAGCCATTTGTTGAGTGTTTTTTTTTTTGGTATCTAATCCACATATATATCACCATTGCCCTTGATTTTCTTGACTGTATATATCTCTTAAATGTCAACATATACCCGTGTGATTTAGTTTACGAAGATTTTTCAATCCCGAGAACCTCGATCAGAGAGTAAAAAACGCGTAAGGTTCACAATGGTGTAAAATTAAAATGGGATATACCGGGCTAGGATTCGAGTTACAGGAACAAGGGTCAAACCAACCACCCAAGAATGGAATCGTCGAGCGAAAACACTTGATAACCTCCTAGAAGCAACTTTTCTTACCACCAGACCTTTCTCCATCAATTAGAAATCTGATGCCATCACTAAACACATTCCTTAAATTGCAGTTATTTGTTGAGTGTTTTTTTTTTGTGTCTAATCCGCATATATATCACCATTGCCCTTGATTTTCTTGACTGTATATCTCTTAAATATCAAAATATACACGTGTGATTTAGTTTACGAAGATTTTTCAATGCCGAGAACCTCGATCAGAGAGTAAGAAAGGCGTAAGGTTCACAATGGTGTAAGATTAAAATGGGATATACCGGGCTAGGATTCGAGTTCCAGGAACAAGGGCCAAACCAACCACCCAAGAATGGAATCGTCGAGCAAAAACACTTGACAACATCATAGAAGCAGCTTTTCTTACCACCAGACCTTTTCTATCAATTAGGAATCTGATGCCGTCACTAAACACATTCCTTAAATTGTTACCATTTGTTGAGTGTTTTTTTTGGTTTCTAATCCGCATATATATCACCATTTCCCTTGATTTTCGTGACTGTATATCTCTTAAATATCAACATATACAAGTCTGATTTAGTTTACGACGATTTTTCAATGCCGAGAACCTCGATCAGAGAGTAAAAAAGGCGTAAATTTCACAATGGTATAAAATTAAAATGGGATATACCGGGCTAGGATTCGAGTTACAGGAACAAAGGCCAAAACAACCACCCAAGAATGGAATCGTCGAGCGAAAACACTTGACCACCTCCTAGTAGCAGCTTTTCTTGCCACCAGACCTTTCTCCATCAATTTGGAATCTGATGCCGTCACTAAACACATTCCTTAAATAGTAGCCATTTGTTGAGTGTTTTTTTTGGTGTCTAATCCACATATATATCACCATTGCCCTTGATTTTCTTAACTTTATATATCTATTAAATATCAACATATACCCGTGTGATTTAGTTTACGAAGATTTTTCAATGCCGAGAACCTCGATCAGAGAGTAAAAAAGGCGTAAGGTTCACAATGGTGTAAAATTAAAATGGGATATACCAGGCTAGGATTCGAGTTACAGGAACAAGGGCCAAACCAACCACCCAAGAATGGAATCGTCGAGCGAAACCACTTTACCACCTCCTAGAAGCAGCTTTTCTTGCCACCAGACCTTTCTCCATCAATTTGGAATCTGATGCCGTCACTAAACACATTCGTTAAATAGTAGCCATTTGTTGAGTGTTTTTTTTTTTTTTTTGGTATCTAATCCACATATATATCACCATTGCCCTTGATTTTCTTGACTTTATATATCTCTTAAATATCAACATATACCCGTGTGATTTAGTTTACGAAGATTTTTCAATCCCGAGAACCTCGATCAGAGAGTAAAAAAGGCGTAAGGTTCACAATGGTGTAAAATTAAAATGGGATATACCGGGCTAGGATTCGAGTTACAGGAACAAGGGCCAAACCAACCACCCAAGAATGGAATCGTCGAGCGAAAACACTTGACAACCTCCTAGAAGCAACTTTTCTTACCACCAGACCTTTCTCCATCAATTAGAAATCTGATGCCGTCACTAAACACATTCCTTAAATTGCAGCCATTTGTTGAGTGTTTTTTTTGGTGTCCAATCCGCATATATATCACCATTGCCCTTGATTTTCTTAACTGTATATCTCTTAAATATCAAAATATACACGTGTGATTTAGTTTACGAAGATTTTTCAATGCCGAGAACCTCGATCAGAGAGTAAAAAAGGCGTAAGGTTCACAATGGTGTAAGATTAAAATGGGATATACCTGGCTACGATTCGAGTTACAGGAACAAGGGCCAAACCAACCACCCAAGAATGGAATCGTCGAGCGAAAACACTTGACAACCTCCTAGAAGCGGCTTTTCTTACCACCAGACCTTTCTCCATCAATTAGGAATCTGATGCCCTCACTAAACACATTCCTTAACCTGTTGCCATTTGTTGAGTGTTTTTTTTTGTGTCTAATCCGCATATATATCACCATTTCCCTTGATTTTCGTGACTGTATATATCTCTTAAATATCAACATATACCCGTGTGATTTAGTTTACGAAGATTTTTCAATGCCGAGAACCTCGATCAGAGAGTAAAAAAGGCGTAAGGTTCACAATGGTGTAAAATTAAAATGGGATATACCGGGCTAGGATTCGAGTTACAGGAACAAGGGCCAAACCAACCACCCAAGAATGGAATCGTCGAGCGAAAACACTTGACAACCTCCTAGAAGCAGCTTTTCTTGCCACCAGACCTTTCTCCATCAATTAGGAATCTGATACCGTCACTAAACACATTCCTTAAATTGTAGGCATTTGTTGAGTGTTTTTTTTGGTGTCTAATCCGCATATATATCACCATTGCCCTTGATTTTCTTGACTGTATATCTCTTAAATCTCAACATATACACGTGTGATTTAGTTTACGAAGATTTTTCAATGCCGAGAACCTCGATCAGAGAGTAAAAAAGGCGTAAGGTTCACAATGGTGTAAATTTAAAATGGGATATACCAGGCTAGGATTCGAGTTACAGGAAAAAGGGCCAAACCAACCACCCAAGAATGGAATCGTCGAGCGAAAAAACTTGTCAACCTCCTAGAAGCATCTTTTCTTGCCACCAGACCTTTCTCCATCAATTAGGAATCTGATGTCGTCACTAAACACATTCCTTAAATTGTAGCCATTTGTTGAGTGTTTTTTTTTTGGTGTCTAATCCGCATATATATCACCATTGCCCTTGATATTCTTGACTATATATCTCTTAAATGTCAACATATACACGTGTGATTTAGTTTACGAAGATTTTTCAATGCCGAGAACCTCGATCAGAGAGTAAAAAAGGCGTAAGGTTCACAATGGTGTAAGATTAAAATGGGATATACCTGGCTACGATTCGAGTTACAGGAACAAGGGCCAAACCAACCACCCAAGAATGGAATCGTCGAGCGAAAACACTTGACAACCTCCTAGAAGCGGCTTTTCTTACCACCAGACCTTTCTCCATCAATTAGGAATCTGATGCCCTCACTAAACACATTCCTTAACCTGTTGCCATTTGTTGAGTGTTTTTTTTTGGTGTCTAATCCGCATATATATCACCATTTCCCTTGATTTTCGTGACTGTATATATCTCTTAAATATCAACATATACCCGTGTGATTTAGTTTACGAAGATTTTTCAATGCCGAGAACCTCGATCAGAGAGTAAAAAAGGCGTAAGGTTCACAATGGTGTAAGATTAAAATGGGATATACCTGGCTACGATTCGAGTTACAGGAACAAGGGCCAAACCAACCACCCAAGAATGGAATCGTCGAGCGAAAACACTTGACAACCTCCTAGAAGCGGCTTTTCTTACCACCAGACCTTTCTCCATCAATTAGGAATCTGATGCCCTCACTAAACACATTCCTTAACCTGTTGCCATTTGTTGAGTGTTTTTTTTTTGTGTTTAATCCGCATATATATCACCATTTCCCTTGATTTTCGTGACTGTATATATCTCTTAAATATCAACATATACCCGTGTGATTTAGTTTACGAAGATTTTTCAATGCCGAGAACCTCGATCAGAGAGTAAAAAAGGCGTAAGGTTCACAATGGTGTAAAATTAAAATGGGATATACCGGGCTAGGATTCGAGTTACAGGAACAAGGGCCAAACCAACCACCCAAGAATGGAATCGTCGAGCGAAAACACTTGACAACCTCCTAGAAGCAGCTTTTCTTGCCACCAGACCTTTCTCCATCAATTAGGAATCTGATACCGTCACTAAACACATTCCTTAAATTGTAGGCATTTGTTGAGTGTTTTTTTTGGTGTCTAATCCGCATATATATCACCATTGCCCTTGATTTTCGTGACTGTATATCTCTTAAATCTCAACATATACACGTGTGATTTAGTTTACGAAGATTTTTCAATGCCGAGAACCTCGATCAGAGAGTAAAAAAGGCGTAAGGTTCACAAAGGTGTAAATTTAAAATGGGATATACCAGGCTAGGATTCGAGTTACAGGAAAAAGGGCCAAACCAACCACCCAAGAATGGAATCGTCGAGCGAAAAAACTTGTCAACCTCCTAGAAGCATCTTTTCTTGCCACCAGACCTTTCTCCATCAATTAGGAATCTGATGTCGTCACTAAACACATTCCTTAAATTGTAGCCATTTGTTGAGTGTTTTTTTTTGGTGTCTAATCTGCATATATATCACCATTGCCCTTGATATTCTTGACTATATATCTCTTAAATGTCAACATATACACGTGTGATTTAGTTTACGAAGATTTTTCAATGCCGAGAACCTCGATCAGAGAGTAAAAAAGGCATAAGGTTCACAATGGTGTAAAATTAAAATGGGATATACCGGCATAGGATTCGAGTTACAAGAATAAGGGCCAAACAAACCACCCAAGAATGGAATCGTCGAGCGAAAACACTTGACAACCTCCTAGAAGCAGCCTTTCTTACCACCTGACATTTCTCCATCAATTAGGAATCTGATGTCGTCACTAAACACATTCCTTAAATTGTAGCCATTTGTTGAGTGATTTTTTTTGGTGTCTAATCCACATATATATCACCATTGTCCTTGATTTTCCTGACTGTATATCTCCTAAATATCAACATATACATGTGTGATTTAGTTTACGAAGATTTTTCAATCCCGAGAACCTCGATCAGTGAGTAAAAAAGGCATAAGGTTCATAATGGTGTAAGATTAAAAAGGGATATACCGGTCTAGGATTCGAGTTACAGGAACAAGGGCCAAACCAACCACCCAAGAATGGAATCGTCAAGCGAAAACACTTGACAACCTCCTAGAAGCAGCTTTTCTTGCCACCAGACCTTTCTCCATCAATTAGGAATCCGATGCCGTCACTAAACACATTCCTTAAATAGTAGCCATTTGTTGAGTGTTTTTTTTTGGTGTCTAATCCACATATATATCACCATTGTCCTTGATTTTCCTGACTGTATATCTCTTAAATATCAACATATACATGTGTGATTTAGTTTACGAAGATTTTTCAATCCCGAGAACCTCGATCAGTGAGTAAAAAAGGCATAAGGTTCATAATGGTGTAAGATTAAAAAGGGATATACCGGTATAGGATTCGAGTTACAGGAACAAGGGCCAAACCAACCACCCAAGAATGGAATCGTCAAGCGAAAACACTTGACAACCTCCTAGAAGCAGCTTTTCTTGCCACCAGACCTTTCTCCATCAATTTGGAATCTGATGCCGTCACTAAACACATTCCTTAAATAGTAGCCATTTGTTGAGTGTTTTTTTTGGTGTCTAATCCACATATATATCACCATTGCCCTTGATTTTCTTGACTTTATATATCTCTTAAATATCAACATATACCCGTGTGATTTAGTTTACGGAGATTTTTCAATCCCGAGAACCTCGATCAGAGAGTAAAAAAGGCGTAAGGTTCACAATGGTGTAAAATTAAAATGGGATATACCGGGCTAGGATTCGAGTTACAGGAACAAGGGCCAAACCAACCACCCAAGAATGGAATCGTCGAGCGAAAACACTTGACAACCTCCTAGAAGCAACTTTTCTTACCACCAGACCTTTCTCCATCAATTAGAAATCTGATGCCGTCACTAAACACATTCCTTAAATTGCAGTCATTTGTTGACTGTTTTTTTGGTGTCTAATCCGCATATATATCACCATTTCCCTTGATTTTCGTGACTGTATATCTCTTAAATATCAACATATAAACGTGTGATTTAGTTTACGACGATTTTTCAATGCCGAGAACCTCGATCTGAGAGTAAAAAAGGCGTAAGGTTCACAATGGTGTAAAATTAAAATGGGATATACCGGGCTAGGATTCGAGTTACAGGAACAAAGGCCAAACGAACCACCCAAGAATGGAATCGTCGAGCGAAAACACTTGACCACCTCCTAGAAGAAGCTTTTCTTGCCACCAGACCTTTCTCCATCAATTAGGAATCTGATGCCGTCATTAAACACATTCCTTAAATTGTAGCCATTTGTTGAGGGTTTTTTTTTGGTGCCTAATCCGCATATATATCACCGTTGCCCTTGATTTTCTTGACTGTATATCTCTTAAATGTCAACATATACACGTGTGATTTTGTTTACGAAGATTTTTCAATGCCAAGAACCTCGATCAGAGAGTAAAAAGGGCATAAGGTTCACAATGGTGTAAGATTAAAATGGGATATAACGGGCTAGGATTCGAGTTACAGGAACAAAGGCCAAACCAACCACCCAAGAATGGAATCGTCGAGCGAAAACACTTGACAACCTCCTAGAAGCAGCTTTTCTTACCACCAGACCTTTCTCCATCAATTAGGAATCTAATGCCGTCACTAAATACATTCCTTAAATTGTTTCCATTTGTTGAGTGTTTTTTTTTTTGGTGTCTAATCCGCATATATATCACCATTTCCCTTGATTTTCGTGACTGTATATCTCTTAAATATCAACATATACAAGTCTGATTTAGTTTACGACGATTTTTCAATGCCGAGAACCTTGATCAGAGAGTAAAAAAGGCGTAAGGTTCACAATGGTGTAAAATTAAAATGGGATATACCGGGCTAGGATTCGAGTTACAGGAACAAAGGCCAAACCAACCACCCAAGAATGGAATCGTCGAGCGAAAACACTTGACCACCTCCTAGAAGCAGCTTTTCTTGCAACCAGACCTTTCTCCATCAATTTGGAATCTGATGCCGTCACTAAACACATTCCTTAAATTGCAGCCATTTGTTGAGTGTTTTTTTTTTTGGTGTCTAATCCACATATATATCACCATTGCCCTTGATTTTCTTGACTGTATATATCTCTTAAATATCAACATATACCCGTGTGATTTAGTTTACGAAGATTTTTCAATCCCGAGAACCTCGATCAGAGAGTAAAAAAGGCGTAAGGTTCACAATGGTGTAAAATTAAAATGGGATATACCGGGCTAGGATTCGAGTTACAGGAACAAGGGCCAAACCAACCACCCAAGAATGGAATCGTCGAGCGAAAACACTTGACAACCTCCTAGAAGCAACTTTTCTTACCACCAGACCTTTCTCCATCAATTAGAAATCTGATGCCGTCACTAAACACATTCCTTAAATTGCAGCCATTTGTTGAGTGTTTTTTTTGGTGTCCAATCCGCATATATATCACCATTGCCCTTGATTTTCTTGACTGTATATCTCTTAAATATCAAAATATACACGTGTGATTTAGTTTACGAAGATTTTTCAATGCCGAGAACCTCGATCAGAGAGTAAAAAAGGTGTAAGGTTCACAATGGTGTAAGATTAAAATGGGATATACCTGGCTACGATTCGAGTTACAGGAACAAGGGCCAAACCAACCACCCAAGAATGGAATCGTCGAAGCGAAAACACTTGACAACCTCCTAGAAGCGGCTTTTCTTACCACTAGACCTTTCTCCATCAATTAGGAATCTGATGCCCTCACTAAACACATTCCTTAACCTGTTGCCATTTGTTGAGTTTTTTTTTTGGTGTCTAATCCGCATATATATCACCATTTCCCTTGATTTTCGTGACTGTATATATCTCTTAAATGTCAACATATACACGTGTGATTTTGTTTACGAAGATTTTTCAATGCCAAGAACCTCGATCAGAGAGTAAAAAAGGCGTAAGGTTCACAATGGTGTAAGATTAAAATGGGATATACCGGGCTAGGATTTGAGTTACAGGAACAAAGTCCAAACCAACCACCCAAGAATGGAATCGTCGAGCGAAAACACTTGACCACCTCCTAGAAGCAGCTTTTCTTACCACCAGACCTTTCTCCATCAATTAGGAATCTAATGCCGTCACTAAATACATTCCTTAAATTGTTTCCATTTGTTGAGTGTTTTTTTTTTGGTGTCTAATCCGCATATATATCACCATTTCCCTTGATTTTCGTGACTGTATATCTCTTAAATATCAACATATACAAGTCTGATTTAGTTTACGACGATTTTTCAATGCCGAGAACCTCGATCAGAGAGTAAAAAAGGCGTAAGGTTCACAATGGTGTAAAATTAAAATGGGATATACCGGGCTAGGATTCGAGTTACAGGAACAAAGGCCAAACCAACCACCCAAGAATGGAATCGTCGAGCGAAAACACTTGACCACCTCCTAGAAGCAGCTTTTCTTGCCGCCGGACCTTTCTCCATCAATTTGGAATCTGATGCCGTCACTAAACACATTCCTTAAATAGTAGCCATTTGTTGAGTGTTTTTTTTTGGTGTCTAATCCACATATATATCACCATTGCCCTTGATTTTCTTGACTGTATATATCTCTTAAATATCAACATATACCCGTGTGATTTAGTTTACGAAGATTTTTCAATCCCGAGAACCTCAATCAGAGAGTAAAAAAGGCGTAAGGTTCACAATGGTGTAAAATTAAAATGGGATATACCGGGCTAGGATTCGAGTTACAGGAACAAGGGCCAAACCAACCACCCAAGAATGGAATCGTCGAGCCAAAACACTTGACAACCTCCTAGAAGCAACTTTTCTTACCACCAGACCTTTCTCCATCAATTAGAAATCTGATGCCGTCACTAAACACAATCCTTAAATTGCAGCCATTTGTTGAGTGTTTTTTTTGGTTTCCAATCCGCATATATATCACCATTGCCCTTGATTTTCTTGACTGTATATCTCTTAAATATCAAAATATACACGTGTGATTTAGTTTACGAAGATTTTTCAATGCCGAGAACCTCGATCAGAGAGTAAAAATGGCGTAAGGTTCACAATGGTGTAAGATTAAAATGGGATATACCTGGCTACGATTCGAGTTACAGGAACAAGGGCCAAACCAACCACCCAAGAATGGAATCGTCGAGCGAAAACACTTGACAACCTCCTAGAAGCAACTTTTCTTACCACCAGACCTTTCTCCATCAATTAGAAATCTGATGCCGTCACTAAACACATTCCTTAAATTGCAGCCATTTGTTGAGTGTTTTTTTTGGTGTCCAATCCGCATATATATCACCATTGCCCTTGATTTTCTTGACTGTATATCTCTTAAATATCAAAATATACACGTGTGATTTAGTTTACGAAGATTTTTCAATGCCGAGAACCTCGATCAGAGAGTAAAAAAGGTGTAAGGTTCACAATGGTGTAAGATTAAAATGGGATATACCTGGCTACGATTCGAGTTACAGGAACAAGGGCCAAACCAACCACCCAAGAATGGAATCGTCGAAGCGAAAACACTTGACAACCTCCTATAAGCGGCTTTTCTTACCACTAGACCTTTCTCCATCAATTAGGAATCTGATGCCCTCACTAAACACATTCCTTAACCTGTTGCCATTTGTTGAGTTTTTTTTTGGTGTCTAATCCGCATATATATCACCATTTCCCTTGATTTTCGTGACTGTATATATCTCTTAAATGTCAACATATACACGTGTGATTTTGTTTACGAAGATTTTTCAATGCCAAGAACCTCGATCAGAGAGTAAAAAAGGCGTAAGGTTCACAATGGTGTAAGATTAAAATGGGATATACCGGGCTAGGATTTGAGTTACAGGAACAAAGTCCAAACCAACCACCCAAGAATGGAATCGTCGAGCGAAAACACTTGACAACCTCCTAGAAGCAGCTTTTCTTACCACCAGACCTTTCTCCATCAATTAGGAATCTAATGCCGTCACTAAATACATTCCTTAAATTGTTTCCATTTGTTGAGTGTTTTTTTTTTGGTGTCTAATCCGCATATATATCACCATTTCCCTTGATTTTCGTGACTGTATATCTCTTAAATATCAACATATACAAGTCTGATTTAGTTTACGACGATTTTTCAATGCCGAGAACCTCGATCAGAGAGTAAAAAAGGCGTAAGGTTCACAATGGTGTAAAATTAAAATGGGATATACCGGGCTAGGATTCGAGTTACAGGAACAAAGGCCAAACCAACCACCCAAGAATGGAATCGTCGAGCGAAAACACTTGACCACCTCCTAGAAGCAGCTTTTCTTGCCACCAGACCTTTCTCCATCAATTTGGAATCTGATGCCGTCACTAAACACATTCCTTAAATAGTAGCCATTTGTTGAGTGTTTTTTTTTGGTGTCTAATCCACATATATATCACCATTGCCCTTGATTTTCTTGACTGTATATATCTCTTAAATATCAACATATACCCGTGTGATTTAGTTTACGAAGATTTTTCAATCCCGAGAACCTCAATCAGAGAGTAAAAAAGGCGTAAGGTTCACAATGGTGTAAAATTAAAATGGGATATACCGGGCTAGGATTCGAGTTACAGGAACAAGGGCCAAACCAACCACCCAAGAATGGAATCGTCGAGCCAAAACACTTGACAACCTCCTAGAAGCAACTTTTCTTACCACCAGACCTTTCTCCATCAATTAGAAATCTGATGCCGTCACTAAACACAATCCTTAAATTGCAGCCATTTGTTGAGTGTTTTTTTTGGTGTCCAATCCGCATATATATCACCATTGCCCTTGATTTTCTTGACTGTATATCTCTTAAATATCAAAATATACACGTGTGATTTAGTTTACGAAGATTTTTCAATGCCGAGAACCTCGATCAGAGAGTAAAAATGGCGTAAGGTTCACAATGGTGTAAGATTAAAATGGGATATACCTGGCTACGATTCGAGTTACAGGAACAAGGGCCAAACCAACCACCCAAGAATGGAATCGTCGAGCGAAAACACTTGACAACCTCCTAGAAGCGGCTTTTCTGACCACCAGACCTTTCTCCATCAATTAGGAATCTGATGCCCTCACTAAACACATTCCTTAACCTGTTGCCATTTGTTGAGTGTTTTTTTTGGTGTCTAATCCGCATATATATCACCATTTCCCTTGATTTTCGTGACTGTATATATCTCTTAAATATCAACATATACCCGTGTGATTTAGTTTACGAAGATTTTTCAATGCCGAGAACCTCGATCAGAGAGTAAAAAAGGCGTAAGGTTCACAATGGTGTAAAATTAAAATGGGATATACCGGGCTAGGATTCGAGTTACAGGAACAAGGGCCAAACCAACCACCCAAGAATGGAATCGTCGAGCGAAAACACTTGACAACCTCCTAGAAGCAGCTTTTCTTGCCACCAGACCTTTCTCCATCAATTAGGAATCTGATGCCGTCACTAAACACATTCCTTAAATTGTAGCCATTTGTTGAGTGTTTTTTTTGGTGTCTAATCCGCATATATATCACCATTGCCCTTGATTTTCTTGACTGTATATCTCTTAAATCTCAACATATACACGTGTGATTTTGTTTACGAAGATTTTTCAATGCCGAGAACCTCGATCAGAGAGTAAAAAAGGCGTAAGGTTCACAATGGTGTAAATTTAAAATGGGATATACCAGGCTAGGATTCGAGTTACAGGAACAAGGGCCAAACCAACCACCCAAGAATGGAATCGTCGAGCGAAAAAACTTGTCAACCTCCTAGAAGCATCTTTTCTTGCCACCAGACCTTTCTCCATCAATTAGGAATCTGATGTCGTCACTAAACACATTCCTTAAATTGTAGCCATTTGTTGAGTGTTTTTTTTGGCGTCTAATCCGCATATATATCACCATTGCCCTTGATATTCTTGACTATATATCTCTTAAATGTCAACATATACACGTGTGATTTAGTTTACGAAGATTTTTCAATGCCGAGAACCTCGATCAGAGAGTAAAAAAGGCGTAAGGTTCACAATGGTGTAAAATTAAAATGGGATATACCGGCATAGGATTCGAGTTACAAGAATAAGGGCCAAACCAACCACCCAAGAATGGAATCGTCGAGCGAAAACACTTGACAACCTCCTAGAAGCAGCCTTTCTTACCACCTGACATTTCTCCATCAATTAGGAATCTGATGCCGTCACTAAACACATTCCTTAAATTGTAGCCATTTGTTGAGTGATTTTTTTTGGTGTCTAATCCACATATATATCACCATTGTCCTTGATTTTCCTGACTGTATATCTCTTAAATATCAACATATACATGTGTGATTTAGTTTACGAAGATTTTTCAATCCCGAGAACCTCGATCAGTGAGTAAAAAAGGCATAAGGTTCATAATGGTGTAAGATTAAAAAGGGATATACCGGTCTAGGATTCGAGTTACAGGAACAAGGGCCAAACCAACCACCCAAGAATGGAATCGTCAAGCGAAAACACTTGACAACCTCCTAGAAGCAGCTTTTCTTGCCACCAGACCTTTCTCCATCAATTTGGAATCTGATGCCGGCACTAAACACATTCCTTAAATAGTAGCCATTTGTTGAGTGTTTTTTTGGTGTCTAATCCACATATATATCACCATTGCCCTTGATTTTCTTGACTTTATATATCTCTTAAATATCAACATATACCCGTGTGATTTAGTTTACGAAGATTTTTCAATCCCGAGAACCTCGATCAGAGAGTAAAAAAGGCGTAAGGTTCACAATGGTGTAAAATTAAAATGGGATATACCGGGCTAGGATTCGAGTTACAGGAACAAGGGCCAAACCAACCACCCAAGAATAGAATCGTCGAGCGAAAACACTTGACAACCTCCTAGAAGCAACTTTTCTTACCACCAGACCTTTCTCCATCAATTAGAAATCTAATGCCGTCACTAAACACATTCCTTAAATTGCAGTCATTTGTTGAGTGTTTTTTTTGGTGTCTAATCCGCATATATATCACCATTGCCCTTGATTTTCTTGACTGTATATCTCTTAAATATCAAAATATACCCGTGTGATTTAGTTTACGAAGATTTTTCAATACCGAGAACCTCGATCAGAGAGTAAGAAAGGCGTAAGGTTCACAATGGTGTAAGATTAAAATGGGATATACCGGGCTAGGATTCGAGTTACAGGAACAAGGGCCAAACCAACCACCCAAGAATGGAATCGTCGAACGAAAACACTTGACAACATCCTAGAAGCAGCTTTTCTTACCACCAGACCTTTCTCTATCAATTAGGAATCTGATGCCGTCACTAAACACATTCCTTAAATTGTTGCCATTTGTTGAGTGTTTTTTTGGTGTCTAATCCGCATATATATCACCATTTCCCTTGATTTTCGTGACTGTATATCTCTTAAATATCAACATATAAACGTGTGATTTAGTTTACGACGATTTTTCAATGCCGAGAACCTCGATCAGAGAGTAAAAAAGGCGCAAGGTTCACAATGGTGTAAAATTAAAATGGGATATACCGGGCTAGGATTCGAGTTACAGGAACAAAGGCCAAACGAACCACCCAAGAATGGAATCGTCGAGCGAAAACACTTGACCACCTCCTAGAAGAAGCTTTTCTTGCCACCAGACCTTTCTCTATCAATTAGGAATCTGATGCCGTCATTAAACACATTCCTTAAATTGTAGCCATTTGTTGAGGGTTTTTTTTTGGTGCCTAATCCGCATATATATCACCATTTCCCTTGATTTTCGTGACTGTATATATCTCTTAAATATCAACATATACCCGTGTGATTTAGTTTACGAAGATTTTTCAATGCCGAGAACCTCGATCAGAGAGTAAAAAAGGCGTAAGGTTCACAATGGTGTAAAATTAAAATGGGATATACCGGGCTAGGATTCGAGTTACAGGAACAAGGGCCAAACCAACCACCCAAGAATGGAATCGTCGAGCGAAAACACTTGACAACCTCCTAGAAGCAGCTTTTCTTGCCACCAGACCTTTCTCCATCAATTAGGAATCTGATGCCGTCACTAAACACATTCCTTAAATTGTAGCCATTTGTTGAGTGTTTTTTTTGGTGTCTAATCCGCATATATATCACCATTGCCCTTGATTTTCTTGACTGTATATCTCTTAAATCTCAACATATACACGTGTGATTTTGTTTACGAAGATTTTTCAATGCCGAGAACCTCGATCAGAGAGTAAAAAAGGCGTAAGGTTCACAATGGTGTAAATTTAAAATGGGATATACCAGGCTAGGATTCGAGTTACAGGAACAAGGGCCAAACCAACCACCCAAGAATGGAATCGTCGAGCGAAAAAACTTGACAACCTCCTAGAAGCAGCCTTTCTTACCACCTGACATTTCTCCATCAATTAGGAATCTGATGCCGTCACTAAACACATTCCTTAAATTGTAGCCATTTGTTGAGTGATTTTTTTTGGTGTCTAATCCACATATATATCACCATTGTCCTTGATTTTCCTGACTGTATATCTCTTAAATATCAACATATACATGTGTGATTTAGTTTACGAAGATTTTTCAATCCCGAGAACCTCGATCAGTGAGTAAAAAAGGCATAAGGTTCATAATGGTGTAAGATTAAAAAGGGATATACCGGTCTAGGATTCGAGTTACAGGAACAAGGGCCAAACCAACCACCCAAGAATGGAATCGTCAAGCGAAAACACTTGACAACCTCCTAGAAGCAGCTTTTCTTGCCACCAGACCTTTCTCCATCAATTTGGAATCTGATGACGGCACTAAACACATTCCTTAAATAGTAGCCATTTGTTGAGTGTTTTTTTGGTGTCTAATCCACATATATATCACCATTGCCCTTGATTTTCTTGACTTTATATATCTCTTAAATATCAACATATACCCGTGTGATTTAGTTTACGAAGATTTTTCAATCCCGAGAACCTCGATCAGAGAGTAAAAAAGGCGTAAGGTTCACAATGGTGTAAAATTAAAATGGGATATACCGGGCTAGGATTCGAGTTACAGGAACAAGGGCCAAACCAACCACCCAAGAATAGAATCGTCGAGCGAAAACACTTGACAACCTCCTAGAAGCAACTTTTCTTACCACCAGACCTTTCTCCATCAATTAGAAATCTAATGCCGTCACTAAACACATTCCTTAAATTGCAGTCATTTGTTGAGTGTTTTTTTTGGTGTCTAATCCGCATATATATCACCATTGCCCTTGATTTTCTTGACTGTATATCTCTTAAATATCAAAATATACCCGTGTGATTTAGTTTACGAAGATTTTTCAATACCGAGAACCTCGATCAGAGAGTAAGAAAGGCGTAAGGTTCACAATGGTGTAAGATTAAAATGGGATATACCGGGCTAGGATTCGAGTTACAGGAACAAGGGCCAAACCAACCACCCAAGAAAGGAATCGTCAGGCGAAAACACTTGAGAACCTCCTAGAAGCAGCTTTTCTTGCCACCAGACCTTTCTCCATCAATTAGGACTCTGATTCCGTCACTAAACACATTCCGTAAAGTGTAGCCATTTGTTGAGGGTTTTTTTTTTGTCTAATCCGCATATATATATCACCATTGCCCTTGATTTTCTTGACTGTATATCTCTTAAATATCAAAATATACACGTGTGATTTAGTTTACGAAGATTTTTCAATGCCGAGAACCTCGATCAGAGAGTAAAAAAGGCGTAAGGTTCACAATGGTGTAAGATTAAAATGGGATATACCTGGCTACGATTCGAGTTACAGGAACAAGGGCCAAACCAACCACCCAAGAATGGAATCGTCGAGCGAAAACACTTGACAACTTCCTAGAAGCGGCTTTTCTTACCACCAGACCTTTCTCCATCAATTAGGAATCTGATGCCCTCACTAAACACATTCCTTAACCTGTTGCCATTTGTTGAGTGTTTTTTTTTGGTGTCTAATCCGCATATATATCACCATTTCCCTTGATTTTCGTGACTGTATATATCTCTTAAATATCAACATATACCCGTGTGATTTAGTTTACGAAGATTTTTCAATGCCGAGAACCTCGATCAGAGAGTAAAAAAGGCATAAGGTTCATAATGGTGTAAGATTAAAAAGGGATATACCGGTCTAGGATTCGAGTTACAGGAACAAGGGCCAAACCAACCACCCAAGAATGGAATCGTCAAGCGAAAACACTTGACAACCTCCTAGAAGCAGCTTTTCTTGCCACCCGACCTTTCTCCATCAATTAGGAATCTGATACCGTCACTAAACGCATTCCTTAAAATGTTGCCATTTGTTGAATGTTTTTTTTTGTCTAATCCGCATATATATATCACCATTGCCCTTGATTTTCTTGACTGTATATCTCTTAAATGTCAACATATACATGTGTGATTTAGTTTACGAAGGTTTTTCAATGCCAATAACCTCGATCAGAGAATAAAAAAGGCGTAAGGTTCACAATGGTGTAAGATTAAAATGGGATATACCGGGCTAGGATTCGAGTTACAGGAAGAAGGGCCAAACCAACCACCCAAGAAAGGAATCGTCAGGCGAAAACACTTGAGAACCTCCTAGAAGCAGCTTTTCTTGCCACCAGACCTTTCTCCATCAATTAGGACTCTGATTCCGTCACTAAACACATTCCGTAAAGTGTAGCCATTTGTTGAGGGTTTTTTTTTTGTGTCTAATCCGTATATATATGACCATTGCCCATGATTTTCTTGACTGTATATCTCTTTAATGTCAACATATACACGTATGATTTAGTTTACGAAGATTTTTCAATGTCGAGAACCTCGATCAGAGAGTAAAAAAGGCGTAGGGTTCACAATGGTGTGAATTTAAAATGGGATATACCGGGCTAGGATTCGAGTTACAGGAACAAGGGCCAAAAAAACCACCCAAGAATGGAATCGTCGAGCGAAAACACTTGACAACCTCCTAGAAGCAGCATTTCTTACCACCAGACCTTTTCCATCAAATAGGAATCTGATGTCGTCACTAAACACATTCCTTAAATTGTAGCCATTTTTTGAGTGATTTTTTTTGTGTCTAATCTGCATATATATCACCATTGTCCTTGATTTTCTTGACTGTATATCTCTTAAATATCAACATATACATGTGTGATTTAGTTTACGAAGATTTTTCAATCCCGAGAACCTTGATCAGAGAGTAAAAAAGGCGTAAGGTTCACAATGGTATAAAATTAAAATGGTATATACCGCACTAGGATTCGAGTTACAGGAACAAAGGCAAAACCAACCACCCAAGAATGGAATCGTCGAGCGAAAACAATTGACAACCTCCTAGAAGCAGCTTTTCTTGTCACCAGACCTTTCTCTATCTATTAGGAATCTTATGCCGTCACTAAACACATTACTTAAATTGTATCCATTTGTTGAGTGTTTTTTTTGGTGTCTAATCCGCATATATATCACCATTGCCCTTGATTTTCTTGACTGTGTATCTCTTAAATATCAACATATACAAGTGTGATTTTCTTTACGAAGATTTTTCAATGCCGAGAACCTCGATCAGAGAGTAAAAAAGGTGTAAGGTTCATAATGGTGTAAATTTAAAATGGATATACCGGGCTAGGATTCGAGTTATAGGAACAAGGGCCAAACCAACCACCCAAGTATTGAATCGTCGAGCGAAAACACTTGAAAACCTCCTAGAAGAAGCTTTTCTTGCCACCAGACATTTCTCCATCAATTAGGAATCTTATGCCGTCACTAAACACATTCCTTAAATTGTAGACATTTGTTGAGTGTGTTTTTGGTGTCTAATCCGCATAAATATCACCATTGCCCTTGATTTTCTTGACTGTATATCTCTTAAATGTCAACATATACACGTGTGATTTAGTTTACGAAGATTTTTCAATGCCGAGAACCTCGATCAGAGAGTAAAAAAGGCGTATGGTTCACAATGGTGTAAAATTAAAATGGGATATACCGGGCTAGAATTCGAGTTACAGGAACAGGGGCCAAACCAATCACCCAAGAAAGGAATCGTCGAGCGAAAACACTTGACCACCTCCTAGAAGAAGCTTTTCTTGCCACCAGACCTTTCTCCGTCAATTAGGAATCTGATGCCGTCACTAAACACATTCCTTAAATTGTAGCCATTTATAGAGGGTTTTTTTTTTGGTGCCAAATCCGCATATATATCGCCGTTGCCCTTGATTTTCTTGACTGTATATCTCTTAAATGTCAACATATACACGTGTGATTTTGTTTACGAAGATTTTTCAATGCCAATAACCTCGATCAGAGAGTAAAAAAGGCGTAAGGTTCACAATGGTGTAAGATTAAAATGGGATATACCGGGCTTGGATTCGAGTTACAGGAACAAGGGCCAAACCAACCACCCAAGAATGGAATCTTCGAGCGAAAACACTTGACAACCTCCTAGAAGCAGCTTTTCTTACCACCAGACCTTTCTCCATCAATTAGGAATCTAATGCCGTCACTAAATACATTCCTTAAATTGTTTCCATTTGTTGAGTGTTTTTTTTTTTGGTGTCTAATCCACATATATATCACCATTGCCCTTGATTTTCTTGACTGTATATATCTCTTAAATATCAACATATACCCGTGTGATTTAGTTTACGAAGATTTTTCAATCCCGAGAACCTCGATCAGAGAGTAAAAAAGGCGTAAGGTTCACAATGGTGTAAAATTAAAATGGGATATACCGGGCTAGGATTCAAGTTACAGGAACAAGGGCCAAACCATACACCCAAGAATGGAATCGTCGAGCGAAAACACTTGACAACCTCCTAGAAGCAGCTTTTCTTACCACCAGACCTTTCTCCATCAATTAGAAATCTGATGCCGTCACTAAACACATTCCTTAAATTGCAGCCATTTGTTGAGTGTTTTTTTTGGTGTCCAATCCGCATATATATCACCATTGCCCTTGATTTTCTTGACTGTATATCTCTTAAATATCAAAATATACACGTGTGATTTAGTTTACGAAGATTTTTCAATGCCGAGAACCTAGATCAGAGAGTAAAAAAGGCGTAAGGTTCACAATGGTGTAAGATTAAAATGGGATATACCTGGCTACGATTCGAGTTACAGGAACAAGGGCCAAACCAACCACCCAAGAATGGAATCGTTGAGCGAAAACACTTGACAACCTCCTAGAAGCAGCTTTTTTTACCACCAGACCTTTCTCCATCAATTAGGAATCTGATGCCCTCACTAAACACATTCCTTAAATTGTTGCCATTTGTTGAGTTGATTTTTTTTGGTGTCTAATCCGCATATATATCACCATTTCCCTTGATTTTCGTGACTGTATATCTCTTAAATATCAACACATACAAGTATGATTTAATTTACGATGATTTTTCAATGCCGAGAACCTCGATCAGAGAGTATAAAAGGCGTAAGGTTCACAATGGTGTAAAATTAAAATGGGATATACCGGGCTAGGATTCGAGTTACAGGAACAAAGGCCAAACCAACCACCCAAGAATGGAATCGTCGAGCGAAAACACTTGACCACCTCCTAGAAGCAGCTTTTCTTGCCACCAGACCTTTCTCCATCAATTTGGAATCTGATGCCGTCACTAAACACATTCCTTAAATAGTAGCCATTTGTTGAGTGTTTTTTTTTTGGTGTCTAATCCACATATATATCACCATTGCCCTTGATTTTCTTGACTGTATATATCTCTTAAATATCAACATATACCCGTGTGATTTAGTTTACGAAGATTTTTCAATCCCGAGAACCTCGATCAGAGAGTAAAAAAGGCGTAAGGTTCACAATGGTGTAAAATTAAAATGGGATATACCGGGCTAGGATTCAAGTTACAGGAACAAGGGCCAAACCATACACCCAAGAATGGAATCGTCGAGCGAAAACACTTGACAACCTCCTAGAAGCAGCTTTTCTTACCACCAGACCTTTCTCCATCAATTAGAAATCTGATGCCGTCACTAAACACATTCCTTAAATTGCAGCCATTTGTTGAGTGTTTTTTTTGGTGTCCAATCCGCATATATATCACCATTGCCCTTGATTTTCTTGACTGTATATCTCTTAAATATCAAAATATACACGTGTGATTTAGTTTACGAAGATTTTTCAATGCCGAGAACCTAGATCAGAGAGTAAAAAAGGCGTAAGGTTCACAATGGTGTAAGATTAAAATGGGATATACCTGGCTACGATTCGAGTTACAGGAACAAGGGCCAAACCAACCACCCAAGAATGGAATCGTTGAGCGAAAACACTTGACAACCTCCTAGAAGCAGCTTTTTTTACCACCAGACCTTTCTCCATCAATTAGGAATCTGATGCCCTCACTAAACACATTCCTTAAATTGTTGCCATTTGTTGAGTTGATTTTTTTTGGTGTCTAATCCGCATATATATCACCATTTCCCTTGATTTTCGTGACTGTATATATCTCTTAAATATCAACATATACCCGTGTGATTTAGTTTACGAAGATTTTTCAATGCCGAGAACCTTGATCAGAGAGTAAAAAAGGCGTAAGGTTCACAATGGTGTAAAATTAAAATGGGATATACCGGGATAGGATTCGAGTTACAGGAACAAGGGCCAAACCAACCACCCAAGAATGGAATTGTCGAGCGAAAACACTTGACAACCTCCTAGAAGCAGCTTTGCTTGCTACCAGACCTTTCTCCATCAATTAGGAATCTGATGCCGTTACTAAACACATTCCTTAAATTGTAGCCATTTGTTGAGTGTTTTTTTTGGTGTCTAATCCGCATCTATATCACCATTGCCCTTGATTTTCCTGACTGTATATCTCTTAAATCTCAACATATACACGTGTGATTTAGTTTACGAAGATTTTTCAATGCCGAGAACCTCGATCAGAGAGTAAAAAAGGAGTAAGGTTCACAATGGTGTAAATTTAAAATGGGATATACCAGGCTAGGATTCGAGTTACAGGAACAAGGGCCAAACCAACCACCCAAGAATGGAATCGTCGAGCGAAAAAACTTGTCAACCTCCTAGAAGCATCTTTTCTTGCCACCAGACCTTTCTCCATCAATTAGGAATCTGATGTCGTCACTAAACACATTCCTTAAATTGTAGCCATTTGTTGAGTGTTTTTTTTTTGGTGTCTAATCCGCATATATATCACCATTGCCCTTGATATTCTTGACTATATATCTCTTAAATGTCAACATATACACGTGTGATTTAGTTTACGTAGATTTTTCAATGCCGAGAACCTCGATCAGAGAGTAAAAAAGGCGTAAGGTTCACAATGGTGTAAAATTAAAATGGGATATACCGGCATAGGATTCGAGTTACAAGAATAAGGGCCAAACCAACCACCCAAGAATGGAATCGTCGAGCGAAAAGACTTGACAACCTCCTAGAAGCAGCCTTTCTTACCACCTGACATTTCTCCATCAATTAGGAATCTGATGCCGTCACTAAACACATTCCTTAAATTGTAGCCATTTGTTGAGTGATTTTTTTTGGTGTCTAATCCACATATATATCACCATTGTCCTTGATTTTCCTGACTGTATATCTCTTAAATATCAACATATACATGTGTGATTTAGTTTACGAATATTTTGCAATCCCGAGAACCTCGATCAGTGAGTAAAAAAGGCATAAGGTTCATAATGGTGTAAGATTAAAAAGGGATATACCGGTCTAGGATTCGAGTTACAGGAACAAGGGCCAAACCAACCACCCAAGAATGGAATCGTCAAGCGAAAACACTTGACAACCTCCTAGAAGCAGCTTTTCTTGCCACCAGACCTTTCTCCATCAATTAGGAATCCGATGCCGTCACTAAACGCATTCCTTAAAATGTTGCCATTTGTTGAGTGTTTTTTTTTGTCTAATCCGCATATATATATATATATATATATATATATCTCACTATTGCCCTTGATTTTCTTGACTGTATATCTCTTAAATGTCAACATATACACGTGTGATTTAGTTTACGAAGGTTTTTCAATGCCAATAACCTCGATCAGAGAATAAAAAAGGCGTAAGGTTCACAATGGTGTAAGATTAAAATGGGATATACCGGGCTAGGATTCGAGTTACAGGAACAAGGGCCAAACCAACCACCCAAGAAAGGAATCGTCAGGCGAAAACACTTGAGAACCTCCTAGAAGCAGCTTTTCTTGCCACCAGACCTTTCTCCATCAATTAGGACTCCGATTCCGTCACTAAACACATTCCGTAAAGTGTAGCCATTTGTTGAGGGTTTTTTTTTGTGTCTAATCCGCATATATATCACCATTGCCCATGATTTTCTTGACTGTATATCTCTTTAATGTCAACATATACACGTATGATTTAGTTTACGAAGATTTTTCAATGTCGAGAACCTAGATCAGAGAGTAAAAAAGGCGTAGGGTTCACAATGGTGTGAATTTAAAATGGGATATACCGGGCTAGGATTCGAGTTACAGTAACAAGGGCCAAAAAAACCACCCAAGAATGGAATCGTCGAGCGAAAACACTTGACAACCTCCTAGAAGCAGCTTTTCTTACCACCAGACCTTTTCCATCAATTAGGAATCTGATGTCGTCACTAAAAACATTCCTTAAATTGTAGCCATTTTTTGAGTGATTTTTTTTGTGTCTAATCTGCATATATATCACCATTGTCCTTGATTTTCTTGACTGTATATCTCTTAAATATCAACATATACACATGTGATTTAGTTTACGAAGATTTTTCAATCCCGAGAACCTTGATCAGAGAGTAAAAAAGGCGTAAGGTTCACAATGGTATAAAATTAAAATGGTATATACCGCACTAGGATTCAAGTTACAGGAACAAGGGCAAAACCAACCACCCAAGAATGGAATCGTCGAGCGAAAACACTTGACAACCTCGTAGAAGCAGCTTTTCTTGTCACCAGACCTTTCTCTATCTATTAGGAATCTTATGCCGTCACTAAACACATTACTTAAATTGTATCCATTTGTTCAGTGTTTTTTTTGGTGTCTAATCCGCGTATATATCACCATTGCCCTTGATTTTCTTGACTGTATATCTCTTAAATGTCAACATATACACGTGTGATTTAGTTTACGAAGATTTTTCAATGCCGAGAACCTCGATCAGAGAGTAAAAAAGGCGTATGATTCACAATGGTGTAAAATTAAAATGGGATATACCGGGCTAGAATTCGAGTTACAGGAACAGGGGCCAAACCAATCACCCAAGAATGGAATCGTCGAGCGAAAAACACTTGACAACCTCCTAGAAGCAGCTTTTCATTACCAACAGACCTTTCTCCATCAATTAGGAATCTGATGTCGTCACTAAACACATTCCTTAAATTGTAGCCATTTGTTGAGTGTTTTTTTTGTCTAATCCGCATATATATCACCATTGCCCATGATTTTATTGACTGTATATCTCTTAAATATCAAAATATGCACGTGTGATTTAGTTTACGAAGATTTTTCAATGCCGAGAACCTCAATCAGAGAGTAAAAAAGGCGTAAGGTTCATAATGGTGTAAGATTAAAATGGGATATACCGGGCTAGGATTCGAGTTACAGGAACAAGGGCCAAACCAACCACCCAAGAATGGAATCGTCGAGCGAAAAAACTTGACAACCTCCTAGAAGCAGCTTTTCTTGTCACCAGACCTTTCTCTATCTATTAGTAATCTTATGCCGTCACAAAATACATTACTTAAATTGTAGCCATTTGTTGAGTGGTTTTTTTTGGTGTCTAATCCGCATATATATCACCATTGCCCTTGATTTTCTTGACTGTGTATCTCTTAAATATCAAAATATACAAGTGTGATTTAGTTTACGAAGATTTTTCAATGCCGAGAACCTCGATCAGAGAGTAAAAAAGGTGTAAGGTTCACAATGGTGTAAATTTAAATTGGGATATACCGGGCTAGTATTAGAGTTACAGGAACAAGGGCCAAACCAACCACCCAAGAATGGAATCGTCGAGCGAAAACACTTGATAACCTCCTAGAAGTAGCTTTTCTTGCCACCAGACCTTTCTCCATCAATTAGGAATCTGATGCCATCACTAAACACATTCCTTAAATTGTAGCCATTTGTAGAGTGATTTTTTTTGGTGTCTAATCCGCATATATATCACCATTGCCCTTGATTTTCTTGACTGTATATCTCTTAAATGTCAACATATACACGTGTGATTTAGTTTACGAAGATTTTTCAATGTCGAGAACCTCTATCAGAGAGTAAAAAAGGCGTAAGGTTCACAATGGTGTAAAATTAAAATTGGATATACCGGGCTAGGATTCGAGTTACAGGAACAAGGGCGAAACCAACCACCCAAGAATGGAATCATCGAGCGAAAACACTTGACAACCTCCTACTAGCAGCTTTTCTTGCCACCAGACCTTTCTCCATCAATTAGGAATCTGATGTCGTCACTAAACACATTCCTTAAATTGTAGCCATTTGTTGAGTGAATTTTTTGGTGTCTTGTCACACCCCGACCACGTAAAACATCATATCGTGGCGGAAACATCGGGGAGTGTTGTAACAGAATTATTGTTTCACAACCATGGCATACAAAATTATAGTTTATTTATCAAACAAGCGTGTTACATTGTCTTTAAACAGGAAATAAAGAGTTCAGAACATAATTAAACTAGTTCTATCTTTATTTTAAGTCTCTAAGGCACAGGTCCGCCCTAGTGTCACGATCATCATCCTAAGCAACAGCTCCTGAAAACACTTGTGAAAAATAGGTACGTCAGCATAAAAATGCTTGTGAGTTACATAGGTTTTGTGAAAATAGGATTCATGACTTACGTTTAAGAAAATGTTTAATAAAGTTTAGTCATGAACCTTGTAAATTGTTTTGTTTTGTAAATCATTTAAAAAGCGATAAGATCAGACGATATGTATAAATAAAAGAATAATGTATGGTTAAATGAAGAACCAAGTAAAATGAGTTGTATAAAACAATGTCTTGAAAAATATGTTATTTGTGTAAAATGTAATATGTCTATACTGAAATGATTTAAATAACACTTATATATAGGAAGTACCAGCGACGTATCCACCATGTTTGTATCATATTACACATGCCTCGTTACTCAAATCATTTACCCAAACCAACCACCAATGTAAATTGTTCATGTATAATCAATTGTTAAGTGTTATTGTGTAAACCATATCAAAAAGTCCATGTCTAATGTAAATCACCAAATGTTTATATCAATGTCAAAATGTTTATGTTTAATGTATATCATATAATGTGTATCCAAAAATATCATGTATGGCATGTGAAATATATCAACTAAACCATAGGTAAAATGCACAAAGACAGGGTATTGAATTAAACATAGTTTAAGTCAAAGTTATGTTTTGTGGAACAAATGCATGCTATACTGATACAAACATCTATGCGGTATTGTGAAAATGCATACATTCAAGCCTTGTGACTGTGGTGATAGACCTTTAAACAAATTAAAGGTCTATTGATGTTATGTTTATCGAATTCAGTCATTCTTTCCACCTAAACAAACCTAGGGTTCAGGAATGGGAGTTGTCATGTCCTATGGTACCACTACCTACTAACAAACGGCGTGATCAATGTTAATGAACGTATATTGTCCCATTTGAACAAACCAAATGTCATACCAAAAATGTAAGCATGTGAAAACAATGCACTAAGTATGTAATCAAATGAACATACATAGCGTGAAATGTAATGTAAAACAATGTACTAAGTATGCACACAATGGACATACATAGCATGAAATGTAATGTAAAACGATGTACTAAGTATGCACACAATGGACATACATAGCATAAAATGTAATGTAAAACAATGTACTAAGTATGCACATAATGGACATACATATCATAAACACAATGAAATCATGTACTATAAGTGTACTAATGATAATAATAAGCATATGATATGAAAACATGGAAAGCATGAAAGTAACAAGTAGGCACATGTGTTTCACCCCAAAACAGTTTGGAAAACAGTAAAAGATGGGTCTATGTACTCAGTTGAGATTGCTTAGTAGTCCTTGAGTAACAACCAAACAATGCTAGAGATCACGGATATCAAACGACACCTAATATAGGTAACTATGTTAATATACCGGACCTAAAATCGGAGGATTGGATAGAATGAGGGCTCGTAAACCAAATGAGTAGGGAACTCGTGTAATATGGTTTAACAAAACCCACATACGAAAATGAAACCTAACCTAAGTGCTTACGACCCATTACGACCCGTTTAGGTAGCTTATGCTACTTTAACGCGTTGTTCGCGTAAAACGCGTTCGGAATGCCTAACGAGTCCTATGATAAGTAAAATATGCCTTAACATGTCTAATATTGTTACCAAATCAGTTTAGATACCAAAAGTTATGTTACATATGCTTAAAATGAATTTTGGCGTCAAAAGGGCAGTTTGGTAATTAACCTAAGGCATATATACTACCTATCATACAACAACTCAAACGATGTGACCATAAGGTATAACCTCGGAAGGTTATTCCCTATATACTATGGTCACCTAATGTGTTTGGTCGGATCCTAATGATCGACCAAACGGGTCGGGTTCGAAAGTATAAGCGATTGTTTAGATCGCTTACCTTACGACCCTATATAAGCACTAAACTAAAAGTGACGAGCTAAGCATGTTAAAACATGCTTAACTAAGTTTAGAAAACAGGTTTGGTATCAAAATAAACGGTTTTGATACCCAAGAGTAGTTTGGTTACAAAATACGCGTAAATACGCATTTTGGCCGAAACTACGACTTGTCACTGAGCCTAGATAGCGTGGTAATCAGTAGGTATAGTCACAAGAGACTATAACCATCGTGATTACGCTCACGTTATGAAGTTCAACCGAACTTCGTGTTGACCATAAACTGGTCAACGCAGAAAGTCAAACATAGTTTGACTTTCGGACTAGAAAAGCGATAAAAGAACGAAGGAACACTTACAAAGGGTCCCCACTAGTAAAACTAGATCGAATAGCTCAGGTATGAAGCAATAACTTCAACTTAGAGCTTTGAGATCAGATTTGTGGGTTTTTGGAATGAATGGAGGTGGGTATTTATAGATGTGGTAGAACCGTTAGGATCGTTTATCGAATAACGTGCTTTGATCTTACCCGTACACTTATTGAAACCTTATGGTACACAAAAATTGGCCCCTCATTATCCTGAAGAGGCAAGTGCAAATTGGCCCCTCATTATCCTGAAGAGGCAAGTGCAAATTAGCCCCTCATTATCCTGAAGAGGCAAGTGCAAATTAGCCCCTCATTATCCTGAAGAGGCAACAGCTGTTTAAACTGATCTGCTGTTCTGGGGACCCCTTACGGACCGTAAGGGTCATGTCTTGCGGTCCGTAAGCCATTAACTTTGGCAGAATTACAGTTTCAGTCCCTGCACCTTGTTTCGTTGCGTAACGGCACTTCTAACACCCGTCAATCCCAATTTCAAGCTCCACAATGATGTTAAGACATAGGGAACATGAATATGCTTGAAAACATCTCGGATGTCGGTTCGTTTGGCAGTACGGTTACGATGTTCGCTTAATTACGACGGAATGCGCATAAGCGCGAAAAACGATCCAAATTGCATGACGAATGGATTTTTCTTATGCCAAACACTAAAATAAAATATTTTAGTACTTACATAAATTTTTGGATGTCCGGATGTATTCAGAACGTAAGTTATGCGCGAAAGTGCAAACTTGTGCACTTTTTGACGCTTTTAGTCCCTGAATAACCCAAAAGTTTATTTTAGCACACCGAACCCCTCAAAGCGTATTTCTAAGCTATGTAAAGGATATTTATGGTATGTTTAACTTATGGTCATATTCCAGAATGTCTGTTACAGTTCAAATTGGCATACTTTCACAGCTTGTCAAATTTAGTCCCTGTAGGCGAATTAACTTGTTTTTGCCATACCAAAGCCTTCAAAACTTATTTCTAAGTTATGTAAAGGTTATTTAAGGTATGTAAAAGTATATGTTGATGTTCCGGAGTATTTTTCGCATTAAACCGATTACGTTTACGCACCAGTTTGCGTATAACTCTCTAGAAAGCGATATAGAATTTGAAATTAAATAAAAGTCAAAAGATGAAAAATGTAAAACATAACCAAACAAAAATTGGGATCAAATAACATTGTTTTATTGATAATTGAACTGTTCATAATGATTACAAGCACAGATGTTACAGTCTCCCCTACTTGTGGAAATTTCGTCCCGAAATTTATTTAGAGGAAACTCGTGGGAAAAGATGTGGATATTTTGCCTTCTTTTGATCTTCGCGTTCCCAAGTAAACTCGGGTCCACGTTTAGATTCCCAGCGAACCTTGACCAAAGGAATGCGCTTGCGTTTAAGCCACTTGACTTCACGTTCCATGATTTCCACTGGCTTCTCAACAAATTTCAGTGTTTTATCAACACGAATTTCGTCAAGTGGTATGTGGAGGTTCTCATCAGCTAAACACCTCTTGAGATTGGACACGTGAAAGGTTGGATGAACATTTCCAAGTTCAGGAGGTAACTCAAGTCTGTAGGCTACCTTACCGATTCTTTCGAAGATCTTGAATGGTCCAAGGTATCTAGGTGCAAGTTTTCCTTTCTTTCCAAATCTGATCACACCTTTCCAAGGTGAGACCTTAAGTAATACTCGATCACCGACTTGAAAATCCAAGGGCTTACGTTTTTGGTCCGCGTAACTCTTTTGACGGCTTCTAGCTGTCTGAAGGTTATCACGAACTTTCTTAATCTTATCAGTTGTCTCTAAAATGAGGGCAGGTCCAGTAAGCTGAGCCTCACCGATCTCATTCCAGCAGACTGGTGAACGACATTTTCGACCATAGAGAGCCTCGAAAGGAGCCATGTTGATGCTGGAGTGATAACTGTTGTTGTAGGAGAATTCAATCAACGAAAGATGTGAATCCCAACTACCACCAAAATCGATCACACAAGCTCTAAGCATATCCTCCAGAGTCTGGATTGTTCTTTCAGATTGACCATCCGTTTGCGGATGATAAGCTATGCTCAGATTAAGTTGGGTCCCCATAGCAGATTGCATGGTTCTCCAAAAATGAGAAGTGAAACGAGCATCTCTGTTAGAAATGATGTTCAAAGGAACACCATGTCGAGCTACAATTTCATCCACATAGATTTTAGCAAGTTTGTCAGCCGAAAAATCCTCACGGATTGGGAAGAAATGCGCTGACTTAGTAAGACGATCAACAACTACCCAGATGGCATCATGACCTTTCTTTCTACGCGGAAGTTTGGTAATAAGATCCATAGTAATGTTTTCCCTTTTCCAAACTTGGATCTCTGGTTGCACCAACAAACCAGAGGGACGCTGATGTTCAGCCTTAACCTTAAGAAAAGTAAGGCATTTTGATACATATAAGGCAATGTCTTTCTTCATACCAGGCCACCAATACTGAATACGAAGATCCTTATACATCTTATCTGAGTCAGGACGAATAGAATAACGAGACTTATGGGCTTTATCCATAAGCAAGGTGCGAAGGTTATCTTGGCTTGGGACCCACAAACGGTCCATGAAGTAATACGATCCATTGTCCTTCAGTTCTAGATCAGGTGTTATGTGGTAGGGAAATTCCTTATCCATCAAACCTTGTGATACACAAGATTGTTGAGCCTGAGAAATGCGTGCTTGGATATCGGATCGAGCTTGAATAACAGATTGAACACGAACACAATGAAGCTTAGTACGTTCCTTACGACTCAATGCATCGGCTACGACATTCGCCTTACCTGGATGGTAGCGAATTTTTTCAGTCATATCGTTTAGAAGCTCGACCTAACGTCGTTGCCTCATGTTGAGTTCTTTCTGGTTGAAGATATGCTGAAGACTTTTGTGGTCAGTGAAAACCACACATTTTGTTCCGTACAAATAGTGTCTCCAGATCTTAAGAGCGAAGACAACTGCACCTAACTCAAGATCATGAGTGGTGTAGTTTTTCTCATGTATCTTCAACTGCCTTGATGCATATGCTATGACTTTGTTTCATTGCATCAGAACACAACCGAGACCCAATTTAGATGCATCGCAATAAACGACGAAATCATCATTGCCCTCAGGCAAAGTCAGAACAGGCGCGTCGCAAAGTTTCTGCTTCAAGTTTTGAAAAGCTCCCCCTCCCTCTTGTTTAAATCCCCAATCAAAGGGCTTGTTCTTCTGGGTTAGAGCAGTTAGAGGAACTGCAATCTTCGAGAAATTCTCAATGAAGCGGCGGTAATAACGCGCAAGACCAAGAAAAGAACGAACTTCAGTAGGAGTAGTAGGCGTATCCCAATCCTTGATCGCACTGATCTTGGAGAGATCTACATGAATACCTTGCTCGTTGACAATATGTCCTAAGAATTGAACTTCTTTAAGCCAGAATTCACACTTGGAGAATTTGGCGAAAAGTTCCTCTTTCTTTAGGAGTTCCAGAGTAAGACGAAGATGTTGCTCGTGATCAGCTCGCGTCTTAGAGTATATCAAGATGTCATCAATAAAAACAATGACGAACTGATCCAAATAAGGCTTGCAGACCCTATTCATTAAGTCCATGAAAACAGTAGGAGCATTAGTCAAACCAAATGGCATGACTGTGAACTCATAATGCCCATAACGAGTGTGGAACGCTGTCTTGGGAATATCTTCTTCATGCACACGAAGTTGATGATATCAAGATCGCAGATCAATCTTCGAAAAATAAGAAGCACCTTGTAACTGATCAAAGAGATCATCGATTGTTAAGCTCACGATAATCGATACACATCCTAAAAGATCCATCCTTCTTTTTGACAAAAAGAACGGGAGCACCCCAAGGTGAAAAGCTAGGACGGATAAAACCTTTGTCAGAGAGTTCCTGAAGCTGCTTAGCCAACTCTTGCATGTCAGACGGTGCAAGACGGTACGAAGCTCTGGCAATAGGATTTGCGCCTGGTACGAGATCAACGCGGAACTCGACTTGACGTGCTGGAGGTAGACCAGGTAACTCTTCAGGAAATACTTCAGAATAATCCCGAACAACAGGAATATCTTGAATAGATTTACCTTTGCCCTTATCTGCAACAATATGTTCCAAAAAGGCCACATATTTCTTCCGCAGATACTTCCGAGCTTTAAAACAAGACATGAGTTTGAGACCACCAGCAGGTTTCTCACCACAAACCTGTAGGATCTCGCCTGTCGAAAGCGACACACGAACGATCTTCTCAAAACAAACTACCTTTGCGCGATGCTTGGCTAACCAATCCATACCCACTATAACGTCAAATCTTACAAGTTGCATAGGCATGATGTCAATAGGAAAAAGATGGTCGTTAAGGATCAACTTGCAGTTGCGAATAACAGAATCAAGAACAATAGGTTCACCACTAGCAACTTCTACTGTCAAGGGTTTTCCTAGTTTCGTTCTAGACATGCGGAGCAATGGCTCAAAAGATAAAGACACAAAACTCTTATCGGCACCCGAATAAAAAAGAACAGATGCAGGCTGATTATTAATAAAGAACGTACCGTTCACCACTTCATTGTCTGCTTGTGTCTCTTGTGCATTCATGTTGAAGACTCGACCTCGTGCCTGAGCCTGATTCTGATTTGCATTCACCAATCTTGGGCACTGATTACGGTAGTGGGTCAGATCCCCACAATTGTAACAAGAACCTGGCGGGTAGTGTGGTCGTGCAGCTTGACCCTGTTGCTGAGCAGGAGGCTGAGCAACTCGTTGAGCCGGGTTCTGAACTGCCCGATTCTGAGCAAAACGACAAACACCAGCAAGATGACCTGACTTCCCACAGTTAGTACAGAAACGGCACGGAAATTGCGGCTGATGGTGACTGTTGAATCTATTGCACAAAGGTGCATTTCCTGCATAAGGTTTCTTCGCTGGAGGCTGTGCGGGTTGGTTGGGAGCTGCCTGGTTAGCTTGGGCAGTGACTGCAAAATTTTGGGAAGCCTTACGCTTCCTTGACCCTCTTGAGGAACCAGAATCCTTTCCCTTCTTGTTTTGACCTTTCTTGCTATCTTCTTTGTCAGCTGCCTGCTTCTTACCTTTGTCACCCTTTTTATGCAGCTTTCCCTTTCGAACCTGCGACTCAGTCAATGTCGCTGCTAACTCGATCGCCTGACGGAGTGTGGTAGGGTTACTACCAGTAATGATGTCTTGTACTGAGTCAGGTAGACCATCGATGTACCTTTCGATAGCCTTGTCAAGTGGGGTAACCATTGTTGGGCAAACCAGACTCAACTCCTCAAACCTATCAGTATACGCCCGATGCTCACCACTATCTTGCTTCAAATCACCAAAGTCTCTCTCCAAAGCTCGCTGTTCATGACGAGGACAGAACTCCCTCATCATAAGGGCCCTAAGTTCAGCCCATGTCTGTGCTAGAGCAACTTCTGCACCACGATCTCTCATAACCCCGTTCCACCACGTAAGAGCCCTCTTCTGAAACACACTCGAAGAAAACTCGACCTAGCGATTGTCAGGACACTGCACGTGATGGAAAGTATTCTCAATGCTCTCGAACCATTGAAGAAGCCCAGTTGCTCCTTCAGTACCGCTAAACTTGAGCGGTTTAGCCGAGCTAAAACTCTTGAAATTGCATGGAGCATGATTGTTGCTGTTGGCTTGGTTCCATTGAGCAAAGAGGTTTGGGAATGCAGCAGCCATCAGCTGCGCAATAATTTCTGCCAGTTCGGCAGTCGCTATCTGATTCTCGCGTCGAGGAGGCATTCTAAAAGAGGAAAACAAGAAAGGAAACGAGTGAGATGATTGGGAGAAAAGAATGAGATGAAACAAAATCAACAAAAGCAAAGATGGTGGTCATTCGTCCACATCGCAAAGCAAACAAGCGACACACAGTGACTAATCAAAGTAAATGGGTCAAAAATAATGTATCGCGAAGACATGCTCGCCTATAAGTGAACACTCACCCCAAGAGTTCCCAGGTAAGAGTGACTGGTCCGATTATGTGGATTTGTACGAACACTCTAGCCTTAGACAGAAAACCCTGGGTACAGGCATTCACTCTTCCAGTTTGCACGTGTTCACACTATTTAAAACCCAAGACTTTGACGAGATTTTTGAAAATTCAAAGGGGTTCAAAACCTTGTAATAAATCATTTAAAAACAGATTATTGTTTTTCAAAAATCGTTTCGGAAAATTGGGTTCTTGTTTTGGTAATCACCTAAGGATAGGTGAAGTGCATGTTTTAAGATCTAAACACAAGATACTTGTGTTAGGGTCCTAGAAAGGTTATAGTCTAGGTCAAAGAATTACTAATAACCTAATTCCCTATAACCATTGGCTCTGATACCAAGTCTTCTGTCACACCCCGACCACGTAAAACATCAAATCGTGGCAGAAACGTCGGGGAGTGTTGTAACAGAATTATTGTTTCACAACCATGGCAAACAAAATTATAGTTTATTTATCAAACAAGCGTGTTACATTGTCTTTAAACAGGAAATAAAGAGTTCAGAACATAATTAAACTAGTTCTATCTTTATTTTAAGTTTCTAAGGCACAGGTCCGCCCTAGTGTCACGATCATCATCCTAAGCAATAGCTCCTGAAAAAACACATGTGAAAAATAGGTACGTCAGCATAAAAATGCCTGTGAGATACATAGGTTTTGTAAAAATAGGATTCATGACTTATGTTTAAGAAAATGTTTAATAAAGTTTAGTCATGAACAATGTAAATTGTTTTGTTTTGTAAATCATTTAAAAAGCAATAAGATCAGATGATATGTATAAATAAAAGAATAATGTATGGTTAAATGAATAACCAAGTAAAATGAGTTGTATAAAACAATGTCTTGAAAAATATGTTATTTGTGTAAAATGTAATATGTCTATACTGAAATGATTTAAATAACGCTACGATATGTAATATTATACAAACACTTATATATAGGAAGTACCAGCGGCGTATCCACCATGTTTGTATAATATTACACACGCCTCGTTACTCAAATCATTTACCCAAACCAACCACCAATATAAATTGTTCATGTATCAAAATGTGTAAACCATATAAAAATGTCCATGTCTAATGTAAATCACCAAATGTGTATATCAATGTCAAAATGTTTATGTTTAATGTATATCATATAATGTATCCAAAAATGTCATGTATTGCATGTGAAATATATCAACTAAACCATAGGTAAAATCCACCCAAACAAACCTAGGGTTCAGGAATGGGAGTTGTCAAGTCCTATGGTACCACTACCTACTAACGAACGGCGTGATCAATGTTAATGAACGTATATTGTCCCATTTGAACAAACCAAATGTCATACCAAAAATGTAAGCATGTGAGAAACAAGGACCAAACCAACCACCCAAGAATGGAATCGTCGAGCGAAAACACTTGACAACCTCCTAGAAACAGCTTTTATTGCCACCAGACCCTTCTCCATCAATTAGAAATCTGATGCCGTCACTAAACACATTCCTTAAATTGTAGCCATTTGTTGAGTGTTATTTTTTTGGTGTCTAATCCGCATATATATCCCCATTGCCCTTGATTTTCTTGATTCTATATCTCTTAAATGTCAACATATACACGTATGATTTAGTTTATGAAGATTTTTAAATGCCGAGAATCCTGATCAGAGAGTAAAAAAGGCGTAAGGTTCACAATGGTGTAAAATTAAAATGGGATATACCTGGCTAGGATTCGAATTACAGGAACAAGGGCCAAAGCAACCACCCAAGAATGGAATCGTCGAGCGAAAACACTTGATAACCTCCTAGAAGCAGCTTTTCTTACCACCAGACCTTTCTCCATCAATTAGGAATCTGATGCCGTCACTAAACACATTCCTTAAATTGTAGCCATTTGTTGAGTGTTTTTTTTGGTGTCTAATCCGCATATATATCACCATTGCCCTTGATTTTCTTGACTGTATATCTCTTAAATGTCAACACATACACGTGTGATTTAGTTTACAAAGATTTTTAACGTCGAGAACCTCGATCAGAATGTAAAAAAGGTTTAAGGTTCACAATTGTGTAAAAGTAAAATGGGATATACCGGGCTAGGATTCGAGTTAAAGAACAAGGGCCAAGCCAACCACCCAAGAATGGAATCATTGAGCGAAAACACATGACAACCTCCTAGAAGCAGCTTTTCTTGCCACCAGACCTTTCTCCATCAATGTCACACCCCGACCACGTAAAACAGCAAAATGTGGCGGAAATGTCGGGGAGTGTTGTAACAGAATCATTGTTTCATAACAGTTGGAAATTGAAATATTGTTTTATTGATTAAAAGAGTTACAATGTCTTGACAATCAAAGAAACATAACATAAATAACTAGTCTTGCATCTTTTATTGTCACTAAGGCCCAAGTCCGCCTAAGTGTATCTTGATAAATCCTATGCATCGTATCCTGAAACACATGTGAAAATAGGTACATCAGCATAAAATGCCTGTGAGAGACATAGGTTTTGTGAAAATAGGATTCTTGACTTGTAAGTTTAGAAAAAAGTTGTTTAGCAAAAGTCAGTCATGAACCTTGTAAATTGATTTGTTTTGTAAATCGTTTGAAAAACAATAAGTTCAGATGATATGTATAAATAAGAGAATAATGTATGGTTAAATGAATAACCAAGTAAAATGAGTTTGTATAAGATAAGTTGTTTGTAAAATAATGTCTTGTGAAAAGTATGTTATTTGTATAAAATGTTATATGTCTCATATTGAAATGATTCAAATAACGCTACGATATGTAATACCATACAAACACTTATATATAGGAAGTACCAGCGGCGTATCCACCATGCTTGTATCATATTACACGCGCCTCGTTACTTAAATCACTTACTCAAACTAAACCACCAAAGTAAAATGTTTATGTATAATCAAATGTCAAAATGTTTATGTGAAAACCATGTCCAATGTCTATGTCTAATGTAAATCATGAATTGTGTATGTAATTGTCAAAATGTTTATGTATGGTAAGTGAAATATATCAACTAAACCATATGTAAAATGCACAAAACAAGGTATTGAAGTAAAACATGGTTTAAATCAAAGTTATGTTTTGTGAAAAAGAATGCAGCTATACTGATATAAACATCTATGCGGTATTGTGAGAATGCATACATCTAAGCCTTGAGACTGAGGCGATAAACCCTTAAACAAATTAAAGGTTTATCTAAGTTATGAGAATCGAATTCGGTCATTCCTTTCATCCAAACCTACCTAGGATGTCCGGAACGGGAGTTGTCAATTCCTATGGTACCACTACCTACTAACGAACGGCGTGATCGGTGTTAATGAATGTATATTGATCCATCAAAACAAACCAAATATCATATCAAAATGTAAGCATGTGATGAATAATAAATGTACTAAGTATGCACACAATGGGCATACATAGCATAGAATGTAATGTAAAATAATGTACTAAGTACGCACACAATGGGCGTACATAGCATAAAGTGTAATGTAAAATAATGTACAAAGTACGCACACAATGGCTATACATAGCATAAAATGTAATGTAAAATAATGTAGTAGGTACGCACACAATGGGCATACATAGCATAAAACACAATGAAATCATGTACTATAAATGTACTAATGAACATAGCAAGTATATGATGTAAAAACAGGAAAGCATGAAAGTAACAAGTAGGCACATGTGTTCCACCCCAAAATGTTTGGAAAACAGTAAAAGAGGGGTCTATGTACTCACTTGAGATTGCTTAGTAGTCCTTGAGTAACAACCAAACAATGCTAGAGATCACGGATATCAAACGGCACCTAATATAGGTAACTACATTAATAAACCGGACCTATAGCGGAGGATCGGATAGAATGAGGGTTCGTAAACCAAATGAGTATGTAAACTCATGTAATATGGTTTAACAAAGCCCACATACTAATATTAAACCTAACCTAAGTGCTTACGACCCATTACGACCCGTTTAGGTTGCTTATGCTACTTTAACGCGTCGTTCGCGTAAAACGCGTTCGGAACGCCTAACTAGTCCTATGACAAGTAAAATATGCCTTAACATGTCTAATATTGTTACCAAATCAGTTTAGATATCAAAGGTTATGTTACATATGCTTAAAATGAATTTTGGCGTTAAAATGGCATTTTGGTAATTTACCTAAGGCATATAAACTACCTATCATACAACTAACTAAACGCCGTGACCATAAGGTATAACCTCGGAAGGTTATTCCCTATATACTATGGTCATCTAATGTGTTTGGTCGGATCCTAATGATCGACCAAACGGGTCGGGTTCGAAAGTATAAGCGATTGTTTAGATCGCTTACCTTACGACCCTATATAAGCACTAAACTAAAAGTGACGAGCTAAGCATGTTAAAACATGCTTACCTAAGTTTAGAAAACAGGTTTGGTATCAAAACAAACGGTTTTGATACCTAAAAGTAGTTTGGTTACAAAACACGCAAGAATGCGCATTTTGGCCGAAACTACGGCTCGTCACTGAGCCTAGATAACGTGGTAATCAGTAGGTATAGTCACTAGGGACTATGACCATCGTGATTACGCTCACGTTCTGAAGTTCAAACGAACTTCGCATTGACCATAAACTGGTCAATGCAGAAATTCAAACAAAGTTGTTTGACTTTCGGACTCGAAAAGCGATAAAAGAACTAAGGAACACTTACAAAGGGTCCCCGCAGGATTTGATTCCAAGTAATCTCAGGTAGGAAGTGATAAATCACAACCACTTAGAGAAAAACTCAGATCAAATGTGGGTTTGCAAGGAGTGGGGGTTGGGTATTTATAGGAAAAGGACCACCGTTAGGATCGTTTCTCGTAAACCGTGATTTAATCACATCCCTACACTTGTTGGTAACCTCATGTATATCACATTGGCCCCCCAACATCAGGAAACAACAAGTGGAATTGAGTTGGGAGTGCTAAACAGCTGTTAACAGCTGTTAAAATGGATTTTGCTGATCAGAAGGGACCTCGCGTGACGCCAAGGGGGCTAGGTGTCACGCCAAGGTCCTTCTGATCAGCAACCAATTTCCAATGTTCCCAATTCAGTCCCCGTTGTGTATTAAGGCCATTTCCGACATGTTTAAGGCTCGTTAAGCCATTTTCAAGGACCTCAAATGATTCCTAAACATTGTGGACGTGAAACATGCTCAAAAATATCCCGGATGTCGGTTCGTTTGGTCGTACGATCGCGTTGTTCGCTTAATTACGACGGAATGCGCATAAGCGCGAAAAACGATCCAAATTGCGCGACGAATGGATTTTTCTCTTACCAAACACTAAATAAAATATTTTAGTGCTTACATAAATTTTTGGAAGTCCGGATGTATTCAGAACGTAAGTTATGCGCGAAAGTGCAAACTTATGCACTTTTTGACGCTTTTAGTCCCTGAATGACCGAAAAGTTTATTTTAGCACACCGAACCTCTCAAAGCCTATTTCTAAGCTATGTAAAGGATATTTCTGGTATGTTTAACTCATGGTCATGTTCCGGAATGTCTGTTACAGTTCAAATCGGCATACTTTCGCGGTTTGTTGAATTTAGTCCCTGTAAGCGATTTAACTTGGTTTTGCCATACCAAAGCCTTCAAAACTTATTTCTAAGTTATGTAAAGGTTATTTAAGGTATGTGAAGCCTATTTAACTATTCTGGAGTGTTCTTTGTATTAAACTGGTTATATTTACGCATCAGTGCGCCTATAACCTTCCAGAAAGCGATTTAGAGCCCGAAATCGAACAAGAATTGATATGTTCAAATGATACACATATTTATACAAGTCCCAAGTATGAAATACAATATTTAATTGATACAGTATTTATTTGATGGCCGTGGAGGCACGGGTGTCACAGTCTCCCCTACTTTAGGAAATTTCGTCCCGAAATTTTATTTAGAGGAAACTTGTGAGAGTTTAAAACATGAAGTTGAAAAGATCGAACAACACTGGTTAGGGTTCTGAACATCTAGTAACTTTAATAACATCATGCTTGCAATGTAAGAGGGATACTTATATACAAGTATATGAAGCGTCATTGGTGCGTCCACCGTACCTCCATTACATCGTTTTCATTTTGTTATTGTTGCCACTATCGGTTCTCACACATAATAAATATTACTGTGGTTTCCATGCACTGAATTTCATAATTATGTACGCGTCCATAATTAGACAATTCCTTGCATAGTTCACACAGTCTATTTTATAATGTGTAGGGGAAAACCAAATGAATAAACCTGTGATGAGTGTGACTAGACCACCATAGGGTCCCTTTTATTAAATCAATAATTGATTTTAATAGACAACCAAGGAGTCTTTTCAGCTTATATCATCACATGTCATTCTTAATCAGATTTTTGAATCAATCTTTTTGACTAGACCACTAAAAGGGTCTTATGAATCATGGAATAGTACTATATAATCCAAGGGTCTTAACTATTACATAGAAGCCCATTAAGGATTTAAGGTAGCACCTTTTTGAACATCCTACTACGAATCCCTCATATGAAGAAATGAAAGATTCTTTGAGGATTTGGATAACGAATATCCAAAAATATTTTTGAAAACTATGCATGGGGTTTTTAAAAAAAAATGTGTTCAATGTTTTTGAAACCTTATATATAATACATTTGAAATCATAAAGTAGGTGTATTAGGTAGGTATATATTTATAAAAAAAAAATTGTTTTTAAAATCATGCGAGATGAATTTTGAAATTATGTATAAGGTTTTTGAAAAACGTGAATGATGCTTTTCGAAATCATGCACTTGATAAGAAAATGTATTGTGTTAATATTGTTTTCAGACTATATGAAACATTTTGAAATTATGAAGGTTGTTTTTGAAAACATAGCCAATGTTTTTGAAATAACATAGACAATGCATTTGACAAAAAAATTGTTTTCAATGAAATGTTTTGAGATCATGAAGATTGTTTTTGAAATACTTGTACTGTGTATGTTGAAAAATCATAACGTAATGGGTATGAGATTTGAAAATACCCTTAATTATCTAACCAATGATTCAAAGGCACAGATGTGCAGAAGTATGATTACTCATAATGTCACTTTATTTTCTTTACTTTGTTTCTTAGAGTGAAACGAGTACTTAAAATTTTCTAGGGAATCATGAGCGATCATTTGAAAGAGAGAATCACAAGAGTAGTTTGTAAGGAACATAGTTCCTTAATACAGGTATCATAGAGAATTTCCATTTACTCATGTAACTACACTTGTATATCAGAATTGTGAACAACAATTTATTTATATTGTTTCACATTACAAGAAATAGAAGAAACAAAAGCATAAGACAATAACATCTTCTAATCAGCCAACTGCTCATCCGTGGGTTGGATTTGCCTTAGTAAGCTTCGGGCATTTATTCACGAAATGACCCAACTTGCCACAGTTGTAGCACGATCCAGGCTGAAAGCAAGCTTGAGCAGGATTGGCTTGAGGTTGATTTGGACCACCTTGGTTCGGGTTAGATCGACAAGCACTTGCCAGGTGACCAATTCGCCCACATGATACACACATACGACATTGTAAGTGAGCTTGGTGATGCCCATTACATTTGTCGCATATTGGTGTAGTACCGGCATAAGGTTTCCTAGCAGGAGGTTGAGCAGTAGCAAGGTTTATAACAACTTTATTTTGGATAGCAAAGTGGAATATGCTAACCAAATGTCCCCGCCGTCCACAGTAGGTACATTTGGAGCAGGGTATGAGGTTTGAATGATGACGGTTGCATCGTTTGCACAGAGGAACAGCTCATTTGTATGGCTTCCTAGCAGGGGGTTGAGCTGGTTGGTTGGGGACGACTTTACCATTGTGAGCGACCATGGCGAAGTTCTGAGAAGCCTTTCGCTTCTTTGACTTCTTAGGGGATCGTTCATCCATGGTCTTTGATTCCTCAGTTGGTTTCTTGGCTGGTGGTGCTGGCATGACTTCTGCTCCCTTTGGTGACTCTCGAGTGGCTTCATTGTTGAGACGAGACATGGCAATTCCTAATTCCACAGTCTTCAGAATCACTTCGCCTATTTGCTGGGCAAATTTGGCTGTTTGCTCGGACATTTGACCGTTGCTGAGAGGAAGAGACATTCTAGAAGAAAATGAAAGACATTGGAAGAAACAAGTGAAAGGTTATCAGATAATCAAAACAGGATGGCAATGCATAAAAATTGCGATCATTTATTTGTTATCTAAGGCAAACAAATGAGACGGTGACAAATCAAAGTAAACGGGTCATATTAATGTATCACTGAAGACATGCTCGCCTATAAGTGAACACTCACCCCAAGAGTTCCCAGGTAAGAGTGACTGGTCCGATGTTGCGGATTTGTACGAACACTCTAGCCTTCGACAGAAAACTCAGGGTACAGGCATTCACTCTTCCAGTTTGCACGTGTTCACATTATACGAACCAAACTTTGACGAGATTTGAAAACTTAGAGGGCTCAAAACCTTATAACAGAGGGTTCAAAACCTTACAATAGAGGGTTCAAAACCTAGTAATCAATCATCCTAGAACAGATGATTAGTTTTCAAAGCGGTTTTGAAATTTATGTTCTTTTTGTGGTTGTCGCCTAAGGATAGGTGACAGTATTGTTTTATGACTAAACGCAAGTAAACTCGCGTTAGGGTCCTAGGAAGGTTATAGACTAGGTCAAAGTATTACTAATAACCTAATTCCCTATAACCATGAGCTTTGATACCAACTTTTCTGTCACACCCCGACCACGTAAAACAACAAAACGTGGCGGAAATGTCGGGGGAGTGTTGTAACAGAATCATTGTTTCATAACACTTGGAAATTGAAATATTGTTTTATTGATTAAAAGAGTTACAATGTCTTGACAATCAAAGACACATAACATAAATAACTAGTCTTGCATCTTTTATTGTCACTAAGGCCCAAGTCCTCCTAAGTGTAACTTGATAAATCCTATGCATCATATCCTGAAACACATGTGAAAACAGGTACGTCAGCATAAAAATGCCTGTGAGATACATAGGTGTTGTGAAAATAGGATTCATGACTTGTAAGTTTAGAAAAAGTTGTTTAGCAAAAGTCAGTCATGAACCTTGTAAATTAATTTGTTTTGTAAATCGTTTGAAAAAAAATAAGTTCAGATGATATGTATAAATAAGAGAATAATGTATGGTTAAATGAATAACCAAGTAAAATGAATTTGTATAAGATAAGTTGTTTGTAAAACAATGTCTTGTGAAAAGTATGTTATTTGTTTAAAATGTTATATGTCTCATATTGAAATGATTCAAATAACGCTACGATATGTAATACCATACAAACACTTATATATAGGAAGTACCAGCGGCGTATCCACCATGCTTGTATCATATTACACACGCCTCCTTACTTAAATCACTTACTCAAACCAAACCACCAAAGTAAAATGTTTATGTATAATCAAATGTCAAAATGTTTATGTGAAAACCATGTCTAATGTCTATGTCTAATGTTTATGTCTAATGTAAATCATGAATTGTGTATGTAAATGTCAAAATGTTTATGTATGGTAAGTGAAATATATCAACTAAACCATATGTAAAACACGGTATTGAAGTAAAACATGGTTTAAATCAAAGTTATGTTTTGTGAAAAAGAATGCATGCTATACTGATATAAACATCTATGCGGTATTGTGAGAATGCATACATCCAAGCCTTGAGACTGAGGCAATAAACCCTTAAACAAATTAAAGGTTTATCTAAGTTATGAGAATCGAATTCGGTCATTCCTTTCATCCAAACCTACCTAGGATGTCCGGAACGGGAGTTGTCAATTCCTATGGTACCACTACCTGCTAACGAACGACGTGATCGGTGTTAATGAATGTATATTGATCCATCAAAACAAACCAAATATCATATCAAAATGTAAGCATGTGATGAATAATAAATGTACTAAGTATGCACACAATGGGCATACATAGCATAGAATGTAATGTAATGTAAAATAATGTACTAAGTACGCACACAATGGGCATACATAGCATAAAATGTAATGTAAGGTAAAATAATGTACTAAGTACGCACACAATGGGCATACATAGCATAAAGTGTAATGTAAAATAATGTACTAAGTACGCACACAATGGGCATACATAGCATAAAATGTAATGTAAAATAATGTACTAGGTACGCACACAATGGGCACACATAGCATTAAACACAATGAAATCCTGTACTATAAATGTACTAATGAACATAGCAAGTATATGATGTGAAAACAGGAAAGCATGAAAGTAACAAGTAGGCACATGTGTTTCACCCCAAAATGTTTGGAAAACAGTAAAAGAGGGGTCTATGTACTCACTTGAGATTGCTTAGTAGTCCTTGAGTAACAACCAAACAATGCTAGAGATCACGGATATCAAACGACACCAAATATAGGTAACTACATTAATAAACCGGACCTATAACGGAGGATCGGATAGAATGAGGGTTCGTAAACAAAATGAGTATGTGAACTCATGTAATATGGTTTAACAAAGCCCACATACTAAAGTGAAACCTAACCTAAGTGCTTACGACCCATTACAACCCGTTTAGGTAGCTTATGCTACTTTAACACGTCGTTTCGCATAAAACACGTTCGGAACGCCTAACTAGTCCTATGACAAGTAAAATATGCCTTAACATGTCTAATATTCTTACCAAATCAGTTTAGATGCCAAAGGTTATGTTACATATGCTTAAAATGAATTTTGGCGTAAAAAGGGCATTTTGGTAATTTACCTAAGGCATATAAACTACCAATCATACAACTAACAAAGCGCCGTGACCATAAGGTATAACCTCGGAAGGTTATTCCCTATATACTATGGTCACCTAATGTGTTTGGTCAGATCCTAATGATCGAACAAATGGGTCGGATTCGAAAGTATAAGCGATTGTTTAGATCGCTTACCTTACGACCCTATATAAGCACTAAACTAAAAGTGACGAGCTAAGCATGTTAAAACATGCTTACCTAAGTTTAGAAAACAGGTTTGGTATCAAAACAAACGGTTTTGATACCTAAAAGTAGTTTGGTTACAAAACACGCAAGAATGCGCATTTTGGCAGAAACTACGGCTCGTCACTGAGCCTAGATAACGTGGTAATCAGTAGGTATAGTCACTAGGGACTATGACCATCGTGATTACGCTCACGTTATGAAGTTCAAACGAACTTCGCATTGACCATAAACTGGTCAATGCAGAAAGTCAAACAAAGTTTGACTTTCGGACTCGAAAAGAGATAAAAGAACGAAGGAACACTTACAAAGGGTCTCCGCAAGATTTGATTCCAAGTAATCTCAGGTAGTGATTTAGAGCCCGAAATCGAACAAGAACAGATATGTGCAAATGATACACATATTTATACATGTCCTAAGTATGAAATACAATATTTCATTGATACAGTATTTTTTTGATGGCCTTGGAGGCACAGGTGTCACAATCAATTAGGAATCTGATGCCGTCACTAAACACATTCCTTAAATTGTAGCCATTTGTTGAGTTTTTTTTGTGTCTAATCCGCATATATATCACCATTGCCCTTGATTTTCTTGACTGTATATCTCTTAAATATCAACATATACACGTGTGATTTAGTTTACGAAGTTTTTTCAATGCCGAGAACCTCGATCAAAGAGTAAAAAAGGCGTTAGGTTCACAATGGTGTAAAATTAAAATGGGATATACCGGGCTAGGATTCGAGTTACAGGAACAAGGGCCAAACCAACCACCCAAGAATGGAATCATCGAGCGAAAACACTTGACAACCTCCTAGACGCAGCTTTTCTTGCCACCATACCTTTCTCCATCAATTAGGAATCTGATGCCGTCACTAAACACATTCCTTAAATTGTAGCCATTTGTTGAGTGTTTTTTTTTTTTTTGTGTCTAATCCGCATATATATCACCATTGCCCTTGATTTTCTTGACTGTATATCTCTTAAATGTCAACATATACACGTGTGATTTAGTTTAAGAAGATTTTTCAATGCCGAGAACCTCGATCAGAGAGTAAAAAAGGCGTAAGGTTCATAATGGTGTAAAATTAAAATGGGATATACCGGGCTAGGATTCGAGTTACAGGAACAAGGGCGAAACCAACCACCCAAGAATGGAATCGTCGAGCGAAAACACTTGACAACCTCCTAGACGCAGCTTTTCTTGCCACCAGACCTTCCTCCATCAATTAGGAATCTGATGCCGTCACTAAACACATTCCTTAAATTGTAGCCATTTGTTGAGTGTTTTTTTTTGTGTCTAATCTGCATATATATCACCATTGCCCTTGATTTTCTTGACTGTATATGTCTTAAATGTCAACATATACACGTGTGATTTAGTTTACGAAGATTTTTCAATGCCGAGAACCACGATCAGAGAGTAAAAATGGCGTGAGGTTCACAATGGTGTAAAATTAAAATGGGATATACCGGGCTAGGATTCGAGTTACAGGAACAAGGTCCAAACCAACCACCCGAGAATGGAATCGTCGAGCGAGAACACTTGACAACCTCCTAGAAGCATCTTTTCTTGCCACCAGACATTTCTCCATCAACTAGGAATCTGATGCCGTCACTAAACACATTTCTTAAATTGTAGCCATTTGTTGAGTGTTTTTTTTTTGGTGTCTACTTTGCATATATATCACCATTGCCCTTGATTTTCTTGACTGTATATCTCTTAAATGTCAACATATACATGTATGATTTTGTTTACGAAGATTTTTCAATGCCGAGAACCTCGATCAGAGAGTAAAAAAGGCGTAAGATTCATAATGGTGTAAAATTAAAATGGGATATACCGGGCTAGGATTCGAGTTACAGGAACAAGGGGCAAACCAACCACCGAAGAATGGAATCGTCGGGCGAAAACATTTGACAACCTCGTAGAAGCAGCTTTTATTTCTTCCAGACCTTTCTCCATCAATTAGGAATCTGATGCCGTCTCTAAACACATTTCTTAACTTCTAGCCTTTTGTTGAGTGTTTTTTTTGGTGTCTAATCCGCATATATATCACCATTACCCTTGATTTTCTTGACTGTATATCTCTTAAATGTCAACATATACACGTGAGAATTAGTTTACGAATATTTTTCAATGCCGAGAATCTCGATCAGAGAGTAAAAAAGGCGTAAGGTTCATAATGGTGTAAAATTAAAATGGGATATACGGGGCTAGGATTCGAGTTACAGGAACAAGGGCCAAATCCACCACCCAAGAATGGAATCGTCGAGCGAAAACACTTGACAACCTCCTAGAAGCAGCATTTATTGCCACCAAACCCTTCTCCATCACTTAGGAATCTGATGCCGTCACTAAACACATTCCTTAAATTGTAGCCATTTGTTGAGTGTTATTTTTTGGGTGTCTAATCCGCATATATGTCACCATTGCCCTTGATTTTCATGATTGTATATCTCTTAAATGTCATCATTTACACGTGTGATTTAGTTTACGAAGATTTTTCAATGCCGAGAATCCTGATCAGAGAGTAAAAAAGGCGTAAGGTTCACAATGGTGTAAAATTAAAATGGGATATACCGGGCTAGGATTCGAGTTACAGGAACAAGGGCCAAACCAACCACCCAAGTATGGAATCGTCGAGCGAAAACACTTGACAACCTCCTAGAAGCAGCTTTTCTTACCACCTGACCTTTCTGCATCAATTAGGAATCTGATGCCGTCACTAAACACATTCCTTAAATTGTAGCCATTTGTTGAGTGTTTTTTTTTTGTGTCTAATCATCATATATATCACCATTGCCCTTGATTTTCTTGATTGTATATCTCTTAAATGTCAACATATACACGTGTGGTTTAGTTTACGAAGATTTGTCAATGCTAAGAACCTCGATCAAAGAGTAAAAAAGGCGTAAGGTTCACAACGGTGTAAAATTAAAATGGGATATACCCTTCTAGGATTCGAGTTACAGGAAAAAGGGCCAAATCCACCACCCAAGAATGGAATCGTCGAGCGAAAACACTTGACAACCTCCTAGAAGTAGCATTCATTGCCACCAAACCCTTCTCCATCAATTAGGAATCTGATGCCGTCACTAAACACATTCCTTAAATTGTAGCCATTTGTTGAGTGTTATTTTTTTGGTGTCTAATCCGCATATATGTCACCATTGCCCTTGATTTTCATGATTGTATATCTCTTAAATGTCAACATTTACACGTGTGATTTAGTTTACGAAGATTTTTCAATGCCGAGAATCCTGATAAGAGAGTAAAAAAGGCGTAAGGTTCACAATGGTGTAAAATTAAAATGGGATATACCGGGCTAAGATTCGAGTTACAGGAACAAGGGCCAAACCAACCACCCAAGTATAGAATCGTCGAGCGAAAACACTTGACAACCTCCTAGAAGCAGCTTTTCTTGCCACCAGACCTTTCTCCATCAATTAGGAATCTGATGCCGTCTCTAAACACATTTATTAAATTGTAGCCATTTGTTGAGTGTTTTTTTTTTGTGTCTAATCCGCATATGTATCACCATTGCCCTTGATTTTCTTGACTGTATATCTCTTAAATGTCAACATATACACGTGAGATTTAGTTTACGAAGATTTTTCAATGCCGAGAACCTCGATCAGAGAGTAAAAAAGGCGTAAGGTTCACAATGGTGTAAAATTAAAATGGGATATACCAGGCTAGGATTCGAGTTACAGGAACAAGGGCGAAACCAACCACGCAAGAATGGAATCGTCGAGCGAAAACACTTGACAACCTCCTAGACGCAGCTTTTCTTGCCACCAGACCTTTCTCCATCAATTAGGAATCTGATGCCGTCACTAAACACATTCCTTAAATTGTAGCCATTTGTTGAGTGTTTTTTTTTTGTGTCTAATCATCATATATATCACCATTGCCCTTGATTTTCTTGATTGTATATCTCTTAAATGTCAACATATACACGTGTGGTTTAGTTTACGAAGATTTGTCAATGCCAAGAACCTCGATCAAAGAGTAAAAAAGGCGTAAGGTTCACAACGGTGTAAAATTAAAATGGGATATACCCTTCTAGGATTCGAGTTACAGGAAAAAGGGCCAAATCCACCACCCAAGAATGGAATCGTCGAGCGAAAACACTTGACAACCTCCTAGAAGTAGCATTCATTGCCACCAAACCCTTCTCCATCAATTAGAAATCTGATGCCGTCACTAAACACATTCCTTAAATTGTAGCCATTTGTTGAGTGTTATTTTTTTGGTGTCTAATCCGCATATATGTCACCATTGCCCTTGATTTTCATGATTGTATATCTCTTAAATGTCAACATTTACACGTGTGATTTAGTTTACGAAGATTTTTCAATGCCGAGAATCCTGATAAGAGAGTAAAAAAGGCGTAAGGTTCACAATGGTGTAAAATTAAAATGGGATATACCGGGCTAAGATTCGAGTTACAGGAACAAGGGCCAAACCAACCACCCAAGTATAGAATCGTCGAGCGAAAACACTTGACAACCTCCTAGAAGCAGCTTTTCTTGCCACCAGACCTTTCTCCATCAATTAGGAATCTGATGCCGTCTCTAAACACATTTCTTAAATTGTAGCCATTTGTTGAGTGTTTTTTTTTGTGTCTAATCCGCATTTATATCACCATTGCCCTAGATTTTCTTGACTGTATATCTCTTAAATGTCAACATATACACGTGAGATTTAGTTTACGAAGATTTTTCAATGCCGAGAACCTCGATCAGAGAGTAAAAAAGGCGTAAGGTTCACAATGGTGTAAAATTAAAATGGGATATACCGGGCTAGGATTCGAGTTACAGGAACAAGGGCGAAACAAACCACGCAAGAATGGAATCGTCGAGCGAAAACACTTGACAACCTCCTAGACGCAGCTTTTCTTGCCACCAGACCTTTCTCCATCAATTAGGAATCTGATGCCGTCACTAAACACATTCCTTAAATTGTAGCCATTTGTTGAGTGTTTTTTTTGTGTCTAATACGCATATATATCACCATTGCCCTTGATTTTCTTGACTGTATATCTCTTAAATGTCAACATATACACGTGTGAATTAGTTTACGAATATTTTTCAATGCCGAGAATCTCGATCAGAGAGTAAAAAAGGCGTTAGGTTCACAATGGTGTAAAATTAAAATGGGATATACCGGGCTAGGATTCGAGTTACAGGAACAAGGGCCAAATCCACCACCCAAGAATGGAATCGTCGAGCGAAAACACTTGACAACCTCCTAGAAGCAGCATTTATTGCCACCAAACCCTTCTCCATCAATTAGGAATCTGATGCCGTCACTAAACACATTCCTTAAATTGTAGCCATTTGTTGAGCGTTATTTTTTTGGTGTCTAATCCGCATATATGTCACCATTGCCCTTGATTTTCATGATTGTATATCTCTTAAATGTCAACATTTACACGTGTGATTTAGTTTACGAAGATTTTTCAATGCCGAGAATCCTGATCAGAGAGTAAAAAAGGCGTAAGGTTCACAATGGTGTAAAATTAAAATGGGATATACCGGGCTAGCATTCGAGTTACAGGAACAAGGGCCAATCCAACCACCCAAGTATGGAATCGTCGAGCGAAATCACTTGACAACCTCCTAGAAGTAGCTTTTCTTGCCACCAGACCTTTCTCCATCAATTAGGAATCTGATGCCGTCACTAAACACATTCCTTAAATTGTAGCCATTTGTTGAGTGTTTTTTTTTGGTGTCTACTCCGCATATATATCACCATTGCCCTTGATTTTCTTGACTGTATATCTCTTAAATGTCAATATATACACGTGTGATTTAGTTTACGAAGATTTTTCAATGCAGAGAACCTCGATCAAAGAGTAAAAAAAGGCGTAAGGTTCACAATGGTGTAAAATTAAAATGGGATATACCGGGCTAGGATTCGAGTTACAGGAACAAGGGCCAAATCCACCACCCAAGAATGGAATCGTCGAGCGAAATCACTTGACAACCTCCTAGAAGTAGCTTTTCTTGCAACCAGACCTTTCTCCATCAATTAGGAATCTGATGCCGTCACTAAACACATTCCTTAAATTGTAGCCATTTGTTGAGTGTTATTTTTTTGGTGTCTAATCCGCATATATGTCACCATTGCCCTTGATTTTCATGATTGTATATCTCTTAAATGTCATCATTTACACGTGTGATTTAGTTTACGAAGATTTTTCAATGCCGAGAATCCTGATCAGAGAGTAAAAAAGGCGTAAGGTTCACAATGGTGTAAAATTAAAATGGGATATACCGGGCTAGGATTCGAGTTACAGGAACAAGGGCCAAACCAACCACCCAAGTATAGAATCGTCGAGCGAAAACACTTGACAACCTCCTAGAAGCAGCTTTTCTTGCCACCAGACCTTTCTCCATCAATTAGGAATCTGATGCCGTCTCTAAACACATTTCTTAAATTGTAGCCATTTGTTGAGTGTTTTTTTTTGTGTCTAATCCGCATTTATATCACCATTGCCCTAGATTTTCTTGACTGTATATCTCTTAAATGTCAACATATACACGTGAGATTTAGTTTACGAAGATTTTTCAATGCCGAGAACCTCGATCAGAGAGTAAAAAAGGCGTAAGGTTCACAATGGTGTAAAATTAAAATGGGATATACCGGGCTAGGATTCGAGTTACAGGAACAAGGGCGAAACAAACCACGCAAGAATGGAATCGTCGAGCGAAAACACTTGACAACCTCCTAGACGCAGCTTTTCTTGCCACCAGACCTTTCTCCATCAATTAGGAATCTGATGCCGTCACTAAACACATTCCTTAAATTGTAGCCATTTGTTGAGTGTTTTTTTTGTGTCTAATACGCATATATATCACCATTGCCCTTGATTTTCTTGACTGTATATCTCTTAAATGTCAACATATACACGTGTGAATTAGTTTACGAATATTTTTCAATGCCAAGAATCTCGATCAGAGAGTAAAAAAGGCGTTAGGTTCACAATGGTGTAAAATTAAAAAGGGATATACCGGGCTAGGATTCGAGTTACAGGAACAAGGGCCAAATCCACCACCCAAGAATGGAATCGTCGAGCGAAAACACTTGACAACCTCCTAGAAGCAGCATTTATTGCCACCAAACCCTTCTCCATCAATTAGGAATCTGATGCCGTCACTAAACACATTCCTTAAATTGTAGCCATTTGTTGAGCGTTATTTTTTTGGTGTCTAATCCGCATATATGTCACCATTGCCCTTGATTTTCATGATTGTATATCTCTTAAATGTCAACATTTACACGTGTGATTTAGTTTACGAAGATTTTTCAATGCCGAGAATCCTGATCAGAGAGTAAAAAAGGCGTAAGGTTCACAATGGTGTAAAATTAAAATGGGATATACCGGGCTAGCATTCGAGTTACAGGAACAAGGGCCAATCCAACCACCCAAGTATGGAATCGTCGAGCGAAATCACTTGACAACCTCCTAGAAGTAGCTTTTCTTGCCACCAGACCTTTCTCCATCAATTAGGAATCTGATGCCGTCACTAAACACATTCCTTAAATTGTAGCCATTTGTTGAGTGTTTTTTTTTGGTGTCTACTCCGCATATATATCACCATTGCCCTTGATTTTCTTGACTGTATATCTCTTAAATGTCAATATATACACGTGTGATTTAGTTTACGAAGATTTTTCAATGCAGAGAACCTCGATCAAAGAGTAAAAAAAGGCGTAAGGTTCACAATGGTGTAAAATTAAAATGGGATATACCGGGCTAGGATTCGAGTTACAGGAACAAGGGCCAAATCCACCACCCAAGAATGGAATCGTCGAGCGAAATCACTTGACAACCTCCTAGAAGTAGCTTTTCTTGCAACCAGACCTTTCTCCATCAATTAGGAATCTGATGCCGTCACTAAACACATTCCTTAAATTGTAGCCATTTGTTGAGTGTTATTTTTTTGGTGTCTAATCCGCATATATGTCACCATTGCCCTTGATTTTCATGATTGTATATCTCTTAAATGTCATCATTTACACGTGTGATTTAGTTTACGAAGATTTTTCAATGCCGAGAATCCTGATCAGAGAGTAAAAAAGGCGTAAGGTTCACAATGGTGTAAAATTAAAATGGGATATACCGGGCTAGGATTCGAGTTACAGGAACAAGGGCCAAACCAACCACCCAAGTATGGAATCGTCGAGCGAAAACACTTGACAACCTCCTAGAAGCAGCTTTTCTTACCACCTGACCTTTCTGCATCAATTAGGAATCTGATGCCGTCAATAAACACATTCCTTAAATTGTAGCCATTTGTTGAGTGTTTTTTTTTTGTGTCTAATCATCATATATATCACCATTGCCCTTGATTTTCTTGATTGTATATCTCTTAAATGTCAACATATACGCGTGTGGTTTAGTTTACGAAGATTTGTCAATGCCAAGAACCTCGATCAAAGAGTAAAAAAGGCGTAAGGTTCACAACGGTGTAAAATTAAAATGGGATATACCCTTCTAGGATTCGAGTTACAGGAAAAAGGGCCAAATCCACCACCCAAGAATGGAATCGTCGAGCGAAAACACTTGACAACCTCCTAGAAGTAGCATTCATTGCCACCAAACCCTTCTCCATCAATTAGGAATCTGATGCCGTCACTAAACACATTCCTTAAATTGTAGCCATTTGTTGAGTGTTATTTTTTTGGTGTCTAATCCGCATATATGTCACCATTGCCCTTGATTTTCATGATTGTATATCTCTTAAATGTCAACATTTACACGTGTGATTTAGTTTACGAAGATTTTTCAATGCCGAGAATCCTGATAAGAGAGTAAAAAAGGCGTAAGGTTCACAATGGTGTAAAATTAAAATGGGATATACCGGGCTAAGATTCGAGTTACAGGAACAAGGGCCAAACCAACCACCCAAGTATAGAATCGTCGAGCGAAAACACTTGACAACCTCCTAGAAGCAGCTTTTCTTGCCACCAGACCTTTCTCCATCAATTAGGAATCTGATGCCGTCTCTAAACACATTTCTTAAATTGTAGCCATTTGTTGAGTGTTTTTTTTTTGTGTCTAATCCGCATATATATCACCATTGCCCTTGATTTTCTTGACTGTATATCTCTTAAATGTCAACATATACACGTGAGATTTAGTTTACGAAGATTTTTCAATGCCGAGAACCTCGATCAGAGAGTAAAAAAGGCGTAAGGTTCACAATGGTGTAAAATTAAAATGGGATATACCGGGCTAGGATTCGAGTTACAGGAACAAGGGCGAAACCAACCACGCAAGAATGGGATCGTCGAGCGAAAACACTTGACAACCTCCTAGACGCAGCTTTTCTTGCCACCAGACCTTTCTCCATCAATTAGGAATCTGATGCCGTCACTAAACACATTCCTTAAATTGTAGCCATTTGTTGAGTGTTTTTTTTGTGTCTAATACGCATATATATCACCATTGCCCTTGATTTTCTTGACTGTATATCTCTTAAATGTCAACATATACACGTGTGAATTAGTTTACGAATATTTTTCAATGCCGAGAATCTCGATCAGAGAGTAAAAAAGGCGTAAGGTTCACAATGGTGTAAAATTAAAATGGGATATACCGGGCTAGGATTCGAGTTACAGGAACAAGGGCCAAATCCACCACCCAAGAATGGAATCGTCGAGCGAAAACACTTGACAACCTCCTAGAAGCAGCATTTATTGCCACCAAACCCTTCTCCATCAATTAGGAATCTGATGCCGTCACTAAACACATTCCTTAAATTGTAGCCATTTGTTGAGCGTTATTTTTTTGGTGTCTAATCCGCATATATGTCACCATTGCCCTTGATTTTCATGATTGTATATCTCTTAAATGTCAACATTTAAACGTGTGATTTAGTTTACGAAGATTTTTCAATGCCGAGAATCCTGATCAGAGAGTAAAAAAGGCGTAAGGTTCACAATGGTGTAAAATTAAAATGGGATATACCGGGCTAGCATTCGAGTTACAGGAACAAGGGCCAATCCAACCACCCAAGTATGGAATCGTCGAGCGAAATCACTTGACAACCTCCTAGAACTAGCTTTTCTTGCCACCAGACCTTTCTCCATCAATTAGGAATCTGATGCCGTCACTAAACACATTCCTTAAATTGTAGCCATTTGTTGAGTGTTTTTTTTTGGTGTCTACTCCGCATATATATCACCATTGCCCTTGATTTTCTTGACTGTATATCTCTTAAATGTCAATATATACACGTGTGATTTAGTTTACGAAGATTTTTCAATGCAGAGAACCTCGATCAAAGAGTAAAAAAAGGCGTAAGGTTCACGATGGTGTAAAATTAAAATGGGATATACCGGGCTAGGATTCGAGTTACAGGAACAAGGGCCAAATCCACCACCCAAGAATGGAATCGTCGAGCGAAATCACTTGACAACCTCCTAGAAGTAGCTTTTCTTGCAACCAGACCTTTCTCCATCAATTAGGAATCTGATGCCGTCACTAAACACATTCCTTAAATTGTAGCCATTTGTTGAGTGTTTTTTTTTTGGTGTCTACTCCGCATATATATCACCATTGCCCTTGATTTTCTTGGCTGTATATGTCTTAAATGTCAATATATACACGTGTGATTTAGTTTACGAAGATTTTTCAATGCAGAGAACCTCGATCAAAGAGTAAAAAAAGGCGTAAGGTTCACAATGGTGTAAAATTAAAATGGGATATACCGGGCTAGGATTCGAGTTACAGGAACAAGGGCCAAATCCACCACCCAAGAATGGAATCGTCGAGCGAAAATACTTGACAACCTCCTAGAAGTAGCATTTATTGCCACCAAACCCTTCTCCATCAATTAGGAATCTGATGCCGTCACTAAACACATTCCTTAAATTGTAGCCATTTGTTGAGTGTTGTTTTTTTGGTGTCTAATCCGCATATATGTCACAATTGCCCTTGATTTTCATGATTGTATATCTCTTAAATGTCAACATATACACGTGTGATTTAGTTTACGAAGATTTTTCAATGCAGAGAACCTCGATCAAAGAGTAAAAAAAGGCGTAAGGTTCACAATGGTGTAAAATTAAAATGGGATATACCGGGCTAGGATTCGAGTTACAGGAACAAGGGCCAAATCCACCACCCAAGAATGGAATCGTCGAGCGAAAACACTTGACAACCTCCTTGAAGTAGCATTTATTGCCACCAAACCCTTCTCCATCAATCAGGAATCAGATGCCGTCACTAAACACATTCCTTAAATTGTAGCCATTTGTTGAGTGTTTTTTTTTTTTGGTGTCTACTCCGCATATATATCACCATTGCCCTTGATTTTCTTGGCTGTATATCTCTTAAATGTCAATATATACACGTGTGATTTAGTTTACGAAGATTTTTCAATGCAGAGAACCTCGATCAAAGAGTAAAAAAAGGCGTAAGGTTCACAATGGTGTAAAATTAAAATGGGATATACCGGGTTAGGATTCGAGTTACAGGAACAAGGGCCAAATCCACCACCCAAGAATGGAATCGTCGAGCGAAAACACTTGACAACCTCCTATAAGTAGCATTTATTGCCACCAAACCCTTCTCCATCAATTAGGAATCTGATGCCGTCACTAAACACATTCCTTAAATTGTAGCCATTTGTTGAGTGTTGTTTTTTTGGTGTCTAATCCGCATATATGTCACCATTGCCCTTGATTTTCATGATTGTATATCTCTTAAATGTCAACATATACACGTGTGATTTAGTTTACGAAGATTTTTCAATGCAGAGAACCTCGATCAAAGATTAAAAAAAGGCGTAAGGTTCACAATGGTGTAAAATTAAAATGGGATATACCGGGCTAGGATTCGAGTTACAGGAACAAGGGCCAAATCCACCACCCAAGAATGGAATCGTCGAGCGAAAACGCTTGACAACCTCCTAGAAGTAGCATTTATTGCCACCAAACCCTTCTCCATCAATTAGGAATCTGATGCCGTCACTAAACACATTCCTTAAATTGTAGCCATTTGTTGAGTGTTGTTTTTTTGGTGTCTAATCCGCATATATGTCACCATTGCCCTTGATTTTCATGATTGTATATCTCTTAAATGTCAACATATACACGTGTGATTTAGTTTACGAAGATTTTTCAATGCAGAGAACCTCGATCAAAGAGTAAAAAAACACGTAAGGTTCATAATGGTGTAAAATTAAAATGGGATATACCGGGCTAGGATTCGAGTTACAGGAGCAAGGGCCAAATCCACCACCCAAGAATGGAATCGTCGAGCGAAAACACTTGACAACCTCCTAGAAGTAACATTTATTGCCACCAAACCCTTCTCCATCAATTAGGAATCTGATGCCGTCACTAAACACATTCCTTAAATTGTAGCCATTTGTTGATTGTTGTTTTTTTGGTGTCTAATCCGCATATATGTCACCATTGCCCTTGATTTTCATGATTGTATATCTCTTAAATGTCAACATATACACGTGTGATTTAGTTTACGAAGATTTTTCAATGAAGAGAACCTCGATCAAAGAGTAAAAAAAGGCGTAAGGTTCACAATGGTGTAAAATTAAAATGGGATATACCGGGCTAGGATTCGAGTTACAGGAACAAGGGCCAAATCCACCACCCAAGAATGGAATCGTCGAGCGAAAACACTTGACAACCTCCTAGAAGTAACATTTATTGCCACCAAACCCTTCTCCATCAATTAGGAATCTGATGCCGTCACTAAACACATTCCTTAAATTGTAGCCATTTGTTGAGTGTTGTTTTTTTGGTGTCTAATCCGCATATATGTCACCATTGCCCTTGATTTTCATGATTGTATATCTCTTAAATGTCAACATATACACGTGTGATTTAGTTTACGAAGATTTTTCAATGCCGAGAATCCTGATCAGAGAGTAAAAAAGGCGTAAGGTTCACAATGGTGTAAAATTAAAATGGGATATACCGGGCTAGGATTCGAGTTACAGGAACAAGGGCCAAACCAACCACCCAAGTATGGAATCGTCGAGCGAAATCACTTGACAACCTCCTAGAAGTAGCTTTTCTTGCCACCAGACCTTTCTCCATCAATTAGGAATCTGATGCCGTCACTAAACACATTCCTTAAATTGTAGCCATTTGTTGAGTGTGTTTTTTTGGTGTCTACTCCGCATATATATCACCATTGCCCTTGATTTTCTTGACTGTATATCTCCTAAATGTCAATATATACACGTGTGATTTAGTTTACGAAGATTTTTCAATGCAGAGAACCTCGATCAAAGAGTAAAAAAAGGCGTAAGGTTCACAATGGTGTAAAATTAAAATGGGATATACCGGGCTAGGATTCGAGTTACAGGAACAAGGGCCAAATCCACCACCCAAGAATGGAATCGTCGAGCGAAAACACTTGACAACCTCCTAGAAGTAGCATTTATTGCCACCAAACCCTTCTCCATCAATTAGGAATCTGATGCCGTCACTAAACACATTCCTTAAATTGTAGCCATTTGTTGAGTGTTGTTTTTTTGGTGTCTAATCCGCATATATGTCACCATTGCCCTTGATTTTCTTGACTGTATATCTCTTAAATGTCAACATATACACGTGTGATTTAGTTTACGAAGATTTTTCAATGCCGAGAACCTCGATCAAAGAGTAAAAAAAGGCGTAAGGTTCACAATGGTGTAAAATTAAAATGGGATATACCGGGCTAGGATTCGTGTTACAGGAACAAGGGCCAAACCAACCACCCAAGAATGGAATTGTCGAGCGAAAACCCTTGACAACCTCCAAGAAGCAGCTTTTCTTGCCACCAAACCCTTCTCCATCAATTTGGAATCTTATGCCGTCACTAAACACATTCCTTAAATTGTAGCCATTTGTTGAGTGTTTTTTTTGTGTGTCTAATCCGCATATATATCACCGTTGCCCTTGATTTTCTTGACTGTATATCTCTTAAATGTCAACATATACACGTGTGATTTAGTTTACGAAGATTTTTCAATGTCGAGAACCTCGATCAGAGTGTAAAAAAGGCGTAAGGTTCACAATGGTGTAAAATTAAAATGGGATATACCGGGCTAGGATTCGAGTTACAGGAACAAGGGCCAAACCAACCACCCAAGAATGGAATAGTCGAGCGAAAACACTTGACAACGTCCTAGAAGTAGCTTTTCTTGCCACCAGACCTTTCTCCATCCATTAGGAATCTGATGCCGTCACTAAACACATTCCTTAAATTGTAGCCATTTGTTGAATGTTTTTTTTGGTGTCTAATCCGCATATATATCACCATTGCCCTTGATTTTCTTGACTGTATATCTCTTAAATATCAACATATACACCTGTGATTTAGTTTACGAAGATTTTTCAATGCCGAGAACCTCGATCGGAGAGTAAAAATGGCGTAAGGTTCACAATGGTGTAAAATTAAAATGGGATATACCGGGCTAGGATTCGACTTACAGGAACAAGGGCCAAAACAACCACCCAAGAATGGAATCGTCGAGCGAAAACACTTGACAACCTCCTAAAAGCAGCTTTTCTTGCCACCAGACCTTTCTCCATCGATTAGGAATCTGATGCCGTCACTTAACACATTCCTTAAATTGTAGCCATTTGTTGAGTGTTTTTTTTTGTGTCTAATCCGCATATATATCACCATTGCCCTTGATTTTCATGACTGTATATCTCTTAAATGTCAACCTATACAAGTGTGATTTAGATTACGACGATTTTTTAATGCCGAGAACCTCGATCAGAGAGTAAAAAAGTCGTAAGGTTCACAATGGTGTAAAATTAAAATGGGATATACCGGGCTAGGATTCGAGTTACAGGAACAAGGGCCAAACCAACCACCCAAGAATGGAATCGTCGAGCGAAAACACTTGACAACCTCCTAGAAGTAGCTTTTCTTTCCACCAGACCTTTCTCCATCAATTTGGAATCTGATGCCGTCACTAAACGCATTCCTTAAATTGTGGCCATTTGTTGAGTGTTTTTTTTGTGTCTAATCCGCATATATATCACCATTGCCCTTGATTTTCTTGACTGTATATCTCTTAAACGTCAACATATACACGTGTGATTTAGTTTACGAAGATTTTTCAATGCCGAGAACCTCGATCAGAGAGTAAAAAAGGCGTAAGGTTCACAATGGTGTAAAATTAAAATGGGATATACTGGGCTAGGATTCGAGTTACAGGAACAAGGGCCAAACCAACCACCCAAGAATGGAATCGTCAAGCGAAAACACTTGACAACCTCCTAGAAGCAGCTTTTCTTGCCACCAGACCTTTCTCCATCAATTAGGAATCTGATCCTGTCACTAAACACATTCCTTAAATTGTAGCCATTTGTTGAGTGTTTTTTTTTTGTGTCTACTCCGCATATATATCACCATTGCCCTTGATTTTCTTGACTGTGTATCTCTTAAATGTCAACATATACACGTGTGATTTAGTTTACGAAGATTTTTCAATGCCGAGAACCTCGATCAGAGAGTAAAAAAGGCGTAAGATTCACAATGGTGTAAAATTAAAATGGGATATACCGGGCTAGGATTCGAGTTAAAGGAACAAGGGCCAGACCAACCAGCCAAGAATGGAATCGTCGAGCGAATACATTTGACAACCTCCTAGAAGCAACTTTTATTTCCACCAGACCTTTCTCCATCAATTAGGAATCTGATGTCGTCACTAAACACATTTCAAAAATTGTAGCCTTTTGTTGAGTGTTTTTTTTGTGTCTAATGCGCATATATATCACCATTGCCCATGATTTTCTTGACTGTATATCTTTTAAATGTCAACATATACATCTGTGATTTAGTTTATGAAGATTTTTCAATGCCGATAATCCTGATCAGAGAGTAAAAAAGGCGTCAGGTTACAATGGTGTAAAATTAAAATGGGATATACCGGGCTAGGATTCGAGTTACAGGAACAAGGGCCAAACCAACCACCCAAGTATGGAATCGTCGAGCGAAAACACTTGACAACCTCCTAGAAGCAGCTTTTCTTACCACCGGACCTTTCTCCATCAATTAGGAATCTGATGCCGTCACTAAACACATTCCTTAAATTGTAGCCATTTGTTGAGTGTTTTTTTTGGCGTCAAATCATCATATATATAACCATTGCCCTTGATTTTCTTGATTGTATATCTCTTAAATGTCAACATATACACGTGTGATTTAGTTTACGAAGATTTTTCGATGCCGAGAACCTCGATCAGAGAGTAAAAAAGGTGTAAGGTTCACAATGGTGTAAAATTAAAATGGGATATACCGGGCTAGGATTCGAGTTACAGGAACAAGGGCCAAGCCAACAACCCAAGAATAGAATTCTTGAGCGAAAACACTTGACAACCTCCTAGAAGCAGCTTTTCTTGACACCAGACCTTTCTATATCAATTAGGAATCTGATGCCGTCACTAAACACATTCCTTAAATTGTAGCCATTTGTTGAGTTTTTTTTTTGTGTCTAATCCGCATATATATCACCATTGCCCTTGATTTTCTTGACTGTATATCTCTTAAATATCAACATATACACGTGTGATTTAGTTTACGAAGATTTTTCAATGCCGAGAACCTCGATCAGAGAGTAAAAAAGGCGTAAGGTTCACAATGGTGTAAAATTAAAATGGGATATACCGGGCTAGGATTCGTGTTACAGGAACAAGGGCCAAACCAACCACCCAAGAATGGAATCGTCGAACGAAAACACTTGACAACCTCCAAGAAGCAGCTTTTCTTGCCACCAGACCTTTCTCCATCAATTAGGAATCTTATGCCGTCACTAAACACATTCCTTAAATTGTAGCCATTTGTTGAGTGTTTTTTTGTGTGTCTAATCGGCATATATATCACCGTTGCCCTTGATTTTCTTGACTGTATATCTCTTAAATGTCAACATATACACGTGTGATTTAGTTTACGAAGATCTTTCAATGTCGAGAACCTCGATCAGAGTGTAAAAAAGGCGTAAGGTTCACAATGGTGTAAAATTAAAATGGGATATACCGGGCTAGGATTCGAGTTACAGGAACAAGGGCCAAACCAACCACCCAAGAATGGAATCGTCGAGCGAAAACACTTGACAACCTCCTAGAAGTAGCTTTTCTTTCCACCAGACCTTTCTCCATCAATTTGGAATCTGATGCCGTCACTAAACACATTCCTTAAATTGTGGCCATTTGTTGAGTGTTTTTTTTGTGTCTAATCCGCATATATATCACCATTGCCCTTGATTTTCTTGACTGTATATCTCTTAAACGTCAACATATACACGTGTGATTTAGTTTACGAAGATTTTTCAATGCCGAGAACCTCGATCAGAGAGTAAAAAAGGCGTAAGGTTCACAATGGTGTAAAATTAAAATGGGATATACTGGGCTAGGATTCGAGTTACAGGAACAAGGGCCAAACCAACCACCCAAGAATGGAATCGTCAAGCGAAAACACTTGACAACCTCCTAGAAGCAGCTTTTCTTGCCACCAGACCTTTCTCCATCAATTAGGAATCTGATCCTGTCACTAAACACATTCCTTAAATTGTAGCCATTTGTTGAGTGTTTTTTTTTTGTGTCTACTCCGCATATATATCACCATTGCCCTTGATTTTCTTGACTGTGTATCTCTTAAATGTCAACATATACACGTGTGATTTAGTTTACGAAGATTTTTCAATGCCGAGAACCTCGATCAGAGAGTAAAAAAGGCGTAAGATTCACAATGGTGTAAAATTAAAATGGGATATACCGGGCTAGGATTCGAGTTAAAGGAACAAGGGCCAGACCAACCAGCCAAGAATGGAATCGTCGAGCGAATACATTTGACAACCTCCTAGAAGCAACTTTTATTTCCACCAGACCTTTCTCCATCAATTAGGAATCTGATGTCGTCACTAAACACATTTCAAAAATTGTAGCCTTTTGTTGAGTGTTTTTTTTGTGTCTAATGCGCATATATATCACCATTGCCCATGATTTTCTTGACTGTATATCTTTTAAATGTCAACATATACATCTGTGATTTAGTTTATGAAGATTTTTCAATGCCGATAATCCTGATCAGAGAGTAAAAAAGGCGTCAGGTTACAATGGTGTAAAATTAAAATGGGATATACCGGGCTAGGATTCGAGTTACAGGAACAAGGGCCAAACCAACCACCCAAGTATGGAATCGTCGAGCGAAAACACTTGACAACCTCCTAGAAGCAGCTTTTCTTACCACCGGACCTTTCTCCATCAATTAGGAATCTGATGCCGTCACTAAACACATTCCTTAAATTGTAGCCATTTGTTGAGTGTTTTTTTTGGCGTCAAATCATCATATATATAACCATTGCCCTTGATTTTCTTGATTGTATATCTCTTAAATGTCAACATATACACGTGTGATTTAGTTTACGAAGATTTTTCGATGCCGAGAACCTCGATCAGAGAGTAAAAAAGGTGTAAGGTTCACAATGGTGTAAAATTAAAATGGGATATACCGGGCTAGGATTCGAGTTACAGGAACAAGGGCCAAGCCAACAACCCAAGAATAGAATTCTTGAGCGAAAACACTTGACAACCTCCTAGAAGCAGCTTTTCTTGACACCAGACCTTTCTATATCAATTAGGAATCTGATGCCGTCACTAAACACATTCCTTAAATTGTAGCCATTTGTTGAGTTTTTTTTTTTGTGTCTAATCCGCATATATATCACCATTGCCCTTGATTTTCTTGACTGTATATCTCTTAAATATCAACATATACACGTGTGATTTAGTTTACGAAGATTTTTCAATGCCGAGAACCTCGATCAGAGAGTAAAAAAGGCGTAAGGTTCACAATGGTGTAAAATTAAAATGGGATATACCGGGCTAGGATTCGTGTTACAGGAACAAGGGCCAAACCAACCACCCAAGAATGGAATCGTCGAACGAAAACACTTGACAACCTCCAAGAAGCAGCTTTTCTTGCCACCAGACCTTTCTCCATCAATTAGGAATCTTATGCCGTCACTAAACACATTCCTTAAATTGTAGCCATTTGTTGAGTGTTTTTTTGTGTGTCTAATCGGCATATATATCACCGTTGCCCTTGATTTTCTTGACTGTATATCTCTTAAATGTCAACATATACACGTGTGATTTAGTTTACGAAGATCTTTCAATGTCGAGAACCTCGATCAGAGTGTAAAAAAGGCGTAAGGTTCACAATGGTGTAAAATTAAAATGGGATATACCGGGCTAGGATTCGAGTTACAGGAACAAGGGCCAAACCAACCACCCAAGAATGGAATCGTCGAGCGAAAACACTTGACAACCTCCTAGAAGTAGCTTTTCTAGCCACCAGACCTTTCTCCATCTATTAGGAATCTGATGCCGTCACTTAACACATTCCTTAAATTGTAGCCATTTGTTGAGTGTTTTTTTTTGTGTCTAATCCGCATATATATCACCATTGCCCTTGATTTTCTTGACTGTATATATCTTAAATGTCAACATATACACGTGTGATTTAGTTTACGAAGATTTTTCAATGTCGAGAACCTCGATTAGAGAGTAAAAAAGGCGTAAGGTTCATAATGGTGTAAAATTAAAATGGGATATACCGGGCTAGGATTCGAGTTACAGGAACAAGGGCCAAACTAACCACCCAAGAATGGAATCGTCGAGCGAAAACACTTGACAACCTCCTAGAAGCAGCCTTTCTTGCCACCAGACCTTTCTCCATCAATTAGGAATCTGATGCCGTCACTAAACACATTCCTTAAATTGTAGCCATTTGTTGAGTGTTTTTTTTTGGTGTCTACTCCGCATATATATCGCCATTGCCCTTGATTTTCATGACTGTATATATCTTAAATGTCAATATATACACGTGTGATTTAGTTTACGAAGATTTTTCAATGCCGAGAACCTCGATCAGAGAGTAAAAAAGGCGTAAGGTTCACAATGGTGTAAAATTAAAATGCGATATACCGGGCTACGATTCGAGTTACAGGAACAAGGGCCAAACCAACCACCCAAGAATGGAATCGTCAAGCGAAAACACTTGACAACCTCCTAGAAGCAGCTTTTCTTGCCACCAGACCTTTCTCCATCAATTAGGAATCTGATGCCGTCACTAAACACATTCCTTAAATTGTAGCCATTTGTTGAGTGTTTTTTTTGTGTCTACTCCGCATATATATCACCATTGCCCTTGATTTTCTTGACTGTATATCTCTTAAATGTCAACATATACACGTGTGATTTAGTTTACGAAAATTTTTCAATGCCGAGAACCTCGATCAGAGAGTAAAAAGGCGTAAGATTCACAATGGTGTAAAATTAAAATGGGATATACCGGGCTAGGATTCGAGTTACAGGAACAAGGGCGAAACCAACCACCCAAGAATGGAATCGTCGAGCGAATACGTTTGACAACCTCCTAGAAGCAACTTTTATTTCCACCAGACCTTTCTCCATCAATTAGGAATCTGATGTCGTCACTAAACACATTTCATAAATTGTAGCCTTTTGTTGAGTGTTTTTTTTTGTGTCTAATGCGCATATATATCACCATTGCCCATGATTTTCTTGACTGTATATCTTTTAAATGTCAACATATACATCTTTGATTTAGTTTACGAAGATTTTTCAATGCCGAGAATCCTGATCAGAGAGTAAAAAAGGCGTCAGGTTCACAATGGTGTAAAATTAAAATGGGATATACCGGGCTAGGATTCGAGTTACAGGAACAAGGGCCAAACCAACCACCCAAGTATGGAATCGTCGAGCGAAAACACTTGACAACCTCCTAGACGCAGCTTTTCTTACCACCTGACCTTTCTCCATCAATTAGGAATCTGATGCCGTCACTAAACACATTCCTTAAATTGTAGCCATTTGTTGAGTTTTTTTTTTGTGTCTAATCCGTAGATATATCACCATTGCCCTTGATTTTCTTGACTGTATATCTCTTAAATATCAACATATACACGTGTGATTTAGTTTACGAAGATTTTTCAATGCTGAGAACCTCGATCAGAGAGTAAAAAAGGCGTAAGGATCACAATGGTGTAAAATTAAAATGTGATATACCGGGCTAGGATTCGAGTTACAGGAACAAGGGAAAAGCCAACCACCCAAGAATGGAATCATCGAGCGTAAACACTTGACAACCTCCTAGAAGCAGCTTTTCTTGCCACCAGACCTTTCTCCATCAATGGAATCACCATTGCCCTTGATTTTCTTGACTGTATATCTCTTAAATATCAACATATACACCTGTGATTTAGTTTACGAAGATTTTTCAATGCCGAGAACCTCGATCGGAGAGTAAAAATGGCGTAAGGTTCACAATGGTGTAAAATTAAAATGGGATATACCGGGCTAGGATTCGACTTACAGGAACAAGGGCCAAAACAACCACCCAAGAATGGAATCGTCGAGCGAAAACACTTGACAACCTCCTAAAAGCAGCTTTTCTTGCCACCAGACCTTTCTCCATCGATTAGGAATCTGATGCCGTCACTTAACACATTCCTTAAATTGTAGCCATTTGTTGAGTGTTTTTTTTTTGTGTCTAATCCGCATATATATCACCATTGCCCTTGATTTTCATGACTGTATATCTCTTAAATGTCAACCTATACAAGTGTGATTTAGATTACGACGATTTTTTAATGCCGAGAACCTCGATCAGAGAGTAAAAAAGTCGTAAGGTTCACAATGGTGTAAAATTAAAATGGGATATACCGGGCTAGGATTCGAGTTACAGGAACAAGGGCCAAACCAACCACCCAAGAATGGAATCGTCGAGCGAAAACACTTGACAACCTCCTAGAAGTAGCTTTTCTTTCCACCAGACCTTTCTCCATCAATTTGGAATCTGATGCCGTCACTAAACACATTCCTTAAATTGTGGCCATTTGTTGAGTGTTTTTTTTGTGTCTAATCCGCATATATATCACCATTGCCCTTGATTTTCTTGACTGTATATCTCTTAAACGTCAACATATACACGTGTGATTTAGTTTACGAAGATTTTTCAATGCCGAGAACCTCGATCAGAGAGTAAAAAAGGCGTAAGGTTCACAATGGTGTAAAATTAAAATGGGATATACTGGGCTAGGATTCGAGTTACAGGAACAAGGGCCAAACCAACCACCCAAGAATGGAATCGTCAAGCGAAAACACTTGACAACCTCCTAGAAGCAGCTTTTCTTGCCACCAGACCTTTCTCCATCAATTAGGAATCTGATCCTGTCACTAAACACATTCCTTAAATTGTAGCCATTTGTTGAGTGTTTTTTTTTTGTGTCTACTCCGCATATATATCACCATTGCCCTTGATTTTCTTGACTGTGTATCTCTTAAATGTCAACATATACACGTGTGATTTAGTTTACGAAGATTTTTCAATGCCGAGAACCTCGATCAGAGAGTAAAAAAGGCGTAAGATTCACAATGGTGTAAAATTAAAATGGGATATACCGGGCTAGGATTCGAGTTACAGGAACAAGGGCCAGACCAACCAGCCAAGAATGGAATCGTCGAGCGAATACATTTGACAACCTCCTAGAAGCAACTTTTATTTCCACCAGACCTTTCTCCATCAATTAGGAATCTGATGTCGTCACTAAACACATTTCAAAAATTGTAGCCTTTTGTTGAGTGTTTTTTTTTGTGTCTAATGCGCATATATATCACCATTGCCCATGATTTTCTTGACTGTATATCTTTTAAATGTCAACATATACATCTGTGATTTAGTTTACGAAGATTTTTCAATGCCGATAATCCTGATCAGAGAGTAAAAAAGGCGTCAGGTTACAATGGTGTAAAATTAAAATGGGATATACCGGGCTAGGATTCGAGTTACAGGAACAAGGGCCAAACCAACCACCCAAGTATGGAATCGTCGAGCGAAAACACTTGACAACCTCCTAGAAGCAGCTTTTCTTACCACCGGACCTTTCTCCATCAATTAGGAATCTGATGCCGTCACTAAACACATTCCTTAAATTGTAGCCATTTGTTGAGTGTTTTTTTTGTTTGTCTAATCCGCATTTATATCACCATTGCCATTGATTTTCTTGACTGTATATATCTTAAATGTCAACATATACACGTGTGATTTAGTTTACGAAGATTTTTCAATGTCGAGAACCTCGATTAGAGAGTAAAAAAGGCGTAAGGTTCATAATGGTGTAAAATTAAAATGGGATATACCGGGCTAGGATTCGAGTTGTAGGAACAAGGGCCAAACTAACCACCCAAGAATGGAATCGTCGAGCGAAAACACTTGACAACCTCCTAGAAGCAGCCTTTCTTGCCACCAGACCTTTCTCCATCAATTAGGAATCTGATGCCGTCACTAAACACATTCCTTAAATTGTAGCCATTTGTTGAGTGTTTTTTTTTGGTGTCTAATCCGCATATATATCGCCATTGCCCTTGATTTTCTTGACTGTATATATCTTAAATGTCAATATATACACGTGTGATTTAGTTTACGAAGATTTTTCAATGCCGAGAACCTCGATCAGAGAGTAAAAAAGGCGTAAGGTTCACAATGGTGTAAAATTAAAATGGGATATACCGGGCTAGGATTCGAGTTACAGGAACAAGGGCCAAACCAACCACCCAAGAATGGAATCGTCGAGCGAAAACACTTAACAACCTCCTAGAAGCAGCTTTTCTTGCCACCAGACATTTCTCCATCAATTAGGAATCTGATGCCGTCACTAAACACATTCCTTAAATTGTACCCATTTGTTGAGTGTTTTTTTTGGTGTCTACTCCGCATATATATCACCATTGCCCTTGATTTTCTTGACTGTATATCTCTTAAATGTCAACATATACACGTGTGATTTAGTTTACGAAGATTTTTCAATGCCGAGAACTTCGATCAGAGAGTAAAAAAGGCGTAAGGTTCACAATGGTGTAAGATTAAAATGGGATATACCGGGCTAGGATTCGAGTTACAGGAACAAGGGCCAAACCAACCACCCAAGAATGGAATCGTCGAGCAAATACATTTGACAACCTCCTAGAAGCAGCTTTTATTTCCACCAGACCTTTCTCCATCAATTAGGAATCTGATGCCGTTACTAAACACATTTCTTAAATTATAGCCTTTTGTTGAGTGTTTTTTTTTTGGTCTCTAATCCGCATATATATCACCATTGCCCTTGATTTTCTTCACAATATATCTTTTAAATGTCAACATATACACCTGTGATTTAGTTTACGAAGATTTTTCAACGCCGAGAACCTCTATTAGAGAGTAATATGGGCGTAAGGTTCACAATGGTGTAAGATTAAAATGGGATATACCTGGCTAGGATTAGAGTTACAGGAACAAGGGCCAAACCAACCACCCAAGAATGGAATCGTCGAGCGAAAACACTTGACAACCTCCTAGAAGCAGCTTTTTGTACCACCAGACCTTTCTCAATCAATTAGGAATCTGATGCCGTCAATAAACACATTTATTAAATTGTAGCCTTTTAATGAGTGTTTTTTTTGGTGTCTAATCCGCATATATATCACCATTGCCCTTGATTTTCTTGACTGTATATCTCTTAAATGTCAACATATACACGTGTGATTTAGTTTACGATGATTTTTCAATGCCGAGAACCTCTATCAGAGAGTAAAAAAGGCGTAAGATTCACAATGGTGTAAAATTAAAATGGGATATACCGGGCTAGGTTTCGAGTTATAGGAACAAGGGCGAAACCAACCACCCAAGAATGGAATCGTCGAGCGAATACATTTGACAACCTCCTAGAAGAAACTTTTATTTCCACCAGACCTTTCTCCATCAATTAGGAATCTAATGTCGTCACTAAACACATTTCATAAATTGTTGCCTTTTGTTGAGTGTTTTTTTTTTGTGTCTAATGCGCATATATATCACCATTGCCCATGATTTTCTTGACTGTATATCTTTTAAATGTCAACATATACATCTGTGATTTAGTTTACGAAGATTTTTCAATGCCGAGAATCCTGATCAGAGAGTAAAAAAGGCGTCAGGTTCACAATGGTGTAAAATTAAAATGGGATATACCGGGCTAGGATTCGAGTTACAGGAACAAGGGCCAAGCCAACCACCCAAGTATGGAATCGTCGAGCGAAAACACTTGACAACCTCCTAGAAGCAGCTTTTCTTACCACCTGACCTTTCTCCATCAATTAGGAATCTGATGCCGTCACTAAACACATTCCTTAAATTGTAGCCATTTGTGGAGTGTTTTTTTTGGCGTTAAATCATCATATATATAACCATTGCCCTTGATTTTCTTGATTGTATATCTCTTAAATGTCAACATATACACGTGTGATTTAGTTTACGAAGATTTTTCAATGCCGAGAACCTCGATCAGAGAGTAAAAAAGGTGTAAGGTTCACAATGGTGTAAAATTAAAATGGGATATACCGGGCTAGGATTCGAGTTACAGGAACAAGGGCCAAGCCAACAACCCAAGAATGGAATTGTTGAGCGAAAACACTTGACAACTTCCTAGAAGCAGCTTTTCATGACACCAGACCTTTCTCCATCAATTAGGAATTTGATGCCGTCACTAAACACATTCCTTAAATTGTAGCCATTTGTTGAGTTTTTTTTTGTGTCTAATCCGCAGATACATTGCCCTTGATTTTCTTGACTGTATATCTATTAAATATCAACATATACACGTGTGATTTAGTTTACGAAGATTTTTCAATGCCGAGAACCTCGATCAGAGAGTAAAAAAGGCGTAAGGTTCACAATGGTGTAAGATTAAAATGGGATATACCGGGCTAGGATTCGAGTTACAGGAACAAGGGCCAAACCAACCACCCAAGAATGGAATCGTCGAGCAAATACATTTGACAACCTCCTAGAAGCAGCTTTTATTTCCACCAGACCTTTCTCCATCAATTAGGAATCTGATGTCGTCACTAAACACATTTCATAAATTGTAGCCTTTTGTTGAGTGTTTTTTTTTTGTGTCTAATGCGCATATATATCACCATTGCCCATGATTTTCTTGACTGTATATCTTTTAAATGTCAACATATACATCTGTGATTTAGTTTACGAAGATTTTTCAATGCCGAGAATCTTGATCAGAGAGTAAAAAAGGCGTCAGGTTCACAATGGTGTAAAATTAAAATGGGATATACCGGGCTAGGATTCGAGTTACAGGAACAAGGGCCAAACCAACCACCCAAGTATGGAATCGTCGAGCGAAAACACTTGACAACCTCCTAGAAGCAGCTTTTCTTACCACCTGACCTTTCTCCATCAATTAGGAATCTGATGCCGTCACTAAACACATTCCTTAAATTGTAGCCATTTGTGGAGTGTTTTTTTTGGCGTCAAATCATCATATATATAACCATTGCCCTTGATTTTCTTGATTGTATATCTCTTAAATGTCAACATATACACGTGTGATTTAGTTTACGAAGATTTTTCAATGCCGAGAACCTCGATCAGAGAGTAAAAAAGGTGTAAGGTTCACAATGGTGTAAAATTAAAATGGGATATACCGGGCTAGGATTCGAGTTACAGGAACAAGGGCCAAGCCAACAACCCAAGAATGGAATTGTTGAGCGAAAACACTTGACAACCTCCTAGAAGCAGCTTTTCTTGACACCAGACCTTTCTCTATCAATTAGGAATCTGATGCCGTCACTAAACACATTCCTTAAATTGTAGCCATTTGTTGAGTTTTTTTTTGTGTCTAATCCGCAGATACATTGCCCTTGATTTTCTTGACTGTATTTCTCTTAAATATCAACATATACACGTGTGATTTAGTTTACGAAGATTTTTCAATGCCGAGAACCTCGATCAGAGAGTAAAAAAGGCGTAAGGTTCACAATGGTGTAAAATTAAAATGGGATATACCGGGCTAGGATTCGAGTTACAGGAACAAGGGACAAACCAACCACCCAAGAATGGAATCATTGAGCGAAAACACTTGACAACCTCCTAGAAGCAGCTTTTCTTGCCACCAGACCTTTCTCCATCAATTAGGAATCTAATGCCGTCACTAAACACATTCCTTAAATTGTAGCCATTTGTTGAGTGTTTTTTTTGTTTGTCTAATCCGCATATATATCACCATTGCCATTGATTTTCTTGACTGTATATCTCTTAAATGTCAACATATACACGTGTGATTTAGTTTACGAAGATTTTTCAATGCCGAGAACCTCGATCAGAGAGTAAAAAAGGCGTAAGGTTCACAATGGTGTAAGATTAAAATGGGATATACCGGGCTAGGATTCGAGTTACAGGAACAAGGGCCAAACCAACCACCCAAGAATGGAATCGTCGAGCAAATACATTTGACAACCTCCTAGAAGCAGCTTTTATTTCCACCAGACCTTTCTCCATCAATTAGGAATCTGATGCCGTCACTAAACACATTTGTTAAATTATAGCCTTTTGTTGAGTGTTTTTTTTTTGGTCTCTAATCCGCATATATATCACCATTGCCCTTGATTTTCTTGACTGTATATCTTTTAAATGTCAACATATACACCTGTGATTTAGTTTACGAAGATTTTTCAACGCCGAGAACCTCTATTAGTGAGTAATAAAGGCGTAAGGTTCACAATGGTGTAAGATTAAAATGGGATATACAGGGCTAGGATTAGAGTTACAGGAACAAGGTCCAAACCAACCACCCAAGAATGGAATCGTCGAGCGAAAACACTTGACAACCTCCTAGAAGCAGCTTTTTGTACCACCAGACCTTTCTCAATCAATTAGGAATCTGATGCCGTCAATAAACACATTTATTAAATTGTAGCCTTTTAATGAGTGTTTTTTTTTGTGTCTAATCCGCATATATATCACCATTGCCCTTGATTTTCTTGACTGTATATCTCTTAAATGTCAACACATACACCTGTGATTTAGTTTACGAAGATTTTTCAATGCCGAGAACCTCGATCAGAGAGTAAAAAAGTCGTAAGGTTCACAATGGTGTAAAATTAAAATGGGATATACCGGGCTAGGATTCGAGTTACAGGAACAAGGGACAAACCAACCACCCAAGAATGGAATCGTCGAGCGAAAACACTTGACAACCTCCTAGAAGCAGCTTTTCTTGCCACCAGACATTTCTCCATCAATTAGGAATCTGATTCCGTCAGTAAACACATTCCTTAAATTGTAGCCATTTGTTGAGTGTTTTTTTTTTGTGTCTAATCCGCATATATATCACCATTGCCCTTGATTTTCTTGACTATATATCTCTTAAATGTCAACATATACACGTGTGATTTAGTTTACGAAGATTTTTCAATGCCGAGAACCTCGATCAGAGAGTAAAAAAGGCGTAAGGTTCACAATGGTATAAAATTAAAATGGGATATACCGGGCTACGATTCGAGTTACAGGAACAAGGGCCAAACCAACCACCCAAGAATGGAATCGTCGAGCGAAAACACTTGACAACCTCCTACAAGCAGCTTTTCTTGCCACAAGACCTCTCTCCATCAATTAGGAGTCTGATGCCGTCACTAAACACATTCCTTAAATTGTAGCCATTTGTTGAGTGTTTTTTTTTAATACTCCGCATATATATCACCATTGCCCTTGATTTTCTTGACTGTATATCTCTTAAATGTCAACATATACACGTGTGATTTAGTTTACGAAGATTTTTCAATGCCGAGAACCTCGATCAGAGAGTAAAAAAGGCGTAAGATTAACAATGGTGTAAAATTAAAATGGGATATACCGGGCTAGGATTCGAGTTACAGGATCAAGGGCCAAATCAACCACCCAAGAATGGAATCGTCGAGCGAATACATTTGACAACCTCCTAGAAGCAGCTTTTCTTGCCACCAGACCTTTCTCCATCAATTAGGAATCTGATGTCGTCACTAAACACATTTCTTAAATTGTACCCTTTTGTTGAGTGTTTTTTTTGGTGTCTAATCCGCATATATGTCACCATTACCCTTGATTTTCTTGACTGTATATCTTTTAAATGTCAACATATACACCTGTGATTTAGTTTACGAAGATTTTTCAATGCCGAGAACCTCTATCAGAGAGTTATAAAGGCGTAAGTTTCACAATGGTGTAAGATTAAAATGGGATATACCGAGCTAGGATTAGAGTTACAGGAACAAGGGCCAAACCAACCACCCAAGAATGGAATCGTCGAGCGAAAACACTTGACAACCTCCTAGAAGCAGCTTTTCTTACCACTAGACCTTTCTCCATCAATTGAGAATCTGATGCCGTCACTAAACACATTCCTTAAATTGTAGCCATTTGTTGAGTTTTTTTTTGTGTCTAATCCGCATATATATCACCATTGCCCTTGATTTTCTTGACTGTATATCTCTTAAATATCAACATATACACGTGTGATTTTGGTTTACGAAGATTTTTCAATGCCGAGAACCTCGATCAGAGAGTAAAAAAGGCGTAAGGTTCACAATGGTGTAAAATTAAAATGGGATTTACCGGGCTAGGATTCGAGTTACAGGAACAAGGGCCAAACCAACCACCCAAGAATGGAAACGTCGAGCGAAAACACTTGACAACCTCCTAGAAGCAGCTTTTCTTGCCACCAGACCTTTCTCCGTCAATTAGTTATCTGATGCCGTCACTAAACACATTCCTTAAATTGTAGCCATTTGTTGAGTGTTTTTTTTGTGTCTAATCCACATATATATCACCATTGCCCTTGATTTTCTTGACTGTATATCTCTTAAAAGTCAACATATACACGTGAGATTTAGTTTACGAAGATTTTTCAATGCCGAGAACCTCTATCAGAGAGTAAAAAAGGCGTAAGGTTCACAATGGTGTAAAATTAAAATGGGATATACCGGGCTAGGATTCGAGTTAAAGGAACAAGGGCCAAACCAACCACCCAAGAATGTAATCGTCGAGCGAAAACACTTGACAACCTCCTAGAAGCAGGTTTTCTTGCCACCAGACATTTCTCCATCAATTAGGAATCTGATGCCTTCACTAAACACATTCCTTAAATTGTAGCCATTTGTTGAGCGTTTTTTTTGGTGTCTACTCCGCATATATATCACCATTGCCCTTGATTTTCTTGACTGTATATATCTTAAATGTCATCATATACACGTGTGATTTAGTTTACGAAGATTTTTCAATGCCGAGAACCTCGATCAGAGAGTAAAAAAGGCGTAAGGTTCACAATGGTGTAAGATTAAAATGGGATATACTGGGCTAGGATTCGAGTTACAGGAACAAGGGCCAAACCAACCACCCAAGAATGGAATCGTCGAGCGAATACATTTGACAACCTCCTAGAAGCCGCTTTTATTTCCACCAGACCTTTCTCCATCAATTAGGAATCTGATGCCGTCAGTAAACACATTTATTAAATTGTAGCCTTTTGTTGAGTGTTTTTTTGGTGTCTAATCCGCATATATATCACCACTGCCCTTGATATTATTGACTGTATATCTCTTAAATGTCAACATATACACCTGTGATTTAATTTACGAAGAGTTTTCAACGCCGAGAACCTCGATCAGAGAGTAAAAAAGGCGTAAGGTTCACAATGGTGAAAAATTAAAATGGGATTTACCGGGCTAGGATTCGAGTTACAGGAACAAGGGCCAAACCAACCACCCAAGAATGGAAACGTCGAGAGAAAACACTTGACAACCTCCTAGAAGCAGCTTTTCTTGCCACCAGACCTTTCTCCGTCAATTAGTTATCTGATGCCGTCACTAAACACATTCCTTAAATTGTAGCCATTTGTTGAGTGTTTTTTTTTGTGTCTAATCCACATATATATCACCATTGCCCTTGATTTTCTTGACTGTATATCTCTTAAAAGTCAACATATACACGTGAGATTTAGTTTACGAAGATTTTTCAATGCCGAGAACCTCGATCAGAGAGTAAAAAAGGCGTAAGGTTCACAATGGTGTAAAATTAAAATGGGATATACCGGGCTAGGATTCGAGTTACAGGAACAAGGGCCAAACCAACCACCCAAGAATGTAATCGTCGAGCGAAAACACTTGACAACCTCCTAGAAGCAGGTTTTCTTGCCACCAGACCTTTCTCCATCAATTAGGAATCTGATGCGGTCACTAAACACATTCCTTATATTGTAGCCATTTGTTGAGTGTTTTTTTTGGTGTCTACTCCGCATATATATCACCATTGCCCTTGATTTTCTTGACTGTATATATCTTAAATGTCATCATATACACGTGTGATTTAGTTTACGAAGATTTTTCAATGCCGAGAACCTCGATCAGAGAGTAAAAAAGGCGTAAGGTTCACAATGGTGTAAGATTAAAATGGGATATATTGGGCTAGGATTCGAGTTACAGGAACAAGGTCCAAACCAACCAATCAAGAATGGAATCGTTGACCGAAAACACTTGACCACCTCCTAGAAGCAGCTTTTCTTACCACCAGACCTTTCTCCATCAATTAGGAATCTGATGCCGTCACTAAACACATTCCTTAAATTGTAGCCATTTGTTGAGTTTTTTTTGGTGTCTAATCCGCATATATATCACCATTGCCCTTGATTTTCCTGACTGTATATCTCTTAAATGTCAACATATACACGTGTGATTTAGTTTACGAAGATTTTTCAATGCCGAGAACCTCGATCAGAGAGTAAAAGGGCGTAAGGTACACAATGGTGTAAAATTAAAATGGGATATACCGTGCTAGGATTCGTGTTACAGGAACAAGGGTCAAACCAACCACCCAAGAATGGAATCGTCGAGCGAAAACACTTGACCACCACCTAGAAGCAGCTTTTCTTGCCACCAAACCTTTCTCCATCAATTAGGAATCTAATGCTGTCACTAAACACATTCTTTATATTGTAGCCATTTATTGAGCATTTTTTTTTGTGTCTAATCCGCATATATATCACCATTGCCCTTTGATTTTCCTGACTGTATATCTCTTAAATGTCAACATATACACGTGTGATTTAGTTTACGAAGATTTTTCAATGCCGAGAACCTCGATCAGAGAGTAAAAGAGGCGTAAGGTTCACAATGGTGTAAAATTAAAATGGGATATACCGGGCTAGGGTTCGTGTTACAGGAACACGGGCCAAACCAACCACCCAAGAATGGAATCGTCGAGCGAAAACACTTGACAACCTCCTAGAAGCAGGCTTTCTTACCAACAGACCTTTCTCCATCATTTAGGAATCTGATGCCGTCACTAAACACATTCCTTAAATTGTAGCCATTTGTTAAGTGTTTTTTTGGTGTCCAATCCGCATATATATCACCATTGCCCTTGAATTTCTTGACTGTATATCTCTTAAATATCAACGTATACACGTGTGATTTAGTTTACGAAGATTTTTCAATACCGAGACCCTCGATCAGAGAGTAAAAAAGGCGTAAGGTTCACAATGGTGTAAAATTAAAATGGGATATACCGGGCTAGGATTCGAGTTACAAGAACAAGGGCCAAATCAACCACCCAAGAATGGAATCATCGAGCGAAAACACTTGACAACCTCCTAAAAGCAGCTTTTCTTGCCACCAGACCTTTCTCCATCAATTAGGAATTTGATTCCGTCACTAAACACATTCCTTAAATTGTAGCCATTTGTTGAGTGTTTTTTTTTGGTGCCTAATCCGCATATATATCACCATTGCCCTTCATTTTCTTGACTATATACCTCTTAAATATCAACATATACACGTGTGATTTAGTTTACGAAGATTTTTCAATGCCGAGAACCTCGATTAGAGAGTAAAAAAGGCATAAGGTTCAAAATGGTGTAAAATTAAAATGGGGTATACCGGGCTAGGATTCGAGTTACAGGAACAAGGGCCAAACCAACCACCCAAGAATGGAATCGTCAAGCGAAAACACTTGACAACCTCCTAGAAGCAGCTTTTCTTGCCACCAGACCTTTCTCCATCAATTATGAATCTGATGCCGTCACTAAACACATTCCTTAAATTGTAGCCATTTTTTGAGTGTTTTTTTTGGTGTCGAATCCGCACATATATCACCATTGCCCTTGATTTTCTTGACTGTATATCTCTTAAATATCAACATATACACGTGTGATTTAGTTTACGAAGATTTTTCAATGCCGAGAACCTCTATCAGAGAGTAAAAAAGGCGTAAGGTTCACAATGGTGTAAAATTAAAATGGGATAAACCGGGCTAGGATTCGAGTTACAGGAACAAGGACCAAACCAACCACCCAACAATGTAATCGTCGAGTGAAAACACTTCACAACCACCTAGAAGCAGCTTTTCTTGATACCAGACCTTTCTCCATTGTCACACCCCCAAAATCCACCCGCGGAGTATCACCGCGTGGAGGCGTGACTGACCAGGATCAAGCCACCAATCAGATTGAACATAACAAGTAATAAGTAAAATTCAACAACACAATATGAAAGGTATTTCAAATAAAAAACGTAGTTAAGTGTTTAGTGGAAGCATAATTGTATAACCCAATGTAAGTATTAAGCATGAAATAAAGAAATGTTTTTAGCATGGCACACACTGCCATGTCCCACAACGACTGCGCCTTCCTGTGCAAGCTCCACGAGTACCTAACGACCTGCAAGGCATGTAGCAACGAATCAACAACAAAGTTGAGCGAGTTCACAGTTGGTTGTTTAGTTATAGCATTTGTTTCGTAAATCGTATGTTCGTTTTGTAAACCATGTATCGTATTAATTCGTATCGCGGTCTCCCAGACATGTTTGCGAAGATTGGTGGGGGCTTCCCATGTGTTACTAGACCACGCGTATCGACTGCTACGAAAATGTAAGAGGTGCCCTAAGTCAATGTCTATCAGCATTGACCCTTTGCCCATAGTCCATTAGTACACGTCCGTTCGGACGACACGGTGTGAGGTTTGTTAAACCTAATAGCGCTATCTACTAATGACCCGCTCGCCATAGGCCTCAGCGATTAAGTCGATAAATGAGGGACTTAAAGTGATAGATTGATGGTCTTATGGTCGTACGTATCGTGTTGTATGGGGAATACGCAAGTTTGTAGTTACCGTTCAGTTCTTTAACCCATTCCCAACCCTTGGGAATCCCATGCCTTGGATAGAGTGTGAACTCACCTTGGTTTGCTCGGTATGCTAAATTATGTGATCACAAGTAATCAATCAAGTCCTATAGTATACATGTATACACAATCAGTACATGTTGGTAAAGTTTCACATACAAACTATGTCATAACTTGTGCTTCAGAAATTATCACGTATCACGTAAGTAGATAATCAAAGTCGTGCAGTTCATGTTTCATATAAATGTCCTTCACCACTAACATGGTTATTTATAAACATATTGGACAAGTTAACAGACTTAGCGTACTTAACTGGAACTATACACTAACATAGTTGATTAGCTAACAGAGCTAACAAACCATTAGAGTTGCGTACTTAACGTAGTTACATAATTTTACGGAGTTAATGAAGTTAACAGAGTTAATAACTTAACCAAGTTAGTAACTAGCAGAGTAAATAAACTAATAGATTACCCTGCTAGAACACACATGAAATCACATGTGACAAAATCACATGTGACGAAATCCCCTAACCGGCGAAAACACATTGGGACGAAAACACTTGGTCGAAAACCCTTTTGTGAGGAAATCTCATTTGACGAAAACCAGTTTTCGTCGGACTTAAAGCTTGGCGAAAACACTTTGTGTTTTTGTCAGATTGTTGTGTTTTCGTCTGGTTGCATCATCATCATCAGTTACATAAAATCTTAATGCTGAGTAACAGTTATTCAATCATACCAAAACATGCAATCATATCAAGTACCAATCGCTGTACAACCAGGACTATCATTAAATCAGATCATCGATATATTAACATATAAAATACCAAAATAATCACGAGACCAACATCACAATTCAATCGGTAGATCATCATTAAAATAATCAATAGTGGCCGACAAGTGTAAATTGTTTTCATGTTGCTATTTGACCAATTTATGTAGTGGCTGCAAGTTTCATGTTATTGGACCGATTTTTGCATGTTATGTCTAATCGATATTTACAAGGCAAAAGTTATTCATGATCACAATTTCATAACAACACATATATCTTTTCATAAATAAAAACTAACCGGAGTTAAGAGGACACGATTGAAAGGCTTCAAGTGTGAAGGTGGTCTCCTGTTGCCGTCACACAACTATGGAGAGAGACCTAGGGTTTTTCTAATAACTGATTACGTAACCTAGATTCTCTTATATGGGAATTATAAAAGGTTGGGCCCTGACTGGGATTTTGACAGAAACTGGGCCGGCGAAATCACCTCATCTCGTTAGAGGGTTATGGCGAAATCCTTTTGGATTTCGTCGAGCAGCTTGTGGGGAAAACCCTTGTTGTTTTCATCATCCACAATCAAATGTATTAATATAATATTGATAGTACATTACATAAGTAACACAATACACATACATATCACATTATTAAACCCACATCACAATATTCATACAATACACATACATATCACATAGACACTTATAATGCACATCACGTATATAACCAACGCTTTGTGAACGAGTATTAAGTTGAGTAGAAACCTTGGAAACTCGGGTTGTCACATTATCCCCAACTTGAATGAAATTTCGTCCCGAAATTTGGCGTGCGGTTACTAAGGAAGCTAGTTGTGTTGTGTAGTTTACTGGTATTCCTGGGGTGTCACATTATCCCCCCGTTGATTTGGAATTTCGTCCCGAAATTCTGTAGTAGCTTCAGCCTCAGTAGTGGTTGCACTGTTTCCGAACAACTGGGGATACTTGAGTTTCATTTGATCTTCTCGTTCCCGGGTAAACTCTGGGCCACGACGGGAGTTCCAACGAACTCGAACAAGAGGTATTCTGGTGTGCTTGAGGACCTTAACATCCCGATCCTTGATTTCAACTAGTTCCTCGACGAATCGCAACTGATCATCGATAGTGAGCTCCTTCAAAGGAACTATCAGGGTCTCATCTGACAGACACTTCTTCAGATTTGACACGTGAAAAACGTTGTGAACTACACTGAGTTCTGCGGGCAGGTTTAGTTTGTAGGCCACCTTGCCTATTTTCTTTATGATTTCGAATGCTCCGACGTTACGCGGATTGAGTTTGCCCCCTTTTCCAAAACGAACCACACCCTTCCAGGGTGAGACTTTGAGTAGAACCCGGTCCCCGACCTGGAATTCAAGAGGTTTCCTACGCTCATCAGAGTAGGCTTTCTGACGGTCACGAGCTGCTGCCATGCGTTGTCGTATCTAAGCAATCCTTTCTGTTGTGTCTACTACAAGTTCTGGACCCGTGATCTGACTATCACCCACATCTGCCCAACAAAGAGGTGATCGACATTTACGCCCGTACAATGCCTCAAATGGAGCGGCTTGAATGCTGGTGTGGTAACTGTTATTGTACGAAAACTCCACCGATGGGAAGTGTTTCTCCCAGCCATTGCCAAAATCAATTACACATGCCCGAAGCATGTCTTCTAAATTTGAATAGTGCGCTCAGACAGCCCATCCGTCTGAGGGTGATAAGCTGCGCTCATGTCTAATCGTGAGCCAAAGGATTTATGCATCGCTTGCCAAAGTTCTGAAGTGAAACGTGCATCACGATCGAAAATAATAGAGGTTGGTACCCCGTGCCTCGAAACCACTTCTTTAAGATAGACGTCTGCTAGAGTGGAGAACTTATACGTTTCCTTGATAGCCAAGAAGTGTGCAGACTTTGTGAGTCGATAAACGATCACCCAAATAGTATCATTCCCGCGTTGAGATCTAGGCAGGCCAGTAACAAAATCCATGGAAATTTGCTCCCATTTCCATTGTGGTATCTCCGGTTGTTGGAGTAGGCCCGATGGTTTCTGATGTTCAGTCTTGACTCTCGCACAAGTCAAACATTTGCTGACGTAAGTTGCTATGTGAGCTTTCATTCTAGGCCACCAATACGTAGTTCTGAGATCGTGGTACATCTTATCCGAACCCGGATGTACTGAGTAGCGAGACTTATGTGCTTCATCTATCACCAGCTCACGCAAGTTCCCATAATGTGGGACCCAAATGCGTCCTGTTACGTAGTAGGCGTCGTCTTCCTTTTGTTCTAACCGCTGCCTTGAGCCGCATAGAGCTTCAGCCCTGATGTTTTCTGGTTTCAATGCTTCTACCTGAGCATCTCGTATCTGTGAAGGAAGACTAGATTGGATGGTGAGTTGTAGTGCTCGCACACGCCTAGGTGTGGTATCCTTTCGACTGAGGGCGTCAGCCACCACATTGGCTTTGCCCAGATGGTACTTTATAGCACATTCGTAATCATTCAGTAGCTCGACCCATCGACGTTGTCGCATGTTCAACTCCTTCTGTTTGAAGATATGCTCGAGACTCCTGTGATCGGTTTAAATGGTGCACTTGGTACCTTACAGGTAATGTCTCCATATCTTGAGTACGAAAACAACAGCTCCCAGCTCCAAATCATGTGTAGTGTAATTCCTTTCATGAATCTTAAGTTGGCGTGAGGCGTAAGCAATGACCTTATCCCGTTGCATCAATACACAACCCAGACCCTGAATTGATGCATCGCAATAAACCATAAAATCGTCTGTTCCCTCTGGTAATGAGAGAATAGGCGCGCTGCAGAGCCTATCCTTTAAGTGCTGAAATGCTGATTCCTGAGCATTACTCCAACGATAGGTGACGCCTTTTTGCATTAGTAAAGTGAGAGGTTGCGCCATCTTGGAAAAATCCTTGATGAACCTCCTGTAGTAACCTGCCAAACCCAAGAATTGGCGAAATTCCGTTGGTGTGCGAGGTGCAGGCCAGTTCTTAATCGAGTCTACCTTAGATGGATCAACATGAATCCCATCCTTGTTTACCACGTGACCTAGAAAGTGGACTTCACGAAGCCAGAAGTCGCATTTTGAAAGCTTGGCATACAGTTGTTCTGTTCGAAGAAGTTCCAAAATAAGTCATAGATGGTGCTCGTGTTCCTCCTGACTCTTCAAATAGATCAGGTTGTCGTCGATGAAAACAATAACGAACTTGTCAAGGTAAGGCTTGCACACTTTGTTCATAAGATCCATGAAGACTGCAGGCGAATTTGTTAGCCCGAATGGCATGACCAGTAACTGGTAACGACCGTAGCATGTTCTGAATGCTGTTTTGGAGAAGTCCTCGTCCCGGACTCTCAGTTGATGGTAGCCTGACCTCAGATCAATCTTTGAATAGTAGCTCGACCCTTGCAGCTAGTCGAACAAGTCGTCAATGCATGGAAGAGGATAGCGATTCTTGACGGTCACCTTGTTTAGTTCGCGGTAATCTATGCACATACGGAAGGTACCGTCTTTCTTCTTCACAAACAACACTGGTGCTCCCTAGGGCGAAGAGCTAGGACGAATGAAGCCCTTATCCAAGAGTTCTTGCAATTGCTTAGACAGTTCTTCTAGTTCGGTTGGAGCTAAGCGATAAGGTGCTCGAGCTATGGGTGCTGCTCCAGGAGCTAGTTCGATTTGGAATTCGACCTGGTGATGAGGCGGTAGACCAGGCAATGTAAACATAAATCGTATCACCTAGAATGTCGAGTCTTGCACGTGGAGCGAAGCGTCGTTGTGGATCGTTGAGCACTATACAGGTTATAGTTTGGTTTTAACAAAAAATTTTCCCTTATTAAAAGCAAGTTCACTATAACCAATGCCTCTGATACCAATCTGTCACACCCCCAAAATCCACACGCGGAGTATCACCGCTTGGAGGCGTGACTGACCAGGATCAAGCCACCTATCATATTGAACATAACAAGTAATAAGTAAAATTCAACCACAAAATATGAAAGGTGTTTCAAATAAAAAACATAGTTAAGTGTTTAGCGGAAGCATAATTGTATAACCCAATGTAAGTATTAAGTACGAAATAAAGAAATGTTTTTAGCATGGCACACACTGCCATATCCCACAACGATTGCGCCTCCCTGTGCAAGCTCCATGAGTACCTAACGACCTGCAAGGAATGTAGCAACGAATCAACAACAAAGTTGAGCGAGTTCACAATTGGTTGTTTAGTTATAGCATTCGTTTCGTAAATCATATGTTCGTTTTGTAAACCATGTATCGTATTAATTTGTATTGCGGTCTCCCAGACATGTTTGCGAAGATTGGTGGGGGCTTCCCACGTGTTACTAGACCATGCGTATCGACTGCTACGAAAATGTAAGAGGTGCCCTAAGTCAATGTCTATCAGCATTGACGCTTTGCCCATAGTCCATTAGTACACGCCCGTTCGGACGACACAGTGTGAGGTTTGTTAAACCTAATAGCGCTATCTACTAATGACCCGCTCGCCATAGGCCTCGGCGATTAAGTCGATAAATGAGGGACTTAAAAGTGATAGAGTGATGGTCTTATGGTCGTACGTATCCTGTTGTATGGGGAATACGCAAGTTTGTAGTTACCGTTCAGTTCTTTAACCCATTCCCAACCCTTGGGAATCCCATGCCTTGGATAGAGTATGAACTCACCTTGGTTTGCTCGGTATGCTAAATTATGTGATCACAAGTAATCAATCAAGTCCTATAGTATGCATGTATACACAATCAGTACATGTTGGTAAAGTTTCACATACAAACTATGTCAGAACATGTGCTTCAGAAATTATCACGTATCACGTAAGAAGATAATCAAAGTCGTGCAGTTCATGTTTCATGTAAATGTCGTTCACCACTAACATGGTTATTTATAAACATACTTGACAAGTTAACAGACTTATCGTACTTAACAAGAACTATACACTAACAGAGTTGATTAGCTAACAGAGCTAACAAACCATTAGAGTTGCGTACTTAACGTAGTTACATAATTTAACAGAGTTAATGAAGTTAATAGAGTTAATAACTTAACCAAGTTAGTAACTAGCAGAGTAAATAAACTAATAGATTACCCTGCTAGAACACACACGAAATCACATGAGACAAAATCACATGTGACGAAATCCCCTAACCGGCGAAAACACATTGGGACGAAAACACTTGGTCGAAAACCCTTTTGTGACGAAATCTCATTTGACGAAAACCCTTGGTTTTCGTCGGAATGAAAGCTTGGCGAAAACACTTTGTGTTTTTGTCGGATTGTTGTGTTTTCGTTTGGTTAAAACCTTAATGGTGAGTAACAGTTATTCAATCATACCAAAACATGCAATCCAATCAAACTACCAATCACTGTACAACCAGGACTATCATTAAATCAGATCATCGATATATTAACATATAAAATACCAAAATAATCACGAGACCAACATCACAATTCAATCAGTAGATCATCATTAAAATAATCAACAATGGCCGACAAGTGTAAATTGTTTTCATGTTGCTATTTGACCAATTTATGTAGTGGCTGCAAGTTTCATGTTATTGGACCGATTTTTGCATGTTATGTCTAATCGATAGGCACATCACAATTACTTGTTTATTTGACAATCACAAGCACCCCATCGATATTTACAAGGCAACAGTTATTCATGATCACAATTTCATAACAACACATATATCTTTTCATAAATAAAAACTAACCGAAGTTAAGAGGACACGATTGAAAGGCTTCGAGTGTGAAGGGGGTCTCCTGTTGCCGTCGCACAACTATGGAGAGAGACCTAGGGTTTTTCTTTTAACTGATTATGTAACCTAGATTCGCTTATACGGGAATTATAAAAGGTTGGGCCATGACTGGGCTTTTGACATAAACTGGGCCGGCGAAATCACCTCATCTCGTCGGAGGGTTATGGCGAAATCCTTTTTGATTTCGTCGAGCAGCTTGTGCGTAAAACCCTTGTTGTTTTCGTCATCCACAATGAAATGTATTAATATAATATTGATAGTACATTACATAATTCACACAAGACACATAAATATCACATTGTTAAACCCACATCACAATATTCATACAATACACATACATATCACAGAGCCACTTATAATGCACATCACGTATATAACCAACGCTTTGTGAACGAGTATTAAGTTTAGTAGAAACCTTGGAAACTCGGGTTGTCACATCCATCAATTAGGAATCTGATGCCATCACTAAACACATTCCTTGAATTGTAGCCATTTGTTGAGAATTTTTTTTGGTATCTAATCCGCATATATGTCACCATTGCCCTTAATTTTCTTGACTGTATATCTCTTAAATGTGAACATATACACGTGTGATTTAGTTTACGAATATTTTTCAATGCCGAGAACCTCTATCAGATAGTAAAAAAGGCGTAAGGTTCATAATGGTGTAAGATTAAAATGGGATATACCGGGCTAGGATTCGAGTTATAGGAACAATGGCCAAACCAACCACCCAAGAATGGAATCATCGAGCGAAAACACTTGACAACCTCCAAGAAGCAGCTAGTATGTGTTGGGATTAATGGTAATGAATGAAAACCGAAAGCTTGTTAAATCGGCTGATATGTATATGTTTCGGGTTGTTGATGATGTGATGTTGTTAATCGATTACAATGAATCGGCTGTGATGTACGATTGGATTGATAGTGGGATCATTAGGATGTATGCTAGCAATCAAGAAAATAAATCGTGTAGATAATTATGATTGATGTTCATGCTTGGATTATTTAGGGTTCATATGATTAGATGTTAAAAGCCTTAGTTTGATCGATGATGGTTGGAGTTGAAACTGTTAGAATTGTTGATTGATATTTTTCATAAATGGAAACTTTGTAAATTGATTTGCAAGATAAGTGTTATGTAACTGATTTCCATAATTCATGGATTTTTAAACAAGTCGCACAAGACCTCTTGTCGTACAAGAGGTCCACTCGCACAACGAGCTTAGTCGAACAAGTCATCTGGTCGCACAAGATAGCCTGTTCGCACAAGGGGTTCTCGGTCGCACAAGGCTGCTGGGCCGCACATGATGTATGATGACTTAACTGTTGGGCCGGGTAAGTGGTTGGGCCGGATGAGTCCAATCGCACAAGGGATAATGGGTCGCACAAACTGTTGTGCAAATTGTTGGGCCGAGTATATTTCTGAATCGCACAAGACTTACTATTAGGGCTATGTTAAAGTTACGGATTTGGTTTGGGTTTCTTGACTTTGGGCCGGGTATTAATGGGCTCCAACGGATGACTCGCACAAGGCCACAAAGCTTGTGCGAGCCCAAGTTTGAATACGCTATTAACTGTTGAACGTGTTGATGTATGTTGCCATGATCCGTATGTGTTTCTTATTTGCTATCTATGTGATACTTATGTGCTTAACTCGAACGTGAACCTGACTTGTATAATAACCATGTTAGGACGTGGTTGACCACTAGCATTTATACTCGACCTTTCTGTGTATCTGCAGAGCAAACCAAGGTGAGTTCACACTCTACAAAGCATGGGATTCCCAGGGGTTGGGAATGGGGTTAAGGAACATGGATTCCTCGTCCTTCTTGGGTAGGACAGTAATGGTTCAGGAATGTAATTCCTCGTCCTCACGGACAGATAACCTTACTAGACTAAAACTCTCTATCACGAAGTCCCTCCTATTTTATATCGACTTAATCGCCGGGCCAATGGCGAGCGGGTCATTAGTTAGATAGCGCTATTTAGGTCTGACAAGCCTCACACCGTGCCGCAGAGGACGGGCGTGAACTAATGGATCTGGGGCACGTCAATGATGATAGACATTGACAGTTTCAGGGCACTTAAACATGACTTTTCGTCAGTAGTCGATATGGTAACGAGTCTAGTGTATACAAGGGGTAGCCCCCACGGCCGAAATGCCAGATAACTATCATGGGGTAGCCCCCACGGCTGGATTGCCAGAATAAATGGGTTAAACAAATCACGTTTTCAACTATGGGGTAACCCCCACGGCAGGGATGCCAGCTAAAGGAACTGTTTTCGAAACAACTTAAAACGAACACCCAATTGTGAACTCACTCAACTTGTTATTGACTCGTTACTACATGCTTTGCAGGTCAATAGGTTCTTAGCTGGAGCTTGCACAAGGAAGAGTCGTTGTGGGACATGGACAGCTGTGTGCCATGTTAAACCTTTGGATATTTAAACTTATGTTTTGGTTTTAAATATTATGCTTCCGCTCATAACTTAAACTATGTTTGCTTTGGACACTAATTGTGTTGGTTGGACTTTTACAATTAATTACTTGCTTGTTCAATATGATTAGTGGTTTGATCCTGGTCAGTCACGCTTCCAAGCGGTGATACTCCGCATGTGGATTTTTGGGGTGTGACAGATTGGTATCAGAGCCATTGGTTATAGAGAACTTGGTTTTAATAAAGGAAAACATTTTTGTTAAAACCAGACTATAACCTGTACAGTGCTCTACGATCCACAACGACGCTTCACTCCACGTGCAAGGCTCGACATTCTAGGCGATATAATCTATGCTTACATTGCCTACTTGCTAGATTACGTAGAACTTTGCTCATGATATGCTTAGCTAGTATAGCTACTCTTGCTTGAACACGTGTGTGCTTACTCTCTCTTCTTTCATCGCACTTTCGCGAACCCTTCTCACTCATGTTTCCCTTGATATGAAGATCATGTCTGGACGCATTAACATGACTCAAGCCCAGTTGACGGCTCTGATCAACGAACAGGTTGCTGCGGCACTTGCAGCAGCACAGGCAGGAGGTATACCCTGCAGTTATAACTCATTCTAGGATCTTTAGATCCTACTCTCGTAAACCTATCCTTGTGTTAAACTTTGTCATTTCTTACACTCGCAACAGGTCAGCATGCTCAGCCACCTATGTGCACCTTCAAAACCTTTATGGACTGCCGACCAACTACTTTTAGCGGCACTGAAGGAGCCGTAGGTCTCCTCCACTGGTTTGAGAAATTAGAATCTGTGTTCGAAATGTGTGAATGCCCTGAGGCGCGCAGGGTGAAGTATGCTACTGGTACTCTTGAGGGGTTAGCTCTCACATGGTGGAACGCCCAAGTCCAAATGCTGGGGTTGGTTGCTGCTAACGCCACCCCATGGAACAATTTTAAGGAAATGATCAAAGGGGAATACTGCAGCCGTGACGACATCCACAAGTTGGAAGTCGAGTTCTACAACCTCAAGATGACGGGGTCGGAAATTGAGGCATATACTAAGAGGTCAAATGAGCTTGCCTTATTGTGTCCTACTATGGTGGACCCTCCAATCAAGCGTATCGAACTTTTTCTCAAGGGCTTATTGCCAGAAATCCAAAGTCATGTGACTTCAGCGAACCTCGCCACCATCCAGCAGGTTGTTCAGTTGGCTCACCGTCTCACTGATCAGGCGGTGGAGCAGAACTGGTTACCAAATCGTATAAGCGCTGCAGCTACTTCGGATGCTCCTAGTGACAACAAGAGGAAATGGGATGGGGCTTCAAGCAAAGGTTCAACTTCGGTGCAATCTCAGTCTCAGCAGAGAAGGACTGACGACTATAGGAGTCCTAGTCAGCAATCATCTGGCAGCCAAAGTCGCGGTGTGTACAAGGGGAATCACCCTAAGTGTAATCACTGTAACCTACATCACAGTGGGCCATGCACCAGGGGTAACTGTCATCGGTGCAACAAGCCAGGCCACGCAGCAAAGGATTGCAGAAGTTTATACCCAGCAAACCAGAATCATCAACAACAACAAGCCCAACAGAACCAACGCCAGCAACAGCAGTCGGAGGGTAATAACAATGGGTGCTTTCAGTGTGGAGCTGAAGGCCACTTCAAGAGAGATTGTCCCCAGCTAAACAGGAACCAGAACAACAATAACAACAACAATCAGGGGAATGGAAACAACGGGGGTAATAATGGTAATGGTGCAAGGGGCCGTACGTTCGTTATTGGCAATGGAGAAGCAAGGAATGATCCCAATGTTGTGACGGGTAAGTTCCTTCTCGACGACTTTTACGTTACTGTCTTATTTGATTCGGGTGCTGATACTAGTTATGTGTCCCAAAAAGTTAGTCAACTGCTTAAGCGTACCCCAACACCTTTGAATCCCAAACACGCTGTAGAGTTAGCTAATGGTAAAAGTATAGAGGTCACACATGTAGTTAAAGGTTGTAACCTAGTACTTGCTGATCACACTTTCTCGATCGACCTCCTTCCTATCACTCTGGGTAGTTTCGACGTTGTCATTGGGATGGACTGGTTATCCCAACATCAAGCTGAGATACTTTGCAACGAAAAGATTGTCCGTATTCCGTGCCCAGGTGAGGAACCTCTTATGATTCGTGGCGACAAGAGTGGTGTTGTTGTGAGCATCATTTCTTCCCTTAAGGCTCAAAAGTGTTTGCGTAAGGGCCACACTGCCTTTCTGGCTCTTGTTACTGACACCTCGAAGAAAGAGAAAAAGATAGAAGACTTTCCGATTGTACGCGACTATCCTGAGGTATTTCCTGAGGAACTACCTGGCCTCCCGCCTCATCGTCAGGTCGAGTTTCAAATCGAGTTAGCTCCTGGAGCGGCACCCATAGCTCGTGAACCGTATCGTTTAGCTCCATCAGAGTTGAAAGAGCTATCTACGCAACTACAAGAACTCTTAGATAAGGGTTTTATTCATCCTAGTTCTTTGCCCTGGGGAGAACCAGTGCTATTTGTGAAGAAGAAAGACGGTACGTTCAGAATGTGCATCGACTACCGTGAACTGAACAAGGTGACTGTGAAGAACCGCTACCCTCTTCCACGTGTTGACGATTTGGTCGACCAGTTGCAAGGGTCGAGCTACTACTCAAACATTGATTTGAGATCAGGGTTTCACCAGCTGAGAGTCCGAGAAGAGGACGTCTCCAAAACAGCCTTCAGAACTCGATATGGCCACTATGAGTTTTTGGTCATGCCTTTTGGGATGACAAACGCACCAGCGGTCTTCATGGACTTGATGAATCGAGTGTGCAAGCCGTACCTAGACAAGTTCGTTATTGTATTCATCGACGACATTCTCATCTATTCGAAGAGTCAGGAGGAACACGAACAACATTTACGACTTATTTTGGAACTCCTTCGAAAGGAACAGCTGTACGCCAAGTTTTCCAAATGTGACTTCTGGCTTCGTGAAGTCCATTTCTTAGGCCATGTAGTGAACAAGGATGGGATTCACGTTGATCCATCCAAGGTAGAGTCAATCAAGAGCTGGCCTGCACCTCGTACGCCAACGGAAATTCGCCAATTCTTGGGATTGGCAGGTTACTACAGGAGATTTATCAAGGATTTTTCTAAGATTGCTCAGCCTCTTACTTCACTAACGCAGAAGGGCGTTGTTTATCGTTGGGGAAACGCACAGGAGTTAGCGTTTTAGCACTTAAAGGATCGACTTTGTAGTGCACCTATCCTTTCATTGCCAGAGGGCACAGACGACTTCGTAGTTTATTGCGACGCATCTATTCAGGGTCTTGGTTGCTTATTGATGCAGCGGGATAAAGTTATAGCCTACGCCTCACGCCAACTCAAAGTTCATGAAAAGAACTACACTACACACGATCTGGAGCTGGGAGCGGTTGTTTTTGCACTTAAGATATGGAGACACTACCTGTATGGCACCAAATGCGCTATCTACACTGATCACAGGAGCCTTGAGCATATTTTCAAACAGAAGGAACTCAATATGAGACAACGACGATGGGTCGAACTGCTGAATGACTATGAATGCTCGATCAGATACCACCCGGGCAAAGCCAATGTTGTGGCTGACGCCCTCAGCCGAAAGGACACTGCGCCTAAGCGCGTACGAGCTTTACAACTCACTATACAGTCTAGTCTTCCTTCCCAAATACGAAATGCTCAGGTAGAAGCATTGAAACCAGAAAACGTCAGGGCTGATGCCCTACGCGGCTCGAGGTAACGCTTAGAACAGAAGGAAGACGGTGCTTACTACGTCACAGGACGCATTTGGGTCCCACTGTATGGCAACCTACGAGAGCTTGTGATGGATGAGGCCCACAAGTCTCGCTACTCGGTACATCCTGGTTCGGATAAAATGTACCACGATATCAAAACCACATACTGGTGGCCTAGCATGAAGGCACACATAGCAACTTACGTTAGCAAGTGCTTGACTTGTGCGAGAGTCAAGGCGGAGTATCAGAAACCTTCAGGCCCCCTTCAACAACCAGAGATTCCACAATGGAAATGGGAGCAAATTTCCATGGATTTTGTTACTGGCCTGCCTAGATCTCAACGTGGTAATGATACAATTTGGGTGATCGTGGATCGACTCACAAAGTCTGCTCACTTCCTGGCTATCAAAGAAACGGATAAGTTCTCCACCCTAGCAGAAGTATACCTCAAGGAAGTTGTCTCGAGGCACGGGGTGCCCATCTCTATCATCTCGGATCGAGATGCACGTTTTACATCAGAACTGTGGCAAGCAATGCACAAGTCCTTTGGCTCAAGGTTAGATATGAGCACAACTTATCACCCACAAACGGATGGGCAGTCGGAACGTACTATCCAGACCCTAGAAGACATGCTTAGGGCATATGTGATTGACTTTGGCAACGGCTGGGAAAAGCATCTGCCACTTGTGGAATTTTCGTACAACAATAGCTACCACACCAGCATTAAAGCTGCTCCGTTTGAGGCATTGTACGGGCGTAAATGCCGGTCACCTCTTTGTTGGGCAGAGGTGGGGGATAGTCAGATTACTGGTCCAGAACATGTGGTGGACACAACAGAGAAAATTGCTCAGATACGACAACGAATGGCGGAAGCTCGTGACCGTCAGAAAGTCTACGCCGATAAGGGCAGAAAACTCCTAGAGCTCCAGGTTGGGGAGCGTGTACTACTCAAGGTTTCACCCTGGAAGGGTGTGATTCATTTTGGTAAACGGGGCAAACTTAACCCACGATACGTTGGACCTTTCGAAGTCATCGAGAAAATAGGGAAGGTGGCCTACAGACTGAACTTACCAGCAGAACTCAGTGCAGTTCACGACGTTTTCCATGTGTCAAATCTGAAGAAGTGTCTGTCAGATGAGACCCACGTAGTTCCTTTGAAGGAGCTCACGATCGACGAACAGTTACGATTCGTCGATGAACCTGTTGAAATCACAGACCGGGATGTTAAGGTCCTCAAGCGTACTAGAATACCTCTTGTTCGAGTGCGTTGGAATTCACGTCGCGGCCCAGAGTTCACCTGGGAACGCGAAGATCAGATGAAACAAAAGTATCCCAACTGTTCGCAACCGGTACAACCACTACTGAGGCTGAAGCTACGGAATTTCGGGAAGAAATTCCAGATCAACGGGGGGAGGATGTGACACCCCAGGAAAACCAGGAAAACCATGCAACCTAACTAGCTTCCTCAGTGAGTACGTGCTAAATTTTAGGACGAAATTTCTTTCAACTTGGGGATAATGTGACAACTCGTATTTTCAAACCGATCTTTGTACTTTGATGTAACGTATGTGTACGATATGTGACTTTTATGAAAGTGAATGTTTATGTGAATGCTAGGTTAATACGTGATTGTGTAATGTATGTATGATATAAGCACACAACACACACTCGATCACACAAGCCCATTTGGACTACACTTCGTATTCGGATCAATGGGGCAGCCCATTGAGGGTTCGGCCCACTCTTTCTCTTTGTCGCATAACACTAGGAGAGGGTATACTCCTCACTTGTTTTGCTAAACATTCAAAACACAAACCCTAGCTCTCCTCTCTCTCCCCCTCACGAAACCGAAGGCTGCAAAACATCCTTTCCATCGAAGATTCTTTCCTGTTCGGATCACCCTCACTCATCTCAATCGGTTAGTGTTCTATGATGGGTTTATGATGATGTTGTTAAATGATATAGCATGTATGAATGATAATATTCTTGTTAATCGGATAAGTATGATAAATCGGATATCATGTATTGTTTTATGATTGTAAGATGATATGTTATATATATGCTCGACATGATTGATGATGTATGGTTATGATTGTTTTGAATGATACGTGTTAGATCTTGAATATATGAAATCGACTATATACATGTCAAATCCGAATGGTTGATGTTGTGCTAGTATGAGTTGGGATTAATGATAATGAATGAAAACCGAAAGCTTGTTAAATCGGCTAATATGTATATGTTTCGGGTTGTTGATGATGTGATGTTGTTAATTGATTACAATGAATCGGCTGTGATGTACGATTGGATTGATAGTGGGATCATTAGGATGTATGCTAGCAATCAAGAAAATAAATTGTGTAGATAATTATGATTGATGTTCATGCTTGGATTATTTAGGGTTCAGATGATTAGATGTTAAAAGCCTTAGTTTGATCGATGATGGTTGGAGTTGAAACTGTTAGAATTGTTGATTGATATTTTTCATAAATGGAAACTTTGTAAATTGATTTGCAAGATAAGTGTTATGTAACTAATTTCCATAATTCATGGATTTTTAAACAAGTCGCACAAGACCTCTTGTCGTACAAGAGGTCCACTCGCACAAGGAGCTTAGTCGAACAAGTCATCTGGTCGCACAGGATGGCCTGTTCGCACAAGGGGTTCCCGGTCGCACAAAGCTGCTGGGCCGCACATGATGTATGATGACTTAACTGTTGGGCCGGGTAAGTGGTTGGGCCGGATGAGTCCAATCGCACAAGGGATAATGGGTCGCACAAACTGTTATGCAAATTGTTGGGCCGAGTATATTTCTGAATCGCACAAGACTTACTATTAGGGCTATGTTAAAGTTACGGATTTGGTTTAGGTTTCTTGACTTTGGGCCGGGTATTAATGGGCTCCAACGGATGACTCGCACAAGGCCACAAAGCTTGTGCGAGCCCAAGTTTGAATACGCTATTAACTGTTGAACGTGTTGATGTATGTTGCCATGATCCGTATGTGTTTCTTATTTGCTATCTATGTGATACATATGTGCTTAACTCGAACGTGAACCTGACTTGTATAATAACCATGTTAGGACGTGGTTGACCACTAGCATTTATACTCGACCTTTCTGTGTATCTGCCGAGCAAACCAAGGTGAGTTCACACTCTACAAAGCATGGGATTCCCAGGGGTTGGGAATGGGGTTAAGGAACATGGATTCCTCGTCCTTCTTGGGTAGGACAGTAATGGTTCAGGAATGTAATTCCTCGTCCTCACGGACAGATAACCTTACTAGACTAAAACTCTCTATCACGAAGTCCCTCCTATTTTATATCGACTTAATCGCCGGGCCAATGGCGAGCGGGTCATTAGTTAGATAGCGCTATTTAGGTCTGACAAGCCTCACACCGTGCCGCAGAGGACGGGCATGAGCTAATGGATCTGGGGTACGTCAATGATGATAGACATTGACAGTTTCAGGGCACTTAAACATGACTTTTCGTCAGTAGTCGATATGGTAACGAGTCTAGTGTATACAAGGGGTAGCCCCCACGACCGAAATGCCAGATAACTATCATGGGGTAGCCCCCACTGCTGGATTGCCAGAATAAATGGGTTAAACAAAGGGTTAAACAAATCACGTTTTCAACTATGGGGTAACCCCCACGGCAGGGATGCCAGCTAAAGGAACTGTTTTCGAAACAACTTAAAACGAACACCCAACCGTGAACTCACTCAACTTGTTGTTGACTAGTTACTACATGCTTTGCTGGTCAATAGGTTCCTAGTTGGAGCTTGCACAAGGAAGAGTCGTTATGGGACATGGACAGCTGTGTGCCATGTTAAACCTTTGGATATTTAAACTTATGTTTTGGTTTTAAATATTATGCTTCCGCTCATAACTTAAACTATGTTTGCTTTGGACACTAATTGTGTTGGTTGGACTTTTACAATTAATTACTTGCTTGTTCAATATGATTAGTGGTTTGATCCTGGTCAGTCACGCCTCCAAGCGGTGATACTCCGCATGTGGATTTTGGGGGTGTGACAGTAGCCATTTGTTGAGTGTTTTTTTTTGGTGCCTAATCCGCATATATATCACCATTGCCCATGATTTTCTTGACTATATATCTCTTAAATGTCAACATATACATGTGTGATTTAGTTTACGAAGATTTTTCAATGCCGAGAAGATCGATCAGAGAGTAAAAAAGGCGTAAGGTTCACAATGGTGTAAAATTAAAATGGGATATACCGGGCTAGGATTCGAGTTACAGGAACAAGGGCCAAACCAACCACCCAAGAATGGAATCGTTGAGCGAAAACATTTGACAACCTCCTAGAAGCAGCTTTTCTTGCCACCAGACCTTTCTCCATCAATTAGGAATCTGATGCCTTCACTAAACACATTCGTTAAATTGTAGCCATTTGTTGAGTGTTTTTTTTTGGTGTCTAATCCGCATATATATCACCATTGCCCTTGATTTTCTATACTGCATATCTCTTAAATGTTAACATATACACGTGTGATTTAGTTTACGAAGATTTTTCAATGCCGAGAACCTCGATCAGAGAGTAAAAAATGCGTAAGTTTCACAATTGTCTAAAATTAAAATGGGATATATCGGGCTAGGATTCGAGTTACAGGAACAAGGGCCAAACCAACCGCCCAAGAATGGAATCGTCGAGCGAAAACACTTAACAACCTCCTAGAAGCAGCTTTTCTTGCCACCAGACCTTTCTCCATCAATTAGGAATCTGATGCCGTCACTAAACACATTCCTTAAATTGTACCCATTTGTTGAGTGTTTTTTTTTTGGTGTCTACTCCGCATATATATCACCATTGCCCTTGATTTTCTATACTGCATATCTTTTAAATGTCAACATATACACGTGTGATTTAGTTTACGAAGATTTTTCAATGCCGAGAACCTCGATCAGAGAGTAAAAAAGGCGTAAGGTTCACAATGGAGTAAAATTAAAATTGGATATACCGGGCTGGGATTCGAGTTACAAGAACAAGGGCCAAACCAACCACCCAAGAATGGAATCGTCGAGCGAAAACACTCGACAACCTCCTAGAAGCAGCTCTTCTTACCCCCAGACCTTTCTCCGTCAATTAGGAATCCGATGCCATCACTAAACACATTCCTTAAATTGTAGCCATTTGTTGAGTGTTTTTTTTTGGTGTCTAATCCGCATATATATCACCATTGCCCTTGAATTTCTTGAATGTATATCTCTTAAATATCAACGTATACATGTGTGATTTAGTTTACTAAGATTTTTCAATGCCGAGAACCTCGATCAGAGAGTAAAAAAGGCGTAAGGTTCCAAATGGTGTAAAATTAAAATGGGATATACCGGGCTAGGATTCGAGTTACAGGAACAATGGCCAAACCAACCACCAAAGAATGGAATCGTCGAGCGAAAACACTTGACAACCTCCTAGAAGCAGCTTTTCTTGCCACCAGACCTTTCTCCATCAATTAGGAATCTGATGCCGTCACTAAACACATTCCTTAAATTGTAGCCATTTGTTTAGTGTTTTTTTTGGTGTCTAATCCGCATATATATCACCATTGCCCTTGATTTTCTTGATTGTATATCTCTTAAATATCAACATATACACGTCTGATTTAGTTTACAAAGATTTTTCAATGCCGAGAACCTCGATCAGAGAGTAAAAAAGGCGCAAGGTTCGCAATGGTGTAAAATTAAAATAGGATATACCGGGCTTGGATTCGAGTTACAGGAACAAGGGCCAAACCAACCACCCAAGAATGGAATCGTCGAGCGAAAACACTTGACAACCTCCTAGAAGCAGTTTTTCTTACCACCAGACCTTTCTCCATCAATTAGGAATCTGATGCCGTCACTAAATACATTCCTTAAATTGTAGCCATTTGTTGAGTGTTTTTTTTGGTGTCTAATCCGCATATATATCACCATTGCCCTTGATTTTCTTGACTGTATATCTCTTAAATATCAACATATACACGTGTCATTTAGTTTACGACGATTTTTCAATGCCGAGAACCTGTATCAAAGAGTAAAAAAGGCGTAAGATTCACAATGGTGTAAAATTAAAATGGGATATACCGGACTAGGATTCGAGTTACAGGAACAAGGACCAAACCAACCACCCAAGAATGGAATCGTCGAGTGAAAACACTTGACAACCTCCTAGAAGCAGCTTTTCTTGCCACCAGACCTTTCTCCATAATTAAGAATCTGATGCTATCACTAAACACATTCCTTTAATTGTAGCCATTGGTTGAGTGTTTTTTTTGTGTCTAATCCGCATATATATCACCATTGCCCTTGATTTTCTTGACTGTATATCTCTTAAATGTCAACATATAAGAGAAAGTTTTTGGGCTTGTCATAGAGTGTCGGGATTTCCAAGATTCTTTATTAAGGTTTATTTTTATTTATTTACAATCCTATTTGTCATGATTTTTTTAAAACTTTTCATAAGATAAATTACTTATTAGGGCATAACATGCCTCTTTAAAATTCTCTTTATATACAAGTTCACATACCTCACGGGGGATCACTCAACACTCGGCCGAAAATGTATTTTAGTGGATCACTCGAGAGCGGCATGGAACTTACTCCTACCATAAGCTTGCCAAGCAATCAATCCTCCTCCTTTTTAACTATATACATTTGTAAATATCAAGAGGACTTTTTGGGTGAAGGGTTAGGCTTGGGTTAACGGTAGGTGGTTGGGTTAGTGGTTAGTAGAAAGGGCGAAAAACGTAACAAGCGTCGGTTTTCGTAAGACTTTTTATTTTTGTAACTTTTATTTTGATGAAGCTATTATTCAAACAAAGTTATTTATGATGAACTTGTTTGTTTATTTTTTTCTTTTGCTTCATCATCAACATTTTTTTTTGAAAAGTCATACGAAAAATCGAGCTAGTTACTAAAACAAAGGGTAAAAAATGAAAAAAGGTTTTGGTGGGTGAAAGGGTGTTTGGTTTGGGTTATGAAATGAAAAGGTTTAGGCTCAAAGGTGCTAAGTAGGGGGATTTTGGGTAGGTGGTAAAAAAAAAATGGTGTAGAAATAAAAATGGTTAGTCCTAATGCCTCCATCATTTACTTACTCGGGTTTAAGTTGGTAAGGACCGGGAATGTATCGTCATGGCAAGTTCTAGAGTCGTAAGAACCAAGTGGCTATTCACACAAGAAACGAAAAATGAGCATTTAATTTAAAGATATATTTTTGTATGCTCAATAAAGGCTCAAAACTCACTTTTGTGGGAATGGGTTTTTATGTGATCAAGTATATATAATCAAATTTTAACTAAGTTTGTCATGCCTTTTCATAATTTTCTTATGTTGGTTCTTTTTATCACGACACTATCGGTTGTAAATTTGTAAAAAAATAACCTTTTTAGAACTTTGAAATTCCCAAGTTAAACCTAGACAAGTAAAAAATTTGGGGTGATTAGCGGTTCCAATAGAGTTTTTTGTAAGGCTTGTATTTAGGACTTGCAAGATTCAAGGTTTAGCATCCCCCCCCCCCCACACTTAAATTACACATTGTCCTCAATGTATCCCAAAAATAAGTTTTTAGGTTGATTAAATGCGTAAAAAGGGTGAAAAAGCAAAAATTTTGTGTTACTGGGCGCTGAACACGGCCCCGTGGTGTCCGGGCACGGCCCCGTGTTCAAGTGCCAGTAACAAAATTAAATCAAGAGAAACAGAAGCCTGGACACGAGGGCGTGTTGGGTGAGCACGACCCGTGTCCAGTTTACCTGAACTGGGTATTTCTGCAGACTGTGCAGCACGGGGCCGTGTTGGGCGTACACGGCCCGTGCCGAACTTACTGTAAACGAAGAAATTTTGTCGGATGGTCCTGTTTTCCTGCATGGGGTGCTGGTTCAAGCTTCCCTTGTTTCCTTTGCCATCTCAAGTGTGTTTTATTCATTTCAACACCATCCAAACACCAAATTAACTAAAACCATCATTCATTAAGTCATAGAGAGAATTACATAATAGTCCTAAAAGATGAAAAATAAAGCAGAAAATAAAAGTTAAAAATTCTAAATTAGATAGGTCAAGTGATACGTAAAATCATCCCTAGGAGCTCTACTTCTACAATAAGAACCAAAATTTCGGAAATAGTTTTCCGGTTTCTAAAAGTCTTGTAGAACTCCAAGCCGAGCGGTGTCCCTTAGATGTTGCTAGAGCCATTCTTCTATCTCCCTCGGGAGAAGGGAGGCGGCTTCATGTTCCTCAACATCTTGTGGAGGGGGAGCGACACCAATCGGAACCCCTTGTAGTACGTCTCGAGGTGGCTACGCATGTAAGGTGTACCATTCGGCCGGAATGATGACTTCCGGTACCACATTCCATGCCCTTTGTGTGTTAATCGGCACCAAATGAGGAGAGGCGAGAATGTTCAACCTTTGGTGCAAAAGGTTGACTTCCCGGAGACATCTTTCTAGTCCCGCCGTTAGATGATTAATACGGTCGACCAATGCTTCTTCCACCCCTGTTATCTTATCAATGGCTTCTCTTAGGGCGTAAACATAGTTTACATGAGAATCCACAACCGTTGATGATCTTCTCCCCCGCTGGCTGTTTCTGGAATGTGACGAGGAGTTTCCGCTTGTTCTGCTTGCCATTCTGAGAAAATAAACCGAAAAGAGTTCAATTTTATGGGGCCAGTACCTCGAACACGGCCCCGTGTTCAATGAACACGGCCCCGTGTTCAGACATCTGCATGATTTAAGAACAAGGAATCTTGGAGTCTTAATTTGTTTTTGTGATTTTTAAAGCATTTTTGAACAGAAACAACTTAAAACATTGTTGTAGAACTTATTCTTAACAAGATTCCATGAACAAAAATCTAACAAACATCTCAATAAAGCTTGAAATTATGGAAGTCTCAAGCTTTAATGGAGGTGTAAGGAAAGAAAAATTGAAGAAGATGATAGTGGATAAAAGAGGAAAGGACAAGAAGATAGTTGAGAAACTTCTTTTAGAAAATACCTAGGATGGTATGAGAGAATATTCCCCAAATCTCTGTCCCTGGAATGGTTCAAATGTGCAGGATTCTTGGCTGCATTTATAGAAAACGACAGTACGTTGCGCACGGTCCCGTGTCGGCTGGACACGGCCCCGTGTGCAGATGGAATCCTGACACATTTTTATCCGTATTCTGACAAAATCAGAAGGGAATCTTTGGGTGGACACGGGGGCGTGCTGACCTAGACACGGCCCCGTGTCTAGAAGCTGTTTATGAAGTTTGTCTATTTTTAAGGAACTTTTCCGGATCGGGCGGTTCCTTACTCAATGGAACAACCCCAAAGTGCCTAAGATACCATAGTTGATCTAGATTAAGACGAGAACGCAAGAGGTTGTCGGTGAGGGTAATTCCTATGCTATATGTAGGTGGACAAATCCAACCCTTTTCCGGGCTCTCGTTAAAGAAGGTGTATGTCGAATCGCTCAGGTCTATGTATGAATCGAACGAAGTCGATGGGGAGTCCTTCATGGCACAATCGATGCAGGGACGACTATCGCTCAAGTCCTCACTAGAGTTAGAAGTATCGTCGGAAACAACGAAGTTGTTTGAATGTGATTCCATCACTTCTTCTTGGTTATCATCTTGAGATAAATTATTGAAATCTATCCTAAGTTCTTTTAACCAATTATGAATTAGATCTTCTAATTGAAATAATTCATCAAGAAGCATTTCTCCTAGAAAATCTGGTTGGGAGCATTCGAGGGAGAGATAGGGATTATTTTTACTTTCGCCCCTCTTAAGGATACAAGGAAACGATGGGTCTATATAGTGGGGCTTATAATTTAGAAAATAACATTCTAATTCCTCATGGGTACCACCACATAATTGACACCACATACCATAAGAGTGCCGAAAGTAAAAAGTATCAGTATCACTCATGTCTGTGTCAGAATTTACCAACCGTCGGGATCTTACGGTTCTAATTGTGTTGGTTGGACTTTTACAATTAATTACTTATGTTTAAACTTATGTTTTGGTTTTAAATATTATGCTTCCGCTCATAACTTAAACTATGTTTGCTTTGGACACTAATTGTGTTGGTTGGACTTTTACAATTAATTACTTGCTTGTTCAATATGATTAGTGGTTTGATCCTGGTCAGTCACGCCTCCAAGCGGTGATACTCCGCATGTGGATTTTGGGGGTGTGACAGTAGCCATTTGTTGAGTGTTTTTTTTTGGTGCCTAATCCGCATATATATCACCATTGCCCATGATTTTCTTGACTATATATCTCTTAAATGTCAACATATACATGTGTGATTTAGTTTACGAAGATTTTTCAATGCCGAGAAGATCGATCAGAGAGTAAAAAAGGCGTAAGGTTCACAATGGTGTAAAATTAAAATGGGATATACCGGGCTAGGATTCGAGTTACAGGAACAAGGGCCAAACCAACCACCCAAGAATGGAATCGTTGAGCGAAAACATTTGACAACCTCCTAGAAGCAGCTTTTCTTGCCACCAGACCTTTCTCCATCAATTAGGAATCTGATGCCTTCACTAAACACATTCGTTAAATTGTAGCCATTTGTTGAGTGTTTTTTTTTGGTGTCTAATCCGCATATATATCACCATTGCCCTTGATTTTCTATACTGCATATCTCTTAAATGTTAACATATACACGTGTGATTTAGTTTACGAAGATTTTTCAATGCCGAGAACCTCGATCAGAGAGTAAAAAAGGCGTAAGTTTCACAATTGTCTAAAATTAAAATGGGATATATCGGGCTAGGATTCGAGTTACAGGAACAAGGGCCAAACCAACCGCCCAAGAATGGAATCGTCGAGCGAAAACACTTAACAACCTCCTAGAAGCAGCTTTTCTTGCCACCAGACCTTTCTCCATCAATTAGGAATCTGATGCCGTCACTAAACACATTCCTTAAATTGTACCCATTTGTTGAGTGTTTTTTTTTTGGTGTCTACTCCGCATATATATCACCATTGCCCTTGATTTTCTATACTGCATATCTTTTAAATGTCAACATATACACGTGTGATTTAGTTTACGAAGATTTTTCAATGCCGAGAACCTCGATCAGAGAGTAAAAAAGGCGTAAGGTTCACAATGGAGTAAAATTAAAATTGGATATACCGGGCTGGGATTCGAGTTACAAGAACAAGGGCCAAACCAACCACCCAAGAATGGAATCGTCGAGCGAAAACACTCGACAACCTCCTAGAAGCAGCTCTTCTTACCCCCAGACCTTTCTCCGTCAATTAGGAATCCGATGCCATCACTAAACACATTCCTTAAATTGTAGCCATTTGTTGAGTGTTTTTTTTTGGTGTCTAATCCGCATATATATCACCATTGCCCTTGAATTTCTTGAATGTATATCTCTTAAATATCAACGTATACATGTGTGATTTAGTTTACTAAGATTTTTCAATGCCGAGAACCTCGATCAGAGAGTAAAAAAGGCGTAAGGTTCCAAATGGTGTAAAATTAAAATGGGATATACCGGGCTAGGATTCGAGTTACAGGAACAATGGCCAAACCAACCACCCAAGAATGGAATCGTCGAGCGAAAACACTTGACAACCTCCTAGAAGCAGCTTTTCTTGCCACCAGACCTTTCTCCATCAATTAGGAATCTGATGCCGTCACTAAACACATTCCTTAAATTGTAGCCATTTGTTTAGTGTTTTTTTTGGTGTCTAATCCGCATATATATCACCATTGCCCTTGATTTTCTTGATTGTATATCTCTTAAATATCAACATATACACGTCTGATTTAGTTTACAAAGATTTTTCAATGCCGAGAACCTCGATCAGAGAGTAAAAAAGGCGCAAGGTTCACAATGGTGTAAAATTAAAATAGGATATACCGGGCTTGGATTCGAGTTACAGGAACAAGGGCCAAACCAACCACCCAAGAATGGAATCGTTGAGCGAAAACACTTGACAACCTCCTAGAAGCAGTTTTTCTTACCACCAGACCTTTCTCCATCAATTAGGAATCTGATGCCGTCACTAAATACATTCCTTAAATTGTAGCCATTTGTTGAGTGTTTTTTTTGGTGTCTAATCCGCATATATATCACCATTGCCCTTGATTTTCTTGACTGTATATCTCTTAAATATCAACATATACACGTGTCATTTAGTTTACGACGATTTTTCAATGCCGAGAACCTGTATCAAAGAGTAAAAAAGGCGTAAGATTCACAATGGTGTAAAATTAAAATGGGATATACCGGACTAGGATTCGAGTTACAGGAACAAGGACCAAACCAACCACCCAAGAATGGAATCGTCGAGTGAAAACACTTGACAACCTCCTAGAAGCAGCTTTTCTTGCCACCAGACCTTTCTCCATAATTAAGAATCTGATGCTATCACTAAACACATTCCTTTAATTGTAGCCATTGGTTGAGTGTTTTTTTTGTGTCTAATCCGCATATATATCACCATTGCCCTTGATTTTCTTGACTGTATATCTCTTAAATGTCAACATATAAGAGAAAGTTTTTGGGCTTGTCATAGAGTGTCGGGATTTCCAAGATTCTTTATTAAGGTTTATTTTTATTTATTTACAATCCTATTTGTCATGATTTTTTTAAAACTTTTCATAAGATAAATTACTTATTAGGGCATAACATGCCTCTTTAAAATTCTCTTTATATACAAGTTCACATACCTCACAGGGGATCACTCAACACTCGGCCGAAAATGTATTTTAGTGGATCACTCGAGAGCGGCATGGAACTTACTCCTACCATAAGCTTGCCAAGCAATCAATCCTCCTCCTTTTTAACTATATACATTTGTAAATATCAAGAGGACTTTTTGGGTGAAGGGTTAGGCTTGGGTTAACGGTAGGTGGTTGGGTTAGTGGTTAGTAGAAAGGGCGAAAAACGTAACAAGCGTCGGTTTTCGTAAGACTTTTTATTTTTGTAACTTTTATTTTGATGAAGCTATTATTCAAACAAAGTTATTTATGATGAACTTGTTTGTTTATTTTTTTCTTTTGCTTCATCATCAACATTTTTTTTTTGAAAAGTCATACGAAAAATCGAGCTAGTTACTAAAACAAAGGGTAAAAAATGAAAAAAGGTTTTGGTGGGTGAAAGGGTGTTTGGTTTGGGTTATGAAATGAAAAGGTTTAGGCTCAAAGGTGCTAAGTAGGGGGATTTTGGGTAGGTGGTAAAAAAAAAATGGTGTAGAAATAAAAATGGTTAGTCCTAATGCCTCCATCATTTACTTACTCGGGTTTAAGTTGGTAAGGACCGGGAATGTATCGTCATGGCAAGTTCTAGAGTCGTAAGAACCAAGTGGCTATTCACACAAGAAACGAAAAATGAGCATTTAATTTAAAGATATATTTTTGTATGCTCAATAAAGGCTCAAAACTCACTTTTGTGGGAATGGGTTTTTATGTGATCAAGTATATATAATCAAATTTTAACTAAGTTTGTCATGCCTTTTCATAATTTTCTTATGTTGGTTCTTTTTATCACGACACTATCGGTTGTAAATTTGTAAAAAAATAACCTTTTTAGAACTTTGAAATTCCCAAGTTAAACCTAGACAAGTAAAAAATTTGGGGTGATTAGCGGTTCCAATAGAGTTTTTTGTAAGGCTTGTATTTAGGACTTGCAAGATTCAAGGTTTAGCATCCCCCCCCCCCACACTTAAATTACACATTGTCCTCAATGTATCCCAAAAATAAGTTTTTAGGTTGATTAAATGCGTAAAAAGGGTGAAAAAGCAAAAATTTTGTGTTACTGGGCGCTGAACACGGCCCCGTGGTGTCCGGGCACGGCCCCGTGTTCAAGTGCCAGTAACAAAATTAAATCAAGAGAAACAGAAGCCTGGACACGAGGGCGTGTTGGGTGAGCACGACCCGTGTCCAGTTTACCTGAACTGGGTATTTCTGCAGACTGTGCAGCACGGGGCCGTGTTGGGCGTACACGGCCCGTGCCGAACTTACTGTAAACGAAGAAATTTTGTCGGATGGTCCTGTTTTCCTGCATGGGGTGCTGGTTCAAGCTTCCCTTGTTTCCTTTGCCATCTCAAGTGTGTTTTATTCATTTCAACACCATCCAAACACCAAATTAACTAAAACCATCATTCATTAAGTCATAGAGAGAATTACATAATAGTCCTAAAAGATGAAAAATAAAGCAGAAAATAAAAGTTAAAAATTCTAAATTAGATAGGTCAAGTGATACGTAAAATCATCCCTAGGAGCTCTACTTCTACAATAAGAACCAAAATTTCGGAAATAGTTTTCCGGTTTCTAAAAGTCTTGTAGAACTCCAAGCCGAGCGGTGTCCCTTAGATGTTGCTAGAGCCATTCTTCTATCTCCCTCGGGAGAAGGGAGGCGGCTTCATGTTCCTCAACATCTTGTGGAGGGGGAGCGACACCAATCGGAACCCCTTGTAGTACGTCTCGAGGTGGCTACGCATGTAAGGTGTACCATTCGGCCGGAATGATGACTTCCGGTACCACATTCCATGCCCTTTGTGTGTTAATCGGCACCAAATGAGGAGAGGCGAGAATGTTCAACCTTTGGTGCAAAAGGTTGACTTCCCGGAGACATCTTTCTAGTCCCGCCGTTAGATGATTAATACGGTCGACCAATGCTTCTTCCACCCCTGTTATCTTATCAATGGCTTCTCTTAGGGCGTAAACATAGTTTACATGAGAATCCACAACCGTTGATGATCTTCTCCCCCGCTGGCTGTTTCTGGAATGTGACGAGGAGTTTCCGCTTGTTCTGCTTGCCATTCTGAGAAAATAAACCGAAAAGAGTTCAATTTTATGGGGCCAGTACCTCGAACACGGCCCCGTGTTCAATGAACACGGCCCCGTGTTCAGACATCTGCATGATTTAAGAACAAGGAATCTTGGAGTCTTAATTTGTTTTTGTGATTTTTAAAGCATTTTTGAACAGAAACAACTTAAAACATTGTTGTAGAACTTATTCTTAACAAGATTCCATGAACAAAAATCTAACAAACATCTCAATAAAGCTTGAAATTATGGAAGTCTCAAGCTTTAATGGAGGTGTAAGGAAAGAAAAATTGAAGAAGATGATAGTGGATAAAAGAGGAAAGGACAAGAAGATAGTTGAGAAACTTCTTTTAGAAAATACCTAGGATGGTATGAGAGAATATTCCCCAAATCTCTGTCCCTGGAATGGTTCAAATGTGCAGGATTCTTGGCTGCATTTATAGAAAACGACAGTACGTTGCGCACGGTCCCGTGTCGGCTGGACACGGCCCCGTGTGCAGATGGAATCCTGACACATTTTTATCCGTATTCTGACAAAATCAGAAGGGAATCTTTGGGTGGACACGGGGGCGTGCTGACCTAGACACGGCCCCGTGTCTAGAAGCTGTTTATGAAGTTTGTCTATTTTTAAGGAACTTTTCCGGATCGGGCGGTTCCTTACTCAATGGAACAACCCCAAAGTGCCTAAGATACCATAGTTGATCTAGATTAAGACGAGAACGCAAGAGGTTGTCGGTGAGGGTAATTCCTATGCTATATGTAGGTGGACAAATCCAACCCTTTTCCGGGCTCTCGTTAAAGAAGGTGTATGTCGAATCGCTCAGGTCTATGTATGAATCGAACGAAGTCGATGGGGAGTCCTTCATGGCACAATCGATGCAGGGACGACTATCGCTCAAGTCCTCACTAGAGTTAGAAGTATCGTCGGAAACAACGAAGTTGTTTGAATGTGATTCCATCACTTCTTCTTGGTTATCATCTTGAGATAAATTATTGAAATCTATCCTAAGTTCTTTTAACCAATTATGAATTAGATCTTCTAATTGAAATAATTCATCAAGAAGCATTTCTCCTAGAAAATCTGGTTGGGAGCATTCGAGGGAGAGATAGGGATTATTTTTACTTTCGCCCCTCTTAAGGATACAAGGAAACGATGGGTCTATATAGTGGGGCTTATAATTTAGAAAATAACATTCTAATTCCTCATGGGTACCACCACATAATTGACACCACATACCATAAGAGTGCCGAAAGTAAAAAGTATCAGTATCACTCATGTCTGTGTCAGAATTTACCAACCGTCGGGATCTTACGGTTCTGTTTTCAGTAACTGAATCTTGGGCACAGGGGTGTGTTGAGTGGTCACGGCCCCGTGTTCAGCTTACTGTCTGACTTAAAACAGGATTGCTAGTTCCAATGATTGGGCACGGGGCGTGTTCAGCAGGCACGGCCCGTGCTGAGTTCTGCAGAAGCTGAAAAACTAAGAAAAATCCTAAAAAAAAATGAAAAATAAAAAAATTGATTAGGCCGTTGATTCCTAACTTTCTTAAAATCCTTGTGTCCCCGGCAACGGCGCAAAAAACTTGATGTGCATTAGGTGTATATGAAGGTTTAAGTTTATTTTAAGCCCTTTTACACTTTTTTAGCCAAGTTTTAAATTTATAAAACACGATATTTACTAACACTAAACACACATATGGGCAAGTGCACCCATCGTGAGCGTAGTATAGTGTTGGTAAGATACCGAGGTCGTCCAAGGACACAAGAGCTTTTAGTACCGGTTTATCCTCAACGTCTAATCAAATCAAAAAGTTTGAAAAAGGTTTTAAACTAGAAAAAAATAAAAACTAACTAAAATGCTGAAAATAAAAATAAAAATAAAAACAGATAGACAAGATGAATCACTTGGTTCCGACTCATGTATAGTGTAACCTTTGATTATTTCCGCACTTTTGCACTTTTTAAGAGATTATCTTAGTTATTGTATAGGCCCCTCTTTTGAATGTGACGTTACCCTCAACCCAGTAGTTTGAGTCAGCAAGGATACAATCCTAAAGGGTCGGATTATTGAAAGATAATTAATTAAGTTATTAATGCAAATTATGGTAGGCCCCTCTTTTGAAGGTGACGTTACCCTCGGCTAAGTAGTCTGAGTCAGCAGGGATACAGTCCTAAATAGCCGGGTTATAGTATTAATAGTAGCTTACATATGAGGGGATCAAAGAGTTTGGACCCCCGCCATCCAATACCGTTAAATATTGAAGGAGGTCCTACTAACTTAGAACCAGGTCCTTGCAGGATCTATACACTGAACAAGGCAAGACTTTTACCAAACCGTTCCCTTAACCCCCGACCAGGTAGCCATCATACCTCCATATAGACCGTGGAGATATGAATGGTGAAAATCTTTTATTTTATATAGACAGTAAAATAATGCCAAGACACCACAGACAAACGATAAGGAAAAATCACCTTCAACATAAGAAACTAGTTATTAAAGTCATTAATACAAAACCAAGTAAAAAGTGCGAAAAGATTAAAAATAAAAAGTATTACACTAGACACTTTGTCTTCACCAAGTGATGTAAGAGACTTAGGCAAACATGGCCTTGATTGTCAAGAACTCTTACGATCAATCTCGGATCCCGAGATGACTCACACACTCTATGATGGACAATGGATGATGGTGGTGGATGATCGTGTTATGGTGGTGGTGGGTGGTGGGTGAAGTGTGAGAGAGGTGGTGTGCCAAGGGATGGTTTGAGCTTGAGCCAAGCACTCCTATTTATAGGCTGAACAGAAGCTCGGGCACGGCCCCGTGTCCACATCCTTCTATTTCTTCATTAATTGCTCTTGTCTTTATTAGTTGACCACGGCCGCGTGTCCGCTGGGCACGACCCCGTGTGCAGAAGCGTATCTGTACTATCAAGATTTGCCTAGATTCTGCGAATCTTATAGTTGACCACGACCCCGTGTCCGCTGAGCACGGCCCCGTGGTGGGCAATAGAAGCTTCAACAACTTGGTTTTTTTTGCTGACACTTGGGCACGCCCCCGCGCTGGCTGAGCACGGGGCGTGTTCAGTCTTCCGTCTTCTTTTTTTGCTTGGGAAGATGTTGTCGTGGGGTCGGGCATGTCACGTTTGTTCCTTTTCTTGTATTTATGTTAGATTTTGCTGTCTTTTTGCTTCTTTTGTTAATTTGAGCTCATTTAATCCTGAAAATACAAAAGGAAGACAAAAGCACACTTTTTCCAACATTAGTACCAAAAAAAGGGTTAGTTTTATGCCACAATTGATGTAATTTATATGTTGCATTTTGAATACATCAGACACACACAAAAAAAAAACACTCAACAAATGGCAACAATTTAAGGAATGTGTTTAGTGACGGCATCAGATTCCTAATTGATGGAGAAAGGTCTGGTGGTAAGAAAAGCTGCTTCTAGGAGGTTGTCAAGTGTTTTCGCTCGACGATTTCATTCTTGGGTGGTTGGTTTGGCCCTTGTTCCAGTAACTCGAATCCTAGCCCGGTATATCCCATTTTAATTTTACACCATTGTGAACCTTACGCCTTTTTTACTCTCTGATCGAGGTTCTCGGCATTGAAAAATCTTCGTAAACTAAATCACACATGTATATATTGATATTTAAGAGATATACAGTCAAGAAAATCAAGGGCAATGGTGATATATATGCGGATTAGACACAAAAAAAAAAAACACTCAACAAATGGCTACAATTTAAGGAATGTGTTTAGTGACGGCATCAGATTCCTAATTGATGGAGAAAGGTCTGGTGGCAAGAAAAGCTGCTTCTAGGAGGTTATTAAGTGTTTTCGCTCGACAATTCCATTCTTGGGAGGTTGGTTTTGGCCCTTGTTCCTGTAACTCGAATCCTAGCCCGTTATATCCCATTTTAATCTTACACCATTGTGAACCTTACGCCTTTTTTACTCGCTGATCGAGGTTCTCGTCATTGAAAAGTCTTCTTAAACTAAATCACACGTGTATATGTTGACATTTAAGAGATATACAGTCAAGAAAATCAAGGGCAATGGTGATATACATGCGGATTAGACACAAAAAAAACACTCAACAAATGACTACAATTTAAGGAATGTGTTTAGTGACGGCATCAGATTCCTAATTGATGGAGAAAGGTCTGGTGGCAAGAAAAGCTGCGTCTAGGAGGTTGTCAAGAGTTTTCGCTTGACGATTCTATTCTTGGGTGGTTGGTTTGGCCCTTGTTCCTGTAACTCGAATCCTAGACCGGTATATCCCATTTTAATTTTACACCATTGTGAACCTTACGCCTTTTTTACTCTCTGATCGAGGTTCTCGGCATTGAAAAATCTTCGTAAACTAAATCACCCGTGTATATGTTGACATTTAAGAGATATACAGTCAATAAAATCAAGGGCAAGGGTGATATATATGCGGATTAGACACAAAAAAATAACACTCAACAAATGGCTACAATTTAAGGAATGTGTTTAGTGACGGCATCAGATTCCTAATTGATGGAGAAAGGTCTGTTGGCAAGAAAAGCTTATTCTAGGAGGTTGTCAAGTGTTTTTGCTCGACGATTCCATTCTTGGGTCGTTGGTTTGGCCCTTGTTCATGTAACTCGAATCCAAGACCGGTATATCCTACTTTAATTTTACACCATTGTGAACCTTACGCCTTTTTTACTCTCTGATCGAGGTTCTCGGCATTGAAAAATCTCCGTAAACTAAATCACACGTGTATATGTTGACATTTAAGAGATATACAGTCAAGAAAATCAAGGTCAATGGTGATATATATGCGGATTTGACACCAAAAAAAAACACTCAACAAATGGCTACAATTTAACGAATGTGTTTAGTGACGACATCAGATTCCTAATTGATGGAGAATGGTCTGGTGGTAAGAAAAGCTGCTTCTAGAAGGTTGTCAAGTGTTTTCGCTCGACGATTCCATTCTTGGGTGGTTGGTTTGGCCCTTGTTCCTGTAACTCGAATCCTAGCCTGGTATATCCCATTTTAATTTTACACCATTGTGAACCTTACACCTTTTGTACTCTCTGATCGAGGTTCTCGACATTGAAAAATCTTCGTAAACGAAATCACAAGTGTATATGTTGACATTTAAGAGATATACAGTCAAGAAAGTCAAGGGCAATGGTGATATATACACGGATTAGACAACAAAAAAAACAATCAACAAATGGCTACAATTTAAGGAATGTGTTTAGTGACGGCATCAGATTCCTAATTGATGGAGAAAGGTCTGGTGGTAAGAAAAGCTGCTTCTAAAAGGTTGTCAAGTGTTTTCGCTTGACGATTCCATTCTTGGGTGGTTGGTTTGGCCCTTGTTCCTGTAACTCGAATCCTAGCCCAGTATATCCCATTTTAATTTTACACCATTGTGAACCTTACACCTTTTGTACTCTTTAATCGAGGTTCTCGGCATTGAAAAATCTTCGTAAACTAAATTACTAGTGTATATGTTGACATTTAAGAGATATACAGTCAAGAAAGTCAAGGGCAATGGTGATATATATTCGGATTAGACACAAAAAAAACACTTAACAAATGGCTACAATTTAAGGAAGGTGTTTAGTGACGGCATCAGATTCCTAATTGATGGAGAAAGGTCTGGTGGTAAGAAAAGCTGCTTCTAGAAGGTTGTCATGTGTTTTCGCTCGACGATTCCATTCTTGGGTGGTTGGTATGGCCCTTGTTCCTGTAACTCGAATCCTAGCCCGCTGTATCCCATTTTAATTTTACACCATTGTGAACCTTACGCCTTTTTTACTCTCTGATCGAGGTTCTCGGTATTGAAAAATCTTCGTAAACTAAATCACACGTGTATATGTTGACATTTAAGAGATATACAGTCAAGAAAATCAAGGACAATGGTGATATATATGCGGATTAGACACCAAAAAAAACAATCAACAAATGGCTACAATTTAAGGAATGTGTTTAGTGACGGCATCAGATTCCTAATTGATGGAGAAAGGTCTGGTGGTAAGAAAAGCTGCTTCTAAAAGGTTGTCAAGTGTTTTCGCTTGACGATTCCATTCTTGGGTGGTTGGTTTGGCCCTTGTTCCTGTAACTCGAATCCTAGCCCAGTATATCCCATTTTAATTTTACACCATTGTGAACCTTACACCTTTTGTACTCTTTAATCGAGGTTCTCGGCATTGAAAAATCTTCGTAAACTAAATTACTAGTGTATATGTTGACATTTAAGAGATATACAGTAAAGAAAGTCAAGGGCGATGGTGATATATATTCGGATTAGACACAAAAAAAACACTTAACAAATGGCTACAATTTAAGGAAGGTGTTTAGTGACGGCATCAGATTCCTAATTGATGGAGAAAGGTCTGGTGGTAAGAAAAGCTGCTTCTAGAAGGTTGTCATGTGTTTTCGCTCGACGATTCCATTCTTGGGTGGTTGGTATGGCCCTTGTTCCTGTAACTCGAATCCTAGCCCGCTGTATCCCATTTTAATTTTACACCATTGTGAACCTTACACCTTTTGTACTCTCTGATCGAGGTTCTCGGCATTGAAAAATCTTCGTAAACTAAATCACAAGTGTATATGTTCACATTTAAGAGATATGCAGTCATGAAAATCAAGGGAAATGGGGATATATATGTGGATTAGACACCAAAAAAAACACTCAACAAATGACTACAATTTAAGGAATGTGTTTAGTGACGGCATCAGATTCATAATTGATGGAGAAAGGTCTGGTGGTAAGAAAAGCTGCTTCTAGGAGGTTGTCAAGTGTTTTCGCTCGACGATTCCATTCTTGGGTGGTTGGTTTGGCCCTTGTTCCTGTAACTCGAATCCTAGCCCGGTATATCCCATTTTAATTTTACACCATTGTGAACCTTACACCTTTTGTACTCTCTGATCGAGGTTCTCGGCATTGAAAAATCTTCGTTAACTAAATCAAAAGTGTATATGTTGATATTTAAAATATATACAGTCAAGAAAATCAAGGGCAATGCTGATATATATGCGGATTAGACATAAAAAAAAACAATCAACAAATGGCTACAATTTAAGGAATGTGTTTAGTGACGGCATCAGATTCCTAATTGGTGGAGAAAGGTCTAGTGGCAAGAATAGCTGCTTCTAGGAGTATGTCAAGTGTTTTCGCTCGACGATTCCATTCTTGGGAGGTTGGTTTGGCCCTTGTTCCTGTAACTCAAATCCTAGCCCGGTATATCCCATTTTAATCGTACACCATTGTGAACCTTACGCCTTTTTTACTCTCTGATAGAGGTTCTCGTCATTGAAAATTATTCTTAAACTAAATCACACGTGTATATGTTGACATTTAAGAGATATACAGTCAAGAAAATCAAGGGCAATGGTGATATATATGCGGATTAGACACAAAAAAAAAAACACTCAACAAATGACTACAATTTAAGGAATGTGTTTAGTGACGGCATCAGATTCCTAATTGATGGAGAAAGGTCTGGTGGCAAGAAAAGCTGCTTCTAGGAGGTTGTCAAGTGCTTTCGCTCTACGATTCTATTCTTGGGTGGTTGGTTTGGCCCTTGTTCCTGTAACTCAAATCCTAGCCCGGTAGATCCCATTTTAATTTTACACCAATGTGAACCTTATGCCTTTTTTACTCTTTGATCGAGGTTCTCGGCATTGAAAAATCTTCGTAAACTAAATCACATGTGTATATGTTGACATTTAAGAGATATACAGTCAAGAAAATCAAGGGCAATGATGATATATATGCGGATTAGACACCAAAAAAAACACTCAACAAATGGCTACAATTTAAGGAATGTGTTTAGTGACGGCATCAGATTCCTAATTGATGGAGAAAGTTCTGGTGGCAAGAAAAGTTTCTTCTAGGAGGTTGTCAAGTGTTTTCGCTTGACGATTCCATTCTTGGGTGGTTGGTTTGGCCCTTTTCCTGTAACTCGAATCCTAGCCCGGTATATCCCATTTTAATCTTACGCTATTGTGAACCTTACGCGTTTTTTACTCTCTGATCGAGGTTCCCAGTATTGAAAAATCTTCGTAAACAAAATCACACGTGTATATGTTGACATTTAAGAGATATACAGTCAAGAAAATCAAGGGCAATGGTGATATATATGCGGATTAGACACCAAAAAAAACACACAACAAATGGCTACAATTTAAGGAATGTGTTTAGTGACGGAATCAGATTCCTAATTGATAGAGAAAGGTCTGGTGGTAAGGAAAGCTGCTTCTAGGAGGTTGTCAAGTGTTTTCGCTCGACGATTCCATTCTTGGGTGGTTTGGCCCTTATTCCTGTAACTCGAATCCTAGCCCGGTATATCCCATTTTAATCTTACACCATTGTGAACCTTACGCCTTTTTTACTCTCTAATCGAGGTTCCCGGCATTGAAAAATCTTCGTAAACTAAATCACACGGTGTATATGTTGACATTTAAGAGGTATATAGTCAAGAAAATCAAGGGCAATGGTGATATATATGCGGATTAGACACCAAAAAAAAAAAAACTCAACAAATGGCTACAATTTAAGAAATGTGTTTAGTGACGGCATCAGATTCCTAATTGATAGAGAAAGGTGTGGTGGTAAGGAAAGCTGCTTCTAGGAGGTTGTTAAGTGTTTTCGCTCGACGATTCCATTCTTGGGTGGTTGGTTTGGCCCTTGTTCCTGTAACTCGAATCCTAGCCCGGTATATCCCATTTTAATCTTACACCATTGTGAACCTTACGCCTTTTTTACTCTCTGATCGAGGTTCTCGGCATTGAAAAATCTTCGTAAACTAAATCACACGTGTATATGTTGACATTTAAGAGATATACAATCTAGAAAATCAAGGGAAATGGTGATATATATGCGGATTAGACATAAAAAAAAACACTCAACAAATGGCTACAATTTAAGGAATGTGTTTAGTGACGGCATCAGATTCCTAATTCATGGAGAAAGGTCTGATGGTAAGAAAAGCTGCTTCTAGGAGGTTGTCAAGTGTTTTCGCTCGACTATTCCATTCTTGGGTTGTTGGTTTGGCCCTTGTTCCTGTAACTCGAATCCTAGCCCGATATATCCCATTTTAATGTTACACCATTGTGAACCTTATGCCTTTTGTACTCTCTGATCGAGGTTCCCGACATTGTGTGTAGTGACGGCATCAAATTCCTAATTGATAGAGAAACTTCTGGTGGTAAGGAAAGCTGCTTCTAGGAGGTTGTCAAGTGTTTTCGCTCGACGATTCCATTCTTGGGTGGTTGGTTTGGCCCTTGTTCTTGTAACTCGAATCCAAGCCCGGTATATCCCATTTTAATCTTACACCATTGTGAACCTTACGCCTTTTTTCCTCTCTGATCGAGGTTCTCGGCATTGAAAAATCTTCGTAAACTAAATCACACGTGTATATGTTGACATTTAAGAGATATACGGTCTAGAAAATCAAGGGCAATGGTGATATATATGCGGATTAGACACCAAAAAAAACATTCAACAAATGGCTACAATTTAAGGAATGTGTTTAGTGACGGCATCAGATTCCTAATTCATGGAGAAAGGTCTGATGGTAAGAAAAGCTGCTTCTAGGAGGTTGTCAAGTGTTTTCGCTCGACGATTCCATTCTTGGGTGGTTGGTTTGGCCCTTGTTCCTGTAACTCGAATCCTAGCCCGATATATCCCATTTTAATTTTACACCATTGTGAACCTTACGCCTTTTGTACTCTCTGGTCGAGGTTCTCGGCATTGAAAAATCTTCGTAAACTAAATCACAAGTGTATATGTTGACATTTAAGAGATATACAGTCAAGAAAATCAAGGGCCATGGTGATATATATGTGGATTAGACACAAAAAAAAAACACTCAACAAATGGCTACAATTTAAGGAATGTGTTTAGTGACGGCATCAGATTCCTAATTGATGGAGAAAGGTCTGGTGGTAAGAAAAGCTGCTTCTAGGAGGTTGTCAAGTGTTTTCGCTCGACGATTCCATTCTTGGGTGGTTGGTTTGGCCCTTATTCCTGTAACTCGAATCCTAGCCCGGTATATCCCATTTTAATTTTACATCATTGTGAACCTTACGCCTTTTTCACTCTCTGATCGCGGTTCTCGGCAATGAAAAATCTTCGTAAACTAAATCGCACGTGTATATGTTGATATTTAAGGGATATACAATCAAGAAAATCAAGGGCAATGGTGATATATATGCGGATTAGACACAAAAAAAAAACACTCAACAAATGGCTACAATTTAAGGAATGTGTTTAGTGACGGCATCAGATTCCTAATTGTAGGTCCCGTGAGCCGTGCGGAACGTAACAGAATTGTCGATCTAACCTAGAGTGCGGAATCCTCTAGATTAGATTTCACAGAAAATGAGTAGAAAATCGAAATCACTTTTAACCCGATCTTTATTGATTATCTTCAAACGATTACAATCAATCAAGATCCTAATTCGTCCAAGCCTTTCTCTTTCACGAATTCTCTCCAAGAGTGATTAGAAGATTTGATGATTAACCTAAACCCTAATGCTAAGCTTTGTTTATATAGGACAAAGCTTTGCATGTGGGCTAGGTCATGGGCTAGGCCCATTTCGCCTACCATCCCCATATGTGGGTTTGGTTTGGCCCAATCACTCTTAATTAACTATTACAAAGCTAAACCCGCTAACTGTTTATCGTTTTACTAATTACAAGATATCCAAAGACCAAATCTAAGCTGTTGTCACAAATGTGCACCAACAAACTCCCCCTTGAAAATAGCTCGCAAAGGTAACTTCAGTCTTCAGAATCTCACAGTCTTTAGGTCTTTGGATAGCTTCAGCTTTAACAGCTTCTGTCAGCAACAGACTACCCCTAAGCTGATGCATCCAATCACCAAATCTTCAAAACTTTAGCACTTGAGTAAACTCCAGTTCAGCTTTTGTATAGCAATCTTCAACTCTTCAACTTTGTCTGCAATGTAGAAAGGAGGTTCTACCATGCATCCAATCAAACTCTCATCTTCACAGCAACTTCTCAGCAACACACTGCTTCAATCTGTTTACTATAAAACAAACATCTCGAGAAACCATAAGAATTTTTCAACATAAGTTAAACAAATTATTATTATTCAAGAGATTTGTTAAACTGTATAACAGATTAAGCATTTTCCAATTTAACACCAACACGCACAAATTTTTAAACAAACACCTTATAACCTGCATCATTTAAAAAAAATTAAACCCACTTTCTAACACTGTATCCCCCTATCGGTAACAACTCCTCCAGGAATAACAGTTTTCCGTACATTAAGAATTATAACAGAAAAAGACACTATTTTTGTATTTTTGTATTTTCTTAAAGCAAATAAATACGAAAAGCAATAAACACTCTATTTTTGTGAGATTCACCGGTAAGAAGATCATATCAGCACAATCAAACTGTTTCACACCATTAGTTAATTCTTTATGTGATTTTCCGTGAAAAGCAGTTCAAGACGATCACCAGTATGTTTATCCACTTAAACAAAATACATGAACAATTCAAGTACCATTACCGTATGATACGTTAAGGTAATATTAATTCTGATATACTAGTGTGTCCCACTTCAGGATATACCCCTGCGATCAAGGTATGCAAAAAGATTCATCGTAGTAGGTGAGTATACTGAATTCATCCGTTTTATTTTTCAACGTTTAGATAATTGGTGAACAGGTCAGTACTTCCGTACAGCACAGAGACCAAAATATCTAATGAGGGCTAAGACAAATACCATTTTTGGTACGATTTATGCATTTTGCACTTTTGAATGACTCTCTGTGAGAGCTTCTTCATTTTCAGGGTTTTGGCATTTTTAGCTCTTTTAAGATATCCTGGTTGTGTCTAGGTCAGCATGTATCTGGATGCAGCAGAACGACAACCATGATATCCCCAGATGAAATAACAGTATAAAGACCCAAAACTTCAGATTTTGGCAATCTATCAACACAAGATTTAAGGTCATTAAACCATACACCACTGATGTGTTCCCCACTCATACTAAGTGCATTTATGTTTATATCACGTTGGTAAGTTGATTATTTCATGCTTTTTGCCTACTAGTACATCATATGATGAAGCTGCTATCACACTTAAGCATTATAATTCAGTTCGAGTGTGACAGTCTAACTTGCCGATGTACTATCATTTCTTCTTTTTCACACAGTGAAAACTCATATTTGTTTTTGATTTTTCAATGTTTTTGTATTTTTTATTTTTAAGAAAGAAGTAAACTATTTACAAAATTCTTATGAAAAACCAGTTATTCAGGATTCCTCATCCCGTTGAGTTCGACTAAGTGTTCAAAGCGAGCTCTATCAAAAGCTTTAGTGTAAAGATCGGCAAGGTTATCTAGTGTGTCGACTCGATGTAATTCAATGAGTCGCTTTTCAGCACAATCCCGTATAAAGTGATGACGTATGTCAATATGTTTAGTTCTACTGTGCTTTACGGGATTGTTTGTGATTGATATAGTGGCATTATTATCTATCATAATAGGAGTACGAGTGAAATCCAAACCGTAATCGCGCATCTGCTGTTGAATCCAGAGAACCTGAGAGTAACAGCTACCCGCAACAATATATTCAGCTTCACACGTAGACGTAGACACACAGGATTGCTTCTTGCATTACCAAGACACTATCCTGCCTCCTAAGAACTGACAACCACCTGTTGTAGACTTTCTGTTTGATTTGCATCCTCCAAAGTCTGAATCAGTGTAAGCAACGAACCTCAAATCACTATCAGCTGGAAACCACACTCCAAGTTTAGGTTTCCCCTTCAAGTAACGAAGAATACTCTTCACTGCTTTCATGTGTGACTCTTTCGGATTCGCCTGATATCTGGCACACAAGCATACGGCAAACATGATGTCAGGTCTTGAAGCAGTCAAGTACATTAGAGAACCAATCATCGCCCTGTATTGAGTAGGATCAACATCTTCAGTGCATTCATGATCTGGGCGAAGATTGTGATTTTCGCAAATGGGTGTGTTGAAAGAAGAGCAATCATTCATGTTGAACCGATCCAAAATGTCATACACATACTTCGTTTGATGAATAAACATCGCATCTTCCTTCTGTTCAACATGTAATCCCAGAAAGTAAGACAACTCACCCATAGCGCTCATTTCAAACTTGCTCTTCATCACCTGTCAAACTCCTTACACATGTTCTCATCAGATGACCCAAAGATGATGTCATCCACGTATACCTGTACCAGCAGAAAATCTTCCTTCTTCCTCTTTATGAACAGTGTACTGTCAATCTGACCTCTTTCAAAACCATTCTTGATTAGATGTGTAGACCGTGTCTCGTACCACGCCCTGGGAGCTTGATGTAACCCATACAAAGCCTTATCAAGTTTGTAAACTCGATCTGGATAGTCTGGATCAACGAACCCATCTGGTTGTGAGACATACACCACTTTTTGGACTTTCCCGTAAAGAAATGCACTCTTCACGTCTAGTTGAAAAACTTTAAAGCCCTTGAATGAAGCGAACGCCAGAAACAAACGAATTGCCTCCAACCTTGCCACTGGTGCAAACACCTCATTGTAGTCTATCCCTTCTTGCTGATTGAACCCTTTAACCACTAACCGAGCCTTGTTGCGCGTGACAATACCTCTTTCATCCTTCTTGCACCTATATACCCATTTAGTGCCAATCTCTCTTTCACCTTTAGGAAGGTCCACTAACTCCCATACCTTCAACTTCGCAAACTGGGCCAATTCTTCTTGCATAGCTTCAACCCATGAATTGTCTTTAAGAGCCATATGAATGTTCTTCAGCTCCTCATGGGAAATAAAGCAACTATACAAGCATTCATTCACTATCCCAGTCTTCTCAATCGAAACAAATAACCCAGAATTTGCTGCTATGCTTCTTCTCGTCTGAACACCTGCAGTAGGATCTCCAAGTATCATGTCAACTGGATGATCCCTATTTGCTCTTGTGGTAGCAACAACATCGACTTCTAGATTATCACCCAAGTTTGATCCAACCTCCCCCTGAATGTTCTGATTTGCAAACGGATTAACAAACTCCTCCCCCTGAATGGGTTCAGAGTCACTATCGCTTGAATCAGGATCAGCAGCACCTTGGGAAGATTCCGGAGCATCTGACATATCAACATTCGATCTAGGCATAAACTCGCCTTCATCGTCTTCACATACCACTGTTTGAATCAGCTGAGAATCATCTGCATCAGAAACCTCATGAATATTAAATGATTTAAAAACACTTTCATAATCATATAATATGGCAGGACCACTCGTTGATTGTTGAGGTTTGTAGGAAGTAATTTCCACATTAAAAACAACCTCAATTTTACCAGTTTTGAGATTAAAAACCCTTTTATTCGTTGTGCCAGGCACGTAACGTAGAAAGTAGCCTTCGTCAGCCACCTCACCGAATTTTTGTTTATCTTTGTTTCGCATAATGGTGCATGGTAATCCAAATGGTTCAAAGCCTGTTAAGTTTGGTTTTTCGTTAAACATAAGTTCATGACAAGTTTTGTTAAAACGTTTAACGGTTAAAACTTTGTTTAGGATATAGCAAGCTGTATTCACAGCTTCTCCCCATAAAAGAACTGGTAGCTTTGAATCTGAAAGCGTCGTCCTAGCGGCTTCAATCAACGTCCTGTTTTTCCTCTCACCGACTCCATTCTGTTGAGGAGTATAAGGAGCAGAATATTGATGTTCTATTCCCTTTCGAAGACAGTAGAGATCCGGAATCCGATTCTTGAACTCTGTGCCATTATCACTCCTTATTCTCTTGATCCTGGCATCATGAACATTTTCTAATTTTGTAAAAAGATCTATCAGCATCTCCGCCGTCTCATCTTTTGTACCTAAAAAGAAAACCCATGAATATCGTGAGTAATCATTAGTGACAACCAGACAGTAGTACTTTCCACCTATGCTCCTTACGTTAACTGGACCGAATAAATCCATGTGAAGTAATTCATAAGGGGCATTAATGGAATTTACTGTTTTAGACTTATGAGGTTTCTTGTGTTGTTTTCCCTTTTGACATGGAAGACATTTATCTTCCACTTGAAACCTCAGCAATGGAACCCCTTTCACTAGCTCATTTTTAATGATATAATTCATTTTGCGGTAGTGAATATGGGCCACGCGTCTGTGCCACAACATAGATTTAGCTTCAGATGCTTTTGACAGCAAACACGCCACCGCTGCAGTCGGATCCTTGGCACCCATGTCCATGACATAAGTATGATTTTTCCTTGGTGCACGCAATACTATCCAATCGTCTGGAATGACCAAACCCAGTTTCAACACCAATGCCTCAGTATTTGTAAAGTGGACCGAGTGACCCTTGTCGCAGACTTGTGACACGCTCATCAGATTGTGTTTAAGCTGCTCAACATAGTTCACTTTGTCCAAAGTGATCTTCCCATTCATCACTTTTCCTCATCCGGTAATCCTACCACCTTTAGCAGTAGCAAAATTAACGTGTCCACCATCATAATCTTCAAATTCAGAAAACAACCTCGCATCCCGCGTCATGTGCCTGGAGTAGCCACTATCAACATACCATAAGTTGATAATCCTCCTTAGCAGCTCCTGCACACACCAACCAAAAGATTAGTTAGATTGGGGGACCCAAGCCTTAATGGTCTTGGGTCGTCCAAATTCACCAACTACTTGAACATCCATCCACTATCCATCACTCCTAACTGGAGTCTTGGATCTTGGACCTGTTGATGGAAATGGGGCATGATTTCCATAAGGTCTCTGGTCCTGAGGGTACATATTTGTGGTTGGACTATGTGACCTTTGAAAATTTTGATTTTGATTTTGATTCCAAGAACCTTGATTGTTGTAATTTCGAAAGCCATTGTTATAAAAAGTTCGACCAACATTATTTTGGTATCGATTTTGATGTTGACCTTGACTTCTAAAATTATTTGAATTTTGGTTATTCATTCTTGGTGAACTACTTCTAGGTCTTTCATATCTGCCTGATGTAGATTCAGGCTGAAATCTTGGTTGATTTCTTTGAAAACGAGGAACTTGTGGAGTTCCTTTTCCAGCCTTATCTACATCAACAGCAACACCCACTTGTTGCTTAGGAGCAGATTTCTTTGGAGAATTTGCAACTTTCTCCTCATTATCACCTTTCTTCTCAGGTGATTTCCCTCTTTGTTTCTCACTAACTTGTGCTTCAACCTTTTTGTTAGGACAGCAGCTAGCTACATGTCCCTTTGTGTGACATTTGAAGCACGATCTCTTTTTCGAAAACTTCTCAGCTGAAGCCTTTGAACTAGATTCTGGTTTTGATGATGATGCCTTAGAAGGATTTGGTTCAGTTTGCTTAGTTTCAAGATTTTCTATGTTTTTGTTTTTAGCAAACTCTACATTTGATTCATTTTCAATAACAGCTGTTTCATTTTTCATGTCACTTCCTTGAACAAAATTAACCTTTTTAACAAAAGTTGGATTTTTATTCGTAGGATTGGAATTTTTCTTTTACAAAACAGGTTTGTTGTTATTATCCTTCTTAGCATCATTATTTACAGACACATCACCTTGACTAGATGTGAAACTACTTGGTGATGTTGATAGAAAGTCTGTGAACTCATCTTCATCAGGTAATAAAGAATAGTCATGACTAAGAGGAGGTGGGACTTCATTAAAGCCCTTGAATCCCACATTGGTCATGTCATTACTCTTCTTTAACCCACCCATCACGTGTTTCATAACGAAAGTAGAATCCCTGTATTGACCTAATTTCTTTTCAAGTTCAACAATTTTGAGTTGTGCATCTGACAACTCTTTGCACTTATCAGAAATCTCTTTTGTTTTCACAGCCATCATGTCATGAGCTAAGTCTATGACTTGAAGTTTTTCGTTTAGTTTGCAGGTTAAAACTTCAATTTCAGCTTCATAGCCTTTTATCTTTTTCAAATATGATGACTCATTTCTTTTAGCAATGAAATTTGATTCTTTTGCGTTAGATATTTCGCTCACCAGACCTTTGTTTTGAGTTGACAGCCTATCAACTTCACCCTGTAATTCACGACACTTTAAACAAACAGAAGTAGCAGAGTTACTTACCTCTCCTGTCGATTTGTCTGAGTTAGCCATAAGAGCAGCAAGTTGAGCTTCCATTCTTTTGATGATTTCATCTTTCGCTTCATCATCCCTTTCATGCTCAGACTTTGGCTTTTCTTTTTTAGCAGCTGTTGTCTGATCAGCCTTATCTACCTCAGCTTCACTTTTCTTCTCAACCTTAGCATCATCTACTGTAGCTTCACCTTCATCAACTGGCACAATCTCTGCCATGAATGCCTGAGTGACATTCTCATCATTTTCCAAGTGAATACTCTAGTCATACGAACCCTCTCTTGCAGTAGAGATTAATGCCCTTGAGTTAGAGTTGTTTGATGCATTCCTATTGTTTGAACTCTGACTCGAAGACTCATGCTTTTGTTTTTGACATTCCCTAGCAAAATGACCATAACTTTGGCAGTTAAAGCACCTGACTTTGGCCTTGTCAAAACCAACATTCTTTCCTACAAACTTCCTTCCAGTTCTGTTCATGAACCTCTTCACACGTCTCGAAATCATGGCCGTCTGCCATTGTAAATCCATCTCTTCTAGATCATCAGGGTCAATATGATCATAATCTTCATCTAAAGTGGCAGGATCAGATATCTTCCCCTGAATGTAGTTCTCATAAGACGCAACAAACGAAGCAAGTAGAGCAAGATGTTCTTCAGCAGACTTCACACTCATTGGCGTCGACTTTGTACTACTACTTTGCTTAGCAGCTGATGTTCTCTTGACTCCTGTTGATCCTCCTGAAGCAGCTACAAAACATACATCACCATCCTCATTTACTGTGACCTGCTCATTATCACACGAAAGAAACGCAGTAGCAGAGTCGCTAGAAGCATCATGAGATGAAGAAGATGTAAGCCCATTGTAAATCCCTGGATCTTGAACCTAATCATATCCAGTGTCCTTCTTCTTCATGCTGAGCTCATAAGCTCTTAGCTTTCCAACTACTTCTTCCAGTTCCTTTGTTTCATAATCAGCTTCTCCCTTTATCATGAGAGTGTAGATATCCCATTTAGTAGGTAGAGCATCCAGCAGCTTGTCATTTTTCTCTATGTCAGTATAGCAATCTACATCATAATTGTCCAATTCTGACATCAGATGGTAGTATCGAGTGATGACGTCCTCAAGTGACTCATTTTTCATGTACTTGAACACAGCAAACTGCTTCTTCAGTAGATCAACTTTGTTCTTCTTACATCAGGATTTCCCTCATATCTTTTCTCTAATGCATCCCACATTTCCTTCGAAGTAGTGTACTTCTTAAAGGTATGCTTGATGCCATCAGGTAAAGACATTTTAATGGCAGCCAAAGCTCTCTTTTCAGCCTCATACATTTTCTTTTGTTCGGCATCCATATCAACATGAGCAGTTATACGTTGTCTTCCCTCAAACTCATGAGTTGGGTTCACATACCCATCGTCTATACATATCCACATACGAGTGTCCTGGTAATCAACAAAGGATTGAAACCTATCCTTCCATGTCAAGTAGTTCTCCACCTTCATCATCTTAGGTGGTTTGTTCGTTGTGCCTACCTCATGTTCCATCCTTAAGAGTTCGTTCAATTTAGACATGTTCGACATTTTAACGTAAGCAGACTGGTGAAACCGTACAATATTAGTCCGAAACCTGTTTTTTTTTTGTCCTAAAAATCCAAGGATTCCAACGGTGCGAACGGTTTCCTGAGATTAGTTACGGATGATTTCCTAAACGCGAAACTGTGAAATTTTTCTTACGCAAACCTAGAAAAATTTCACCTCTCGTCCGAAATGGTTATTAGGAATAGTTCTTTGTTCGAAATGAACACCCTCTAATGCGAAATGCACTAATCTGGTCTGAAATTCAACAGTCTGATCCGAAATGGTTGAATTCTGGTCCAAAATCCAACCTGTTATATCCGAGATGATCCGAAATCAACTGTTCCTGGTCCGAAATGCTTGATTTTAATCCGAAATGCAATTCTGATGATTCGAAATGCAGTCCAGATGATCCGAAATGCATGCAATGCTTGTATCTGTTCTGAAATTGATCAGAAATCCTTGATTTCTATCAGAAATGGTCCGAAATCCAAGCAGTTTATCCGAAATCACCAGCAGAACACGAACACAGCCTCCAAAAACGTCCAAAAATGCCGATTTTCTGCAGAAAACGATTCTGAACCAAGCAAATCAAGAGCCTAAAACTCTGATACCAATTGTAGGTCCCGTGAGCCGTGCGGAACGTAAAAGAATCATCGATCTAACCTAGAGTGCGGAATCCTCTAGATTAGATTTCACAGAAAATGAGTAGAAAACCGAAATCACTTTAAACCCGAACTTTATTGAACATCTTCAAACGATTACAATCAATCAAGATCCTAATTCGTCCAAGCATTTCTCTTTTACGAATTCTCTCCAAGAGTGATTAGAAGATTTGATGATTAACCTAAACCCTAATGCTAAGCTTTGTTTATATAGGACAAAGGTTTGCATGTGGGCTAGGTCATGGGCTAGGCCCATTTCGCCTACCATCCCCATATGTGGGTTTGGTTTGGCCCAATCACTCTTAATTAACTATTACAAAGCTAAACCCGCTAACTGTTTATCGTTTTACTAATTACAAGATATCCAAAGACCAAGTCTAAGTTGTTGTCACAAATATGCACCAACACTAATTGATGGAGAAAGGTCTGGTGGCAAGAAAAGCTGCTTCTAGGAGGTTGTCAAGTGTTTTCGCTCGACAATTCCATTCTTGGGTGGTTGGTTTGGCCCTTGTTCCTGTAACTCGAATCCTAGCCGGGCATATCCCATTTTAATTTTACACCATTGTGAACCTTACGCCCTTTTTACTCTCTGATCGAGGTCCCCGTGATTGAAAAATCTTCGTAAACTAAATCACACGTGTATATGTTGATATTTGAGAGATATACAGTCAAGAAAATCAAGGGCAATGATGATATATATGCGGATTAGACACAAAAAAAAAACACTCAACAAATGGCTACAATTTAAGGAATGTGTTAAGTGACAGCATCAGATTCCAAATTGATGGAGAAAGGTCCGGTGGCAAGAAAAGCTGCTTCTAGGAGGTTGTCAAGTATTTTTGCTCGACGATTCCGTTCTTGGGTGGTTGGTTTGGCCCTTGTTCCTGTAACTCGAATCCTAGCCCGGTATATCCCATTTTAATTTTACACCATTGAGAACCTTACGCCTTTTTTACTCTCTGATCGAGGTTCTCGGCATTGAAAAATCTTCGTAAACTAAATCACAAGTGCATATGTTGACATTTAAGAGATATACAGTCAAGAAAATCAAGGGCAATGGTGATATATATGTGGATTAGACACCAAAAAAAAAAAAAGCTCAACAAATGGCTACAATTTAAGGAATTTGTTTAGTGATGGCATCAGATTCCTAATTCTTAATTTATGGAGAAAGGTCTGGTGGTAAGAAAAGCTGCTTCTAGGAGGTTGTCAAGTGTTTAAGAGATACACAGTCAAGAAAATCAAGGGCAATGATGATATATATGCGGATTAGACACAAAAAAAAAACACTCAACAAATGGCTACAATTTAAGGAATGTGTTTAGTGACGGCATCAGATTCCAAATTGATGGAGAAAGGTCTGGTGGAAAGAAAAGCTGCTTCTAAGAGGTTGTCAAGTGTTCTCGCTCGATGATTCCGTTCTTGGGTGGTTGGTTTGGCCCTTGTTCCTGAAACTCGAATCCTAGCCCGGTGTATCCCATTTTAATTTTACACCATTGTGAACCTTACGCCTTTTTTACTCTCTGATCGAGGTTCTCGGCATTGAAAAATCTTCGTAAACTAAATCACAAGTGTATATGTTGACATTTAAGAGATATACAGTCAAGAAAATCAAGGGCAATGGTGATATATATGTGGATTAGACACCAAAAAAAAAAACTCAACAAATGGCTACAATTTAAGGAATTTGTTTAGTGATGGCATCAGATTCCAAATTCCTAATTGATGGAGAAAGGTCTGGTGGTAAGAAAAGCTGCTTCTAGGAGGTTGTCAAGTGTTTAAGAGATATACAGTCAAGAAAATCAAGGGCAATGATGATATATATGCGGATTAGACATAAAAAAAAACACTCAACAAATGGCTATAATTTAAGGAATGTGTTTAGTGACGGCATCAGATTCCAAATTGATGGAGAAAGGTCTGGTGGCAAGAAAAGTTGCTTCTAAGAGGTAGTCAAGTGTTTTCGCTCGATGATTCCGTTCTTGGGTGGTTGGTTTGGCCCTTGTTCCTGTAACTCGAATCCTAGCCCGGTGTATCCCATTTTAATTTTACACCATTGTGAACCTTACGCCTTTTTTACTCTCTGATCGAGGTTCTCGGCATTGAAAAATCTTCGTAAACTAAATCACAAGTGTATATGTTGACATTTAAGAGATATAGAGTCAAGAAAATCAAGGGCAATGGTGATATATATGCGGATTAGACACCAAAAAAAACACTTAACAAATGGCTACATTTTAAGGAATGTGTTTAGTGACGGCATCAGATTCCAAATTGATGGAGGAAGGTCTGGTGGCAAGAAAAGCTGCTTCTAAGAGGTTGTCAAGTGTTTTCGCTCGATGATTCCGTTCTTGGGTGGTTGGTTTGGCCCTTGTTCCTGTAACTCGAATCCTAGCCCGGTGTATCCCATTTTAATTTTACACCATTGTGAACCTTACGCCTTTTTTACTCTCTGATCGAGGTTCTCGGCATTGAAAAATCTTCGTAAACTAAATCACAAGTGTATATGTTGACATTTAAGAGATATACAGTCAAGAAAATCAAGGGCAATGGTGATATATATGTGGATTAGACACCAAAAAAAAAAACTCAACAAATGGCTACAATTTAAGGAATTTGTTTAGTGATGGCATCAGATTCGTAATTCCTAATTAATGGAGAAAGGTCTGGTGGTAAGAAAAGCTGCTTCTAGGAGGTTGTTTTGGCCCTTGTTCCTGTAACTCGAATCCTAGCCCAGCATATCCCATTTTAATTTTACACCATTGTGAACCTTATGCCTTTTTTACTCTTTAATCAAGGTTCTCGGCAATGAAAAATCTTCGTAAACTAAATCGCACGTGTATATGTTGATATTTAAGAGATTTTGCAGTCAAGAAAATCAAGGGCAAAGGTGATATATATGCGGATTAGACACCAAAAAAAAACACTCAACAAATGGCTACAATTTAAGGAATGTGTTTAGTGACGGCATCAGATTCCTAGTTGATGGAAAAAGGTCTGGTGGCAAGAAAAGCTGCTTCTAGGAGGTTGTGAAGTGTTTTCGCTCGACGATTCCATTCTTGGGTGGTTGGTTTGGCCCTTGTTCCTGTAACTCGAATCCTAGCCCGGTATATCCCATTTTAATTTTACACCATTGTGAACCTTACGGCTTTTTACTCTCTTATCGAGGTTCTCGGCATTGAAAAATCTTCCTAAACTAAATCACATATGTATATGTTGACATTTAAGAGATATACAGTCAAGAAAATCAAGGGCAATGGTGATATATATGCGGATTAGACACCAAAAAAACACTTAACAAATGGCTACATTTTAAGGAATGTGTTTAGTGACGACATCAGATTCCTAATTGATGGAGAAAGGTCTGGTGGCAAGAAAAGCTGCTTCTAGGAGGTTGTCAAGTGTTTTCGCTCAACGATTCCATTCTTGGGTGGTTGGTTTGGCCCTTGTTCCTGTAACTCGAATCCTTGCCCGGTATATCCCATTTTAATCTTACACCATTGTGAACCTTACGCCTTTTTTACTCTCTGATCGAGGTTCTCAGCATTGAAAAATCTCCCTAAACTAAATCACATGTGTATATGTTGATATTTAAGAGATATACAGTCAAGAAAATCAAGGGCAATGGTGATATATATGCGGATTAGACACCAAAAAAAACACTCAACAAATGGCTACAATTTTAGTTATGTGTTTAGTGACGGCATCAGATTCCTAATTGATGGAGAAAGGTCTGGTGGTAAGAAAAGCTGCTTCTTGGTGGTTGTCAAGTGTTTTCGCTCGACGATTCCATTCTTGGGTGGTTGGTTTGGCCCCTGTTCTTGTAACTCGAATCCTAGCCCGGTATATCCCATTTTAATTTTACACCATTGTGAACCTTACGCCTTTTTTACTCTCTGATCGAGGTTCCTGGCATTGAAAAATCTTCGTAAACTAAATCACACGTGTATATGTTGATATTTAAGAGATATACAGTCAAGAAAATAAGGGCAATGGTGATATATATGCGGATTAGACACAAAAAAAACACTCAACAAATGGCTACAATTTAAGGAATGTGTTAAGTGACGACATCAGATTCCAAATTGATGGAGAAAGGTCTGGTGGCAAGAAAAGCTGCTTCTAGGAGGTTGTCAAGTGTTTTCGCCCGACGATTCAGTTCTTGGGTGGTTGGTTTGGCCCTTGTTCCTGTAACTCGAATCCTAGCCCGGGATATCCCATTTTAATTTTACACCATGGTGAACCTTACGCCTTTTTTACTCTCTGATCGAGGTTCCTGGAATTGAAAAATCTTCGTAAACCAAATCACGCGTGTATATGTTGATATTTAAGAGATATACGGTCAAGAAAATCAAGGGCAATGGTGATATATATGCGGATTAGACACCAAAAAAAACACTCAACAAATGGCTACAATTTAAGGAATGTGTTAAGTGACGGCATCAGATTCTAAATTGATGGAGAAAGGTCTGGTGGCAAGAAAAGCTTCTTCTTGGAGGTTGTCAAGTGTTTTCGCTCGACGATTCCGTTCTTGGGTGGTTGGTTTGGCCATTGTTCCTTTAACTCGAATCCTAGCCCGGTATATCCCATTTTAATTTTACACCATTGAGAACCTTACGCCTTTTTTACTCTCTGATCGAGGTTCTCGGCATTGAAAAATCTCCGTAAACTAAATCACATGTGTATATGTTGATATTCAAAAGATATACAGTCAAGAAAATCAAGGACAATGGTGATATATATGCGGATTAGACACAAAAAAAACACTCAACAAATGGCTACAATTTAATGAATGTGTTTAGTGACGGCATCAGATTCCAAATTGATGGAGAAAGGTCTGGTGGCAAGAAAAGCTGCTTCTAGGAGGTTGTCAAGCGTTTTTGCTCGACGTTTCCGTTCTTGGGTGGTTGGTTTGTCCCTTGTTCCTGTAACTCGAATCCAAGCCCGGTATATCCCATTTTAATTTTACACCGTTGTGAACCTTACGCCTTTTTTACTCTCTGATCGAGGTTCTCGGCATTCAAAAATATTAGTAAACTAAATCACACGTGTATATGTTGACATTTAAGAGATATATATTTAAGAAAATCAAGGGCAATGGTGATATATATGCGGATTAGACACAAAAAAACACTCAACAAATGGCTACAATTTAAGGAATGTGTTTAGTGCGACATTAGATTCCTAATTGATGGAGAAAGGTCTGGTGGTAAGAAAAGCTGCTTCTAGGAGGTTGTCAAGTGTTTTCGCTAGACGATTCCATTCTTGGGTGGTTGGTTTGACCCTTGTTCCTGTAACTTGAATCCTAGCTCGGTATATCCCCTTTTAATTTGACACCATTGTGAACCTTACGCCTTTTTTACTCTCTGGCCGAGGTTCTCGGCCTTGAAAAATCTCCGTCAACTAAATCACACGTGTATATGTTGTTATTTAAGAGATATAGTCAAGAAAATCAAGGGCATTGCTGATATATATGTGGATTAGACACCAAAAAAAACACTCAACAAATGGCTACAATTTATGGAATGTGCTTAGTGACGGCATCAGATTCCTAATTGATGGAAAAAGGTCTGGTGGTAAGAAAAGCTGCTTCTAGGAGGTTGTCAAGTGTTTTCGCTCGACGATTCCATTCTTGGGTGGTTGGTTTGACCCTTGTTCCTGTAACTTGAATCCTAGCTCGGTATATCCCCTTTTAATTTTACACCATTGTGAATCTTACGCCTTTTTTACTCTCTGGTAGAGGTTCTCGGCCTTGAAAAATCTCCGTAAACTAAATCACACGTGTATATGTTGATATTTAAGAGATACAGTCAAGAAAATCAAGGGCATTGGTGATATATATGCGGATTAGACACCAAAAAAAAAACACTCAACAAATGGCTACAATTTATGGAATGTGCTTAGTGACGGCATCAGAATCCTAATTGATGGAGAAAGGTCTGGTGGTAAGAAAAGCTGCTTCTAGGAGGTTGTCAAGTGTTTTCGCTTGACGATTGCATTCTTGGGTGGTTGGTTTGGCCCTTGTTCCTGTAACTCGAATCCTAACCCGATATATCCCATTTTAATTTTACACCATTGTGAACCTTACGCCTTTTTTTACTCTCTGATCGAGGTTCTCGGCATTGAAAAATCTTCGTAAACTAAATCACAAATGTAAATGTTGACACTTAAGAGATATACAGTCAAGAAAATCAAGGGCAATGGTGATATATATGCGGATTAGACACCAAAAAAAAACACTCAACAAATGGCTACAATTTAAGGAATGTGTTTAGTGACGGCATCAGATTCCTAATTGATGGAGAAAGGTCTGGTGGCAAGAAAAGTTGCTTCTAGGAGGTTGTCAAGGAAGAGATATACGTGAAGTTTTCTCCTCATAGGACATATCTGCGCGATGTATGGATTACCAATCCATTCTAACTACTGCTTCAAATCATCGTGGATAGTGGAAGGAAGATCGATGTCGATCGCTCGTCCCACAAGGTCGAATTTGCATCCCAACTAGCATACAAAATGTCAATTGTCTTGTCGTCAGCCGATTCCACAATTGGTTCAAATTCAAAGGGCATCAGGGTCAAACTGAGCAAAGACGAAATGATTAGCTGCTCATAGTAGCTGCCATGCTACATAAATCCTGGCGTCGCCCATGCCAATTCTAAATGCCCTTCCATGAGCATCATTTCTAGGGTTCTTGTTTTTTCATTACAAGCATTTCAGGTACTGTCGTTGTTGCTGTGGTCGCTGTCTTCTTAGCTTATCCACGGCCGATCCTTGTTGTAGTCACTTTTCTTTCCTTGCTGAAGGCTAGGGTAACAAATACCTTGTTGTCGCTGCGATTGCTGCTCCCAATGTCGTTGCTCGAAACGAAGACCTACGATTCTTCGCCATAGAGGTCCAGGTCTCCACATTCTGAGCCACGTTCTAAGGTACTTCTCATCGTGCTGGCGGTTACACATTTTACGCTATAGTCGATTGTCATTGCTTATGTCCAGATTGATTCGTAAAAGTTGACTCCTATGAGTCTCTAACAAGGGTTAAGGATTCGCTTGTGACCAATTCACTGGTACTCGTTGCCGGCAATCAGGGTCGTCAAAGTACTAGTACTACGCTCATCGTCATGTCCATTGGTGTTGCAAGTTGGACCGGTATTTCACGATATGCCTCCTGAGCGTTGCAGAAGTGAACGTACTTCGGAGTCTAAGACGTTATCACGCTAGATTCTAGCAAACAAAACCAGTCGAGGAAGGTATAGACCAGTCATTGGATGCGGCGACATCCACCTCGGGGACGCACATATAAGCACCTAACATTCTACACAGTTCACTAGGCGTTCAGATGGGTGTTCAGGTAATACTCGATAGCATCGAGATTCGAAAGGATCCAGAGATGGATTAAAAAAATTGACGTTCGGGTAGGGGACAATCACTACTATGACCCCTATAGGTTTGTTATGCTTCACATCGATCAATAACGGAACGGAACCCATTTTCCACTTGTTAAGGCTCACCGGGACTCGCATGCACCCCACATTATTATTATGTGTGCACCCACAATAATACTGTGATTTGCATGCTCATCTCAGCTCCTCTTAACTCATGTCAAATGATTCCTCAAACTCGAGTAGCTAACAAAGAGCATCACGAAGCGTAAGTCAGGAAGGTTTAGGGAAATACCACCCTAACAGTCACATAACATATGCAAGTAATACACTAACTCATACTGTTGTGCTAAACGTGCAATCACATGAAATATCATATGTAAGTGTTCACTAGTTATGCAGTATAATGAGTATACGATAGACGAACCTTGCAATCTGGAGCTGAGTGTCATGGTCGTATTCACGTTTTCAGAACTGTTCGGTTATAGTCTGGTTTTACAAATTCATTTTCCCCTTTTTAAAACCAAGTTCACTATAACCAATGGCCCTGATACCAATCTGTCACACCCCCAAAATACCACCTGCGGAATCACCGCTTGGCGTGTGACGTACCAGGATCTTAGCCACCAATCACATTGAACTCATAGGTAAATGCAAATAAAACTTTCATTGATTTACAATAAGTGTTACAATGTTACATTATATTTTATAGTGTACATCGGAAGCATAAATCATTCGTTAAGTGTTTATAACCACATGTAAAAGCTGTTAGTGTTGTATAGTGTTTCCATGTATCTCGACCCATGACCACTCCAGCTTCCCAGACAGCAAGTCCAAAAGATATGCACCTAAAGGCATGCAAGGCATGTAATAACAAATCAACAACAAAGTTGAGCGAGTTCACAGTTGGGTGTTCGTTTTAAGTTGTTTCAAAAGTATAGTTTTCTTTAGCTGGCTTACTTGCCGTGGGGGTTACCCCATAGTTGAAAACGTGTTTTGTTTAATCCCGTTCACTCTGGCAATCCAGCCGTGGGGGCTACCCCATGTTTACACTACTAGACTCGTTACCATATCGACCACTGACTTTAGTCATGTTTATGTGCCCTTAGTGTCAATGTCTATCATCATTGACGTGCCCAGATCCATTAGTTCACGCCCGTCCTCTGCGGCACGGTGTGAGGCTTGTCAGACCTAAATAGCGCTATCTAACTAATGACCCGCTCGCCATTGGCCCGGCGATTAAGTCGATATAAAAAGGAGGTACTTCGTGATAGAGTTTTGGTCTAGTGAACTTTAAACTGTCCAAGAGGACGAGGAATTACTTTCTTTAACCCGTACTGTCCTACCCAAGAACGACGAGGAATCCTGTAACAACTCTCATCAAAAAGTACTAATTATTACTTTAATTGACCAATAGGAAACCCTAATTAAGAAACCCAAGTGATTCTGAACAAACCCTAAAATTTTCAGAACAATTAGAATCAGGATCAGGGCCCCTAAAACTCAAGGGGGGTATTTTCTAGTTACGTTTATCCACATAAATAACTGTCCAATTCGAATTTTCAGAAACTGTCGACTCAGCTGAGCTAGTCCCACACGTGGCAACCCTACGCCTAAAAATAGGTCTCACGCGGGCCGAGTAAGGTTAGCTTAAATCTCACGCGGGCCGCCTAAGGGTCAAAATTCACCTATAAATACAGGAGCTTGGGACTTGAATTCTGGCTTCAGAACGACGAAGAAATTCGAAAAATACGCTGAGTTATGCTCTGTTTATCACAATTAACACACACGGTTCAATAATCGACGCCGCAATCAGGGTATTAGCACGATCGCTGCTACGATTCATTTTCCGATCGATCAATGTACTCAATGGGTGTTTAAGTGCTGCCCACATTAGGGTGATGCTTTGTCATTAGTCGTTAATTCGACAGATGTTAAGCATAGCACTTTGTCACTCGTTGTGATGGTTGATCTCGTGAGTTATCGTAAAGGCTGTATTGATTACTAACCCCGAATTGTGTGCCTGTTATTAAATTTAGGTTAAAAAGGCTAATCAGTAGGCTAAACTCTGCCCGTATAAATCTGCAATGTGAGTCATTCTCTTTTTATCAAATTATTTTACTATACCTCAAATTATTTTCAAGGTTATAATTACAGGGACTAAGTCGTGGGTATCTTGAATTACTGGTTAGTGGGGTATTGTGCACATTACTAATTTTCTCCCAGTTAGGTTCATTGACCTACTCGGGATAATCACTGTTAGGCTCATTGACCTACAGAGATAATCATCACTATTTAGGTTCATTGATCTAAATAGTGGTATGACCATCGTCACCATTGTGACAGAAGGCCAGATAAAAATAAGATAGAAGCCATTGTAATCGCTCTTATGTTGTAATTGATAACTATGCATCATTATGAAAAATAGAATGATTCACTCAGTATTTCCCGCTGACAAAACCTTTTTCAAACATGTTTCAGGTGATCTGTTATGATCTAGGAAAAGTGCCATATAGCACTACAAGCTCAAGGAAGTGGCTCAGTATAAAATAAAGAAACTTGTTTTGTAAAAATAAAAGATTTCTTCATGAAATCAAACTATTGTAAATTACCGGGTTTTATCCCGAATTGTGAAATAAAATAATCGGGAAATATTTACATTTTAAAAGATCCTGATGAAAAAAAAAAACTTCCGCTGTCAAACTCAATTAAATAAATACCACGAGATTTCTGTCCCGCGGCTCCTGAAACGGGTCAAACCGGGTCGGGGGCCGTGACAGAAAAAGGTGGTATCATAGCCACTGATCGAGCCACTGATTTAAGCCAATTAAGTATTTAGAAAATACTTAATTTTTATTAATTGCTATTTCGTGATTATATGTTTTATTATCTAGTTAACTGTATACAGTATGGGCAGATCTTTATATACTAACTAATGTAGCAATTAATACAAAATTTTAAATAATTTGACCCAAGTTTAGCACTCTTATTATCTACAGTCTATAAACCGTATTCAGTAAATAAATAAATTCATAAATAAAACCTAATATGTTTTTATATTCGGTTGTTTCATAGTTACCCAATATGAAATAATATTTAAAAGTTTTCTATGAAATTTGATATAAATTTTAACTTAGTAATTGTGTGTATTTTATATAACAGCATGAGTGACTTGTCTGACGCCCTTCAGAATTTAAATCTCTATCCGGTAAGAATAGAGGTTTCCAGAGATTTCAATAGATATATTCCAGACATAGAAGAAACTATAGAATTCAACGCTTTACCTCTCGAGAAACTTAAGAAAAAGAAAATGGAAATTGGGGAAAGCTCTAGGCAAATTGAAGAGTTACCATCTCAAGAAGAACTAGATTTTATAATGGCAATCGATGATACTATTGAGCCTGTTAATGAAAATGATTTTATTCATTCTCTTGAAACACAAATACCAATGAATTTAGAACCAGCTATTTCAAACCTTTCAATCCACTCGCAAATAGACGAATGGGTGACTAATGAAATACTGTTACAAAACCATCCCGATAGGCTTTTTCCTAAGTTCAATCCAGAACCATTACCAAATTCACCAATAAGTAACGAGAATATGGCTAAACTCCATCATTTTGACAAAATGGATGCTGGGAATAGGATCCAAGAGATTTTGGGGCAGATCTCCTGGAAATACGATGAGAAGGAACGCCGTTACTAGAACATCACCTGGCAAAGGATAGGGGATTATGAAACTGTGATTGTGTAATAGTAATAGTAAAATCAGTTTGTGTAAAATAAATAATAAAACGGTTGTATATAGAAGCATGATATAATCTATACAACAAACAAAATATTAGAAAATTTACAATTTTGGTTGTATATTCGTTTACGTGATTATGTGCAACTAATTGTGACGTTAAATTATTTCTTTTATACTAATTATTTATCTATAAATTAGATATCAGATGGAAAACGCTAATAATGAACCAGTTAATGAGGTTAATCAATCTGAGCAACAACCGGGGGACCAATATATGACTAGGCAAGATATAGAAAATATCGTTGCTCAAGGGATAGCCAATGCTATTCCAGGAATAATTGCTCAAGGGATAGCCAATGCTATTCCATCAATCGTTGCTGCTATTAAAAATCCAATCGAACCGCAACAAATTGTTCCTAGTAAACGTATTTCTGAAGATAACTTCAGTAATAGCGTAAACGGAGGCAATAATCATGTTAATCATGATAATGAACCACGGCAAGCTCCGCTCCCTAAGAAAAGGAAACTGCAACGCCTGGTTGCACTTACAAAGAATTTCTTGCTTGTAAACCCACTGAGTTTGCAGGCAATGAAGGAGCGACTGCGGCATTGCGTTGGTTAGAGAAAACCGAGGCAGTAATTGCCGTAAGTAAATGTGCTCAGGATGATCAGGTCATGTGTGCGTCAAATCTTTTCAAAGAAGGGGCGCTAGAATGGTGGAACACAGTGTTACAGGCAAAAGGAAGAAGGATTGCGTATGCTATGATCTGGGAAGAATTTAAGAGCTTTGTAGAAAGAAAATTCTGTCCTGAGTATGAAAAGGAACAAATGACAAATAAGTTTTTAACCCATCGGATGGTGGATGTAGATTGTCGAGGGTATACTTCTACATTCTTTGAATATGCTAGAGTGGTACCAACGCTGGCTTCGCCAGAGCCGGTACTTATTTCCCGTTATATTTGGGGATTGATTTCCGAAATCCGTAATATCGTCAAGGCTACGAAACCTCGTACGATTGATCCTGTAACAACTCTCATCAAAAAGTACTAATTATTACTTTAATTGACCAATAGGAAACCCTAATTAAGAAACCCAAGTTATTCTGAACAAACCCTAAAATTTTCAGAACAATTAGAATCAGGATCAGGGCCCCTAAAACTCAGGGGGGGTATTTCCTAGTTACGTTTATCCACATAAATAGCTGTCCAATTCGAATTTTCAGAAACTGTCGACTCAGCTGAGCTAGTCCCACACGTGGCAACCCTATGCCTAAAAATAGGTCTCACGCGGGCCGCGTAAGGTTAGCTTAAATCTCACGCGGGCCGCCTAAGGGTCAAAATTCACCTATAAATACAGGAGCTTGGGACTTGAATTCTGGCTTCAGAACGACGAAGAAATTCGAAAAATACGCTGAGTTATGCTCTGTTTATCATAATTAACACACACGGTTCAATAATCGCCGCCGCAATCAGGGTATTAGCACGATCGCTGCTACGATTGATTTTCCGATCGATCAATGTACTCAATGGGTGTTTAAGTGCTGCCCACATTAGGGTGATGCTTTGTCATTAGTCGTTAATTCGACAGATGTTAAGCATAGCACTTTGTCACTCGTTGTGATGGTTGATCTCGTAAGTTATCGTAAAGGCTGTATTGATTACTAACCCCGAATTGTGTGCCTGTTATTAAATTTAGGTTAAAAAGGCTAATCAGTAGGCTAAACTCTACCCGTATAAATCTGCAATGTGAGTCATTCTCTTTTTATCAAATTATTTTACAATACCTCAAATTATTTTCAAGGTTATAATTACAGGGACTAAGTCGTGGATATCTTGAATTACTGGTTAGTGGGGTATTGTGCACATTACTAATTTTCTCCCAGTTAGGTTCATTGACCTACTCGGGATAATCACTGTTAGGTTCATTGACCTACAGAGATAATCATCACTATTTAGGTTCATTGATCTAAATAGTGGTATAACCATCGTCACCATTGTGACTTGTCACCATTGTGACAGAAGGCCAGATAAAAATAAGATAGAAGACATTGTAATCGCTCTTATGCTGTAATTGATAACTATGCATCATTATGCAAAATAGAATGATTCACTCAGTATTTCCCGCTGACAAAACCTTTTTCAAACATGTTTCAGGTGATCTGTTATGATCTAGGAAAAGTGCCATATAGCACTACAAGCTCAAGGAAGTGGCTCAGTATAAAATAAAGAAACATGTTTTGTAAAAATAAAAGATTTCTTCATGAAATCAAACTATTGTAAATTACCGGGTTTTATCCCGAATTGTGAAATAAAATAATCGGGAAATATTTACATTTTAAAAGATCCTGATGAAAAAAAAACTTCCGCTGTCAAACTCAATTAAATAAATACCACGGGATTTCTGTCCCGCGGCTCCTGAAACGGGTCAAACCGGGTCGGGGGCCGTGACAAATCCATATTCCTTAACCCATTCCCAACTCCTGGGAATCCCATGCCTTGTAGAAAGTGTGAACTCACCTTGCTTTGCTCGGCAGATACACTAAAAAGGTCACTTGAGTTATAAGTGGTCAACCACGTCCTAACATGGTTACCATACAAGTCAGGTTTAGGTTCAAGTAGTGCACGTAGGTTTACACATAAGCTAACAAGTCACAACACATAGCGAACATGGCAAACACATTGATCATATTAACAGTAGCAAACAGTTCATATAAACATAACCCAAACTTATGCGACACAGAGGATTGGGTCGTTGAGCTTGTGCGAGCAAATACAGCCCCATGATCACCCGGTCCAACCTGTTGTGCGTCCAGCACAATCTTGTGCGACTCACAATGGGTTGTGCGATCCAATGTCAACCCAAACCAAACATGCAACCCAAGATTTATTCGGCCCAAACAAATAACAGACATTCACTTGTGCGGTCCAATTTCTCTTATGTGATCCAATATGACTTGTGCGACTGGGCTGGGCCAATTGGCCCAGAAACATATATGAGGTTCATACATTTGTGTGTTGCCCAAGACTTGTGCGATAGACACTACCTTGTGCGATTCACAAGTCTTGTGCGGCCGTGCAGCTTTAAACAATACGCTATGCTTTACAAGTAGTACCTAGCTTGTGCGATTAATCCTTGTGCGACCAAAGACTTGTGCGATCAGAAAGCTTGTGTGATAAGATCTGATCTTGTGCGATGCAACTTGTACGATCAGACCAAGTTTTGTGCGATTTGCTACCAAATTCCCTAAACTTATGTAATTCAGTTACACCATTTAACAGTTTCCAAATATGTGGTCAAGTCAACAAACAACAGTTACTATTTCTTCGATTAAATCAGGAATGTTTCCAATCACTCTCATTAATCCCTAAATTATTATATAGCTATGAATAACAATTTATCATCGCCTCCAATCACCATAACTGATCGATGATTGCTATTACTAACATACACTCTAACCAGCCAACTTAACAAATCATCCGAATATAATTCATAACAACCGAATAATCAAGCATTGGATTTCGTGATTCAAACAAACAACCCTAATAACCCTAATTAATTGATTCGATTATATTTCATCATATACACATATCACCGAAGTCACGCTCATAGATTCAAATCATGATTATAATTGTTATTAACATGTTTACTAGCATGAACCCTAATAAATCTCATAACACAATCCATCGATCAAAAAAAGCATAGAATCAATCGAATCATACACTTTCATGTTAATTTTGCTATGAACATAATCTACCCTTAGATTCTCATGAATAACTCATCAAAGACTCTATCAGCATACCATTCTAATACCATCATCGATCAACACAACATATCGTTCATATACGATTTCTCACACTAAGTATCATGCAAAGATATATTCAAACACACATATACATAACGATCAAAAATCACTCGCATAGTGTTAAGGTACTAACCCGTTTCAAGATGAGCACAAAGGGAGCTTCTAAGATGTGGGGTTGCCGTCGGGTTCCAAAGAGAGAGAGCGAGCTTTAGGGTTTTGTGTGTGTTGGGTGTTTTTGCAAACAATGAGGAAGTAAAACCTCATAAGGGTTGTGTGTGGGTTTAAATAAGGAAGTGGGTCAACCCTTGCATGGGCTGCCCCTTGATCTCGATTTCAAGAAGAGTGGGCCGAGAGATTGTGACTAGAGGCGAAGTGTACGGCCCAACCAAGTTTGTGTAATCGGCCACCTATTGTGCGACTAAGTTTATGTTGTGAAACTAAGGATACATATTCACATTACAATTTCATAACACATAACATATTCAACCCATAACATTCCATTGCAGATAATCACATTAGTTAATCACATAACGTACATACAGGTTACATCATAATACAACAAAAGGGGTCTAAAATACGAGTTATCACGTCATCCCCAAGTTGAAAGAAATTTCGTCCCGAACTTTAGCATGTACTCACTGAGGAAGCTAGTTAGGTAGCATGGTTTCCTGGTTTTCCTGGGGTGTCACATCCTTCCCCCGTTGGTTTGGAATTTCGTCCCGAAATTCCGCAGTAGCTTCAGCCTCAGCAGTGGTTTCACTTTTCTTGAACAACTGGGGATATTAGGGTTTCATTTGGTTTCCTCGTTCCCATGTAAACTATGGGCCATGATGGGAGTTCCAACGAACTCGAACAAGCGGTATTCTGGTACGCTTGAGAATCTTGACCTCCCGGTCCAAGATTTCCACTAGTTCTTCGACAAATCGCAACTGATCTTCGATGTTGAGCTCCTTGAAAGGAACTGTGAGGGTTGCATCTGATAGGCACTTCTTCCGATTCGACACATGGAATACTATGTGAACTACACTGAGTTCTTCGGGTAGATTCAACCTGTAGGCTACCTTGCCAAATTCTCTCAGTGATTTTGAAAGGTACAACATATCTCTGGTTGAGTTTGTCTCGTCTACTAAAATGAACTACACCTTCCCAAGGTGAGACCTTAAGTAGCACTCGATCGCCAACCTGGAATTCGAGTGGTTTCCTGCGCTTATCAGCGTAGCTTTTCTGACGGTCACGAGCTACCGCCATTCGCTATCGTGTCTGAGCAATCTTCTCCATTGTGTCTACGATGAGCTCTGGGCCAATGATTCGGCTGTTTCCAAGTTCTGCCCAATAAAGGGATGATCGGCTATTCTTTCCATACAATGCCTCAAATGAAGCAGCTTGGATGCTAGTGTGGTAACTTTTGTTATACAAAAACTCCACTAAAGGGAAGATGCCTTTCCCAATCTTTGTCAAAGTCGATTACACATGCCCGAAATATGTCTTCAAGAGTTTGGATGGTGCATTCAGTCTGCCCCTCCATCTGGGGATGATATGTTGTGCTCATGTCTAGACGTGAGCCAAAGGATTTGTGCATCGCTCGCCACAAATCAGATGCAAATCGTGGGTCGCGATCAGAAATACTGGAGGTTGGCACCCCGTGCCTAGTAACCACTTCTTTCAGGTAGATGACTGCAAGTGTAGAAAACTTATCCGTTACCCTGCTGGCTAGAAAGTGTGCTGGTTACATGAGATAATCATCGATCATCCAGTTGATATTGATTCCATTTCGTGTCGTAAATAGACTAGCGGCCAAATCCATGGCAGTCTGTTTTCGCTTTCCATTTAGTTGTTTTTGGTTGCTAATACATCATCTTGACCTTCCCACGGGTCAAACATCATTCCCATACCTAGCTACGTGGGCCTTCATGCCCGATTACCTGTACAAGGTTTATAGATCCTAGTTTCCCTTGTCAAAACCCAGATGACTAGAATATCGAGACCGATGTGCTTTGCTCAACACGAGTTCCCTACAGTAGTTGTATCGTGAGATCCACATTCATTACGTGAGGTAACGAGTATCGTCCGGCATGTCATAGGTTGCTTCTCCATACCCCGCATTGATTCAACTTGAAAACTCTCTTCCTTCAGACAGAGCGAGTCTGATCAGCTAAGTTAGAGTCGATAGTGAGCTGCAAAGCTCGTGCACGTTCAAGATTCATAGTTGCAATCATCCTAAAGTTCCCTCCAGCGATGCTATTAACTGATTTAGATCTGTCGAAACAAAAGTACACAGGAGGCCCTTGCGATAGGTCTAAATAACGCATCTGGTACCGTCCAAGTAATGCCTCCATCTAAAATCCCAAGGCCACGGTTTTCACCGTCAGTCGTGTGTCGTGTAGTTCCTCGTAACTTCATCACGTAATTCATCACTTTCTCGTGTTGCGTCCGGGACTCTGATTCGGCCATCGTGGTATACCACTAAATCACCCGCACCCTCGGGTAAAGACGATGCTCGGTGCGTTGCAGAGTTGGAACTCGAAAGCTGAAAAGACGTCCTCCTATTTCGTCATTCACGAACACAGTACCCTACTGTGCTAAAGAGATTTAAGCTGTGTGACCTTCAAAAATCTTGTGGGTAAGCTGCGATAGCATTTAGTGAAACCAAGGAATTGTTGCATCCACGAAGGAATCTTTGTGTCGATCAGTTTCTAACAAGATGCATCTCAGCGAGATCCACGAGTATTCCCACTCCGTTAGTGAAACCAGGGTGATGTAGACGATTTGCAAGGTGAGTGGAGACGATGAAGTTGCAGGTTCTGATGTGAAGATGAAATCGTCGAGCGAAAACACTTGACAACCTCCTTGAAGCAGCTTTTCTTGCCACCAGACCTTTCTCCATCAATTAGGAATCTGATGCCATCACTAAACACAATCCTTAAATTGTAGCCATTTGTTGAGTGTTTTTTTTTGTGTCTAATCCACATATATATCACCATTGCCCTTGATTTTCTTGACTGTATATCTCTTATATGTCAACATATACACGTGTGATTTAGTTTACGAAGATTTTTCAATGCCGAGAATCTCAATCAGAGAGTAAAAAAGGCGTAAGGTTCACAACGGTGTAAGATTAAAATGGGATATACCGGGCTAGGAATCGAGTTACAGGAACAAGGGCCAAACCAGCCACCCAAGAATGGAATCATCGAGCGAAAACACTTGACAACCTCCTAGAAGCAGCTTTTCTTGCCACAAGACCTTTCTCCATCAATTAGGAATCTGATGCCGTCACTAAACACATTCCTTAAATTGTAGCCATTTGTTGAGTGTTTTTTTTTGTTGTCTAATCCGCATATATATCACCATTGCCCTTGATTTTCTTGACTGTATATCTCTTAAATGTCAACATATACACGTGTGATTTAGTTTACGAAGATTTTTCAATGCCGAGAACCTCGATCAGAGAGTAAAAAAGGCGTAGGGTTCACAATGGTGTAAAATTAAAATGGGATATACCGGGCTAGGATTCGAGTTACAGGAACAAGGGCAAAACCAACCACCCAAGAATGGAATCGTCGAGCGAAAACACTTGACAACCTCCTTGAAGCAGCTTTTCTTGCCACCAGACCTTTCTCCATCAATTAGGAATCTGATGCCGTCACTAAACACACTCCTTAAATTGTAACCATTTGTTGAGTGGTGTCTAATCCGCGTATATATCACTATTGCCCTTGATTTTCTTGACTGTATATCTCTTAAATGTCAACATATACACGTGTGATTTTGTTTACGGAGATTTTTCAATGCCGAGAACCTCGATCAGAGAGTAAAAAAGGCGTAAGGTTCACAATGGCGTAAAATTAAAATGGGATATACCGGGCTAGGATTCGAGTTACAGGAACAAGTGCCAAACCAACCACACAAGAACGGAATCGTCGAGCGAAAAAACTTGACATCCTCCTAGAAACAGGTTTTCTTGCCACCAGACCTTTCTCCATCAATTAGGAATCTGATGCCGTCACTAAACACATTCCTTCAATTGTAGCGATTTGTTGAGTTTTTTTTTTGGTGTCTAATCCGCATATATATCACCATTGCCCTTGATTTTCTTGACTGTATATCTCTTAAATGTTAACATATACACATGTGATTTAGTTTACGAAGATTTTTCAATGCCGAGAACCTCGATCAGAGAGCAAAAAAGGCGTAAGGTTCACAATGGTGTAAAATTAAAATGGGATATACCGGCCTAGGATTTAAGTTACAGGAACAAGGGCCAAACCAACCACCCAATAATGGAATCGTCGAGCGAAAAGACTTGTCAACCTCCTAGAAGCAGCTTTTCTTACCACCAGACATTTCTCCATCAATTAGGAATCTGATGCCGTCACTAAACTCATTCCTTAAATTGTAGCCATTTTTTTAGTGTAATTTTTTTTTGTGTCTAATCCACACATATATCACCATTGCCCTTGATTTTCTTGACTGTATATCTCTTAAATATCAACATATACACGTGTGATTTAGTTTACGAAGATTTTTCAATGCCGAGAACCTCGATCAGAGAGTAAAAAAGGCGTAAGGTTCACAATGGTGTAAGATTAAAATGGGATATACCGGGCTAGGATTCGAGTTACAGGAACAAGGGCCAAACCAACCACCCAAGAATGGAATCGTCGAGCGAAAACACTTGACAAGCTCCTAGAAGCAGCTTTTCTTACCACCAGACCTTTCTCCATCAATTAGGAATCTGATGCCGTCACTAAACACATTCCTTAAATTGTAGCCATTTGTTGAGTGTTTTTTTTGGTGTCAAATCCACATATATATCACCATTGCCCTGGATTTCCTTGACTGTATATCTCTTAAATGTCAACATATACACGTGTGATTTAGTTTATGAAGATTTTTCAATGCCGAGAACCTCGATCAGAGAGTAAAAAAGGCGAAAGGTTCACAACGGTGTAAGATTAAAATGGGATATACCGGTCTAGGATTTGAGTTACAGGAACAAGGGCCAAACCAACCACCCAAGAATGGAATCGTCGAGCGAAAACAGTTGACAACCTCCTAGAAGCAGCTTTTCTTGCTACCAGACCTTTCTCCATCAATTAGGAATCTGATGCCGTCACTAAACACATTCCTTAAATTGTAGCCATTTGTTGAGTGTTTTTTTTTTTTGGTGTCAAATCCGCATATATATCACAATTGCCCTGGATTTTCTTGACTGTATATCTCTTAAATATCAACATATACACGTGTGATTTAGTTTACGAAGATTTTTCAATACCGAGAACCTCGACCGGAGAGTAAAAAATACGAATGGTTCACAATGGTGTAAAATTAAAATGGGATATGTCGGGCTAGGATTCGAGTTACAGAAACAATGGCCAAACCAACCACCCAAGAATGGAATCGTCGAGCGAAAACACTTGACAACCTCATAGAAGCAGCTTTTCTTGCCACCACACCTTTCTCCATCAATTAGGAATCTGATGCCGTCACTAAACACATTCCTTAAATTGTAGCCATTTGTTGAGTGTTTTTTTTGGTGCCAAATCCGCATATATATCACCATTGCCCTGGATTTTCTTGACTGTATATCTCTTAAATATCAACATATACACGTGTGATTTAGTTTAGGAAGATTTTTCAATGCCGAAAACCTCGACCAGAGAGTAAAAAATACGTATGGTTCACAATGGTGTAAAATTAAAATGGGATATGTCGGGCTAGGATTCGAGTTACAGGAACAAGGGCCAAACCAACCACCCAAGAATGGAATCATCGAACAAAAACACTTGACAACCTCCTAGAAGCAGCTTTTCTTGCCACCAGACCTTTCTCCATCAATTAGGAATCTGATGCCGTCACTAAACACATTCCTTAAATTGTAGCCATTTGTTGAGTGTTTTTTTTTTTTGGTGTCTAATCCGCATATATATCACCATTGCCCTTGATTTTCTTGACTGTATATCTCTTAAATGTCAACATATACACGTGTGATTTACTTTACGAAGATTTTTCAATGCCGAGAACCTCGATCAGAGAGTAAAAAAGGCGTAAGGTTCACAATGGTGTAAAATTAAAATGGGATATACCGGGCTAGGATTCGAGTTACAGGAACAAGGGCAAAACTAAACACCCCAGAATGGAATCGTCGAGCGAAAACACTTGACAACCTCCTTGAAGCAGCTTTTCTTGCCACCAGACCTTTCTCCATCAATTAGGAATCTGATGCCATCACTAAACACAATCCTTAAATTGTAGCCATTTGTTGAGTGTTTTTTTTTTTGTCTAATCCACATATATATCACCATTGCCCTTGATTTTCTTGACTGTATATCTCTTATATGTCAACATATACACGTGTGATTTAGTTTACGAAGATTTTTCAATGCCGAGAATCTCAATCAGAGAGTAAAAAAGGCGTAAGGTTCACAACGGTGTAAGATTAAAATGGGATATACCGGGCTAGGAATCGAGTTACAGGAACAAGGGCCAAACCAGCCACCCAAGAATGGAATCGTCGAGCGAAAACACTTGACAACCTCCTAGAAGCAGCTTTTCTTGCCACAAGACCTTTCTCCATCAATTAGGAATCTGATGCCGTTACTAAACACATTCCTTAAATTGTAGCCATTTGTCGAGTGTTTTTTTTTTGTGTCTAATCCACATATATATCACCATTGCCCTTGATTTTCTAGACTGTATATCTCTTAAATGTCAACATATACACGTGTGATTTAGTTTACAAAGATTTTTCAATGCCGAGAACCTCGATCAGAGAGTAAAAAAGGCGTAAGGTTCACGATGGTGTAAATTTAAAATGGGATATACCGGGCTAGGATTCGAGTTACAGGAACAAGGGCAAAACCAACCACCCAATAATGGAATCGTCGAGCGAAAACACTTGACAACCTCCTTGAAGCAGCTTTTCTTGCCACCAGACCTTTCCCCATCAATTAGGAATCTGATGCCGTCACTAAACACACTCCTTCAATTGTAGCGATTTGTTGAGTGTTTTTTTTGGTGTCTAATCCGCGTATATATCACTATTGCCCCTGATTTTCTTGACTGTATATCTCTTAAATGTCAACATATACACGTGTGATTTTGTTTACGAAGATTTTTCAATGCCGAGAACCTCGATCAGAGAGTAAAAAAGGCGTAAGGTTCACAATGGCGTAAAATTAAAATGGGATATACCGGGCTAGGATTCGAGTTACAGGAACAAGTGCCAAACCAACCACACAAGAATGGAATCTTCGAGCGAAAACACTTGACATCCTCCTAGAAGCAGGTTTTCTTGCCACCAGACCTTTCTCGATCAATTAGGAATCTGATGCCGTCACTAAACACATTCCTTCAATTGTAGCGATTTGTTGAGTGTTTTTTTTTGGTGTCTAATCCGCATATATATCACCATTGCCCTTGATTTTCTAGACTGTATATCTCTTAAATGTCAACATATACACATGTGATTTAGTTTACGAAGATTTTTCAATGCCGAGAACCTCGATCAGAGAGTAAAAAAGGCGTAAGGTTCACAGTGGTGTAAAATTAAAATGGGATATACCGGGCTAGGATTTGAGTTACAGGAACAAGGGCCAAACCAACCACCCAATAATGGAATCGTCGAGCGAAAAGACTTGACAACCTCCTGGAAGCAGCTTTTCTTACCACCAGACATTTCTCCATCAATTTGGAATCTGATGCCATCACTAAACTCATTCCTTAAATTGTAGCCATTTTTTGAGTGTTTTTTTTTTTTGTGTCTAATCCACACATATATCACCATTGCCCTTGATTTTCTTGACTGTATATCTCTTAAATATCAACATATACACGTGTGATTTAGTTTACGAAGATTTTTCAATGCCGAGAACCTCGATCAGAGAGTAAAAAAGGCGTAAGGTTCACAACGGTGTAAGATTAAAATGGGATATACCGGGCTAGGATTCGAGTTACAGGGACAAGGGCCAAACCAACCACCCAAGAATGGAATCGTCGAGCGAAAACACTTGACAACCTCCTAGAAGCAGCTTTTCTTACCACTAGACCTTTCTCCATCAATTAGGAATCTGATGCCGTCACTAAACACATTCCTTAAATTGTAGCCATTTGTTGAGTGTCTTTTTTTGGTGTCTAATCCACATATATATCACCAATGCCCTGGATTTTCTTGACTGTATATCTCTTAAATGTCAACATATACACGTGTGATTTAGTTTACGAAGATTTTTCAATGCCGAGAACCTCGATCAGAGAGTAAAAAAGGCGAAAGGTTCACAACGGTGTAAGATTAAAATGGGATATACCGGTCTAGGATTTGAGTTACAGGATTAAGGGCCAAACCAACCACCCAAGAATGGAATCGTCGAGCGAAAACAGTTGACAACCTCCTAGAAGCAGCTTTTCTTGCCACCAGACCTTTCTCCATCAATTAGGAATCTAATGCCGTCACAAAACACATTCCTTAAATTGTAGCCATTTGTTGAGTGTTTTTTTTTGGTGTCAAATCCGCATATATATCACCATTGCCCTGGATTTTCTTGACTGTATATCTCTTAAATATCAACATATACACGTGTGATTTAGTTTACGAAGATTTTTCAATGCCGAGAACCTCGACCGGAGAGTAAAAAATACGAATGGTTCACAATGGTGTAAAATTAAAATGGGATATATCGGGCTAGAATTCGAGTTACAGGAACAATGGCCAAACCAACCACCCAAGAATGGAATCATCGAGCGAAAACACTTGACAACCTCATAGAAGCAGCTTTTCTTGCCACCAGACATTTCTCCATCAATTAGGAATTTGATGCCATCACTAAACACATTCCTTAAATTGTACCCATTTGTTGAGTGTTTTTTTTTTGTGTCTAATCCGCATATATATCACCATTGCCCTTGATTTTCTTGACTGTATATCTCTTAAATGTCAACATATACACGTGTGATTTAGTTTACGAATATTTTTCAATGCCGAGAACCAAGATCAGAGAGTAAAAAAGGCGTAAGGTTCACAATGGTGTAAAATTAAAATGGGATATACCGGGAAAGGATTCGAGTTACAGGAACAAGGGCCAAACCAACCACCCAAGAATGGAATCATCGAGCGAAAACACTTGACAACCTCCTAAAAGCAGCTTTGCTTACCACCAGACCATTCTCCATCATTTACGAATCTGATGCCGTCACTAAACACATTCCTTAAATTGTAGCCATTTGTTGAGTGTTTTTTTTTGGTGTCTAATCCGCATATATATCACCATTGCCCTTGATTTTCTTGACTGTATATCTCTTAAATGTCAACATATACACGTGTGATTTAGTTTACGAAGATTTTTCAATGCCGAGAACCTCGATCAGAGAGTAAAAAAGGCGTAAGGTTCACAATGGTGTAAAATTAAAATGGGATATACCGGGCTAGGATTCGAGTTACATGAACAAGGTCCAAACCAACCACCCAAGAATGGAATCGTCGAGCGAAAACACTTGACAACCTCCTAAAAGCAGCTTTGCTTACCACCAGAGCATTCTCCATCATTTACGAATCTGATGCCGTCACTAAACATATTCCTTAAATTGTAGCCATTTGTTGAGTGTTTTTTTTGGTGTCTAATCCGCATATATATCACCATTGCCCTTGATTTTCTTGACTGTATATTTCTTAAATGTCAACATATACACGTCTGATTTAGTTTATGAAGATTTTTTAATGCCGAGAACCTCGATCAGAGAGTAAAAAAGGCGTAAGGTTCACAATGGTGTAAATTTAAAATGGGATATACCGGGCTAGGATTTGAGTTACAGGAACAAGGGCCAAACCAACCACCCAAGAATGGAATAGTCGAGCGAAAACACTTAACAACCTCCTAGAAGCCGATTTTCTTGCCACCAGACCTTTCTCCATCAATTAGCAATCTGATGCCGTCACTAAACACATTCCTTAAATTGTAGCCATTTGTTGAGTGTTTTTTTTGGTGTCTAATCCGCATATATATCACCATTGCCCTTGATTTTCTTGACTTTATATCTCGTAAATGTCAACATATACATGTGTGATTTAGTTTACGAAGATTTTTCAATGCCGAGAACCTCGATCAGAGAGTAAAAAGGCGTAAGGTTCACAATGGTGTAAAATTAAAATGGGATATACCGGGCTAGGATTCGAGTTACAGGAACAAGGGCCAAACCAACCACCCAAGAATGGAATCGTCGAGCGAAAACACTTGTCAACCTCCTCAAAGCAGCTTTGCTTACCACCAGACCATTCTCCATCATTTACGAATCTGATGCCGTCACTAAACACAGTCCTTAAATTGTAGCCATTTGTTGAGTGTTTTTTTTTGTGTCTAATCCGCATATATATCACCATTGCCCTTGATTTTCTTGACTGTATATCTCTTAAATGTCAACATAAACACGTCTGATTTAGTTTATGAAGATTTTTCAATGCCGAGAACCTCGATCAGAAAGTAAAAAAGGCGTAAGGTTCACAATGGTGTAAATTTAAAATGGGATATACCGGGCTAGGATTTGAGTTACAGGAACAAGGGCCAAACCAACCACCCAAGAATGGAATAGTCGAGCGAAAACACTTAACAACCTCCTAGAAGCAGCTTTTCTTGCCACCAGACCTTTCTCCATCAATTAGGAATCTGATGCCGTCACTAAACACATTCCTTAAATTGTAGCCATTTGTTGAGTGTTTTTTTTTTGTGTCTAATCCGCATATATATCACAATTGCCCTTGATTTTCTTGACTGTATATCTCTTAAATGTCAACATATACACGTGTGATTTAGTTTACGAAGATTTTTCAATGCCGAGAACCACGATCAGAGAGTAAAAAAGGCGTGAGTTCACAATGGTGTAAAATTAAAATGGGATGTACCGGGCTAGGATTTGAGTTACAAGAACAAGGGCCAAACCAACCACCCAAGAATGGAATCGTCGAGCGAAAACCATTGACAACCTCCTAGAAGCAGTTTTTCTTGCCACCAGACCTTTCTCCATCAATTAGGAATCTAATGCCGTCACTAAGCACATTCCTTAAATTGTAGCAATTTGTTGAGTGATTTTTTTGGTGTCTAATCCGCATATATATCACCATTGCCCTTGATTTTCCTGACTTTATATCTCTTAAATGTCAACATATACATGTGTGATTTAGTTTACGAAGATTTTTCAATGCCGAGAACCTCGATCAGAGAGTAAAAAAGGCGTAAGGTTCACAATGGTGTAAAATTAAAATGGGATATACCGGGCTAGGATTCGAGTTACAGGAACAAGGGCCAAACCAACCACCCAAGAATGGAATCGTCGAGCGAAAACACTTGACAACCTCCTAAAAGCAGCTTTGCTTACCACCAGACTATTCTCCATCATTTATGAATCTGATGACGTCACTAAACACATTCCTTAAATTGTAGCCATTTGTTGAGTGTTTTTTTTTGTGTCTAATCCGCATATATATCACCATTGCCCTTGATTTTCTTGACTGTATATCTCTTAAATGTCAACATATACACGTGTGATTTAGTTTACGAAGATTTTTCAATGCCGAGAACCTCGACAAGAGAGTAAAAAAGGCATAAGGTTCACAATGGTGTAAAATTAAAATGGGATATACCGGGCTAGGATTCGAGTTACAGGAACAAGGGCCAAACCAACCACCCAAGAATGGAATCGTCGAGTGAAAACACTTGACAACCTCCTAAAAGCAGCTTTGCTAACCACCAGACCATTCTCCATCATTTACGAATCTGATGCCGTCACTAAACACATTCCTTAAATTGTAGCCATTTGTTGAGTGTTTTTTTTTTTTGGTGTCTAATCCGCATATATATCACCATTGCCCTTGATTTTCTTGACTGTATATCTCTTAAATGTCAATATATACACGTGTGATTTAGTTTACGAAGATTTTTCAATGCCGAGAACCTCGATCAGAGAGTAAAAAAGGCGTAAGGTTCACAATGGTGTAAATTTAAAATGGGATATACCGGGCTAGGATTTGAGTTACAGGAACAAGGGCCAAACCAACCACCCAAGAATGGAATCGTCGAGCGAAAACACTTGTCAACCTCCTAAAAGCAGCTTTGCTTACCACCAGACCATTCTCCATCATTTACGAATCTGATGCCGTCACTAAACACATTCCTTAAATTGTAGCCATTTGTTGAGTGTTTTTTTTGGTGTCTAATCCGCATATATATCACCATTGCCCTTGATTTTCTTGACTGTATATCTCTTAAATGTCAACATATACACGTGTGATTTAGTTTACGAAGATTTTTCAATGCCGAGAACCTCGATCAGAAAGTAAAAAAGGCGTAAGGTTCACAATGGTGTAAATTTAAAATGGGATATACCGGGCTAGGATTTGAGTTACAGGAACAAGGGCCAAACCAACCACCCAAGAATGGAATAGTCGAGCGAAAACACTTAAGAACCTCCTAGAAGCAGCTTTTCTTGCCACCAGACCTTTCTCCATCAATTAGGAATCTGATGCCGTCACTAAACACATTCCTTAAATTGTAGCCATTTGTTGAGTGTTTTTTTTTTGTGTCCAATCCGCATATATATCACCATTGCCCTTGATTTTCTTAACTGTATATCTCTTAAATGTCAACATATACACGTGTGATTTAGTTTACGAAGATTTTTCAATGCCGAGAACCTCGATCAGAAAGTAAAAAAGGCGTAAGGTTCACAATGGTGTAAAATTAAAATGGGATATACCGGGCTAGGATTCGAGTTACAGGAACAAGGGCCAAACCAACCACCCAAGAATGGAATCGTCGAGCGAAAACACTTGACAACCTCCTAAAAGCAGCTTTGCTTACCACCAGAGCATTCTCCATCATTTACGAATCTGATGCCGTCACTAAACATATTCCTTAAATTGTAGCCATTTGTTGAGTGTTTTTTTTGGTGTCTAATCCGCATATATATCACCATTGCCCTTGATTTTCTTGACTGTATATCTCTTAAATGTCAACATATACACGTGTGATTTAGTTTACGAAGATTTTTCAATGCCGAGAACCTCGATCAGAAAGTAAAAAAGGCGTAAGGTTCACAATGGTGTAAAATTAAAATGGGATATACCGGGCTAGGATTCGAGTTACAGGAACAAGGGCCAAACCAACCACCCAAGAATGGAATCGTCGACCGAAAATACTTGACAACCTCCTCAAAGCAACTTTGCTTACCACCAGAGCATTCTCCATCATTTACGAATCTGATGCCGTCACTAAACATATTCCTTAAATTGTAGTCATTTGTTGAGTGTTTTTTTTTTATGTCTAATCCGCATATATATCACCATTGCCCTTGAGTTTCTTGACTGTATATCTCTTAAATGTCAACATATACACGTCTGATTTAGTTTATGAAGATTTTTCAATGCCGAGAACCTCGATCAGAGAGTAAAAAAGGCGTAAGGTTCACAATGGTGTAAATTTAAAATGGGATATACCGGGCTAGGATTTGAGTAACAGGAACAAGGGCCAAACCAACCACCCAAGAATGGAATAGTCGAGCGAAAACACTTAACAACCTCCTAGAAGCAGCTTTTCTTTCCACCAGACCTTTCTCCATCAATTAGCAATCTGATGCCGTCACTAAACACATTCCTTAAATTGTAGCCATTTGTTGAGTGTTTTTTTTTGGTGTCTAATCCGCACATATATCACCATTGCCCTTGATTTTCTTGACTTTATATCTCTTAAATGTCAACATATACATGTGTGATTTAGTTTACGAAGATTTTTCAATGCCGAGAACCTCGATCAGAGAGTAAAAAGGCGTAAGGTTCACAATGGTGTAAAATTAGAATGGGATATACCGGGCTAGGATTCGAGTTACAGGAACAAGGGCCAAACCAACCACCCAAGAATGGAATCGTCGAGCGAAAACACTTGTCAACCTCCTAAAAGCAGCTTTGCTTACCACCAGACCATTCTCCATCATTTACGAATCTGATGCCGTCACTAAACACAGTCCTTAAATTGTATCCATTTGTTGAGTGTTTTTTTTTGGTGTCTAATCCGCATATATATCACCATTGCCCTTGATTTTCTTGATTGTATATCTCTTAAATGTCAACATATACACGTGTGATTTAGTTTACGAAGATTTTTCAACGCCGAGAACCTCGATCAGAAAGTAAAAAAGGCGTAAGGTTCACAATGGTGTAAATTTATAATGGGATATACCGGGCTAGGATTTGAGTTACAGGAACAAGGGCCAAACCAACCACCCAAGAATGGAATGGTCGAGCGAAAACACTTAACAACCTCCTAGAAGTAGTTTTTCTTGCCACCATACCTTTCTCCATCAATTAGGAATCTGATGCCGTCACTAAACACATTCCTTAAATTGTAGCCATTTGTTGAGTGTTTTTTTGTGTGTCTAATCCGCATATATATCACAATTGCCCTTGATTTTCTTGACTGTATATCTCTTAAATGTCAACATATACACGTGTGATTTAGTTTAAGAAGATTTTTCAATGCCGAGAACCACGATCAGAGAGTAAAAAAGGCATGAGTTCACAATGGTGTAAAATTAAAATGGGATGTACCGGGCTATGATTCGAGTTACAAGAACAAGGGCCAAACCAACCACCCAAGAATGGAATCATCGAGAGAAAACCATTGACAACCTCCTAGAAGCAGTTTTTCTTGCCACCAGACCTTTCTCCATCAATTAGGAATCTAATGCCGTCACTAAGCACATTCCTTAAATTGTAGCAATTTGTTGAGTGATTTTTTTGGTGTCTAATCCGCATATATATCACCATTGCCCTTGATTTTCCTGACTTTATATCTCTTAAATGTCAACATATACATGTGTGATTTAGTTTACGAAGATTTTTCAACGCCGAGAACCTCGATCAGAAAGTAAAAAAGGCGTAAGGTTCACAATGGTGTAAAATTAAAATGGGATATACCGGGCTAGGATTCGAGTTACAGGAACAAGGGCCAAACCAACCACCCAAGAATGGAATCGTCGAGCGAAAACACTTGACAACCTCCTAAAAGCAACTTTGCTTACCACCAGACCATTCTCCATGATTTACGAATCTGATGACGTCACTAAACACATTCCTTAAATTGTAGCCATTTGTTGAGTGTTTTTTTTTGTTGTCTAATCCGCATATATATCACCATTGCCCTTGATTTTCTTGACTGTATATCTCTTAAATGTCAACATATACACGTGTGATTTAGTTTACGAAGATTTTTCAATGCCGAGAACCTCGATCAGAGAGTAAAAAAGGCATAAGGTTCACAATGGTGTAAAATTAAAATGGGATATACCGGGCTAGGATTCGAGTTACAGGAACAAGGGCCAAACCAACCACCCAAGAATGGAATCATCGAGCGAAAACACTTGACAACCTCCTAAAAGCAGCTTTGCTAACCACCAGACCATTCTCCATCATTTACGAATCTGATGCCGTCACTAAACACATTCCTTAAATTGTAGCCATTTGTTGAGTGTTTTTTTTTGGTGTCTAATCCGCATATATATCACCATTGCCCTTGATTTTCTTGACTGTATATCTCTTAAATGTCAATATATACACGTGTGATTTAGTTTACGAAGATTTTTCAATGCCGAGAACCTCGATCAGAGAGTAAAAAAGGCGTAAGGTTCACAATGGTGTAAATTTAAAATGGGATATACCGGGCTAGGATTTGAGTTACAGGAACAAGGGCCAAACCAACCACCCAAGAATGGAATCGTCGAGCGAAAACACTTGTCAACCTCCTAAAAGCAGCTTTGCTTACCACCAGACTATTCTCCATCATTTACGAATCTGATGCCGTCACTAAACACAGTCCTTAAATTGTATCCATTTGTTGAGTGTTTTTTTTTGGTGTCTAATCCGCATATATATCACCATTGCCCTTGATTTTCTTGATTGTATATCTCTTAAATGTCAACATATACACGTGTGATTTAGTTTACGAAGATTTTTCAACGCCGAGAACCTCGATCAGAAAGTAAAAAAGGCGTAAGGTTCACAATGGTGTAAATTTATAATGGGATATACCGGGCTAGGATTTGAGTTACAGGAACAAGGGCCAAACCAACCACCCAAGAATGGAATGGTCGAGCGAAAACACTTAACAACCTCCTAGAAGTAGTTTTTCTTGCCACCATACCTTTCTCCATCAATTAGGAATCTGATGCCGTCACTAAACACATTCCTTAAATTGTAGCCATTTGTTGAGTGTTTTTTTGTGTGTCTAATCCGCATATATATCACAATTGCCCTTGATTTTCTTGACTGTATATCTCTTAAATGTCAACATATACACGTGTGATTTAGTTTAAGAAGATTTTTCAATGCCGAGAACCACGATCAGAGAGTAAAAAAGGCATGAGTTCACAATGGTGTAAAATTAAAATGGGATGTACCGGGCTATGATTCGAGTTACAAGAACAAGGGCCAAACCAACCACCCAAGAATGGAATCATCGAGAGAAAACCATTGACAACCTCCTAGAAGCAGTTTTTCTTGCCACCAGACCTTTCTCCATCAATTAGGAATCTAATGCCGTCACTAAGCACATTCCTTAAATTGTAGCAATTTGTTGAGTGATTTTTTTGGTGTCTAATCCGCATATATATCACCATTGCCCTTGATTTTCCTGACTTTATATCTCTTAAATGTCAACATATACATGTGTGATTTAGTTTACGAAGAGTTTTCAATGCCGAGAACCTCGATCAGATAGTAAAAAAGGCGTAAGGTTCACAATGGTGTAAAATTAAAATGGGATATACCGGGCTAGGATTCGAGTTACAGGAACAAGGGCCAAACCAACCACCCAAGAATGGAATCGTCGAGCGAAAACACTTGACAACCTCCTAAAAGCAACTTTGCTTACCACCAGACCATTCTCCATGATTTACGAATCTGATGACGTCACTAAACACATTCCTTAAATTGTAGCCATTTGTTGAGTGTTTTTTTTTGTTGTCTAATCCGCATATATATCACCATTGCCCTTGATTTTCTTGACTGTATATCTCTTAAATGTCAACATATACACGTGTGATTTAGTTTACGAAGATTTTTCAATGCCGAGAACCTCGATCAGAGAGTAAAAAAGGCATAAGGTTCACAATGGTGTAAAATTAAAATGGGATATACCGGGCTAGGATTCGAGTTACAGGAACAAGGGCCAAACCAACCACCCAAGAATGGAATCATCGAGCGAAAACACTTGACAACCTCCTAAAAGCAGCTTTGCTAACCACCAGACCATTCTCCATCATTTACGAATCTGATGCCGTCACTAAACACATTCCTTAAATTGTAGCCATTTGTTGAGTGTTTTTTTTTGGTGTCTAATCCGCATATATATCACCATTGCCCTTGATTTTCTTGACTGTATATCTCTTAAATGTCAATATATACACGTGTGATTTAGTTTACGAAGATTTTTCAATGCCGAGAACCTCGATCAGAGAGTAAAAAAGGCGTAAGGTTCACAATGGTGTAAATTTAAAATGGGATATACCGGGCTAGGATTTGAGTTACAGGAACAAGGGCCAAACCAACCACCCAAGAATGGAATCGTCGAGCGAAAACACTTGTCAACCTCCTAAAAGCAGCTTTGCTTACCACCAGACTATTCTCCATCATTTACGAATCTGATGCCGTCACTAAACACAGTCCTTAAATTGTAGCCATTTGTTGAGTGTTTTTTTTTGGTGTCTAATCCGCATATATATCACCATTGCCCTTGATTTTCTTGACTGTATATCTCTTAAATGTCAACATATACACGTGTGATTTAGTTTACGAAGATTTTTCAATGCCGAGAACCTCGATCAGAAAGTAAAAAAGGCGTAAGGTTCACAATGGTGTAAATTTAAAATGGGATATACCGGGCTAGGATTTGAGTTACAGGGACAAGGGCCAAACCAACCACCCAAGAATGGAATAGTCGAGCGAAAACACTTAACAACCTCCTAGAAGCAGCTTTTCTTGCCACCAGACCTTTCTCCATCAACTAGGAATCTGATGCCGTCACTAAACACATTCCTTAAATTGTAGCCATTTGTTGAGTGTTTTTTTTGTGTCTAATCCGCATATATATCACAATTGCCCTTGATTTTCTTGACTGTATATCTCATAAATGTCAACATATACACGTGTGATTTAGTTTACGAAGATTTTGCAATGCCGAGAACCACGATCAGAGAGTAAAAAAGGCATGAGTTCACAATGGTGTAAAATTAAAATGGGATGTACCGGGCTAGGATTCGAGTTACAAGAACAAGGGCCAAACCAACCACCCAAGAATGGAATCGTCGAGCGAAAACACTTAACAACCTCCTAGAAGCAGCTTTTCTTGCCACCAGACCATTCTCCATCAATTAGGAATCTAATGCCGTCACTAAACACATTCCTTAAATTGTAGCCATTTGTTGAGTGTTTTTTTTGGTGTCTATTCCGCATATATATCACCATTGCCCTTGATTTTCTTGACTTTATATCTCTTAAATGTCAACATATACATGTGTGATTTAGTTTACGAAGATTTTTCAATGCCGAGAACCTCGATCAGAGAGTAAAAAGGCGTAAGGTTCACAATGGTGTAAAATTAAAATGGGATATACCGGGCTAGGATTCGAGTTACAGGAACAAGTGCCAAACCAACCACCCAAGAATGGAATCGTCGAGCGAAAACACTTGACAACCTCCTAAAAGCAGCTTTGCTTACCACCAGACCATTCTCCATCATTTACGAATCTGATGCCGTCACTAAACACATTCCTTAAATTGTAGCCATTTGTTGAGTGTTTTTTTTTGGTGTCTAATCCGCATATATATCACCATTGCCCTTGATTTTCTTGACTATATATCTCTTAAATGTCAATATATACACGTGTGATTTAGTTTACGAAGATTTTTCAATGCCGAGAACCTCGATCAGAGAGTAAAAAAGGCGTAAGGTTCACAATGGTGTAAATTTAAAATGGGATATACCGGGCTAGGATTTGAGTTACAGGAACAAGGGCCAAACCAACCACCCAAGAATGGAATCGTCGAGCGAAAACACTTGTCAACCTCCTAAAAGCAGCTTTGCTTACCACCAGACCATTCTCCATCATTTACGAATCTGATGCCGTCACTAAACACAGTCCTTAAATTGTAGCCATTTGTTGAGTGTTTTTTTTTGGTGTCTAATCCACATATATATCACCATTGCCCTTGATTTTCTTGACTGTATATCTCTTAAATGTCAACATATACACGTGTGATTTAGTTTACGAAGATTTTTCAATGCCGAGAACCTCGATCAGAAAGTAAAAAAAGGCGTAAGGTTCACAATGGTGTAAATTTAAAATGGGATATACCGGGCTAGGATTTGAGTTATAGGAACAATGGCCAAACCAACCACCCAAGAATGGAATCATCGAGCGAAAACACTTGACAACCTCATAGAAGCAGCTTTTCTTGCCACCAGACATTTCTCCATCAATTAGGAATTTGATGCCATCACTAAACACATTCCTTAAATTGTACCCATTTGTTGAGTGTTTTTTTTGGTGTCTAATCCGCATATATACCACCATTGCCCTTGATTTTCTTGACCGTATATCTCTTAAATGTCAACATATACACGTGTGATTTAGTTTACGAATATTTTTCAATGCCGAGAACCAAGATCAGAGAGTAAAAAAGGCGTAAGGTTCACAATGGTGTAAAATTAAAATGGGATATACCGGGCTAGGATTCGAGTTACAGGAACAAGGGCCAAACCAACCACCCAAGAATGGAATCGTCGAGCGAAAACACTTGACAACCTCCTAAAAGCAGCTTTGCTTACCACCAGACCATTCTCCATCATTTACGAATCTGATGCCGTCACTAAACACATTCCTTAAATTGTAGCCATTTGTAGAGTGTTTTTTTTTGGTGTCTAATCCGCATATATATCACCATTGCCCTTGATTTTCTTGACTGTATATCTCTTAAATGTCAACATATACACGTGTGATTTAGTTTACGAATATTTTTCAATGCCGAGAACCAAGATCAGAGAGTAAAAAAGGCGTAAGGTTCACAATGGTGTAAAATTAAAATGGGATATACCGGGCTAGGATTCGAGTTACAGGAACAAGGGCCAAACCAACCACCCAAGAATGGAATCGTCGAGCGAAAACACTTGACAACCTCCTAAAAGCTGCTTTGCTTACCACCAGACCATTCTCCATCATTTACGAATCTGATGCCGTCACTAAACACATTCCTTAAATTGTAGCCATTTGTTGAGTGTTTTTTTTTTGGTGTCTAATCCGCATATATATCACCATTGCCCTTGATTTTCTTGACTGTATATCTCTTAAATGTCAATATATACACGTGTGATTTAGTTTACGAAGATTTTTCAATGCCGAGAACCTCGATCAGAGAGTAAAAGAGGCGTAAGGTTCACAATGGTGTAAATTTAAAATGGGATATACCGGGCTAGGATTTGAGTTACAGGAACAAGGGCCAAACCAACCACCCAAGAATGGAATCGTCGAGCGAAAACACTTGTCAACCTTCTAAAAGCAGCTTTGCTTACCACCAGACCATTCTCCATCATTTACGAATCTGATGCCGTCACTAAACACAGTCCTTAAATTGTAGCCATTTGTTGAGTGTTTTTTTTGGTGTCTAATCCGCATATATATCACCATTGCCCTTGATTTTCTTGACTGTATATCTCTTAAATGTCAACATATACACGTGTGATTTAGTTTACGAAGATTTTTCAATGCCGAGAACCTCGATCAGAAAGTAAAAAAGGCGTAAGGTTCACAATGGTGTAAATTTAAAATGGGATATACCGGGCTAGGATTTGAGTTACAGGAACAAGGGCAAAACCAACCACCCAAGAATGGAATAGTCGAGCGAAAACACTTAACAACCTCCTAGAAGCAGCTTTTCTTGCCACCAGACCTTTCTCCATCAATTAGGAATCTGATGCCGTCACTAAACACATTCCTTAAATTGTAGCCATTTGTTGAGTGTTTTTTTTTGTGTCTAATCCGCATATATATCACAATTGCCCTTGATTTTCTTGACTGTATATCTCTTAAATGTCAACATATACACGTGTGATTTAGTTTACGAAGATTTTTCAATGCCGAGAACCTCGATCAGAGAGTAAAAAAGGCGTAAGGTTCACAATGGTGTAAATTTAAAATGGGATATACCGGGCTAGGATTTGAGTTACAGGAACAAGGGCCAAACCAACCACCCAAGAATGGAATCGTCGAGCGAAAACACTTGTCAACCTCCTAAAAGCAGCTTTGCTTACCACCAGACCATTCTCCATCATTTACGAATCTGATGCCGTCACTAAACACAGTCCTTAAATTGTAGCCATTTGTTGAGTGTTTTTTTTTTTGTGTCTAATCCGCATATATATCACAATTGCCCTTGATTTTCTTGACTGTATATCTCTTAAATGTCAACATATACACGTGTGATTTAGTTTACGAAGATTTTTCAATGCCGAGAACCACGATCAGAGAGTAAAAAAGGCGTGAGTTCACAATGGTGTAAAATTAAAATGGGATGTACCGGGCTAGGATTCGAGTTACAAGAACAAGGGCCAAACCAACCACCCAAGAATGGAATCGTCGAGCGAAAACACTTAACAAACTCCTAGAAGCAGCTTTTCTTGCCACCAGACCATTCTCCATCAATTAGGAATCTAATGCCGTCACTAAACACATTCCTTAAATTGTAGCCATTTGTTGAGTGTTTTTTTTGGTGTCTATTCCGCATATATATCACCATTGCCCTTGATTTTCTTGACTTTATATCTCTTAAATGTCAACATATACATGTGTGATTTAGTTTACGAAGATTTTTCAATGCCGAGAACCTCGATCAGAGAGTAAAAAGGCGTAATGTTCACAATGGTGTAAAATTAAAATGGGATATACCGGGCTAGGATTCGAGTTACAGGAACAAGTGCCAAACCAACCACCCAAGAATGGAATCGTCGAGCGAAAACACTTGACAACCTCCTAAAAGCAGCTTTGCTTACCACCAGACCATTCCCCATCATTTACGAATCTGATGCCGTCACTAAACACATTCCTTAAATTGTAGCCATTTGTTGAGTGTTTTTTTTTTGGTGTCTAATCCGCATATATATCACCATTGCCCTTGATTTTCTTGACTATATATCTCTTAAATGTCAATATATACACGTGTGATTTAGTTTACGAAGATTTTTCAATGCCGAGAACCTCGATCAGAGAGTAAAAAAGGCGTAAGGTTCACAATGGTGTAAATTTAAAATGGGATATACCGGGCTAGGATTTGAGTTACAGGAACAAGGGCCAAACCAACCACCTAAGAATGGAATCGTCGAGCGAAAACACTTGTCAACCTCCTAAAAGCAGCTTTGCTTACCACCAGACCATTCTCCATCATTTACGAAACTGATGCCGTCACTAAACACAGTCCTTAAATTGTAGCCATTGTTGAGTGTTTTTTTTTGGTGTCTAATCCGCATATATATCACCATTGCCCTTGATTTTCTTGACTGTATATCTCTTAAATGTCAACATATACACGTGTGATTTAGTTTACGAAGATTTTTCAATGCCGAGAACCTCGATCAGAAAGTAAAAAAGGCGTAAGGTTCACAATGGTGTAAATTTAAAATGGGATATACCGGGCTAGGATTTGAGTTATAGGAACAATGGCCAAACCAACCACCCAAGAATGGAATCATCGAGCGAAAACACTTGACAACCTCATAGAAGCAGCTTTTCTTGCCACCAGACATTTCTCCATCAATTAGGAATTTGATGCCATCACTAAACACATTCCTTAAATTGTACCCATTTGTTGAGTGTTTTTTTTGGTGTCTAATCCGCATATATACCACCATTGCCCTTGATTTTCTTGACCGTATATCTCTTAAATGTCAACATATACACGTGTGATTTAGTTTACGAATATTTTTCAATGCCGAGAACCAAGATCAGAGAGTAAAAAAGGCGTAAGGTTCACAATGGTGTAAAATTAAAATGGGATATACCGGGCTAGGATTCGAGTTACAGGAACAAGGGCCAAACCAACCACCCAAGAATGGAATCGTCGAGCGAAAACACTTGAAAACCTCCTAAAAGCAGCTTTGCTTACCACCAGACCATTCTCCATCATTTACGAATCTGATGCCGTCACTAAACACATTCCTTAAATTGTAGCCATTTGTTGAGTGTTTTTTTTTTGGTGTCTAATCCGCATATATATCACCATTGCCCTTGATTTTCTTGACTGTATATCTCTTAAATGTCAACATATACACGTGTGATTTAGTTTACGAATATTTTTCAATGCCGAGAACCAAGATCAGAGAGTAAAAAAGGCGTAAGGTTCAAAATGGTGTAAAATTAAAATGGGATATACCGGGCTAGGATTCGAGTTACAGGAACAAGGGCCAAACCAACCACCCAAGAATGGAATCGTCGAGCGAAAACACTTGACAACCTCCTAAAAGCAGCTTTGCTTACCACCAGACGATTCTCCATCATTTACGAATCTGATGCCGTCACTAAACACAGTCCTTAAATTGTAGCCATTTGTTGAGTGTTTTTTTTTGGTGTCTAATCCGCATATATATCACCATTGCCCTTGATTTTCTTGACTGTATGTCTCTTTAATGTCAACATATACACGTGTGATTTAGTTTACGAAGATTTTTTAATGCCGAGAACCTCGATCAGAAAGTAAAAAAGGCGTAAGGTTCACAATGGTGTAAATTTAAAATGGGATATACCGGGCTAGGATTTGAGTTACAGGAACAAGGGCAAAACCAACCACCCAAGAATGGAATAGTCGAGCGAAAACACTTGACAACCTCCTAGAAGCAGCTTTTCTTGCCACCAGACCTTTCTCCATCAATTAGGAATCTGATGCCGTCACTAAACACATTCCTTAAATTGTAGCCATTTGTTGAGTGTTTTTTTTGTGTCTAATCCGCATATATATCACAATTGCCCTTGATTTTCTTGACTGTATATCTCTTAAATGTCAACATATACACGTGTGATTTAGTTTACGAAGATTTTTCAATGCCGAGAACCTCGATCAGAGAGTAAAAAAGGCGTAAGGATCACAATGGTGTAAATTTAAAATGGGATATACCGGGCTAGGATTTGAGTTACAGGAACAAGGGCCAAACCAACCACCCAAGAATGGAATCGTCGAGCGAAAACACTTGTCAACCTCCTAAAAGCAGCTTTGCTTACCCCCAGACCATTCTCCATCATTTACGAATCTGATGCCGTCACTAAACACAGTCCTTAAATTGTAGCCATTTGTTGAGTGTTTTTTTTTGGTGTCTAATCCGCATATATATCACCATTGCCCTTGATTTTCTTGACTGTATATCTCTTTAATGTCAACATATACACGTGTGATTTAGTTTACGAAGATTTTTTAATGCCGAGAACCTCGATCAGAAAGTAAAAAAGGCGTAAGGTTCACAATGGTGTAAATTTAAAATGGGATATACCGGGCTAGGATTTGAGTTATAGGAACACTGGCCAAACCAACCACCCAAGAATGGAATCATTGAGCGAAAACACTTGACAACCTCATAGAAGCAGCTTTTCTTGCCACCAGACATTTCTCCATCAATTAGGAATTTGATGCCATCACTAAACACATTCCTTAAATTGTACCCATTTGTTGAGTGTTTTTTTTGGTGTCTAATCCGCATATATATCACCATTGCCCTTGATTTTCTTGACTGTATATCTCTTAAATGTCAACATATACACGTGTGATTTAGTTTACGAATATTTTTCAATGCCGAGAACCAAGATCAGAGAGTAAAAAAGCCGTAAGGTTCACAATGGTGTAAAATTAAAATGGGATATACCGGGCTAGGATTCGAGTTACAGGAACAAGGGCCAAACCAACCACCCAAGAATGGAATCGTCGAGCGAAAACACTTGACAACCTCCTAAAAGCAGCTTTGCTTACCACCAGACCATTCTCCATCATTTACGAATCTGATGCCGTCACTAAACACATTCCTTAAATTGTAGCCATTTGTTGAGTGTTTTTTTTTTTTGGTGTCTAATCCGCATATATATCACCATTGCCCTTGATTTTCTTGACTGTATATCTCTTAAATGTCAACATATACACGTGTGATTTAGTTTACGAAGATTTTTCAATGCCGAGAACCTCGATCAGAGAGTAAAAAAGGCGTAAGGTTCACAATGGTGTAAAATTAAAATGGGATATACCGGGCTAGGATTCGAGTTACAGGAACAAGGGCCAAACCAACCACCCAAGAATGGAATCGTCGAGCGAAAACACTTGTCAACCTCCTAAAAGCGGCTTTGCTTACCACCAGACCATTCTCCATCATTTACGAATCTGATGCCGTCACTAAACACAGTCCTTAAATTGTAGCCATTTGTTGAGTGTTTTTTTGGTGTCTAATCCGCATATATATCACCATTGCCCTTGATTTTCTTGACTGTATATCTCTTAAATGTCAACATATACACGTGTGATTTAGTTCACGAAGATTTTTCAATGCCGAGATCCTTGATCAGAAAGTAAAAAAGGCGTAAGGTTCACAATGGTGTAAATTTAAAATGGGATATACCGGGCTAGGATTTGAGTTACAGGAACAAGGGCAAAACCAACCACCCAAGAATGGAATAGTCGAGCGAAAACACTTAACAACCTCCTAGAAGCAGCTTTTCTTGCCACCAGACCTTTCTCCATCAATTAGGAATCTGATGCCGTCACTAAACACATTCCTTAAATTGTAGCCATTTGTTGAGTGTTTTTTTTTTGTGTCTAATCCGCATATATATCACAATTGCCCTTGATTTTCTTGACTGTATATCTCTTAAATGTCAACATATACACGTGTGATTTAGTTTACGAAGATTTTTCAATGCCGAGAACCTCGATCAGAGAGTAAAAAAGGCGTAAGGTTCACAATGGTGTAAATTTAAAATGGGATATACCGGGCTAGGATTTGAGTTACAGGAACAAGGGCCAAACCAACCACCCAAGAATGGAATCATCGAGCGAAAACACTTGTCAACCTCCTAAAAGCAGCTTTGCTTACCACCAGACCATTCTCCATCATTTACGAATCTGATGCCGTCACTAAACACAGTCCTTAAATTGTAGCCATTTGTTGAGTGTTTTTTTTTGGTGTCTAATCCGCATATATATCACCATTGCCCTTGATTTTCTTGACTGTATATCTCTTAAATGTCAACATATACACGTGTGATTTAGTTTACCGAAGATTTTTCAATGCCGAGAACCTCGATCAGAAAGTAAAAAAGGCGTAAGGTTCACAATGGTGTAAATTTAAAATGGGATATACAGGGCTAGGATTTGAGTTATAGGAACAATGGCCAAACCAACCACCCAAGAATGGAATCATCGAGCGAAAACACTTGACAACCTCATAGAAGCAGCTTTTCTTGCCACCAGACATTTCTCCATCAATTAGGAATTTGATGCCATCACTAAACACATTCCTTAAATTGTACCCATTTGTTGAGTGTTTTTTTTTGGTGTCTAATCCGCATATATATCACCATTGCCCTTGATTTTCTTGACTGTATATCTCTTAAATGTCAACATATACACGTGTGATTTAGTTTACGAATATTTTTCAATGCCGAGAAACAAGATCAGAGGGTAAAAAAGGCGTAAGGTTCACAATGGTGTAAAATTAAAATGGGATATACCGGGCTAGGATTCGAGTTACAGGAACAAGGGCCAAACCAACCACCCAAGAATGGAATCGTCGAGCGAAAACACTTGACAACCTCCTAAAAGCAGCTTTGCTTACCACCAGACCATTCTCCATCATTTACGAATCTGATGCCGTCACTAAACACATTCCTTAAATTGTAGCCATTTGTTGAGTGTTTTTTCTTGGTGTCTAATCCGCATATATATCACCATTGCCCTTGATTTTCTTGACTGTATATCTCTTAAATGTCAACATATACACGTGTGATTTAGTTTACGAAGATTTTTCAATGCCGAGAACCTCGATCAGAGAATAAAAAAGGCGTAAGGTTCACAATGGTGTAAAATTAAAATGGGATATACCGGGCTAGGATTCGAGTTACAGGAACAAGGGCCAAACCAACCACCCAAGAATGGAATCGTCGAGCGAAAACACTTGACAACCTCCTAAAAGCAGCTTTGCTTACCACCAGACCATTCTCCATCATTTACGAATCTGATGACGTCACTAAACACATTCCTTAAATTGTAGCCATTTGTTGAGTGTTTTTTTTTGGTGTCTAATCCGCATATATATCACCATTGCCCTTGATTTTCTTGACTGTATATCTCTTAAATGTAAACATATACACGTGTGATTTAGTTTACGAAGATTTTTCAATGCCGATAACCTCGATCAGAGAGTAAAAAAGGCATAAGGTTCACAATGGTGTAAAATTAAAATGGGATATACCGGGCTAGGATTCGAGTTACAGGAACAAGGGCCAAACCAACCACCCAAGAATGGAATCGTCGAGCGAAAACACTTGACAACCTCCTAAAAGCAGCTTTGCTAACCACTAGACCATTCTCCATCATATACGAATCTGATGCCGTCACTAAACACATTCCTTAAATTGTAGCCATTTGTTGAGTGTTTTTTTTTGGTGTCTAATCCGCATATATATCACCATTGCCCTTGATTTTCTTGACTGTATATCTCTTAAATGTCAATATATACACGTCTGATTTAGTTTACGAAGATTTTTCAATGCCGAGAACCTCGATCAGAGAGTAAAAAAGGCGTAAGGTTCACAATGGTGTAAATTTAAAATGGGATATACCGGGCTAGGATTTGAGTTACAGGAACAAGGGCCAAACTAACCACCCAAGAATGGAATCGTCGAGCGAAAACACTTGTCAACCTCCAAAAAGCAGCTTTGCTTACCACCAGACCATTCTCCATCATTTACGAATCTGATGCCTTCACTAAACACATTCCTTAAATTGTAGCCATTTGTTGAGTGTTTTTTTTTGGTGTCTAATCCGCATATATATCACCATTGCCCTTGATTTTCTTGACTGTATATCTCTTAAATGTCAACATATACACGTGTGATTTAGTTTACGAAGATTTTTCAATGCCGAGAACCTCGATCAGAGAGTAAAAAAGGCGTAAGGTTCACAATGGTGTAAAATTAAAATGGGATATATCGGGCTAGGATTCGAGTTACAGGAACAAGGGCCAAACCAACCACCCAAGAATGGAATCGTCGAGCGAAAACACTTGACAACCTCCTAAAAGCAGCTTTGCTTACCACCAGACCATTCTCCATCATTTACGAATCTGATGACGTCACTAAACACATTCCTTAAATTGTAGCCATTTGTTGAGTGTTTTTTTTTTGGTGTCTAATCCGCATATATATCACCATTGCCCTTGATTTTCTTGACTGTATATCTCTTAAATGTCAACATATACACGTGTGATTTAGTTTACGAAGATTTTTCAATGCCGAGAACCTCGATCAGAGAGTAAAAAAGGCATAAGGTTCACAATGGTGTAAAATTAAAATGAGATATACCGGGCTAGGATTCGAGTTACAGGATCAAGGGCCAAACCAACCACCCAAGAATGGAATCGTCGAGCGAAAACACTTGACAACCTCCTAAAAGCAGCTTTGCTAACCACTAGACCATTCTCCATCATTTACGAATCTGATGCCGTCACTAAACACATTCCTTAAATTGTAGCCATTTGTTGAGTGTTTTTTTTTTGGTGTCTAATCCGCATATATATCACCATTGCCCTTGATTTTCTTGACTGTATATTTCTTAAATGTCAATATATACACGTGTGATTTAGTTTACGAAGATTTTTCAATGCCGAGAACCTCGATCAGAGAGTAAAAAAGGCGTAAGGTTCACAATGGTGTAAATTTAAAATGGGATATACCGGGCTAGGATTTGAGTTACTGGAACAAGGGCCAAACCAACCACCCAAGAATGGAATCGTCGAGCGAAAACACTTGTCAACCTCCAAAAAGCAGCTTTGCTTACCACCAGACCATTCTCCATCATTTACGAATCTGATGCCTTCACTAAACACAGTCCTTAAATTGTAGCCATTTGTTGAGTGTTTTTTTTTTTGGTGTCTAATCCGCATATATATCACCATTGCCCTTGATTTTCTTGACTGTATATCTCTTAAATGTCAACATATACACGTGTGATTTAGTTTACGAAGATTTTTCAATGCCGAGAACCACGATCAGAGAGTAAAAAAGGCATGAGTTCACAATGGTGTAAAATTAAAATGGGATGTTCCGGGCTAGGATTCGAGTTACAAGAACAAGGGCCAAACCAACCACCCAAGAATGGAATCGTCGAGCGAAAACACTTAACAACCTCCTAGAAGCAGCTTTTCTTGCCACCAGACCATTCTCCATCAATTAGGAATCTAATGCCGTCACTAAAAACATTCCTTAAATTGTAGCCATTTGTTGAGTGTTTTTTTTGGTGTCTATTCCGCATATATATCACCATTGCCCTTGATTTTCTTGACTTTATATCTCTTAAATGTCAACATATACATGTGTGATTTAGTTTACGAAGATTTTTCAATGCCGAGAACCTCGATCAGAGAGTAAAAAGGCGTAAGGTTCACAATGGTGTAAAATTAAAATGGGATATACCGGGCTAGGATTCGAGTTACAGGAACAAGTGCCAAATCAACCACCCCAGAATGGAATCGTCGAGCGAAAACACTTGACAACCTCCTAAAAGCAGCTTTGCTTACCACCAGACCATTCTCCATCATTTACGAATCTGATGCCGTCACTAAACACATTCCTTAAATTGTAGCCATTTGTTGAGTGTTTTTTTTTTGGTGTCTAATCCGCATATATATCACCATTGCCCTTGATTTTCTTGACTGTATATCTCTTAAATGTCAACATATACACGTGTGATTTAGTTTACGAAGATTTTTCAATGCCGAGAACCACGATCAGAGAGTAAAAAAGGCGTGAGTTCACAATGGTGTAAAATTAAAATGGGATGTTCCGGGCTAGGATTCGAGTTACAAGAACTAGGGCCAAACCAACCACCCAAGAATGGAATCGTCGAGCGAAAACACTTAACAACCTCCTAGAAGCAGCTTTTCTTGCCACCAGACCATTCTCCATCAATTAGGAATCTAATGCCGTCACTAAAAACATTCCTTAAATTGTAGCCATTTGTTGAGTGTTTTTTTTGGTGTCTATTCCGCATATATATCACCATTGCCCTTGATTTTCTTGACTTTATATCTCTTAAATGTCAACATATACATGTGTGATTTAGTTTACGAAGATTTTTCAATGCCGAGAACCTCGATCAGAGAGTAAAAAGGCGTAAGGTTCACAATGGTGTAAAATTAAAATGGGATATACCGGGCTAGGATTCGAGTTACAGGAACAAGTGCCAAACCAACCACCCCAGAATGGAATCGTCGAGCGAAAACACTTGATAACCTCCTAAAAGCAGCTTTGCTTACCACCAGACCATTCTCCATCATTTACGAATCTGATGCCGTCACTAAACACATTCCTTAAATTGTACCCATTTGTTGAGTGTTTTTTTTTTTGGTGTCTAATCCGCATATATATCACCGTTGCCCTTGATTTTCTTGACTGTATATCTCTTAAATGTCAACATATACACGTGTGATTTAGTTTACGAAGATTTTTCAATGCCGAGAACCTCGATCAGAGAGTAAAAAAGGCATAAGGTTCACAATGGTGTAAAGTTAAAATGGGATATACCGGGCTAGGATTCGAGTTACATGAACAAGGGCCAAACCAACCACCCAAGAATGGAATCGTCGAGCGAAAACACTTAACAACCTCCTAGAAGCAGCTTTTCTTGCCACCAGACCATTCTCCATCAATTAGGAATCTAATGCCGTCACTAAAAACATTCCTTAAATTGTAGCCATTTGTTGAGTGTTTTTTTTTGGTGTCTATTCCGCATATATATCACCATTGCCCTTGATTTTCTTGACTTTATATCTCTTAAATGTCAACATATACACGTGTGATTTAGTTTACGAAGATTTTTCAATGCCGAGAACCTCGATCAGAGAGTAAAAAGGCGTAAGGTTCACAATGGTGTAAAATTAAAATGGGATATACCGGGCTAGGATTCGAGTTACAGGAACAAGTGCCAAACCAACCACCCCAGAATGGAATCGTCGAGCGAAAACACTTGACAACCTCCTAAAAGCAGCTTTGCTTACCACCAGACCATTCTCCATCATTTACGAATCTGATGCCGTCACTAAACACATTCCTTAAATTGTAGCCATTTGTTGAGTGTTTTTTTTTGGTGTCTAATCCGCATATATATCACCATTGCCCTTGATTTTCTTGACTGTATATCTCTTAAATGTCAATATATACACGTGTGATTTAGTTTACGAAGATTTTTCAATGCCGAGAACCTCGATCAGAAAGTAAAAAAGGCGTAAGGTTCACAATGGTGTAAATTTAAAATGGGATATACCGGGCTAGGATTTGAGTTATAGGAACAATGGCCAAACCAACCACCCAAGAATGGAATCATCGAGCCAAAACACTTGACAACCTCATAGAAGCAGCTTTTCTTGCCACCAGACATTTCTCCATCAATTAGGAATTTGTTGCCATCACTAAACACATTCCTTAAATTGTACCCATTTGTTGAGTGTTTTTTTTTGGTGTCTAATCCGCATATATATCACCATTGCCCTTGATTTTCTTGACTGTATATCTCTTAAATGTCAACATATACACGTGTGATTTAGTTTACGAATATTTTTCAATGCCGAGAACCAAGATCAGAGAGTAAAAAAGGCGTAAGGTTCACAATGGTGTAAAATTAAAATGGGATATACCGGGCTAGGATTCAAGTTACAGGAACAAGGGCCCAACCAACCACCCAAGAATGGAATCGTCGAGCGAAAACACTTGACAACCTCCTAAAAGCAGCTTTGCTTACCACCAGACCATTCTCCATCATTTACGAATCTGATGCCGTCACTAAACACATTCCTTAAATTGTAGCCATTTGTTGAGTGTTTTTTTTTTGCGGTCTAATCCGCATATATATCACCATTGCCCTTCATTTTCTTGACTGTATATCTCTTAAATGTCAACATATACACGTGTGATTTAGTTTACGAAGATTTTCAATGCCGAGAACCTCGATCAGAGAGTAAAAAAGGCGTAAGGTTCACAATGGTGTAAAATTAAAATGGGATATACCGGGCTAGGATTCGAGTTACAGGAACAAGGGCCAAACCAACCACCCAAGAATGGAATCGTCGAGCGAAAACACTTAACAACCTCATAGAAGCAGCTTTGCTTACCACCAGACCATTCTCCATCATTTACGAATCTGATGACGTCACTAAACACATTCCTTAAATTGTAGCCATTTGTTGAGTGTTTTTTTTTTGGTGTCTAATCCGCATATATATCACCGTTGCCCTTGATTTTCTTGACTGTATATCTCTTAAATTTCAATATATACACGTGTGATTTAGTTTACGAAGATTTTTCAATGCCGAGAACCTCGATCAGAAAGTAAAAAAGGCGTAGGGTTCACAATGGTGTAAATTTAAAATGGGATATACCGGGCTAGGATTTGAGTTATAGGAACAATGGCCAAACCAACCACCCAAGAATGGAATCATCGAGCGAAAACACTTGACAACCTCATAGAAGCAGCTTTTCTTGCCACCAGACATTTCTCCATTAATTAGGAATTTGATGCCATCACTAAACACATTCCTTAAATTGTACCCATTTGTTGAGTGTTTTTTTTTTGTGTCTAATCCGCATATATATCACCATTGCCCTTGATTTTCTTGACTGTATATCTCTTAAATGTCAACATATACACGTGTGATTTAGTTTACGAAGATTTTTCAATGCCGAGAACCTCGATCAGAGAGTAAAAAAGGCATAAGGTTCACAATGGTGTAAAATTAAAATGGGATATACCGGGCTAGGATTCGAGTTACAGGAACAAGGGCCAAACCAACCACCCAAGAATGGAATCGTCGAGCGAAAACACTTGACAACCTCCTAAAAGCAGCTTTGCTTACCACCAGACCATTCTCCATCATTTACGAATCTGATGACGTCACTAAACACATTCCTTAAATTGTAGCCATTTGTTGAGTGTTTTTTTTTTTGTGTCTAATCCGCATATATATCACCATTGCCCTTGATTTTCTTGACTGTATATCTCTTAAATGTCAACATATACACGTGTGATTTAGTTTACGAAGATTTTTCAATGCCGAGAACCTCGATCAGAGAGTAAAAAAGGCATAAGGTTCACAATGGTGTAAAATTAAAATGGGATATACCGGGCTAGGATTCGAGTTACAGGAACAAGGGCCAAACCAACCACCCAAGAATGGAATCGTCGAGCGAAAACACTTAACAACCTCCTAGAAGCAGCTTGTCTTGCCACCAGACCATTCTACATCAATTAGGAATCTAATGCCGTCACTAAAAACATTCCTTAAATTGTAGCCATTTGTTGAGTGTTTTTTTTGGTGTCTATTCCGCATATATATCACCATTGCCCTTGATTTTCTTGACTTTATATCTCTTAAATGTCAACATATACATGTGTGATTTAGTTTACGAAGATTTTTCAATGCCGAGAACCTCGATCAGAGAGTAAAAAGGCGTAAGGTTCACAATGGTGTAAAATTAAAATGGGATATACCGGGCTAGGATTCGAGTTACAGGAACAAGTGCCAAACCAACCACCCCAGAATGGAATCGTCGAGCGAAAACACTTGACAACCTCCTAAAAGCAGCTTTGCTTATCACCAGACCATTCCCCATCATTTACGAATCTGATGCCGTCACTAAACACATTCCTTAAATTGTAGCCATTTGTTGAGTGTTTTTTTTTTGGTGTCTAATCCGCATATATATCACCATTTCCCTTGATTTTCTTGACTGTATATCTCTTAAATGTCAATATATACACGTGTGATTTAGTTTACGAAGATTTTTCAATGCCGAGAACCTCGATCAGAAAGTAAAAAAGGCGTAAGGTTCACAATGGTGTAAAATTAAAATGGGATATACCGGGCTAGGATTTGAGTTACAGGAACAAGGGCCAAACCAACCACCCAAGAATGGAATCGTCGAGCGAAAACACTTAACAACCTCCTAGAAGCAGCTTGTCTTGCCACCAGACCATTCTCCATCAATTAGGAATCTAATGCCGTCACTAAAAACATTCCTTAAATTGTAGCCATTTGTTGAGTGTTTTTTTTGGTGTCTATTCCGCATATATATCACCATTGCCCTTGATTTTCTTGACTTTATATCTCTTAAATGTCAACATATACATGTGTGATTTAGTTTCCGAAGATTTTTTAATGCCGAGAACCTCGATCAGAGAGTAAAAAGGCGTAAGGTTCACAATGGTGTAAAATTAAAATGGGATATACCGGGCTAGGATTCGAGTTACAGGAACAAGTGCCAAACCAACCACCCCAGAATGGAATCGTCGAGCGAAAACACTTGACAACCTCCTAAAAGCAGCTTTGCTTACCACCAGACCATTCTCCATCATTTACGAATCTGATGCCGTCACTAAACACATTCCTTAAATTGTAGCCATTTGTTGAGTGTTTTTTTTTTGGTGTCTAATCCGCATATATATCACCATTGCCCTTGATTTTCTTGACTGTATATCTCTTAAATGTCAATATATACACGTGTGATTTAGTTTACGAAGATTTTTCAATGCCGAGAACCTCGATCAGAAAGTAAAAAGGCGTAAGGTTCACAATGGTGTAAATTTAAAATGGGATATACCGGGCTAGGATTTGAGTTATAGGAACAATGGCCAAACCAACCACCCAAGAATGGAATCATCGAGCGAAAACACTTGACAACCTCATAGAAGCAGCTTTTCTTGCCACCAGACATTTCTCCATCAATTAGGAATTTGATGCCATCACTAAACACATTCCTTAAATTGTACCCATTTGTTGAGTGTTTTTTTTTTTGGTGTCTAATCCGCATATATATCACCATTGCCCTTGATTTTCTTGACTGTATATCTCTTAAATGTCAACATATACACGTGTGATTTAGTTTACGAATATTTTTCAATGCCGAGAACCAAGATCAGAGAGTAAAAAAGGCGTAAGGTTCACAATGGTGTAAAATTAAAATGGGATATACCGGGCTAGGATTCAAGTTACAGGAACAAGGGCCAAACCAACCACCCAAGAATGGAATCGTCGAGCGAAAACACTTGACAACCTCCTAAAAGCAGCTTTGCTTACCACCAGACCATTCTCCATCATTTACGAATCTGATGCCGTCACTAAACACATTCCTTAAATTGTAGCCATTTGTTGAGTGTTTTTTTTTGCTGTCTAATCCGCATATATATCACCATTGCCCTTGATTTTCTTGACTGTATATCTCTTAAATGTCAACATATACACGTGTGATTTAGTTTACGAAGATTTTTCAATGCCGAGAACCTCGATCAGAGAGTAAAAAAGGCGTAAGGTTCACAATGGTGTAAAATTAAAATGGGATATACCGGGCTAGGATTCGAGTTACAGGAACAAGGGCCAAACCAACCACCCAAGAATGGAATCGTCGAGCGAAAACACTTGACAACCTCCTAAAAGCAGCTTTGCTTACCATCAGACCATTCTCCATCATTTACGAATCTGATGACGTCACTAAACACATTCCTTAAATTGTAGCCATTTGTTGAGTGTTTTTTTTTGGTGTCTAATCCGCATATATATCACCGTTGCCCTTGATTTTCTTGACTGTATATCTCTTAAATTTCAATATATACACGTGTGATTTAGTTTACGAAGATTTTTCAATGCCGAGAACCTCGATCAGAAAGTAAAAAAGGCGTAGGGTTCACAATGGTGTAAATTTAAAATGGGATATACCGGGCTAGGATTTGAGTGATAGGAACAATGGCCAAACCAACCACCCAAGAATGGAATCATCGAGCGAAAACACTTGACAACCTCATAGAAGCAGCTTTTCTTGCCACCAGACATTTCTCCATCAATTAGGAATTTGATGCCATCACTAAACACATTCCTTAAATTGTACCCATTTGTTGAGTGTTTTTTTTTGGTGTCTAATCCGCATATATATCACCATTGCCCTTGATTTTCTTGACTGTATATCTCTTAAATGTCAACATATACACGTGTGATTTAGTTTACGAATATTTTTCAATGCCGAGAACCAAGATCAGAGAGTAAAAAAGGCGTAAGGTTCACAATGGTGTAAAATTAAAATGGGATATACCGGGCTAGGATTCAAGTTACAGGAACAAGGGCCAAACCAACCACCCAAGAATGGAATCGTCGAGCGAAAACACTTGACAACCTCCTAAAAGCAGCTTTGCTTACCACCAGACCATTCTCCATCATTTACGAATCTGATGACGTCACTAAACACATTCCTTAAATTGTAGCCATTTGTTGAGTGTTTTTTTTTGCTGTCTAATCCGCATATATATCACCATTGCCCTTGATTTTCTTGACTGTATATCTCTTAAATGTCAACATATACACGTGTGATTTAGTTTACGAATATTTTTCAATGCCGAGAACCAAGATCAGAGAGTAAAAAAGGCGTAAGGTTTACAATGGTGTAAAATTAAAATGGGATATACCGGGCTAGGATTCAAGTTACAGGAACAAGGGCCAAACCAACCACCCAAGAATGGAATCGTCGAGCGAAAACACTTGACAACCTCCTAAAAGCAGCTTTGCTTACCACCAGACCATTCTCCATCATTTACGAATCTGATGCCGTCACTAAACACATTCCTTAAATTGTAGCCATTTGTTGAGTGTTTTTTTTTTGGTGTCTAATCCCCATATATATCACCATTGCCCTTGATTTTCTTGACTGTATATCTCTTAAATGTCAACATATACACGTGTGATTTAGTTTACGAAGATTTTTCAATGCCGAGAACCTCGATCAGAGAGTAAAAAAGGCGTAAGGTTCACAATGGTGTAAAATTATAATGGGATATACCGGGCTAGGATTCGAGTTACAGGAACAAGGGCCAAACCAACCACCCAAGAATGGAATCGTCGAGCGAAAACACTTGACAACCTCCTAAAAGCAGCTTTGCTTACCACCAGACCATTCTCCATCATTTACGAATCTGATGACGTCACTAAACACATTCCTTAAATTGTAGCCATTTGTTGAGTGTTTTTTTTTGGTGTCTAATCCGCATATATATCACCATTGCCCTTGATTTTCTTGACTGTATATCTCTTAAATGTCAACATATACACGTGTGATTTAGTTTACGAAGATTTTTCAATGCCGAGAACCTCGATCAGAGAGTAAAAAAGGCATAAGGTTCACAATGGTGTAAAATTAAAATGGGATATACCGGGCTAGGATTCGAGTTACAGGAACAAGGGCCAAACCAACCACCCAAGAATGGAATCGTCGAGCGAAAACACTTAACAACCTCCTAGAAGCAGCTTGTCTTGCCACCAGACCATTCTACATCAATTAGGAATCTAATGCCGTCACTAAAAACATTCCTTAAATTGTAGCCATTTGTTGAGTGTTTTTTTTGGTGTCTATTCCGCATATATATCACCATTGCCCTTGATTTTCTTGACTTTATATCTCTTAAATGTCAACATATACATGTGTGATTTAGTTTACGAAGATTTTTCAATGCCGAGAACCTCGATCAGAGAGTAAAAAGGCGTAAGGTTCACAATGGTGTAAAATTAAAATGGGATATACCGGGCTAGGATTCGAGTTACAGGAACAAGTGCCAAACCAACCACCCCAGAATGGAATCGTCGAGCGAAAACACTTGACAACCTCCTAAAAGCAGCTTTGCTTACCACCAGACCATTCCCCATCATTTACGAATCTGATGCCGTCACTAAACACATTCCTTAAATTGTAGCCATTTGTTGAGTGTTTTTTTTTTGGTGTCTAATCCGCATATATATCACCATTGCCCTTGATTTTCTTGACTGTATATCTCTTAAATGTCAATATATACACGTGTGATTTAGTTTACGAAGATTTTTCAATGCCGAGAACCTCGATCAGAAAGTAAAAAGGCGTAAGGTTCACAATGGTGTAAATTTAAAATGGGATATACCGGGCTAGGATTTGAGTTATAGGAACAATGGCCAAACCAACCACCCAAGAATGGAATCATCGAGCGAAAACACTTGACAACCTCATAGAAGCAGCTTTTCTTGCCACCAGACATTTCTCCATCAATTAGGAATTTGATGCCATCACTAAACACATTCCTTAAATTGTACCCATTTGTTGAGTGTTTTTTTTTTGGTGTCTAATCCGCATATATATCACCATTGCCCTTGATTTTCTTGACTGTATATCTCTTAAATGTCAACATATACACGTGTGATTTAGTTTACGAATATTTTTCAATGCCGAGAACCAAGATCAGAGAGTAAAAAAGGCGTAAGGTTCACAATGGTGTAAAATTAAAATGGGATATACCGGGCTAGGATTCAAGTTACAGGAACAAGGGCCAAACCAACCACCCAAGAATGGAATCGTCGAGCGAAAACACTTGACAACCTCCTAAAAGCAGCTTTGCTTACCACCAGACCATTCTCCATCATTTACGAATCTGATGCCGTCACTAAACACATTCCTTAAATTGTAGCCATTTGTTGAGTGTTTTTTTTTGCTGTCTAATCCGCATATATATCACCATTGCCCTTGATTTTCTTGACTGTATATCTCTTAAATGTCAACATATACACGTGTGATTTAGTTTACGAAGATTTTTCAATGCCGAGAACCTCGATCAGAGAGTAAAAAAGGCGTAAGGTTCACAATGGTGTAAAATTAAAATGGGATATACCGGGCTAGGATTCGAGTTACAGGAACAAGGGCCAAACCAACCACCCAAGAATGGAATCGTCGAGCGAAAACACTTGACAACCTCCTAAAAGCAGCTTTGCTTACCACCAGACCATTCTCCATCATTTACGAATCTGATGACGTCACTAAACACATTCCTTAAATTGTAGCCATTTGTTGAGTGTTTTTTTTTGGTGTCTAATCCGCATATATATCACCGTTGCCCTTGATTTTCTTGACTGTATATCTCTTAAATTTCAATATATACACGTGTGATTTAGTTTACGAAGATTTTTCAATGCCGAGAACCTCGATCAGAAAGTAAAAAAGGCGTAGGGTTCACAATGGTGTAAATTTAAAATGGGATATACCGGGCTAGGATTTGAGTGATAGGAACAATGGCCAAACCAACCACCCAAGAATGGAATCATCGAGCGAAAACACTTGACAACCTCATAGAAGCAGCTTTTCTTGCCACCAGACATTTCTCCATCAATTAGGAATTTGATGCCATCACTAAACACATTCCTTAAATTGTACCCATTTGTTGAGTGTTTTTTTTTGGTGTCTAATCCGCATATATATCACCATTGCCCTTGATTTTCTTGACTGTATATCTCTTAAATGTCAACATATACACGTGTGATTTAGTTTACGAATATTTTTCAATGCCGAGAACCAAGATCAGAGAGTAAAAAAGGCGTAAGGTTCACAATGGTGTAAAATTAAAATGGGATATACCGGGCTAGGATTCAAGTTACAGGAACAAGGGCCAAACCAACCACCCAAGAATGGAATCGTCGAGCGAAAACACTTGACAACCTCCTAAAAGCAGCTTTGCTTACCACCAGACCATTCTCCATCATTTACGAATCTGATGACGTCACTAAACACATTCCTTAAATTGTAGCCATTTGTTGAGTGTTTTTTTTTTGGTGTCTAATCCGCATATATATCACCGTTGCCCTTGATTTTCTTGACTGTATATCTCTTAAATTTCAATATATACACGTGTGATTTAGTTTACGAAGATTTTTCAATGCCGAGAACCTCGATCAGAAAGTAAAAAAGGCGTAGGGTTCACAATGGTGTAAATTTAAAATGGGATATACCGGGCTAGGATTTGAGTTATAGGAACAATGGCCAAACCAACCACCCAAGAATGGAATCATCGAGCGAAAACACTTGACAACCTCATAGAAGCAGCTTTTCTTGCCTACAGACATTTCTCCATCAATTAGGAATTTGATGCCATCACTAAACACATTCCTTAAATTGTACCCATTTGTTGAGTGTTTTTTTTTGGTGTCTAATCCGCATATATATCACCATTGCCCTTGATTTTCTTGACTGTATATCTCTTAAATGTCAACATATACACGTGTGATTTAGTTTACGAATATTTTTCAATGCCGAGAACCAAGATCAGAGAGTAAAAAAGGCGTAAGGTTCACAATGGTGTAAAATTAAAATGGGATATACCGGGCTAGGATTCAAGTTACAGGAACAAGGGCCAAACCAACCACCCAAGAATGGAATCGTCGAGCGAAAACACTTGACAACCTCCTAAAAGCAGCTTTGCTTACCACCAGACCATTCTCCATCATTTACGAATCTGATGCCGTCACTAAACACATTCCTTAAATTGTAGCCATTTGTTGAGTGTTTTTTTTTTGGTGTCTAATCCCCATATATATCACCATTGCCCTTGATTTTCTTGACTGTATATCTCTTAAATGTCAACATATACACGTGTGATTTAGTTTACGAAGATTTTTCAATGCCGAGAACCTCGATCAGAGAGTAAAAAAGGCGTAAGGTTCACAATGGTGTAAAATTATAATGGGATATACCGGGCTAGGATTCGAGTTACAGGAACAAGGGCCAAACCAACCACCCAAGAATGGAATCGTCGAGCGAAAACACTTGACAACCTCCTAAAAGCAGCTTTGCTTACCACCAGACCATTCTCCATCATTTACGAATCTGATGACGTCACTAAACACATTCCTTAAATTGTAGCCATTTGTTGAGTGTTTTTTTTTGGTGTCTAATCCGCATATATATCACCATTGCCCTTGATTTTCTTGACTGTATATCTCTTAAATGTCAACATATACACGTGTGATTTAGTTTACGAAGATTTTTCAATGCCGAGAACCTCGATCAGAGAGTAAAAAAGGCATAAGGTTCACAATGGTGTAAAATTAAAATGGGATATACCGGGCTAGGATTCGAGTTACAGGAACAAGGGCCAAACCAACCACCCAAGAATGGAATCGTCGAGCGAAAACACTTAACAACCTCCTAGAAGCAGCTTGTCTTGCCACCAGACCATTCTACATCAATTAGGAATCTAATGCCGTCACTAAAAACATTCCTTAAATTGTAGCCATTTGTTGAGTGTTTTTTTTGGTGTCTATTCCGCATATATATCACCATTGCCCTTGATTTTCTTGACTTTATATCTCTTAAATGTCAACATATACATGTGTGATTTAGTTTACGAAGATTTTTCAATGCCGAGAACCTCGATCAGAGAGTAAAAAGGCGTAAGGTTCACAATGGTGTAAAATTAAAATGGGATATACCGGGCCAGGATTCGAGTTACAGGAACAAGTGCCAAACCAACCACCCCAGAATGGAATCGTCGAGCGAAAACACTTGACAACCTCCTAAAAGCAGCTTTGCTTACCACCAGACCATTCTCCATCAATTACGAATCTGATGCCGTCACTAAACACATTCCTTAAATTGTAGCCATTTGTTGAGTGTTTTTTTTTTGGTGTCTAATCCGCATATATATCACCGTTGCCCTTGATTTTCTTGACTGTATATCTCTTAAATTTCAATATATACACGTGTGATTTAGTTTACGAAGATTTTTCAATGCCGAGAACCTCGATCAGAAAGTAAAAAAGGCGTAAGGTTCACAATGGTGTAAATTTAAATTGGGATATACCGGGCTAGGATTTGAGTTATAGGAACAATGGCCAAACCAACCACCCAAGAATGGAATCATCGAGCGAAAACACTTGACAACCTCATAGAAGCAGCTTTTCTTGCCACCAGACATTTCTCCATCAATTAGGAATTTGATGCCATCACTAAACACATTCCTTAAATTGTACCCATTTGTTGAGTGTTTTTTTTTGTGTCTAATCCGCATATATATCACCATTGCCCTTGATTTTCTTGACTGTATATCTCTTAAATGTCAACATATACACGTGTGATTTAGTTTACGAATATTTTCCAATGCCGAGAACCAAGATCAGAGAGTAAAAAAGGCGTAAGGTTCACAATGGTGTAAAATTAAAATGGGATATACCGGGCTAGGATTCAAGTTACAGGAACAAGGGCCAAACCAACCACCCAAGAATGGAATCGTCGAGCGAAAACACTTGACAACCTCCTAAAAGCAGCTTTGCTTACCACCAGACCATTCTCCATCAATTACGAATCTGATGCCGTCACTAAACACATTCCTTAAATTGTAGCCATTTGTTGAGTGTTTTTTTTTTGCTGTCTAATCCCCATATATATCACCATTTCCCTTGATTTTCTTGACTGTATATCTCTTAAATGTCAACATATACACGTGTGATTTAGTTTACGAAGATTTTTCAATGCCGAGAACCTCGATCAGAGAGTAAAAAAGGCGTAAGGTTCACAATGGTGTAAAATTAAAATGGGATATACCGGGCTAGGATTCGAGTTACAGGAACAAGGGCCAAACCAACCACCCAAGAATGGAATCGTCGAGCGAAAACACTTGACAACCTCCTAAAAGCAGCTTTGCTTACCACCAGACCATTCTCCATCATTTACGAATCTGATGACGTCACTAAACACATTCCTTAAATTGTAGCCATTTGTTGAGTGTTTTTTTTTTGGTGTCTAATCCGCATATATATCACCGTTGCCCTTGATTTTCTTGACTGTATATCTCTTAAATTTCAATATATACACGTGTGATTTAGTTTACGAAGATTTTTCAATGCCGAGAACCTCGATCAGAAAGTAAAAAGGGCGTAGGGTTCACAATGGTGTAAATTTAAAATGGGATATACCGGGCTAGGATTTGAGTTATAGGAACAATGGCCAAACCAACCACCCAAGAATGGAATCATCGAGCGAAAACACTTGACAACCTCATAGAAGCAGCTTTTCTTGCCACCAGACATTTCTCCATCAATTAGGAATTTGATGCCATCACTAAACACATTCCTTAAATTGTACCCATTTGTTGAGTGTTTTTTTTTTTGGTGTCTAATCCGCATACATATCACCATTGCCCTTGATTTTCTTGACTGTATATCTCTTAAATGTCAACATATACACGTGTGATTTAGTTTACGAATATTTTTCAATGCCGAGAACCAAGATCAGAGAGTAAAAAAGGCGTAAGGTTCACAATGGTGTAAAATTAAAATGGGATATACCGGGCTAGGATTCAAGTTACAGGAACAAGGGCCAAACCAACCACCCAAGAATGGAATCGTCGAGCGAAAACACTTGACAACCTCCTAAAAGCAGCTTTGCTTACCACCAGACCATTCTCCATCATTTACGAATCTGATGCCGTCACTAAACACATTCCTTAAATTGTAGCCATTTGTTGAGTGTTTTTTTTTGGTGTCTAATCCGCATATATATCACCATTGCCCTTGATTTTCTTGACTGTATATCTCTTAAATGTCAACATATACACGTGTGATTTAGTTTACGAAGATTTTTCAATGCCGAGAACCTCGATCAGAGAGTAAAAAAGGCGTAAGGTTCACAATGGTGTAAAATTAAAATGGGATATACCGGGCTAGGATTCGAGTTACAGGAACAAGGGCCAAACCAACCACCCAAGAATGGAATCGTCGAGCGAAAACACTTGACAACCTCCTAAAAGCAGCTTTGCTTACCACCAGACCATTCTCCATCAATTACGAATCTGATGACGTCACTAAACACATTCCTTAAATTGTAGCCATTTGTTGAGTATTTTTTTTTGGTGTCTAATCCGCATATATATCACCATTTCCCTTGATTTTCTTGACTGTATATCTCTTAAATGTCAACATATACACGTGTGATTTAGTTTACGAAGATTTTTCAATGCCGAGAACCTCGATCAGAGAGTAAAAAAGGCATAAGGTTCACAATGGTGTAAAATTAAAATGGGATATACCGGGCTAGGATTCGAGTTACAGGAACAAGGGCCAAACCAACCACCCAAGAATGGAATCGTCGAGCGAAAACACTTGACAACCTCCTAAAAGCAGCTTTGCTAACCACCAGACCATTCTCCATCATTTACGAATCTGATGCCGTCACTAAACACATTCCTTAAATTGTAGCCATTTGTTGAGTGTTTTTTTTTGGTGTCTAATCCGCATATATATCACCATTGCCCTTGATTTTCTTGACTGTATATCTCTTAAATGTCAATATATACACGTGTGATTTAGTTTAGGAAGATTTTTCAATGCCGAGAACCTCGATCAGAGAGTAAAAAAGGCGTAAGGTTCACAATGGTGTAAATTTAAAATGGGATATACCGGGCTAGGATTTGAGTTACAGGAACAAGGGCCAAACCAACCACCCAAGAATGGAATCGTCAAGCGAAAACACTTGTCAACCTCCAAAAAGCAGCTTTGCTTACCACCAGACCATTCTCCATCATTTACGAATCTGATGCCTTCACTAAACACAGTCCTTAAATTGTAGCCATTTGTTGAGTGTTTTTTTTTGGTGTCTAATCCGCATATATATCACCATTGCCCTTGATTTTCTTGACTGTATATCTCTTAAATGTCAACATATACACGTGTGATTTAGTTTACGAAGATTTTTCAATGCCGAGAACCTCGATCAGAAAGTAAAAAAGGCGTAAGGTTCACAATGGTGTAAAATTAAAATGGGATGTTCCGGGCTAGGATTCGAGTTACAAGAACAAGGGCCAAACCAACCACCCAAGAATGGAATCGTCGAGCGAAAACACTTAACAACCTCCTAGAAGCAGTTTTTCTTGCCACCAGACCATTCTCCATCAATTAGGAATTTGATGCCATCACTAAACACATTCCTTAAATTGTACCCATTTGTTGAGTGTTTTTTTTTGTGTTTAATCCGCATATATATCACCATTGCCCTTGATTTTCTTGACTGTATATCTCTTAAATGTCAACATATACACGTGTGATTTAGTTTACGAATATTTTTCAATGCCGAGAACCAAGATCAGAGAGTAAAAAAGGCGTAAGGTTCACAATGGTGTAAAATTAAAATGGGATATACCGGGCTAGGATTCAAGTTACAGGAACAAGGGCCAAACCAACCACCCAAGAATGGAATCGTCGAGCGAAAACACTTGACAACCTCCTAAAAGCAGCTTTGCTTACCACCAGACCATTCTCCATCAATTACGAATCTGATGCCGTCACTAAACACATTCCTTAAATTGTAGCCATTTGTTGAGTGTTTTTTTTTTGGTGTCTAATCCGCATATATATCACCGTTGCCCTTGATTTTCTTGACTGTATATCTCTTAAATTTCAATATATACACGTGTGATTTAGTTTACGAAGATTTTTCAATGCCGAGAACCTCGATCAGAAAGTAAAAAAGGCGTAGGGTTCACAATGGTGTAAATTTAAAATGGGATATACCGGGCTAGGATTTGAGTTATAGGAACAATGGCCAAACCAACCACCCAAGAATGGAATCATCGAGCGAAAACACTTGACAACCTCATAGAAGCAGCTTTTCTTGCCACCAGACATTTCTCCATCAATTAGGAATTTGATGCCATCACTAAACACATTCCTTAAATTGTACCCATTTGTTGAGTGTTTTTTTTTTTTGGTGTCTAATCCGCATACATATCACCATTGCCCTTGATTTTCTTGACTGTATATCTCTTAAATGTCAACATATACACGTGTGATTTAGTTTACGAAGATTTTTCAATGCCGAGAACCTCGATCAGAGAGTAAAAAAGGCGTAAGGTTCACAATGGTGTAAAATTAAAATGGGATATACCGGGCTAGGATTCGAGTTACAGGAACAAGGGCCAAACCAACCACCCAAGAATGGAATCGTCGAGCGAAAACACTTGACAACCTCCTAAAAGCAGCTTTGCTTACCACCAGACCATTCTCCATCATTTACGAATCTGATGACGTCACTAAACACATTCCTTAAATTGTAGCCATTTGTTGAGTATTTTTTTTTGGTGTCTAATCCGCATATATATCACCATTTCCCTTGATTTTCTTGACTGTATATCTCTTAAATGTCAACATATACACGTGTGATTTAGTTTACGAAGATTTTTCAATGCCGAGAACCTCGATCAGAGAGTAAAAAAGGCATAAGGTTCACAATGGTGTAAAATTAAAATGGGATATACCGGGCTAGGATTCGAGTTACAGGAACAAGGGCCAAACCAACCACCCAAGAATGGAATCGTCGAGCGAAAACACTTGACAACCTCCTAAAAGCAGCTTTGCTAACCACCAGACCATTCTCCATCATTTACGAATCTGATGCCGTCACTAAACACATTCCTTAAATTGTAGCCATTTGTTGAGTGTTTTTTTTTGGTGTCTAATCCGCATATATATCACCATTGCCCTTGATTTTCTTGACTGTATATCTCTTAAATGTCAATATATACACGTGCGATTTAGTTTAGGAAGATTTTTCAATGCCGAGAACCTCGATCAGAGAGTAAAAAAGGCGTAAGGTTCACAATGGTGTAAATTTAAAATGGGATATACCGGGCTAGGATTTGAGTTACAGGAACAAGGGCCAAACCAACCACCCAAGAATGGAATCGTCAAGCGAAAACACTTGTCAACCTCCAAAAAGCAGCTTTGCTTACCACCAGACCATTCTCCATCATTTACGAATCTGATGCCTTCACTAAACACAGTCCTTAAATTGTAGCCATTTGTTGAGTGTTTTTTTTTGGTGTCTAATCCGCATATATATCACCATTGCCCTTGATTTTCTTGACTGTATATCTCTTAAATGTCAACATATACACGTGTGATTTAGTTTACGAAGATTTTTCAATGCCGAGAACCTCGATCAGAAAGTAAAAAAGGCGTAAGGTTCACAATGGTGTAAAATTAAAATGGGATGTTCCGGGCTAGGATTCGAGTTACAAGAACAAGGGCCAAACCAACCACCCAAGAATGGAATCGTCGAGCGAAAACACTTAACAACCTCCTAGAAGCAGTTTTTCTTGCCACCAGACCATTCTCCATCAATTAGGAATTTGATGCCATCACTAAACACATTCCTTAAATTGTACCCATTTGTTGAGTGTTTTTTTTTTGTGTCTAATCCGCATATATATCACCATTGCCCTTGATTTTCTTGACTGTATATCTCTTAAATGTCAACATATACACGTGTGATTTAGTTTACGAATATTTTTCAATGCCGAGAACCAAGATCAGAGAGTAAAAAAGGCGTAAGGTTCACAATGGTGTAAAATTAAAATGGGATATACCGGGCTAGGATTCAAGTTACAGGAACAAGGGCCAAACCAACCACCCAAGAATGGAATCGTCGAGCGAAAACACTTGACAACCTCCTAAAAGCAGCTTTGCTTACCACCAGACCATTCTCCATCAATTACGAATCTGATGCCGTCACTAAACACATTCCTTAAATTGTAGCCATTTGTTGAGTGTTTTTTTTTGCTGTCTAATCCCCATATATATCACCATTGCCCTTGATTTTCTTGACTGTATATCTCTTAAATGTCAACATATACACGTGTGATTTAGTTTACGAAGATTTTTCAATGCCGAGAACCTCGATCAGAGAGTAAAAAAGGCGTAAGGTTCACAATGGTGTAAAATTAAAATGGGATATACCGGGCTAGGATTCGAGTTACAGGAACAAGGGCCAAACCAACCACCCAAGAATGGAATCGTCGAGCGAAAACACTTGACAACCTCCTAAAAGCAGCTTTGCTTACCACCAGACCATTCTCCATCATTTACGAATCTGATGACGTCACTAAATACATTCCTTAAATTGTAGCCATTTGTTGAGTGTTTTTTTTTGGTGTCTAATCCGCATATATATCACCGTTGCCCTTGATTTTCTTGACTGTATATCTCTTAAATTTCAATATATACACGTGTGATTTAGTTTACGAAGATTTTTCAATGCCGAGAACCTCGATCAGAAAGTAAAAAAGGCGTAGGGTTCACAATGGTGTAAATTTAAAATGGGATATACCGGGCTAGGATTTGAGTTATAGGAACAATGGCCAAACCAACCACCCAAGAATGGAATAATCGAGCGAAAACACTTGACAACCTCATAGAAGCAGCTTTTCTTGCCACCAGACATTTCTCCATCAATTAGGAATTTGATGCCATCACTAAACACATTCCTTAAATTGTACCCATTTGTTGAGTGTTTTTTTTTTTGGTGTCTAATCCGCATATATATCACCATTGCCCTTGATTTTCTTGACTGTATATCTCTTAAATGTCAACATATACACGTGTGATTTAGTTTACGAATATTTTTCAATGCCGAGAACCAAGATCAGAGAGTAAAAAAGGCGTAAGGTTCACAATGGTGTAAAATTAAAATGGGATATACCGGGTTAGGATTCAAGTTACAGGAACAAGGGCCAAACCAACCACCCAAGAATGGAATCGTCGAGCGAAAACACTTGACAACCTCCTAAAAGCAGCTTTGCTTACCACCAGACCATTCTCCATCATTTACGAATCTGATGCCGTCACTAAACACATTCCTTAAATTGTAGCCATTTGTTGAGTGTTTTTTTTTGGTGTCTAATCCGCATATATATCACCATTGCCCTTGATTTTCTTGACTGTATATCTCTTAAATGTCAACATATACACGTGTGATTTAGTTTACGAAGATTTTTCAATGCCGAGAACCTCGATCAGAGAGTAAAAAAGGCGTAAGGTTCACAATGGTGTAAAATTAAAATGGGATATACCGGGCTAGGATTCGAGTTACAGGAACAAGGGCCAAACCAACCACCCAAGAATGGAATCGTCGAGCGAAAACACTTGACAACCTCCTAAAAGCAGCTTTGCTTACCACCAGACCATTCTCCATCATTTACGAATCTGATGACGTCACTAAACACATTCCTTAAATTGTAGCCATTTGTTGAGTTTTTTTTTTGGTGTCTAATCCGCATATATATCACCATTGCCCTTGATTTTCTTGACTGTATATCTCTTAAATGTCAACATATACACGTGTGATTTAGTTTACGAAGATTTTTCAATGCCGAGAACCTCGATCAGAGAGTAAAAAAGGCATAAGGTTCACAATGGTGTAAAATTAAAATGGGATATACCGGGCTAGGATTCGAGTTACAGGAACAAGGGCCAAACCAACCACCCAAGAATGGAATCGTCGAGCGAAAACACTTGACAACCTCCTAAAAGCAGCTTTGCTAACCACCAGACCATTCTCCATCATTTACGAATCTGATGCCGTCACTAAACACATTCCTTAAATTGTAGCCATTTGTTGAGTGTTTTTTTTTGGTGTCTAATCCGCATATATATCACCATTGCCCTTGATTTTCTTGACTGTATATCTCTTAAATGTCAATATATACACGTGTGATTTAGTTTAGGAAGATTTTTCAATGCCGAGAACCTCGATCAGAGAGTAAAAAAGGCGTAAGGTTCACAATGGTGTAAATTTAAAATGGGATATACCGGGCTAGGATTTGAGTTACAGGAACAAGGGCCAAACCAACCACCCAAGAATGGAATCGTCAAGCGAAAACACTTGTCAACCTCCAAAAAGCAGCTTTGCTTACCACCAGACCATTCTCCATCATTTACGAATCTGATGCCTTCACTAAACACAGTCCTTAAATTGTAGCCATTTGTTGAGTGTTTTTTTTTGGTGTCTAATCCGCATATATATCACCATTGCCCTTGATTTTCTTGACTGTATATCTCTTAAATGTCAACATATACACGTGTGATTTAGTTTACGAAGATTTTTCAATGCCGAGAACCTCGATCAGAAAGTAAAAAAGGCGTAAGGTTCACAATGGTGTAAATTTAAAATGGGATATACTGGGCTAGGATTTGAGTTACAGGAACAAGGGCCAAACCAACCACCCAAGAATGGAATAATCGAGCGAAAACACTTAACAACCTCCTAGAAGCAGCTTTTCTTGCCACCAGACCTTTCTCCATCAATTAGGAATCTGATGCCGTCACTAAACACATTCCTTAAATTGTAGCCATTTGTTGAGTGTTTTTTTTTGTGTCTAATCCGCATATATATCACAATTGCCCTTGATTTTCTTGACTGTATATCTCTTAAATGTCAACATATACACGTGTGATTTAGTTTACGAAGATTTTTCAATGCCGAGAACCACGATCAGAGAGTAAAAAAGGCGTGAGTTCACAATGGTGTAAAATTAAAATGGGATGTTCCGGGCTAGGATTCGAGTTACAAGAACAAGGGCCAAACCAACCACCCAAGAATGGAATCGTCGAGCGAAAACACTTAACAACCTCCTAGAAGCAGCTTTTCTTGCCACCAGACCATTCTCCATCAATTAGGAATCTAATGCCCTCACTAAAAACATTCCTTAAATTGTAGCCATTTGTTGAGTGTTTTTTTGGTGTCTATTCCGCATATATATCACCATTGCCCTTGATTTTCTTGACTTTATATCTCTTAAATGTTAACATATACATGTGTGATTTAGTTTACGAAGATTTTTCAATGCCGAGAACCTCGATCAGAGAGTAAAAAGGCGTAAGGTTCACAATGGTGTAAAATTAAAATGGGATATACCGGGCTAGGATTCGAGTTACAGGAACAAGTGCCAAACCAACCACCCAAGAATGGAATCGTCGAACGAAAACACTTGACAACCTCCTAAAAGCAGCTTTGCTTACCACCAGACCATTCTCCATCATTTACGAATCTGATGCCGTCACAAAACACATTCCTTAAATTGTAGCCATTTGTTGAGTGTTTTTTTTTGGTGTCTAATCCGCATATATATCACCATTGCCCTTGATTTTCTTGACTGTATATCTCTTAAATGTCAATATATACACGTGTGATTTAGTTTACGAAGATTTTTCAATGCCGAGAACCTCGATCAGAAAGTAAAAAAGGCGTAAGGATCACAATGGTGTAAATTTAAAATGGGATATACCGGGCTAGGATTTGAGTTATAGGAACAATGGCCAAACCAACCGCCCAAGAATGGAATCATCGAGCGAAAACACTTGACAACCTCATAGAAGCAGCTTTTCTTGCTACCAGACATTTCTCCATCAGTTAGGAATTTGATGCCATCACTAAACACATTCCTTAAATTGTACTCATTTGTTGAGTGTTTTTTTTTGGTGTCTAATCCGCATATATATCACCATTGCCCTTGATTTTCTTGACTGTATATCTCTTAAATGTCAACATATACACGTGTGATTTAGTTTACGAAGATTTTTCAATGCCGAGAACCACGATCAGAGAGTAAAAAAGGCGTGAGTTCACAATGGTGTAAAATTAAAATGGGATGTTCCGGGCTAGGATTCGAGTTACAAGAACAAGGGCCAAACCAACCACCCAAGAATGGAATCGTCGAGCGAAAACACTTAACAACCTCCTAGAAGCAGCTTTTCTTGCCACCAGACCATTCTCCATCAATTAGGAATCTAATGCCCTCACTAAAAACATTCCTTAAATTGTAGCCATTTGTTGAGTGTTTTTTTTGGTGTCTATTCCGCATATATATCACCATTGCCCTTGATATTCTTGACTTTATATCTCTTAAATGTCAACATATACATGTGTGATTTAGTTTACGAAGATTTTTCAATGCCGAGAACCTCGATCAGAGAGTAAAAAGGCGTAAGGTTCACAATGGTGTAAAATTAAAATGGGATATACCGGGCTAGGATTCGAGTTACAGGAACAAGTGCCAAACCAACCACCCAAGAATGGAATCGTCGAACGAAAACACTTGACAACCTCCTAAAAGCAGCTTTGCTTACCACCAGACCATTCTCCATCATTTACGAATCTGATGCCGTCACTAAACACATTCCTTAAATTGTAGCCATTTGTTGAGTGTTTTTTTTTTGGTGTCTAATCCGCATATATATCACCATTGCCCTTGATTTTCTTGACTGTATATCTCTTAAATGTCAATATATACACGTGTGATTTAGTTTACGAAGATTTTTCAATGCCGAGAACCTCGATCAGAAAGTAAAAAAGGCGTAAGGATCACAATGGTGTAAATTTAAAATGGGATATACCGGGCTAGGATTTGAGTTATAGGAACAATGGCCAAACCAACCACCCAAGAATGGAATCATCGAGCGAAAACACTTGACAACCTCATAGAAGCAGCTTTTCTTGCCACCAGACATTTCTCCATCAGTTAGGAATTTGATGCCATCACTAAACACATTCCTTAAATTGTACCCATTTGTTGAGTGTTTTTTTTTGGTGTCTAATCCGCATATATATCACCATTGCCCTTGATTTTCTTGACTGTATATCTCTTAAATGTCAACATATACACGTGTGATTTAGTTTACGAATATTTTTCAATGCCGAGAACCAAGATCAGAGAGTAAAAAAGGCGTAAGGTTCACAATGGTGTAAAATTAAAATGGGATATACCGGGCTAGGATTCGAGTCACAGGAACAAGGGCCAAACAAACCACCCAAGAATGGAATCGTCGAGCGAAAACACTTGACAACCTCCTAAAAGCAGCTTTGCTTACCACCAGACCATTCTCCATCATTTACGAATCTGATGCCGTCACTAATCACATTACTTAAATTGTAGCCATTTGTTGAGTGTTTTTTTTTGGTGTCTAATCCGCATATATATCACCATTGCCCTTGATTTTCTTGACTGTATATCTCTTAAATGTCAACATATACACGTGTGATTTAGTTTACGAAGATTTTTCAATGCCGAGAACCTCGATCAGAGAGTAAAAAAGGCGTAAGGTTCACAATGGTGTAAAATTAAAATGGGATATACCGGGCTAGGATTCGAGTTACAGGAACAAGGGCCAAACCAACCACCCAAGAATGGAATCGTCAAGCGAAAACACTTAACAACCTCCTAGAAGCAGCTTTTCTTGCCACCAGACCATTCTCCATCAATTAGGAATCTAATGCCGTCACTAAACACATTCCTTAAATTGTAGCCATTTGTTGAGTATTTTCTTTGGTGTCTAATCCGCATATATATAACCATTGCCCTTGATTTTCTTGACTTTATATCTCTTAAATGTCAACATATACATGTGTGATTTAGTTTACGAAGATTTTTCAATGCCGAAAACCTCGATCAGAGAGTAAAAAAGGCGTAAGGTTCACAATGGTGTAAATTTAAAATGGGATATACCGGGCTAGGATTCGAGTTACAGGAACAAGTGCCAAACCAACCACCCAAGAATGGAATCGTCGAGCGAAAACACTTGACAACCTCCTAAAAGCAGCTTTGCTTACCACCAGACTATTCTCCATCATTTACGAATCTGATGCCGTCACTAAACACATTCCTTAAATTGTAGCCATTTGTTGAGTGTTTTTTTTTTGTGTCTAATCCGCATATATATCACCATTGCCCTTGATTTTCTTGACTGTATATCTATTAAATGTCAATATATACACGTGTGATTTAGTTTACGAAGATTTTTCAATGCCGAGAACCTCGATCAGAGAGTAAAAAAGGCGTAAGGTTCACAATGGTGTAAATTTAAAATGGGATATACCGGGCTAGGATTTGAGTTACAGGAACAAGGGCCAAACCAACCACCCAAGAATGGAATCGTCGGCGAAAACACTTGTCAACCTCCTAAAAGCAGCTTTGCTTACCACCAGACCATTCTCCATCATTTACGAATCTGATGCCGTCACTAAACACAATCCTTAAATTGTAGCCATTTGTTGAGTGTTTTTTTTGGTGTCTAATCCGCATATATATCACCATTGCCCTTGATTTTCTTGACTGTATATCTCTTAAATGTCAACATATACACGTGTGATTTAGTTTACGAAGATTTTTCAATGCCGAGAACCTCGATCAGAAAGTAAAAAAGGCGTAAGGTTCACAATGGTGTAAATTTAAAATGAGATATACCGGGCTAGGATTTGAGTTACAGGAACAAGGGCAAAACCAACCACCCAAGAATGGAATAGTCGAGCGAAAACACTTAACAACCTCCTAAAAGCAGCTTTTCTTGCCACCAGACCTTTCTCCATCAATTAGGAATCTGATGCCGTCACTAAACACATTCCTTAAATTGTAGCCATTTGTTGAGTGTTTTTTTTTGTGTCTAATCCGCATATATATCACAATTGCCCTTGATTTTCTTGACTGTATATCTCTTAAATGTCAACATATACACGTGTGATTTAGTTTATGAAGAGTTTTCAATGCCGAGGACCTCGATCAGAGAGTAAAAAAGGTGTAAGGTTCACAATGGTGTAAATTTAAAATGGGATATACCGGGCTAGGATTTGAGTTACAGGAACAAGGGCCAAACCAACCACCCAAGATTGGAATCGTCGAGCGAAAACACTTGTCGTACTCCTAAACGCAGCTTTGCTTACCACCAGACCATTCTCCATCATTTACGAATCTGATGCCGTCACTAAACACAGTCCTTAAATTGTAGCCATTTGTTGAGTGTTTTTTTTGTGTCTAATCCGCATATATATCACCATTGCCCTTGATTTTCTTGACTGTATATCTCTTAAATGTCAACATATACACGTCTGATTTAGTTTATGAAGATTTTTCAATGCCGAGAACCTCGATCAGAGAGTAAAAAAGGCGTAAGGTTCACAATGGTGTAAATTTAAAATGGGATATACCGGGCTAGGATTTGAGTTACAGGAACAAGGGCCAAACCAACCACCCAAGAATGGAATAGTCGAGCGAAAACACTTAACAACCTCCTAGAAGCAGCTTTTCTTGCCACCAGACCTTTCTCCATCAATTAGCAATCTGATGCCGTCACTAAACACATTCCTTAAATTGTAGCCATTTGTTGAGTGTTTTTTTTGGTGTCTAATCCGCATATATATCACCATTGCCCTTGATTTTCTTGACTTTATATCTCTTAAATGTCAACATATACATGTGTGATTTAGTTTACAAAGATTTTTCAATGCCGAGAACCTCGATCAGAGAGTAAAAAAGGCGTAAAGTTCACAATGGTGTAAAATTAAAATGGGATATACCGGGCTAGGATTCGAGTTACTGGAACAAGGGCCAAACCAACCACCCAAGAATGGAATCGTCGAGCGAAAACACTTAACAACCTCCTAGAAGCAGCTTTTCTTGCCACCAGACCATTCTCCATCAATTAGGAATCTAATGCCGTCACTAAACACATTCCTTAAATTGTAGCCATTTGTTGAGTGTTTTTTTTGGTGTCTAATCCGCATATATATCACCATTGCCCTTGATTTTCTTGACTTTATATCTCTTAAATGTCAACATATACATGTGTGATTTAGTTTACGAAGATTTTTCAATGCCGAGAACCTCGATCAGAGAGTAAAAAAGGCGTAAGGTTCACAATGGTGTAAATTTAAAATGGGATATACCGGGCTAGGATTTGAGTTACAGGAACAAGGGCCAAACCAACCACCCAAGAATGGAATCGTCGAGCGAAAACACTTGACAACCTCCTAAAAGCAGCTTTGCTTACCACCAGACTATTCTCCATCATTTAGGAATCTGATGCCGTCACTAAATACATTCCTTAAATTGTAGCCATTTGTTGAGTGTTTTTTTTTTGGTGTCTAATCCGCATATATATCACCATTGCCCTTGATTTTCTTAACTGTATATCTATTAAATGTCAATATATACACGTGTGATTTAGTTTACGAAGATTTTTCAATGCCGAGAACCTCGATCTGAGAGTAAAAAAGGCGTAAGGTTCACAATGGTGTAAATTTAAAATGGGATATACCGGGCTAGGATTTGAGTTACAGGAACAAGGGCCAAACCAACCACCCAAGAATGGAATCGTCGAGCGAAAACACTTGTCAACCTCCTAAAAGCAGCTTTGCTTACCACCAGACCATTCTCCATCATTTACGAATCTGATGCCGTCACTAAACACAATCCTTAAATTGTAGCCATTTGTTGAGTGTTTTTTTTGGTGTCTAATCCGCATATATATCACCATTGCCCTTGATTTTCTTGACTGTATATCTCTTAAATGTCAACATATACACGTGTGATTTAGTTTACGAAGATTTTTCAATGCCGAGAACCTCGATCAGAAAGTAAAAAAGGCGTAAGGTTCACAATGGTGTAAATTTAAAATGAGATATACCGGGCTAGGATTTGAGTTACAGGAACAAGGGCAAAACCAACCACCCAAGAATGGAATAGTCGAGCGAAAACACTTAACAACCTCGTAAAAGCAGCTTTTCTTGCCACCAGACCTTTCTCCATCAATTAGGAATCTGATGCCGTCACTAAACACATTCCTTAAATTGTAGCCATTTGTTGAGTGTTTTTTTTTGTGTCTAATCCGCATATATATCACAATTGCCCTTGATTTTCTTGACTGTATATCTCTTAAATGTCAACATATACACGTGTGATTTAGTTTATGAAGAGTTTTCAATGCCGAGGACCTCGATCAGAGAGTAAAAAAGGTGTAAGGTTCACAATGGTGTAAATTTAAAATGGGATATACCGGGCTAGGATTTGAGTTACAGGAACAAGGGCCAAACCAACCACCCAAGATTGGAATCGTCGAGCGAAAACACTTGTCGTACTCCTAAACGCAGCTTTGCTTACCACCAGACCATTCTCCATCATTTACGAATCTGATGCCGTCACTAAACACAGTCCTTAAATTGTAGCCATTTGTTGAGTGTTTTTTTTGTGTCTAATCCGCATATATATCACCATTGCCCTTGATTTTCTTGACTGTATATCTCTTAAATGTCAACATATACACGTCTGATTTAGTTTATGAAGATTTTTCAATGCCGAGAACCTCGATCAGAGAGTAAAAAAGGCGTAAGGTTCACAATGGTGTAAATTTAAAATGGGATATACCGGGCTAGGATTTGAGTTACAGGAACAAGGGCCAAACCAACCACCCAAGAATGGAATAGTCGAGCGAAAACACTTAACAACCTCCTAGAAGCAGCTTTTCTTGCCACCAGACCTTTCTCCATCAATTAGCAATCTGATGCCGTCACTAAACACATTCCTTAAATTGTAGCCATTTGTTGAGTGTTTTTTTTGGTGTCTAATCCGCATATATATCACCATTGCCCTTGATTTTCTTGACTTTATATCTCTTAAATGTCAACATATACATGTGTGATTTAGTTAACAAAGAGTTTTCAATGCCGAGAACCTCGATCAGAGAGTAAAAAAGGCGTAAGGTTCACAATGGTGTAAAATTAAAATGGGATATACCGGGCTAGGATTCGAGTTACTGGAACAAGGGCCAAACCAACCACCCAAGAATGGAATCGTCGAGCGAAAACACTTAACAACCTCCTAGAAGCAGCTTTTCTTGCCACCAGACCATTCTCCATCAATTAGGAATCTAATGCCGTCACTAAACACATTCCTTAAATTGTAGCCATTTGTTGAGTGTTTTTTTTGGTGTCTAATCCGCATATATATCACCATTGCCCTTGATTTTCTTGACTTTATATCTCTTAAATGTCAACATATACGTGTGTGATTTAGTTTACGAAGATTTTTCAATGCCGAGAACCTCGATCAGAGAGTAAAAAAGGCGTAAGGTTCACAATGGTGTAAATTTAAAATGGGATATACCGGGCTAGGATTCGAGTTACAGGAACAAGTGCCAAACCAACCACCCAAGAATGGAATCGTCGAGCGAAAACACTTGACAACCTCCTAAAAGCCGCTTTGCTTACCACCAGACTATTCTCCATCATTTACGAATCTGATGCCGTCACTAAACACATTCCTTAAATTGTAGCCATTTGTTGAGTGTTTTTTTTTGGTGTCTAATCCGCATATATATCACCATTGCCCTTGATTTTCTTGACTGTATATCTCTTAAATGTCAATATATACACGTGTGATTTAGTTTACGAAGATTTTTCAATGCCGAGAACCTCGATCAGAGAGTAAAAAAGGCGTAAGGTTCACAATGGTGTAAATTTAAAATGGGATATACCGGGCTAGGATTTGAGTTACAGGAACAAGGGCCAAACCAACCACCCAAGAATGGAATCGTCGAGCGAAAACACTTGTCAACCTCCTAAAAGCAGCTTTGCTTACCACCAGACCATTCTCCATCATTTACGAATCTGATGCCGTCACTAAACACAGTCCTTAAATTATAGCCATTTGTTGAGTGTTTTTTTTTGGTGTCTAATCCGCGTATATATCACCATTGCCCTTGATTTTCTTGACTGTATATCTCTTAAATGTCAACATATACACGTGTGATTTAGTTTACGAAGATTTTTCAATGCCGAGAACCTCGATCAGAAAGTAAAAAAGGCGTAAGGTTCACAATGGTGTAAATTTAAAATGGGATATACCGGGCTAGGATTTGAGTTACAGGAACAAGGGCAAAACCAACCACCCAAGAATGGAATAGTCGAGCGAAAACACTTAACAACCTCCTAGAAGCAGCTTTTCTTGCCACCAGACCTTTCTCCATCAATTAGGAATCTGATGCCGTCACTAAACACATTCCTTAAATTGTAGCCATTTGTTGAGTGTTTTTTTTTTTTGTGTCTAATCCGCATATATATCACAATTGCCCTTGATTTACTTGACTGTATATCTCTTAAATGTCAACATATACACGTGTGATTTAGTTTACGAAGATTTTTCAATGCCGAGAACCTCGATCAGAGAGTAAAAAAGGTGTAAGGTTCACAATGGTGTAAATTTAAAATGGGATATACCGGGCTAGGATTTGAGTTACAGGAACAAGGGCCAAACCAACCACCCAAGAATGGAATCGTCTAGCGAAAACACTTGTCAACCTCCTAAAAGCAGCTTTGCTTACCACCAGACCATTCTCCATCATTTACGAATCTGATGCCGTCACTAAACACAGTCCTTAAATTGTAGCCATTTGTTGAGTGTTTTTTTTTTTGTGTCTAATCCGCATATATATCACCATTGCCCTTGATTTTCTTGACTGTATATCTCTTAAATGTCAACATATACACGTCTGATTTAGTTTATGAAGATTTTTCAATGCCGAGAACCTCGATCAAAGAGTAAAAAAGGCGTAAGGTTCACAATGGTGTAAATTTAAAATGGGATATACCGGGCTAGGATTCGAGTTACAGGAACAAGTGCCAAACCAACCACCCAAGAATGGAATCGTCGAGCGAAAACACTTGACAACCTCCTAAAAGCAGCTTTGCTTACCACCAGACTATTCTCCATCATTTACGAATCTGATGCCGTCACTAAACACATTCCTTAAATTGTAGCCATTTGTTGAGTGTTTTTTTTTGGTGTCTAATCCGCATATATATCACCATTGCCCTTGATTTTCTTGACTGTATATCTCTTAAATGTCAATATATACACGTGTGATTTAGTTTACGAAGATTTTTCAATGCCGAGAACCTCGATCAGAGAGTAAAAAAGGCGTAAGGTTCACAATGGTGTAAATTTAAAATGGGATATACCGGGCTAGGATTTGAGTTACAGGAACAAGGGCCAAACCAACCACCCAAGAATGGAATCGTCGAGCGAAAACACTTGTCAACCTCCTAAAAGCAGCTTTGCTTACCACCAGACCATTCTCCATCATTTACGAATCTGATGCCGTCACTAAACACAGTCCTTAAATTATAGCCATTTGTTGAGTGTTTTTTTTTGGTGTCTAATCCGCGTATATATCACCATTGCCCTTGATTTTCTTGACTGTATATCTCTTAAATGTCAACATATACACGTGTGATTTAGTTTACGAAGATTTTTCAATGCCGAGAACCTCGATCAGAAAGTAAAAAAGGCGTAAGGTTCACAATGGTGTAAATTTAAAATGGGATATACCGGGCTAGGATTTGAGTTACAGGAACAAGGGCAAAACCAACCACCCAAGAATGGAATAGTCGAGCGAAAACACTTAACAACCTCCTAGAAGCAGCTTTTCTTGCCACCAGACCTTTCTCCATCAATTAGGAATCTGATGCCGTCACTAAACACATTCCTTAAATTGTAGCCATTTGTTGAGTGTTTTTTTTTTTTGTGTCTAATCCGCATATATATCACAATTGCCCTTGATTTACTTGACTGTATATCTCTTAAATGTCAACATATACACGTGTGATTTAGTTTACGAAGATTTTTCAATGCCGAGAACCTCGATCAGAGAGTAAAAAAGGTGTAAGGTTCACAATGGTGTAAATTTAAAATGGGATATACCGGGCTAGGATTTGAGTTACAGGAACAAGGGCCAAACCAACCACCCAAGAATGGAATCGTCTAGCGAAAACACTTGTCAACCTCCTAAAAGCAGCTTTGCTTACCACCAGACCATTCTCCATCATTTACGAATCTGATGCCGTCACTAAACACAGTCCTTAAATTGTAGCCATTTGTTGAGTGTTTTTTTTTTGTGTCTAATCCGCATATATATCACCATTGCCCTTGATTTTCTTGACTGTATATCTCTTAAATGTCAACATATACACGTCTGATTTAGTTTATGAAGATTTTTCAATGCCGAGAACCTCGATCAAAGAGTAAAAAAGGCGTAAGGTTCACAATGGTGTAAATTTAAAATGGGATATACCGGGCTAGGATTTGAGTTACAGGAACAAGGGCCAAACCAACCACCAAAGAATGGAATAGTCGAGCGAAAACACTTAACAACCTCCTAGAAGCAGCTTTTCTTGCCACCAGACCTTTCTCCATCAATTAGCAATCTGATGCCGTCACTAAACACATTCCTTAAATTGTAGCCATTTGTTGAGTGTTTTTTTTGGTGTCTAATCCGCATATATATCACCATTGCCCTTGATTTTCTTGACTTTATATCTCTTAAATGTCAACATATACATGTGTGATTTAGTTTACGAAGATTTTTCAATGCCGAGAACCTCGATCAGAGAGTAAAAAAGGCGTAAGGTTCACAATGGTGTAAAATTAAAATGGGATATACCGGGCTAGGATTCGAGTTACAGGAACAAGGGCCAAACCAACCACCCAAGAATGGAATCGTCGAGCGAAAACACTTAACAACCTCCTAGAAGCAGCTTTTCTTGCCACCAGACCATTCTCCATCAATTAGGAATCTAATGCCGTCACTAAACACATTCCTTAAATTGTAGCCATTTGTTGAGTGTTTTTTTTGGTGTTAATCCGCATATATATCACCATTTCCCTTGATTTTCTTGACCTTATATCTCTTAAATGTCAACATATACATGTGTGATTTAGTTTACGAAGATTTTTCAATGCCGAGAACCTCGATCAGAGAGTAAAAAAGGCGTAAGGTTCACAATGGTGTAAATTTAAAATGGGATATACCGGGCTAGGATTCGAGTTACAGGAACAAGTGCCAAACCAACCACCCAAGAATGGAATCGTCGAGCGAAAACACTTGACAACCTCCTAAAAGCAGCTTTGCTTACCACCAGACTATTCTCCATCATTTACGAATCTGATGCCGTCACTAAACACATTCCTTAAATTGTAGCGATTTGTTGAGTGTTTTTTTTTTGTGTCTAATCCGCATATATATCACCATTGCCCTTGATTTTCTTGACTGTATATCTCTTAAATGTCAATATATACACGTGTGATTTAGTTTACGAAGATTTTTCAATGCCGAGAACCTCGATCAGAGAGTAAAAAAGGCGTAAGGTTCACAATGGTGTAAATTTAAAATGGGATATACCGGGCTAGGATTTGAGTTACAGGAACAAGGGCCAAACCAACCACCCAAGAATGGAATCGTCGAGCGAAAACACTTGTCAACCTCCTAAAAGCAGCTTTGCTTACCACCAGACCATTCTCCATCAATTACGAATCTGATGCCGTCACTAAACACAGTCCTTAAATTGTAGCCATTTGTTGAGCGTTTTTTTTGGTGTCTAATCCGCATATATATCACCATTGCCCTTGATTTTCTTGACTGTATATCTCTTAAATGTCAATACATACACGTGTGATTTAGTTTACGAAGATTTTTCAATGCCGAGAACCTCGATCAGAAAGTAAAAAAGGCGTAAGGTTCACAATGGTGTAAATTTAAAATGGGATATACCGGGCTAGGATTTGAGTTACAGGAACAAGGGCAAAACCAACCACCCAAGAATGGAATAGTCGAGAGAAAACACTTAACAACCTCCTAGAAGCAGCTTTTCTTGCCACCAGACCTTTCTCCATCAATTAGGAATCTGATGCCGTCACTAAACACATTCCTTAAATTGTAGCCATTTGTTGAGTGTTTTTTTTTTGTGTCTAATCCGCATATATATCACAATTGCCCTTGATTTTCTTGACTGTATATCTCTTAAATGTCAACATATACACGTGTGATTTAGTTTACGAAGATTTTTCAATGCCGAGAACCTCGATCAGAGAGTAAAAAAGGTGTAAGGTTCACAATGGTGTAAATTTAAAATGGGATATTCCGGGCTAGGATTTGAGTTACAGGAACAAGGGCCAAACCAACCACCCAAGAATGGAATCGTCGAGCGAAAACACTTGTCAACCTCCTAAAAGCAGTTTTGCTTACCACCAGACCATTCTCCATCATTTACGAATCTGATGCCGTCACTAAACACAGTCCTTAAATTGTAGCCATTTGTTGAGTGTTTTTTTTTGTGTCTAATCCGCATATATATCACCATTGCCCTTGATTTTCTTGACTGTATATCTCTTAAATGTCAACATATACACGTCTGATTTAGTTTATGAAGATTTTTCAATGCCGAGAACCTCGATCAGAGAGTAAAAAAGGCGTAAGGTTCACAATGGTGTAAATTTAAAATGGGATATACCGAGCTAGGATTTGAGTTACAGGAACAAGGGCCAAACCAACCACCCAAGAATGGAATAGTCGAGCGAAAACAATTAACAACCTCCTAGAAGCAGCTTTTCTTGCCACCAGACCTTTCTCCATCAATTAGCAATCTGATGCCGTCACTAAACACATTCCTTAAATTGTAGCCATTTGTTGAGTGTTTTTTTTGGTGTCTAATCCGCATATATATCACCATTGCCCATGATTTTCTTGACTTTATATCTCTTAAATGTCAACATATACATGTGTGATTTAGTTTACGAAGATTTTTCAATGCCGAGAACCTCGATCAGAGAGTAAAAAAGGCGTAAGGTTCACAATGGTGTAAAATTAAAATGGGATATACCGGGCTAGGATTCGAGTTACAGGAACAAGTACCAAACCAACCACCCAAGAATGGAATCATCGAGCGAAAATACTTGACAACCTCCTAAAAGCAGCTTTGCTTACCACCAGACCATTCTCCATCATTTACGAATCTGATGCCGTCACTAAATACATTCCTTAAATTGTAGCCATTTGTTGAGTGTTTTTTTTTTGGTGTCTAATCCGCATATATATCACCATTGCCCTTGATTTTCTTGACTGTATATCTCTTAAATGTCAATATATACACGTGTGATTTAGTTTACGAAGATTTTTCAATGCCGAGAACCTTGATCAGAGAGTAAAAAAGGCGTAAGGTTCACAATGGTGTAAATTTAAAATGGGATATACCGGGCTAGGATTTGAGTTACAGGAACAAGGGCCAAACCAACCACCCAAGAATGGAATCGTCGAGCGAAAACACTTGACAACCTCCTAAAAGCAGCTTTGCTTACCACCAGACCATTCTCCATCATTTACGAATCTGATGCCGTCACTAAACACATTCCTTAAATTGTAGCCATTTGTTGAGTGTTTTTTTTTTGTGTCTAATCCGCATATATATCACCATTGCCCTTGATTTTCTTGACTGTATATCTCTTAAATGTCGACATATACACGTGTGATTTAGTTTACGAAGATTTTTCAATGCCGAGAACCTCGATCAGAAAGTAAAAAAGGCGTAAGGTTCACAATGGTGTAAATTTAAAATGGGATATACCGGGCTAGGATTTGAGTTACAGGAACTAGGGCAAAACCAACCACCCAAGAATGGAATAGTCGAGCGAAAACACTTAACAACCTCCTAGAAGCAGCTTTTCTTGCCACCAGACCTTTCTCCATCAATTAGGAATCTTATGCCGTCACTAAACACATTCCTTAAATTGTAGCCATTTGTTGAGTGTTTTTTTTTTTGTGTCTAATCATCATATATATCACAATTGCCCTTGATTTTCTTGACTGTATATCTCTTAAATGTCAACATATACACGTGTGATTTAGTTTACGAAGATTTTTCAATGCCGAGAACCTCGATCAGAGAGTAAAAAAGGTGTAAGGTTCACAATGGTGTAAATTTAAAATGGGATATACCGGGCTAGGATTTGAGTTACAGGAACAAGGGCCAAACCAACCACCTAAGAATGGAATCGTCGAGCGAAAACACTTGTCAACCTCCTAAAAGCAGCTTTGCTTACCACCAGACCATTCTCCATCATTTACGAATCTGATGCCGTCACTAAACACAGTCCTTAAATTGTAGCCATTTGTTGAGTGTTTTTTTTTTGTCTAATCCGCATATATATCACCATTGCCCTTGATTTTCTTGACTGTATATCTCTTAAATGTCAACATATACACGTCTGATTTAGTTTATGAAGAGTTTTCAATGCCGAGAACCTCGATCAGAGAGTAAAAAAGGCGTAAGGTTCACAATGGTGTAAATTTAAAATGGGATATACCGGGCTAGGATTTGAGTTACAGGAACAAGGGCCAAACCAACCACCCAAGAATGGAATAGTCGAGCGAAAACAATTAACAACCTCCTAGAAGCAGCTTTTCTTGCCACCAGACCTTTCTCCATCAATTAGCAATCTAATGCCGTCACTAAACACATTCCTTAAATTGTAGCCATTTGTTGAGTGTTTTTTTTGGTGTCTAATCCGCATATATATCACCATTGCCCTTGATTTTCTTGACTGTATATCTCTTAAATGTCAACATATACACGTGTGATTTAGTTTACGAAGATTTTTCAATGCCGAGAACCTCGATCAGAGAGTAAAAAAGGTGTAAGGTTCACAATGGTGTAAATTTAAAATGGGATATACCGGGCTAGGATTTGAGTTACAGGAACAAGGGCCAAACCAACCACCCAAGAATGGAATCGTCGAGCGAAAACACTTGTCAACCTCCTAAAAGCAGCTTTGCTTACCACCAGACCATTCTCCATCCTTTACGAATCTGATGCCGTCACTAAACACAGTCCTTAAATTGTAGCCATTTGTTGAGTGTTTTTTTTTGTGTCTAATCCGCATATATATCACCATTGCCCTTGATTTTCTTGACTGTATATCTCTTAAATGTCAACATATACACGTCTGATTTAGTTTATGAAGATTTTTCAATGCCGAGAACCTCGATCAGAGAGTAAAAAAGGCGTAAGGTTCACAATGGTGTAAATTTAAAATGGGATATACCGAGCTAGGATTTGAGTTACAGGAACAAGGGCCAAACCAACCACCCAAGAATGGAATAGTCGAGCGAAAACAATTAACAACCTCTTAGAAGCAGCTTTTCTTGCCACCACACCTTTCTCCATCAATTAGCAATCTGATGCCGTCACTAAACACATTCCTTAAATTGTAGCCATTTGTTGAGTGTTTTTTTTGGTGTCTAATCCGCATATATATCACCATTGCCCTTGATTTTCTTGACTTTATATCTCTTAAATGTCAACATATACATGTGTGATTTAGTTTACGAAGATTTTTCAATGCCGAGAACCTCGATCAGAGAGTAAAAAAGGCGTAAGGTTCACAATGGTGTAAAATTAAAATGGGATATACCGGGCTAGGATTCGAGTTACAGGAACAAGTACCAAACCAACCACCCAAGAATGGAATCGTCGAGCGAAAACACTTGACAACCTCCTAAAAGCAGCTTTGCTTACCACCAGACCATTCTCCATCATTTACGAATCTGATGCCGTCACTAAATACATTCCTTAAATTGTAGCCATTTGTTGAGTGTTTTTTTTTGGTGTCTAATCCGCATATATATCACCATTGCCCTTGATTTTCTTGACTATCTCTTAAATGTCAATATATACACGTGTGATTTAGTTTACGAACATTTTTCAATGCCGAGAACCTTGATCAGAGAGTAAAAAAGGCGTAAGGTTCACAATGGTGTAAATTTAAAATGGGATATACCGGGCTAGGATTTGAGTTACAGGAACAAGGGCCAAACCAACCACCCAAGAATGGAATCGTCGAGCGAAAACACTTGACAACCTCCTAAAAGCAGCTTTGCTTACCACCAGACCATTCTCCATCATTTACGAATCTGATGCCGTCACTAAACACATTCCTTAAATTGTAGCCATTTGTTGAGTGTTTTTTTTTTGTGTCTAATCCGCATATATATCACCATTGCCCTTTATTTTCTTGACTGTATATCTCTTAAATGTCGACATATACACGTGTGATTTAGTTTACGAAGATTTTTCAATGCCGAGAACCTCGATCAGAAATTAAAAAATCGTAAGGTTCACAATGGTGTAAATTTAAAATGGGATATACCGGGCTAGGATTTGAGTTACAGGAACAAGGGCAAAACCAACCACCCAAGAATGGAATAGTCGAGCGAAAACACTTAACAACCTCCTAGAAGCAGCTTTTCTTGCCACCAGACCTTTCTCCATCAATTAGGAATCTGATGCCGTCACTAAACACATTCCTTAAATTGTAGCCATTTGTTGAGTGTTTTTTTTTTGTGTCTAATCCGCATATATATCACAATTGCCCTTGATTTTCTTGACTGTATATCTCTTAAATGTCAACATATACACGTGTGATTTAGTTTACGAAGATTTTTCAATGCCGAGAACCTCGATCAGAGAGTAAAAAAGGTGTAAGGTTCACAATGGTGTAAATTTAAAATGGGATATACCGGGCTAGGATTTGAGTTACAGGAACAAGGGCCAAACTAACCACCCAAGAATGGAATCGTCGAGCGAAAACACTTGTCAACCTCCTAAAAGCAGCTTTGCTTACCACCAGACCATTCTCCATCATTTACGAATCTGATGCCGTCACTAAACACAGTCCTTAAATTGTAGCCATTTGTTGAGTGTTTTTTTTTTGTGTCTAATCCGCATATATATCACCATTGCCCTTGATTTTCTTGACTGTATATCTCTTAAATGTCAACATATACACGTCTGATTTAGTTTATGAAGATTTTTCAATGCCGAGAACCTCGATCAGAGAGTAAAAAAGGCGTAAGGTTCACAATGGTGTAAATTTAAAATGGGATATACCGGGCTAGGATTTGAGTTACAGGAACAAGGGCCAAACCAACCACCCAAGAATGGAATAGTCGAGCGAAAACAATTAATAACCTCCTAGAAGCAGCTTTTCTTGCCACCAGACCTTTCTCCATCAATTAGCAATCTGATGCCGTCACTAAACACATTCCTTAAATTGTAGCCATTTGTTGAGTGTTTTTTTTGGTGTCTAATCCGCATATATATCACCATTGCCCTTGATTTTCTTGACTTTATATCTCTTAAATGTCAACATATACATGTGTGATTTAGTTTACGAAGATTTTTCAATGCCGAGAACCTCGATCAGAGAGTAAAAAAGGCGTAAGGTTCACAATGGTGTAAAATTAAAATGGGATATACCGGGCTAGGATTCGAGTTACATGAACAAGTACCAAACCAACCACCCAAGAATGGAATCGTCGAGCGAAAACACTTGACAACCTCCTAAAAGCAGCTTTGCTTACCACCAGACCATTCTCCATCATTTACGAATCTGATGCCGTCACTAAATACATTCCTTAAATTGTAGCCATTTGTTGAGTGTTTTTTTTTGGTGTCTAATCCGCATATATATCACCATTGCCCTTGATTTTCTTGACTGTATATCTCTTAAATGTCAATATATACACGTGTGATTTAGTTTACGAAGATTTTTCAATGCCGAGAACCTTGATCAGAGAGTAAAAAAGGCGTAAGGTTCACAATGGTGTAAATTTAAAATGGGATATACCGGGCTAGGATTTGAGTTACAGGAACAAGGGCCAAACCAACCACCCAAGAATGGAATCGTCGAGCGAAAACACTTGACAACCTCCTAAAAGCAGCTTTGCTTACCACCAGACCATTCTCCATCATTTACGAATCTGATGCCGTCACTAAACACATTCCTTAAATTGTAGCCATTTGTTGAGTGTTTTTTTTTGGTGTCTAATCCGCATATATATCACCATTTCCCTTGATTTTCTTGACTGTATATCTCTTAAATGTCGACATATACACGTGTGATTTAGTTTACGAAGATTTTTCAATGCCGAGAACCTCGATCAGAAAGTAAAAAATGCGTAAGGTTCACAATGGTGTAAATTTAAAATGGGATATACCGGGCTAGGATTTGAGTTACAGGAACAAGGGCAAAACCAACCACCCAAGAATGGAATAGTCGAGCGAAAACACTTAACAACCTCCTAGAAGCAGCTTTTCTTGCCACCAGACCTTTCTCCATCAATTAGGAATCTGATGCCGTCACTAAACACATTCCTTAAATTGTAGCCATTTGTTGAGTGTTTTTTTTTGTGTCTAATCCGCATATATATCACAATTGCCCTTGATTTTCTTGACTGTATATCTCTTAAATGTCAACATATACACGTGTGATTTAGTTTACGAAGATTTTTCAATGCCGAGAACCTCGATCAGAGAGTAAAAAAGGTGTAAGGTTCACAATGGTGTAAATTTAAAATGGGATATACCGGGCTAGGATTTGAGTTACAGGAACAAGGGCCAAACCAACCACCCAAGAATGGAATCGTCGAGCGAAAACACTTGTCAATCTCCTAAAAGCAGCTTTGCTTACCACCAGACCATTCTCCATCATTTACGAATCTGATGCCGTCACTAAACACAGTCCTTAAATTGTAGCCATTTGTTGAGTGTTTTTTTTTTTGTGTCTAATCCGCATATATATCACCATTGCCCTTGATTTTCTTGACTGTATATCTCTTAAATGTCAACATATACACGTCTGATTTAGTTTATGAAGATTTTTCAATGCCGAGAACCTCGATCAGAGAGTAAAAAAGGCGTAAGGTTCACAATGGTGTAAATTTAAAATGGGATATACCGGGCTAGGATTTGAGTTACAGGAACAAGGGCCAAACCAACCACCCAAGAATGGAATAGTCGAGGGAAAACAATTAACAACCTCCTAGAAGCAGCTTTTCTTGCCACCAGACCTTTCTCCATCAATTAGCAATCTGATGCTGTCACTAAACACATTCCTTAAATTGTAGCCATTTGTTGAGTGTTTTTTTTGGTGTCTAATCCGCATATATATCACCATTGCCCTTGATTTTCTTGACTTTATATCTCTTAAATGTCAACATATACATGTGTGATTTAGTTTACGAAGATTTTTCAATGCCGAGAACCTCGATCAGAGAGTAAAAAAGGCGTAAGGTTCACAATGGTGTAAAATTAAAATGGGATATACCGGGCTAGGATTCGAGTTACAGGAACAAGGGCCAAACCAACCACCCAAGAATGGAATCGTCGAGCGAAAACACTTAACAACCTCCTAGAAGCAGCTTTGCTAGCCACCAGACCATTCTCCATCAATTAGGAATCTAATGCCGTCACTAAACACATTCCTTAAATTGTAGCCATTCGTTGAGTGTTTTTTTTGGTGTCTAATCCGCATATATATCACCATTGCCCTTGATTTTCTTGAATTTATATCTCTTAAATGTCAACATATACATGTGTGATTTAGTTTACGAAGATTTTTCAATGTCGAGAACCTCGATCAGAGAGTAAAAAAGGCGTAAGGTTCACAATGGTGTAAAATTAAAATGGGATATACCGGGCTAGGATTCGAGTTACAGGAACAAGTGCCAAACCAACCACCCAACAATGGAATCGTCGAGCGAAAACACTTCACAACCTCCTAAAAGCAGCTTTGCTTACCACCAGACCATTCTCCATCATTTACGAATCTGATGCCGTCACTAAACACATTCCTTAAATTGTATCCATTTGTTGAGTGTTTTTTTTTTGGTGTCTAATCCGCATATATATCACCATTGCCCTTGATTTTCTTGACTGTATATCTCTTAAATGTCGACATATACACGTGTGATTTAGTTTACGAAGATTTTTCAATGCCGAGAACCTCGATCAGAAAGTAAAAAATGCGTAAGGTTCACAATGGTGTAAATTTAAAATGGGATATACCGGGCTAGGATTTGAGTTACAGGAACAAGGGCAAAACCAACCACCCAAGAATGGAATAGTCGAGCGAAAACACTTAACAACCTCCTAGAAGCAGCTTTTCTTGCCACCAGACCTTTCTCCATCAATTAGGAATCTGATGCCGTCACTAAACACATTCCTTAAATTGTAGCCATTTGTTGAGTGTTTTTTTTGTGTCTAATCCGCATATATATCACAATTGCCCTTGATTTTCTTGACTGTATATCTCTTAAATGTCAACATATACACGTGTGATTTAGTTTACGAAGATTTTTCAATGCCGAGAACCTCGATCAGAGAGTAAAAAAGGTGTAAGGTTCACAATGGTGTAAATTTAAAATGGGATATACCGGGCTAGGATTTGAGTTACAGGAACAAGGGCCAAACCAACCACCCAAGAATGGAATCGTCGAGCGAAAACACTTGTCAACCTCCTAAAAGCAGCTTTGCTTACCACCAGACCATTCTCCATCATTTACGAATCTGATGCCGTCACTAAACACAGTCCTTAAATTGTAGCCATTTGTTGAGTGTTTTTTTTTTGTGTCTAATCCGCATATATATCACCATTGCCCTTGATTTTCTTGACTGTATATCTCTTAAATGTCAACATATACACGTCTGATTTAGTTTATGAAGATTTTTCAATGCCGAGAACCTCGATCAGAGAGTAAAAAAGGCGTAATGTTCACAATGGTGTAAATTTAAAATGGGATATACCGGGCTAGGATTTGTGTTACAGGAACAAGGGCCAAACCAACCACCCAAGAATGGAATAGTCGAGCGAAAACAATTAACAACCTCCTAGAAGCAGCTTTTCTTGCCACCAGACCTTTCTCCATCAATTAGCAATCTGATGCCGTCACTAAACACATTCCTTAAATTGTAGCCATTTGTTGAGTGTTTTTTTTGGTGTCTAATCCGCATATATATCACCATTGCCCTTGATTTTCTTGACTTTATATCTCTTAAATGTCAACATATACATGTGTGATTTAGTTTACGAAGATTTTTCAATGCCGAGAACCTCGATCAGAGAGTAAAAAAGGCGTAAGGTTCACAATGGTGTAAAATTAAAATGGGATATACCGGGATAGGATTCGAGTTAGAGGAACAAGTGCCAAACCAACCACCCAAGAATGGAATCGTCGAGCGAAAACACTTGACAACCTCCTAAAAGCAGCTTTGCTTACCACCAGACCATTCTCCATCATTTACGAATCTGATGCCGTCACTAAACACATTCCTTAAATTGTAGCCATTTGTTGAGTGTTTTTTTTTTGGTGTCTAATCCGCATATATATCACCATTGCCCTTGATTTTCTTGACTGTATATCTCTTAAATGTCAATATATACACGTGTGATTTAGTTTACGAAGATTTTTCAATGCCGAGAACCTCGATCAGAGAGTAAAAAAGGCGTAAGGTTCACAATGGTGTAAATTTAAAATGGGATATACCGGGCTAGGATTCGAGTTACAGGAACAAGGGCCAAACCAACCACCCAAGAATGGAATCGTCGAGCGAAAACACTTGACAACCTCCTAAAAGCAGCTTTGCTTACCACCAGACCATTCTCCATCATTTACGAATCTGATGCCGTCACTAAACACATTCCTTAAATTGTAGCCATTTGTTGAGTGTTTTTTTTTTTTTTGGTGTCTAATCCGCATATATATCACCATTGCCCTTGATTTTCTTGACTGTATATCTCTTAAATGTCAACATATACACGTGTGATTTAGTTTACGAAGATTTTTCAATGCCGAGAACCTCGATCAGAGAGTAAAAAAGGCGTAAGGTTCACAATGGTGTAAAATTAAAATGGGATATACCGGGCTAGGATTCGAGTTACAGGAACAAGGGCCAAACCAACCACCCAAGAATGGAATCGTCGAGCGAAAACACTTAACAACCTCCTAGAAGCAGCTTTTCTAGCCACCAGACCATTCTCCATCAATTAGGAATCTAATGCCGTCACTAAACACATTCCTTAAATTGTAGCCATTCGTTGAGTGTTTTTTTTGGTGTCTAATCCGCATATATATCACCATTGCCCTTGATTTTCTTGAATTTATATCTCTTAAATGTCAACATATACATGTGTGATTTAGTTTACGAAGATTTTTCAATGTCGAGAACCTCGATCAGAGAGTAAAAAAGGCGTAAGGTTCACAATGGTGTAAAATTAAAATGGGATATACCGGGCTAGGATTCGAGTTACAGGAACAAGTGCCAAACCAACCACCCAACAATGGAATCGTCGAGCGAAAACACTTCACAACCTCCTAAAAGCAGCTTTGCTTACCACCAGACCATTCTCCATCATTTACGAATCTGATGCCGTCACTAAACACATTCCTTAAATTGTAGCCATTTGTTGAGTGTTTTTTTTTTTTTGGTGTCTAATCCGCATATATATCACTATTTCCCTTGATTTTCTTGACTGTATATCTCTTAAATGTCAACATATACACGTGTGATTTAGTTTACGAAGATTTTTCAATGCCGAGAACCTCGATCAGAGAGTAAAAAAGGCGTAAGGTTCACAATGGTGTAAAATTAAAATGGGATATACCGGGCTAGGATTCGAGTTACAGGAACAAGGGCCAAACCAACCACCCAAGAATGGAATCGTCGAGCGAAAACACTTAACAACCTCCTAGAAGCAGCTTTTCTAGCCACCAGACCATTCTCCATCAATTAGGAATCTAATGCCGTCACTAAACACATTCCTTAAATTGTAGCCATTCGTTGAGTGTTTTTTTTGGTGTCTAATCCGCATATATATCACCATTGCCCTTGATTTTCTTGACTTTATATCTCTTAAATGTCAACATATACATGTGTGATTTAGTTTACGAAGATTTTTCAATGCCGGGAACCTCGATCAGAGAGTAAAAAAGGCGTAAGGTTCACAATGGTGTAAAATTAAAATGGGATATACCGGGCTAGGATTCGAGTTACAGGAACAAGTGCCAAACCAACCACCCAAGAATGGAATCGTCGAGCGAAAACACTTGACAACCTCCTAAAAGCAGCTTTGCTTACCACCAGACCATTCTCAATCATTTACGAATCTGATGCCGTCACTAAACACATTCCTTAAATTGTAGCCATTTGTTGAGTGTTTTTTTTGGTGTCTAATCCGCATATATATCACCATTGCCCTTGATTTTCTTGACTGTATATCTCTTACATGTCAATATATACACGTGTGATTTAGTTTACGAAGATTTTTCAATGCCGAGAACCTCGATCAGAGAGTAAAAAAGGCGTAAGGTTCACAATGGTGTAAATTTAAAATGGGATATACCGGGCTAGGATTTGAGTTACAGGAACAAGGGCCAAACCAACCACCCAAGAATGGAATCGTCGAGCGAAAACACTTGACAACCTCCTAAAAGCAGCTTTGCTTACCACCAGACCATTCTCCATCATTTACGAATCTGATGCCGTCACTAAACACATTCCTTAAATTGTAGCCATTTGTTGAGTGTTTTTTTTGGTGTCTAATCCGCATATATATCACCATTGCCCTTGATTTTCTTGACTGTATATCTCTTAAATGTCAACATATACATGTGTGATTTAGTTTACGAAGATTTTTCAATGCCGAGAACCTCGATCAGAGAGTAAAAAGGCGTAAGGTTCACAATGGTGTAAAATTAAAATGGGATATACCGGGCTAGGATTCGAGTTACAGGAACAAGGGCCAAACCAACCACCCAAGAATGGAATAGTCGAGCGAAAACACTTGACAACCTCCTAGAAGCAGCTTTTCTAGCCACCAGACCATTCTCCATCATTTACGAATCTGATGCCGTCACTAAACACATTCCTTAAATTGTAGCCATTTGTTGAGTGTTTTTTTTTTTTTGGTGTCTAATCCGCATATATATCACAATTGCCCTTGATTTTCTTGACTGTATATCTCTTAAATGTCAACATATACACGTGTGATTTAGTTTACGGAGATTTTTCAATGCCGAGAACCTCGATCAGAGAGTAAAAAAGGCGTAAGGTTCACAATGGTGTAAAATTAAAATGGGATATACCGGGCTAGGATTCGAGTTACAGGAACAAGGGCCAAACCAACCACCCAAGAATGGAATCGTCGAGCGAAAACACTTAACAACCTCCTAGAAGCAGCTTTTCTAGCCACCAGACCATTCTCCATCAATTAGGAATCTAATGCCGTCACTAAACACATTCCTTAAATTGTAGCCATTCGTTGAGTGTTTTTTTTGGTGTCTAATCCGCATATATATCACCATTGCCCTTGATTTTCTTGAATTTATATCTCTTAAATGTCAACATATACATGTGTGATTTAGTTTACGAAGATTTTTCAATGTCGAGAACCTCGATCAGAGAGTAAAAAAGGCGTAAGGTTCACAATGGTGTAAAATTAAAATGGGATATACCGGGCTAGGATTCGAGTTACAGGAACAAGTGCCAAACCAACCACCCAACAATGGAATCGTCGAGCGAAAACACTTCACAACCTCCTAAAAGCAGCTTTGCTTACCACCAGACCATTCTCCATCATTTACGAATCTGATGCCGTCACTAAACACATTCCTTAAATTGTAGCCATTTGTTGAGTGTTTTTTTTTTTTTTGGTGTCTAATCCGCATATATATCACTATTTCCCTTGATTTTCTTGACTGTATATCTCTTAAATGTCAACATATACACGTGTGATTTAGTTTACGAAGATTTTTCAATGCCGAGAACCTCGATCAGAGAGTAAAAAAGGCGTAAGGTTCACAATGGTGTAAAATTAAAATGGGATATACCGGGCTAGGATTCGAGTTACAGGAACAAGGGCCAAACCAACCACCCAAGAATGGAATCGTCGAGCGAAAACACTTAACAACCTCCTAGAAGCAGCTTTTCTAGCCACCAGACCATTCTCCATCAATTAGGAATCTAATGCCGTCACTAAACACATTCCTTAAATTGTAGCCATTCGTTGAGTGTTTTTTTTGGTGTCTAATCCGCATATATATCACCATTGCCCTTGATTTTCTTGACTTTATATCTCTTAAATGTCAACATATACATGTGTGATTTAGTTTACGAAGATTTTTCAATGCCGGGAACCTCGATCAGAGAGTAAAAAAGGCGTAAGGTTCACAATGGTGTAAAATTAAAATGGGATATACCGGGCTAGGATTCGAGTTACAGGAACAAGTGCCAAACCAACCACCCAAGAATGGAATCGTCGAGCGAAAACACTTGACAACCTCCTAAAAGCAGCTTTGCTTACCACCAGACCATTCTCAATCATTTACGAATCTGATGCCGTCACTAAACACATTCCTTAAATTGTAGCCATTTGTTGAGTGTTTTTTTTGGTGTCTAATCCGCATATATATCACCATTGCCCTTGATTTTCTTGACTGTATATCTCTTACATGTCAATATATACACGTGTGATTTAGTTTACGAAGATTTTTCAATGCCGAGAACCTCGATCAGAGAGTAAAAAAGGCGTAAGGTTCACAATGGTGTAAATTTAAAATGGGATATACCGGGCTAGGATTTGAGTTACAGGAACAAGGGCCAAACCAACCACCCAAGAATGGAATCGTCGAGCGAAAACACTTGACAACCTCCTAAAAGCAGCTTTGCTTACCACCAGACCATTCTCCATCATTTACGAATCTGATGCCGTCACTAAACACATTCCTTAAATTGTAGCCATTTGTTGAGTGTTTTTTTTGGTGTCTAATCCGCATATATATCACCATTGCCCTTGATTTTCTTGACTGTATATCTCTTAAATGTCAACATATACATGTGTGATTTAGTTTACGAAGATTTTTCAATGCCGAGAACCTCGATCAGAGAGTAAAAAGGCGTAAGGTTCACAATGGTGTAAAATTAAAATGGGATATACCGGGCTAGGATTCGAGTTACAGGAACAAGGGCCAAACCAACCACCCAAGAATGGAATAGTCGAGCGAAAACACTTGACAACCTCCTAGAAGCAGCTTTTCTAGCCACCAGACCATTCTCCATCATTTACGAATCTGATGCCGTCACTAAACACATTCCTTAAATTGTAGCCATTTGTTGAGTGTTTTTTTTTTTTGGTGTCTAATCCGCATATATATCACAATTGCCCTTGATTTTCTTGACTGTATATCTCTTAAATGTCAACATATACACGTGTGATTTAGTTTACGAAGATTTTTCAATGCCGAGAACCTCGATCAGAGAGTAAAAAAGGCGTAAGGTTCACAATGGTGTAAAATTAAAATGGGATATACCGGGCTAGGATTCGAGTTACAGGAACAAGGGCCAAACCAACCACCCAAGAATGGAATCGTCGAGCGAAAACACTTAACAACCTCCTAGAAGCAGCTTTTCTAGCCACCAGACCATTCTCCATCAATTAGGAATCTAATGCCGTCACTAAACACATTCCTTAAATTGTAGCCATTCGTTGAGTGTTTTTTTTGGTGTCTAATCCGCATATATATCAGCATTGCCCTTGATTTTCTTGACTTTATATCTCTTAAATGTCAACATATACATGTGTGATTTAGTTTACGAAGATTTTTTCAATGCCGAGAACCTCGATCCGAGAGTAAAAAAGGCGTAAGGTTCACAATGGTGTAAAATTAAAATGGGATATACCGGGCTAGGATTCGAGTTACAGGAACAAGTGCCAAACCAACCAACCAAGAATGGAATCGTCGAGCGAAAACACTTCACAACCTCCTAAAAGCAGCTTTGCTTACCACCAGACCATTCTCCATCATTTACGAATCTGATGCCGTCACTAAACACATTCCTTAAATTGTAGCCATTTGTTGAGTGTTTTTTTTTGGTGTCTAATCCGCATATATATCACCATTGCCCTTGATTTTCTTGACTGTATATCTCTTAAATGTCAACATATACACGTGTGATTTAGTTTACGAAGATTTTTCAATGCCGAGAACCTCGATCAGAGAGTAAAAAAGGCGTAAGGTTCACAATGGTGTAAAATTAAAATGGGATATACCGGGCTAGGATTCGAGTTACAGGAACAAGGGCCAAACCAACCACCCAAGAATGGAATCGTCGAGCGAAAACACTTAACAACCTCCTAGAAGCAGCTTTTCTAGCCACCAGACCATTCTCCATCAATTAGGAATCTAATGCCGTCACTAAAAACATTCCTTAAATTGTAGCCATTCGTTGAGTGTTTTTTTTGGTGTCTAATCCGCATATATATCACCATTGCCCTTGATTTTCTTGACTTTATATCTCTTAAATGTCAACATATACATGTGTGATTTAGTTTACGAAGATTTTTCAATGCCGAGAACCTCGATCAGAGAGTAAAAAAGGCGTAAGGTTCACAATGGTGTAAAATTAAAATGGGATATACCGGGCTAGGATTCGAGTTACAGGAACAAGTGCCAAACCAACCACCCAAGAATGGAATCGTCGAGCGAAAACACTTGACAACCTCCTAAAAGCAGCTTTGCTTACCACCAGACCATTCTCCATCATTTACGAATCTGATGCCGTCACTAAACACATTCCTTAAATTGTAGCCATTTGTTGAGTGTTTTTTTTTGGTGTCTAATCCGCATATATATCACCATTGCCCTTGATTTTCTTGACTGTATATCTCTTAAATGTCAATATATACACGTGTGATTTAGTTTACGAAGATTTCTCAATGCCGAGAACCTCGATCAGAGAGTAAAAAAGGCGTAAGGTTCACAATGGTGTAAATTTAAAATAGGATATACCGGGCTAGGATTTGAGTTACAGGAACAATGGCCAAACCAACCACCCAAGAATGGAATCGTCGAGCGAAAACACTTGACAACCTCCTAAAAGCAGCTTTGCTTACCACCAGACCATTCTCCATCATTTACGAATCTGATGCCGTCACTAAACACATTCCTTAAATTGTAGCCATTTGTTGAGTATTTTTTTTTGTTGTCTAATCCGCATATATATCACCATTGCCCTTGATTTTCTTGACTGTATATCTCTTAAATGTCAACATATACACGTGTGATTTAGTTTACGAATATTTTTCAATGCCGAGAACCTCGATCAGAGAGTAAAAAAGGCGTAAGGTTCACAATGGTGTAAAATTAAAATGGGATATACCGGGCTAGGATTCGAGTTACAGGAACAAGGGCCAAACCAACCACCCAAGAATGGAATCGTCGAGCGAAAACACTTGACAACCTCCTAAAAGCAGCTTTGCTTACCACCAGACCATTCTCCATCATTTACGAATCTGATGCCGTCACTAAACACATTCCTTAAATTGTAGCCATTTGTTGAGTGTTTTTTTTTTGTGTCTAATCCGCATATATATCACCATTACCCTTGATTTTCTTGACTGTATATCTCTTAAATGTCAACATATACACGTGTGATTTAGTTTACGAAGATTTTTCAATGCCGAGAACCTCGATCAGAGAGTAAAAAAGGCGTAAGGTTCACAATGGTGTAAAATTAAAATGGGATATACCGGGCTAGGATTCGAGTTACAGGAACAAGGGCCAAACCAACCACCCAAGAATGGAATCGTCGAGCGAAAACACTTAACAACCTCCTAGAAGCAGCTTTTCTTGCCACCAGACCATTCTCCATCAATTAGGAATCTAATGCCGTCACTAAACACATTCCTTAAATTGTAGCCATTTGTTGAGTGTTTTTTTTGGTGTCTAATCCACATATATATCACCATTGCCCTTGATTTTCTTGACTTTATATCTCTTAAATGTCAACATATACATGTGTGATTTAGTTTATGAAGATTTTTCAATGCCGAGAACCTCGATCAGAGAGTAAAAAAGGCGTAAGGTTCACAATGGTGTAAAATTAAAATGGGATATACCGGGCTAGGATTCGAGTTACAGGAACAAGTGCCAAACCAACCACCCAAGAATGGAATCGTCGAGCGAAAACACTTGACAACCTCCTAAAAGCAGCTTTGCTTACCACCAGACCATTCTCGATCATTTACGAATCTGATGCCGTCACTAAACACATTCCTTAAATTGTAGCCATTTGTTGAGTGTTTTTTTTTGGTGTCTAATCCGCATATATATCACCATTGCCCTTGATTTTCTTGACTGTATATCTCTTAAATGTCAATATATACACGTGTGATTTAGTTTACGAAGATTTTTCAATGCCGAGAACCTCGATCAGAGAGTAAAAAAGGCGTAAGGTTCACAATGGTGTAAATTTAAAATGGGATATACCGGGCTAGGATTTGAGTTACAGGAACAAGGGCCAAACCAACCACCCAAGAATGGAATCGTCGAGCGAAAACACTTGTCAACCTCCTAAAAGCAGCTTTGCTTACCACCAGACCATTCTCCATCATTTACGAATCTGATGTCGTCACTAAACACAGTCCTTAAATTGTAGCCATTTGTTGAGTGTTTTTTTGGTGTCTAATCCGCATATATATCACCATTGCCCTTGATTTTCTTGACTGTATATCTCTTAAATGTCAACATATACACGTGTGATTTAGTTTACGAAGATTTTTCAATGCCGAGAACCTCGATCAGAGAGTAAAAAAGGTGTAAGGTTCACAATGTAACACCTGTGCCTCCACGGCCATCAAACAAATACCAAACCAATGAAATATTATATTTCATACTTGGGATTTGTAAAAATATGTGTATCATTTGCACATATCAATTCTTGTTCAATTTCAAACTCTAAATCGCTTTCTGGAAGGTTATACGCGCACTGATGCGTAAATATAACCAGTTTAATGCAACAAACACTCCGGAATAGTGACATAGGCTTAACATACCTTAAATAACCTTTACATAACTTAGATATAAGTTTTGGAAGGTTTGGTGTGGTGAAATCAAAGTTTAATCGCTTACAGGGACTAAAGTTGACAAACTGCGAAAGTATGCCAATTTGAACTGTAACAGACATTCCGGAACATGACCATAAGTTAAACATACCATAAATATCCTTCACATAGCTTAGAAATAGGCTTTGAGGTGTTCGGTATGCTAAAATAAACTTTTGTGTGATTCAGGGACTAAAAGTGTCAAAAAGTGCACAAGTTTGCATTTTCGCGCATAACTTACGTTCTGAATACATCCGGACATCCAAAAATTTATGTAAGCATGACTATATTATATTTTAGTGTTCTCCATAAGAAAAATCCATTCGTCGCGTCAATTGGATCGTTTTTCGCACTTGTGCGCATTCCGTCGTAATTAAGCGAACATCGCGTTCGTACGGCCAAACGAACCAACCTCCGGCATATTTTTGAGCATGTTTTGAGTTCCCTATACTTTAACTTCATTTTAAAGCCTTAAAATGAGGTTAACGGGGTTCAAACGCATCGAAAAAGGCCTTAAACACGTGCAGGGACCATTTCTGTCAGTTTTGAAACAATTCTGAAACAGGGGGGCAGTAGCGTAGCGCGAGCCCTAAGGGCCTAGGCAGTCGCGCTACGCGAGTGACTTATCTGGGCAGAAACTTCAGTTTTGCATTTTTGGGACCAGATTCGATGTATAAACAGCTGTTTAATTCACAACCACACATTCTAACATGCTTAGTCAGCTGATAAGGATGGATTTTAGGCACCATAACTTTCCGACACTTGTACGGATACGATTAAGGCACGATATTCGACAAGTGATCTTAACGGTTCGGGTATTCTTATAAATACCCATCCACCCCCATTATTAAAATCACTAGAATCTTGATCTTAGGAACTCTAAGTTGAAACCATTGTTTCATACCTGAGATTCTTGGATCGAGATTAGCATTCGGGGACCCTTCGTAAGTATTCTTTCGTTCTTTTCCTTATTTTATTGTTTTTCGAGTCAGAAAGTCAAACTTTGTTTGACTTTCAGCGTTGACCAGTAATGGTCAATGCGAAGTTCGTTTGAACTTCGCAACGTGAGTGTACTCACGTTGGTCATAGTCCCTTGGGACTATGCCCACTGATTACCACGTTGTCTAGGGTCGTAGGGTAGGCGATCTAATAAATCGCCTATACCTTCGAACTCGACCAAATACATTAGGTGACCATAGTAGGTAGGGAATAACCTTCCGAGGTTATACCCTATGGTCACATCGTTTGAGTAGTTGTATGATAGGTAGTTTATATGCCTTAGGTAAATTACCAGAATACCCTTTTCATTTATAATTGGTAATTAAGCATATGTAACCTAAACTTTTGTCACATAACTGATTATGTAACATGTTTAGGCATATAACACTTGTCATAGGACTAGTTAGACGGTCCGAACGCGTTTCACGCGCACGACGCGTTAAAGTAGCATAAGTTACCTTAATGGGTCGCGATGGGTCGAAAGCACTTAGGTTAGTCTCAATGTAGTATGTAGGCCTTGTTAAACCATATCATATGAGTTCCAATACTCATTTGGTTTACCAAGCCTCATTCTATCCGATCTCCCGATTTAAGTCCGGTTTATTTATATAGTTTTAGATTGTCGACTGATTCCGTGCTCTCTCTAGCTTTGTTTGGTTGTTGTTCAAGACCTCCAAGCATTCTCAGGCGAGTACATTATTCCCCTCTTTTACTGTTTTCAACTGTTTTGGGGTGACTCATATGTGCTAAATGTTTTATCAATGGTTTCAAGAACAATTACAATATGGTTTCAAGAACAATAACAATTATTTCAAGAACGCTAACAATGATTTCAAGAACGAATACAATGATTTCAAAAACTAATAACAATTTCAAAAAGTGAACAAACTTGTTGGTTGTAGTTTACATAACCGATGACATTCATTAGCAATGATCAAGCCGACCAGTATTAGGTTATGGTACCATAGGATCTGACAAATCCCGTTATTTACTGCACCCATTGTTATGTGTGGGGGTTGTGGGTAGCGACTGAATCTGTAATTATTAACTTACCCTTTGGTAAGGGTTTGTTAAGAACGAGAGCGAGAGCGAGATGGAGCGAGGAACGCGTCAAGAAGGTTTGAATGTTATTAGAGAATCGACCATAAAGTAGTTTCACAATTAAAATATTAACTTACCCTTTGGTAAGGGTTTGTTAAGAACAAGAACAAGTTTTAACATTTGGGTAAACATTTGTACATGATTTACATTTGATCATGCATTTACACGAAACATAGTATTGGTTTAAACCAAGTTTTACTTCAATACTTTGTTTTGTGCGTTTCACCTATGGTTTAGTTGATGCATTTCACTAGCCATACATATCATTTTGGTTGTACATTACATGATTTACATTGGACATGAACATTTCTTTGGTGGTTTGGTTTGGTTGAGTGATTAAGTAACGATGCGTGTGTAATATGATACAAGCATGGTGGATACGCCGCTGGTACTTCCTATATATAAGTGTTTGTATGGTATTACATATTGTAGCGTTATTTGAATCATTTCAGTTTGAGACATAGAACATTTTATACAAGTAACATACTTTTCACAAGACATTGATTTACAAACAACTTATCTTACACAAACTCATTTTACATGGTTATTCATTTAATCATGCATTATTCTCTTATTTATACTTATCATCCGAACTTATTATTTTTCAAATGATTTACAAAGACAAAGCAAATTACAAGGTTCATGACTAAACATTTTCTTAAACAGAAGTCATGAATCTTATTTTCACAAAACCTATGTACTCGCCAGCATTTCTTTGCTGACCTCGTTTTCACATATGTTTCAGGTATTGTTGGATGATATCGATTGATAAGATGCATGCTCACATAGGACTGGACAAGGCCTTAGTGACTCAATAACAATGGTAGACTATGTTTAAATAGTGTATTTAGATTTCCAGACGATGTAATTACTCAATGTTTAATAAAACGAAACACTTTTGATATCCATGGTTATGAAACATTAATTCTGTTGCAACACGCCCCGATGTTTCCGCCGCGATTTGTTGTTTTACGCGGTCGGGGTGTGACAGAAAGATGGTATCAGAGCCAATGGTTATAGGGAATTAGGTTATTAGTAATGCTTTGACCTAGTCTATAACCTTCTTAGGACCCTAACGCGAGTTTACTTGCGTTTAGTCATAAAACAATACTGTCACCTATCCTTAGGCGACAACCACAACAAAAACATAAAATTCAAAATCGCTTTGAAAACTAATCATCTGTTCTAGGATGATTGATTACAAGGTTTTGAACCCTCTATTGTAAGGTTTTGAACTCTCTATTATATGGTTTTGAACCTCTTTGAGTTTTCAAAACTTCGTCAAGGTTTTGGGTTTTAAATAATGTGAACACGTGCAAACTGGAAGGGTGAATGCCTGTATTCTGGGTTTTCTGTCTAGGCAAGCACTTCGTATACATCTCATCAGACGCGAGACCAGTTGTGCTTACCTGGGAATTCTTGGGATGAGTGTTCACTTATAGGCGAGCATGTCTTCGCGATACATTATTTTTGACCCATTTACTTTGATCAGTCACCGTCTCATTTGTTTGCCTTAGGTAACAAACAAATGATCGCAATTTTCATGCGTTATCTTTCTGTTTTGATTGTCCAATAATCTTTCACCTGTTTCTCCCTATGCCTTTCTTTTTCTTCAAGAATGTCTCTTCATCACGATGACGCCCAGATATCTGAGCAAGCAGCCAAAATTCGCTCAGCGAATAGGCGAAGTAGTCCTGAAGACTGTTGAATTAGCTACTGCCATGTATCATCTCCAGGATGAAGCCACTCAAGAGTCACCAAGACAGGCAGGACCTAGTCAGGCGACAACACCATCAGCCAATAAACCAATCGAGGAATCAAAGACCATGGATGAACGATCCCCTAAGAAGTCAAAGAAGCGAAAGGCTTCTCAGAACTTCGCCATGGTCGCTCACAATGGTAAAGCAGTCCCCAACCAAGCAGCTCAACCCCTTGCTAGGTGTGTATGGCTTTTCCTATGATACCTACATCAAGGAACTATGTACCTTACAAACTACTCTTGTGATTTCTCTCTTTCAAATGATTGCTCATGATTCCCTCAAAAATTTTAAGTACTCGTTTCACTCTAAGAAACAAAATACAGAAAATTAAGTGACATTATGAGTAATCGTGCTTTTCGCACATCTGTGCCTTTAAATCCTTGGTTAGATAACTAAGGGTATTTTCAAATCTCATACCCATTACGTTTTGATTTTTCAACATACACAGTACCAGTATTTCAAAACAATCTTCATGATCTCAAAACATTTCATATAGTTTGAAAACAATTTTTCTAGATGCATTGTCTATGTTATTTCAAAAACATTGGCCATGTTATCAAAACCAACCTTTCTAATTTCAAAATATTTCATATAGTCTGAAGACAATATTAACACAATACATTTTCTGATCAAGTGCATGATTTCGAAAAGCATCATTCATGTCTTTCAAAAACCTTATACATAATTTCAAAATTCATCTTGCATGATTTTAAAACATTTTTGTAAATATATCTACGTAATACACCTACTTTATGATTTCAAAAAGTATTATATATAAGGTTTCAAAAACGTTAAACACATTTTTTCTTAAAAGAACCCCATGCATAGTTTTCAAAAAAATATTTTCCTCATACATTGACTTAACCTTCAAAATTCTGCTTCATATGTCGCCTTGACATATCAAGCATCTCAACTTCATAAACATTTTTACATCATGTTTTGACCTAAGCACATCCAGTGCAAGGTTTCAAAACATCTTCAACTTCTAAAATTCATATGGGATCTTTTTATCTTTACAATTAGATCCTTGTGGATGATTATCGTTCAAATCAGAGTCCTTAATCGGATTCCTTATGTACCTTAATTCGAACACTTCGGTTCCTAGTAATCGAAATCGAATTTTCTTTTTGAATCTTTCTATCTTTATAGTTGGATTCTTGATAACGTTTAAAGTACCAAATGAAATCCACGGAATGGATTCCTAGTGTGCTTTAAATGCATGTACGCAATTTACAAGACAAATTAACGAACAATTTTGTGGTTATGTGATATGTGTTTATTTGTTCTCCTCTATGATTTTGTGTGACCCGATTTTCAAATCCTCATAGAATCTTTTATATCTTCATATGAGGGATTCGTAGTAGGATATTCAAAAGGTACTACCTTAAATCCTTATGGGCTTCTACGTAGTAGTTAAGACCCTTGGATTATATAGTACCACTCCATGATTCTTAAGAGACCTTAAGTGGTCTAGTAAAAAAGATTGATTCACAATCTGGTTAAAGAATGACATCTAGTGATGTAGCTGAACAGACTCCTTGATAGTCTCTTTAGATCATTTATTGATTTAATTAAAAGGACTCTATGGCGGTCTAGTCACACTCATCACAGGATTGTTCATTTGGTATTCCCCTACACATTATAAAATAGACTGTGTGAACTATGCAAGGAATTGTCTGATTATGGACGCGTACATAATTATGAAATACAGTGCACGGTAACCACAGTAAGATTTATTATGTGTAAGAACCGATAGTGACGACAATAACGAAATGAGAACGATGTAATAGAGGTACGGTGGACGCACCAATGACGCTTCATATACTTGTATATAAGTGTCCCTCTTACATTGCAAACATAATGTTATTAACGTTACTAGAAGTTCAAGAACCCTAACCAATGTTGTTCGATCTTTTCAACTTCATATTTCCAAGCTCTCACAAGTTTCCTCTAAATAAATTTCGGGACGAAATTTCCTAAAGTAGGGGAGACTGTAACACCTGTGCCTCCACGGCCATCAAACAAATACCAAACCAATGAAATATTATATTTCATACTTGGGATTTGTAAAAATATGTGTATCATTTGCACATATCAATTCTTGTTCAATTTCAAACTCTGAATCGCTTTCTGGAAGGTTATACGCGCACTGATGCGTAAATATAACCAGTTTAATGAAACAAACACTCCGGAATAGTGACATAGGCTTAACATACCTTAAATAACCTTTACATAACTTAGATATAAGTTTTGGAAGGTTTGGTGTGGTGAAATCAAAGTTTAATCGCTTACAGGGACTAAAGTTGACAAACTGCGAAAGTATGCCAATTTGAACTGTAACAGACATTCCGGAACATGACCATAAGTTAAACATACCATAAATATCCTTCACATAGCTTAGAAATAGGCTTTGAGGTGTTCTTTATGCTAAAATAAACTTTTGTGTGATTCAGGGACTAAAAGTGTCAAAAAGTGCACAAGTTTGCATTTTCGCGCATAACTTACGTTCTGAATACATCCGGACATCCAAAAATTTATGTAAGCATGACTATATTATATTTTAGTGTTCGCCATAAGAAAAATCCATTCGTCGCGTCAATTGGATCGTTTTTCGCACTTGTGCGCATTCCGTCGTAATTAAGCGAACATCGCGTTCGTACGGCCAAACGAACCAACCTCCGGCATATTTTTGAGCATGTTTTGAGTTCCCTATACTTTAACTTCATTTTAAAGCCTTAAAATGAGGTTAACGGGGTTCAAACGCATCGAAAAAGGCCTTAAACACGTGCAGGGACCATTTCTGTCAGTTTTGAAACAATTCTGAAACAGGGGGCAGTAGCGTAGCGCGAGCCCTAAGGGCCTAGGCAGTCGCGCTACGCGAGTGCCTTATCTGGGCAGAAACTTCAGTTTTGCATTTTCGGGACCAGATTCGATGTATAAACAGCTGTTTAATTCACAACCACACATTCTAACATGCTTAGTCAGCTGATAAGGATGGATTTTAGGCACCATAACTTTCCGTCACTTGTACGGATACGATTAAGGCACGATATTCGACAAGCGATCTTAACGGTTCGGGTATTCCTATAAATACCCATCCACCCCCATTGCTAAAATCACTAGAATCTTGATCTTAGGAACTCTAAGTTGAAACCATTGTTTCATACCTGAGATTCTTGGATCGAGATTAGCATTCGGGGACCCTTCGTAAGTATTCTTTCGTTCTTTTCCTTATTTTATTGCTTTTCGAGTCAGAAAGTCAAACTTTGTTTGACTTTCAGCGTTGACCAGTAATGGTCAATGCGAAGTTCGTTTGAACTTCGCAACGTGAGTGTAATCACGTTGGTCATAGTCCCTTGGGACTATGCCCACTGATTACCACGTTGTCTAGGGTCGTAGGTTAGGCGACTAATAAATCGCCTATACCTTCGAACTCGACCCATTTGGTCGATCATTAGGATCCGACCAAATACATTAGGTGACCATAGTAGGTAGGGAATAACCTTCCGAGGTTATACCCTATGGTCACATCGTTTGAGTAGTTGTATGATAGGTAGTTTATATGCCTTAGGTAAATTACCAGAATACCCTTTTCATTTATAATTGGTAATTAAGCATATGTAACCTGAACTTTTGTCACATAACTGATTATGTAACATGTTTAGGCATATAACACTTGTCATAGGACTAGTTAGACGGTCCGAACGATTCCGTGCTCTCTCTAGCTTTGTTTGGTTGTTGTTCAAGACCTCCAAGCATTCTCAGGCGAGTACATTATTCCCCTCTTTTACTGTTTTCAACTGTTTTGGGGTGACTCATATGTGCTAAATGTTTTATCAATGGTTTCAAGAACAATTACAATATGGTTTCAAGAACAATAACAATTATTTCAAGAACGCTAACAATGATTTCAAGAACGAATACAATGATTTCAAAAACTAATAACAATTTCAAAAAGTGAACAAACTTGTTGGTTGTAGTTTACATAACCGATGACATTCATTAGCAATGATCAAGCCGACCAGTATTAGGTTATGGTACCATAGGATCTGACAAATCCCGTTATTTACTGCACCCATTGTTATGTGTGGGGGTTGTGGGTAGCGACTGAATCTGTAATTATTAACTTACCCTTTGGTAAGGGTTTGTTAAGAATGAGAGCGAGAGCGAGATGGAGCGAGGAACGCGTCAAGAAGGTTTGAATGTTATTAGAGAATCGACCATAAAGTAGTTTCACAATTAAAATATTAACTTACCCTTTGGTAAGGGTTTGTTAAGAACAAGAACAAGTTTTAACATTTGGGTAAACATTTGTACATGATTTACATTTGATCATGCATTTACACGAAACATAGTATTGGTTTAAACCAAGTTTTACTTCAATACTTTGTTTTGTGCGTTTCACCTATGGTTTAGTTGATGCATTTCACTAGCCATACATATCATTTTGGTTGTACATTACATGATTTACATTGGACATGAACATTTCTTTGGTGGTTTGGTTTGGTTGAGTGATTAAGTAACGATGCGTGTGTAATATGATACAAGCATGGTGGATACGCCGCTGGTACTTCCTATATATAAGTGTTTGTATGGTATTACATATTGTAGCGTTATTTGAATCATTTCAGTTTGAGACATAGAACATTTTATACAAGTAACATACTTTTCACAAGACATTGATTTACAAACAACTTATCTTACACAAACTCATTTTACATGGTTATTCATTTAATCATGCATTATTCTCTTATTTATACTTATCATCCGAACTTATTATTTTTCAAATGATTTACAAAGACAAAGCAAATTACAAGGTTCATGACTAAACATTTTCTTAAACAGAAGTCATGAATCTTATTTTCACAAAACCTATGTACTCGCCAGCATTTCTTTGCTGACCTCGTTTTCACATATGTTTCAGGTATTGTTGGATGATATCGATTGATAAGATGCATGCTCACATAGGACTGGACAAGGCCTTAGTGACTCAATAACAATGATAGACTATGTTTAAATAGTGTATTTAGATTTCCAGACGATGTAATTACTCAATGTTTAATAAAACGAAACACTTTTGATATCCATGGTTATGAAACATTAATTCTGTTGCAACACGCCCCGATGTTTCCGCCGCGATTTGTTGTTTTACGCGGTCGGGGTGTGACAGAAAGATGGTATCAGAGCCAATGGTTATAGGGAATTAGGTTATTAGTAATGCTTTGACCTAGTCTATAACCTTCTTAGGACCCTAACGCGAGTTTACTTGCGTTTAGTCATAAAACAATACTGTCACCTATCCTTAGGCGACAACCACAACAAAAACATAAAATTCAAAATCGCTTTGAAAACTAATCATCTGTTCTAGGATGATTGATTACAAGGTTTTGAACCCTCTATTGTAAGGTTTTGAACTCTCTATTATATGGTTTTGAACCTCTTTGAGTTTTCAAAACTTCGTCAAGGTTTTGGGTTTTAAATAATGTGAACACGTGCAAACTGGAAGGGTGAATGCCTGTATTCTGGGTTTTCTGTCTAGGCAAGCACTTCATATACATCTCATCAGACGCGAGACCAGTTGTGCTTACCTGGGAATTCTTGGGATGAGTGTTCACTTATAGGCGAGCATGTCTTCGCGATACATTATTTTTGACCCATTTACTTTGATCAGTCACCGTCTCATTTGTTTGCCTTAGGTAACAAACAAATGATCGCAATTTTCATGCGTTATCTTTCTGTTTTGATTGTCCAATAATCTTTCACCTGTTTCTCCCTATGCCTTTCTTTTTCTTCAAGAATGTCTCTTCATCACGATGACGCCCAGATATCTGAGCAAGCAGCCAAAATTCGCTCAGCGAATAGGCGAAGTAGTCCTGAAGACTGTTGAATTAGCTACTGCCATGTATCATCTCCAGGATGGAATCGTTGAGCGAAAACACTTGTCAACCTCCTAAAAGCAGCTTTGCTTACCACCAGACCATTCTCCATCATTTACGAATCTGATGCCGTCACTAAACACAGTCCTTAAATTGTAGCCATTTGTTGAGTGTTTTTTTTTGTGTCTAATCCGCATATATATCACCATTGCCCTTGATTTTCTTGACTGTATATCTCTTAAATGTCAACATATACACGTCTGATTTAGTTTTTGAAGATTTTTCAATGCCGAGAACCTCGATCAGAGAGTAAAAAAGGGATATACCGGGCTAGGATTTGAGTTACAGGAACAAGGGCCAAACCAACCACCCAAGAATGGAATAGTCAAGCGAAAACACTTAACAACCTCCTAGAAGCAGCTTTTCTTGCCACCAGACCTTTCTCCATCAATTAGCAATCTGATGCCGTCACTAAACACATTCCTTAAATTGTAGCCATTTGTTGAGTGTTTTTTTTGGTGTCTAATCCGCATATATATCACAATTGCCCTTGATTTTCTTGACTTTATATCTCTTAAATGTCAACATATACATGTGTGATTTAGTTTTCGAAGATTTTTCAATGCCGAGAACCTCGATCAGAGAGTAAAAAGGCGTAAGGTTCACAATGGTGTAAAATTAAAATGGGATATACCGGGCTAGGATTCGAGTTACAGGAACAAGGGCCAAACCAACCACCCAAGAATGGAATCGTCGAGTGAAAACACTTGTCAACCTCCTAAAAGCAGCTTTGCTTACCACCAGACCATTCTCCATCATTTACGAATCTGTTGCCGTCACTAAACACAGTCCTTAAATTGTAGCCATTTGTTGAGTGTTTTTTTTTTTGGTGTCTAATCCGCATATATATCACCATTGCCTTTGATTTTCTTGACTGTATATCTCTTAAATGTCAACATATACACGTGTGATTTAGTTTACGAAGATTTTTCAATGCCGAGAACCTCGATCAGAAAGTAAAAAAGGCGTAAGGTTCACAATGGTGTAAATTTAAAATGGGATATACCGGAATAAGATTTGAGTTACAGGAACAAGGGCCAAACCAACCACCCAAGAATGTAATAGTCGAGCGAAAACACTTAACAACCTCCTAGAAGCAGCTTTTCTTGCCACCAGACCTTTCTCCATCAATTAGGAATCTGATGCCGTCACTAAACACATTCCTTAAATTGTAGCCATTTGTTGAGTGTTTTTTTTTTGTGTCTAATCCGCATATATATCACAATTGCCCTTGATTTTCTTGACTGTATATCTCTTAAGTGTCAACATATACACTTGTGATTTAGTTTACGAAGATTTTTCAATGCCGAGAACCACGATCAGAGAGTAAAAAAGGCGTGAGTTCACAATGGTGTAAAATTAAAATGGGATGTACCGGGCTAGGATTCGAGTTACAAGAACAAGGGCCAAACCAACCACCCAAGAATGGAGTCGTCGAGCGAAAACCATTGACAACCTCCTAGAAGCAGTTTTTCTTGCCACCAGACCTTTCTCCATCAATTAGGAATCTAATGCCGTCACTAAGCACATTTCTTAAATTGTAGCAATTTGTTGAGTGATTTTTTGGTGTCTAATCCGCATATATATCACCATTGCCCTTGATTTTCCTGACTTTATATCTCTTAAATGTCAACATATACATTTGTGATTTAGTTTACGAAGATTTTTCTATGCCGAGAACCTCGATCAGAGAGTAAAAAAGGCGTAAGGTTCACAATGGTGTAAAATTAAAATGGGATATACCGGGCTAGGATTCGAGTTACAGGAACAAGGGCCAAACCAACCACCCAAGAATGGAATCGTCGAACGAAAACACTTGACAACCTCCTAAAAGCAGCTTTGCTTACCACCAGACCATTCTCCATCATTTACGAATCTGATGCCGTCACTAAACACATTCCTTAAATTGTAGCCATTTGTTGAGTGTTTTTTTTTGGTGTCTAATCCGCATATATATCACCATTGCCCTTGATTTTCTTGACTGTATATCTCTTAAATGTCAACATATACACGTGTGATTTAGTTTACGAAGATTTTTCAATGCCGAGAACCTCGATCAGAGAGTAAAAAAGGCGTAAGGTTCACAATGGTGTAAAATTAAAATGGGATATACCGGGCTAGGATTCGAGTTACAGGACAAGGGCCAAACCAACCACCCAAGAATGGAATCGTCGAGCGAAAACACTTGACAACCTCCTAAAAGCAGCTTTGCTTACCACCAGACCATTCTCCATCATTTACGAATCTGATGCCGTCACTAAACACATTCCTTAAATTGTAGCCATTTGTTGAGTGTTTTTTTTTTGTGTCTAATCCGCATATATATCACCATTGCCCTTGATTTTCTTGACTGTATGTCTCTTAAATGTCAACATATACATGTGTGATTTAGTTTACGAAGATTTTTCAATGCCAAGAACCACGATCAGAGAGTAAAAAAGGCGTGAGTTCACAATGGTGTAAAATTAAAATGGGATGTACCGGGCTAGGATTTGAGTTACAGGAACAAGGGCCAAACCAACCACCCAAGAATGTAGTCGTCGAGCGAAAACCATTGACAACCTCCTAGAAGCAGTTTTTCTTGCCACCGGACCTTTCTCCATCAATTAGGAATCTAATGCCGTCACTAAGCACATTCCTTAAATTGTAGCAATTTGTTGAGTGATTTTTTGGTGTCTAATCCGCATATATATCACCATTGCCCTTGATTTTCCTGACTTTATATCTCTTAAATGTCAACATATACATTTGTGATTTAGTTTACGAAGATTTTTCTATGCCGAGAACCTCGATCAGAGAGTAAAAAAGGCGTAAGGTTCACAATGGTGTAAAATTAAAATGGGATATACCGGGCTAGGATTCGAGTTACAGGAACAAGGGCCAAACCAACCACCCAAGAATGGAATCGTCGAACGAAAACACTTGACAACCTCCTAAAAGCAGCTTTGCTTACCACCAGACCATTCTCCATCATTTACGAATCTGATGTCGTCACTAAACACATTCCTTAAATTGAAGCCATTTGTTGAGTGTTTTTTTTTTGTGTCTAATCCGCATATATATCACCATTGCCCTTGATTTTCTTGACTGTATGTCTCTTAAATGTCAACATATACATGTGTGATTTAGTTTTCGAAGATTTTTCAATGCCGAGAACCTCGATCAGAGAGTAAAAAGGCGTAAGGTTCACAATTGTGTAAAATTAAAATGGGATATACCGGGCTAGGATTCGAGTTACAGGAACAAGGGCCAAACCAACCACCCAAGAATGGAATCGTCGAGCAAAAACACTTGTCAACCTCCTAAAAGCAGCTTTGCTTACCACCAGACCATTCTCCATCATTTACGAATCTGTTGCCGTCACTAAACACAGTCCTTAAATTGTAGCCATTTGTTGAGTGTTTTTTTTTGGTGTCTAATCCGCATATATATCACCATTGCCCTTGATTTTCTTGACTGTATATCTCTTAAATGTCAACATATACACGTGTGATTTAGTTTACGAAGATTTTTCAATGCCGAGAACCTCGATCAGAAAGTAAAAAAGGCGTAAGGTTCACAATGGTGTAAATTTAAAATGGGATATACCGGAATAGGATTTGAGTTACAGGAACAAGGGCCAAACCAACCACCCAAGAATGTAATAGTCGAGCGAAAACACTTAACAACCTCCTAGAAGCAGCTTTTCTTGCCACCAGACCTTTCTCCATCAATTAGGAATCTGATGCCGTCACTAAACACATTCCTTAAATTGTAGCCATTTGTTGAGTGTTTTTTTTTTGTGTCTAATCCGCATATATATCACAATTGCCCTTGATTTTCTTGACTGTATATCTGTTAAGTGTCAACATATACACTTGTGATTTAGTTTACGAAGATTTTTCAATGCCGAGAACCACGATCAGAGAGTAAAAAAGGCGTGAGTTCACAATGGTGTAAAATTAAAATGGGATGTACCGGGCTAGGAATCGAGTTACAAGAACAAGGGCCAAATCAACCACCCAAGAATGGAGTCGTCGAGCGAAAACCATTGACAACCTCCTAGAAGCAGTTTTTCTTGCCACCAGACCTTTCTCCATCAATTAGGAATCTAATGCCGTCACTAAGCACATTTCTTAAATTGTAGCAATTTGTTGAGTGATTTTTTGGTGTCTAATCCGCATATATATCACCATTGCCCTTGATTTTCCTGACTTTATATCTCTTAAATGTCAACATATACATTTGTGATTTAGTTTACGAAGATTTTTCTATGCCGAGAACCTCGATCAGAGAGTAAAAAAGGCGTAAGGTTCACAATGGTGTAAAATTAAAATGGGATATACCGGGCTAGGATTCGAGTTACAGGAACAAGGGCCAAACCAACCACCCAAGAATGGAATCGTCGAACGAAAACACTTGACAACCTCCTAAAAGCAGCTTTGCTTACCACCAGACCATTCTCCATCATTTACGAATCTGATGCCGTCACTAAACACATTCCTTAAATTGTAGCCATTTGTTGAGTGTTTTTTTTTGGTGTCTAATCCGCATATATATCACCATTGCCCTTGATTTTCTTGACTGTATATCTCTTAAATGTCAACATATACACGTGTGATTTAGTTTACGAAGATTTTTCAATGCCGAGAACCTCGATCAGAGAGTAAAAAAGGCGTAAGGTTCACAATGGTGTAAAATTAAAATGGGATATACCGGGCTAGGATTCGAGTTACAGGACAAGGGCCAAACCAACCACCCAAGAATGGAATCGTCGAGCGAAAACACTTGACAACCTCCTAAAAGCAGCTTTGCTTACCACCAGACCATTCTCCATCATTTACGAATCTGATGCCGTCACTAAACACATTCCTTAAATTGTAGCCATTTGTTGAGTGTTTTTTTTTGTGTCTAATCCGCATATATATCACCATTGCCCTTGATTTTCTTGACTGTATGTCTCTTAAATGTCAACATATACATGTGTGATTTAGTTTACGAAGATTTTTCAATGCCAAGAACCACGATCAGAGAGTAAAAAAGGCGTGAGTTCACAATGGTGTAAAATTAAAATGGGATGTACCGGGCTAGGATTTGAGTTACAGGAACAAGGGCCAAACCAACCACCCAAGAATGGAGTCGTCGAGCGAAAACCATTGACAACCTCCTAGAAGCAGTTTTTCTTGCCACCGGACCTTTCTCCATCAATTAGGAATCTAATGCCGTCACTAAGCACATTCCTTAAATTGTAGCAATTTGTTGAGTGATTTTTTGGTGTCTAATCCGCATATATATCACCATTGCCCTTGATTTTCCTGACTTTATATCTCTTAAATGTCAACATATACATTTGTGATTTAGTTTACGAAGATTTTTCTATGCCGAGAACCTCGATCAGAGAGTAAAAAAGGCGTAAGGTTCACAATGGTGTAAAATTAAAATGGGATATACCGGGCTAGGATTCGAGTTACAGGAACAAGGGCCAAACCAACCACCCAAGAATGGAATCGTCGAACGAAAACACTTGACAACCTCCTAAAAGCAGCTTTGCTTACCACCAGACCATTCTCCATCATTTACGAATCTGATGCCGTCACTAAACACATTCCTTAAATTGTAGCCATTTGTTGAGTGTTTTTTTTTGGTGTCTAATCCGCATATATATCACCATTGCCCTTGATTTTCTTGACTGTATATCTCTTAAATGTCAACATATACACGTGTGATTTAGTTTACGAAGATTTTTCAATGCCGAGAACCTCGATCAGAGAGTAAAAAAGGCGTAAGGTTCACAATGGTGTAAAATTAAAATGGGATATACCGGGCTAGGATTCGAGTTACAGGACAAGGGCCAAACCAACCACCCAAGAATGGAATCGTCGAGCGAAAACACTTGACAACCTCCTAAAAGCAGCTTTGCTTACCACCAGACCATTCTCCATCATTTACGAATCTGATGCCGTCACTAAACACATTCCTTAAATTGTAGTCATTTGTTGAGTGTTTTTTTTTGTGTCTAATCCGCATATATATCACCATTGCCCTTGATTTTCTTGACTGTATGTCTCTTAAATGTCAACATATACATGTGTGATTTAGTTTACGAAGATTTTTCAATGCCAAGAACCACGATCAGAGAGTAAAAAAGGCGTGAGTTCACAATGGTGTAAAATTAAAATGGGATGTACCGGGCTAGGATTTGAGTTACAGGAACAAGGGCCAAACCAACCACCCAAGAATGGAATCGTCGAGCGAAAACACTTAACAACCTCCTAGAAGCAGCTTTTCTTGCCACCAGACCATTCTCCATCAATTAGGAATCTAATGCCGTCACTAAACACATTCCTTAAATTGTAGCCATTTGTTGAGTGTTTTTTTTTGTGTCTAATCCGCATATATATCACCATTGCCCTTGATTTTCTTGACTTTATATCTCTTAAATGTCAACATATACATGTGTGATTTAGTTTACTAAGATTTTTCAATGCCGAGAACCTCGATCAGAGAGTAAAAAGGCGTAAGGTTCACAATGGTGTAAAATTAAAATGGGATATACCGGGCTAGGATTCGAGTTACAGGAACAAGTGCCAAACCAACCACCCAAGAATGGAATCGTCGAGCGAAAACACTTGATAACCTCCTAAAAGCAGCTTTGCTTACCACCAGACCATTCTCCATCATTTACGAATCTGATGCCGTCACTAAACACATTCCTTAAATTGTAGCCATTTGTTGAGTTTTTTTTTTGGTGTCTAATCCGCATATATATCACCATTGCCCTTGATTTTCTTGAGTGTATATCTCTTAAATGTCAATATATACACGTGTGATTTAGTTTACGAAGATTTTTCAATGCCGAGAACCTCGATCAGAGAGTAAAAAAGGCGTAAGGTTCACAATGGTGTAAATTTAAAATGGGATATACCGGTCTAGGATTTGAGTTACAGGAACAAGGGCCAAACCAACCACCCAAGAATGGAATAGTCGAGCGAAAACACTTGACAACCTCCTAGAAGCAGCTTTTCTTGCCACCAGACCTTTCTCCATCAATTAGGAATCCGATGCCGTCACTAAACACATACCTTAAATTGTAGCCATTTGTTGAGTGGTTTTTTTTTGGTGTCTAATCCGCATATATGTCACCATTGCCCTGGATTTTCTTTACTGTATATCTCTTAAATATCAACATATACACGTGTGATTTAGTTCACGAAGATTTTTCAATGCCGAGAACCTCGATCAGAGAGTAAAACAGGCGTAAGGTTCACAATGGTGTAAGATTAAAATGGGATATACCGGGCTAGGATTCGAGTTACAGGAACAAGGGCTAAACCAACCACCCAAGAATGGAATCGTCGAGCGAAAACACTTATCAACCTCCTAAAAGCAGCTTTGCTTACCACCAGACCATTCTCCATCATTTACGAATCTGATGCCGTCACTAAACACAGTCCTTAAATTGTAGCCATTTGTTGAGTGTTTTTTTTGGTGTCTAATCCGCATATATATCACCATTGCCCTTGATTTTCTTGACTGTATATCTCTTAAATGTCAACATATACACGTGTGATTAAGTTTACGAAGATTTTTCAATGCCGAGAACCTCGATCAGAAAGTAAAAAAGGTGTAAGGTTCACAATGGTGTAAATTTAAAATGGGATATACCGGGCTAGGATTTCAGTTACAGGAACAAGGGCCAAACCAACCACCCAAGAATGGAATAGTCGAGCGAAAACACTTAACAACCTCCTAGAAGCAGCTTTTCTTGCCACCAGACCTTTCTCCATCAATTAGGAATCTGATGCCGTCACTAAACACATTCCTTAAATTGTAGCCATTTGTTGAGTGTTTTTTTTTTGTGTCTAATCCGCATATATATCACAATTGCCCTTGATTTTCTTGACTGTATATCTCTTAAATGTCAACATATACACGTGTGATTTAGTTTACGAAGATTTTTCAATGCCGAGAACCACGATCAGAGAGTAAAAAAGGCGTGAGTTCACAATGGTGTAAAATTAAAATGGGATGTACCGGGCTAGGATTCGAGTTACAAGAACAAGGGCCAAACCAACCACCCAAGAATGGAATCGTCGAGCGAAAACCATTGACAACCTCCTAGAAGCAGTTTTTCTTGCCACCAGACCTTTCTTCATCAATTAGGAATCTAATGCCGTCACTAAGCACATTCCTTAAATTGTAGCAATTTGTTGAGTGATTTTTTTGGTGTCTAATCCGCATATATATCACCATTGCCCTTGATTTTCCTGACTTTATATCTCTTAAATGTCAACATATACATGTGTGATTTAGTTTACGAAGATTTTTCAATGCCGAGAACCTCGATCAGAGAGTAAAAAAGGCGTAAGGTTCACAATGGTGTAAAATTAAAATGGGATATACCGGGCTAGGATTCGAGTTACAGGAACAAGGGCCAAACCAACCACCCAAGAATAGAATTGTCGAGCGAAAACACTTGACAACCTCCTAAAAGCAGCTTTGCTTACCACCAGACCATTCTCCATCATTTACGAATCTGATGCCGTCACTAAACACATTCCTTAAATTGTAGCCATTTGTTGAGTGTTTTTTTTTTTGGTGTCTACTCCGCATATATATCACCATTGCCCTAGATTTTCTTGACTGTATATCTCTTAAATGTCAACATATACACGTGTGATTTAGTTTACGAAGATTTTTCAATTCCGAGAACATCGATCAGAGAGTAAAAAAGGCGTAAGGTTCACAATGGTGTAAAATTAAAATGGGATATACCGGGCTAGGATTCGAGTTACAGGAACAAGGGCCAAACCAACCACCCAAGAATGGAATCGTCGAGCGAAAACACTTAACAACCTCCTAGAAGCAGCTTTTCTTGCCACCAGACCATTCTCCATCAATTAGGAATCTAATGCCGTCACTAAACACATTCCTTAAATTGTAGCCATTTGTTGAGTGTTTTTTTTGGTGTCTAATCCGCATATATATCACCATTGCCCTTGATTTTCTTGACTTTATATCTCTTAAATGTCAACATATACATGTGTGATTTAGTTTACGAAGATTTTTCAATGCCGAGAACCTCGATCAGAGAGTAAAAAGGCGTAAGGTTCACAATGGTGTAAAATTAAAATGGGATATACCGGGCTAGGATTCGAGTTACAGGAACAAGTGCCAAACCAACCACCCAAGAATGGAATCGTCGAGCGAAAACACTTAACAACCGCCTAGAAGCAGCTTTTCTTGCCACCAGACCTTTCTCCATCAATTAGGAATCTGGTGCCGTCACTAAACACATTCCTTAAATTGTAGACATTTGTTGAGTGTTTTTTTTTTTGTGTCTAATCCGCATATATATCACAATTGCCCTTGATTTTCTTGACTGTATATCTCTTAAATGTCAACATATACACGTGTGATTAAGTTTACGAAGATTTTTCAATGCCGAGAACCTCGATCAGAAAGTAAAAAAGGCGTAAGGTTCATAATGGTGTAAATTTAAAATGGGATATACCGGGCTAGGATTTGAGTTACAGGAACAAGGGCCAAACCAACCACCCAAGAATGGAATAGTCGAGCGAAAACACTTAACAACCTCCTAGAAGCAGCTTTTCTTGCCACCAGACCTTTCTCCATCAATTAGGAATCTGATGCCGTCACTAAACACATTCCTTAAATTGTAGCCATTTGTTGAGTGTTTTTTTTTTGTGTCTAATCCGCATATATATCACAATTGCCCTTGATTTTCTTGACTGTATATCTCTAAAATGTCAACATATACACGTGTGATTTAGTTTACGAAGATTTTTCAATGCCGAGAACCACGATCAGAGAGTAAAAAAGGCGTGAGTTCACAATGGTGTAAAATTAAAATGGGATGTACCGGGCTAGGATTCGAGTTACAAGAACAAGGGCCAAACCAACCACCCAACAATGGAATCGTCGAGCGAAAACCATTGACAACCTCCTAGAAGCAGTTTTTCTTGCCACCAGACCTTTCTCCATCAATTAGGAATCTAATGCCGTCACTAAGCACATTCCTTAAATTGTAGCAATTTGTTGAGTGATTTTTTTGGTGTCTAATCCGCATATATATCACCATTGCCCTTGATTTTCCTGACTTTATATCTCTTAAATGTCAACATATACATGTGTGATTTAGTTTACGAAGATTTTTCAATGCCGAGAACCTCGATCAGAGAGTAAAAAAGGCGTAAGGTTCACAATGGTGTAAAATTAAAATGGGATATACCGGGCTAGGATTCGAGTTACAGGAACAAGGGCCAAACCAACCACCCAAGAATAGAATTGTCGAGCGAAAACACTTGACAACCTCCTAAAAGCAGCTTTGCTTACCACCAGACCATTCTCCATCATTTACGAATCTGATGCCGTCACTAAACACATTCCTTAAATTGTAGCCATTTGTTGAGTGTTTTTTTTTGGTGTCTAATCCGCATATATATCACCATTGCCCTTGATTTTTTTTGACTGTATATCTCTTAAATGTCAATATATACACGTGTGATTTAGTTTTCGAAGATTTTTCAATGCCGAGAACCTCGATCAGAGAGTAAAAAAGGCGTAAGGTTCACAATGGTGTAAATTTAAAATGGGATATACCGGGCTAGGATTTGAGTTACAGGAACAAGGGCCAAACCAACCACCCAAGAATGGAATAGTCGAGCGAAAACACTTAACAACCTCCTAGAAGCAGCTTTTCTTGCCACCAGACCTTTCTCCATCAATTAGGAATCTGATGCCGTCACTAAACACATTCCTTAAATTGTAGCCATTTGTTGAGTGTTTTTTTTTTGGTTTCTAATCCGCATATATATCACCATTGCCCTTGATTTTCTTGACTGTATATCTCTTAAATATCAACATATACACGTGTGATTTAGTTGACGAAGATTTTTCAATGCCGAGAACCTCGATCAGAGAGTAAAAAAGGCGTAAGGTTCACAATGGTGTAAAATTAAAGTAGGATATACCGGGCTAGGATTAGAGTTACAGGAACAAGGGCCAAACCAATCATCCAAGAATGGAATCGTCGAGCGAAAACACTTGACAACCTCCTAGAAGCAGCTTTTCTCGCCACCAGAACTTTCTCCATCAATTAGGAATCCGATGCCATCACTAAACACATACCTTAAATTGTAGCCATTTGTTGAGTGGTTTTTTTTGGTGTCTAATCCGCATATATGTCACCATTGCCCTGGATTTTCTTTACTATATATCTCTTAAATATCAACATATACACATGTGATTTAGTTCACGAAGATTTTTCAATGCCGAGAACCTCGATCAGAGAGTAAAACAGGCGTAAGGTTCACAATGGTGTAAGATTAAAATGGGATATACCGGGTTAGGATTCGAGTTACAGGAACAAGGGCCAAACCAACCACCCAAGAATGGAATCGTCGAGCGAAAACACTTGACAACCTCCTACAGCAGCTTTTCTTACCACCAGACCTTTCTCCATCAATTTGGAATCTGATGCCGTCACTAAACACATTCCTTAATTTGTAGCCATTTGTTGAGTGTTTTTTTTGGTGTCTAATCCGCATATATATCACCATTGCCCTTGATTTTCTTGACTGTATATCTCTTAAATGTCAACATATACACGTGTGGTTTAGTTTACGAAGATTTTTAAATGCCGAGAACCTCGATCAGAGAGTAAAAAAGGCGTAAGGTTCACAATGGTGTAAATTTAAAATGGGATATACCGGGCTAGGATTTTGAGTTACATGAACAAGGGCCAAACCAATCATCCAAGAATGGAATCGTCGAGCGAAAACACTTGACAACCTCCTAGAAGCAGCTTTTCTTGCCACCAGACCTTTCTCCATCAATTAGGAATCTGATGCCGTCACTAAACACATACCTTAAATTGTAGCCATTTGTTGAGTGGTTTTTTTTTTTGGTGTCTAATCCGCATATATGTCACCATTACCCTGGATTTTCTTTACTGTATATCTCTTAAATATCAACATATACACGTGTGATTTAGTTCACGAAGATTTTTCAATGCCGAGAACCTCGATCAGAGAGTAAAACAGGCGTAAGGTTCACAATGGTGTAAGATTAAAATGGGATATACCGGGTTAGGATTCGAGTTAGAGGAACAAGGGCCAAACCAACCACCCAAGAATCGAATCGTCGAGCGAAAACACTTGACAACCTCCTAGAAGCAGCTTTTCTTACCACCAGACCTTTCTCCATCAATTTGGAATCTAATGCCGTCACTAAACACATTCCTTAATTTGTAGCCATTTGTTGAGTGTTTTTTTGGTGTCTAATCCGCATATATATCACCATTGCCCTTGATTTTCTTGACTGTATATCTCTTAAATGTCAACATATACACGTGTGGTTTAGTTTACGAAGATTTTTAAATGCTGAGAACCTCGATCAGAGAGTAAAAAAGGCGTAAGGTTCACAATGGTGTAAGATTAAAATGGGATATACCGGGCTAGGATTCGAGTTACAGGAACAAGGGCCAAACCAACCACCCAAGAATGGAATCCTCGAGCGAAAACACTTAACAACCTCCTAGAAGCAGCTTTTCTTGCCACCAGACCTTTCTCCATCAATTAGGAATCTGATGCCGTCACTAAACAAATTCCTTAAATTGTAGCCATTTGTTGAGTGTTTTTTTGGTGTCTAATCCGCAGATATATCACCATTGCCCTTGATTTTCTTGATTGTATATCTCTTAAATATCAACATATACACGTGTGATTTAGTTTACGAATATTTTTCAATGCCGAGAACATTGATCAGAGCGTAAAAAAGGCGTAAGGTTCACAATGGTGTAAAATTAAAATGGGATATACCGGGCTAGGATTCGAGTTACAGGAACAAGGGCCAAACCAAACACCCAAGAATGGAATCGTCGAGCGAAAACACTTGACAACCTCCTAGAAGCAGCTTTTCTTGCCACCAGACCTTTCTCCATCAATTAGGAATCTGATGCCTTCACTAAACACATTCCTTAAATTGTAGCCATTTGTTGAGTGTTTTTTTTGTGTCTAATCCGCATATATATAACCATTGCCCTTGATTTTCTTGACTATATAACTCTTAAATATCAACATATACACGTGTGATTTAGTTTACGAAGATTTTTCAATGCCGAGAACCTCGATCAGAGAGTAAAAAAGGCGTAAGGTTCACAATGGTGTAAAATTAAAATGGGATATACCGGGCTGGGATTCGAGTTACAGGAACAAGGGCCAAACCACCCACCCAAGAATGGAGTCGTCAAGAGAAAACACTTGACAACTTCCTAGAAGCAGCTTTTCTTGCCACCAGACCTTTCTCCATCAATTAGGAATCTGATGCCGTCACTAAACACATTCCTTAAATTGTAGCCATTTGTTGAGTGTTTTTTTTTTGTGTCTAATCCTGTAAAACCCGAGAGGATCTTTCAACGATATCAATGTTAACTAGTGTGAGTGCGGAATCCAAACACAAGCGGATTCAAGAAAACAATAAACAATAAAGGAGAATAAGAACAATAATCAAACCAAAATACTATCTTGCATTCACCTTAAAGTCGATGACTGATACAAGATGCACAATCGATCTCGAGTGGTCTCTAACCATCTACCAAATGATCAACCCTCTAAACATCATAAAGGTTTACTTATATACTACCTAATGTGGATCGAAACCAACCTAGGCCCACTCGAGATCTCACCAAAACCCACTCCCTACACTTGACCCAAAACAACTTAGTTAAACATTACAAGATCAACCCTAAACTTTAATATCTCTCAATGTATAAACCTTTAGGTTCCAACAATCTCCCCTAGGTTTATGCATAGAGAATCTTGAAACTTCAACTATCACCAGAACCACCCAAACGATCTTTGATGTCACACCCCGACCACGTAGAACCTACAAAACGTGGCGGAAACATCGGGGAGTGTTGTAACAGAATCATTGTTTCATAACACATGGAACTTGAAATATTGTTTTATTGATTAAAAGAGTTACAATGTCTTGACAATCAAAGAAACATAACAAAATAACTAGTCTTGCATCTTTTATTGTCACTAAGGCCCATGCCCGCCTAAGTGTATCTTGTTCAATCCTATGCTTCATTTCCTGAAACACATGTGAAAATAGGTACGTCAGCATAAAAATGCCGGCGAGTACATAGGTTTTGTGAAAATAAGATTCATGACATCTGTTTAAGAAAATGTTTAGTCATGAACCTTGTAATTTGCTTTGTCTTTGTAAATCATTTGAAAAACAATAAGTTCAGATGATACGTATAAATAAGAGAATAATGCATGGTTAAATGAATAACCATGTAAAAATGAGTTTGTATAAGTTAAGTTGTTTGTAAAACAATGTATTATGAAAAGTATGTTATTTGTATAAAATGTTATATGTCTAAATTGAAATGATTCAAATAACGCAACGATATGTAATACCATACAATCACTTATATATAGGAAGTACCAGCGGCGTATCCACCATGCTTGTATCATATTACACACGCCTCGTTACTTAAATCACTTACTCAAACCAAACCACCAATATAAGATGTCTATGTTTAAACCAATTGTCAAAAGTCCTTGTATAAACCATGTCAAATGTTGATAGTCCAAAAGTAGTCAAGTAATGTGTAACAAATGTTTATGTATGGCTAGTGAAATGCATCAACTAAACCATAGATGAAATGCACAAAACAAAGTATTGAAGTGAAACTTGGTTTAAATCAAAGTTATGTTTTGTAAAATATATGCATGCTATACTGAATATGAACATTTATGCGGTATTGTAAAAATTCATACATCCAAGCCTTGCGACAGTCGAATAACTATGTAAAAATGAGTTATCAAAAGAATATGTATTCAGATTCGGTCATTCCTTACGTCCTAACAAACCCGAGATTTTAGGAATGGGATTTGTCAAGACCTATGGTACCACTACCTACTACCGAGCGGCGTGATCGGTGTTAATGAATGTATAGTATAGTTTAAACAAACCAAATATCATACCAAAATGTAAGCATGTTTTATGAAGATAATGTACCTAGTATGCTAGAGTAAACATACAAGGTAGAGCTGTAAAACAATGTGTCCATATGTTACTGGAACATATGCAACAGAGATGCAATGTAAAATAATGTACTAAGCATGTACTAAATGGACATACATAGCATGTGATGTGATGTGATGTGATGTAAAACAATGTACTAAGTATGCACACAATGGACATACATAGCATAAAATGTAATGAAATCATGTACTAATAGTGTACTAATGAACATAGCATGTATATAATGTGAAAACATGGAAAGCATGAAAGTGACAAGTAGGCACATGTGTTCCACCCCAAAACGTTTGGAAAACAGTAAAAGAGGGGTCTATGTACTCACTTGAGATTGATCAGAAGTCCTAAGATAACCACCAAGCAATGCTAGAGATCTCGGAATATCAAACGGCACCTAATATAGGTAACTACATTAATAAACCGGACCTAAATCGGAAGATCGGATAGAATGAGGGCTCGTAAACCAAATGAGTATGGGAACTCATGTAGTATGGTTTAACAAAGCCTACATACTAAATGAAACCTAACCTAAGTGCTTACGACCCATTACGACCCGTTTAGGTAGCTTATGCTACTTTAACGCGTCGTTCGCGTAAAACGCGTTCGGACCGCCTAACTAGTCCTATGACAAGTAACATATGCCTTAACATGTCTAATATTGTTGTCAAATCAGTTTAGATGTCAAAAGTTATGTTACATATTCTTAAAATGAATTTTGGCGTCAAAAGGGCATTTTGGTAATTTACCTAAGGCATATAAGCTACCTATCATACAACTACTTAAACGAAGCGACCATAAGGTATAACCTCGGAAGGTTATTCCCTATATACTATGGTCACCTAATGTGCTTGGTCGGATCCTAATGATCGACCAAACGGGTCGGGTTCGAAAGTATAAGCGATTGTTTAAATCGCTTACCTTACGACCCTATATAAGCACTAAACTAAAGGTGATGAGCTAAGCATGTTAAAACATGCTTACCTAAGTTTAGAAAATAGGTTTGGTATCAAAACAAACGGTTTTGATACCCATAAGTAGTTTGGTTACAAAATACGCAAGAATACGTATTCTGACCGAAACTACGGCTCGTCACTAAGCCTAGATAACGTGGTAATCAGTAGGTATAGTCACAAAGGACTATAACCATCGTGATTACAATCACGTTGCGAAGTTCAAACGAACTTCGCATTGACCATAAGATGGTCAATGCATAAAGTCAAACAAAGTTTGACTTTCAGACTCGAAAAGCAATAAAAGAACGAAAGAATACTCACGTAGGGTCCCCGAATGCTAATCTAGATCAAAATAGCTCAGGTATGAAACAAAGGTTTCAACTTAGAGCATTTGAGATCCGATTCTAGTGATTTTAGAGGTTGGATGGCAAGGAGTATTTATAGTGAATGGTCCACCATTAGGATCGTTTGTCGTAATACGTGCCTTAATCTCATCCGTACATGTGTCGGAACCTTATGGTACCCAAAAAGGCCACTCACCATAAGAGTTTGACACTTGGAACTTGACCTTTGAAGAGTGTTAAGGGCTGTTAAAAGATGAAAAAAAATGTTTTGCTGCATCTGGCCCCTGTTTACGGACCTAGTTTGGCAGATTTACAGTTTCAGTCCCTGCAACCTCAAAACTTGGTTTTCGATGCGTATTTTTTTTTGACACGTTTAAGCCCTGTTAACCCCATTTCAAAGCTCTAAAATGAAGTTAAAGTATAGGGAACTTAAAATGTGTTCAAAAATATCTCGGTTGTCGGTTCGTTTAGCCGTACGGTTACGTTGTTCGGTTAATTACGACGGAATGCGCATAAGCGCGAAAAATGATCCAAATGGCGTGACGAATGGATTTTTCTTATGCCAAACACTAAAATAAAATATTTTAGTGCTTACATAAATTTTTGGATGTCCGGATGTATTCAGAACGTAAGTTATGCACGAAAATGAAAACTTGTGCACTTTTTGACGCTTTTAGTACCTGAATGAGCCAAAAGTTTATTTTAGCACACCGAACCCCTCAAAGCCTATTTCTAAGCTATATAAAGGATATTTAAGGTGTGTTTAACTTATGGTCATGTTCCGGAATGTCTGTTACAGTTCAAATTGGCATACTTTCGCGGTTTGTCAAGTTTAGTCCCTGTAAGCGAATTAACTTGTTTTTGCCATACAAAAGCCTTCAAAACTTATTTATAAGTTATGTAAAGGTTATTTAAGGTATGTTAAGCCTATGTCACTATTCCGGAGTGTTTTTTGCATTAAACTGGTTATATTTACGCATCGGTGCGCGTATAACCTTCCAGAAAGCGATTTAGAGTTTGGAATTGAACAAAAATTGATATGTGCAAATGATACACATATTTTTACAAATCCCAAGTATGAAATATAATATTTCATTGGTTCGGTATTTGTTTGATGGCCGTGGAGGCACAGGTGTTACAGTCTCCCCTACTTTAGGAAATTTCGTCTCGAAATTTATTTAGAGGAAACTTGTGAGAGTTTAAAACATGAAGTTGAAAAGATCGAACAATATTGGTTAGGGTTCTGAACTTCTAGTAACCTTAATAACATTATGCTTGCAATGTAAGAGGGACACTTATATACAAGTATATGAAGCGTCATTGGTGCGTCCACCGTACCTCCATTACATCGTTCTCATTTTGTTATTGTTGTCGCTATCGGTTCTTACACATAATAAATCTTATTGGGTTTCTGTGCACTAAATTTCATAATTATGTACGCGTCCATAATTAGACAATTCCTTGCACAGTTCACACAGTCTATTTTATTATGTGTAGTGTAAAACCAAATGAACAAACCTGTGATGAGTGTGACTAGACCGCCATAGAGTCCTTTTAATTAAGTCAATAAATGATCTAAATAGACTATCAAGGAGTCTGTTCAGCTACATCACTAGATGTCGTCCTTTAACCAGATTGTGAATCAATCTTTTTGACTAGACCTCTAAAAGGGTCTCTTATGAAACATGGAGTGGTACTATATAATCCAAGGGTCTTAACTATTATATAGAAGCCCATTAAGGATTTAAGGCAGTACCTTTTGACTATCCTGCTACGAATCCCTCATATGGAGATATGAAAGATCCTGCGAGGATTTGGATAACAAATATCCAGAGTATAAAAACACAAAATGCATAAAAGAAAACATAAGATGAATAAACACATAGTCACATAACCACAAAATTGTTTGTTAATTTGTCTTGTTAATTGCGTACATGCATTTAAAGCACACTAGGAATCCATTCCGTGGATTTCATTTGGTACTTTAAACGTTATCAATAATCTAACTATAAAGATAGAAAGATTCAAAAAGAAAATTCGATTTCGATTATTAGGAACCGAAATGTTCGAATTTAGGTACATAAGGAATCCAATTAAGGACCCTGATTTGTATGACAATTATCCACAAGGATCTAATTGTGAAGATAAAAAGATCCCATATGGATTTTAGAGGTTGAAGATGTTTTGAAACCTTGCACTGGACGTGCTTAAGTCAAAACATGAAGTTGAAATGCTTATGAAGTTGAGATGCTCGATATGCCAAGGCGACATATGAAGCGAAATTTGAAGGTTAAGTCAATGCATGAGAAAAATATTTTTTTTTGCAATACTATGCATGGGGTTCTAAAAATGTGTTCAATGTTTTTTGAAACCTTATATATAATACCTTTGAAATCATAAAGTAGTTGAATTAGGTAGGTATATTCATAAAATGTTTTAAAATCATGCGAAATGAATTTTGAAATTATGTATAAGGTTTTTGGAAAACATGAATGATGCTTTTGAAATCATGCACTTGATAAGAAAATATATTGTACTAATATTGTTTTCAGGCTATATGAGACATTTTGAAATCATGAAGGTTGTTTTTGAAAATACAGACAAAGCTTTGTGCATTTGTTATGTTTAAGTAAATACACTATATTAAAAATGTTTTCGAACTATGTATAGGATGTTTTGAAATCATGTAGGTTGTTTTGAAAACTTATGTTATGCATGTTGAAGAAATCAGAACGTAATGGGTATGAGATTTGAAAATACTCTTAGTTATCTATCCAAGAATTCAAAGGCACAGATGTGTGAAAAGCACGATTACTCATAATTTCGATTTATTTCTTGTACTTCGTTTCCTAGAATGAAACGAGTACTTAGAATTTTCCAAAGGAATCATGAACAAACGCAAGAATGGGAAATTCGCAAAAGCAGTTTGTAAGGAATATAGTTCCTTAATGTAGGTATCATAGGAAAAGTCATACACATATGTAACTACACTTGTACATCAGAATTTGTGAACAATAATTTATTTATAAACAAAACAGATTGTTTCACATTACAAGAAAATAAAAGAACAAAAGCATAAGACAGCAACATCCTTTGTTCAGTCAAATGCTCTTCCGAGGGTCAGATTTGCATTAGCAAGCTTTGGGCAATCCCTCCGGAAATGGCCCATCTCGCCACAGTTGTAGCAAGACCCCGGCGAGAAACGAGCTTGAGCAGGATTGTCATCAGCTTGATTTGGTACAACTGCAGTTGGGCAAACCCTTGTTGTATGACCTATAAGTCCACAAATCTGGCATTTGCGGCACTTCACACTAGCATGATGATGGAGGCTACATTGGTTGCACAAGGGTGCAGTTCCATTGTATGGCTTCCTAGTAGGGGGTTAAGCTGGTTGGGGACGGCTTGATCATTGTGAGCGACCACGGCGAAATTCTGAGAAGCCTTTCGCTTCTTTGACTTCTTAGGAGATCGTTCATCCATGGTCTTTGATTCCTCGATTGGTTTCTTGGCTGATGGTGCTGTCACCTGACTAGGTCCTGCCTGTCTTGGTGACTCTTGAGTGGCTTCATCCTGGAGACGATACATGGTAGTAGTTAATTCAACAGTCTTCAGGACTACTTCGCCTATTCGTTGAGCGAATTTGGCTGTCTGCTCGGACATTTGACCGGTGCTGAGAGGAAGAGACATTCTAGAAGCAAATGAAAGGCATAGGAAGAAACAGGTGAAAGGTTATTGGATAATCAATACAGAATGGTAAAGAATGAAAATTGTGATCATTTGTTTGTTTCCTAAGGCAAACAAATGAGATGGTGACAAATCAAAGTAAATGGGTCAAAAATAATGTATCGCGAAGATATGCTCGCCTATAAGTGAACACTCATCCCAAGAATTCCCAGGTAAGCACAACTGGTCTCGCGTCTGATGAGATGTATACGAAGTGCTTGCCTAGACAGAAAACCCAGAATACAGGCATTCACCCTTCCAGTTTGCACGTGTTCACATTATTTAAAACCCAAGACCTTGACGAGGTTTTGAAAAACTCAAAGGGGTTCAAAACCATATAACAGAGGGTTCAAAACCTTACAATAAAGGGTTCAAAACCTAGTAATCAATCATCCTAGAACAGATGATTAGTTTTCAAAGTGGTTTTGAAATTTATGTTCTTGTTGTGGTTGTCGCCTAAGGATAGGTGACAGTATTGTTTTATGACTAAACGCAAGTAAACTCGCGTTAGGGTCCTAAGAAGGTTATAGACTAGGTCAAAGTATTACTAATAACCTAATTCCCTATAACCATGAGCTCTGATACCAACTTTTCTGTCACACCCCGACCACGTAGAACCTACAAAACGTGGCGGAAACATCGGGGAGTGTTGTAACAGAATCATTGTTTCATAACACATGGAACTTGAAATATTGTTTTATTGATTAAAAGAGTTACAATGTCTTGACAATCAAAGAAACATAACAAAATAACTAGTCTTGCATCTTTTATTGTCACTAAGGCCCATGCCCGCCTAAGTGTATCTTGATCAATCCTATGCTTCATTTCCTGAAACACATGTGAAAATAGGTACGTCAGCATAAAAATGCCGGCGAGTACATAGGTTTTGTGAAAATAAGATTCATGACATCTGTTTAAGAAAATGTTTAGTCATGAACCTTGTAATTTGCTTTGTCTTTGTAAATCATTTGAAAAACAATAAGTTCAGATGATACGTATAAATAAGAGAATAATGCATGGTTAAATGAATAACCATGTAAAAATGAGTTTGTATAAGTTAAGTTGTTTGTAAAACAATGTATTGTGAAAAGTATGTTATTTGTATAAAATGTTATATGTCTAAATTGAAATGATTCAAATAACGCAACGATATGTAATACCATACAATCACTTATATATAGGAAGTACCAGCGGCGTATCCACCATGCTTGTATCATATTACACACGCCTCGTTACTTAAATCACTTACTCAAACCAAACCACCAATATAAGATGTCTATGTTTAAACCAATTGTCAAAAGTCCTTGTATAAACCATGTCAAATGTTGATAGTCCAAAAGTAGTAAGTAATGTGTAACAAATGTTTATGTATGGCTAGTGAAATGCATCAACTAAACCATAGATGAAATGCACAAAACAAAGTATTGAAGTAAAACTTGGTTTAAGTCAAAGTTATGTTTTGTAAAATATATGCATGCTATACTGAATATGAACATTTATGCGGTATTGTAAAAATTCATACATCCAAGCCTTGCGACAGTCGAATAACTATGTAAAAATGAGTTATCAAAAGAATATGTATTCGGATTCGGTCATTCCTTACGTCCAAACAAACCCGAGATTTCAGGAATGGGATTTGTCAAGTCCTATGGTACCACTACCTACTACCGAGCGGCGTGATCGGTGTTAATGAATGTATAGTATAGTTTAAACAAACCAAATGTCATACCAAAATGTAAGCATGTTTTATGAAGATAATGTACCTAGTATGCTAGAGTAAACATACAAGGTAGAGCTGTAAAACAATGTGTCCATATGTTACTGGAACATATGCAACAGAGATGCAATGTAAAATAATGTACTAAGCATGTACTAAATGGACATACATAGCATGTGATGTGATGTGATGTAAAACAATGTACTAAGTATGCACACAATGGACATACATAGCATAAAATGTAATGAAATCATGAACTAATAGTGTACTAATGAACATAGGATGTATATAATGTGAAAACATGGAAAGCATGAAAGTAACAAGTAGGCACATGTGTTCCACCCCAAAACGTTTGGAAAACAGTAAAAGAGGGGTCTATGTACTCACTTGAGATTGCTCAGAAGTCCTAAGATAACCACCAAGCAATGCTAGAGATCTCGGAATATCAAACGGCACCTAATATAGGTAACTACATTAATAAACCGGACCTAAATCGGAAGATCGGATAGAATGAGGGCTCGTAAACCAAATGAGTATGGGAACTCATGTAGTATGGTTTAACAAAGCCTACATACTAAATGAAACCTAACCTAAGTGCTTACGACCCATTACGACCCGTTTAGGTAGCTTATGCTACTTTAACGCGTCGTTTGCGTAAAACGCGTTCGGACCGCCTAACTAGTCCTATGACAAGTAACATATGCCTTAACATGTCTATTATTGTTGTCAAATCAGTTTAGATGTCAAAAGTTATGTTACATATGCTTAAAATGAATTTTGGCGTCAAAAGGGCATTTTGGTAATTTACCTAAGGCATATAAGCTACCTATCATACAACTACTTAAACGAAGCGACCATAAGGTATAACCTCGGAAGGTTATTCCCTATATACTATGGTCACCTAATGTGCTTGGTCGGATCCTAATGATCGACCAAACGGGTCGGGTTCGAAAGTATAAGCGATTGTTTAAATCGCTTACCTTACGACCCTATATAAGCACTAAACTAAAAGTGACGAGCTAAGCATGTTAAAACATGCTTAACAAAGTTTAGAAAATAGGTTTGGTATAAAAAAAAAACGGTTTTGATACCCATAAGTAGTTTGGTTACAAAATACGCAAGAATACGTATTCTGACCGAAACTACGGCTCGTCACTGAGCCTAGATAACGTGGTAATCAGTAGGTATAGTCACAAAGGACTATAACCATCGTGATTACAATCACGTTGCGAAGTTCAAACGAACTTCGCATTGACAATAAGCTGGTCAATGCAGAAAGTCAAACAAAGTTTGACTTTCAGACTCGAAAAGCAATAAAAGAACGAAAGAATACTCACGTAGGGTCCCCGAATGCTAATCTAGATCAAAATAGCTCAGGTATGAAACAAAGGTTTCAACTTAGAGCATTTGAGATCAGATTCTAGTGAGTTTAGAGGTTGGATGGCAAGGGGTATTTATAGTGAATGGTCCACCATTAGGATCGTTTGTCGAAATACGTGCCTTAATCTCATCCGTACATGTGTCGAAACCTTATGGTACCCAAAAAGGCCACTCACCATAAGAGTTTGACACTTGGCACTTGACCTTTGGAGAGTGTTAAGGGCTGTTAAAAGATGAAAAAAAAAACATTTTGCTGCATCAGGCCCCTGTTTACGGACCTAGTTTGGCAGATTTACAATTTCAGTCCCTGCAACCTCAAAACTTGGTTTTCGATGCGTTTTTTTTTACAAGTTTAAGCCCTGTTAACCCCATTTCAAAGCTCTAAAATGAAGTTAAAGTATAGGGAACTTAAAATGTGTTCAAAAATATCTCGGGTGTCGGTTCGTTTAGCCGTACGGTTACGTTGTTCGGTTAATTACGACGGAATGCGCATAAGCGTGAAAAATGATCCAAATGGCGTGACGAATGGATTTTTCTTCTGCCAAACACTAAAATAAAATATTTTAGTGCTTACATAAATTTTTGGATGTCCGGATGTATTCAGAACGTAAGTTATGCACGAAAATGCAAACTTGTGCACTTTTTGACGCTTTTAGTACCTGAATGAGCCAAAAGTTTATTTTAGCACACCGAACCCCTCAAAGCCTATTTCTAAGCTATATAAAGGATATTTAAGGTGTGTTTAACTTATGGTCATGTTCCGGAATGTCTGTTACAGTTCAAATTGGCATACTTTCGCAGTTTGTCAAGTTTTGTCCCTGTATGCGAATTAACTTGTTTTTGCCATATCAAAGCCTTCAAAACTTATTTCTAAGTTATGTAAAGGTTATTTAAGGTATGTTAAGCCTATGTCACTATTCCGGAGTGTTTGTTGCATTAAACTGGTTATATTTACGCATCGGTGCGCGTATAACCTTCCAGAAAGCGATTTAGAGTTTGGAATTGAACAAAAATTGATATGTGCAAATGATACACATATTTTTACAAATCCCAAGTATGAAATATAATATTTCATTGGTTCGGTATTTGTTTGATGGCCGTGGAGGCACAGGTGTTACATTTGAGCCCACCAAAACCTTTTGTGCGAATATGTATCGCTGAAGCAACAGCACCAGTCCATGCTTTTGCAATCTCTTCATATTTTTCAGTAGCTCTAATTTGATGACGAGCTAACACTTCTAGGTCTTCGTGAGCAAGATTCAGCAAATCAACTTGATCCACCAAGCGAAAATTCACATCACCATCACAAACAATTACTGCCTGACCTAGACGCTCATCATAAGTACATAAATGCAAGGACTTCAAAGCACCTTTTGGAATCTTTCTCACCAAAGGAATCACCTTTTCCTTATCAGTTACCGGCCAGTGCACAATCTTCATTCGCTTGCGTGTATATGAATCTCTAACACCTTTAGCTGGTTTAACAATGGACTCTGCCATACGCATTGAAGGAAAACCCTGAAGAACCTCCCTCTTCAATCTCTCGAAAAACATATATCCAGGACCTCCAGGCTTATCATCTACATAAGGTGCTTTAGACAGTTCAGTCAAATCAATCTTAGTGAAAGACTGAAACTGGCCTGGATTTTTATACCACTCAACTGGTCCAACCTTCCTCTTTATCCACCATCTTTGACGATCATGATCAAAACCCCAGCTGACTACACCAGATCTATTTCCAACTTGATCATAGAGAGTTTCACCAACATCCATTAAATGATGAGTTACATGAGCATCATCATCATCTGGATTAAGATTCTTGTTCTTCAGGATAACAAACTCCCTTTTCTTTTTGATTCTCTCAGCATTTTCCTTGTTTGCAACTGGATCAGTAACTCTTTTGAAATATTGTTCCATAGTTGCACTTCTCTCAGCATCATCCTTTTCAAAGGCTTTTCTTCTATTTTCCACATCAGTAGGATCAGAGAATTCATTCCCAAATTTCTTCTCAAGCTTTCCACGTAAATCATACACCATATTGAACAGTAAAGTAACATCTCCTTGAAGCTGTTCAATTTGTTGATTCTTTTGCACTAAAGTATCTTCAAGTTGGATGATCTTGGCATCTTTATGAATAGAATCTTGCTCAACCACAATTAACCTTTTCTTCATTTCTCTCATACTAATGAAATCATCATCATCGCTTGAATCATCATCAAATGGCATTCTAAACGGCTCTTCAGGTCTCTTACCACTTGAACTACTAGGTACATCAAGAACAACTCTAGAAGGACCTGCAGATTCAGAAACACCAAGTGGCATTGTCTCAACAATAGTATCAGTATCAACATTTGTAACCTGAACATCTGCAGTTGTGGTCTCCAAAACATTTATTTGAATATCAGTGTTGAACACAAAGATATCTTCAGTTGTGGTGGTGGTGTCAGTGACATTCTTCTCAAAATCAAAATCATACAATCCATCATCATCTTCAGCAATGTTCATAGATTGATCTTTATTTTGTTCAACATACATTCCGAGTCGAGGATCCCGCCTTTTTCGTTTCAATGGCAATGAATCAGGATCCTTTGGGTTTTCACTAGGCTCTTCATTAGATACTGTAAGATTGGGAGGAGGATTTCCCATCTTATCAGTCACAGACTTTAATAACAAAGCCAAACTCTCAGCAATAATCACGGTCGGAATAGTAGAAACAGCAGTCCTAGCTTCCTTTTCAGGAGGAAGCTCTTCATCATCTCCTGAATCACACAAAATCTCTATGCCCTCATCGTCAGAGTTAATTGTTACTATCTCTGTCTCAGGCTCATTATCAACAGCACCTTGAACATCATGCTCTTCAGCAATCATTGCATTCACTTGAACAGGTTGTACTATCACTGGATCACCAGCTACAACTTCAGTCTCTGCAAACCTACCAAATTTCTCCAAAGGAATCAACCCCTCCAACTTCTTTTCTGTACCCTTCTTAGTTGTGAGAGCACCAAAACAAGAAGGACCCATAGGTTTTAGCTCCAAAGTATCACCGGATCGCGTCAAATCAGAATAGCGCACATTGAAAATCATCTGCAAAAACCTCGGATACATAATAAATTTATCCTTTCGAACTCCAGTAACATTCCTCTTCATTGACGGGTGGTCCATTGGACAACCCTTAATCATGTTAAAAGACGAAATAATCATTCATTTAATCGTGTAATTATCTTGAATTAGATAACTACTATTGCATATGTTTCAGGTGCGGTTCGGGAGCTTAAAGTGGATAAAATGCAGCTTTGGAGGGTATTGGAGATGAACGGGTCGAGCAAGGAACAAAAGATGAAACAAGGAAGATAAATCAGCTCACCACCGTAAATTACGGTCCTACCGTAATTTACGGTGGACCTGGAATTCAGCTAAAGCTCACCGTAAATCAGTCAACAATCACCGTAACACTTTTAACCTCACCGTAAATTACGGTGAGACCGTAATTTACGGTAGAGTCGACGGAAAAATTGTAACTGCCTTCATTTATGCAGTTTTATGATGTCTTTTCATGTGTTCACATCATTGGTCGGTTTTGGAACTCACTAGGGGCGAATTTTGGCTGTCTTGCTTGGTTTGGAACAATTTCTAACATTCGGTTTGTGTTTATGATTCCTATGAACATTAGATTTGTTAGTATGATGATTCACCAAACTATGTCCGGCTAAAGTTTTCGGTGATCATCTTAGGTGAAGGTTTCTATTGAACTTTTGTGTGTTTATTTCCGAATTTCTAGAATGATAACTTGCGTTGCTTGAATATCATGGTGTATGTTTAATTGCTTGTAACTTGTTAATTGATATTGCAATTTCTAGTCTCAATCGTACGTTCTTGGTGCCGTTGGCAATCGAGATATCACGGGAAGGGTTAGGGTTGGTTATTGATTAATTGGTCATCGGGAAACAACCTCGCGTTTATATAATCCGAGTACTTTGTTCCCTTTTATCACTTCGATTATGCATGCACGAGTTATGTCTATGTAACTCTTTCTAGTTGGAATTACACACAATTGTTTAAAGAAACTGAAACCTAAGATGGTCATTGTTCTCTCCTAATTTGTTTTACAACCAACATTTGATTTGAAATTAGTTTTAATTTAGTTTTCTAAAACAACAATCCAAATTCATTGATCTTAATTTTCTGCAAATTAGGTTAATTGTAGTTTAATCGCAAAGCTATAAAATCAACACACTTTCCACATACTCCCTGAGTTCGATACCCACTTACCGCTATCTATATAGTTGTTTTTGGGATTAAATTTGCGTGACCCACGACAATCACGTCATTCATCCCTTCAAAAATGTACTTCGAGTAATTGAATGACTCATTCGTAATAAGTGCAATGAAAGCAGCCGTTTGAGTAATGTTCAGTTGATCTGTTCCCCCTTGATTTTCTGTTATACACAAGATAAACATGTGTGCCAACAAACGCCAATACGGGTGCAGAAACTTCTTAACGAGTGACGGATATTTTCCTTCATAGCTCAAACGAGGTAAAGTAGCCTCTATAGTATCACTTGGAAGCTCAATTGGATCAGATTCAGTATCACCAAACTGAAGAACTTCTCTTATCATTTTCTTAGTAATGACGATCTTCTTCTTCTGAATCTCAGCTTCTATCATTCCCTTTTCGTCAGCTCCTTGTGCTTCAAATCTTGCTGTCTTCCAAAAATCTTGAACAAGACTTTCATAAACAACAGGATTATCTCTCAGTGCATGAACAAGTCGGCAGCTATTCAACCCTTTAACCAGCGATGTATACAATCTCTTGTGCTTCTCTGGGGGTGAAGCTAGATAACCAGCTTGATTGTGCATTGATATAAATTTTAAGTCCATATCCTACACCAAACGGAAACACTAAGCATAAAGACATATGAATAAAATTTTAGTCCACTTAATTCGAAAACAGATCACACTGAATCAGCAGTCAAAACATAGGCTATCGATTAACACACATGAATCAACTCGAGACTATGAGGTTTCGAGTCGAAACCATGAGATTTCGAGTCGAGACCTCAGTCGAGACTGAGTTAACTTAAACCGAGACCTCAGTCGAGACCAATCAACTTTGAGTCGAGACCCCAATCGAGACAGACGAGGTTGCGACTCGCAACTTTAAGTCTCGAGTCTTCACATGTGTTCAATCGAAATCCTAGTCGAGACCCCACAAACAACTTTAATCCACTGAGTTTTGGATCAAACACCATAAACACCCAATGATTTCTCTGAAGACCAACATAATATTAAAATTAGGGTTCTTGAGCATCTTCAATCATTCATATGATATTCAAAAAATCTTCATCAAATCCTGCAAAACTTCAAGATATTCATCATTAAATCTATCAAAATACCTTCAATAAACTCAAAACAGCAAGTTGAGAACGGAGTGTTGCCGGAAAAACAGACAATATCGCCGAAGAGTGAGAAAGAGTTTGAAAGTGACAATTGATTTGTTTCGAGTGCACAGTAGCGGTCTTGAGTCGAGATCCCTTTAAATATTTTAAACCTGGGGGCCGGGCCTTTAATGACATGGGCCGAGACCACAGTCTCGATTCGAGACCACTCATCAATTTGAAATTGGATTTATTAAATAAAATTTTTAATTATATCAGCAATCCAATTTAAAAAAATATTTTCTTATCTAACCCTTCAACTTTCTGAGCATGTTTTATTAGACCAAAACCTACAAACATAAAAAATAAATAATATCGAAATATTATTTACAAAAATAAAATAAGGAAATATCATAATTTGCTCAGGGATCAAATCACTGGTTTCGGGCTTGACTACACTTATCAACACTGATCTACTACTGAATGATCTAGACGATTGCCAGTATATTTGTCCACCTAAACTCATCTCCCTAGACCTTTTTCACATAACTGCCTGTAACAAATTTATCATGTTTTAAATTTCTTAACAATGAACGCTCAAACAAGTACTAATCAAATCCCGGAAATATAAACAACACATTCTATCATGCAAGTAGCTTCCCTACCACATATTTCACAAGTCCAATCCAGATCTTTGAAATCTTAACTGGGAATAGATTGAGAAGAGAACAGAATAGATCTTAAGTAGAGATGATATAATATTCAGATCAAATGAGTTTTTCTCAATTTGATATAGGTTTCTAGGGTTTCTTTTGGGCACTTGAGGGCCTCTTTCAGGTGTATAAATGATCTACAGAGCGACAACGTACAGCTAGGTCAGCATGTATCTGGATGCAGCAGAAGCTGACGTTGCCTAGCACCTCCAGGTCAGCATATATCTGGATGCAGCAGAGGAGATACACGACTTTTTCAAAGAAGATTTCAGAGTCAGACCAAAATTGTGTGTATCGGGACAACATACAGACATTCAAATAGACATGAGCTAATTCCAAGTGACTTTCTTTCCTGAGGTCATGTACTAATTTAGTTCTAAACAAAACAGCTAATGTTCCTAGTCTTTAAGGATAGAGCCTACCAACACATCGCACTAAAGTCAAACTATTTCGATACTGGTCTTACATTAGTCAGCCCTCGACCATAATGTGAAAATTCATTTCATTTCCCAGTCATGCAATGTTTCTTTTTGGATTTTCAAATTATTTAATGTGTTTGTATTTTTCAAAATTTTTCAATGTTTTTGTATTTTTTTTTTAAATTTCTCCCCCTAAATTTGTGCATAAATAAAAACTACCTAAGAATAGAAAACTTTATGAACAAATTTACTAAAACAAAAACAACCATGCTCAGTCAGTATACTGGATCATTTTCAGAAAATCAACAAGCACTTTGAATTTTGAGCTGCTGACAGGTTTTGTAAACAAATCGGCAGCATTTGCATCTGTGTCGATTTGCTCAACTTTAATAAGACCTCTGTCAAAGCAGTCTCTAATGAAATGAACTTTTATGTCTATGTGCTTGGTTTTGGAGTGAAAAACAGGATTTTTAACAATTTGTATTGCAGCATCATTATCGCAGTATATAGTAGTATTGAGATAAGTCAAACCGTAGTCCTGCAATTGATGTTGCATCCACACCACTTGAGAGCAAGATGCAGAGGCGGCAACATATTCAGCTTCAGTTGTAGAAATCCCCACCGTTTGTTGTTTCTTGCATTGCCAAGAAATGAGTTTGTGACCCAGAAATTGACATCCAGCTGATGTAGATTTCCTGTCACTATCAGGTCCTCCAAAATTGCTATCAGAAAACACAAACAAGTCAAAATTTGAATCCCTTGGATACCACAGGCCAAACTGAGGTCTGTCTTTAAGGTACCGAAAGATTCGTTTAACAGCAGTAAGATAAGAAGTTTTAGGATTAGCCTGATATCTTGCGCAGTTGCAGACAACAAACATGATATCTGGAAGGCTAGCTATCAGATACATCAACGACCCGATCATAGACCTATACAGACGTTGATCAACAGAAGAACCTTCTTCATCTTCAGTCAATAACGGTCTCTCAGCCATTGGTGTTTCGGCTGACTTTGAGTCTGAAAGCTTGAATTTTGCTAGCACATCATCCACATACTTCCCTTGATGAATAAGAATACCTTGGGAATTCTGTTTGACTTGTAAACCCAAAAACAGTGTCATTTCTCCGAGAGCACTCATCTCAAACTTCTTTTTCATAACTCTCTCAAACTCCTTGCAAAGCGCCTCACTTGTAGATCCGAAGATAATATCATCGACATAAATTTGAACCAAGATCTGATCCTTGCCCACTCTCTTTATAAACAGAGTCTGGTCTATTGTGCCACGTGTGTACCCATGATCCAAAAGATGTTCAGTTAGAGTAGCATACCAAGCTCGAGGTGCTTGGTGTAATCCATACAATGCCTTATCTAGCTTGTAGGCATATTCTGGATGATCTGGATGTACAAAACCTGGTGGCTGCTCAACAAAAATTTCTTCCTTCACATCTCCATATAGAAACGCTGTCTTGACGTCCATCTGATACACAGTGAACCCCATATATGACGCGTAAGCTAAGAAGATCCGGATGGCTTCAAGTCGAGCAACCGGAGCGTATACTTCATCATAATCCAGACCCTCAATTTGTCGAAAACCCTGAACCACCAGTCTTGCTTTATTTCGAACAATAACCCCTGCAGAGTCTTGCTTGTTTCTGAACACCCATCTAGTTCCAAGTTTGCGCTTTCCCTTTGGTAACTCGACAAGTTTCCATACTCCAAGCTTCTCAAACTGGTTTAGCTCTTCATGCATAGCATCTACCCAGCCTGGTTCCTGCAAAGCTATATCAATAGTTTTAGGTTCTATTTGTGAGATGTAGCAAGAATATAAACATGTATTGATGGTTCCTGATTGGCTTCTGGTAAAATTCCTGCATTTACAGGACCAATCACATTCTCTATAGGGTGATTTCGTTGGACACTTATAGGAATTTCCATGTCAGGTATGGTCTCGTCTTCAGTGGTGTTGCTAGACTCCCCCTCATTAGATGCTGCAGTATGGTGAACTAAAGGAGTTGTAACGATGCAGTCTTCAGGAATGGATCCAGGAAATAGTGCAGATCCTGAACCACTAGATGCAGCACCAGCACCACTTGATGAAGCATCTTCAGGGGATTGATGGGACATTTGTTGAGGCGTAGAGTGCCGAGTGAAAACCATTCCCGGCGGATCAATGGTGTGATTTCTTGACCTTACTTCAGCCTGTTCTTCTTCTTCAGTATCACCAAAAGATAGCGGTTGTTTGGGAGTAGACACACTTGAAGCTATAGGGACACTTGACAAAATGTTAAACGATTTAAATAATTCAGCATAATCATATAACCAATCTGGTCCAACTCTAGCGTCCGTAGCATTTTCCTCGAGCCATTCAACGTTGCACGACTCGACGACCTTTTTAGTTACCTTGTTGTATACTCTATAGGCTGAACCTTTAGCATATCCAACAAAGTAACACTCATCCCCTTTGACTTCAAACTTTCCATTAGCATCCATAAGTAGTAACACACATGGACAACCAAAGATGCGAAATTGTGAAACCGAAGGTTTACATCCTTCCAGAATCTCATAAGGAGTTTTCATATGTCGTTTATTTACTAAAGCATGATTCTGGACGTAACAAGCCGTGCTAACAGCTTCATCCCAAAAGAAACTAGGAAGCTTCGAATCAGCCAGCATAGTACGTGCAGCCTCTATAAGAGTACGATTTCGTCTTTCTGCCACTCCATTTTGTTGTGGAGTTCGTGGTACACTGTACTGTTGTTCAATTCCCTTTTCAGCACAAAACGTGTCCATGGTGACATTTTTGAATTCCGTCCCATTGTCTGATCGAATAGCCTTTACTTTCGTACTGGCTTGATTTTCCACCAGAGTAATGAATTGTTTGATCAAACCCGCAGCCTCATTCTTGTGACTTAGAAAGTACACCCAGGTGTAGCGTGAGAAATCATCGACTATCACGAGACAATAAGCCTTCTTGCCAATACTTAACACATTCACCGGACCAAAGAGATCCATGTGAAGTAATTCAAGCACAGCTTTGGTTGAGGGTGTAGACTTAGATTTATGAGGCTTTCGATGTGCTTTTCCCTTTGCACAAGCAACACACTTTTCTACCAACATAAAGTCTTTGATTGGTAGATCACGGACCATTTGACCTTTGGCAAGACGATTCAAGTTCTTCATATTCACATGTCCAACACGACGATGCCACAATAAACCATCATGTTCTGATATCTTCGAAAATAGACAAGTAATTTCTTCACACGGCTTCTTGTTTATATCAATGACATAAGCATTTCCCCGTCTCTCACCTCTCATCAAAAACCAATCTTCAGGAATGACAATCCCTGGTTTCAATACGTAGCATCCTTTCTTTGTAAAATGAACTGAATTTCCTCGATCACAAATTTGTGAAATGTTCAGCAGATTGTGTTTCAGTTCTGGGACATAATTCACATTTTCGAAGCTTAAAACACCGTTTTTCACTGTTCCCTTCAACGTGATTCTTCCAGATTCTCCTCCCGCAAAAGAGACATATCCACCGTCAAATTCTTTTACATTGACCAGTTGAGACAAGTCTCCCGTCATATGCCTGGAACAGCCACTATCCATGTACCAGAGGCGCACGGTAGTCCTCCACAGCTGTTCCTGCACGATTAGCGGGATTAGTTAGATTTAGGAACCCAGCCCATAGTGGATATGGGTTTCCCTTGTGCATCAAAGTAAGTCACTCTCTGCCATACCAAATTGTCTTTATTTAAAAATTTCGAAGGATTTTTAACGGCAGAATTTTGATGAGATGTATGAGACGAATTGGAATGCTTGGCCTTAGCTTTAGGTTTCCAATGTTTATTTGACCATAAATTGTAGTTACCAAACGCTTTATATTGATCTTTTCAAAAATCCCTTTGTTGATTTTGATTTCTACGTTTGGCTGCATTCCAATCTTGATCAGAAGGCTTAGCCTTACGATAGTTATTCCTCATTGTCTTGGACCTTTCAGTCGTCACTGACTCTGAATAACGATATCGGTTTGACTTGACTTTCTGATTTTGTGCATATTTATTTTTAGACTGCACACTTGGGAGATGAACACAGTTTTTGGCGATGTGTCCGGCAACTCAACAATTGAAACATGTTTGACGTTTCAATCTGTGGAAGTTTTGATGCTTCATAGCAGACATGTATCTGTTAGGTTTAGAAGAATGAGCTTGATTTATGTTTCTTGCTTGGTTAACTTGTGCCTTTTCTGAGCATTTAGGTACCTGTTGATCAAAACTAGCACTGGCACAAGTATGAGATTCAGATGGATTAGATTTATCATTATCAGAATCATTATGAAAAGATGTTTCAAGTTCAGTTTTAATTTTCTTTTCAGAAACCTTTTCCTGTAATTTTTCATTCAATACAACCACTTATTCCTGTTGAAAATCAGATTCAGTTTTCCTTTTATTTTCAGAAACCGTTTCTTCCAATTTTTCATTTAAAATCACTACATCTTCCTTTTGAAAATCAGATTCAATTTTAATCTCGGAAGATGTTAAAACTTCATCAACACGTATTTCATCAACACATGTATCATCTGAATTTGATAAAGGTTCCTTTTCAACCTCGGTTTCCAATGGGGTCCCACTAGGTTCAACATTAAGGACGTCCACTGAGACCGATTCAGAAGAAGAATCAGAACACTGTTGATTTTCTTGAGAAGAAGTATCAGTGGTTGCACTGAATGCGTCCTGAGGGACCTCACCTGTCACGCTGTCATCAGCTGAAGAGTTAGAAACATTAGAATCACAATTTTTATCTACTGAAAAGCATCCATCATCATGCACATTATTCAAAGTTTCATCACAAGCATTCACAGTCTTGCCCAAAATATCAGGCCCAAAAGAAGACGAAACATAACTATGAAACGAGTTCAAAAATGACTGTCCAAACACACAACCAGAATCAGTTTTATCAAAAGTAGGTTTAGAAACATCAAAATCTAAAGGTGGTTAATTTCCAAACATATCTCCCCAACTTACTTCAGGTACTTCATCTGCACATGATGAAGAAACGTTAGGATCAAAAGTACCCTTGGACACAAAACAAACTGGTTTAACCTCCTGTTTTTCAACAGGTCTGACATTTACTGATGGCTTACAATTTTTGGGACCATAAGTCATTTTGCTTTCATTCATCATCTCCTCCTCAGTCATAGGTAAGTAAGTGTAATTGTCATTATAAGGAGGAGGAGCCTGATTAAAACCCAATCCCAACCCTTTCCTTTTCTGGTATTCTAGCTGTTGATTACACAAGTTTTTGACTAATTTACTGGAAGAATCAATTTTTTTAATATTTAGCTCATTTATTTGATACCTATCTCTGATATCCTCCAGTTCTTTAGTCACATTGCATAGTTTTTCTTTAACCATGAAGAGTTGGGCTGTTGTTACACTAACATCATCCTTGAGTTGGATGATGTCTTTTCGCTGAGCTTCGATTTTCTCTTTAAAAAGTTTTTCATTATTAGCCAAAGTAAAATTTTTCCTTTTAATGTCATTGTAGTCTTCAATTAGCTCAGCGTTGTGTATTCTATAGGCTTCAACTCGTTCTCTACATCCAGGAGTACAGAAAACAGAAATTACCTCTTCTTTGGTGAGACCTTTGACTGGAGCTGAAAGAATCTGAGTCATGAAAGCAAGGTTTTCAGCTGAAACCTCCTCCTCAGGTGCTGAAGTCTCATCCTCAGAAACAGAAGCTTGATCATTTGAGGCCACAAAAGCAATGTTGTTTGAATCAGTCTAATTTTCAGGAGCTGAGATGTTTAGTCGCTCAATTTCCGAATTCCAATTAAAGTACGAACCAGGCTGAACCACCAAGGCTTGAGCTAATCCCAGAGGTTGAGGACTTCCACTGGCAGCAGCATCAGCAGACATATTCGATGTGGTCACAAGAGCTCTCTCTCGATTAGGTGTAGCAGGTGTAGCAGGTTGGGCTGGAGTTTGTTCACTATTGACCCTAGGTTTGGTACAGTTTCTTGCCACATGACCTGGTTCATGACAATTGTAGCAACGAAACTCAAATGGCATTTTTGTGGGTCAAGTAAAGGTAAGATTTTGCCATTTGTTTCTCCCGGTTTTATTCACAAAATATTTAGCTCTAAATGCTGCCATAGCCATCTGCCAAGTTATATCCATTTCTTCTACATCTTCGGGATGAATTTGATCTAAGTCATCCATAGAAAACCTAGGAGGATTGAGTTTACCAGCAACAAAGGCATTCAAGCAATTTATGACAGAAGCAGCTATATCAATATTTTCTTTTGACTGTTGTGAGAAGAAAGCAATCATCTCGTTTTTAGCAGTGGGAGTTGACGATGCAACAGCAGTAGCAGTAGCATTAGCAGAAGGTGATTCAGCAGCAGCAGCAGCAGGTGCTGGAGTTCCAGAGTAGTAAGCATTTGGTGAGGTAGGAGCAGCTTTAGCAGAAGCAGAGTTGCTGAACATTTTAAAACCAGCGTGAGACACAAAAGCTGTATTATTGCTTGATGTCGAGGGTGTTGCAGCAAATCCAGCAGCCAACATGCTATTCTTGTAATTTATTTCTCTTTGTTTATCATCCAGCTCGCAAGCCTTAATGTGAGAAATCATTTCAGATAAGCTACATCTTGCTAAATCCTTGGTTTTCTTGATCATTGCGACGTGATGATCCCAACTCTTTGGTAAAGCATTTAGAAGCTGTCTATTAGATGAAGAATTTGACGTGTGCATTTCCTCCATATGCATTTGAGTCACTAACTTAACAAATCTCTGAATTCGATTGTCAACAGTCTCTCCATATATATGATTAAAATTGTTTAAACTTTGACTCAGTAGATTTCTGCGACTCTCTTTCATATCTTCATTGCCTTCATAAACATCTATCAATGATTCCCACAATTCCTTAGCAGATTTGCAAGTGCGAAAACCAATAGCAATGTCTGGTCCCAATGCCATTGTCAGGTAAGAAAATGCCATATCATCTTCCTCAACAATTTTAAAATCTGCTTCAGTATACCGATCAATAGGTTTTTTCACTTTCACACCTTCATCAGTTGGACTATCCATCATAATTTCTCTTTGGCCTCTGAGAATACTTCGCCAGATTTTTGCATCTTTGGCCTTAACATGTTTTTCGAAACGCCGCTTCCACTCAGGAAATTCATTTCCATCTAACAACCGGGGAACACGAGTGGTGGTTCCAATGATGGAATCCAATTCTTGATGCTTAGACATACCTGCCAGGTCAACACTTTGATTATTTGAAGTCATTGTTACTCAATAACTTAATTAATTTACTGATTAATTAATTATTTAAGTTCAAGAGTCCAAGAGTTCAAGAGTCCAAAAGTCCAAAGTCTAAATAACGTTGCAAGAGTCGTTGCGAGTCGAGACGGGAGTCGAGACTGAATTAGTAAGCGTGTACAATCCTGAGTCGAGACAGTTGTTGTGAGTGAACTGAATTCTGAGTCGAGACCAAGATTGCGAGTCGAGATCAGGAACAATTAAACTTGAAGCCAATCGAGACAAATGGTTTCGAGTTAAAGATGCCAACTCGAGACCACAGGAGTTGCGAGTCGAGACAAGATCGCTATTTCCACTCGAGACGAATGAACTTGAGTCGAGACTAAGCTGAATGTAAGTCGAGACCCTGCAAAACAAACTTGTAAGATAAACGTAACTGTGATTCCTGATTTTCAGCAGCTTCCAAAAATTCAAAGATATGAAATCTTTAAATCTTTTATCCTCAACAAACTTCCGTTAAATCAGCAAACACCTTAGACAACGAATCACAATCCAAAATCAGCGACTTTAATCAATATTTGCAAAGAACTGCTTGAGTCCGAACACAATAATAATACTTAGAATTATGTAAAACACTTAGCAAACAAGATCAGTAACGAATAAAGCCTTCTTGAATCCAATGATATCAAAACCGAACCAAGACTTGGTTTCTTGGCTCTGACACCAATTGTAAAACCCGAGAGAATCTTTCAATGATATCAATGTTAACTTGTGTGAGTGCGGAATCCAAACACAAGCGGATTCAAGAAAACAATAAACAATAAAGGAGAACAAGAACAATAATCAAACCAAAATACTATCTTGCATTCACCTTAAAGTCGATGACTGATACAAGATGCACAACCGATCTCGAGCGGCCTGTAACCTTCTACCAAGTGATCAACCCTCTAAACATCATAAGGGTTTACTTATATACTACCTAATGTGGATCGAAACCAACCTAGGCCCACTCGAGATCTCACCAAAACCCACTCACTACACTTGACCCAAAACAACTTAGTTAAACATTACAAGATCAACCCTAAACTTTAATATCTCTCAATGTATAAACCTTGAGGTTCCAACAAATCCGCGTATACGGTATATCTCTTAAATATCAACATATACACGTGTGATTTAGTGTACGAAAATTTTTCAATGACGAGAACCTCGATCAGAGAGTAAAAAAGGCGTAAGGTTCACAATGGTGTAAAATTAAAAAGTGATATACCGGGATAGGATTCGAGTTACAGGAACAAGGGCCAAACCAACCACCCAAGAATGGAATCAACGAGCGAAAACACTTGACAACCTCCTAGAAGCAGCTTTTCTTGCCACCTGACCTTTCTCCATCAATTAGGAATCTGATGCCGTCACTAAACACATTCCTTAAATTGTAGCCATTTGTTGAGTGTTTTTTTTGGTGTCTAATCCGCATATATATATATATCCATTGCCCTTGATTTTCTTGACTGTATATCTCTTAAATGTCAACATATACTCTTGTGATTTAGTTTACGAAGATTTTTCAATGCCGAGAACCTCGATCAGAGAGTAAACAAGGCATAAGGTTCACAATGGGGTAACATTAAAATGGGATATACCGGGCTAGGATTCGAGTTACAGGAACAAGGGCCAAACTAACCACCCAAGAATGGAATCGTCGAGCGAAAACACTTGATAACCTCCTAGAAGCAGCTTTTCTTGCCACCAGACCTTTCTCCATCAATTAGGAATCTGATGCCGTCACTAAACACATTCCTTAAATTGTAGCCATTTTTGAGTGTTTTTTTTTTTTGTGTCTAATCCGCATATATATCACCATTGCCCTTGATTTTCTTGATGGTATATCTCTTAAATATCAACATATACACGTGTGATTTAGTTTACGAAGATTTTTCAATACCGAGAACCTCGATCAGAGAGTAAAAAAGGCCTAAGGTTCACAATAGTGTAAAATTAGAATGGGATATACCAGGCTAGGCTTCGAGTTACAGGAACAAGGGCCAAACCAACCACCCAAGAATGGAATCGTCGAACGAAAACACTCGACAACCTCCTAGAAGCAGCTTTTCTTGCCACCAGACCTTTCTGCATCAATTAGGAATTTGATGCCGTCACTAAACACATTCCTTAAATTGTAGCCATTTGGTGAGTGTTTTTTTTGGTGTCTAACCAACCACCCAAAAATGGAATCATCGAGCGAAAACACTTGACAACCTCCTAGAAGCAGATTTTCTTACCTCCAGACCTTTCTCCATCAATTAGGAATCTGATGCCTTCACTTAACACATTCCTTAAATTGTAGCCATTTGTTGAGTGTTTTTTTTGGTGTCTAATCCACATATATATCACCATTGCCCTTGATTTTCTTGACTGTATATCTCTTAAATATCAACATATAAACGTGTGATTTAGTTTACGAAGATTTTTCAATGCCGAGAAACTCGATCAGAGAGTAAAATAAGCGTAAGGTTCACAATGGTGTAAAATTAAAATGGGATATACCGGGCTAGGATTCGAGTTACAGGAACAAGGGCCAAACCAACCACCCAAAAATGGAATCGTCGAGCGAAAACACTTGACAACCTCCTAGAAGCAGCTTTTCATACCTCCATACCTTTCTCCATCAATTAGGAATCTGATGCCGTCACTAAACACATTTCTTAAATTGTAGCCATTTGTTGAGTGTTTTTTTTGGTGTCTAATCCGTATATATATCACCATTGCCCTTGATTTTCTTGACTGTGTATCTCTTAAATATGAACATATACACGTGTGATTTAGTTTACGAAGATTTTTCAATGCCGAGAACCTCGATCAGAGAGTAAAAAAGGCGTAAGGTTCACAATGGTGTAACATTAAAATGGGATATACCGGGCTAGGATTCGAGTTACAGGAACAAGGTCCAAACTAACCACCCAAGAATGGAATCGTCGAGCGAAAACACTTGACAACCTCCTAGAAGTAGCTTTTCTTGCCACCAGACCTTTCACCATCAATTAGGAATCTGATGCCGTCACTAAACAAATTCCTTAAATTGTAGCCATTTGTTGAGTGTTATATTTTTTGGTGTCCAATCCACATATATATCAATATTGCCCTTGATTTTCATGACTGTATATCTCTTAAATATCAACATATACACATGAGATTTACTTTACGAAAATTTTTCAATGCCGAGAACCTCGATCAGAGAGTAAAAAAGGCGTAAGGTTCACAATGGTGTAAGATTAAAATGGGATATACCGGGCTAGGATTCGAGTTACAGGAACAAGGGCCAAACCAACCACCCAAGAATGGAATCGTCGAACGAAAACACTTGACAACCTCCTAGAAACAGCTTTTCTTGCCACCAGACCTTTCTCCATCAATTAGGAATCTGATGCCGTCACTAAACACATCCCTTAAATTTTAGCCATTTGTTGAGTGTTTTTTTTTTTTTGGTGTCTAATCCGCATACATATCACGATTGCCCTTGATTTTCTTCACTGTATATCTCTTAAATGTCAACATATACACGTGTGATTTAGTTTACGAAGATTTTTCAATACCGAGAACCTCGATCAGAGAGTAAAAAAGGCGTAAGGTTCACAATGGTGTAAAATTAAAATGGGATATACCGAGCTAGGATTCGAGTTACAAGAACAAGGGCCAAACCAACCACCCAAAAATGGAATCGTCGAGCGAAAACACTTGACAACCTCCAAGAAGCAGCTTTTCTGTAGGATCGCGTACTGACCCGAACGAGTCAATCGGAGGCGTTCTAATCCATTTCAGGTGCGGAATAACAAGAAACGAACACGAAAACAGCTTGTTCTATTAAATCTTGCCTTGTATATTGATTTCACACTGATTACAAGTCAATCGGCACTTCGGCAGCAGTTCGTTACCGGAAAACAACACCTAGAACTATTTGTGTGATTCCGCTCTAATGACCTATATATACTACATGTGATTTCGCTTATGTGTACACTGACACATAAGCGATACCCTCAACTGCCATAAAAGCGAAATTACAATGACATATGAGCGAACCTACTCTTGACACAAAAGCGGAACCTTATCTGCCTAATGAACGAAATCAGAAATATGTACATTGACCGAAATCAAACTTTGACATCATAAATGCTTTTGTCTTTTGTAGTGATGATGTCATTGTGACATCACTTTGATGATGTCATGATGACATCAGGCTTGAACATCTTCGCAACGAACTGAGATACGACTGAAGACGTAGACGACAGACAGATGCACCAACAAACTCCCCCTCTGATGTTGACGGAGTCTTCAGTGTCAAGTCTTTTCATCTTTAGTCTTTATCAGTCTTCTCTAATTCTCTGAAGTGTCTGACATTGTAAGTATCCTCAATCTCTTTCTTCTCTCTCAACTTTGACTTCTTCTTTAACAGTTGCTGCATTTTGATTCTTTTCTTTTTGCAGCTTGTTTTTCTTTTATCTTTTCAATTTTACCTGCATAAAATAACTTCTCATTATGATTTTCAGCTGAAAGTTGTTTAAAATATTCAAGTCTTCGAATTTCCTCTTCATCGTTGTCACTCTCTTCATTAGACGAGTGATAAAAAACCAGAGCTTTTTTTGAAACATCTTCTGTTGAAACTGGTTTTTCTTCCAATTTTTCAGGATAGAATTGCTGAGATTCGTAATACAAATACGCAAAATATTATTCATAATACATGTTTCGGTGTCAAAGATTCACAAATTTTAACTTCCACGAAGCCCACTAACAAGCCCAATTACAAAGTCTTGAAACTTGATAACAACTTAATCCAAAACTCGGTTCAAAACCGTTTTGATCCAAATGACAAATAGTCCAAACACTAAACAACTTTGCAGCTCAAATATTGGAAAACAACCCAACTATTAATATTTAGTCCAGAAGCAAATATAGGCCCAATTGAAAGTTTGGTTCAAATGAAATACCAGCCCAATTCCGATATTAATCTGGCCCAATATCACCTAAAACTCACTTATACAAATTTCAAGAATCCCAAATTCAAACTTTACCAGCTGATATATATTTTTTTTATTCACGTAAAAAATGTTTTAGCTTCCTTTTAATATTTGACTTTTTACTTTGTTTTTTTTTTTTTAAATCCTTTACCCTACTATGATGTCAATCAATTATTTTTTATTTTTCAAATTTTAAAATTTTCTATCAGCTTTCTTCAATGTCACTACACCAAACAAATCTAAATCTTTTTACCAACACTCACAAGCTGTCGCTAATGACCTGGATAATAAACCAACTCATCGTCACAACCAACCTTCTTCAATCACAACACAAAGAACACCCAGCAACAATAATTCGATCAAGACCAGATGTAAAGAAATGTAAATGAATCAAGAATGCAGATGATATACGTAATAAAATCATCAAATCAGCATTGATAACCGATTAAAATTCATCAGAATTATCAAAATAATCCGAAAATCAATCAAAACAGTTTTAAATTGATCCAAATCATTTTGAAACTTAATCGAATCAATCCGAAACTGTATAAAATTCAACCAAACATCATCTAATCAGTCCGATATACACATATGAAACACCGAAACTTGATCGAAATAGTGCGAAATCAGTTCGAAAATGATCACAACCACAAACTTGTCAACAGATTTAACAGAAATGATTGAACAGTTTATGATTCAACAAGTTACTTCATAACCACAAACTACACTTGATGTAACAATTCAACAACAAACCTGCAAGTTATACTCTACTTTTTCTATTCGAAAATGATAACAACAAGCAATTTGTAACTACAATCTTCTTTAACACGTAGATCTCAGATCAGAAACAACATGGATAATCAAAATCAGATCTGAAATTTCAAGTTCAATCTACGAATGTTATTCAGATTTCAACAAGAACACTAAAACAACATTATCAATTTTTAGATCTGCAACAAAAAAAAACGTGATGTTTCTTAATGCGATTGAATCTGAAGTTAGTTGTATGCTTGACAACAATCCGTAATGATATAACTTTCAATTCGAAATTCACTGAAACAGATTAAAAACAATCAAAATGTTCAAAATATGATTCAAACAGATCAAAAACACATCAAAAATCAACCGAAAATCATTCGATTTCACTGAAACTGAGCGAAACTCGTCCGATTTCGATCACAATTACACGCAGAGCATCCGTAGCTCTGATACCACTTGTAGGATCGCGTACTGACCCGAACGAGTCAATCGGAGGCGTTCTAATCCATTTCAGGTGCGGAATAACAAGAAACGAACACGAAAACAGCTTGTTCTATTAAATCTTGCCTTGTATATTGATTTCACACTGATTACAAGACAATCGGCACTTCGGCAGCAGTTCGTTACCGGAAAACAACACCTAGAACTATTTGTGTGATTCCGCTCTAATGACCTATATATACTACATGTGATTTCGCTTATGTGTAAACTGACACATAAGCGATACCCTCAACTGCCATAAAAGCGAAATTACAATGACATATGAGCGAACCTACTCTTGACACAAAAGCGGAACCTTATCTGCCTAATGAACGAAATCAGAAATATGTACATTGACCGAAATCAAACTTTGACATCATAAATGCTTTTGTCTTTTGTAGTGATGATGTCATTGTGACATCACTTTGATGATGCCATGATGACATCACGCTTGAACATCTTCGCAACGAACTGAGATACGACTGAAGACGTAGACGACAGACGGATGCACCAACATTTTCATACCACCAGACCTTTCTACATCAATTAGGAATCTGAGGCCGTCACTAAACACGTTCCTTAAATTGTAGCCGTTTGTTAAGTGTTTTTTATTGGTGTCTAATCCGCATATATATCACCACTGCCCTTGATTTTCTTGACTGTATATCTCTTAAATGTAAACATATACACCTGTGATTTAGTTTACGAATATTTTTCAATGCCGAGAACCTCGATCAGAGAGTAAAAAAGGCGTAAGGTTCACAATGGTGTAAGATTAAAATGAGATATACCGGGCTAGGATTCGAGTTACAGGAACAAGGGCCAAACCAACCACCCATAAATGGAATCGTCTAGCGAAAACACTTGACAACCTCCTAGAAGCAGCTTTTCTTACCACCAGACCCTTCTCCATCAATTAGGAATCTGATGCCGTCACTCAACACATTCCTTAAATTGTAGCCATTTGTTGGGTGTTTTTTTTGGTGTCTAGTCCGCATATATATCACCATTGCCCTTGATTTTCTTTACTGTATATCTCTTAAATATCAACATATACACGTGTGATTTAGTTTACGAAGATTTTTCAATGCCGAGAACCTCGATCAGAGAGTAAAATAGGCGTAAGGTTCACAATGGTGTAAAATTAAAATGGGATATACCGGGCTAGGATTCGAGTTACAGGAACAAGGGCCAAACCAACCACCCAAAAATGGAATCGTCAATTGAAAACACTTGACAACCTCCTAGAAGCAGCTTTTCATACCACCAGACCTTTCTCCATCAATTAGGAATCTGATGCCGTCACTAAACACATTCCTTAAATTGTAACCATTTGTTGAATGTTTTTTTTGGTGTCTAATCCGCAAATATATCACCATTGCCCTTGATTTTCTTGATTGTATATGTCTTAAATATCAACATATACACGTGTGATTTAGTTTACGAAGATTTTTCAATGCCGAGAACCTCGATCAGAGACTAAAAAAGGCGTAAGGTTCACAATGGTGTAAGATTAAAATGGGAGATACCGGGCTAGGATTTGAGTTACAGGAACAAGGGCCAAACCAACCACCCAAGAATAGAATCGTCGAGTGAAAACACTTGACAACCTCCTAGAAGCAGCTTTTCTTGCCACCAGACCTTTCTCCATCAATTAGGAATCTGATGGCGTCACTAAACACATTCCTTAAATTGTAGCCATTTGTTAAGTGTTATTTTTTTTTGGTGTCTAATCCACATATATATCACCATTGCCCTTGATTTTCTTGAATGTATATCTCTTAAATATCCACATATACACATGAGATTTAGTTTACGAAAATTTTTCAATGCCGAGAAACTCGATCAGAGAGTAAAAAAGGCGTAAGGTTCACAATGGTGCAAGATTAAAATGGGATATACCGGGCGAGGATTCGAGGTATAGGAACAAGGGCCAAACCAACCACCCAAGAATGGAATCGTCGAACAAAAACACTTGACAACCTCCTAGAAACAGCTTTTTGTTGCCACCAGACCTTTCTCCATCAATTAGGAATCTGATGCCGTCACTAAACACATTCCTTAAATTGTAGCCATTTGTTGAGAGTTTTTTTTTTTGGTGTCTAATCCGCATATATATCACCATTGCCCTTGCTTTTCTTGACTGTATATCTCTTAAATGTCAACATATATACGTGTGATTTAGTTTACGAAGATTTTTCAAAGCCGAGAACCTCGATCAGAGAGTAAAAAAGGCGTAAGGTTCACAATGGTGTAAGATTAAAATGAGATATACCGGGCTAGGATTCGAGTTACAGGAACAAGGGCCAAACCAACCACCCATAAATGGAATCGTCTAGCGAAAACACTTGACAACCTCCTAGAAGCAGCTTTTCTTACCACCAGACCCTTCTCCATCAATTAGGAATCTGATGCCGTCACTCAACACATTCCTTAAATTGTAGCCATTTGTTGGGTGTTTTTTTTGGTGTCTAGTCCGCATATATATCACGATTGCCCTTGATTTTCTTTACTGTATATCTCTTAAATATCAACATATACACGTGTGATTTAGTTTACGAAGATTTTTCAATGCCGAGAACCTCGATCAGAGAGTAAAATAGGCGTAAGGTTCACAATGGTGTAAAATTAAAATGGGATATACCGGGCTAGGATTCGAGTTACAGGAACAAGGGCCAAACCAACCACCCAAAAATGGAATCGTCAATTGAAAACACTTGACAACCTCCTAGAAGCAGCTTTTCATACCACCAGACCTTTCTCCATCAATTATGAATCTGATGCCGTCACTAAACACATTCCTTAAATTGTAACCATTTGTTGAATGTTTTTTTTGGTGTCTAATCCGCAAATATATCACCATTGCCCTTGATTTTCTTGATTGTATATGTCTTAAATATCAACATATACACGTGTGATTTAGTTTACGAAGATTTTTCAATGCCGAGAACCTCGATCAGAGACTAAAAAAGGCGTAAGGTTCACAATGGTGTAAGATTAAAATGGGAGATACCGGGCTAGGATTTGAGTTACAGGAACAAGGGCCAAACCAACCACCCAAGAATAGAATCGTCGAGTGAAAACACTTGACAACCTCCTAGAAGCAGCTTTTCTTGCCACCAGACCTTTCTCCATCAATTAGGAATCTGATGGCGTCACTAAACACATTCCTTAAATTGTAGCCATTTGTTAAGTGTTATTTTTTTTTGGTGTCTAATCCACATATATATCACCATTGCCCTTGATTTTCTTGAATGTATATCTCTTAAATATCCACATATACACATGAGATTTAGTTTACGAAAATTTTTCAATGCCGAGAAACTCGATCAGAGAGTAAAAAAGGCGTAAGGTTCACAATGGTGCAAGATTAAAATGGGATATACCGGGCGAGGATTCGAGGTATAGGAACAAGGGCCAAACCAACCACCCAAGAATGGAATCGTCGAACAAAAACACTTGACAACCTCCTAGAAACAGCTTTTCTTGCCACCAGACCTTTCTCCATCAATTAGGAATCTGATGCCGTCACTAAACACATTCCTTAAATTGTAGCCATTTGTTGAGAGTTTTTTTTTTGGTGTCTAATCCGCATATATATCACCATTGCCCTTGCTTTTCTTGACTGTATATCTCTTAAATGTCAACATATATACGTGTGATTTAGTTTACGAAGATTTTTCAAAGCCGAGAACCTCGATCAGAGAGTAAAAAAGGCGTAAGGTTCACAATGGTGTAAGATTAAAATGAGATATACCGGGCTAGGATTCGAGTTACAGGAACAAGGGCCAAACCAACCACCCATAAATGGAATCGTCTAGCGAAAACACTTGACAACCTCCTAGAAGCAGCTTTTCTTACCACCAGACCCTTCTCCATCAATTAGGAATCTGATGCCGTCACTCAACACATTCCTTAAATTGTAGCCATTTGTTGGGTGTTTTTTTTGGTGTCTAGTCCGCATATATATCACGATTGCCCTTGATTTTCTTTACTGTATATCTCTTAAATATCAACATATACACGTGTGATTTAGTTTACGAAGATTTTTCAATGCCGAGAACCTCGATCAGAGAGTAAAATAGGCGTAAGGTTCACAATGGTGTAAAATTAAAATGGGATATACCGGGCTAGGATTCGAGTTACAGGAACAAGGGCCAAACCAACCACCCAAAAATGGAATAGTCAATTGAAAACACTTGACAACCTCCTAGAAGCAGCTTTTCATACCACCAGACCTTTCTCCATCAATTAGGAATCTGATGCCGTCACTAAACACATTCCTTAAATTGTAGCCATTTGTTGAATGTTTTTTTTTGGTGTCTAATCCGCAAATATATCACCATTGCCCTTGATTTTCTTGACTGTATATGTCTTAAATATCAACATATACACGTGTGATTTAGTTTACGAAGATTTTTCAAAGCCGAGAACCTCGATCAGAGAGTAAAAAAGGCGTAAGGTTCACAATGGTGTAAGATTAAAATGGGATATACCGTGAGAGGATTCGAGTTACAGGAACAAGGGCCAAACCAACCACCCAAGAATGGAATCGTCGAGCGAAAACACTTGACAACCTCCTAGAAGCAGCTTTTCCTGCCACCAGACCTTTCTCCATCAATTAGGAATCTGATGCCGTCGCAAAACACATTCCTTAAATTTTAGCCATTTGTTGATAGTTATTTTTGGTGTCTAATCCGCATATATATCACGATTGCCCTTGATTTTCTTGACTGTATATCTCTTAAATGTCAACATATACACGTGTGATTTAGTTTACGAAGATTTTTCAATGCCGAGAACCTCGAACAGAGAGTAAAAAAGGCGTAAGGTTCACAATGGTGTAAAATTAAAATGGGATATACCGGGCTAGGATTCGAGTTACAGAAACAAGGGCCAAACCAACCACCCAAGAATGGAATCGTCGAGCGAAAACACTTGACAACCACCTAGAAGCAACTTTTCTTGCCACCAGACCTTTCTCCATCAATTAGGAATCTTATGCCGTCACTAAATACATTCCTTAAATTTTAGCCATTTGTTGAGTGTTTTTCTTTGGTGTCTAATCCACATATATATCACCATTGCCCTTGATTTTCTTGATTGTATATCTCTTAAATGTCAACATATATACGTGTGATTTAGTTTACGAAGGTTTTTCAAAGCCGATAACCTCGATCAGAGAGTAAAAAAGGCGTAAGGTTCACAATGGTGTAAAATTAAAATGTGATATACCGGGCTAGGATTCGAGTTACAGGAACAAGGGCCAAACCAACCACCCAAGGATGGAATCGTCGAGCGAAAACACTTGACAACCTCCTAGAAGCAGCTTTTCTTACCACCAGACCTTTCTTCATCAATTAGGAATCTGATGACATCACAAAACACATTCCTTAAATTGTAGCCATTTGTTAAGTGTTTTTTTTGGTGTCTAATGCGCATATATATCACCATTGCCCTTGATTTTCTTGACTGTATATCTCTTACATATCAACATATACACGTGTGATTTAGTTTGCGAAGATTTTTCAATGTCGAGAACCTCGATCAGAGAGTAAAAAAGGCGTAAGGTTCACAATGGTGTAAAATTAAAATGGGATATACCGGGCTAGGATTCGAGTTACAGGAACAAGGGCCAAACCAACAACCCAAGGATGGAATCGTCGAGCGAAAACACTTGACAACCTCCTAGAAGCAGCTTTTCTTACCACCAGACCTTTATCCATCAATTAGGAATCTGATGCCGTCACTAAACATATTCCTTAAATTGTAGCCATTTGTTGAGTGTTATCTTTTTTTGGTGTCTAATCCGCATATATATCACCATTGCCCTTGATTTTGCTGACTGTATATCTCTTAAATATCAACATATACATATGTGATTTAGTTTACAAAGATTTTTCAATGCCGAGAACCCTGATCAGAGAGTAAAAAAAGGCGTAAGGTTCACAATGGTGTAAGATTAAAATGGGATATACCGGGCTAGGATTCAAGTTACAGGAACAAGGGCCAAACCAACCACCCAAGAATGGAATCGTAGAGCGAAAACACTTGAAAACCTCCTAGAAGCAGCTTTTCTTACCACCAGACCTTTATCCATCAATTAGGAATCTGATGTCGTCACTAAACACATTCCAAAAATTGTACCCATTTGTTGAGTGTTTTTTTTTTTGGTGTCTAATCCGTATATATATCACCATTGCCCTTGATTTTCTTGACTGTATATCTCTTAAATATCAAGATATACACGTGTGATTTAGTTTACGAAGATTTTTTAATTCCGAGATCCTCGATTAGAGAGTAAAATAGCCGTAAGGTTCACAACAGTGTAAAATTAAAATGGGATATACCGAGCTAGGATTCGAGTTACAGGAACAAGGGCCAAACCAACCACCCAAGAATGGAATCGTCTAGCGAAAACACTTGACAACCTCCTAGAAGCAGCTTTTCTTACCACCAGACCTTTCTCCATCAATTAGGAATCTGATGCCATCACTAAACACATTCCTTAAATTGTAGCCATTTGTTGAGTGTTTTTTTTGTGTCTAATCCGCATATATATCACCATTGCCCTTGATTTTCTTGACTGTATATCTCTTCAATATCAACATATACAGGTGTGATTTAGTTTACGAAGATTTTTCAATGCCGAGAATCTCGATCAGAGAGTAAAAAAGGCGTAAGGTTCACAATGGTGTAAGATTAAAATGGGATATACCGGGCTAGGATTCGAGTTACAGGAACAAGGGCCAAACCAATCACCCAAGAATGGAATGGTCGAGCGAAAACACATGACAACATCCTAGAAGCAACTTTTCTTGCCACCAGACCTTTCTCCATCAATTAGGAATCTGATGTCGTCACTAAACACATTCCTTAAATTGTAGCCATTTATCGAGTGTTTTTGTTTGGTGTCTAATCCGCAAATATATCACCATTGCCCTTTATTTTCTTGACTGTATATCTCTTAAATATCAACATATACACGTGTGATTTAGTTTACGAAGATTTTTCAATGTCAAGAACCTCGATCAGAGAGTAAAATAGTTGTAAGGTTCACAATGGTGTAAAATTAAAATGGGATATACCGAGCTAGGATTCGAGTTACAGGACAAGGGCCAAACCAACCACCCAAGAATGGAATCGTCTAACGAAAACACTTGACAACCTCCTAGAAGCAGCTTTTCTTATCACCAGACCTTTCTCCATCAATTAGGAATTTGATGCCGTCACTAAACACATTCCTTAAATTGTAGCTATTTGTTGAGTGTTTTTTTTGGTGTCTAATCCGCATATATATCACAATTGCCCTTGATTTCTCTTGGCTGTATATCTCTTAAATGTCAACATATACACTTGTCATTTAGTTTACGAAGATTTTTCAATGCCGAGAACCTCGATCAGAGAGTAAAAAAGGCGTAAGGTTCACAATGGTTTAAAATTAAAATGGGATATACCGGGCTAGGATTCGAGTTACAGGAACAAGGGCTAAACCAACCACCCTAGAATGGAATCGTCTAACCAAAACACTTGACAACCTCCTAGAAGCAGCTTTTCTTGTCACCAGACCTTTCTCCATCAATTAGGAATTTGATGCCGTCACTAAACACATTCCTTAAATTGTACCCATTTGTTGAGTGTTATCTTTTTTTGGTGTCTAATCCGCATATATATCACCATTACCCTTGATTTTCTTGACTGTATATCTCTTAAATATCAACATATACACGTGTGATTTAGTTTACGAAGATTTTTCAATGCCGAGAACCTCGATCAGAGAGTAAAATAGGCGTAAGGTTCACAATGGTGTAAAATTAAAATGGGATATACCGAGCTAGGATTCGAGTTATAGGACAAGGGCCAAACCAACCACCCAAGAATGGAATCGTCTAACCAAAACACTTGACAACCTCCTAGAAGCAGTTTTTCTTGCCACCAGACCTTTCTCCATCAATTAGGAATTTGATGCCGTCACTAAACACATTCCTTAAATTGTAGCTATTTGTTGAGTGTTTATTTTTTGGTGTCTAATCCGCATATATATCACCATTGCCCTTGATTTTCTTGACTGTATATCTCTTAAATGCCAACATATACACGTGTGATTTAGTTTACGAAGATTTTTCAATGCCGAGAACATAGATCAGAGAGTAAAAAAGGCGTAAGATTCACAATGGTGTAAGATTAAAATGGGATATAACGGGCTAGGATTCGAGTTACAGGAACAATGGCCAAACCAACCACCCAAGAATGGAATCGTCTAACAAAAACACTTGGCAACCTCCTAGAAGCAGCTTTTCTTGCCACCAGACCTTTCTCCATCAATTAGGAATTTGATGCTCTCACTAAACACATTCCTTAAATTGTAGCTATTTGTTTAGTGTTTTTTTTTTGGTGTCTAATCCGCATATATATCACCATTGCCCTAGATTTTCTTGACTGTATATCTCTTAAATGTCAACATATACACGTGTGATTTAGTTTACGAAGATTTTTCAATGCCGAGAACATAGATCAGAGAGTAAAAAAGGCGTAAGATTCACAATGGTGTAAGATTAAAATGGGATATAACGGGCTAGGATTCGAGTTACAGGAACAAGGGCCAAACCAACCACCCAAGAATGGAATCGTAGAGCAAAAACACTTGACAACCTCCTAGAAGCAGCTTTTCTTACCACCAGACATTTCTCCATCAATTAGGAATCTGATGCCGTCACTAAACACATTCGTTAAATTGTAGCCATTTGTTGAGTGTTTTTTTTGTGTCTAATCCGCATATATATCACCATTGCCCTTGATTTTCTTGACTATATATCTCCTAAATATCAACATATACACGTGTGATTTAGTTTATGAAGATTTTTCAATGCCGAGAACCTCGATTAGAGAGAAAATAGGCGTAAGGTTCACAACGGTGTAAAATTAAAATGGGATATTCCGAGCTAGGATTCGAGTTACAGAAACAAGGGCCAAACCAACCACCCAAGAATGGGATCGTCGAGCGAAAACACTTGACAACCTCCTAGAAGCAGCTTTTCTTACCACCAGACCTTTCTCCATCAAATAGGAATCTGATGCCGTCACTAAACATATTCCTTACATTGTAGCCATTTGTTGAGTGTTTTTTTTGTGTCTAATCCGCATATATATCACCATTGTCCTTGATTTTCTTGACTGTATATCTCTTAAATATCAACATATACACGTGTGATTTAGTTTACGAAGATTTTTCAATGCCGAGAACCTCGATTAGAGAGTAAAATAGGTGTAATGTTCACAACGGTGTAAAATTAAAATGGGATATACCGAGCTAGGATTCGAGTTACAGGAACAAGGGCCAAACCAACCACCCAAGAATGGAATCGTCGAGCGAAAACACTTGACAACCTCCTAGAAACAGCTTTTCTTACCACCAGACCTTTCTCCATCAATTAGGAATCTGATGCCATCACTAAACACATTCCTTTAATTGTAGCCATTTGTTGAGTTTTTTTTTTTTTTGTGTCTAGTCCGCATATATATCACCATTGCCCTTGATTTTCTTGACTGTATATCTCTTAAATATCAACATATACACGTGTGATTTAGTTTACGAAGATTTTTCAATGCCGAGAAGCTCGATCAGAGAGTAAAAAAGGCCAAAGGTTCACAATGGTGTAAGATAAAAATGGGATATGCCGGGCTAGGATTCGAGTTACAGGAACAAGGGCCAAACCAACCACCCAAGAATGGAATGGTCGAGCAAAAACACTTGACAACCTCCTAGAAGCAGCTTTTCATGCCTCCAAGAATGGAATGGTCGAGCGAAAACACTTGACAACCTCCAAGAATGGAATGGTCGAGCGAAAACACTTGACAACCTCCTAGAAGCAGCTTTTCTTTCCACCAGACCTTTCTCCATCAATTAGGAATCTGATGCCGTCACTAAACACATTCCTTAAATTGTAGCCATTTGTCGAGTGTTTTTGTTGGTGTCTAACCCGCATATATATCACCATTGCCCTTGATTTTCTTGACTGTATATCTCTTAAATATCAACATATACACGTGTGATTTAGTTTACGAAGATTTTTCAATGCCGAGAACCTCGATCAGTGAGTAAAATAGGCGTAAGGTTCACAATGGTGTAAAATTAAAATGGGATATACCGAGCTAGGATTCGAGTTATAGGACAAGGGCCAAACCAACCACCCAAGAATGGAATCGTCTAACCAAAACACTTGATAACCTCCTAGAAGCAGTTTTTCTTGCCACCAGACCTTTCTCCATCAATTAGGAATTTGATGCCGTCACTAAACACATTCCTTAAATTGTAGCTAATTGTTGAGTGTTTTTTTTTGGTGTCTAATCCGCATATATATCACCATTGCCCTTGATTTTCTTGACTGTATATCTCTTAAATGTCAAAATATACACGTGTGATGTGGTTTACAAAGATTTTTCGATGCCGAGAACCTCGATCAGAGAGTAAAAAAGGCGTAAGGTTCACAACGGTGTAAAATTAAAATGGGATATACCGGGTTAGGATTCGAGTTACAGGAACAAGGGCCAAACCAACCACCATAAAATGGAATCGTCTAACGAAAACACTTGGCAACCTCCTAGAAGCAGCTTTTCTTGCCACAGGACCTTTCTCCATCAATTAGGAATTTGATGCCGTCACTAAACACATTCCTTAAATTGTAGCAATTTGTTGAGTGTTTTTTTTTTGGTGTCTAATCCGCATATATATCACCATTGCCCTTGATTTTCTTGACTGTATATCTCTAAAATGTCAATATATACACGTGTGATTTGGTTTACGAAGATTTTTCAATGCCGAGAACCACGATCAGAGAGTAAAAAGCCATAAGGTTCACAATGGTGTAAAATTAAAATAGGATATACCGGGCTAGGATTCGAGTTACAGGAACAAGGGCCAAACCAACCACCAAAGAATGGAATGGTCGAGCTAAAACACTTGACAACCTCCTAGAAGCAGCTTTTCATGCCACTAGACCTTTCTCCATCAATTAGGAATCTGATGCCGTCACTAAAGACATTCCTTAAATTTTAGCCATTTGTTGAGTGTTTTTTTTGGTGTCTAATCCGCATATATATGATGATTGCCCTTGATTTTCTTGACTGTATATCTTTTAAATGTCAACATATACACGTGTGATTTAGTTTATGAAGATTTTTCAATGCCGAGAACCTCGATCAGAGAGTAAAAAAGGCGTAAGGTTCACAATGGTGTAAAATTAAAATGGGATATACCGGGCTAGGATTCGAGTTACAGGAACAAGGGCCAAGCCAACCACCCAAGAATGGAATCGTCTAGCGAAAACACTTGACAACCTCCTAGAAGCAGCTTTTCTTGCCACCAGACCTTTCTCCATCAATTAGGAATCTGATGCCGTCACTAAACACATTCCTTAAATTTTAGCCATTTGTTGAGTGTGTTTTTTTTTGGTGTCTAATCCGCATATATATCACGATTGCCCTTGATTTTCTTGACTGTATATCTCTAAAATGTTAACATATACACGTGTGATTTAGTTTACGAAGATATTTCAATGCCGAGAACCTCGATCAGAGAGTAAAAAAGGCGTAAGGTTCACAAGGGTGTAAAATTAAAATGGGATATACCGGGGTAGGATTCGAGTTACAGGAACAAGGGCCAAACAAACCACCCAAGAATGGAATCGTCGAGCGAAAACACTTGACAACCTCCTAGAAGCAGCTTTTCTTGCCACCAGACCTTTCTCCATCAATTAGGAATCTAATGCCGTCACTAAACACATTCCTTAAATTTTAGCCATTTGTTGAGTGTTTTTTTTGGTGTCTAATCTGCATATATATCACCATTGCCCTTTATTTTCTTGACTGTATATCTCTTAAATGTCAATATATATACGTGTGATTTTGTTTACGAAGATTTTTGAATGACGAGAACCTCGATCAAAGAGTAAAAAAGGCGTAAGGTTCACAATGGTGTAAAATTAAAATGGGATATATCGGGCTAGGATTCGAGTTACAAGAACAAGGGCCAAACCAACCACCCAAGGATGGAATCGTCGAGCGAAAACACTTGACAACCTCCTAGAGGCAGCTTTTCTTACCACCAGACCTTTCTTCATTAATTAGGAATCTGATGCAGTCACTAAACACATTCCTTAAATTGTAGCCATTTGATGAGTGTATTTTTTTGGTGTCTAATCCGCATATATATCACCATTGCCCTTGATTTTCTTGACTGTATATCTCTTAAATATCAACATATACACGTGTGATTTAGTTTACGAAGATTTTTCAATGCCGAGAACCTCGGTCAGAGAGTAAAAAAGGCGAAAGGTTCACAATGGTGTAAGATGAAAATGGGATATGCCGGGCTAGGATTCGAGTTACAGGAACAAGGGCCAAACCAACCACCCAAGAATGGAATGGTCGAGCGAAAACACTTGACAACCTCCTAGAAGCAGCTTTTCTTGCCACCCGACCTTTCTCCATCAATTAGGAATCTGATGCCGTCACTAAACACATTCCTTAAATTGTAGCCATTTGTCGAGTGTTTTTGTTGGTGTCTAACCCGCATATATATCAACATTGCCCTTGATTTTCTTGACTGTATATCTCTTAAATATCAACATATACACGTGTGATTTAGTTTACGAAGATTTTTCAATGCCGAGAACCTCGATTAGAGAGTAAAATAGGCGTATGGTTCACAATGGTGTAAAATTAAAATGGGATATACCGAGCTAGGATTCGAGTTATAGGACAAGGGCCAAACCAACCACCCAAGAATGGAATCATCTAACCAAAACACTTGACAACCTCCTAGAAGCAGGTTTTCTTGCCACCAGACCTTTCTCCATCAATTAGGAATTTGATGCCGTCACTAAACACATTCCTAAAATTGTAGCTATTTGTTGAGTGTTTTTTTTTGGTGTCTAATCCGCATATATATCACCATTGCCCTTGATTTTCTTGACTGTATATCTCTTAAATGTGAAAATATACACGTGTGATGTGGTTTACGAAGATTTTTCAATGCCGAGAACCTCGAACAGAGAGTAAAAAAGGCGTAAGGTTCACAACGGTGTAAAATTAAAATGGGATATACCGGGTTAGGATTCGAGTTACAGGAACAAGGGCCAAACAAACCACCCTAGAATGGAATCGTATAACGAAAACACTTGGCAACCTCCTAGAAGCAGCTTTTCTTGCCACAAGACCTTTCTCCATCAATTAGGAATTTGATGCCGTCACTAAACACATTCCTTAAATTGTAGCTATTTGTTGAGTGTTTTTTTTGGTGTCTAATCCGCATATATATCACCATTGCCCTTGATTTTCTTGACTGTATATCTCTAAAATGTCAATATATACACGTGTGATTTGGTTTACGAAGATTTTTCAATGCCGAGAACCACGATCAGAGAGTAAAAAGGCGTAAGGTTCACAATGGTGTAAAATTAAAATGGGATATACCGGGCTAGGATTCGAGTTACAGGAACAAGGGCCAAACCAACCACCAAAGAATTGAATGGTCGAGCGAAAACACTTGACAACCTCCTAGAAGCAGCTTCTCTTGCCACTAGACCTTTCTCCATCAATTAGGAATCTGATGTCGTCACTAAACACATTCCTTAAATTTTAGCCATTTGTTGAGTGTTTTTTTTGGTGTCTAATACGCATATATATGACGATTTCCCTTGATTTTATTGACTGTATATCTCTTAAATGTCAACATATACACGTGTGATTTAGTTTACGAAGATTTTTCAATGCCGAGAACCTCGATCAGAGAGTAAAAAAGGCGTAAGGTTCACAATGGTGTAAAATTAAAATGGGATATACCGGGCTAAGATTCGAGTTACAGGAACAAGGGCCAAGCCAACCACCCAAGAATGGAATCGTCTAGCGAAAACACTTGACAACCTCCTAGAAGCAGCTTTTCTTGCCACCAGACCTTACTCCATCAATTAGAAATCTGATGCCGTCACTAAACACATTCCTTAAATTTTAGCCATTTGTTGAGTGTGTTTTTTTTGGTGTCTAATCCGCATATATATCACGATTTCCCTTGATTTTCTTGACTGTATATCTCTAAAATGTCAACATATACACGTGTGATTTAGTTTACGAAGATTTTTCAATGCCGAGAACCTCGATCAAAGAGTAAAAAAGGCGTAAGGTTCACAATGGTGTAAAATTAAAATGGGATATACCGGGCTAGGATTCGAGTTACAAGAACAAGGGCAAAACAACCACCAAAGGATGGAATCGTCGAGCGAAAACACTTGACAACCTCCTAGAAGCAGCTTTTCTTACCACCAGTCTTTTCTCCATCAATTAGGAATCTGATGCCGTCACTAAACACATTCCTTAAATTGTAGCCATTTGTTGAGTGTTTTTTTTTTGTGTCTAATTCGCATATATATCACCATTGCCCTTGATTTTCTTCACTGTATATCTCTTAAATATCAACATATACACATGTGATTTAGTTTACGAAGATTTTTCAATGCCGAGAACCTCGATCAGAGAGTAAAAAAGGCGTAAGGTTCACAATGGTGTAAGATTAAAATGGGATATACTGGGCTAGGATTCGAGTTACAAGAACAAGGGCTAAACAACCACCAAAGGATGGAATCGTCGAGCGAAAACACTTGACAACCTCCTAGAAGCAGCTTTTCTTTCCACCAGACCTTTCTCCATCAATTAGGAATCTGATGCCGTCACTAAACACATTCCTTAAATTGTAGCCATTTGTTGAGTGTTTTTTTTTTTGTGTCTAATTCGCATATATATCACCATTGCCCTTGATTTTCTTCACTGTATATCTCTTAAATATCAACATATACACATGTGATTTAGTTTACGAAGATTTTTCAATGCCGAGAACCTCGATCAGAGAGTAAAAAAGGCGTAAGGTTCACAATGGTGTAAGATTAAAATGGGATATACTGGGCTAGGATTCGAGTTACAGGAACAAGGGCCAAACCAACCACCCAAGAATGGAATGGTCGAGCGAAAACGCTTGACAACCTCCTAGAAGCAGCTTTTCTTGCCACCAGACCTTTCTCCATCAATTAGGAATCTGATGCCGTCACTAAACACATTCCTTAAATAGTAGCCATTTGTTGAGTGTTATTTTTTTTTGGTGTCTAATCCGCATATATATCACCATTGCCCTTGATTTTCTTGACTGTATATCTCTTAAATATCAACATATACACATATGATTTAGTTTACGAAGATTTTTCAATGCCGAGAACCTCGATCAGAGAGTAAAAAAGGCGTAAGGTTCACAATGGTGTAAGATTAAAATGGGATATACCAGGCTAGGATTCGAGTTACAGGAACAAGGGCCAAACCAACCACCCAAGAATGGAATCGTCTAACGAAAACACTTGGCAACCTCCTAAAAGCAGCTTTTCTTGCCACAAGACCTTTCTCCATCAATTAGGAATTTGATGCCGTCACTAAACACATTCCTTAAATTGTAGCTATTTGTTGAGTGTTTTTTTTTTGTGTCTAATCCGCATATATATCACCATTTCCCTTGATTTTCTTTACTGTATATCTCTTAAATGTCAACATATACATGTGTGATTTAGTTTACGAAGATTTTTCAATGCCGAGAACCTCGATCATAGAGTAAAAAGGCGTAAGGTTCACAATGGTGTAAAATTAAAATGGGATATACCGGGCTAGGATTCGAGTTACAGGAACAAGGGCCAAACCAACCACCAAAGAATTGAATGGTCGAGCGAAAACACTTGACAACCTCCTAGAAGCAGCTTCTCTTGCCACTAGACCTTTCTCCATCAATTAGGAATCTGATGTCGTCACTAAACACATTCCTTAAATTTTAGCCATTTGTTGAGTGTTTTTTTTGGTGTCTAATCCGCATATATATGACGATTGCCCTTGATTTTATTGACTGTATATCTCTTAAATGTCAACATATACACGTGTGATTTAGTTTACGAAGATTTTTCAATGCCGAGAACCTCGATCAGAGAGTAAAAAAGGCGTAAGGTTCACAATGGTGTAAAATTAAAATGGGATATACCGGGCTAGGATTCGAGTTACAGGATCAAGGGCCAAGCCAACCACCCAAGAATGGAATCGTCTAGCGAAAACACTTGACAACCTCCTAGAAGCAGCTTTTCTTGCCACCAGACCTTACTCCATCAATTAGGAATCTGATGCCGTCACTAAACACATTCCTTAAATTTTAGCCATTTGTTGAGTGTGTTTTTTTTGGTGTCTAATCCGCATATATATCACGATTGCCCTTGATTTTCTTGACTGTATATCTCTAAAATGTCAACATATACACTTGTGATTTAGTTTACGAAGATTTTTCAATGCCGAGAACCTCGATCAGAGAGTAAAAAAGGCGTAAGGTTCACAATGGTGTAAGATTAAAATGGGATATACTGGGCTAGGATTCGAGTTACAGGAACAAGGGCCAAACCAACCACCCAAGAATGGAATGGTCGAGCGAAAACGCTTGACAACCTCCTAGAAGCAGCTTTTCTTGCCACCAGACCATTCTCCATCAATTAGGAATCTGATCCCGTCACTAAACACATTCCTTAAATAGTAGCCATTTGTTGAGTGTTATTTTTTTTTGGTGTCTAATCCGCATATATATCACCATTGCCCTTGATTTTCTTGACTGTATATCTCTTAAATATCAACATATACACATGTGATTTAGTTTACGAAGATTTTTCAATGCCGAGAACCTCGATCAGAGAGTAAAAAAGGCGTAAGGTTCACAATGGTGTAAGATTAAAATGGGATATACCAGGCTAGGATTCGAGTTACCGGAACAAGGGCCAAACCAACCACCCAAGAATGGAATCGTCTAACGAAAACACTTGGCAACCTCCTAAAAGCAGCTTTTCTTGCCACAAGACTTTTCTCCATCAATTAGGAATTTGATGCCGTCACTAAACACATTCCTTAAATTGTAGCTATTTGTTGAGTGTTTTTTTTTGTGTCTAATCCGCATATATATCACCATTTCCCTTGATTTTCTTTACTGTATATCTCTTAAATGTCAACATATACACGTGTGATTTAGTTTACGAAGATTTTTCAATGCCGAGAACCTCGATCATAGAGTAAAAAAGGCGTAAGGTTCACAATGGTCTAAAATTAAAATGGGATATACCGGGCTAGGATTCGAGTTACAGGAACAAGGACCAAACCAACCACCCAAGAATGGAATGGTCGAGCGAAAACACTTGACAACCTCCTAGAAGCAGCTTTTCTTGCCACTAGACCTTTCTCCATCAACTAGGAATCTGATGCCGTCACTAAATACATTCCTTAAATTGTAGCCATTTGTTGAGTGTTTTTTTTTTGGTGTCTGATCCGCATATATATATGACGATTGCCCTTGATTTTCTTGACTGTATATCTCTTAAATGTCAACATATACACGTGTGATTTAGTTTACTAAGATTTTTCAATGCCGAGAACCTCGATTAGAGAGTAAAAAAGGCGTAAGGTTCACAATGGTGTAAAATTAAAATGGGATATACCGGGCTAGGATTCGAGTTACAGTAACAAGGGCCAAACCAACCACCCAAGAATGGAATCGTCGAGCGAAAACACTTGACAACCTCCTAGAAGCAGCTTTTCTTGCCACCAGACCTTTCTCCATCAATTAGGATTCTGATGCCGTCACTAAACACATTCCTTAAATTGTAGCCCTTTGATGAGTGTTTTTTTTGGTGTCTAATCCGCATATATATCACCATTGCCCTTGATTTTCTTCACTGTATATCTCTTAAATATCAACATATACACGTGGGATTTAGTTTACGAAGATTTTTCAATGTCGAGTACCTCGATCAAAGAGTAAAAAAGGCGTAAGGTTCACAATGGTGTAAAATTAAAATGGGATATACCGTGCTAGGATTCGAGTTACAGGAACATGGGCCAAACCAACCACCCAAGAAAGGAATGGTCGAGCGAAAACACTTGACAACCTCCTAGAAACAACTTTTCTTACCACCAGACCTTTCTTTATCAATTAGGAATCTGATGCCGTCACTAAACACATTCCTTAAATTGTAGCCATTTGATGAGTGTTTTTTTGTGTCTAATCCGCATATATATCACCATTGCCCTTAATTTTCTTGACTGTATATCTCTTAAATATCAACATATACACGTGTGATTTAGTTTACGAAGATTTTTCAATGTCGAGAACCTCAATCAAAGAGTAAAAAAGCGTAAGGTTCACAATGGTGTAAAATTAAAATGGGATATACCGTGCTAGGATTCGAGTTACAAGAACAAGGGCCAAACCAACCACCCAAGGATGGAATCGTCGAGCGAAAACACTTGACAACCTCCTAGAAGCAGCTTTTCTTACCACCAGACCTTTCTCCATCAATTAGGAATCTAATCCCGTCACTAAACACATTCCTTAAATTGTAGCCATTTGTTGAGTGTTTTTTTTTTGTGTCTAATCCGCATATATATCACCATTGCCCTTTGTTTTCCTGACTGTATGTCTCTTAAATATCAACATATACACGTGTGATTTAGTTTACGAAGATTTTTCAATGCCGAGAACCTCGATCAGAGAGTAAAATAGGCGTAAGGTTCACAACGGTGTAAAATTAAAATGGGATATACCGAGCTTGGATTCGAGTTACAGGAACAAGGGCCAAACCAACCACCCAAGAATGGAATCGTCGAGCGAAAACACTTGACAACCTCCAAGAAGCAGCTTTTCTTACCACCAGAGCTTTCTCTATCAATTAGGAATCTGATGCCATCACAATACACATTCCTTAAATTGTAGCCATTTGTTGAGTGTTTTTTTTTTTGTGTCTAATCCGCATATATATCACCATTGCCCTTGATTTTCTTGACTGTATATCTCTTAAATGTCAAAATATACACGTGTGATGTGGTTTACGAAGATTTTTCAATGCCGAGAACCTCGAACAGAGAGTAAAAAAGGCGTAAGGTTCACAACGGTGTAAAATTAAAATGGGATATACCGGGTTAGGATTCGAGTTACAGGAACAAGGGCCAAACAAACCACCCTAGAATGGAATCGTCTAACGAAAACACTTGGCAACCTCCTAGAAGCAGCTTTTCTTGCCACAAGACCTTTCTCCATCAATTAGGAATCTGATGCCGTCACTAAACACATTCCTTAAATTGTAGCCATTTGTTGAGTGTTTTTTTTTTGGTGTCTGATCCGCATATATATATGACGATTGCCCTTGATTTTCTTGACTGTATATCTCTTAAATGTCAACATATACACATGTGATTTAGTTTACGAAGATTTTTCAATGCCGAGAACCTCGATCAGAGAGTAAAAAAGGCGTAAGGTTCACAATGGTGTAAGATTAAAATGGGATATACCAGGCTAGGATTCGAGTTACAGGAACAAGGGCCAAACCAACCACCCAAGAATGGAATCGTCTAACGAAAACACTTGGCAACCTCCTAAAAGCAGCTTTTCTTGCCACAAGACTTTTCTCCATCAATTAGGAATTTGATGCCGTCACTAAACACATTCCTTAAATTGTAGCTATTTGTTGAGTGTTTTTTTTTTGTGTCTAATCCGCATATATATCACCATTTCCCTTGATTTTCTTTACTGTATATCTCTTAAATGTCAACATATACACGTGTGATTTAGTTTACGAAGATTTTTCAATGCCGAGAACCTCGATCATAGAGTAAAAAAGGCGTAAGGTTCACAATGGTCTAAAATTAAAATGGGATATACCGGGCTAGGATTCGAGTTACAGGAACAAGGACCAAACCAACCACCCAAGAATGGAATGGTCGAGCGAAAACACTTGACAACCTCCTAGAAGCAGCTTTTCTTGCCACTAGACCTTTCTCCATCAACTAGGAATCTGATGCCGTCACTAAACACATTCCTTAAATTGTAGCCATTTGTTGAGTGTTTTTTTTTTGGTGTCTGATCCGCATATATATATGACGATTGCCCTTGATTTTCTTGACTGTATATCTCTTAAATGTCAACATATACACGTGTGATTTAGTTTACTAAGATTTTTCAATGCCGAGAACCTCGATTAGAGAGTAAAAAAGGCGTAAGGTTCACAATGGTGTAAAATTAAAATGGGATATACCGGGCTAGGATTCGAGTTACAGTAACAAGGGCCAAACCAACCACCCAAGAATGGAATCGTCGAGCGAAAACACTTGACAACCTCCTAGAAGCAGCTTTTCTTGCCACCAGACCTTTCTCCATCAATTAGGAATCTGATGCCGTCACTAAACACATTCCTTAAATTGTAGCCCTTTGATGAGTGTTTTTTTTGGTGTCTAATCCGCATATATATCACCATTGCCCTTGATTTTCTTCACTGTATATCTCTTAAATATCAACATATACACGTGGGATTTAGTTTACGAAGATTTTTCAATGTCGAGTACCTCGATCAAAGAGTAAAAAAGGCGTAAGGTTCACAATGGTGTAAAATTAAAATGGGATATACCGTGCTAGGATTCGAGTTACAGGAACATGGGCCAAACCAACCACCCAAGAAAGGAATGGTCGAGCGAAAACACTTGACAACCTCCTAGAAACAACTTTTCTTACCACCAGACCTTTCTTTATCAATTAGGAATCTGATGCCGTCACTAAACACATTCCTTAAATTGTAGCCATTTGATGAGTGTTTTTTTTGTGTCTAATCCGCATATATATCACCATTGCCCTTAATTTTCTTGACTGTATATCTCTTAAATATCAACATATACACGTGTGATTTAGTTTACGAAGATTTTTCAATGTCGAGAACCTCAATCAAAGAGTAAAAAAGCGTAAGGTTCACAATGGTGTAAAATTAAAATGGGATATACCGTGCTAGGATTCGAGTTACAAGAACAAGGGCCAAACCAACCACCCAAGGATGGAATCGTCGAGCGAAAACACTTGACAACCTCCTAGAAGCAGCTTTTCTTACCACCAGACCTTTCTCCATCAATTAGGAATCTAATCCCGTCACTAAACACATTCCTTAAATTGTAGCCATTTGTTGAGTGTTTTTTTTTGTGTCTAATCCGCATATATATCACCATTGCCCTTTGTTTTCCTGACTGTATGTCTCTTAAATATCAACATATACACGTGTGATTTAGTTTACGAAGATTTTTCAATGCCGAGAACCTCGATCAGAGAGTAAAATAGGCGTAAGGTTCACAACGGTGTAAAATTAAAATGGGATATACCGAGCTTGGATTCGAGTTACAGGAACAAGGGCCAAACCAACCACCCAAGAATGGAATCGTCGAGCGAAAACACTTGACAACCTCCAAGAAGCAGCTTTTCTTACCACCAGAGCTTTCTCTATCAATTAGGAATCTGATGCCATCACAATACACATTCCTTAAATTGTAGCCATTTGTTGAGTGTTTTTTTTTTTGTGTCTAATCCGCATATATATCACCATTGCCCTTGATTTTCTTGACTGTATATCTCTTAAATGTCAAAATATACACGTGTGATGTGGTTTACGAAGATTTTTCAATGCCGAGAACCTCGAACAGAGAGTAAAAAAGGCGTAAGGTTCACAACGGTGTAAAATTAAAATGGGATATACCGGGTTAGGATTCGAGTTACAGGAACAAGGGCCAAACAAACCACCCTAGAATGGAATCGTCTAACGAAAACACTTGGCAACCTCCTAGAAGCAGCTTTTCTTGCCACAAGACCTTTCTCCATCAATTAGGAATTTGATGCCGTCACTAAACACATTCCTTAAATTGTAGCTATTTGTTGAGTGTTTTTTTGGTGTCTAATCCGCATATATATCACCATTGCCCTTGATTTTCTTGACTGTATATCTCTAAAATGTCAATATATACACGTGTGATTTGGTTTACGAAGATTTTTCAATGCCGAGAACCACGATCAGAGAGTAAAAAGGCTTAAGGTTCACAATGGTGTAAAAATAAAATGGGATATACCGGGCTAGGATTCGAGTTACAGGAACAAGGGCCAAACCAACCACCAAAGAATTGAATGGTCGAGCGAAAACACTTGACAACCTCCTAGAAGCAGCTTCTCTTGCCACTAGACCTTTCTCCATCAATTAGGAATCTGATGTCGTCACTAAACACATTCCTTAAATTTTAGCCATTTGTTGAGTGTTTTTTTTGGTGTCTAATCCGCATATATATGACGATTGCCCTTGATTTTATTGACTGTATATCTCTTAAATGTCAACATATACACGTGTGATTTAGTTTACGAAGATTTTTCAATGCCGAGAACCTCGATCAGAGAGTAAAAAAGGCGTAAGGTTCACAATGGTGTAAAATTAAAATGGGATATACCGGGCTAGGATTCGAGTTACAGGAACAAGGGCCAAGCCAACCACCCAAGAATGGAATCGTCTAGCGAAAACACTTGACAACCTCCTAGAAGCAGCTTTTCTTGCCACCAGACCTTACTCCATCAATTAGGAATCTGATGCCGTCACTAAACACATTCCTTAAATTTTAGCCATTTGTTGAGTGTGTTTTTTTTGGTGTCTAATCCGCATATATATCACGATTGCCCTTGATTTTCTTGACTGTATATCTCTAAAATGTCAACATATACACGTGTGATTTAGTTTACGAAGATTTTTCAATGCCGAGAACCTCGATCAGAGAGTAAAAAAGGCGTAAGGTTCACAAGGGTGTAAAATTAAAATGGGATATACCGGGGTAGGATTCGAGTTACAGGAACAAGGGCAAACAAACCACCCAAGAATGGAATCATCGAGCGAAAACACTTGACAACCTCCTAGAAGCAGCTTTTCTTGCCACCAGACCTTTCTCCATCAATTAGGAATCTAATGCCATCACTAAACACATTCCATAAATTTTAGCCATTTGTTGAGTGTTTTTTTTTTGTGTCTAATCCGCATATATATCACCATTGCCCTTTATTTTCTTGACTGTATATCTCTTAAATGTCAACATATATACGTGTGATTTAGTTTACGAAGATTTTTCAATGCCGAGAACCTCGATCAAAGAGTAAAAAAGGCGTAAGGTTCACATTGGTCTAAAATTAAAATGGGATATACCGTGCTAGGATTCGAGTTACAAGAACAAGGGCAAAACAACCACCAAAGGATGGAATCGTCGAGCGAAAACACTTGACAACCTCCTAGAAGCAGCTTTTCTTACCACCAGTCTTTTCTCCATTAATTAGGAATCTGATGCCGTCACTAAACACATTCCTTAAATTGTAGCCATTTGTTGAGTGTTTTTTTTTGTGTCTAATTCGCATATATATCACCATTGCCCTTGATTTTCTTCACTGTATATCTCTTAAATATCAACATATACACATGTGATTTAGTTTACGAAGATTTTTCAATGTCGAGAACCTCAATCAAAGAGTAAAAAAGCGTAAGGTTCACAATGGTGTAAAATTAAAATGGGATATACCGTGCTAGGATTCGAGTTACAGGAACATGGGCCAAAACAACCACCAAGAAAGGAATGGTCGAGCGAAAACACTTGACAACCTCCTAGAAACAACTTTTCTTACCACCAGACCTTTCTTTATCAATTAGGAATCTGATGCCGTCACTAAACACATTCCTTAAATTGTAGCCATTTGATGAGTGTTTTTTTTGTGTCTAATCCGCATATATATCACCATTGCCCTTAATTTTCTTGACTGTATATCTATTAAATATCAACATATACACGTGTGATTTAGTTTACGAAGATTTTTCAATGTCGAGAACCTCAATCAAAGAGTAAAAAAGCGTAAGGTTCACAATGGTGTAAAATTAAAATGGGATATACCGTGCTAGGATTCGAGTTACAAGAACAAGGGCCAAACCAACCACCCAAGGATGGAATCGTCGAGCGAAAACACTTGACAACCTCCTAGAAGCAGCTTTTCTTACCACCAGACCTTTCTCCATCAATTAGGAATCTAATGCCGTCACTAAACACATTCCTTAAATTGTAGCCATTTGTTGAGTGTTTTTTTTTTGTGTCTAATCCGCATATATATCACCATTGCCCTTTGTTTTCCTGACTGTATGTCTCTTAAATATCAACATATACACGTGTGATTTACTTTACGAAGATTTTTCAATGCCGAGAACCTCGATCAGAGAGTAAAATAGGCGTAAGGTTCACAACGGTGTAAAATTAAAATGGGATATACCGAGCTTGGATTCGAGTTACAGGAACAAGGGCCAAACCAACCACCCAAGAATGGAATCGTCGAGCGAAAACACTTGACAACCTCCAAGAAGCAGCTTTTCTTACCACCAGAGCTTTCTCTATCAATTAGGAATCTGATGCCATCACAATACACATTCCTTAAATTGTAGCCATTTGTTGAGTGTTTTTTTTTGGTGTCTAATCCGCATATATATCACCATTGCCCTTGATTTTCTTGACTGTATATCTCTTAAATGTCAAAATATACACGTGTGATGTGGTTTACGAAGATTTTTCAATGCCGAGAACCTCGAACAGAGAGTAAAAAAGGCGTAAGGTTCACAACGGTGTAAAATTAAAATGGGATATACCGGGTTAGGATTCGAGTTACAGGAACAAGGGCCAAACAAACCACCCTAGAATGGAATCGTCTAACGAAAACACTTGGCAACCTCCTAGAAGCAGCTTTTCTTGCCACAAGACCTTTCTCCATCAATTAGGAATTTGATGCCGTCACTAAACACATTCCTTAAATTGTAGCTATTTGTTGAGTGTTTTTTTTGGTGTCTAATCCGCATATATATTACAATTGCCCTTGATTTTCTTGACTGTATATCTCTTAAATATCAACATATACACATGTGATTTAGTTTACGAAGATTTTTCAATGCCGAGAACCTCGATCAGAGAGTAAAAAAGGCGTAAGGTTCACAATGGTGTAAGATTAAAATGGGATATACCAGGCTAGGATTCGAGTTACAGGAACAAGGGCCAAACCAACCACCAAAGAATTGAATGGTCGAGCGAAAACACTTGACAACCTCCTAGAAGCAGCTTCTCTTGCCACTAGACCTTTCTCCATCAATTAGGAATCTGATGTCGTCACTAAACACATTCCTTAAATTTTAGCCATTTGTTGAGTGTTTTTTTTGGTGTCTAATCCGCATATATATGACGATTGCCCTAGATTTTATTGACTGTATATCTCTTAAATGTCAACATATACACGTGTGATTTAGTTTACGAAGATTTTTCAATGCCGAGAACCTCGATCAGAGAGTAAAAAAGGCGTAAGGTTCACAATGGTGTAAAATTAAATGGGATATACCGGGCTAGGATTCGAGTTACAGGAACAAGGGCCAAGCCAACCACCCAAGAATGGAATCGTCTAGCGAAAACACTTGACAACCTCCTAGAAGCAGTTTTTCTTGCCACCAGACCTTACTCCATCAATTAGGAATATGATGCCGTCACTAAACACATTCCTTAAATTTTAGCCATTTGTTGAGTGTGTTTTTTTTGGTGTCTAATCCGCATATATATCACGATTGCCCTTGATTTTCTTGACTGTATATCTCTAAAATGTCAACATATACACGTGTGATTTAGTTTACGAAGATTTTTCAATGCCGAGAACCTTGATCAGAGAGTAAAAAAGGCGTAAGGTTCACAAGGGTGTAAAATTAAAATGGGATATACCGGGGTAGGATTCGAGTTACAGGAACAAGGGCAAACAAACCACCCAAGAATGGAATCATCGAGCGAAAACACTTGACAACCTCCTAGAAGCAGCTTTTCTTGCCACCAGACCTTTCTCCATCAATTAGGAATCTAATGCCATCACTAAACACATTCCATAAATTTTAGCCATTTGTTGAGTGTTTTTTTTTTTTGTGTCTAATCCGCATATATATCACCATTGCCCTTTATTTTCTTGACTGTATATCTCTTAAATGTCAACATATATACGTGTGATTTAGTTTACGAAGATTTTTCAATGCCGAGAACCTCGATCAAAGAGTAAAAAAGGCGTAAGGTTCACAATGGTGTAAAATTAAAATGGGATATACCGTGCTAGGATTCGAGTTACAAGAACAAGGGCAAAAGAGCCACCAAAGGATGGAATCGTCGAGCGAAAACACTTGACAACCTCCTAGAAGCAGCTTTTCTTACCACCAGTCTTTTCTCCATCAATTAGGAATCTGATGCCGTCACTAAACACATTCCTTAAATTGTAGCCATTTGTTGAGTGTTTTTTTTTGTGTCTAATTCGCATATATATCACCATTGCCCTTGATTTTCTTCACTGTATATCTCTTAAATATCAACATATACACATGTGATTTAGTTTACGAAGATTTTTCAATGCCTAGAACCTCGATCAGAGAGTAAAAAAGGCGTAAGGTTCACAATGGTGTAAGATTAAAATGGGATATACTGGGCTAGGATTCGAGTTACAGGAACAAAGGCCAAACCAACCACCCAAGAATGGAATGGTCGAGCGAAAATGCTTGACAACCTCCTAGAAGCAGCTTTTCTTGCCACCAGACCTTTCTCCATCAATTAGGAATCTGATGCCGTCACTAAACACATTCCTTAAATAGTAGCCATTTGTTGAGTGTTATTTTTTTTTGGTGTCTAATCCGCATATATATCACCATTGCCCTTGATTTTCTTGACTGTATATCTCTTAAATATCAACATATACACATGTGATTTAGTTTACGAAGATTTTTCAATGCCGAGAACCTCGATCAGAGAGTAAAAAAGGCGTATGGTTCACAATGGTGTAAGATTAAAATGGGATATACCAGGCTAGGATTCGAGTTACAGGAACAAGGGCCAAACCAACCACCCAAGAATGGAATCGTCGAGCGAAAACACTTGACAACCTCCTAAAAGCAGCTTTTCTTGCCACAAGACCTTTCTCCATCAATTAGGAATTTGATGCCGTCACTAAACACATTCCTTAAATTGTAGCTATTTGTTGAGTGTTTTTTTTTGTGTCTAATCCGCATATATATCACCATTTCCCCTGATTTTCTGTACTGTATATCTCTTAAATGTCAACATATACACGTGTGATTTAGTTTACGAAGATTTTTCAATGCCGAGAACCTCGATCATAGAGTAAAAAAGGCGTAAGGTTCACAATGGTCTAAAATTAAAATGGGATATACCGGGCTAGGATTCGAGTTACAGGAACATGGGCCAAACCAACCACCCAAGAAAGGAATGGTCGAGCGAAAACACTTGACAACCTCCTAGAAACAACTTTTCTTACCACCAGACCTTTCTTTATCAATTAGGAATCTGATGCCGTCACTAAACACATTCCTTAAATTGTAGCCATTTGATGAGTGTTTTTTTTGTGTCTAATCCGCATATATATCACCATTGCCCTTAATTTTCTTGACTGTATATCTCTTAAATATCAACATATACACGTGTGATTTAGTTTACGAAGATTTTTCAATGTCGAGAACCTCAATCAAAGAGTAAAAAAGCGTAAGGTTCACAATGGTGTAAAATTAAAATGGGATATACCGTGCTAGGATTCGAGTTACAGGAACAAGGGCCAAACCAACCACCCAAGAATGGAATGGTCGAGCGAAAACACTTGACAACCTCCTAGAAGCAGCTTTTCTTGCCACTAGACCTTTCTCCATCAACTAGGAATCTGATGCCGTCACTAAACACATTCCTTAAATTGTAGCCATTTGTTGAGTGTTTTTTTTTTGTCTGATCCGCATATATATATGACGATTGCCCTTGATTTTCTTGACTGTATATCTCTTAAATGTCAACATATACACGTGTGATTTAGTTTACTAAGATTTTTCAATGCCGAGAACCTCGATTAGAGAGTAAAAAAGGCGTAAGGTTCACAATGGTGTAAAATTAAAATGGGATATACCGGGCTCGGATTCGAGTTACAGTAACAAGGGCCAAACCAACCACCCAAGAATGGAATCGTCGAGCGAAAACACTTGACAACCTCCTAGAAGCAGCTTTTCTTGCCACCAGACCTTTCTCCATCAATTAGGAATCTGATGCCGTCACTAAACACATTCCTTAAATTGTAGCCCTTTGATGAGTGTTTTTTTTGGTGTCTAATCCGCATATATATCACCATTGCCCTTGATTTTCTTGACTGTATATCTCTTAAATATCAACATATACACGTGGGATTTAGTTTACGAAGATTTTTCAATGTCGAGTACCTCGATCAAAGAGTAAAAAAGGCGTAAGGTTCACAATGGTGTAAAATTAAAATGGGATATACCGTGCTAGGATTCGAGTTACAGGAACATGGGCCAAACCAACCACCCAAGAAAGGAATGGTCGAGCGAAAACACTTGACAACCTCCTAGAAACAACTTTTCTTACCACCAGACCTTTCTTTATCAATTAGGAATCTGATGCCGTCACTAAACACATTCCTTAAATTGTAGCCATTTGATGAGTGTTTTTTTTGTGTCTAATCCGCATATATATCACCATTGCCCTTAATTTTCTTGACTGTATATCTCTTAAATATCAACATATACACGTGTGATTTAGTTTACGAAGATTTTTCAATGTCGAGAACCTCAATCAAAGAGTAAAAAAGCGTAAGGTTCACAATGGTGTAAAATTAAAATGGGATATACCGTGCTAGGATTCGAGTTACAAGAACAAGGGCCAAACCAACCACCCAAGGATGGAATCGTCGAGCGAAAACACTTGACAACCTCCTAGAAGCAGCTTTTCTTACCACCAGACCTTTCTCCATCAATTAGGAATCTAATGCCGTCACTAAACACATTCCTTAAATTGTAGCCATTTGTTGAGTGTTTTTTTTTTGTGTCTAATCCGCATATATATCACCATTGCCCATTGTTTTCCTGACTGTATGTCTCTTAAATATCAACATATACACGTGTGATTTTGTTTACGAAGATTTTTCAATGCCGAGAACCTCGATCAGAGAGTAAAATAGGCGTAAGGTTCACAACGGTGTAAAATTAAAATGGGATATACCGAGCTTGGATTCGAGTTACAGGAACAAGGGCCAAACCAACCACCCAAGAATGGAATCGTCGAGCGAAAACACTTGACAACCTCCAAGAAGCAGCTTTTCTTACCACCAGAGCTTTCTCTATCAATTAGGAATCTGATGCCATCACAATACACATTCCTTAAATTGTAGCCATTTGTTGAGTGTTTTTTTTTGTGTCTAATCCGCATATATATCACCATTGCCCTTGATTTTCTTGACTGTATATCTCTTAAATATCAACATATACACGTGTGATTTAGTTTACGAAGATTTTTCAATGCCGAGAACCTCGATCAGAGAGTAAAAAAGGCGTAAGGTTCACAATGGTGTAAAATTAAAATAAGATATACCGGGCTAGGATTCGAGTTACAGGAACAAGATCCAAACCAACCACCCAAGAAGGGAATGGTTGAGCGAAAACACTTGACAACCTCCTAGAAGCAGCTTTTCTTGCCACCAGACCTTTCTCCATCAATTAGGAATCTAATGCCGTCAATAAACACATTCCTTAAATTTTAGCAATTTGTTGAGTGTTTTTTTTTTTGTGTCTAATCCGCATATATATCTCCATTGCCCTTTATTTTCTTGACTGTATATCTCTTAAATGTCAACATATATACGTGTGATTTAGTTTACGAAGATTTTTCAATGCCGAGAACCTCGATCAAAGAGTAAAAAAGCCGTAAGGTTCACAATGGTGTAAAATTAAAATGGGATATACCGGGGTAGGATTCTAGTTACAGGAACAAGGGCCAAACCAACCACCCAAGGATGTAATCGTCGAGCGAAAACACTTGACAACCTCCTAGAAGCCGCTTTTCTTTCCACCAGACCTTTCTTCATCAATTAGGAATCTGATGACGTCACTAAACACATTCATTAAATTGTAGCCATTTCATGAGTGTTTTTTTTGGTGTCTAATCCGCATATATATCACCATTGCCCTTGATTTTCTTGACAGTATATCTCTAAAATATCAACATATACACGTGTGATTTAGTTTTCGAAGATTTTTCAATGTCGAGAACCTCGATCAAAGAGTAAAAAAGGCGTAAGGTTAACAATGGTGTAAAATTAAAAAGGGATATATCGTGCTAGTATTCGAGTTACAAGAACAAGGGCCAAACCAACCACCCAAGGATGGAATCGCCGAGCAAAAACACTTGACAACCTCCTAGAAGCAGCTTTTCTTACCACCAGACCTTTCTCCATCAATTAGGAATCTAATGCCGTCACTAAACACATTCCTTAAACTGTAGCCATTTGTTGAGTGTTTTTTTGTGTCTAATCCGCATATATATCACCATTGCCCTTTATTTTCTTGACTGTATATCTCTTAAATATCAACATATACACGTGTGATTTAGTTTACGAAGATTTTTCAATGCCCGGAACCTCGATCAGAGAGTAAAATAGGCGTAAGATTCACAACGGCGTAAAATTAAAATGGGATATACCGAGCTAGGATTCGAGTTACAGGAACAAGGGCCAAACCAACCACCCAAGTATGGAATCGTCGAGCGAAAACACTTGACAACCACCTAGAAGCAGCTTTTCTTACCACCAGAGCTTTCTCCATCAATTAGGATGATGCCATCACTAAACACATTCCTTAAATTGTAGCCATTTGTTGAGTTTTTTTTTTGTGTCTAATTCGCATATATATCACCACTGCCCTTGATTTTCTTGACTGTATATCTCTTAAATATCAACATATACACGTGTGATTTAGTTTACGAAAATTTTTCAATGCCGAGAACCTCGATCAGAGAGTAAAAAAGGCGTAAGGTTCACAATGGTGTAAGATTAAAATTGGATATACCGGGCTAGGATTCGAGTTACAGGAACAAGGGCCAAACCAACCACCCAAGAATGGAATGGTCGAGCGAAAACGCTTGACAACCTCCTAGAAGCAGCTTTTCTTGCCACCAGACCTTTCTCCATCAATTAGCAATCTGATGCCGTCACTAAACACATTCCTTAAATTGTAGCCATTTGTTGAGTGTTATTTTTTTTTGGTGTCTAATCCGCATATATATCACCATTGCCCTTGATTTTCTTGACTGTATATCTCTTAAATATCAACATATACACATGTGATTTAGTTAACGAAGATTTTTCAATGCCGAGAACCTCGATCAGAGAGTAAAAAAGGCGTAAGGCTCACAATGGTGTAAAATTAAAATGGGATATACCTGGCTAGGGTTCGAGTTACAGGAACAAGGGCCAAAGCAACCACCCAAGAATGGAATGGTAGAGCGAAAACACTTGACAACCTCCTAGAAGCCGCTTTTCTTGCCACTAGACCTTTCTCCATCAATTAGGAATCTGATGCCGTAACTAAACACATTCCTTAAATTGTAGACATTTGTTGAGTGTTTTTTTTTTGTGTCTAATCCGCATATATATCACCATTGCCCTTGATTTTCATGACATAAATATCAACATATACACGTGTGATTTTGTTTACAAAGATTTTTCAATGCCGAGAACCTCGATCAGAGAGTAAAAAAGACGTAAGGTTCACATTGGTGTAAAATTAAAATGAGATATACCGGGCTAAGATTCGAGTTACAGGAACAAGGGCCAAACCAACCACCCAAGAATGGAATGGTCGACCGAAAACACTTGACAACCTCCTAGAAGCAGCTTTTCTTGCCACTAGACCTTTCTCCATCAATTAGGAATTTGATGCCGTCACTAAACACATTCCTTAATTGTAGCCATTTGTTGAGTGTTTTTTTTTGTGTCTAATCCGCATATATATGACGATTGCTCTTGATTTTCTTGACTGTATATCTCTTAAATGTCAACATATACACGTGTGATTTAGTTTACGAAGATTTTTCAAGGCCGAGAACCTCGATCAGAGAGTAAAAAAGGCGTAAGGTTCACAATGGTGTAAAATTAAAATGGGATATACCGGGCTAGGATTCGAGTTACAGGAACAAGGGCCAAACCAACCACCCAAGAATGGAATGGTCGAGCGAAAACACTTGACAACCTCCTAGAAGCAGCTTTTCTTGCCACTAGACCTTTCTCCGTCAATTAGGAATCTGATGCCGTCACTAAACACATTCCTTAAATTGTAGCCATTTGTTGAGTGTTTTTTTTGTGTCTAATCCGCATATATATGAGGATTGCCCTTGATTTTCTTAACTGTATATCTCTAAAATGTCAACATATACACGTGTGATTTAGTTTACGAAGATTTTTCAATGCCGAGAACCTCGATCAGAGAGTAAAAAAGGCGTAAGGTTCACAATGGTGTAAAATTAAAATGGAATATACCGGGCTAGGATTCGAGTTACAGGAACAAGGGCCAAACCAACCACCCAAGAATGGAATCGTCGAGCGAAAACACTTGACAACCTCCTAGAAGCAGCTTTTCTTGCCACCAGACTTTCTCCATCATTTAGGAATCTGATGCCGTCACTAAACACATTCCTTAAATTTTAGCCATTTGATGAGTGTTTTTTTTTGTGTCTAATCCGCATATATATCACCATTGCCCTTTATTTTCTTGACTGTATATCTCTTAAATGTCAACATATATACGTTTGATTTAGTTTACGAAGATTTTTCAATGCCGAGAACCTCGATTAAAGAGTAAAAAAGGCGTAAGGTTCACAATGGTGTAAAATTAAAATGGGATATACCGGGCTAGGATTCGAGTTACAGGAACAAGGGCCAAACCAACCACCCAAGGATGGAATCGTCGAGCGAAAACACTTGACAACCTCCTAAAAGCAGCTATTCTTACCACCAGACCTTTCTTCATCAATTAGGAATCTGATGCCGTCACTAAACACATTCCTTAAATTGTAGCCCTTTGATGAGTGTTTTTTTTGGTGTCTAATCCGCATATATATCACCATTGCCCTTGATTTTCTTGACTGTATATCTCTTAAATATCAACATATACACGTGTGATTTTGTTTACAAAGATTTTTCAATGCCGAGAACCTCGATCAGAGAGTAAAAAAGGTGTAAGGTTCACATTGGTGTAAAATTAAAATGGGATATACCGGGCTAGGATTCGAGTTACAGGAACAAGGGCCAAACCAACCACCCAAGAATGGAATGGTCGACCGAAAACACTTGACAACCTCCTAGAAGCAGCTTTTCTTGCCACTAGACCTTTCTCCATCAATTAGGAATTTGATGCCGTCACTAAACACATTCCTTAAATTGTAGCCATTTGTTGAGTGTTTTTTTTTGTGTGTCTAATCCGCATATATATGGCGATTGCTCTTGATTTTCTTGACTGTATGTCTCTTAAATGTCAACATATACACGTGTGATTTAGTTTACGAAGATTTTTCAATGCCGAGAACCTCGATCAGAGAGTAAAAAAGGCGTAAGGTTTACAATGGTGTAAAATTATAATGGGATATACCGGGCTAGGATTTGAGTTATAGGAACAAGGGCCAAACCAACCACCCAAGACTGGATTCGTCGATCAAAAACACTTGACAACCTCCTAGAAGCAGCTTTTCTTGCCATTAGACCTTTCTCCATCAATTAGGAATCTGATGCCGTCACTAAACACATTCCTTAAATTTTAGCCATTTGTTGAGTATGTTTTTTTTTGGTGTCTAATCCGTATATATATCACGATTGCCCTTGATTTTCTTAACTATATATCTCTGAAATGTCAACATATACACGTGTGATTTAGTTTACGGACATTTTTCAATGCCGAGAACCTCGATCAGAGAGTAAAAAAGGCGTAAGGGTCACAATGGTGTAAAATTAAAATGGAATATACCGGGCTAGGATTCGAGTTACAGGAACAAGGGCCAAACCAACCACCCAAGAATGGAATCGTCGAGCGAAAACACTTGACAACCTCCTAGAAGCAGCTTTTCTTGCCACCAGACTTTCTCCATCATTTAGGAATCTGATGCCGTCACTAAACACATTCCTTAAATTTTAGCCATTTGATGAATGTTTTTTTTGTGTCTAATCCGCATATATATCACCATTGCCCTTTATTTTCTTGACTGTATATCTCTTAAATGTCAACATATATACGTTTGATTTAGTTTACGAAGATTTTTCAATGCCGAGAACCTCGATTAAAGAGTAAAAAAGGCGTAAGGTTCACAATGGTGTAAAATTAAAATGGGATATACCGGGCTAGGATTCGAGTTACAGGAACAAGGGCCAAACCAACCACCCAATGATGGAATCGTCGAACGAAAACACTTGACAACCTCCTAAAAGCAGCTATTCTTACCACCAGACCTTTCTTCATCAATTAGGAATCTGATGCCGTCACTAAACACATTCCTTAAATTGTAGCCCTTTGATGAGTGTTTTTTTTGGTGTCTAGTCCGCATATATATCACCATTGCCCTTGATTTTCTTGAGTGTATATGTGACAACCCGCACTAAACCAGGTATCCGTACAACTTAATTAATGATTAATTACTACTTGATTACTGTGCTTGTTTGAACTAGCTGATAAACTGCTACCTGCATACTGATACATGCACTTACTTGCATCATACTTTATTTGCTGTCACTACATTAATTACATACTGAACCCTAGTGACAAACATGATGCACAAAAAGCACAGTAGCACTAAACGGATACACGGCGAACATGCTGATATGACCAGCATCAGGCAGACACTGCCTCTAAGGCCTGTTAAGAGCCTCAAATATTTTGGCTACACTGGTAGTGAGTGTAGGGATATAAGGGTTGTGGTACCGCGTCTCTAGGAATAAGATACACTGATTCGGATGTGCCTAAAACATACTCTAAGTACCAAACACAGCACTTTAATAATTAATCCAGCTTCTAGCTGACTAGTAAAGTGCCAGAACATGAGAAAATAACACTAGACACTTTCTAGAGTGTCGGGAAAACAAATGGTGTCACTAAAATGTTAATAACGACACTTTAAAGCGTTACAAAAGGCTTTAACGGATTACTATCCAACCGGACACCCGGACTTTACCCGGAACATGAAAATATTACTATTTTCACTATTTATAATTTTCTGAGCCAGTTAGGGTCCCTGATTACCCTGACACCCGTGGTAACGCATAACACACAAGTAACTAAGTTAAATACTTAACCTACCTATTTAACTTAACTAAACTCCCTAACTACTAGTTGATTTCGAACCAAGGGACCCCCCCCCCTAACCAAAACCGTCCCCTAGGGGACATGCCATGTACTTAGTAGATTTGTTAATCCAATCTTGCCTAATATCTACTTGACACAAGATCTAGTGGGTAATACACAAATGGATTGCCTATAAGAACATGCTAATACACAACTTAACCTACACATAATTTTCACCACTCAACACCAACTCACTCACTCTCCCTCTTGCTCTCTACCTCTCGGCCGAACACCCCACCACCCATACACCCACCTTCGGCCCTTGATCACTACATTCCATCATCATACAAGCTTCACAAGTCGCATATTAGGAGTCTTGGTGCACTCGGAACGCGAAGGACCTCTACCGTTAGCTTTTATCCACCTCTTTTTCGCCAAAGATCTTCCCTAGCCTTGAGCTAGAGGTATAATGTTTAAAACTTGTTTTTAAGCTTATCTAAAGTGGTTAAAAGGAATTTTGTCGGTTAGATATCGTAAACATACATTTTGATGTGTTAAAGTCTACTAAAAACTATAAAAGTGGTGGTTAATAGCTTACAACTTGTGTAAAAGTTGTAGTAATTGGGATTTGTGTTTATCTAGACCCGATCTATGATGTGGTAGCTCGGATCTCCGTTTAACCCGACTTTGTAAGATCATGTATCTTCACATAAGCTCGTTTTTGGTTACCGCAAGGGTTAAAAGGCGAAACTCTACCACACAAGATGCATGAACTTGTGTAGAAATATTTTACTTGTGTAAAAGTAATTTAACTTGTACAATGGAGTTTAAAACTAGCAGATCTACGTATCTGCAAGTGGTATTTTTGAAGAACCACACATTTAAGAAACCATGTATTTTAAAGAAAGGATCATACACTAACAAACATGATTTTATAAACCACAAGTGTGTAGGCACTTGTGAAATGAAAAGATCCGACAAATAACTATTTTTGAGAAAAATGACTAGAAGTTGTAAAGACGGATTTCTCTAGTCACAAGGTTTTTACGAGATCAAGGTTACTTTATATAAAGATCTACATATATAAAGGGGATTTACACTATAGATTCGGAAAAACTGCAAGTTCATGCGATTATGCGATTTACATACTTATCTACTAGTTTGATGTGTCGGAAATTGTTTGTTTGAATAAAGAAGTTGTTGAATTGATTTGTTAAAAGAAAATGATACGCTTGAAAGCGTGGCCACCTCCAGTTACAGAGGAAACTCTGGCGAAATTTTCCTAAAAACCTAACACTTAAACTTGTTTGCATTACAAGTGTTAGAATCATTTTGACATATTTTCGAAACATAAATTTCGCCAAGACTTTATTACTAAATATTCGGAGGTGGGATTTTCACAAAATATTAACGTGATAAATATATATTTTCACACACTGTTTATGATTATTTTGTGAAATACATAAATATTATTTTAGAGTGAAAATAATATTTACAAGCGTTAATGATTCCAAAACTTTACGAACGCTTCCACAAACATATAAGTTACACCGGTAATTACATTACCACACGATTGATAAAACGTAACTTACGCACATGTATTGTATCCCCCATCCTTGGGAAGAAGCATAACTACCAAGTGTATACGGAACATAAACACGAAATAGTTGTCTAACTATTTCCCAAAGACTTAAACTATAAAGCTAAAGCACGGCCGTCCGTCTAATAGAATTAGCACTTGTAGGTCGTTGCACAGCTTACTATATTGGAGACACTTGGTAGAGACGCGCATTCACTGTGAGTTCATGTCCCCCTTTTTCTCTAACTGTTTTCAGTTTACTTAACTGCGGGGGTGAAATACATGTTACTATGATTTACGAGTACTTTACAACGGTATGTTTAACGTAAGGAGGTGTTATACGATCATGTGAGTGGATAGGAACAACATGGGGCAATTAGTCCTCATGGAGGGACCGAGGGACAGGAGCGGTAGATCTATCTGGGTGTAGCGAGCCCAGCCCCCGGCCAAACTAGAAACGGACCGTGGGGTGACTTTGTCCACATACTTTGCCGTGGCGAAATCTGCTAGGTTTGAGTCTCCCTATTTACACTTCACATATGTCAGTGGCCTTGCAAACCATTGGTGATCACAAGTCCTCTTACACTGCTACATACCACAACTATTTTTATACTCACAAGTGTTTTACATACTCACTTACACATGAACTCGCTCAACATTATTGTTGATTTTTCAACTCACATGTATTTCAGGAAATTAAAACGGATCTGGCACGGTATGGAACGTTTTCCGCTGCACTTGTCATGGAGTCATCAGGGTTTAGGGGATGTGTCTCTTTCCTGGACAAGACACAGTCCTTAACCCACGTTTATGATATGTTATAAGTTGTAATGTCTACTGAACAAGGTTATGGTTGTATGTTAAAACAATGGTAATGTGTATGATTTTCAAAAACTTAATGGATGACTTGCATGGTTTTTAAGTTCATATAGCTTGTTATGGTTAAGCTATGGTATTAAGAAGTCACACCAACTTTAACCACGCTTCCGCAAAGCCAGGGTGTGACAGCTTGGTATCAGAGCTCTGATCATAGCGAACTAGGATTCTTTCTCGAGTCTAGACTATGATCACTAGGGCTCTCACGAAAACATTTTTCTGCATACCACTTAAGTCCAGATCCAAAACTTTTTACAAACAAATGTTGAGCACATTTTATTTATTTATAGGCTCAGCTTGGAGGGCTGAGGATCGATCTGGAGGATCGAGGTGGTCAAGGTAGTTAAGCACGTTGGTTTGTTATAGAATCGATCTGGAGGATCGAGGCTCGGTCTAGGTGACCGAGGTAGTGGGCTAGCAAGGCTAGGAAGAAAAGGCTCAGCTTGGAGGGCTGAGGATCGATCTGGAGGATCGAGGTTTGGTTTAAGTGAAGGATAGAGTAGTCTTGTAGACTGGATGGTATTGGCTAGTAAGACTAGGAGGATTATGTGACGCCTTACTTGATGACTTATGTGATTACTTGATTTATGATTGACTATTTGTGCATGTTTGTGTATATGTTACAGACACATGGATTCTGCAGACACTGGTGGTTCAGGCACCAAAGGCCCGAGGCCTATCGTTTCAGACGACGTTGAGTCATCGGAGCACGAGGTTTACACGTCCAACTTCACTAGCACAGATGAGGACGACTTTCAGCCTTTTGCACTACCTGACGGTGCTGGCTTGCTCGCAGATGGTCCTATCGCAGGGGATCTACCCTTGGCACTGATCCCTGCTCCTATACCGCTGGCTGCGTACCCAGCTTATGATTTACCCATCGACGATGAGGAGGATGACATCGATATGTTTGAGGAGGAGCCTTTGGAGGATGCTCAGGGCGAGGCCCTACCTGCTGTTGCTCCCTTACTGATCGCAGATGCTCCGGCTGCGGAGTCACCTGCTCATTCCCCAGCCCCGGACTCCTTTGAGTCTGTGGCTTCTGTACCCACACATGCTCACAGTGCGCAGCACTTTTCCCATGGGTCCGATTCCGACCAGGCTTTTTCTGTTGCTCCTATACCCGGATTTGCTTTTGACCATGACGACGAGGGGGATTCAGATCCTGTGTTTCCCCCGGGATTTGATCCTGACCGTGATTTAGAGTTTGTTCCGATGGACGAGTTGATGGAGGATCCAGCAGATCCTATTGACCCTTTCGATCCGATTGATCCGGACTTCGATTTTGACATGGCGTTTGATGACTTTGAGCATGCCATTGCTCCTGAGCAGGCAGCCGCTCTTGATCCTTTACCAGAGCATGACCCTGTGCATGCTGATGTACCTTTTGAGCCCATTGCTGATGATCACCTCATGGATGTTCCTGTTGATCCCATTGATCCTTTACCCATTGTTGCTGTACCAGTTGACCCCCCTTTCGCGCACTTGGCACCTGATCACCCTGTTGTAGCCCCTTTACTTGATCCTGTTCTACCAGAGCCCGAGCAGGCTCAGTTTGCAGCCCATATGGATCCACCGGATGAGTCTGCACAGCATGGCTGGATACCGGCAGACGAGGACGTTCCCCCATTCCCTCCACAGATTCCTGTTGCACCACATATTGACTTTTCGTTTCAGGTTCCTATGTTTATACCTCCAGCAGGGCCTGGAGAGGGTTCTTCAGCTCACCCTGATGGGCATGTACCGATGCCCATGCCTTTCATGCCTCAGATTCCTTTTGTTCCACCCACTACAGCTCCTTTTGGTGTGGCACCCTTTGATCCCACACGTGAGCCACTGCTGTGGGCACCGTTTTCCCCTATGCCACCCACTGATCCATACCACAGGTTCCATGTGGGCCACACCATTGAGGATGTATTGATGTCATTTGTATACCAGTATGAGTCGCATGAGCAGCGACTACAGGAGTTGGAGAGAGCCCATCTGCAGCCATGTTAGTGCCATGGCCGGGTACCCTCTCCGTTACAGCCGTTTCGACCTTTACCCCCTGACTATGCTGCTCGTCTTACTACTTTGGAGCAGCAGATTGCTTCCATTATTCGCACACAGCAGGCGATGGAGGCGGACTGGTTACAGTTGCGCCGTTTGTTTTATACCCATTTTCCCCCTCCTCCACCACCATCTGGTTAGAGCTCATCGGTGCCACTTGGGTAGGCGAGGTGAGAAGGCGGCGATTGCTTTTTGACTGCACAGCATTTTGGGGAGACTACGTTATGACTTGACTTTTGTTATGTACTTGATGTTGTATTGATACTGATGTAGCTTTTGACAGGGGTGATGTAGCCCCTAGTGATTGATGATTGTAAGTATACACTTACGATGTGGTCTCACTTATATGGCAATCGCAGTTTTCTCACCATATTTGGATTCGCTTGATTACTTGTTTATATTTTATGACATGGGATGTTGTGTGATTGATAATTATGATGTGTGATAACATGAGATGTTATGTGATTATACTATTACTACCGTTATATACGTACACTATATTACGAACTGATTTACGTATTATAACAACGGAGCCTTACTATGGCCTAACCAACTTAAACCATCTTTTAGAAGATGCCGCCCAGACGCGAGACGCGCATGCCCACTAACGAGGCAGAACTACAACAAATCATTGCCGCTGCCATAGCACAGTATGCAGCATCTCAGCCCGGAACGAGCGGAAGTATTAACCAGGGCAACAATAATCCACCACACGGTAATATTTAAGTCATTAAGACATACCATGACCTAAACGGATTTCCTCAGCAAGAAAGCTAATATCTATCACATGTTGCAATGAATGTGCAGGGTGCACATACAAGCAGTTCTTAGACTGCAAGCCCACCAACTTCGATGGCACCGGAGGCGCTATCGCTTTTACTCGTTGGGCCGAGAAGACTGATTCCACCATCCGCATGAGCAAATGTGCGCTCGACCAGCAGGTCACTTACATCTCAGGGCTGTTTCTAGACGGAGCCCTATCTTGGTGGAACTTACAAGTCCAGACGTTAGGCGAAGCTGCCGCCTACGCACTGACCTGGGCAGAGCTGAAAGAGCTTATGCGCAAGAAGTACTGTTCCCGCGCAGAAATTCAGCGATTGGAGACTGAGTTCTGGCACCTAAAAATGGACGGTCCGAAGGTAGCAGAGTACGTTCAGAGGTTTCATGACCTATCTCAAGTGGTTCCTTATATGGTCACGCCAGAATACAAGCGAATCGAGCGCTTCATTTGGGGTTTGGCTCCCCAAATAATAAGCATGGTAACCTCCTCCAAACCAGCGACTATCACTGAAGCCATCGATTTGAGCGTGGCTCTCACCGAGGAGGGGATTCGTTTAAACAAGTTTGATGAAGTCAAGGCGAAGAAGACAGAGACTCACGTTGAGTCCTCAGGAGATAACAAAAGGAAGTTTTCAAACTTCAAACAAGGCGTCAGTATGGCAGTAAAGAAAGGAAAATCAGCTGGCAGTACCAAGAGAGGAAAAGGGTACCAGGGCACCCAGCCCAAATGCAACAACTGCCAACGCCACCATACTGGCCATTGTAACATGAAAGTTTGTGAATCTTGTGGAAAACCGGGCCACTCAAAGGAATCATGTTGGGCTAGTGCAGGCCGCGGAGGCCAGGGAGGATATGGAATTAGGAATGATAACCGTGGTGGAAATGGAAACCGCCTACCAGGAAATTTTGGAGGAAACAGAAACCGAGGCAACAATGCAAATCAGGCTGGCAATGCCAACCAGAACAATACCCCAGCTGGAAATGGGGATGGAAACGGGCAGAGACTCGGATGCTATAACTGCGGGGAAATCGGGCATTTTAAGAAGAACTGCCCAACGTTGAATCAGGCCCGTGGTAGAGTGTTCCAACTCGAAGCTAGGGAAGCACGCCAAGATCCAAATTTTGTTACGGGTACGTTCCCTATCAATCAACGCTATGCATCCGTTTTATTTGATACTGGTGCCGATTATAGCTTCGTATCGTTAGAATTTAAGAATATGCTTGGGTTAGCTGCTAATAAGTTAGACATACCCTACTCGATCGAATTAGCTAATGGAAAGTTAGTTGGAGCCGACGAAGTAATCAGAGGTTGTGTGATAGAATTGGGAGAACGCGAGTTTACTCTGGATCTACTACCAGTCCAATTGGGAAGCTTCGACGTGGTGGTAGGAATGGATTGGTTATCCGGAAACAAGGCTGAGATAGTATGTCACGAGAAAGTTGTTCGTATCCCAACTGATGATGGTGAGACAATTGTGGTTCACGGAGAGAAGCGTGACACGCCGCTAAGATTTATCAGCTGCTTGAAAGCAAGGAAGTGTTTACAGAAAGGATGTGTTGCTTTTCTGGCACACATCGTAGACAAGAAGGCTGCTGAGCCAACAATCGAGGACATCCCTGTCGTAAGGGAGTATCCAGAAGTCTTCCCAGAAGACTTACCCGGACTGCCACCTCAGAGGCAAGTGGAGTTTCACATTGACTTAGTTCCAGGCGCCGCGCCTGTGGCTAAGGCACCATACAGACTTGCTCCGTCTGAGATGCAGGAATTGTCGACACAACTTCAAGAGTTGTTAGACAAGGGTTTTATCCGACCAAGCTTCTCGCCTTGGGGAGCTCCGGTCCTGTTTGTCAAGAAGAAGGACGGAAGTTTCCGCATGTGTATTGACTACAGAGAATTGAACAAGCTGACGATCAAGAACAGGTATCCTCTGCCAAGAATCGATGATCTGTTCGACCAACTTCAAGGTTCAAGCTGTTACTCTAAGATCGATCTTCGATCTGGATACCATCAACTAAGGATACAGGAGGAAAGTATCCTGAAAACAGCCTTCCGAACTCGTTATGGGCACTACGAGTTCCTCGTTATGCCATTTGGTTTGACGAACGCACCTGCAGTCTTTATGGACTTGATGAATAGGGTTTGCAAGCCATACTTAGACAAGTTCGTGATTGTATTCATCGATGACATCTTGATTTATTCAGAGACGAAGGCTGAACACGAGCAGCATCTTAGAACCATATTGGAGCTGCTAAAGAAGGAACAGCTGTACGCCAAATTCTCCAAGTGCGAGTTTTGGCTACGCGAAGTCCAGTTTCTCGGACATGTGGTTAATGGGGATGGAATTCATGTTGATCCCACAAAGATCGAGGCAATCAAGAATTGGGAAACGCCTACAACGCCAACCGAGATTCGACAATTCTTGGGTTTGGCTGGCTACTATCGAAGGTTCATCGAGGATTTCTCGAAAATCGCTCAACCTTTGACGCTCCTCACGCAGAAGGACAAGACGTTTGATTGGGGAATCAAACAGGATGAAGCGTTTCAGATATTAAAGGGTAAGCTTTGTAACGCGCCAATCTTAGCTCTACCAGAAGGTACTGATGACTTTGTGGGATACTGCGACGCATCGCGTCAAGGATTGGGTTGTGTGTTGATGCAACGCCAAAAGGTCATTGCTTACGCATCACGCCAACTGAAAGTGCACGAAAAGAATTATACCACACACGATTTAGAGCTTGGCGCAGTGGTTTTTGCTTTAAAGATCTGGAGACACTACCTGTATGGTACGAAGTGCACAATCTTCACAGATCACAAAAGCCTACAGCACATATTCAACCAGAAGGAGTTGAATATGAGGCAAAGACGATGGGTTGAATTGTTAAACGACTACGACTGCGAGATAAAATATCATCCAGGGAAGGCGAATGTAGTCGCCGATGCCCTAAGTCGTAAAGAAAGAATCAAGCCCATAAGGGTTAGAGCTTTGGAAATGATTATACGAACCGATCTTTCCTTGCGCATTCGTGCTGCACAAAAGGAAGCTCTCAGGGAGGGAAACCTTGAGGAAGAATATCTCCGTGGAATAGAGGAGCTTTTGGTACCAAACGAGGAAGGAACGTTATGTTTTGAGAAAAGGATTTGGGTTCCTCTGTTTGGTGGATTAAGGGAAGTTATTTTCGACGAAGCGCACAAGTCACGGTACTCTATCCACCCTGGATCGGATAAGATGTACCAGGATCTCAAAGATTACTATTGGTGGCCTAGGATGAAAGGCGACGTTGCTGTTTACGTGAGCAAATGTTTAACGTGCGCGAAGGTTAAGGCGGAATACCAGAAGCCCTCGGGGCTGCTGCAACAACCTGAGATTCCCAAGTGGAAGTGGGAACAAATCTCAATGGATTTTGTTACGAAATTGCCAAGAACGCCAAGAGGCCATAATATGATTTGGGTGATAGTTGACCACCTAACAAAATCCGCACACTTTCTGCCAATCAAAGAAAAAGATAGCACGAGCAAACTTGCGGAAATTTACTTGAGAGAGATCGTAGCACGTCATGGAGTGCCTCTCCCGATCATCTCTGATAGAGACGGAAGGTTTGTGTCAAGGATATGGCAATCCTTCCAAGAATCTTTTGGCTCACAATTGAATCTGAGCACTGCGTTCCATCCGCAAACTGACGGCCAGAGCGAGCGAACGATACAAACTTTGGAAGACATGCTGAGGGCATGTGTTATGGATTTGAGCGGTAGCTGGGATAAACACTTACCCTTGGTCGAATTTTCATACAACAACAGCTACCACACCAGTATTGGTGTCGCGCCATTTGAGGCCCTATACGGACGCAAGTGCCGATCACCACTATGTTGGTCTGACGCAGGTGATAGGCAGCTTGCTGGTCCCGAGATCGTCCAAGAGACGACAGACAAGATTGTGCAAATACTTAAACGCATCGAAGCCGCTCGCCACAGACAAAAGGCCTACGCGGATCCAAACCGGAAGCATGTGGATTTCCAAGTTGGAGAAATGGTGTTATTGAAAGTTTCACCCTGGAAGGGGGTGGCACGCTTTGGAAAGCGTGGGAAGTTAAATCCGCGCTACATTGGTCCTTTCAGAATTCTGGAAAGAATTGGGACAGTAGCATACAAGTTGGACCTACCTGCTGAACTAAATGGTGTTCACGATACATTTCATGTATCCAATTTAAAGAAAAGTCCAACTCAAATTGACGTTGCCATTCCTATCGACGAGATTCATATTGACGACACGCTCCACTTCGTTGAAGAACCTGTTGAGGTCACGGATTGGAAAGTTAACAAGACCCGCCGGAGCAGTGTCAAGCTCGTCAAGGTTCGTTGGAATGCCAGACATGGTCCTGAATTTACCTGGGAACGTGAGGACCGGATGAAAGAGAAATACCCCCACCTATTTCCTAAGAACTCTGCATCTACAAGCAGAACTTAAATTTCGTGACGAAATTTATTTAACGGGGGGAGAATGTGAGAACCCGCACTAAACCAGGTATCCGTACAACTTAATTAATGATTAATTACTACTTGATTACTGTGCTTGTTTGAACTAGCTGATAAACTGCTACCTGCATACTGATACATGCACTTACTTGCATCATACTTTATTTGCTGTCACTACATTAATTACATACTGAACCCTAGTGACAAACATGATGCACAAAAAGCACAGTAGCACTAAACGGATACACGGCGAACATGCTGATATGACCAGATCAGGCAGACACTGCCTCTAAGGCCTGTTAAGAGCCTCAAATATTTTGGCTACACTGGTAGTGAGTGTAGGGATATAAGGGTTGTGGTACCGCGTCTCTAGGAATAAGATACACTGATTCGGATGTGCCTAAAACATACTCTAAGTACCAAACACAGCACTTTAATAATTAATCCAGCTTCTAGCTGACTAGTAAAGTGCCAGAACATGAGAAAATAACACTAGACACTTTCTAGAGTGTCGGGAAAACAAATGGTGTCACTAAAATGTTAATAACGACACTTTAAAGCGTTACAAAAGGCTTTAACGGATTACTATCCAACCGGACACCCGGACTTTACCCGGAACATGAAAATATTACTATTTTCACTATTTATAATTTTCTGAGCCAGTTAGGGTCCCTGATTACCCTGACACCCGTGGTAACGCATAACACACAAGTAACTAAGTTAAATACTTAACCTACCTATTTAACTTAACTAAACTCCCTAACTACTAGTTGATTTCGAACCAAGGGACCCCCCCCCCCTAACCAAAACCGTCCCCTAGGGGACATGCCATGTACTTAGTAGATTTGTTAATCCAATCTTGCCTAATATCTACTTGACACAAGATCTAGTGGGTAATACACAAATGGATTGCCTATAAGAACATGCTAATACACAACTTAACCTACACATAATTTTCACCACTCAACACCAACTCACTCACTCTCCCTCTTGCTCTCTACCTCTCGGCCGAACACCCCACCACCCATACACCCACCTTCGGCCCTTGATCACTACATTCCATCATCATACAAGCTTCACAAGTCGCATATTAGGAGTCTTGGTGCACTCGGAACGCGAAGGACCTCTACCGTTAGCTTTTATCCACCTCTTTTTCGCCAAAGATCTTCCCTAGCCTTGAGCTAGAGGTATAATGTTTAAAACTTGTTTTTAAGCTTATCTAAAGTGGTTAAAAGGAATATTGTCGGTTAGATATCGTAAACATACATTTTGATGTGTTAAAGTCTACTAAAAACTATAAAAGTGGTGGTTAATAGCTTACAACTTGTGTAAAAGTTGTAGTAATTGGGATTTGTGTTTATCTAGACCCGATCTATGATGTGGTAGCTCGGATCTCCGTTTAACCCGACTTTGTAAGATCATGTATCTTCACATAAGCTCGTTTTTGGTTACCGCAAGGGTTAAAAGGCGAAACTCTACCACACAAGATGCATGAACTTGTGTAGAAATATTTTACTTGTGTAAAAGTAATTTAACTTGTACAATGGAGTTTAAAACTAGCAGATCTACGTATCTGCAAGTGGTATTTTTGAAGAACCACACATTTAAGAAACCATGTATTTTAAAGAAAGGATCATACACTAACAAACATGATTTTATAAACCACAAGTGTGTAGGCACTTGTGAAATGAAAAGATCCGACAAATAACTATTTTTGAGAAAAATGACTAGAAGTTGTAAAGACGGATTTCTCTAGTCACAAGGTTTTTACGAGATCAAGGTTACTTTATATAAAGATCTACATATATAAAGGGGATTTACACTATAGATTCGGAAAAACTGCAAGTTCATGCGATTATGCGATTTACATACTTATCTACTAGTTTGATGTGTCGGAAATTGTTTGTTTGAATAAAGAAGTTGTTGAATTGATTTGTTAAAAGAAAATGATACGCTTGAAAGCGTGGCCACCTCCAGTTACAGAGGAAACTCTGGCGAAATTTTCCTAAAAACCTAACACTTAAACTTGTTTGCATTACAAGTGTTAGAATCATTTTGACATATTTTCGAAACATAAATTTCGCCAAGACTTTATTACTAAATATTCGGAGGTGGGATTTTCACAAAATATTAACGTGATAAATATATATTTTCACACACTGTTTATGATTATTTTGTGAAATACATAAATATTATTTTAGAGTGAAAATAATATTTACAAGCGTTAATGATTCCAAAACTTTACGAACGCTTCCACAAACATATAAGTTACACCGGTAATTACATTACCACACGATTGATAAAACGTAACTTACGCACATGTATTGTATCCCCCATCCTTGGGAAGAAGCATAACTACCAAGTGTATACGGAACATAAACACGAAATAGTTGTCTAACTATTTCCCAAAGACTTAAACTATAAAGCTAAAGCACGGCCGTCCGTCTAATAGAATTAGCACTTGTAGGTCGTTGCACAGCTTACTATATTGGAGACACTTGGTAGAGACGCGCATTCACTGTGAGTTCATGTCCCCCTTTTTCTCTAACTGTTTTCAGTTTACTTAACTACGGGGGTGAAATACATGTTACTATGATTTACGAGTACTTTACAACGGTATGTTTAACGTAAGGAGGTGTTATACGATCATGTGAGTGGATAGGAACAACATGGGGCCATCAGTCCTCATGGAGGGACCGAGGGACAGGAGCGGTAGATCTATCTGGGTGTAGCGAGCCCAGCCCCCGGCCAAACTAGAAACGGACCGCGGGGTGACTTTGTCCACATACTTTGCCGTGGCGAAATCTGCTAGGTTTGAGTCTCCCTATTTGCACTTCACATATGTCAGTGGCCTTGCAAACCATTGGTGATCACAAGTCCTCTTACACTGCTACATACCACAACTATTTTTATACTCACAAGTGTTTTACATACTCACTTACACATGAACTCGCTCAACATTATTGTTGATTTTTCAACTCACATGTATTTCAGGAAATTAAAACGGATCTGGCACGGTATGGAACGTTTTCCGCTGCACTTGTCATGGAGTCATCAGGGTTTAGGGGATGTGTCTCTTTCCTGGACAAGACACAGTCCTTAACCCACGTTTATGATATGTTATAAGTTGTAATGTCTACTGAACAAGGTTATGGTTGTATGTTAAAACAATGGTAATGTGTATGATTTTCAAAAACTTAATGGATGACTTGCATGGTTTTTAAGTTCATATAGCTTGTTATGGTTAAGCTATGGTATTAAGAAGTCACACCAACATTAACCACGCATCCGCAAAGCCAGGGTGTGACAGTATATCTCTTAAATATCAACATATACATGTGGGATTTCGTTTACGAAGATTTTTCAATGTCTAGTACCTCGATCAAAGAGTAAAAAAGGCGTAAGGTTCACAATGGTGTAAAATTAAAATGGGATATACCGTGCTAGGATTCGAGGAACAAGGGACAAACCAACCACCCAAGAATGGAATCGTCGAGCGAAAACACTTGACAACCTCCTAGAAGCAGCTTTCCTTGCCACCAGACCTTTCTCCATCAATTAGGAATCTGATGCCGTCACTAAACACATTCCTTAAATTGTAGCCCTTTGATGAGTGTTTTTTTTTGGTGTCTAATCCGCATATATATCACCATTGCCCTTGATTTTCTTGACTGTATATCTCTTAAATATCAACATATACACGTGTGATTTAGTTTACGAAGATTTTTCAATGTCGAGACCTCGATCAAAGAGTAAAAAAGGCGTAAGGTTCACAATGGTGTAAAATTAAAATGGGATATACCGGGCTAGGATTCGAGTTACAGGAACAAGGGCCAAACCATCCACCCAAGAATGGAATGGTTGAGCGAAAACACTTGACAACCTCCTAGAAGCAGCTTTTCTTGCCACCAGACCTTTCTCCATCAATTAGGAATCTGATGCCGTCACTAAACACATTCCTTAAATTGTAGCCATTTGTTGAGTGTTTTCTTTTGCTGTCTAATCCGCATATATATCACCATTGCCCTTGATTTTCTTAACTGTATATCTCTTAAATATCAACATATACACGTGTGATTTAGTTTACAAAGATATTTCTATGCCGAGAACCTCGATCAGAGAGTAAAATAGGCGTACGGTTCAAAATGGTGTAAAATTAAAATGGGATATACCGAGCTAGGATTCGAGTTACAGGCCAAGGGCCAAACCAACCACCCAAGAATGGAATCGTCTAACGAAAACACTTGAGAACCTCCTAGAAGCAGCTTTTCTTGCCACCAGACCTTTCTCCATCAATTAGGATTTTGATGCCGTCACTAAACACATTCCATAAATTTTAGCCATTTGTTGAGTATGTTTTTTTTTGGTGTCTAATCCGCATATATATCACGATTGCCCTTGATTTTCTTGACTGTATATCTCTAAAATGTCAACATATACACGTGTGATTTAGTTTACGAAGATTTTTCAATGCCGAGAACCTCGATCAGAGAGTAAAAAAGGCGTAAGGTTCACAATGGTGTAAAATTAAAATGGGATATACCGGGCTAGGATTCGAGTTACAGGAACAAGGGCCAAACCAACCACCCAAGAATGGAATCGTCGAGCGAAAACACTTGACAACCTCCTAGAAGCAGCTTTTCTTCCCACCAGACCTTTCTCCATCAATTAGGAATCTGATGCCGTCACTAAACACATTCCTTAAATTTTACCCATTTGTTGAGTGTTTTTTTTGGTGTCTAATCCGCATATATATCACCATTGCCCTTTATTTTCTTGACTGTATATTTCTTAAATGCCAACATATATACGTGTGATTTAGTTTACGAAGATTTTTCAATGCCGAGAACCTCGATCAAAAAGTAAAAAAGGCGTAAGGTTCACAATGGTGTAAAATTAAAATGGGATATACCGGGCTAGGATTCTAGTTACAGGAACAAGGGCCAAACCAACCACCCAAGTATGTAATCTTCGAGCGAAAACACTTGACAACCTCCTAGAAGCAGCTTTTCTTACCACCAGACCTTTCTTCATCAATTAGGAATCTGATGCCGTCACTAAACACATTACTCAAATTGTAACCCTTTGATGAGTGTTTTTTTTTGGTGTCTAATCCGCATATATATCACCATTGCCCTTGATTTTCTTGACTGTATATCTCTTAAATATCAACATATACACGTGTGATTTAGTTTACGAAGATTTTTCAATGTCGAGACCTCGATCAAAGAGTAAAAAAGGCGTAAGGTTCACAATGGTGTAAAATTAAAATGGGATATACCGGGCTAGGATTCGAGTTACAGGAACAAGGGCCAAACCATCCACCCAAGAATGGAATGGTCGAGCGAAAACACTTGACAACCTCCTAGAAGCAGCTTTTCTTGCCACCAGACCTTTCTCCATCAATTAGGAATCTGATGCCGTCACTAAACACATTCCTTAAATTGTAGCCATTTGTTGAGTGTTTTCTTTTGTTGTCTAATCCGCATATATATCACCATTGCCCTTGATTTTCTTAACTGTATATCTCTTAAATATCAACATATACACGTGTGATTTAGTTTACAAAGATATTTATTTGCCGAGAACCTCGATCAGAGAGTAAAATAGGCGTAAGGTTCAAAATGGTGTAAAATTAAAATGGGATATACCGATCTAGGATTCGAGTTACAGGCCAAGGGCCAAACCAACCACCCAAGAATGGAATCGTCTAACGAAAACACTTGACAACCTCCTAGAAGCAGCTTTTCTTGCCACCAGACCTTTCTCCATCAATTAGGATTTTGGATGCCGTCACTAAACACATTCCTTAAATTTTAGCCATTTGTTGAGTATGTTTTTTTTTGGTGTCTAATCCGCATATATATCACGATTGCCCTTGATTTTCTTGACTGTATATCTCTAAAATGTCAACATATACACGTGTGATTTAGTTTACGAAGATTTTGCAATGCCGAGAACCTCGATCAGAGAGTAAAAAAGGCGTAAGGTTCACAATGGTGTAAAATTAAAATGGGATATACCGGGCTAGGATTCGAGTTACAGGAACAAGGGCCAAACCAACCACCCAAGAATGGAATCGTCGAGCGAAAACACTTGACAACCTCCTAGAAGCAGCTTTTCTTCCCACCAGACGTTTCTCCATCAATTAGGAATCTGATGCCGTCACTAAACACATTCCTTAAATTTTAGCCATTTGTTGAGTGTTTTTTTTGGTGTCTAATCCGCATATATATCACCATTGCCCTTGATTTTCTTGACTGTATATCTCTTAAATATCAACATATACACGTGTGATTTAGTTTATGAAGATTTTTCAATGTCGAGAACCTCGATCAAAGAGTAAAAAAGGCGTAAGGTTCACAATGGTGTAAAATTAAAATGGGATATACCGGGCTAGGATTCGAGTTACAGGAACAAGGGCCAAACCAACCACCCAAGAATGGAATGGTCGAGTGAAAACGCTTGACAACCTCCTAGAAGCAGCTTTTCTTGCCACCAGAACTTTCTCCATCAATTAGGAATCTGATGCCGTCACTAAACACATTCCTTAAATTGTAGCCATTTGTTGAGTGTTATTTTTTTTTGGAGTCTAATCCGCATATATATCACCACTGCCCTTGATTTTCTTGACTGTATATCTCTTAAATGTCAACATATACACGTGTGATTTAGTTTACGATGATTTTTCAATGCCGAGAACCTCGATCAGAGAGTAAAAAAGGCGTAAGGTTCACAATGGTGTAATATTAAAATGGGATATACCGGGCTAGGATTCGAGTTACAGGAACAAGGGCCAAACCAACCACCCAAGAATGGAATCGTCTAACGAAAACACTTGACAACCTCCTAGAAGCAGCTTTTCTTGCCACCAGACCTTTCTCCATCAATTAGGAATTTGATGCCGTCACTAAACATATTCCTTAAATTGTAGCCATTTGTTGAGTGTTTGTTTTTTGTGTCTAATCCGCATATATATCACCATTGCCCTTGATTTTCTTGACTGTATATCTCTAAAATATCAACATATACACGTGTGATTTAGTTTACCAAGATTTTTCAATGCCGAGAACCTCGATCAGAGAGTAAAAATGGCATAAGGCTCACAATGGTGTAAAATTAAAATGGGATATATTGGGCTAGGATTCGAGTTACAGGAACAAGGGCCAAACCAAGAACCCAAGAATGGAATGGTCGAGCGAAAACACTTGACAACCTCCTAGAAGCAGCTTTTCTTACCACCAGAGCTTTCTCCATCAATTAGGAATCTGATGCCATCACAAAACACATTCCTTAAATTGTATCCATTTGTTGAGTGTTTTTTTTGTGTCTAATCCGCATATATATATCACCATTGCCCTTGATTTTCTTGACTGTATATATCTTAAATATCAACATATACACGTGTGATTTAGTTTACCAAGATTTTTCAATGCCGAGAACCTCGATCAGAGAGTAAAAAAGGCGTAAGGCTCACAATGGTGTAAAATTAAAATGGGATATACCGGGCTAGGATTCGAGTTACAGGAACAAGGGCCAAACCAACCACCCAAGAATGGAATGGTCGAGCGAAAACACTTGACAACCTCCTAGAAGCAGCTTTTCTTGCCACTAGACCTTTCTCCATCAATTAGGAATCTGATACCGTCACTAAACACATTCCTTAAATTGTAGACATTTGTTGAGTGTTTTTTTTTGTGTGTCTAATCCGCATATATATCACCATTGCCCTTGATTTTCTTGACTGTATATCTCTTAAATATCAACATATACACGTGTGATTTTGTTTACAAAGATTTTTCAATGCCGAGAACCTCGATCAGAGAGTAAAAAAGGCGTAAGGTTCATATTGGTGTAAAATTAAATCGGGATATACCGGGCTAGGATTTGAGTTACAGGAACAAGGGCAAAACCAACCACCCAAGAATGGAATGGTCGAGCGAAAACACTTGACAACCTCCAAGAAGCAGCTTTTCTTGCCACTAGACATTTCTCCATCAATTTGGAATCTGATGCCGTCACTAAACACATTCCTTAAATTGTAGCCATTTGTTGAGTGTTTTCTTTTGCTGTCTAATCCGCATATATATCACCATTGCCCTTGATTTTCTTAACTGTATATCTCTTAAATATCAACATATACACGTGTGATTTAGTTTACAAAGATATTTCTATGCCGAGAACCTCGATGAGAGAGTAAAATAGGCGTAAGGTTCAAAATGGTGTAAAATTAAAATGGGATATACCGAGCTAGGATTCGAGTTACAGGCCAAGGGCCAAACCAACCACCCAAGAATGGAATCGTCTAACGAAAACACTTGACAACCTCCTAGAAGCAGCTTTTCTTGCCACCAGACCTTTCTCCATCAATTAGGAATTTGATGCCGTCACTAAACACATTCCTTAAATTGTAGCCATTTGTTGAGTATGTTTTTTTTGGTGTCTAATCCGCATATATATCATGATTGCCCTAGATTTTCTTGACTGTATATCTCTAAAATGTCAACATATACACGTGTGATTTAGTTTACGAAGATTTTTCAATGCCGAGAACCTCGATCAGAGAGTAAAAAAGGCGTAAGGTTCACCATGGTGTAAAATTAAAATGGGATATACCGGGCTAGGATTCGAGTTACAGGAACAAGGGCCAAACCAACCACCCAAGAATGGAATCGTCGAGCGAAAACACTTGACAACCTCCTAGAAGCAGCTTTTCTTCCCACCAGACCTTTCTCCATCAATTAGGAATCTGATGCCGTCACTAAACACATTCCTTAAATTTTAGCCATTTGTTGAGTGTTTTTTTTGGTGTCTAATCCGCATATATATCACCATCGCCCTTTATTTTCTTGACTGTATATTTCTTAAATGCCAACATATATACGTGTGATTTAGTTTACGAAGATTTTTCAATGCCGAGAACCTCAATCAAAAAGTAAAAAAGGCGTAAGGTTCACAATGGTGTAAAATTAAAATGGGATATACCGGGCTAGGATTCTAGTTACAGGAACAAGGGCCAAACCAACCACCCAAGGATGTAATCTTCGAGCGAAAACACTTGACAACCTCTTAGAAGCAGCTTTTCTTACCACCAGACCTTTCTTCATCAATTAGGAATCTGATGCCGTCACTAAACACATTACTCAAATTGTAGCCCTTTGATGAGTGTTTGTTTTGGTGTCTAATCCGCATATATATCACCATTGCCCTTGATTTTCTTGACTGTATATCTCTTAAATATCAACATATACACGTGTGATTTAGTTTATGAAGATTTTTCAATGTCGAGAACCTCGATCAAAGAGTAAAAAAGGCGTAAGGTTCACAATGGTGTAAAATTAAAATGGGATATACCGGGCTAGGATTCGAGTTACAGGAACAAGGGCCAAACCAACCACCCAAGAATGGAATGGTCGAGTGAAAACGCTTGACAACCTCCTAGAAGCAGCTTTTCTTGCCACCAGACCTTTCTCCATCAATTAGGAATCTGATGCCGTCACTAAACACATTCCTTAAATTGTAGCCATTTGTTGAGTGTTATTTTTTTTTGGAGTCTAATCCGCATATATATCACCACTGCCCTTGATTTTCTTGACTGTATATCTCTTAAATGTCAACATATACACGTGTGATTTAGTTTACGATGATTTTTCAATGCCGAGAACCTCGATCAGAGAGTAAAAAAGGCGTAAGGTTCACAATGGTGTAATATTAAAATGGGATATACCGGGCTAGGATTCGAGTTACAGGAACAAGGGCCAAACCAACCTCCCAAGAATGGAATCGTCTAACGAAAACACTTGACAACCTCCTAGAAGCAGCTTTTCTTGCCACCAGACCTTTCTTCATCAATTAGGAATTTGATGCCGTCACTAAACACATTCCTTAAATTGTAGCCATTTGTTGAGTGTTTGTTTTTTGTGTCTAATCCGCATATATATCACCATTGCCCTTGATTTTCTTGACTGTATATCTCTTAAATATCAACATATACACGTGTGATTTAGTTTACCAAGATTTTTCAATGCCGAGAACCTCGATCAGCGAGTAAAAAAGGCATAAGGCTCACAATGGTGTAAAATTAAAATGGGATATATTGGGCTAGGATTCGAGTTACAGGAACAAGGGCCAAACCAAGAACCCAAGAATGGAATGGTCGAGCGAAAACACTTGACAACCTCCTAGAAGCAGCTTTTCTTACCACCAGAGCTTTCTCCATCAATTAGGAATCTGATGCCATCACAAAACACATTCCTTAAATTGTATCCATTTGTTGAGTGTTTTTTTGTGTCTAATCCGCATATATATATCACCATTGCCCTTGATTTTCTTGACTGTATATATCTTAAATATCAACATATACACCTGTGATTTAGTTTACCAAGATTTTTCAATGCCGAGAACCTCGATCAGAGAGTAAAAAAGGCGTAAGGCTCACAATGGTGTAAAATTAAAATGGGATATACCGAGCTAGGATTCGAGTTACAGGAACAAGGGCCAAACCAACCACCCAAGAATGGAATGGTCGAGCGAAAACACTTTACAACCTCCTAGAAGCAGCTTTTCTTGCCACTAGACCTTTCTCCATCAATTAGGAATCTGATACCGTCACTAAACACATTCCTTAAATTGTAGACATTTGTTGAGTGTTTTTTTTTTGTGTGTCTAATCCGCATATATATCACTATTGCCCTTGATTTTCTTGACTGTATATCTCTTAAATATCAACATATACACGTGTGATTTTGTTTACAAAGATTTTTCAATGCCGAGAACCTCGATCAGAGAGTAAAAAAGGCGTAAGGTTCACATTGGTGTAAAATTAAAACGGGATATACCGGGCTAGGATTTGAGTTACAGGAACAAGGGCAAAACCAACCACCCAAGAATGGAATGGTCGAGCGAAAACACTTGACAACTTCCAAGAAGCAGCTTTTCTTTCCACTAGACATTTCTCCATCAATTTGGAATCTGATGCCGTCACTAAACACATTCCTTAAATTGTAGCCATTTGTTGAGTGTTTTTTTTGTCTAATCCGCATATATATGACGATTGCTCTTGATTTTCTTGACTGTATATCTCTTAAATGTCAACATATACATGTGTGATTTAGTTTACGAAGATTTTTCAATGCCGAGAACCTCGATCAGAGAGTAAAAAAGGCGTAAGGTTCACAATGGTGGAAAATTAAAATGGGATATACCGGGATAGGATTCGAGTTACAGGAACAAGGGCCAAACCAACCACCCAAGAATGGAATGGTCAAGCGAAAACACTTGACAACCTCCTAGAAGCAGCTTTTCTTGCCACTAGACCTTTCTCCGTCAATTAGGAATCTGATGCCGTCACTAAACACATTCCTTAAATTGTAGCCATTTGTTGAGTGTTTTTTTTTTTGTGTTTAATCCGCATATATATGACGATTGCCCTTGATTTTCTTGACTGTATATCTCTTAAATGTCAACATATACACGTGTGATTTAGTTTACGAAGATTTTTCAATGGCGAGAACCTCGATCAGAGAGTAAAATTAAAATGTGATATACCGGGCTAGGATTCGAGTTACAGGAACAAGGGCCAAACCAACCACCCAAGAATGGAATCGTCGATCAAAAACACTTGACAACCTCCTAGAAGCAGCTTTTCTTGCCACTAGACCTTTCTCCATCAATTAGGAATCTGATGCCGTCACTAAACACATTCCTTAAATTTTAGCCATTTGTTGAGTATGTTTTTTTTTTGTGTCTAATCCGCATATATATCACGATTTCCCTTGATTTTCTTGACTGTATATCTCTAAAATGTCAACATATACACGTGTGATTTAGTTTACAAAAATTTTTCAATGCCGAGAACCTCGATCAGAGAGTAAAAAAGACGTAAGGTTCACAATGGTGTAAAATTAAAATGGGATATACCGGGCTAGGATTCGAGTTACAGGAACAAGGGCAAAACCAACCACCCAAGAATGGAATCGTCGAGCGAAAACACTTGACAACCTCCTAGAAGCAGCTTTTCTTGCCACTAGACCTTTCTCCATCAATTAGGAATCTGAAGCCGTCACTAAACACATTCCTTAAATTTTAGCCATTTGTTGAGTGTTTTTTTTTTTTGTGTCTAATCCGCATATATATCACCATTGCCCTTTATTTTCTTGACTGTATATCTCTTAAATGTCAACATATATACGTTTGTTTTAGTTTAAGACGATTTTTCAATGCCGAGAATCTCGATCAAAGAGTAAAAAAGGCGTAAGGTTCACAATGGTGTAAAATTAAAATGGGATATACCGGGCTAGGATTCGAGTTACAGGAACAAGGGCCAAACCAACCACCCAAGGATGAAATCGTCGAGCGAAAACACTTGACAACCTCCTAGAAGCAGCTTTTCTTACCACCAGACCTTTCTTCATCAATTAGGAATCTGATGCCGTCACTAAAAACATTCCTTAAATTGTAGCCCTTTGATGAGTGTTTTTTTTGGTGTCTAATCCGCATATATATATCACCATTGCCCTTGATTTTCTTGACTGTATATCTCTTAAATATCAACATATACACGTGTGATTTAGTTTACGAAGATTTTTCAATGTCGAGTACCTCAATCAAAGAGTAAAAAAGGCGTAAGGTTCACAATGGTGTAAAATTAAAATGGGATATACCGTGCTAGGATTCGAGGAACAAGGGCCAAACCAACCACCCAAGAATGGAATCGTCGACCGAAAACACTTGACAACCTCCTAGAAGCAGCTTTTCTTGCCACCAGACCTTTCTCCATCAATTAGGAATCAGATGCCGTCACTAAACACATTCCTTAAATTTTAGCCATTTGTTGAGTATGTTTTTTTTGGTGTCTAATCCGCATATATATCACGATTGCCCTTGATTTTCTTGACTGTATATCTCTAAAATGTCAACATATACACGTGTGATTTAGTTTACGAAGATTTTTCAATGCCGAGAACCTCGATCAGAGAGTAAAAAAGGCGTAAGGTTCACAATGGTGTACAATTAAAATGGGATATACCGGGCTAGGATTCGAGTTACAGGAACAAGGGCCAAACCAACCACCCAAGAATGGAATCGTCGAGCGAAAACACTTGACAACCTCCTAGAAGCATCTTTTCTTACCACCAAACCTTTCTTCATCAATTAGGAATCTGATGCCGTCACTAAACACATTCCTTAAATTTTAGCCATTTGTTGAGTGTTTTTTTTTGTGTCTAACCCGCATATATATCACCATTGCCCTTTATTTTCTTGACTGTATATCTCTTAAATGTCAACATATCTACGTTTGATTTAGTTTACGAAGATTTTTCAATGCCGAGAACCTCGATCAAAGAGTAAAAAAGGCGTAAGGTTCACAATGGTGTAAAATTAAAATGGGATATACCGGGCAAGGATTCGAGTTACAGGAACAAGGGCCAAACCAACCACCCAAGGATGGAATCGTCGAGCGAAAACACTTGACAACCTCCTAGAAGCAGCTTTTCTTACCACCAGACCTTTCTTCATCAATAAGGAATCTGATGCCGTCACTAAACACATTCCTTAAAATGTAGCCCTTTGATGAGTGTTTTTTTGGTGTCTAATCCGCATATATATCACCATTGCCCTTGATTTTCATGACTGTATATCTCTTAAATATCAACATATACACGTGGGATTTAGTTTACGAAGATTTTTCAATGTCGAGAACCTCGATCAAATAGTAAAAAAGGCGTAAGTTTCACAATGGTGTAAAATTAAAGTGGGATATACCGGGCAAGGATTCGAGTTACAGGAACAAGGGCCAAACCAACCACCCAAGAATGGAATGGGCGAGCGAAAACGCTTGACAACCTCCTAGAAGCAGCTTTTCTTGCCACCAGACCTTTCTCCATCAATTAGGATTTTGATGCCGTCACTAAACACATTCCTTAATTTGTAGCTTTTTGTTGAGTGTTTTTTTTTGGTGTCTAATCCTCATATATATCACCATTGCCCTTGATTTTCTTGACAGTATATCTCTTAAATGTCAACATATATAAGTGTCATTTAGTTTACGAAGATTTTTCAATGCCGAGAACCTCGATCAGAGAGTAAAAAAGGTGTAAGGTTCACATGGGTGTAAAATTAAAATGGGATATATCGAGCTAGGATTCGAGTTACAGGAACAAGGGCCAAACCAACCACCCTATATTGGAATCGTCGAGCGAAAATACTTGACGACCTCCTGGAAGCAGCTTTTCTTGCCACCAGACCTTTCTCCATCAATTAGGAATCTGATGCCGTCACTAAAGACATTCCTTAAATTGTAGCCATTTGTTGAGTGTTATTTTTTTGGAGTCTAATCCGCATATATATCACCACTGCCCTTGATTTTCTTGACTGTATATCTCTTAATTATGAACATATACACATGTGATTTAGTTTACGAAGATTTTTCAATGCCGAGAACCTCGATCAGAGAGTAAAAAAGGCATAAGGTTCACAATGGTGTAAGATTAAAATGGGATATACTGGGCCAGGATTCGAGTTATAGGAACAAGGGCTAATCCAACCACCCAAGAATGGAATCGTCTAACGAAAACACTTGGCAACCTCTTAGAAGCAGCTTTTCTTGCCACCAGACCTTTCTCCATCAATTAGGAATCTGATGCCGTCACTAAACACATTCCTTAAATTTTAGCCATTTGTTGAGTGTTTTTTTTTTGTGTCTAATCCGCATATATATCACCATTGCCCTTTATTTTCTTGACTGTATATCTCTTAAATGTCAACATATATACGTTTGTTTTAGTTTAAGACGATTTTTCAATGCCGAGAACCTCAATCAAAGAGTAAAAAAGGCGTAAGGTTCACAATGGTGTAAAATTAAAATGGGATATACCGTGCTAGGATTCGAGTTACAGGAACAAGGGCCAAACCAACCACCCAAGGATGAAATCGTCGAGCGAAAACACTTGACAACCTCCTAGAAGCAGCTTTTCTTGCCACCAGACCTTTCTCCATCAATTAGGAATCAGATGCCGTCACTAAACACATTCCTTAAATTTTAGCCATTTGTTGAGTATGTTTTTTTTTTGGGGTCTAATCCGCATATATATCACGATTGCCCTTGATTTTCTTGACTGTATATCTCTAAAATGTCAACATATACACGTGTGATTTAGTTTACGAAGATTTTTCAATGCCGAGAACCTCGATCAGAGAGTAAAAAAGGCGTAAGGTTCACAATGGTGTAAAATTAAAATGGGATATACCGGGCTAGGATTCGAGTTACAGGAACAAGGGCCAAACCAACCACCCAAGAACGGAATCGTCGAGCAAAAACACTTGACAACCTCCTAGAAGCATCTTTTCTTACCACCAAACCTTTCTTCATCAATTAGGAATCTGATGCCGTCACTAAACACATTCCTTAAATTTTAGCCATTTGTTGAGTGTTTTTTTTTTTTTGTGTCTAACCCGCATATATATCACCATTGCCCTTTATTTTCTTGACTATATATCTCTTAAATGTCAACATATCTACGTTTGATTTAGTTTACGAAGATTTTTCAATGCCGAGAACCTCGATCAAACAGTAAAAAAGGCGTAAGGTTCACAATGGTGTAAAATTAAAATGGGATATACCGGGCTAGGATTCGAGTTACAGGAACAAGGGCCAAACCAACCACCCAAGGATGGAATCGTCGAGCGAAAACACTTGACAACCTCCTAGAAGCAGCTTTTCTTACCACCAGTCCTTTCTTCATCAATTAGGAATCTGATGCCGTTACTAAACACATTCCTTAAAATGTAGCCCTTTGATGAGTGTTTTTTTTGGTGTCTAATCCGCATATATATCACCATTGCCCTTGATTTTCTTGACTGTATATCTCTTAAATATCAACATTTACACGTGTGATTTAGTTTACGAAGATTTTTCAATGTCGAGTACCTTAATCAAAGAGTAAAAAAGGCGTAAGGTTCACAATGGTGTAAAATTAAAATGGGATATACCGTGCTAGGATTCGAGGAACAAGGGCCAAACCAACCACCCAAGAATGGAATCGTCGAGCGAAAACACTTTACAACCTCCTAGAAGCAGCTTTTCTTGCCACCAGACCTTTCTCCATCAATCAGGAAACTGATGCCGTCACTAAACACATTCCTTAAATTTTAGCCATTTGTTGAGTATGTTTTTTTTTGGTGTCTAATCCGCATATATATCACGATTGCCCTTTATATTCTTGACTGTATATCTCTAAAATGTCAACATATACACGTGTGATTTAGTTTACGAAGATTTTTCAATGCCGAGAACCTCGATCAGAGAGTAAAAAAGGCGTAAGGTTCACAATGGTGTAAAATTAAAATGGGATATACCGGGCTAGGATTCGAGTTACAGGAACAAGGGCCAAACCAACCACCCAAGGATGGAATCGTCGAGCGAAAACACTTGACAACCTCCTAGAAGCAGCTTTTCTTACCACCAGACCTTTCTTCATCAATTAGGAATTTGATGCCGTCACTAAACACATTCCTTAAATTGTAGCCCTTTGATGAGTGTGTTTTTTTAGTGTCTAATCCGCATATATATCACCATTGCCCTTGATTTTCTTGACTGTATATCTCTTAAATATCAACATATACACGTGTGATTTAGTTTACGAAGATTTTTCAATGTCGAGAACCTCGATCAAATAGTAAAAAAGGCGTAAGTTTCACAATGGTGTAAAATTAAAGTGGGATATACCGGGCAAGGATTCGAGTTACAGGAACAAGGGCCAAACCAACCACCCAAGAATGGAATGGTCGAGCGAAAACGCTTGACAACCTCCTAGAAGCAGCTTTTCTTGCCACCAGACCTTTCTCCATCAATTAGGATTTTGATGCCGTCACTAAACACATTCCTTAATTTGTAGCTTTTTGTTGAGTGTTTTTTTTTTGGTGTCTAATCCTCATATATATCACCATTGCCCTTAATTTTCTTGACAGTATATCTCTTAAATGTCAACATATATAAGTGTCATTTAGTTTACGAAGATTTTTCAATGCCGAGAACCTCGATCAGAGAGTAAAAAAGGTGTAAGGTTCACATGGGTGTAAAATTCAAATGGGATATATCGGGCTAGGATTCGAGTTACAGGAACAAGGGCCAAACCAACCACCCTATATTGGAATCGTCGAGCGAAAATACTTGACGACTTCCTGGAAGCAGCTTTTCTTGCCACCAGACCTTTCTCCATCAATTAAGAATCTGATGCCGTCACTAAAGACATTCCTTAAATTGTAGCCATTTGTTGAGTGTTATTTTTTTGGAGTCTAATCCGCATATATATCACCACTGCCCTTGATTTTCTTGACTGTATATCTCTTAAATATGAACATATACACATGTGATTTAGTTTACGAAGATTTTTCAATGCCGAGAACCTCGATCAGAGAGTAAAAAAGGCATAAGGTTCACAATGGTGTAAGATTAAAATGGGATATACTGGGCCAGGATTCGAGTTATAGGAACAAGGGCCAATCCAACCACCCAAGAATGGAATCGTCTAACGAAAACACTTGGCAACCTCCTAGAAGCAGCTTTTCTTGCCACCAGACCTTTCTCCATCAATTAGGAATTTGATGTCGTCACTAAACACATTCCTTAAATTGTAGCTATTTGTTGAGTGTTTTTTTTTTTTGTGTCTAATCCGCATATATATCACCATTGCCCTTGATTTTCTTGACTGTATATCTCTTAAATGTCAACATATACACGTGTGATTTTGTTTACGATGATTTTTTAATGCCGAGAACCTCGATCAGAGAGTAAAAAAGGCGTAAGGTTCACAATGGTGTAAAATTAAAATGGGATATACCGGGCTAGGATTCGAGTTGCAGGAACAAGGGCCAAACCAACCACCCAAGAATGGAACCGTCTAACGAAAACACTTGAGAACCTCCTAGAAGCAGGTTTTCTTGCCACCAGACCTTCTCCATCAATTAGGAATTTGATGCCGTCACTAAACACATTCCTTAAATTGTAGCTATTTGTTGAGTGTTTTCTTTTGGTGTCTAAGCCGCATATATATCACCATTGCCCTTGATTTTCTTGACTGTATGTCTCTTAAATGTCAACATATACACGTGTGATTTAGTTTACGAAGATTTTTCAATGCCGAGAACCTCGATCAGAGAGTAAAAAAGGCGTAAGGTTCACAATGGTGTAAAATTAAAATGGTATATACCAGGCTATGATTCGAGTTACAGGAACAAGGGCCAAACCAAGCACCCAAGAATGGAATGGTCGAGCGAAAACACTTGACAACCTCCTAGAAGCAGCTTTTCTTGCCACCAGACCATTCTCCGTTAATTAGGAATCTGATGCCGTCACTAAACACATTCCTTAAATTGTAGCCATTTGTTGAGTGTTTTTTTTGGTGTCTAATCCGCATATATATGACGACTGCCCTTGATTTTCTTGACTGTATATCTCTTAAATTTCAACATATACACGTGTGATTTAGTTTACGAAGATTTTTCAATGCCGAGAACCTCGATCAGAGAGTAAAAAAGGCATAAGGTTCACAATGGTGTAAAATTAAAATGGGATATACCGGGCTATGATTCGAGTTACAGGAACAGGTGCCAAACCAACCACCCAAGGATGGAATCGTCGAGCGAAAAAACTTGACAACCTCCTAGAAGCAGTTTTTCTTGCCACCAGACCTTTCTCCATCAATTAGGAATCTGATACCGTCACTAAACACATTCCTTAAATTTTAGCCATTTGTTGAGTGTTTTTTTTTTGTGTCTAATCCGCATATATATCACGATTGCCCTAGATTTTCTTGACTGTATATCTCTTAAATGTCAACATATACACGTGTGATTTAGTTTACGATGATTTTTTAATGCCGAGAACCTCGATCAGAGAGTAAAAAAGGCATAAGGTTCACAATGGTGTAAAATTAAAATGGGATATACCGGGCTAGGATTCGAGTTACAGGAACAGGTGCCAAACCAACCACCCAAGGATGGAATCGTCGAGCGAAAACACTTGACAACCTCCTAGAAGCAGCTTTTCTTACCACCAGACCTTTCTTCATCAATTAGGAATCTGATGCCGTCACTAAACACATTCCTTAAATTGTAGCCATTTGTTGAGTGTTTTTTTTGGTGTCTAATCCGCATATATATCACGATTGCCCTTGATTTTCTTGACTGTATATCTCTTAAATGTCAACATAAACACGTGTGATTTAGTTTACGAAGATTTTTCAATGCCGAGAACCTCGATCAGAGAGTAAAAAAGGCGTAAGGTTCACAATGGTGTAAAATTAAAATGGGATATTCCGGGATATGATTCGAGTTACAGGTACAAGGGCCAAACCAACCACCCGAGGATGGAATCGTCGAGCGAAAACACTTGACAACCTCCTAGAAGCATCTTTTCTTCCCACCAAACCTTTTTTCATCAATTAGGAATCTGATGCCGTCACTATACACATTCCTTAAATTGTAGCCATTTGTTGAGTGTTTTTTTTGGTGTCTAATCCGCATATATATCACCATTGCCCTTGATTTTCTTGACTGTATATCTCTTAAATATCAACATATACACATGCGATTTAGTTTACGAAGATTTTTCAATGCCGAGAACCTCGATCAGAGAGTAAAAAAGGCGTAAGGTTCACAATGGTGTAAAATTAAAATGGGATATACCGGGCTAGGATTTGAGTTACAGGAATAAGGGCCAAACCAACCACCCAAGGATGGAATCGTCGAGCGAAAACACTTGACAACCTCCTAGAAGCAGCTTTTCTTACCACCAGACCTTTCTTCATCAATTAGGAATCTGATGCCGTCACTAAACACATTCCTTAAATTGTAGCCATTTGTTGAGTGTTTTTTTTGGTGTCTAATCCGCATATATATCACCATTGCCCTTGATTTTCTTGACTGTATATCTCTTAAATGTCAACATATACACGTGTGATTTAGTTTACGAAGATTTTTCAATGCCGAGAACCTCGATCAAAGAGTAAAAAAGGCGTAAGATTCACAATGGTGTAAGATTAAAATGGGATATACCGGGTTAGGATTCGAGTTACAGGAACAAGGGCCAAACCAACCACCCAAGGATGGAATCGTCGAGCGAAAACACTTGACAAACTCCTAGAAGCAGCTTTTCTTACCACCAGACCATTCTTCATCAATTAGGAATCTGATGCCGTCACTAAACACATTCCTTAAATTGTAGCCATTTCTTGAGTGTTTTTTTTGGTGTCTAATCCGCATATATATCACCATTGCCCTTGATTTTCTTGACTGTATATCTCTTAAATGTCAACATATACACGTGTGATTTAGTTTACGAAGATTTTTCAATGCCGAGAACCTCGATCAAAGAGTAAAAAAGGCGTAAGATTCACAATGGTGTAAGATTAAAATGGGATATACCGGGCTAGGATTCGAGTTACAGGAATAAGGGCCAAACCAACCACCCAAGGATGGAATCGTCGAGCGAAAACACTTGACAACCTCCTAGAAGCAGCTTTTCTTACCACCAGACCATTCTTCATCAATTAGGAATCTGATGCCGTCACTAAACACATTCCTTAAATTGTAGCCATTTGTTGAGTGTTTTTTTTGGTGTCTAATCCGCATATATATCACCATTGCCCTTGATTTTCTTGAGTGTATATCTCTTAAATATCAACATATACACATGTGATTTAGTTTACGAAGATTTTTCAATGCGAGAACCTCGATCAGAGAGTAAAAAAGGCGTAAGGTTCACAATGGTGTAAGATTAAAATGGGATATACCGGGCTAGGATTCGAGTTACAGGAATAAGGGCCAAACCAACCACCCAAGGATGGAATCGTCGAGCGAAAACACTTGACAACCTCCTAGAAGCAGCTTTTCTTACCACCAGACCTTTCTTCATCAATTAGGAATCTGATGCCGTCACTAAACACATTCCTTAAATTGTAGCCATTTGTTGAGTGTTTTTTTTGGTGTCTAATCCGCATATATATCACCATTGCCCTTGATTTTCTTGACTGTATATCTCTTAAATGTCAACATATACACGTGTGATTTAGTTTACGAAGATTTTTCAATGCCGAGAACCTCGATCAAAGAGTAAAAAAGGCGTAAGATTCACAATGGTGTAAGATTAAAATGGGATATACCGGGTTAGGATTCGAGTTACAGGAACAAGGGCCAAACCAACCACCCAAGGATGGAATCGTCGAGCGAAAACACTTGACAAACTCCTAGAAGCAGCTTTTCTTACCACCAGACCATTCTTCATCAATTAGGAATCTGATGCCGTCACTAAACACATTCCTTAAATTGTAGCCATTTCTTGAGTGTTTTTTTTGGTGTCTAATCCGCATATATATCACCATTGCCCTTGATTTTCTTGACTGTATATCTCTTAAATGTCAACATATACACGTGTGATTTAGTTTACGAAGATTTTTCAATGCCGAGAACCTCGATCAAAGAGTAAAAAAGGCGTAAGATTCACAATGGTGTAAGATTAAAATGGGATATACCGGGCTAGGATTCGAGTTACAGGAATAAGGGCCAAACCAACCACCCAAGGATGGAATCGTCGAGCGAAAACACTTGACAACCTCCTAGAAGCAGCTTTTCTTACCACCAGACCATTCTTCATCAATTAGGAATCTGATGCCGTCACTAAACACATTCCTTAAATTGTAGCCATTTGTTGAGTGTTTTTTTTGGTGTCTAATCCGCATATATATCACCATTGCCCTTGATTTTCTTGACTGTATATCTCTTAAATGTCAACATATACACGTGTGATTTAGTTTACGAAGATTTTTCAATGCCGAGAACCTCGATCAAAGAGTAAAAAAGGCGTAAGATTCACAATGGTGTAAGATTAAAATGGGATATACCGGGCTAGGATTCGAGTTACAGGAACAAGGGCCAAACCAACCACCCAAGGATGGAATCGTCGAGCGAAAACACTTGACAAACTCCTAGAAGCAGCTTTTCTTGCCACCAGACCATTCTTCATCAATTAGGAATCTGATGCCGTCACTAAACACATTCCTTAAATTGTAGCCATTTCATGAGTGTTTTTTTGGTGTCTAATCGGCATATATATCACCATTGCCCTTGATTTTCTTGACTGTATATCTCTTAAATGTCAACATATACACGTGTGATTTAGTTTACGAAGATTTTTCAATGCCGAGAACCTCGATCAAAGAGTAAAAAAGGCGTAAGATTCACAATGGTGTAAGATTAAAATGGGATATACCGGGCTAGGATTCGAGTTACAGGAATAAGGGCCAAACCAACCACCCAAAGATGGAATCGTCGAGCGAAAACACTTGACAACCTCCTAGAAGCAGCTTTTCTTACCACCAGACCTTTCTTCATCAATTAGGAATCTGATGCCGTCACTAAACACATTCCTTAAATTGTAGCCATTTGTTGAGTGTTTTTTTTGGTGTCTAATCCGCATATATATCACCATTGCCCTTGATTTTCTTGACTGTATATCTCTTAAATGTCAACATATACACGTGTGATTTAGTTTACGAAGATTTTTCAATGCCGAGAACCTCGATCAGAGAGTAAAAAAGGCGTAAGGTTCACAATGGTGTAAAATTAAAATGGGATATTCCGGGATATGATTCGAGTTACAGGTACAAGGGCCAAACCAACCACCCAAGGATGGAATCGTCGAGCGAAAACACTTGACAAACTCCTAGAAGCAGCCTTTCTTACCACCAGACCATTCTTCATCAATTTGGAATCTGATGCCGTCACTAAACACATTCCTTAAATTGTAGCCATTTCTTGAGTGTTTTTTTTGGTGTCTAATCCGCATATATATCACCATTGCCCTTGATTTTCTTGACTGTATATCTCTTAAATGTCAACATATACACGTGTGATTTAGTTTACGAAGATTTTTCAATGCCGAGAATCTCGATCAAAGAGTAAAAAAGGCGTAAGATTCACAATGGTGTAAGATTAAAATGGGATATACCGGGCTAGGATTCGAGTTACAGGAATAAGGGCCAAACCAACCACCCAAGGATGGAATCGTCGAGCGAAAACACTTGACAACCTCCTAGAAGCAGCTTTTCTTACCACCAGACCTTTCTTCATCAATTAGGAATCTGATGCCGTCACTAAACACATTCCTTAAATTGTAGCCATTTGTTGAGTGTTTTTTTTTGGTGTCTAATCCGCATATATATCACCATTGCCCTTGATTTTCTTGACTGTATATCTCTTAAATGTCAACATATACACGTGTGATTTAGTTTACGAAGATTTTTCAATGCCGAGAACCTCGATCAAAGAGTAAAAAAGGCGTAAGATTCACAATGGTGTAAGATTAAAATGGGATATACCGGGCTAGGATTCGAGTTACAGGAACAAGGGCCAAACCAACCACCCAAGGATGGAATCGTCGAGCGAAAACACTTGACAAACTCCTAGAAGCAGCTTTTCTTACCACCAGACCATTCTTCATCAATTAGGAATCTGATGCCGTCACTAAACACATTCCTTAAATTGTAGCCATTTGTTGAGTGTTTTTTTTAGTGTCTAATCCGCATATATATGACGATTGACCTTGATTTTCTTGACTGTATATCTCTTAAATTTCAACATATACACGTGTGATTTAGTTTACGAAGATTTTTCAATGCCGAGAACCTCGATCAGAGAGTAAAAAAGGCATAAGGTTCACAATGGTGTAAAATTAAAATGGGATATACCGGGCTAGGATTCGAGTTACAGGAACAAGGGCCAAACCAACAACCCAAGAATGGAATCGTCGATCGAAAAAACTTGACAACCTCCTAGAAGCAGTTTTTCTTGCCACCAGACCTTTCTCCATCAATTAGGAATCTGATACCGTCACTAAACACATTCCTTAAATTTTAGCCATTAGTTGAGTGTTTTTTTGGTGTCTAATCCGCATATATATCACGATTGCCCTTAATTTTCTTGACTGTATATCTCTTAAATGTCAACATATACACGTGTGATTTAGTTTACGATGATTTTTTAATGCCGAGAACCTCGATCAGAGAGTAAAAATGGCGTAAGGTTCACAATGGTGTAAAATTAAAATGGGATATACCGGGCTAGGATTCGAGTTACAGGAACAAGGGCCAAACCAAGCACCTAAGGATGGAATCGTCGAGCGAAAACACTTCACAACCTCCTAGAAGCATCTTTTCTTACCACCAAACCTTTCTTCATCAATTAGGAATCTGATGCCGTCACTAAACACATACCTTAAATTGTAGCCATTTGTTGAGTGTTTTTTTTGGTGTCTAATCCGCATATATATCACCATTGCCCATGATTTTCTTAACTGTATATCTCTTAAATATCAACATATACACATGTGATTTAGTTTACGAAGATTTTTCAATGCGAGAACCTCGATCAGAGAGTAAAAAAGGCGTAAGGTTCACAATGGTGTAAAATTAAAATGGGATATACCGGGCTAGGATTCGAGTTACTGGAACAAGGGCCAAACCAACCACCCAAGGATGGAATCGTCGAGCGAAAACACTTGACAACCTCCTAGAAGCAGCTTTTCTTACCACCAGACCTTTCTTCATCAATTAGGAATCTGATGCCGTCACTAAACATATTCCTTAAATTGTAGCCATTTGTTGAGTGTTTTTTTTGGTGTCTAATCCGCATATATACACATGTGATTTAGTTTACGAAGATTTTTCAATGCGAGAACCTCGATCAGAGAGTAAAAAAGGCGTAAGGTTCACAATGGTGTAAAATTAAAATGGGATATACCGGGCTAGGATTCGAGTTACTGGAACAAGGGCCAAACCAACCACCCAAGGATGGAATCGTCGAGCGAAAACACTTGACAACCTCCTAGAAGCAGCTTTTCTTACCACCAGACCTTTCTTCATCAATTAGGAATCTGATGCCGTCACTAAACATATTCCTTAAATTGTAGCCATTTGTTGAGTGTTTTTTTTGGTGTCTAATCCGCATATATATCACGATTGCCCTTGATTTTCTTGACTGTATATCTCTTAAATGTCAACATATACACGTGTGATTTAGTTTACGAAGATTTTTCAATGCCGAGAACCTCGATCAGAGAGTAAAAAAGGCGTAAGGTTCACAATGGTGTAAAACTAAAATGGGATATTCCGGGATATGATTCGAGTTATAGGTACAAGGGCCAAACCAACCACCCGAGGATGGAATCGTCGAGCGAAAACACTTGACAACCTCCTAGAAGCATCTTTTCTTACCACCAAACCTTTCTTCATCAATTAGGAATCTGATGCCGTCACTAAACACATTCCTTAAATTGTAGCCATTTGTTGAGTGTTTTTTTTGGTGTCTAATCCGCATATATATCACCATTTCCCTTGATTTTCTTGACTGTATATCTCTTAAATACCAACATATACACATGTGATTTAGTTTACGAAGATTTTTCAATGCGAGAACCTCGATCAGAGAGTAAAAAAGGCGTAAGGTTCACAATGGTGTAAAATTAAAATGGGATATACCGGGCTAGGATTCGAGTTACAGGAATAAGGGCCAAACCAACCACCCAAGGATGGAATCGTCGAGCGAAAACACTTGACAACCTCCTAGAAGCAGCTTTTCTTACCACCAGACCTTTCTTCATCAATTAGGAATCTGATGCCGTCACTAAACACATTCCTTAAATTGTAGCCATTTGTTGAGTGTTTTTTTTGGTGTCTAATCCGCATATATATCACCATTGCCCTTGATTTTCTTGACTGTATATCTCTTAAATGTCAACATATACACGTGTGATTTAGTTTACGAAGATTTTTCAATGCCGAGAACCTCGATCAAAGAGTAAAAAAGGCGTAAGATTCACAATGGTGTAAGATTAAAATGGGATATACCGGGCTAGGATTCGAGTTACAGGAACAAGGGCCAAACCAACCACCCAAGGATGGAATCATCGAGCGAAAACACTTGACAAACTCCTAGAAGCAGCTTTTCTTACCACCAAACCATTCTTCATCAATTAGGAATCTGATGCCGTCACTAAACACATTCCTTAAATTGTAGCCATTTGTTGAGTGTTTTTTTTGGTGTCTAATCCGCATATATATGACGATTGACCTTGATTTTCTTGACTGTATATCTCTTAAATTTCAACATATACACATGTGATTTAGTTTACGAAGATTTTTCAATGCCGAGAACCTCGATCAGAGAGTAAAAAAGGCATAAGGTTCACAATGGTGTAAAATTAAAATGGGATATACCGGGCTAGGATTCGAGTTACAGGAACAAGGGCCAAACCAACAACCCAAGAATGGAATCGTCGAGCGAAAAAACTTGACAACCTCCTAGAAGCAGTTTTTCTTGCCACCAGACCTTTCTCCATCAATTAGGAATCTGATACCGTCACTAAACACATTCCTTAAATTTTAGCCATTAGTTGAGTGTTTTTTTTGGTGTCTAATCCGCATATATATCACGATTGCCCTTAATTTTCTTGACTGTATATCTCTTAAATGTCAACATATACACGTGTGATTTAGTTTACGATGATTTTTTAATGCCGAGAACCTCGATCAGAGAGTAAAAAAGGCGTAAGGTTCACAATGGTGTAAAATTAAAATGGGATATACCGGGCTAGGATTCGAGTTACAGGAACAAGGGCCAAACCAAGCACCCAAGGATGGAATCGTCGAGCGAAAACACTTCACAACCTCCTAGAAGCATCTTTTCTTACCACCAAACCTTTCTTCATCAATTAGGAATCTGATGCCGTCACTAAACACATACCTTAAATTGTAGCCATTTGTTGAGTGTTTTTTTTGGTGTCTAATCCGCATATATATCACCATTGCCCATGATTTTCTTGACTGTATATCTCTTAAATATCAACATATACACATGTGATTTAGTTTACGAAGATTTTTCAATGCGAGAACCTCGATCAGAGAGTAAAAAAGGCGTAAGGTTCACAATGGTGTAAAATTAAAATGGGATATACCGGGCTAGGATTCGAGTTACTGGAACAAGGGCCTAACCAACCACCCAAGGATGGAATCGTCGAGCGAAAACACTTGACAACCTCCTAGAAGCAGCTTTTCTTACCACCAGACCTTTCTTCATCAATTAGGAATCTGATGCCGTCACTAAACATATTCCTTAAATTGTAGCCATTTGTTGAGTGTTTTTTTTGGTGTCTAATCCGCATATATATCACGATTGCCCTTGATTTTCTTGACTGTATATCTCTTAAATGTCAACATATACACGTGTGATTTAGTTTACGAAGATTTTTCAATGTCGAGAACCTCGATCAGAGAGTAAAAAAGGCGTAAGGTTCACAATGGTGTAAAACTAAAATGGGATATTCCGGGATATGATTCGAGTTATAGGTACAAGGGCCAAACCAACCACCCGAGGATGGAATCGTCGAGCGAAAACACTTGACAACCTCCTAGAAGCATCTTTTCTTACCACCAAACCTTTCTTCATCAATTAGGAATCTGATGCCGTCACTAAACACATTCCTTAAATTGTAGCCATTTGTTGAGTGTTTTTTTTGGTGTCTAATCCGCATATATATCACCATTTCCCTTGATTTTCTTGACTGTATATCTCTTAAATACCAACATATACACATGTGATTTAGTTTACGAAGATTTTTCAATGCGAGAACCTCGATCAGAGAGTAAAAAAGGCGTAAGGTTCACAATGGTGTAAAATTAAAATGGGATATACCGGGCTAGGATTCGAGTTACAGGAATAAGGGCCAAACCAACCACCCAAGGATGGAATCGTCGAGCGAAAACACTTGACAACCTCCTAGAAGCAGCTTTTCTTACCACCAGACCTTTCTTCATCAATTAGGAATCTGATGCCGTCACTAAACACATTCCTTAAATTGTAGCCATTTGTTGAGTGTTTTTTTTGGTGTCTAATCCGCATATATATCACCATTGCCCTTGATTTTCTTGACTGTATATCTCTTAAATGTCAACATATACACGTGTGATTTAGTTTACGAAGATTTTTCAATGCCGAGAACCTCGATCAAAGAGTAAAAAAGGCGTAAGATTCACAATGGTGTAAGATTAAAATGGGATATACCGGGCTAGGATTCGAGTTACAGGAACAAGGGCCAAACCAACCACCCAAGGATGGAATCGTCGAGCGAAAACACTTGACAAACTCCTAGAAGCAGCTTTTCTTACCACCAGACCTTTCTTCATCAATTAGGAATCTGATGCCGTCACTAAACACATTCCTTAAATTGTAGCCATTTGTTGAGTGTTTTTTTTGGTGTTAATCCGCATATATATCACGATTGCCCTTGATTTTCTTGACTGTATATCTCTTAAATGTGAACATATACACGTGTGATTTAGTTTACGAAGATTTTTCAATGCCGAGAACCTCGATCAGAGAGTAAAAAAGGCGTAAGGTTCACAGTGGTGTAAAATTAAAATGGGATATACCGGGCTAGGATTCGAGTTACAGGAACAAGGGCCAAACCAACCACCCAAGAATGGAATCGTCGAGCGAAAACACTTGACAACCTCCTAGAAGCAGCTTTTCTTGCCACCAGACCTTTCTCCATCAATTAGGAATCTGATGCCGTCACTAAACACATTCCTTTAATTTTATCCATTTGTTTAGTGTTTTTTTTGTGTCTAATCCGCATATATATCACCATTTCCCTTGATTTTCTTCACTGTATATCTCTTAAATGTCAACTTATAAACGTGTGATTTAGTTTACGAAGATTTTTCAATGCCGAGAACCTCGACCAGAGAGTAAAAAAGGCGTAAGGTTCACAATGGTGTAAAATTAAAATGGGATATTCCGGGATATGATTCGAGTTACAGGTACAAGGGCCAAACAAACCACCCGAGGATGGAATCGTCGAGCGAAAACACTTGACAACCTCCTAGAAGCATCTTTTCTTACCACCAAACCTTTCTTCGTCAATTAGGAATCTGATGCCGTCACTAAACACATTCCTTAAATTGTAGCCATTTGTTGAGTGTTTTTTTTTGGTGTCTAATCCGCATATATATCACCATTGCCCTTGATTTTCTTGACTGTATATCTCTTAAATATCAACATATACACATGTGATTTAGTTTACGAAGATTTTTCAATGCGAGAACCTCGATCAGAGAGTAAAAAAGGCGTAAGGTTCACAATGGTGTAAAATTAAAATGGGATATACCGGGCTAGGATTCGAGTTACAGGAACAAGGGCTAAACCAACCACCCAAGGATGGAATCGTTGAGCGAAAACACTTGACAACCTCCTAGAAGCAGCTTTTCTTACCACCAGACCTTTCTTCATCAATTAGGAATCTGATGCCGTCACTAAACACATTCTTTAAATTGTAGCAATTTGTTGAGTGTTTTTTTTGGTGTCTAATCCGCATATATATCACCATTGCCCTTGATTTTCTTGACTGTATATCTCTTAAATGTCAACATATACACGTGTGATTTAGTTTACGAAGATTTTTCAATGCCGAGAACCTCGATCAAAGAGTAAAAAAGGCGTAAGATTCACAATGGTGTAAGATTAAAATGGGATATACCGTGCTAGGATTCGAGTTACAGGAACTAGGGCCAAACCAACCACCCAAAAATGGAATCGTAGAGCAAAAACACTTGACAACCTCCTAGAAGTAGCTTTTCTTGCCACCAGACCTTTCTCCATCAATTAGGAATCTGATGCCGTCACTAAACACATTCCTTAAATTGTAGCAATTTGTTGAGTGTTTTTATTTGTTGTCTAATCCGCATATATATTACCATTGCCCTTGATTTTCTTAACTGTATATCTCTTAAATATCAACATATACACGTGTGATTTAGTTTACGAAGATTTTTCAATGCCGAGAACCTCGATCAGAGAGTAAAAAAGGCGCAAGGATCACAATGGTGTAATATTAAAATGGGATATACCGGGCTAGGATTCGTGTTACAGGAACAAGGGCCAAACCAACCACCCAAGAATGGAATCGTCGAGCGAAAACGCTTGACAACCTCCTAGAAGTAGGTTTTCTTACCACCAGACCTTTCTCCATCAATTTGGAATCTGATGCCGTCACTAAACACATTCCTGAAATTGAAGCCATTTGTTGAGTGTTTTTTTTTTTGTCTAATCCTCATATATATCACCATTGCCATTGATTTTCTTGAATGTATATCTCTTAAATATCAACATATACACGTGTGATTTAGTTTACGAATATTTTTCAATGCCGAGAACCTTGATCAGAGAGTAAAAAATGCGTAAGGTTCACAATAGTGTAAAATTAAAATGGGATATACCGGGCTAGGATTCGAGTTACAGGAACAAGGGCCAAACCAACCACCTAAGAATGGAATCGTCGAGCGAAAACACTTGACAACTTCCTAGAAGCAGCTTTTCTTACCACCAGAACTTTCCCCATCAATTAGGAATCTGATGCTGTCACTAAACACATTCCTTAAACTGTAGCCATTTGTTGAGTGTTTTTTTTTTGTCTTATCCGAATATATATCACCATTGCCCTTGATTTACTTGACTATATATCTCTTAAATATCAACATATACACGTGTGATTTAGTTTACGAAGATTTTTCAATGCCGAGAACCTCGATCAGAGAGTAAAAAAGGCGTAAGGTTCAGAATGGTGTAAAATTAAAATGGGATATACCGGGCTAGAATTCGAGTTACAAGAACAAGGGCCAAACCAACCACCTAAGAATGGAATCGTCGAGCGAAAACACCAGACAACCTCCTAGAAGCAGCTTTTCTTACCACTAGACCTTTCTCCATCACTTAAGAATCTGATCCCGTCACTAAACAAATTCCTTAAATTGTAGCCATTTGTTGAGTGTTTTTTTTTGGTGTCTAATCCGCATATATATCACCATTGCCCTTGATTTTCTTGACTATATATCTCTTAAATATCAACATATACACGTGTGATTTAGTTTACGAAGATTTTCCAATGCCGAGAACCTTGATCAGAGAGTGAAAAAGGCGTAAGGTTCACAATGGTGTAAAATTAAAATGGGATATACCGGGCTAGGATTCGAGTTACAGGAACAAGGGCCAAACCAACCACCCAAGAAAAGAATCGTCGAGCGAAAACGCTTGACAACCTCCTAGAAGCATCTTTACTTACCACCAGACCTTTCCCCATCAATTAGGAATCTGATGCTGTCACTAAACACATTCCTTAAACTGTAGCCATTTGTTGAGTGTTTTTTTTGTCTTATCCGAATATATATCACCATTGCCCTTGATTTACTTGACTATATATCTCTTAAATATCAACATATACACGTGTGATTTAGTTTACGAAGATTTTTCAATGCCGAGAACCTCGATCAGAGAGTAAAAAAGGCGTAAGGTTCAGAATGGTGTAAAATTAAAATGGGATATACCGGGCTAGAATTCGAGTTACAGGAACAAGGGCCAAACCAACCACCTAAGAATGGAATCGTCAAGCGAAAACACTTGACAACCTCCTAGAAGCAGCTTTTCTTACCACCAGACCTTTCTCCATCAATTAAGAATCTGATGCCGTCACTAAACACATTCCTTAAATTGTAGCCATTTGTTGAGTGTTTTTTTTTTGTGTCTTATCCGCATATATATCACCATTGCCCTTCATTTTCTTCAATGTATATATCTTAAATATCAACATATACATGTGTGATTTAGTTTACGAAGATTTTTCAACGCCGAGAACCTCGATCAGAGAGTAAAAAAGGCGTAAAGTTCACAATGGTGTAAAATTAAATGCGATATACCGGGCTAGGATTCGAGTTACAGGAACATGGGCCAAACCAACTACCAAGAATGGAATCATCGAGCGAAAACACTTGACAACCTCCAAGAAGCAGCTTTTCTTGCCACCAGACCTTTCTCCATCAATTAGGAATCTGATGCCGTCACTAAACACATTCCTTAAATTGCATCCATTTGTTGTGTGTTTTTATTTTGGTGTCAAATACTCATATATATCACCATTGCCGTTGATTTTCTTGACTGTATATCTCTTAAATGTCAACATATATACGTGTGATTTAGTTTACGAAGATTTTTCAATGCCGAGAACCTCGATCAGAGAGTAAAAAAGGCATAAGGTTCACAATGGTGTAAAACTAAATGAGATATACCGGGCTAGGATTCGAGTTACAGGAACAAGGGCCAAACCAACCACCGAATAATGGAATCGTCGAGCGAAAACACTTGACAACCTCCTAGAAGCAGCTTTTCTTACCACCAGACCTTTCTCCATCAATTAGAAATCTGATGCCGTCACTAAACACATTCCTTAAATTGTAGCCATTTGTTGAATGTTTTTTTTTGGTGTCTAATTCGCATATATATATCAACATTGCCCTTTATTTTCTTGACTGTATATCTCTTAAATACCAACATATACACATGTGATTTAATTTACGAAGATTTTTCAATGCCGGGAACCTCGATCAGAGAATAAAAAACGTGGAAGGTTCACAATGGTGTAAAACTAAAATGGGATACACCAGGCTAGGATTCGAGTTGCATGAACAAGGGCCAAACCAACCACCCAAGAATGGAATCGTCGAGCGAAAACACTTGACAACCTCCTAGAAGCTGCTTTTCTTGCCACCAGACCTTTCTCCATCAATTAGGAATCTGATGCCGACACTAAACACATTCCTTAAATTGTAGCCATTTGTTGAGTGTTTTTTTTGGTGTCTAATCCGCATATATATCACCATTGCCCTTGATTTTCTTGACTGTATATCTCTTAAATATCAACATATACACGTGTGATTTAGTTTACGAAGATTTTTCAATGCCGAGAACCTCGATCAGAGAGTAAAAAGGACGTAAAGTTCACAATGGTGTAAAATTAAAATGGGATATACAGGGCTAGGATTCGAGTTACAGGAACAAGGGCCAAACCAAGCACCCAAGAATGGAATCGTCGAGCGAAAACACTTGACAACCTCCTAGAAGCAGCATTTCTTACCACCAGACCTTTCTCCATCAATTAGAAATCTGATGTTGTCACTAAACACATTCCTTAAATTGTAGCCAGTTGTTAAGTGTTTTTTTTGTGTCTAATCCGCATATATATTACCATTTCCCTTGATTTTCTTGACTGTATATCTCTTAAATGTCAACATATACACATGTGATTTAGTTTACGAATATTTTTCAATGCCGAGAACCTCGAGCAGAGAGTAAAAATGGCGAAAGGTTCACAATGGTGTAAAATTAAAATAGGATATACAGGGCTAGGATTCGAGTTACAGGAACAAGGGCTAAACCAACCACCCAAGAATGGAATCGTCGAGCGAAAACACCTGACAAGCTCCTAGAAGCTGCTTTTCTTGCCACCAGACCTTTCTCCATAAATTAGGAATCTGATGTCGTCACTAAACACATTCCTTAAATTGTAGCCATTTGTTGAGTGGTTTTTTTTGGTGTCTAATCCGCATATATATCACCATTGCCCTTGATATTCTTGACCGTATATCTCTTAAATATCAACATATACACGTGTGATTTAGTTTACGAAGATTTTTCAATGCCGAGAACCTCGATCAGAGAGTAAAAAAGGCGGAAGGTTCACAATGGTGTAAGATTAAAATGGGATATACCGTGCTAGGATTCGAGTTACAGGAACTAGGGCCAAACCAACCACCCAAGAATGGAATCGTAGAGCAAAAACACTTGACAACCTCCTAGAAGTAGCTTTTCTTGCCACCAGACCTTTCTCCATCAATTAGGAATCTGATGCCGTCACTAAACACATTCCTTAAATTGTAGCAATTTGTTGAGTGTTTTTATTTGTTGTCTAATCCGCATATATATCACCATTGCCCTTGATTTTCTTAACGGTATATCTCTTAAATATCAACATATACACGTGTGATTTAGTTTACGAAGATTTTTCAATGCCGAGAACCTCGATCAGAGAGTAAAAAAGGCGCAAGGATCACAATGGTGTAATATTAAAATGGGATATACCGGGCTAGGATTCGTGTTACAGGAACAAGGGCCAAACCAACCACCCAAGAATGGAATCGTCGAGCGAAAACGCTTGACAACCTCCTAGAAGTAGGTTTTCTTACCACCAGACCTTTCTCCATCAATTTGGAATCTGATGCCGTCACTAAACACATTCCTGAAATTGAAGCCATTTGTTGAATGTTTTTTGTTTGTGTCTAATCCTCATATATATCACCATTGCCTTGATTTTCTTGACTGTATATCTCTTAAATATCAACATATACACGTGTGATTTAGTTTACGAATATTTTTCAATGCCGAGAACCTTGATCAGAGAGTAAAAAATGCGTAAGGTTCACAATAGTGTAAAATTAAAATGGGATATACCGGGCTAGGATTCGAGTTACAGGAACAAGGGCCAAACCAACCACCCAAGAATGGAATCGTCGAGCGAAAACACTTGACAACTTTCTAGAAGCAGCTTTTCTTACCACCAGACCTTTCCCCATCAATTAGGAATCTGATGCTGTCACTAAACACATTCCTTAAACTGTAGCCATTTGTTGAGTGTTTTCTTTGTCTTATCCGAATATATATCACCATTTCCCTTGATTTACTTGACTATATATCTCTTAAATATCAACATATACACGTGTGATTTAGTTTACGAAGATTTTTCAATGCCGAGAACCTCGATCAGAGAGTAAAAAAGGCGTAAGGTTCAGAATGGTGTAAAATTAAAATGGGATATACCGGGCTAGAATTCGAGTTACAGGAACAAGGGCCAAACCAACCACCTAAGAATGGAATCGTCGAGCGAAAACACTTGACAACCTCCTAGAAGCAGCTTTTCTTACCACCAGACCTTTCTCCATCACTTAAGAATCTGATGCCGTCACTAAACAAATTCCTTAAATTGTAGCCATTTGTTGAGTGTTTTTTTTTGGTGTCTAATCCGCATATATATCACCATTGCCCTTGATTTTCTTGACTATATATCTCTTAAATATCAACATATACACGTGTGATTTAGTTTACGAAGATTTTCCAATGCCGAGAACCTCGATCAGAGAGTGAAAAAGGCGTAAGGTTCACAATGGTGTAAAATTAAAATGGGATATACCGGGCCAGGATTCGAGTTACAGGAACAAGGGCCAAAGCAACCACCCAAGAAAAGAATCGTCGAGCGAAAACGCTTGACAACCTCCTAGAAGCATCTTTACTTACCACCAGACCTTTCCCCATCAATTAGGAATCTGATGCTGTCACTAAACACATTCCTTAAACTGTAGCCATTTGTTGAGTGTTTTTTTTGTCTTATCCGAATATATATCACCATTGCCCTTGATTTACTTGACTATATATCTCTTAAATATCAACATATACACGTGTGATTTAGTTTACGAAGATTTTTCAATGCCGAGAACCTCGATCAGAGAGTAAAAAAGGCGTAAGGTTCAGAATGGTGTAAAATTAAAATGGGATATACCGGGCTAGAATTCGAGTTACAGGAACAAGGGCCAAACCAACCACCTAAGAATGGAATCGTCAAGCGAAAACACTTGACAACCTCCTAGAAGCAGCTTTTCTTACCACCAGACCTTTCTCCATCAATTAGGAATCTGATGCCGTCACTAAACACATTCCTTAAATTGCATCCATTTGTTGTGTGTTTTTATTTTGGTGTCAAATACTCATATATATCACCATTGCCGTTGATTTTCTTGACTGTATATCTCTTAAATGTCAACATATATACGTGTGATTTAGTTTACAAAGATTTTTCAATGCCGAGAACCTCGATCAGAGAGTAAAAAAGGCATAAGGTTCACAATGGTGTAAAACTAAATGAGATATACCGGGCTAGGATTCGAGTTACAGGAACAAGGGCCAAACCAACCACCCAATAATGGAATCGTCGAGCGAAAACACTTGACAACCTCCTAGAAGCAGCTTTTCTTACCACCAGACCTTTCTCCATCAATTAGAAATCTGATGCCGTCACTAAACACATTCCTTAAATTGTAGCCATTTGTTGAATGTTTTTTTTTGGTGTCTAATTCGCATATATATATCACCATTCCCTTGATTTTCTTGACTGTATATCTCTTAAATACCAACATATACATATGTGATTTAGTTTATGAAGATTTTTCAATGCCGAGAACCTCGATCAGAGATTAAAAAACGTGTAAGGTTCACAATGGTGTAAAACTAAAATGGGATACACCAGGCTAGGATTCGAGTTGCATGAACAAGGGCCAAACCAACCACCCAAGAATGGAATCGTCGAGCGAAAACACTTGACAACCTCCTAGAAGCTGCTTTTCTTGCCACCAGACCTTTCTCCATCAATTAGGAATCTGATGCCGACACTAAACACATTCCTTAAATTGTAGCCATTTGTTGAGTGTTTTTTTTGGTGTCTAATCCGCATATATATGACCATTGCCCTTGATTTTCTTGACTGTATATCTCTTAAATATCAACATATACACGTGTGATTTAGTTTACGAAGATTTTTCAATGCCGAGAACCTTGATCAGAGAGTAAAAAGGACGTAAAGTTCACAATGGTGTAAAATTAAAATGGGATATACAGGGCTAGGATTCGAGTTACAGGAACAAGGGCCAAACCAAGCACCCAAGAATGGAATCGTCGAGCGAAAACACTTGACAACCTCCTAGAAGCAGCATTTTATACCACCAGACCTTTCTCCATCAATTAGAAATCTGATGTTGTCACTAAACACATTCCTTAAATTGTAGCCAGTTGTTAAGTGTTTTTTTTGTGTCTAATCCGCATATATATTACCATTTCCCTTGATTTTCTTGACTGTATATCTCTTAAATGTCAACATATACACATGTGATTTAGTTTACGAATATTTTTCAATGCCGAGAACCTCGAGCAGAGAGTAAAAATGGCGTAAGGTTCACAATGGTGTAAAATTAAAATAGGATATACAGGGCTAGGATTCGAGTTACAGGAACAAGGGCTAAACCAACCACCCAAGAATGGAATCGTCGAGCGAAAACACCTGACAAGCTCCTAGAAGCTGCTTTTCTTGCCACCAGACCTTTCTCCATAAATTAGGAATCTGATGTCGTCACTAAACACATTCCTTAAATTGTAGCCATTTGTTGAGTGGTTTTTTTTGGTGTCTAATCCGCATATATATCACCATTGCCCATGATATTCTTGACCGTATATCTCTTAAATATCAACATATACACGTGTGATTTATTTTACGAAGATTTTTCAATGTCGAGAACCTCGATCAGAGAGTAAAAAAAGGCGGAAGGTTCACAATGGTGTAAAATTAAAATGGGATACACCAGGCTAGGATTCGAGTTACAGGAACAAGGGCCAAACCAACCACCCAAGAATGGAAACGTCGAGCGAAAACACTTGACATCCTCCTAGAAGCTGCTTTTCTTGCCACCAGACCTTTCTCCATCAATTAGGAATCTGATGCCGACAATACGCACATTCCTTAAATTGTAGCCATTTGTTAAGTGTGTTTTTTTTTGTGTCTAATCCGCATATATATCACCATTGCCCTTTATTTTCTTGACTGTATATCTCTTAAATAACAACATATACACGTGTGATTTAGTTTACGAAGATTTTTCAACGCCGAGAACCTCGATCAGAGAGTAAAAAAGGCGTAAGGTTCACAATGGTGTAAGATTAAAACGGGATATACCGGGCTAGGATTCGAGTTACAGGAACAAGGGCCAAACCAACCACCCAAGAATGGAATCGTCGAGCGAAAACACTTGACAACCTCCTAGAAGCATCTTTTCTTACCACCAGACCTTTCTCCATCAATTAGGAATATGATGCCGTCACTAAACACATTCCTTAAAGTGTAGCCATTTGTTGAGTGTTTTTTTTTGGTGTCTTATCCGCATATATATCACCATTGCCCTTGATTTTCTTGACTGTATATCTCTTAAATATCAACATATACATGTGTGATTTAGTTTACGAAGATTTTTCAACGCCGAGAACCTCGATCAGAGAGTAAAAAAGGCGTAAAGTTCACAATGGTGTAAAATTAAATGGGATATACCGGGCTAGGATTCGAGTTACAGGAACAAGGGCCAAACCAACTACCAAGAATGGAATCGTCGCGCGAAAACATTTGGCAACCTCCTAGAAGCAGCTTTTCTTGCCACCAGACCTTTCTCCATCAATTAGGAATCTGATGCCGTCACTAAACACATTCCTTAAATTGCAGCCATTTGTTGAGTGTTTTTATTTTGGTGTCAAATACTCATATATATCACCATTGCCCTTGATTTTCTTGACTGTATATCTCTTAAATGTCAACATATATACGTGTGATTTAGTTTACGAAGATTTTTCAATGCCGAGAACCTCGATCAGAGAGTAAAAAAGGCATAAGGTTCACAATGGTGTAAAACTAAATGAGATATACCGGGCTAGGATTCGAGTTACAGGAACAAAGGCCAAACCAACCACCCAATAATGGAATCGTCGAGCGAAAACACTTGACAACCTCCTAGAAGCAGCTTTTCTTACCACCAGACCTTTCTCCATCAATTAGGAATCTGATGCCGTCAATAAACACATTCCTTAAATTGTAGCCATTTGTTGAGTGTTTTTTTTTTTGGTGTCTAATCCGCATATATATATCACCATTACCCTTGATTTTCTTGACTGTATATCTCTTAAATATCAACATATACACGTGTGATTTAGTTTACGAAGATTTTTCAACGCCGAGAACCTCGATCAGAGAGTAAAAAAGGCGTAAGGTTCACAATGGTGTAAGATTAAAATGGGATATACCGGGCTAGGATTCGAGTTACAGGAACAAGGGCCAAACCAACCACCCAAGAATGGAATCGTCGAGCGAAAACACTTGACAACCTCCTAGAAGCATCTTTTCTTACCACCAGACCTTTCTCCATCAATTAGGAATATGATGCCGTCACTAAACACATTCCTTAAAGTGTAGCCATTTGTTGAGTGTTTTTTTTGGTGTCTTATCCGCATATATATCACCATTGCCCTTGATTTTCTTGACTGTATATCTCTTAAATATCAACATATACATGTGTGATTTAGTTTACGAAGATTTTTCAACGCCGTGAACCTCGAGCAGAGAGTAAAAAAGGCGTAAGGTTCACAATGGTGTAAAATTAAAATAGGATATACAGGGCTAGGATTCGAGTTACAGGAACAAGGGCCGAACCAACCACCCAAGAATGGAATCGTCGAGCGAAAACACCTGACAACCTCCTAGAAGCTGCTTTTCTTGCCACCAGACCTTTCTCCATCAATTAGGAATCTGATGTCGTCACTAAACACATTCCTTAAATTGTCGCCATTTGTTGAGTGGTTTTTTTTTTGTGTCTAATCCGCATACATATCACCATTGCCCTTGATATTCTTGACTGTATATCTCTTAAATATCAACATATACACGTGTGATTTAGTTTACGAAGATTTTTCAATGTCGAGAACCTCGATCAGAGAGTAAAAAAAGGCGTAAGGTTCACAATGGTGTAAAATTAAAATGGGATACACCAGGCTAGGATTCGAGTTGCAGGAACAAGGGCCAAACCAACCACCCAAGAATGGAAACGTCGAGCGAAAACACTTGACAACCTCCTAGAAGCTGCTTTTCTTGCCACCAGACCTTTCTCCATCAATTAGGAATCTGATGCCGACAATAAGCACATTCCTTAAATTGTAGCCATTTGTTAAGTGTTTTTTTTTTGTGTCTAATCCGCATATATATCACCATTGCCCTTGATTTTCTTGACTGTATATCTCTTAAATAACAACATATACATGTGTGATTTAGTTTACGAAGATTTTTCAATGCCGAGAACCTCGATCAGCGAGTAAAAAAGGCGTAAGGTTAACAATGGTGTAAGATTAAAATGGGATATACCGGGCTAGGATTCGAGTTACAGGAACAAGGGCCAAACCAACCACCCAAGAAAGGAATCGTCGAGCGAAAACACCTGACAACCTCCTAGAAGATGATTTTCTTGCCATCAGACCTTTCTCCATCAATTAGGAATCTGATGCCGTCACTAAACACATTCCTTACATTGTAGCCATTTGTTGAGTGATTTTTTTGGTGTCTAATCGGCATATATATCACCATTTCCCTTGATTTTCTTGACTGTATATCACTTAAATGTCAACAAATATACGTGTGATTTAGTTTACGAAGATTTTTCAATGCTTAGAACCTCGATCAGAGAGTAAAAAAAGGCGTAAGGTTCACAATGGTGTAAAACTAAATGAGATATACCAGGCTAGGATTCGAGTTACAGGAACAAGGGCCAAACCAACCACCCAAGAATGGAATCGTCGAGCGAACACACTTGACAGCCTCCTAGAAGCAGCTTTTCTAGCCACCAGACCTTTCTCCATCAATTAGGAATCTGATGCAGTCACTAAACACATTCCTTAAATTGTGGCCATTTGTTGAGTTTTTTTTTTGTGTCTAATCTGCATATATATCACCATTGCCCTTGATTTTCTTGACTGTATATCTCTTAAATATCAACATATACACGTGTGATTTAGTTTACGAAGATTTTTCAATGCCGAGAACCTCGATCAGAGAGTAAAAAGGACGCAAGGTTCACAATGGTGTAAAATTAAAATGGGATATACCGTGCTAGGATTCGAGTTACAGGAACAAGGACAAACCAACCACCCAAGAACGGAATCGTCGAGCGAAAACACTTGACAACCTCCTAGAAGCAGCCTTTCTTACCACCAGACCTTTCTCCATCAATTAGAAATCTGATGTTGTCACTAAACACATTCCTTAAATTGTAGCCAGTTGTTAAGTGTTTTTTTTTTTGTGTCTAATCCGCATATATATTACCATTTCCCTTGATTTTCTTGTCTGTATATCTCTTAAATGTCAACATATACACATGTGATTTAGTTTACGAATATTTTTCAATGCCGAGAACCTCGAGCAGAGAGTAACAAAGGCGTAAGGTTCACAATGGTGTAAAATTAAATAGGATATAGAGGGCTAGGATTCGAGTTACAGGAACAAGGGCCAAACCAACCACCCAAGAATGGAATCGTCGAGCGAAAACACCTGACAACCTCCTAGAAGATGCTTTTCTTGCCACCAGACCTTTCTCCATCAATTAGGAATCTGATGTCGTCACTAAACACATTCCTTAAATTGTCGCCATTTGTTGATTGGTTTTTTTTTTTGTGTCCAATCCGCATACATATCACCATTGCCCTTGATATTCTTGACTGTATATCTCTTAAATATCAACATATACTCGTGTGATTTAGTTTACGAAGATTTTTCAATGTCGAGAACCTCGATCAGAGAGTAAAAAAAGGCGTAAGGTTCACAATGGTGTAAAATTAAAGTGGGATACACCAGGCTAGGATTCGAGTTGCAGGAACAAGGGCCAAATCAACCACCCAAGAATGGAAACGTCGAGCGAAAACACTTGACAACCTCCAAGAAGCTGCTTTTCTTGTCACCAGACCTTTCTCCATCAATTAGGAATCTGATGCCGACAATAAGCACATTCCTTAAATTGTAGCCATTTGTTAAGTGTTTTTTTTGTGTCTAATCCGCATATATATCACCATTACCCTTGATTTTCTTGACTGTATATCTCTTAAATAACAACATATGCACGTGTGATTTAGTTTACGAAGATTTTTCAATGCCGAGAACCTCGATCAGAGGGTAAAAAAGGCGTAAGGTTAACAATGGTGTAAGATTAAAATGGGATATACCGGGCTAGGATTCGAGTTACAGGAACAAGGGCCAAACCAACCACCCAAGAAAGGAATCGTCGAGCGAAAACACCTGACAACCTCCTAGAAGCTGCTTTTCTTGCCATCAGACCTTTCTCCATCAATTAGGAATCTAATGCCGTCACTAAACACATTCCTTACATTGTAGCCATTTGTTGAGTGATTTTTTTGGTGTCTAATCGGCATATATATCACCATTTCCCTTGATTTTCTTGACTGTATATCACTTAAATGTCAACTAATATACGTGTGATTTAGTTTACGAAGATTTTTCAATGCTTAGAACCTCGATCAGAGAGTAAAAAAGGCGAAAGGTTCACAATGGTGTAAAACTAAATGAGATATACCGGGCTAGGATTCGAGTTACAGGAACAAGGGCCAAACCAACCACCCAAGAATGGAATCGTCGAGCGAACACACTTGACAGCCTCCTAGAAGCAGCTTTTCTTAGCACCAGACCTTTCTCCATCAATTAGGAATCTGATGCAGTCACTAAACACATTCCTTAAATTGTAGCCATTTGTTGAGTGTTTTTTTTTTTGTGTCTAATCTGCATATATATCACCATTTCCCTTGAATTTCTTTACTGTATATCTCTTAAATACCAACATATACACGTGTGATTTAGTTTACGAAGATTTTTCAATGCCCAGAACATCGATCAAAGAGTAAAAAAGGTGTAAGGTTCACAATGGTGTAAAATTAAAATGGGATATACCGGGCTCGGATTCGAGTTACAGGAACAAGGACCAAACCAACCACCTAGGAATGGAATCGTCGAGTGAAAACACTTGACAACCTCCTAGATGCAGCTTTTCTTGCCACCAGACCTTTCTCCATCAATTATGAATCTGATTCCGTCACTAAACATATTCCTTAAATTGTAGCCATTTGTTGAGGTTTTTTTTTGGTGTCTAATCAGCATATATATCACCATTGCCCTTGATTTTCTTGACTGTATATCTCTTAAATGTCAACATCTACACGTGTGATTTAGTTTACGAAGATTTTCCAATGCCGAGAACCTCGATCAGAGAGTAAAAAAGGCGTAAGGTTCACAATGGTGTAAGATTAAAATGGGATATACCGGGCTAGGATTCGAGTTACAGGGACAAGGTCCAAACCAACCACCTAAGAATGGTATCGTCGAGCGAAAATACTTGACAACCTCCAAGAAGCAGCCTTTCTTACCACCAGACCTTTCTCCATCAATTAGAAATTTGATGCTGTCACTAAACACATTCCTTAAATTGTAACCAGTTGTTAAGTGTTTTTTTTTTGTGTCTAATCCGCATATATATCACCATTTCCCTTGATTTTCTTGACTGTATATATCTTAAATGTCAACATATACACATGTGATTTAGTTTACGAATACTTTTCAATGCCGAGAACCTCGATCAGAGATTAAAAAACGCGTAAGGTTCACAATGGTGTAAAATTAAAATAGGATATACCGGGCTAGGATTCGAGTTACAGGAACAAGGGCCAAACCAACCACCCAAGAATGGAATCGTCGAGCGAAAACACTTGACAACCTCCTAGAAGTAGCTTTTCTTGCCACCAGACCTTTCTCCAACAATTAGGAATCTGATGCCGTCACTAAACACATTCCTTACATTGTAGCCATTTGTTGAGTGATTTTTTTGGTGTCTAATCGGCATATATATCACCATTTCCCTTGATTTTCTTGATTGTATATCTCTTAAATGTAAACATATACACGTGTGATTTAGTTTACGAAGATTTTTCAATGCCGAGAACCTCGATTAGAGAGTAAAAAAGGCGTAAGGTTCACAATGGTGTAAGATTAAAATGAGATATACCGGGCTAAGAATCGAGTTACAGGAACAAGGGCCAAACCAACCACCCAAGAATTGAATTGTCAAGCGAAAACACTTGACAACCTCCTAGAAGCAGCTTTTCTTACCACCAGACCTTTCTCCATCAATTAGGAATCTGATGTCGTCACTAAACACATTCCTTAAATTGTAGCCATTTATTGAGTGTTTTTTTTTGGTGTCTAATCCGCATATATATCACCATTGCACTTAATTTTCTTGACTGTATGTCTCTTAAATGTAAACATATACACGTGTGATTTAGTTTACAAAGATTTTTCAATGCCGAGAACCTCGATCAGAGAGTAAAAAAGGCGTAAGGTTCACAACGGTGTAAAATTAAAATGGGATATACCGGGCAAGGATTCGAGTTACAGGAACAAGGGCCAAACCAACCACCCAAGAATGGAATCGTCGAGTGAAAACACTTGACAACTTCCTAGAAGCAGGTTTTCTTGCCACCAGACCTTTCTCCATCAATTAGGAATCTGATGTCGTCACTAAACACATTCCTTAAATTGTAGCCATTTGTTGAGTGTTTTTTTTTGGTGTCTAATCCGCATATATATCACCATTGCCCTTGATTTTTTTGACTGTATATCTCTTAAATGTCAACATATACACGTGTGATTTAGTTTAGGAAGATTTTTCAATGCCGAGAACCTCGATCAGAGAGTAAAAAAGGCGTAAGGTTCACAATGGTGTAAAATTAAAATGGGATATACCGGGCTAGGATTCGAGTTACAAGAACAACGGCCAAACCAACCACCCAAGAATGGAATTGTCGAGCGAAAACACTTGACAACCTCCTAGAAGCAGTTTTTCTTGCCACCAGACCTTTCTCCATAAATTAGGAATCTGATGCCGTCACTAAACACATTCCTTAAATTGTAGCCATTGGCTGAGTGTTTTTTTTTTGTGTCTAATATGCGTATATATCACCATTGCCCTTGATTTTCTTGACTGTATATCTCTTAAATGTCAATATATACACGTGTGATTTAGTTTACGAAGATTTTTCAATGCCGAGAACCTTGATCAGAGAGTAAAAGAGGCATAAGGTTCACAATGGTGTAACATTAAAATGGGATATAACGGGCTAGGCTTTGAGTTACATGAACAAGGGCCAAACCAACCACCCAAGAATGGAATCGTCGAGCGAAAACACTTGACAACCTCCTAGAAGCAGCTTTTCTTTCCACCAGACCTTTCTCCATCAATTAGGAATATGATGCCTTCACTAAACACATTCCTTAAATTGTAGCCATTTGTTGAGTGTTTTTTTTTTGTGTCAAATCCGCATATATATCAACATTGCCCTCGATTTTCATGACTGTATATCTCTTAATTGTCAACATATACACGTGTGATTTAGTTTACAAAGATTTTTCAATGCCGAGAACCTTGATCAGAGAGTAAAAAAGGCGTAAGGTTCACAATGGTGTGAAATTAAAATGGGATATACAGGGCTAGGATTCGAGTTACAGGAACAAGGGCCAAACCAACCACCTAAGAATGGAATTGTCGAGTGAAAACACTTGGCAACCTCCTAGAAGCAGCTTTTCTTGCCAGCAGACCTTTCTCCATCAATTAGGACTCTGATGCCGTCACTAAACATATTCCTTAAATTGTAGCCATTTGTTGAGTGTTTTTTTTGGTGTTTAATCCGCATATATATCACCATTGCCCTTGATTTTCTTGACTGTATATCTCTTAAATGTCAACATATACACGTGTCATTTAGTTTACGAAGTTTTTTCAATGCCGAGAACCTCGATCAGAGAGTAAAAAAGGCGTAAGGTTCACAATGGTGTAAAATTAAAATGGGATATACCGGGCTAGGATTCGAGTTACAGGAACAAGGATGGAATCGTCGAGCGAAAACACTTGACAACCTCCTAGAAGCAGCTTTTCTTTCCACCAGACCTTTCTCCATCAATTAGGAATCTGATGCCGTCACTAAACACATTCCTTAAAGTGTAGCCATTTGTTGAGTGTTTTTTTTTTGTCTAATCCGCATATATATCACAATTGCCCTTGATTTTCCTGACTGTATATCTCTTAAATGTCAACATATACACGTGTGATTTAGTTTACGAAGATTTTTCAATGCCGAGAACCTTGATCAGAGAGTAAAAAAGGCGTAAGGTTCATAATGGTGTAAAATTAAAATGGGATATACCAGACTAGGAATCGAGTTATAGGAACAAGGGCCAAACCAACCACCCAAGAATGGAATCGTCGAGCGAAAACACTTGACAACTTCCTAGAAGCAGCTTTTCTTGCCACCAGACCTTTCTCCATCAATTAGGAATCTGATGCCGTCACTAAACACATTCCTTAAATTGTAGCCATTTGTTGAGTGTTTTTTTTGGTGTTTAATCCGCATATATATCACAATTGCCCTTGATTTTCTTGACTGTATATCTCTTGAATGTCAACATATACACGTGTCATTTAGTTTAGGAAGTTTTTTCAATGCCGAGAACCTCGATCAGAGAGTAAAAAAGGCGTAAGGTTCACAAAGGTGTATAATTAAAATGGGATATACCGGGCTAGGATTCGAGTTACAGGAACAAGGGCCAAACCAAACACCCAAGAATGGAATCGTCGAGCGAAAACACTTGACAACCTCCTAGAAACAGCTTTTCTTGCCAGCAGACCTTTCTCCATCAATTTGGAATCTGATGCCGACACTAAACACATTCCTTAAAATGTAGCCATTTGTTGAGTTTTTTTTTTTTGGTGTTTAATCCGCATATATATCACCATTGCCCTTGATTTTCTTGACTGTATATCTCTTAAATGTCAACATATACACGTGTGATTTAGTTTAGGAAGATTTTTCAATGCCGAGAACCTCGATCAGAGAGTAAAAAAGGCGTAAGGTTCACAATGGTGTAAAATTAAAATGGGATATACCGGGCTAGGATTCAAGTTACAAGAACAACGGCCAAACCAACCACCCAAGAATGGAATTGTCGAGCGAAAACACTTGACAACCTCCTAGAAGCAGTTTTTCTTGCCACCAGACCTTTCTCCATAAATTAGGAATCTGATGCCGTCACTAAACACATTCCTTAAATTGTAGCCATTTGCTGAGTGTTTTTTTTTTTGTCTAATCTGCGTATATATCACCATTGCCCTTGATTTTCTTGACTGTATATCTCTTAAATGTCAATATATACACGTGTGATTTAGTTTACGAAGATTTTTCAATGCCGAGAACCTTGATCAGAGAGTAAAAGAGGCATAAGGTTCACAATGGTGTAACATTAAAATGGGATATAACGGGCTAGGCTTTGAGTTACATGAACAAGGGCCAAACCAACCACCCAAGAATGGAATCGTCGAGCGAAAACACTTGACAACCTCCTAGAAGCAGCTTTTCTTTCCACCAGACCTTTCTCCATCAATTAGGAATATGATGCCTTCACTAAACACATTCCTTAAATTGTAGCCATTTGTTGAGTGTTTTTTTTTTGGTGTCAAATCCGCATATATATCAACATTGCCCTCGATTTTCATGACTGTATATCTCTTAATTGTCAACATATACACGTGTGATTTAGTTTACAAAGATTTTTCAATGCCGAGAACCTTGATCAGAGAGTAAAAAAGGCGTAAGGTTCACAATGGTGTGAAATTAAAATGGGATATACAGGGCTAGGATTCGAGTTACAGGAACAAGGGCCAAACCAACCACCTAAGAATGGAATTGTCGAGTGAAAACACTTGGCAACCTCCTAGAAGCAGCTTTTCTTGCCAGCAGACCTTTCTCCATCAATTAGGACTCTGATGCCGTCACTAAACATATTCCTTAAATTGTAGCCATTTGTTGAGTGTTTTTTTTGGTGTTTAATCCGCATATATATCACCATTGCCCTTGATTTTCTTGACTGTATATCTCTTAAATGTCAACATATACACGTGTCATTTAGTTTACGAAGTTTTTTCAATGCCGAGAACCTCGATCAGAGAGTAAAAAACGCGTAAGGTTCACAATGGTGTAAAATTAAAATGGGATATACCGGGCTAGGATTCGAGTTACAGGAACAAGGATGGAATCGTCGAGCGAAAACACTTGACAACCTCCTAGAAGCAGCTTTTCTTTCCACCAGACCTTTCTCCATCAATTAGGAATCTGATGCCGTCACTAAACACATTCCTTAAAGTGTAGCCATTTGTTGAGTGTTTTTTTTTTTGTCTAATCCGCATATATATCACAATTGCCCTTGATTTTCCTGACTGTATATCTCTTAAATGTCAACATATACACGTGTGATTTAGTTTACGAAGATTTTTCAATGCCGAGAACCTTGATCAGAGAGTAAAAAAGGCGTAAGGTTCATAATGGTGTAAAATTAAAATGGGATATACCAGACTAGGAATCGAGTTATAGGAACAAGGGCCAAACCAACCACCCAAGAATGGAATCGTCGAGCGAAAACACTTGACAACTTCCTAGAAGCAGCTTTTCTTGCCACCAGACCTTTCTCCATCAATTAGGAATCTGATGCCGTCACTAAACACATTCCTTAAATTGTAGCCATTTGTTGAGTGTTTTTTTTGGTGTTTAATCCGCATATATATCACAATTGCCCTTGATTTTCTTGACTGTATATCTCTTGAATGTCAACATATACACGTGTCATTTAGTTTACGAAGTTTTTTCAATGCCGAGAACCTCGATCAGAGAGTAAAAAAGGCGTAAGGTTCACAAAGGTGTATAATTAAAATGGGATATACCGGGCTAGGATTCGAGTTACAGGAACAAGGGCCAAACCAACCACCCAAGTATGGAATCGTCGAGCGAAAACACTTGACAACCTCCTAGAAACAGCTTTTCTTGCCAGCAGACCTTTCTCCATCAATTTGGAATCTGATGCCGACACTAAACACATTCCTTAAAATGTAGCCATTTGTTGAGTTTTTTTTTTTTGGTGTTTAATCCGCATATATATCACCATTGCCCTTGATTTTCTTGACTGTATATCTCTTAAATGTCAACATATACACGTGTGATTTAGTTTAGGAAGATTTTTCAATGCCGAGAACCTCGATCAGAGAGTAAAAAAGGCGTAAGGTTCACAATGGTGTAAAATTAAAATGGGATATACCGGGCTAGGATTCAAGTTACAAGAACAACGGCCAAACCAACCACCCAAGAATGGAATTGTCGAGCGAAAACACTTGACAACCTCCTAGAAGCAGTTTTTCTTGCCACCAGACCTTTCTCCATAAATTAGGAATCTGATGCCGTCACTAAACACATTCCTTAAATTGTAGCCATTTGCTGAGTGTTTTTTTTTTGTCTAATCTGCGTATATATCACCATTGCCCTTGATTTTCTTGACTGTATATCTCTTAAATATCAATATATACACGTGTGATTTAGTTTACGAAGATTTTTCAATGCCGAGAACCTTGATCAGAGAGTAAAAGAGGCATAAGGTTCACAATGGTGTAACATTAAAATGGGATATAACGGGCTAGGCTTTGAGTTACATGAACAAGGGCCAAACCAACCACCCAAGAATGGAATCGTCGAGCGAAAACACTTGACAACCTCCTAGAAGCAGCTTTTCTTTCCACCAGACCTTTCTCCATCAATTAGGAATATGATGCCTTCACTAAACACATTCCTTAAATTGTAGCCATTTGTTGAGTGTTTTTTTTTGGTGTCAAATCCGCATATATATCAACATTGCCCTCGATTTTCATGACTGTATATCTCTTAATTGTCAACATATACACGTGTGATTTAGTTTACAAAGATTTTTCAATGCCGAGAACCTTGATCAGAGAGTAAAAAAGGCGTAAGGTTCACAATGGTGTGAAATTAAAATGGGATATACAGGGCTAGGATTCGAGTTACAGGAACAAGGGCCAAACCAACCACCTAAGAATGGAATTGTCGAGTGAAAACACTTGGCAACCTCCTAGAAGCAGCTTTTCTTGCCAGCAGACCTTTCTCCATCAATTAGGACTCTGATGCCGTCACTAAACATATTCCTTAAATTGTAGCCATTTGTTGAGTGTTTTTTTTGGTGTTTAATCCGCATATATATCACCATTGCCCTTGATTTTCTTGACTGTATATCTCTTAAATGTCAACATATACACGTGTCATTTAGTTTACGAAGTTTTTTCAATGCCGAGAACCTCGATCAGAGAGTAAAAAACGCGTAAGGTTCACAATGGTGTAAAATTAAAATGGGATATACCGGGCTAGGATTCGAGTTACAGGAACAAGGATGGAATCGTCGAGCGAAAACACTTGACAACCTCCTAGAAGCAGCTTTTCTTTCCACCAGACCTTTCTCCATCAATTAGGAATCTGATGCCGTCACTAAACACATTCCTTAAAGTGTAGCCATTTGTTGAGTGTTTTTTTTTTGTCTAATCCGCATATATATCACAATTGCCCTTGATTTTCCTGACTGTATATCTCTTAAATGTCAACATATACACGTGTGATTTAGTTTACGAAGATTTTTCAATGCCGAGAACCTTGATCAGAGAGTAAAAAAGGCGTAAGGTTCATAATGGTGTAAAATTAAAATGGGATATACCAGACTAGGAATCGAGTTATAGGAACAAGGGCCAAACCAACCACCCAAGAATGGAATCGTCGAGCGAAAACACTTGACAACTTCCTAGAAGCAGCTTTTCTTGCCACCAGACCTTTCTCCATCAATTAGGAATCTGATGCCGTCACTAAACACATTCCTTAAATTGTAGCCATTTGTTGAGTGTTTTTTTTGGTGTTTAATCCGCATATATATCACAATTGCCCTTGATTTTCTTGACTGTATATCTCTTGAATGTCAACATATACACGTGTCATTTAGTTTACGAAGTTTTTTCAATGCCGAGAACCTCGATCAGAGAGTAAAAAAGGCGTAAGGTTCACAAAGGTGTATAATTAAAATGGGATATACCGGGCTAGGATTCGAGTTACAGGAACAAGGGCCAAACCAACCACCCAAGAATGGAATCGTCGAGCGAAAACACTTGACAACCTCCTAGAAACAGCTTTTCTTGCCAGCAGACCTTTCTCCATCAATTTGGAATCTGATGCCGACACTAAACACATTCCTTAAAATGTAGCCATTTGTTGAGTTTTTTTTTTTGGTGTTTAATCCGCATATATATCACCATTGCCCTTGATTTTCTTGACTGTATATCTCTTAAATGTCAACATATACACGTGTGATTTAGTTTACGAAGATTTTTCAATGCCGAGAACCTCGATCAGAGAGTAAAAAAGGCGTAAGGTTCACAATGGTGTAAAATTAAAATGGGATATACCGGGCTAGAATTCGAGTTACAAGAACAAGGGCCAAACCAACCACCCAAGAATGGAATCGTCGAGCGAAAACACTTGACAACCTCCTAGAAGTAGCTTTTCTTGCCACCAGACCTTTCTCCAACAATTAGGAATCTGATGCCGTCACTAAACACATTCCTTACATTGTAGCCATTTGTTGAGTGATTTTTTTGGTGTCTAATCGGCATATATATCACCATTTCCCTTGATTTTCTTGATTGTATATCTCTTAAATGTAAACATATACACGTGTGATTTAGTTTACGAAGATTTTTCAATGCCGAGAACCTCGATTAGAGAGTAAAAAAGGCGTAAGGTTCACAATGGTGTAAGATTAAAATGGGATATACCGGGCTAAGAATCGAGTTACAGGAACAAGGGCCAAACCAACCACCCAAGAATTGAATTGTCAAGCGAAAACACTTGACAACCTCCTAGAAGCAGCTTTTCTTACCACCAGACCTTTCTCCATCAATTAGGAATCTGATGTCGTCACTAAACACATTCCTTAAATTGTAGCCATTTATTGAGTGTTTTTTTTTGGTGTCTAATCCGCATATATATCACCATTGCACTTGATTTTCTTGACTGTATATCTCTTAAATGTAAACATATACACGTGTGATTTAGTTTACAAAGATTTTTCAATGCCGAGAACCTCGATCAGAGAGTAAAAAAGGCGTAAGGTTCACAACGGTGTAAAATTAAATGGGATATACCGGGCAAGGATTCGAGTTACAGGAACAAGGGCCAAACCAACCACCCAAGAATGGAATTGTCGAGCGAAAACACTTGACAACCTCCTAGAAGCAGTTTTTCTTGCCACCAGACCTTTCTCCATAAATTAGGAATCTGATGCCGTCACTAAACACATTCCTTAAATTGTAGCCATTTGCTGAGTGTTTTTTTTTTGTGTCTAATCTGCATATATATCACCATTGCCCTTGATTTTCTTGACTGTATATCTCTTAAATGTCAATATATACACGTGTGATTTAGTTTACGAAGATTTTTCAATGCCGAGAACCTTGATCAGAGAGTAAAAAAGGCATAAGGTTCACAATGGTGTAACATTAAAATGGGATATAACGGGCTAGGCTTTGAGTTACATGAACAAGGGCCAAACCAACCACCCAAGAATGGAATCGTCGAGCGAAAACACTTGACAACCTCCTAGAAGCAGCTTTTCTTTCCACCAGACCTTTCTCCATCAATTAGGAATATGATGCCTTCACTAAACACATTCCTTAAATTGTAGCCATTTGTTGAGTGTTTTTTTTTTGGTGTCTAATCCGCATATATATCAACATTGCCCTCGATTTTCATGACTGTATATCTCTTAATTGTCAACATATACACGTGTGATTTAGTTTACAAAGATTTTTCAATGCCGAGAACCTTGATCAGAGAGTAAAAAAGGCGTAAGGTTCACAATGGTGTGAAATTAAAATGGGATATACAGGGCTAGGATTCGAGTTACAGGAACAAGGGCCAAACCAACCACCTAAGAATGGAATTGTCGAGTGAAAACACTTGGCAACCTCCTAGAAGCAGCTTTTCTTGCCAGCAGACCTTTCTCCATCAATTAGGACTCTGATGCCGTCACTAAACATATTCCTTAAATTGTAGCCATTTGTTGAGTGTTTTTTTTGGTGTTTAATCCGCATATATATCACCATTGCCCTTGATTTTCTTGACTGTATATCTCTTAAATGTCAACATATACACGTGTCATTTAGTTTACGAAGTTTTTTCAATGCCGAGAACCTCGATCAGAGAGTAAAAAAGGCGTAAGGTTCACAATGGTGTAAAATTAAAATGGGATATACCGGGCTAGGATTCGAGTTACAGGAACAAGGATGGAATCCTCGAGCGAAAACACTTGACAACCTCCTAGAAGCAGCTTTTCTTTCCACCAGACCTTTCTCCATCAATTAGGAATCTGATGCCGTCACTAAACACATTCCTTAAAGTGTAGCCATTTGTTGAGTGTTTTTTTTTTGTCTAATCCGCATATATATCACAATTGCCCTTGATTTTCCTGACTGTATATCTCTTAAATGTCAACATATACACGTGTGATTTAGTTTACGAAGATTTTTCAATGCCGAGAACCTTGATCAGAGAGTAAAAAAGGCGTAAGGTTCATAATGGTGTAAAATTAAAATGGGATATACCAGACTAGGAATCGAGTTATAGGAACAAGGGCCAAACCAACCACCCAAGAATGGAATCGTCGAGCGAAAACACTTGACAACTTCCTAGAAGCAGCTTTTCGTGCCACCAGACCTTTCTCCATCAATTAGGAATCTGATGCCGACACTAAACACATTCCTTAAATTGTAGCCATTTGTTGAGTGTTTTTTTTGGTGTTTAATCCGCATATATATCACAATTGCCCTTGATTTTCTTGACTGTATATCTCTTGAATGTCAACATATACACGTGTCATTTAGTTTACGAAGTTTTTTCAATGCCGAGAACCTCGATCAGAGAGTAAAAAAGGCGTAAGGTTCACAAAGGTGTATAATTAAAATGGGATATACCGGGCTAGGATTCGAGTTACAGGAACAAGGGCCAAACCAACCACCCAAGAATGGAATCGTCGAGCGAAAACACTTGACAACCTCCTAGAAACAGCTTTTCTTTCCACCAGACCTTTCTCCATCAATTTGGAATCTGATGCCGACACTAAACACATTCCTTAAAATGTAGCCATTTGTTGAGTTTTTTTTTTTTGGTGTTTAATCCGCATATATATCACCATTGCCCTTGATTTTCTTGACTGTATATCTCTTGAATGTCAACATATACACGTGTCATTTAGTTTACGAAGTTTTTTCAATGCCGAGAACCTCGATCAGAGAGTAAAAAAGGCGTAAGGTTCACAAAGGTGTATAATTAAAATGGGATATACCGGGCTAGGATTCGAGTTACAGGAACAAGGGCCAAACCAACCACCCAAGAATGGAATCGTCGAGCGAAAACACTTGACAACCTCCTAGAAACAGCTTTTCTTGCCAGCAGACCTTTCTCCATCAATTTGGAATCTGATGCCGACACTAAACACATTCCTTAAAATGTAGCCATTTGTTGAGTTTTTTTTTTTTGGTGTTTAATCCGCATATATATCACCATTGCCCTTGATTTTCTTGACTGTATATCTCTTAAATGTCAACATATACACGTGTGATTTAGTTTACGAAGATTTTTCAATGCCGAGAACCTCGATCAGAGAGTAAAAAAGGGTAAGGTTCACAATGGTGTAAAATTAAAATGGGATATACCGGGCTAGAATTCGAGTTACAAGAACAAGGGCCAAACCAACCATCTAAGAATGGAATCGTCGAGCGAAAACACTTGACAACCTCCTAGAAGCAGTTTTTCTTGCCACCAGACCTTTCTCCATCAATTAGGAATCTGATGTCGTCACTAAACACATTCCTTAAATTGTAGCCATTTGCTGAGTGTTTTTTTTGTGTCTAATCCGCGTATATATCACCATTGCCCTTGATTTTCTTGACTGTATATCTCTTAAATGTCAATATATACACGTGTGATTTAGTTTACGAAGATTTTTCAATGCCGAGAACCTTGATCAAAGAGTAAAAAAAGGCGTAAGGTTCACAATGGTGTAAGATTAAAATCGGATATACCGGGCTAGGATTCGAGTTACAGGAACAAGGGCCAAACCAACCACCCAAGAATGGAAGCGTCGAGCGAAAACACTTGACAACCTCCTAGAAGCAGCTTTTATTGCCACCAGACCTTTCTCCATCAATTAGGAATCTGATGCCGTCTCTAAACACATTATTTAAATTGTAGCCATTTGTTGAGTGTATTGTTTTTGGTGTTTAATCTGCATATATATCACCATTGCCCATGATTTTCTTGACTGTATATCTCTTAAATGTCAACATATACACGTTTGATTTAGTTTACGAAGATTTTTCAATGCCGAGAACCTTGATCAGAGAGTAAAAAAGGCGTAAGGTTCACAATGGTGTAAAACTAATATGGGATATACCGGACTAGGATTCGAGTTATAGGAACAAGGGCCAAACCAACCACCCAAGAATGGAATCTTCGAGCGAAAACACTTGACAACTTCCTAGAAGCAGCTTTTCTTGCCACCAGACCTTTCTCCATCAATTAGGAATCTGATGCCGTCACTAAACACATTCCTTAACTTGTAGCCATTTGTTGAGTGTTTTTTTTGGTGTTTAATCCGCATATATATCACCATTTCCCTTGATTTTCTTGACTGTATATCTCTTGAATGTCAACATATACACGTGTCATTTAGTTTACGAAGTTTTTTCAATGCCGAGAACCTCGATCAGAGAGTAAAAAAGGCGTAAGGTTCACAATGGTGTAAAATTAAAATGGGATATACCGGGCTAGGATTCGAGTTACAGGAACAAGGGCCAAACCAACCACCCAAGAATGGAATCGTCGAGCGAAAACACTTGACAACCTCCTAGAAACAGCTTTTCTTGCCAGCAGACCTTTCTCCATCAATTTGGAATCTGATGCCGTCACTAAACACATTCCTTAAAATGTAGCCATTTGTTGAGTTTTTTTTTGGTGTTTCATCCGCATATATATCCCCATTGCCCTTGATTTTCTTGACTGTATATCTCTTAAATGTCAACATATACACGTGTGATTTAGTTTACGAAGATTTTTCAATGCCGAGAACCTCGATCAGAGAGTAAAAAAGGGTAAGGTTCACAATGGTGTAAAATTAAAATGGGATATACCGGGCTAGAATTCGAGTTACAGGAACAAGGGACAAACCAACCACCCAAGAATGGAATCGTCGATCGAAAACACTTGACAACCTCCTAGAACCAGCTTTTCTTTCCACCAGACCTTTCTCCATCAATTAGGAATCTGATGCCGTCACTAAACACATTCCTTAAATTGTAGCCATTTGTTGAGTGTTTTTTTTGGTGTCTAATCCGCGTATATATCACCATTGCCCTCGATTTTCTTGACTGTGTATCTCTTAAATGTCAACATATACACGTGTGATTTAGTTTACGAAGATTTTTCAATGCCGAGAACCTTGATCAGAGAGTAAAAAAGGCGTAAGGTTCACAATGGAGTAAGATTAAAATCGGATATACCGGGCTAGGATTCGAGTTACAGGAACAAGGGCCAAACCAACCACCTAAGAATGGAATCGTCGAGCGAAAACACTTGACAACCACCTAGAAGCAGCTTTTCTTTCCACCAGACCTTTCTCCATCAATTAGGAATCTGATGCCGTCACTAAACACATTCCTTAAATTGTAGACATTTGTTGAGTGTTTTTTTTTGGTGTCTAATCCGCATATATATCACCATTGCCCTCGATTTTCTTGACTGTATATCTCTTAAATGTCAACATATACACGTGTGATTTAGTTTACGAAGATTTTTCAATGCCGCGAACCTTGATCAGAGAGTAAAAAAGGCGTAAGGTTCACAATGGTGTAAAATTAAAATTGGATATACCGGATTAGGATTCGAGTTAAAGGAACAAGGACCAAACCAACCACCCAAGAATGAAATCGTCGAGCGAAAACACTTGACAACTTCCTAGAAGCAGCTTTTCTTGCCACCAGACCTTTCTCCATCAATTAGGAATCTTATGCCGTCACTAAACACATTCCTTAAATTGTAGCCATTTGTTGAGTGTTTTTTTTGTGTCTAATCCGCATATATATCACCATTGCCCTTGATTTTCTTGACTGTATATCTCTTGAATGTCAACATATACACGTGTCATTTAGTTTACGAAGTTTTTTCAATGCCGAGAACCTCGATCAGAGAGTAAAAAAGGCGTAAGGTTCACAATGGTGTAAAATTAAAATGGGATATACCGGGCTAGGATTCGAGTTACAGCAACAAGGGCCAAACCAACCACCAAAGAATGGAATCGTCGAGCGAAAACACTTGACAACTTCCTAGAAGCAGCTTTTCTTGCCACCAGACCTTTCTCCAACAATTAGGAATCTGATGCCGTCACTAAACACATTCCTTAAATTGTAGCCATTTGTTGAGTGTTTTTTTTGGTGTTTAATCCGCATATATATCACCATTGCCCTTGATTTTCTTGACTGTATATCTCTTGAATGTCAACATATACACGTGTCATTTAGTTTACGAAGTTTTTTCAATGCCGAGAACCTCGAGCAGAGAGTAAAAAAGGCGTAAGGTTCACAATGGTGTAAAATTAAAATGGGATATACCGGGCAAGAATTCGAGTTACAGGAACAAGGGCCAAACCAACCACCCAAGAATAGAATCGTCGAGCGAAAACACTTAACAACCTCCTAGAAGCAGTTTTTCTTGCCACCAGACCTTTCTCCATCGATTAGGATTCTGATGCCGTCACTAAACACATTCCTTAAATTGTAGCCATTTGCTGAGAGTTTTTTTTTTTTGTGTCTAATCCGCGTATATATCACCATTGCCCTTGATTTTCTTGACTGTATATCTCTTAAATGTCAATATATACACGTGTGATTTAGTTTACAAAGATTTTTCAATGCCGAGAACCTTGATCAGAGAGTAAAAAAGGCGTAAGGTTCACAATGGAGTAAGATTAAAATCGGATATACCGGGCTAGGATTTGATTTACAGGAACAAGGGCCAAACCAACCACCCAAGAATTGAATCGTTGAGCGAAAACACTTGACAACCTCCTTGAAGCAGCTTTTCTTGCCACCAGACCTTTCTCCATCAATTAAGAATCTGATGCCGTCACTAAACACATTCCTTAAATTGTAGCCATTTGTGGAGTGTTTTTTTGGTGTCTTATCCGCATATATTTCACCATTGCCCTTGATTTTCTTGACGGTATATCTCTTAAATGTCAACATATACACGTGTGATTTAGTTTACGAAGATTTTTCAATGCCGAGAACCTCGATCAGAGAGTAAAAAAGGCATAAGGTTCACAATGGTGTAACATTAAAATGGGATATAACGAGCTAGGCTTTGAGTTACATGAACAAGGTCCAAACCAACCACCCAAGAATGGAATCGTCGAGCGAAAACACTTGACAACTTCCTAGAAGCAGCTTTTCTTGCCACCAGACCTTTCTCCATCAATTAGGAATCTGATGCCGTCACTAAACAAATTCCTTAAATTGTAGCCATTTGTTGAGTGTTTTTTTATGGTGTCTAATGCGCATATATATCACCATTTCCCTCGATTTTCTTGACTATATATCTCTTAAATGTCAACATATACACGTGTGATTTAGTTTACGAAGATTTTTCAATGCCGAGAACCTCGATCAGAGAGTAAAAAAGGCGTAAGGTTCACAATGGTGTAAAATTAAAATGGGATATATCGGGCTAGGATTCGAGTTACTGGAACAAGGGCTAAACCAACCACCCAAGAATGGAATCGTCGAGCGAAAACACTTAACAACCACCTAGAAGCAGCTTTTCTTGCCACCAGACCTTTCTCCATCAATTAAGAATCTGATGCCGTCACAAAACACATTCCTTAAATTGTAGCCATTTGTGGAGTGTTTTTTTATGGTGTCTAATGCGCATATATATCACCATTTCCCTCGATTTTCTTGACTATATATCTCTTAAATGTCAACATATACACGTGTGATTTAGTTTACGAAGATTTTTCAATGCCGAGAACCTTGATCAGAGAGTAAAAAAGGCGTAAGGTTCACAATGGTGTAAAATTAAAATGGGATATACCGGACTAGGATTCGAGTTATAGGAACAAGGGCCAAACCAACCACCCAAGAATGGAATCGTCGAGCGAGAACACTTGACAACTTCCTAGAAGCATCTTTTCTTGCCACCAGACCTTTCTCCATCAATTAGGAATCTGATGCCGTCACTAAACAAATTCCTTAAATTGTAGCCATTTGTTGAGTGTTTTTTTTGGTGTTTAATCCGCATATATAACACCATTGCCCTTGATTTTCTTGACTGTATATCTCTTGAATGTCAACATATACACGTGTCATTTAGTTTACGAAGTTTTTTAAATGCCGAGAACCTCGATCAGAGAGTAAAAAAGGCGTAAGGTTCACAATGGTGTAAAATTAAAATGGGATATACCGGGCTAGGATTCGAGTTACAGGAACAAGGGCCAAACCAACCACCCAAGAATGGAATCGTCGAGCGAAAACACTTGACAACCTCCTAGAAACAGCTTTTCTTACCAGCACACCTTTCTCCATCAATTTGGAATCTGATGCCGTCACTAAACACATTCCTTAAAATGTAGCCATTTGTTGAGTTTTTTTTTTGGTGTTTAATCCGCATATATATCACCATTGCCCTTGATTTTCTTGACTGTATATCTCTTAAATGTCAACATATACACGTGTGATTTAGTTTACGAAGATTTTTCAATGCCGAGAACCTCGATCAGAGAGTAAAAAAGGGTAAGGTTCACAATGGTGTAAAATTAAAATGGGATATACCGGGCTAGGATTCGAGTTACAGGAACAAGGGCCAAACCAACCACCCAAGAATGGAATCGTCGATCGAAAACACTTGACAACCTCCTAGAACCAGCTTTTTTTTCCACCAGACCTTTCTCCATCAATTAGGAATCTGATACCGTCACTAAACACATTCCTTAAATTGTAGCCATTTGTTTAGTGTTTTTTTTGGTGTCTAATCCGCGTATATATCACCATTTCCCTCGATTTTCTTGACTATATATCTCTTAAATGTCAACATATACACGTGTGATTTAGTTTACGAAGATTTTTCAATGCCGAGAACCTTGATCAGAGAGTAAAAAAGGCGTAAGGTTCACAATGGAGTAAGATTAAAATCGGATATACCGGGGTAGGATTCGAGTTATAGGAACAAGGGCCAAACCAACCACCCAAGAATGGAATCGTCGAGCGAAAACACTTGACAACCTCCTAGAAGCAGCTTTTCTTGCCACCAGACCTTTCTCCATCAATTAGGAATCTGACACTACAAGAAAATGAAGCTAATGCAACTCCAATAAAATGTTACATTAGGCCTTAAAAAGGTTGCATTAGGCCTAATGCAACCATATATTGGGAGCTGCATTAGATGCAGTTGCATTAGACCTAATGCAACTTTTTTGAAGCCTAATGCAACGATTTTTGAAAGTGTTGCGTTTATTATTCAAATGCAACCTTTATCGTATGCAACCTTTTTACATTCAAATGCAACTTTTCCTACACTTAAATGCAACTTTTTATATACTATAATGCAACCTTTATTATAGTTTTGTTACAAAATAGCAACCTTTTTTAAGCTTAATGCAACCGTTATTATCTACAATATAGAAAAATGCAACTTTTTTTTACAGTAAATGCAACTTTTTTACACGCAAATGCAACTTCTGACATAAATATAATCGTTATTAATTAATATGAATTTAATCGCAATTTAGCCAAAACAATATTAACACAAATATCATTGCTAGTCAAATAGTGTACCTTAACATACTTTTACAAACTCAAATAACAAAAAAAAGTCAATATTAAAGTGTCAATTACAATAATAAAGAGTAACTAAAACATTCTACGCATCTTGATCTTCAACTTGTAGTTGTTTCGTAACATTCCACACAGATCTTCCAAGTCTTGTCGCTGGATATCAATATCATGTCGTATAGCTTCAAGGTCAACTATTTTCTTTCATGATCCTCTTTATTCACTTAAGGAGTTTCAAACGACTGCTTTTTCACAACTTTAGCTTGCAAAAACCTCCTGAAGAAATTGTCCCGTCATCTGTATATGGATGTTCCCAACGTACCAGCATTTTCTAAAAAATAAAAGTAGAAATTAAAAAGAAAACACATTTAGCTACAGAATAATACACCATTTCCAGTAGACATAAAACATAGAGCCATCCTACATTTAACACTTTTGCATATCACAACTATAAACCTCAGTACTGTGTGTATTGGGGGACGAGAAAAACAAATTGGTAAGATATAGCAAATTATAAAAACACTTACATGGTTACCAGGGACATACTAAGGCATTCGTCATGCTTGAACATGCATATGAAAAGGAGAATAACTAAAAAATCATATGTAAACCGCTCACACTACGAGATGTATTTGGTTCAAACCTAGGAGGCAGAATTCTGCTTGGGATTGGCTCAATCTGCAAAACAGAAAAAGTGAACAAAAAGAAAACTGAGAAGAAAAGGCAAGCTAAGAGTAAAAAGGGATAAACTTTCAAGTGAAAATAAAGCCACTCCTGTTGAGTAGCATACACATAAATATTTGTTTTTATGTTCTATAATGAGTTGATGAAGCCTGGCATTCTTCAAAAGCAATTAGAATCGCCTCACCATATTAGTGTCACTGACACAATGATTTTCCCAGTCCACTATTATATTAAGTTAACAGAAAATTATGAGGATCGTGAGGAATAATGGGTGGTCGATAGAGATGTAAATGAGCTGAGCTACTCAAGATCGACTCGAAAAAGAGCTTGAAGCGAGCCGAGCTTAAACGAGCTCAAGCTTGACTTGTGAAGCTTAAACCGGCTCGGGAGCCTAAACGAGCCCATTATTTATACAATTTTTAACTGATATAATAAATATATGTTTAAATTATAATAATTAGTATCAAATTGTTTTCTATTTTTAAAAATGCATTAGTTAGTTATTACACTTTTTAAGAAAATAGATATAAAAGTGTTTACAGGCCACCCGTAGAGAGGTCTACAAATCATTTTTTTCTAACCGACCGGTTTTTAACCGAACAGGTTATTGTTGTGTGGGAAAAACCGGTTTTTTAACTGGTTTTCACGATGGAACCCAAACTGGCATAACCGGTTCCGGTTTCGGCCCTAAAACCGGCTTTTATTGTACACCTCTTGCCACTCGGAACCCGTTTTGACCCGTTACCCGGTCTGCCCATTGTGCCACCTATAACATCTAGATTAACACAATTTAAAGAAGAGTCACTTTTTGCACATAGGAATAAAAAATACATGCGTTCCATTTATAACACCAGGAGTAATTGACCGAAATTGAAGACGAAAGCCTTAGAAGCAAGAGTCGGACCTAACCACAAACAAAAATTTCAACAGACCGCTTTCATATACCTTACCCAAAATCAAAAATTGAGTAGTGGTTTAGGCTCAATACCTTGAGTATGTCCACGCCTCGGACCCAGCTATGTCCACATAAAACACTCCAACAATTTGTACGAGCAAAGGGTAACTTCTTATCCCAACTTATATTGCTCCACAACCTATCATCAATTTCATATTTACCACTAACGTTATCGCATTTAATTCAGCCTACAAACGCAAAACCATAAATATAAGTAACGTAATAAAAAACGCAACAATTAGTAAACCATAAACATCAAATTCAATAATAATTTTACCCGCAAATGCGAGTTAAATGACCTCGAGCCTAAGTCTAAAAAATTAACTTGTTTAGTAAACGAGCCAGAGCCCGAGAGCCTAAATGAGCCAATTATTTATATAATTTTTAAATAATATATTAAATATACTTTTTAATAATTATAGTAATTATTATTTATAACATTATGACAAAATAACTAAATTTATGAAAAACAATAACTATAATGATTATAAATTAATTAATAAATATTAAACAAGCCGGGCTCAAGCTTGAAAAAACACCCACGAGTCAAGCTTCAGCTTTAGAAAGAAAGCTCGAACCAAACTCAGCTCGAGCTTTAATATATTAAGCGATCTCGGGCTCTGGTCGACTGGTTTGCACCCCTATTCATAACATGGCAAAAGATCTTTGATGGAATTTTATACATACTAACTCCTTTAAATTGTCAACCAAGAGTATTTACGTTAAAAGGATAAAAAAATGACAGATAAATTGAACCTCTAAACTTGAATAAAAACTCGTTACGTATTACCCGAACCAATATAGATTTTTTTTTTCTAAATTGACCCATCCTGGCCCGAACCCTAAAAACCCAAACCCATTCTACCCAGACATGCCACCCGACCCGCTGATTTTGCCACCACTAATAAGAATGTACTAAATTCCTAGCTGCAATAATAATTAAATAAATCTTCATTATATATAGAATTATAGATATAAGATAGTTATTTAAAGTTAAAAAAAAACCATTTCTATTTAACTTTAACTTCATATAAAGGTTAACAAATCACCTAAAAAAGCATGTAAGGGGTCCATGTTTTAATCCAAGACTTCATAGTTCAACCCTAAGCTTCTGTGCCTAAACAACTTTCGTAGCTTTCTCCTGAGTTTTTAAGAAACTATGCTGATGAAATTAATATAAAAATCAAACTTACTTATAAAAATCAAAGTGTAGCATGCTGAAACATTAAAAAGTGTAAATTAAGAGCTGGTGACCTTTTTACTCGTGATAAGATAGACACACATAATTAATAGGATGTAAGCCAGCCACTGCAATGGACAGACTAATTGCGTCACACTGAATCAAATTCTCAATCGTGGATTGTCCGATCACCAAAAGCACCCACTCTTCTTTCACCGCCTATCGACCTTCTCAACCCTCCCAACATACTGGGTAAGTCCTGCAGATAAACTCTAAAAATACATATTTATCTTTGAATCAAAGAAGCAAAATAGATTACAATTATGTTTTCATAAATAATGGACTTTTACAAACAACTAGTGGAATTTATAATCCCTGATACCTTACAAGAACAAAAGGCAAGATACCAAAACAAATCTAAGTTTTTTAATATGCAAAAATGAAACTATCACTTCCTCATTCCATACCATCTAATAGAATCTTTAGGACTGCTATAGATGAACTAATTTGATTGTATGAGGCAATTAATAGGTCCAAAATATGGAATACCATATCACACGAAAGAGGCCAGTAATCTGTATCTTGAAAACTTTGTTGAAGCATTACATCAAACAGTTGGTGTGCATCTTTAAACCTTTAGTTTTAAACGGCACAACATAAAATCTTGGCCCTAAATCATAAAGTTACATATCTGGATCACCACCATAATGAAATAAAACAGATAATTACACTAATAATCTTATACAGCTCGGCTAGTACCTTAGTAACAAAGACATGTTAGTCCTGGTTTGAAGCCCTTGTAACAATGTGTTACGATACAAAATGGTGATCAAGAAGTAATGAGCCAAAGATAGAGAAGAAGAAGAAGAAATCACAGAGAGAAGAAGAGATGGATCGTGAGGAAATATTCTTAATTAGGGCATTTTAGGAGGCTGTGAGATTTTGGTGGGAAGATGAAAATGAAAAATTAAAACTGAGAGGGAAATATGAGAGTATGTTTAGTGGGGAAACTGAATTTGGGGAATGAAAAATAACGCATTTTTTAATTTTAAATAGATAAAAATAACAAATAACAAATGACATAAGTTATTTTTTATTTATTTTTAATAAACTAATATAAGAAATCAAATAATATATTATATAAAACTAATAGGATATTGTATATAAGAGTTGTATAAAATATGAATATATATATATATATATACACAAAAAAATAAAACTATAAAATGATTCTTAATAAGTCATGTTAGGCCTTGAGAGATATATACACTCATGCATGTCTTAATGAACTATATTGACTTCCAATGAGTTATGTGTGTATTTTTTTAGTATCAGCATATGTCATCTTTTATTTTCAATTTCAGGTATTTTTAAATTACTCAAACCACTTATTTTATAACAAAAAAGTATATATCAAATATGACAAAACAATAATATATGTTTTTTTACTATTTACAAATCAAATATTTTTAAGATTTTTTCTCATTTTCATTGAATTACACAATAACAGTTGCATATAAATTTTAATAATGCAACTTTTCAAGAAAAAAGGTTGCAATTTTTAGTAAGATTTGCAACTTCTAAATAAAAAGGTTGCAATTTCATTAAAGTTTTGCAACCTTTAATGAAGAAGGTTGCATTAGATTTTTTAATGCAACCTTTATAATGAACGAAGTTGCATTAGAGTCAAATGCAACATAATTGATAAAAGTTGCATCTAAAAGGTTGCATTAGGCTCATTTTCTAGTAGTGTGATGCCGTCACTAAACCCATTCCTTAAATTGTAGCCATTTGTTGAGTGTTTTTTTTTTTGTGTTTAATCCGCATATATATCACCATTGCCCTTGATTTTCTTGACTGTATATCTCTTGAATGTCAACATATACACGTGTCATTTAGTTTACGAAGTTTTTTCAATGCCGAGAACCTCGATCAGAGAGTAAAAAAGGCGTAAGGTTCACAATGGTGTAAAATTAAAATGGGATATACTGGGCTAGGATTCAAGTTACAGGAACAAGGGCCAAACCAACCACCCAAGAATGGATTCGTCGACCGAAAACACTTTTCTTGCCACCAGACCTTTCTCCATCAATTAGGAATCTGATGCCGTCACTAAACACATTCCTTAAATTGTAGTCATTTGTTGAGTTTTTTTTTTTTGGTGTTTAATCCGCATATATATCACCATTGCCCTTGATTTTCTTGACTGTATATCTCTTAAATGTCAACATATACACGTGTGATTTAGTTTACAAAGATTTTTCAATGCCGAGAACCTCGATCAGAGAGTAAAAAAGGCGTAAGGTTCACAATGGTGTAAAATTAAAATGGGATATACCAGGCTAGAATTCGAGTTACAGGAACAAGGGCCAAACCAACCACCCAAGAATGGAATCGGCGAGCGAAAACACTTAACAATCTCCTAGAAGCAGTTTTTCTTGCCACCAGACCTTTCTCCATCAATTAGGAATCTGATGCCGTCACTAAACACATTCCTTAAATTGTAGCCATTTGCTGAGTTTTTTTTTGTGTCTAATCCGCGTATATATCACCATTGCCCTTGATTTTCTTGACTGTATATCTTTTAAATGTCAATATATACACGTGTGATTTAGTTTACGAAGATTTTTCAATGCCGAGAACCTTGATCAGAGAGTAAAAAAGGCGTAAGGTTCACAATGGAGTAAGATTAAAATCGGATATTCCGGGCTAGGATTCGAGTTACAGGAACAAGGGCCAAACCAACCACCCAAGAATGGAATTGTCGAGCGAAAACACTTGACAACCTCCTAGAAGCAGCTTTTCTTGCCACCAGACCTTTCTCCATCAATTAAGAATCTGATGCCGTCACTAAACACATTCCTTAAATTGTAGCCATTTGTTGATTTTTTTTTTTGGTGTTTAATCCGTATATATATCACCATTACCCTTGATTTTCTTGACTGTATATCTCTTAAATGTCAACATATACACGTGTGATTTAGTTTACGAAAAATTTTCAATGCCGAGAACCTCGATTAGAGAGTAAAAAAGGCGTAAGGTTCACAATGGGGTAAAATTAAAATGGAATATACCGGGCTAGGATTCGAGTTACAGGAACAAGGGTCAAACCAACCACCCAAGAATGGAATCGTCGAGCGAAAACACTTGACAACTTCCTAGAAGCAGCTTTTCTAGCCACCAGACCTTTCTCCATCAATTAGGAATCTGATGCCATCTCTAAACAAATTCCTTAAATTGTAGCCATTTGTTGAGTGTTTTTTTTTGTGTTTAATCCGCATATATATCACCATTGCCCTTGATTTTCTTGACTGTGTATCTCTTGAATGTCAACAAATACACGTGTCATTTAGTTTACGAAGTTTTTTCAAAGCCGAGAACCTCGATCAGAGAGTAAAAAAGGTGTAAGGTTCGCAATGGTGTAAAATTAAAATGGGATATACCGGGCTAGGATTCGAGTTACAGGAACAAGGGCCAAACCAACCACCCAAGAATGGAATCGTCGAGCGAAAACACTTGACAACCTCCTAGAAACAGCTTTTCTTGCCAGCAGACCTTTCTCCATCAATTTGGAATCTGATGCCGTCACTAAACACATTCCTTAAATTGTAGCCATTTGTTGAGTTTTTTTTTTTGGTGTTTAATCCGCATATATATCACCATTGCCCTTGATTTTCTTGACTGTATATCTCTTAAATGTCAACATATACACGTGTGATTTAGTTTACGAAGATTTTTCAATGCCGAGAAACTCGATCAGAGAGTAAAAAATGCGTAATGTTCACAATGGTGTAAAATTAAAATGGGATATACCGGGCTAGAATTCGAGTTACAGGAACAAGGGCCAAACCAACCACCCAAGAATGGAATCGTCGAGCGAAAACACTTAACAACCTCCTAGAAGCAGTTTTTCTTGCCACCAGACTTTTCTCCATCAATTAGGAATCTAATGCCGTCACTAAACACATTCCTTAAATTGTAGCCATTTGTTGAGTGTTTTTTTTTTGTGTCTAATCCGCGTATATATCACCATTGTCCTTGATTTTGTTGACCGTATATCTCTTAAATGTCAATATATACACGTGTGATTTAGTTTACGAAGATTTTTCAATGCCGAGAACCTTGATCAGAGAGTAAAAAAGGCGTAAGGTTCACAATGGTGTAAGATTAAAATCGGATATACCGGGCTAGGATTCGAGTAACAGGAACACGGGCCAAACCAACCACCCAAGAATGGAATCGTCGAGCGAAAACACTTGACAACCTCCTAGAAGCAGCTTTTCTTGCCACCAGAACTTTCTCCATCAATTACGAATCTGATGTCGTCTCTAAACACATTACTTAAATTGTAGCCATTTGTTGAGTGTATTTTTTTTTTGTGTTTAATCTGCATATATATCACCATTGCCCATGATTTTCTTGACTGTATATCTCTTAAATGTCAACATATACACGTGTGATTTAGTTTACGAAGAATTTTCAATGCCGAGAACCTCGATCAGAGAGTAAAAAAGCGTAAGGTTCACAATGGTGTAAAATTAAAATGGGATATACCGGGCTAGGATTCGAGTTACTGGAACAAGGGCTAAACCAACCACCCAAGAATCGAATCGTCGAGCGAAAACACTTAACAACCTCCTAGAAGCAGCTTTTCTTGCCACCAGACCTTTCTCCATCAAGTAAGAATCTGATGCCTTCACTAAACACATTCCTTAAATTGTAGCCATTTGTGGAGTGTTTTTTTGGTGTCTAATCCGCATATATTTCACCATTGCCCTTGATTTTCTTGACGTTATATCTCTTAAATGTCAACATATACACGTGTGATTTAGTTTACGAAGATTTTTCAATTCCGAGAACCTCGATCAGAGAGTAAAAAAGGCATAAGGTTCACAATGGTGTAAAATTAAAATCAGATATACCGGACTAGGATTCGAGTTACAGGAACAAGGGCCAAACCAGCCACCCAAGAATGGAATCGTCGAGCGAAAACACTTGACAAATTCCTAGAAACAGCTTTTCTTGCCGCCAGACCTTTCTCCATCAATTAGGAATCTGATGCCGTCACTAAACACATTCCTTAAATTGTATCCATTTGTTGAGTGTTTTTTTTTGGTGTTTAATCCGCATATATATCACCATTGCCCTTGATTTTCTTGACTGTATATCTCTTTAATGTCAACATATACAAGTGTCATTTAGTTTACGAAGTTTTTTCAATGCCGAGAACCTCAATCAGAGAGTAAAAAAGGCGTAAGGTTCACAATGGTGTAAAATCAAAATGGGATATACCGGGCTAGGATTCGAGTTACAGGAACAAGGGCCAAACCAAACACCCAAGAATGGAATCGTCGAGCGAAAACACTTGACAACCTCCTATAAACAGCTTTTCTTGCCAGCAGACCTTTCTCCATCAATTTGGATTCTGATGCCGTCACTAAACACGTTCCTTAAATTGTAGCCATTTGTTGAGTGTTTTCTTTTTGGTGTCTAATCCGCATATATATCACCATTGCCCTTGATTTTCTTGACTGTATATCTCTTAAATGTCAGCGTATACACGTGTCATTTAGTTTACGAAGATATTTCATTGCCGAGAACCTCGATCAGAGAGTAAAAAATGCGTAAGGTTCACAATGGTGTAAAATTAAAATGGGATATACCGGGCTAGAATTCGAGTTACAGGAACAAGGGCCAAACCATCCACCCAAGAATGGAATCGTCGAGCGAAAACACTTAACAACCTCCTAGAAGCAGTTTTTCTTGCCACCAGACCTTTCTCCATCAATTAGGAATCTATTGCCGTCACTAAACACATTCCTTAAATTGTAGCCATTTGTTGAGTGTTTTTTTGTGTCTAATCCGCGTATATATCACCATTGCCCTTGATTTTCTTGACCGTATATCTCTTAAATGTCAATATATACACGTGTGATTTAGTTTACCAAGATTTTTCAATGCCGAGAACCTTGATCAGAGAGTAAAAAAGGCGTAAGGTTCACAATGGTGTAAGATTAAAATCGGATATACCGGGCTAGGATTCGAGTTACAGGAACACGGGCCAAACCAACCACCCAAGAATGGAATCGTCGAGCGAAAACACTTGACAACCTCCTAGAAGCAGCTTTTCTTCCCACCAGAACTTTCTCCATCAATTACGAATCTGATGTCGTCTCTAAACACATTACTTAAATTGTAGCCATTTGTTGAGTGTATTTTTTTTTGGGGTTTAATCTGAATATATATCACCATTGCCCATGATTTTCTTGACTGTATATCTCTTAAATGTCAACATATACACGTGTGATTTAGTTTACGAAGATTTTTCAATGCCGAGAACCTCGATCAGAGAGTAAAAAAGCGTAAGGTTCACAATGGTGTAAAATTAAAATCGGATATACCGGGCTAGGATTCGAGTTACTGGAACAAGGGCTAAACCAACCACCCAAGAATGGAATCGTCGAGCGAAAACACTTAACAACCTCCTAGAAGCAGCTTTTCTTGCCACCAGACCTTTCTCCATCAAGTAAGAATCTGATGCCGTCACTAAACACATTCCTTAAATTGTAGCCATTTGTGGAGTGTTTTTTTGGTGTCTAATCCGCATATATTTCACCATTGCCCTTGATTTTCTTCACGGTATATCTCTTAAATGTCAACATATACACGTGTGATTTAGTTTACGAAGATTTTTCAATGCCGAGAACCTCGATCAGAGAGTAAAAAAGGCATAAGGTTCACAATGATGTAACATTAAAATGGGATATAACGGGCTAGGCTTTGAGTTACATGAACAAGGGCCAAACCAACCACCCAAGAATGGAATCATCGAGCGAAAACACTTGACAACCTCCTAGAAGCAGCTTTTCTTTCCACCACCTTTCTCCATCAATTTGGATTCTGATGCCGTCCCTAAACACGTTCCTTAAATTGTAGGCATTTGTTGAGTGTTTTCTTTTTGGTGTCTAATACGCATATATATCACCATTGCCCTTGATTTTCTTGACTGTATATCTCTTAAATATCAACATATTCACGTGTGATTTAGTTTACGAAGATTTTTCAATGCCAAGAACCTTGATCAGAGAGTAAAAAAGGCGTAAGGTTCACAATGGTGTAAAATTAAAATCGGATATACCAGACTAGGATTCGAGTTACAGGAACAAGGGCCAAACCAACCACCCAAGAATGGAATCGTCGAGCGAAAACACTTGACAACTTCCTAGAAGCAGCTTTTCTTGCCACCAGACCTTTCTCCATCAATTAGGAATCTGATGCCGTCACTAAACAAATTCCTTAAATTGTAGCCATTTGTTGAGTGTTTTTTTTGGTGTTTAATCCGCATATATATCACCATTGCCCTTGATTTTCTTGACTATATATCTCTTGAATGTCAACATATACACGTGTCATTTAGTTTACGAAGTTTTTTCAATGCCGAGAACCTCGATCAGAGAGTAAAAAAGGCGTAAGGTTCACAATGGTGTTAAATTAAAATGGGATATACCGGGCTAGGATTCGAGTTACAGGAACAAGGGCCAAACCAACCACCCAAGAATGGAATCGTCGAGCGAAAACACTTGACAACCTCCTAGAAACAGCTTTTCTTGCCAGCAGACCTTTCTCCATCACTTTGGATTCTGATGCCGTCACTAAACACGTTCCTTAAATTGTAGCCATTTGTTGAGTGTTTTCTTTTTGGTGTCTAATCCGCATATATATCACCATTGCCCTTGATTTTCTTGACTGTATATCTCTTAAATATCAACATATACCCGTGTGATTTAGTTTACGAAGATTTTTCAATGCCGAGAACCTTGATCAGAGAGTAAAAAAGGCGTAAGGTTCACAATGGTGTAAAATTAAAATCGGATATACCGGGCTAGGATTCGAGTTTCTGGAACAAGGGCTAAACCAACCTCCCAAGAATGGAATCGTCGAGCGAAAACACTTAACAACCTCCTAGAAGCAGCTTTTCTTGCCACCAGACCTTTCTCCATCAAGTAAGAATCTGATGCCGTCACTTAACACATTCCTTAAATTGTAGCCATTTGTGGAGTGTTTTTTTGGTGTCTAATCCGCATATATTTCACCATTGCCCTTGATTTTCTTGACAGTATATCTCTTAAATGTCAACATATACACGTGTGATTTAGTTTACGAAGATTTTTCAATGCCGAGAACCTCGACCAGAGAGTAAAAAAGGCGTAAGGTTCACAATGGTGTTAAATTAAAATGGGATATACCGGGCTAGGATTCGAGTTACAGGAACAAGGGCCAAACCAACCACCCAAGAATGGAATCGTCGAGCGAAAACACTTGACAACCTCCTAGAAGCAGCTTTTCTTTCCACCAGACCTTTCTCCATCAATTAGGAATCTGATGCCGTCACTAAACACATTCCTTAAATTGTGGCCATTTGTTGAGTGTTTTTTTTTGTGTCTAATCTGCATATATATCACCATTTCCCTCGATTTTCTTGACTGTATATCTCTTAAATGTCAACATATACACGTGTGATTTAGTTTACGAAGATTTTTCAATGCCGAGAACCTTGATTAGAGAGTAAAAAAGGCGTAAGGTTCACAATGGTGTAAAATTAAAATCGGATATACCGGACTAGGATTCGAGTTACAGGAACAAGGGCCAAACCAACCACCCAAGAATGGAATCGTCGAGCGAAAACACTTGACAACTTCCTTGAAGCAACTTTTCTTGCCACCAGACCTTTCTCCATCAATTAGGAATCTGATGCCGTCACTAAACACATTCCTTAAATTGTAGCCATTTGTTGGGTGTTTTTTTTGGTGTTTAATCCGCATATATATCACCATTGCCCTTGATTTTCTTGACTGTATATCTCTTGAATGTCAACATATACACGTGTCATTTAGTTTACGAAGTTTTTTCAATGCCGAGAACCTCGATCAGAGAGTAAAAAAGGCGTAAGGTTCACAATGGTGTTAAATTAAAATGGGATATACCGGACTAGGATTCGAGTTACAGGAACAAGGGCCAAACCAACCACCCAAGAATGGAATCGTCGAGCGAAAACACTTAACAACCTCCTAGAAGCAGACCTTTCTCCATCAATTTGGATTCTGATGCCGTCCCTAAACACGTTCCTTAAATTGTAGCCATTTGTTGAGTGTTTTGTTTTTGGTGTCTAATCCGCATATATATCACCATTGCCCTTGATTTTCTTGACTGTATATCTCTTAAATATCAACATATTCACGTGTGATTTAGTTTACGAAGATTTTTCAATGCCGAGAACCTTGATCAGAGAGTAAAAAAGGCGTAAGGTTCACAATGGTGTAAAATTAAAATCGGATATACCGGGCTAGGATTCGAGTTACAGGAACAAGGGCCAAACCAACCACCCAAGAATGGAATCGTCGAGCGAAAACACTTGACAACCTCCTAGAAGCAGCTTTTCTTGCCACCAGACCTTTCTCCATCAATTAGGAATCTGATGCCGTCACTAAACACATTCCATAAATTGTAGCCATTTGTTGAGTTTTTTTTTGGTGTCTAATCCGCATATATATCACCATTGCCCTTGATTTTCTTGATTGTATATCTCTTAAATGTCAACATATACACGTGTGATTTAGTTTACGAAGATTTTTCAATGCCGAGAACCTCGATCAGAGAGTAAAAAAGGCGTAAGGTTCACAATGGTGTAAAATTAAAATCGGATATACCGGACTAGGATTCGAGTTACAGGAACAAGGGCCAAACCAACCACCCAAGAATGGAATCGTCGAGCGAAAACACTTAACAACCTCCTAGAAGCAGACCTTTCTCCATCAATTAGGAATCTAATGCCATCACTAAACACATTCCTTAAATTGTAGCCATTTGTTGAGTGTTTTTTTTTTGTGTGTCTAATTCGCGTATATATCACCATTGCCCTTGATTTTCTTGACTGTATATCTCTTAAATGTCAATATATACACGTGTGATTTAGTTTACGAAGATTTTTCAATGCCGAAAACCTTGATCAGAGAGTAAAAAAGGCGTAAGGTTCACAATGGTGTAAGATTAAAATCGGATATACCGGGCTAGGATTCGAGTTACAGGAACAAGGGCCAAACCAACCACCCAAGAATGGAATCGTCGAGCGAAAACACTTGACAACCTCCTAGAAGCAGCTTTTCTTGCCACCAGACCTTTCTCCATCAATTAGGAATCTGATGCCGTCTCTAAACACATTACTTAAATTGTAGCCATTTGTTGAGTGTATTTTTTTTGGGTGTTTAATCTGCATATATATCACCATTGCCCATGATTTTCTTGACTGTATATCTCTTAAATGTCAACATATACACGTGTGATTTAGTTTACGAAGATTTTTCAATGCCGAGAACCTCGATCAGAGAGTAAAAAAGGGTAAGGTTCACAATGGTGTAAAATTAAAATGGGATATACCGGGCTAGGATTCGAGTTACAGGAACAAGGGCTAAACCAACCACCCAAGAATGGAATCGTCGATCGAAAACACTTAACAACCTCCTAGAAGCAGCTTTTCTTGCCACTAGACCTTTCTCCAACAATTAAGAATCTGATGTCGTCACTAAACACATTCCTTAAATTGTAGTCATTTGTGGAGTGTTTTTTTGGTGTATAATCCGCATATATTTCACCATTGCCCTTGATTTTCTTGACGGTATATCTCTTAAATGTCAACATATACACGTGTGATTTAGTTTACGAAGATTTTTCAATGCCGAGAACCTCGATCAGAGAGTAAAAAAGGCATAAGGTTCACAATGGTGTAACATTAAAATGGGATATAACGGGCTAGGCTTTGAGTTACATGAACAAGGTCCAAACCAACCACCCAAGAATGGAATCATCGAGCGAAAACACTTGACAACCTCCTAGAAGCAGCTTTTCTTTCCTCCAGACCTTTCTCCATCAATTAGGAATCTGATGCCGTCACTAAACACATTCCTTAAATTGTAGCCATTTGTTGAGTGTTTTTTTTGGTGTTTAATCCGCATATATATCACCATTGCCCTTGATTTTCTTGACTGTATATCTCTTGAATGTCAACATATACACGTGTCCTTTAGTTTACGAAGTTTTTTCAATGCTGAGAACCTCGATCAGAGAGTAAAAAAGGCGTAAGGTTCACAATGGTGTAAAATTAAAATGGGATATACCGGGCTAGGATTCGAGTTACAGGAACATGGGCCAAACCAACCACCCAAGAATGGAATCGTCAAGCGAAAACACTTGAGAACCTCCTAGAAACAGCTTTTCTTGCCAGCAGACCTTTCTCCATCAATTAGGAATCTGATGCCGTCTCTAAACACATTACTTAAAATGTAGCCATTTGTTGAGTGTATTTTTTTTGGTGTTTAATCTGCAAATATATCACCATTGACCATGATTTTCTTGACTGTATATCTCTTAAATGTCAGTATATACACGTGTGATTTTGTTTACGAAGATTTTTCAATGCCGAGAACCTCGATCAGAGAGTAAAAAAGGCGTAAGGTTCACAATGGTGTAAAATTAAAATGGGATATACCGGGCAAGAATTCGAGTTACAGGAACAAGGGCCAAACCAACCACCCAAGAATGGAATCGTCGAGCGAAAACACTTAACAACCTCCTAGAAGTAGTTTTTCTAGCCACCAGACCTTTCTCCATCAATTAGGAATCTGATGCCGTCACTAAACACATTCCTTAAATTGTAGCCATTTGCTGAGTGTTTTTTTTTTGTGTCTAATCCGCGTATATATCACCATTGCCCTTGATTTTCTTGACTGTATATCTCTTAAATCTCAATATATACACGTGTGATTTAGTTTACGAAGATTTTTCAATGCCGAGAACCTTGATCAGAGAGTAAAAAATGTGTAAGGTTCACAATGATGTAAGATTAAAATCGGATATACCGGGCTAGGATTCTAGTTACAGGAACAAGGGCCAAACCAACCACCCAAGAATGGAATCGTCGAGCGAAAACACTTGACAACCTCCTAGAAGCAGCTTTTCTTGCCACCAGACCTTTCTCCATCAATTAGGAATCTGATGCCGTCTCTAAACACATTACTTAAATTGTAGCCATTTGTTGAGTGTATTTTTTTTGGTGTTTAATCTGCATATATATCACCATTGCCCTTGATTTTCTTGACTGTATATCTCTTGAATGTCAACATATACACGTGTCCTTTAGTTTACGAAGTTTTTTCAATGCCGAGAACCTCGATCAGAGAGTAAAAAAGGCGTAAGGTTCACAATGGTGTAAAATTAAAATGGGATATACCGGGCTAGGATTCGAGTTACAGGAACAAGGGCTAAACCAACCACCCAAGAATGGAATCGTCGAGCGAAAACACTTGACAACCTCCTAGAAGCAGCTTTTCTTGCCACCAGACCTTTCTCCATCAATTAGGAATCTGATGCCATCACTAAACACATTACTTAAATTGTAGCCATTTGTTGAGTGTTTTTTTGGTGTTTAATCCGCATATATATCACCATTGCCCTTTATTTTCTTGATTGTATATCTCTTGAATGTCAACATATACACATGTCATTTAGTTTACGAAGTTTTTTCAATGCCGAGAACCTCGATCGGAGAGTAAAAAAGGCGTAAGGTTCACCATGGTGTAAAATTAAAATGGGATATACCGGGCTAGTATTCGAGTTACAGGAACAAGGGCCAAACTAACCACCCAAGAATGGAATCGTCGAGCGAAAACACTTGACAACCTCCTAGAAACAGCTTTTCTTGCCAGCAGGCCTTTCTCCATCAATTTGGAATCTGATGCCGTCACTAAACACATTCCTTAAATTGTAGCCATTTGTTGAGTGTTTTCTTTTTAGTGTCTAATCCGCATATATATCACCATTGCCCTTGATTTTCTTGACTGTATATCTCTTAAATATCAACATATACACGTGTGATTTAGTTTACGAAGATTTTTCAATGCCGAGAACCTTGATCAGAGAGTAAAAAAGGCGTAAGGTTCACAATGGTGTAAAATTAAAATCGGGTATACCGTGCTAGGATTCGAGTTACAGGAACAAGGGCCAAACCAACCACCCAAGAATGTAATCGTCGAGCGAAAACACTTGACAACCTCCTGGAAGCAGCTTTTCTTGCCACCATACCTTTCTCCATCAATTAGGAATCTGATGCCGTCACTAAACACATTCCTTAAATAGTAGCCATTTGTTGAGTGTTTTTTTTTTTGGTGTTTAGTCCGCATATATATCACTATTGCCCTTGATTTTCTTGACTGTATATCTCTTAATTGTCAACATATACACGTGTGATTTAGTTTACGAATATTTTTCAATGCCGAGAACCTAGATCAGAGAGTAAAAAGGCGTAAGGTTCACAATGGTGTAAAATTAAAATGGGATATACCGGGCTAGAATTCGAGTTACATGAACAAGGGCCAAACCAACCACCCAAGAATGGAATCGTCGAGCGAAAACACTTAACAACCTCCTAGAAGCTGTTTTTCTTGCCACCAGACCTTTCTCCATCAATTAGGAATCTAGTGTCGTCACTAAACACATTCCTTAAATTGTAGCCATTTGTTGAGTGTTTTTTTTGTGTCTAATCCGCGTATATATCACCATTGCCCTTGATTTTCTTGACTGTATATCTCTTAAATGTCAACATATACACGTGTGCTTAAGTTTACGGAGATTTTTCAATGCCGAGAACCTTGATCAGAGAGTAAAAAGGGCGTAAGGTTCATAATGGTGTAAGATTAAAATCGGATATACCGGGCTAGGATTCGAGTTACTGGAACAAGGGCCAAACCAACCACCCAAGAATGGAATCGTCGAGCGAAAACACTTGACAACCTCATAGAAGCAGTTTTTCTTGCCACCAGACCTTTCTCCATCAATTAAGAATCTGATGCCGTCACTAAACACATTCCTTAAATTGTAGCAAATTTGTTGAGTGTTTTTTTTGTGTTTAATCCGCATATATATCACCATTGCCCTTGATTTTCTTGACTGTATATCTCTTAAATGTCAACATATACACGTGTGATTTAGTTTACGAAGATTTTTCAATGCCGAGAACCTCGATCAGAGAGTAAAAAAGGCGTAAGGTTCACAATGGTGTAAAATTAAAATGGGAAATACCGGGCTAGAATTCGAGTTACAGGAACAAGGGCCAAACCAACCACCCAAGAATGGAATCGTCGAGCGAAAACACTTAACAACCTCCTAGTAGCAGTTTTTCTTGCCACCAGACCTTTCTCCATTAATTAGGAATCTAATGCCGTTTCTAAACGCATTCCTTAAATTGTAGCCATTTATTGAGTGTTTTTTTTTGTGTCTAATCTGCGTATATATCACCATTGCCCTTGATATTCTTGACTGTATATCTCTTAAATGTCAATATATACACGTGTGATTTAGTTTACGAAGATTTTTCAACGCCGAAAACCTTGATCATAGAGTAAAAAAGGCGTAAGGTTCACAATGGTGTAAGATTAAAATCGGATATACCGGGCTAGGATTCGAGTTACTGGAACAAGGTCCAAACCAACAACCCAAGAATGGAATCGTTGAGCGAAAACACTTGACAACCTCCTAGAAGCAGCTTTTCTTGCCACCAGACCTTTCTCCATCAATTAGGAATCTGATGCCGTCACTAAACACATTACTTAAATTCTAGCCATTTGTTGAGTGTTTTTTTTGGTGTTTAATCCGCATATATATCACCATTGCACTTGATTTTATTGACTGTATATCTCTTGAATGTCAACATATACACGTGTCATTTAGTTTACGAAGTTTATTCAATGCCAAGAACCTCGATCAGAGAGTAAAAAAGGCGTAAGGTTCACAATGGTGTAAAATTAAAATGGGATATACCGGGCTAGGATTCGAGTTACAGGAACAAGGGCCAAAGTAACCACCCAAAAATGGAATCGTCGAGCGAAAACACTTGAGAACCTACTAGAAACATCTTTTCTTGCCAGCAGACCTTTCTCCATCAATTTGGAATCTGATGCCGTCACTAAACACATTCCTTAAATTATAGCCATTTGTTGAGTGTTTTCTTTTTGGTGTCTAATCCGCATATATATCACCATTGCCCTTCATTTTCTTGACTGTATGTCTCTTAAATATCAACATATACACGTGTGATTTAGTGTACGAAGATTTTTCAATGCCGAGAACCTTGATCAGAAAGTAAAAAAGGCGTAAGGTTCACAATGGTGTAAAATTAAAATCGGATATACCGGCTAGGATTCGAGTTACAGGAACAAGGGCCAAACCAACCACCCAAGAATGGAATCGTCGAGCGAAAGCACTTGACAACCTCCTAGAAGCAGCCTTTCTTGCGACCAGACCTTTCTCCATCAATTAGGAATCTGATGCCGTCACTAAACACATTCCTTAAATTGTAGCCATTTGTTGAGTGTATTTTTTTTGGTGTTTAATCTGCATATATATCACCATTGCCCATGATTTTCTGGACTGTATATCTCTTAAATGTCAACATATACACGTGTGAGTTAGTTTACGAAGATTTTTCAATGCCGAGAACCTCGATCAGAGAGTAAAAAAGGCGTAAGGTTCACAATGGTGTAAAATTAAAATGGGATATACCGGGCTAGGATTCGAGTTACAGGAACAAGGGCTAAACCAACCACCCAAGAATGGAATCGTCGAGCGAAAACACTTGACAACCTCCTAGAAGCAGCTTTTCTTGCCACCAGACCTTTCTCCATCAATTAGGAATCTGATGCCATCACTAAACACATTACTTAAATTCTAGCCATTTGTTGAGTGTTTTTTTTGGTGTTTAATCCGCATATATATCACCATTGCACTTGATTTTATTGACTGTATATCTCTTGAAAGTCAACATATACACGTGTCATTTAGTTTACGAAGTTTTTTCAATGCCAAGAACCTCGATCAGAGAGTAAAAAAGGCGTAAGGTTCACAATTGTGTAAAATTAAAATGGGATATACCGGGCTAGGATTCGAGTTACAGGAACAAGGGCCAAACTAACCACCCAAGAATGGAATCGTCGAGCGAAAACACTTGAGAACCTACTAGAAACATCTTTTCTTGCCAGCAGACCTTTCTCCATCAATTTGGAATCTGATGCCGTCACTAAACACATTCCTTAAATTATAGCCATTTGTTGAGTGTTTTCTTTTTGGTGTCTAATCCGCATATATATCACCGTTGCCCTTCATTTTCTTGACTGTATGTCTCTTAAATATCAACATATACACGTGTGATTTAGTGTACGAAGATTTTTCAATGCCGAGAACCTTGATCAGAAAGTAAAAAAGGCGTAAGGTTCACAATGGTGTAAAATTAAAATCGGATATACCGGCTAGGATTCGAGTTACAGGAACAAGGGCCAAACCAACCACCCAAGAATGGAATCGTCGAGCGAAAGCACTTGACAACCTCCTACAAGCAGCCTTTCTTGGGACCAGACCTTTCTCCATCAATTAGGAATCTGATGCCGTCACTAAACACATTCCTTAAATTGTAGCCATTTGTTGAGTGTATTTTTTTAGGTGTTTAATCTGCATATATATCACCATTGCCCATGATTTTCTTGACAGTATATCTCTTAAATGTCAACATATACACGTGTGAGTTAGTTTACGAAGATTTTTTAATGTCGAGAACCTCGATCAGAGAGTAAAAAAGGCGTAAGGTTCACAATGGTGTAAAATTAAAATGGGATATACCGGGCTAGGATTCGAGTTACAGGAACAAGGGCTAAACCAACCACCCAAGAATGGAATCGTCGAGCGAAAACACTTGACAACCTCCTAGAAGCAGCTTTTCTTGCCACCAGACCTTTCTCCATCAATTAGGAATCTGATGCCATCACTAAACACATTACTTAAATTCTAGCCATTTGTTGAGTGTTTTTTTTGGTGTTTAATCCGCATATATATCACCATTGCACTTGATTTTATTGACTGTATATCTCTTGAAAGTCAACATATACACGTGTCATTTAGTTTACGAAGTTTTTTCAATGCCAAGAACCTCGATCAGAGAGTAAAAAAGGCGTAAGGTTCACAATGGTGTAAAATTAAAATGGGATATACCGGTCTAGGATTCGAGTTACAGGAACAAGGGCCAAACTAACCACCCAAGAATGGAATCGTCGAGCGAAAACACTTGAGAACCTACTAGAAACATCTTTTCTTGCCAGCAGACCTTTCTCCATCAATTTGGAATCTGATGCCGTCACTAAACACATTCCTTAAATTATAGCCATTTGTTGAGTGTTTTCTTTTTGGTGTGTAATCCGCATATATATCACCATTGCTCTTCATTTTCTTGACTGTATGTCTCTTAAATATCAACAAATACACGTGTGATTTAGTGTACGAAGATTTTTCAATGCCGAGAACCTTGATCAGAAAGTAAAAAAGGCGTAAGGTTCACAATGGTGTAAAATTAAAATCGGATATACCGGCTAGGATTCGAGTTACAGGAACAAGGGCCAAACCAACCACCCAAGAATGGAATCGTCGAGCGAAAGCACTTGACAACCTCCTAGAAGCAGCCTTTCTTGCGACCAGACCTTTCTCCATCAATTAGGAATCTGATGCCGTCACTAAACACATTCCTTAAATTGTAGCCATTTGTTGAGTGTATTTTTTTTGGTGTTTAATCTGCATATATATCACCATTGCCCATGATTTTCTTGACTGTATATCTCTTAAATGTCAACATATACACGTGTGATTTAGTTTACGAAGATTTTTCAATGCCGATAACCTCTATCAGAGAGTAAAAAAGGCGTAAGGTTCACAATGGTGTAAAATTAAATTGGGATATACCGGGCTAGGATTCGAGTTACAGGAACAAGGGCTAAACCAACCACCCATGAATGGAATCGTCGAGCAAAAACACTTGACAACCTCCTAGAAGCAGCTTTTCTTGCCACCAGACCTTTCTCCATCAATTAGGAGTATGATGTCGTCACTAAACACATTCCTTAAATTGTAGCCGTTTGTTGAGTTTTTTTTTTTGGTGTTTAATCCGCATATATATCACCATTGCCCTTGATTTTCTTGACTTTATATCTCTTAAATGTCAACATATACACATGTGATTTAGTTTACGAAGATTTTTCAATGCCGAGAGCCTCGACCAGAGAGTAAAAAAGGCGTAAGGTTCACAATGGTGTAAAATTAAAATGGGATATACCGGGCTAGAATTCGAGTTACAGCAACAAGGGCCAAACCAACCACCCAAGAATGGAATCGTCGAGCGAAAACACTTAACAACCTCCTAGAAGCAGTTTTTCTTGCCACCAGACCTTTCTCCATCAATTAGGAATCTAATGCCGTCACTAAACACATTCCTTAAATTGTAGCCATTTGTTGAGTGTTTTTTTTTTGTGTCTAATCCGCGTATATATCACCATTGCCCTTGATTTTCTTGAATGTATATCTCTTAAATGTCAATATATACACGTGTGATTTAGTTTACGAAGATTTTTCAATGCCGAGAGCCTTGATCAGAGAGTAAAAAAGGCGTAAGGTTCACAATGGTGTAAGATTAAAATCGGATATACCGGGCTAGGATTCGAGTTACAGGAACAAGGGCCAAACCAACCACCCAAGAATGGAATCGTCGAGTGAAAAGACTTGACAACCTCCTAGAAGCAGCTTTTCTTGCCACCAGACCTTTCTCCGTCAATTAGGAATCTAACGCCGTCACTAAACACATTCCTTAAATTGTAGCCATTTGTTGAGTGTTTTTTTTTGTGTCCAATCCGCGTATATATCACTATTGCCCTTGATTTTCTTGACTGTATATCTCTTAAATGTCAACATATACACGTGTGATTAAGTTTACGAAGATTTTTCAATGCCGAGAAACTTGATCAGAGAGTAAAAAGGGCGTAAGGTTCACAATGGTGTAAGATTTAAATCGGATATACCGGGCTAGGATTCGAGTTACAGGAACAAGGGCCAAACCAACCACCCAAGAATGGAATCGTCGAGCGAAAACACTTGACAACCTCCTAGAAGAAGCTTTTCTTGCCACCAGACCTTTCTCCATCAATTAGGAATATGATGTCGTCACTAAACACATTCCTTAAATTGTAGCCATTTGTTGAGTTTTTTTTTTTTTGGTGTTTAATCCGCATATATATCACCATTGCCCTTGATTTTCTTGACTGTATATCTCTTAAATGTCAACATATACACGTGTGATTTAGTTTACGAAGATTTTTCAATGCCGAGAACCTCGATCAGAGAGTAAAAATGGCGTAAGGTTCACAATGGTGTAAAATTAAAATGGGAAATACCGGGCTAGAATTCGAGTTACAGGAACAAGGGCCAAACCAACCACCCAAGAATGGAATCGTCGAGCGAAAACACTTAACAACCACCTAGAAGCAGTTTTTCTTGCCACCAGACCTTTCTCCATCAATTAGGAATCTAATGCCGTCACTAAACACATTCCTTAAATTGTAGCCATTTGTTGAGTTTTTTTTTGGTGTTTAATCCACATATATATCACCATTTCCCTTCATTTTCTTGACTGTATGTCTCTTAAATATCAACATATACACGTGTGATTTAGTGTACGAAGATTTTTCAATGCCGAGAACCTTGATCAGAAAGTAAAAAAGGCGTAAGGTTCACAATGGTGTAAAATTAAAATCGGATATACCGGCTAGGATTCGAGTTACAGGAACAAGGGCCAAACCAACCAGCCAAGAATGGAATCGTCGAGCGAAAACACATGACAACCTCCTAGAAGCAGCCTTTCTTGCGACCAGACCTTTCTCCATCAATTAGAAATCTGATGCCGTCACTAAACACATTCCTTAAATTGTAGCCATTTGTTGAGTGTATTTTTTTTTGGTGTTTAATCTGCATATATATCACCATTGCCCATGATTTTCTTGACTGTATATCACTTAAATGTCAACATATACACGTGTGATTTAGTTTACGAAGATTGTTCAATGCCGATAACCTCGATCAGAGAGTAAAAAAGGCGTAAGGTTCACAATGGTGTAAAATTAAATTGGGATATACCGGGCTAGGATTCGAGTTACAGGAACAAGGGCTAAACCAACCACCCAAGAATGGAATCGTCGAGCGAAAACACTTGACAACATCCTAGAAGCAGCTTTTCTTGCCACCAGACCTTTCTCCATCAATTAGGAATCCGATGTCGTCACTAAACACATTCCTTAAATTGTAGCCATTTGTTGAGTTTTTTTTTTTTGGGGGTTTAATCCGCATATATATCACCATTGCCCTTGATTTTCTTGACTGTATATCTCTTAAATGTCAACATATACACGTGTGATTTAGTTTACGAAGATTTTTCAATGCCGAGAACCTCGATCAGAGAGTAAAAAAGGCGTAAGGTTCACAATGGTGTAACATTAAAATGGGAAATACCGGGCTAGAATTCGAGTTACAGGAACAAGGGCCAAACCAACCACCCAAGAATGGAATCGTCGATCGAAAACACTTAACAACTTCCTAGAAGCAGTTTTTCTTGCCACCAGACCTTTCTCCATTAATTAGAAATCTAATGCCGTCACTAAACACATTCCTTAAATTGTAGCCATTTGTTGAGTTTTTTTTTTTTGGTGTTTAATCCGCATATATATCACCATTTCCCTTCATTTTCTTGACTGTATGTCTCTTAAATATCAACATATACACGTGTGATTTAGTGTACGAAGATTTTTCAATGCCGAGAACCTTGATCAGAAAGTAAAAAAGGCGTAAGGTTCACAATGGTGTAAAATTAAAATCGGATATACCGGCTAGGATTCGAGTTACAGGAACAAGGGCCAAACCAACCACCCAAGAATGGAATCGTCGAGCGAAAACACATGACAACCTCCTAGAAGCAGCCTTTCTTGCGACCAGACCTTTCTCCATCAATTAGGAATCTGATGCCGTCACTAAACACATTCCTTAAATTGTAGCCATTTGTTGAGTGTATTTTTTTTGGTGTTTAATCTGCATATATATCACCATTGCCCATGATTTTCTTGACTGTATATCACTTAAATGTCAACATATACACGTGTGATTTAGTTTACGAAGATTGTTCAATGCCGATAACCTCGATCAGAGAGTAAAAAAGGCGTAAGGTTCACAATGGTGTAAAATTAAATTGGGATATACCGGGCTAGGATTCGAGTTACAGGAACAAGGGCTAAACCAACCACCCAAGAATGGAATCGTCGAGCGAAAACACTTGACAACCTCCTAGAAGCAGCTTTTCTTGCCACCAGACCTTTCTCCATCAATTAGGAATCTGATGTCGTCACTAAACACATTCTTTAAATTGTAGCCATTTGTTGAGTTTTTTTTTTTTTGGGTGTTTAATCCGCATATATATCACCATTGCCCTTGATTTTCTTGACTGTATATCTCTTAAATGTCAACATATACACGTGTGATTTAGTTTACGAAGATTTTTCAATGCCGAGAACCTCGACCAGAGAGTAAAAAAGGCGTAAGGTTCACAATGGTGTAAAATTAAAATGGTATATACCGGGCTAGAATTCGAGTTACAGGAACAAGGGCCAAACCAACCACCCAAGAATGGAATCGTTGAGCGAAAACACTTAACAACCTCCTAGAAGCAGTTTTTCTTACCACCAGACCTTTCTCCATCAATTAGGAATCTATTGCCGTCACTAAACACATTCCTTAAATTGTAGCCATTTTTTGAGTGTTTTTTTTTGTGTCTAATCCGCGTATATATCACCATTGCCCTTGATTTTCATGAATTTATATCTCTTAAATGTCAATATATACACGTGTGATTTAGTTTACGAATATTTTTCAATGTCGAGAACCTTGATCAGAGAGTAAAAAAGGCGTAAGGTTCACAATTGTGTAAGATTAAAATCGGATATACCGGGCTAGGATTCGAGTTACAGGAACAAGGGCCAAACCAACCACCCAAGAATGGAATCGTCGAGCGAAAACACTTGACAACCTCCTACAAGCAGCTTTTCTTGCCACCAGACCTTTCTCCATCAATTAGGAATCTGATGTCGTCACTAAACACATTCCTTAAATTGTAGCCATTTGTTGAGTTTTTTTTTTGTGTTTAATCCGCATATATATCACCATTGCCCTTGATTTTCTTGACTGTATATCTCTTAAATGTAAACATATACACGTGTGATTTAGTTTACGAAGATTTTTCATTGCCGAGAACCTCGACCAGAGAGTAAAAAAGGCGTAAGGTTCACAATGGTGTAAAATTAAAATGCGATATACCGGGCTAGAATTCGAGTTACAGGAACAAGGGCCAAACCAACCACCCAAGAATGGAATCGTCGAGCGAAACACTTAACAACCTCCTAGAAGCAGTTTTTCTTGCCACCAGACCTTTCTCCATCAATTAGGAATCTATTGCCGTCACTAAACGCATTCCTTAAATTGTAGCCATTTGTTGAGTGTTTTTTTTTGTGTCTAATCCGCGTATATATCACCATTGCCCTTGATTTTCATGAATGTATATCTCTTAAATGTCAATATATACACGTGTGATTTAGTTTACGAAGATTTTTCAATGTCGAGAACCTTGATCAGAGAGTAAAAAAGGCGTAATGTTCACAATTGTGTAAGATTAAAATCGGATATACCGGGCTAGGATTCGAGTTACAGGAACAAGGGCCAAACCAACCACCCAAGAATGGAATCGTCGAGCGAAAACACTTGACAACCTCCTAGAAGCAGCTTTTCTTGCCACCAGACATTTCTCCATCAATTAGGAATCTGATGTCGTCACTAAACACATTCCTTAAATTGTAGCCATTTGTTGAGTTTTTTTTTTTTGGTGTTTAATCCGCATATATATCACCATTGCCCTTGATTTTCTTGACTGTATATCTCTTAAATGTCAACATATACACGTGTGATTTAGTTTACGAAGATTTTTCAATGCCGAGAACCTCGACCAGAGAGTAAAAAAGGCGTAAGGTTCACAATGGTGTAAAATTAAAATGGGATATACCGGGCTAGAATTTGAGTTACAGGAACAAGGGCCAAACCAACCACCCAAGAATGGAATCGTTGAGCGAAAACACTTAACAACCTCCTAGAAGCAGTTTTTCTTGCCCCCAGACCTTTCTCCATCAATTAGGAATCTATTACCGTCACTAAACACATTCCTTAAATTGTAGCCATTTGTTGAGTGTATTTTTTTTGGTGTTTAATCTGCATATATATCACCATTGCCCATGATTTTCTTGACTGTATATCACTTAAATGTCAACATATACACGTGTGATTTAGTTTACGAAGATTGTTCAATGCCGATAACCTCGATCAGAGAGTAAAAAAGGCGTAAGGTTCACAATGGTGTAAAATTAAATTGGGATATACCGGGCTAGGATTCGAGTTACAGGAACAAGGGCTAAACCACCCACCCAAGAATGGAATCGTCGAGCGAAAACACTTGACAACCTCCTAGAAGCAGCTTTTCTTGCCACCAGACCTTTCTCCATCAATTAGGAATCTGATGTCGTCACTAAACACATTCCTTAAATTGTAGCCATTTGTTGAGTTTTTTTTTTTGGTGTTTAATCCGCATATATATCACCATTGCCCTTGATTTTCTTGACTGTATATCTCTTAAATGTCAACATATACACGTGTGATTTAGTTTACGAAGATTTTTCAATGCCGAGAACCTCGACCAGAGAGTAAAAAAGGCGTAAGGTTCACAATGGTGTAAAATTAAAATGCGATATACCGGGCTAGAATTCGAGTTACAGGAACAAGGGCCAAACCAACCACCCAAGAATGGAATCGTCGAGCGAAACACTTAACAACCTCCTAGAAGCAGTTTTTCTTGCCACCAGACCTTTCTCCATCAATTAGGAATCTATTGCCGTCACTAAACACATTCCTTAAATTGTAGCCATTTGTTGAGTGTTTTTTTTTGTGTCTAATCCGCGTATATATCACCATTGCCCTTGATTTTCATGAATGTATATCTCTTAAATGTCAATATATACACGTGTGATTTAGTTTACGAAGATTTTTCAATGTCGAGAACCTTGATCAGAGAGTAAAAAAGGCGTAAGGTTCACAATTGTGTAAGATTAAAATCGGATATACTGGGCTAGGATTCGAGTTACAGGAACAAGGGCCAAACCAACCACCCAAGAATGGAATCGTCGAGCGAAAACACTTGACAACCTCCTAGAAGCAGCTTTTCTTGCCACCAGACGTTTCTCCATCAATTAGGAATCTGATGTCGTCACTAAACACATTCCTTAAATTGTAGCCATTTGTTGAGTTTTTTTTTTGGTGTTTAATCCGCATATATATCACCATTGCCCTTGATTTTCTTGACTGTATATCTCTTAAATGTCAACATATACACGTGTGATTTAGTTTACGAAGATTTTTCAATGCCGAGAACCTCGACCAGAGAGTAAAAAAGGCGTAAGGTTCACAATGGTGTAAAATTAAAATGGGATATACCGGGCTAGAATTCGAGTTACAGGAACAAGGGCCAAACCAACCACCTAAGAATGGAATCGTCGAGCGAAAACACTTAACAACCTCCTAGAAGCAGTTTTTCTTGCCCCCAGACCTTTCTCCATCAATTAGGAATCTATTGCCGTCACTAAACACATTCCTTAAATTGTAGCCATTTGTTGAGTGTTTTTTTTTTGTGTCTAATCCGCGTATATATCACCATTGCCCTTGATTTTCTTGAATGTATACCTCTTAAATATCAATATATACACGTGTGATTTAGTTTACGAAGATTTTTCAATGCCGAGAACCTTGATCAGAGAGTAAAAAAGGCTTAAGGTTCACAATTGTGTAAGATTAAAATCGGATATACCGGGCTAGGATTCGAGTTACAGGAACAAGGGCCAAACCAACCACCCAAGAATGGAATTGTCGAGCGAAAACACTTGACAACCTCCTAGAAGCAGCTTTTCTTGCCACCAGACCTTTCTCCATCAATTAGGAATCTGATGTCGTCTCTAAACACATTACTTAAATTGTAGCCAAATTATTGAGTGTATTTTTTTTGGTGTTTAATCTGCAAATATATCACCATTGCCCATGATTTTCTTGACTGTATATCTCTTAAATGTCAAAATATACACGTGTGATTTAGTTTACGAAGATTTTTCAATGCCGAGAACCTCGATCAGAGAGTAAAAAGGCGTAAGGTTCACAATGGTGTAAAATTAAAATGGGATATACCGGGCTAGGATTCGAGTTACAGGAACATGAGCTAAACGAACCACCCAAGAATGGAATCGTCGAGCGAAAACAATGGACAACCTCCTAGAAGCAGTTTTTCTTGCCAACAGACCTTTCTCCATCAATTAGAAATCTGATGCTGTCACTAAACACATTACTTAAATTGTTGCCATTTGTTGAGTGTTTTTTTTTTGTGTTTAATCCGCATATATATCACCATTGCCCTTGATTTTCTTGACTGTATATCTCTTGAATGTCAACATATACACGTGTCATTTAGTTTACGAAGTTTTCTCAATGCCGAGAACCTCGATCAGAGAGTAAAAAAGGCGTAAGGTTGACAATGGTGTAAAATTAAAATCGGATATACCGGGCTAGGATTCGAGTTACAGGAACAAGGGCCAAACCAACCACCCAAGAATGGAATCGTCGAGCGAAAACACTTGACAACCTCCTAGAAGCAGCCTTTCTTGCCACCAGACCTTTCTCCATCAATTAGGAATCTGATGCCGTCACTAAACACATTCCTTAAATTGTAGCCATTTGTTGAGTTTTTTTTTGGTGTTTAATCCGCATATATATCACCATTGCCCTTGATTTTCTTGACTGTATATCTCTTGAATGTCAACATATACATGTGTCATTTAGTTTACGAAGATTTTTCAATGTCGAGAACCTCGATCAGAGAGTAAAAAAGGCGTAAGGTTCACAATGGTGTAAAATTAAATTGGGATATACCGGGCTAGGATTCGAGTTACAGGAACAAGGGCTAAACCACCCACCCAAGAATGGAATCGTCGAGCGAAAACACTTGACAACCTCCTAGAAGCAGCTTTTCTTGCCACCAGACCTTTCTCCATCAATTAGGAATCTGATGTCGTCACTAAACACATTCCTTAAATTGTAGCCATTTGTTGAGTTTTTTTTTTTGGTGTTTAATCCGCATATATATCACCATTGCCCTTGATTTTCTTGACTGTATATCTCTTAAATGTCAACATATACACGTGTGATTTAGTTTACGAAGATTTTTCAATGCCGAGAACCTCGACCAGAGAGTAAAAAAGGCGTAAGGTTCACAATGGTGTAAAATTAAAATGCGATATACCGGGCTAGAATTCGAGTTACAGGAACAAGGGCCAAACCAACCACCCAAGAATGGAATCGTCGAGCGAAACACTTAACAACCTCCTAGAAGCAGTTTTTCTTGCCACCAGACCTTTCTCCATCAATTAGGAATCTATTGCCGTCACTAAACACATTCCTTAAATTGTAGCCATTTGTTGAGTGTTTTTTTTTGTGTCTAATCCGCGTATATATCACCATTGCCCTTGATTTTCATGAATGTATATCTCTTAAATGTCAATATATACACGTGTGATTTAGTTTACGAAGATTTTTCAATGTCGAGAACCTTGATCAGAGAGTAAAAAAGGCGTAAGGTTCACAATTGTGTAAGATTAAAATCGGATATACTGGGCTAGGATTCGAGTTACAGGAACAAGGGCCAAACCAACCACCCAAGAATGGAATCGTCGAGCGAAAACACTTGACAACCTCCTAGAAGCAGCTTTTCTTGCCACCAGACGTTTCTCCATCAATTAGGAATCTGATGTCGTCACTAAACACATTCCTTAAATTGTAGCCATTTGTTGAGTTTTTTTTTTGGTGTTTAATCCGCATATATATCACCATTGCCCTTGATTTTCTTGACTGTATATCTCTTAAATGTCAACATATACACGTGTGATTTAGTTTACGAAGATTTTTCAATGCCGAGAACCTCGACCAGAGAGTAAAAAAGGCGTAAGGTTCACAATGGTGTAAAATTAAAATGGGATATACCGGGCTAGAATTCGAGTTACAGGAACAAGGGCCAAACCAACCACCTAAGAATGGAATCGTCGAGCGAAAACACTTAACAACCTCCTAGAAGCAGTTTTTCTTGCCCCCAGACCTTTCTCCATCAATTAGGAATCTATTGCCGTCACTAAACACATTCCTTAAATTGTAGCCATTTGTTGAGTGTTTTTTTTTTGTGTCTAATCCGCGTATATATCACCATTGCCCTTGATTTTCTTGAATGTATACCTCTTAAATATCAATATATACACGTGTGATTTAGTTTACGAAGATTTTTCAATGCCGAGAACCTTGATCAGAGAGTAAAAAAGGCTTAAGGTTCACAATTGTGTAAGATTAAAATCGGATATACCGGGCTAGGATTCGAGTTACAGGAACAAGGGCCAAACCAACCACCCAAGAATGGAATTGTCGAGCGAAAACACTTGACAACCTCCTAGAAGCAGCTTTTCTTGCCACCAGACCTTTCTCCATCAATTAGGAATCTGATGTCGTCTCTAAACACATTACTTAAATTGTAGCCAAATTATTGAGTGTATTTTTTTTGGTGTTTAATCTGCAAATATATCACCATTGCCCATGATTTTCTTGACTGTATATCTCTTAAATGTCAAAATATACACGTGTGATTTAGTTTACGAAGATTTTTCAATGCCGAGAACCTCGATCAGAGAGTAAAAAGGCGTAAGGTTCACAATGGTGTAAAATTAAAATGGGATATACCGGGCTAGGATTCGAGTTACAGGAACATGAGCTAAACGAACCACCCAAGAATGGAATCGTCGAGCGAAAACAATGGACAACCTCCTAGAAGCAGTTTTTCTTGCCAACAGACCTTTCTCCATCAATTAGAAATCTGATGCTGTCACTAAACACATTACTTAAATTGTTGCCATTTGTTGAGTGTTTTTTTTTTGTGTTTAATCCGCATATATATCACCATTGCCCTTGATTTTCTTGACTGTATATCTCTTGAATGTCAACATATACACGTGTCATTTAGTTTACGAAGTTTTCTCAATGCCGAGAACCTCGATCAGAGAGTAAAAAAGGCGTAAGGTTGACAATGGTGTAAAATTAAAATCGGATATACCGGGCTAGGATTCGAGTTACAGGAACAAGGGCCAAACCAACCACCCAAGAATGGAATCGTCGAGCGAAAACACTTGACAACCTCCTAGAAGCAGCCTTTCTTGCCACCAGACCTTTCTCCATCAATTAGGAATCTGATGCCGTCACTAAACACATTCCTTAAATTGTAGCCATTTGTTGAGTTTTTTTTTTGGTGTTTAATCCGCATATATATCACCATTGCCCTTGATTTTCTTGACTGTATATCTCTTGAATGTCAACATATACACGTGTCATTTAGTTTACGAAGTTTTCTCAATGCCGAGAACCTCGATCAGAGAGTAAAAAAGGCGTAAGGTTGACAATGGTGTAAAATTAAAATCGGATATACCGGGCTAGGATTCGAGTTACAGGAACAAGGGCCAAACCAACCACCCAAGAATGGAATCGTCGAGCGAAAACACTTGACAACCTCCTAGAAGCAGCCTTTCTTGCCACCAGACCTTTCTCCATCAATTAGGAATCTGATGCCGTCACTAAACACATTCCTTAAATTGTAGCCATTTGTTGAGTTTTTTTTTGGTGTTTAATCCGCATATATATCACCATTGCCCTTGATTTTCTTGACTGTATATCTCTTGAATGTCAACATATACATGTGTCATTTAGTTTACGAAGATTTTTCAATGTCGAGAACCTCGATCAGAGAGTAAAAAAGGCGTAAGGTTCACAATGGTGTAAAATTAAAATGGGATATACCGGGCTAGAATTCGAATTACAGGAACAAGGGCCAAACCAACCACCCAAGAATGGATTCGTCGAGCGAAAACACTTGACAACCTCCTAGAAACAGTTTTTCTTGCCAGCAGACCTTTCTCCATCAATTTGGAATCTGATGCCGTCACTAAACACATTCCTTAAATTGTAGCCATTTGTTGAGTTGTTTTTTTTTGGTGTTTAATCCGCATATATATCACCATTGCCCTTGATTTTCTTGACTGTATATCTCTTAAATGTCAATATATACACGTGTGATTTAGTTTAAGAAGATTTTTCAATGCCGAGAACCTCGATCAGAGAGTAAAAAAGGCGTAAGGTTCACAATGGTGTAAAATTAAAATGGGATATACCGGGCTAGGATTCGAGTTACAGGAACAAGGGTCAAACCAACCACCCAAGAATGGAATCGTCGAGCGAAAACACTTAACAACCTCCTAGAAGCAGTTTTTCTTGCCACCAGACCTTTCTACATCAATTAGGAATCTAATGCCGTCACTAAACACATTCCTTAAATTGTAGCCATTTGTTGAGTGTTTTTTTTTTGTGTCTAATCCGCGTATATATCACCATTGCCCTTGATTTTCTTGACCGTATATCTCTTAAATGTCAATATATACACGTGTGATTTAGTTTACGAAGATTTTTCAATGCCGAGAACCTTGATCAGAGAGTAAAAAAGGCGTAAGGTTCACAATGGTGTAAGATTAAAATCGGATATACCGGGTTAGGATTCGAGTTACAGGAACACGGGCCAAACCGACCACCCAAGAATGGAATCGTCGAGCGAAAACACTTGACAACCTCCTAGAAGCAGCTTTTCTTGCCACCAGAACTTTCTCCATCAATTACGAATCTGATGTCGTCTCTAAACACATTACTTAAATTGTAGCCATTTGTTGAGTGTATTTTTTTTGGTGTTTAATCTGCATATATATCAACATTGCCCATGATTTTCTTGACTGTATAGTTCTTAAATGTCAACATATACACGTGTGATTTACTTTATGAAGATTTTTCAATGCCGAGAACCTCGATCAGAGAGTAAAAAAGCGTAAGGTTCACAATGGTGTAAAATTAAAATGGGATATACCGGGCTAGGATTCGAGTTACTGGAACAAGGGCTAAACGAACCACCCTAGAATGGTATCGTCGAGCGAAAACACTTAACAACCTCCTAGAAGCAGCTTTTCTTGCCACCAGACCTTTCTCCATCAAGTAAGAATCTGATGCCGTCACTAAACACATTCCTTAAATTTTAGCCATTTGTGGAGTGTTTTTTTGGTGTCTAATCCGCATATATTTCACCATTGCCCTTGATTTTCTTGACGGTATATCTCTTAAATGTCAACATATACACGTGTGATTTAGTTTACGAAGATTTTTCAATGTCGAGATCCTCGATCAGAGAGTAAAAAAGGCATAAGGTTCACAATGGTGTAACATTAAAACGGGATATAACGGGCTAGGCTTTGAGTTACATGAACAAGGGCCAAACCAACCACCCAAGAATGGAATCGTCGAGCGAAAACACTTGACAACCTCCTAGAAGCAGCTTTTCTTTCCACCAGACCTTTCTCCATTAAGTAAGAATCTGATGCTGTCACTAAACACATTCCTGGAATTGTGGCCATTTGTTGAGTGTTTTTTTTTTTGGTGTCTAATCCGGATATATATCACCATTGCCCTCGATTTTCTTGACTGTATATCTCCTAAATGTAAACATATACACGTGTGATTTAGTTTACGAAGATTTTTCAATGCCGAGAACCTTGATCAGAGAGTAAAAAAGGCGTAAGGTTCACAATGGTGTAAAATTAAAATCGGATATACCGGACTAGGATTCGAGTTACAGGAACAAGGGCCAAACCAACCACCCAAGAATGGAATCGTCGAGCGAAAACACTTGACAAATTCCTAGAAGCAGCTTTTCTTTCCACCAGACCTTTCTCCATCAATTAGGATTCTGATGCCGTCACTAAACACATTCCTTAAATTGTAGCCATTTGTTGACTGTATATCTCTTGAATGTCAACATATACAGGTGTCATTTAGTTTACGAAGTTTTTTCAATGCCGAGAACCTCGATCAGAGAGTAAAAAAGGCGTAAGTTTCACAATGGTGTTAAATTAAAATGGGATATACCGGGCTAGGATTCGAGTTACAGGAACAAGGGCCAAACCAACCACCCAAGAATGGAATCGTCGAGCGAAAACACTTGACAAGCTCCTAGAAACAGCTTTTCTTGCCAGCAGACCTTTCTCCATCAATTTGGATTCTGATGCCGTCACTAAACACGTTCCTTAAATTGTAGCCATTTGTTGAGTGTTTTCTTTTTGGTGTCTAATCCGCATATATATCACCATTTCCCTTGATTTTCTTGACTGTATATCTCTTAAATATAAACATATTCACGTGTGATTTAGTTTACGAAGATTTTTCAATGCCGAGAACCTTGATCAGAGAGTAAAAAAGGCGTAAGGTTCACAATGGTGTAAAATTAAAATCGGATATACCGGGCTAGGATTCGAGTTACAGGAACAAGGGCCAAACCAACCACCCAAGAATGGAATCGTCGAGCGAAAACACTTGACAACCTCCTAGAAGCAGCTTTTCTTGCCACCAGACCTTTCTCCATCAATTAGGAATCTGATGCCGTCACTAAACACATTCCTTAAATAGTAGCCATTTGTTGAGTTTTTACTTTTTGGTGTTTAATCCGCAAATATATCACCATTGCCCTTGATTTTCTTTACTGTATATCTCTTAATTGTCAACATATACACGTGTGATTTAGTTTACGAAGATTTTTCAATGCCGAGAACCTCGATCAGAGAGTAAAAAAGCGTAAGGTTCACAATGGTGTAACATTAAAATGGGATATAATGGGCTAGGCTTTGAGTTACATGAACAAGGGCCAAACCAACCACCCAAGAATGGAATCGTCGAGCGAAAACACTTGACAACCTCCTAGAAGCAGCTTTTCTTTCCACCAGACCTTTCTCCATCATGTAAGAATCTGATGCTGTCACTAAACACATTCCTTGAATTGTGGCCATTTGTTGAGTGTTTTTTTTTTGGTGTCTAATCCGCATATATATCACCATTGCCCTCGATTTTCTTGACTGTATATCTCTTAAATGTCAACATATACACGTGTGATTTAGTTTACGAAGATTTTTCAATGCCGAGAACCTTGATCAGAGAGTAAAAAAGGCGTAAGGTTCACAATGGTGTAAAATTAAAATCGGATATACCGGACTAGGATTCGAGTTACAGGAACAAGGGCCAAACCAACCACCCAAGAATGGAATCATCGAGCGAAAACACTTGACAACCTCCTAGAAGCACCTTTTCTTGCCACCAGACCTTTCTCCAAAAATTAGGAATCTGATGCCGTCACTAAACACGTTCCTTAAATTGTAGCCATTTGTTGAGTGTTTTTTTTTGGTGTCTAATCCGCATATATATCACAATTGCCCTTGATTTTCTTGACTGTATATCTCTTAAATATCAACATATACACGTGTGATTTAGTTTACGAAGATTTTTCAATGCCGAGAACCTTGATCAGAGAGTAAAAAAGGCGTAAGGTTCACAATGGTGTAAAATTAAAATGGGATATACCGGGCTAGGATTCGAGTTACTGGTACAAGGGCTAAACCAACCTCCCAAGAATGGAATCGTCGAGTGAAAACACTTAACAACCTCCTAGAAGCAGCTTTTCTTGCCACCAGACCTTTCTCCATCAATTACGAATCTGATGTCGTCTCTAAACACATTACTTAAATTGTAGCCATTTGTGGAGTGTTTTTTTGGTGTCTAATCCGCATATATTTCACCATTGCCCTTGATTTTCTTGATAGTATATCTCTTAAATGTCAACATATACACGTGTGATTTAGTTTACGAAGATTTTTCAATGCCGAGAACCTCGATCAGAGAGTAAAAAAGGCATAAGGTTCACAATGGTGTAACATTAAATTGGGATATAACGGGCTAGGCTTTGAGTTACATGAACAAGGGCCAAACCAACCACCCAAGAATGGAATCGTCAAGCGAAAACACTTGACAACTTCCTAGAAGCAGCTTTTCTTGCCACCAGACCTTTCTCCATCAATTAGGAATCTGATGCCGTCACTACACACATTCCTTAAATTGTAGCCATTTGTTGAGTGTTTTTTTTTGGTGTTTAATCCGCATATATATCACCATTGCCCTTGATTTTCTTGACTGTATATCTCTTGAATGTCAACATATACACGTGTCATTTAGTTTACGAAGTTTTTTCAATGCCGAGAACCTCGATCAGAGAGTAAAAAAGGCGTAAGTTTCACAATGGTGTTAAATTAAAATGGGATATACCGGGCTAGGATTCGAGTTACAGGAACAAGGGCTAAACCAACCACCCAAAAATGGAATCGTCGAGCGAAAACACTTGACAAACTCCTAGAAACAGCTTTTCTTGCCAGCAGACCTTTCTCCATCAATTTGGATTCTGATGCCGTCACTAAACACGTTCCTTAAATTGTAGCCATTTGTTGAGTGTTTTCTTTTTGGTGTCTAATCCGCATATATATCACCATTGCCCTTGATTTTCTTGACTGTATATCTCTTAAATATCAACATATTCACGTGTGATTTAGTTTACGAAGATTTTTCAATGCCGAGAACCTTGATCAGAGAGTAAAAAAGGCGTAAGGTTCACAATGGTGAAAAATTAAAATCGGATATACCGGGCTAGGATTCGAGTTACAGGAACAAGGGCCAAACCAACCACCCAAGAATGGAATCGTCGAGCGAAAACACTTGACAACCTCCTAGAAGCAGCTTTTCTTGCCAGCAGACCTTTCTCCATCAATTAGGAATCTGATGCCGTCACTAAACACATTCCTTAAATTGTAGCCATTTGTTGAGTTTTTTTTTGGTGTCTAATCCGCATATATATCACCATTGCCCTTGATTTTCTTGATTGTATATCTCTTAAATGTCAACATATACACGTGTGATTTAGTTTACGAAGATTTTTCAATGCCGAGAACCTCGATCAGAGAGAGAAAAAAAGGCGTAAGGTTCACAATGGTGTAAAATTAAAATGGGATATACCGGGCTAGAATTCGAGTTACAGGAACAAGGGCCAAACCAACCACCCAAGAATGGAATCGTCGAGCGAAAACACTTAACAACCTCCTAGAAGCAGACCTTTCTCCATCAATTAGGAATCTAATGCCGTCACTAAACACATTCCTTAAATTGTAGCCATTTGTTGAGTGTTTTTTTTGTGTCTAATTCGCGTATATATCACCATTGCCCTTGATTTTCTTGACTGTATATCTCTTAAATGTCAATATATACACGTGTGATTTAGTTTACGAAGATTTTTCAAAGCCGAGAACCTTGATCAGAGAGTAAAAAAGGCGTAAGGTTCACAATGGTGTAAGATTAAAATCGGATATACCGGGCTAGGATTCGAGTTACAGGAACAAGGGCTAAACCAACCACCCAAGAATGGAATCGTCGAGCGAAAACACTTAACAACCTCCTAGAAGCAGCTTTTCTTACCACCAGACCTTTCTCCATCAATTTGGAATCTGATGCCGTCACTAAACACATTCCTTAAATTGTATCCATTTGTGGAGTGTTTTTTTGGTGTATAATACGCATATATTTCACCATTGCCCTTGATTTTCTTGACTGTATATCTCTTAAATGTCAACATATACACGTGTGATTTAGTTTACGAAGCTTTTTCAATGCCGAGAACCTTGATCAGAGAGTAAAAAAGGCGTAAGGTTCACAATGGTGTAACATTAAAATCGGATATACCGGGCTAGGCTTTGAGTTACATGAACAAGGGCCAAACCAACCACCCAAGAATGGAATCGTCGAGCGAAAACACTTGACAACCTCCTAGAAACAGCTTTTCTTGCCAGCAGACCTTTCTCCATCAATTTGGATTCTGATGCCGTCACTAAACACGTTCCTTAAATTGTAGCCATTTGTTGAGTGTTTTCTTTTTGGTGTCTAATCCGCATATATATCACCATTGCCTTTGATTTTCTTGACTGTATATCTCTTAAATATCAACATATTCACGTGTGATTTAGTTTACGAAGATTTTTCAATGCCGAGAACCTTGATCAGAGAGTAAAAAAGGCGTAAGGTTCACAATGGTGAAAAATTAAAATCGGATATACCGGGCTAGGATTCGAGTTACAGGAACAAGGGCCAAACCAACCACCCAAGAATGGAATCGTCGAGCGAAAACACTTGACAACCTCCTAGAAGCAGCTTTTCTTGCCACCAGACCTTTTTCCATCAATTAGGAATCTGATGCCGTCACTAAACACATTCCTTAAATTGTAGCCATTTGTTGAGTTTTTTTTTTTTGGTGTCTAATCCGCATATATATCATCATTGCCCTTGATTTTCTTGATTGTATATCTCTTAAATGTCAACATATACACGTGTGATTTAGTTTACGAAGATTTTTCAATGCCGAGAACCTCGATCAGAGAGAAAAAAAGGCGTAAGGTTCACAATGGTGTAAAATTAAAATGGGATATACCGGGCTAGAATTCGAGTTACAGGAACAAGGGCCAAACCAACCACCCAAGAATGGAATCGTCGAGCGAAAACACTTAACAACCTCCTAGAAGCAGACCTTTCTCCATCAATTAGGAATCTAATGCCGTCACTAAACACATTCCTTAAATTGTAGCCATTTGTTGAGTGTTTGTTTTGTGTCTAATTCGCGTATATATCACCATTGCCCTTGATTTTCTTGACTGTATATCTCTTAAATGTCAATATATACACGTGTGATTTAGTTTACGAAGATTTTTCAATGCCGAGAACCTTGATCAGAGAGTAAAAAAGGCGTAAGGTTCACAATGGTGTAAGATTAAAATCGGATATACCGGGCTAGGATTCGAGTTACAGGAACAAGGGCTAAACCAACCACCCAAGAATGGAATCGTCGAGCGAAAACACTTAACAACCTCCTAGAAGCAGCTTTTCTTACCACCAGACCTTTCTCCATCAATTTGGAATCTGATGCCGTCACTAAACACATTCCTTAAATTGTAGCCATTTGTTGAGTTTTTTTTTTTTTTGGTGTTTAATCCGCATATATATCACCATTGCCCTTGATTTTCTAGACTGTATATCTCTTAAATGTCAACATATACACGTGTGATTTAGTTTACGAAGATTTTTCAATGCCGAGAACCTCGATCAGAGAGTAAAAAAGGCGTCAGATTCACAATGGTGTAAAATTAAAATGGGATATACCGGGCTAGAATTCGAGTTACAGGAACAAGGGCCAAACCAACCACCCAAGAATGGAATCGTCGAGCGAAAACACTTAACAACCTCCTAGAAGCAGTTTTTCTTGCCACCAGACCTTTCTCCATCAATTAGGAATCTGATGCCGTCACTAAACACATTCCTTAAATTGTAGCCATTTGCTGAGTGTTTTTTTTTGTGTCTAATCCGCGTATATATCACCATTGCCCTTGATTTTCTTGACTGTATATCTCTTAAATGTCAATATATACACGTGTGATTTAGTTTACGAAGATTTTTCAATGTCGAGAACTTTGATCAGAGAGTAAAAAATGCGTAAGGTTCACAATGGTGTAAGATTAAAATCGGATATACCGGGCTAGGATTCGAGTTACAGGAACAAGGGCCAAACCAACCACCCAAGAATGGAATCGTCGAGCGAAAACACTTGACAACCTCCTAGAAGCAGCTTTTCTTGCCACCAGACCTTTCTCCATCAATTAGGAATCTGATGTCGTCTCTAAACACATTACTTAAATTGTAGCCATTTGTTGAGTGTATTTTTTTTGGTGTTTAATCTGCATATATATCACCATTGCCCATGATTTTCTTGACTGTATATCTCTTAAATGTCAACATATACACGTGTGATTTAGTTTACGAAGATTTTTCAATGCCGAGAACCTCGATCAGAGAGTAAAAAAGGCGTAAGTTTCACAATGGTGTAAAATTAAAATGGGATATACCGGGCTAGGATTCGAGTTACAGGAACAAGGGCTAAACCAACCACCCAAGAATGGAATCGTCGAGCGAAAACACTTAACAACATCCTAGAAGCAGCTTTTCTTACCACCAGACCTTTCTCCATCAATTAAGAATCTGATGCCGTCACTAAACACATTCCTTAAATTGTAGCCATTCGTGGAGTGTTTTTTTGGTGTATAATCCGCATATATTTCACCATTGCCCTTGATTTTCTTGACGGTATATCTCTTAAATGTCACATATACACGTGTGATTTAGTTTACGAAGATTTTTCAATGTCGAGAACCTCGATCAGAGAGTAAAAAAGGCATAAGGTTCACAATGGTGTAACATTAAAATGGGATATAACGGGCTAGGCTTTGAGTCACATGAACAAGGGCCAAACCAACCACCCAAGAATGGAATCGTCGAGCGAAAACCCTTGAGAACCTCCTAGAAGCAGCTTTTCTTTCCACCAGACCTTTCTCCATCATTTAGGAATCTGATGCCGTCACTAAACACATTCCTTAAATTGTAGCCATTTGTTGAGTGTTTTTTTTGGTGTCTAATCCGCATATATATCACCATTTCCCTCGATTTTCTTGACTGTATATCTCTTAAATGTCAACATATACACGTGTGATTTAGTTTACGAAGATTTTTCAATGCCGAGAACCTTGATCAGAGAGTAAAAAAGGGGTAAGGTTCACAATGGTGTAACATTAAAATGGGATATAACGGGCTAGGCTTTGAGTTACATGAACAAGGGCCAAACCAACCACCCAAGAATGGAATCGTCGAGTGAAAACACTTGACAACCTCCTAGAAGCAGCTTTTCTTTCCACCAGACCTTTCTCGATCAATTAGGAATCTGATGCCGTCACTAAACACATTCCTTAAATTGTGGCCATTTGTTGAGTGTTTTTTTTTGTGTCTAATCCGCATATATATCACCATTTCCCTCCATTTTCTTGACTGTATATCTCTTGAATGTCAACATATACACGTGTCATTTAGTTTACGAAGTTTTTTCAATGCCGAGAACCTCGATCAGAAAGTAAAAAAGGAGTAAGGTTCACAATGGTGTAAAATTAAAATGGGATATACCGGGCTAGGATTCGAGTTACAAGAACAAGGGCCAAACCAACCACCCAAGAATGGAATCGTCAAGCGAAAACACTTGACAACCTCCTAGAAACAGCTTTTCTTGCCAGCAGACCTTTCTCCATCAATTTGGAATCTGATGCCGTCACTAAACACATTCCTTAAATTGTAGCCATTTGTTGAGTTTTTTTTTTTGGTGTTTAATCCGCATATATATCACCATTGCCCTTGATTTTCTAGACTGTATATCTCTTAAATGTCAACATATACACGTGTGATTTAGTTTACGAAGATTTTTCAATGCCGAAAACCTCGATCAGAGAGTAAAAAAGGCGTAAGATTCACAATGGTGTAAAATTAAAATGGGATATACCGGGCTAGAATTCGAGTTACAGGAACAAGGGCCAAACCAACCACCCAAGAATGGAATCGTCGAGCGAAAACACTTAACAACCTCCTAGAAGCAGTTTTTCTTGCCACCAGACCTTTCTCCATCAATTAGGAATCTGATGCCGTCACTAAACACATTCCTTAAATTGTAGCCATTTGCTGAGTGTTTTTTTTGTGTCTAATCCGCGTATATATCACCATTGCCCTTGATTTTCTTGACTGTATATCTCTTAAATGTCAATATATACACGTGTGATTTAGTTTACGAAGATTTTTCAATGTCGAGAACTTTGATCAGAGAGTAAAAAATGCGTAAGGTTCACAATGGTGTAAGATTAAAATCGGATATACCGGGCTAGGATTCGAGTTACAGGAACAAGGGCCAAACCAACCACCCAAGAATGGAATCGTCGAGCGAAAACACTTGACAACCTCCTAGAAGCAGCTTTTCTTGCCACCAGACCTTTCTCCATCAATTAGGAATCTGATGTCGTCTCTAAACACATTACTTAAATTGTAGCCATTTGTTGAGTGTATTTTTTTTGGTGTTTAATCTGCATATATATCACCATTGCCCATGATTTTCTTGACTGTATATCTCTTAAATGTCAACATATACACGTGTGATTTAGTTTACGAAGATTTTTCAATGCCGAGAACCTCGATCAGAGAGTAAAAAAGGCGTAAGTTTCACAATGGTGTAAAATTAAAATGGGATATACCGGGCTAGGATTCGAGTTACAGGAACAAGGGCTAAACCAACCACCCAAGAATGGAATCGTCTAGCGAAAACACTTAACAACATCCTAGAAGCAGCTTTTCTTACCACCAGACCTTTCTCCATCAATTAAGAATCTGATGCCGTCACTAAACACATTCCTTAAATTGTAGCCATTCGTGGAGTGTTTTTTTGGTGTATAATCCGCATATATTTCACCATTGCCCTTGATTTTCTTGACGGTATATCTCTTAAATGTCAACATATACACGTGTGATTTAGTTTACGAAGATTTTTCAATGTCGAGAACCTCGATCAGAGAGTAAAAAAGGCATAAGGTTCACAATGGTGTAACATTAAAATGGGATATAACGGGCTAGGCTTTGAGTCACATGAACAAGGGCCAAACCAACCACCCAAGAATGGAATCGTCGAGCGAAAACCCTTGAGAACCTCCTAGAAGCAGCTTTTCTTTCCACCAGACCTTTCTCCATCATTTAGGAATCTGATGCCGTCACTAAACACATTCCTTAAATTGTAGCCATTTGTTGAGTGTTTTTTTTTTGGTGTCTAATCCGCATATATATCACCATTTCCCTCGATTTTCTTGACTGTATATCTCTTAAATGTCAACATATACACGTGTGATTTAGTTTACGAAGATTTTTCAATGCCGAGAACCTTGATCAGAGAGTAAAAAAGGGGTAAGGTTCACAATGGTGTAACATTAAAATGGGATATAACGGGCTAGGCTTTGAGTTACATGAACAAGGGCCAAACCAACCACCCAAGAATGGAATCGTCGAGTGAAAACACTTGACAACCTCCTAGAAGCAGCTTTTCTTTCCACCAGACCTTTCTCGATCAATTAGGAATCTGATGCCGTCACTAAACACATTCCTTAAATTGTGGCCATTTGTTAAGTGTTTTTTTTTTTGTGTCTAATCCGCATATATATCACCATTTCCCTCCATTTTCTTGACTGTATATCTCTTGAATGTCAACATATACACGTGTCATTTAGTTTACGAAGTTTTTTCAATGCCGAGAACTTCGATCAGAGAGTAAAAGAGGCGTAAGGTTCACAATGGTGTAAAATTAAAATGGGATATACCGGGCTAGGATTCGAGTTACAGGAACAAGGGCCAAACCAACCACCCAAGAATGGAATCGTCAAGCGAAAACACTTGACAACCTCCTAGAAACAGCTTTTCTTGCCAGCAGACCTTTCTCCATCAATTTGGAATCTGATGCCGTCACTAAACACATTCCTTAAATTGTAGCCATTTGTTGAGTTTTTTTTTTTTGGTGTTTAATCCGCATATATATCACCATTGCCCTTGATTTTCTAGACTGTATATCTCATAAATGTCAACATATACACGTGTGATTTTGTTTACGAAGATTTTTCAATGCCGAGAACCTCGATCAGAGAGTAAAAAAGGCGTAAGATTCACAATGGTGTAAAATTAAAATGGGATATACCGGGCTAGAATTCGAGTTACAGGAACAAGGGCCAAACCAACCACCCAAGAATGGAATCGTCGAGCGAAAACACTTAACAACCTCCTAGAAGCAGTTTTTCTTGCCACCAGACCTTTCTCCATCAATTAGGAATCTGATGCCGTCACTAAACATATTCCTTAAATTGTAGCCATTTGCTGAGTGTTTTTTTGTGTCTAATCCGCGTATATATCACCATTGTCCTTGATTTTCTTGACTGTATATCTCTTAAATGTCAATATATACACGTGTGATTTAGTTTACGAAGATTTTTCAATGCCGAGAACTTCGATCAGAGAGTAAAAAGGGCGTAAGGTTCACAATGGTGTAAGATTAAAATGGGATATACCGGGCTAGGATTTGAGTTACAGGAACAATGGCCAAACCAACCACCCAAGAATGGAATCGTCGAGCGAAAACACTTGTCAACCTCCTAGAAGCAGCTTTTCTTGCCACCAGACCTTTCTCCATCAATTAGGAATCTGATGCTGTCTCTAAACACATTACTTAAATTGTAGCCATTTGTTGAGTGTATTTTTTTTGGTGTTTAATCTGCAATATATATCACCATTGCCCATGATTTTCTTGACTGTATATCTCTTAAATGTCAACATATACACGTGTGATATAGTTTACGAAGATTTTTCAATGCCGAGAACCTCGATCAGAGAGTAAAAAAGGTGTAAGGTTCACAATGGTGTAAAATTAAAATGGGATATACCGGGCTAGGATTCGAGTTACAGGAACAAGGGCTAAACCAACCACCCAAGAATGGAATCGTCGAGCGAAAACACTTGACAACCTCCTAGAAGCAGCTTTTCTTGCCAGCAGACCTTTCTCCATCAATTAGGAATCTGATGCCGTCACTAAACACATTCCTTAAATGGTAGCCATTTGTTGAGTTTTTTTTTTTGGTGTTTAATCCGCATATATATCACCATTGCCCTTGATTTTCTTTACTGTATATCTCTTAATTGTCAACATATACACGTGTGATTTAGTTTACGAAGATTTTTCACTGCCGAGAAGCTAGATCAGAGAGTAAAAAAGGCGTAAGGTTCACAATGGTGTAAAATTAAAATGGGATATACCGGGCTAGGATTCGAGTTACAGGAACAAGGGCTAAACAAACCACCCAAGAATGGAATCGTCGAGCGAAAACACTTGACAACCTCCTAGAAGCAGCTTGTCTTGCCACCAGACCTTTCTCAATCAATTAGGAATCTGATGCCGTCACTAAACACATTACTTAAATTGTAGCCATTTGTTGAGTGTTTTTTTGGTGTTTAATCCGCATATATATCACCATTGCCCTTGATTTTCTTGACTGTATATCTCTTGAATGTCAACATATACACATGTCATTTAGTTTACGAAGTTTTTTCAATGCCGAGAACCTCGATCAGAGAGTAAAAAAGGCGTAAGGTTCACAATGGTGTAAAATTAAAATGGGATATACCGGGCTAGTATTCGAGTTACAGGAACAAGGGCCAAACCAACCACCCAAGAATGGAATCGTCGAGCGAAAACACTTGACAACCTCCTAGAAACAGCTTTTCTTGCCAGCAGACCTTTCTCCATCAATTTGGAATCTGATGACGTCACTAAACACATTCCTTAAATTGTAGCCATTTGTTGAGTGTTTTCTTTTTGGTGTCTAATCCGCATATATATCACCATTGCCCTTGATTTTCTTGACTGTATATCTCTTAAATATCAACATATACACGTGTGATTTAGTTTACGAAGATTTTTCAATGCCGAGAACCTTGATCAGAGAGTAAAAAAGGCGTAAGGTTCACAATGGTGTAAAATTAAAATCGGGTATACCGGGCTAGGATTCGAGTTACAGGAACAAGGGCCAAACCAACCACCCAAGAATGGAATCGTCGAGCGAAAACACTTGACAACCTCCTAGAAGCAGCTTTTCTTGCCACCAGACCTTTCTCCATCAATTAGGAATCTGATGCCGTCACTAAACACATTCCTTAAATAGTAGCCATTTGTTGAGGTTTTTTTTTTTTGGTGTTTAATCCGCATATATATCACCATTGCCCTTGATTTTCTTTACTGTATATCTCTTAATTGTCAACATATACACGTGTGATTTAGTTTACGAAGATTTTTCACTGCCGAGAAGCTAGATCAGAGAGTAAAAAAGGCGTAAGGTTCACAATGGTGTAAAATTAAAATGGGATATACCGGGCTAGAATTCGAGTTACAGGAACAAGGGCCAAACCAACCACCCAAGAATGGAATCGTAGAGCGAAAACACTTAACAACCTCCTAGAAGAAGTTTTTCTTGCCACCAGACCTTTCTCCATCAATTAGGAATCTAATGCCGTCACTAAACACATTCCTTAAATTGTAGCCATTTGTTGAGTGTTTTTTTTTTGTGTCTAATCCGCGTATATATCACCGTTGCCCTTGATTTTCTTGACTGTATATCTCTTAAATGTCAATATATACACGTGTGATTTAGTTTACGAGGATTTTTCAATGCCGAGAACCTTGATCAGAGAGTAAAAAGGGCGTAAGGTTCACAATGGTGTAAGATTAAAATCGGATATACCGGGCTAGGATTCGAGTTACAGGAACAAGGGCCAAACCAACCACCCAAGAATGGAATCGTCGAGCGAAAACACTTGACAACCTCCTAGAAGCAGCTTTTCTTGCCACCAGACCTTTCTCCATCAATTAGGAATCTGATGCCGTCACTAAACACATTCCTTAAATTGTAGCCATTTGTTGAGTTTTTTTTTTTGGTGTTTAATCCGCATATATATCACCATTGCCCTTGATTTTATTGACTGTATATCTCTTAAATGTCAACATATACACGAGTGATTTAGTTTACGAAGATTTTTCAATGCCGAGAACCTCGATCAGAGAGTAAAAAAGGCGTAAGGTTTACAATGGTGTAAAATTAAAATGGGAAATACCGGGCTAGAATTCGAGTTACAGGAACAAGGGCTAAACCAACCACCCAAGAATGGAATCGTCGAGCGAAAACACTTAACAACCTCCTAGAAGCAGTTTTTCTTGCCACCAGACCTTTCTCCATCAATTAGGAATCTAATGCCGTCACTAAACACATTCCTTAAATTGTAGCCATTTGTTGAATGTTTTTTTTTTGTGTCTAATCTGCATATATATCACCATTGCCCTTGATATTCTTGACTGTATATCTCTTAAATGTCAATATATACACGTGTGATTTAGTTTACGAAGATTTTTCAATGCCGAGAACCTTGATCAGAGAATAAAAAAGGCGTAAGGTTCACAATGGTGTAAGATTAAAATGGGATATACCGGGCTAGAATTCGAGTTACAGGAACAAGGGCCAAACCAACCACCCAAGAATGGAATCGTCGAGCGAAAACACTTAACAACCTCCTAGAAGCAGTTTTTCTTGCCACCAGACCTTTCTCCATCAATTAGGAATCTAATGCCGTCACTAAACACATTCCTTAAATTGTAGCCATTTGTTGAGTGTTTTTTTTGTGTCTAATCCGCGTATATATCACCATTGCCCTTGATTTTCTTGACTGTATATCTCTTAAATGTCAATATATACACGTGTGATTTAGTTTACGAGGATTTTTCAATGCCGAGAACCTTGATCAGAGAGTAAAAAGGGCGTAAGGTTCACAATGGTGTAAGATTAAAATCGGATATACCGGGCTAGGATTCGAGTTACAGGAACAAGGGCCAAACCAACCACCCAAGAATGGAATCGTCGAGCGAAAACACTTGACAACCTCCTCGAAGCAGCTTTTCTTGCCACCAGACCTTTCTCCATCAATTAGGAATCTGATGCCGTCACTAAACACATTCCTTAAATTGTAGCCATTTGTTGAGTTTTTTTTTTGGTGTTTAATCCGCATATATATCACCATTGCCCTTGATTTTATTGACTGTATATCTCTTAAATGTCAACATATACACGTGTGATTTAGTTTACGAAGATTTTTCAATGCCGAGAACCTCGATCAGAGAGTAAAAAAGGCGTAAGGTTCACAATGGTGTAAAATTAAAATGGGAAATACCGGGCTAGAATTCGAGTTACAGGAACAAGGGCTAAACCAACCACCCAAGAATGGAATCGTCGAACGAAAACACTTAACAACCTCCTAGAAGCAGTTTTTCTTGCCACCAGACCTTTCTCCATCAATTAGGAATCTAATGCCGTCACTAAACACATTCCTTAAATTGTAGCCTTTTGTTGAATGTTTTTTTTTTGTGTCTAATCTGCATATATATCACCACTGCCCTTGATATTCTTGACTCTATATCTCTTAAATGTCAATATATACACGTGTGATTTAGTTTACGAAGATTTTTCAATGCCGAGAACCTTGATCAGAGAATAAAAAAGGCGTAAGGTTCACAATGGTGTAAGATTAAAATCGGATATACCGGGCTAGGATTCGAGTTACTGGAACAAGGTCCAAACCAACCACCCAAGAATGGAATCGTTGAGCGAAAACACTTGACAACCTCCTAAAAGCAGCTTTTCTTACCACCAGACCTTTCTCCATCAATTAGGAATCTGGTGCCATCTCTAAACACATTACTTAAATTGTAGCCATTTTTTGAGTGTATTTTTTTGGTGTTTAATCTGCATATATATCACCATTGCCCATGATTTTCTTAACTGTATATCTCTTAAATGTCAACATATACACGTGTGAGTTAGTTTACGAAGATTTTTTAATGCCGAGAACCTCGATCAGAGAGTAAAAAAGGCGTAAGGTTCACAATGGTGTAAAATTAAAATGGGATATACCGGGCTAGGATTCGAGTTACAGGAACAAGGGCTAAACCAACCACCCAAGAATGGAATCGTCGAGCGAAAACACTTGACAACCTCCTAGAAGCAGCTTTTCTTGCCACCAGACCTTTCTCCATCAATTAGGAATCTGATGCCGTCACTAAACACATTACTTAAATTCTAGCCATTTGTTGAGTGTTTTTTTTGGTGTTTAATCCGCATATATATCTCCATTGCCCTTGATTTTCTTGACTGTATATCTCTTGAATGTCAACATATACACGTGTCATTTAGTTTACGAAGTTTTTTCAATGCCAAGAACCTCGATCAGAGAGTAAAAAAGGCGTAAGCTTCACAATGGTGTAAAATTAAAATGGGATATACCGGGATAGGATTCGAGTTACAGGAACAAGGGCCAAACTAACCACCCAAGAATGGAATCGTCGAGCGAAAACACTTGACAACCTACTAGAAACATCTTTTCTTGCCAGCAGACCTTTCTCCATCAATTTGGAATCTGATGCCGTCACTAAACACATTCCTTAAATTATAGCCATTTGTTGAGTGTTTTCTTTTTGGTGTCTAATCCGCATATATATCACCATTGCCCTTGATTTTCTTGACTGTATATCTCTTAAATATCAACATATACACGTGTAATTTAGTGTACGAAGATTTTTCAATGCCGAGAACCTTGATCAGAGAGTAAAGAAGGCGTAAGGTTCACAATGGTGTAAAATTAAAATCGGATATACCGGGCTAGGATTCGAGTTACAGGAAGAAGGGCCAAACCAACCACCCAAGAATGGAATCGTCGAGCGAAAACACTTGACAACCTCCAAGAAGCAGCCTTTCTTGCCACCAGACCTTTCTCCATCAATTTGGAATCTGATGCCGTCACTAAACACATTCCTTAAATTGTAGCCATTTGTTGAGTTTTTTCTTTTTGGTGTCTAATCCGCATATATATCACCATTGCCCTTGATTTTCGTGACTATATATCTCTTAAATGTCAACATATACACATGTGATTTAGTTTACGAAGATTTTTCAATGCCGAGAACCTCGATCAGAGCGTAAAAAAGGCGTAAGGTTCACAATGGTGTAAAATTAAAATGGGATATACCGGGCTAGAATTCGAGTTACCGGAACACGGGCCAAACCAACCACCCAAGAATGGAATCGTCGAGCGAAAACACTTAACAACCTCCTAGAAGAAGTTTTTCTTGCCACCAGACCTTTCTCCATCAATTAGGAATCAGATACCGTCACTAAACACATTCCTTAAATTGTAGCCATTTGCTGAGTGTTTTTTTTTGTGTCTAATCCGCGTATATATCACCATTGCCCTTGATTTTCTTGACTGTATATCTCTCAAATGTCAATATATACACGTGTGATTTAGTTTACGAAGATTTTTCAATGCCGAGAACCTTGATCAGAGATTAAAAAAGGCGTAAGGTTCACAATGGTGTAAGATTAAAATCGGATATACCGGGCTAGGATTCGAGTTAAAGGAACAAGGGCCAAAACAACCACCCAAGAATGGAATTGTCGAGCGAAAACAATTGACAACCTCCTAGAAGCAGCTTTTTTTGCCACCAGACCTTTCTCCATCAATTAGGAATCTGATGCCGTCACTAAACACATTACTTAAATTGTAGCCATTTGTTGAGTGTATTTTTTTTTGGTGTTTAATCTGCATATATATCACCATTGCCCTTGATTTTCTTGACTGTATATCTCTTAAATGTCAACATATACACATGTGATTTAGTTTACGAAGATTTTTCAATGCCGAGAACCTCGATCAGAGAGTAAAAAAGGCGTAAGGTTCACAATGGTGTAAAATTAAAATGGGATATACCGGGCTAGGATTCTAGTTACAGGAACAAGGGCCAAACCAACCACCCAAGAATGGAATCGTCGAGCGAAAACACTTGACAACCTCCTAGAAGCAGCTTTTCTTGCCACCACACATTTCTCCATCAATTAGGAATCTGATGCCGTCACTAAAAACATTTCTTAAATTGTAGCCATTTGTTGAGTGTTTTTTTTGGTGTCTAATCCGCATATATATCACCATTGCCCTTGATTTTCTTGACTGTATATCTCTTAAATATCAACATATACACATGTGATTTAGTTTATGAAGATTTTTCAATGCCGAGAACCTCGATCAGAGAGTAAAAAAGGCGTAAAGTTCACAATGGTGTAAAATTAAAATGAGATAAACCGGGCTAGGATTCAAGTTACAAGAAAAAGGGCCAAACCAGCCACCCAAGAATGGAATTGTCGAGCGAAAACACTTGACAACCTCCTAGAAGCAGCTTTTCTTGCCACAAGACATTTCTCCATCTATTAGGAATCTGATGCCGTCACTAAACACATTCCTTAAATTGTAGCCATTTGTTGAGTGTGTTTGTTTTGGTGTCTAATCCGCATATATATCACCATTGCCCTTGATTTTCTTGACTGTATATCTCTTAAATGTCAACATATACACGTGTGATTTAGTTTACGAAGATTTTTCAATGCCGAGAACCTCGATCAGAGAGTAAAAAAGGCGTAAGGTTCACAATGGTGTAAAATTAAAATAGGATATACCGGGCTAGGATTTGAGTTACAGGAACAAGGGCCAAACCAACCACCCAAGAATGGAATCGTTGAGCGAAAACACTTGACAACCTCCTAAAAGCAGCTTTTCTTACCACCAGACCTTTCTCCATCTATTAGGAATCTGATGCCGTCACTAAACACATTCCTTAAATTGTAGCCATTTGTTGAGTGGTTTTTTTTTTTGGTGTCTAATCCGCATATATATCACCATTGCCGTCGATTTTCTTGATTGTATATCTCTTAAATGTCAACATATACACGTGTGATTTAGTTTACGAAGATTTTTCAATGCCGAGAACCTCTATCAGAGAGTAAAAAAGGCGTAAGGTTCACAATGGTGTAAAATTAAAATGGGATATACCGGGCTAGGATTCGAGTTACAGGAACAAGGGGCAAACCAACCACCCAAGAATGCAATCATCGAGCGAAAACACTTGACAACCTCCTAGAAGCAGCGTTTCTTGCCACCAGACCTTTCTCCATCAATTAGGAATCTGATGCCGTCACTAAACACATTCCTTAAATTGTAGCTATTTGTTGAGTGTTTTTTTTTTGTTGGTGTCTAATCCGCATATATATCACCATTGCCCTTGATTTTCTTGACTGTATATCTCTTAAATATCAACATATACACGTGTGATTTAGTTTACGAAGATTTTTCACCGCTAAGAACATCGATCAGAGAGTAAAAAAGGCGTAAGGTTCATAATGGTGTAAAATTAAAATGGGATATACCGGGCTAGGATTCGAGTTACAGGAACAAGGGCCAAACCAAACACCCAAGAATGCAATCGTCGAGCGAAAACACTTGACAACCTCCTAGAAGCAGCTTTTCTTACCACCAGACCTTTCTCCATCAATTAGAATCTGATGCCATCACTAAACACATTCCTTAAATTGTAGCCATTTGTTGAGTGATTTTTTTTTGGTGTCTAATCCATATATATATCACCATTGCCCTAGATTTTCTTGACTGTATGTCTCTTAATTGTCAACATATAAACGTGTGATTTAGATTACGAAGATTTTTCAATGACGAGAACCTCGATCAAAGAGTAAAAAAGGCGTAAGGTTCACAATGGTGTAAAATTAAAATAGGATATAACGTGCTAGGATTTGAGTTACAGGAACAAGGCCCAAACCAACCACCCAAAATGGAATCGTCAAGCGAAAACACTTGACAACCTCCTTGAAGCAGCTTTTCTTGCCACCAGACCTTTCTCCATCAATTAGGAATCTGATGTCGTCACTAAACACATTCCTTAAATTGTAGCCATTTGTTGGGTGTTTTTTTGGTGTCTAATCCGCATATATATCACCATTGCCCTTGATTTTGTTGACTGTATATCTCTTAAATGTCAACATATAAACGTGTGATTTTGTTTACGAAGATTTTTCAATGCCGAGAACCTCGAGCAGAGAGTAAAAAAAGCATAAGGTTTACGATGGTGTAAAATTAAAATGGGATATACCGGGCTAGGATTCGAGTTACAGGAAAAGGGCCAAACCAACCACCCAAGAATGGAATCATAGAGCGAAAACACTTCACAACCTCCTAGAAGCAGCTTTTCTTGCCACCAGACCTTTCTCCATCAATTATGAATCTGATGCCGTCGCTAAACACGTTCCCTAAATTGTAGCCATTTGCTGAGTGTTTTTTTTTGTGTGTAATCCGCATATATATCACCATTGCCCTTGATTTTCTTGACTGTATATCTCTTAAATATCAACATATACACGTGTGATTTAGTTTACGAAGATTTTTCAATGCCGAGAACCTCCATCAGAGATTAAAAAAGGCGTAAGGTTCACAATGGTGTAAAATTAAAATGGGATATCACGGGCTAGGATTCGAGTTACAGGAACAATGGCCAAGCCAACCCCCAAGAATGGAATCGTCGAGCGAAAACACTTGACAACCTCCTAGAAGCAGCTTTTCTTGCCACCAGACATTTCTCCATCAATTAGGAATCTGATGCCGTCACTAAAAACATTTCTTAAATTGTAGCCATTTGTTGAGTGTTTTTTTTGGTGTCTAATCCGCATATATATCACCATTGCCCTTGATTTTCTTGACTGTATATCTCTTAAATATCAACATATACACATGTGATTTAGTTTATCAAGATTTTTCAATGTCGAGAACCTCGATTAGAGAGTAAAAAAGGCGTAAGGTTCACAATGGTGTAAAATTAAAATGGGATATACCGGGCAAGGATTCAAGTTACAAGAACAAGGTCCAAACCAGCCACCCAAGAATGAAATTTTCGAGCGAAAACACTTGACAACCTCCTAGAAGCAGCTCTTCTTGCCACAAGACATTTCTCCATCTATTAGGAATCTGATGCCGTCACTAAACACATTCCTTAAATTGTAGCCATTTGTTGAGTGTGTTTGTTTTGGTGTCTAATCCGCATATATATCACCATTGCCCTTGATTTTCTTGACTGTATATCTCTTAAATGTCAACATATACACGTGTGATTTAGTTTACGAAGATTTTTCAATGCCGAGAACCTCGATCAGAGAGTAAAAAAGGCGTAAGGTTCACAATGGTGTAAAATTAAAATAGGATATTCCGGGCTAGGATTTGAGTTACAGGAACAAGGGCCAAACCAACCACCCAAGAATGGAATCGTTGAGCGAAAACACTTGACAACCTCCTAAAAGCAGATTTTCTTACCACCAGACCTTTCTCCATCTATTAGGAATCTGATGCCGTCACTAAACACATTCCTTAAATTGTAGCCATTTGTTGAGTGATTTTTTTTTGTTGTCTAATCCGCATATATATCACCATTGCCCTCGATTTTCTTGATTGTATATCTCTTAAATGTCAACATATACACGTGTGATTTACTTTACGAAGATTTGTCAATGCCGAGAACCTCGATCAGAGAGTAAAAAAGGCGTAAGGTTCACAATGGTGTAAAATTAAAATGGGATATACCGGGCTACGATTCGAGTTACAGGAACAAGGGCCAAACCAACCACCCAAGAATGCAATCATCGAGCGAAAACACTTGACAACCTCCTAGAAGCAGCGTTTCTTGCCACCAGACCTTTCTCCATCTATTAGGAATCTGATGCCGTCACTAAACACATTCCTTAAATTGTAGCCATTTGTTGAGTGTTTTTTTTTGGTGTCTAATCCGCATATATATCACCATTGCCCTTGATTTTCTTGACTGTATATCTCTTAAATATCAACATATACACGTGTGATTTAGTTTACGAAGATTTTTCAACGCCAAGAACATCGATCAGAGAGTAAAAAAGGCGTAAGGTTCACAATGGTGTAAAATTAAAATGGGATATACCGGGCTAGGATTCGAGTTACAGGAACAAGGGCCAAACCAACCACCCAAGAATGCAATCGTCGAGCGAAAACAGTTGACAACCTCCTAGAAGCAGCTTTTCTTACCACCAGACCTTTCTCCATCAATTAGGAATCTGATGCCATCACTAAACACATTCCTTAAATTGTAGCCATTTGTTGAGTGATTTTTTTTTTTGGGCATAACCCGCATATATATCACCATTGCCCTTGATTTCCTTGACTGTATATCTCTTAAATGTCAACATATACACGTGTGATTTAGTTTACGAAGATTTTTCAATGCCAAGAACATCGATCAGTGAGTAAAAAAGGCGTATGGTTCACAATGGTGTAAGATTAAAATGGGATATACCGGGCTAGGATTCGAGTTACAGGAACAAGGGTCACACCAACCACCCAATAATGGAATCGTCGAGCGAAAACACTTGACAACCTCCTAGAAACAGCTTTTCTTACCACCAGACCTTTCTCCATCCATGAGGAATCAGATGCCATCACTAAACACATTCCTTAAATTGTAGTCATTTGTTGAGTGATTTTTGTTTTGTGTCTAATCCACATATATATCACCATTGCCCTTGATTTCCTTGACTGTATATCTCTTAAATGTCAACATATACACGTGTGATTTAGTTAAGGAACATTTTTCATTGCCAAGAACATCGATCAGAGAGTAAAAAAGGCGTATGGTTCACAATGGTGTAAAATTAAAATGGGATATACCGGGCTACGATTCGAGTTACAGGAACATGGGCCAAACCAACCACCCAAGAATGCAATCATCGAGCGAAAACACTTGACAACCTCCTAGAAGCAGCGTTTCTTGCCACCAGACCTTTCTCCATCAATTAGGAATCTGATGTCGTCACTAAACACATTCCTTAAATTGTAGCCATTTGTTGAGTGTTTTTTTTTTTGGTGTCTAATCCGCATATATATCACCATTGCCCTTGATTTTCTTGACTGTATATCTCTTAAATATCAACATATACACGTGTGATTTAGTTTACGAAGATTTTTCAACGCCAAGAACATCGATCAGAGAGTAAAAAAGGCGTAAGGTTCACAATGGTGTAAAATTAAAATGGGATATACCGGGCTAGGATTCGAGTTACAGGAACAAGGGCCAAACCAACCACCCAAGAATGCAATCGTCGAGCGAAAACACTTGACAACCTCCTAGAAGCAGCTTTTCTTACCACCAGACCTTTCTCCATCAATTAGGAATCTGATGCCATCACTAAACACATTCCTTAAATTGTAGCCATTTGTTGAGTGATTTTTTTTTTGGGCATAACCCGCATATATATCACCATTGCCCTTGATTTCCTTGACTGTATATCTCTTAAATGTCAACATATACACGTGTGATTTAGTTTACGAAGATTTTTCAATGCCAAGAACATCGATCAGAGAGTAAAAAAGGCGTATGGTTCACAATGGTGTAAGATTAAAATGGGATATACCGGGCTTGGATTCGAGTTACAAGAACAAGGGTCAAACCAACCACCCAATAATGGAATCGTCGAGCGAAAACACTTGACAACCTCCTAGAAACAGCTTTTCTTACCACCAGACCTTTCTCCATCCATGAGGAATCAGATGCCATCACTAAACACATTCCTTAAATTGTAGTCATTTGTTGAGTGATTTTTGTTTTGTGTCTAATCCACATATATATCACCATTGCCCTTGATTTCCTTGACTGTATATCTCTTAAATGTCAACATATACACGTGTGATTTAGTTAAGGAACATTTTTCAATGCCAAGAACATCGATCAGAGAGTAAAAAAGGCGTATGGTTCACAATGGTGTAAGATTAAAATGGGATATACCGGGCTAGGATTCGAGTTACAGGAAAAGGGCCAAACCAACAACCCAAGAATGGAATCATCCAGCGAAAACACTTGACAACCTCCTAGAAGCAGCTTTTCTTGCTACCAGACCTTTCTCCATCAATTAGGAAACTGATGCTGTCACTAAACACATTCCTTAAATTGTAGCCATTTATTGAGTGTTTTTTTTTTGGTATCTAATCCGCATATATATCACCATTGCCCTTGATTTTCTTGACTGTATATCTCTTAAACATCAACATATACACGTGTGATTTAGTTTACGAACATTTTTTAATGCCGAGAACCTCGATCAGAGAGTAAAAAAGGCGTAAGGTTCACAATGGTGTAAGATTAAAATGGGATATACCGGGCTAGGATTCGAGTTACAGGAACAAGGGCCAAACCAACCACCCAAGAATGGAATCGTCGAGCGAAAACACTTGACAACCTCCTAGAAGCAGCTTTTCTTGCCACCAGACCTTTCTCCATCAATTAGGAATCTGATGTCGTCACTAAACACATTCCTTAAACTGTAGCCATTTGTTGTGTGTTTTTTTTGGTGTCTAATACGCATAAATATCACCATTGCCCTTGATTTTCTTAACTGTATATCTGTTAAATATCAACATATACACGTGTGATTTAGTTTACGAAGATTTTTCAATGCCGAGAACCTCGATCAGAGAGTAAAAAAGGCCTAAGGTTCACAATGGTGTAAGATTAAAATGGGATATACCGGGCTAGGATTCGGGTTACAGGAACACGGGCCAAACCAACCACCCAAGAATGGAATCGTCGAGCGAAAACACTTGACAACCTCCTCGAAGTAGCTTTTCTTGCCACCAGACCTTTCTCCATCAATTAGGAATCTGATGCCGTCACTAAACACATTCCTTAAATTGTAGCCATTTGTTGAGTGTGTTTTTTTTGGTGTCTAATCTGCATATATATCACCATTGCCCTTGATTTTCTTGACTGTATATCTCTTAAATGACAACATATACACGTGTAATTTAGTTTACAAAGATTTTTCAACGCCGAGAACCTCGATCAGAGAGTAAAAAAGGCGTAAGGTTCACAATGGTTTAAAATTAAAATAGGATATACCGGGCAAGGATTTGAGTTACAGGAACAAGGGTTAAACCAACCACCCAAGAATGCAATCGTCGAGCGAAAACACATTACTTAAATTGTAGCCATTTGTTGTGTGTTTTTTTTTTTTGGTGTCTAATCCGCATATATATCAGCATTGCCCTTGATTTTCTTGACTGTATATCTCTTGAATATCAACATATACACGTGTGATTTAGTTTACGATGATTTTTCAACGCCAAGAACATCGATCAGAGAGTAAAAAAGGCGTAAGGTTGACAATGGTGTAAAATTAAAATGGGATATACCGGGCTAGGATTCGAGTTACAGGAACAAGGGCCAAACCAACCACCCAAGAATGCAATCGTCGAGCGAAAACACTTGACAACCTCCTAGGAGCAGCTTTTCTTACCACCAGACCTTTCTCCATCAATTAGGAATCTGATGCCATCACTAAACACATTCCTTAAATTGTAGCCATTTGTTGAGTGATTTTTGTTTTGTGTCTAATCCGCATATATATCACCATTGCCCTTGATTTCCTTGACTGTATATCTCTTAAATGTCAACATATACACGTGTGATTTAGTTTACGAACATTTTTCAATGCCAAGAACATCGATCAGAGAGTAAAAAAGGCGTATGGTTCACAATGGTGTAAGATTAAAATGGGATATACCGGGCTAGGATTCGAGTTACAGGAAAAGGGCCAAACCAACAACCCAAGAATGGAATCATCGAGCGAAAACACTTGACAACCTCCTAGAAGCAGCTTTTCTTGCTACCAGACCTTTCTCCATCAATTAGGAAACTGATGACATCACTAAACACATTCCTTAAATTGTAGCCATTTATTGAGTGTTTTTTTTTTTGTATCTAATTCGCATATATATCACCATTGCCCTTGATTTTGTTGATGGTATATCTCTTAAACATCAACATATACACGTGTGATTTAGTTTATGAACATTTTTTAATGCCGAGAACCTCGATCAGAGAGTAAAAAGGGCGTAAGGTTCACAATGGTGTAAGATTAAAATGGGATATACCGGGCTAGGATTCGAGTTACAGGAACAAGGGCCAAACCAACCACCCAAGAATGGAATCGTCGAGCGAAAACACTTGACAACCTCCTAGAAGCAGCTTATCTTGCCACCAGACCTTTCTCCATCAATTAGGAATCTGATGCCGTCACTAAACACATTCCTTAAACTGTAGCCATTTGTTGAGTGTTTTTTTTGGTGTCTAATACGCATATATATCACCATTGCCCTTGATTTTCTTAACTGTATATCTCTTAAATATCAACATATACACATGTGATTTAGTTTACGAAGATTTTTCAATGCCGAGAACCTCGATCAGAGAGTAAAAAAGGCCTAAGGTTCACAATGGTGTAAGATTAAAATGGGATATACCGGGATAGGATTCGGGTTACAGGAACACGGGCCAAACCAACCACCCAAGAATGGAATCGTCGAGCGACAACACTTGACAACCTCCTCGAAGCAGCTTTTCTTGCCACCAGACCTTTCTCCATCCATTAGGAATCTGATGCCGCCACAAAACACATTCCTTAAATTGTAGCCATTTGTTGAGTGTGTATTTTTTGGTGTCTAATCCGCATATATATCACCATTGCCCTTGATTTTCTTGACTGTATATCTCTTAAATGTCAACATATACACGTGTAATTTCGTTTACGAAGATTTTTCAATGCCGAGAACCTTGATTAGAGAGTAAAAAAGGCGTAAGGTTCACAATGGTGTAAGATTAAAATGGGATATATCGGGCTAGTATTCGAGTTACAGGAACAAGGGCTAAACCAACCACACAAAAATGGATTCGTCAAGCGAAAACACTTGACAACCTCCTAGAAGCAGCATTTCTTGCCACCAGACCTTTCTCCATCAATTAGGAATCTGATGCTGTCACTAAACACATTCCTTAAATTGTAGCCTTTTGTTGAGTGTTTTTTTGAGTGTCTAATCCGCATATATATCACCAATGCCCTTGATTTTCTTGACTGTATATCTCTTAAATATCAACATATACACGTGTGATTTAGTTTACGAAGATTTTTCAATGCCGAGAACCTCGATTAAAGAGTAAAAAAGGCGTAAGGTTCACAATGGTGTAAGATTAAAATGGGATATACCGGGCTAGGATTCGAGTTTTAGGAACAAGGGCCAAACCAACCACCCAAGAATGGAATCATCTAGCGAAAACACTTGACAACCTCCTAGAAGCAGCTTTTCTTGCCACCAGACCCTTCTCCATCAATTAGGAATCTGATGCCGTCACTAAACACATTACTTAAATTGTAGCCATTTGTTAAGTATGTTTTTTTTGGTGTCTAATCTGCATATATATCACCAGTTCCCTTGATTTTCTTGACTGTATATCTCTTAAATGTCAACATATACACGTGTGATTTAGTTTACAAAGATTTTTCAACGCCGAGAACCTCGATCCGAGAGTAAAAAAGGCGTATGGTTCACAATGTTGTAAAATTAAAATGGGATATACCGGGCTAGGATTTGAGTTACAGGAACAAGGGCCAAACCAACCAACCAAGAATGGAATCGTCGAGCGAAAACACTTGACAACCTCCTAGAAACAGCTTTTCTTACCACCAGACCTTTCTCCATCCATTAGGAATCAGATGCCATCACTAAACACATTCCTTAAATTGTAGCCATTTGTTGAGTGATTTTTGTTTTGTGTCTAATCTGCATATATATCACCATTGCCCTTGATTTCCTTGACTGTATATCTCTTAAATGTCAACATATACACATGTGATTTAGTTTAGGAACATTTTTCAATGCCGAGAACCTCGATCAGAGAGTAAAAAAGGCGTAATGTTCACAATGGTGTAAGATTAAAATCGGATATACCGGACTAGGATTCGAGTTACAGGAACAAGGGCCAAACCAACCACCCAAGAATGGAATCGTCGAGCGAAAACACTTGACAACCTCCTAGAAGCAGCTTTTCTTGCCACCAGACCTTTCTCCATCAATTAGGAATATGATGCCGTCACTAAACACGTTCCTTAAACTGTAGCCATTTGTTGAGTGTTTTTTTTTGGTGTCTAATCCGCATATATATCACCATTGCCTTTGATTTTCTTAACTGTATATCTCTTAAATATCAACATATACACGTGTGATTTTGTTTACGTAGATTTTTCAATGCCGAGAACCTCGATCAGAGAGTAAAAAAGGCCTAACGTTCACAATGGTGTAAGATTAAAATGGGATATACTGGGCTAGGATTCGAGTTACAGGAACACGGGCCAAACCAACCACCCAAGAATGGAATCGTCGAGCGAAAACACTTGAAAACCTCCTAGAAGCAGCTTTTCTTGCCACCAGACCTTTCTCCATCAATTAGGAATCTGATGCCGTCACTAAACACATTCCTTAAATTGTAGCTATTTGTTGAGTGTGTTTTTTTGGTGTCTAATCCGCATATATATCACCATTGCCCTTGATTTTCTTGGCTGTATATCTCTTAAATGTCAACATATACACGTGTAATTTAGTTTACAAAGATTTTTCAATGCCGAGAACCTCGATCAGAGAGTAAAAAAGGCGTATGGTTCACAATGGTGTAAGATTAAAATGGGATATACCGGGCTAGTATTCGAGTTACATGAACAAGGGCTAAACCAACCACACAAGAATGGATTCGTCAAGCCAAAACACTTGACAACCTCCTAGAAGCAGCTTTTCTTACCACCAGACCTTTCTCCATCAATTAGGAATCTGATGCTGTCACTAAACACATTCCTTAAATTGTTGCCTTTTGTTGAGTGTTTTTTTTGTGTGTCTAATCCGCATATATATCACCAATGCCCCTGATTTTCTTAACTGTATATCTCTTAAATATCAACATATACACGTGTGATTTAGTTTACGAAGACTTTTCAATGCCGAGAACCTCGATTAAAGAGTAAAAAAGGCGTAAGGTTCGCAATGGTGTAAGATTAAAATGGGATATACCGGGCTAGGATTCGAGTTATAGGAACAAGGGCCAAACCAACCAACCAAGAATGGAATCGTCTAGCGAAAACACTTGACAACCTCCTAGAAGCAGCTTTTCTTGCCACCAGACCTTTCTCCATCAATTAGGAATCTGATACCGTCACTAAACACATTCCTTAAATTGTAGCCATTTATTGAGTGTTTTTTTTTGGTGTCTAATCCGCATATATATCACCAGGGCCCTTGATTTTCTTGACTGTATATCTCTTAAATGTCAACATATACACGTGTGATTTAGATTACAAAGATTTTTCAACGCCGAGAACCTCGATCAGAGAGTAAAAAAGGCGTATGGTTCACAATGTTGTAAAATTAAAATGGGATATAACGGGCTAGGATTTGAGTTACAGGAACAAGGGCCAAACCAACCACCCGATAATGGAATCGTCGAGCGAAAACACTTGACAACCACCTAGAAGCAGCTTTTCTTCCCACCAGACCTTTCTCCATCCATTAGGAATCAGATGCCATCACTAAACACATTCCTTAAATTGTAGCCATTTGTTGAGTTATTTTTGTTTTGTGTCTAATCCGCATATATATCACCATTGCCCTTGATTTCCTTGACTGTATATCTCTTAAATGTCAACATATACACGTGTGATTTAGTTTATGAAGATTTTTCAATGCCAAGAACATCGATCAGAGAGTAAAAAAGGCGTATGGTTCACCATTGCCCTTGATTTTCTTGACTGTATATCTCTTAAATATCAACATATACACGTGTGATTTAGTTTACGAAGATTTTTCAACGCCGAGAACCTCGATCAGAGAGTAAAAAAGGCGTCTGGTTCACAATATTGTAAAACTAAAATGGGATATACCGGGCTAGGATTTGAGTTACAGGAACAAGGGCCAAACCAACCACTCAAGAATGGAATCGTCGAGCGAAAACACTTGACAACCTCCTAGAAACAACTTTTCTTACCACCAGACCTTTCTCCATCCATTAGGAATCAGATGCCATCACTAAACACATTCCTTAAATTGTAGCCATTTGTTGAGTGATTTTTGTTTTGTGTCTAATCCGCATATATATCACCATTGCCCTTGATTTCCTTGACTGTATATCTCTTATATGTCAACATATACAAATATGATTTAGTTTACGAAGATTTTTCAATGCCGAGAACCTCGATTAAAGAGTAAAAAAGGCGTAAGGTTCACAATGGTGTAAGATTAAAATGGGATATACCGGGCTAGTATTCGAGTTACATGAACAAGGGCTAAACCAACCACACAAGAATGGATTCGTCAAGCCAAAACACTTAACAACCTCCTAGAAGCAGCTTTTCTTACCACCAGACCTTTCTCCATCAATTAGGAATCTGATGCTGTCACTAAACACATTCCTTAAATTGTAGCCTTTTGTTAAGTGTTTTTTTTGTGTGTCTAATCCGCATATATATCACCAATGCCCTTGATTTTCTTGACTGTATATCTCTTAAATATCAACATATACACGTGTGATTTAGTTTACGAAGATTTTTCAATGCCGAGAACCTCGATTAAAGAGTAAAAAAGTCGTAAGGTTCACAATGGTGTAAGATTAAAATGGGATATATCGGGCTAGGATTCGAGTTATAGGAACAAGGGCCAAACCAACCAACCAAGAATGGAATCGTCTAGCGAAAACACTTGACAACCTCCTAGAAGCAGCTTTTCTTGCCATCATACCTTTCTCCATCAATTAGGAATCTGATACCGTCACTAAACACATTCCTTAAATTGTAGCCATTTATTGAGTGTGTTTTTTTTTGGTGTCTAATCCGCATATATATCACCAGGGCCCTTGATTTTCTTGACTGTATATCTCTTAAATGTCAACATATACACGTGTGATTTAGATTACTAAGATTTTTCAACGCCGAGAACCTCGATCAGAGAGTAAAAAGGCGTATGGTTCACAATGTTGTAAAATTAAAATGGGATATAACGGGCTAGGTTTTGAGTTACAGGAACAAGGGCCAAACCAACCACCCAATAATGGAATCGTCGAGCGAAAACACTTGACAACCACCTAGAAGCAGCTTTTCTTCCCACCAGACCTTTCTCCATCCATTAGGAATCAGATGCCATCACTAAACACATTCCTTAAATTGTAGCCATTTGTTGAGTGATTTTTGTTTTGTGTCTAATCCGCATATATATCACCATTGCCCTTGATTTCCTTGACTGTATATCTCTTAAATGTCAACATATACACGTGTGATTTAGTTTACGAAGATTTTTCAATGCCAAGAACACCGATCAGAGAGTAAAAAAGGCGTATGGTTCACAATGGTGTAAGATTAAAATGGGATATACCGGGCTAGGATTCGAGTTACAGGAAAAGGGCCAACCAACCACCCAAGAATGGAATCGTCGAGCGAAAACACTTGAGAACTTCCTAGAAGCAGCTTTTCTTGCTACCAGACCTTTCTCCATCCATTAGGAAGCTGATGCCGTCACTAAACACATTCCTTAAATTGTAGCCATTTATTGAGTGTTTTTTTTGTGTCTAATCCGCATATATATCACCATTGCCCTTGATTTTCTTGACTGTATATCTCTTAAATATCAACATATACACGTGTGATTTAGTTTACGAACCTTTTTCAATGCCGAGAACCTGGATCAGAGAGTAAAAAAGGCGTAAGGTTCACAATGGTGTAAGATTAAAATGGGATATACCGGGCTAGGAATCGAGTTACAGGAACAAGGGCCAAACCAACCACCCAGGAATGGAATCATCGAGCGAAAACACTTGACAACCTCCTAGATGCAGCTTTTCTTGCCACCAGACCTTTCTCCATCAATTAGGAATCTGATGTCGTCACTAAACACATTCCTTAAACTGTATCCATTTGTTGAGTGTTTTTTTTGGTGTCTAATCCTCATATATATCACCATTGCCCTTGATTTTCTTGACTGTATATCTCTTAAATATCAACATATACACGTGTGATTTAGTTTACGAAGATTTTTCAATGCCGAGAACCTCGATCAGAGAGTAAAAAAGGCGTAAGGTTCACAATGGTGTAAGATTAAAATGGGATATACCGGGCTAGGATTCGAGTTACAAGAACAAGGGCCAAACCAACCACCCAAGAATGGAATCGTCGAGCGAAAACACTTGACAACCTCCTAGAAGCAGCTTTTCTTGCCACCAGACCTTTCTCCATCAATTAGGAATCCGATGCCATCACTAAACACATTCCTTAAATTGTAGCCCTTTGTTGAGTGATTTTTTTTGGTGTCTAATCCGCATATATATCACCATTGCCCTTGATTTTCTTGACTGTATATCTCTTAAATGTCAACATATACACGTGTGATATAGTTTACGAAGATTTTTCAATGCCAAGAACATCGATCGGAGAGTAAAAAAGGCGTAAGGTTCACAATGGTGTAAGATTAAAATGGGATATACCGGGCTAGTATTCGAGTTACAGGAACAAGGGCTAAACCAACCACACAAGAATGGATTCGTCAAGCGAAAACACTTGACAACCTCCTAGAAGCAGCTTTTCTTGCCACCAGACCTTTCTCCATCAATTAGGAATCTGATGCTGTCACTAAACACATTCCTTAAATTGTAGCCTTTTGTTGAGTGTTTTTTTTCTGTGTCTAATCCGCATATATATCACCAATGCCCTTGATTTTCTTGACTGTGTATCTCATAAATGTCAACATATACACGTGTGATTTAGTTTACAAAGATTTTTCAACGCCGAGAACCTCGATCAGAGAGTAAAAAAGGCGTATGGTTTACAACGTTGTAAAATTAAAATGGGATATACCGGGCTAGGATTTGAGTTACAGGAACAAGGGCCAAACCAACCACCCAAGAATGGAATCGTCGAGCGAAAACACTTGACAACCTCCTAGAAACAACTTTTCTTACAACCAGACCTTTCTCCATCCATTAGGAATCAGATGCCATCACTAAACACATTTCTTAAATTGTAGCCATTTGTTGAGTGATTTTTGTTTTGCGTCTAATCCGCATATATATCACCATTGCCCTTGATTTCCTTGACTGTATATCTCTTAAATGTCAACATATACACGTGTGATTTAGTTTACGAAGATTTTTCAATGCCAAGAACATCGATCAGAGAGTAAAAAAGGCGTATGGTTCACAATGGTGTAAGATTAAAATGGGATATACCGGGCTAGGATTCGAGTTACAGGAAAAGGGCCAACCAACCACCCAAGAATGGAATTGTCGAGCGAAAACACTAGAGAACCTCCTAGAAGCAGCTTTTCTTGCTACCAGACCTTTCTCCATCCATTAGGAAGCTGATGCCGTCACTAAACACATTCCTTAAATTGTAGCCATTTATTTAGTGTTTTTTTTTGTGTCTAATCTGCATATATATCACCATTGCCCTTGATTTTCTTGACTGTATATCTCTTAAATATCAACATATACACGTGTGATTTAGTTTACGAACATTTTTCAGTGCCGAGAACCTCGATCAGAGAGTAAAAAAGGCGTAAGGTTTACAATGGTGTAAGATTAAAATGGGATATACCGGGCTAGGATTCGAGTTACAGGAACAAGGGCCAAACTAACCACCCAAGAATGGAATCGTCGAGCGAAAACACTTGACAACCTCCTAGAAACAGCCTTTCTTACCACCAGACCTTTCTCCATCAATTAGGAATCTGATGCCGTCACTAAACACATTCCTTAAACTGTAGCCATTTGTTGAGTGTTTTTTTTGGTGTCTAATCCTCATATATATCACCATTGCCCTTGATTTTCATGACTGTATATCTCTTAAATATCAACATATACACGTGTGATTTAGTTTACGAAGATTTTTCAATGCCGAGAACCTCGATCAGAGAGTAAAAAAGGCGTAAGGTTCACAATGGTGTAAGATTAAAATGGGATATACCGGGCTAGGATTCGAGTTACAGGAACAAGGGCCAAACCAACCACCCAAGAATGGAATCGTCGGGCGAAAACAATTGACAACCTCCTAGAAGCAGCTTTTCTTGCCACCAGACCTTTCTCCATCAATTAGGAATCTGATGCCGTCACTAAACACATTCCTTAAATTGTAGCCATTTGTTGAGTGTGTTTTTTTTGGTGTCTAATCAGCATATATATCACCATTGCCCTTGATTTTCTTGACCGTATATCTCTTAAATGTCAACATATACACGTGTAATTTAGTTTACAAAGATTTTTCAACGCCGAGAACCTCGATCAGAGAGTAAAAAAGGAGTAAGGTTCACAATGGTTTAAAATTAAAATGTGATATACCGGGCTAGGATTTGAGTTACAAGAACAAGGGCTAAACCAACCACCCAAGAAGGGAATCGTCGAGCGAAAACACTTGACAACCACCTAGAAGCAGCTTTTCTTACCACCAGACCTTTCTCCATCAAATAGGAATCTGATGCCATCACTAAACACATTCCTTAAATTGTAGCCATTTGTTGAGTGATTTTTTTTTTGGTGTCTAACACGCATATATATCACCATTGCCCTTGATTTTCTTGACTGTATATCTCTTAAATGTCAACATATACACGTGTGATATAGTTTATGAAGATTTTTCAATGCCAAGAACATCGATCGGAGAGTAAAAAAGGCGTAAGGTTCACAATGGTGTAAGATTAAAATGTGATATACCGGGCTAGAATTCGAGTTACAGGAACAAGGGTTAAACCAACCACACAAGAATGGATTCGTCAAGCGAAAACACTTAACAACCTCCTAGAAGCAGCTTTTCTTGCCACCAGACCTTTCTCCATCAATTAGGAATCTGATGCTGTCACTAAACACATTCCTTAAATTGTAGCCTTTTGTTGAGTGTTTTTTTTGTGTGTCTAATCCGCATATATATCACCAATGCCCTTGATTTTGTTAACTGTATATATCTCTTAAATATCAACATATACACGTGTGATTTAGTTTACGAAGATTTTTCAATGCCGAGAACCTCGATAAGAGAGTAAAAAAGGCGTAAGGTTCACAATGGTGTAAGATTAAAATTGGATATACCGGGCTAGGATTCGAGTTATAGGAACAAGGGCCAAACCAACCAACCAAGAATGGAATCGTCTAGCGAAAACACTTGACAACCTCCTAGAAGCAGCTTTTCTTGCCACCAGACCTTTCTCCATCAATTAGGAATCTGATGCCGTCACTAAACACATTCCTTAAATTGTAGCCATTTGTTGAGTGTGTTTTTTTGGTGTCTAATCCGCATATATATCACCAGGGCCCTTGATTTTCTTGACTGTATATCTCTTAAATGTCAACATATACACGTGTGATTTAGTTTACAAAGATTTTTCAACGCCGAGAACCTCGATCAGAGAGTAAAAAAGGCGTATGGTTCACAATGTTGTAAAATTAAAATGGGATATACCGGGCTAGGATTTGAGTTACAGGAACAAGGGCCAAACCAACCACCCAAGAATGGAATCGTCGAGCGAAAACACTTGACAACCACCTAGAAGCAGCTTTTCTTACCACCAGACCTTTCTCCATCCATTAGGAATCAGATGCCATCACTAAACACATTCCTTAAATTGTAGCCATTTGTTGAGTGATTTTTGTTTTGTGTCTAATCCGCATATATATCACCATTGCCCTTGATTTCCTTGACTTTATATCTCTTAAATGTCAACATATACACGTGTGATTTAGTTTACGAAGATTTTTCAATGCCAAGAACATCGATCAGAGAGTAAAAAAGGCGTACGGTTCACAATGGTGTAAGATTAAAATGGGATATACCGGGCTAGGATTCGAGTTACAGGAAAAGGGCCAACCAACCACCCAAGAATGGAATCGTTGAGCGAAAACACTTGAGAACTTCCTAGAAGCAGCTTTTCTTGCTACCAGACCTTTCTCCATCCATTAGGAAGCTGATGCCGTCACTAAACACATTCCTTAAATTGTACCCATTTATTGAGTGTTTTTTTTTGTGTCTAATCCGCATATATATCACAATTGCCCTTGATTTTCTTGACAGTATATCTCTTAAATATCAACATATACACGTGTGATTTAGTTTACGAACCTTTTTCAATGCCGAGAACCTGGATCAGAGAGTAAAAAAGGCGTAAGGTTCACAATGGTGTAAGATTAAAATGGGATATACCGGGCTAGGATTCGAGTTACAGGAACAAGGGCCAAACCAACCACCCAGGAATGGAATCGTCGAGCGAAAACACTTGACAACCTCCTAGATGCAGCTTTTCTTGCCACCAGACCTTTCTCCATCAATTAGGAATCTGATGCCGTCACTAAACACATTCCTTAAACTGTATCCATTTGTTGAGTGTTTTTTTTTGGTGTCTAATCCTCATATATATATCACCATTGCCCTTGATTTTCTTGACTGTATATCTCTTAAATATCAACATATACACGTGTGATTTAGTTTACGAAGATTTTTCAAAGCCGAGAACCTCGATCAGAGAGTAAAAAAGGCGTAAGGTTCACAATGGTGTAAGATTAAAATGGAATATACCGGGCTAGGATTCGAGTTACAGGAACAAGGGCCAAACCAACCACCCAAGAATGGAATCGTCGAGCGAAAACAATTGACAACCTCCTAGAAGCAGCTTTTCTTGCCACCAGACCTTTCTCCATCAATTAGGAATCTGATGCCGTCACTAAACACATTCCTTAAATTGTAGCCATTTGTTGAGTGTGTTTTTTTTGGTGTCTAATCCGCATATATATCACCATTGCCCTTGATTTTCTTGACCGTATATCTCTTAAATGTCAACATATACACGTGTAATTTAGTTTACAAAGATTTTTCAACGCCGAGAACCTCGATCAGAGAGTAAAAAAGGCGTAAGGTTCACAATGGTTTAAAATTAAAATGTGATATACCGGGCTAGGATTTGAGTTACAAGAACAAGGGCCAAACCAACCACCCAAGAATGGAATCGTCGAGCGAAAACACTTGACAACCACCTAGAAGCAGCTTTTCTTACCACCAGAGCTTTCTCCATCAAATAGGAATCTGATGCCATCACTAAACACATTTCTTAAATTGTAGCCATTTGTTGAGTGATTTTTTTTTTGGTGTCTAATCCGCATATATATCACCATTGCCCTTGATTTTCTTGACTGTATATCTCTTAAATGTCAACATATACATGTGTGATACAGTTTACGAAGATTTTTCAATGCCAAGAACATCGATCGGAGAGTAAAAAAGGCGTAAGGTTCACAATGGTGTAAGATTAAAATGTGATATACCGGGCTAGTATTCGAGTTACAGGAACAAGGGCTAAACCAACCACACAAGAATGGATTCGTCAAGCGAAAACACTTAACAACCTCCTAGAAGCAGCTTTTCTTGCCACCAGACCTTTCTCCATCAATTAGGAATCTGATGCCGTCACTAAACACATTCCTTAAATTGTAGCCATTTGTTGAGTGTGTTTTTTTTGGTGTCTAATCCGCATATATATCACCAGGGCCCTTGATTTTCTTGACTGTATATCTCTTAAATGTCAACATATACACGTGTGATTTAGTTTAAAAAGATTTTTCAACGCCGAGAACCTCGATCAGAGAGTAAAAAAGGCGTATGGTTCACAATGTTGTAAAATTAAAATGGGATATACCGGGCTAGGATTTGAGTTACAGGAACAAGGGCCAAACCAACCACCCAAGAATGGAATCGTCAAGCGAAAACACTTGACAACCACCTAGAAGCAGCTTTTCTTACCACCAGACCTTTCTCCATCCATTAGGAATCAGATGCCATCACTAAACACATTCCTTAAATTGTAGCCATTTGTTGAGTGATTTTTGTTTTGTGTCTAATCCGCATATATATCACCATTGCCCTTGATTTCCTTGACTGTATATCTCTTAAATGTCAACATATACACGTGTGATTTAGTTTACGAAGATTTTTCAATGCCAAGAACATCGATCAGAGAGTAAAAAAGGCGTACGGTTCACAATGGTGTAAGATTAAAATGGGATATACCGGGCTAGGATTCGAGTTACAGGAAAAGGGCCAACCAACCACCCAAGAATGGAATCGTTGAGCGAAAACACTTGAGAACTACCTAGAAGCAGCTTTTCTTGCTACCAGACCTTTCTCCATCCATTAGGAAGCTGATGCCGTCACTAAACACATTCCTTAAATTGTAGCCATTTATTGAGTGTTTTTTTTTGTGTCAAATCCGCATATATATCACCATTGCCCTGGATTTTCTTGACTGTATATCTCTTAAATATCAACATATACACGTGTGATTTAGTTTACGAACCTTTTTCAATGCCGAGAACCTGGATCAGAGAGTAAAAAAGGCGTAAGGTTCACAATGGTGTAAGATTAAAATGGGATATACCGGGCTAGGATTCGAGTTACAGGAACAAGGGCCAAACCAACCACCTAGGAATGGAATCGTCGAGCGAAAACACTTGACAACCTCCTAGATGCAGCTTTTCTTGCCACCAGACCTTTCTCCATCAATTAGGAATCTGATGCCGTCACTAAACACATTCCTTAAACTGTATCCATTTGTTGAGTGTTTTTTTTTTTGGTGTCTAATCCTCATATATATATCACCATTGCCCTTGATTTTCTTGACTGTATATCTCTTAAATATCAACATATACACGTGTGATTTAGTTTACGAAGATTTTTCAAAGCCGAGAACCTCGATCAGAGAGTAAAAAAGGCGTAAGGTTCACAATGGTGTAAGATTAAAATGGGATATACCGGGCTAGGATTCGAGTTACAAGAACAAGGGCCAAACCAACCACCCAAGAATGGAATCGTCGAGCGAAAACACTTGACAACCTCCTAGAAGCAGCTTTTCTTGCCACCAAACCTTTCTCCATCAATTAGGAATCTGATGCCGTACCTAAACACATTCCTTAAATTGTAGCCATTTGTTGAGTGTGTTTTTTTTTGGTGTCTAATCCGCATATATATTACCATTGCCCTTGATTTTCTTGACCGTATATCTCTTAAATGTCAACATATACACGTGTAATTTAGTTTACAAAGATTTTTCAACACCGAGAACCTCGATCAGAGAGTAAAAAAGGCGTAAGGTTCACAATGGTTTAAAATTAAAATGTGATATACCGGCCAAGGATTTGAGTTACAAGAACAAGGGCCAAACCAACCACCCAAGAATGGAATCGTCGAGCGAAAACACTTGACAACCACCTAGAAACAGTTTTTCTTACCACAAGACCTTTCTCCATCAAATAGGAATCCGATGCCATCACTAAACACATTCCTTAAATTGTAGCCATTTGTTGAGTGATTTTTTTTGGTGTCTAATCCGCATATATATTACCATTGCCCTTGATTTTCTTGACTGTATATCTCTTAAATGTCAACATATACACGTGTGATATAGTTTACGAAGATTTATCAATGCCAAGAACATCGATCGGCGAGTAAAAAAGTCGTAAGGTTCACAATGGTGTAAGATTAAAATGGGATATACCGGGTTAGTATTCGAGTTACAGGAACAAGGGCTAAACCAACCACACAACAATGGATTCGTCATGCGAAAACACTTGACAACCTCCTAGAAGCAGCTTTTCTTGCCACCAGACCTTTCTCCATCAATTAGGAATCTGATGCTGTCACTAAACACATTCCTTAAATTGTAGCCTTTTGTTGAGTGTTTTTTTTTGTGTGTCTAATCCACATATATATCACCAATGCCCTTGATTTTCTTGACTGTGTATCTCTTAAATGTCAACATATACACGTGTGATTTAGTTTACAAAGATTTTTCAACGCCGAGAACCTCGATCAGAGAGTAAAAAAGGCGTATGGTTCTCAACGTTGTAAAATTAAAATGGGATATACCGGGCTAGGATTTGAGTTACAGGAACAAGGGCCAAACCAACCACCCAAGAATGGAATCGTCGAGCGAAAACACTTGACAACCTCCTAGAAACAGCTTTTCTTACCACCAGACCTTTCTCCATCCATTAGGAATCAGATGCCATCACTAAACACATTTCTTAAATTGTAGCCATTTGTTGAGTGATTTTTGTTTTGTGTCTAATCCGCATATATATCACCATTGCCCTTGATTTCCTTGACTGTATATCTCTTAAATGTCAACATATACACGTGTGATTTAGTTTACGAAGATTTTTCAATGCCAAGAACATCGATTAGAGAGTAAAAAATGCGTATGGTTCACAATGGTGTAAGATTAAAATGGGATATACCGGGCTAGGATTCGAGTTACAGGAAAAGGGCCAACCAACCACCCAAGAATGGAATCGTCGAGCGAAAACACTTGAGAACCTCCTAGAAGCAGCTTTTCTTGCTACCAGACCTTTCTCCATCCATTAGGAAGCTGATGCCGTCACTAAACACATTCCTTAAATTGTAGCCATTTATTGCGTGTTTTTTTTTGTGTCTAATCCGCATATATATCACCATTGCCCTTGATTTTCTTGATTGTAGATCTCTTAAATATCAACATATACACGTGTGATTTAGTTTACGAACATTTTTCAACGCCGAGAACCTCGATCAGAGAGTAAAAAAGGCGTAAGGTTCACAATGGTGTAAGATTAAAATGGGATATATCGGGCTAGGATTCGAGTTACAGGAACAAGGGCCAAACCAACCACCCAAGAATGGAATCGTCGAGCGAAAACACTTGACAACCTCCTAGAAGCAGCTTTTCTTACCACCAGACCTTTCTCCATCAATTAGGAATCTGATGCCGTCACTAAACACATTCCTTAAACTGTAGCCATTTGTTGAGTGTTTTTTTTTGGTGTCTAATCCTCATATATATCACCATTGCCCTTGATTTTCTTGACCGTATATCTCTTAAATATCAACATATACACGTGTGATTTAGTTTACGAAGATTTTTCAATGCCGAGAACCTCGATCAGAGAGTAAAAAAGGCGTAAGGTTCACACTGGTGTAAGATTAAAATGGGATATACCGGGCTAGGATTCGAGTTACAGGAACAAGGGCCAAACCAACCACCCAAGAATGGAATCGTCGAGCGAAAACACTTAACAACCTCCTAGAAGCAGCTTTTCTTGCACCAGACCTTTCTCCATCAATTAGGAATCTGATGCTGTCACTAAACACATTCCTTAAATTGTAGCCTTTTGTTGAGTGTTTTTTTTGTGTGTCTAATCCGCATATATATCACCAATGCCCTTGATTTTGTTGACTGTATATATCTCTTAAAAATCAACATATACACGTGTGATTTAATTTACGAAGATTTTTCAATGCCGAGAACCTCGATTAGAGAGTAAAAAAGGCGTAAGGTTCACAACGGTGTAAGATTAAAATGGGATATACCGGGCTAGGATTCGAGTTATAGGAACAAGGGCCAAACCAACAACCCAAGAATGGAATCGTCGAGCGAAAACACTTGACAACCTCCTAGAAGCTGCTTTTCTTGCCACCAGACCTTTCTCCATCAATTAGGAATCTGATTCCGTCACTAAACACATTCCTTAAATTGTAGCCATTTGTTGAGTGTGTTTTTTTTGGTGTCTAATCCGCATATATATCACCAGTGCCATTGATTTTCTTGACTGTATATCTCTTAAATGTCAACATATACACGTGTGATTTAGTTTACAAAGATTTTTCAACGCCGAGAACCTCGATCAGAGAGTAAAAAGGCGTATGGTTCACAATGGTGTAAAATTAAAATGGGATATACCGGGATAGGATTTGAGTTACAGGAACAAGGGCCAAACCAACCACCCAAGAATGGATTCTTCGAGCGAAAACACTTGACAACTGTAGGATTGTTTTCGACCGAACGAGTCGTTCAGAAGAGCTCTCGTACGTTTCAGAGGCGGAAACTAAGAAACGTATGTGAAAACAGCTTGAAATACACTTTAATCCTCTATTATATTGAATTTACAATGTTTACAATCAAAGGATAATCCGGCAGCACCTCGGTATCACTTTCTGAATTCGTTACAAATGACATTGACAACAAGCTATTTATAGTACAAGCCCTACCGTTTGAAAGTCTTCAAACGGACACCTAATTCAAACGACCTACTTCAAACGGTACAACTCAAACGGACATGTATAAATTGAAACCTCTTCAAACGATTGGACCTCCTAAATGAACCATTCAAACAGACTTCAACTCTCAAACTATTGGACCATTGAAAAAGTTGGTTCTAATTGGACCAAATTTGGCTTTTGTCTTCATTCGGCTAACATTCAGTTTCCTATTTCATGACATCACTTGTGATGTCACCTGGGTGATGTCACTTGTGATGTCACCTATGTGATGTCACATGTGATGTCATGCCTGATCAGATCTGCACTGAACCCGAGACTCGATATAAGACGAAGTCGACAGATGAATGCACTAACAGACTCCCCCTCAGATGTTGACGAGTCTTAAGTGTCGAGTCTTTTTAATCTTCAGTCTTTATCAGTCTTTGGGCTTCCTTCACTCTAACTTTCTCTTGTATTCTTCAGGATCAGCAACTGGCTCTAGCAACTTTAAACTCTCTTTCTCTAACAGACTCCCCCTCAACTTGTGCTGGGATCGTAGTCTGGCTTTCACAGGTTCAGGTATCGCAACCTGATTTACCTGCATATTCTCTACCCAAAAGTAAGTTTCATAAAAGATAAGATATAACAAATTTAGAAACTTTGCTAAACTCTTGAAGACACAACCCTGAATAGAAAGATTTATCATGTCAATTTCTGATGAACCAATTGAATATATATCATTTTCATTTTACACATCTTCAAACACACTTTCCCAAACCTATTCGTCATGTTCAGCACTTGGAATTTTGAAAATTAGCTTTTCAACATCAGTTGTCTAAAATCTTTTTGAATTTTTCAAAATTTATGCTAAAACACACCGAAAATCTTTTTGGATTTTTGAAATAACCGAAATGAAATGCAGTAAAGAAATATTTACATACAATATTTTTGTGAGTTTGTGTAAGAGGATCATATCAGTTTATGAGACATATCACCAACACCGTTAAGCTTCATTTCATTTTAAGTTCTAAACAATTCACCTAGATTGTCAGTATAATTGTCCACTTAAATTTTCACACAAAGTTCAACTGCTTCGAGATACGAATTAGTGTTTTAGGACTTAAACATCTACATGTGTCCCACCTCAGTATATACTCCTGTATCCAGACCCCAGTATTCAGTCTTACAGGTGAGTATACCTAGATGATATCTGTAAGGGATTAATTGCGAGGGCCGTGAGAGCTCAGGTCGATCTTTCGATACGCAGAGAGATGACGGCTTCGACTTTTGGTGGGTCCCCTTTAGAGGATCTTTTGAATTACAACAGCAATGACTATCAATTTTATTGTTTCATCAATTTGCTGAGGGCTGCGCTATTTTTCAAGCATGCGGAAAGTATTCTCCGGGGACTATGCCATTGCTTCCGCAAAATCAGAAGTCCCGGGATAATACCCCAGATATCACTAAGCATAAAGACCTAGTATCTCAGAATACGGGACCCTTCAAACAAGATTTCAGGGGTTACCTATATATCCTGGAGGTGTTCCCCACGTAGACGCAAGTAAATTTTATGTTTATATCTCGTCTCAATTTACTAAATGTGCAAAAACCTACTGACATATCCACAGTGAGATTGTTTATCACATTTATACCTTCCATTTCTTTAGCATGTTGTGACAGTCCACTGATGTACTATCATTTCCTCTTTTATACAACAAAACTCATTTTCATTTTATCATGTTTTTGCCTTTTTCAAATTTTCTAATGTTTTTGGATTTTCTGAAAATTTTTACTCCCCCTAAAATGCAAACACATTTTAGGAAATTTGAAAACAAACTGTACAAGAAACATGACAACTGATATCGAATCACTTCAATTCGCCATCCACTTGGCATAAACAATCAGAACTCCCCCTTACAACAAACTATTTTCCCATTGTGATTTCAAAACACTTAAGTTTGTTTTAATCAAATGGTTTTTCCGGAAAATTAGTTTTGTTGATTTTACCACTTGTAAAGTTAGGGGTTTATCACTTTGTTCATCAAATACCATATGTAAGTATGATCCAATCAAGTTCAACTTAATGACCTTGATTAACAATTTGTCAATGAAAATCTTCTTCAACCACTTACAGGTTCACTCATCAACCATAACCACTTGTAAATCAACATATAACAATTTAAATATACCACCTGTACTTTACCAACTGTACCACATGTAGGATCATTTGCTAAGAAAGATGCCGATTCCTGCTCCACACTTACCAACCTGGAAGCTCCGGCAAGTCAGGAATTTATGGTGAAAATGCTGTCACCCAAGCCTGACCAGCTTTGGGTGATTTTGGTTGCAAACATCTGTCCCACCAACATTTTGATTTGTAAAACTCTTTAGCATCCTTCACTTTCCTGTCAACCATCTTTCCAAAAATATGTTTAACAGTTCCATTAAAAACTTTCTCAACATCAAAATCTCCCTTATCAGCGAAGAATTGATTTGAGATCTCTACCTTTCCCACTTTCTTCATCAAATTTTCCTTTGACAATGACGGAAAGTTTTCCTCGTTCATCTCAGGAACGAAATTATCAACCTTTTTATCAACCAAAGACTCCTCTGATTTTATGGAATCAGATTCATTGTCAGAATTACCCTCAGATTTAACCACCCACTTTTGTTTACTCAAATCACCTCTTCTTTTGTAAAATCTTTTTGAACTTTCTCCTTCCTCAGAAGTAGAATTTTCAAATTTTTTAACAATTTTTACAGGTTGTTCGTTCTTATTAACACAAGTCTTTTTCAAAACAAAGTTAGAAGAAACTTCCTGTTTTTGGTAGTTGGTCTTGGAGCAATTCCAAGCTATGTGTCCAACTTCCTGACATTTAAAACATGTTCTTCTATCAACTTTTTCAGCAAACCTTCTCACATTCTTCTTCACTTCAGCAAGAAACTCCTGGTTTGACTGCTTCCAGAACGGTTTCTTCTGTTCATCCTCTGAACTTCCTCCTGAAACAAATTTTGTTTTTGGTTTATAAGTTTTCTGATTTTTATAATTTTCTGAAGAATTGAAGCCAAGACCTTTCTTTTTGAGATTACTATAATGGTTTGGATTCTTTCGATAACCATAACCAGAACCGTAACCCTTTTTCTTGTTCAATCTCTGTTGAACTCTTGAAGTGTACTTTTTAGGTTTTTCATCAAGATTTAAATCTTTTATTTCAGAAATATTAATTTCTGTTAATTTGAAAACCTGTTTGATCATTTCAGTTTTGACACTTCTTATTGGAAATTCCTCATCAGAATATAATTTGTCTGAATCAAACAAAGTATATGCCACTTTGATTAATCCGTCATTCAAATTAGATTTTGATAACAGGAATTCTCTATTGTAAACCCTGTTAACCGGTGAACTCGGACTCTTCTCAGACGAACTCGAACTATCTGACTTAGACTCCGACTTTGACTCTTCATCCGTATCTAACACCTGATCGACAACTTTCTTTACTAACTCAGACTCATGATCAGTGTCAGACGCTGTGAATGTAACATCAATATTGTCTGGTAATTCATCAATGATTTCAGACTTTAACTTGATGTTGACTGCCTTTTTTAGACGCTCCTCGTTAGGATTCCTTGGAGAATAAGTTTCATGGATCGGGGGCGGACATCTGTTATACTTGACACTTGGTTTCTTACCAGTATCAGTATCTTCAGTCTTTTTATCCATGAAAGCTTCCAGACCTGCAACAGTAGGATAAACACGATCAATCAGATAATCACAAGTAGTGTAACTCAACAATAATCGTTTAATCCTTTCACTTTCGATCTTTTCAAGCTCCACTTCTTTCTTTAACTGTGCACAATCTTCAATATACTCATTGATGACGCTCTGCTTTGTCATTAAAGTTGCACTCATTTTGTCATTTGCTTTTTCAATTTCTGAATTTGTTCTTTTCAAACTATCAACTGTCCTATTCAGCACATCATAAGATTCCTTCACATACTTCACATCGGACAATAAATCTTCTTTAATCTTATCTAACTCAGCAATCTTCATATCTTTCTCTTCACAAGCTTTGCAAGATTCTGAACACTTCATACAAGGTTTAATGATTTCAACTATCTTATCAACCTCAACAACTTTCTCAACTTCTACGATCTTTTCTACTTCAACTACCTTTTCTATCTCGACAATCTTTTCAACCACTGGTTCTTCAGATTCTATTTCAGCTTTCTGTCCCTCAGTTTCTTTTGTTGAGCTTTCTTCAATTTCTGCTTTCAACTCATGTTCTTCAATTTTCTGAATAAACTGTGCCAGATTCATGTTTTCATGTTTTCTCATATGTTTTACAATCAACAGATAAGTTCCCCATTTTTGCTTTGGTAAGGCATCAGCAAGTTTATCAATCCATTCATCATTGTCTTTCTTAATGTTCAATCTTCCCATTTCCACGACTAAATGACAATATCTATCAATGGTCATCTTTGTTGTTTCATGGTCAAAAGCTACAAACATGTCAAATGACTTCTTCAACAACTCCTTTTCCATGTTTCAAAGTAAAGGCTTTACAAACACAAACTTTCTTGTTTTAAAAATACTGTTTCAAACAAGCTGTATCACCTTATAAAACACCTGCAAACAATCAAACAAACGATCAGTTTAAACTAACTGAATACGTAAAAGTGTGTGTTGATGAAATCAATCGAAAACTCGTGTCGAAGATTTGTGAACGGGTGTCGAAGACTCGTGGACCGACTAAGACTCCAAATTGTGCAAACTGAGTGAATGAGCCGAAACCAACTTTGTGTATCCGACACTAATCCAAGTCACATGGGCTGGTGAAATGGACCCAACAACCGAAACTCTTGTGAACTTTACCTTTGTATGAAATGTTTGACACACTGTGCGGACTGCAGAATGACAAACTGTGCAGAAAGTTATGACCCGGACCAATTTCAAACCATAAGACTTGGACCTTTTACACACCGATTTATTTGGCTTTGATACACAATATAAATCTCTATCACGTGTAAACTGACAAATCTTGAAATTACACGATTACTGATTTGGGCCTTATATGTATGAAACTCATGATAACTTGGGCTGCTTTATCTTGATCACATGGGCTGACAATTTGACTTTAAGAACTTGCCGACAAGACTTTAATCAGATCACATGCTATTTTTATGAATCGACAACAACACATGCAACTTTGGAACTTTCAACAATACCTACAAACCAATATTATCATGCAAATAACCACTAGCCGACAATTTGATATGATTCACAACAATACATGTCAGACAACAACTTTGATATTTTCAATTCAACAAATGCAACCAACAACAAATAATATCGAGATGATATGATTGGACCTAGAAATGAAATCACATGGGCTGATGATAATGATTGGGCCGCTATATCTAGTGGACTGATGATATTGAAAAATGGGCTGCAATTATTCTTGGACCTAGCAACTTCGTAATAAACAAAACAAATTGATTTGACCAGACTATTTTATGCAATTATCAAAACATTTTTTACGACAATTCAGATGTTTAAACACTTTTATCAAGATTCGTTTTTAATAGAATTTTCAAATCTCACATGGGCCTGACACAATCATATAGTGGACGACAATATCATCTATCAAAATTCTTTTGAATGGCAGCAACTATTCAGCACATGTACAGACACTTTTAACATATCTCGATGAAATTCACATGTAAATCCGATTTCACATTTGTTTATTAAGCTACGTGACATTTAAGAACAAACTTTTATTACACTACAAACAAAAATGTGCCGACGACTTTCTTGTTTATCAAAACAAACAGATTTGACCGTATATAAAACTTCACATGCTCACAAATACCAATCCCACTTATCTGACACACTTTTAATTTGTTTAATCACAAATCGATGCACTTATAAACGGTTCACACTGCACAATGCACTTTTCAAACGGTGTTAATGTTTCAAACGTGAAGGATCAGATTCAAACGACAACCTCAAATGGAATGCAATCCTCAAACGATGTTTCAAACGATAAGTTCAAACAGAACACCAGTTTCAAACGATAAACAATTCAAACGACAGTTCAAATGATCAACATTTTCAAACGATAGTTTCAAACGATAAACCTTTTTCAAACGATAAGTGTATTTTCAAACGATGACGTCAGCAAATCGCGAAACTTTTCAAACGGTCTGAATGATTTTGATCTGTTTTAGGTCGAATTTTGATTTCAAACATTCAAGGATTTGTTAAAACATGATTACGCGTGATATGTGAGAATTTGAGCCGATTTTAACCGTAAAAAATTTTAATTTTGTGAAAGAAGGTGTAGAAATCAGATTTTCAAGCTGAATATGGCAAGAACTCCTCGTCCTGAGCTCTGATACCACTTGTAGGATCGTTTTCGACCGAACGAGTCGTTCAGAAGAGCTCTCGTACGTTTCAGAGGCGGAAACTAAGAAACGTATGTGAAAACAGCTTGAAATACACTTTAATCCTCTATTATATTGAATTTACAATGTTTACAATCAAAGGATAAACCGGCAGCACCTCGGTATCACTTTCTGAATTCGTTACAAATGACATTGACAGCAAGCTATTTATAGTACAAGCCCTACCGTTTGAAAGTCTTCAAACGGACACCTAATTCAAACGACCTACTTCAAACGGTACAACTCAAACGGACATGTATAAATTGAAACCTCTTCAAACGATTGGACCTCCTAAATGAACCATTCAAACAGACTTCAACTCTCAAACTATTGGACCATTGAAAAAGTTGGTTCTAATTGGACCAAATTTGGCTTTTGTCTTCATTCGGCTAACATTCAGTTTCCTATTTCATGACATCACTTGTGATGTCACCTGGGTGATGTCACTTGTGATGTCACCTATGTGATGTCACATGTGATGTCATGCCTGATCAGATCTGCACTGAACCCGAGACTCGATATAAGACGAAGTCGACAGATGAATGCACTAACAACAACTGCCTAGAAGCAGCTTTTCTTACCACTAGTCGTTTCTCCATCAATTAGGAATCTAATGCCATCACTAAACACATTCCTTAAATTGTAGCCATTTGTTGAGTGATTTTTTTTTGTGTCTAATCCGCATATATATCACCATTCCCCTTGATTTTCTTGACTGTATATCTCTTAAATGTCAACATATACACGTGTGATTTAGTTTACGAAGATTTTTCAATGCCAAGAACATCGATCAGAGAGTAAAAAATGCGTAAGGTTCAAAATGGTGTAAGATTAAAATGGGATATACCGGGCTAGCATTCGAGTTACAAAAACAAGGGCCAAACCAACCACCCAAGAATGGAATCGTCGAGCGAAATCACTTGACAACATCCTAGAAGCAGCTTTTCTTGCCACCAGATCTTTCTCCATCAGTTAAGAATCTGATGCCGTCACTAAACACATTCCTTAAATTGCAGCCATTTGTTGAGTGTTTTTTTGGTGTCTAACCCGCATATATATCACCCTTGCCCTTGATTTTCTTGAATGTATATCTATTAAATGTCAACATATACACGTGTGATTTATTATACGAAGATTTTTCAATGCCGAGAACCTCGATCAGAGAGTAAAAAAGGCGTAAGCTTCACAATGGTGTAAAATTACAATGGGATATACCGGGCTAGGATTCGAGTTACAGGAACAAGGGCCAAACCAACCAACCTAGAATGGAATCGTCGAGCGAAAACACTTGACAACCTCCTAGAAGCAGGTTTTCTTGCCACCAGACCTTTCTCCATCAATTAGGAATCTGTTGTCGTCACTAAACACATTCGTTAAGTTGTTGCCATTTGTTAAGTGTTTTTTTTATGTCTAATCCACATATATATCACCATTGCCCTTGATTTTCTTGACTGTATATCTCTTAAATATCAACATATACACGTGTGATTTGGTTTACGAAGATTTTTCAATGCCGAGAACCTTGTTCAGAGAGTAAAAAAGGCGTAAGGTTCACAATGGTGTAAAATTAAAATGGGATATACCGGGCTAGCATTCGAGTTACAGGAACAAGGGCCAAACCAACCACCCAAGAATGGAATCGTCGAGCGAAATCACTTGACAACCTCCTAGAAGCAGCTTTTCTTGCCACCAGACCTTTCTCCTTCAATTAGGAATCTGATGCCGTCACTAACCACATTCCTTAAAATGTAGCCATTTGTTGAGTGTTTTTTTTGGTGTCTAATCCGCATATATATCACCATTGCCCTTGATTTTCTTGAATGTATATCTATTAAATGTCAACATATACACATGTGATTTATTTTACGAAGATTTTTCAATGCCGAGAACCTTGATCAGAGAGTAAAAAAGGCGTAAGCTTCACAATGGTGTAAAATTAAAATGGGATATTCCGAGCTAGGATCCGAGTTACAGGAACAAGGGACAAAGTAACCACCCAAGAATGGAATCGTCGAGCGAAAACACTTGACAGCCTCCTAGAAGCAGCTTTTCTTGCCCCCAGATATTTCTCCATCAATTAGGAATCGGTTGCCGTCACTAAACACATTCCTTAAGTTGTTCCCATTTGTTAATTTTTTTTGTGTGTCTAATCCGCATATATATCACCATTGCCCTTGATTTTCTTGACTGTATATCTCTTAAATATCAACATATACACGTGTGATTTAGTTTACGAAGATTTTTCAATGCCGAGAACCTCGATCAGAGAGTAAAAAAGGCGTAAGGTTCACAATGGTGTAAAATTAAAATGGGATATACCGGGCTAGGATTCGAGTTACAGGAACAAGGGCCAAACCAACCACCCAAGAATGGAATAGTCCAGCTAAAACACTTGACAACCTCCAAGAAGCAGCTTTTCTTACCACCAGACCTTTCTCCGTCAATTTGGAATCTGATGCCGTCACTAAACACATTCCTTAAATTGTAGTCATTTGTTGAGTGTTTTTTTTTGTGTCTAATCCGCATATATATCACCATTGCCCTTGATTTTCTTGACTGTATATCTCTTAAATGTCAACATATACACGTGTGATTTAGTTTACGAAGATTTTTCAATGCCGAGAACCTCGACCAGAGAGTAAAAACGGCGTAGGGTTCACAATGGTGTAAGATTAAAATGGGATATACCGGGCTAGCATTCGAGTTACAGGAACAAGGGCCAAACCAACCACCCAAGAATGGAATCATCGAGCGAAAACAGTTGACAACCTCCTAGAAGCAGCTTTTCTTGCCACCAGACCTTTCTACATCAATTAGGAATCTGATGCCGTCACTAAACACATTCCTTAAATTGTAGCCATTTGTTGAGTGTTTTTTTTGGTGTCTAATCCGCATATATATCACCATTGCCCTTGATTTTCTTGAATATATATCTATTAAATGTCAACATATACACGTGTGATTTATTTTACGAAGATTTTTCAATGCCGAGAACCTAGATCAGAGAGTAAAAAAGGCGTAAGGTTCACAATGGTGTAAAATTAAAATGGGATATACCGGGCTAGGATTCGAGTTACAGGAACATTGGCCAAACCAACTACCCAAGAATGGAATCGTCGAGCGAAAACACTTGACAACCTCCTAGAAGCAGCTTTTCTTGCCACCAGACCTTTCTCCATCAATTAGGAATATGTTGCCGTCACTAAACACATTCCTTAAGTTGTTGCCATTTGTTAAGTGTTTTTTTGTGTTTAATCCGCATATATATCAACATTGCCCTTGATTTTCTTGACTGTATATCTCTTAAATATCAACATATACACGTGTGATTTAGTTTACGAAGATTTTTCAATGCCGAGAACCTCGATCAGAGAGTAAAAAAGGAGTAAGGTTCACAATGGTGTAAAATTAAAATGGGATATACCGGGCTAGGATTCGAGTTACAGGAACAAGGGCCAAACCAACCACCCAAGAATGGAATCGTCAAGAGAAAACACTTCACAAACTCCAAGAAGCAGCTTTTCTTACCACCAGGCCTTTCTCCATCAATTAGGAATCCGATGCCGTCACTAAACACATTTCTTAAATTGTAGCCATTTGTTGAGTGTTTTTTTTTTTGGTCTCTAATCCGCTTATATATCACCATTGCCCTTGATTTTCTTGACTGTATATCTCTTAAATGTCAACCTATACACGTGTGATTTAGTTTACGAAGATTTTTCAATGCCGAGAATCTCGATCAGAGAGTAAAAAAGGCGTAAGGTTAAAAATGGTGTAAAATTAAAATGGGATATACCGGGCTAGGATTCGAGTTACAGGAACAAGGGCCAAACCAACCACCCAAGAATGGAATCGTCGAGCGAAAACACTTGACAACCTCCTAGAAGCAGCTTTTCTTACCACCAGACCTTTCTCCATCAATTAGGAATCTAATGCCGTCACTAAACACATTCCTTAAATTGTCGCCATTTGTTGAGTGCTTTTTTTCGTTGTCTAATCCGCATATATATCACCATTGTCCTTGATTTTCTTGACTGTATATATCTTAAATGTCAACATATACACGGTTGATTTAGTTTACAAAGATTTTTTCAATGCCGAGAACCTCGATCAGAGAGTAAAAAAAGTGTTAGGTTCACAATGGTGTAAGATTAAAATGGGATATACCGGGCTAGGATTCGAGTTACAGGAACTAGGGCCAAACCAACCACCCAAGAATGTAATCGTCGAGCGAAAACACTTGACAACCTCCTAGAAGCAGCTTTTCTTACCACCAGACCTTTCTCTATCAATTAGGAATCTGATGCCGTCACTAAACACATTCCTTAAATTGTAGCCATTTGTTAAGTGTTTCTTTTTGGTGTCTAATCCGCATATATATCACCATTGCCCTTGATTTTCTTGACTGTATATCTCTTAAATATCAACATAATTATGTGTGATTTAGTTTACGAAGATTTTTCAATGCCGAGAAACTCGATCAGAGAGTAAAAAAGGTAAGGTTCACAATGGTGTAAAATTAAAATGGGTTATACCGGGCTAGGATTCGAGTTACAGGAACAAGGGCCAAACCAACCACCCAAGAATGGAATTGTCGAGCGAAAATACTTGACAACCTCCTAGAAGCAGGTTTTATTGCCCCCAGACCTTTCTCCATCAATTAGGAATCTGATGTCGTCACTAAACACATTCCTTAAATTGTATCCATTTGTTGAGTATTTGTTTTTTGGTGTCTTATCCACATATATATCACCATAGCCCTTGATTTTCTTGACTGTATATCTATTAAATGTCAACATATACACGTGTGATTTAGTTTACGAAGATTTTTCAATGCCGAGAACCTCGATCAGAGAGTAAAAAAGGCGTAAGGTTCACAATGGTGTAAAATTAAAATGGGTTATACCGGGCTAGGATTCGAGTTACAGGAACAAGGGCCAAACCAACCACCCAAGAATGGAATCGTCGAGCGAAAATACTTGACAACCTCCTAGAAGCAGGTTTTCTTGCCCCCAGACCTTTCTCCATCAATTAGGAATCTGATGTCGTCACTAAACACATTCCTTAAATTGTAGCCATTTGTTGAGTATTTGTTTTTTGGTGCTAATCCACATATATATCACCATTGCCCTTGATTTTGTTGACTGTATATCTATTAAATGTCAACATATACACGTGTGATTTAGTTTACGAAGATTTTTCAATGCCGAGAACCTCGATCAGAGAGTAAAAAAGGCGTAAGGTTCACAAAGGTGTAAGATTAAAATGGGATATACCGGGCTAGGATTCGAGTTACAGGAACAAGGGCCAAAGCAACCACCCAAGAATGGAATCGTCGAGCGAAAACACATGACAACCTCCTGGAAGCAGCTTTTCTTGCCACCAGACCTTTCTCCATCAATTCGGAATCTGATGCTGTCACTAGACACATTCCTTAAATTGTAGCCATTTGTTGAGTGTTTTTCTTTGGTGTCTAATCCGCATATATATCACCATTGCCCTTGATTTTCTTGATAGTATATCTCTTAAATGTCAACATATACACGTGTGATTTAGTTTACGAAGATTTTTCAATGCCGAGAACCTCGATCAGAGAGTGAAAAAGGCGTATGGTTCACAATGGTGTAAAATTAAAATGGGATACACCGGGCTAGGATTCGAGTTACAGGAACAAGGGCCAAACCAACCACCCAAGAATGGAATCGTCGAGCGAAAACACTTGACAACCTCCAAGAAGCAGCTTTTCTTACCACCAGACCTTTCTCCATCAATTAGGAATCTGATGCCGTCACTAAACACATTCCTTAAATTGTAGCCATTTGTTGAGTGGTTTTTTTTGGTGTCTAATCCGCATATATATCACCATTGCCCTTGATTTTCTTGACTGTATATCTCTTAAATGTCAACATATACACGTGTGCTTTAGTTTACTAAGATTTTTCAATGCCGAGAATCTCGATCAGAGAGTAAAAAACGCGTAAGATTCAAAATAGTGTAAAATTAAAATGGGATATACCGGGCTAGGATTTGAGTTACAGGAACAAGGGCCAAACCAACCACCCAAGAATGGAATCGTCGAGCGAAAACACTTGACAATCTCCTAGAAGCATCTTTTCTTACCACCAGACCTTTCTCCATCAATTAGGAATCTAATACCGTCACTAAACACATTCCTTAAATTGTCGACATTTGTTGAGTGTTTTTTTTGGTGTCTAATCCGCATATATATCACCATTGCCCTTGATTTTCTTGACTGTATATATTTTAAATGTCAACATATACACGGTTGATTTAGTTTACAAAGATTTTTCAATGCCGAGAACCTCGATCAGAGAGTAAAAAGGCGTAAGGTTCACAATGGTGTAAGATTAAAATGGGATATACCGGGCTAGGATTCGAGTTACAGGAACTAGGGCCAAACCAACTACCCAAGAATGGAATCGTCGAGGGAAAACACTTGACAACCTCCTAGAAGCATCTTTTCTTACCACCAGACCTTTCTCTATCAATTAGGAATCTGATGCCATCACTAAACACATTCCTTAATTTGTAGCCATTTGTTAAGTGTTTCTTTTTTGTGTCTAATCCGCATATATATCACCATTGCCCTTGATTTTCTTGACTGTATATCTCTTAAATATCACCATTTTCACGTGTGATTAGTTTATGAAGATTTTTCAATGCCGAGAACCTCGATCAGAGAGTAAAAAAGGCGTAAGGTTCACAATGGTGTAAGATTAAAATGGGATATACCGGGCTAGGATTCGAGTTACAGGAACAAGGGCCAAACCAACCACCCAAGAATGGAATCGTCGAGCGAAATCACTTGACAACCTCTTAGAAGCAGCTTTTCTTGCCACCAGGCCTTTCTCCATTAATTAGGAATTTGATGACGTCACTAAACACATTCCTTAAATTGTAACCATTTGTTGAGTGATTTTTTTTTTGTGTCTAATCACCATTGCCCTTGATTTTGTTAGGATCTGAGTTTGGTTTTGATTGTTTTTACGTTTGAATTAAGATGAACAATGAATGAGAAATGCAGCGGAAAATTAATGGAAACAAACTTTTCACAATCAAACAGGAGAATTGCTTTCAACACACATTTTCATCAACGATTACAATTGCATGTATGCAACAAACTCCCCCTCAGCCTGAGCTCACAATGATTTGTTCGTACAGGAAGAAAGATGGTAAAGAGCTAATAGAACAGTACAGGGTACTATTCTATTTATGGGCACGGACAAACCACTGTGGCATCTTTGCTGATGTCACCATGAAAGTGACATCTAACCTCCTAACAAACTCTAACCTCTGATCTATATAAGTACTACTATGCTAACAACTGTTATTACAATTCATTAAATAAAGATCAACTAAACTACTGCTAAATCCTTCCACTAATGTGAACTCAGCAGCACTTGATATAACCCAGCAGTGCTTGACTCAAGGTAGTAGATTGAACAACAGGGCTTTAGTCTTCATCAGTCTTTGACTTGATCAGCAGTTGTAGGTCAGCAGTTGTACCGATTAGTAGATAGGAGGTCAGCAGATGTTGAAACCACTTTCAAGGGGAGAGACTTATATACACAACATCTGCTTATTCTGGATCCACTGTTCTGATCCAGTATTGGCGTTATTTATCTGTTCCTCTGATAGGGTTCAATCCCAACAATCTCCCCCTAGAACAGATAATGCCAAAACTCTTCATTATTGGTAGATCTTTATTGCCTCATCAACAGTTCCCTTATTTGCCCTTTGAGTTGTAACTCAAAGGCTAAGGCATCTGTGTCATCTTCATCCCTGCACAGTGGAAGATCAAGGAGATCCTGCAAAGTTTCAAGACTTAGGCCAAGTGCTTGTTCCCTTGTTATTTTCTTCACTTCTCCACTAGACTTTATCACTGTCAGTACATGTGTCTGTTTGTCAGTTTTCCACTTTAGTACTTTTGAGTCTTGTGGGTTTCTTGGGAGATTTTTATTAGATGAGGAGTTTGGTGATGCAGGCCTTGTGATGACTGTTTGAGTAGTGCTTGCAGGTTGGTTTAGGCCAAGAGTTTCAGCTATCATCTGCTTAATGCCCTCTTTTACAAGTTCATATCTTGCCATTAATTCTGCCACTGTTTCAGTATCCAACTGTTGCTGTCTTCTTTTATAGATGGCAGCACCAGCTGGGGCAGTGGATCTCCTGATTTGCAGCTTTGGTGGTCTTGTTGAAACCTCTGCTTCAGGGTAGTCAGGTTTTTGTGGAACTTTAGGATCTTTCTTCCTTAATTCCTCCAACCTTTTGTAGGTGGTCTTGACTTTGTCTTCTCTCCATCTTGACACTTGATTTTTAGACCCATAATCAGCATCAACTAATTCCTCTTTTATTCTCTTTAGCTCTAATGTCTTTTCAGGCACATTCTTCTTATACTTTGACCTATCTGGAGGAGTGTGTTTGACCTTATTCTAAATCATTTCTTGAATCCTGGCTGCTTCTTTTTCAAGCTCAGGAATGGTCCACTCTTTGTACATATATTTTTCACCCTTATACTTCTTAAAAGCCATGATATTTTCAATGTAATCTTTTCTCAGGGTTTCATCTGCTCTTTCTGAGACTTGCTTACAAACATTCTTTGCAAACTGCTCCAATGATCTAACTTGTGTGAGCATAAATTGATAATGCCTTTGAATTTCTTTATTAGGTTTTCCTTGAGAGCTTCTTTTGGAGATATCCTTCTGCCTGTTGAGCTTTAACTTTCTAATACTTTTCAATATTCTTAGGCCTAGGATATCCTTCAACTGATGGCAACTTCCTATTAGCAGGATCATCCTCATAGTAGAAGGATTTGATCTCTTCTCTGACTGCAATGAGTTCAAGAGGATATTGGAAACCTGCAGGAGTGGTGATAGGGATTGGTTGTTGTACTTGAGTTGATGAGAGAGGAACAGGGTTTGGAATAAGTGTAAGGGATTGTGAACATGTTGGTGATGGTGATGGAGAGTCATCATCAGGTATAAAAATCCTCCTCCTTTTTATTGTAGGATAGACTGATGATGTCTTGGGTGGATCAGTGGTGGTGAGTTGAGTGGTAGAAGGTGGCTGACTAATAGTTGTTGAAACAACTGGTGTTTCAACCACTGTTGCCCTTACAACAGATGTTGTAACATCTGATGTCTTCTGCTTTTTGGCAGGAGGTGATGGTGTGAGATTGTTTTTAGTGGTGATTGTGGTGAGATGATTTTTGGAGGTGGCGGTGGTAAGGCAGTGGTTGTGGTGTGTGTTGAAGTAGTGTGTGTTGAAATTACTGAAGTACCAATAGTTGTTGATACAACAGGAGTTACAACAGTTGTTTGAGTGGAAGATTGATGTTGGGGGCTTTTGGAAAGTGGTTTGGAAGTATGCTTTGTGAGTCTGGATGGTGTGGATTTGGGTTCCCTCACTTTTCTAGTGGGATTCTTTCTTTTTGGCTCAGGATTTTGAACATCCTTTGGCTCAGAACAACCCTGCACATTCAGCTCCATATAAGCTCTTTTCTCCTCATTCCACCTGGACATATCCTTTGCCTCTCTGTCCCTTTTTACACTTGCTTTTGCTTCAGCAAGTGCATTTGTGGTAACATCAATCTTTTTGCTACCATTTGGCAAGGGAATCTTTTTAGTCATTGCATCTTTTTCCGGTTCAATATACAGACCATCATCTATTCTCTTCTTCTTCCACTCCTTGATTTTCTCCTCCTTTTTGGCATTACCTGAGGGTAGTTGATCAATGAAGAGAACAGTGGGAGGAGCAGTGCCAGTGGTGTTCAAGAGATGGGCCTTTATAGCCTTGATGTCTGCTTGGGTGTTTCTAAACCTGGACTCCATTATGTTTCTCAGCTCTTGTACATGTATTGCATGTTTTTTATCAGCTGTTTGTCTTTGTTGTTGCAGCAGGGGTTGAAATAGATTCCATAACTCATTTGTAGCAGGTGCTTGTGTTGGAGCAGGTGCTTGAGCTGGAACAGCAGTGGGTTGCACCTTTTGAACTTTCAATAACTGTTGCAGCATTTCTTTGATTTCTGCAACAAAGGTATTCAGTTTGTCAATTCTATCCGTCAATTCTAGGTACTTTAAACCATCACCCAACTTAATGGGATCATCAGATTTCCCACTAACAGTGGTTGTAATAGTGGTTGACTCAGGGATTGTATTCCAAAAGTCATCCACTGATGCCCCTTTGTCTTGGTACTGGGGACTTCTTCTCTCAATACATGATATCCTTTTGATGGTACCAGTGGTTAAAACAAACTCACTAATTGTTATCAGAGGTGCTATAGAAGGAATTGCCTCCAAGGAAGTCTTATTGATGTAACCACTGTCCAAATGTAACCAGTGGGTTCAACATTTGTAGTGGCTGCTTCACTTGGATTACCACCAAGAGTTGCTTGTAACTCAAGAGATGAAACCTCCTCAGGTCTTTGTGGTGGGTTAGCGATGATTGATACATCAGACCCAGTAATTTGTTGAAGTATGTTCTCATTGATAGGTGAGTGAGAAGGACTGGTTTGTGCCTGGTTCAGAGCAATAGCATCCAACAGTAATTTAGTTGGTGGGGGAATTGTGGAGGTGAGGTTGGGTGTAGAAAAAGAATTGGCCCCGGGCATTGGGCTGTGGATGATGGAAGCAAGTGATTCCAGAGCATCATATTGTGGTGTCCCTATTTGTACAACCTGTTCTTTTTGAGAAGAAGTAGGAGGAGTTTCAGGCATGGGTTGAGATATTTCTACCAACTGCTGTGAGGAAGTAGCAGCAGTGGTTTCTTGTGACTTTTATGCTGTCACAGGCAGTTGCTCTTGTATCTCATCCTCCAGAGTTGCCTTTTTGGTAGGTTTGGGGGGCTTTTGAGATTTTTGTTTTGGCCTTTTGGTGATCTTAGGTGTGGGTTTCAAAGCAGTTGTTTTGCTGCTATGATCACCTGGAGCAGTGGGCTCAGCAGCAGATACCTTAGGAGTAGTGGTAGCTGCTAAATTCTGCTCAGGCACCTCTGCTTGTGTTTTGCAAGGTGTTGACATTCTTGTAAAAGTTTCAGCAGTTAAGCTGTTTATTTGAAAAAATGCACCTTGTTTTATTACAGAAGCATCATCCTTAACAAATTTCTTTTCAAAATAGTAACTTAGAAATCTTGGAAAAAGTAAGAATGGCTTTTTATCAACCTTTTTAACCAAATGATTAAAGATTTCTTGGGAGTAATTGAAATTTTCATCTTGAAGAATAGCATATCCCAGGTTTTGAATCTTTAATGGTATTTCATTAAAAGAAGTGGTTTTGTTTGAAACACACATAAGCAGAGTATGGAACAAAAATCTTGTTGCAGGTGGAAAATTACCTTTTTGTAAGGTATCCTTTTTAATTTGTTCTGCATACCCCCTTTCAAGGAAATCAGTTTTTAACTCATTTTTCGGAAAAGAAGTTTTACCTTTTTGATCATTGAGTTCAAATACTTCCGAGATGGATTGTGGTGTGATTTTGACAGGTTTACCCATTAGAGAGGAGTTAATGCCTATGACATCCTCGCCTTGTTTGTCAAGGGTAATATTCTTCCAAAACTCTCTTTGGGTGTCCAAGTAAATTAGAGCATCTGCTGTTATCAAAGTTTTGTACTTTGATGCAGACATGATATCAATGATGGAATCGAAAGCATTGGTGGTGCCTGGTTTTGTAAAAAGGCCCAAATAATTGTGTGGTGATTTGTATGGGATTTCAATAGGTGTAGCCTTTTGAGCGGCCTTTTTACGAGAAGATTTTGAAGTGGGTGTTGCAGATGACTTCGATTTTGTCATTTTGGAGAAGACGATCGAAGAAGGTTGTGAAGAAATTTCAATAAATGAGATGAGAACTGCTTTGAGAAAGGAATTTTTAAGAATTCAATTCGACAGTAAAACCCTGTTTGGGGTTTTGAAGGGGGGTTTTATAGAGAGAACGTGAATGCTGGCGTGGCAGTGGTTACAAAAGATCTGACCGCTATGTACTGTCCACGTGCCAACACCTACTGAGATGAAGGACAATTTGTCTTTTATGAAGACCACTGATGGAACAAGACCAGTGGTTGTAATGGTAAAAATGAAAGTAGTTGGTGATTTTTAATATCAGTGGATTGCATATTAGTGGATAAAACACTGAGTTTGAACAACAGTGTTTATCAAGAAATGAGAGAACAGGGGTTGACTTTCAGCAGTGGACAGTGTTTTCAGTAGAACAGACCTTTGAACAAAGCAGTGGTTATGGCAGACTTTTAAGGATTTTAATGAAAAGTTCATTTTTAGCTATTTTTAAGAATTGATTTTTTATTTTCTGAAAACATTTTAATGCTTTTATTCATAGAAAAACATGATTTTGCCTGTTATTCCATGTTTAGCATGCCAATCCTAGAGATCAAGCTTTCAAAGGTGGATGTGTCTAATGCTTTGGTTAGCACATCTGCCAGCTGATCCTTAGTTGGAACATGGTGCAGAGAAATCAAACCTTTTTCATAGCAATCCCTCACAAAGTGATGTCTGATGTCGATGTGCTTGGTGGTTGAGTGGGAAACTAGTTTTTTGATGATATTTTCCGCTGCCTGGCTATCCAACAAGAGTGGTGTTTTTAAGGCAGTGATACCAAAATCCAGCAGCTGATTTTGAAGCCAAAGCAGTTGGGTTGTACAGCTTGCAGCAGCTATATACTCTGCCTCAGCAGTGGATGTTGAAACAGCTGCTTGCTTTTTGCTTTGCCAAGACACTAAACAATTTCCTTGGAATTGGCACCCTCCTGAAGTGGACTTCCTTGTCTTGTCACATCCAGCAAAGTCACTATTTGAGAGACCTGAAAGCTCAATTTTACCATCAGCTGGATACCAGATACCAAGTGTGGGAGCACCTTTTAGGTATCTGAATATCCTTTTTACAGCAATAAGGTTTGACTTTCTAGGGGCTGATTGGGATCTTGCACAAACACATGTTGCAAACATGATGTCGGGCCTAGATGCAGTTAGGTACAATAAAGACCCAATAATGCTTCTATATAAAGTTTGATCAACCAAATCATCCTTCTCATCAGACATGACTAATTTATTGGTTGCAATGGGTGTACTACATGGCTTGCAATCATCCATCTCAAATTTCTTTAAAAGTTCTTTGGCATATTTGCCTTGATGGATAAAAGTGCCATTTTGCAGTTGCCTTACTTGGAGACCAAGAAAGCACTGGAGTTTACCCATTGCACTCATTTCAAACTCAGCTGTCATGAGTTGCCTAAACTCTTTACACATTTTATAACATGTGCTTCCAAAGATGATGTCATCCACATAAATCTGGACAATCATCAAATCCTTTTCTCTCCATTTTAGAAACAATGTTTTGTCTATCTTACCTCTTGTGAAACCAATGGAAATTAGAAAGGTGGAAAGAGTTTCATACTAGGCCCTTGGTGCTTGTTTCAGGCCATACGAAGCTTTATTCAGCTTGTAGACATGATTTGGATTAATGGATCCTCAAAGCCTGGAGGTTGACAAACATAAACCTCCTCTTGAATCATACCATAGAGGAATGCACATTTAATATCCATTTGGTACACCTTGATGTTGTGGTTGACAGCAAAGGCCATAAATAATCTGATAGCTTCAAGTCTTGCTACAGGGGCAAATGTTCCATCATAGTCAATGCCCTCTTCTTGTCTGAAAACTTGAACCACAAGCTTGGCTTTATTCTTGACAACAATACCCCTTTCATCAGTTTTATTTTTGAAGACCCATTTTGTGCCAATAGGACTTACACCCTCTGGCAATGGTACAAGCTCCCAAACTTGTTGTCTTCTAAACTTTTGGAGCTCCTCTTGCATGGCCTCTACCCAGCTGTTGTCTTTTAGTGCCTCTTGGTACTTGACTGGCTGATGGAGAGATAGAAAACCAACAAAAAGACAAATGTTTTGGGATTGACTTCTTGTGATCACCCCTTCATTGATGTTGCAAATAATTTGGCCAGGTGGATGAGATTTCAAGAAGATAAGATGTCCTTGGTATGGAACAATGTGATTGAGTGTAGAGGGCTGCAGATGTGAATCATCTGAGCTAACCACTGCCGGTGACTTTGATGATCCAGCAGTGGCTTAAAAAGGTGGTGGAATAAGAGGTAATGGTGTGGACAGATGCTAACTTTGATCCACTATTTGAGGACTTTTGCCAATAGTGTTTGATGATTTGTAAGCAGTGGTTAATGGGATACTTTGATCAACAACTATTGAGGTAGCAGTGGTTGAGCTTTGACAGCTGTTTTGAACATCTGCTGCTCTTCCCATTTGGACAGACTTTTGTTGAGGTATGATGATTCCATACCCATAGTCTGGTGATGAATCCTCTGATGGACCTGCACTGTTAGTCTTGACAGCAGTATTTTCAAAAGTGAACTTATCAAGATCAAACAAATCTGCAGGGTTTGCTGGGATTTTCATTGATGAAAGTTCATTGAACTTTACATTCAAAGTCTCCTCCACTATTCTGGTCCTTGTGTTAAACACTTTGTAGGCCTTAGCAGTGGTTGAGTATCCCAGATGATAACCACAATCAATTTTTGCTGCAAACTTTGAGATGGAATCTTATAAGTTAAAAATGAAGCATGGACAGCCAAAAACTTTGAAATATGAAATTAATGGCTTTATTTTATACCGCAGTTCATAGGCAGTCTTTTGATGCTTGGGGTTGATTAAAACTCTATTTTGGACATAGCAAGCAGTGTATACTGCCTCTGCCCAAAAAGTTAATGGCAAACCTGAATCAGTAAGCATGGTTCTGGCAGCCTCAATCAAAGTTCTGTTCTTTCTTTCAACAACCCCATTTTGTTCTGGTGTCCTTGGAATGCTGTATTGCCTCACAATTCCTTTTGACACACAGAAATCATCTAACTCCTTGTTCTTGAACTCTGTGTCATTGTCACTTCTGAAGATTTTTACTGGAAGGTCAAACTGCTTTCCAACCTGTTTCACAAAGTCTTGCAGAATGCCTGCAGTCTCATCTTTTGAGTGTAAAAAGTAAGTCCATGTAAACCTAGAAAAGTCATCAACAATAACCATACAATATCTCTTTTTCCTAAGACTCATGACTTTAACTGGGCCAAAAAAATCCATATGAAGCATTTGCAAACATTTGGTTATTTTGGACTCATCAATGGATTTGTAGGAGCTTTTATGTTGTTTTCCTTTTAAGCAGGAAACACAATGCTCAGGACAGGTGAACAGTTTTTGAGGTAAACCTCTTACTAAACCCTGTTATGAAATGGCAGTGATTTTCTTGAGATTTGTGTGCCCTAATCTTCTGTGCCATAATTCTGTCTCTTTGTTTGATGCAGCTGAGAACAGACAGGCACCAGTTCTGGGGCTCTCTTTTGACATATCCACCACATAAACATTGCCACTTCTTTGAGCAACAAGTTAAGTTTTTCCATTGGCTATTATTTCTTCAATCTTTTTGACCATTTCTGGACCAACAATCTTGCAACTCTCCTTAGTAAAGAATGAACCATAGCCTTTGTCACTCATTTGTGAGACACTAAGGAGGTTGAAATTTAGATTGTCGATGAGATTGACATTTTTAAACTTGATTTTTCCTAACTGAACTGTTCCAGACTGTTGGGAATGAACCCTACCAAAGGAACAGTTGATTAAAGCCAAAACTGGATCAGAGCAGTGGATCCAGCATAAGCACTGTTGTATTCTAAATTTTCCCTTGAAAGTGTTTCTAACAACTGATGACATGTATCCACTGTCCTTATACAACTGCTGATCTACAAACAACTGATCAAGTATAAAGACTGATGAAGACTAATGCCCTGATGATCAATCTACTGTTATGGTTCAAGCACTGCTAAAGAAACAAAGTACTGCTGCAGTCACAACAGTGGAAGGAGAAAGTAGTAGTTTAGTCTTTCCTTTTGTAATGTATTGTAATCAGTAGTTAGCTAAACAGTGCTTGTATTAGATCAGTAGTTTTAGGTTGCTAGGAGGTTAGATGTCACTTTCATGGTCACGTCAGCCAAGATGCTTCAGTGGTTTGCTCGTGCCTATAAATAGAACAGTACCCTGTACTGTTCTATTGGGCTCATTCACCACTTGTCTTCTTGTACGAACAATCTCTGTGAGCTCAGGCTGATGGGGAGTTTGTGATACATGCATGCATTGTAATTGGTGTTTGAAATAAATTCAATCATTCGGTTCTATGTTAAAATGTGTGTTGAAAGCATTTCTCCGATTTGATTGTGTGTGAAAGTTTGTTTCCATTTATATTCCGTTGCAATTACTTGTTCAACTTCATTATTGTTAAACGTAAAACACAATCAATTGAAACTCAGATCCTAACAATTGGTATCAGAGCTAGGACAGTCAAATTTGATTTAACAATCATTTTGACGTAAAAGTTCAGCTCACAATCGTTGATACTTATTATTGTTCGTTTCGTTGAAAATTAGAGCAAGGTTAAATCACGAACAAAGTTGATTAATCAGTGTCTGTAAAACAACCAAGATGACATCACAAGCACAAGATGCTAACAATAGCATCGGTTCACTCTTCAAACCACCTATGCTGAAGCGCAATGAGTACAACATCTGGCAGAGAAGGATGGGTCATATCCTTGCTCAACAGAATACCAGATGTTGGAAGTCGGTAATCTTTGGACCACATGTTCCAATGGTGCTGAGTGCTGAGGATTCAAAGATGTTCGAATCTAAGAAACCTGAAAACTATACTGAAACTAATTTTCTAAAGTTCGAACTTGATGCCAAGGAATTTAGCATCATTGCATCTGCTTTACCAAATGAAATATATGCTAGGCTGTTACACTGTAACAGTGCCAAGGAATTATGGGATGCACTTAAGGAACAATTTGGGGGAACTGAAGAAGTAATTGAAAATAACAGGGAAATTCTTAATCAGCAGTATGAAACGTTTTGTCATGTTAAGGGTGAAACATTAACCCAACAGTTTGAGCGATTCAGTTGTCTCATTAGTGAGCTAAGACTTGTTGATGTTAAATTTACAAATTCAACTCAAAACAGTAGGTTTCTTAGATCACTACCTGAAAAATGGGATACAATTGCATTTGTGACCAGAAACTCTGTTGAGTTCAAAGATCCGATACTGACCCAACTTCCTGGTAGACTCCTGACCTATGAAAGGGAGTTAAACCAGAAAAAGAAGTTGCAAGAGTCTGGCAAAGTTGTAGATGACTACATATTTGGCAACACAGCTCTTTTGGGTCAGGAAGAGACTGGCAGCAGTAAGGATCAGAGTTATGATCACTTTATTGACATAACTGCTGGTGTAAATTTCAACTCTGATCCTCACCCATCCAACTTTGCTTTCACTGCAAATGGAGAAAGCCAGATCTCTAATAATCTATGTTTTGAACTTAGACATGGCAAACGGGTCGGGTTGGGTTGGGTCGGGTCATGGGTCAAAACGGGTTTGGGTCAAAATGGGTTCGGGTCAATTAAAACACGGGTTGTTTTGGTTCGGGTCAAAATGGGTTCGGGTCAAAACGGGTTCGGGTGAAAAACGGGTTCGGGTTAGAACGGGTTTCGGGTCAAAACGGGTTGGGTTGTTCTAGAAAAAATATTAAATTATATTAGAAACTGAGATATTATATTAAGAAAATGTACAACTTTGTTTTTATTATATTATATAAAAAAGGAAAAAAAAAAACTGTACATAAATTGATGTTACTGTCTTTCACCATTCAATGCTTCCGAAAGGTCTCTCTCTCTCTCTACATAAAGTATTCAAAACCTCTCTCTCTCTCTAAAATCAAAAGCAAAGCAGGTATATGGTAAGTGGCGGTGGTGAAAGCGATTGAGCGGCGGCCTGAAGCTTGTGGTGGTGGCGACGATTGAGCGGTGGCCGGAATATTGTGGCGGCGGTGGCGATTCGGCGGCTGTCGGAATCTTATGGAAGTGGCCGGCGATTGGGCGGGGCAAACTTATTGTAGTGACCAGTGACTGAGCAGCGAAATGGTGGCCGACGATTGGGTGGTGCAGACTGTGGTGGCTGGCGACTTAGCAGCGGAAGCTTGTGGTGGTTACTTGATTTATGAGGTTTCATGAATGGTTGGACATTGATATTGCCCGTTCTGACCCTTTCTCAACTTCGGAAACAACCCATTCTAACCCTTCCTCAATTCCAGAGCAACCCATTCTAACCCGATTTTAAATTTCCTTGTTTTAATTCAGACCCGTTCAGACCCGTTCTTAATTTTTCTCAGACCCGAAATGACCCAGGAGGTCACTTTAATGAACCATGATGACCCCAAATTAGTTTTACGGGTTACCTTTGCCACCAGTATTTGAACTCAATGACTTACAGCACTTTGATCCAACTGATCTTGAAGAAATGGACATTTTGCATCAATTGACTTTGCTTAGTGTAAGATCAAGCAAATTCTATAAAAGGATAGGGAGAAAATTCCCAGGGTTACATGGGAATTTAAAAGTAGGGTTGGATAAGTCAAAGATCAAGTGCTATAAGTGCAATAGGCTAGGTCATTTTGCTAGGGAATGTAGGAGTCAAACCACTGGTACAATTATTACTCATCCCAGATCAAACCCTAGACCACAAAACCAAAGCTCTGTGCACTATGCCCAATATACCCCTGCAGCAAATGTTAACACTGCTCACTATGCTGCAACCCCTATTCCTGTGCATTATGTTCAAACCCTTGTGCCACAAATTCAGTATGTTCAAGCTCCTGTCCCTCAGGCTCAAGTGCAACTAGTTGCACCTCAACAGGCTGCTCCAGCAGTGGTTCAACCAGATCAGCAAAGTTTTTTCACCCAAGGCTTTGTTGACTGGAGTAGTATGCCTGATGAGCTTGGTGATGAAAATTTTGCACTCTATGCTTCTAATGATGCTCCTAATGATGAATTTTGTTTTATGGCATTAGAGTCAATACCAGAAGGGCTGGAAGCTGAAGGAGAACAACTAAGTGCTAAAACAGTGGATAAAGTTGCTGAAGAAGTGGTTACTGCAGTTGCTGGTGAAATACTGTTGGGAGAAAATTCAGAACCCCTGATAGAAGTCTGACCCATGGTCTGAAGTGGAAGAGAAGACCCATGGTGAAAAGGAAGAGAAGGTGACTGATGAGAAAGAGCATGCTTGTGACTGTGCCATGATGGCTGCAGCTAAGGTATCATCTCAGGTTCTTGAAAATCTGTGTTCAGACAAACGCATCATAGCATTTTCTAACATCAAAGAGGTGAATGAAAACCTTAGGGATAAAGTGTTAAATGATGAAGTCAAATTTGAGAACTCTTTAAAAGAACTTAAAATCAAATTGGCTGAAAAAGATAAAGAAATCTGCAGTCTAAAAGAAGAGCATAGCATTACCCAAAACCAACTCCAAACTATGATAGAAAAATATCAAGTTTGCAAAAAGGAGTTGGAGTCCACCCAAATCACTTGTGAAAAATGGGTGGAATCTTGCAAAGGTTTTGAGATAGTGCTTGAGAAACAGCTTGAAAGCAATGTGAAATTTGGCATTGGATTTAGAAAAAATGATGAAGTTGAAAACAATGCTGTAAATCAAGCTGGTTCAGTTGAAATCATTCCAACAAACAAGAATGGCCAAGAAGTTAAAATAACTGACAAACTTGGTAACAAAATCACTCTAGAAAGATCTGTGGGGTCCTCAACTTTTGAGGAACTTGAGAGGTACCAATGTAAACCCACATGGTCTGATGAGTGTGACATTCTTGAAAATTTTAAACCAGTGGACTTCACAACCACTGATGGTGTTAAAGTTCCCAAAGTAAAGGTCATTCCTCTTAAAGGCATCCCAACAGTGGTTCAAAACTTTGTTGCAAAGGAGTCTGAAAAGAGGAAAAAGAGAGAAAAGGTTAAAAACTTATTTTGTGATTTCAGTGAAAAGAAGAATCATCTAGCAAAAGACTGTTTTCCTCTAAAAGCATATGATATCAACAAAACAAGTGTCATTGGGCCTACTGAGAGCTGCACCATCTGTGGCAAATCAATCCACAAAACTCAAGAATGTGTGTATCTCAAATCCTTTGATGTAAAAAAGAATGAGTACACTGCAAAAACATCCTGGAGTTCATCAAATCCATCTGTCAAATTCACCAAGAACCAACCACTGTTTGTGACAGTTCAAACAGCTGTTACAAAACAGCTAAACCAAACCTCTGTTAAAAGAGAAGTTCAGGTGACTGATGCACCCCCTGCAACCAATACTAAAGAGGTAAGGGACAACCACCATACCAAAGGATCCCACATGTTTATGAGGTTTACAAAAAGCCTTCTAAACCATGAGTCAACAAACATCCTTTTGGGTATCAGCAGATAATTGGGCAAGACCCCCAACAGTGGTTAGAGAAAAAAAGTTCCAAAACTGTCCAAACCCCTGAGCTAACCACTGTCTATCCACCTGAACTTAACCTAGACACTGTTGAGACCCCATCCAAAGCCCTATTGGCTTTGGAGACCCTAATGAACTAACCTTTTACTACATGTACAGGGAGCTTCTGCATGCTTAGATAGTCTTTGGTATGTAGATAGTGGAGGCTCCAGGCACATGACAGGATGTAGAGCCCTTCTAAAAGATTTCAAAACTCATGGAGGGGGTGATATATCCTTTGGTAATAATAGTAAAGGGAAGGTTCTGGGGTCTGGTTATGACACCCCGTACTCTCGATCCCAATCATCGAGAGGAAAATATTCGAGTTTATTATTATTATTACTATTGTTGTTATTATTATTTACTAAAATAATAATTTAGAATATTGATATGTTATTATTAAATAACCGAGCCAGTATAATTAAGCGAGACGCGTAGTTGTTTAAACAGGTTTATGCACTTGGGCTAGGCCCAGCCCAACTAACCTAAGCCTAAACCCTAGACCTATATAATACTACTTATACCCTCACCTCCCCCACTTTGATTTTAAAAACCCTAAAACTCTCATTTCATGTTCTAGCCGACACCTACACTTTCCCTGCCTTTCCGGTAACCAGAGCCGCTTCTCCGGCGACTTCCGGCACCTCCCTTCTTTCTCGACTGATGATCTTTGTCGCACACCCCTCCCCCTCGTTCCTTTTCCGGTACACCCATACAAACCACACGACAACCTCTGTTACCCTAGCTCTCCACCGTCAACCACCAATAACCACCGTCCGATACCCTCCTTCGCCGACAACCACACCTGCACCCGCACCTCGTCGGGTAGCCGTAAGAGAGAGAGAGAGAGAATCAGAGGACGAGAGAGAAGACAACGGAGGAGTAGCGATGTCAGCAGCGGCGGCCGGTTTCGACTGCAAACGGCAGGCGACATCGATGATTCTATTTTGGTCCGATTCGGGCAACCCCCGTCAGCGATGATCCTGATTGGTTGTGATTTGGGTCCGACCCGGCAGTGATTTACGGAGGCAGCAGAGGAGACCACCAGCAGCAACAGTCGTCGGAGCTCCGGCTCGTGCATAGTAGCCGTGGCAGCAGGTCTTCCTCTTTGTCTCGAATCGATTGGTCAGTTCATACCCATCTGTAAATTGTATGATTGATTGTGAGCTCTCTTCATATTTATATTTTGTAAAAGTTGATAAGTTGCCTTGGTGAACTGTCTGATCGTTGAATGGGTGTATTGTTTAGCTATGTGTTTTCATTATAGAATCTTGTGATAGTTTGTTATTTGCAATTTGGGAAACAGAGCATGTTCATATTAATTAAACCATACATCAGTTATCTGTTTGGAATATAGGAAAACTGATAGAAGGAACATACTTGGTGATTATCGTTTTGGTTGCTGTGAATAAAATTAGAGATGCAGGAAATATGATGGTTTTAACGCACATAGTGGTTACTTAAATTTTTAGGAGATTTAAATATTTGGATATAAATTGGGTGTGATGTTCGATATATAAGTTATGTGTATACATGCTCCTGCTCCGTGTAATATATGCTAGTTGTTAGGGATTGATGGTGTTCTTATGATTGTGCACTGAATAGGTAAAAATATGCTAATAGGAATGTGTTTAAGAATAAATATGTGGCTGGAAATGAAAACCCGGAACAATGAACTTGTTGAATATGTTATGAACATTTGAAATATACTGTTGTGATCCAATTTGGTCTTGTACGGAAGAATGAAACATGTTAAGGAATTATGATTGGTTCGTATATCTGGATAAGGGTTCTAGAAAGATCCCACCTGTGGTTGCGACTCGGCATCAAGTGTTTTCGACTCGAGACCACTTAGCGACTACTCGAGACCAGTATGTACACTTCTGGGGACTCGAGACTGGACAGGTTGCGACTCGAGATCTTCTGATCTCGACACAATTCCTGACTCGAGATCTCAGTGGTTGCGACTCATAAATGCACCACTCGAGACCTCCAGTTGGCGACTCGGAACCTCATGGTTTCAATTCGGGGTTTCTTTTTCTCGAGTCGAGACCCCCTGGTCTCGACTAGACTCCCTTGCTTGGTTGATGTGGGCCACACAAACTGGTATTGTGGAATGTGTGCTGCTATTTTTGTTTAACTGTTGGTGTCTAACTGCTGCTGATTAATTATTCATGCATTAGGATAGGCCCAATAACATATATGCTGGTATGATACGTGTTACTGTTACCATTACTGTACATTATGCAAAGTGTGTGTATTATATGAGTTGTGGATTTAGGTGCTAAGTGTTAGATGCGTGTAAATTATACGAGACGTTACTTGCATACGAACCTAATAAATATGTATAACCATAATAGGGTATGTTTGACCAACCTAACACAAGTAAATTGTCTGCCGAGCAAACCAAGGTGAGTTCACATACTAAAAGCATGCATCCCAGGGAGGGACACGAACAAACTGCCATCTTTGAGAAGAATACTTTCAAACTAATATTTCTGGGGGAAAATACGAATGGGTACTTTTAAATTACTATCTCCGGGGGAGATACGTTTGGATATTTTTTATAAATCACAACTAGCCAAACTAAACGAATCTCTATCATGTAAAGTCCCTGCTTACAGTACCAATTAATCCCCAGGGGCGAACGGGTTATTAGTTGATAGCGCTATTAGGTTTGACAACCTCACATCATGACCCGGGGAGATCGGGCGTGAACTAGTATACCTTGCATCTTGGTCAATGACGATAGACATTGACTCGGGGCACAAAATCTTCTCGTCAATAGTTTCGGTAACGCCAGTTTAGTAGCTTTCATATGGGGTAGCTCCCCATGACGTGATTATAAATGTTTTATCTAAACAACTTACATTTTCAAAAACTAAAACTGGACAACTCGTGAACTCGCCAACTTTATGTTGATACCCTACTGCATGCTTTGCAGGTTGCTCGATACAGTTTAGGACGGACATTGCATTCAGCTGGAGTGCGTGGCTTGTAAGTTCATAATTAATAAACTCGTGGTTTTAAATTACGATATGTTCTCTTTTCCCTTCCGCTGCAAACTTAAACTATGTTTTGAAAATTTAAATTGGTCGCTAATTATACCGTTATTTGTAATAATAACTAAACCGTTCAAAATAATTAGTGGCTGGATCCTGGTCATGTCATACGCCTTGCGGTGGTACTCCGCATGTGGATTTTGAGGGTGTGACACTGGTACAGTTCAGTCTGGTAAAGTTAAGTTTGAAAATGTCAATCTAATAGACAATCTAAAATTTAACCTCGTAAGTGTCTCTCAAATGAGTGATAAGGTCTCTGGCTCATTCTTTACAAAAGAGTGTTGTAGGATTGTTGGACCAGAAATGGTTGAAAAGATTGAATAAATAATAAAAACTGGAAAAACCCAACTTGTTGCACAAAGAAGTGGCAATGTTTATGTGGTTGATATGTCAAAAGAGAGCCCCAGGACTGATGCCTGTTTGTTCTCAGCTGCCTCTAACAAAGAGACAAAATTATGGCACATGAGATTGGGGTACACAAATCTCAAGACAATCACTGCTATATCCAAACAGGGGTTAGTAAGAGGTTTACCTCAAAAACTGTTCACCTGTCCTGAGCATTGTGTTTCCTGCCTAAAAGGAAAACAACATAAAAGCTCATACAAATCAATTGAAGAGTCCAAAACAACTAAGTGCTTGCAAATGCTTCACATGGATTTGTTTGGCGCAGTTAAAGTCATGAGTCTTAGGAAGAAGAGATATTGTTTGGTTATTGATGATGACTTTTCTAGGTTTACATGGACTTACTTTTTACACTCCAATGATAAGACTGCAGGCATTTTGCAAGACTTTGTTACACAAGTTGAAAAGCAGTTTGACTTGCCAGTAAAAGTCTTCCGGAGTGACAATGGCACAAAGTTCAGAAATATGGAGTTAGATGATTTCTGTGTGTCAAAAGGAATTGTAAGGCAGTACAACTTTCCAAGAACACTAGAACAAAATGGGGTTGTTGAAAGAAAGAACATGACTTTGATTAAGGCTGCCAGAACCATGCTTCCTGATTCAGGTTTGCCATTAACTTTTTGGGCAGAGGCAGTAAACACTGCCTGCTATGTCCAAAACAGAGTTTTAATCAACCCCAGGCATCAAAAGACTGCCTATGAACTGTTGTATAAAATAAAGCCATTAATTTCATATTTCAAAGTTTTTGGCTACCCATGTTTCATTTTGAACTTAAAAGATTCTATCTCAAAGTTTGCAGCCAAAATTGATTGTGGTTATCATCTGGGATACTCAACCACTGCTAAGGCCTACAAAGTGTTTAACACAATGACTAAGACAGTGGAAGAGACTTTGAATGTGAAGTTCAATGAACTTTCATCAATGAAAATCCCAGCAAACCCTGCAGAATTATTTGATCTTGATAAATTTACATTTGATAGTGTTGCTGTCAAGACTAACAATGCAGGTCCATCAGAAACTCCTCCATCAGACTATGGGTATGAAGTCATCATTCCTCAACAAAAGTCTGCCTCAATAGGAAGAGCAGCAGATGTTCAAAACAGTTGTCAAATCTCATCCACTGCTACCTCAACAGTTGTTGACCAAAGTAGCCCATCTTCATCAACCACTGTTGACAAAATCCATCAAACAGTGGATAAAAGTCAACATGTTTTCACACTTGTTCCTCCTATTCCTCCACCTCCATTTGAAGCCACTGCTGGACCATCAAAGTCACCAGCAGTGGTTAGCTTAGATGATTCACATCTGCAGCCCTCACCATTAAATGACATTGTTCCATACAAAGGAGATCTAATCTTCTTAAACTCTCATCCACCTGACCAAATCATTGGCAACATCAGTGAAGGGGTGCTTACAAGAAGTCAATCCCAAACCATCTGTCTTTTTGCTGGTTTCCTATCTCTCCATCAGCCAGTCAAGTACCAAGAGGCACTAAAAGACAATTGCTGGGTAGAAGCCATGCAAGAGGAGCTCCAACAGTTTAAAAGACAACAAGTATGGGAACTTGTACCACTTCCAGAGGGTGTGAGTCCTATTGGCACAAAGTGGGTCTTGAAGAACAAAACTGATGAAAGGGGTATTGTTGTCAAGAATAAAGCTAGGCTTGTGGTTCAACGTTTCAGACAGGAAGAGGGCATTGACTATGATGAAACATTTTCCCTGTAGCCAAATTGGAAGCTATCAGATTTTTCTTGGCCTTTGCTGTTAACCACAACATCAAGGTGTATCAAATGGATATCAAATGTGCTTTTCTATATGATAAGATTCAAGAAGAGGTATATGTTTGTCAACCTCCAGGCTTTGAGGATCCATTTAATCCAAATCATGTCTACAAGCTAAATAAAGCTTTGTATGGACTAAAACAAGCACCTAGAGCCTGGTATGAAACTCTTTCGACCTTCTTACTTTCCATTGGTTTCACAAGAGGTAAAATAGATAAAACACTGTTTTTAAAATGGAGAGGGAAGGACTTGATGATTGTCCAGACTTATGTGGATGACATCATTTTTGGAAGCACATGTAATAAAATGGGTGAAGAGTTTAGACAACCCATGACAGCTGAGTTTGAGATGAGTGCAATGGGTGAACTCCAGTGCTTTCTTGGTCTCCAAGTAAGGCAACTGCAAAATGACTCTTTTATCCATCAAGGCAAATATGCCAAAGAACTGTTAAAGAAATTTGAGATGGATGATTGTAAGCCATGCAGTACGCCCATTGCAACCAGTAAAATTGTCATATCTGTTGAAAAGGATGATTTGGTTAATCAAACTTTATATAGAAGCATGATTGGGTCTTTATTGTACCTAACTGCATCTAGGCCAGACATCATGTTTGCAACATGTGTTTATGCAAGATCCCAATCAGCCCCTAGAAAGTCAAACTTAATTGCTGTAAAAAGGATATTCAGATACCTAAAAGATGCTCCCACACTTGGTATCTGGTATCCAGCTGATGGAAATATCAAGCTATCAGGTTTCTCAGACAGTGACTTTGCTGGATGTGACAAGACAAGGAAGTCCACTTCAGGAGGGTGCCAATTCCTAGGCAGTTGCTAAGTGTCTTGGCAAAGCAAAAAAGCAAGCAACTTTTTCCACATCCACTGCTGAGGCAGAGTATATAGATGTTGCAAGTTGTACAACCCAACTGCTTTGGCTTCAAAATCAATTGCTGGATTTTGGTATCACTACCCTAAAGACACCTCTAATGTTGGACAGTCAGGCAGCAGAAAATATCATCAAAAATCCAGTCTCCCATTCAACCACCAAGCACATTGATATCAGACGTCACTTTGTGAGGGATTGCTATAAAAAAAGGTTTGATTTCTCTGCACCATGTACCAACTAAAGATCAGCTGGCAGATGTGCTAACAAAAGCATTAGACACATCCGCCTTTGAAAGCTTGATCTCTAGGATTGGCATGCTCAACATGGAATAACAAGCAAAATCTTGTTTTTCTATGAAAAAAAGCATTAAAATGTTTTAAGAAAATCAAAAATCCATCCTTAAAAATAGCTAAAAATGAATTTTTCATTAAATCCTTAAATGTCTGCCATAACCACTGTTTTGTTCAAACATCTGTTCTACTAAAAGCTGCCCACTGTTGAAAGTCAACCCCTGTTCTCTCATTTCCTTGGTAATCAATGTTGTTCAAAATCAGTGTTTCTATCCACTGATAGGCTATCCACTGATAGTTAAAATCACCCACTGCTTTCATTATAACGTTGCAACCACTGATATTGCTCCATCAGTGGTTTCCAAAACACCTGTCTTCCATTATCCATCAGGGGTTGGCACGTTGACAGTACATAGCGGTCAGATCTTTTGTAACCGCTGCCACGTTAGCATTCACTTTTTCCCTTTATAAAACCATTCTCTAACCCCCAAACAGAGTTTTCACTGTCGAATCGAATTCAAAATTCCTTCCACAAAGCAGTTACCATCCATTTCTCCCAAATCAATCATGTCTTCTTCTTCTCCCAAATCACCATCTTCATCTTCTCAAAAAGACACTTAAATGGCCACCGAAATCCCTAAAATTCCATACAAAGCTCCTCATAACTACTTGGGTCTACTCACAAAACCCAGTCATACTGAAACCTTCAATTACATCGTTGATGCGATGTCATCTTCAAAGTACAAAACCTTGTTGACTGCTGATGCTCCAATTTTCCTGAAAACCCAAAGAGAATTTTGGAAGAATGCCACACTTGAATCTCAAGATACACAATCATAGCCATAAATTCCTCGATAAAGGGTGTATCAGTTAAAATTACACCACAATCCATTTTAGAAGTATTTGAACTCGATTATCTGCAAGGTAAAACTTCTTTTCCCAAAATCGAGTATCAAACAGATTTTATTGAGAAGGGGTATGTTGAGGAAATGAAAAAGGACACCTTATAAAAAGGTAGTTTTCCTCCTTCAACAAGATTTTTATACTATAACCTTTTGATGTGTGTTTCAAATAAGACCACTGCTTTTAATGAAATACCATTAAAGATCTAATACCTGGGTTATGCTATTTTACATAATGAAAATTTTTAACTATTCCTAGGAGATCTTTGATGATTTGGTAAAAAATGTTGATAAAAAATCATTTTTACTGTTTCCAAGGTTCTTAAGCTTCTATTTTCAAAAGAAATTTGCAAAGGATAATGCTCATGTGCTTATCCAGGGTGAAACTTTTCAAATAAATGGCCTTACATCTGAAACATTTATAAGGCTAGCAAAAGTTTCCAAAACAAAAGCAGGGGTTCCTGAGCAGAATTTAGCAGCTACCACTACTCCTCAGGTATCTGCTGCTGAGCCCACTGCTCAAGGTGATCACAGTAGCAAAACAACTGCTGTGAAACCCACACCTAAAACCACCAGAAAACCAAAACAAAAGAAAACTCAAAAGTCCCCCAAGCCCACAAAAAAAGCAACTCTGGAAGATGAGATCCCAGAGCAACTGCCAGTGACAACACAAAAGTCACTAGAAACCACTTCTGCTAATTCCTCATAGCAGTTGGTAGAAAGATCTCAACCCTTGCCTCAAACTCCTCGTGCTTCTTCTAAAAAAGAACAGGTTGTAAGAACAGGGACGCCAAATTTTGATGCTCTGGAATCACTTGAATCCATCATCCACAGCCCACTGCCCGGGGCAAATTCGCTTTCTACACCCATACTCACTGGCACAATTCCCACACAAACAAAACTTTTGTTGGATGCTCTTGATTTAAACCAGACACAAACCAGTCCTTCTCACTCACCTGTAAATGAGAATATACCCCAACAAGTGACTGGGTCTGGTGTTTCAATCATTGCTAACCCACCAACAACACCTGAGGACGTTACACCCCTTGAGTTACAAGTAACTCTAGGTGGTAGTTCAAGTGAAGCAGCTACTACAAGTGCTGAACCCACTGGTTTGCACTTAGACAATAGTTTCATCAATAAGACTTCCTTGAAGGTAATTTCTTCTTTGGGAACTCTGGTGTTTCCAGCATTTACTGGTTCACTGAAAAGTGTTTCTCATTTTGAAGGAATAAGTCCCCAGTACCAAGAACAAGGGGTATCAGTGGATATTTTTGGGATACAATCCCTCAGAAAACCACTGTTACAACCACTGCTAGTGGGAAATCAGATGATCCTATTAAATTGGGTGATGGTTTAATGTACCAAGAATTGACGGATAAAGTTGACAAACTTGATACATCTATTGCAGAAATCAAAGACATGCTACAACAGTTGTTGAAAGTACAAAAGGTACCATCCACTGCTGCACCAGCTCAAGCACCTGCACCACCACCTGCTCCTGCTGCAAATGAGCTCTGGAGTTTGTTTCAACCTTTTCTCATCCAACAAAGAGAATATGCTGATCAGCAACATGAGATACAAGTTCAAAAGATCAGAAATATTATGGAAGCAATGTTGGGATGTCTTTAAGCGGAATTAACTGAAAACAATCTTATGTCATAGGCTTTTAAGTGAAAATAATCCTTTGTGGAATGATTTTTCTTTTAACAACAGTCACAAAACAAATTTTCTACTTTTTCTCTTTTTTTCCTCTTTTCAACTTCCTTTGCAACAGAGTTTTGAACCACTGTTGGGATGTCTTTAAGCGGAATTAACTTGGCCTTAGGTGCTTTCACACCTTCAACTATGGAAAAATCCATGAGTTTGAAATTCTCAAGGATGTCTCACTCATCCTCAAAGGTTGATGACCCCTCTGGTTTTTCCAAAACGATTTGGTTACATTTTTATCAGTGATTTTAATTTCTTGACCATCCTTGTTTGTTGGAATTATCTCAACAGATCCAGACTCATTTACAACAGTGTTTTCAACTTGGTCATTTTTCTTGAAACCTATGCCAAATTTTACATTGTTTTTGATATGTTTCTCTAACATCAACTCATAACCTTTGTAGGATTCCACCCATTTTTCACAAGTGATTTGGGTGGATTCCAACTCCTTTTTGTAAGCATGATATTTCTCTATCATGGCTTGAAGTTGGTCCTTGGTTATGTTGTGTTCATGTTTAAGACTGTAGATTTCATTATTTTTTCAAACAATTTGTTTTTCAGTTCTTTAACAGACTTTTCAAATTGTACTTCTTCTTTTAAAATTTTGTCCCTAAGGTTTTCATTCACCTCTTTAACATTAGCAAATTATATGATGCATTTGTCTAACATAGGTTTGTCAAGACCTGAGGTGATATCTTAGCTGCAGCCATCATGGCACAGTCACATACATTTTCACAAGCACTGGTGTTCTCCTCCACTTCATCTTTACACCATGGTTCAACAAGAGGTTCTAACAGTGGCTTTGATTCCTTCTCTAACAGCTGTTCACCAACAACAGCAGTAACCACTGCTTTAGCAATTTCATCCACTGTTTCAGCACTAGATTCCCCTTCCTCAGTTTCTTGCCCTTCAGGAATTGACTCTAATGCTGCAAAACAAAATTCATCACAAAGGGCATCATTCTTAGCAAATAGATCAAAGTTTTCAGCAGTTAGCTCATCAGGCATGCTAATCCAATCAACAAAGCCTTGGGTAAAGAAGCTTTGCTGACTGGTCTCTACTGGAGCAGATGTTTATGCAGCATGTTATGGTGCAGGTTGTTGCACTTGGACCTAAGAGACTGGGGCTTGGTCATACTTAATTTATGGGACAGGGGCTTGAACATATTGCACTGGAACAGGTGTTACAGGGTGTGCATAATGAGCAGTGTTTACATGAGCAGCAGGGGTAAATTGGGAATAGTGCACACTGTTTTGTGTGTTTTGAGGTCTAGGGCTAGGATGTGTTATTATTGGTCCACTATTTTGGCTTCTACATTCTCTAGCAAAATGTCCTAGCCTATTACACATGTAGCACTTTAGTTTTGATTTATCCAACCCCACATTTAGATTCCCATGTAACCCTAGAAATTTTCTTCCTGTTCTCTTATAAAACTTGCTAGTTCTTACACTCAGCAGTGCCAGTTGATGCCAAATGTCCATTTCCTCCAGATCAATGGGATTAATATGCTGGAGATTATTGAGTTCAAAGGATAAGTTGTCAGAATTCTGGTTTTCTCCAGTTGTTGTAAAAGCATAGTTGGGTGAGTAGGAATCAGAGTTGTTAAAAGCTCCACCAGCAGTTATGTCAATGTAATGATCATAACTCTGATCCTTACTACTATCATATTCTTCATGACCCAGAAGTGTTGTGTTACCAAAGGTGTAATCATCAGCAACATTCCTAGATTCATGTAACTTCTTTTTCTGGTTCAACTCTCTCTCATAAGTGAGGAGTCGACCATGAAGTTGGGTCAGACTTTATTCTTTCAATCCAACAGAATTTCTAGTTACAAAAGCAATTGTGTCCCATTTGTCAGGTAGTGATCTTAGAAACCTACTATTTAGAGTTGATTTTGCAAAATCAACATTAACAAGTTTAGGTTCACTAATGAGGCAGGTAAAATGTTCAAATTGTTGTGTTAGTGATTCTCCTTTGACATGGCAAAACGTTTCATACTGTTGATTCAAAACCTCCCTGTTATTTTCGATAACCTCTTCTGTTCCACTGAACTGCTCTTTTAGAGCATCACTATAACACTCTACTCATTTTCGTAATATTTTATTATGGACAAGGTCTTAATATACCAAAACCTTGAATTTTATATCAACATAAGGAAAATTTAACCAATTTAACATCTAGGACAAGTACTACTTGTTTAAGAATCCCAAGATAAAAGAACAAGTGTTTAAGTGTTAATTACATAGACATTGATTTGAACATATTTAAGTAATCGCGGAAGCTTCAAAATATCGTGTTCGGTTCTTGAAATTTGCTTGATCGCCATCCGGATTAGGTCCATCATCACCTATGGTCAAAACCACACAAAAGATTAGTTTTGACACCTTAAAATATAGGTCCGGTTAAGTTCCATGCCCAAAAATATGCAAAAACAACAAAATCCATCCACCTTGGACGGTCGCGACGCGCGACGAGGACCACCAAAGGTAGTCGCGTGATGCCACCACCCTTCTTGTCGCTCGACGGGTTTTATGCTCGGCCGTGGCGTAGCGCAACGGCATGATTTCGACAAAATGTTGTTGCTAATTGCTGTATATCAGTCCAGCATCACTAAATTTCAATTATAAACTTTAAACTATCATAACTTTTGACTCGTAAGTCCGTTTTAGGTGATTCTTTTTCCTATATGTCTGTAATATCATTACCGACGTGCCTATTATAATTACCTTTCTGAAAATTTGGCTTACGGACCGAATGACTAAAATCACTATGCATTTATTCGACCCGTTAAAGTTACACTTATTTTTCTATCTTTTCAATAGTAAACATAAGGCGCTTTTTACCCAACATTCGGGGCTTATTATCACCGGCATTTCATTATGCATCTTATGGCTTCCTGCTCGTATGATTGTAACCACCTATGTTAACTAGTAAATGACTTTGACGCTATCAATACACCATTATTCAACCCGTTTGGCTCATCTACGGAATCCTCCATTATGATGACTACTAAAGAGTTCTAACCAATTCTTGACCTATTATTCCATATAGCGAACATTGTCGCTTCAATCAACACAATCTTTATTCTACAACTCAACTACACATATGTTAATAATCAAAATTTACTCAATCTAACGAATCAAGTTACATACCTTCAAAGCACACCCTTCAATCTTGCGTCAACATCGGCTTGTCCGCTCGATGCTCCGGCTTCCTTCCCTATAGAGTTCAATCACATTTGCATTTTGAACTCTTTGTTTCACATATAACGCATAGTTTACCATTTAGTAAAATTTATGCGTTCTTGTTTATATCTCAATACTTGGCCTTTTATTCGGCATTTTCACAAACACTTTAAGGGCAGAATTTTATATCTTTTAAATTCAAGTTCATGGCTTGTTCTTCACAGAAATTAACATCAATTGAGCTATCACATGTAAGATTAAACATGAATGTTTCATAAATCACCTTCTATGTACCATATTACACTAGAATAACACTCAAAACCCTAGTGTTTATTAGTGTCCCACAAAACTCATGAATCACCTTCAATGTGTTCATGAAATTCTCAGAAAGTTGACATGATTTCACATATCGTTGTCTAGGGTTTACTCCTAGACACTATATCATTCCTATTCTATCCATAAAACAATCATGCATCATCAGATTTCGAATTCCTAAATTCATGAGAATTTCAAGTAGGCATTTTTCTATTAAATTTTACATACCTTATGACCCCCTTGCAATGGAGATCATTAATCTGAGCTCGGATTTCGTTTTAGGATAGATTTGAACCTTCAATCTTTGAGATTTGTGGAAGTTAGGGTTTTGAAGAACCCAGGTCGCCCCCTCTTGTCTGATTCGATCTCAGCACACCCACCAGTGTGTTTTGAGTTTTAATTATTTTTTGTATTATTAATATTAGTTTCAATTGAACACTATTGGCCCCTCAACTATCATTTTGTTCTTATTTTTAGCGTTTTAACCAATTTAAGTCACTACAAGACTTTTACCTAACTAGGTTATTTTAATCCTAGTTAGTTCACTTGTTTATTTATCAACATTTTATTTAAAATAAATGATTTATGTTTTCGGGGTGTTACAAGTCCACCCCCCTTAAAAAGGGTTTCGTCCCTGAAACCAAAGTACGTACCGAATAAGGTAGGGTAGAGACATCGCATCTCCTCTTCGGACTCCCATGTAGTATCCAAACCCTTCCTATGCTCCCACTTGATCTTGACTTGATCGATTTGTTTATTTCGCAAGTGCTTAACCTTTCGATCTAAAATCTCTAATGGCCTTACCGCATAATTCAGACTATTATCCACCTCGATATCGTCGTAATGGACATAAGTTGTTTCCTCCACTAGACATTTTCGTAACTGTGATACATGAAACGTGACATGTATTCCACTCAAATCTTCCGGTAGTTCAAGGCGATAAGCTACCTTGCCAACCCGTTCGATGATTTTAAATGGCCCAATAAACCTCGTGCTTAGTTTCCCTCTCTTCCTGAATATGATTACGCCCTTCCATGGGGAAACCTTTAAAATCACCATGTCACCTATCTAAAATTCAATCGGTCTTCATCTTTTATGGGCATAAGACTTTTGTCTATCTTGGGCTGCTTTCAAATGGGCTCGTACCACTTCAATTTTCTCGTTAGTGGCTTGGACAACATCTTTATGCGCCAATTCACGTGGACCACTTCGCCCCAACACACCGGGGTTCTGCACTTTCTACCATATAGCGTCTCGTAAGGTGCTATGCCGATGCTTGAATGGTAACTATTGTTATACGAAAATTCGGCCAATGGTAGATAAACATCCCAACTTCCGCCGAAGTCGATGGTACATGCTCGTAACATGTCCTCTAGCGTCTGTATTGTTCTTTCACTCTGCCCATCCGTCTGAGGATTGTAGGCGGTGCTAATGAAAAGTTTTGTTCCCATTTGTTCTTGAAAATCTCGACAGAAGTTTGAAGTAAACTGGGTATCTCTATCCGACACAATGGATACCGGTACTCCGTGACGTGCCACTATTTCGTCTGTATATACCTCAGACATCTTTTCCGAAGTATATGTCTCGCGTATAGGAATAAAATGGGCACTCTTCGTCAATCTATCCACAATCACCCATATAGCATCAAATCCCCGAATCGTTTTAGGTAATTTGGTTAATAGGTCCATAGTGATATGTTCCCATTTCCAAACCGGGATCTCCAAAGGTTGCAGTTTTCCATATGGTTTATGGTGTTCCGCTTTGACTTGTAAACAAGTCAAACACTTCTCCACGTATTTTACTACATCCCTCTTCATTCCGGGCCACCAATAATTTTGTTTCAGATCGTTATACATCTTGGTCGCACCCGGATGAATAGAATATTGGGATTTATGAGCTTCATCGAGTAGTAGAGTCTTAACCCCATAAGAATTCAGTACCCAAATTCTTCCGGATCGAGTCTTCAACCCGTTCTTCCCGTCCGACAAATCTTTTAACTGACCGATTATTCTTTCCTTCTTCCAGTTCTCCTCTTTCACTGCTTCTACTTGCGCTTCTCGGATACGTTCAAGAATACCCGAGGTCACGACAAGCTGCATCGACCTTACTCGTAATGGGACATAATCCGCTTTTCTGCTCAGGGCGTCCGCCACCACATTTTCGCTCCAGGATGGTAATGTATTTCACAGTCAAAATCTTTCACGGTTTCTAACCATCGCCTTTGTCGCATATTTAGCTCCTTCTGATCGAAGAAATATTTTAAGCTCTTGTGATCGGTGGATATGGTGCACTTTACCCCATATAAATAGTGCCTCCATATTTTTAACGCAAACACCACCGCAGCCAATCGGAGGTCGTGCGTGGGATATTTCTTTTCATGTATTTTCAGTTGCCTCAAGGCATAAGCTATAACTTTGCCCCGTTGCATCAAAACGCATCCGAGCCCCGATATTGAGGCATCTGAATAAACCACCAAGTCTTCGACCCCGTCCGGCAATGTTAATACCGGAGCTTGAGTTAACTTCTCTTTTAGAGTTTGAAACGCACTTTCTTGTTCGTCACCCCAAATGAACTTTTCCTCTTTCCGGGTTAACTTAGTTAGCGGCGACGCAATCTTGGAGAAATCTTGAATGAGTCTCCTGTAGTATCCCGCAAGCCCTAAGAAGCTTCTAATTCCCGAAGGATTCTTTGGAGGGCTCCATTTTGACACGGCCTTTATCTTTGAAGGATCTACCAATATTCCACCGGCGCTTATGATATGGCCGAGGAATTACACCTCTCACAACCAGAAGGCGCATTTTGAGAATTTCGCATACAACTTTTCTTGCCTGAGTGTCTCTAGCACCTCTTGTAAGTGGCGTGCATGTTCTGATTCACTTTTCGAGTATACCATAATATCTTCAATAAACACGATTACCGATTTATCCAACATCGGCTTGCAAACCCGGTTCATGAGGTCCATGAAGGCCGTGGGTGCATTTGTCAGCCCGAATGACATCACGAGGAACTCGTAATGTTCGTATCTCATGCGGAAAGCCGTCTTCAGTACATCCTCCTCCTTGACTCTTAGTTGGTGATACCCCGATCTAAGGTCAATTTTTGAAAACCAGTTCTCACCTTGTAATTGGTCGAATAGATTGTCTATTCTCGGAAGCGGGTATCGATTATTTCCCATTTGTGTCCCATTTGTCAGGTAGTGACCTTAGAAACCTACTATTTAGAGTTGATTTTGCAAAATCAACATTAACAAGTTTAGGTTCACTAATGAGACAGCTAAAATGTTCAAACTGTTGTGTTAGTGATTCTCCTTTGACATGGCAAAACGTTTCATATTGTTGATTCAAAACCACCCTGTTATTTTCGAAAACCTCTTCTGTTCCACTGAACTGCTCTTTTAGAGCATCACTGTAACACTCTACTCATTTTCATAATATTTTATTATGAAAAAGGTCTTAATATACCAAAACCTTGAATTTTATATAAACATAAGGAAAATTTAACCAAGTTAACATCTAGGACAAGTACTACTAGTTTAAGAATCCCAAGACAAAAGAACAAGTGTTTAAGTGTTAGTTACATAGACATTGATCTGAACATATTTAAGTAATCGCGGAAGCTTCAAAATATCGTGTTCGGTTCTTGAAATATGCTTGATCGCCATCCGGATTTGGTCCATCATCACCTATGGTCAAAACCATACAAAAGATTAGTTTTGACACCATAAAATATAGGTCTGGTTAAGTTCCATGCCCAAAAATATGCAAAAACAACAAAATCCATCCACCCTGGACGGTCGCGCCGCGCGACGAGGACCACCAAAGGTAGTCGCGTGACGCCACCACCCATCGCGTCACGCGACGGGTTTAATGCTCGGTCGTGGTGTAGCGCAACGGCATGATTTCGACAGAATGTTGTTGCTGATTGATGTATATCAGTCCAACATCACTAAATTCCAATTATAAACTTTAAACTATCATAACTTTTGACTCGTAAGTCCGTTTTAGGTGATTCTTTTTCCTATACGTCTGTAATATCATTACCGACGTGCCTATTATAATTACCTTACTGAAAATTTGGATTACAGACCGAATGACTAAAATCACTATGCATTTATTCGACCCGTTAAAGTTACACTTATTTTCTATCTTTTTAATAGTAAACATAAGGCGCTTTTTACCCAACTTTCGGGGCTTATTATCACCGGCATTTCATTATCCATCTTATGGCTTCATGCTCGTATGGTAACTGCCTATGTTAACTAGTAAATGACTTTGACGCTATCAATACACCATTATTCAACCCGTTTGGCTCATCTACGGAATCCTCCATTATGATGACTACCAATGAGTTCTAACCAATTCTTGACCTGTTATTCCATATAGCGAACATTGTCGCTTCAATCAACACAACCTTTATTCTACAACTCAACTACACATATGCTAATAATCAAAATTTACACAACCTTCAATCGTGCGTCAACATCGGCTTGTCCGCTCGATGCTCCGGCTTCCTTCCCCATAGAGCTCAATCACATTTGCATTTAGAACTCTTTGTTTCACATATAACGCATAGTTTACCATTTAGTAAAATTTATGCGTTCTTGTTTATATCTCAACACTTGGCCTTTTATTCGGCATTTTCACAAACACTTTTAGGGCATAATTTTATATCTTTTATATTAAATTTCAAGGCTTGTTACTTAACCAAAATTAACATCAATTGAGCTATCACATGTAAGATTAAACATCAATGTTTCAGAAATCACCTTCTATGTACCATATTACACTAGAATAACACTCAAAACCCTAGTGTTTATTAGTTTCCCACAAAACTCATGAATCACCTTCAATGTGTTCATGAAATTCTCAGAAAGTTGACATGATTTCACATATCGTTGTCTGAGTTTGTTAAGATGAAAATGAAAGAGTTGTGCAGCGGAATTAATATGAAAACAAACTTTGCATACAATCAAACGAGAGTATTGCTTTGATCAAGACATTTTTAACAAGGAACCGAATGATTGAATTATCTTTCAACAACGATTACAAGTAATGCTTGAATACAAACTCTCCCTCAACCAGAGCTCAGCGTTTGTTCGTGCAAAGAAGACGGTATTGCAAGAGCTAATAGAACAGTACAAAGTACTGAACTATTTATAGGCACTAGCAAACCACTGAGCATCTTAAACTGACATCACCATGAAAGTGAAATCTAACCTCCTAACAAACTCTAACCTCTGATCTATACAAACACTGATGTACTAACTACTGCTATTACAATTCATTACATAAAAGACACTTAAACAGCTGCTGCATCCTTCCACTGCTGTGAACCCAACAGTGCTTGTCCGAATCAGCAGTACTAGACTCAAGGCAGTAGATTGAATCAGCAGAGCTTTGGTCTTCCATCAGTCTTTGACATTGGGCAGTAGATGCAAGACAGCAGTTGTAGGTCAGCACTTAGTAAGATCAGCAGATAGGAGGTCAGCAGATATGAAACCACTTTCAAGGGGAGAGATTTGTATGTAAACATCTGCTTATTCTGGATCCACTGCTCTGATACAGTTTTGGCTTTAATTATCTGTTCCGCTGATAGGGTTCAATCCCAACAATCTCCCCCTGGAACAGATAATGCCAAAACTCTTCATTATTGTGGAAATCTTTATTGCCTCATCAACGGTTCCCTTATCTGGCCTTTGAATTGTAATTCAATGTCTAGGGCATCTGTATCTTCATCATCCCTGCTAAGTGGAAGATCAAGGAGATCCTGCAAATCTTCAAGACTCAGGCCAAGAGCTTGTTCCCTTGATATTTTTTTCACTTCTCCCCCAGACCTGAGCAAAGTCAATATGCAGGTCTGTTTGTCAGTTTCCCACTTTTGTATTTTTGATCCTGGTGGGTTTCTTGGGAGATGATTATTTGCAGAAGTATTTGGTGAGGCTGGCCTATTCATAGCTGGCTGAGCAGCACTTGCGGATTGTTCTAATTCAAGATCTTCTTTTATCATTACTTTCGTGCCTGCTTTTACAATGGCATCTCCAGCTAATAGATCTTGAATTGTTTCCATACTCAACTGGTTTTTTCTCCTTCTTTTGTAGATGGCAGCACCAGCTGGAGCAGTGGTTCTTTTGATATGCAGCTTTGGTTGTCTTTTTGAGACCTCTGCTTTGGAATAGTCAGGCTTTTGTGGAACTCTTGGATCTTTCTTTCTAAGTTCCTCTAAGCTTTTATAGGTTGCCCTGACCCTATCTTCTCCCCACTTTGTCACAGAGTTCTTTGACCCATAATCAGCTGCAATCAGCTCCTCTTTCATTTTCCTCAACTCTAACATCTTCTCAGCTTCAACTTGTTTGAGTTTCTCAGGAGGAGTCTTCTTGACCTTATTTTTGATCATATCTTGAATCCTGGCTGCTTCTTTTTCAAGCTCAGGAATGGTCCAGTTCTTGTACATGTGTTTCTCCCCCTTATATTTCTTGTAGGTCATGATGTTCTCAATGTAGTCTTTTCTCAAGGACTCATCTGCCCTTTCTGAAATTTGCTGACATACATTTTTAGCAAATCGCTCCATAGCATTGACATGTGAGAGTAAAAACTGATAGTTTTGTTGAAATTCTCTATCAGATTTCTCTTTTCTGTTTTTGATTGCCATATCCTCTGCTTGTTTGGCCTTGAGTTTCAAGTATTCTTCAACATTGTTAGGCCTGGGATATCCTGCAATTGATGGCAAACTTCTTTTGGCTGGGTCATCCTCATAATAAAAGGACTTTATTTCTTCCCTAACTGCAATGAGTTCTAGAGGGAATGAGACACCAGCAGGAGGTAATGGCTTTAAAGTTTGAGCTGAAGAGAGAGGTATGGGTTTTGGAATAGTGACAAGTGATAGGGATTTTGAAGATGTTGGTGGTGGTGAAGGTGAATCATCATCCGATATGTAAATCCTTCTCCTTTTTGTTTTCGAAGAAGCAGATGATGTTTTGGGTGGATCAGTGGTGGTGGATGTAGTGGCAGTGGATTGTGATTGACTAACAGTTGTTGAAACAACTGGTGTTCCAACCACTGTTGTCATTACAGCAGATGTTATAACATCTGTTGTCTTCTACTTTTTGTCAGCAGGTGAAGGTGGTGGTGAAATTGTTTTTGATGGTGACAATGGTGGTAAAATAGTGGTTGTGGTGTGTGTTGAGGTGGTGTGTGTTGAAGAGAGAACAGATGTTGAAACCACTGAGGTACCAGCAGTAGTTGATACAGCAGGAGTTACAACAGCTGTTTGGATGGAGGTTTGATGCTGATGGCTTTTGGATGGTGGTTTTGGATGCTTTGGAAATCTGGATGGGATGGACTTAGGTTTTCTTTTTGTCTTAGGATTTTTAGAATCCTTTGAACCAGAACAACCCTGCTCATACAGCTCCATGAAAGCTCTTTTCTCCTCATTCCACCTTGAAACATCCTTTGCCATTCTATCTCTTTTTACACTTGCTACTCCTTCATCAAGTGCTTCTTGAGTAGCATCAACCTCTTTACTACCATCTGGCACAGGAATTTTTCTGGTCATAGCATCCTTTTCAGGTTCAATGTAGAGACCATCATCTATTCCTTTCTTCTTCCACTCCTGAATTTTCTCCCCCCTTTTGGCATTATCGTCTGGGAGTTGATCAATGAAAAGTACTGTTGGAGGAGCAGTGCCAGTGGTGTGTAGGATCTGAGTTTTGAGAACCTTTAGATCAGCCTGAGTGTTCTTGAACCTTGACTCCATTACATTTCTCAGCTGTTGGACATGTTTTTCATGTTGCTGATGTGCTAATTGTGCTTGTTGATGGAGAAAAGGTTGAAACAAATTCCAGAGCTCATTTGTAGCAGGTGCCATTTGTGGAGCAGGTGCTTGAGATGGAACAGCAGTTGATTGTACCTTTTGAACTTGTAACACCTGTTGTAGCATATCTTTGAGTTCTGCAACAGAGTTATCAAGCTTTTTAATACGATCCGTCAATTCCTGGTACTTTAAACCATCACCCAAGTGAATGGGATCATCTGATTTCCCACTAGCAGTGGTTTTATCAGTGGTAGATGTAGGGAGTATACTCCAAACATTAACTACTGATGCCCGTTTTTCTTGGTACCAGGGTCTTCTTCCTTCAACCTTTTGATGTTGCCAGTAGGATAAATAAATCCACTAGTGGTTGGCAGAGGTGCTATCAACTGTAAACCAATGGGTTCAACAGTTGTAGTGGCTGCTTCACTTGGACTACCACCAAGAGTTACTTGTAACTCAAGGGGTCTAACCTCCCCAGGTTGTGTTGGTGGGTTAGCAAAGATTGATACATCAGACCCAGTCAGTTGTTGAGGTATATTCTCATTGATAGGTGATTGAGAAGGACTGGTTAATGCCTGGTTCAAATCAATTGCATCCAACAGCAGTTTAGTTGGTGTGGGAATTGTGGATGTGAAGGGTGGTGTAGAAAATGGATTTGCCCCGGTTATTGAGCTGTGGATGATAGAAACGAGTGTTTCCAGAGCATCATGATGTGGAGACCCTATTTGTACAACCAGTTCTTTTTGTGAAGAAGCAGGAGGAGTTTCAGTTATGGGTTGAGATATTTGTACCAACTGCTGTGAGGAAGAAGCAGCAGTGGTTTCTTGTTACTTTTGTGTTGTCACAGGCATTTGCTCTGGTATCTCATCCTCCAGAGTTGCCTTTTTGATTGGTTTGGGGGGGTTTTGAGTTTTTCTTTTTGTCTTTTTGGAGAGTTTAGGTGTGGGTTTCAAAGCAGTTGTGCTGCTGCTTTGATCACCTTGAGCAGTGGGCTCAACAGCAGATACCTGAGGAGCAGTTGTAGCTGCTAAAATCTGCTCAGGCACCTCTACTTGTGTTTTGTAAGGTGCTAACATTCTTGAGAAAGTTTCAGTTGTTAAACTGTTTATTTGAGTAGAATCACCTTGGTTTATTACAGCTAAATCATCCTTACTGAATTTCTTTACAAAATAGTAACTTAAAAACCTTGGAAACAGTAAGAATGATTTTGTTTCAACATTATTAACCAAATCTTTAAAAATTTCCCGAGAATAGTTAAAATTTTCTCCTTGAAGAATTGCATATCCCATATTTTGAATCTTTAAAGGGATTTCATTGAAAGAAGTGGTTTTGTTTGAAACACATAGTAGAAGGGTATGAAATAAAAACCTGGTTGCAGAAGGAAAATAACCTTTTTCTAAGGTAAGTTTCTTCATCACTGTGGCTTCATACCCTCTTTCAATGAAGTCAGTTTGCAACTCGTTTTTAGTGAAAGAAATTTTACCTTCTTGATCATCGAGTTGAAAGACCTCTGAAATGGATTGTGGGGTGATTTGGACAGCTTTACCCTTTATAGAAGAGTGTATGATGGTTGCAATGTCTCCTTGTTTTTCAAGGGTTGCATTCTTCCAAAACTCCCTTTGGGTTGCCAAATAGATTTGTGCATCGACGGTGAACAAAGTTTTGTACTGTGATTTTGCCATTGTGTCAATGATGGAATCGAAAACATTGGTGGTTCCTGGTTTTGTAAGAAGACCCAGGAGGTTGTGGGATGGTTTATATGGAATTTCAGTGGAAAGTGCCTTTTGAGAGGTTGTTTTCGATGTAGATTTGGATGAGGGTTTTGAAGATGACTTCAATTTTGTCATTTTGAAGATGAAGATCGAAGAAATTTGTGGAGAAATGAGATGAAAAACTGCTTTGAGAAGAGAATTTTTAAGAATTCAATTTGACAGTAAAACCATGTTTTGGTGGTGAATGGGGGATTTTATAGGGAAGAAAGTGAATGCTGAGGTGGCAGCCATTACAAAAGGTCTGACCAATATGTACTGCCCACGTGACAACCTCTGGGGAAAGTGAAGGACAATACTTTTGTGAAAGTGACTGAAGAAGGCAGTGGTATGAAAGCAGTGGATGATTTTTACTATCGGTGGATAGCATATCAGTGGATAAGACACTGCTTTTGAACAACAGAGTTTATCAAGGGAATGAGAGAACAGGGGTTGACTTTCAGCAGTGGACAGACTTTTGAAGTAGAGCAGACTTTTGAACAATCAGTGGTTAATGGCAGACTTTTAAGGATTTTAATGAAAATTTCATTTTTAGCTATTTTTAAGGATGGAGTTTTGATTTTCTGAAAATATTTTGATGCTTTTATTCATAGAAAAACAAGATTTTGCTTGTTATTCCATGTTTAGCATACCAATTCTAGAGACCAAGCTTTCAAAAGTCGTTGTATCAAGTGCTTTTGTGAGCACATCGGCCAGCTGGTCTTTAGTTGGGACATGATGCAGAGAAATCAAACCTTTTTCATAGCAATCCCTCACAAAGTGATGTCTGATGTCGATGTGTTTGGTGGTTGAATGGGAAACTGGATTTTTGATGATATTTTCTGCTGCCTGGCTGTCCAACATGAGTGGTGTCTTTAAGGCAGTGATACCAAAATCCAGCAACTGATTTTGAAGCCACAGGAGTTGGGCTGTACAGCTTGCAGCAGCAATGTATTCAGCTTCAGCAGTGTATGTTGAAACAGCTGCTTGCTTTTTGCTTTGCCAAGAAACTAAGCAATCACCTAGAAACTGGCACCCTCCTGATGTGGACTTCCTTGTGGTGTGACATCCAGCAAAGTCACTGTCTGAAAAACCTGAAAGCTTGATATTCCCATTAGTTGGATACCAGATACCAAGTGTGGGAGCACCTTTTATGTATCTGAATATCCTTTTTACAGCAATGAGATTTTATTTTCTGGGAGCTGATTGACTTCTTGCACAGACACATGTTGCAAACATGATGTCTGGTCTAGATGCAGTTAGGTACAATAAAGACCCAATCATGCTTCTATAAAGTGTTTGGTCAATCAGCTCATCCTTTTCATCAGACATGACCAGCTTATTTGTTGCCATGGGTGTGCTGCATGGTTTACAATTATTCATATCAAATTTGTTTAAAAGTTCTTTAGCATATTTGCTTTGATGAATGTAAGTTCCATTTTGAATTTGCTGTACTTGGAGACCAAGAAAGCATTGCAGCTCACCCATTGCACTCATTTCAAACTCAGATGTCATGAGTTCTCTAAACTCTTCACACATTGAGTTACATGTGCTTCCAAAAATAATGTCATCCACATAAATCTGGACAATCATTAAATCCTTCCCTCACCATTTTAAAAATAGTATTTTATCAATGGTACCTCTTTTGAAACCATTTGAGAGTAGGAAGTTGGAAAGAGTTTCATACCAGGCCCTTGGTGCTTGTTTCAGGCCATACAAGGCTTTGTTTAGCCTGTAGACATGATCTGGATAAAATGGATCCTCAAAACCTGGAGGTTGACAAACATACACCTCTTCTTGAATTGTACCATAGAGGAAAGCACTTTTGATATCCATTTGAAACACCTTCATATTGTGGTTGACAGCAAAGGCCAGGAACAGTCTAATGGCTTCCAATCTTGCAACAGGGGCAAATGTTTCATCATAATCAATCCCCTCTTCCTGTCTGTAACCTTGAACCACAAGCCTGGCTTTAAACTTGACAACAAGTATGGGAGCTTGTGCCAATGGGACTAACCTCTTCTGGCAGTGTTACAAGCTCCCATACTTGTTGTCTTTTAAACTGTTGGAGCTCCTCTTGCATGGCTTCTACCCAATTGTTGTCTTTCAGTGCCTCTTGGTACTTGACTGGCTGATGGAGTGATAGAAAACCAGCAAAAAGACAAATGTTTTGGGTTTGGCTTCTTGTGAGCACCCCTTCATTTATGTTGCCAATGATTTGATCAGGTGGATGAGATCTCAAGAAGATTAAATCTCCTTGGTATGGTATGATGGCATTTGTTGGTGAAGGCTGCAAATGTGTATCATCTAAGCTAACCACTGCTGGGGGACTTTGATGATCCAACAGTGGCTTCAAAAGGTGGTGGAATAGGAGGTAATGAAGTGGACAACTGCTGACTTTTATCCACTGTTTGAGGACTTTTGTCAGCAGTGTTTGAGGATGTGGAAGCAGTGGTTGATGGGCTACTTTGGTCAACAACTGTTGAGGTAGCAGTGGTTGAGCTTTGACAACTGTTTTGAACAGCTGGTGCTTTTCCCTTTGTGGCAGACCTTTGAGGGATGATGATATCATACCCATAGTCTGGTGTTGTATCCTCTGATGGACCTGCACTGTTAGTCTTAACAGCAGTATTTTCAAAAGTAAAATTTTCAAGATCAAACAGATCTGCAGGGTTTGCTGGGATTTTCATTGATGAAAGTTCATTGAATTTAACATTCAAAGTCTCCTCCACTGCCTTGGTCCGTGTATTGAACACTTTGTAGGCCTTGGCAGTGGTTGAGTATCCCAGATGATAACCACAATCAATTTTGGCTGCAAATTTTGAAATGGAATCTTTTAAGTTCAAAATAAAGCATGGGCAGCCAAACACTTTGAAATATGAGATCAGTGGTTTGATTTTATACAAAATTTCATAAGCAGTCTTTTTGTGCCTAGGGTTTATTAAAACTCTGTTCTGGACATAGCAAGCAGTGTTTACTGCCTCTGACCAGGAAGTTAGTGGCAAACCTGCTCTGTTCTTCCTTTCCACTACCCCATTCTGCTCTGGTGTTCTAGGGATGCTGTACTGCCTTATAATCCCTTTCTTCACACAGAAGGCATCCAACTCCTTATTTTTAAATTATGTGCCCTTGTCACTCCTAAAGCTTTTCACTGGAAGGCAAATTGCTTTTCAACCTGTGTTACAAAGTCTTGCAAAATGCCTGTAGTCTCATCTTTTGAGTGTAAAAAGAAAGTCCATGTAAACCTAGAAAAGTCATCAACAATAACCAAACAATATCTTTTCTTTTTGAGGCTCATGACTTGAACTGGGCCAAACAAATCCATGTGTAGCATCTGCAAACACTGAGTTGTTTTGGACTCTTCAATGGACTTAAAAGAACTTTTATGCTGTTTTCCTTTTAAACAGGAAATGCAATGTTCAGGACATGAAAACAATTTTTGTGGTAGGCCTCTCACCAAACCATTTTTTGAAATTTCTGTTATTGTCACACTAAGAAGGTTGAATTTTAGATTGTCTATTAGATTGACATTTTCAAATTTTACATTTCCAGATTGCACTGTACCAGACCCCAGAACCTTCCCTTTACTATTATTCCCAAAGGATATATCACCCCCTCCATGGATTTTAAAGTCTTTGAGGAGGGCTTTACATCCTGTCATGTGCCTGGAGCCTCCACTATCTACATACCAAAGACTATCAAAGCATGCAGAAGCTCCCTGCACATGTAGTAAAACGATTAGTTCATTAAGGTCTCCAAAGCCAACAAGGCTTTGGATGGGGTCTCAACAGTGTCTGGGATGGATGCAGAGTGATGGACAGTGGTTAGGTCAGGGGCTTGGACTGTTTTAGGATAGTGTTTCGCTTACCACTGTTGTGGGTCCTGACCAATCACCTGCTGGTAACCAAAAGGATTCCTGTTCACTTTGGGTTTAGAGGGCCTTTTGTAGGCCTCATAAACGTGTGGAATCCTTTGGTAAGTCTGTTTTTCCTTGCCTTTCCTGAATTGATTAGCAGGGGGTGCATCAGTAACCTGAACATCTCTTTTGACAGATGTTTGGTTCAGCTGTTTTGTGATAGCTGTTTGAACTGACACAAACAGTGGTTGTTTCTTGGTGAACTTGACAGATGATGATAATGATGATGATGGACTCAAGGATGTTTTAGCTATGTACTCATTCTTTTTCACATCAAATTTTTTGAGATACACACATGCTTGAGTTTTGTGGTTTGTTTTACCACAAACAATGCAACTGTCTGTTGAAACAATGACACTTGTTCTGTTTAAATCATAAGCTTTCAAGTGGAAACAATCTTTTGTTAGATGATTCCTTTTCTCACAGAATTCACAAAACAAGTTATCAATTTTTTCTTTCTTCTTTCTCTTTTCAGACTCCTTTGCAGCAGAGGTTTTAACCACTGCTGGGATGTCCTTGAGAGGTATGACTTTATCTTTTGGAGCTTTAACACCATCAGTTGATGTAAAGTCCATTGGCTTGAAATTTTCAAGAATATCACACTCGTCAGACCAAGTGGGTTTAAACTGATATTTTTCAAGTTCTTCAAAAGTAGAGGAACTTCTTGTTCTGCCAAGTGTGATTTTGTTACCAAGTTTGTCAGTGATTTTCACTTCTTGGCCATTCTTGTTTGTGGGGATGAACTCGGTGGTTACACCAGTTGTTTCAACAGTGTTTTGAACAGATTTTTCACAAGTAATGCATTCATCATCATATTTTCTATACCCAACCCCAAATTTCACATTACTTTCAATCTGTTTAGCAAGCATCACCTCATATCCTCTGCAGGATTCCACCCATCTTTCACAAGTAATCTGGGTGGATTCCAACTCCTTTTTGCAAACTTGGTATTTCTCTACCATAGTTTGAAGTTGGGTTTTGGTTATGCTTTGCTCTTCTTTCAGACAGCTGATCTCTTTTTCCTTTTCAGTCAATTTGTTTTTAAGTTCTTTTAGAGACTTTTCAAATTTAACCTCATCAGTCAAGATTTTATCCCGAAGGTTTTCATTCACCTCTTTGATGTTAGCAAAAGCAATTATGCAATTGTCAGAACACAGTTTTTCAAGAACTTGAGGAGATAACTTGGCAGCTGCCATCATTGCACAATCACATTGATGATCTTCTTCATCATCAGCTTTCACCTTCTTTTCACCAGCCTTATCTTCCTTCTCTTCTTCTTTGTCCGCTTCGGACCATGGATCTGTCATTGGTTCAATCAGGGTACCTGAACTTTCTCACAACACTAGTTCAGCAGCCACAGCAGTAACCACTTCTTCAGTCACCTCATCCACTGTTTCAAGGCTCAGCTGTTCCTCCTCAGTTTCAACCCCCTCCTGTATTGACTCTAATGCCATCAAACAAAATTCATTATGAGAAGAATCATTAGAAGTATAGAGTGCAAAATTTTCATCACTAAGATCTTCAGGCATACTGCTCCAGTCAACAAACCCTTGAGTGAAAAAACTTTGTTGATCTGGTTGTACTGCTGCTCGAGCAATGGTTTGAGGTGCAGGTTGCACTTGTGCCTGGGGAACAGGGGTTTGAACATATTGGATCTGTGGAACAGTAGTTTGGACATAATGCACTGGCACAGGAGCAGCAGCATAGTGAGCAGTGTTCACTTGAGTTGCTGGGGTATACTGGGCATAGTGCACAGTGTGTTGGTTTTGAGGTCTAGGATTTGAGCTAGGATGAGTAATTATGGGACCAGCAGTTTGACTCCTACATTTCCTAGCGAAATGTCCCAACCTATTACACTTGTAGCACTTGATTTTCGATTTATCCAACCCAACCCTTAGATTCCCATGCAAACCTGGGAATTTCCGCCCTGTTCTTTTGTAAAATTTGCTTGTTCTAACACTTAGCAAAGCCAGTTGGTGCAGGATGTCCATTTCCTCTAAGTCAGTGGGATCGAAATGTTGTAAATCATTGAGTTCAAAGCTTAGATTATCTGACATCTGGTTTTCGTTTGCATTGAATGCATAACTTGCAGAGTGAGGAACAGGGTTGTTAAAATTTGCACCAGCAGTTATGTCAATGAAGTGATCATAACCCTGATCCTTACCACTGCTCCCAGATTCTTCTTGACCCAGAAGAGCAGTATTACCGAAAGTGTAATCATCAGTAACTCTTCCTGACTCTTGTAACCTCCTTTTCTAGTTCAACTCCCTTTCGTAGGTCAGGAGTCGACCGTGGAGTTGGGTAAAGGTCAGATCCTTGAACTCAGGTGAGTTTCGGGTGACAAAAGCTATGGTGTCCCATTTTTCTGGCAGTAACCTGAGGAACCTGCTATTTTGAGTTGAGTTTGTAAAAGTGGTGTTAACAAGCCTCAGTTCACTGATGAGACAACTGAAACGCTCAAATTGTTGCGTTAGTGATTCACCTTTAACGTAACAAAATGTTTAATACTGTTGGTTCAAGATTTCCCTATTGTTTTCTATGACTTCTTCAGTTCCCCCAAACTGTTCCTTAAGTGCGTCCCATAATTCTTTGGCACTGTTACAGTGTAACAGTCCAGCATATATCTCATTGGGCAGCACTGATGCTATGATGCTAAACGCTTTAGCATCTAGTTCGATCTTTTGAATGTCGGTTTCGGACGAACAAACGATCAGTATCAACTGAGAAATCAACTTTAATGGTGATTAATCCTTGCTCTGTTTTTCAACGGACGAACAAACGATCAGTATCAACTATTATGAGCCGAACTATTTATGTCAAAATGATTGTTAAATCAAATTTGACTGTCCAAGCTCTAATACCAATTGTTGGATCTGAGTTTGTTTCTAATTGTATTTTCGTTTGAAATTAAGATGGAAATGAAAGAGTTGTGTAGCGGAATTAATATGAAAACAAACTTTGCATACAATCAAACGAGAGTATTGCTTTGATCAAGACATTTTTAAAAAGGAACCGAATGATTGAATTATCTTTCAACAACGATTACAAGTAATGCTTGAATCCAAACTCCCCCTCAGCCAGAGCTCAGCGTTTTTTCGTGCAAAGAAGACGGTATTGCAAGAGCTAATAGAACAGTACAAAGTACTGAACTATTTATAGGCACTAGCAAACCACTGAGCATCTTAAACTGACGTCACCATGAAAGTGATATCTAACCTCCTAACAAACTCTAACCTCTGATCTATACAAACATTGATGTACTAACTACTGCTATTACAATTCATTACATAAGAGACACTTAAACAGCTGTTGCATCCTTCCACTGCTGTGAACCCAGCAGTGCTTGTCCGGATCAGCAGTACTAGACTCTAGGCAGTAGATTGAATCAGCAGAGCTTTGGTCTTCCATCAGTCTTTGACATTGGGCAGTAGATGCAAGACAGCAGTTGTAGGTCAGCACTTAGTAAGATCAGCAGATAGGAGGTCAGCAGATATGAAACCACTTTCAAGGGGAGAGATTTGTATGTAAACATCTGCTTATTCTGGATCCACTTCTCTGATCCAGTTTTGGCTTTAATTATCTGTTCCTCTGATAGGGTTCAATCCCAACAGGTTTACTCCTAGACACTATATCATTCCTTTCTATCCATAAAACAATCATGCATCATCAGATTTCAAATTCTTAAATTCATGAGAATTTCAAGTTGGGATTTTTGTATCAAATTTTACATACCTTATGACCCCCTTGCAATGGAGATCATTAATCTGGGCTCGGATTTCGTTTTAGGATAGATGTGTACCTTCAATCTTTGAGATTTGTGGAAGTTAGTGTTTTGAAGAACCGAGGTCGCCCCCCTCTTGTTTGATTCGATCTCAGCACACCCACCAGTGTGTTTTGATTTTTAATTTTTTTTGTTTTATTAATATTAGTTTCAATTGAACACTATTGGCCCCTCAACTATCATTTTGTTCTTATTTTTAGTGTTTTAACCCACTTAAGTCACTACAAGACTTTTACCTAACTAGGTTATTTTAATCCTAGTTAGTTCACTTGTTTATTTATCAACATTTTATTTAAAATAAATGATTTACATTTTCGGGGTGTTACAAGTCCACCCCCCCTAAAAAGGGTTTCGTCCCCGAAACCAAAGTACGTACCGAATAAGGTAGGGTAGAGACATTGCATCTCCTCTTCGGACTCCCATGTAGTATCCGAACCCTTCCTATGCTCCCACTTGATCTTGACTTGATCGATTTGTTTATTTCGCAAGTTCTTAACCTTTCGATCTAAAATATCTAATGGCCATACCGCATAATTCAGGCTATTATCCAACTCGATATCGTCGTAATGGACATAAGTTGTTTCCTCCGCTAGACATTTTCGTAACTGTGATACATGAAACGTGCCACGTATTCCACTCAACTCTTCTGGTAGTTCAAGGCAATAAGCTACCTTGCCAACCCGTTCGATGATTTTAAATGGCCCAGTAAACCTCGTGCTTAGTTTCCCTCTCTTCCTGAATCTGATTACGCCCTTCCATGGGGAAACCTTTAACATAACCATGTCACCTATCTGAAATTCAATCGGTCTTCATCTTTTATCGGCATAAGACTTTTGTTTATCTTGGGCTGCTTTCAAATGGGCTCGTACCACTTCAATTTTCTCGTTAGTGGCTTGGACAACATCTTTATGCGCCAATTCACGTGGACCCACTTCGCCCCAACACACCGGGGTTCTTCACTTTCTACCATATAGCATCTCGTAAGGTGCTATGCCGATGCTTGAATGGTAACTATTGTTATACGAAAATTCGGCCAATGGTAGATAAACATCCCAACTTCCGCCGAAGTCGATGGTACATGCTCGTAACATGTCCTCTAGCGTCTGTATTGTTCTTTCACTCTGCCCATCCATCTGAGGATGGTAGGCGGTGCTAATGAAAAGTTTTGTTCCCATTTGTTCTTGAAAATCTCGCCAGAAGTTTGAAGTAAACCGGGTATCTCTATCCAACACAATGGATACCGGTACTCCGTGACGTGCCACTATTTCGTTTGTATATACCTCGGACATCTTTTCCGAAGTATATGTCTCGCGTATAGGAATAAAATGGGCACTCTTCGTCAATCTATCCACAATCACCCATATAGCATCAAATCCCCAAATCGTTTTAGGTAATTTGGTCAATAGGTCCATAGTGATATGTTCCCATTTCCAAACCGGGATCTCCAAAGGTTGCAGTTTTCCATATGGTTTCTGTTGTTCCGCTTTGACTTGTAAACAAGTCAAACACTTCTCCACGTATTTTACTACATCCCTCTTCATTCCGGGCCACCAATAATTTTGTTTCAGATCGTTATACATATTGGGCGCACCCGGATGAATAGAATATCGGGATTTATGAGCTTCATCGAGTAGTAGAGTCTTAACCCCATAAGAATTCGGGACCCAATTCTTCCGGATCAAGTCTTCAACCCATTCTTCCCGTTCGACAAACCTTTTAGCTGACCGATTATTCTTTCCTTCTTCCAGTTCTCCTCTTTCACTTCTTCTACCTGCGCTTCTCGGATACGTTCAAGTATACCCGTGGTCACGACAAGCTGCATCGACCTTTGGAGGGCTCCATTTTGGAGGGCTCCATTTTGACATGGCCTCTATCTTTGAAGGGTCTACCAATATTCCATCGGCGCTTATGATATGGTCGAGGATCTACCAATAAGGCGCATTTTGAGAATTTCGCATACAACTTTTCTTGCCTGAGTGTCTCTAGCACCTCTTGTAAGTGGCGTGCATGTTCTGCTTCACTTTTCGAGTATACCAGAATATCGTCAATAAACACGATTACCGATTTATCCAACATCAGCTTGCAAACCCGGTCCATGAAGGCCGCGGGTGCATTTGTCAGCCCGAATGACATCACGAGGAACTCGTAATGTTCGTATCTCGTGCGGAAAGCCGTCTTCAGTACATCCTCCTCCTTGACTCTTAGTTGGTGATACCCCGATCTAAGGTCAATTTTTGAAAACCAGTTCGCACCTTGTAATTGGTCGAATAGATCGTCTATTCTAGGAAGCGGGTATGGATTCTTTACCGTGAGTTTACTTCACTCCCGATAATCGATACACATACGCATGCTTCCGTCCTTCTTTTTCATGAATAGCACATGCGCACCCCAAGGAAACACACTCGGCTTTATGAATCCTTTATCGAGCAAGTCTTGAATCTGCGACATTAATTCTTGTAATTTCGATGGTACAAGTCGGTATGGTGCTTTTGCTTCGGGTTTCGCGCCCGGAAGTAATTCAATTCCGAACTCTACCTCCCGCTCGGGGGCATTCCCGGTAAATCATCCGGAAATACATCTTCAAAGTCACGTACCACGGGTAAATCTCAAATCTTCGGTAATTCTTTCTCGGGCTCATTCGCGTATATCATAAAGGCCTTACATCCATGCCTCATGAGCTTGTGAGCTTTCATCATCGAGCATATTATAGGATTGCCTCTCTTTTCGCCATAGATTGTGACGTGTTTTCCGCTCGAAGATGTTAGCTTTATCTCTTTACGGAAACACACGACCTTTGCATGGTGTCGAGATAGCCAATCCATCCCTACAACCACTTGAAACTCTCCCATACACATCGGAATTTGATCTATTAAGTATTCCTCATCATCGATACTTAATTCGCAGCTTTGACAGACATCACAAACTATGAAACTTTTGTTATCTCCTATCTCAATCTCTAAAGGCATAGGTAATATTGTCAATACACATGAAGGATGTCGAATAAATCCATGTGAAATAAAGGATTTATTCGCACCCATGTCAAATAATACACGTGCAGGGATCGAGTTTATTGCGAATATACCTGAGACCATATCGGGTTCTTTCTTTGCTTCAACTGCTGTAAGTTGGAAGGACTTAGCCTTCGCCTTTGGAGTTTCCGTTGGAGATTCTTTAGTGTCTCTCTTTCCAACCAAATCTGGGCATTCAGACTTTTTATGGCCGGGCTGATAACATTTATAGCAAACGGAAACCTTTCCCGGACATAACGATGCGGTGTGTCCCGTCTTCCCACATACCGGACACGGCTTGTCTTTGAAGTGGCACTCACCCTTGTGCCCCTTTCCACACACCTTGCAACTCGGCAACCCGCCTTTCACATCCGCCTTCTTCCTCGATTCAACAGTTCGGGCTTTCTTTGTAGGGCTTGGATTCACATCCTGTGCCCTTCGCTCACCCCTCTCGATTTGTTTCTTTAACTCGATTTCCCGCTCCCGGGCGGTGTTGATAATTTCTGTGAGGGTTTCATACTTTGAGGGAGTCATGAACTCCCGGTATTCAGTGCTCAACATGTTGTAATAATATATCTTCTGCTCTTCAGTGGTGACTAGCTCGTCACAGAATCTCAGCTTATCCACAAAGATGCCCGTGATTTAATCAATTGTTTCACCCTTCTTTCTTAACTGGATGAACTCTTCTTTAATCATGTTGATGACTGCTTTTGTAGGTCCCCTATTCGTATGGATCTTTAACAGAATTGTCTTTCCAATCAAGAGTGCGGAATCCTCTTGATCAGAATATCACAGAAACAAGTAGAAGAACAGAAAACAGCAAATCACTTTCAACCTGGGTTTCTATTTATTATCAATCACTCAAGAATTACAACCAATCTAAACCCTAACCACACAATTTCGTCCAAGCCTAAGCACTCTCACGAAATTGCTCTCAAACAATGTTCTGGCTGATTTTCCTAAACCCTAAAGCCTAACCTTGTTTATATAACACAAGGTTTGCTACTTGGGCCAAGGTTAAACATCATGGACTGCGAATTGGACAAGCCCAATTCGCCCCCATCACCCTAATTGGGTTTTGTTTAGCCCAAACTCTATTAACTCACTACTACAAAGCTAAACCCGCTAACTGTTTATCGTTTAACTAATTACAAGATATCCAAAGACCAAATCTAAGCTGTTGTCACAAACATGCACCAACAAACTCCCCCTTGACAATAGCTTCATAAAATAACTTTGTCTTCAGTCATCTTGCAATCTTCATGTATTCTTGCACTGTCTTTGGTCTTTGGATAGCTTCAGCTTCAATAGCTCTGTTAGCAACAGACTCCCCCTAAGCTGATGCATCCAATCACCAAATCTTCAAAAACTTTAGCGTTTGAGTAAACTCCAGTTCATCATATGTATAGCAATCTTCAAACTCTTCATCTTTGTCTGCAATATAGAAAGGAGGTTCTACCATGCATCCAATCAAACTCTCATCTTCACAGCAACTCAGCAACACAGCAACTTCTCAGCAACATACTGCTTCAATCTGTATACTATAAAACAAACATCTGATACCAATTGTAGGTCCCCTATTCGTATGGATCTTTCACAGAATGGTCTTTCCAATCAAGAGTGCGGAATCCTCTTGATCAGAATATCACAGAAACAAGTAGAAGAATAGAAAACAGCAAATCACTTTCAACCTGGGTTTCTATTGATTATCAATCACTCAAGAATTACAACCAATCTAAACCCTAACCACACAATTTCGTCCAAGCCTAAGCACTCTCACGAAATTGCTCTCAAACAATGTTCTGGCTGATTTTCCTAAACCCTAACCTTGTTTATATAACACAAGGTTTGCTACTTGGGCCAAGGTTAAACATCATGGACTGCGAATTGGACAAGCCCAATTCGCCCCCATCACCCTAATTGGGTTTTGTTTAGCCCAAACTCTATTAACTCACTATTACAAAGCTAAACCCGCTAACTGTTTATCGTTTAACTAATTACAAGATTTCCAAAGACCAAATCTAAGCTGTTGTCACAAACATGCACCAACAGCTTTGGGACTAAGATGTTTAAGGAATGGCACCTTAAACTCATCCCATGTCATTAACCTTGCCGCTTCGGCCCCTATCTCCTTCTTTTTGTTATCCCACCAATCCTTGGCTTGACCCCTCAACTGGCCCGTTCTGTAAGCAACCAAATCACTTACGTCACAGTGGGTCCTTTCAAACACCCCTTCGACGTCACTCAGCCACTTTGGCAAATTATCGGGTCAACCTCCCCGTTGTAGATTGGCGGTTTACACGCCATTAATTCTTTGTACGAACATCCTTTACGTTCCCCCGATTTCTCTTTCATAAGGTTGACACTATCTTCCAACCTTTTGACTCATTCTTCAACTAATGATAACACCGTGTTTTGAATTTTTTCTATGAACCCGGATAGACTACCCTCAATTGCCTTTCCCACTTCTTCGGCAATTATTTCTTTCATTTGTTAGGTGCTTGTCAACACCGGATCATCGTCATTCCCTTCCGACATCTCTAAACTGAAATGTTTACATCAATTATTAAACATCTCATTTATATTATAACTTTATTTGCTTTGGTTTAGCCAAGTTTGTAACTTGCTTTAACCGTTCACATTTGGTGCACTTTCCGGGTTTGAGTGTGTTAACACGCTCTTCCCATGCACATTAACTCACATCTCGTTTCTTACATAAGATAAAATCTACTAACATAAATAATTAATTCTTACCGGACGATCAATCAAGCTTGAACCGAACACTTTGTTGACAACCTTAAGCTCTGATTACCAACTTGTAACACTCTACGCGTTTTCATAATATTTTATTATGAACAAGGTCTTAATATACCAAAACCTTGAATTTTATATCAACCTAAGGAAAATTTAACCAAGTTAACATCTAGGACAAGTACTACTTGTTTAAGAATCCCAAGACAAAAGAACAAGTGTTTAAGTGTTAATTACATAGACATTGATTTGAACATATTTAAGTAATCGCGGAAGCTTCAAAATATCGTGTTCGGTTCTTGAAATTTGCTTGATCGCCATCCGGATTAGGTCCATCGTCACCCATGGTCAAAACCACACAAAAGATTAGTTTTGACACCTTAAATACAGGTCTGGTTAAGTTCCATGCCCAAAATATTCAAAAACAACAAAATCCATCCACCCTGGACGGTCGCGCCGCGCGACGAGGACCACCAAAGGTGGTCGCGTGACGCCACCACTCGTCGCATCGCGCGACGGGTTTTATGCTCGGCCGTGGCGTAGCGCCACGGCATGATTTCGACAGAATGTTGTTGTTGATTGCTGTATATCAGTCCAGCATCACTAAATTCCTATTATAAACTTTAAACTATCATAACTTTTGACTCGTAAGTCCGTTTTAGGTGATTCTTTTTCCTATACGTCTGTAATCTCGTTACCGACGTGCCTATTATAATTACCTTACCAAAAATTTGGCTTACAGACCGAATGACTAAAATCACTATGCATTTATTCGACCCGTTAAAGTTACACTTATTTTTCTATCTTTTCAATAGTAAACATAAGGCGCTTTTTACCCAACTTTCGAGGCTTATTATCACCGGTATTTCATTATCCATCTTATGGCTTCATGCTCGTATGATTATAACCGCCTATGTTAACTATTAAATGACTTTGACACTATCAATACACCATTATTCAACCCGTTTGGCTCATCTACAGAATCCTCCATTATGATGACTACCAACGAGTTCTAACCAATTCTTGACCTATTATTCCATATAGCGAACATTGTCGCTTCAATCAACACAACCTTTATTCTACAACTCAACTACAGATATGCTAATTATCAAAATTTACTCAATGTAACGAATCAAGTTACATACCTTCAAAGCACACCCTTCAATCGTGAGTCAACACTGGCTTGTCCGCTCGATGCTCCGGCTTCCTTCCCTATAGAGTTCAATCACATTTGCATTTAGAACTCTTTGTTTCACATATAATACATAGTTTACCATTTAGTAAAATTTATGCGTTCTTGTTTATATCTCAACACTTGGCCTTTTATTCGGCATTTTCACAAACACTATAAGGGCAGAATTTTATATCTTTTATATTCAAGTTCATGGCTTTTTACTTAACCGAAATTAACATCAATTGAGCTATCACATGTAAGATTAAACATCAATGTTTCAGAAATCACCTTCTATGTACCATATTACAGTAGAATAACACTCAAAACCCTAGTGTTTATTAGTTTCCCACAAAACTCATGAATCACCTTCAATGTGTTCATGAAATTCTCAGAAATTTGACATGATTTCACATATCGTTGTCTAGGGTTTACTCCTAGACACTATATCATTCCAATTCTATCCATAAAACAATCATGCATCATCAGATTTCAAATTCCTAAATTCATTAGAATTTCAAGTAGGGATTTTTCAATCAAATTTTACAAACCTTATGACCCCCTTGCAATGGAGATCATTAATCTGAGCTCGGATTTCATTTTAGGATAGATTTGAACCTTCAATCTTTGAGATTTGTGGAAATTAGGGTTTTGAAGAACCCAGGTCACCCCCCTCTTGTCTGGTTCGATCTCAACACACCCACCAGTGTGTTTTGAGTTTTAATTGTTTTTTGTTTAATTAATATTAGTTTCAATTGAACACTATTGGCCCCTCAACTATCATTTGGTTCCTATTTTTAGCGTTTTAACCCATTTAAGTCACTACAAGACTTTTACCTAACTAGGTTATTTTAATCCTTGTTAGTTAACTTGTTTATTTATCAACGTTTTATTTAAAATAAATGATTTACGTTTTCGGGGTGTTACAATCACACAGCTCTTTGGCGCTGTTACAATGTAACAGTCCAGCATAATTGTCATTTGGAAGAGCTGAGGCTACTATGCTAAAAGTCTTTGCATCTAATTCAGGGGTTTTAGGCACAAAGCCTTTGAGATCTTCAGTACTAGGCACCATTGGAATGTGTGGTCCAAAGATGACTGACTTCTAGCAGCTGGTGTTTTGCTGAGCTAACACATGGCCCATCCTACGTTGCCAGATATTCAACTCGGATCTGACAAGCATAGGTGGCTTGAATAGTGTTCTGGTGTTGTGAGGGTCATGTGATTGTGATGTTATCTTGGTTAATTTTACAAAAGTTTTTGAATAATCAACTTTGTACGTGATTACTTTTACTCTGTTTTTTTTTTCAACTGATACGAACAATTTTAAATATCAATAGATTTGAGCTGAACTTTTATGTCAAATTGACTGTTAGATTGAATTTGACTGTCCTAAGCTTTGATACCAATTGTTAGGATCTGATTTTCTTTTGATTGTATTGTTTAACAGAAATGAAAGATGAAACAGAGAATGATGTGCTGCGGAAATTGAAATAAACTTTATAACACAATCAAAGAGGAATAGTTTTCATCATACATGATTTCGTTAGTCAAAAGATTTTATGAATTACAAAAGTTTAACTATGCATGCATGAATACTAAACTCCCCCTCAGCCTGAGCTCACTAGTTTGTTCGTACAAGATGATTGGTGCAAAAGAGCTAATAGAACAGTACATGTATTGTTCTATTTATAGTACATCCCAAACCACTGAGCATCTAATGTTGACGTCACCTAGATAGTGACATCTAATAGACTAACAAACTCTAACAACTGATATATGCAAAACACTGATACAATAAATAACTGATTACATAAACACTGATGCAGCTTCCCACTGTTGTTGCCTAAGCACTGATGTTGGAGATCAGTGCTTTCTTCAAAGGATGATCAGACCTTAAGTCAGCAGTGCTTTAGTCTTCATCAATACTTGAGAAGCAGCAGTTGTTAGGACATCAGTCTTTATACCTCAACAGTTCTTTGATTAACAGTTGTTGTGGATATCAGCACTTAGAGTCATCAGCTGATAGAAAAACACTGTCATTGGGGAGAATCTAGGACATGCACTACTTATTGTGATCAACTGTTTGTGAATCAGTTTTGGCTTTTCATATCATCTGTTCTTCTGGGCTTCATTACATGGGCCAACACCTTTAACATTCAATTTCTTTAGTGTATTGTGATTGTGTACTGATGTACTATTATTTACTCTTTTTACACAAAACTCTTTTTGATTTTCTATTGTTTTTGGCTTTTTAAATTTTCAAATGTTTTTCTATTTTCTGAAATTTTCTTACTCCCCCTAAAATTCAAAACATTTAAGAAAATTTGACAACCCGATTTAGATAGCTTTATCTCGCCATCCATTTTCTGCATCTCATGCTCTGTTTGAAGAAAATATAACCTGTAACGCATAAAGTACCCCCATGATTTACAACATACTAATTTTTAACAATGTTAAAACCATTTTCAGTTGTGAAATAATCATGTTTGTTCAGCCGTGAGGGTTTCGGCATATTCAATCAACATATTTTTGAAAAAAAAATTATTTTTGACAAAATTTTAAAATAAACATATAATTTTTTTTATTTTTCAATTTTTGATAGAATAAAAACATATTTTTGAACTTAGATGTTTCAATTTTTACGGTTTTTGAAATATGGTTTTTTATGTACAGAAACAAACAAACTCCCTGTTTCAATTGAAGGGTTCAGCAGCCTTCTATTCTGGTGTTAGGCTGCTCCTCTGTTCCTTTTGACAATCAACCATCTTTGAGAGCACCTGCACATTCAATATGTTCACGGAATCCGTGTACGTCTGTGGAGTGAACACAAGAACGTAAATATAATGTGTTTCTATTAATGATTTGACAAATGCAAGCACCTTGAAACACTTGGAGATAGTTTCTCTCTCTAGATCTCCAAAAATGGCAAAAGTCCTAAAATGAAACCTAAAGACTCCTATTTATAGGGTTCTCATAAGGAAGATTTCCTTATTTACAAAAATGCTTTTGCCCTATATTTAACAATATAAAACCTTGTTTCATTCAGTTTCTTGCTACGATTCAGATTGACTGAGGTGATAGACATACTACACTCACACAACTGTTCAAAACTATCCTTACACATGACACGTGTTAATAAAGTCCTTAATTGGCATTAACATTGGAAGTGGAAGAGTCAAGCAATCGGTGTATTACCTCCGGGTCTAGTTTCCCCGCGGCTTCTTTAATTTGTTAGAACTCAAGAAGAGGATCGTTCGCCATGGCTGATAGGGTCTTCACCATGCAATTTGAAGCGGAAGCAGTCACCGACCGTAATTCATCAGTGATCAGCTCAAGACGGTGATGTGTGCAAAATGCAACATATAAATTACATCAAATGTGGCATAAAACTAACCCTTTTTTCGTACTAATGTTGGAAAAAGTGTGTTTTTGTCTTCCTTTTGTATTTTCAGGATTAAAAGAGCTTAAATGGACAAAAGAAGCAAAAATGCAGCTAAATCTAACAATAATACAAGAAAAGGAATAAACATGGCATGCTCGACCCCACGACAGCATCTCCCCAAGCAAAAACTAGAGAACAGAAGGCTAAACACGCCCCGTGTTCACTGAGCACGGGGGCGTACCCAAGTGTCTGCAGAAAAGACAAAGTTGTAGAAGCTTCTATCACCCACCATGGGGGCGTGCCCAGCGGACACGAGGCCGTGGTCAACGCTATGATTCGAAGAATCTAGGCAAATCTTGATAGTACAGATACGCTTCTGCACACGGGGTCGTGCCCAGCGGACACGGGGGCGTGGTCAACTAATGCAGACAAACTGCATTTAATGAAGAAAGAGAAGATGGGAGGAAACGGGGTCTTGCCTAATGGACACGAGGCCGTGTCTGGGATTCTGTGAAGGCTATAAATAGGGGTGCTTGGCTCACTTGGAAACCATCCCTTGGCAAACCACATCTCTCACACTTCACCCACCCTCCACCACCATCACAACCCACATCCACCACCATCACCCATCATCCATCATAGAGTGTGTGAGTAGTCTCGGGATCCAAGATTGATCGTAAGAGTTCTTGACAATCAAAGGCCATGTTTGCCTAAGTCTCTTACATCACTTGGTGAAGACAAGTGTTTAGTGTAATACTTTTTATTTTTAATCTTTTCTCACTTTTTATTTGGTTATGTATTAATGACTTTAATAACTAGTTTCCTATGTCGAAGGTGAGTCTTCCTTATCATTTGTCCGTGGTCTTTTGGCATTATTTTACTGTCTATATAAAATAAAAGATTTTCACCATTCATATCTCCACGGTCTATATGGAGATATGTTGGCTACCTGGTCGGGGGTTAAGGGAATGGTTTGGTAAGAGTCTTGCCTTGTTCAGTGTATAGATCCTGCAAGGACCTAGGTAAACTTTAGTAGGACCTCCTTCAATACCCACAGGTATTGGATGGCGGGGGTCCGAACTCCTTGACCCCCTCATATGTAAACTACTATTAAAATTTTAACCCGACTATTTAGGATTTTTTCCCTGCTGACTCAAACTACTTAGCCGAGGGTAATGTCACCTTCAAAAGAGGGGCCTACCACATTATCTATTAATAACTTAATTAATTATCTTTCAATAATCCAACCCTTTCGGATTGTATCCTTGCTGACTCAAACTACTGGGTTGAGTGTAACGTCACCTTCAAAAGAGGGGCCTACTACTATAACTAAGATAATCTCTTAAAAAGTGCAAAAGTGCGAAAATAATCAAAGGTTACACTAAAGGCGCGTCGGATCCAAGTGATTCATCTTGTCTATCTGTTTTTCTTTTTATTTTTATTTTTTCAGCATATTTAGTTTTTATTTTCTTGTTTAAAATCTTTTTCTAAACTTTTGATTTGATTAGACGTTGAGGATAAACCGGTATTAAAAGCTCTTGTGTCCTTGGATGACCTCGGTATCTTACCAACACTATACTACGCTCACGATGGGTGCACTTGCCCATATGTTTGTTTGGTGTTAGTAAAATATCATGTTTTATAAATTTAAAACTTGACTAAAGTGTAAAAAGGGCTAAAAATATACATAAAATATATAACCACCACACTCACATCAAGTTTTTGGCGCCGTTGCCGGGGAAACAAGGATTTTAAGAAAGTTAGGAATCAACGGCCTAATAGTTTTTTCTTATTTTTCTGTTTTTAGGATTTTTTTATAAATTTTCAGTTTATGCAGAGCTTAGCACGGGCCGTGCCTGGTCGGACACGGGTTGTGCCCAACATTGTCACTGTCAGTTTTTATTTTCCGAGTTACAGAGAGTTGACCACAGTGCCATGTCGGTGCAACAAGGGGTAGTAACAGGGATTCGGAAAGCAACTACTGTGTCTCCGACCACGGGCCGTGTTCAGCTGAACACGGGGCCGTGGTGAAACTTCTGACCAACATTCTTTTTTGTTTTTATTGCAGGACTTGGAACCCAGGCACCACATCTGAACTTTCTACGCAGTGTATGAGCTACAGTTCTAGTACAGACATAAAAGAACCTCTAGACGAACCCGAATGCTTTTTAAGAAAAAGTCTTAAAGCTAAAAACCAAGAGAAAGTTTCGGGAGACCCACTTCCAATGGCTGATCAACGTACCCTCATGGATTACCTACGACCCACCGTAGGTAATCTCGGCGCCGCTATCAACGCACCGAATGTCGAGGCCAACAACTTCGAACTTCGGCCGCGTTTGATACAAATGCTCCAAAACTCTGCAACCTTCCATGGGCTTGCGGACAAAGATCCCCATTTACATATCACTAACTTCTTGGAGATATGTGATACTTTTTGGATCAATGGAGCATCAAATGACGCCATCCGCCTTCGAATGTTTCCATTTTCACTAAAAGACCAAGCTAAGGCTTTGCTTAATACCCTCCCAGTTGGCTCGGTAAACACATGGGATGAACTAGCCCAAAAGTTTCTATATAAGTATTTCCCTCATGCTAAAACGGCTAAATTAATGACTGAAATTAACACATATTCACAAGAGGACGGGGAATCCTTATATGAAACTTGGGAAAGGTTCAAGGAGCTACTAAGAAAGGGTCCTCATCATGGTCTTGCGGTATGGCAACAAGTATCCACTTTCTATAATGGGTTGTTGCCACACACAAGACAAACACTCGACTCTAGCTCCGGGGGACTTTTAGGTAATCGCCGCCCAAATGAAATCTATAATCAAATTGAGGAAATTGCTCAAACCAATTTTCAATGGCAAACTCCCCGAGGCACGAAATCTATTGCCCCGGGCGCCCATAAGGTTGATGAGAGCACTTCCTTGCAAGCCCAAATCGAAGCCCTTTCTTCAAAAATCAAAAAGTTAGAAATGGCAAACACGGCTTCGGTTATGGCTTGCGATGGGTGTGGTGGGCCACATGAAAATTGGAGTTGTATGAAAGAAATGGATAATCAAACAGAATCAGTAAACTACATTGATAATAAACCAAGGCCGTCGGGTCCCCCAACGGGTACCTACAACCAAGGATGGCGTAACCACCCTAACCTTGGTTGGAGAGAACCTGGCAATAGTAGTAACCAACAAAATCTAAACCAATGAACAAACTTTCAACAACCAAGAAACGAGCCACAAAATTTCTCTCAACAACAAGGGGGACGAGAAAGGCTTGAAGATACCGTATCTCGCCTCATCTCCGACACCGAAAAGAAAAACTCGGATCGATTTCAACAACTGGAATCGAATTTTAGAAATTAACAAGCTAGTATTCTAAACATTGAAAAACAAATAAATCAACTAGCTCGAAATATCTCCGAGAGACCACAAGGCGCGTTACCAAGCAATACCAAAACCAACCCAAAGGCGCAAGTACATCTCATCACGTTGAGAAACCGTACCGTGGGTCCCGAGGAGGCTCCATTACCTCTAGCTGAGAAGAGCCGATCTAGCCAAACCTCAACTCCACCAACACCCCAACAAGAGACGGCACCTACACCAAATCAAGAGCCACCCAAGAATCCTCCGGTTCCATACCCCAGTCGGTTAATTCGCCAAAAGACCGATGAGCAATTCATAAAGTTCGTAAATCTACTAAAATAATTGCATGTTAATATTACATTTGTTGAAGTCCTAACCTAAATGCCTAAATATTCAAAATTTATGAGGGACTTCCTCACTCACAAAAGGATAATTGAATCATTGCAATCAGTTAATTTAAGTGAAGAATGCTCTGCCCTGCTACTCAACAAATTCCCGCAAAAGAAGATCGATCCCGGAAGCTTCACCATCCCTTGTTCGATTGGGGAATCACCCATACGCAATGCACTAGCCGATCTTGGGGCTAGCATCAACCTCACGCCCGCATCAATGTTCGACCGACTCGGCCTAGGGAAAACAAGCCCTACAAAAATGAGCATACAACTCGCTGATAGGTCCGTTAAATATCCACAAGGTGTCGCTGAAAATCTATTGGTTAAAGTCGGAGAATTTGTCTTCCCGGCCGACTTTTTCATACTAGATAAGGAGGAAGATACCGAAGTACCACTCATCTTAGGGAGACCATTCCTAGCTACGGCCCACGCAGTGGTAGACATGAATGGTGGAACACTAACATTGATGGTTGGGGACAAGGAAATGAAGTTCAGAGTGGGTAAGAGAGTGGAAGATGATTACCCGGCCAATTACATGAAGGTCATAGACTCAAGTTTGGATGATGCTCTCCGACGGTGCAACATGGGATGCAAAACATCCCACTTGGGTAACATATGACTGGCTTTCGGTCTAGCCAAGGACCATTATAAACGTGGCGCACCACGGAGGCATTCCGCGAAACTATCCTTAGTTTAGTTTAGATTATTTTTTGTTTTCTAGTCTAGTTTTAATTTTCCGGAATAAGACACACTTGGGATGGTGAAGGATACCAAAGGAAAGTTGAACCAGCACCCCATACACAAAAACAGAGCCTCCAACAAAATTTTCGTCATTACAGCAAGTTCGGCACGGGCCGTGTCCAGCCAACACGGCCCCGTGCTGAACCATCTGCAGACAATCGCCCAGTTCAGGTAACTGGACACGGGACGTGTTTGCTGAACACGCCCCCGTGCCCATGCTTCTGTTACTTTTTACTAATTTTTGTTACTGGCAACCTGAACACGGGGCCGTGCCCGAACACCACGGGCCCGTGTCCAGATGCCCAGTAACATAAAAAATTGTTTTTAAACACACCTTTACACATTCAATCAACCTAAAAACTTATGTTTGGGACACATTGAGGACAATGTGTAATTTAAGTGTGGGGAGGATGCTAAAACCTAGAATTTTGCAAGTCCTAATTACAAGCCATAAACAAAACTCTATTGGAACCGCTAAACACCCCAAATTTTTTCAAAAAACTTTTCATTTTTTTACTTGTCTTGGTTTAATTTGGGAATTACAAGTTATAAAAAGGTTATATTTGTACAAATTTACAACCGATAGCGTCGTGATAAAAAGAACCAACATAAGAAAATTATGAAACGGCATGATAAATCTAGTTAAAATTTGATTATATATACTTGATCACATAAAAACCCATTCCCACAAAAAGTGAGTTTTGAGCCTTTATTGAGCATATAAATACACATCTTTAAACTAAATGCTCATTTTTCGTTTCTTTTGTGAATAGCCGCTTGGTTCTTACGACTCTAGAACTTACCACAACGATACATTCCCGGTCCTTACCAACTTAAACCCAAGTAAGTAAATGATGGAGGCATTAGGACTAACCCTTTTTCTTTCAACACCATTATTTTTCTTTTTTTACCACCTACCCAAAATCCCCCTAGTTAACCCCTTTGAGCCTAAACCTTTTCATTTCTTAACCCAAATCAAACACGCTTTTTACCCACCAAAACCCTTTTTCATTTTAAACCCTTTATTTTAGTAACAAAGCTCGGTTTTCTTGTGACTTCCTTATCAAAAAAAAATCATAAAGAAGAAAAGAAAAATGAAGTTAGCAATAAGCAAACAAAGCTCATAAAAAGAAGGCTTGTTTGAATAATGCTTTATTGGAATAAAAAGTCACAAAAACAAAATGTTTTACGAAAACCGACGCTTTTTACGCCTTTCGCCCTTTTCTACTAACCACTAACCCAACCACCTACCTTTAACCCAAGCTTAACCATTCCCCCAAAAGTCCTCTTGATATTTACAAAGGTTTATAGTTAAAAAGGAGGAGGATTGATTGCTTGGCAAGCTTATGGTAGGAGTAAGTTCCATGCCGCTCTCGAGTGTTTCACAAAAATACATCTTCGGCCGAGTGTTGAGTGATCCCCCATGAGGTATTTGAACTTGTATATAAATGGAATTTTAAAGAGGCATGTTATGCCCTAATAAGTAATTTATCTTATGTAATGTTCGAAATAAATCTTGACGAATAGGATTGTAAATAAAATAAAATAAAACCTAAAAAAGAATCTTGGATTCCCAACACTCAAGACAAGCCCAAAACTTCTCTTATACCCATTCCATTTGGGAGTGTAAGCCACATTATAAAGAGTTTTGCTTGAGGACAAGCAAAAATTCAAGTGTGGGGGGTATTTAATGTGTGCAAAATGAAACATATAAATTACATCAAATGTGGCATAAAACTAACCCTTTTTAGTACTAATGCTGGAAAAAGTGTGTTTTTGTCTTCCTTTTGTATTTTCAGGATTAAAAGAGCTTACATGGACAAAAGAAGCAAAAATGCTGCTAAATCCAACAATAATACAAGAAAAGGAATAAACGTGGCATGCCCGACCCCTCGACAGCATCTCCCCAAGCAAAAACAAGAGAACAGAAGGCTGAACATTCCCCGTGCTCGTTGAACACGCCCCGTGCTCCCTGAGCACGGGGGCGTGTCCAAGTGTCTGCAGAAAAGACAAAGTTGTAGAAGCTTCTATCACCCACCACAGGTGCGTGCCCAGCGGATACGGGGTCGTGGTCAACGCTAAGATTCGTAGAATCTAGGAAAATCTTGATAGTACAGATACGCATCTGCACTCGTGCCCAGCGGAAACAGGGGCGTGGTCAACTAATGCAGACAAACAACATTTAATGAAGCAAGAGAAGATGGGTGGACACGGGGCCGTGCCCAATGGACACGGGGCCGTGTCCGGGGTTCAGTGCTGGCTATAAATAGGGGTGCTTGGCTCACTTGCAAACCATCCCTTGGCAAACCACCTCTCTCACACTTCACCCACCCACCACCACCATCACAACCCACATCCCACATCCACCACCATCATCCATCATCCATCATCCATCATCCATCATCCATCATAGAGTGTGTGAGTAGTCTCGGGATCCAAGATTGATCGTAAGAGTTTTTGACAATCAAAGGCCATGTTTGCCTAAGTCTCTTACATCACTTGGTGAAAACAAGTGTTTAGTGTAATACTTTTTATTTTTAATCTTTTCGCACTTTTTATTTCGTTATGTATTAATGACTTTAATAACTAGTTTCTTATCTTGAAGGTGAGTCTTCCTTATCATTTGTCTGTGGTGTCTTGGCATTATTTTACTGTCTATATAAAATAAAAGATTTTCACCATTCATATCTCCACGGTCTATATGGAGATAAGTTGGCTACCTAGTCGGGGGTTAAGGGAATGGTTTGGTAAGAGTCTTGCCTTGTTCAGTGTATAAATCCTGCAAGGACCTGGTTCAAGTTTAGTAGGACCTCCTTCAATACCCACTGGTATTGGATGGCGGGGGTCCAAACTCCTTGACCCCCTCATATGTAAACTACTATTAAAACTTTAACCCGGCTATTTAGGATTGTATCCCTGCTGAATCAAACTTCTTAGCCAAGGGAAACATCACCTCAAAAGAGGGACCTACCACATTATGCATTAATAACTTAATTAATTATCTTTCGATAATCCAACCCTTTAGGATTGTATCCTTGCTGACTTAAACTACTGGGTTGAGGGTAATGTCACCTTCAAAAGATGGGCCTACTACTATAACTAATATAATCTCTTAAAAAGTGCAAAAGTGCGAAAATAATCAAAGGGTACACTAAAGGCGAGTCGGATCCAAGTGATTCATCTTGTCTATCTGTTTTTCTTTTTATTTTTATTTTTCAGCATTTTTAGTTTTTATTTCTAGTTTAAAACCTTTTTCTAAACTTTCGATTTGATTAGACGTTGAGGATAAACCGGTATTAAAAGCTCTTGTGTCCTTGGACGAACTCGGTTCTTTCCAATACTATACTACGCTCACGATGGGTGCACTTGCCCATATGTGTGTTTGGAGTTAGTAAAATATCGTGTTTTATAAATTTAAAACTTGACTAAAGTGTAAAGAGGGCTAAAAATATACATAAAATATATAACCACCACACACGCATCAACGACCACTTTCCAAATAGGCGGCGTGCATTCCATCATGACGACCAGTCTCATACGCCACGGTTGCCATATCATCCAGCAAACCCTGAAATGTGGTGATCGCCTATGGAACTCAAAACATGACATCACGCCATGACCAACCCACCAGGTTTTCTCCTCCTTAAGCGCAGCAAGCTGGGTAGACAATTCTTGTGTCTCAGCCAGCGCTTGATTTGCAGCATTCTCGCTTTCAACACGGCGTGACTTTTCGGCATCTAGTTCACATTGTAAGTGGGATCACTGGACCACCAATTCATCACACCTTTGGGTGGCTTGGTCAAGTTTGGCCTGGGTGTCCTCCATCTTCGCCATCAGAGCATGATGACGTTCCTGCACCTGCGACACAAATTCACGATCAATATGTAACCGGGCAACCTGAGAGGATAAGGCACGAACCTTTTCCGCCCCCGTTAAGCTTTTTCTCTCCAACTCCCCATGGATTTTCAACACGAGTGCTATCACCCTTTCCTTCTCCTGAATATCCTGGGCCCATACCACACGCCCCTCGGCAAGGTTTGAAGTTACCCTCTTAAGGTCTTCTTTAGGCTTTTGTTTCTGGGCAAGAAGACGGGACTCCCTAGCCTTAGCAGCATCCAATAGGCTGTGCCGCCGTTGGATGTCATCCATCATCTGTTGTACGACGTGATGAGCTTGTTGAAGCTCATGGTTATCCTGACCCCAACGGCGTTTGACTTCAGCAATTCTTTTAACTCCAGCCACAGTGTCAGCTAAAGTTGAATCTAGTAGTGGCCCAGAATCCTGGCCTCCGACATAAGACACCTCCGTTGGAGGGAAGGATGATCCACCCAGTAATTGACTACCGGAGGGTATATAAGGCGGGTGGACTCGACGATCTTTCAGTGGGGCTTATACGGCTTGTCAGGCATACACGGGTCCCACCTAATAGTAGGAAAATATAGCCCTTCAATATGAGGTGTTTCGTCACGTGTACCACCACTAGACCCCGCTGTCTCCTGTGACTAAGGCCCCTGTCACTAGAAAATTCAAACGAAGAGGAGGGCACTGTGACAAGCACGTTGCTGGTGGGAGGGGTCGCCGCCACAACAGTTTTCTTTTGACTTGATGCTGAAGGGGGAATAGGTAGAATTTTGAAAGTTCCCAAAGAAGCACTGACTGGGGCGGAAACCACCACCAGGGTCACAGGTACCTCAACACTAACGGGTACACCTGCAGCTTTAGCTACGCTGGAAACAACATCACTAACAACGACAGTCTCCATTTCATCCCCAGTAGATTGAACAGGGGAAGGATGAATCATAACACTAGATGTTTCCATAGCCGTGGAACCTGCAGAAAAATAAGTGTGTTGCATGCAGCAGAGTCACAGGGAAAAAATAACTAAACATACCAATCCCAGCAAGGAAGCCGCGCCTCTTCGCCTCAAAGTTAGCCAGCTGTGGCACAGCTGTTTTGATCTTCTTCAATAGAGGTCCAATAGGCACCTCTACTGTTGTGGCACTCACGGGGACCTCGGGAATCTCTACCATTTCAGCAGCAGTGGTAGAAGAAGTGGAATTGGTAGTCTTCTATTATTGACCCTTGGCACTGCTTTACCCGCCAACCTTCCAGATCCGAATGGTCTTCTTTGGGCCTAGAATGGCCACCCTGCCTTCTTCTGCACCTCCAGTAACAGGAAACCCTTGGAGCTCACTTTCCATATGGGAGGGAGAAATTAGAAAATTACCAATATGTGCTCTCAAGATGTTCTTGAAGAACTCGGCAAATAAAGTGATCTTACCATTTGAGATATGTGCACAACATACTCATCAAGCATCGATTTACAAAAAGTCGTAATCGAAAGACGAAAATTACAGAACTTGAAGAACTCGGCAAATAAAGTGATCTTACCATTCTTCAAGGGAAATGTAGTGTCCCTCTCTGATGGCATCACCGGATTCTACTCTGGCCTTATGCAGTACGTTTGCAGGAGCATATCGAAGGAGGTTTTATTCCATTTAAAGTATAGAGCTTCATCACGGGACACGGAATCGAAAATTTTGGGGGCCTTGGTGGACAATCGAGAGATTTTGAAACAATGGTTGAAGTAGTGGGGAAAGTTTTGGCCCTTTGGGATCAATATCCCATTTACACTCCTAATTTACGCATTTTCAGAATTTAAAAATGGAGCCCAAAACAACGCGTGTCAACTAAGGCAATAATGGGCACGTCGTTGATGTGACAATTGACGTCGCCAAAAACGCCCTTTCAGGTACCTGGCTCCAGATATGATAACGTCTTCATTTCCTTTTATTTTCTTTTATTTTTAAAGGCATAATTATACATTTCTTTACTCATGCACTCTTTAGTGTTGGTTTTGTCACTTTTTTAAGTCCGACCCAATGCAAAACCCCATAGAGTCGGACTGGGGGACATGTGGAGGAATGACCCAATTCGGTCATTCCGGATAAAATACCAACCATTAATAAGTCATAAATAAGGAAGATATTCCCATATATCTTCGTGAATATATATCTCCGATAAAATAGGAGTCACCTAACCGACTTCCCACAATATGTGGAAACCCTAAAAAACCACCCACAAGTATAAATATAGGAGTTCATCACAAAGGTACGATACATTATTCTCTCTACTCATTCACTTTACTCCCACAAACCACGCTGGAGGGTGGTTACAGGAATAATTCATTCCTGTAACGAGTCCTAACGGTATCTTGTTTTGCAAATCTAAGATTGGATCACTTCTCATTGGATTAATCAGTTCAAAAGCGAACTCAGATACTGTTCTTACATGCCTTAATGATCCTTGAGGAGAGCATGCGCTACGGATGGTCTTACACCATAAACACCAACACTTTATGCACTTTACTTTAATTTGTTGGATTTTGTTTTAAGAACATTTTTAACTAATGGTTAAGTAGGATTAGGATACGATACGATCATAGAATGTCTAGTGGAGTGAGTGGTAGAAAGTTTTCCACCAAGTGCAGGTTTTAAGATGCGTTCAAGCAAATATGTCTTTTATACTATCTAGCTTATTGCTATAATGCATAAAATTCATGATTTTAGCCATGTGTGCGTTAACCTGTTTTATGTGTGTTTAAAGTAAGTTGTAAAGTAACTCATCTTCTTTGAAGAATTGGACTTACTTATGTAAGTCACCAACCTTCCGAGTAAGAGTAAGTTGGGTAGAGAACTCAAATGTGTTATTTGTTGGAAAGGCTAGGAAAAACATGGCGTTCACTATTTTTGTATATAAATAATTATATTTATAAGTGGGTTAACCGGTTTGCGTTATTTCTAACGAGAGCTTGAGAATGACATATAGTGTAAAATTAGTTGAGATAAATAAAATATGGACTAGTAATGAGTATTATATGTAACTTAAAATAAATGGATATGAATGGTCTCAAGTATGTGGGTAAACAAACTTTAAAGTGGTATATAAGGTGAAGAATTCATTTGTTATTGTTATCTTGGTAATAAGAAAGAAATGGAGAGCAAAATGGTGTTTCGTGATTACACAACTGCAAGCTAATCATGATTAAACGAATAAATTGAAGATAGACTTGTTGGGTTATTCGGTTTGTTTGCGGGTCACACGAGCTGACGTGTTATCTGGTCACGGGCATGAATCAAGCAAAGTTAGTCTTGGTGTTCAAGTTTGCATGAAGTAAAGCATGAGTCACAAGGGTTCACGTGACATTTACATGGCTGGAACTTGGAAGAGTAATAGATTTAATTATGTTTTTAGTTTAGTTTATTTAATAGTTATTAGTTAGAGAATTGGTATTCTAGTTTGACCGGATCTCATGCAAGTGTACGTTGGGCATGTTGGTAATCTGACTTCCAAATCACAGGTTTGAGTATAAAAGAATTGAGAATCAAGAATAATAAACTTGCTTGTATTGAATGAAAAAGTGATAATTACAATTGACATACATGAACCTTATATATACTATACGAATAGATGCGATTGTAGAGACGTATCTCTTCACGAACACGGTTGCGATTCTTGATCTTGTGGTTGAGATTGATCTTGAAGAGGTGTGTCTCTTGATCCTGCCTTGATACTGTCGCACATGAAGGGCTGCGACTCCAGGGTTGTGTCGTTCCCTTAATGTGTAGGTTACAATCTCCAAAGTGTCGCATCTAGTCCTCGTACTTTCTAACTAATCTAATTACAACATAAACTAACTAACTACTAATTACAGAATGACCCCTATACCTATATCTAGTTTAAAACACCAATACTCCCCCGTAAACTAAATATAGTTTAACAAAGGTCTTCAACTTGTGTGACTTGCAGTAGCATTGGTTCCTCTTCCAATGCGATATTGGCTTCTTGTTGCGTGTCTTTCTCCTTTTCCTTCCACTTGGCGCAATCTTTTTCAAAATGACCAAGTTCTCCACAATCATAACATCTGAACTTGCTTTTGTCTTGGTTTTTTGGACCCATATCTTTTCCACGTCCTCTTCCTCCTTTGAAAGATCCTTGTCCTTGACTTCTACCATAGTTTTGAATACCACGGCCCTTTCCATGATGCAAACTTTCAAACTGATTATTTGTACTTGCCATCATGAGTCCTCCTTGATTATTATCTTCTTGCTTGACTTGACTTTTGAGATGTTCTTCAAAAGCTATTATTCTTCCCACTGCTTCTTCAAATGGCATTTTGTCTATTTCCGAATATTGTTCGATATTTGCCACGATGGGTAGAAACTTCTTCGGAACGGAGATAAGTAATTTCCTTACAAGTTTCTTGTCTTTAATGGTGGTACCGAGAGTTTTAAATTTGGCTTTTATACCACTCAACTTGCTTGCGAAACTACTTACTGTTTCGTTCTCATCCATCTTTAAAACTTCTAGTTCGCTCCTCAAAGTTTGTAGACGTGCTTTCTGAACCATATCTGCTCCAAGATAACGAACTTTGATTGCATCCCATACTTCCTTTGCTTTTTTCGTATTGCGCAAATTGCTTCAAAACATCTTCCGGTAGCGTTTGGAAGATAATTGCTTTCGTTGTATGCGCCTTCTTTTGGTTTATCCCTTCCATTGAAACAACTGTTTCCCAAAGACTATATGCCTTCAAGATTGTTTCCATCATAACTGCCCATTGGGTGTAATTCGTCTCTTTCAATTTTGGGCATTGAAGAGATACATTCCCTTGCTCGTGGAGTGACGTTGATCCACTTCCTTCTTTTTCTGGCATGCCTCATTTCTTTCTCGCCTTGCTTTTCTTGCCTATCTTGCTTGTGATCGGATGATCCTTTTCTTGACCGTGTAGATCAAATTTCTTACTTAGTACTTGCGTCTGGCCAACTTGCTAACCAGGTTCTTGCGTTTCTGACCCACTTGCTAATCAGGTTCTAACCGACTTGCTGAACAGATTCTTGCTAACTTGCTATTGCGAGTGATAAAAAAAATATCCAACCAACTTGCTAATTGGACTTAATTTGTTCGACCCGCTTTACTTGTTTTTCTTGCTTTGACCAAGAATGGTCGTTTCTTGCTAGACTTAATCGTGATGATTCAACGTGCTACTTGCTATTTTAAACCAAATGATCCGTAACTTGCTATTTGAACCAAGAATCGGTTTGACTTGCTAGAACCAATACGGGTTCGATTTCTTGCTATATGTATCGTTTATGATTCAAAAATTGACTTGCTTTATTTAAAAAAAACATGCTAATGATCACTTTTTCGACATGCAAAAAAAACCTGATTTCTTTTTTTTTTTTTTTGAACACTAGTTCCACCCACAATTATTTTCTTGCCTTTTAATTCCCTTTTTCTTTTTTAAACAAGAACACAGGTGCGTGTATTTGCTGTTGAATTGATTTCAAACAAACAAAATTGCATTGATTATCCCCATGTTCTTTACTATACCCAAGGCAAGAATAAAACAAACTTCTTTATTGTGGTTCGATTAAAAAGAAAACACACTTACGAAATCGTACACCGTCGCCCGGTTATTGATAGATGATTCTCTTATTCAAACGGCAAACCCAGATTTTCGTTTCTTGCTCGTAATCTTGCACTGAGATTTTTATTTCTTGCTTCCTGGATCGATTAACGTGGTGCTCTGATACCACTGTTGGTAATCTGACTTGCAAATCACAGGTTTGAGTATAAAAGAATTGAGAATCAACAATAATAAACTTGCTTGTATTGAATGAAAAAGTGATAATTACAATTGACATACATGAACCCTATATATACTATACGAATAGATGCGATTGTAGAGACGTATCTCTTCACGAACACGGTTGCGATTCTTGATCTTGTGGTTGAGATTGATCGTGAAGAGGTGTGTCTCTTGATCCTTCCTTGATACTGTCGCACATGAAGGGCTGCGACTCCAGGGATGTGTCGTTCCCTTAATGTGTAGGTTACAATCTTCCAAAGTGTCGCATCTAGTCTTCGTACTTTCTAACTAATCTAATTACAACATAAACTAACTAACTACTAATTACAGAATGACCCCTATACCTATATTTAGTTTAAAACACCAATAGGGCATGCATGTTTGTTTGTGGGTTATTAGGTTGTACCTATTCTTTAGGATCATCAGAATATTCCTTGGTTGTGGATGGTTCCACGTTTCTTTTGTAAAGGCTATATAAAGCCTCATTTGTTCATTGAGATAAACACACCCTTTTTTCATTCGAAACAACTTCATCTTCATTCTTAATTTTTCATTTGCAAGTACAAAGTTTGTTCATATACATACATACGTTGTGTTGTGTGTGATTTGAGTGAGGGACCTGAACCAACATTTGGTATCAGAGCCTGGGGCTCGAGAAGAAAGGAGGAAGCCTCCGTCGCTGGCGGGTGTGTCGGTCGGTGGAGGGCAGACGTGAAAGAAGGTCCAGAGTTGCAAACAGAAGGTGAAGAAGGGTCGGGACAGCAAGGTATTGTTTCTGGTCTGTTTAGCAGCCGTAATCGGAGGCGTTATGGTGTTTCGGTCGGCCATTGTTGTGGTAGACGTACCGGTTAAGACGACGAAGGTGACCGGTGATAAACACTTGTTTTCTTGGGCTGCTAGTGGTGAGTAAAGGAGGAAGATAAAGGGTTGTTCGATTATTAGTTGTGGGTTTGAGCAACTGGTATATATCTGGTGACAACAACAGGTTTAGCAGGTGCCTTGATCGTGTTGTTTCGTGATAAGAGGAGACCGGCATGTTGCTTGACAAACGGGCGTAAGGGATCCGTCAAAGCAGGTGGCTTTGGATTCGGTTCGTTTAGTAGTTGAAAGAAAACGTAATAAGCGGGTGGCTTTGTTTTCTAGGTCGGTGGAGAGGCCTCTTGGAACAAGTTTGATCTGGAAAAGGTACGGGTGTCAAGATAAAGAAGAGACTGGAAAACTACACGGTCGTAAACATTATGGTGTTGGAGTTCAAGTCGGGTGACTCGGATGTGGCCGGGGAGAGGTCGTTGATCCGTGATAAGTCAAGATGTTAATGAACGTGTGTCCAACGGGATGCCATGTGATATGTTACAAGTGTAGTGGAGTTGATTTGGGTTGAACCGAGAAGACGTTGGACGTGACCGAGTGAAGGTCAAGTGTCCGGTAGAAGTCGAGATGATTTGAGAGGAGACGATGATTCAGATGTCGTGAACGAGTGGTGTGAACAAACCGATTAAGGGGGTGATTGTTGGGTTATTCGGTTTGTTTGCAGGTCACATGAGCTGACGTGTTATCGGGTCACGGGTACGAATCAAGCAAAGTTAGTCTTGGTTCAAGTTTGCATGAAGTAAAGCATGAGTCACAAGGGTTAACGTGAATATTTACATGGCTGGAACTTGGAAGAGTAAAAGATTTAATTTTGTTTTTAGTTTAGTTGATTTAATAGTTATTAGTTAGAGAATTGGTATTCTAGTTCGACCGGATCTCATGCAAGTGTACGTTGGGCATGCACGTTTGTTTTAGAGGTGTGGGTTATTAGGTTGTACCTATTCTTTAGGATCATCAGACTATTCCTTGGTTGTGGATGGTTCCACGTTTCTTTTGTAAAGGCTATATAAAGCCTCATTTGTTCATTGAGATAAACACACCCATTTTTCATTGGAAACAACTTCATCTTCATTCTTGATTTTTCGTCTGCAAGTACGAAGTTTGTTCATATACAGACATACGTTGTGTTGTGTGTGATTTGAGTGAGAAACCTTAACCAACAAGACTAACATTTTCTTAAGAAAAAAATGATTTCCCGATATATTCCTGTATTTCATGATAGAGAAAAAAAAACTTACATTTTATTAGGGAAAAAGACGAGTTTTGAACATATTAAAAAAAAGTTGCAAACATTCTTAAAAAACGGTTGAGTTATGCTCTAACACATTTTATTGTGTAAAAAATTAAGTCTTGTATAGTTCTTTGTTGTTTAATATTGGGAGTGATTTTAAATGGTTTATTTCTAAACAGTAAATATTATAGCGGTTAATAGAAGAGATCGGAATTGGGAGAAGTGTTGCAACGTTTGTAACTAGATTTATTTTAGCTGATGAAGCAGGGGGTTAAAGTTGGCCCTCATGAGACGTTTGCTGGATATGAATGAAGGTGGACATCTCTATTGTTTTGTGGGAGATTTTAATCTTGTTATGAATTTATTACTTCTTGGGTGGTTTAGATCTTTAGAGTGAACATGATATTGTATAATCTTGTTCAGAGAGATTTTCGTCATGTTAATCTATGAAGCACAGGGACGCCAAGAAGCATGGAGTACCCGTCCCGGGGATGTTTTGGGGACGGAAAATGGGGACGACGACTAAACGATTCCGGGAAAATGTGGACGGTGACTACACGTTTCGGGGACGTTTCCTATTATTGAAAGAAAAATAGAAATAGAAGAGAAGAGAAGAAGGTAAGTTAGCCATAATATTTTATCCGATGGCATGCGGTGGTAGCGCCATGTTCTGTAATTTGGTTTGGAAGATGATGATAATAAGTAGATAACAAGACAAAGGTAGATAACAAGACAAAGATGATGATAATTAGTGGGCTTTGTAAGTGTCTGTGGCCTAGTTGAAAACCTAGATGATAAGTCTCAATTGTAAATTAGAGTTTTTCATTAAAACCCATAAAAACAAAAACAGACGTCGTACGGGTTGTCCCCCAACAATATAGTGTGTTGCTGTTTGTGTTTTATTGATCTGATTTGCCTCCAACATATTTTGTATATAGATTAAGAGGAATTATTATTTGGGATATCCTTGTGATAGGTTGTTGTTCTCATGAATTTGAGATGAATATTAATGCTGTTGATATATTTTTTTCTGTTGTTGATTTTTTTTCTTTAATATTCTGTTTAAAAGGACATTAAACAATGATAAAAGAATAAAGAATAAAGAATAAATAGCATTCATATCATACCACCGTTTTTTCACCTTAAATTCCACTTAAAAACACTATATTTTCTCTCTTATTTTCAATTAAATAATATTTTCTTTATACATTTATTATTACTTTTTCTCTCCCCCACTCACAACCACTTTCAAAATATATTAAAAAATTATAGGGACTGAACAATGTCCCCCCTAATATACAGATAAACAGTAACATTTTCTTTTTTCTTCACTCATAACCACTTTTTATAATTTTTATATTCTAAAAACACTACACACAAAATTCGATGTGATGGATGTGAATGCTCACCAAGGCAAAATGATAAGGGTACCCTCATCTAACATTGAACTTTAATAGTGTTAGAGATTTGGATGAATTTGACAACAATTTATAAATCTTAGTGGTCCAGGTGTGAAAAACAAAAACTTTTTTAGATGGATCTAGCGAAATTGGTCAAACCCCAAGAATGTTTTTGGCAGTTTACACTTTATTTATTTTAGATAATTACCTACCGGTTCTATTTAAATTAATGTAGATATTGAACTTTGTTTAATATATTTTTATTTTTTATACTTTTCTTGCCATACTCATATTTTTGGATTTTTTATTTTTGACTTTCCCGTATCCGTTCCCGTTCCACATAGATGTTGATGGGAACCAAGGTATATGTTTAGTTTTAATTATCATGTTCAACAAGACGGAGAACATAGATCTACTACGTACGTACTATCGAGAAAATAAAGAAATAGATGTATTCAAAGCAATGCTTTACTACATATGCATACATTGTACAAACGAAATATACTGTTGTAGTTAACTTTTAGATAAAAATGATCATTTAGAACCTTTTGCGGAGAACAGAAGTCTAGTGCACGACAAGCTCGTGCTTATTGTAATATATCATAAAAGCTTATTTCCCGAGAAAAACGAGAGACGAAGTTGAAAGATGCATACACACAAATACGAGAGACGAAATTGAAAGATGCATACACACAAATACGAGCTGAATGTCACAACTCTTTTACAAACGTGAAGTCTTTCCTTAACTTCTTATTTTCATCATATCAGGCGTTGTGATTAAGGAACAACTACGCCACCAATCGAGTCAAGGACGTCTCCACTGTTTCCAAAGAATCCGGCAAACTTACCCTTAGTTAGAGGCAGTGAGAAACTCGAACCAGCCACCGTACCGAATGGCCCATAAACCTTTTTGTTGGTCTTAAAAGTGAGCGATGTAACAACTGTCATCTGATAATATGCTCCGAAAGTTCCGCTGATCCCAGTGATGTCCTCATCGTCCGCAAAGGTAATCTAATAAACCAAGCAAAAATGCAATAAAATCACATTTATACTAATATATGACCATGTGTAGTGTTAGGATCATATACAAGCAAACTTAACGTGCTAATCGTACAAATAACTAGAGTAAATATTACTACTCTAGGTGTTTGAACGTTTAGCAGGTTAGTTTAATTTGTAATGGACCCTATATATATATAGAGAAAGTATATATGTATATATATATATATGTATATATTGATTAATCTAGTGAAGGCTCACTGTTTCAGCTTTGTCACCCTGAACACCAAATTGTCCAGAATGGTGTTCAATATTATCTTTGTCCTTATATACGAACTGGATGGAGAAAATACAAGTTCCGCCTTTGATAATGATCGAAGTAATCTTACCGCCATGAGCTGTTTGCAACCAGCGTTTTCCACCATTACCTCCCCATGGTCCGGCCTGTACCCCAATGTCACTGGCAGCCTGCAATATGTATACTTAGAAAAATGAGAAATGCTGAAATTAAGTATATATATGTATGTATATGGGATTGCAAAAGAGAGTACCATTTTCTGGTCTATGCATATTCAAAGCTTCTTAAGTAACTTATGTTGTGCATCTAGTTCATTTCCATCCAAACGATATATATAGGCATGAGATAGTGGCAGTAAAGTAAATACATAAAATACACTGATCACTAAAATCTCAAATAGTGGATTGAAACGTTTTTAAAATGTTTTTTTTTTTTTTTTTTCGGAATGTTTTTGTACTTTGAATATATGCATCCTTCAACAAATGAGTTATGCCAAATGGCCTCACAATGCATTTAAAATGTTTTTAAATGGCCTCTATAATTTAAGAGTAGGCCAGGCCGGAGAGAGTGAGACGACGAAAAAACTTACGTATATAGAACTCTCAAAGTGACACCTGGCTCAAAAGAACCATTTTTTTTTTTAAATCAATATACAAAGATATAAAATGCGTATAGGGTTACAAGAGAAAAGGAAAGGAAATAGAACGGCATAAAAAGGTCACTGCCATCTTATAAAGTAACAACAAGAGGTAGGACAAACCTCATAAATTACAGAATTCCTAGACATAAACAGAGAGAGCCAGGCGGTTTTGCTAGTAATAGTAATAAAATCATGTGCAAATGTTGAAAGTGATCTCGTGTGTTCTACGTGTTTTTCTTGAATCACTTATTGTTTGGATTCCGCACAAACAATAAGTTTGTTGATATCATTGTTAGATCCGCTAAAATGGCACTTACAAATAGTTCATTCTATATCACTTGGAAGTCCACAATATCAAGAACAATGGGCACTTGGTCCAAAACCAAGTACCACCACCTCTGGTGGGAATACAGATAATCCTATTAAGTTAGGTTATGGATTAAAATATCAAGAATTAACGGAGAGATTATCTAAGATAGAATCAAAGACATGTTGTAGACCTTGGGACAAAACTCAAGAACTTCAGCAACTAATGCTGAAATCGCAAATGAAATGTGGGTGCAAGCACAAATGTATCTTCTTCTTCAAAAGCTATCTGCAGAGGCCACACACAGCATGCAAATGAGCTGATAAGAAATATGGTGGATGCTAGCTACAAAGATACTCAAGCAGAGATTAAGGCCATTAAAGACCATCTTCTCCAAACCCTGGCACTGCTCCAATTTTCCCCAAATACACAAACGATGATGCCAAAAAGGGGGAGAGTGATAACATGAGAAAGCTTCCACCTCTAGTCAAGAAAACCCAAAAGAGGTCTGATACTTCTTCAGCCAAAAAGGTCAGACAAGAAGCAACTGAAAAAGAAAAGAGGAGAGACATAAGAGAATCTAATAAGATGTTGTGAAAGAGATCAATGAAAGAAAAAGACTTCAAGAGAACCAAGGCTCCTCAACAGAGGTCCCTCAAAGCACTATTTCAACAAAACTAACACCAACCACCCAAACCATTTCTTCCATAGCCCAAACATCTGTTAGCACTACTAAAGTGACAGCAGATGTTACACCTACACTTTCACAAACTCTAAAGACCCCTACATGTCTTCTTATTAAAATGAAACCATTAACAAAAGTCCCATTACTACCAATAAAAACACCTACACCATAAACCAAATCTAGAAGAGCAAAATTTGTCATCCAAGATGATGATCAAGAAACACATGTAGCTTCACTATCAAAACCACACTTTCCATCACATGTCTGCCATCAACCACCACAACCATAACCATCTACTCACATCCATTGGAATTAGAAGCTGTGTCATAAGAAATATGGTCTTTCTATTCCACAAAGATCCAAAACAACTCACCATCCCTTCTTTGCATAATTTTCCAAAGCCTGCACATGTGAAAGAATATCTGGAACTATATCTTAAACATGTAAAAGATATTGCATCCAAAAGAAGCAAAGGGAAAGGATATAAGGAGGCTCAACAAATTCTACCTGAAGAGTTCACTAAAGTAAACAACTTAGAAGATTTTATCAAGGATGTTAGCAATCAGGGTTCACAAGGCCCTGTAAGTAACCCTAATCTCAAGAGAGCACTAAAGGAAGATTACAGTGTACATAATGATAAACAAGCCTTACAAAGCAATAGCCCAATTCTGGATGGTCTACAAAAGGCCTTTTAAAATAAATCATGAGGATTGAAAAGGTAAAACTCAATCCTGATATCAAATCCACCCCTTCCAACTATAGAGTGGGCAAAAATCCTATTGGAAAAAAGGCACTCCAATTGTAGAGAATGAATGAGGATATGGTAGAAGTCAAATTTGGCTCTATGCAATCAATGGCCAGATGGGATGAGCCAACAGTCAAAGAAAATTCCAAGAAACTTGAAGATTTAAGAACCAAAGAACCCTGAGTCCCCAAAAGGCCAAACTATGAAGAAATAGACTTTCCAGAATATCTACTTGGTCAAGTCTTAGGAAATTAATTTCCCTCAACTCATCAAATAACATATGCCCTAAGAAATCCATCCAGCTCCAAAATTATAAAATGGGCCTTTGATAGGACAAGCCTTGAGTTGAAAATAGACAGAGATAATGGAGAAGTGAAAAAGATATCAATGTACAGTGCATTTGTGCTTAATGATGCAGATCTGCAAGACCTAACAAGTTTTCCACTTGAAAGGGATCCAGATGACTCTCACTCTCTCTTTCTCTATAAAATTTGACCAGTAATTCATAGCCCAAATCAGAGAGAAATTGTTGAGAAATCAAAGTTAATCCAATAAATATTTGTTTTGGCATCATCCATTCTAGGGGTAGATTGTTGGACCTATGAAAGAATAGATGATATTCAAAAGCCAAAACATAACCACTTGAGAAAAAAGAAAACAATAGATGAAGCATTCTCCTCTGAAAGATAGTAAATCTTAAACACTAATTAAAGCTTATGTTTGAAGATATCCAAAGATATGTTTAATGTCTTGGATCCATTGTTGAAGAAGAAGAAATTATTGTCCAAGCCCAAATCTCTATTGAAGCAAAGCACTGATCATGAAGACCAGACATTTGTTGTGGCCAAACAAATGTTTGATATAAGCCAACAATAGTTTGAAGAATAGAGGTTTTATCTATGTAACGGTAATTAGCTTAGAATAGACTTTACATGTAATAAAACAGATGTTAGATCTCCACAGATGTTTGCTAACATCTAAGGAATCTTTTCTGTTAGGAGTGTTAAATGTCCCTATCTGGGCGATGCAAACTGATTGCAAACAAACCTTTTATACATAGTATAAATATTTCTCACCTGAACTACCTAAAGTCTCGTGTAAAATATGAAACAGACCGCCTCCGACACGTTTGGAACCGTGAACCCGTACCGGCACCTTCCGATGCAAACATAAAAAAAAAAACTTAGAAAAGAACCATGCAACCCCATCCTCTTTATGAAAACATTGTAGCCAAATCATTATCATCATCATGCAATAATCACTCAATCATCGCCAAATTCACTCCACACTTTCACCTGCAACCCTTTCTTCGCATCCATGCGACATACACACTTACTCTTTCATATCCATAAAAATACCATTGCAAACCTCATCATTATATTTAAACCAAACCCCTAAACCCGTGACCCTTCAAAACCATGATATCATCACCCTTTTTTATTATTTTTTTAAGATTAACTTACAAGTTTTGTCCTTTATGTTTGTCCCAAATTTCAGGCGATGTCCTT